>OY757187.1:44891197-47876197 GCA_963583895.1 Melanophora roralis
ATAAATAGTATTACTTTGCTGTTCTTAAACAACTTTGGAAATATGTGCTTAAAATGAAAAAAAAAATCCAATAACAATTCTTCCAGCTACCTTTTTAGTGAATATCTGCGGGGCATCTCCAATTAGAGTATAAACAAATCCCAAAATAACAAGTAATGGCCGTAATTCGTGATGTTTTAATGTAAAAATCTTTTATCAGATAACTTCAAATTTAATAACAATAATTTGTTAAACTTTTTCCGTAGTATGTTTAATATTTATATCTCCGTATTCCTGTTTTATTTCAAATAATGTTTGCTTGCATCATTAAATATCTTTAATCAATTATTATTATAAAATCCGTTTAACCATCATACCATATAAATAACACACTTATGCTAGAAATACACACTTGTGTACATACGTATTTGTATGATAATTTTCACAACATGTTATAAATAGATTTGAAGATTAGGAAAAAGGGCAAAAATTTTATTTAACGTATATAAAGCAAAGAAAAATCTAATAAAAAACTTAAATACATGACTTGAATAATAAAATTTATAAGTTTGATGAACATCAACGGCACCAACAAAAACAATAGGATGCCCTCATCATTATCGTCATCGATACCCTAGAAAAGTTATAACAAACACATACTCACTCACATGTGTTTAGAGAAAATAATAAATGATAAGAGAAAATACATAACAACTACATATGGCAATAATACTGTTAACAGACTTTTATTGTATATAAACTAACACTCCAATGTATATACACACATACATACATATATATTATATATGTTAACACACGTACATGTAAACTTTGTGTAAGTAGATTTAGCAAATATCATTATAAACCAATTGAAAACTTATGCTAAAAACGTTTAATCATTGAAATGAATCTCGAAAAACAACAGAGGAACACCATGTCAGAGGACTACTATAAACAAGTTAACAAAAATTATTTTCAAAAAAAACTATTATATTAAAGGAGCTGAAATGGGAAAATAATTATGAAAAATTAACAAATATTCTCACATAAGTATGTTTAAGTGTTTGTTTTTATGCTTGTCCTTAGTTATACCTTTTTGACAAACAACAACTACAAACCCTTTGAGAATGATTTCTGTAACATGCTTGTGTAAACGACGGTATTTATTTATTAAGTAATGATGAATAATTTTAATAATAACGCAGTTTATTATAGGATCTGCATGTTATAACTCTTAAAGTATTCTACTCAAGGAATTTTTAGCAAAAATAAAATGGAGTTGCTTAAAGCGAAGTCTTCTTTTTATGATTTCCTTTGCACTTATATTAAAAAAGCATTTAAAAACTATATCACAATTAAAATACATGAAAGTGCTAGAAGTAACATTTAATGCTGTCATGAATCCTTTGTTTAGGAATTGTAGTAAATCACGTAATTATACAAAATTATGATGGAATTTTCGTTGATTTTAAGCTTCGCTTTTTCGCCAATGAAGAAAAGGCGTGGATTAATCGAATTTTCAATAAGTTTGAGCAAGCATTTTCATGAGAATAGTTTCATTGATGTGATTCTATGCTCGTCAATGACACGCTAATGCTAGTTTCATGCCTGTTTCACCCTAATATGAACCATTTCATTATCAGTAGCACTCATTCATTTGCTATATCTTTGGCATGTGTTTTTTTACTGGGTTTTAAACTTCTTTATCACTAAGTTGTAAATGCAGCTATTCATGTACTGTAATAAAATGCTATATTTCCTTAATATAAAAAATATACGGATTTAGTAAAGTTCATAATAATTAATATTTTATTTTTTATTAATATGTAATATTTTGCAAAAGGACTACTGTGCGTATACGGAATATATGATACACACATTAATTATATATTACTTATACGTAACCTTTTTTTTATACATGGGCTATTACATTCTGAAAGTGTTACCATTTCAAAGTTTTAATTTTAAAAAAATGTATGATCTGCAAGAATAGTATGTTTTTAAACGATTAATAACAAAAGTGGACTTACATGGTAGTACAAAGTATTAAGACTTTGTAGATTAAAAATATTATGAAATTCTCTCCTTGGTTAAGAAAAGAGAATAGAAGTTTGTTCTAAGTATTTTTCATGTCTACACGGATGGCGTTGGTAAAATCAATAGCTATTTTTTATTGCTTGCTGTATGGGATATGGCTTAAGTTTTTTAATATTAAAATAGCATGAAAAGATTAGACGGTTTGTGTTTTGTTTTATAAAATTTACAAACCTTCATTAGATGTTGTAAGTGCTACCAATTTTCACACTTCTGATGTAAAGAAAATACGTAAATTTCTGAAATGTTTTAGATAATAAACATTTACCGAACACTTGCAAAATATTGTATACATATTCTTTCCTACTTAATACATTATGTTCCTTTATGAAGAGATCTTGTATTATTCCACATTATTTTTGGCGTGTTGTTATACATGTATTATCATGTAAAGACTAAATTAACTAAATTCTGACGAAGTCAAAGTTTGGTCACAATGATCCCTTGAGCACTATGATGAGTGTGACTTTTCGTTTTTTAATTTAAAAGAGTTTTATTTAGAAGATGGAGTCAGATTTGGATATTTTAACGGGATTCATTTGAAAAAAAATGTTACTTTTGTTAAAAAAATGTGATATTTTTTGATATAAACAAAAAGCAATTTATATGTTAAATAAGCAAATAGTAAGTTAAATAATATTGACTCAAAGGTGGACTTCCTATTGGCATTTTTCATTTTTTATGTCAAGCCACAGTATCCTAAAAAAATAAAAGTTCTATTGGCTCTAATATAAAACCTTTTCAGCTTCCTATAAAGGGATATTTCTAACATTTCTATTTTTTTCAAATGAACAAAATATTTTGTGTAAAAAAAATTTAGTATTCGGAAGAATTTGGCAAACATGTTCTTAAGGTATAACTGCCTTTGGTGTATATTAACAAAAACCTAAAAAAAGTTTCTCCAATTGGCCTCCGGAAAAAAATACCATGAAACTTTTTGGAAATTTTGTCTTCAACTAAGCAAAAAAAAAAAAAGACACAATCATGTTTCAAGTAAATATTGTGTATATTTTCCAACTTTAGAAGAAGAAGATGAGGATATTTATACTTTTTTTTTTAATTTACTAATATTTGTATTTTAAATTAACAATATTTTTATGTAAAATATACGCGCATATAAAAATTAATTTTAAGAAAATAAAATGTGTGTAAAAGCATAACTACAAATTAAAAAAGGAAAAACATGAAGTTTAAGTGCACTTAAACATACAATTGTTTAAATTGCACAACTGGTTTATGCATTACGTTAAATTATACACACCTTAAATACAAAAAGAGGGCGTAATATATATTCGTTAACTCATAAAAACGTTATCTCAATACGTTTTTAGAATACAGAACAAAGTCCCCCTATTATATACAAACCTGACGCTGTGCAAAATTATTTTTTTTTTAAATCAAATATAATACATAATTTGTAAAATAACAATTTTGACTTAAGAAAACACTTTTTAGACAATAAAAAACTCTTGCGAAATTAACACATATTAAAAATGATTTGTTTTTTTTATACGTTAATCATTCCTAAATCCATCTTCTCATCTTTATTCAAAATATTTCACTAAACGCATATTTATTATATATTCACCAGCAATTAACCTGCCATTTTGTTGGTGCAGGCTTTAATAAATAAAACAACATACATACTTCACACAAAAAAGTAGAATGAGCATTAAAAACAATTTGCACGTTTTTCTTTCTAAACTTATAAATGCAGAATAGCTTACTCTGAGTGCATAGTCTTTTCTGTAACTTTCCTATACTTATAGTTTTTGAAACTGCAATAAAGTACCAAAACTCTTTTTTATCTTTTAGGCTCAAAAGTTTGAAACCTGTCAAGCGCATTTGAAAAAGTTTCTATTTTAATTTCTTTAAAAGTGCAAATAAAAACAATTTGAATTACTTTTCTCTATTGGCTTTGAAGTGACAAAGTTGTATAGTTTTTATCCAGTGTTTGCCCATAAACGTTTAAGTTTTCGAAAAAAGTTACAAGGAAGAGTCTTTTTATTTTCTGAGTTGAATTAAATATTTTTTTGATTTTGTTTTTACGTCTATGATTAAGTAAATAGCAGGATATCGATAAATCCCTATTTGGGCGAGAATTACCCGATAAGGCCGAATTTTCAGAGATTTCTTGATTATTGCTGGATAACTTGATTTATTTAACGGAAAAGGCTTTCACAGTTAAAATTTCAAGTCTCTGTCTTTACGCTTCTACTTATTTGTTAATATGCTACAGTGCGTATGCGTGATATACGACACACACATGAATGAAATATTACGTATACGTAGACATTTTCTTTTACAAAAAAAATCAAAGCAAGTCAATTTAAAAAAAATTAATAATTGTTTTTTGATTTTTTTTCAAAAAGTATTAATTACTTCTTAGCTTTTTTCTTTAAAAAATAACTGTAGTTGTAAAAATTTTACTTAAATCAATTACAATTCCTACAATCTCTATTAGTTTTTGACTTTTTTAAATTCAAAAAAAAAATTATTATTTTTTGATAGATAATAATTATAATTTTTTTAAGATAAAATTAAGAAACAAAAATTTGAAAAAGACTTTATATAAAAAAAAACAAGTTTAATACCATCAAGTTGGTGTACTTCCCTTGCCATGCTTTTTTTCATTGAAATTTGAAAAATAATTGCTGTATTATCGTCATTTTGCAAAACATTTCCTTTCATTAACTTAAAATAAATATATAGTTCGTTTTTAAATACGACCGCTAGCTAGTCTCTAAACTGAGAGTATTTCGAGTCTTGTAATCTGGTAAGCAAATATAAACATAAGGCCGACACTTTTAACTGCGGTAACTCTAACTGTGCTTTGGTGCTACCGAGAGTTGACAAGCCAGGTTATCGATTTCGCACTAAGAAAAGAGAAATGAATATACAGAAATTCAGGGAGATTTAGGTGGGTTTAAACAGAAAAGGCGGCAGAAAAATCTGCCAATATGAAAAGCATTCATTAAAAGTCTCGTTAGCTAACACCACTTTGGAAATATGGTCAGTAACACCTCGGGTATACGAAGGATTTGAAGGTACAATTATTCACATTATAATCAGTTGAAGAGCCAACATTTCGCAAAAGGTACAACACAGAACTCAAGCTGAAGCAGTTCTATCAGTTTGACTTAGGCTTGTATATAAAAAAATAAAATAATTTCTTAAACATCATACTGAGTCTTTACTTTTTTTTAAAATACCTTTGAATTACTTTCCTCTTCATTTGTACTAAAGATAAAGATGTTTTTGATTATTAAGCTTTTCACATTTTTGGTAGTGAGCTAATAAAGAACAGTTAATAATGATGTCAACACACATTCAAAAACTTGTTTTTAAATAAATAATTTTATTTGCTATTTTGTCTCCTACAGGCATTTAGACATTTTCTTCTTCTTACTGTAGTAGTCTTACAACAACAAAAAATAAATAAAATACCCTCCGACATACCAAAATAAACATTAAAACATTATTTATCAAAATCTTTTAAATCTGTGAAAATGTCTGAGTATTGAACAGTCCAATAAACAAGTTAAAAGTATACATTAACAAACAAACACACACTCACACATACACTCAAACATTAAAATGAAAAATTAAAACAAGAAGAAAATAACTTATGCGCCATGTGGCATCCTAAAAAATATGAATGAAATAAATATGTTTATAAATGTTTGGGTGTATGTACATGCATTCGTTTGCGTCAAGAAAATTAACACAAAACAATTTAAGAAGACGAAGGCATAAACAATTTATTTAATGACATAAAAGCACTTAAAAAACCAGCCACAACAAAGCAAGCAAACTAGTTATTAAAAATAATGAAGAGAATAGAACAGAGTTAGTTTAAAACAGATGCTGAGTATGATGTTAATGTTGATAATGGCGTTAGAAGCAAAGTATTACTTGAGGTCTTCGTTAAGCTTTCAAGTTCCATTGACATTATTTTTTCGGTAAATAAACACGTGTGTTTTTATTGTTCTTTATAATGGTTAAGAAAATTTGAAAAAAAATGAAAGGAAATAACAAAAAGGAAAAAGAAAAATTATTTGGCGCAGGCGTTACATATTCCTGATAAAATTTAAAATAAAGGACAACCACAAGCAAATAACAACATCATAAGGCGATTTAAAAGGAATCTGCAGAAAAACGTCAGCAAAGCAAATGTCACAATGATGTCAAAATATTAATGGCAAACCTGACAGTTGACTGTGTATCAAAAGCTTTTTATTGTTTACCAAACAAATTTACTCTTTATTAGTTTGCTGGTAAAAGAGAGTTTTGTTGTTTTGCTAAGAGGTGTGGGTGTGTGTGAGTGTTCTATATATATTCTCTTAAATTAATTGTAAAGCTACCCTTATATGTGTCAATAAAATGTAGCCAAAAATAAGAAAGGAAACAAAATACATGAATTACAAATGTTTATTCGGAAAACAATCGTTTTATTTTTGTTTTTTTGTTTACGGCCTTATGCATTTATTGGTCATAACCTTAATGTTGGTCACATATTTTTTGTCTTTTTTTTTAAATATTGCTTTGTTCTGTTCATTTAGGTTAACTTGCTGGAAAATATATTTTTTTTATCTTAAAACAATCAGTTAAATAAAAATAATTGTACGCACTAATTAAAATATTAAATAAACTGCAATCTCAAAAAAAAAATCATGAAGAAGTTCCAGCTAGTGCAAAAAATATAAATAGAACTTGGATAGACATGGACTACACAAATCATATTTGATCTATGTTGGTTATAAGGGAGAAGGATTGCTATTCTAAATTCTTGACTGTGTCAGTTGCAATATTAACCAATACTTGCTTCTAGGCAAAAACAGAGCTGTATGCAACATTTGGGCTTAGTTCACAATCGAGAGAAGCATTTGATAGTTTTCCTCCGTATAAGTCACTATAGCTTAAAGGGAACTTGTATCACATGAATACATCATAAACTAGTTGAAGGTCAAGACTATGTTCATTTCTAAAGCCGACAAATCAGGTCTAGAGAATGGGAAATATTTCCATCCGATATATCTATTATCATCTTAAATTAGCTGGGAAGTTTTAAAGAACATGATATACGACAATAACTAGCAGTACGCCTGCCTGCCTGTAAGGTTGTTATACTAAAACAGTCACTAATGAGGTGGTAGAAGATATAAAAAAGTCCCTTGAATTTAAACAGTATACAAAGGTAATTTTGCAAACCAAATGGGCCTTTAATGAGGTGACTACTTTATTTGTTCAGCACATTTTTTTAAATTTGGATGTCAAAAAGTGTATTAAGTTTGAGGAAAATTAAAAGATGGTGAGTTGGGAAGTCAGGTGGGTTTTGATACACCAAAAAAAATATGGCTGCGTTTTGTTTAGAAATACTGTTGGGAGGGTAATTAGTAGAACAATAGCTGTCTCAATGAAAAGGTGAACGTTTTATGTGGCTGCGTTCAAGATTTCAGGGTAATTTACGCACCTAAAGGGGCCTTCAATGAGGAGACTCCTTGATTTATTCAGCCTATTTTTTTATTGGGATGTCAGGGAGTGCATTAACAATATTGCGTCAAATCAAAATGTAGCAAATGGGGAAGTCAGGTGGCTTCTAGGCCGCAAAAAAAAATTTGGTTGCGTATTCTTCAGAAATATCGTCAGAAGGGTATTAAGAAGAATTAATATATGAACGTTTTATGTGCTGCACTTATAATTTCAAGGTTGTTTTTTTTCAATTTGGATATATATCTGGAAAAAAGGGTTGATACCACCTGAAAAGATGTGTTAAAAAATTAGCTTGACGGAAGCTTCGACAGAAAAAAAACATAAAAAACAATAACTGTTGAAAATATTAGCAACAGCATATATAATATAAGCACTGTGTCAAAACTTGCCAATATTTTGGCTTATCGTTGTTCACTCGATCCTTAAAAAAACTGTACAACCAAGAAATACAATCTTTGCTTGTGTAGACAATGCTGTAGTATTAGTATCGGGAATGTTTCCAGGCATAATATCGTGGATCAATTCTACAAATGGGCTTAAGGTTGGATAAAGGAGGTGAAATAACCCTGTCGTACAATAAAAAATTTAACACGAACACCGAGCAGACGGCAAACGGTAGCCTACTACCACTGCTTAAAGATTTTCAGTTCATTCTCAAATGCATTTTAAAAGTTATACCAAGTCCTATTTTTACAATCATATTTTTGGTATGAGCGACTGCAACATGAAAAATTATGTAGTAAGGCAAAATCTAAAGGCGCACTTCGAACTAGTATTCTAGAGGCTATCTATACTATACTGCATCTAGCTCCTATTGATCTTCATAAAATGACAATATTTGCAAGCAGCGCAGACAGAGATTTTGGGCATTGAGATATTAGGAATCCAAATTTTAAGTACATTGTCCACGTTTTAGGACCAACCTTCTGATTATGTTACACAACCTAATTAATATAGAGTTTAAGATTCCTATGTTCTTCAGGTGTGAGTGTTATCTCATGGATAATATATATTTCCAAGATTAACTTCTGGTAAGTTTGGGTTACTCCGATAGACTCGTGCGTAAGTGTCCAAGTCTACCAGTAAGTGGGCCATCTAAGCACAAACAAAAAGCGTTATATCATTCTTGTACACATTTGAAGTTTTCGCAGCTTCAAAGCTGAAGTAACTTAAATTCATTCATATTCAATTTGGCGAAGTTCGTATTTGGAAACCGCTAGAGCTGGAAAATTCATTGCTACAGCTAAGTCGGCGGATGACGTACACTAGAGCTTTTATTCCTTGCGCCCGACTGAAGGACGGTTCTTTATGCAACTTTTTTTTAACATATAAAATTAATTATTTGGTTCATAGAAATGGCTTAAAGTCCACGCGCTTGGCCAAAAGCTATAACTAATCTGGTTTTTAAAATCCGCTAGAATGGATCCTTCGTGTGGTAAGAGGCCGGTTGTTCGCAATACTGTTTTTTTGGGGAATTATTTTACGTTAGTGAAATCATATATTTGAATTTGAAACTTCTTCAAATTCTACATATTTTATTTGGGAGTTAATTTATTTTTGTCAGAATCTATTTTAATTGAGGAGTTATTCCATGGTACCAGGTACAACCAAGGGAAAGGGTAGCCCCGCACAAATGAGCAATTTTATGAAGTTTTCGTTTCGTCTCAAAAACTATAATAGCTACTGACCTTAAACCTGCCACAATGTAATTTGTTTTAAAATTTAATTTTAAAATCAACTTAGTTTTACCGGGATCTTTTTTGTGGAAAAAAATTATTTTATAATAAATAATTTAATTATTTCTTAACACGAAGAGGTTCTTGATGTTAGTTAATTATTAACCTTAGATTTAAAAAAAGTAAACGAAAAAAGTTAAGCATTTGATGCATTACAAGTTGAAGTCTCTTTCGTACACTAAGTCTTGTGTTTCCAATACATATACATTTTGTTCTCGTTCTTGTTAATAGTTATTGTTTGTGTTTTTTTGAGTCTATCTTTTACTTGTACTTTATTTTTTGTTGTTCTTTTTCATTTCATTTATTATTATGACGTAAATACTCACAATTGTCATGTTGTCTGTGTGCAAGAATAATTTAAAACTAAAATCCTTTTCTATATAACATCCGTGCAAACATATGTGTCAATGTATTTGTTATATATTTAATTAAGTATTCTTAAAGCAACGGTCATCACAACATACATTTATTGTATTAACATTATTCATTCATACTTTTCTAATATACATAACGACTTTGATACAATTTTTTTTTCATTTTCTTAAGTTTGTTTAACAAGAACCAACAACAACTATATCTTGATGGTAAACTTCTTAAGCCACATTATCCGGTCTTACACCACCATCAACAATTTCAATTTATGGTTTTGTATTTTAATCGTTGCTTTTGTTTAATGAAAAATAAACCAAAATATAAGGTGAAATAGAAGAGGTAAACATTTTAAGGTAAATAAAACAGTTTCTAAAATAAAAATTTTTGGTTTTCCCTTTGAGGGAAAACGCAAACATTTAAAATTGTAGGATTTATTTTGCGTAAAAAAATCAATGGTTGAATGGAAAACTAAAATATTGTTAAGATACAATAGTTCGTTGCAAAAACAGTGAATTTTGAGTTTATTATTGTTTTTTAGTTAAAATTTAATATTAGTGTAATAGTAGTAATATAATTAAATACGGTATAAAAAATGTTTAAATAAAAATGGTTGATGCTTATGTGTTTTCCAAAAAAACAAGTTTTGCAAGTGAGTAAAGCTAGTTTTTATGTAAAAAAATTAATAATTTTTTAGCTTTTTAATATGTAAATATATTGTCAAAATACGTATATATTGCTTCTCCCCAACAAAATTTTTTTTGAATGTAGGTCTTATTATCCTGTTACCTTTTGCTACCCATTCTTTAAAGCGTAGATCTTGTTGCCCAATTACTTTATGTAGAACATTTGATGTCAATAGCTCTTAAAGTACCCGAGATATGGTGTATTGAAATTTTCATAAAAATTTTTAATTTGTATGGGAGCTACCCATTCTTCTGCCCTCACCCAAAAATTTTTTTCTTTAAAGCGTAGAATTGTTGCCCAATTACTTTTTGTAGAAAATTTGAAGCCAACTTCTGTTATAGTTTCCAAAATATAGCGTATTGAAAATACCACATAAAAGTTGTTAATTTGTATGGGAGCTACCTCTTCTTCACCCCCCGCCCAAAAAATTTTTTCTTTAAAGCGTAGGCCTTAATGCCCAATTAGTTTTTGTAGAACATTTGATGTCGATAGCTGCTGTAATTTCCGAGATATAGTGCATAAAATATTTCACCATATTTTAGCAATTTTAGTAAAAATACCACTTCCCCTTATCCTATCTTTTGCGTTATTTAGGTCCCTAACTTAAGAGTATCCGTGCCAAGTTTTGTGGCAAGAGCGACTATATTTACTGAGATATATAGGGATACAAGTATAGGCTCGGATTTTGTCTTAAAAAAATGGGTTGTTTTGGGTTTTCGCTTATATTTCGGTCAATAGTAAATCGATTTTGCTGATTTTAAGGACACATGTGTCTCCAGGATATTTTTAATAGTTTGACACCAATAACTGGTCCGTATATTTTTAATTGACTCCGGAAACTTGATTTCAACAGACGGCCAGACGCACAGGCAGATATGACTATATCAACTTCCCTATCTATAAGGATCCAGAATATATATACTATATGGGGTCGCAAATGGATACTAAAGAATATGCAAACGGGATGACAAACTGATATATACCCTTATCACTATGTGAAGGGTATAACAAGGTTCTGGTTAAAAATAAAATGACTGGCTATTTGTTGGACTTCTCGTTTTTACATCAGGAATATAGAGAAATTGCAGCTCTAATTAAACGAAACCATTTGTGACAGCTGTTTAGGGTCAAAATTAATGTTTCGTTGTGGCAATTTGTAAGGATTCATGTAGTTAGAAAAGCAATACAAAAGAAAATGGCAATATTTTTCCTTTAAAAAGAAAATTCCAAAAGTATTAAAAAACTTATAAGTAGCTGCACAGAACTTGGAAATAATAACGAAAATTTTCTTACAATCACCGCAATTGTTCATGCTATTTTCGTTTACTGTTTTAGTCCTGCCACTTTCCTTTTGTAGTTAAAAAGAGATTAAAACGTAATTATTAACATTTTTCTGGACTTTAATTCTATATTCAATAAAAGTTTTACAATTATTTAATGGATTTTGACCCCAAAACATAAAACAATGTAAACTTTTCATGCTACAATGTCAATTAACATTTAAGCACAAATTAACCCTTGTGGTTTTCATTTTCATTTTGCTTAAGTTGTATATTTTTCTTCCTTTGACATTTTTTGTTTGCCACTTTGAATTGGTTACGTTTTTCATAATTCTTTACATTAAGCCCACCCCCTGCCAAGAAAACAATTTAGTAACTTTTATGCCTAAAGATTAAAAAGAGATAACAAAAATTAATATTGCTTATACGCCTGCAGGGGCTTAGGGCGGCAAGTCACCCTAAAGAAGTTTGTTACAGGAAAGGAGATGTAACAGAGTTGTGTTTATTTCATATCGTACTTAATTTATTTATAAATTAAATTTTTAACATATAATATGAGAGGTAAACTGTGATTGCTATTGTTTTATCTTATTAAGAAAAGTTAAACTATTTTGAAATGATTTCATGCGGAATAAATGTCAAAAAGCTCAGGTAATTTAAAAATACACACGAGATCGAAATCAAAATTGAAGAAAAAAAGTTCAAAAAACCCTGAAGCAAAAACAAAAATTGATTCAGGAAACAGTGGAAAAATTTAAGTAATTGTTATTAAAAATATATTTTTGTACCTTTAAGCACTAAATTGCAGAACAAAAAAGTTGTATAATCAGATAAAGCGCTTCTGGATAATCTTTTCAAATGTTTAACAAAAGAAATTTTAGCAAATTTAATTTATCAATCCAATTATATTAAACGATAAACCTATGCCATTTCTAACCAATGCAATAATTTAATATTGTATTTAATGCTAAGTGTTAGCCACTCCGTAAGTGCAGTTTTTATACCCTTCACATAGTGATAAGGGTATATATCAGTTTGTCATTCCGTTTGTAATTTATTTATTATCCGTTTGCGAATCCTAATAGATAGGGAAGTTGATATATCCATGTCCGTCTATCCGTCTGTTGAAACCAAGTTTCCGGAGTCAAATAAAAAGGATACGGACCAGTTTTTGGTGTCAAACTATTAAAAATATCCTGGAAACAATTGTTATTTTAAATCAGCTAAATCGATTTACTATTGACCGAGATATAAGCGAAAATCCAAAACAACGCATTTTTTTAAGGACAAAATCCGTGCGTTTATATATATATCTGTATATATCTTAGTAAATATAGTCACTCTTGCCACAAAACTTGGCACGGATACTCTTAAAGTAGGTTTCTATATAATGAAAAAGTCTTTTTCAGAGAAGATCAGGGGAAGAGGTATTTTTCCTACAATTGCACAAGTTTGGTGAAATATTTTATGCGCTATATCTCGGAAACTATAACAGCTATTGACTTTAAATCGTCCACAAAAAGTAATTGTACAACTGGACCTACACTTTAAAGAAAAAATTCTTTGGGTGGGGGCAGAACAAGGGGTAGCTCTCATACAAACTAAAAATTTTTATGAAATTTTCGATACGCTACTTCTGGAAAACTATTACAGCTATCGACTTCGAATATTCCACAAAAAGTAATAATCTAATAATTCATACATTTTGGAAAAAAAAGTTGGGGAAGACCAGGGGGACTAGAACATCCCATAAAAATTAACAACTTTTATTCACATTTTAATATGAATAATATCGAAAATTGTTAAAACTGTCGACCTCAAACAATCCTCATCTGTTTCTATTATCCATACGAACGTTAAAATTTTGTAAAGTTTTCTATGGACTTTAAAACTCGCTGGGTATATTAAAAGACCAATGTAGAGGGTATATAAGATTCGGCACAGCCGAATATAGCGCTCTTTCTTGTAAATATTCTAATGCAAACGGGTATCACGAGCATTAAAAAGTTAAATGCACTTCAAAGATGAAAGAAATACTTTTTATTTATCAAAAATTTTTATAAACATGAATAGTTTTTGGTATTTCTTTGAACTTTTGATCGAAAGTCACATTTTTGGTAGTCTTTTGAATTGTTTAAAGATTTTAATCTTTAAATAATGAAATTACGGTAAATAATAGTATGATTTTCATATGTTTGTGTATATTTCTGCCCTTTTTTAAAGAGTAAAGATTCGAGACTAAGATTGTATGAAAAATTACACAAATTTAATTTTTGACTTACAGCAGGTTTTTGCATTTAGTACTCTGCTTGGTTTAATATTTAAAAATGTGCATTCGACGCATCGGGTTAGCTTATTGTTGTTAATTGCACAATTAAAATCTCAAAGAATGCAAAAAACTACCAAAAATGTATAAAAAGTACTTTTTGACTACCAAATTACTTTTGACCTCAATTTGGGCTAATGGTCCTTATTTTTACATTTCGAGATTTTTTTTTTATTTTATTGGTAAAATATAAACTTAACCTTAGCTATCACACAATTTACAGAGTTTAAGTTATATGTTAACTTTTCTTCTAAGAAATTTATATTTTTATAAGACAATTTGTTTTTATAAATAAAAATTTTATTTCAGAGGAAACTAGACCAGTCATAAAAACCTCTGATAAATTTTTGAAAAGTAAGATTTTGCTAATAGAATTTAGCTATTTACATATAACAAATACATAATTCGTTTGGCACACATGAAATTTGAGCCAAACAACTTAGGCAAATACACATAAATACACATGCATGTATACATGTACATATGTATATACCCTCTAAGCAATTGGCAGTTAATTTTTGGATAACGGTATCTGATAAGTCAATACTTGGCTGATAGTAAACATTTTACAAAAATAATTTAAATTTATTTCAATATTTTAACTTCTTGATGTCAAATTTAATTGCGCATGTATATTCAGACGCACATGTATATAAGTGCATTTAGACCCATCATAAAGGCTAGAAATCAAAGCGTTTCCTGACAAACTACCTAATAAGTTACCACTTTTATCCTATGTTCTATTAGGCTCATATTATTATCGTTACGAAGAACTGTGGAAGTTTATTTTGTCAGATCTATAATGGATTGAAAATTCGTTTTTGCAAGGATAATTTTATTATCAAAGCTTGAATTATTTACGTCCTATAAAGTGTACAACATATTTTTTGCCAAGTGGAATTTTTCTATTTACTTTCTAATATGTAAAGGTCAAAACTTAGATTCCTGTCTACGTACACTGCTAGGTACTTAACACTGGTACTCCACTGCACAGGAGTGTCACTGACTTTAAATAGGCTTATTGGGTAAAAGTATATGCTTCATCTACGACTAAAAATTACAGCAGGGGTTTTATTTATATTATTTCTTATTTTCCAAATCTTATAATCTTAGAAAATGCAAAAAAATAACAAATATGTGAGAAAAAAAACACTTTTTAATTATTTAAATGCTCCTCGACCTCAATTTGAATCAATAGTCGTTGATTTCATATTTGTGGACGCACATTCATAAAAAAACAAAAATGTAAAAGAAATTTTTTTTGTCCACTTAGTTTATTATCTACGTTCACTTGGGTCTATATCCCTTTCTTACATATTTCGATATTCATTATTGTAATCAAATGCAAAAGTGTATCTAAACAGTTCCAAAACACAATATATACGATACAAGTTTTTTCAAATGTGTTATGGAGCTATAACATTGTTTGAGTAAATATGCGATAAAAATGCAATTCTTTCTGAATGTTGCTAACTAAAAATTTACTTAAATATTGGTCAATGATACATAATTTTAATCAGAAGGAAGTATAACTCTTTTGCCAATTTAAAAATGGACTTTATTGCTTTGCTTTCTCATTAAAAATTATATTTAATAAAAGATTTGAAAAATGAATTTTTGTTTCGTCTGCAAAATCAAACCAGCATTATGAATGAACTGCAAACAATTCAAGTTTTTGAAAAAATAAAAATACATTTAAAAGTTGTTGCTGCAACAACTAAAGCATACAAGCAAACAATAACGTTTGTTTATAGGGCTCAAGAGAAAATAGACAGTGGAAAAAATAAAAAGAAAATCCAATAACTGAAAACGTTAGGCATATTAATCTCTAAATAACGATAAAAGAAAACAAGCAAAAATGGAAAACAAGCAAAAATGTAAGACATTACAGACTAACTTGTAGTGCAATATTTAAACAGATTTTCTATTAAAATTCAACAAACATAGCTAATGTGCAACAAGGGCATCTAGTAGCAAAAACAAAAACAACAACACAAACACCATAAGCAACAAAAATAAATTTGCAAAGTAGCTAGTGTTGAACTTAAAACTTCCAGACTAGTGTTGCCAGATTCGATTTAAAGCTGTTTTTTTGTAGAATTAAAAAAATAAAATTTTTTTTAAACCAAAAATTTTTTAAATTCTATGAATATAAAAATTTATGTTTAAAATAAAAAATTGTTTGCTTTGTAATCTTTTTTCCGAGCGGTTTCATTACTTAGTTCAGATTCACACTTTAATTTTTTTCTAGAGATTTTTAATTGTAATTTTTTCTAGTTTAAAAATTTTTAGAACATTAACGGACTCAACCACAAAAATTATTTTACATTTATTAATAAAGGCGTTAGCATTAAAAATAATATGTTTTATTTTACAGAAACCTTGAAAACGTTTTAAATGCTCTGTTGGAAATAAGGTAGTTTTTGGTGCATTAAAACTTCAAATGATAGTACAGGACAGAAGGAAAATTGGAAGAAAGATTTTTTATGATAATCTGGTAGCTAATTTCATGGCAATTATTTTTTGAAAATAACTTTTGTCTTATGTCCTCTGCTGGTTTAAATTATAGGGTCAATTGGCAATTTTTTACTTTTTTCCAATAAATCTTGTCAAATGGCGTTAGTGGCAAAACATAGCTCCGTAAAAAGTCACATGGAGGCGTTAATTTGAGGATGAAAATGGAATGAAAATGGATAAAACAAATTATGAATATAATAAAACCATTTCCACAAAAAAAAAAAAAAAAAATAAACTGACAATGCCACCAGCATATAACCCGCACCTAATAGCCGATGTAAGTAACTGTCATGGCGATTCATTCAATTTTTCTTTCTGATTCGTCCCTATATTCAAGATTTTCTTCTGTTAATTTTTTCAATCTTTTTTGGCAGATAAAAACTATTAGTAAAATTATTGGATCCAATAAAGCTGCTTTTTATTCTTTAAAGGCTGCTAGTTCTAACTGTTTGAAACCGTTTTGAGAATTTTTTTTAGCTTCTAACATGAAATTTTTGATTATTGTCATTAATTCAATTCCTTCAACTTGCCAAACAGATTAAGTTTTTAAACTTAACTTTTACAAGATGTGCTGTTTTGACGTTAAGTAAATTACGATGTCTTGCCAAATCTTACTGAATATTCTCAGCTGTCAAGCTATAAGTATCGAAATCAGTAGTTCTCATGCAGCTTAACATAATTGTTTGGAAGTTTACATATTTTATCTTATCAAAAGCCCATTTAGGTGGTAAAAAAGTCAACATGGTAGTCAGATTATTCAGGTATCACCCAAATAAAATAAAAGGGGCACACAAAGCGGCTGCAAAAGCCACATTCTTAACCAATAACTAAAATTGTCGTAGCAGTCTAGATGATAATCTACATACATAAGCTTATCGCAGATAACGTGCACATCTGATTTGAAGGTGAAAAGTCCATGTAAAGAAGTTAAAATACCTACAAATGAAATCTCTTGAGGAAATACAGAATAGATTTTTCTGCTAAATTTTTTTAATAAATTTTAATGTAACAAAATAGCGGTAGAATTTTAAATTTAATATTAAATAAAAATACGGGAGCCTGAAATCCGCTCTGAACTGTTATTATCTTGTAAGACTTTATCTTGTTTTTGTCACTAAGTTGCTAGAAAACATCTATTATAACGTTTATTAAAGGTATTTTTTTTTCATCTTTACCAAATTAAAAAGTATTTTTTCTTATTAGCAATTTTCTTAATTAGGGAATACTTTTTTAAATTTTATAATAATGCCTATGGACATTTCCATTGTGATAGGTGTGACTAATTTACTGACACGTTCGCTTTTAAATCGAAAAACTCAACATTTTATTTAAAAATAGTTAATAGAAAATAGTTTTCTGAAAATGTTATGATATCAAGCATTTAAACGTAAGTAGGCACTGAAAGAACACAATTCCTGCTAAAAATTACTTTTTAAAAACTGTCACGGGTGTGACCTTACATATTTGAATTTTTAGCATTTTTACCTTAAGATCGTAAAATATCTTTGAGATCTGGACTAAATAAAAAATTTTCAGGGTAGTTAAAAGTGTTTAATTTAATTTCCAAAAAAAATATTTATTCTCCTAAGAAAATCTGACGGGTGTGACATTTTCATCAAAATACCGTTTTTTCAATTCATGGTTATTTTAAACTCTTGTGAAATAAATAAAAATAAAACAAAATAATTTATATATATTTTTATTTTCTTTTGGACGTAAATGAGTAGGTTGTATTTTCAAAAGAAAAAATATTTTTTTATAATTTTGGGCCATTTTTCGTGGAACTGGCCATAGTATTTTTTATATAGAAAAAATTTAAATATAAATGGTTAAAATTTGTTAATATTTTAAAAAGTAATACAACTTTCCCTAACATAAAAATTTTTAAGATTTGAGACTTCTGTTAAAGAAAACTACTTAAACTGCTATTGATCTAGTTAATTTTTGTTTCACTCATGTTGTACGCGTTGTAGAGACGTTACTAAAAATCGCCATTGAAAAATAAAATATCTCTTAAAATTTTTATTTGAAAAATTTAAAGCCATGCTTTGATAAGAACAAAATTTTCTTTACAAAGTTTTAAGCTTTTATATCAAATTTAGCAATGAGAAGGTACTTAAGTGCAAAATTTTGATAAAAATTTCATTTTCTTGTAAATATCATTATAAAGAGAATATCTTTACCTTTAAAATTTTAAAAACTGCATTTTATTTTTTAGGATATTCTGTTTTTTTTCTTTACCTGCCAAAGAAACTTAAATTAAATAACCTACGTTTGTATATGGGGGGATTTCTGAAATTTTTTAAGACACTCTGTAATGCACTCAATAATACCTGTAGCATGGTAGCATCAACACTATTTTATGTGGTTATCTTTAAATTCTACTTAAAGCAAAATATTTTAAAACTCTTTTTTAAAATATTTAAAAAAATTTTTCTTTCTTTCACATTGCCGTCAATTTGAGCATGCCATCATGGAGGCGATTTAGTGTTAGATACCGTACACCATTATGCCAATATAAGAAAAAATAGAATAAGAAGGAAATGTTTTAACAAATAAGTGGAAAAAAGTAAGCAACCTTAAGAACATTTTTCAAACTAATGAAATTAAATTAAACTTTTTCACTTTTCCTAAGCAATTTACAAAAACAAAGAGTTAAGAAAAGAATTGTAATGAAAGGATGTGCACAAAGCTCATTCTAAATTGTTGCTAACTCTATGTTGCAGACAATGCACCGATAGATAAAAACTTTCTAATCCTTTGTATAAAATATAAAAAAACTGTTATTACAAAAGAAACTAATGAATTAAAACAAAAAAACTATTTTTAAGCTGGGATAATAGAATATTTAGAACAAAAATTTTTTGGGCAGATATAAAGAAGGTTTAAGTTGAAGGAAATTTAAAATTGTTGACAGTTTTTGTTTTGAAGTTCAGAATATTTGCACTGCGTTTATATACATATAAAAGAAACTTTCATTTTTGTTATATTTAAATATACTTAATCTTGAACCAAAAAAAAATAGTTTATTTATCAAAAAGTCACTTGTTTGCGTTACATATACTTTCCATATTGCATATAGCTTCCACATATTTATATTATGAGGAAAGTGAATCTTTTCTTTTTTAGCGTGTTTTCCCTTCTTCCTAAAAGAAAACTAGCTTAAAACAAACCAATGAAAAAAATTTTATTAAAAACTTAGAAAAAATCCCATTTTTAACGAAATAATATTAAAAGTTATAAAAATAATTTCGCAATTCACAAGGTTTTTGTAAAGTTCTATTGACTATTAAAATAGTCACTCGGTTAATTTACTTGTGAATTAGAAATGTTTTCTTATCGTAATACTGTTGTCAAAAAATACTACAAATATTCGAAAAAAATGTTATTTAAATATGCTTTGCTTTCCAAATGCCGTTCAATTGTAATTTTGAGATAAATTTCCATATGGACGAAGACAAAGAATTAAGATGTACAGAAAAGGTTAAAAAAATTTAACCATCCGGGGTACAGGCTCAGTAAAATTTTTTTAAAGCTTAAGTGTACAATTATTTTGAATATTTATGGCAAAGTTTTATATGAAAATTATCAACAAAAAAAAAAAAAGAATATTGTATTATAATAGTAAAATAGTATAATAATACGATAGGCGGAGCTTGTGAGTTGAGCAAATATTTTTTTTAACATTTTCCTATGTATGTATTAGTTACTGCCTGCACTAAATTGACTTTTGTATGCAAAGTTTCCTTTATTTAAAGTATTGTTGTTGCTGTTGTTGCTGCCATTGATGCCATTATAAATGACTTTCAGTTGTTTGTAAGACATTTGCTGGGACAGCATGCTCTTTAATACTGCATTGGGAATTTGACTTGAAATATGTTCAAAATTTATATTCAAACATACACACACATACACCCAGAAATTTTTAAAAGCACAAACTTGCACAATGAAAAAATAAATGTTTAAACTTTTGTTTGACTTAGACAACCTAAAATACATAAAAATCCTTGGAGAGTGTTTTATGTCGTTTTGTAACAAAAAGTACATCTTGTTTCTATCATTTATTCATCTTTTCATATTTTCGTTCATTTGTTTATGCATTGACATTCACATTCATTATTGATTGCACTTTTAGAACAATAATACTTGTATCAACATTTACACTGCTGGCAAAGATGTTAACTCAGATGCATGCATGTGTATATACGTAAAACATTCATTGATGTAACAACATTTATTCATTTAATTAAGAGTAACATGTGTCTTAAGGGAATTAGGAAAGAATAATGGAAGTGTCTATAGACTTAGTTATATATTCAAAAAGTAAATGGATTGATATTGATACCATTTTTGAAAAGTTATTATATGTGTAACTTTTGTTTGACGCTAGTGTCAGTCAAAAACATCCAGCTTAAGTTTCATCGATTCGATGTCCTTCCTGCATATCCTGCAACTGCTGCTCTTCGGGTTTAAATACACCGTCAGTGTACTTATTATCTTGCTCAATTTGGGGTTTTTCTTGTCTTAGACTTGTTTGGGTCGCCTTTAGAGATTTTTTTTTATTCTGCCATCTATTTTATTGTACTACAGTGCCTTTTAAGTAGTGTACTCCACACTTTTAACCTAGACATCAGTGCAACGAAAGACCTTGGGTTTCTTAATTCAAGTTACTGTTGTTTTAGGATTTAATCGCGAGATTATTCAGCTGTTTCATTTGTGTTACCTCACAATACCCAGGCATCCATATAATGCCTACAGATCAAGTTTTTAGCAACCATAAATCAAATTTTTGCATTCCAAACTGTCCTAGATTTTAGGCTCCTAGATATAATTGCTCTTATCGACCCTTGGTTATCGGTAAAGAGCCTTAGGTCCGTAGTTCCTACACGTGTCTTGAGCCAGCAAAAATATCTTGTGATTGCTTAAATATCCACTTGTATGAGTGTGTTGTAGCTTGGGAGGTCGTAAAAGATCTCATTGTTTGGTTTTTTAACAACGAGGCCCAGTCCATTTCTTTACTTTACCTTAAGGACATTCGTATAACAACACATTGCGTCAGACATTTGACATCCAATTTGAACTGAATCTGTTCTCATGTGGCCTGAAAGCGTTTTTCTGCAAGTGCCATCTCTAAGCGTATGAGAATTTAAATGCGCTGTGTATTAAAAATTGTATTGCAGGATTGTAATGTTAAACTTCCCTTTCCACCGATGCCCATCATATCACCGAAGTCTATATACAGTTTTTTATCATTATACTATGGCTTTATTTTGAGCGAAGCCCCTTAATATACGCCTAGCATCAGTAACCTTTTGTTGTTCTTTTCTTCAAATTCTTCTTTAATTCGTTTTACGATCCCAGACTACCAGTTACTTAACCCTTTTTAAATCCTTTTTGATACCACATCATCATTATAGTCCGCGATTAAAATTTGCTGGTAGAAATGAGGGAACCCATGGTTTTTATAGAATACTTGGAGCAGTGAACGTAATTTGTAAGCCATCTTTATTCAAAAACAAAGATGGTGATTCTTGTTGCCTATTTTAAAAAATATTAATTAAAAAAAAATGTCAAATAAAAAGGAACAACACCGCAGGTAATAGTTACTTCACAGAAAGACTAAAAAATATTACTTGAAATAACACACCAAACCAAAAGTAACCCTATCTCAGTAACAGTTAATTCACTTCTTTTATCACTGTAGTTGCCAGTGATTATCAAGTCACAGCTACAAATAAATTTTTGATCTCTATTTCTTGGTAACAACATAAATTTAAATTTTGTCCGAGGTGGTACTCTGTATCTTAGGATAAGTTAAGTTATACGCAAAATTAAGAGAATTTTTTGGCCATTTTGTATAGCTGGTTTTGGGGTTTTCCCTTAGAACCAGATTTTTTGCGTAGTTAACTTGTTAATATCCGCATCAGGTAAGGTTTCAAGTAAACTCTAAGTTGTAGTTGCCCTCACAACGATTAAGAAAATGTACCAAGTGGGGTTTCACATTTTAGATTGTTTTCAGTAAGTAACACCTTACATCCTTCAAGCTGTTTTCGTGCTTCTTATCATGTTACCAATCCAGTTTCATAGCAATGGATAAACGAGAAACTGGTTAAACGCTTGTTTTTTAAATGGCTATAAAAGGAATCCTTTGATTTTGTTAATCAATAGGGACTCAACCTATAAAATTATATGTTAAAGTAACCGGTAGGCACAGCCATAGTCATTTTCCATTCTTTGCAGGTTATGAAATACACAGGAACATTTTACCCACAAACTCTCCTAAAATCATAATAACAACAAGAAAAACAACAACTGCATCATAAAAGTACAAAGAAAAATTAATTATTTTAAGCAGTTTTTTAAAGTTTTTTTTAAGGTTTTTTATTTTAAATTTAAAAACATGTTGTTGTCTTGTAATAAATAAAAAATTTATTATTGCTTAACAAATACATACAATTATACTTGCATCGTGCTGTTGCATTAATATTTTTAACAAAATAGTGAAAGAAACAGCAGCTGACACATTGTATAAATTTTTAAAATTGCAATGAAATAAACAAAAATGGAAAACAAATAATATTTTTTTACGAAAACACGTACATATGTATTTTTTATTCACAATTAAATATTTATGTTTATGTTTGTATGCAGGCAATTTGGAAATGTTCATACAAAAATTATGAAGTTGCACAAACTTGTTATCGGTGAGTGCAAATAAGTTTTTTTTTCTCTTTAAGTTAAGCTTAAAAAACTAGTTAAAAATTTATAGTCGGTCAAGCCCGAACATATTGTACCCTGCGCCACAATTTATTTCATATAAAGATGGCTTTCGTGAAAGGAGTTACCTTGATTTTCGGGAGCTACGCTCGATAATGGAGCAATTTTTACAAAATTTGGTTGACTTATTCCTATTCAAAAAAAAAACTAGCACTAAAGCAATATATAAAGAACAGTACAGCAATTTCTGAGGTTAAATGTGATTTTCAGGTGTTGGACTTGTAAGGCACCCATGATAAATTTTGGATTGTTCTCGATATGCATACACAAAATTTTATAAAGGAAAAGTTATATTCGAATTAGTTATAATCCAAAATGCTTATTACGGGAGAACATTTGAATGGGGGATTTGCCAGAAAATGAACCAATACATAAATCGGCATTAGCGGACGGACATTCTTAAATCGATTGAGAAAGGAATTATGACTCAAACGGTACACTTAAAAAGGTGTCTAAGACCATTGTTTCTGGGCGTTACAAACATCTGCATAAAAGCATAATGTTACTACCACGTATGTCGATTTTAATGCCCGTTAAACCCAATGTTGTCTTCTGCCGCATAAATGCACAGTAGATTATGCTGCATCATCTGTAATAATTGACGGTATAAATGTTGTGGAGATCGAAACTTTTGATTTTCTTTGAATGAGAATCAAGTGCGATGTCCGTTGGACGGAACACGTTTTCCTTGTATCGAAAGAAGCATCAAAGTGTCTTGGTTTTTTGAAACGGTGTAGGAATTAATTTACACCATCTGATCTTCTCACCATTATACCACCTATATCCGGCCGAAAATGGAATATTATTTTCATGTATAGGCAGGTGCTCCGAAGTCTATTTTGAAGCCATTTGGCGGCGTACAGGAACGGGCGAAAGTACTCATGGGTGACGTCGGGGTATCCAACCAGCTAGATTCACATGAACATCGTCGCAATGCGGGTTGTGTTTCACTATTCTATCGATACTAAAGGGTGGTTAAATTTTCAATTTTTTTTTTTTGCATTTCATTTAACATTTTTCAATTTCAGACTAACGAAATTTTAACCATTAATGATACACAATCGAGCAATGCGTTAAAGTTATTCAGGCTTATTATGAAAATGGGGGTTCAAATCAAAATGTATATCGTGCACTTCGCGATTTTTTCGGTCAATTAAATCGTCCAGATGTGCGTCCAATCGATAAAATCGCACCCCAAATTTTAGCAAACCGTGATTGTAGGAGATGTGAAAATACCAGTGCATACTCGTACAGCTCGTAATACGCTTACAAGATACAATTGACTAAAGAACTATAGCGTCTTGACCATTCCAAACGTCAATGGTTAGAATGGTGTCAGGAAATGGCAACCGTGGATGATTAATTTTCGAAAAAACTCATATTCAGTTCAGTTCAGCTCTGCTGCATTTGGGCGAATGATAATTCAAGAGTTATTTTCGAAAAACCAATGCATTCACAAATAGGGGCCATCTTCTGAGTCCTGGTTATTAAAAAAAACAATTTTACTTCATCTTTAAGTTTAATTTCATATTCATAATAATTTTTGTAGGTTTACTGAGACATTATTTGACATATTCCTTTGAATTAATTGTCATACAAGCGCTTAATAAGCCTAAAATAGTTTTTATGAATGTGGGCCATAATAAAATAAAAATTAAAAATAAAAATTAAAAGAAAATTGTGGGTAAAAAATTTCTATTCATAACTATGACATTTATTTTTTTAATTTTACTTAAAAGATGAACCCTGCAAGGTTTCAATAATTTTTGATTAAAGTAACTTTTTAATGAAACCGTCGTAAAAGTAAAATTTTTCACCATTAGAACTTTTAATATACTTGCCTTTCTCACTAATTGTTACTTATTTTTCTAGATAATTTAAAAAAACGCAGGATTTGATCTAAACATTAAATGTAAATAAACAATTATTGTTTGTAAAAACTTTGTTCAAAGCTATAAAATTTTAAACAAATATAAAAAAATTTAATAAAGTTCTGATAAATGTAGATAAACATTTTTTTTCTCTTTACACATCAGAGAATAGGGACTGTTGTCTGTTTAATTTGTATTAAAAAAATAAAATAGAAATGTTTAAACAATTCCCCAAAGTCTTTGAATGCCGTAGAGAGAAAATAAATCCTGTTGATTTTTGCAAGCGCTTTTTAATATATCAGCCCTTTTTAAAAACAACTGCGAAACAAAATAAATAAATAAGTTGAAAATCAGATGTTTAATTTCATTAGAGATTCAATGTTTAAAATATTAACCCTTTATGTTTGAGCGACAGATCCTTTCACTCGTTGTTCTTAAGGGCCTAAAGGGTCTCGGGGTTGTTCACGTAAGCATGGGACTTCAAACAACCCCACAAAAAAGACTGGAACGTCAAAGTCAACAGGAGATGAGGTGACCCGGGAACGCCGCCTTCAGAATATCAGTCGTGGCACACGCAGTGTGTGCCGTTGCTCCGTCCTGTTGGAACCACTACTCCCCAGTTCGCTTAACTGTGACAGAGAATTGGGCTAACATGGCCCTACGCGCGCACTGTTCTTTTTTGTCCTTTGACCAGCAGCGTCCACAAAAAAATGGCTCGATGACTCCTCCAGCGTGGGCAACGCAACACGCAGTCAGTTTGAGAGGCTGCTATGGCTCCTCTTGCATCACTCGTATATTTTTGGTGTCCCAGAAGTGATAGTTTTGTTTGTTCACTCACCGGCTGAGGTGGAAATGAGCCTCATCCCTCATTATGATTTTGATAAAAAAATCGTACACTTCGGCATCGAGATTTGAGATGGCTTGGGCGTAGGTTATATGCATTTGGCGATCGACAGGCAGCAGCTGATGCGCAGACTGGCCTTCGTACGGGAACATACGCAGGTCTAATGGCTAATTCCTGGCGTTAGCTTAACATCCTCGCCAACAGCGGCGATATTCTCGGCAGAACTGGCACTGCGGGGTCGGCCACTCTTGACAGCGTCTCGAATGGTCCCATACTCTTCAAGGTTGGTGTCAAAATGGCGCAGTGTTTGCGCAGTTGTTGCCGGATGACCGGGGAGTCGACAACGGATTTCACGCTGCGCCAACACCACAGACGAATTGTTACCCAAAAAATAGACACGATCATTTCGAGTTCTTGGGGAATGTATCGCTCTATGGCTTGTTTACTTATATTTTACCTCTATTTAGTTTATAAATGTCAAAAGAGATTTGATATTGGCCACCATTTGCAAATATAAATGCTTCTTCCAAAAGGGTGATTTCTTTTGGCCCACCTTGTATATGTACGTACATACATAGTTTTGGTTTCCTTTTTTTCAAATTTAACTATCAAATTCGAGCAAGTTAAAAAAAAATTCTTTACAACTCAACATTTGTAAATTTTTGTTATAAATTCAAAAATACATTAACAAGAGTTACACTCTCGCTTCCTGCTTTTTGTGTCCTTTTTTAAACTGAATTTGAATTCATATTTTATTTGAGCCACACAAAAGTTCGCACAATACTGTAACCAAATTTATAACATGTTTTTGACATTAATGCACTCTTTGCCATTATTCTTTCATACACAGATTCAAATAAATCAAATAAAAATTTTGCGCTTTTAAAATGTAATTTTGTTATTCATTTTTTTTTTTTGCTTAAAAGCAGCTGGAAAAATTATTGTTCGTTTTTAACATCCGTTGCAAACATGTAATTTTGTTTAAAGCACACAATGGAAAACTAAAATATTATAAATTTGTAACTTCAGTTACCACCCGCTAAGGGTAATTATTATTAAAACTCCAACTAAGTATTAAAGGGGATGTACACTCATTTATCGCTTGCTCAATACTACAAGGTTATAATGGCAAAAGCAGAGATGTTAAGAAAATTAAAAAAATCATTTTTTCTTCTATTACCAAATATGATTTTGCAATTAAGTTTAGTTAAATTGTTAGTAAAGAATAAATTAATTACATAAAATATAAAATTGAGCAAAATTTATTTCTTATTCAATAAAATTCAGTCACATGTTTCTTTAAAAACACCTTTGATACGGAAAATTTCTACGGCAAACGGTTTTTATTGTTACAAAGAACTTTGATAAAAACAAAAATAAAAAAATAATACGAGAACTTTTTTTGAAATTGAAAACTTGGAAATAATATTATTATTTAACAAAAATAATAAAAATTATACAGGGTGGCTGATGAATTTTTCTACATTGAGAAACTCAAATAATTTTTTGCAAAGTCTTAAATTATTAGTCTATTTGAGAAATATTAAATTTCTATATAAGTAAAAAAGATTTGAAATTCAAATAAATTCATATGGCTTCCACCCTCGGCAATACATGTGCGACATCTTATCAGAAAGTTATTTATTACTGCCTGGTGGGTTGCAACGGAAATAGCCTCAATTATCGTTCGAATAGATTGTTTTAAATCATTAAAATTTGTTGGTTTTCTTTTGTAAACTTCCTGTTTGCAATAATCCCACAAACAAATCAGGTGCATTAAGGTCTGAAGACACGGGTGGCCAAAGTAATGAGTTTTTTAAAATCAGATTTTTTTTCGCCGCAACTCTGTCATAACAGGCGTAGCTATAGCTACGCAAGTTGCTGTAGTTTTTGTCAATATATTTCTATAAATTGATTGAATTATATTTTTGAAAGTTTTTGTTGCCATTAGAAACAACAACTGCAGTAAACGTGTAGATTTGTGTTACACCAGTTCTTCGCCTTCAATTTGACTGACAAACTTTTCATCTCCAAGCCCTTGTTATACCCTTCACATAAGTGGTCTCAAATGGATACAAAGTTTGAGAAATTGTAATTTCTTTAGTATCCATTTGAGACCCCATTAAGTATATATTTTCTTGGTCCTAATAGATAGAGAAGTCCATTTAGCAATGTCCTTCTGTCTGTCTGTCAGTCTGATCCGGGCAGACGGTTCGTGTCCATGTTAGTGTTGTAATCAAATTTTTAAACCCCACTGATTTTCCATTGAGCCGTAAGTGGCTTAAAACTATTAAAATTTCTGAAAGCAAATTCCTACTGAAATACAGGAAGATTGCCTGATAACTGACCGATATATAAGCAAAAACCCCAGACAACCTCTGCTTATTTCTTTAAAATTTTTACATTAAAACCTTTACAACTGCTCTGGAGCTGTCCCGTATAATGTGCAATATAAAACCAACTCCTTCTAATTTTTCTCCATAAATATTTTTGTAAAGCATACCTATACCCTCTCTCTGCCCTCTAACAGGGTTTATTTTTTTAGTTTTTTTTTTAAATTCCACAATTTTCAGGGTGCTCCTAAAGAGGTCGAATGTAATATCGACCCCAATTAATTTTTCCTTCCAAACCCTTACATGGGTGCCATACAAAGTAAAATTAAATTAGGGTACAACAAAAATGTACACACGTAACTTTTACTTTACGCAAAGCGACGTTCTCTCCAATCACTATTAACAACCATACGGTGCTTCAACGATCCGAGACAAAATATCTTGGTATTCATCTGGATTGCCGACTCACATGGAAGTCACACATAAATGTGAAGTTGACGCAAATGAAACTTAAAGCTACACAAATCCATTGGCTAATTGGTAGAAACTCTGTGTTAAGGATTGATTGCAAACTTCTACTATACAACTCGATTTAAAAATCAATTTGGTGCTACGGTATTTAATTATTTGGCACTGCTTCTGCCTCTAACATAGAAAAAATACAACGACGTTAAAATAAAATTCTAAGAATGATAACTGGTGCTCCGTGGTATGTCAAAAACAGTAACATCCATAAGGATCTAGAAGTTCCACTTGTTAAATGCTAAATCCTGAAATATGTGGACAAGTATTTAAATAACCTGGAAACACATCCAAATCCACTTGTTCGAAACATGTTACAACATAATGGACACTCCCGTCTGAAAGGGAAGAAGAAGAAGAAGTTAACTAATTCTATTATGAGAACTTAAATGTTAGTCTGGCACTGGCTGGTCTACTAATAATTACTTATCCTTAAGATTTGTTAGTTCGCATAAGCGAACATTCAATAATAAAATATGAAAAAAAAAAATTGGGTAGAAACCCCTGCAATTTCTCCGAGTTGCCCTTAAAGGAATAAAATGTTTCACAGACCCCCAATGGATTTTTCTCCCGAAAAATATTCCTAGAACATACTTTTCTCTCATCTCCATCGCCTAAGTGGACTCCCATGCAAAGTTTGGGGAATCGTAAGAAATCCCCCCCCCCCCCCCTACAGCTACCAGGGTGCCGGTGCATAAGTCAAATTGAGGACTGACCACAACTAATTTTTCCTTGCAAAGATTTTCCTAGAACATACTTACACCCTATCTCCAGGATTGCACTACAAAATTGTAAAAAAAAATAGTATAAAAACCCACACACGTTGTGAAAGGTACATAAGATTCGGTACAGCTAAATATATCTCTCTAACTTGTTTCAATCTTTGAAAACGCGTAGATGCAGAAGTGTGTATCTGTGTATGTTTAAAACTGAAACAATAAATTTAATTTAAAACTTCCGCTTCTTTTTCTTTGTTGTCATGTAAAATCTATTAAGAATAGAAAATTGAAATCATATATGATATACATCACCTATCATGGGAATGATTGTTGCAAATAAAAACAATATTCAAGCTTTTTTGAAATGTTGTAAATTGTTTGGGGATTTTTGAAACACACAAAAACATTAAAATCTATTTTCCCCCTTTACAAATGCGACTCATTGTAAAAATATATTGCTTTTATATGCTTGCGATTTTTTCCGGATTGTTTTTGGTTTATTAATTTCTTAATCAATTTTTTTAATAAAGGATGGGAGCAAACTTTGTACAGTTCAGTACAGTTGCCTAAAAATTAAATAATTTATTTCAATAAATTTTTCAATTATTTTGACTAATTTTTTTTCAATTGAGTTCATTTCACTCTTTTGATTGAACCTAATAATTTTGTTCCTTTAAAATATTTATATCAAACTTGAGAGATTTAAATGGTGTAAAACCCGAATAGTAATATTTGAAAGCCCAACAATCTCAGTCAATATAGGAAAATTTTATGTTAGGTGAATTGAAGAACTTTTCTTCTTGTTCTTTATTCTTGCTTAATTTCATATTAATTTTCAAGTCCTTCGGTATATTATTTTTACAATTAAGGTTTAAGAATCTATTGGCACTCAGTGACTACCTTAAAGGCCCTTTTACTTATTTGCTTATTTATTTATGAGGGAATAAATTAGGTTTCCAAGTAAGCGAATAATTAAAATCTGTAATTAAACAAATTTTTCAAGAGGTTTTGAACCAAATGCAATATCACGTAACCCAAGTAGAGAACTGAGAAAAGTTATGGGGTATTAAATTAAATGACCAAAAATATACTTACGTAAATTTTTTTTACTCAAGAAAATGTGCCCCAAATCCTTGTTTGCAGTCATATGGTGCCTCAACGACTTGAGACCGCCTCACGTGAAAGTCACATATATAGGTAGATGTTAAATTGACACAAATACACCTTTAAGCTGCCCAAAGTCATTGTTTAATTGGAAGAAACGTTGTGTTACGTCTTGATTGCAAGCTTATGCTCTACAACTTGGTTTTGAAACCAATTTGGTGCTATGGAACAATTATGGGATACTGTTTTCGTTTCCGACATGGAGAAAATGCAACCGCGTCAATACAAAGTCTTAAAAATGATAACTGGTTCTCCTTGGTATAATAAAAAAAGCAACATCTACAAGAATATTCAAGTTACACTAGTTAAATATAAAATCCTAAATTATGCGGGCAAGTGCTTAAGTAAGCTGAAATCACATTACTATGCAAAATCCTGGAAAAGACCCAAGAAACTGTCTTTCGACACTTACCATCTATTCGTTGAATATATGGCCGCTTTCAACAGCCCCATACGTTCAAAGGTATTTTAAGCTATGACTGAGCTTGGTATTTCTGTGAAACTAGTACAACTCTGCAGGATGACTTTAACTGATACACAATCCTCAGTTAAGATACGCAGGAGTATGTCTGAGCCCTTCAGTACCAAATAGGGTTTCAGACAAGGAGACAGTCTCTCATGTGATCTTTTCAACATCCTCTTAGAAAAGGTTAAACGAGACGCAAATGTGAATAGAACTGGCACACTATTCACAAAACAGCACATGCAACTCGCTTACGCTGACCATATTGACATCATGGGGTGAACATTGCGAGCAGCAACTTTTTCCTTTAAAAAAAGATGTCTAGTAGACTTTAAAAAAGTCAACAATTTTATCTACCTCAGCACCGCCATTAACAAAACAAATGACATCAACTTTGAGGTAAAAATTAGACCAACTTTGTCCAATAGATGCTACTTTAGACTAAGTATCCTTCTCTCAAAAACTCCAAGCACTGACTCATCGGCTTTCGCAAGTAGAGAGTGATTTTTGTTTGTCGGGAGGTGGCTTTGTTTAGAAGTGAGGCCACCTCCTGACAAACAAAAGTCACTCTCTACAAGACACTAATACTACCCGTGCTTTTTATGGTTCTGAAGTATGGGTACTTGCGAAAGCAGATGAGGCAGTGATTGAAGTTTTCGAGAGGAGGATTCTTCGGAGAATCTATTGACCAATCTGCGTTGATGGAGACTGCCGGTGTCATATGAACCGTAAGCTGTATGAGCTGTTTACCGACATTGACATAGTTATACGTATCAAAATTCAAATTTTACGGTGGCTAGGTTATGTTGTAAGAATTAATGAAGATGCTCCAGCTAGAAAGTCATTTGAATGCGAGCCTGGTGATGGGTCACGCACAAGAGGAATACCAAAACTCCGATGGAAAAACAAAGTGGAGGAAGACATCCTTGAAATTTATTGTCAGAAATTGGAGAAGAAGCGCAGAAGATCGAAGCGCACGAAGATCAATTCTGAGTTCGGCTTACGGAACAAACATTCTGTAGCAGCCATCTAAGTAAGTAAGTAAGCGAGAAATCACATCCAAATCCGCTCGCCCAAAAATTATTATAATATGAGGGGCACACTCGTTTGAAGAGGAAGGTAACTGCTGCCCTTAGGTGTAACTTTTGGAAATGTTTAATACCTAAATTATAAAAAAAAGGTTTAAGCTAGCACTGTGACCACAAAAAAGCAAAATTGTCTGATTTTTTATGCAACCTTAATCCAGAATCCTTTATTTGCTAATTTTTAAATATGCAAAAACGTATGGGTATTGAAAAGATATGGACAAAGTACTTTTTATTTACCCTTATTTCATTTCAATAGAGACGTAAAAAAGCTTTTTTGCTCACTTAGTTGATTTCTGACCTCAATTGGGGTCAATATAACTAAGTTACATATTTCTATACTTTTAATGCTAAATAATGCAAAAAAGTACCAAAAATTTAGAAAAGTAATTTTTGACCCTTATCCTCCTTAACCTGGGTTAAAAATTATTATTTTTAGGCTTATAATCTTAAAAATGCAAAAAAGTACCAGATATAAAAAAATCCCTTTTTTTACTTAATCGGGGTCCATTGCCCTAACTTTCATATATTGATACTCATAGTCTCAAAAAATGCAAAGAGTACCCAGATAATATTTTTACTCTTTTTCGAACCAAAAGTGATACAAAATTTAAAAAAAAAATACCAAAAACTACTTTATATTTTAAGATGAGTCCCAGGTTTCATCATGTTTTTACCTTTGTTGGTTAAAAAGTAAAAAAAAAACATCTTTAAAGTACTTAAACAAAATTTTTGCCCTTTTTTACTTCTTAGGTTCTGACAGGTTCCGTAGTTGAACAAAATCCCTGCCAGCTTCTTTTAATTTAAAAATACGTCTACGTCACTAAAGGTTTTATTTTTTTTTACTTTTATCCAAAAAAAATTAATAACTTTTTTTTATTATTTTATCAATTTTAAAAATAACACTAATTAATTTCAACGTTTCGGGGGTTTGAAAGGCTTTAAACATATTAAAATAAACAAATAATACAATTTTTATTTCAAGCTTTAAAGGCTTCCAAATTAATTATTTCCAATGTAGAGCATATAAATAAAAAAATCAATATTCCAATACATTAAGAGTTTTCCAATGGCATTGTCCTTAGAAAACCCAAATTATAAAAGAAAAATTCATTGAATTTAGTCATTTATAGACATTCATTTGATCTGCTTAAAAGGACAATAGTTTGTTTTTTCTTTTTCTTTGTCCCTTGACAAAGAACAAAGAGCAACAACAAAATACTCTACCTTGAAACTAATTGTTATGAATAATGAAACCTTTTAACCGTAAATTGAAAAGAATAAAAAACCCCAACATGTGCACTTTAATGTAAAATATTTTTGCAGCATGTTTCTTGTGGAAAAAACTAACAAAATTGGGTAAACGAAATTTTAGTACAACTGAAAGGGGTTGAGGGGAGTAAGCCCCTAGAACTTTTTGAGACATGCAATGATGTCTTCTATCTTTTGTTGTTATTGTTGCAGTTTAACTTAAATCAATTGACATACGTCACTTGCAGTTAAATATGCATACAAAAGGTATAAGTGAAGATGAATATCATCAAAAAAGGTCTGAGTTTCTTACAAAGAAAAATGAGAAGATGAAAAATGTATTGTTTGCAAAAACAAAAAAGAACAATTAACATTCAAAACATTTAAAACATTTATGCAAAAGCCTTAGAGACAACACAAGTGCCAGAGAAGAGGTTCAGGCAAAAGATAACATCAACCTAGGTCTCAAGAGGTGAATATTATTATTATTATTTAATATCTGTTTGCTTACCAAAAATATTATTTTTAAATTTAATAAAAAGAACAGATAAATTAAATCTTATTTTCTACTTTTTCATTGATTTTTACACTTTTTACTAAAAAATTGGCAAAAAGCCAAACAACCTTAAACTTAAAAATTTAACATAATGCAGTAGAAATTAAAATCTGATGCACTGTCTCAGATTCTAAAGTACATGCATGCAATGAAACTACCCAACTGGCCAAATCGTCGGCGACAATATTGTGTTTAAAACATCTTTAAGAGTTTTCTTAATCTTATATTGGCAGCGTTTTTTGCTAATTCCATGTACCGAAAATTGGTAACCTAACCTAAGGTTAGGTTGAACTGGCTGCTTCTGAAGACTCTATATATATACCTTTGGTCCTTAGTGTTTTCGGACAAGAAAATCGCTTTTCTCGTTGTAATGAAATCCAGGGTTTCCCTGCACTCAGTTGGCAAACGCCAGTAGTCTTGTCTTATTTAACTCAAACATTTTTTCGGTGTTTTGAAACAATAAATAAGAACCTACAAAATTTTGTTTTGGAGGGTACGAGGGCTTAACAGTTAAGCAGAATTTCCTCAACAACCTTCTTAACCCCCAGTACACCACAGAATCTAAAATCTTAATTGGCCAGTCGTCCTGCTCTTATGGCATGAACTGCTGTCCAAAAATGGCAAAACAAACCCCGGTCGCCCCCGGGTCATAAGATTCCCACATAATTCTGTAGAATCTACATTAGTTGGTATTGACATAGATCTCTGTGGCTCTGACCGTCTCCGCAGAATTTACACCCTTATTGTAAAAGAGAAGTAAAGTAAAGTTGTAGATAATAAACCCATTGCTTCCCAACTTGTCTGCCATCTCATTTCCCTTAATACCCCTGTGTCTTTGAACCCAGTAGATGTTAACTTGCTTTACTGCGCAAAATCTACTAATGGATTATTTGCATGCCTGAACAATTAAGGAGCAGATGAAGTTCAAAGAGGTTGTTTAGCTGCCACCTGACTTTTAATTAATTAGTTTACCTGAGAGTTCATACTTTGAAAGGATCGGTCAGATTGGCTGCTAAAATCTTCACATTAAATACACTGTATTGCTCAGAAAACTTATTGAACTCCCTAATAGCAAGTTTTTGGGCAAAAAACTGTAGCTTTTCTAGTGCATTCCACCATATGAGTATTCAATAGAGTAAGATAGGTGTAACCACCGTAGTGTGAATCTATTATGTAAGATTTGGCTTAGAGTTCAGTAGTCGTACTTACTTTACATTGAGTCTTCACGACAGCTTATTGTCCAATATCACTCCTAGGTATTTTTCGATCAAGTAGTTTGCTTTTGGGCAAAAACTAGGAAAATTAACATTTAAAAATATTCAAGCTCATAAAATCGCTTATTGTAATAAGTAAGTAACTTAAATAAAAATGTTTACAAAATGTGCAAAGATTAATTAAGCTTTTTTTTGCTATTTTTAAAATTTCTTTTGCTCCTTATCTTAAGGTCCTGCTACAATATGGCCAGCTGGGATACGTTACAAACTTATTATTAAACTTGTGTGTTTACATATGTTGATTTTTTCTTTGCTGTAAATGCTTTTTATAGTTATAAGTTTTTCATTTCTACGGTAATTTTCATCAACAAGGCCCTTATCGACATTATCGTTATTATTTACTTTAAAGTGCCTTTTGACTAAAAATTAAATAAAAGTTTGCACTAGACTTTTACATGTTATAAAAACAGATTTATCTAGGAAAATGAAATATTCTAAAGATATTTTTTAAACTCATCAACAAATTTTCACATCCAAGTTAGTATGTGTTTTACTTCGATTAACATCAATTTATTTTAATAGATTTACATAAAGTCTTTTCGAAAAAGCACTTAATAACACATTAGCACAAAAGCAAGATTATTTTTTTTATTAAAAAATTAAAGGTTAATTTGGCCTTTTAAACAACTTAATCTTTATTTTAATATTTTTTTCTAGACTTTTATGTGCAATTAAAGCAAACGTTTAGCAAAAAGAAAAATAGATTAAAAAGTAATTAGTATTAAATTGTCGCAGAGTAGTAAATAAATCAAAGATTAATGATTTTTAATATACTTTCAGTTAAAATTAAAGGTGATTTTTTTAAATCCCTGATTTGTGAAAAAAGTGTCCCTGTTTAAAAATTAAAAGGGATTAAATAAATATGCATTTTAATTGAAAAGAAAATATTGCGTTTACTCTTTGTAAACGGAGTATCAATAATAAAAATAGAAATTTTAATTTTAGCTTAATTTTAAACCTTATTTTAATTTCTAAATTTTCCTTAGAGTGTATCAGGCGTATTCATTCGATTTTATTGTAATAAAATTTTTATTGGCGAATTATCTCTTTACTTTCCCAACACTAGCCGAGTAGAATGGGTTTTCGTAGCCCGCTTCAACTCCTCATTAGCACTTTTTGTTTGGTACTGAGGGTTGGTAGTAAATATCTTTTATCAAAAATATTTACGAAATCCAGAAAAATCGCTGTTTATTTTTCTCAATTTGTACTTAAAAACCTCTATAACTGCCCCGTTCACGGGTGCAATATAAGACCGACTCCCATCACCAAACAAAAACATTTTTGTGTAACATATTTACACCCTATCTCCTTCCTCTTACAGGGTGGCCATACGAAGTTTAACTTTTAAAATTATTTTAAATTTATTTTAGAGAAAAAAAATGTATCACAGACCTTCATTAATTTTTCCTTTCAAACATATTTCTATAACAAACTAACCCCCTATCACGTAAGGCCGCTGCCATACAAAATTTATAAAAATGATGTAAAAACGCCCATAACTTCCCCAAAGTAGGCCATTGAGAAATAAAGTGTAGGACCGACCTCAATTAGTTTTCTTTCCCAAACATATTCCTTGAACATACTTACCACCTATCTCCATCGCCTAAAGGACTCCTATACAAAGATCAGGAAATTTTAATAAATCCCCCCTATAGCTTTCAGAGTGCTTGTGGATGGATCAAAAATAGGACTGATCCTAACCCATTTCTCTTTACATACATTTTTATAGCACATACTTAAACCCTATCCCCCCTCCCCTAAGGGGGTTGCCATTAAAAAAAAAGGGTACGAATTCTACACGTCGTGAAGGGTATATAAGATTCGGTACAGATGAATATAGCACTCCTACTTGTTTACACTGTAATTATTTTTATACATTCTTAGTTGAGTTAAAACAGCAAAACACGAACAAATTGTATCCAAGAATATGTTTAAAATGCATTTTTCATAATTAGGTTGAAACACAAATGCATATTAAGCTAAAAAAAAAGCATTCAGTTTATAACATATTTTCCATTACTCTTTTTAGCACAATTCTGCCCTCTTTTCACAAACGATTAGCGCTTAAAAACTTCAAACCCCTTAAATAAATTTACATATTTACCCTTAAACTTTCTTTTAAAAATATATTACAATCATTAATATCGTTACTTGAAATATAACTTTTGTAACGTTATGTTGTCGTACTAAAACAACTAGATAAAGCTCTTTACCAAAAAGTGAAAGATGAAATAAAGATAAAAACACACTTTTGCTATTAAAAATTTTACTTTTTAAAACATGCACAAGGGAACTAAAATTGAGGAGTAGAGTTGAAAATTACAGCAAACAAGCAAACAAAAAAAAGTTTCTCAAACTCAGCATTTTGTTATTTCGGTTAAGGAAAATAAATTGTTTTGTTCGTAACACCCACATGTCACTATAATGCGCCACCCACAAAATGCCATCCAATATCTTCCAAGAAATGCTCAACTTGGCAAAAGACGCTATGGTAGCATTTCCTCTTTTAACATTATTTACACACTAAAATATAAGATGAATGTGTGCGTGCATATAATAGCATGTGTGCTATTGTGGCTTAAGCATGCATTTTAATACTCAATTTACAGTCAAATTCTAAAACTTACATCCAAACTTTGGCACTGCAACAACAACATCAACCAATTCTTTACCACTTCTTACAACCACACAAATAAAGGAAAATAGTGTTATTTACACATACTTGTGCAGCTTCTAATAACGATTTTTCTATTTGGTTGTACACAGAAATAAATAAGAATAAACTAAGATATCCACTCGAAAAATAGTTGCAGGATTTATCGAACAAATAAAAAAATAAGAATAAACTAAGATATCCACTCGAAAAATAGTTGCAGGATTTATCGAACAAATTTAGTCGATTAATCGTTCAAGTAGGAAAATTCGTTCCTAAGTCGCACAATTCGTAAGTGGATTAAGCTTCTTAAAGATGTATTTCCTGAAAAAAACACAAATACTACTTCCACTATCGTCTTTCCTATAAACAATTTTTCTGATACAACACAATGCAATGCAAATCCAGGGACCATCCCCAGAATGGTGGTTATTATAAAAAAAATCCAAAAAACTCTCAGGCAACAATTTAAAACGGTTGGGAGTAGCAGAGTTAATTCAAATCATTACTTGTAACCAAAAACGTAAGCGATCGTTTGTAAAGCCAGGTCAACCCGCTGAAAAAAACACCAAAGTCGCATACTCATGACACTAAGTTAAATCTGCATTTGGTAGGACTAAAAAGGTCCGATTTTATATAAGCTGGTACTAAATGTAGTTCAATTGTTTTGTAGTAAGCATTGGTCAAGAAACGCTCAAAACTTTCACCCAAGTATTAAATCGTAAAACTGTTCATGATAGTGCCTGGTTATATTGTTCTTTTAAGAAAAAAAATTGTTGGGAAGTCATGCTATGACCTACTAGTTGTTTTGGTAGATGCAGAATGCTCTCCATTTTTCTATCTGGGCTACGTCTCTTTTTAGAATAATATATTCAAAATTACTTTGATTTATTATACACTTTACATAAGTGATTTTTAAATTCAATATATGATAAGTTATTTAGGTGCGGAATTCATATATTATCCAAAATATAGGAAAATATTTCCAGCAAGAACTTGGAAGTGATAAGGCAATGCAAATTTCTTACTTTTTAACTACTATAACATACCGTCGGTATTACTTAGCATTTCCTAGATACTAAGTTATTTCTTATTTAAAATTTAGGCAGATAGTTTCAAGTTTCAGTTGACAATTTTTTAACTTATACTAACTTAATATTTTAAGCCGGTTTTAACCAAAACATCAAAGAAAAAATTTTTGATGCAACAATAAGTAACTTGGGTCCCCTGGAAAATGTTATTTTAATGCCAATAAAGTAATAGCTTATGTAAGTCCCTCTTTGTAAGAGAGCATGGTAAGTACTTGCCTCCAATGTCATCGCCATTTAAAAAATGGGTTAAAATGCTAATGAGTAAGAGTTTTTTGAATTTTAACTCATTACAAAGCACGTAAGTTTTTATTGATATATTTATATTGATGAAATGATCAAATAAATTTGAAAAGTAAAAGCCGCGCGAATAATTCAAGTTATACGAGTTAAACAAGTTATTTTAAAAAACCTTCATTGATTATTAGACCAAAATCAAAATTCCAAAATCGATTATTTATTTGCTCGAAAAAAGTCAGAGCCCGATTACATGGATATTCAATTAAAAACTATTTATCATTTTAACAACGGGGTTTGACAAAAATCAAATAAGTAATTCATTTGAGACGGATGTGACCAATGTACTCAAAATTTATCCCTTCACTTAAACAATCTTATTTAAAAAAAGCTGTGTTTTCCAAGGATGATATGTGTTAAATTGTTTAACAGTAAAAAGCCACTGAAAGAACATGATCAAAATGATCATTTAAAAACTGTGACGGGTGAAACCTCAAATTATATATATTTCAAATATTTTCTCAATTTTTTTTTAAAGAAAAAATCGGGGTTTCCCCTTTTTGGGCCGTTTAACGTGGAATTGACCCTTGAAAAAACAATTGCTTTGAAATGGTGCTAAGAACTAAAATTGATAAATATTTTTTGTTGCCAGCATTTGCCAATTGATTTATTGAAAAACGTTACTCATATATTTATTTATAAAAACATTTTCCTAATAAATCTGTATATATTCCACAAATAAAAACTTCAAAAAAAAATTTTTTTTTTCAATGAAAATTTCTTATTTTTTTTTATAGTTCATAAGAAAATGTAGTAAAAGAAACAAGTTTTAAGGGCTCTAATTTTATCTTATGGTGTTGAACTGATTTTTCTCATAGACATTAACTTCAAATCACACAAGAATGTTTAAATTTAACCTTACGATTTTTAATTACACAAAAGGTATTTTAAACCAATACAACATGTTGCAAATAACTTTTTTTCACTAAAATTTTTAAAAAAGAAAACTTTTCTTTGACAAAAATATTTAATATTAAATATATTTTTGGTGTAGTACAAAGGAATATTTAATATTAAATTTATGATTTTTTGTTATGAATATGCATGCAAACATGTTAACATGAAAACGTTTTAGCATATTTTTGCTTAAGATTTATCTTCTCTACACCTTATAAAACAAACTCCCAAAACAATTTGCAAAAATATTTCAAAATTTTATAAAGTTAATCTCCTCCTTTTAAGTGATGATCCGTCTTGTTTACTTTTAAAAGGTGTAAATTCGCTTTTCTGGAAGATACTAAATAAGCTAAAGCAAAGTGAAATAAAACTTATGGCCACCCAGCACAAAATTATTCTAACCTTTTAAAAGGAAAAAAAAAATATTGTGGTTTATTACATTGGTCTGCAGTTTGCCCGCAACAAAGTGGTAACGCATATTCATTTATTCATAACTTAAAAACCATTTGCCAAATTTTAATGATTAGGAATAAAATTTCTTTAAAGTCAGTATTTTTTCAAGTGACTTAAAATTTTTTTTTTAATTATTTGTGGGTGTTTAAACCAAATTTGGATAAATCGTTTCCAAGCTATGATGAAATATATTAGTATAACCGCTTTATTTTGGCGAAATATTAGTAGGGTTAGTAAAAAACCTGAGCCCAATAGCGGTTTTGATTATTTTACTGCGTTAAAATCTTTACGGTTCACATAGTTTTTTAAGGCGGGGAAATTTTTTGCTTTTTGCAGACCAGTGTAATCAGTAGACTTTAGTCAACTTCTTTAAATTAAACTTAAATCGAATAGCGGGATGTGTAGCCAGGTGAACCTGGAGCCCCATGCTGCGATGAGGGCTGAGTTGAAAGAGTGGGCTAAAAATGCCAACAGGGTGCAATGGAACAACGAGACAGCTGGCAGTGCATGCAGAGGGGACATGGAAACGATAGAGCATTGTCTGTGTCAGTGCCAGGCTTTTTCAAAGGACAGAGTCCGACTTTTTAAGTCTGTTTTGCCACATAGGGCTTACTTGAGGCATGTGGATTGGAAGGTGTTAAAGAAATTCGTTCGCATCACCGAATTTCTGTGAGCTTTTCCCCCGTGATCAATTTTTTCTTTCTAGGAGCGCAAAATACGGCGTTCACTGGCTTAGGTGTATATCCTACGGTACTTAAGGAACTTAAAATTTCCTTCTTCAAACCTAACCTTATTCTTTAACTAAATAAGATCAATAAAAAAAAACAAAAATTCTATTATATATTCGTTTTATTATTAGTTTTTTTTTACAAAAACTTAATAGAGTTTCATATTGGTGACTTTTGAGGACTTTTTCATTGTTAAAACTTAATAAAAGTTTTTTGTCGATATTTGGTGATTTCTGTATGTGTTGCGGTCTTGAATGGATTAAGCACCCTCAACAATATCTGCTGTTTTTGATTGGAAACCATTCTGGTTTTCATAATTTAAACTGATTTCTCAGTGCAGTAAATAAACCGTTAAAAATTCAGTTTGGTATTAAGGGGCATTAGCCCTAATTTGCCCATTTTTTCAAAAAGTTTTGCTGGGAAGTTTAACATCTGCACGCAAATACACATTTTCATATTTATGTTAATATTAATATTTTAAATGAATATTCAAATTTTTGAAAATGCATTTTAACATGCTCTATGTTCAGGAACATCTTGTAGCTCTACTTTGATTTAACAAAAATTTTATGCTTCAGAAGAAGAAAACTTAAAATGTTTTAAAAAGTATTTTTTGGTTTTAATTTTATTCTTTTTTAGCAGTGTGGCAGATACTTACCCAGACCTTTTTGGGAAAAACATTATTAGCATTATTTGCTTGTCAGTGATACCTTACATTATAAAAAACATTAAGAAACCGAGGGCTTAATATTTGTTTTAAAGTATTTTTACAAAGATAAAAGGAATATGTCCCTCCATGATGCCTTTTACAATATAACTTAACACAATTTTGAAATAAAATAACGTGTGATATTGATTTATTGGTGATATTTCTTCTAAAATTAAAGTTTTTAATACAATCTAGCTAAGAAAATTTAAAAAAAATTGTTTTATCTTTCAAAAACGTTAAAAACCCCAAAAAGTTTTATCTGGGGTCAAATAACGGCATTCGAATCGAAACTCTACTTGATTGATAAAGTTGTAGGAGCTCTAATAAGAATTTTAAAATTTCCATTCTAATCAAATGTCGTAGTGTGCCCCCTGGTTAAATCTCTATAGTGGAAGTGGCAATTCACATTCAACCCAAGTAATTTATATTGTTGTGTAGAGCATAATATACTCGATCTTGATTGAATGAAAATAGTATTTTTACTTGTTTTGCTATCGCTTACATGTTATTCTTGGTTTGCTGTCATTGTTGTTGACAAATACCAGCAACTGTTGCTATGTTTAATATCATGGCTTTATATTTTTGTTCTTTTTGTCGCTTTTTTTGTCTCTTGAAATAAAGTTTTTTTTAATTTTATTTAATTTTTTATTAACTTAAATAAAAATTTGTTTATATAACACTTTCATTTACAGCCTTTGTAAGTTTAATTTATTTCTTAGTTTTTTTTATTTACACCGAAGCAAACAATTGTTGACACATATATTTTGATGTATTTTCTTTAATTTTTGTTTTTGCAGAAACTGAATAATTTTTGTGATTAGGACGTGTTGTACCTGAGACGCTCTAATGTAGACGATATGGTAAGTAATTGCTAAAATTTCCTTATCAGCTACTTTTAAATAGAGTTCAATATTAAAGTTAATTTTTTACATGAAAAATGGTTGTAAATAATGGACTTAAAAATATTTGAGCCGTAAAACTTACTTAAAACATCTAAAATATGTTGAGGGCTTTAAAGAACGATTTTTATTGATAAAAAACTCTTCTTTATTTTAGCAAAAAAAATGTGCAATGATTTTTAAATTAAATTTTTTTAAACATTTTAATTGTTCTCAAATGGTTAAGATGTCCACTTATTTTGGATTTTTTTTAACAAATTTCCTTTAATACATTTTCGACAATTTTAAATTAACAGGCTTTTAAAACTGTCTTTATAGTTTATCAGGCTAATTGGTCCAAATTTATTGTGAAAAATATTTTATTGAAGAATTACCTTGAAAAGGTTGATTCTCCGGGCACTAGCCGAGTCGAATGCACCTTCGGATCCCGCTAGAGCTCCTAAGCTGCGCCCTTTGTTCGTTATTGAACGTTGGTAGTAAATATCTTTTATTTAACCCAAATTTTAATTGTGCTAAAAAAATGTTATTAGTATTTGCATATATTCTTTTATATACCAATTTGTCATTTGCGACCCTATGAAGTATATATATTCTGGATCTTGTAGATAGCCAAGTCGATATAGACATGTCCATCTGTTCGTCTGCGTGTCTTTTAAAATCACGTTTCCGAGCTCAAATAAAGTCGCACAGAAAACGATTTGATGTTAAGCAATCATGAATATCTCTGAAACATAAGCTATTGTAGATCAGCAAAATCGGTTCTTTATTGACCAATATATAAGCGAAAAATTAAAAAAACCAATTTTTTTAGGGCAAACATATATCTCTATATATCTTAATAAATACAGTCACTTTTGCAACTTTAAATACAAAAAGTAATTGGAATATAAGACCTATATTTAAAAAAAAAATATTTGGACAGAAGCAGGGGAAAAGATAGCCTCCATAAAATTTTTGCGAAATTTTCGATACGCTATATCTCGAAAATTACAACAGCTAGCGGCTTCCAATGTTGTTCAAAAAGTAATCGGGCTATATGCGCTACTTTTTTTAAAAATTTTTGGATAGGAACAGGGGAAGGGGTAGCCCAAATACAAATTAACAGTTTTTATGAAATTTTCGATATACTATATCTCGAAAACTTAAACAGCTAGCGCCTTCCGACTACATTGTGAGAAAAAAAATTATTTGGCTGGGAGCAGGGGAAGGGGTATCCACCATAAAAATTAATAATTTTTGTCAAATTTTCAACTTGTTTTATCAGGGAAACTTTAACAGCTATCGACGTCGGATGTTCTACAAAAAAAATTTTACAATAATTTCTACATTTTGGAAAAAAAGTTGGGAGGGGAGAAAAACTCCTCAAATAAATAAACAAGTTTTATAAAAATTTTAACACGAATAATGCCGAAAACTGGTAAGACTCTCAACCTCAACCCTTTTAAATGGTTTTTCTATTACACATACAAACGTTAAAATTTTGAAAAGATTTCTATTTCAAAAACTAGGATTGCGAACGACTTTAAATCCCACATACAGTATTTTAATTACAAAATTTGCAAAACAAAATATCTCAGCTAGATCAGATGGCTGGTTATAAAAAAGACCAATGTGAAGGGTATATAAGATTCGGCACAGTCGAATATAGCGCTCATACATGTTTTAGATTATTATTAAGTTTTGCGGGTAAATGAAAAATTATGTTTTATAAGTTGCAACAAAAGCATAAAATACAAACGAATGCAAAATCAGTTGTAAAATATAAAAAAAGAAACACGAAATAAAATTTATCACTTTATTCTTCAAAGCATCTAATATTTTTGTGCGATATTTTTCGAAAAGATATGCCGCTCTGTGCACGGTTTTTATTTGCTTTTCTTTTAAAGATGAGAGATGTACAAAAAAAGCTCTTCTTAACCCTTTTTGCCCACAAACAAAAATTTCTTGAAAGTAGTTTCTGGTAAAGAAAACACAAAAAATTAATGCGTAAATAAATTTTAAAAAGAAAACACATAACCAAATTAAAAATATTATTTTAGATATATTTTTTGAAATAAAAAACAAAATAAAAGAATAATTAGTTAAAAGTAATGATAAAGTAAAACAATAGCGATTGTTTAACACTGAACCCCGCGATCTTGATTCAGTGAGCTAACCTAGTGATTCATATTACCATGCGAGCATGATACAATTGTTTTTTTTTTAAATTTTCCTGTAAAGCTTTTTTGGAAAAAAATTAGCTAAATACCATCAAGGTCAATTGGATCTCTGTTATTTTTTGTCCTGATTTTTGAGTTAAAGTTGCATAATTTTTGGGAATCAAAGGTTTTTGTCATTTTATATTTTTTAACTTTGAAATGGAAAATGATTACGCCCTGTTAAATTAAAATTGTTTGAATATAATTTTTTGTAAAGCAATTAATACTTACTTTAACCTTAGTATTATAAACTAAGACTATAAAATACAATAATAAAATATAGTTCCCAATAATTTGTTATATAAAAGTACTTGCAGCTCTTTTCGCTAACTACGCTATGAGAAAAAAAATAAAAAAATTTTTGTCTTTAAATATTAAACACCCAAACAGTCAACTTTAAATCGCTTTACCGCACTTTAACCAAAACGGCACAAGCATTTGGATACATAAAATTCCTTTATATTTAACAAACAAAAAAGTTTTTTTAATTTTAATGACACCAACAACGTAATTTTTTTTTGTTTTGAAACGCGTTAGGTTTTTGTGAAATTGCTCTTGGCTGGCAACTTGCAACCTTATTAGCAAAAACAGCAAACATTGCAAAAATGAAACAGAAAAAAAACTAATAAAAGGAGTGAATTTACTATATTCTCTTGTATGCTACATGTACCATGATGCATGCAAACTAATTATACACATTCATAGCATCTCATGTGCACTTGTAAAAAGCTTTGGAACTGTTGCCACTGAATGTAGCTTTATTATTAAAAATATTACACTGAGTACTTTAATAAGGATTTAAAATTTATAAAATATTTTCCCGATGAAAAGGGCGTTACACAAAATATTTGAAAAAATATGTGAATTACTTTAAAAACATTGACGACACTGTTTATTCTTGAACTAGGAAGGCGGTTAGATTAAGGTTTTATTAAAAGCTTATTTTTTATCAGTTGTATTCATTTTGGGTTTTGCTAAATCACGACTACTTAGTTTTAATTATGAATTCTTTTTATATTACTTATTCGACAGTTTTGTCTTGGACACATTGCTGTGAACCAGGACTGAACGTTTAACCATATTTAGTGCCTAACCAACTGTAATAAAGAGTTCCAGGGTTCATTATCCTTCAAGGGTGAGAGGTGCAAGGGACCTGCACATAGGGTCCACTTTCATAATGTAACATCAGACGAGCTGGCCAAGCTGAGATTTGCTTTTCATACCTTAAAGAAGAAATCAGAAGCTATTGCGGTGGGGACTATCTAAAGAAGAATTTAAGATACTACCATAAGGGAGCTAAGAAAAAGTGGCGTAAAAAAGAGGCCTCCAACTTGATGTGACTACCTTAGTGCCTTATAACGATCACTGTCACACTTGTGTGAATAGTAGAATTAAAATTAAGGCCTCTTACTATTTCTGAACGGTGTCATTTAGACTCTTCTTGACAGAAAACCTAAATAAACTATTACTTCAATAGCATTAAAATAACTTTTTACTAATTAGGGCTACAATAACTCACTGTTACTTTTGTAACTTTTTTTCTAAAACTGCTTTAACATATTAAACTAAAATAAGATAAAAAACTTAAAATATCTGCTTAGATTTAAGTTAAGACATAACTTATTATTTAACAACTGCTAAATAACGCCGACGATATACATATAACAATCATTGAAAAGTTTGTGGTTGTTGTTAATCAATACCGAGTTTCTGCTGGTAAGTTATTCGAGATTTGCCCGTTTCTCGAATTATAAGTGTAAATTTATTATTATACTTGGCATTATAATATTATTTTCATATTTTAAACCTCAAAAGAAAACCTAAAGATTTATTTTCCAGAATTATTTTAAGCAAAAATTTTTTTGTTGAACTTTATTAAATTATGGGGTCATAATAAAGTTCTTTGTAAGATTTTAAAATTTTTTAAGTTTTAAAATTGCGTATATAATCTTCTATTAAAAAAAATAATAAAATTAAAACAAATAGTAATTTTTAAGTTTTTATTTCTGTTTGGCAGTAGGCGTAGTTGTGTTTACCAAGTACTGCTTGCACAACAGAGTATGAGCCTTATCGGCAGTGAAGGTTTAATGTTTATGCAGCGACCATTCCATTATTTGTTTAATGGAATGACCTATTGCTGGTTATTTCGAATAAGTAGTTGTTTGAAAACGTTCAAAATTCTTAAAAAATATTGTTGAATCTAAATTTAATTATTGTGATTATCTCGCAAGTTGCAAATGAAATGAGCTAAAGTTTACCAACAAAATCATTTAATTAATTTTTAATTTTATTCAAAAAAGTGATTTTTAGGCATTGATGTTTAAAATAAAATTCCCAAAATACTTAGTTTGTCTGGCAAAATATAAATATTAACAACTTAAAGGGCGCTTGATTTAAAAAAAAATTATTTAAGTCCAGGAAGGAAGAATACTTAACTTGACTCTCCAATGCTTCCTTTTGACTGCTTTTTTCCTACAAATTAAAATGCACCTTTAATTTTTGTCCACGAAAAAAATGTTTTATGCTTCAAAAAAATGTATAAAAGTAATTACAGGTGCTCACTTTTTTAAATTTTAAATTTATTTAAATCTTCAAAAAGTTTAAAAAAACGTAAGTTGCATTTAAGCGGGCTGCTACAGTATATCAAAATAAACTTTATTTTATCCTCTAATTTTTTCCTAAATTCCTTAAGGATTTATTTTTTCATTATAATTTTACTTTTGTTTTAAGTAAACTAATCTTCCGCTATAGTTTTACGCACTAAGTAACAGCGCGTACATGCATAAATTGTTCTCCCTTTATGACAAACGATAATATTTTGCAGTTTTAGCCATTCATTTGTTCTGTTTCTAATTATAATCCATTATATTTCATGCCCCACACCACGAGTTTTGTTTTAACAAAGTAAGCTCAACGAATGCTTTGTTGAGCTCTAAATGAAAAAATATCCTTTTTTGGTTTTATTTATGCATAAACTCTTATGTGCATATGGTTTGCTGCATGTAGTGCAACTTCGGATATACATATATACAAACATATTTATTTATGTATTATATTAATAATATTAAGTATAAGTTATTATATTCGCTTATATATGTTTTATGTTTGCTGCACCCCTTATACTTTTAAAAGGCCGTTTTTTAAAATTCTGATAGCTAAGAATTGATTTTTTTGTTTTTAAGCTAAACAATTCTAATACTAACTACTACGTTTTTTCGTCAGCTCTCTTTCTATTCGGTACTACAGTATTACTGCGCTGACGAAAAATCGTAGCCGATTTGAAATCACTTTGTTTTTAATTAGAATTTATATTCTTAGCTATTACAAATTTAATAATGAGCTTAGAGTTGAGCAATTAGAAATTATTTAAAAAATTATAAATTTAAAATTCGCTAGCTTGCCAATAACATCAGATAAAGCAGAAAATTTCAATAAGTTAAATAAGGAAAACCCCAAAAAATACCTCATTTAAATTTTCTAGGCTATATTGGTTTTAATCTAAGAAAGCTAAAAGAATGTTTTCTCGAGATCGCTGAAATACAACAGCGGTTAGTGCTTTTTTATTGATATATGGAGGATTCTAATTATTGGAATTTTTTGGAATTTTTGAGCTGAAAGAGATTTTTCCCTGTTTCATTCTTGGCATTTCAAATATTTAAATTAAACATATATTTAACTAAAATATAACTGAATTTTATTTTAATGTATATAAGTACTGTTTTTACTTAAATTGCAAAATCTCCAAATTTGAGTTTTGAAATTAAATTTTAAATGCAATTCCACACCATACATTTTTTTCAATAATTATTTTTAATACCAAAACATGCAAAAAAGATCATTCACACCAAGTATACTCTTACTTACCAATCTTAAATTCGTCAAACAAAATATCGTTGTAATCCCTCAATTTTGGGAAAAAAAGAAATAAGGACCTAAAAAACGTTAATATCTAACTCAAATTCACCACCACAACAGGCCTGGTGTCAACGTTAAATAGTTGCATCTAAAAGACTTCGTTTTTCTATTTTAATTGGATTAAAGATTTTTATTATTAGTTATTTGTTATGTATGGCGTGTTTTTTATTTATATAATAACTCTGCATTAAGTACTGTTGATAACATTATTCAAACTATTATAAAGAGTGCTGAGTTATTAAAAATTAAAAAAATATAAAAAAATTCTAAACTTTATATAAAACCCCATCACATTGTGTATTTCCGATTTCTGAATTTTTATTTTTACACCTTAAAGGTGTAAGTTCGATTTAGAAAACCACATCAGTGTGTAGATTGGTAAATAAATGTTGTTAATTTTTGTAATGTAACAATGCGTAATAAGTTATTTTAAATCCTGTTTCACAGCAGTTACAATGCTATAGAAAGGAAACTATTTGGGATAACTTACAAGGTGATTCGAGGATCAGATAGCACGCTAGGGAGTGTTAAGGCATTACATTTGATTCCCCAGTTATTTCTTTCAAACCTCAAGCTAATTTTTTTTCTTAGCATTTTTTTGGTTAAAGTTAACATTGACTAATAATAGCTACCTTGTTTAAGCTTTACAATAAGAATTATAAGCCAGCTTTCTGAAACCAAAGAATATAATACCAATATCCCTGTGTAAAGCCGGAATCAGAGAAATGGTATGATAAGTTACGCTTTCTCCTATGTTCCCTTGAGAATAAACAACACAAACATTTTGACCTTCAAGCTACAAAAAATCTGCTAAATCCTACGCTCCATCGTCTATTATGCAGCAGAAAGATATTTTTTTAAAGCTTGCCTTCCAAAGCCGTACTCTGTTTTGACCTCTGACTTTTTACAGAGTTTCTCTCAGAAGCTTTTAAGACTCTGCTTTTTTAATCCTGCATTAGTTTTAACTTCTGCTTTTCTTCCAAATATATTCGAGTTATATTTTTCCCCAGAAGTATAATGTTGGCTTTTTCTTTTTTCTAAAACCTGTTTCTTATCAGTGGTCAAGTTTTTCTACAAATTTTTACTAACCATGGAAATAGTTTAAGAAAGATCTCAAGTTTTTGTCCTAATTTTGTAGCCCCAGTTTGGAGATTTTTTTAAATATTTGTTAGATTCAGCACGGTTTTCTGTCTCATCACTCATTTCGATTAAACCAAATTATATCACATGATAACTGAAATACATATTTTGATAATAAAAAATTCCAATAACACTTGGGTAAAAGTTTAAAAAAAGAGCGATTGAATCAGCCCCTATCTTAACTTAAACTTCTAACAGAAGCATTCGTTTATTTTTTTGGAACAAAGTATTATCCCAATTTATTGGAATCTGTGCGTTTCGTATACTTAAGACAAGTATAACAAATTTATGACAAATTATTAATTTATTATTTGCCCAAAAAATATGTAATCTTTAAAAGTGTGCTTTAAGAAAATGACTAATCAAGCAATTTAGAATCTTAAATTTTAACTGCAAATTTGTTTTCCATTCATCTGAAATACAAATATACTTATAAACATATAAATTTTCTTTACAATATTTACTTATTCTTTTGTGATTATTGCTATTGTAGTTTTGGCATTTTCATAAACTTAATATGTTATTCCGATTTTAATTGCTGCCCACACATGCATGCATAAATTAAAAAAAATTTATAAAACTGCAGACGCAAACAATTCCCTGACCTAAAATTTGTTTTATGACTAAGTGAAGAGCACTATAAAAAAATTTCAAACAAAACTTATGCACATACTCACCAGCTTAGTGGGGGAAATGCAATAGTGTGAAACAACTCATACACACGGCTATGTGCATGTGGGTCAATTTTATACTCTCAGTGTCCATTGTAGTCAGTAAGAGAAAAAAAAAACTTGAAAGAACTATTTTAAATTGGTAGAAAAGGGGAAGAAATGAATTTTCAATGTTTGGCAAAACTCTATTTAAAGAAACAAAAAATTTTTTTTCTATATTAGATATTAGCATCGGTTTTGCCAATTAAATAGATAAAATCGCCATGGTTTTTATACAAAAATTATTTAACATGGTAAATATATTTGTAATTGCTATTAGTGCTGCTGCCTTAATGGTTTGCATAAATTCATGATCTTTAATTAAAACACTGCGTATACGTAATACGCCGGAAACTTGTAAAGTGTATATTGCGTTTACGCACAGTAGTCCATACGCAAATCAACGACTTTGTACTGAATATAAAAAATTTTTTTAATCAAAATTTTTTACCAACTTTTTCCCCAAAAATGTAGCTGAGTTATTAAAAAAATTGGCTAGAAATTAGCCTAATTTAATAACACGGTGTTACAAATGAGAACTTTTTTTTTATACTTGAAAAGTGACCTAGTGTATGTTGTAGGCCTTGTTGAGTAGATCTCATATCAATTTTAAAAAGTTCGGAAACACCCTCAAAATTCGGAGTTATTCCGAAAAAACCATTTTTGCGTAGGTTCGAGTACTTATGAACGCATAACTCAGTTGATTTTAAGCCGATATTTATTTTTTAAACGGTTTCAGAAAGAAGAAAAATGTACCTTTCCAAATATGTACATCCTTTGGTATGTATGTAAACTTTTTGCAGTGATATTCTTAACTATATTTGATTTTAGTTTTATTTTTTCTAGTTCTTTGAACTTTGGCGCTATTTTTTTAAATTAGTTTGCTTAGAATCATACCTCAATGTATATATTTCTTTAAAGTCAATTTAGTTTTGAGTTTAACCAGCTTTTAATAAATAAAATCGATTAAAAAATAATAAAATTATTACGATTTTTCAAGGGTGAAAAATTTAGGTTTTACAAATATCGATCAGAAACTAATTTATTTACTATATTTTTTTTTTGTTTTATAATGATATGATAATATAATGATATAATTATTTTAAAATAACAGTATACAAATTATTTATTAAGAAATTTAGAATATTTGCTTAAAAGTGTTTGCTAGACCTCGCTCAAGTGACCAACAGTAATTTGAGATCATTCTTACTTGGCTTTTTCCTTCGAAGCGTTTTTCGATATCCAAAATGTCTTGGTGAAATCGTTCACCTTGCTTGTCGCTTAATTGTCCTAGATTTTCTGGGGAAAAATCTAAATGTGCATGCGCAAAATGAACTTTTATGGACATTCTGCATCCTATTTCTGCATAAGCCTCAAGAAATTCATTTACTACATCAATATAATGTTCACTTTTTTAATTTCTAGAAAAATTTTCACATAACCTTATAAAGCTTTTCCATGCTTTTTTTCCACAACATTTAATTACATTGAAATTCTTAGTCAAGCATGATTTTGAGGATTTGAGGTCTAACAAAAATACCAAAAAATTAAAAGTCAATACAATTTTGGTTAGAAATCAAAAAACATTTGTACCTTCTTTTATTTTTGCTTCACTTATTATTGGGAAAACTGATTTTAAGTGTAAAAAGGCATCACTTTCCCTATCCAGGCGTTTTACGAACTGCTTCATATATAATAGTGGCAAAATTATTTTTTCGGTACTCACTAGGGGAATTTTTAAGAAGTTTTTTTTGCCAATTTGAAAAATTGTTCTTGATGGCCAGTTCAATGCTTGCATTAAACTTTCCCACGACAGTCCCAATCGCAAATATAGCATGGAGATTTAGTATAGCCTCCTTGCACTCCGAATAAGATTGTCAAAACTTTAAGATCTGAAACAATTCGCCATTGATACTTTTTATAACATATTAAATATAGACAATGGAGAAGTGTTGCATATGACTCTTTCATGTAAGTAGAGTATGCTATTGGCTTTGAGGGCAACTGGCTCTCGTTGTGTATTAAGACTGCTTTTAAACCTAAAAAATATGTTGTTTTCGAGTAACAAAATAATATTACTTACTTTTACACGAGCCATCCAAAAATAATCTCCGGTCGGTTGGTTGATGTTGGTAATTCAGACAATGGAATAGCTCATCTACATCTGAGCAATATACACGATTGTTATTATCATTATTGTCATCATTGTCAGCTTTAAAAATGTGCTCAAACTGTATTTGTGGATTGACTCTTGCAAATGTTACTTTCAAGTATCTTTTCATGATATTCCACTGTTTTAGTCGAGACGCTTACATCTCAGTTTGTCTCAATGATAGTTTCAAATCTCGGACCAGATCATGAAATTCTGTATTACCCAGTACAATGCACTCAAGTAATAAATAAATGTCAAAATATCTTACGGCAAAATTAAAACAAAAACATAAAAGGCATTGCAACTTAACTAAGGTGTTTCATTTATCTCTTTTGTTATCTCAGTATAAACAAAATTATTCTCACTTTAATTTTTTCCCGCTTGGGGATATCAAGTGCTATTTAAAGCTCTTTAAGTAAGGTTTAATAACTTTCACAAATATTATCCGATTCGAAAAAATTAATGCTCATTTTATTTGTAATAAAATTCTATTTCAAAATTTTGATACAAAAGTTAATGCTTTTATAGAAAAAATTATAAAAAAAAGAACTCAAAGTTAAAAAAACATAAAAAAAGTAAAAAAAAATCAGATGTTATTACAACAATTACTACCAAATATAATTATTATAGCATAAAACGTACATATTTGGAAAGGTACATTTTTCTTCTTTCTGAAACCGTTTAAAAAATAAATATCGGCTTAAAATCAACTGAGTTATGCGTTCATAAGTACTCGAACCTACGCAAAAATGGTTTTTTCGGAATAACTCCGAATTTTGAGGGTGTTTCCGAACTTTTTAAAATTGATATGAGATCTACTCAACAAGGCCTACAACATACACTAGGTCACTTTCCAAGTATATTTTCACTGTAACACCGTGTAATTGTTTGAAAATTTTAGCTATAAATTGCCGGAAAAAACTTATTTTTAAGTTATGTTGTATTTATTTTTTTTATTAAATTTTATAAAATTATTAAGATTTATTTTGTATGATCGCAATTTTTCAACAAACCGAAGCAATAATTGATTTTCATCATTCGTCATTGGTTCATACACTATTTTACTCTATAATGAACTGGTAAAAATCGTGGCTCAACTGAAGAATATTAAATTATTAAAATTAAATATTTTAAAAATTTAAGGTCAGAAATATGTAAAATTATTTTACCCAAAGTGTTTATCAAAATATTTAAAATTGCTTTCGGCTCTACTTAAACCTTTTTTTTATTTATTTTTTATTTATAAGGGAAATATAATCTAATCTGGCAGGCAGTATACAAAAAATCGGATATTTCAAACAAGAACACTGCTAAATGCATTCATATTATGTAAAAACTTATAGGTAAAAATTACCTAAAAAGCATGGCAATATATTTGTGTGGATGTCATGATAAAACGTTTCATGAAATTACTTTCAAAATTGTAAAGAAAAGTAGTCTGTCCCTACACTTTTCATTGAAAAACAAAACATTTCATGGGAAAATTTCGCGAATTATATTTTCACACAGATAGTGTCTATATTAAATCAAACTATACCTTCTTGCATTTCAAAGTCCTTTGCGACTTAGATTTTACGTGACTCACCTCAAATTTTTTTTTTGTGTTTCATTTTAAAGTTATTTTTAGTTACTTTTATACTCTAAGTAAAGCATTTAAAGTATTTATATAAAAACTTGTCATTCCGTTTGTAATTTCTACATATCTATTTTCTGCCCCACAAAGTGTGAAAATTCCGGATCCCTAAAAAAAGGACAATTTAATAAAATTATTGATAGTTTTTTAAATCAAACTTCATATACCAAGCCAAAAGATATGGATGACGTTTGGGTGTCAAATTATCAGAAACTTTTTTTGAAATATTTGCGGGAAAGTCTTGTAAAAAGGTTCATCTTTAATTGAAAATTGTCTGCCAATTCGATAGGGTGTCCACGTATCCTTGTAAAAACGCAATTCTAATAAAATTTCGATGAAGAAGGGCTCGGATAAATTTTTTGTTACAAAGCTTGTAGATTTTGTTGATGACTTGTCCATTTTTTGAAAAAGCCTCCATTCAAATATCCTCCCAAAAAGAAAGCATTTTGAGCTACAACTGACTCGAATATTACTTCAAAATTTTGTACACGTGTTTATCTTTTTGCCATTTACAATTACATGAATACAAATATTATTGGCCTAAGGTAAAGTGCACTCGGACTCAGCCAACTTTAACTTTCTTACTTGTTTTAATCTAATATTTATGTGGGTATTAACGTTTTTTATATTTGTGTAACAATGTTTTATATAAATAATTGTAGTGGTTTTATCTCTATCAAATTTTATTTTTATGTTTAATGTAACAACTTTTTGAAAATATACTTACATACATGGACAAATGTTTGTATGTATGCAGTAGTTTATATCCTTACAGTTTTAGGAATTTTGTCTACAGTAGTTGTTCTGTAGTTTTATTGTATTGTTTTTGTTAAAATCACACACAAACATACACAGACACAAATACACAATGCACTAGTTGCCTCAAAATGCAATTACATTGGTTTGGTCTTTTTTTTAGTTTCTATGCTATAGATTTTTTCAACATAATATATTTGTTTGCATGGTTTTTTATTTTGCCAAAACTTTAGCGATATAAAAATATTCCAAAATAGCTATGAAACTTAAACAGTATGATTTTTGAAAATTTAAGTTAAGAAAAAAAAACAAAAACATTACACTATTTTTAAAAATAAAAATATTATGTATTTTTTAACAGAATCCTTCTATAAAAAACTTTGAAAAAAACTTATTTTTCACTACCTTTAAAAAATTTGCACAATTTAATTTTTTTTTTTTTGTTTATTAAAATATAAAAAAATTTTAATACTATGTATTAAAAGTGAAAAAAAAATTAAAAAAAATAAGTGCAGAATTTTTAAAACCAACTTTACAAACTTTTTCCAGAACGTATTTAAATTTTATTAAATCATTATCTTGTAAATGCCTCATAAATTACACTGTTATTACTTTAGTAACAATAAAGCTATGGTCAAGTTTGTTTTTGAAGAATTTTTTATGGTTGATTCCCACGATATTTTTTGGTGTTAAAGTTTTTTGCAATCTAACGTGTTTTGAATAGGTCTTAAATTAAAGCTGCTCAGTTATCATAGGTTCATATAATTTTTTACTCGGATTATGAAATTTTTTTAAAATATGTCACCAGTGATATTATTTTATGTTTTGTAATGGCAAAGAATTTCAACAACTTATTATAAAGAAACATTTAACGTTTTTTGGTCGACTTAATTTCTATACCAAACGTCATTCCCCTGGCCATTTATGTTGACAGGTGAATGCCAAATACATAAAAAAAAATTTCCTTTAATAAACATTTAAATTCTATCCTTCGAAAAATCAGCTGTAATCGATTAAAAGTAATTAAAAAAATACATACAATTACAATTTTAAACTTAATTCTTTATCACTATATAATGATCCATTAATGTCATAATGTTGTTTCATGAGATCACGAAATATATATATTTGCTAGTCATCCCATCTCATACAATTATGTATAACATGATGTCTTGTTACCATATCGTAAGAAGATGAAAAATTTTCTAAGAAGTTTCTTAATAAAAAATACTTTAAAACGAAAATAATTTATTTATTGAAATACTTTAAAGTTTTTATGTACTTAAAGGAAATCAGAATTGTGGTCCATCATCAAATATTTTACCTTATACGCAAGCTTTTTGAATTTCCAGTGAACCGATGTTTGTAGCTAGGTTGTTTTCAAAATAACATCAAAATCAAATAGCTTTATCGCAGGATTAAATTTGATAACTATTAAGTTTTTGAGACAAGGCGTATCGAAAACTTCATTAAATTGGTTAAAAATTTCACAAAGTTGGACCGTTTGTATAGGCGCTGTCACTCTCCATGCTCCTATTTAACAATGTTTGTTTATTCAAAACGTTAGAATTAATGTAAACGTTCCTAATAGCAGGTTAAAAGCTAAAAACTGCTATAGTTTTAAGATCTAGTGCGTTCATTAAATTGTCCGTTTACATAGGGACTACCGTTCCACATGATCTAATTCAGAAAAACTCACCAAGTTAGCCGCCAGTCGGAAAAGTGCCCGTGCCAAGTTTTGTGGCAATAGTATCCGTAGTTACAGAGATATAAAGAGAAACATTCTAAATTAGGTTATGCCTGTTTTTAAGTGTGTATTTTAAAGATATTAAATAGTTGTTTTCTTAGAAATATTTATGACTATATCAACTTCCTTACCTTTAAGAATCCAGAATATTAAAACTTTATGGGGTCGCAAATGAATAGCGAAATATTTACAAAAGTATTAAAAATGTATTTACTTATACTATAACAACTATGTAAATAATATAAATTAACAACAGAAAATGAATATATATGACAAGAAATGGATTAAAATTGAGTCGCTCATCAGACGAACTTTTTAACTGTGGTTTGGTTAAAATAATAATCACCGCTGGCTTCTCTGGTTTCCGGTTAAAACATAAAATAATTTATTTAAATGATATCTTAGTAATATGTTTGCTCTGCAGCTATTAAGTTATATTAGTTTTATATAAAATTATTTACTTTTAGTATTGCAAGATAGTTATGGTTAACCAAAGAGTTTTTTAAGTGTTTTCTTTATTCCATATAGTGATAAAATCAAAATAAAAAAGCCTTTTTTCCTACAGTTTAGGTTAGAATTAATACTAATGTTTACTTTAAACTAATCTCCAAGGATATTTTAATGTATTTGTAGCATCAAATTAACTTATTTTAATAGTTTTAATTACTGTTGTCCTTTTTTGTTGCTAATAGAAATTCCCAAAAACATAAAAACCAGAAAACAAGCAGATAATTAAATGGTTTATATGTATTCCCCAACTGATTTAATTTTTCTATAAAAAAGTTCTAATAAAATTGTAGAACACCTGCATGTCCAATTACCAGGCCTTTTTGTCGCAGCTATAGACAGTATTTGTTTACCCAAAACCATAGTTGAATCATATATTTTAGACTACTGGGCTTAATGTAAAAAGGACGTTCAAAAATGCGCAAAGGAATACAACTTGTACATTGTCAATAATACAAACAAATTAATTAAATAGAATATAACCTTAAATGAAACAGTTACGTATGAATGTGTGCGCTTGTATAAATTTACCACAAGCAATCATGTAGAAATTTGATGAAAACAAAATTGGTTTCGTCCATTTTGTTTATGCTTTTATATATTAGGCCATATTTATAAACAATTTAAATAAAAAAAAATAATTATAAAAATAGACTCTAATATATAAATCGCCTTTTTAAACAAAATACCATACATAGCCAGTATTTAAGGTCTGTTTAAAATTTAACCTCTTAACTTACTACGATAGCTATAACAGAACATTTGTTTCATTAGCCGAACCGATTTCCAGGTGCTCCGATTTTCTGTGTTTCCTCTCTAATTTCTGACAATAAGTTTGGAGACGTCTTTCTTTACTTGATTCTTCCCTCGGAATTTTGCTCTTCCCTTTCTGCATAATCCATCACCAGGTTCGAATTCAAATGGTTTCCTAGCTAAAGCATCTTCATTCTTTCTAACAACATGACCTAGACCGGTTTTCTCCGTCAAAGCAGATTAGTTCATAAAATTTTCCCTTTAGAAAACTCCAAACACTGCGTCTTATGCTCTTGCAAATACTTATGCTTCAGAGCTATGTATAAATAAGTAAGGGTAGTATAAGTGTCTTGCAGAGAGTGATTTTTGTTTGACAGGAGATAACTTTGCTTTTAAACTGCTTACTTAGTCAAAAGTAGCATATTTTATTTAATAATAATGTTCTTTTAATCTCAAGACTCATGTTGTTTGTCTGCCTTGTTTATGGCGTTACCGAGAAAGACTTTTTTCATATTTTTTTAATTGAATCTTCGCTCAGGCAAACTAGCAATATGTTATCAAATCTTAAAACTTATTAAACCAAACTAAAATTTAAGTTCTCATAAGTTACTTAATTAAATTCAGTAGTTTCATTTAAGCGCAACAGTATCCCCTTTTCAGACGAATGTGTTCACTATGATGCAAGATGATTCAAGCGAGTGGATTTGGATGTGTTTCCAGCTTATTTAAAAACTTGTCCACATAATTAAGGATTTCGCATGTAAATAGTGGAATTGAGGAATATAAAACCATTAACTACTTCAAAGTTGAAGATTTCAACTTCCACTATCTGCCCATGTCAACTGGACGTCTTGTGCGTTGATACCATTAGCTTGGTTTTATCTGCATTTAGTGCCAGGCAAATAATAATTTTTTTTTATATTTTTATTTTTATATTTATATTTTTTTTATATTTTTGTTTATATGAAAAATCCTATAACAGTTTGAAATACAACAATCCCATCTGAATGTCCTAGCCCCATGTAAGCAGTCCCAGTCTTATGTCATGCTTGATCTTAAGACCAAACGCTAAAAGGTTCATAAGTATTCTGGGGCCTGTCTTGCCCAACCCTTGTTACATAGCCTGTTCATATAAACCTAGATATCTTGCAATCCCTACTGTTTTTTCGATAAGGAAGCAAAACGTAAAACACCGGTGCTCAAATATTCCCATAATGGTGTTCCACTCGTGGTCTCACAATTTTCCTCTTGTATGTCGGCAAGCCAAGTAACTACATGCGAGCTCATTACTAACTATATCAGTACCCCAAAACTCATCATAGTGTGATCTTGAAGAGACTATTTATACCACCAAGGGCTTTTCTAAAACTTCTTACCAAGCCGTGTGCCATCAAGACATGTGCCTTGTAACTTACCGCAAGGCCCTATAAAAGATGAGATGTTAAAACAGAAAGCTCGGTGCTCTGCTGCACCGACTTTAGCTCTGCTGTGTGGGATATTGTCTGATCCTTAAATTTGAATTCTACCAAAACAACACCCAAACCTCCACAAAAATACTACACTTTCCTTTGATTGAGATGACAAGCTTACGATTTCTTCCCTTCCAATGAATACCCAAAAGGCCCGGTCAAAGTTCTCTCTACTCCATTTAATACACTTCCTACCACATCTTGATTAGGAAAACTGATTAGAAAATAAACCATCTTAATACTTGATTTCATCTGATTTTTTTTCTCCCAAACCAATATTAGGAAATTACAAAGGAAACCGTAGAAATAATTTTAAAAAATTCAAGAAATTAAAAACACCAAACAAAATAGGAAACATTTAATACTTGATTCATTTTTATATATTAATCCATCATATAATTTATAAGGAACTATTTGAATCTTTTATTAATAAATATATACTTATGTATATTTTGAACGATAAACAAAGCTCTTCTCATACAGGACAGAATCCGTTGTTGGATTTTCCATAAACAATATTATATCCATTTTAAAATCGTTTGAAACAAATATACATATACGTATGTATATATAAATGTATATATGTACATATATATAAATGTATATATATACTTCATCTTTTTTTACGATACTTGAAACACAAATTAGTTAAACAAAACGACTAGAAGAAACAAAACTAATTTACATGAGTTATCAATCTCCTTCAAACAAATTCAAAACTAAAGTTATCGAACCGGAACAATATAACGTATTTAAAAAGATGAACAACAAAACGAAAAATCACTTTTTATCTTGAGAAAGGCAGTTAAAACACAAATATTTGCAAAACTTTAATGAACATAATAAACTCTGCCTTCTATGCGCTTCTCAAAATTTCAAAGTCCCTTCGTGCAGCCGTTGCAGATATTGAATTTTGGAATGAATTAAAATTTCACATTCACAAAAACCCTATTTTTAAATATAACTTTTCACTTTCTAGTATATTTTTTGCTCCACAGCACTCATAACACAAATCAAAATTGCACCGCCTTACACAAGGTGGACCGAAAGACGTTATCCGATGTTGTTTCGCTCTCATTAATTTTTTTCTAAATTAAAAACTTCGATTTTGTTTTTTGATTATGTTTATGAGAACCTTTAGAATTTCATTGGTCAAATTGATATTTGCCAAATGGGCAACGTCACAATTGATTGCTCTATGGATTGATTTTTTTGGCATTTTTCAAAACTTCGGCGAGAGCTTGCGATATACTTAAAACGTGTCGAATGTTGTCACTGCGGATTTTCAGGTTATCGGGCTTATTTGCGTTAGCACGGGACTTCAAAAAATTTTATAAAAAAGTCTAAAACAGTGAAATTGGGCGATCCTGCAGGGCAATGCATATCGCTAAAACGAGATATGAGGTGACCCGGGAACGTCGCCTTAATAATATCGGTTATAGCTCCCGCGGTGTGTGCCACTGCTCCGTCTTGTTGGAACCAAATGACCTCAGTTCTAATTTGTTCAATTGCGGCAGATAAAACTCGGCTAACATAGCCGTCCAACGTTGTCATTTGACCAGCGGCGTCCTCAAAAAAAATAACCTGATGACTCTCCAGCGTGAACAGCGCACCATACTGTCACTTTGCACGGGTCACATAGCTCCTCGTGCATCATTCGTTGATTTGCGGTGCCGAAAAAGCGATCGTTTTCTTGTTCACATACCTGCCGAGTTGGAAATGAGCTTCATCACTCATTACGATTTCGGTTGAAAAATTGTTCACTTCGGCCTCGAGATTGAGGATGGCTTTGTCGTAGTTTACACGCACTTGGACGTCGAAAGGCAAAAGCTAATGCAATGGTTATGACTGGACTTTGCACGGGAACATGTGCAGGTTTATGACCAAAATTCTCCTTACAGACGACCGGCTGATGGCTATTAGCGAGGCACGGCATTTCGTTGTTGTTTCTGGCAACAGCTTGACATCTTCGACAACAGTGGCGATATTTCCACCAGAAAGGGCGCTTTGGGGTCGACTGCTTTTGGTAACGTCTTGTGTGGTCCCATAATTTTCGAGCTTGGTGGCCAAATGACGCAGATTTGACATTTTCCGCCATTTGCAAAAATAAGAACATCTCCAATAGGGTTATTTCTTTTGGCCCACCTTGTTTATTAGTCTTTCATATAAATTATAAGGATTTATTTGAATCCATTTTTAATAAATATGTATATGTGCGTAGACGCATAAGTTGCTTGATGAATAAAACATAAAATAAAACAAACAACTCAGATTTACTCCTCATACAAGACATGTTCCGTTGTTGGGTTTCCCAAAACAATATTATATCTTTTTTTAAAATGGTTTGAAACAAGTTTGTATATAAAGAAATATGCAATAATTTTATTATGAATACAGGCACGTATGTATACTTATAAATCTATACTTTCTCTTTTTATCACGATATAACAAATATAAATTAGTTAAACAGAACGACTGAAAAACAAAACTAATTAACATGAAAATTTAATCTCTTTCAAACAAATTCAAAATTAAAGTTCTCGAACAGGAATAAAAATAGGACCAACAAAAAGAAAAATAATAATTTATCTTGAAAGAGAGAGAGTTAAACAAAATTATTCGCGTAAGTTCCATGAACAAAATAAATTATGCCTTCTATGCGATTCTCAAAAAAATTGTTGAGTGAAATATTAGTAGTTAGTCATATATTTTAATCTTTTAAAAGCACTCTTGACAAGGTCGTTAAAATTTTTGATTTCATAAAAAATTTAGTTTTGTATGGAAGTCCCTATTGGGATTAAAGGCCGAGGGTAGGTTTATTGGGGAAAAAATAATGGTGGCAGCTCATACTTTTTAACCCAATAGAAGAACTTTGGAAGCGGTGGTAAAGTGTTTTAATTGACTAGTGCTTTCCATTTAAAAAAAATGCTATTCAAGTTAATTTTTGAAAAAAAAAAAACAAATGTTTAGTTTCAATCTTGAGAAATAAATATATTTTTAAACACTTGTTTAAATATGTTTTTATTCAGGGCTTTTAATTGAATTATTTAATTTTCTTAAGTTTTCCTTAAATAAAATTTTTTTAAATTTAAATTAAATAAATTGAATTCTTTATATTAAAAAAAAAATAAATTTTAAATTATATTAAGGTTGATTTTATCTGAATTCCTAAATTTTAAACCTTAATTCTGTTAATAAATATGAAACAAAATTTTTATGTAACTTTTGTAAACAAATTTCCTAAGTATATAATTCAACAAATAAAGAGTTATTAAAAGTTAGAAAAGAAAATTCAAAAAAGCTTTAAAAATATTTCTATTTTAATTCTAATCACAACTTACAGCTATAGTAAAACAAACAAAAATGATTCTTCACTTTTTGCTTCTTATGTTTGAATTCAGTATTAAGATACTGACCACACCTAAATTGCCACAAGTGTCATATGTTGAATTAATTTGTCAAAATTGCTTAAGAAAGAAAATTAACCAACTGAGAAAACGACATCAAATAACATTATCACACATAAAAAAATTTAGCAGGAAACTTGTTAGTTTTAAGGCTTCTTTACTCTTTTAGTATTTTGCCCATGTGGTTAGGCGTATGTGCAAAATTATGTCTATATTGGTCACAAAACAGTCAGTCTATCCCACTCATATTCGTGCAAATAAACACTCATTTAAGGTTTGTTAATGGGCAAAATCCAATGTATTATCCCTATTTTGGTCAGGTTAATTATCATCCTCATCATCATCATCATCGTCATATTCATCCTTCACGTTGTGATGTGACACAAATAAATGAGATGAGAAGAAGAAAGAAAAAAGTAAAATATTTAATAGAAATAAAGTTGATGGTTAATGTTTATTTGCTTTTACACGAAAAAACTATGTATAAATAACAAAGTAGTTGTTGTAACGGCAAAACAACATTAGGATCACGAACTAGAAAACAGAAGCTACAAATGTCATGAAATAAATGAGTCCATCCATTGTCGTTGTGTTTAATCACATGTGTATGTGGAAGTGTTGCCATCTTAACAATTTCGTTTGCTGTATGATTTAGCCAATTTATAATTCAGTTTTTAGTTTTAAACATTTTTAAGATTGAATTTTTTAACGATCACAATATTTTATAAATTTTTTTTAATGAACGTAATTGAAAACGTAATTTTGTTAACGGTTGTTAGCTTGTGGCAGCCCTGGTGCAATTAATTTATGCCATACAACCAGTGCGTGTGCATTAATATTTATTTTCACGATATCTCAGTAAGCCCTGCAGTTTAGGACTAGCGCTTGACTTATAACGTAATCTTGACCTCCAATTGTAAATTTGTCCTAAATAACATACATTTTTACACTTTCACTGGGTGATAAAGGTGTATTTTAGTTGGTCAATTTGTGTGTAGCTACTATCTTAAAGAGCACTGAGCTTTGCGAGGTTTCGCATAGAAAAGTAGATAGATGTGAATCTATTCACGCATCAATGCAGGAGAGCTTTGAACAGGCATATCCGGGAATTTTTTTGTGTAAAATGAAACTGCCAGATTGGTGGACTAGAGAGCTCAGGGAGCAAAGGACTATGGCTGTGTAATAAAGCAAAGCTTGCCGTGTTATAAATGGGCTGAGAAAAATGCAAAATTTGAATTTATATATAAAAAATAGATTTCAGGAGGGCGAAAAGGGCCTCATGATCAAAGTTCTATGGGTCCACTGGTCTCGAAAATAAGATCCTAAAATCAAAACGCCCTTATGCAAAGACCCTAGTGTACTTTAATACCTTGGAGGCCCTGAAGCTTTTGATGGGTGCTTACTTAAAGGATGCTAACCAGAGCTGAATTCGCGATCGCCGGATAGTAAGTTAATTCAACAGGGGTAGTAGAAAATATGGTAAGGTCTAATGGGTAAAATTTGCGAGTAAAATATTTTAACCCTACAAGTCATGGGCCTTAGGCGGTGTTTACGATGTTACAGAATATTTCGGATCAGCGACTTTTACTCCTTCAAAATGTTCTTGCTATGTATTTCACATTTGGATCTTTAAGCCCTTCACATAAGTGATAAGTTTTTCATTCCGTTTTTCATTTCTTTAATATCCATTTACGACCCCATAAAGTATATAATTTCTACAACCTTATATGTAGATAGGGCAAGTCGACTTAGCATTGTCCATCTGTCCATCTGCGCGTGTTATGGTTGACAAAATATTTTTGAGCCCCCTGATATTTCAAAGACCCGTAGGTCGTACCAAACGCTTAGAGATATATACGATCAAAGTGCTTTTGAAGTCCTGTCCACCCGACAACTGATCGAGATATATGCCAACAACCAAGACTACCTCTGTTAATGTCTCTAAAATTTTTACATAAAAACCTCTATTTTCAATTTTTATTAAATCACTCACACAGCTTTTAGCGTGCTCCTACAAAGGTCGAATGTAAGGCAGAACTCCTGCCAAATTTTTGGAATCTTCTTACTCCCTATCTCAAACCCTTACCAGGGTGGTCATACAAAATGAAAATAAAGTTAGGAAAACATTTTATAAGTACTTAATTATTGATGTTTAACATGTTTATGTAAAGGGTTAAACCGTTAAGAGGGCGCTTTATGATATGGTGGGATTTATAGTTTGTGGCTTATGCAGAAAGGAAAACCTCGATATTGACAATCCTTTAATAATGTGTCAATAGCGGATTTGGAGTTTCCGACATCTTCATTAAGTAGTGGATATTTGGCAAAGGATTAAAGACGTTGACTTTAAAGATAGTGACGGCTTAATAAACTTGAACATTTTTTGTAAGAATTAAACAAATGCAAGATATCATAAAATATGTAAAATATTGTGAAAATTGGACACGCCCAACTAGCAAATTTGCTTAGAGAAAAAAGGAGATATTTGACTTATTTTGGTCTATTAAAGCTTTTTTGTTTTATTGAAACCGAAAATCGAACTAATATTACTATTTTAAAAAGGACATTTTTTATTTAGACCTATCCTTGCTCGAAATTGATAAAACTTTGGGGAGGATGTAAAGCATGTTAATATTAATATTAAGTTAATATTTTTGCTCTTAGTTGTGGCATACAAAATTTTAAAGATTTGTGGTAAGGACATGAATCCTTAAAATTAAATGTTTGCCAAATGTGTGTGTCCAAAATTTTACTACTCTGTTTTTCTTTATTGTGGCAGTTTTCATCTAAATGATAAATGAGAAGGACATAAATCCTTGGAGTTAAAACTATACTGTTATTTTGTTAATTGAATTTTACCAATTAAAATATTCGTGCTTAATTTTAAACGAAAATATTTTTATTTGTTGCAAGGACACTTTTGAAAAAGGCATATCCTTGCTCAGAGTCAAAAGAAGTTAGGACAGATCAAAAAGCATGTCACATCTAATGCCTGTACAAAATTTTATTCATCTTTAATTTTTTCCTCTACGTTATGGCAATTTTTAATTAAAGGATGTATGGGAAGGACATGAATCCTTGGTGCTTAATTATTAAACGGTTTATTCCTTCTATTTTTGGCCACTCGTCATATGAACTCACTACACTGTGAGCCGGTGCTTTGCAGGATCTCACCTGAAGCATAGTTTTGGAAAGAGGCAGCGTAAGGAAAAAAATTTTAATGGGTGGTACTAAGCATCGCACGGGGGCCAGGAATAATAAACGAATCTGAAAAACAGTCAAAGCGATGTGTAGTTTTCACTGACAGATCGAAAATGGATATTTGCAGCGAGGCTGGTATTTATATATTAATAAAATGTGTGTAAATTAATAAACAAATGGGATAACTAAACATTTTTTTAAAGTTACAATTTTTTTTAAATAATTTTTTTTTAATTACTCCTGATGTCTGCTGATGCCTTTATAGTTTTAAAAATTTCGTTAATATTCGTTGGGCTTAAGGATTTCTTTTGAAGAGATGCAACTATAATGCAGGTTATCGTTTTTGATAAAAGTGTACTTTTAGCTGGTTTTGGTTATTTTTTGCTATTGAAGAACATATAAAAAGTATGTGTTCATTGTTATCAGCGACCAGTTGCTGTAAACTACAGAAGTGAATGTGTGCAAAACTTTATCCTTGGAATTGCATAAAATTTTGAAGGACTTTTAGTTTTGCATTATTTAAAAATGCAAATGCAACAAATAATAGCTTGTTAGCCCAATAATATTTTAATTTTTGAGATTTGATAAAAACATAAAAAATATATTTTAATTTGAAAACATAAAGAAAAAAATTTGGCAAACTATTAATAAACTATTTATATTTGGTTATCAAAAGTACTCTTAAAATAAAGCGAGAAAAATAAAAATATTTTAATTTAATATTACCTCTTTGAGCTAATCATTTTATTAAAAAAATATTTAAAAATTATATCCTGGAATTAAAAATATAATGTATGTTCCCGTTATCCTTATAAACATAAAAATATCACTTAACAATTACCTTAAGTGAATGTTATGGTTAAATGCTTTTAATAATTGAATTATTCCCTCAATTCTCCAAAGTTAACTGACCATTATTTTTGGTTATTACAAAAAAATAACAAAAACCATTAAAAAGGATGTGCTTAAAAATATTTTATTACAGCGCGTTATATTGATAGAAGTGTAACACGAAAGAGTAAAAACACAATTTGATGGTCCCTCAGCGGCAATATTGTTAATAATTTATTTTCATTTTATCATCAACATAATAATTTTTATTTACATTTTAAAAGAGTTTAGCTTTTATAAATGGTCCTTGAAGTTTTAATACAAAATTAAAAACAAAGAATACGAGAGTATACGGTATTAGTATAACGTAATATTAGTGGTTACGATAAGATGTGCGTGAAAGTTAAAAGAAAAAGTTTGTTGCTTAATGCAGACATCAACCTAACTGGGATTAAAGCTTTTGCCTAAAGCTTTGCGAAACTGCTTAAAGTTTAAGGTTTTTTACACATTTATTCTTTGACCGGCATTTTGCAAACTTGTTAAATAACAAAACTGTCAAATTGTTTTGAGCTTTGATGTAAAGTTACCCAGCATCTGTAAAATTTGAAAGTATAATACTGTGTTTTAGTGTCCCTTTCAAAACAAGAACTTTTATGTTAATAGAGATTCTAACAAAAAAAATTTCACAAACTCCGTATTTCTATTGCATGCTTTTATAGAATTTTCTAACTGAAAGTCTATACATAGCAGTGCCTGTTTGGAAATCGAAATACTCATACATAAACTAACACACAAATATATATTTTTACTCATATGTATATCACTTTTTGCAAAACCTGCCGGAATTATTGGACAAGAAATTGTCTCAAAATTTTAAGTTTAGAAAGCGACTTTATATAAAGTCTGCGTACGAAAAAAATATATCGAGATGGCAGTTTACAATAGGTGTTTTCAATAACTTTCCAGCAAATATTTGCAACGAAAGAGTCAAAAAAAAAAATATTTTAAAAAATATTAAAAAGTAAAAGAACGCTTTACCAGCCAAAATTTGCCAGCAAATGTATTTTATTATTGTAAATTTTAAAGAAAATTTTTGTATGGGTAAGCGCCAAACAGCTGTTTAAAAATTGTTACAAGTAAAAATTTTACTTGTAAGCATTTGTACGAGATTTTTTACGTCTCAATTTTTTACTTTCGTTTGACGCTCTCTCCATGCAAGCTTTTTGAGTTAATCAACACTTTCTTGTAACAATTGTTGAAAATTTGTAATAATTTTTGAGTTATTATAATTTTAATTTTAAGCTAGGTACAGTAATTATTCAAAATTTTTTTAATTTTGGGTTATGTTAAAAAATTATCCAACAAAAACTTTGTTTTCAGTTTTATTTATAATGACTTATTTTATAGCCTTTTCCTCCTCGGTTTACTATTTTGTTTGTTTATAATTGTTTATTGAATAAAAGAGAATGGGTCTAATATATAATGTTGTATTGAATATCGGCAACTATGTATAAAATAAAATATCAGATGAATGCCCACCTCTGTGAGCCTCACAAATGCAAGCCCTTTTGAACACATTTTTCATTACATATCACGTGGTATTTTATTATTTTAATACGAATATTTTGCTTGAGTTGCTTAAGCGTTTCTGGTTTGTTTGCATAAAATTTGCTGTTCAAATATCCCACAAAAAAAGTCCGAAGATGTTAAATCAGGTGACCGTGGAGACCAGTCATCATCACCATTTCTTAAAATTAATTGTTGTGGAAAGAGGTCTCGAAGTATTTTCATTGTAATCCTGGCTCTATGTTATATGTCACCGTCTGTTGACACCACATGTTATTAAAGCCCAAAGCATGCAGTTATGGTTATAATGCCACAACTGCATTTTTTCAATCATATAACGGTATCGCCCCCCATTGAGTCATCATACACCATCAATTTAAAAAAAGTAAGGTCCAATAACTCCTCCTGACCAAATTACACACTTCTAATGGATGCAAAGGTAACTGATGAATATCTTGAGGGTTTTTCATTGCCCAGAACCGACAATTCTGTTCATTCACAAATCCATTCAAATGAAAATGTGCCTCGTCACTCATTATGGTTTTTTCATAAAAGACGGGGTTGTCATGCTTCAACAATTAAAACATGTTGGCTTGCTGAATATTTTTCTATAATAAATTTGCCTCGTATGTACTTCCCGACTGCCAAATATAAACTATCAAGACTAATATTTACCAAATAAGCGGCAAAAAAAAGTAGTTTACCTTGCTGGCGAACACCCTACCCTTTATTATACCCTACACCACATTTAAATTGGGCCTTTTTGAAAAAATAGACCAATAATTTTGGTATTCAGTATAATAGTTGGTGACATAAAGAAAACAGTTGTGCAAAATTTTAAGAAGGCTAAGTAACATTCGATACACTTATATCCCAAAATGCTTAGTCCGGTAGAAAATTTATTAGGGAGCTATTTTACAAAACAGACTCCTCATATTTTTGTTCAGTATACTAGTAAAGACATAAAGTTTAGCATATATGCAAATTTTTGTCAAAATAGAGTAGTACTAGAGTCAATTATATGCCAAAGCATTTATTACGATATTTGTATGAAGGCTATATCAAAATATCTTCAAAATTGCGATTTAAACTTCAGTCACAAGAATATATGGACACCCAGCCGGATAGAGGGACAGACGGATGGACATGCTAAAATCGACTCAGGAAGTGATTATGAGTCAATTGATATAATTGAAGGTTGGTATCAGAGCATTACTATTGGGCCGAACAAGCACTTGCACAAACGCATAATACCCCTACTATGTATGTATGTGTTGTGAGTATAATAAATATGTTTTAAAAAATATTTTTTTTATTATATGCACAACTTTAAGCCATGTGTATGCTTATGTAAATAAACGTAGTGTTAGATATATTCAGTTTCTTGTCGAATAAAAAAAGTAAAGAAAATCTAATTTTGCCTAAAAATTACAAACTCTGAGCTGAAAAGGCTTTCCAAAAAGAAACTTTCAATTAAAGCACTCACATTTTAAAATAATTTTTCGAAAAACCTTTAGACATTAATTTGCCAAAACTAAAATAAATTGAAACAGCCTTATTTTAAAAAACTTTCTAAGGTTTAATAAGGGCATATTTGACAATTGACAAGTATGCCGAATTTTTTCCGATCTTTATAATTTAATAAATACGTCTGTTTTGTCGAGCTTAAGGTCAATTGACCTTTATTATTATTATAAAATATTTTTTTTAATATAACCATAAAACTACATCCATATGTATGTATGTACTTATTCTAAATAAATACTTATTTTACATTTTACACATAAGTCGAAATAGATTTAAGCAGCTACAAGTCTTCGAAAAAGTATCATAAAGTTTAATCATGCACTTGACTTTTTTTATTAATCTTCTTATTTAACTAAAAGTGTAATAGTTAAGCTCTAACACAATATATATCCTTAAATGTTGGTTCAGTTATTGTTATAAGGAAAATGATTTTTTCTTATACATTATGTTACTACATATACTAGAAGTAAAAGCAATATTTTTTTATTTTTAACATTTTTCTTCATAAATTTTCATTTTATTTTTTTCAGGGCACAACATGGCCTCAGCACAGCTTCTTTATAATATCGATACAAAATCAAAAACAGCAACAAATACCAAAACGACTACAACTACGAAAAAAAGAAACGCAAAAACAACGATTCAATCAACTTTTGAATGTCGTTATAAAGAAAAATTATCGATACTGTGTAGCAAAACGGAAACTAAACGAGAGGAAGAAGAAGCATTTGATATCAAAGGAAATATTAGCAGTGAGAGCAACAACACAAAGCTTAATAAACACTACACAGGCAACAATTGCAACAACTTTAGCACAAAAACATTTTACATCGAGAGAGAAAAAGAAGAGGAAGAAGAAGAACATAAAGGAAAAATTAAATTGGAGGAAAGTACACTTGCATTTGCTAAAACGGAAAAGCCTCAAAACCTTTCCAACGACGACATTGATACAAAAATTGTGTTCATTTCTCAAAAACTACAACAACAACTACTACTACAACAGAATCAACAACAAAAACAAAAATGGCCTATTTCAAATATGGAAAAAGAAAAATGTTTGTGGAACAAAGAAAAAGCAATATCAGCAACAACACTTTCACTGCACACAGATGATGTTGTTGTGGGTCATGGTGTTGGCATTGGTGTTCAATGGCAACAGCAACTTCAGCAATTGGCAACAGCACAAAATACTCTATACAGCGAAAGCAAAAACACTACATACATTGACAGCGAATTACGTACTCAAAACAGATTCAAACAAAGATGTTGCCAATTTGGGCCGACATACATTGGCAACACTCCCTACAATCCAAACTGCAACAGGACAATACAATTGCAAAAACGACAAACAAATAATTCTAATGATATTACTTTATATGATTATGCAGGAATTAAAGAGCATAAAATTCACACAAACAACTACAATCCAAAGATGCCTAACAACTATAGCAACAACAAAACTAACATTCTTAAAAATGTACTTTCAGCCTCAGGCGCCTGTAATAGCACTAAATGTTATCTACAAACCCTATCAAATGAAACTGAAAAATGCTGCCAAAGAAATGTTGCCAAGCAATGTTGCCAGGACTATAAGAAACAAACAAAAGACACAAAACAGTTACAACAACAAAAACTACAAGTTGTTACAAAAAACCAAAATTACATACAACATCAACAACGAAATTTCTCTTTTAAATCTGACTTCTCTAGCGCTATTGGTACTACAGCAACCACGACTACAACAAAATCACAACAAAATAAACAACAAACAACATCCTCCAAAGCAAACTCTATTGCAAAACTTTATCTGGACTTGCAAAAAATATCCAAAAATTTTTTATCTCTTTTGGTCATATTTAATATGTTGCCATTGTTTCATGCAGGTAAGTCTTTAGTTTTACATTTTTCTTATTAAATAGTTTTATTTGTTGCATCAATTCAGCTAGTAATTTTGAAAATTGGTTTAAGGTGCAAAAATTATTTTAACCATAAAATAATAAACTATTTTAGATAATTATGGATTCAATGATTAAACGATTTTTTAAAACAATATTGTAAGCTAAGATTACTGATACCTGCACAATGGGCTGTATACATTTGAATGTTTTGTTTGTTTTAAAATTGCCACTTCCTGCTGGGTTCTTGTGTTTAGTTAACTTTGTATTTGTTTTAGTTGATACAATCAAATCTTTATAATTTAGGTGACACAAAAGTCACTGAAATATCACGAATATACTACGCTCTAGCTTTCAAGCGCATTCAACATTCACTAAGATTTTTTGCTTAATTTTATAACCTACTGGCGTAAGTATGTGGGTTGGGTTTGTGGTTAAGTATTTCATTGGAGTCAATATTAACTTGTTAATTATTAAATGTGGGATTTGATCCCAATTTTGCTTATTTTTTTATAGTGTTTGTTTGTAGGTTAAGTTCGTCTATTTGCATTTCATGGGTTCTTACTCCAAGTTATCAAATTCTTGAAAAATCTTATAAATATTTGCTGACTTTCTATAATAACACCAACAAACTTATTGAGAATTATTGTAAACAAACAAAAACATTCAAGGATTTTTTAAAACCACAAAAAATTATTTTTCATTATTCAACTGTTTTGATTTTATTTTTCAATTATATATTTGGTTAACGTTGAATAACCAAAAATGGTTATAATTATTCTTACTAAGTTTATGAAGGTTGTTATATAAAGGCAAAAAATATGTATGTATAAGGTTTTACAAGAATTTGTTTAAACTCAAACGAAATGCATATGAACAAACTTAACTTACAATTAGCCTAGGGTTGCCAGACGGGCCTGATTTGGCCTGGTTTTCAAGTTTTTTAATGCGCGTCAAGTGACAAGTGAAAAAGTAAATTTTCAAGTTTTTTGGAAGTTAATTTTTTTCTCAAGTTTATTCTAGCTATGTAATAATACTTAAAAAAGTATGTTTATAAATGTATCTAAAAAACAAACCTAAAGAACATATTGTTATTATCAACACAACTAAGGACTTATATGATACATTTTTTTTCCTGTGCAATTAAAGTTTAAAAAATATAGATCTCTTCCAGTACAATTATAATAAAAGCACCAACACTAATATTTATCCCATTGCTCAATACTACATTGTAAATTGATATCATTGGACAGATGATTTCCAATACGTACATTGAAGCTTTTGAAAATAAAAAGTGAGTTTATATTTTTGTTTGTTAATTTGTTTCTGTTATTTTTACTTTTTATATTTTTGTTTTTATTCTAATAATTTTTATGAAAAAAATAAGTTGTGTTCAATAGCTTGCCAGTAAATACTAGCAACGAGAGAGTAAAAAAAATATTTTCAAAATTGCTCTCAAAAATATTTAAAAGTAAATGAACACTTTTACAGACAAAACTTGCAAGCAAATGCATTTTGTTATTGTAAACTTATAAAAATTTAAAACTTAAATTTTGTTTCAAAGCATAAAGACAGAAAGACTGTTTGAATAATTTCTAATAGTAAAATATTTACTAGTAGAAAATATCAGAAACATTTTTGATTCTAAACATTTTACGCCCTTTTTGGCTTTCTAGCTGCTAATTTTTTGTGTACGTGAACACTTACTAGTAATAATTATCGAAAATTAGTAATAATTTTCTGTAAATGAACACACCTATAAACAATTAAATACAAAAACAATACTATGGGTGTTTTTATTTGTCAAGTTTTTTTTTTCAAAATCAAGTTTTTTTTTTGGTCAATGTCAAGCTTTTTGGCAAATTGGATCTGGCAAGCCTAAATTAGCCCCATAAATAAAATGTATTATTCTCCTTACAAAAATAGTGCAAATTTACAGTAAATAAAATTAGCGATGTACCAGTATCACCTTGGACTAAACGCCAACTTTACAATAAAGTTTCGTTAAATTTTTATTCTTAAAAGTACATAAAATATATATTTATATATGTACCATAAAGACATTTGACAAAAATCTTTAATCAATTTTGCTAATTTTATCATTTTATTTAATTTATTTTATCTTGTTTTAATAATTTTAACTTAATATCGTTACACTGTATTTTTTCTATAGAAATATTTTGTAACGAAAAAAGGGTAAATGCGAAAGTTTTACAAAATAATTTTAAATACACCTTGGTATGCATGAATCACAATGATTTGCAGAAATTTCTTAATATCACTTGTAGATAATGTAATATTTACATTCACGACAACAACATCTTAAACATTCAAAAAGTTGATTAAATCCGTTTCTTAGGAAAAATACATTATCGCATACATGAAATATTTGTACACCCAAGAGAAATTGAGTTTTTTTTTAATAAAAATAAATTCTTTCAGGAGCAAGTCAACTTAAATTGAAAAATAAACGGTAACCTGACAAACATTTTTTTCCGTTCTTGGTTATTATACTAAACTTTGTTTTACCTTTTTTGATGTCCTTCTCTTAAGTGATAAGGGTATATATAAGTTTGCCATTCCGTTTCTAACTTCTTTAATATCGATCTGCAACCCCATAAAGAGTAAATTTTCCCCGTTCTTATAGATAGGGAAATCGATTAAGCGATGCCCCTCTCTCGGTCTGTCTACCTGCCCGTGTTATGGTTGAAATCATCTTTTTGAAGGCCCCCGATGTCGCATAGACCCCTATATAATATTAGACTATCTGTAATATCTGCAATCCAATCTCTAATGAAATCCAGAAAAATCTCCCTATAACTGACCTATATATAAGCAAAAACCGAGACTACCTCTGTCTATTTCTCTAAAATTTTTACATAAAAACCTCTACAACTGCCACACTTTTGCCCATACAAGGGTGCAATATACTTGTGGAACATACTTTCGTCCTATCTCTGTCCCCTGACAAAGTTGCCATTCAAACTTTAATTATTTAAAATTTTTTTAAATCGTTCCCACAGCTCCCATGGTGCTCCTACAAAGGTAAAAGCGACCTCAATTAATTTTTCCTCCCAAGCATTTTTGTGGAACGAACTGCCCCCCTATTTCCAGCTGCTCACAGGGCTTCCATACAAAATTTAAAAAAAAATATGGTAGAACCTCCTAAAACTTCCCGGAGTCACTCTAATAAGAATAAAATGTATCACAGACACCCATTTGTTTTTTTTTTCCCAAACATATTCCTAGGACATATTTACCCCCTATCACGATTGCCCAAGAAGATTGCCATACAATACATATTTACAAAAATTAGGTAAAAGTGTCCATAACTTCCATAAATTGGGCCTTAAAGAAATATAATGTATGACCGGCCCCCATTAGTTTCCCCTCCCAAACATATTCCTAGAACATACTCACCTTCTTTCTCCATTGTCTATCGTGGCTCCTAAACAAAGTTTGGGAAATTGCAATATGTCCCCCCTACAGCTTCAAGGCTGTCCGTAGATAGGTCACATGTAGCACTGACCCTAACTCATTTTTCTTTACATACATTTTTCTAAAGCGTACTTACATCCTACCACCACACTCTAAGGGAGAAGATTTAGCTTTTTTAAAATTTTATAAATTTTTCCAAAATAGAGCTACTAGTTCCCTTCCTCCTACTACTTTAAATGTACAACTTACATAAGAATTATATTATAGCAGGTCTGAAATTAGCTTTCATCTTACTTATTTCCAAAATTTTCAAATCATAGATTTAGGTTGGAAGTCAGTCATGTGGTCAAAGAGATTTTTTTAAAACATATTTGGTGCTCATGCATATTTGATAATTTGATTCATCTAGATAAAGAAAGTGAAATTCTGTTGACCCCCACTGAGGCCAGAAGCCAAAAAAGTGGTCAGGCCTACTCCTTCGCATCAAATTAAGGGCTATTTTATATTTAAATATATGTATTATCTAAAACATTAAACATTTAGATTAAATGAATTACCAAGTTAATAAAAAGTTTTAAAGTTTTTTTCGATGTATTCAACAAAAATTTCCCTCATTACCGCTTTATTTTTACTGTTATTTAGAAAAGATGTACCAACAAAAATGATCAAAACTTAAATTATTATGTGTTAATTACAACAACAATAGTAATAATTAATCCCCCAATGGCCTTATAGTGTAGTCGTGCCCCAAGGGAGTGTTTTTAACAACACAGCAATGTCATCACCATCGCAGTAACACCACCAACAATAACAACAATAGCAAAGAGCCCCTAAACAATTAAGCAATTATGTTTGTATGTGTGTAAAAGTATTGGTGTGCAAGTACTTGATTAAAAATTTTCTTATTTTTAGTTTTTTTGAACAAAGGCCTAAAACTAGAAATAAATTTTAAAAAAAATTAAATTAATTTTCACGTAATTTCTTTTCATATAAAATTTTTAATATTCTTTGAATACTTGTTTACAGTTTTGACGACCTTTCATAGCAACAGAACAGGTTTTCAAAACACCAACACTAATAAAGAAATTTTGTTTTCCTTCATTTTACAGATTTTTACATGTAAATAAAATTAGTCTGTTGAATGTTTTACAAATTTCTTTTATTCCCATTTAAATGATTTTTCAACACATTTTATGCTGGTGTCTGTCTGCTTCTTGAATTTATAACACAAATAAAAAGTTCAACTGCTTTTATTATGAAACATTTCAAATGACAAATAAAATTATTCAATTAAAGAAGAAGAAAGAAGTAAAATTAAAAGACGCAAGAGTTTCAATTATAATGGAAAATAAAACAATTTTTTTTATTTTAGCACAGAGGTTTCTCAAAAGTTTTTTAATGGCAGATGTTAAAGTAAAAACGAATACAATTTGTTTTTACTACCTAAGCAAATCTCATCTTAATTGACCAACAAAATTTTGAATGAAAGTAAAACTTTTTTAAACAACACAATTTTTAAATTATTTAGGATTTAATCCCAATTTTCTTGTTAATTTATAGGGTTTGTTGTTGGTTAAGTTTGTCTATATGCATTTCGTTGGTTCTTACACCAACTCATCAGTAGACTTCAACCCAAATTCTTAAAAAACTCATGAATATTTTCTGTCCTTTATATAATAATCTCATCAAACAAAATGAGAATTACTATAAAAAAACAAAAACGTTCAAGTTTTTTTAAGAATCCAACAAACCATTATTCGCTATTCGCTTGTTTTGATTTTCTTTTTCCCCTTACATTTGAATAACCATTGGTTATTACTAAATGTATTGAGGGGCAACCGAAAACAAAACCTTGTTGTTAAACAACACAATTTTTAAATTATTTAGGATTTAATCCCAATTTTCTTGAAGTCTACTGATGAGTTGGTGTAAGAACCAACGAAATGCATATAGACAAACTTAACCAACAACAAACCCTATAAATTAACAAGAAAATTGGGATTAAATCCTAAATAATTTAAAAATTGTGTTGTTTAACAACAAGGTTTTGTTTTCGGTTGCCCCTCAATACATTTAGTAATAACCAATGGTTATTCAAATGTAAGGGGAAAAAGAAAATCAAAACAAGCGAATAGCGAATAATGGTTTGTTGGATTCTTAAAAAAACTTGAACGTTTTGGTTTTTTTATAGTAATTCTCATTTTGTTTGATGAGATTATTATATAAAGGACAGAAAATATTCATGAGTTTTTTAAGAATTTGGGTTGAAGTCTACTGATGAGTTGGTGTAAGAACCAACGAAATGCATATAGACAAACTTAACCAACAACAAACCCTATAAAGTAAAACTTTTTTATTAAAACATGGCAAATAAAAAGTTAAAGGACTATAAAAATTATTAATTCGTCAATTTTATTTTCTTTATCAGGCTCAAGTTCAATACTTTACTAAATTCTCATTTAACTGATGATGAAAATCGTAGCTGTTTTTCGAAAATGCATTCTACTCGGCTAGTATCGGTAAAAATCTTGTTTTTTCAATAAAATTTTCCTTTCTAAACTAACGCTAATAAAGAAGTAAAAATTAAACATTTTAATTTCTTCATTTGCAATTAAATAAGAATTTAGTAAAGTATTGAACTTGAGCCTGATAAAGAAAATAAAATTGTCTTAAAACAAATAGTTCAACTAATTAAATAAACGAAAACACATTATTAATTCGTTATAAATTATTCTGTCTTGGTTTCGTGGCTCCAGAACCCCTTTTCCAGTTTAGGTTTAGTTAGATAAAGCTGTCGACTCTTAGAAAAATTTGATAGATAAAAGCAAGGGAAATTGTGATAGGAATGGTAAATTTGTGATTTCATTTGAGCAAATATTAAATCGATATTGGAATTTTGATTTTGGTCGAATAACCTTAGTAACTCGATTAAGTGTTATAACTCGAACAATCTAAATTCCGCTTAGTAATTCCGCACAGGCCGAACTTTCAATCTTTTGAAGTCGAGAACGAATTAAATCAATTTAGAATACCTTATTCTGAAGTGTAGTTTATCTCAAAGATTATGATCTGCATCAATCGAAATAGTAAGTGGGGTATGATAAAGTTTCACAACATTTTTTTCAAATTGTTTTAAGCAATCTGTGACCGTTCGTTATGGTTTCATATTTTACCGTCAATTCTTGGTGTCAGTGGTAGCTTTAAACCAATGAGTTTTACTTAGTACCGATTCTCTGTATTGGCACGGCCAGATTTAATTAGTTCATAATATATTGGATCCTTCAAGTCACCCCCAAATACCTAACAATACCTAAAGGCCATGGATATTTGACTTTGGTGTGGATCCAGCTGGTTAGCCGAGCCTTACCTTTGGGTGAGTGAGAAGTAATGATTTTATGCAGAAAAATTTATTATTTTTTATAGCGTTAAAGCGAGAAGCTCAGCTTCTCTTTGTATAATTTTAATTAACCTGCTTTTGAACCAAATTTTATATTTAGACCCATTTTTTTCTTACCTAAGGACCTTCAATAATTGTTTGAGTTGTGGTTACATTTGGCATTTTTTATATTAATTGACGTCTCTGTATTACAAATAGATCCCTAGAACGTTGTTAGTCCTTAAAAAGTTGGTTTTAATTGGCAGATGCACTTACATGGTTAGTTCAATTACAATAACAATAACAACCTAAAATATTGCCTCCAAGAACTTTGTCAGTCCTCCAATGGGCGATGTATATATAATATGAAAACAGGTGGATAGATGGATTGACGCAGATGTTTAATCGACTTCCCCATCTGTAAGGATTGGGACTTTAATTATATACTTAAAGGGATTGCAACTAAATATTTTAAGAAACTACAAACGGAGTATATGACTGAGGGTGAAGGGTTGAATAACTTTTTTATACCTTTTCAAATTACTTTAAAGCATTTAAGTTTGAGTCATAGACGATAAAACAGAATCAAATTACTGAACTAATTTGCATCTGTCGTTAATGACATTTACCGAAAGTTATTAAAGCTTTGATTTGCTTAAAAAATATCATTTAACCTCCCACAATATTGCCAAAATAAAATAAAAAGAAACGACAAGAAAAGCAAGTAAAAGGAAAACCATTGCTTAACAACAAATTTCTTTATTATCGTTTAGTGTCTACCAAGAAAATTTCGGAATAAAAAAAACAAACAAACGGCTTTAATAATTTTATACAGAAACCTTAGATATAAAAACAAAAATATATTTTCATGCATACTTTCGTATGTACATATGTTTATTTATATTATAGAATCCTTGACAATACATTTACAAACGAAAGAAAATTTACTTTAACCCATCATCAGCTTCATTATTTTAATACCCTTCACATAATGATACGGGTATATATCAGTTTATTATTCCGTTTGTAATTTATTAATTATCTATTTGGAGCGCCATAAAGTATATATATTCTGGATCCTTAAAAATAGGGAAGTCGGTTTAGTCATGTTCATCGGTCTGTCTGTCCATTAGTGTATCTGTTCAAATCAAGTTAACCGAGTCATTTTAATTACTACGGACCAAGTTTTGATGTCAAAGTATCAAAGTTATTCTTGAAACTATCGTTATTTAAATTAGCAGGATCGTTTCACTACGGACCAAGATATCTGCAAATATACTACGATTGCCACAATCTTTTAAGAACATAATCTATACAAAAAATGTAACAAATGTAACCAACTACCAACGCTGATAAGCATACATATGGATGTAAATAAATACGGACGTAGGTATGTCTGAACATGTGGTGTTAATTTCGGCACACGTTTGATAGTTTAAACGCAGAAGAAAGGGAAGACTTTTTTACGAAAGCAGTTTGACAGTTACATATAGTAAAATATCGCTCGGAACACTCTCCTGCAGTAATTATTAGAGTACATGATCCGTTTAAAGTAAAAAGGAGTAGTTACAACATGGTCCGATGTAATGCAAACATGGATCATGATGACTAAAAAAAAGATATTTAGCAATACTCGCAATACATGATTTAAAAAAAAATACAACTATGGTAACACCGTTACGCCATGTTTTATTTAGTGTGTTTTCTGACAAGCTGAATAATTAAAAGTGTGTTAGTTATGTGTAGAGTAATTACTTGGACTAGTTTTGGGCTTAATCTGACGTAATGTTTTTTTGGATTACATAGTCCTCTTCTAGGACATTGTAATGTTAAATGGAGCAAGTTTACTCATATATTTGGATTACTTTTGGACTAGTCTTGGTCCTTGTAGAGTACTCTTAACACGCATGTAAGGAGTAGTCTTGATTTCTGCAGGGTCTTGCAAGCCATATTGTATGTGTGTGTTTGTGTATCAGTTTGTCATTTCATTTGTAATATTTTTTTAGTTTCCATTTGCGACCTCATAAATTATAAATATTCTGGATCCTTAAATATTAGCAAGTCGATACAATTGTTCAAATGTTGTAAGTTTTCTATTTCGAAAACTATGAAAGCTATGTACTATAAGCCCCCCAGAAATAATTATAAAATTTATTACTCAAAAACAACTTGCCTAAATAAGGTAACTTGGTAAACAAAAAAGCCAATATGAGCGGTATATAAGATTCAGCACTGCCGAATAAAGCGCTCTTACTTGTTTTTACTTCTTTTTCTTTCTTTGTGTTGTTTACTTTACTTCAATTGAAAGTCTTTATCAGTAATATAATAAAATCTTAAATAAAGAAAGTGAACATAGATGATAACATATTAAAACATAAATGAAAATATTTATGGATGCTTTCCTTGAATTCAAAGTTTATATAATTCTAGTAACTCTAGTTGTATAACAAAGAGAACTTTATTATTTATTTTGATTTTAAGCCAGGTTTACTAAATTCTCTACCTAAAATCATTTCTTTACACTAAACTTAATTAAAAACACTTACTTACGTGTAGACTCTTATTTAGGCAATACTTAAACTGTAATTATATGGTAAAAAAACGATTGCCGGCAACTTATTATAGATGGCAATATTTATTTATGAATTGATGAATGTATGTATGTTTTTTAATTTTTATATTTGTTGTTATTGTTTTGCAAATGTTAAGCTGATTTAGACAGATTATTTATGTATATTATCGTCAATTAAGGCAACCACAAAACGAATTTATAATTAATTGAGGCAGTCAAGTAAACATACAAATATTCATTTATGTATTTGTGTATTTATTTTTTTTTTCATTTACAAAACAGGCAAAACGTTTGAGTAAAAGCGTAATTGAGTGTCTTACTACTTTTGCTTGAGCCTTAAAGGATACACTCCCACTCTTTTTATATGTCCTTTTCAAAGCTTTTCTCATAAAGTAAAATGAAATTCTGGCGAAAAGCTTTAACAAAGCTTTTTTTCTTTTAAATTTATTTGAAATTTACCCTCAGTTTGAATTGCTTAGGTGACTTCTAGTTACTACTACTTACAAAGCTTCTGTTGGCATCTTGCAAAAATAAAACAAAATTTTGTCCTTTATTCAAGCTTTCTTAATAATATTCTGGTATTGGTGTCTTAGCAACTAAATTGAAACATATAAAAAAAGATAACTAAACAACCTGTTGCCTTATAAAAACAAAAACTTTTTCATGTTAAAATAAATAATTTTTAAAATACCTCTTAATAATACCCACAAAACGAATTTTGAATGCCAGTTCCAAGAACGTATTCGTTTTAGCTTGTGTCGTACGATTTTACTTACTGTCAGTATCACAATTTGTTTGTATTCTTTGAAAAAGAAATATCATTACTGACTGTGTGACTGACTAGCTCATTTGCCATCGGAGACCACATTCGCAAAAAGCTTAAAGCTTGAAATTTGTGTTTAAACCAATTCGGAAAGTTTGGGTGTAAAAAATGAAAAGTTCAACAATTTTTAACTATTGTTGCTATATTATACAAGGTGGGTCAAAACAAATCACCCTATAGGATGATGTTTTTTTTTTTTGCAAATAGTGGCCAATGTCTGTTTTGACATTTGTGAACTAGACAGATGTAGAATGCAAGTGAACAAGCCATGCAGCGATACGCTCCCCAAGAACGTGGAAAAATCGTGTCTATTTTTCGCGTAACAATTAGTCTGTGGTGTTGTCGCAGCGCGAATTTTGTCGCCAATTCCCCGGTCATCCGGCGTCGACTGCGCAAAATCTGCGCCGTTTGACTACCAACTTTGAAGAAAATGGGACAACATGACTGCCGCCAAGAGGGGCTGCCCCAGAGCGCCCATTCTGCCGAAAATATCGCCGCTGTTGGCAAGAATATCAAGCTGTCGCCAGCAATAACCCATCAGCCGGTCATCCTGAAGGCGAATTTTGGTTAAAGATCTGCGCATGTTCCCGTACAAAGTTCAGTCCTTGCACCAGCTGCTGCTGTCGACTGCTAAACGAGTGTAGCCTATGCCCAAGCCATGCTCACTTTCGAGTCCAAAGTAGACAATTATTCGACCAAAATCATGCTTATTTCCACCTCAGCGGGTACGTAATCAAGCAAAATTTTAATTTTTAAGGCATAAAGAATCCACGAGTTGTGCACGAGGAGCCATTACACTCAGTTTAAGTAGCTGCATTATGCGCTTTTTACGCTGGAGGAGTCATACGGCCATTTTTTTTTCGAGACACTGCTAACCAAAGGACAACAGTGGACAGTGCACACTAAAAGGCCATGTTAGCCAAGTTTTTTCTGCCGCAACTGAACGTACTGGAGGACATGTGGCTCTAACAGGATGGAGCAACGGCACACGGCGCAAGCCGTAACTGCCTCATGTCTTGTTTTTGTGGTTTACATTAGCCCCCAAGATCGCCCGATTTAACCGTTCCAGACATTTTTTGTAAAATTTTTTAAGTCACATATTTACGTAAACAAACCCGAGACCCTGGAAGCTCTCAAGGACAACATTCGACACGAGTGCGAGAATCTGTCGCCAGAAGTTTTCGTCCAATCGATGCAAATGCCATAAAACAAGCCTGTTTAGCAACTAATTGTAACGACATCCATTTGGCCAATATCATCTTTTTGACTTGACAAAAAAGTTCAATCAAAAAACAGAATCGAAGTTTTTCATTTAGAAAAAAAATGAGAGCCAAAAAACATCGGATGACTTCTTTTGGCCCACCTTGTATGTATTTTTCAGTAACAAAAAAATAAGTTAATTTTCGTTTTATTTGGTTAAGTACGTTTAAATTCTATTATTTTTCTAAAAGAAAATATTTTGTTGTTTTTGTATAATAATTCAAATCGAACCTAAACGTCGAATCAGTTAAAAAAAACTTTTAGTTACACTATAAGTTTTTATATATAATTTTTAATAAAGCTTTCAGAAATAGTTATTTTAAAGCTTTGACGTTTTGGCTTAATTTTCAGATATCACACATTTTTAACTGTCCAATACTAATAACATTCTAAAGCTAAGTAAAGCTCCAAGGGTAGCTTGACAAATTCTGCCAACAACAATGATGGGGATTTATGCCCATGTATTCATTTACTGTTTTCATTTATTTCAGAAATAATTTTAAACAAAAATGTGTGTAGTTTTACTTTAATCAATAAAAATCTCATACGTTTAAAAAATCTAGCTTAAATTAATTTTCTCTTTAAAAATATTTTAAATTTAAAAATACTTAAAACACTAAATCTGTTTTTTCATTCCTAAACTCGAAGTTCGAATATCTTAAATACCTATAACCCTTAATAGCTTCAAAGCTTTTTCTATTAAATGCTTTTTATGAGTGATTTTTTTTTTGCTCACCGTTAAGTGTAAGTTTTGCGTTTATGTGAGTGTGTTTTCCCAAAACAAAAGGAAAAACAACCGGAAAATCAAAACTTTTGATTTTGTTTACTTTAGCAAGTTTCTTGGAAAATGAATGTTTTTTCGCTTTTCCCTAATCAGTCGATTCGTGTCGGCCGTGCACTTTGCAACAATTTTAACGCTCTTTGCTACACGCTCTTAAACGAAAAATTAAAAAATAATCAAATTAAATAGCTTAAAGCCAAGGAAGAAATAAAATTTTATTTGCAAAACGCAAATTTTTTTAGTTTTTGCTTCTGCCAAAATTTAAGTTTTTCGCCGAAAATTTCTTTGCTTTTTTTGTAAAGCGCGCGCATCTTGCCAACAATACTCCGCCCTTTTTACGGCCTAAACAAATAAATACAAAAAATAGTTTGTTATTTTACACTTAAATGGAAAATTAAATAAAAAAAAATATAAATGAAAACGCAAATAACTTAAAAAAGTGAAATCTGAAACATTATAACTTCCTCTTGCTTCCTTTTTGGTTTGCTCTCTACAGAATTCGTTTTTTAAACAACAAGCTAAACAAAACATCTTAAAAAAATTATTTTTTAAACTTTTTTCATATTTTGAGTGAAATAATTATAAACATTTTCAATAACAGTTTATTACTAAAATATTTCTAATTGATTTTTAAACGGAAATTGCTACAATAACAAAAAAACACATACAAAAGTTTCAAAGTTTAAATGAAGAACTGTTTAGTGTTTATTTAAAAATAAAAATAAATAAATGTGTGCTGATGATTAATGGTAATTAAAATTCAAAAGAATTATAAACATAAAACTTTTTTTAGAATCTTCAATTTTTTTTCTTTTTATTATTTTAAATTAAGTGAAATAAAATGTTGATTGCATATCGGTAAACACATATCAAGCCCCCATATAACTGTCTGATTTTAATTCTGCTAATTTTTTTTGCTTACTTCGGTATATAGAAGAATTGTTAAAATATTTTATTTTTACCGGCGGGGCTTAAGATTAAGGTGGCGCTACTTAGGCGAATAACAATTATTAAAACATTTTATTAACACAAGTTTATAAATTAAGGTCAGTTTTCGGCTTAGAGAAACTAATAGTTGTCTCTTTGTTATTTGGGGCGATGAACTAAAGTCTGTATTTAGTTTTTTAAATTGGTATTAGTTTTCAAAATATAGCTTTTTTTAAATCAAGGAACTGTCAGGACTTATTCATTTCTATCAACACATGTATACGCATACACACACATATACACCACAGTAAATTGCAAACTTTGTATAAATTAATTTTAGCTTTTAAATTATTTTATTTATTATAAAGTATTTAATAGCAGCTTGTTTAGTTTTTGCTGTTATAGTAAACTTGAAAATAATGATGGTTGGTTCTGAGATTACGATCTTATATCCACATTGTTTTCAGTGTCGAAGTTCTTAGTAAAATGACGTACTTACAATGTGATACAGCGTTTATATAAATTAAATCTACTCAATTTCCAAAGATGCACATATTTTTTTTAACTTTTATTGAATTATTATGTAAAGTTTTTCAAATATGTTCTTAGTCGACCTGTAAACCCATGCTTTGTTCTTTAAAATTAATTACTTCATTACAAAAATTTCACTTCGTTGACTTATTTTTAAAATTTGATTTTTTACATAATCGTCACTTTCCCTGGCCAGTTTTACCACCACCAAAATGAAAAACAAATACAAGACTCCTTTAAAAAAAACTAAAATCTTCGCCTTTAAGAGATTAGCATTAACCCAGCAAAACCGTTGCTTGCCGTTTTTTGAAGCGGCGAGGCTTATTTTTAACTAAAGGGACACGTCAGCAAGCAAAGCAACCGTTACTGGTCTCCAGGGACCCCCAACCTTCGCTTAAAATATCGAAAGCCATTGCATTGCCTCAGGGTAAATGTTTGGTTTGCCTTATCCACGCTTAAGATAACAGGACCATTATTTTTGAAAATTCAACGGCGAAAATTATCGACGCATGATGACGGATTTTTTTTTTACCAAACCTACGAGCTCATCCATCGTAGTCTTTACCCACGTGGTCTCAACAGGATGGGGCGACTTCACACACAGCCAGAGTGTTAATGAATTTGCTTCGAGAAAATTTACGCCAAAAACTGATCACTCGCTTATGGGACAACCCATGGCCATCGAGGGCGCTTAATATAACTCCCATTAATTCCTTTAATGGGGCTCTTGTACCTTCAAAAGAAAATATCCGTCGATAAACCAGCTGAATTTTACTGCAGCAAGTTTATTGCAGCGTGTGGCGCAGAACACAAGACTCCGTTTTAAGCAAACAGTGTGTTCAACTCTACGGAAGATATCTGGATGACATACTCTTAAAATAATAAAATCCACATTTCCATTTTATCGTTCAATGCTCTTTATAGAACTTTGTGTCAATTATTAGGCTTTTTATTTAAGTTTTAAAACTTAAATCTACCATAAGACACCCTGTAGTTCAATTTAAGTTGGAATCTTTTTTAATGTTGCAAATTGGAGTTTATTTAAGTTAAATTTAATTTTGTTGGACAGTAACGAATTTGCAAATGATTTCTAATTTTTTAAATATGCGTGAATCACGCACATTAAATGTCAAAGGTTGCGTTGACGGAGATGTACTGAATGTGACCTATTGGCTTAAGAGGGTGGCAGATGACGTACGACAGGCTCTATGTGCCCTGCCCTTTAGTTCGATCATTACGGTTGATAGTTGGGCATTCACTAAAAGCCGATTTGTTATCTGATTTTAGAGTTTTGTTCAAAGGACCGATTTTAGACCACAAAATTACTGATTCAGTTAAATATTTACTGATTTCGGTCCTATAATCAATAATGTAAAATTAGGTAAACAATTTTGTTAGATTTTAGAAAAATTTATTTGGAAAAAAATGCCTAAAAATTTCAATAAAAAATTTAAGGCTATTGGACAAATGTATGTTTTTTTTTTGTATCTTTTTTTACATAAAAGTCAGATTACAACTTTTTTAGGATCTAATAAATTATTTTCTGAGAAAAACTGTAAAATTTGTAGTTTTTTCTGTTCATGTTCCTTTAAAGCTCTGCTCAAAAGTAAATAGAAAGGTGGGATATACATATATTACTTTTTCCTTTACAAACAAATAGACACAAGTAATTGGCCAGCGGTCTCGGAATAACCCTAATACACGTTTTTCTACAACATTTGTCCCTAATATTTGATTTAGTAGTGAGTATAGACATTTGCTTTACAGTACTACATAGTTGCATTATTTAACAATAGAATACATTTAAACCACAATGTAAATAATTTTTCAAATGACGAACTTTAAGAAAAATATTAAGAAAGAACTTACTAAAAGTTTTATTAAACGAATAAAAATAAGTTTGTTTTTCAAACAAGTTTTGTTAGTTTCCTCAATTGCCCTATTAAAAACTGTTCTATGTATATTGTTTGTTTCTTTAAAGCAAAAATATTTTTTCAAACCAAAACAAATCGATAATTGCAGACTTAAAAGAAATATATGATTTTACTTGGCCATAATTTAGCTTTTTATTATTCGAGAATGAATTTATATATGTTTTTAATTGTTTTGTTCTTTGGTTTTTTTCTTTCATCCTCACTACACACTGAAAATTAAATCCATGCAAAAATATACGAAAAAACTTTCGTATATTATTTTTTGTAAAAAAAGACGAAATTTTCGTATATGCTTAGTGTGACCATTTGTACTGATTTCATCAGTGCATGTACTGATTTTTTACTTGATGTACTGATTAAAAATTTTTGGAATGAAATGTTCTGATTTTTCTGATTTTTAAAGATAAATTGAAATTTTCATTTTTTCCTGAAAAAAAAATTCAAAATTTATTTTTTGAAACAAATATTTTTTTTGCAAGAATAGAACCAGAAATAAATGGTCACCCCATATATGCCACGAAAAAAATAGGCCATAATTTAAAAATGTTACGAAAGTAATAAAAACTATATGCAAGTTTTTTTATTCGTAAATTAGATGAAAGTTTGGTTAAAATTATGAAGCCAATTATTAGATCGGGAATTCGTAAAAAGTAACGAGAAACTTCAAAAACGAAAAAAAAAAATGCATATAGTTTTCAATTTTACAAACAACCAATATTTTTCCGTGCTTTTTTTATAACTTCATTAAATATTAAATTTATTTCGTAAAATAAACAAAAGAATTCGTATATTCTACGCGAGATGTTCGTGGTGCGGCATAACGAAATCTACGAACAATTTCTATCGTATGTTGCATGGATTTTTTGGAGTGCATACATACGTGGTAGGGGTATTATAAGTTTGTTCAGATATTTGTTACGTCCAAAACTTTTAGTCCACTACACTTGTTCAACCATGCTGATCGGCTCAGAATTACTTTCTTCATCGATTAGAGAATGTCAGTCCGTCTGTCCATCCACCCATCCGACTGAGATTTTAATAATATTTGAATTAAATTTGGCACTGATGAGTTTTTTTTTGGCATTATTGCCAATTTTTTTACTTGTAATGAAGATTGGTTTATTTTTTGACAGACATATACCCCATACAAGTATCCTTCCAGAACAAGCATTCTGGGATATAAGTAACTACTTTGACTGTTACTCCATAGTAACAAAATTTTGTGTGTGCATACATATGCATAACTTTATGCTAAAATTTATATAAAATCCTACAATGATCAGTCATAACTTACCATGGGTTCCACATAAGTCCAAGTTAAGGAAATCCCCACTCACAAAAATGTTCTTAATCTGCAAATCTTTCGGCCATGCGGTGGTACTTGTTGTGAAATGAATTACGGTGTAGGGTATAATATAGTAAGGTCTGACCGACTATAGTTTTCTTACTTGTTTTTTTTTTGCATTGCTTTTAATGATTATGATTTTTGTAATAAATTACAGATGTTTAATAAAGTAATAAACTCTGATTAAGTTGAAAAAAGCAACAACAACAGATTAATCATTTTCCATATATAGATACTTATGTAATTTTACACATGCATAAACATATAAATATAGACATAACTGCCCAGCGAAAAATTTAAGATTGAAACAAGAATAACTTCTCTTATATTAATTACTTTTAAGGTTGCTAAAATTTACCAGAAATATACACTGATCAATTATTAATAACTTATTATTTTAGTCTCACGACTTGTAAATATAATAATGTTGGTAATCCAGCTCCAAAGTTTTTAGCTTAAAAATGCTTAATTCCATCCCTTTTACTTTTTTTAAATATTTTTGCTAGGTAGATACTTATATCCCATACATATAACTTATCAAACATTTGATTTACTTTAAACATAATGCTTAAAACTATTTATTTAAACCACAATCAGTATTAGTATTTATTATACTTAAATTTTTGTTAACCACCAACTCAATCCTATTTGCCGAAATTGCTTCATTCTTTCATCATATTCCCGAATACAGGAGTTTTTAATACGATTTCTATCAATCTTCATTTGATTGATTTTTTTTATTTATTTTTTTTTTTGTATCTTTTGCTACTAAAATTGCTTTTTTACCCTTTACTATTCAATTTAATACTTTTAGTGATTTTCTTAGCCATAACTTGTATGAAAGAATAAATACGTTTGTTAACAATATACAGATATATGTGCCTGTGTAAAATGAAATAAAATCAAGAAAAATTGACATACTTGGAATAAGATAATTTTGTTTCTTAGTTTTGGAATCAATACTTAATTTCACTTGTATTGGTAAACGTTGTATGCGATACATACACGTGTATGCGAATCCTTATTTGCAATCAAGATGAATTAGTTTAAGCTCAAGGCGATTTTTTGTAGTAATTTAATTGATGGCAAAATTATATCTAGAAGGCCTTGGTAGGGTGCCAGAAAAACTTATATTTGTCTAGGGTTAAATAAAACTTAAACCTTTTAATAAAAATATTAAAAAATTACGTTAAATTATTTAAACATTCTATCATTTTAAAGCACTAATAAAATATTGTGATACTACTCGATAATCAAATACTAATTTATTCACTTCTTACGGAGATCCTCCCTTCAAAGGTTTTTAAGATGTCAACGTTACCTTCCTGAGCGTGGTAATCAATGAGTGCTTAAAAACGGGCATGACATGTTCTTGAAACCACTCCTGTATTTTTTTAAGAGTCCGACACTTTTCCAAAGGCCGAAGCTTTGGACAATTGGGTGGACTTGCATGCCTTAACACAAAATTGACGGAAAACCCAAACATTGATCAAATGCCGGAAGCAAGCGTTAACATGCATAATAAAAAACTCGGTGGCAATAACATTTTTTGTTTTGTTTTTTAAATTACCATTTAATTAACAAATTATAAACGTACAAAAAAGCAGTAACAAACCTCTGTTTGGAAACACCGACAGTATGACCACGAGGACCGGTTGTCTTTGTGTATTGACCATGAACACAGAAATCCTAGTAGTGACGGAGGCTAAGGTGAGAGCGGGTTGTCTTTAAACATTCAAAATGGTACCGTAATTTTTATTCTATAATCAAGGATACCAATTGAGTCTATTTACCATTAATGGGGCTAAGAAGCCAGTAGGATACCATATAAATCAATGATTCGGTAAAAATTGTGATGTTTTCTCAGCCTCTTCTTCGGAACATTCGCTAGGGCGCTTAGTCAGAACCATGTCTGTTTTTTTCTAAACAATATAGTTGAATACGTTAATTCTGTGCCCTGAATTGTACTAATTACAACACTTACTTTGCTGGTATTCATATAAATAATGTGCTAAATATTTTCTGCGATAACAGAACTTTTTAAGAAGATTGTTTTAAGCCGAAAAAAGAGGCACCACCACAATTAAAGGCCGAAATGGTGTTGAACTTAGTTAAATAGATGAGCACTTTGACTGTAGGCGTGAATTGATAGCCACTTGACAGTTAACCTTAGGATTCCGATACATATCTTTGTCTATCTATTTACATATTTATTGTCTCAACTAATTTTTTTGAAATTAAAATTGCACTCGAACCCCGAAGAAATGGTAAGCAAAACAACAAAAATTTTAAAAAGGGCGACTTTAAGGGAATACGGCAACTTGAGAAGCTAAATTCTATCATACAACTGATGGATACCTTACTTTTCAATGAAACACGCACAGCTGCGGTTTCATTTTAACATTTTACACCATTCTGAAACGCCGCTCACAAAAGTACATTGCGCATTCGAATCAAACAATGAATAAATCTAAAACAACGTTTTCTTTGAGTTTCGTTATTTTTGGAAGCCTTCGGATACCGTTTTTATACCGGTGAACTCTGGTATATTTTTGCAGAAAGAGTAATGCCGGATAGTGCCGCACAGTGGGGTGAAGACGACAAATTTCAAAAAAAAATAAATTTAAAAGCTTGTTAACTTTATTGATGCAGCTTTATTCTACAGATTTAATTCTAAAACAAACAAAAACTATTTTTTGAAAGTATGTGTGTCAAGTTAAAAAAAAGGAAGTTTTTTTATTTTCTGATACTTTTTAATTGTATTAAAAAAGTACATTGTTTAAGTAGGCATATCCTTGCTTGGAATTAAAAGAAAAGTAACGTGATTTGATAATGATATGTGCACAAAATTTCAATGAGTTCCAATTTTTTTATCTTTAAAATGACAATTTTCATTTAGAGGATATATGATTTGGATATGAATCCTTGGATCATAAGTGTAAAGTTTTAGGATTTATCCCAAAAAGTATTTGAATTTAGTTAAAAAAGAAACATTTTTATTTTTTGCTCGTTTTAAAGTGTTTTTTTGTTTTTGGAAAAGGACACTTAAGAGGAAGTTTGAGATTTATGAAATTCGGACAGATCACAGGACAAGTTACATGTAATGCCTGTCCAAAAAAATTAATCTAACATTTTTTCCTCTGCTTTATCGAAATTTTAAGGATATATGAGAAGGAGACAAATCCTTAAAGCTTAATGATACAATTTAGATATGGGTACCAAACTGTATTTCTGTACTAACACTTCCTTTTTTTGTCCACTCGTTATATGAAATCACTTTACGACATGTCGTGCTCACTTAAGTGGAACCAAAAGTGTTCCTTTTTCAAGAACTTCCAGAAAAGGATAATTTTTTTCACTAACCTTATTCGTGAAATTTAGATCACAAACATTGAAGCCTTAGGTGACACACTTAGGACGCCATAAAACCACTTTTATTATATTGATCACGCAGCAGACATCTGCCTAATATCTTGCCGTTTCAAAGGATATCCAGACAATATTTAACAAAAAAAAATCGCTACAGACATCTTAAAATAAATAGCAGGCAGTCCAAAGTAATACGAATTGGCACAAACACTAAAACACCTCTGACGATCAATGGTATTAATAAAAGTGACGTTGAATATTTCTGCTATCTTGGAAACTTAATAACAAAATGCAGTAGATCCGATGATACCACCTCGTATAAACAAATCAAGTGCAAGTTTCAATTTGTTTCTATGAAAGCATGATAAGCGTTTTCTAATCAGTGCCTGAAATGCACGAACGATTTGTATGTCCTTATTAAAAATAGACCAATGAAAAAAAAATCAAAAAACGTAAAGGAACGTAAATAAAAGTTTCTCTAAGAATACCCAAACGCGATATTATATAACCTGCATATCAATAGGGTCTTTAAAGGCCATACATGACATGGACAAAGTGTATAAAACAATATTATGAAAGATCAAGGACGATGTTAGTCTAATGGAATCCCATGTTGGTTGAAGAAAACGAAAATATACTCAGAACTCCTGCCTAACGATCACCACTCTAGCACGGTTGGGGAGGGGAAAGGAAATGACAGCTTTTTCTTTCTCTGCAAAAGGTACTTTCCTAGTGTTTGGGAGACACGAAATTCTGTTAATTTACATACTGTGCGACCAAGTTCGCAACCAAAAAAAATTGCTGCAAACTAAAAACTTGTGGAATGTGGAATTCTTTTTACTTGTTTTCATTATTTCCGTTAAAAGTTTTACTCCAAAACTTTTTTTATTTACTTTTTACAAAAGTATTGAATTTTGTTTATCTAAATAGTCTTTGATTTAAGTGAAGAGATAATCACTATTGGTAGACTATTTTATGCTGCTTTTTAATTTTTTTTTAAATTTTACACGAAAAATTCAAGTTTAAGAAATATTTTTCCATAATTTATTATGTTCGGTGCTCATTATGTGTGTGAGGGTGTGTGTGTGTGTGTGTGTTTGTGTAAATGAAAAGTTATTTACGAATTACTTTAAATCACTATAATTTTTTTTTTTTTGTGAATAAATAAAATTTAAGGTTTTTTTTTCATTTTATAACTTTTTGTTTGCATCAGGCCTTTGCCACATAAAAAATTGTTTAACTTGATTTCTAATTTTTTGTTAAGCTTATTGTTGCAGGAAAAATTTTGCTTTTTATTTAGGCTTAAGTTTACATCTAAATTTCTTTTTATTAGAAAAAATCAACATTTTCCCTAAATTTTCAGCGAAACTTTACTTGAAAAGGCAAATTTTTCTAACGATACTAGAAGAGTAGAATGCATCTTCGCAACCAGATACGTAATTTTGTCATCAGTACTCTTTGATCGGTAGTAATATTTTTAACTGTAAACAGTACCTTTGTTAAATAGAAGGGTAAACGAAATTATTTTGCTTGTTTTTATTTTGTAAATTAGGACAAAGCTTAAGTTCTTGTACTTTCAAATAAAGTTTGTTCAAATTAAAATATTTAAATTTAAACTGAAGCCAAAAAAAAATAAAAAATTTATAACATTTAAGTTAAACTTCTAATTTTTTCAATAAGTTCTTTACTTGGTAAAAACATCTGATGTATGTTATTTTAAAAAGTCTAATTAATTATTGACAAATTCCCTACCATGAAGTTGAATTTGATGAATTGGCTTAAAAAAATTTTTTTTAAAACATGTCAGTTTAATTTAATTAAAATATGTATGTGAAGCCTATTACATTTTGGTTTAATCAAAATACATATGTCAACATACTGACGTGCTCATACAAGCACAATGGCTAATTAATTTTCTTTGAATGGATTATTTACGCACAAATGAAACGTTTTTATTAAATTAATGTTTGTTAACGAAATAAATTTGTTATCAAAAAATAATTATCTTTGTTAGAGGTAAAATGTTTTTCGTTTATTTTAAAATTTTTTTTAATTAAATGAGTGTTTAGAAAAGAAATTAAAAGATTATTTCATTAAATTTTGAAATTACTTATTTTATTTTAATTATGTATTAAACCAACATTTGTCAAATAGATTTGATTAACTTAATGCAATAATAAAACTTAGACTAAATAGGAACTTATAGGTAAAAAAATAAGCAAACGTACTGGCCCAAGTGGTCATCTGTATCCTTTGTATCAAGGCTGTGCTTGCGTTTGTAATCACATTTTTTTAAAAAAGCTATAAAAAATATTAAAAAAATAAAATATTTCAAATCTAAGTTCAATAGAGGGCAGCTAAAAATTGGTTGACCTTAAAATGGCTAAAACGTAACTAACTTTAAGTAAGTTAAAGGTAGTTAATTGAACAACCGACTACCTCCAAGGGCATCACAATGTTAAAAAAAATAGCTGATATCATTAAAAAGTAATCCAAGTATCAGTCACCACCAGTTACAAAAAAGCTAGTTCAAAGTTAGTTTAAAGTTTACTGAATGTCTGACAGTGTATATTTCAACATTAAATATTTAGAATATTTTTTTATGTATTTCATTTCATGTGGATGTCAATGTTTCTTGCTTTAAGAGGACATCATGTGTTTTTTATGTAACAAAAGATGTCTGATGAAAAACTAATTTAAATCAAGAACCATAATGTCCTCATTATAAAATAAAAAAAAAAACTTCAACAACAATAACACTGATTACACAAGGAAATCCTAAAAAATTTTAAATAAATAAATGAAAGCAACAACAAATAAAATAAAAACGAGAAAACTTTCAATGTTTGTTTAAGATTTGTTACATAAACCTTTTACTAAAACGTTTTTATTAAAATAACAAGTAAGCGCGCTATATTCGGCTGTGCCGAATCTTATATACCCTTCCCATTGATCTTTTAATATACCCAGCGAGTTTTAAAGTTCATAGAAAACTCTTCAAAATTTTTACGTTCGTATGGATAATAGAAATATATGAGAAACTTTTAAGGTCGACAGTTATAAAAGTTTTCGACATTATTCTTATTAAAAGGTTTATAAAAGTTGTTAATTTTTATGGGATGTTCTAGTCCCCCTGCTTATTCAACTTTTTTTCCAAAATGTATGAATTATTTAATTTCTACTTTTTGTAAAATATTTGAAGTCGATAGCTGTTATAGTTTTCCAGATGTAGCGCATCGAAAATTTCATAAAAATTGTTATTTTGTTCAACCCTCACCCAAAAATTTTTTTCTTAAAAGCGTAGGTTTTGTTGTCGAATAACTTTTTGTAGAGCATTTGATTTTGATATCTGTTATAGTTTCCGAGATATAGCGCATAAAATATTTCACCAAATTTGTGCAATTGTAGGAAAAATACCACTTCCCCTGATCCTATCTCAAAAGAACTTTTCCATTAATTAGGTCCCTATTTTCAAAGTATCTGTGCCAAATTTTGTGGCAAGAGTGACAAAATTAACTGAGATATATAGGGATATATGCACAGATTTTGTCCTGAAAAAAATGGGCTGTTTTGGGTTTTCGCTTTTATCTCGGTCAATAGCAAACCGATTTTGCTGATTTTAAATACCGATTAGCTTCAACATATTTCTAATAGTTTGAAACCATTAACTGGTCTGTATCTTTTTATTTGACTCCGGAAACTTGGTTTCAACAGACGGACAGACGGACATTTCTATATCAACTTCCCTATCTATAAGGATCCAGAATATAGATACTTTATGGGGTGGCAAATGGATAATAAAGATATTACAAATGGAATGACAAACTGATATATACCCTTATCACTATGTGAAGATTATAATAAATATAGTTAAACATAACTTTTTTTTAATCAAAAGAGACTAAAAGCATTGTTAACATACGGTGTTAAATAGACTGGTCAAGATAATAACAAAAAAATTATTAAAAAGTTAATAAAATTTGCAAAAATCATAAATCTTTTCGACTGCAATAACATTTAGTGAGAGGCATTACGCTTTAATAAAGGGCCCATTCATTTTATTGTTTTAAAGAAAAATGATTTCAGTTAAGATTTTTACTTTTTTTAAACAATAATGTCTGTAATTTAAACAAATATATATCTAGGTGTGTACAAATTTCCTTACAGTGTGTCTGGTTGCAATGACTAAAATATTCTACAAAAATTTTTGTCGGAAAATTTCACTTAGGCCACCAGATATAATAAAATTGTTCTTTACGTTTTATTAGCAAACTGTTTGGCGAATAATTTTTATTCTCAGTTAAAAATAGTCAGTCGATCTTAAGTGACAATACTTTTTTTACTGGTTTAAGAACCACTTTATTATTTTGTTTATTTTTATTCTCTTAACATGTATTTTAAAATCAAATTTCCGAAAAGAAATCAAAGGACCACTATTTATAACAAAATAAAAGTTAGCATCATATGCTATATTTATATTTGAAAAAACTATTTGGACCACCATAAGATGTGTAAAATCTTCTTAATTTATTTATAAAAAGCTGTAAATACCATATAAAATTCCGAACTTCTGTTATTGTTTAAAATTAAGGGGAACATACTAGATCATACCATTTCTGTTTTTTATACATAATTTTATTTAAAACCAATTCTCAAATAATTTCAAAAAACATTTGGGATAATTGTGGTTTTTTTGATAAGTTGCCGGTAGAACAATCTGGCCTTTATAAAAAGTTTTTCCCCAATTTCTAAAAGTTTTAGTATAAATCAAAACTAAAAAACAACCTTTTACAATTTTTACCATAGTTTTGGGTTTTAACCACAATATTTGTAATAATTTTAGCAAGAACACACACAAAAAGTTATTTGTTTCCCATTTGAAAAGTTAAATTACTAATTATAACAATTTTATTCGGTTGTTTAATTCATAAGAGGGTGAAGCGAAAGCGTTTTTTTTTTGCTTTTTGTGTTGTAAAAATATTTATAAAACGTTTTATGAAATGCATAGACCGTTAAGTAATCAGCGGAAAAAATTAACAATAAAAGTAAAATAAACATTTAATAATTGCGCCACAAATGTATTTAACATGTAAAAGTTAGCAAAAGTAAAATACATTTTTTTTGTAACTTTTCACTTAAAAGACCTGACCAAAAACAAATCCCTTTTCATTACTTCTTTTTTTTTTGTTTTTTTTTTGAGTGTTTATTTATTAATTAAAAGTTTTTCCAGCAAAATAGTGGTTAAGTTGTTCTTTGAACTAAAATTTATTACAAACAAAATTTATAACAAAATTACATACCCTGTTGGCAGATTCGATTTAAAAGTTCAATATATTTTTTCCGTTTTTTTTTTGAATTAGAAAATTTTTTAATTTATTTTTTGTATATTATAAGCCATTTTATGCTGTTTAACGCCTTTTCTTTTTTTTTTTTTTTTTTATGTGATATCACTTTTTATGGAGGCCTTTTTTTAAAGCAAACAGAGCCTAACGATGTTACATATCTATAAACTCAATACAGGCTCTAAAAGACAAAACACAGGGTGTCTGGTGCAAATTTATATTTTTATATACGATGATTTCAAAAAGTAATACATGGTGTGGTGGGAGAATGGCGTCGTTGGAAATATCGATTGTGCGGGTCTGTCATTCAGGATGTCGCAGTGGTCGAGCAACATGCGTTCGCTGTGGAAACATTTTTTAAGAGTCATGAATTTTACGTAATTGCTCGTCGACAGTTTTGTTCAAAGTTCAGTATTCGGCGAATACGTGATGGACCGAGTGTAAAATTCGTGGTGGAGAGATCCCACGAAACTGCTTCGGCTGTGAGTGTCCCACTGCCAGGGCTTAGTCAACCTTTCAAAGACTTCAGAAAACACTAAACTGGTTGAAAGCAGTTGAGATGAGAGCAACCTCACTGGGACTTCCAAAAGTGATAATTCATGAAATTTTAAAAAGGTTTTGAAGTTCCATCCTTTTAAACTTTAAATCATTTAGGAAAGCGAAACGATGTTGAAGTGTTTTCACACTGAAAATCTCGTTTTTTAAAACGAGGAGACTCATTTTCACTTAAACGGAATTTTTAACAAACAGAACTGCCGTTACTGGGCTTCAAGAACACGCAGGCCTTGATTGAGACATCAAGACCTCATTGCACTGCCCCAGGGTAACTGCTTCGTGTGCCTTGTCCACGCACCAGATAATTGTTTCATTTTTTTTGAATTCTCGAGGCCAAGCAACGAATGTCAACTGTGAAAACTATCAACGCATGAAACGGAACTCTCTTCGCTAAACCTACGAGCTTATCCATCTTACTCTTAGCACACGTGGTTTCAACAGGATAGGGCGACTACACAGACAGCCAGTCGATTTGGGGGCATCCCATGGCCGCCAAGGTCGCCCGGATCTAACTTCCATGGATATTTTTAAGGGGCTTCCTTAAAGAAAGGTCTTATAATGATAATTTCCTATCTTTTATGGCTTTGAAGAAAAATATTCGTTGAGAAATCAGCTTAATTGAACCAAGCTTACTGCAGCGTGTGGCGCAGAACACAAGGCTCTGTTTTGAACAGTGTGTTTAGCTCGACGGAAGACATCTGGATGACATACTCCTTAAAAAATAAAATCAGCATTTCCATTTTATCGCTTTATCGTCCTACTAAAACTTTGTGTCAATTACTACGTTTTTTCTAAGTTTGAAAAAATAAATCTGCCACTAGACACCCTGTATTATTTTTAATTCTTTAAATATTTTAAGAAAACTTTACTACCAGTTTATAAGACTTTCATTATCATTTTTCTTTCTAGTTTTCTTGATTCTCTGTACATAATCTTTTGAGAAAACTTTTGTATTAACTTTTTGTGTTTAATACAATGTTGTTTCACAATTAAACATGTAAACCCTCTCATCGTATTTCTAAAAAGAGATAAATCTTAGCAAAACTTTCGTTTTATACAATTTTTTTCCTTTTGCTGGTAAACAAAACTTAATTTTCATAATAAACTTATTACAATTTCCACAGCTGAAAGATCTAACTTTTCTTATTTAACTGACTAAGATTATTATGATTATGGACACTTGAGTTGTGCTCTAATGTTAAATATTTTGTGCGCAATAAAATTATTTTTAATATAGATTTTGTTAATCTCTTTATTAAAATAAGATTTCTTCTTGCTTCATGTATTTTAATGATTTTTATTAACTTCTACATAAGTAGATTAAAATGGACTCTTAAAAAAGGTTTTTTTTTAATTAATCGATAACACGTTTAATCAAAGAAGAGAAATAACTGTGGAACAAAATATTTGAGAATTTTTAATTAAAATTAAAAGCTGTAAACCGAAATAACAGCAAATATAACGAAAAAACTTTAAAATCAGTAAAGTTTTACAAAAAAAAATATTTTTATATCATTTTATGTTGACAAGTAATTAACTCTCTGCTTCGTAAGCACAACTTGCAGATAATTTTTAAATAAAACAAAACACTAAATGCAAAAACCTACTATAACCATAGAAAGGACTCTTGTTTTAAAGCTTACATCAAGTATTATTTTGAACTTAAATCCATACTTTTTTGGCTTGAATACAGTTTAAAGTAAAAAAATCGTATAATTTAAGTCACATTTGGTAAAAGAAAATCCGTGCTCACCGTACTTTTGACACCGCTACGGTTTAATATAAGAAAAGAAAGGTGTCTGGTAGCAGATTTATACTTTTTTAACTTAAATAAAAAACGTAATAGTTGACCCAAAAGAAAAATAGAAAGAAGAATGAAAATGCGAATTTTATTTTTTAAAAAGTAGGTCATATATCATCCAGATTTCTTCCGTCGAGCTTAACACACTGCTCAAAACGGAGCCTTGTACTCTGCGCCACACGCTGCAGTAAACTTGATTCAAATGCCCTGATTTTTCGACAAATTTTCCTTTAAAGCCACAAGAGATTATCATTATAAGACCACTCTCTGAGGAAACCCAATTAAAATAAATCCGTGGGAGTTAGATCGGCTGACCTTGGGGGAAGTTTTCCCGAAGCGATTTCATCGAAGCTATGACAGTGTGTGTCGTTGCCCCATCTTTCCAAAACCACGTGTGTAAAAAGAACAATGGATGAGATTTTGCAAAAAGATTTCTGTAATGATGCTTCAATAATTTTCACCGTAAATGTTCGCTGCCTGGCCTCGAAAAATTTCGTAAAAAGGGGGCCAATAATTTCATGCGGGGATAAGGCACATAAAAAAGTTACCCCGTAGCAATGCAATGATTTTGGATGTTTCAATCGATGGTTGCGGGTTCTTGGATATGACTTACGGCAATTTTGCTTGTTGATGCGGCCGTTTAATCAAAAATGAACCTCGCCGATCCGAAAAATGGGATTTACAGTGGGAAAACGCTTTAACATTATTTCACAAAAAAATTTTAGAGTAAATTAAAGTCAATTTCTTTGAGTTCTTGAACGATTATTATTTTTAAAGGATGGAACTTCAATTTTTTTTTTAAAATTTTATAATTAATTGCTTTTGGAGTCCCAGTAAGGCTTCTCTTTTCTGTATTCAAAGTCACGGATTTTACGTTAACTCATTTAAACAAGTTCTATACTTTTGGGAGTCCTTGAATATCTACTGGGCCCTGGCCGTAGGACCTTCATAGCCGACGCAGTTGTGTGAAATCTCTGCACCCACGAACGAATTAAATTTACACCCAGTTCAGCACGTTTTCGCCAAATACCAAACTTTAAACAAAGTTGTCGACAAGCAATTACGTAAGAATCATTACTCTTAAAACGCGCGATGCTTACTCGACCACTGTGACACCGCAACCGACAAGTCCGCACAATCGATTATTCTAACGGTGCCACCCTCCCTCGTCACCGTTTTTTACTTTTTGAAATAATCGTTTATGAAAATATATATTTGCCACCCGACACCCTGTAGTAATATTTATTTTGGCAATTATCAAATTTGACTGCTTTAATAAAAAATTGCGGCATGTTGATCTAGAATTGTCATATATAGCAATCTCTTGCTTAATGATTGCTTTAGCAATTGCTTAAGCAATTGCTGCCAGGAAGTAAGCTGTCAGTTCAGCATTTCTGCCATTGTAGTGTTTTTCTTTTGGAGAGACGAGGCTCATTTTTACTTAAACGGCTACGGCAATAAGCAAAACTGCCGTTACTGGTATCCACGAACCCGTAACCCTCAATTGAAACATCAAAAACTATTGCATTGCCCAAGGGTAACTGTTTGGTGTGCTTTTTTCGCAAATAATATAATTAAACCATCTTTTTTCCAAATTTTCTTGAGGCCAGGCGAGGAATGTCAACGTCAATGCACACAAAGCCAGAGCTTCGATAAATTTGCTTCGCGAAAATTAACTCCCAAAAACGGATCAGCCAGTTTGAGGACATCCCATGGCCAACGAGGTCGTCAGATCTTACTTCCATAGATTTTTTTAATGGGCCTACTTCAAAGAAAGGGGTTTATAATAGCAAACCCCAAGCTCTTGTGGGTTTAAAGGAAAATATTTGTCGAGAAATCAGCTCAATATATCAAGTTTACTACAGCGTGTGGGGCAGATCACAAGGCTCCGTTTTTAAAAGCGTGTTCAACTAGACATACTTTTCAAAAAATAAAACCCGCATTTTCTTTCTATAGTGTAATGCTCTTATTAAAACTTTGTGTCAATTATTACGTTTTTTATTTAAGTTTGAAAATATAAATCGGCAGTCAGACACCCTTTACGTGTAGAACGCAAGCAACATGCCTTCTTTTTCTGCAACAAGATAAAGGTCGGAGTCGATGTTCGCTCCCTATATAGCCTGTTTATCCAATCCCCAGATGCATGCTTTCCAGATATCATTTTGTTTCCTTTGTATATCCTCTTAATGTGAAAGCTTTGAGAACCCCTTGTTCGGTATTCCCCTCAGATATCTATTGGTAAAGTCGTAAAGTTTGCCATTAGGGTACACAAAAGTCAAACTTAACTCACAGTTTTTTTTTTTTTGTTTAGTTGCGATTAAAAGACAAATGAACTTAAAAAAGAAAATTTGTGGAGAATCATTAAATTTATGGCCTGTTCTGATATTATTTTTAGTTTTTGCTTCCTTTCTATCTTTATCTTCACTAAAGTGCTCATTAAAAAGTTTTTTAAAAACTTTTTTTCCGAAATTTATTGGAAAATGTTTTAGACACACGCGCTTATGCCAAAAAAACAACACTTACAATCAAATAAATTTTCTTACAAAAATCCAAAAAATTTTCGTTAACATTATGCGATAAAAGGACTCCTAAGTCCTAACACAATGGAAAATTTTACAAAATCCTCATAAATTATTGTAAAGTCTTTACTTTTCAGACGCTATAATCATGTAAAAAAACAACAGCGGCAGTAGGAACAACAGCAATAATAAAAGTTTGCCAAAAGCAAATCATGAAAAGGGAAGTGAGGTGATGTAAAGTGTGAGAATAAAATATAAGTTGTCATAAATAAGGACAAAAAGGTTTTCAGGTAAATTTAATTTTGGTTGGAAGAATATACTATAAACTAACAAACAAAAAAAACGTTGTTAAACACTTGTTAAATAAAAGATGAGCCACTGTTTATATTTGTGTGTGCGTGTGTATGGCGTATGAAATACAAAAAGGACGAACAACTTTTATATTTCAAGAACGTATTTGACAGTGATGTGTTTTTTATTTAATTTTATTCCCTAAAACAAAAAAAAACATTTTGAGACTTTATAAAGGTCATATACCACGATATAAAGCTTTTAAGGTGTTATCCAGAAAATAAAACAGGATCAACTTTAAAGTTTTTTTTTATACATAAAGCTTAAGGTATAAATTGTATATTTTCTTTCAACATAATCAACAATAAATAAATTTCTTTAGACTTTTCTGAAACTTTGTTTGGCATTGCTTCTCTGTTAAAAAAAAATATATCCGCTGTTTTGTTTTAAGTATATTGAAGCGAGTTAGAAATTTTGAGCTAAATTAAGCCATGCAAGGACTTACACAACAAAGTATTTAAAATAAATATTTTTATATCGAATTTTTGACACGATTTTTGCAGCCAAATTTTCAAAATATTTTTAATATTTTTAAAAGAAGTTTTCTTATATAAAATTTTTAAACATTAAATAATTTTTATTTGCTCTTATGCAAAGTATCAATTATAAATCTTTAAAGAAAAATATTTAAGACAATATTTTTTTTTTACACAGGTCAACACGATTTGTAAGATCAAAACTTTCGCAGTCATGTAGTATACACTTGGTACTGAGCATAAATGACTATAAATCATTTTTTAATTGATCTCAAGAAATGTAGGAGAAAATGCTTTAATATTTATGTCTGAGTGCCAAAATTTATTATTTTAATAAATTTTCTTACAGTTAAGGTGATTAAAGGAGCAAGGTTAAGATATCAAAGTCATGTCCGAATACAGGCGGACCTCTGCTGGAACTTATACATAAAAAACGGTAAAAAGTCTTAAATAATGCCCGTTTACTTAATTAAGAATAATTTTTTACATTTTTGAAGTCATTTAAAACCACACTCAGGAGATGCACCCTTTACAGGCACTGCATTGTGCTGGTGTCATAAAAATATGTTACGAGAAGGAGGGTGGAGGGAATACTGTTTATGGGCATTTGATTTAAATTTCTCGATATCAACTGCGACAGGAAAAGCATATTTAAAAAGTCAATTATACATTCGAACTGTATGATTAAAGGGCGAATTCGCTCTGTAATGAGTAGTGCGATTCATTGGCCAAACGATCACATATGTTTGGGTATGCTCTTCTTAAAAAACGAATATCAAGCAAAAATCCCAGGCTTGAACAAAAAGCTCCCTGATTTCTTAAGAACACATTTCATTATAGTGTCAATAGAATGGTAAACCATCCCACATGCCGACCATAATCAAGTGAAATGATACAATATGATACCCCAACATCGTTGACGAATATCTTCGCCCGCTCCTGTACTCAGTCAAGTAGATCCAAAACAGACCACGGAGCACCTGCCCATACATGAAAATTGTATTCAGTTTTGACCCGGATATACATATTTGGTAGATATTAAGAATGTCAATTGGTTTACAGAAATCCTTACACTATTTTAAGAAACCAAGTCACTTGAGTACTTCCTTCGAACAAAATAACGTTTTCCGTAAAGCGGATATCACATTGAATTTTTATACACAGAACATCAAGAGTTTCTGTCTCCCTATCATTAACACATTTATGTGTCAAAAGACAACATTGGGTCTTACGGCCATTCCATCTAAATCTATTTGCTCGACCCCAATTCAAGACTTCCACCAGATCCCGGGTAAGTGCGCCGTAGAAGGTCATTCAGAAACATTAAAAAAGAGCAGAGAGAACGCAGCCCTGTGGTACCCCTGAATAAATCTTGAGATCATTGAAAGAGATCCCTTCTCTGAGAAAATCTCGGGCAGTTTTAAGTACCTGCAACTGTTTTACTCAAAAGATTAGCTCTTTCAGCCGACTTATATATCATATCTTAATTGAGCCCGGATCAAAGAACTAGATTTTTAAACGTTTAAGGAATGACTAAAAGTTTTTGGTACCTGCAGGCGCAGAAGATTGCAGACTAATTTCCAAAAAACAAAAGATTCTTTAAATCTGCCCAACGAGTGTTTTCGTAAATAAAAATTGAACGCTTCTGGACTGTTTTCGAAGCATTGTGAAGTCTGGATAATGAAAAAAAAGAGCGGAAATGAAGTAATGGTCTGAGTTGCCGAGAGGTGTTAGAACATCTACCTGTTACTTTTTAGAAAAATGTCGAGAGTATTATTTTGGAACCCTTCAACACACGAAGTGTGTGTTGGTCCTTTTACAAATTGCGCAAGATGATTTTGCGCGCCAAATTCTTAACTCAACAAAGAAACTGGAATCGTATAGCCTGGGTAGCGAAGCCAAAAAGAATTGTTGTTGTTAGCATTTAAATCACCAGCAGCAACTATTTCAAGCAAGCCTTAGAGTCTCTGGTCACGTAGTTGAAAAGGGAGTCGAAGCCATTAAAACCATAATGCTGTCAAAACATGAATATGGCTGTTTATTGAAGATAATTTTGTTTCCTATTATTTTTTTCTTAATTAAATCAGAGAGCTTATTCTCGAGCGAATTCCAATTATGTGATGCAGCACCCTCTTTTTTCTTCATAGCAGAAAATCTCGGAATACAGAGTTAACTTAAAACAAGTTATAGTTATAGTCGGTCCAACAACATAATACCCTACATCTCATTTGTATTTGTATTCAACTATGGTGGCATAAAGATACACAATTCGAGTGAGTTATAGGCAAAAATGCTTATTTCGAGAGGACTTATCATCACCACAAACAATAGGCTTTTTGCCGTTGCCAAAGGACTTATCTGTGCAAAGTTTAATCAAAATATTTAAAAAATTCCCATGTATATTGTGTTTACAAGAATACATTGACATCCAGCTGGATGGACGAAGGGATATTATTATATCAAATATCGAAAGTGATTCCAGGTCTATCGGTATATTCGAAGGTCCCATTGCTTATGAGCATTACAAACATGTTCTTAAATGCATAATAATACAATAAAAAATTCAATTGTGTTGACCTGTGTAATTTTTTCCCCACCCCTCTCTTACCATTTCTCACCGCTAATCATACCAAAACGATTTAATTGCTTTAATTTGAAAACGAATTGAGTTTATTTATTTAAACAACAATTTTTGAAGAAAAATGTTTATTTTAGAAACAATACAAATAAGAATATTGTTTTATTATTAAACAATGATGTAAATGGGATTATCATTGGTTGCTGTTGGGTTTGTTATTGATCTATTTTTGTATCCACTCAGCTTCCATATTTTCTTTGGAAAAAAAAACATTAAAATTTAATTTTGTTTTAATTATTATTTTTCAATTTTCTATCACTTAAGGTTTATGGTCTATTGGCCTTTTATGAATTTTTTTTTATTAAATACAAAAATCTTTTGGTTTTTTTCAGATTAAATATTAAATTTGTTTACTTTTCCAAATCTTTTTTAAATTATTAGGAAAACACTTCGTGGAGAAATCAATCAGTTCTATTTATATGAGATCAAATGTTGATGTTTTATTATTTATTACCGCATTTGGAGAGAACGTTTAATATCACAATTCGTTTTGTTTTTTTTTTTAAATGAAAATTTGTTTCTTAATTTTAAGCTTTTTTAGGTTATTAAGTAAAAGTTATAAAAAAAAGTTTGCAAATCTTCATTTTGTTTATATAAATTTTTTAAGATTATCAATATTTTATTTTTATTGTTTAAAGTTTTATGTGAATTTCTCTTAAGTTTTTTTAATAAAAATTCTTAATTTTGGTTGTATGCAACATGTTGTTTTAGTTTATTGGTTTTTTTCGGCAATAACCATTTTTATGACTTATTTTTATATAATTCTTAAGCTAGCAGGCTTTTTTCGAGTTTCTAAAGACATGTATTTTACACATAAATATATATAAGAACAACGTTATTGGCTGACAAATGGATTCATAATCACACAGCCCAAACGCGTCAAGATACAGACTTAAAATTCGGACTGTGGGTACCTTTTTGTGTGTTAGGATCCACAATGGCAGTATTTTGGGTTATTCGTATCCGAAGGGGACAAAAATGGGCAACGGTTGAAATACCCGGACATAACGTACGAGATTATTGAAGTGGACATTAAGTTAATGCAAACCAGACATTAAACAACTGGGAAAAATTTTACAGTCAAATGTTAACACAGAAAATAAAAACTTTTTCGCCGGTGTTATGCGAAATTTGAGGGGGCTGTAGAATTGAGTTGACCAGAAAAATCATAATTTGAAATAGGTTTTACCACAAGGGTGTTAATATGATTTTGTTCATGTAAAAGTACGGTTGAATATTATACCAAGATTTTTAGGAGATGAAAAAGAATTTAACTTTAGCTTGATTAATCATAATGTCTGTGCTAATATTTCGCTCTACACGCTTGACATTTAGATTTAAAAGCATTGAGACAGTCATAATTCAGTTATTTTGGCTTATCGATTGTATTGGGCTACTTAAGTAAAGGCTTCAATTACTAAAGGACACTTGTTTAGGAATATCTTATATATAAAAGAACAATTTTTTTTTTGTTAGTGACACCGCTTATAACTCAAGAACGGCTGGACCGATTTTAATGAAACTTGAAAAAAAGACATACCCGATATCTGGGAATGCGTTTTAGGCTTATTATTTTTTGGAAATTCCGACTGGGCGTGGCACCTCCCATACAAATTGAACAGTTTTTTTCACATACCTCAATACCTATTATAGCTGAAGTCTCCAAATTTGGTACAGGTAAATTATTCATTGATGTGCATAATTGAGCTTTGTATGGGCGGAAACAAATAAATGGGTGTGGCACCTCCCATACAACAAAAATAGTTTTTTGTATATATATCAATTACTGTAATAGCTGAAGTCTCCAAACTTTGTACGGATGTTAATAGTGCTAATATGCATAATTGAGCTTTTTATGGGCGGGAAAAAATAAATAGGCGTGGCACCTCCCATACAACGAAAATAGTTTTTTGTATATATTTCAACAACTGTAATAGCTGAAGTCTCCAAACTTCGTATGGATGTTTACAATGCTAATATGAATAATTGAGCTTTTTATGGGCGGGAAAAAATAAATAGGCGTGGCACCTCCCATACAACGAAAATAGTTTTTTGTATATATTTCAACAACTGTAATAGCTGAAGTCTCCAAACTTCGTACGGATGTTAATAGTGCTAATATGCATAATTGAGCTTTTTATGGGCGGGAAAAAATAAATAGGCGTGGCACCTGCCATACAACGAAAATAGTTTTTTGTATATATTTCAACAACTGTAACAGCTGAAGTCTCCAACCTTCGTACGGATGTTTACAGTGCTAATATGCATAATTGAGCTTTTTATGGGCGGGAAAAAATAAATAGGCGTGGCACCTGCCATACAACGAAAATAGTTTTTTGTATATATTTCAACAACTGTAATAGCTGAAGTCTCCAAACTTCGTACGGATGTTTACAATGCTAATATGAATAATTTAGCTTTTTATGGGCGGGAAAAAATAAATAGGCGTGGCACCTCCCATACAACGAAAATAGTTTTTTGTATATATCTAAATAACTGTAACAGCTGAAGTCTCCAAACTTCGTGCGGATGTTTACAGTGCTAATATGCATAATTAAGATTTCTATGGGCGGGAAAAAATAAATAGGCGTGGCACCTCCTATACAACGAAAATAGTTTTTTGTATGCATTTCAACAACCGTAACAGCTGAAGTCTCCAAACTTCGTACAGATGTTTATAGTGCTAATATGCATAATTGAGCTTTTTATATGCGGGAAAAAATTAATAGGCGTGGCACCTCTCATACAACGAAAATAGTTTTTTGTATATATCTCAATTACTGTAACAGCTGAAGACTTCAAACTTCGTACGGATGTTTATAGTGCTAATATGTATAATTGAGCTTTTTATGGGCGGGAAAAAATAAATAGCCATGGCACCTCCCATACAACGAAAATAGTTTTTTGTATATATTTCAACAACTGTAATAGCTTAAGTCTCCAAACTTCGTACGGATGTTTATAGTGCTAATATGCATAATTGAGCTTTTTATGGGCGGGAAAAAATAAATAGGCGTGCACCTCTCATACAACGAAAATAGTTTTTTGTATATATCTCAATTACTGTAATAGCTGAAGTCTCCAAACTTCGTACGGATGTTTATAAAGCCAATATGCATAATTAAGTTTTGTATGGGCGGGAAAAAATAAATAGGCGTGGCACCTCCCATACAATGAAAATAGTATTTTGTACATATCTCAACAACTTAAATAGCTGAAGTCTCCAAACTTCGTACGGATGTTTATAGTGCTAATATGCATAATTGAGCTTTGTATGGGCGGGAAAAAATAAAAAGGCGTGGCACCTCCCATACAACGAAAATAGTTTTTTGTATATATTTCAGTAACTGTAATAGTTGAAGTCTACAAAATTCGTACGGATGTTTATAGTGCTAATATGCATAATTGTGCTCTGTATGCATACAACTAAAATTTTTTCTTTATATACATATATATCAAAAACAGTAACAGTTGAACTCTTGAAACTTTTTAAAGATGTTTATAATGGTAATAAGCATAATTCAGCTGTGTATAGGTTAAAGTCTAAAAATTTTGTGTATGTGTTTACAATGTTGATGTTTACAATTAAGCTGAGCTTGGGCATGAAGAAAATAATAGGCGTGGCACTTCCTTTACAAGAAAAAATCTTTTACATATATATGTCAATAAATGTTACAGCTGAAATCTCCAAATTTAATATGAATATTTATTATGCTAATATGCATAACTAAGATGAGTATAGGCAGGAAGTGAACTATGGGTGTGGAACCCCTAATTGCATGGAAATATTTATATGTGTATCTCATTAGCTGTGACAGCTAAGGTCTCCAAACTTTTTGGTGTGGCACCTCCCGTACAATTTGATTTTTTTTTTTACATGTCCTTCAATAATTCTTATAGCAAGAGTCTCAAAATTGTCTATGGATGTGTATGTTTGCTAATATACATAATTGAGGTGAGTATACTTAGGAGAAAAGGGAATAATGGGTACGGCACCTCCCATACAACAAAATTACTTTCTTATATAAGTCTCAATAACTGTAAAAAAAAACGTGTTCATATATTCATATTTTTTTCGAGACCTGTCTAACGCAATTTAAAAATATGATTTGAACCCCTTTTTATCTTTTTCAGTTCCGAGGGTACAAAATGGATATAAGCAGTAATAAAATATTTTTTACCCTGTCTCGCCTCTAATGGTCTAATATTTCAAAAAAGTACGAAAAATGCATTTATAATTTTGAAACCTGTCGAACATAAATTAGATAACAATTCTATCTTTTTCATGTTCAGAAGCTGCAAAATTAACCAATATATATTTCAGGTCTTTCCCTAAGTATTTAGGCTATGCAATGATAAATCTGTCTGTCAGTTAGCGAGTCATTAACGCAATTTTTTTCTATACATTGTTTTGTAATCACAACAAACATTTAAAAAAATAAAAAAAAAATATTTACAAGTGGCGGATAGGGCTACAAAATAATAAAGCAATTATAAACTGAACTGTTTGCGAAGCTTTTCTTGGTAATAGCTTCCCATCATGAAAGACGCGATAGGCTCAGCTATTCTATTCACGCTTTATCAGCAATTTTCAGTAATTATCAAAGTAACAAACAAAAAATTGTTTATAACGTTATAGACATGCTATTAAGGATAATATTTTGTGAAGTGTGTGTGTTTAGGCAAAAATTCGTTTGCTGATTATATACATTGTTAGGCAATACGTGTTCGGAAATACTCGATGCTGGATATATTCAGTAAAATGGCAAAAAACGAGGCTTGCCGCATGCACAAATTCTTATTTGGTAAGTCGAAAAAGTTTGACCAGACCAGATAGATTATATTATAAGTGCCGAGATCCCTGATCCCGAAACAGGTCAAGAACTACATGATGTTGTAATTACAAATATGATTCATGGTCGACGGCAAGTGTTCCAAGCATTATCCATGAAAATTGACGGCGAAAACTATCACTGGCAATGACGGTTATCTACTGTATCGGCATTAATCGCCCAATGAAAACGATCAAACTATTACAAAGAAAGTAAAAGGAAACAATTTTGTGATTGACAACAGTTGGACTTTGCCACTTCTTTCCAAATCATTTAAGACACATTGCAATGTTGAATATTTTAATTCAGTGAAGTTGATCAAGTACATCTGCAAATATGTCACGAAAGGCAGCGATATGGCTGTTTTCAGCATCCAAACCTCCAATGGCAACGATGAAATTACGCGTTATTAATTTGGGCGATATGTGAACTGCAATCAGGCGGTTTGGCGTGCATCAGGAGAATGGCCAACGAGTATATTTCACTGCGGCAAATGTTGTTCAACGTGCTGAAATACCTCCAGTGACAACATTGGCAAGTTTCTTTGCTGTTTGTCAAAGCGATCCGTTTGCACAAACTTTACTCGGAGATGCCACGGTATTGCACTTGGAACGCTTCTTCAAAAAAATTTAAACGTCAAAAGAAAGGCACTATGGTTCCTGGGCATCTGGATGTGCATTCAAGTGATGCTCTTGGTCGCATTTATACAGTTCATCTGAAGAATGATGAATGCTTTTATTTGCAGTTGTTGCTGGTGAATGTTTGTAGTCTGCCCAACATTTTGTGCTGCATGTCAAGAACTGAATTTGCTTGAAAACCATACTCATTGAGATACGACAATGGCTAAGGCATATACGAACATTATTTGCTATTGTCATTATTTGCTATTGACATGCTTCCCGTCAAGTCCAAGTCACCTGTGGAACAAATACAAGGACAATGTGTCATTTTACAACAATATCGTGTCAGCTCGAGAAATCCAAATCTTGAAGTCAATGCGAAGATGCATAACCTTATTTACCTTATTATGAGAACTTAAATTTTGGTCTGGTACTGACTGGACTAATATCAATTACATAATTTTAAGATTTGAATACATATTGTTAGTTCGCATTAGCGAAGGTTCAATAATAATAATATGGAGAAAAAAAAGATGCATAACCGGGCCTTGCTCTTAATTGAAGACATTTATCACCTTATTTGCAGCAGTTTGTTAGTCAGGCTAGGACTGCCAGCACCAGAACATGAAATGAATGAGTTTCTAAATCGAGAATTGAAGCGTGGACGTGAATACGATCGAAATGAGTTGAACCAATTAGTTCAAACTAATGTTTCTCTCTTAAGCCTCCAACAGAAGGAATTCTATGATATAATATTGATGGCAATTGATGCCCGCGGTAGAACTGGGAATACATTCGTCATGACATTGATTTTAGCCACTGTTTGTGCGAGATCCAACATTGCTGTAGTAGTAGCTTCAACTGGAATAGCGGCCACATTGTAAGCAGGATGCCGCACAGTTCACTTAGCGTTAAAATTGCAATTAAACCTTCAAAATAAAGAGCAACCGACATATAACATTGCGAAAAAATCCGCCATGTTCAAAGTTTTAGTAGCGTGTAAAGTCATTATCTGAGACGAATGTACAATGGCACACAAACGCGCAATAGAAGCTCTTAAAAGAACACTAAGAGATCTGCGCAGTGACTCAAGATGTTTTGGAGGTGCAATGATTTTACTGCCTGGTGATTTCCGCTAAATACTGCCGGCCATTCCAAGATCGAAGGCTGCTGATCGAACAAGTGCTTGCGTAAATCCTCAATTCTGTGGCGTTTTGCAAAGATACTGCAGTTGACAGAAAACATGAGAGTTATATTGCTCAACGGTTTATCAGCTCAAGATTTATTCAACCAATTGTTGACTATCGGTGATGGCCGTATTCCTGTCGACGAATTAAACGGATTTATTTCGTTTCCTTAAAATTTTTCTAATTTTGTATCATCAAAAGAACAGCTCATGCAGAAAGTATTCCCCAACATAACTGCTAACGGGAAAAATTATGACTGGTTGAGTGAACGGGCAATTTTAGCAGCTAAAAATATAGATGTTGATGATTTAAACAATGTATATAGTTCAGAATCAAATCGTTGGCACTCTGCATTCTTTTAAATCAATTGATTTTGCAACAAACGAAGATGAAGCCACCAACTATCCAACTGAAGCTTTAAACTCCTTGGAGGTGCCTGGCTTACCACCGCACAACTTATAACTGAAGGTTGGCTCGGTAGTTATCGTCCTTCGAAATTTAAACCAATCAAAACTTTGCAATGGAACGCGCTTGGTAATAACAAAACTAATAGTCCATGTTATTCACGCAATTATACTGAGAGGAAAATTCAAAGGTGAAGAAGTTCTCATACCGAGAATTCCGATTTTACCAACCGATATGTCTTTTGAGTTTAAGCAAATCCAATTTCCTATTCGTCTTGCAATCTCTGAGTATTTGTGGTCTTAATTAAGAAAATACATATTTTTCTCATAGCCAAATATGCGTTGCATGTTCACATGTGGGCAAACCATCTGCTTTATTCGTACTTGCACCTGATAACAAAACAAAAAATGTCGTATATCACAATGTACTGCACTGAAGGAAATTAACCTAAACATAACCCATGCACGAAAATACATAGCTTCCTTAACAGCTTTTACCTGAAACGCCATATTTTTTAAATCTCTTTGAATTTTTGTTTTCTTTATATATATACTCTTTTAAAAAAATCCATATATTAATAACTGTTAGGTGGTACGAAGTTCACCGGGTCAGCTAGTTGTTAATATAAAAGAAAACAATATTGAGTCGAAGATTGATCCTTGTGGTACTCCTCGCTTAAGATTAAGCAGTTGAGAAAATCAACCATTTACAGCTTCTGATTGTGAACGCCTTATCAGGTAGTAAGAAAGAATCTAGGCTCTGAATGAAGAAAATTTGAAAAAAATTTTAAGTTTCCAAATCAAAGTGTCATGATCCACCGTGTCAAACTAATATGTAATATTTTCTCTATCTAGAAGCCTGCAAATATCGTCGATAATATCAGCTAGTGCTGCTGTACAGCTGTGATTTCCACCGAAGTCAGATTGTTTAACAAGCAGTAGACTCCTATCTTTAATAAATTATCTTAACTGCAAGTTAAGCGTTGTTCTAGAACTTTGGACAGGAAACATACTTTTTTTTGACTATTTGCCGCTTAGCAACAAGACAGAGTAAAAACTATATTTTGATAGCCCTTAGGTCCATTTTGTAACTTCTGGACTAATAAAGATAAAAACAAAATTTAAATTGCTTTTGACAGGTCTGTTTTTCACTTCTTGTTACTTTTTTAATATATTTTTAAATTAAAAGCCTTAAAATATGGACTGATTGAGGTCGGATGTCAGCAAAGTGGACAAAATGTAATTTTTTTAAACTTTTGTTACTGTTTGCATTTTTTTGAATTAAAGAGCCTTGAAATATAAGATTATAAATTTTTAACCTAGATACGTTCAGAAGTAAGCAATAGAGTAAAAAAAAGTACTTTTTCACAGTATTTTGTACTTTTTTGCATTTTTTGAGACTTAAGCTTTAGATACAAGTATAAAATAAGAGCCTGTTTATCTCAATTGAGACCAGAAGTCAACTAAGCGGCCAAAAATTACTGTTTCCATGTTTTTACTTTTCCTTACATTCTGTGAAACTATGAATATAATTCCAGATTGAACTCGAAAGTCAAAAAAATAGAGAGAATAGAGAGCTATAGATTGTGGATTAATATTGTGTAGCAAATCATGACAAATTTCATATTTTATGTATATTACTATTAGTTACGCTAAAATTTGCTGTTTTTGTTGTTTTAATTGGTAACAGAGAAAAAAATATAATATAAAAATTTAATATTTTAAACATCCTTGTAATATAAAGCTCGCGATATAATACACATTTTTTTCAGAATTAATATGACCTTTTGAATTAACTTTTCGCTTTACATGCTTATTAACTGGTACCTTACTGAACTATTTATTTAACTTTTTATACCCTTCACATAAGTGATAAGTTTGTCATTCCGTTTGTAATTTCTTTATTATTCATTTGGGACCCCATAAAGTATATATATTCTGGATCCTTATAGATAGGGAAGCCGCTTTAGCGATGTCCGTCTGTCTCTGTTATGGTTGAAATCAACTTTCTGAAGCCATCGATGTCGCATAGACCCGTAAGTGATATCAAACTGTCAGAAATAGTCGCGAAAAAATCAGTGTTGAAATTCAGCGAAATCGCCGAATAAATGACTGAGATATAAGCAAAAAACCAAGGTTACCCCCTTTTTTTAGTCCAAAACAACAACAAAGAATATACTTATGTATGTAATAATAAAAAACAACAAAAAAAGAAAAAAACAGAATCAGTCATGTTGACATTATTGAAACACACACAAAACGAAAATTTTATTAGTATTAGTATTCATCCATATAACAGGGTTGCCATACAAAGCTTAATTTAAACATTTTTAAAATCGCTCCTACGACTTCCAGGGTTCTTCTACAAAGGTAAAATGTAAGACCGACCCGAATTATTTAATCCATTCAAACATTTTTGTGAAACATACTTACCCTCTATCCCTAACCCCAAAAATGATATGAAAATGTCCAGAACTTTTTCAGAATTGGCCTTAGAGCAATAAAGTGTGCGACCGACTCCCATTTTTTTGCCCTCCCAAACATATTCCTAGGATATCCTTACCCCTTATCTCCCCCCCTCTAAGGGTTTTGCCATACAAAATTTGAAAAAATTAGGATAAAAACCCCTACAACTTCCCCGTCACCCGTGGAGCGTTAAAAAATGACACAGACCCCTATTTAAAAATTAGAAATATTTGATAAGTAAAAAAATGGATAAAAATAAAAAAAATTTTGGGATTTCGAAAGGCCAATCTGAAGGGTATATAAGATTCGGCACAGCCGAATATAGCGCTCTTACTTGTTTTACCTTCAGGGGTTTTAAAGCTTAAATATTAGCTATGCAACTGCTGCTTATAAAACATTAGTGTCTGCTTGGCTCACTTTTTTTTTATTTTTGGATGTGCCCCACTTTATAAAAATATTTTAAAATTGTTCGGATAACGCCATACTAATAACTCTTAAAAGTTTTTTGTTTTACTGTTTTTTTCAATTTTTTTTTTTATCATCTAAATCAAACTAAAAATTAATATCTTTGTTCTACAACACAAACTTATCATCAAGTAAAATCAAGTAAATTATTTAGTTTAACTTAATTTTGTACAAACATTTCTTACAAATTAAGTTGTTTTAATAAAGTTAAAGAAAACAAAAATTAACCAAAATTACTTTAACAAAATTTCGTTTTCCATAAAAAAAAACCTTTCCTTTTAAAGGAAAGAACACCTTGACAAGGATGCCCATATTTATTTTAAACAGGAATTTGTAATAACTAAAACGGAATTAATTTAAAACCTAAATAGATAAACTGAAAAGGAGTATAAATAAATTGTTAAGATGAGTGTGTGTGTGCGTGTAAGGAAACACAAATTCATTTACTTCCAAGATTATGTTTTCCGTTCCAGTACTAAGTCTGTTCTATTAATAAAGTTGCTTAAATTTATTTACAAAAATGTAATATAATTAGATAAAATGGATAAAATACATTTAAATTTAAAAAATGTTTTGAAAATATTTAAAAAATTTTTATATTTATGTACTACATTATATTCACATGCATTTATTTATTACTATGGTTTAGTTGATGCTAAATTCTATTTTCACTGACAACAAGTTCATGTCAAGGTATTTGCCTACGAATGTGATATAAATTTAGCATTAAATTTTTATTTTGTAGATGCTGTTTAAGCAATTAAATGCAAAAGAGAAGCTTAAGGTTTTTTATCCTTATTTTCCACCTTTATTTTAATTCCTTTCTCTTCCTAAGCATTTGCAATTACGTTAATGCACATTTTAACCTCTTTTTGACATGGCTTACAGCAACAGCAATGGCAGCAGCCACATTTGAGCTCAAAGCCAATTTGTGAAACTAGTATTTAATTTTTTAACAAAAGAAAAGCAAACAATTTAACTTTTAAATAACATAAAATAAGCAAAAAGTATATAAAATTAGAAAAGTATTTACATGTGTTTATTTGAGTAGTTGTATGTTTTTTATAAAAAAAAACAAAAAACGTTTTATGGTGACATTGTTTAACATTTTTTTAAGCCTTTGCTTGATGTATGTATATAAGAAATTTTATATATAAGTTTATATAGAATTGTATGCGTAAATTTATTTAAATGAATGCCTTTTTGGTTAAAGAAGGTCATGTTTAAAGAAAAAGGCGCAAAGTTTTATGAAACTCATTTGTTTTTTATTCATAAACACAGTTAGAAAATCTTGTGCATTTTCGCTGTCTTTATTTTGACAAGATTGTTGCGCTTAAAGAAACAAATAATATATAAAAATTTATGTATATTTGTATGTAAGCTAAAAAAAAAAAAGCAGATACTTTTTGTAGAGACAAAAAAAATGTTTTTAGGAAGTTTAAGAAATGTAAATTAAAGCATTGTAATAATCTACTACTTTAAAGGTTAACACACATAAAGAAATGTTTTGTAATAACAAAGACACTGCGTTTTAAAATAGAAGAACGGTTTAGTTTTTTTATACATAATTTTCAACTATAAATACATTAAAGAAAATATTCAACAAGTAAAACTTCCAGAAAAAGGAAGGCTAAAGAATTTAAATTTCCCTTATAAAAAGCAATCTCACATGAGATCAGTATTTCAAAAGCCATCTTTAAATAATCAGATATATATTTTATTAGAGCTTGAAAAAAAAAATAAAAGATTGTCTCTTATTATCAATAAATATTGAACATTTTGATTGATATAAAAATGAAATCAAAATTTTGAACATATTATTATGAAATAATGTATAATAGATTTAAAAAAAATTCTAAACGACTATTTTTTTAAGCCCGTAGCTTTTTTTGTGCGGTAGTAAAAGTTAAAAAAAATTAATTAATTGTTACTCATACGCACCCAGATTTCCTGTTAATCTTTAGAGAACTTCATTAAACACATCACGTATACGCTGTGTATTTGATATTGAATGACAAACTCCTTAAATCGGCGGTTTTCATGGCAAACGCATATGTCCTAAAATCAAATTTTTTTGGAAAGCCAAAAAGTTTTTTTAGGTTTAAATATTAATCGGGTATTGATTTTTTTAAAAGTTATGTATATATATGCCGTACAAATTTGCTATAAAATTTCCGACAAATATCCTTTAATAATTAGATCTTGGCGAAATTAAAAAAAACATAAGTTATAGGGAGACTTAAAATGTATACAGATAGAATAACTTGTGTCAACACAGGGGGGATTTTAATAAACAAAAATATTAATAATGCAGATTAAGGGCGTTATTTTTAAAAACTGTTTACCAAAACCCACCGCTGGGTAATTAATATTCAAAAAATTTAACATTTGTTTAAAAATTCCCTTTAAGGAATGGAATGGTAAAAAAGGTTTGTTTTTAATGAAAATATATAACTTAAAATAAAGATTTAGTCTTTTTCTAAATATGTCGCCAAATTTTTAAAAATTTTACATGTTTTACACTTTCTCTTACTAAAAGTAAATAAGTGCTTTTTTTTTAAATTTGTGTTGACTACTTTATTTTTTACATGAAGCAAAATTTATTTTGTAACTAGGTATGATCTTTTATTATAAGCATTTAAGTTGTACTATAGAAGATAAAGAATTTATCATAGAAGCTCTTTTAAGACTATCATAATCATCGTCACCGGAAATTTCAAACTGCTGTTAAATTTAACTTATTTAGGATCGATGCTACATTACAAAATAGGTGAGAAAATTTTTAGCAGCATTTTTTCGAAAAAGAAAATATCATAAATTTTGGGCTAACGGCCATTAGGTTTAATAATAATGCTACATCATATCTATATATATGAATGTAAATATATATTTATAAATAAAAGAATAACGACCCTGGACCATTAGTCGTAAAATGTTAAAAAAACCTATATTTTTAAACATTTTGTAACTTCTTAACATAAAAAAAGAGAATAAAATTACAGAAAAATAAATAAGTTGGTACAAATGTTATTTTTATTAGTTTGACAAAAGATTATAACGATCACACCTGCTCTTCTTTTGTAAGCGTTAAGATAATACCCGTCTTATTTTCTAAAGGATATTCATTTAAGAAACCCAATTTAATGAAACAAAGTTGTAAATACAATCAAAATTACTTTAAACCTGCAAGTGAATTAAAATAATTATTAGCTCATGAGCCCGCTCTAAAAACTATTTAATAAAGTTCCATCTTAAGGCCAGAAGTATTTAAAATTTTAATTTGTAAGCCCACACCCGCCACAGTTTTTAAGCAGAAACAATGCACTTTTAATGTTTTTTTAAGTAAAATACTTAAGCCGCTGAACACATGCCAATATGAGGTATTATAGCATTTTCATATGAGCAAATTAAAAATATTTGAATTATAATGAGAAATTTAAATAAAAAATCACACTTATCACATTGGAGTTGCCCATGTTTAATTTTTTTTTTTTTTTGTAATTTTGGACTCTTGGGTAGAAAGGAATAGAAACTATTTTTTCGTAACTTTAAGACACTTTTTATAACTTCTCAACAATTGAGAATAGTACAATTTGAATTCGATAGCTCTCAAAAAATATCTATTTATTTGGTGCCTTTATGAGTCATAAGTCAAGATAGGAAAAAACAACATGTAAACAAATAATAAATTGGAATGCCAGTTTGATTCATTTGAACCAAAAATAGGAGCTTTTCGTAAATTTTTGCAAACATTATTTTGTCAGTATTTAAATTAAATTTTTGGAACAAAGTTTCATTTATGTGTTTCATGCTGTAGAATCATTTCATGCATTATTAATTTTAAAAAAAAAATTTCATATTTTAGATTTTTTTCTAGGTAATTTTTTCTTTATAAGTTTGCAAGACCTTGCCGCAACAGTTGCCGCTTTTGTTTAGGTATGCAAGTTAAGCATTAGAGCTTTGAGGAAAACAACGCAATGCTTTTCGCTGTTTTTAAATTTCGATTTATTAAAGGATATTTGTCGGAAATTTGTATAAAAAGTTTGTACGGCATATATATGTATATATAACCTTAAAAAAATTAATACCCGATTATTAGTTAAACCTAAAAAAGCTTTTTGGCTTTCCTAAAAAATTTGATTTTAGAACATATGCGTTTGCCTTGAAAACCGCCGATTTAAGGAGTTTGTCATTCAATATCAGATACGGAGCGTATACGTAATGTGTTAAAGAAGTTCTCTTTAGATTAACAGGAAATCAGGGTGCGTATAAATAATATTTAATTTATAAAAAAGCTACGGGGCTTAAAAAAAATAGTTGTTTTGACTATATTTTTTAATCAATATTTTATTAGACCATAATAATATTTTTATTTGATTTTTATATCAAACAAAATAAACATCAAATCAAAACAAAAATTTCTCCAATATTTAATGAAAATAAATAAAATACATTTTTGAAAATTCTGGGGAAACTATTTGTTTGATTTTATAAAAATGGCTTCGAGGATACAACGAAATTAATTTTGACCTGAAAAGCACCGTTTTAAAATTAGGTTTAAATCAGTGCAAGGAAAAATTGTCACCTTCTTACGGGATTTTATATCGGAAATGGCTTAAGAAAAACGGTATGGTTCTGATGAATTTCGAGCTGAGACTATTTTGATTAAGTGTGCAAAATTTACATATTCCATACATAGCTTTACCACAGAACATGTTTTTTAATTATAAAATACTTTTGAAATTGTAATTTATTTTAATAACTTTGAATTTTTTTACGTTTCGCTCCGTTTTACCTTCTGATAATGGCACATAATATGATTTTATGAAATAAGCCTCTAACATTCCATTATACCCACGTTCCTCTTGTAGTCCTTTCCTTAACATCCCTGCTATGCATTGTAATGTTTTGTTGTGCTACAAATTCAGTTAAAAAGTAATTTTATTTTTTATACTGTCCATTGTAATAATGACTTGCTATATATATATATATATATATACATATAATGGAATATAAAAAATTTAGAATCAAAATATTGTATAATTTGTCAAGTGTAAATTTCCCCATTTTTGTTGTACTTCTTTTTTACTTCTAAAGGACGGTTGCCTTATTGTAACCTGCAGGATATTATAAAACGCAAAACACTCATTAAAGTAACAATCAATATAAAAAAAAGGAATTTTTTGCCTTAACATAAAAGAATGTCCTGGATGTTTGCTGTTGCCTCGTTGTCAACTGATTAGCATTATTCTACCTCACAAAAAAAAACAGGTGGGTGGGCAATTTTATATTAACCCACAATTTTAAGAATTGAAAAAATACAAAAGTGTTTAACAAATTTTATTACAAGCAAGTAGTGCCACCATGACGCTAAGTTAACTTAACAACACTTTTGTAAATGACTTTTTAACTTAATTCTTATTGAATCATATTAAAGACAATCAGAAAAAAAATAACATTTGTGTTAAACAAACGCTTTTACCACAACATTATGACATAAAATGCTAATTAACTATATCTTAGTAAACGTGGCGATGCCATTAGAAATAAAATTTACACACTTTATTTTTAATAAGGACTGATTGCAATTGAAAATTTATTAATTTAATGTTAATTTAAAAAAAATTGTTTTATGTTTATGCTACATGTTTATGTCCTACAAAGCAAATTGTGAAAGTGGTGGTTTAAAATTATAAAACTAAAAATGGCAAAAAAATAAGTAATTTGAGATCAGGGAAAAAATAACTTTTTATTTTAAAATTTAGTAACGCAACAAATGTTAGGTTAGGTTAGGTAGAACACACAGCTAACTTGGGTCCGTTTCATTTGGTTACCTGGATTGGCAAATATAAAAGGGAAGAGATATAAGGAAAGAAAATTTACGGATGGATGAAAAAGAAAGAAAATAAGGATAAAGCAGACTTCCGGGGTCTCTGGTGGGAGTCAAACCCACAACCCCAAGACTGGTAGACTCGTGCACTTATAAAAAACTATGTTTTATAATATTAACCTTCAATTACCAGGTCTTGGCTGGCTATTTGCTTTTTTATTAATATGGTTTAAAAAGCTATGTATACATAGGTAAGCAAACTTTTATTATAGAAAAATTTTTCCTTTTTATTAGTTTAGTTCGATAAGTTTCCAGTATATACTAGCAACGATAGGGTAAAAATAAATATTTCAAAATTGATTTCAAAAATATCTAAAAGTAAATACACACTTTTACAGCCAAAACTGGCAAGCAAATGTATTTTGTTAAGGTAGATTTATTTTATAAATTTATTTTGAAAGCATAATGACAGAAAACTGTTTAAATTATTTCTGACAGTAAAATTTTTACTAGTAAAAACTATGAGAAACAGTTTTCTTTCTCTTTTTTGGCTCTGTGGTTGTGTACGTGAACACTTTACTAGCAATAATTATCAAAAATTGTTGATAATTTTCTCCAAATAAACACACCTTTTAAAAATTAAACTCCGAAAACGTACCAGTATTTAAAAACATTGAAATAATGCAGTAAGTTCGTCGGAAACTCAGTTTTGTAATTGTGTGTTTTTAATTGTGTGTGTATTCGAGTATTTTTGTATTTTGTATTTAGTAATGATGAAGGTTAGTTACGACTAAAAGTGCTTGTGCTCATAACCAAAATTATCGAAGTGTTCAATGCCAGTAATAAATTCAAACAAATCGAATATTTATTATGTTTTAATAACTGCGGTTGCGTTTTGTGGTATGGATGTTCATATTTGTGAGTTTGGAAGAGAAACGTGATTAATGCTATATGCGTGTATACATGAATAATCTTTTGCACTAATTTCTTAATATGCCTTTTAAATGCATCCTAAAACTATATTAAATAAAATATATTCGAATGCTATGAAATAATTTTTTTCTTTGAGCTTGAGGTTGTTGTTGAAAAAAGGGTGATTCCATCGAATATTCCTTGCTTCAAAGCACGCATTTTAATTAGGATCCAATTTTCCAAGTGAAAGGATATACTTGCCAATGATACACTAATATTAACCCTATGCATGTTTCACCCAAATATGAACCATTTTATTATCAAAAACACTCATGCATTTACAACTTCTTTTAAATGTTTCTTTTGCGTGGGATCAGGATTTCAATACAGATGTGAGGATTTATTCTCAACCAGAAACCGTATTTACAAATTGTGTGATTGCCTTTACTGGGGAAATAATGTTAACTCTTATAATTCATTCGCTTTATTTTGATAATAACATCATTATTTCTATTTATGGTGGATTCGAGGCATATAAACTTCTCTACTACCTCGACGTTGCAATTTATCTAGCAATGGCATGCATTAGTTTAGCCTTGTCCGCGTTCACATTCATACCCATTCTTGAGGATTCCTTTTCAATTCAGGAAAAAATACCAGTTGATTCTTGATCTATTCTTTTGGCGATATTAATGTCACATGCATTTTCAAGTAAAATGTTGCTCTCGGTGTTTACTGTGCCTGTGTGTTAACCTCTGATTTTTTAAAATTTTCTTCAGCATGTTGGAAAAAATCTCACGTTACCCAAAGTCATATGACAAAGGTATACGAGTACGCAGATATATTTTTAAATTTTGTTTTTTGGCGTATTGAAGGCGGCTTTATAGTTGGTAAGAAGACGGTATGTATCGCTTTGCTTTTTACAGGTCGTTTCCAGGACCTGGCGAAATGTTTGAGTTTGAGCTTTAATCTATTGCACAATATGCCGAATAGAGTCTTTTAGGTGATAATTAGAAAACTTATTCCGCGATTGTTGGCGCAAATGGTTTTGTCTCCCTTTTTAAAAGTTGGACATAGTATGATAAGCTTCCAATCATGGGGTATGCTTTCGTGCCCCCAGATCAGATAGTGCAGACTAGCTAACACTTGCACCTGATCAACTTTTCAGCTTCGGTCCACAAATATGCAGGTATTCTGCCTGCACCTGCAGCTTTGTTGTTTCTAACTGTCCAATTGCTGATTTGAAGGCATTCACCTCTTTCATTTCTGATTGGTTATGTGCTGTGGGTTTCGGGCATTCCTTAAACTATTTTTTATTTATAACAAGCTAGAGAAGTATTCTTTCCAAATCCACAGCACATGTACACAGTTATTCACCAAATTTAAATTTTTGTCCCTACACAAAAATATACAAGCAGGCAAGTCTTTTGTTTGACTAACTAACTGGAAGAATTTTCTGTTCCCATAAAGTTTAATCTTTTTATATTGCCGTCCTTCTAATTTTCTTTTCACCCTTCCGAATAGGCGATTTTCCTACCCCCTCCCACAACTCTTGGTATTGGTCCAACTCAGCTGAAATGGCCATATGCTCGAGTGTTGCCCCATATGCCACATTTCTGGCTTCTGTGATGACTTTGGGCTTTTCGTCATACCATTGGTTTTTTTTGGGTCACTTTCGGTATCTAACTTCTTTTTTGTCAGCTTTTTTCATGAAATTACCATTGTCCACAAATACTATCGTAAAGGGAGGGAGAGGTTTCAAAGAGGAAAGTTTCGTCAGCTGTCAATTCAACCTCTCAACGTCTAGGTTCCTCTTTGTGTTGTAACGTGCGTTTCTTGCAGCACTTGGCCAAGGGCTTATCTTTAGCACTACAAGGAAGTACCTAAATCTATGTTCGTTGTTTCAAACATTCGTATGACCAACATGACCTTTTACCATAACATTTCCTGTTTGATTTCTTGTTTGTCCGTCAATTGACAGCCATTTTACCCTCTGGGCTTAGTTATGTTTAAACAAAATTCTGCTAAGGTCAATCTCCTTTCGCTATCGGAAATGTCCTTGTGAAGGCTGAACTTACCGACAATCATACTAAAGATGTTATCCCTGAACTATTTTGATACAATGGCTGGGAGGCAGCGGTGGTTAACCTGCTTTTGGCGCTCGTAAAACGTTGGTCTTTGATTTATTTGACTTTCTTTGCCATCGGCGCGTAAGCACAGGACAGGCTGGTAAAGAAAAACTTGGCTCTGATGCGCGTTGTGTCCAGCTATTTGCCCAAGATGGTAACACTACAAATCCACATCCAAACTAGGGCTTACTTTTATTATAGTTGTATTAAATATCGCTTTTTCATTTTATTAACGCCTAATTCTTTTTAATAATTTATTAAAAGGGGGGAATGTCAACCCTGTATTGTACAAAGGTATCTGCCAGTTGGGTAACGGCACCTAGCTTGAGAAGTGTCTTACACTCCAAGTACGTATTCGTAAACAATGGTCCTTTAAACGCTTTCGGTCTTTTAAATCTTGAGAAAATCCTTTTTTTTATTTATTATGCTTTTTATTGTATGATTTGTTTCTAAACTCCACTTTAATTTTTTAACCTGAGGAAAGGATTAGCCACTCACACGTTAGCTAATGCCTAATTGACTAAATAACCAATTTTTCCTGTAATACTGAAATGATTGTGCTGTTCTTGAAAGACACATTCGCGCTTGAATTTCATGTTCAGAACATCGAGAGTTTTTGTTTCCCTAACATTAACACCATACTTTTATACAGGCGATGCACTATGGCCTAGTGTACATTTTGGGTCTAAGAGGCATTGAAATCTACCCTTTTCGCACGTCCCCAACTGAAAACTAATTACTATTAGATCGCGGTTAAATGTTTCGTTCTAACTCTGGCTCATAGCTCTAATATCTAAAGGGCTAAGTCTGCAATCAAATAAGCATGAAAGGCATATGTGGATGACGTCTGCATAGGCATAGATAGGTTTCGAAATCTGATATTAAAGTTCATTAAGAAAGGTAAGAAATAATATACGAAAGAGAACGCAGCCTTGCGTTATTGTAAATCGGGAAAATGTTCGCCGAAGTCAAAAACAACAAACAAATAGACTCTATTATATGCATTAGATATATCTAAAGTAAGCGCTTTACTTCCGTCTAAATAATGGATCGAGGTATGCCGTAATTTTTTAAGAAAGGCCAGGAGATCCCACGAAGAACGTTCTTCATGAAAGTGATAATGGCGGCCTTAAAATAAACCGATAGTTAACCATACTCTTCGTGACCCTTAAGGCTGCTTAACAAATAGCTGTTGGTCGATAATTTATAGGGTTGCCAGCCCTTCTCTTTTAAGGGATTGAGGTACAAAAGCTGCACAAGTCCGAAAAAGTAAGTTCGGCGTAATTCCAGACACTTTCAAGTTCGGGCAGCGCTTAGTTGCTTTCTGGAAAATTTTAATTGGTTTGTCCAGATATCGTTGCCGAGGAATTACCACGAGTTGTTCTGTGAGAAGTTCTAGCTTGCCGTGAATCATACATTACAAATTAACCTTCTTTAATCGTGATATGAGGAATAAGGTCAGGGTTAAACGTCTTTAATTTTCGTTTTTCCTTTTTTTGTAATTCTTAGTCTTGCAAGCTTTAAATCTAAATATTCTTAAGTAATATGTTTGTTCAAGATGAACCTTTAAGTAAATGTATCTCTTCCAATCAAATTCGATAAGTAACCCGAAACAATATAAGCAGAATTCTATTGCGAAACTTTTACACAAATATTACCCCATCAAGTTTATGACTAAATGCCGCAATATTTACTATTAAAAAATCTATTCATATATTATACTTATTTTAAGAAAAATACTGTCAAGAAGAATTTTATAAAAATGTTAAAGCTTGACAAATTTATTATCAATAAAAAAAACTCTAGCTTTTGTTCCAATATCTTTACCTTAAGCTTTCCAAAATAACTCTCCCTTAGTATTTTTAAAAAATTTGAATTAAAATTGAGTGAATCACTTGAGCCAGACATTCTGTATTCAGAAAAAAAGCTTTATTTGTAAATAACTATACATTTACAACAAAAATGTTAATGCTTTTGACATAAAATAAAAGAAGTCATATGTGTTTGTAAACAATAACATCACAAATCAGATAAGCTACAACTACACACACATGCATAAAATAAGCCTTTAAAATATTATTTTGAAATGTATGTATGTGTACATGAGTATCCTAGAAAATAAAATTCTCCCTGTTCATGTTACTAAGAGGCAGGCAGTTAGGCTGCCCTTAACGTTTAAATAAATTTAATTTCGAGTAATAAAAATGCCAAGAAAATAGCGAAAAATATAATAACGAAAATACATGAACAAAACTTTCAAACTTTTACATTTCAATACTGTAACATACACTGAAAATCGTTTACATACACAAAGCACTTAAGATCACACACACACATAAGGAATTCTTCAAGCACAGAAAAGGCATAACATGTCTCCACACATATGAATCACCGTCAAATAAGAGAGGACAAAAGAAAAATTTAATAAAAAATATGCAAAAAAGTTATAACAGATTTAGTCGAAACTAGGACGAACAAAGATATAAAATGTTGACGATTATGATTTACACTTTTTGTTTTTTATTATAAGTCGGCATCAACTTGCTATTTGTTTCAGCACTCAAACTTGTCACACAAACAAATTGAATAGAATTTTTAATATTAAAAGGTTTATTTGACAGTTGTTTTACAGTCTATCAGTTGCACGCAATAAGTTGGCAAAAATCAAAAAAACCAAAATAAAAATTAATTCTAAACTGAAAGACTTTTCAACACAAATTGCACACACACAGAGATACACATGCATATGATTGATGATTTCGTTTCTGTATAGTACAGGGTGTCTGGTGGCAAATTTATATTTTTATAAACGATTATTTGAAAAAGTAATAAACAGTGCCGAGGTAGGGTGACGCCTTTGGAATCGTCGATTGTGCGGGTTTGTCAGTCACGATGTCGTAGTGGTTGAGTGAGCATCGCGCGTTCTCTGTGAAGACATTTTTTAAGAGTTATGATTCTTACGTTATTGCTCGTCGACAATTGTGATGGACTCAGTGTTAATTTAATTTGTTCGTAGGTGCAGAGATTCCACACAACTGCTTTGGCTGTGAGTACTCCACGGCCAGGGCCCAGTCGATCTTCAAGGACTCCCAAAAGCATTGAACTGTTTGGTGTGTGGGGATACATGATATAATTGGACCAATTTTTTTTGAAAAATTTTGAGGCTACGTGACGAATGTCAACGTTGAAAGTTATAACGCATGACTACGGAATTCTTTTTACCAAACCAGCAAGCTCATCTATTCGTAAAAATTTCCCCCAAAAACTAATCAGTTGCTTTGGGGTATCGCATGGCCATCGAGGTCGCCCAGTCTAACTTCTATGGATTTTTGTAAGGGGCTGCCTCAAAGAAGGGGTTTATAATGACAATCCCCAACCTGTTTTAAAGGAAAATAGTTGTCTAGAATTCAGCTCAATCAAAACAACTTTACTACAGCGTGTGGCGCCGAACACAGGGCTCCGTTTTTAACAGCGTGTTCAGATCGACGGAAGACATCTGGATGAAATATTCATTTTCATTCTATAGTTCAATGCTTCTAATAAAACTTTGCGTCAGATATTACATTTTTTTATTAAAGTTTGAAAATATAAATTTGCCACCAGACACCATGTGTTAATATTTTGGTTAGAAACCCTACTTTTTCTTGATAAAGAAAAAATTCAAATCACTTACATAAGGAGGAAAAGTTGTTCTTATGTTAATTAAAAAATTGTGGACCAAGTTAAAAATAATTTATAAGGTTTTTGTATCCATAAATTAAAATTTAACTTTAAGTTTTAACTTTTGCCTTGTGTAAGCGAAATGGAACAAGTTTTTATTAATTATGTTTTAAGTTGTAATATTTAAAAGAGTTCAGCTGTTAACTGTGTCAAGGGTTTTTCTATTTTTTTTTTTTCAACATCAAATAAAATTTAAATTGTTTAATAGAAAAGAAATTGGGAAAAATGTTATAAAACCATACAAATGTTAAGTAAATTTATGAAGAATTCATATATATTATGTAATAAACAATCTAGGTTTTTTGGTAATGTTCAAATAATTTATCATAAATTAAAATTTTTAAATTTTCTGCCGTCCATCATCAACTGGAATATTTTCGGCAAAAAAGAAAAGAGAACAATAAATCTCAAATAAAAAAAAACTCTGTCAAGTAACAGCGAATATATATCTATGACTATGACTTACAAAATAAAATTTCCATGACTTACTATACAGTCTCAATTCGTCATCTTTAATTTTCTATTTTTTTTATTGAAAAAGTTTTTTAAAATATTTTAAAAAGGTACTTCTTTAAACTCTGGCCTTAGTCAGAGTCGATAGAACCACATATGGAAAAGTAATTTTTTTTAACAACATTATAAACTGTCCACTTAAATCGGGGTCAGTTATCTTTAATTTCATATTTCTAGATTCATTATTTAAAAAAAAAAAAAAAACAAAAAAATACCTTGAAGGCTCTTAACCTAAATCAGGCCAAAAGATTTTTATTTGATATTTCAAGACTCACGAGCCGAGCAAAGGCAGAAATACCAAAAATTTTAGATAAATTCTTTCTACCTACTTTGCTGACTTTTGACCACAATCTGGGTCAAAAGATTCTTATTTCATATTACTAGACTTATAATCTTTAAAATTGTAAAAGAGTGCTAATAGTATGAAAGAAAAATATTTTTTATTGACGTTTAACCTCAATCGGAGTAAATAGTTCTTAGTTCTGGATTCCTACACTTGTAATCTTAAAACTAACAGAAGTACCAAAATGTGAAAAAAAGCTTTTTATTTACTTCGTTGAGCTTAGACCTCAATCAATTTTAATGGGCTTTATTTATTTTACTTTCACATTTCTAGACTCATATTTTTAAAGAAGTTTTAAAGAACCAAAAATGTAACAAAGTACTTTTTGTTTGCCTAATAGATTTTTGCCCGCAATATGGGTTAATAGTCTTTAATTTTCTGTAACCCTCCAACTTTCAACCTATATATGGGTCAATAGACCTCAATTTTATAATTTAAGACTCATTATCTTAAAACTGATAAAACAAATACCAAAAATTTGAAAGAAGTACCAAAAATGTGAAAAAGTACCTTCTGATCAGTTAGTTCACTTTCTTCCTCTTAATGGGTCAGTAGTCCCTATATTTATATATTAAGATTTAAAAAGGTTTATTTATAGTGATCGTATATCAGCAATAGCGTAGCGATTGATGCTCTCTTAGTCATCAATCGCTTCAGACTTATCGGAGTAGACTAACGAGATCAAATATCTTCACAGAATATAGTGTAGCGGCGTTATATCTCGTGGTCTCAAAGTATAATAATGGTCCGGAACGTGAACTATGCGGTAACCAAACGTTTTCTTAAAAAAAAATCAATTTTAGCGTGAGCTGTGTGATATATTGTGTCGTACCACAGCTCTTGCATATCAGTGTTGATAAACTTAATAAACACAATAGTTCCTAATCATGGGTCTGTAGCGGTCACCATTGGCTGTAACGTTCTGACCTGTACTATTTTTAAATAGTTTAGGAAATATTAATTACCCGCAGCTGAATTTTTAGTTAAAGTTTCACGCATTGGAACTGTTAGGTGATGAATCAGTCTGTAGCGTGACTTCTCTTTTACATTTCACTGTGTAGCTTAAAATACGAGTAATAATATGTAAAATCTTAAGTAAGCTAATATTTTTACATACAATAAAATTCATTCTTAATAGGAAGACAAAAAAAATATCTGTTTAGTCTGGTCGGAAAATAATTTCACTCAAAAGGTAATTTACGTTAAAAAAATGCTTCGGTTGACTCTAATAAATAATGAATACCAAAAATTTCATTTATTTATTTAGGTCACCTTTTACCGCTTTACTTCAGTCCTTATTTACCTTTTGGATTTTGTTGTTGTTGTTTTTCTTACATAAATTAATATTGAAAATAAATGTTAATAGTTCTGGATGGTATTTGACATTCACCAACATCAAAGTGTTTCAAAATTTAATCTCTATTTTATTTATGTTTAGTTTTTCTTGTTATTTTGGCGATTTTTTAAGAAGACGGCGTGTAAGGAAGTTGCTCGTGTGTATTTGTTTCTGGCCGTTGGGGTTTTCATGTCTTTTGTTTGTTTCCTTTCATTTGTGGGTGACCATTTTTACGCATAGATAAACACTAAGTTATTCCGAACACACAATTTTTATTAATTTAAATTCAAAACGTCATCATCATCATCAACACAATCATCATCACAATCACCAAACAGAAGTTAAATTAAATATCAAATTAAATTTTTGTTATTGTGTTATAAAGGCCAATCAAATTTTATTCTCCATTTTAGCATTAATTAATGTCAAACATTTTAATAATAACAATTTTTATCATTTCAAATTTATTTTTATTTATATTTTTTTTTCACACAATTTAAATGTTTTTAACCAAAATAAGGACATAAGCCGGACCTTTGCATGTTTACCATACCTATACATTACGGTGGGTCAAATTTTCGAAAGCACCCCAAAATCTCTTTTGTTGTGGGGCAAACCCAAGCAACTCTGTCAAAGAAAGCAAAGCCAAAAATGAATTTCAAGCAAGTGAATTTTTCAAAATAGGCGTTTGAAAAAAATCGAAAATTAAGAATCTTTAGTTTTTTTTTTTGTAAAATCTAACGAAATATTTGTGATTTTTTTCATTTAAAAATGTTAGGAATAAATATTAATTAATTGATGCATCATTTTATCACTCATATTTGAAAAGTCCGTTTAATTTATTTTTATGATGAATTTTATAGAAACCCTTAGTTGCATAGGAGCTTCTAATTGGTTGCTGTAGTGTAAAATTTTTTATAGAGTTTTTTCTTTTCGTCGTTGAACAACATTGCCAATTAAAATAAAATGTTTTTTTAGTTGAGCATCATACCCATTTACTTTAACAGCAATATTTAAATTTTTTTTGTTCGATTGGAATCCAAATATTGATTCCAACATATGAGTTTCTGAAACTATACGCCCACGTACGTGACAGAGTTGTTATATAGAATATTTCAGTACATTAACGTACCCACTTTCATTATATAGAATTCCAGAATTTTTAGATTTAAACTTGGCTTATTAGCTGTCATATATAAAAGCATAAAATGTTTCAAATTCATTTAAATTTTTTTGATATTGTTGCGGCCTTCGATGTTGACTGATATTGTGTTTTGTTGTTTTAAGTGTTGCCCCTTGTAATACTTTAATTGTGATACCCCTGTTGTAAAAACGCAGAACTAAAATAATTAAACACGATGTATTTTTTTTTTACTTTTGTTTGACCAAAAATTGGCTTTATTAAGTCTTAAATTTCATAAATATAAAAATAAGGGCGATAAATTCCAAAACGGAAAACGCCATTTTGCGGCAGCCAAAAAATGAATGTCAGAAATTAATTTCTCGACCCGAAAATCTCTAAAACTTTTAGCTAGAAAAAATATAGTTTTTTCTCCTATTTTTAAAACCCTGGAAACTCAAAATTCATTTTTGATTTATGGTTGCTTTAGCAAAGCTTCTTGGATTGGCCCACAGAAAAAGGATCGATATATGCCTTTGTACTTTTTTTCTGTCCCTAATTTATATTCAAAAGCGCGTAAGGCTCTAGAAGGACATCATTTCAGGTATCGACTTGTGGACGCCTGTAGACTTGATCTCAGGGCGATCATGGCCACAAGCATTGTTAGGCTCTGTTGGGTTCCGGGTCATTGTGAAGTTGCCGGCAATGAAACTGCCGATGAATTGGTGTGGAGGGGATCGGCCCAGAATATTTAGCTTGATTTTAAGCTGGTAAACCACCATTGGGTCTCTTGTATGGACTGAAAGGAACTTGGGTAATGGACAAAAAAGGCTAAACTTGAAGGGACAGAACTGATTGCAGGATCTCCAGAGAGCAGCTGGGCTCTGAGGTGCATTATTGGCACAATCACAGGGCACTGAGGTGTGAGACATATAACAAGTTAAGGGGACAGGAACTTTTCGGATTTTTGGAGAATGTGCGGGGATGAGGAGAAGATACAGGCTGTGAAACACATTGTCTGCCTCTGCCCTAGGCTGCAGATCTGCCGATGGAATTGGTCGGGAGGGCGCTTCTTAAATGGACTTTGTGAAGTCTCTGGGTGGGGACTGGGGAGCATCATAGGACTAATCAAAGGGCTGGGTAGATAGGTGGTTCACCGTCTACAATCACTGACTACTTTTGACTCCTTGTGTACGAAAAGAGAGCAAGACTCATTTCTGTGTCGCTATAAAATTCTTATTCTCTTCTATTTCTCTTTTCGACTCTTTTGAAGGGATTCACAATGGGCATATGGACCTCTGAAGGAAGTTAACCTAACTTAATGTACATGGATCTGTATTTTTTTAAATTTTTTTAAGCCAAATTTAGTTTTGTACCCAGCATTAAATTTCCTACACTTAAAATACCTTTTCCAGCACCTGCTGAAAGTGTTTTCAGCTTAATTATTTTTCCTTAAATTTTTGATGATTTCTTTAAGACTAGCTACCACCTGAAATGCATATAATCAGGATAATTGCATTTTTAACTAGCACCAGCCAGCTACCAAAGACTTTTTAAATTACTGGAACAAAGGGCAATAGGGAAAGGGGATGAAAAGAAATAACAAAGATTTTAAAGACATACAAAACACCTGCAACTCCTATTATGTGCTATATTCTTTAAAAATGTTTTTTTACTATCAATAGCTCACGCTGCATGATTTCAACTTAAAAGACAACTTTACTTAATCATATCAGGGATGGAAAATCTTTTTTTTTAAACTATAACAAAAATTTTTGTTTCAGTTATTTTTTGTAAATTTAAAAAAATAATACCGGTAATAATACTTCTTTAACGTAAATTTTTTCCTTGTTTTTGGCTGAAAAATACTAAGAAAACTTTTCCCAGTTCTATTAACAATTCCATGTCCTTTGCGCTGAAAAAAAGAATAGTAAAATTAAACCTTATGCTAATGTGTATTGAAATCGGCAAAAGTTTTGGAGTACATATACATATATATTTAAAGAAAAAAAATTAAAAACAACAAAAATAAAAGAAATAAAAACAGTGACTTAAGGAAATTTTTTGTAAACATTTAAAGATGGTGGTTGGGGTAGAAAACAACTATTTATATATTTAAGTTTATGTGCGTGTTATATGGTTTAAGGTGTTTAAACTTAACAAAACAAAGATAGTGATCGAACGCGTCATTGTTGTTTACTTTTCTTTTTGTTTGCTTTCATCTACTTTTTTCAAAATGACGTCATTGTTGTTTATAAAGTTTATTCATATCGCTTATTTACACTAATAATGTCTTAAGCCAAATTTTTTATATTTAAAACGATTTGTATCTCTCAACATTTGCGAAAGGCTTTAAATTTACTTTTTAATAGAAAAACAACATTATATTAAAAAAAGGGTTCATTAGTTTTTTAATTAGAAAAAATAATTTTAAATTATTTATGAAAATTTTAGTTTAAAAAAATATCTAATTTTCTTTGCGATTTCCATTGAATTTAAAACGGGCTTAGATTTTTATACTCATATTCATATCATTTATTAAAGGCTTATTATTTGTATATGACATAATTGTCAAATAAGCCCTTAATAAACATCCTATAATTGCTATGAGTACGGCGATTACATTTTAAAATTTAAAAAAAAAATTATTTTTTAAGTACTTTGAGTTGTGACAATATTAAGGTAAATGATCAATATATTCCCCATAATACTAAGCCTAGCTGCTTTTGTAGTTCGAACAACATGTTTATGAAATAATAAAAATCATAAACTACCCGGAAGTATGTTAATACACATTGAAAGGTTTAAGTTTCTGTTTTATTGAATATTTTTACAGAAAAAATTTTAATATTTTTCCATTGCTTTATATGACGTATACAAGTCAAAACAAGTAAGTTATAGTTGGTAATAGAGACACCTAAACTCATTTAATTAAGTACATATGTATGTACTAGCATATTTAAAAATAGTGGAGTGGAGACCATTGAACCCATGGCTAATTATTTGTAACATTAGGTCCTACATATATGCTAGATTTTGCTAAGATAAAGTAATATTCGTATTATTCCAAAATTATTTTGGAAGGAAAAACTTATGTGCGGAGGCTTTGTGTCCACTTAGTTGATTTTCGACTTCATTTAGAGTCAATTGTCCTTAATTTTATATATTTATACTCGCAATATCAAAGCATGCAAAAAAAGTAATAAAAGAAGATGAATAATACAAATATATTTTTAGCGTATTTTGAACAATTTTTTATTTTTAAAATTTTTTTTTAGCTTTTTAGGCTAATTTGTTCAATTTTATTGTGATAAAATTTTTATTGAAGAATTATTTTGAAAAAGTTTAGTTTCTCGACTCTAGCCAAGTGGAATGCATTTTCAAAGCCCGCTTTAAATCCTCATCAGCACTCTTTGCTCGGTACTGAGCATTGGTAGTAAATATCTTCTATTTAACGCAAGTTTAAATTAAAATTTTAATATAGAAATATAATTTGTATTTCACATATACACTGAAAAAATTATTAAAGTAAAATTAACTGGAAATCTATTTAAAATAACTGGATATTCATTTAAAAACCATCCAACTAGATATTCATTAAAATTTACAAAATATTACATTTAAATTCAGACATCAAAAAATTAACTTACATATTCGTCTAAAGTTAACTAGATTTTCTGTTATTTACAGCTAAACACAAAGTATCGGAAAATAATTAACAAAATTAAATATTACTAAAAAATAACTGACAAAATTAACTGCAACGGAAAATCAGTATTTTTGTGCAGTTAGAGCTTTGAATAACTCTTCAAACCAGTTAAAAACAAATATTATATTGAAATTTAACTGTTTTTTCATTTAAAAACAACTTTACGGAATACTTCCTAAATAACTTACAGTCAGTTACTGTAATAGTTTTTTGAGTGTACTCTCATTTAAATTGTTAATTCTTGAAGTAATTCTTGCCATTTTTCCCTTGAATGGCATCACCTTTTCTTTTTTATTTATTCTTCATCTCACCACTTTGTTTTAGCCTTATTCATCTCTATTTGGATATATAATACTTTTGGTCCCCTAAGTGGTCTTTTCATCTCAACCTGGCGTAATATGTTAACCGTACTCCAGTTCTCAATTTATTTTGTGTTTGTAGGAGAGTTTTCTATTTTCTCGTACTTTCTTGTTTCCCAGCAAAGCGGGAAATTTTGTTTAAATTTCCGGGATTTTTAGTTACATGATATAAATGTTATTTTATTTAAAAACATAAAATTTAATTTGAAAACTTAAACGTAGCTTTTAAGTTTTAGGCGAAATTTTTTAAAAATATCTTACATATTTTTTTTTTTTTTTGCATTAAAAGTAACCGTTTTTTTTTAATGTAAAATAGATTTACATTTAAAAAGCTTAAAACATAAAAATATTATTCCTTCGTGCAAAGCTATCAAACAAATTTTGATGGCCGTAAAGCAACAGGTTGCATTCGCTAACGTTAAAAAAGCTTATATTTTGAAAAAAAAAATAAAAAAAAATATTTCTTATTTTTTTAACCTTGGTAAACGATGAATTAGTTTCAAACAACAAACAAGATGTTTACACCCTTTTTATTTACTAATTTCTTCAAACTCTATTTTGTATGCAATATTAGCACTCAACTTAAAAGAAAAATTATTTATTTTTAAAATTATGAAATTTTCGTAACTTGCAATCAACGTTTTATTTTCACTTTCCTTTAAAAACCTTAAAACTTTCTTTCAAAAAAGCTTAACATCATTGAAACGAATGTAATAAAATTAGCTAAAAATAAAAACGCACTCACAAAGAAAAAAATATTTCAATTAAAAGCAAAAAGAAAACTTAATTAAAATTAAAATCTTAAACTTTGTGGAACGCCAAAGGACTTTAAAGAAAACCAACAAAGCAACAGCAAAAAGAACGTGCATTAACAATTTTACACAAATTAAACAAAATCAATTAAATTATAACGCAAATACGACAAAGCAAATAATTTAATTAAAACGAAAAAGTCTTACGTGTGACTGAAAGAACTATTGAAAAAAATTTAAAAACTAATTAACTTAAAATTATAATTTGAAAAAAAATATTAAATAAAAACCACACATATAAAAAACAATTTTAAACAATTAACAAATAATTCTTTTTTTGAGTAAAAAAAGTTCTATGAGTAATAGCGCCATGGTTGCCGTAGCTATTTGTTGTATCCTGGTGCTACTAGCAGTTTTTATTGTCATCATCATTGTTGTAGGCCAGTCGATGGGTGAACCAAAGTGAGATAAACTTCAGCTGGGACCCGGTAATTTCCCAGATGGATAACAAAGGCATACCAATTGTTAGTACATCCCTCATACAACATCTCTCCCAAAAACTAAAAATTAAACAAATCATAAAATACAAAAAAAGAAAATTTACTTCATACCAGAAACATAATATGTTTATTAAGTGGAATCAGTGACATTTATTTAGAAAAGCAGTGAATATTAACAAAAAGATTCATTAACCAAAATTAAATATTTAACCCATCGTGTCAGTATCAAATTGGCTGTGATGTATAAATGTTTCGTTTTTGAAAATAACAATAACAACAAATCGCCAGTAATTTAATGAATTAACTCAAAAATATTTTTAAAAAATATATCATAATTAAACATGAGTTCAAAGTTTTTGTAGTAATTTTTAGTGCAAAAAACTAAAAGAAAAAGTAAAAAATTAATTTTGTTTTATTTTGATAAAAAGTTTTAAATATTTTATATTTGTATAAAAATAAGAAAAAGTTAAAAGTTTTAAAATAATCAATAAATTTAAATAAGGTAATTTATTTTGTATATGTATATATGTATATTAAAAATAAAACAACATACCTACAGAATACTCCAAGCAACAATGTTGTTATAAGCAACTTTCCATTAGTACGGTAGTAACAAATATTTTGGAAAATAACAACAAATAAACAAATATAGAAAAACTTAACAATTTTAAATTTAATTTTATTGCAAACGATGTTTGTAAAAATATAAAAACAGAACAAAAAACTAACTAAAACATTAAATTCCATTGATGAAGTTATAAAATATACAAAAAAACAATCACGTAATGTTATCCTCAGTGTTTAAACAATTTTTATTAACATGTTGCAAGCAGATATAATAATGAATTTCAGAAACCGTTCATTAGAATTGAATATTATATCAAATCAATATTTTTTTGTCATCCAGCCAAAATCTATTACGTTAGAAAACATTAATAGACAATATTGCTAAACTAATATGTTTATAGACAAAAAAAATGTAAATAATAATCAAATAAACATGTTTAGGCACATATGCATATTAAGACTATTATACAAAAAAATTCCTATTAAGATATATAATCAATTACACTGCTATTTTTCAACATTAACAAAAATGTAAACATGTTGCTTAATATAAAATCAAGCAACATTTTAAATTTACGGAAAAAGAAAATTGAGTTTTAACATTAATTATCCCGGCATCATAAAAACGCGGGTTTCTTAACAGATATTGTTTTAAACCTTTTCATAAAAAACAAATAAAAATAAATAATATGTTTTACTAAATAAGGCCTTTACCATTTTAAAACATAATATTGATGCCAGCATGTTGCTTTTCTTTAAATGCATGTTTACCATCATTGTTGCTGCTTACCAACGATGTTTTCTTCCTACAAGTTTTGTAAAAGGAACATACTTAATTAAAGGTAATGCTCTTATATTTGAAACAATCGTTTAAAAGAAATTTTTGAAGGAACATTTTTGGCATCCATCAATATGAATGGGTGTTACCCGCAAGCATCTGACCTGAAGAGCATGTCAGCAACTTTAAGCATCACTTGCAGTAAAAAACGGCTGAGAAGAGCTTAGTAAGTTGACTAAAATAAATATCAAAAAATTTAAAAATTCTCAAACATTTTAAACACAAAAACTTACTTTAAAAACCTGATGAAAACCCAAAATCAAGAAGACAATATTCTATAAATGTTGCAGAAGTTTGCGGCCGTAAAAAACTGGCAAATCAATTACCTTTAAGATCTCTAGAAAAGCTTAAAATATAATTAAATAAGCTAAAAATCTATTCAACACTTATTAAGGAAAATTTTAAATAGATTTAATATGTTTCTGGAACAGCCTAAGAACAAAATTTTGATGTCGCCTAAATATGTTTCTTAGCAACATTTCTGAAACAGGAACAATTGTTAAAAGAAAAAGTATTGTGCTTAAATTAGTACTTTCTGCATTTAAATAAAAATCTTAATAAATTTTTACTAAAAGTGAAAAAACAAAATAAGCCCAATAAACTTAATCGAGCAGTCCAGTACTTTAACATTTAAAAGAAAATTTAACAGCAACTAAAAACAATTAAATGTCTTGAAATTTCGCAAAAAAATCACATTTCATGATCAGAAGGCATGCTTACACTTTTCAAAAAATGTTTATGATAACACTATTGCAGCAACAAGCTTTTCAAAAAAAGTAAGCTTCGATACTTTCAACAGTAATAAAACAAATTGTTAACGCAACATACAATTAAAAAGGTAACTTATAATGTTGCTATACATGTATACAAACAATGGTAATCGTAATACGTATGAAGTCAATAATATATATGTAATTTAATGGAACATAAAAAAATTATTATATTTAAAAACAACACCCTTAAAAATAATGAGGAAAATTCATAATTCCCAACATTGTTTCAGCAACAACTTGCTAGACAAAAGTTCTTACACGAAAGTAATCTAAAATGGAAGTTGCAATATCGAAAAAAGTTAAAAGTTTTATGACAATAAAAAAACTCTATAAATTATTATTTGACGCATATGCTTCCTTAACATTTTCTTAAGTAATAAACATTTTCAAACATGTTTAAATACAAAATTGTATACGAAACTTCAAACATAATATGCTTAAAGTTAAATTAATATGTGTTAATAAATAAACCTAAATGAAGTTAGATATTTGTATGTGAAAGAGGGGTGAGTAAACTCATAACTCTTTATAGATATTGGTTTACAAAATGTTAAAATTAAATAAATAAAACCATTGAAATGTTTTAATTAGCAGAAAAGCAATTAAAACTTATTTCAAAAGAAAACAACCCTAAAATAAAAATTAACATAAAAGTTACAAAAAAAGTCATTAACTTTCTACGAAGACTATCAAAACCACATAAAACATTTAAAACAAAATTTATAAAAGCTAACAAATAAAAATTTTATAAAATGATTTAAAAACTTTTTTTTTGCATCATATCCTACAAAGAAATTGTCAAGCAATATTTATATCTTAAACAAACCTAAGTTATAAAACGAAATTTTGGAAAAATAACACGAAAGCATTTGTTATTTCATGCAAAATTATGAAAAAAACAACCATTAAAATCATATAAAAAAATAATTAAAATAATACATATTGCATATGAAAAAATTTCAAAACAAAATGATTATTAACACTAAAATTAAAAAAAAAAAATTAATGTAAATAAAAATGTTAAAATGTGTTTCAAATATTGCGTTACAAAAAGATTTTTTATTAAATGAAATAAAATAAAAAAAATATTAAATATACTCTACTATAAATTATTTTAACTTTTTGTAAAAATGTGTTGAATAAAAATTAAATGGGTAAATCGTTACATGTATTTGTGCATAATATTTACTACCAACAACAATACCTTTAATTCCTTATAAGTGCTCAAAACAAAACTGATTTGGTTTGTTATAATCTAAAACTATATAAAACTTGAAATATATAATTTGTGTTCTTGTTTTAAACTACAAAACTAAACATAAAGTTATTTTATAAATTTCGACATCTATAAAACACTATTAAAAATTAAATTTTAAAATATTTATACAACAACAACACAAAACAGTTTTAAAAATGTTCTTAAATGTGTATGTGCAATAATTGAATATAAAAGTTTATTGCAAAGCGTAAGACTTCTATTTGAAACCCCCGGGAAAATAATGAAATAATAATAACATAAATATAAATAAAAAAATAATGATAATAATTTTGTAATAAATATTTTTTAAAAAATCAACAAGATCAATTAGTTCTCCTTTAAGATTGAAAGGTAAGATAATGTATTGAAAATACAAAGAGTCATAATTTCGTTGGGTTTTGTACAAAACCCACGCACATATCCTTTAATCGCCAAAAACACACATCGTCGAACCCAAGATATACAACGTAGGCCAAAAGAAGTCATCCGATATTGTATGGCTCTCCTTTTTTTCTAAATAAAAAACTTCGATTCTGTTTCTTGGTTACGTTTACTTAAACCTTTAAAATTTTATTGTTCAAGTCGAGATGATATTGGCCAAATGGGCGCCGTAATATGTAATTGATTACTATACTCTATCGTTTTATGGCATTTTAGTCACTTCGGCGAGAACTTCGGGCGACAGATTCTTGCACTCGTCTCGATTGTTCTCCTGGAGGGCTTTCAGGGTCTCGGCCTTGGTTACGTAAGCACATGACTTCGAAAAACCCCAAAAAAAGTCTGAAACGGTTAAATTGGGCGATTCTGAGGGGCAATGTAAATCGCCAAAACGAGAGAAAAATCGAAAAATCGTCCACGTCGGCCTCGAGATTGGGGATGGCTTGGGTATAGAATTCAAGTGTTTGGCGGTCGGCAGACAGCAGCCAATGTTCAGACTGTACTTTTTACGGGAACATGCGCAGGCCGTTGACCAAAATTCGCCTTAGGAATGACCGGCTGATGACTAATTGCGAGGCACGGCGTCTAGTCAATATTTCTGGCAACAGCTCGCAATCCTCACTAACAGTGGCGATATTCTCTGCAGAACGGGCGTTTCGGGGCCAGCCACTCTTTGCAGCGTCTCGGGTGATCCCATGCTCTTCAAAGTTGGTGGCCAAGCGCCGCAGTGTTTGCGTAGTGGGTTTCGGCCGACCGGGGAATCGGCGACGGAATTCGCGCTGCGGGTTCTTGGGGAATGTATCACAGCATGGTTTGTTCACTTGTATTCTAAATCTGTCTAGTTTACAGATGTCAAAACAGATTTTATATTGGCCGCCATTTGCAAAAGTAAGAGCCTCTTGCAATGGGGTGATTTGTTTTGGGCCACCTTGTATTATCGTATCTGCCCAACTTTTGTTTGTGTATCCTTTATATAGTTATAAGGGTACATATCGGTTTGTTGTTCCGTTTGTAGTTTCTTTATTATCTAGTATCAAACCCGGTGCACTTCGCTACCCCCCATTAGATAAATTGATGGTAAAGGAAGGGATATAAAAAAAACAAATTTCTTTTAACATTTTTGTACATGTTTTTTTTAAATTTCTAAATGCTTCGATCATAAAAATATTTGACTCAAATAGAAAAATGTTTAATTAAATAACTTTCACAAAATTTTAAGCAGATAGCGATTATAGTTCTCGAAATATACCATCAAGTCCATTTAATTCGTATGGGAAGTACAACGCCCACTTAAACTAAAAAAATAAACTATAGCCTTTGTCCGTTCAGGAAGCAAAAAAATAACATTGGTGAAAAAATCATCCAAAACGGTTAGGTAGTTCCGAAGAAAAATCAAGACATACACAAAAACTTTTTCTCTTTATTATTAATATAGATTTGCGACCCAAAAAAAGGGAAGTCGATTTAACCATGTCCGTCTGTGTGTCTGTTGGAATCGTGTTTCTGGAGTTAATTTAAGTACTACAGACCAGGTATTGCTTAAAACTTTTAGAAATGTCCCTGAGATGATCAGTATTTCAGAGCGGTTCACCACGGACCTAGATGTAGGCAAATGCTGCGACTGTCCTATTTTTTTTGGGACAAAATTAATAAAAAAAAATGTAACAAATGTAACCAACTGGCAAAGCTGTTAAGCATACATATGGATGTGAATAAATACGCGTTAAGTATCTGTTTGTATGTTTGTTGATTTCGGTAAGCGTTTGAAAATTCAAACGCAAAAAAGGTGAAAACTGTTTTTGTGAAACGTGTTTGACAGTTATACTTAATTTAATACCGCCTTTACTACTCCTACAAAAATAACAGATGTAAACTCTATCACACGTGTGTATTGTTTTTACCTAACTTGTTGCCCTTTTTTCTATGAGCCATAGTATGTGATTGTTGTTATACCCTCTACATAGTGGTAAGAAAATTTATAAGTTTGTCATTTTGTTTATAATTTTTTGTAATATCGATCTGCGACCACCTTTAGTATCTATATACGATCTGGATCCTTAAAGATACGGAAGTCGACATACAGAAAAAAGTTCTGAAGGTGGGTCCTAGACTACAATATTTGAGTGTTTCCCAGATCCGTATAAGCGCACAGTGCATTAAGCTCCACATATATACGTGGTGTGTGTATAAATAGTTGAACACTTTTATATCTTTCAATAAAAACAAAATTATGAAAAACATACAAAAACATTACAGCAATTTTTGTATTTTTATGTGTGTTAGTTATATCCTATAAACATATTAATTCATGAATATTATGCTACAAGTTTATAATACCAATAAAAAAATTTTCTATTTACTTTCAGGTAAGGCATTACAAGATATATTAATTTTATTGTAAGTAACAAAAACATAATTTTCATATAAAAACTTAAAAAATAGATAAAACTTCTGTTTATTTCTTAAATTATTTATTATTTTGTCTTAAGGGCATTTACTTTCAACATTTTATTTTTTTCACGAAAAAAAGGTAAAAAATAAAATATAAACCTTTTATCGTTTTTAATGTGTTTTTTTATACAAGTATAATAATTTTTTACACAACATTAAATTTTCTTTACCCCTAAAACCAATTCTTTTCTACTGGCTTTGGAAATGTTTTACCCGAACTCTATAAAAAATAAAAATAAAAAACAGGCAGCAAACCTTTACAATTTGCCTAAAGCATTTTAATGTACGTTTTATGTTTGCTAAACTCGCATTATAAATAACAAAGATATCAATTTCTTTGTAACCTTTTCAAATAACTAAATTAATATAAATTTGTTTTTAATTCTCACATAAAATTAAGGGAGTTAACCTTGTGAAGCTGACGAATATAAAAGAAATGCAAATCTTTGGAAAATGACAAACAAGTTTATTTCCCCAAAGCAGTTTAAACATTTAAAATAACATAAAAAATTCCATTAAAAAATCAATTTGTGTATTCGTGCAAGTTCTAATGAGGAAGGTACGAAAATGTAATTGAATTTGTTATATTTCTGTAGATTAATTAGGTGAACCAAAAACAGATTTGAGAAGGCCTATATATTATGGCAAAATAAAGAGGTTTCCTAGTTTTCCTAAGTTTGAATTTTAACAACCATTATTGCTTACTAGCACCTCATTATTAATTTCCTGAACCTTAAGTTTATCGCTACAAAGTTGGTTGTCACAATCAAAACTTACGGTCGCTCTGTCTAAGTATGTGTGTGTGTGTGGACATATTTGTATACTTAAGTAATTTTAAAAGTTATTAATCATGCTGCTTAAAATTCTGTCTATCCGTCTGTCAGCATGTTGATATAAATTTTCCGAACGCCTCATCAACCCAATTATAGTATCATCTAAGAGAAGTATTTCTGAGACAGTATTGGCATTTGTAAGTTAAGTCAACAAAACTTAATAAAGAAATATGAAAATCTGATTTTGGTAAATTTTTTTTAAACAAAATGTTGGACTAAGATAATTATAGCTTAGGTCGGTTCACGGCCCTCGCTAATTTTTTTTCTTAAAAAAAATTTGCATCTTGCAACTCCAATATGGTGTGAACAAAGGGCCAATGATAATATTTAACATTTTATGAAATTTGCTTGTTTTCGATATTCATAACTGTTTTTTTCTCCTTTATTTTTTTTCTTTGGGAACATATCCATTTTATCCAACAATTTTTTCATGTTAAGTTTTGCGCCAGGTGCTCCATTGATTGCCTTAGCATCGACTACTTTGGAGATTCTAATTCAAAAAACTCCTGGTTATGCTGCCTATTGGCTTTCTCATTGTTTATCCTATTAATTCAACTTCCATCTTGCAATTTGTCTGGTTTACTGGCTGCCATATAATCTTGCCTTGCTCACAAACTACCAAATAGCATCCCTATATTTAATTTTTTAATTTTTATACAAAAGGCTGTAACCAAATTATACCGCTGATTCCTTACTAAGGAGTACGATCAGCATGCTAACTTGTTGCTATTAAGCCATGTAGCTATCCAAATTCCAACCATGCTCAGTCCAGGGTGTAGTTCTTTTACCAAGAGAAACGGGTGAAATGTTACTTCATAAAAGTAAAATACAAAAATTCTAAATTACCATAAACATATAATTGTAATTTTATTCATAACTATGATTGTATTTTTCGCCAAAAGCTTACTTCAGCTATGGTATGGTTGTGGCAGTCATATTAATGATCTTCGTTACTACACAATGATGAAATTGTTCGTAATCATATTTCCGTGACAATAGTCAACGATGTTCTCGGCGTGCAGGCTGAGGTTATACCGCTAGACCAACGAGCAATTTGATTTTTTAAGTTTTAGTTTTTATTTATCGACAAGCGTTTTTGCTTTTGAGTTTTGTATACTAAACTAAAAATGTTCTGCTTACACAAAAAAAATACGTACATTTTTTTAGTTATAGTGTTTTTAGACAATATTTTTTAAAGTCTAACAACGTTGTCATCTGATTCTTATGCCAAACAAAAAAAAAAGCGAAAAATCAAAATGAATATTTGCCCAATAGTATAAATTTGTTTAAATAAAAATAAAAGACACTTTTTCTAAATATTTTTTTTAATTCTATTAAAACTGTTTATCTGATTTAAAATTTTGTTTGTAAGGGGTGCCTGGTGGAAAATTTCTGTTTTTAAATATGATTATTTCAAAAAGTAAAAAACAGTGCAAAGGTTCAGTTAGGATTATCGATTGTGTGTATTTGTCAGTTTCGATGTCGCAGTGCTCAAATAACAATCGCGCGTTCGCTGTGGAGGCATTTTCAAATGATTGTTACGTCATTGCTCGTCGACAATTTTGTTCAAAGTTCAGTATTTAGCGAACATGTGATGGACAGACTGTAAATTAAATTTGTATGTGGGTGCAGAGATTCCGCACAACCTCTTCGGCTATAAATGTCTTATGGTCAGGGCCTAGTTGATCTTCAAGGACTCCCGCAAACAATGACCAGCATCACTGGTACTTCCAAGAGCGGTTATTCAGAAAGCTTTAAAAAAAGGATCTCAAGCTCAATCCTTAAAAATTTGAAATAATTTAATAACTAAAAGATAGTAGTTTTGATTTACGAAAACATTTTTTAAAAAATATTTTTGATTTTTGCACTGTAAATTCCATTTTTGGGAGAAGCGAGGCTCATTTTCACTTTAACGACCACGTCAACAAGCAAAACTGCCGTTAATGGTCCAAAAAAAACCCGCAAACCTTAATTGAAATATCAAAAACCATTTCTGTGCCCCAGGATAACTGCTTGGTATGCCTAATCTAGGCATGAGATAATTAGATCTTTTTTTTTAATTTTGAGGCCAGACGACGAATGTCTACGTTTAAAAATTATCGGCGCATGATTGAAAAATTTTTTTTGCCAAACATGCCATTTTATTCATCGTACTTTTAACAAACGTGATTTCAACAGAATGAGGCGCACATAACCAAAGCTAAGATGAATTTTTTTTCTGGAAAGTTTCCCCAACAAACAACTCACCCGCTTTGGGGACATTCCATATCATCGAGGTCACCCGATATAACTTTCATGGATTTTTTTTTATGTGGCTACCTTAAAGAGAGGGTGTGTAATGAAAATCTGCAATTTTTTATGGACTTAAAGGAAAATATTCGTCGAGAAATCAGCTTAATTGAACCAAGTTTACTGCAGCGTGTGTCGTAGAACACAAGGCTTCTTTTTGAGCAGTGTACCCAAATCGACGGAAGACATCTGAATGATATACTCTTAAAGAAATAAGATCCACATTTCCAATCTATCGTTAATTGCTCTTAATAAACTTTGTGTAAATTATTTCGTTTTTTATTTAAACTTAAAAATATAAATCTGTTGTCAGACACCCTGTACCATAACATACTCATTTCTATTAGTTTTACTTGTGTTTAACTTAAAATATTAAATCTAAAATGTCATTTTAACTCCTGTAGTAGTTTTATTGCCAGAAACATTTATCATGTCATATTAAATGTATAAATGTTTGTTAATTTTTTTTTCAAATAATCTTCTGTTCAATATTACGCCTCGCAATATAATTTACGACCTTTTCCTCTGTAAAACTGTAATGATGCCAAAACTGTAAATGTGATTCAGCAAAAATATCATGTATACACAGAGTTGATAAGATATATGAAATTGTTGAATGACACAATACAACTACTACCAATTTAAATACATTTAAACATCCTTAAATGCTAAGAACATGTAAATTATGTTTTACGATCATTGCATTTGTTTGTTGCCAAAAATGTTTTACATAAAACAAATTTATTGCTCCTTTTATGCTCCTATCCTCGCAGCGATACCATTTGGCTGTATTTGTGAGATAAATAAAAGCTTTTTCAATCCTCCATACAACATGCATATTTTAATTAGTTTTTCGTTAATATAACAGTTCATAAATGTAAATCTTCATTGATGCAGAAAGAATGAGGTTAAGCTAATTGTCATATTAATTATTTTAATTATCATTTACCCTTTTATTGACGTCTGCGTTGCCATATTTTTTAGTGTAAGATTTTAACTTTCATCCCAGTTGAACTTTCTAAAGTTACTTGCGCTGGCAGCACTGTTACACATATGTACTGTAAAATGGAATATGTTTGCAGATGTTTCCACATACATATATACATACATACGTTCTAAGCAAATGTTGAAGATAAAAGTAGTTTGAATAAATAACTTATTAAATTTTAGATGAGAAAAACATAAAAACCTTTAAATAAAAAGTTGCACTGGCATAAATAAATATTTAATGGCAAAGTAATTGACAAATACAAGGTTACAAAATGAATAAAAAGAATTTGACGTACGACTGTCAAAATTGTTTATTTGTTGTAAATAACTTACTTACAGTAACACAAATAATTCACAATTGTTGATGCTTTAAGGGAGAGAGGAAAGAAGCAGGAGAAAACATAAAATTTATTTTATTATGAAAATAAAAATATAATTGTATTTACGATTTATGCTTTTTATTTATTTTATTTTTATGATTTATTTTAATAATAAAATTCTAACAATGGAGCTATGACAAAAAATCCAATATATTGATTTATTTATGTATATGGATATGGAAAAGTATAAAATTTTAATATAAAAATGTTTGAAAGTTTCTTTTAATTATTTATTATTTACAATTTCATTTTTAACAGATTTTGGTATTTGTTTTCTCAGAATTTACGTTTTCATTTTTTGGTAATTGTATAAAATATTTTATGTGTTTTTTTCGGGCTAGAAATTTGGTCTTGTGTGTTTCCGTACTTTTATGTCTTTTCGTTGTTTCTGGAAGAGTAAATGATTTTTATTTCCATTTTACCAAAATTTATAAAAAAAAAATACACCTCATATAAACTATTTTTAAAACAAGACAAATATAGGTTCAACTTATAAAAAACCTAAGTTACCTGAACTTTACAAGCATCAGGAAAGGCTTGACACCCGATTTTATCATAACCTGCAAGAGAAAATTCACAATTCACCACCAAAATCACGGTGGTCTAGTCGCAGATTTATAATTTCAAGCCAAAATAAAAAACGTAATAATTGACACAATTACCAAGATTATTAGACGATAGAATGGAAATGCGGATCTTATTTTTTTAAAAGTGTATGTCATCTAGATGTCTTCCGTCGAACAGAACACATTGTTTAAAATGGAGCTTTGTGCTATGCGCCACACTCTGCAGTAAACCTTAAAGTCGCAAGAGATTGGAGATTGTCATTATAAGCCCTCTCTTGAAGGTGAAAAAAATCCATGGAAGTTATATCGTGCGAGCTCGTTGGCCATTGGATGTCTCCAAAGCGACTGATTAGGGTTGTGGGGAAATTTTTTTGAAGCAAATTTTTGAAGCTTTGTGTGCAGTTGCCAATCTTGTTGAAGCTACGTGTGTAAAGAGTGCAATGGATGTTCTGATTTGCAGAGTATAGCTTAGGCAAAGTTGCCATGGCACAAACTTTTTATATGTTGATTTATATAGTAACATTACTTCAAAAACAGTTCCTAAAATACGCTACAAAAATTTGCAAATTTTTTTTAATCTTTAAAGTTTTACACATTTGCTAAGCTATGATAATATTATTAAACCACTTGCGCCTAACTTCTGTTCAATTAAAATTTTGTTGTTAAAATAAAAGATAAAAACTGAAAGGAGGCAATATTATATCTGTTCTTCTTTGTGTTAGGAAAGAGTTACAAAAAATTTATCACTTTATTTACTTAAAAGCTATGTTCAAACAAAGATATTGTTTAGAAAAAAAAATAAAAACCATTTTAGTAGAAACAAGGAAAAATACTCTTCAAAGAACAGATACATTCATCAACAGGATAAATGTGACATTTTAAATACCCTGCAGTGTTTTTTGGCAGCAGTATTTTGAGGGAAAAAATGTTTGTATGAATGAAACGATTAAACAAGAAAGCTTTAATTTAGTAATTAACCAAACAAACCCAATTTTAATTTTTTTTAAATTATGCTAAACATAAGCATTAATTAAGCTTTTAGTATTTTAGTTTAAAAACAAAAGGTGCTGGGTATAGAAATATATATGTACTAGCACAAGCAACACTTAAAAAGAGTTTTGCAAAAGCTTTAAGAGCATAAGATTAGAAAAACATTGACATTAAACACCTGAATACACTTTTTTCTCTCCAATTAAGAATATTAAATGCTTGGGAAAAACAATGCAATTTTTTAAACTTATTTAGTATATTAAAACGGTTTACTGTAAAAAATATTTTTTTTATCAAGTTGTTTAAATCCCTCTATACATTTTCCATAGCTTCTGTTATTAACAAAAATAAAAATAAACGATTTTAACTGATGAATGTTCATATACATATGTACATACATTTGTATATGTTAGCGACATGCAGCTTTTTCAGATCCAAATGCTTTAAAATAAATAATTGGAAGCCCCAAACAATTTGCATTCCCACTCCCTTGTATGAAAAATAAAATATCTCTACCGTACAAACATCGATGCGTATAAATGATAAATATGTATTGGAAATCATATATAAATCATTCGCAGCGTTGTATTAATATATTTTAAAAATTTTTATTCAGGGACCGTAATAATTATTCCAAAAGAATACATCTCAAAAAATGTTATTTTTTTTTATTTTATTATTATTTTTTATTTTTATTTTCTTGTCAAAAAATAATAATTATTTTTGGACGCAAAATAACTTTTTTAAATGTTTATAAAATAAATTGTGATGATGATAATCGTTATTTTTTTATGTTAAATTAATTAAAAAAGAAAAACAATTACTTTGGTCAAAAAAATTAAAATAAAGAAATTTATGCATATTATTTTCTGAGAAAAAATTTAAAATCTTAAATTTAAAAAGCGCTTTGTTTTCAATAAATGTGGTTTAATATTATCAAAATGGGGACTTTACTTAAATTTCCAAAGTTTTCTTTTACATGATTTTTTTACTGTATATTAAAAAAAATATTATTTTCAGTCACGGTTTTTTTTAATTAATATGCGCAATTTAAAAAAATTATTTCAAATGTTTTTTTTTTTAATTTTTTAAAATATTTTAAATTATTTTTTATTGTATGAGCCAGTTTCCATATTAAATCTGTGACAGTTAGGAAAATTTCGTTTGTATCTTTGATAGTTTTTATTTGCTGTTGAACTCAATTTGGTTATTAAACAACTGCAATGCCTTAAAAATATATAAAAAAGCATCTTAAAAAAATTATAAATACTGAGTTGCGACTTTTTATGGTTTGGTGCGTGATTTGTATTTATTTAATTTTAAATTAAAAACTTCTTCTTTTCACAGTTTAGCTCTTATTTTAAAAAAATTATATATAAAAATATATATATATAATAAATAAATATAAAAAATAATATAGAAATAATTTCCTCCAGATTCTAAAATTTTTTCCATGTTAGTGGAAAATAAAATAGAAAAAAAAAAATAATTACTTTTAACACCAGTTTTTGATAAACAATTAAGAGGACAGAAATTTCAGTGTTTTCATTCACCATATAGACTTTGATTCCAATGTCTCTTTTTCTATTTGAAAAAAAAATATTACACCAATAGATTCTTGTTATATGTATACATTAATTTATGTGTATGTGTACGGATGCGAACCAAAATTTAAGATGTGCTTTAAGGACTTTTAAAACAACCTTAAAATAAAAAGTTGATTTCAAAAAAGGAAATAAAGCAAATTTTTCGAACAAAATTTTCCTTGATTGCCAACATAACATAAAAGAGGAAACCACTCTTTAATGCAAAAACCTTTGCAAACAATGCAATCAATATTCACAAATTTTCAACCGCAATGAAAAAGTAGAAAACAGCTTTCGGCTTTACTTTACCTCAAAAAAACTTTTTTAAAAATAAAACTCAATTTAAATTTTTTTTTGTATCAAAATCAAGTGTATTTTAAACAAATATCATTTATGTCATCACGTCTTCTGTTTTAAAACTAATAACATTTATTCTAACCAACACTTTAAAAAACAAGTAATTTCCGTTAACTTTTGTGTATGTTAATACCGATACATGCAAGTGCATGACAAAATACTTACAGATACACATTTATAAATACATATCGTCGTCTACAAATTATTGTGTTTCATAGAACACCTAAGTCAAAGACCATTTATTCATTTATAAAACATACATGTTCAATTCACTAATTCCAACATTCGTACTATTTTACGATATCTTAATATAATATTTACATTTTTTTGTTTGTAATTTTTATATACAGTTGTACTTAAAATACACAAAACAATTTCATATGTTTTTCAAAATCTTAAATTTTTAAACTTTCATTTTTGTAGTGGTCTATATGGGCATTTTGCTTAAAATTGCAATTAAATTACATTGAAAAGACTTTCATATTCAAATATTTTTTTTCTAAAATTATCTATTTTTTTTGACAAAATGAAGTATAATAATAGTTCAATAAAAAAGCATTTTCAATTCACAACTAAATTAATCAGGCGACTGTTCTAATAGTCAAAAGAACTTGAGCAAATAATTTACAAACGACGATATTTATTTTTGTATAAACTTTTTTTTTTCTAACTAATTCATCATTTTGAAGCTGACTCTTCAAGCGATAAAATAAATTAACTTTAATAAATCTTTTTTTCTCTTTGCTAAATGGCATCAAGTGCTGTTGAAGTATGTGTTTTTCTATATTAAGTTTTGCTTACACAAACATCTAATTTTGGCGTTTACTTTGAACAGATTTAAGAACATAAATAAACGTTTATTTTATGTGTTTTTATACGCATGTACTTGTGGGGGACAGGTTGTACTCCTTGTAAATTTGAGCAAAATTTTTGAGTATGTTAAAACTTTACTTGGGCGTAACACAGTTTTATATGAAGTGTTTTTGACATCGAATAAATTATTATACTTTGCTTTAGTTATGAGGTAACGAATCTCACACATTATGTAGTATTTGTATTCAGCGAAACTTAAATGAGGTGTTAGCTTTGCAATGATGTGGGACAATTTGAATTAAAAGAAGTAAGAGCGCTTTATTCGGCTGTGCCAAAATTTATATACCCTTTACATTGGCTTTTCGAACCCCGAACTTTTTTATTTTTTATTAATTTTTTGTTAATGAAATATTTTTAATTTTTAAGAAGAGGTTGGTGTCATATTTTGTATAGCACTCCTTTTAGGGGGTTGTGAAAAGGGGTAAGTAGGTTAGGTTTGGTTAGGTAGAACAGGCAGCCGTTGAAGGAAAGGATACAGCTCATTTGGGTCCGCTTAATTTGGTCCCTTTGTGTTACCTGGAGAGGCAGATAAAATAGGTTGAGATAGAAGGAAGAAGAAATTAAGAGAAGGATAAGAAAGAAAGAACAGAACATGAAGCAATCTTGCGAGGGTCTCTGGTGGTAATCGAACCAACAACCCCCAGACTGGTAAACTCGTGCACTTACCACTGATCTACCGGGGCACACTTTAAGGGTGAGTATCTTCTAGGCAAATGTTTGCAAGGAAAAATGGGTTGACTCCTACCTTTGACCTATCAGCGGGTACCCTGGGAGCTGAGCCCTACTAAGTGATGGAGATAGTGGATGTATATATATTGGGAATATGTTTGGGAGGGAAACTGATTGGGGTCGTTTGTACACGTAATTTCTCTAAAGCCGACTCAGGGGATGTTATTAGCGTTTTTAGCATCGGTTTTGTATGGAAAATTCCTTAGGTGATTATGACAGGGGGTGAAAATGTTTTAGAAATGTATTTGAGAGGGAAAACTAATTGGGGTCTGTGATATATTTAATTCCTTTATGAGTAATTTCCGGGAAGTCGAAAGGGTTTTTAACCTATTCTTTTTTTTTTTGACAGCCGTGTTATTTTTTGGTTTCGGTCTTACACTTGACCTTTGTAGGAGCACCCTCAAAGCGGTGGTAGAGATTAAAATTCAATTTAAAAAAATAAACTTTGCATTACAAGCTTGTTAGGGGGCAGTATTAAGGTGTAAGTGGGTTCCACAAAAATGTTTGTGAGGAAAAATTAATGGGAGTCAGTCTTATATTGCACTCGTGTAAAAGCAACTCTGGGCAAATTAACAGAGTGATTATATCTCGGTCAGTTAACAGCAGATTTTTCTAGATTTCAATATCGATTTACTCGCAGATATTTTAGTAGTTTGATACCACTAAAAAGTTGATGTCAACCATAATACGGACAGACGGGAAGATGGACAAATGGGTATACGGACAGACAAACATCGCTAAATCGACTTCCCTATCTATAAGAACGAAGAAAATATATACTTTGTGAGGACGCAATTGAATATTTATGAAATTACAAACAGAACGACAAACTTTTATATATCTTTATCGGGGAAGTAAACCATCCCCTATTAAATACCTATTTATTTAATTTATTCATAAATAAATTTTGTTTTTATTTATATAAAACATTATATTTATTTAAAAATATATTTAATTTTTTTTTGTTATATTATGTTGAATTTTCTGCACAAAAATAATGAAAGTAAAAAAAGTATATTGGTTATATAAGTGATAACATCCCTTAAGCCCTTATGACACTTGCTTTTTTCTTAATTGATTGCTTTTGGATTGAAAGAAAGAAATAGCAAATGTTAGATAGAACAAAATATATATGTATTATGATAAAAAGTAAACAAACGAAACAATGTTGCCCACTTGATATTTTGTTGCAGAGCGGAAAATCTGAAATAAAATTTAATAAAAGCGCGAAAAATCGCTTTTTTAACTATAAACTGATCAAATTGACAACATGTTTAGAGTTTTAATCTTAAAACATCAAGTTTAAGTTAAAAATTTTTACATTTTTTTTGACAGCTTCTGCTTTTTTATCAATTGCATTTGGGGAGCTTTTGACGTTTTGGTATTTTTCTTTAAATAGCTTAACTCTTCACACTTAGTGTAATTTTCCTATATTATAAGTAGGTACTGTTCTTCAAAGTTTATAAAATGCAAAAAAAAGCAAGTGTCATAAGGGCTTTAGTCTCTTACGGCTGGCGTTAATATATAAATTTTAATGTATAAAAAATACCTTTATGAACGTAAAGCAATTAAAAGTGTATAGAAGGTTAAGCTGTTTACTTGCAGCATAAAAAATAATAGAGTTGGTCAAAATCGATCTTTTTAGTGACTGGGTCATCTTTGTTCAAACAAGTTCGTTCTTTTTATTTTGTTGTTAACTTACAGTTTATAGTTCTGAATGCTCTGTAGGCTCTTTATTTACTTTCACCTATTTAACTTATAATATGAAAAAGAAAATTCACCACTTAAGTGACTAAAAAACATATTTAATTTAGTTTTTATTTCCATACATATTGTTTTTCAAAACAGCTTTGCAAATATTGCAGTTTTCACTTTGATGTAAATAACAAGTTTATTGAACAAGGTGCTTTTTTAATTAATAGTTATATTTTGCTTCTGAAACAAAAATTTTTTCAAACTTGACATCACTTTAAAAATCCATACTGTTCATAGTACTACCCCATTCAATTGAACAAGTTTATCCTTGAACAACCCAACTCTGTTACATAGATATGAAACGATTTTTCTTCTTGGCAAACGTCAAATTTAAAATCAAAAAGTTTTGTCTTTCGTGTAGTACAAGCTGAATATTTAGATTTCAAAGAATAACATTCTTTTTTGAAAAAAAATTGGATTTCCTGGGATTTTTAGGATCCATTTTCGGGATTTGGGACTATTTTTCGCATTTTTGGTATTTTTCCCATTTTCTAGGATCATTAGATTACAAATTCAAAATTTACGCCTTTTGCTCAAGATTGAGCACGAAGTGGACAAAAGGTACTTTTTAACATTTTCGGTATTTTTTTTAAGATTTTTTGGATTATTATAGCACTAGACTTACACTATTCAATTTTTAATAAAATTATTTCCATTAAGTTTCTAGTAGGCTCTTCTTTACCCTTTTTGTTTACAAACATAAATTTTATTGAGATAATTTCATGAAATTAATCTACAAATATGAAAGCGATGACTCCTAACTCCGTTTAAGGTCGAACATCAATTAAGTGGTCAAAAGCTATTCTCTATAAATATTTAAAATATTAACTTAGAGTTAACCGGTATTGAGGTCAAAAATCAACTACCGCATTCAAAAGTACTGTTTTCACAGTTTTAGTTATATTTTTTGTATGCATTTTTTGGGACTATAGCTCTAGAAATACGACACAAAGTGCTATAGATGGGCCAAAAGAAATCACCCTATTGGAAGATGCTTTTATTTATGCAAACGGCCAATATCAAATCTGTTTTAACATTTGTAGACCAAACAGATGTATAATATAAGTGAATAAACGAAGGAGCGGTACACTTCCCAAGAAACCAAAATAATCGTGTCTATTTTTTTGTGGAACAGTTTTTCTGTAGTGCTGGCTCAGCGTGAATTCCGTCGCCGATTCCCCAGTTGCCCGGCAATTACCCATCATCCGCTGGTTGTTTTAAGCCAAATTTTGGTCAAAGACCTGCGCATGTACAAGGTCTAGTGTATGCATTAGCTGCTGCCTGTCGACCGCCAAACGTGTGTGACCTACGCCCAAGCCATCCTCAATCTCGAGGTCGAAGTGGACGATTTTTCGACCAAAACTATAATGAGCGATGAGGCTCATTTCCACCTCAGCGGCTTCAAAAACAAGCAAAAAAAGGTTCAGATAATAAAATTCAAAAAATAGAATCGAAGTTTTTCATTCAGAAAAAAAAGAGAGCCAAACAATACCGGATGACTTCCTTAGGCCCACCATGTACAAATACTTAAACTTATGAATTTATAAAAAATTCTTTCCATTCGTCTCTAAGAAATTATTTATTTAAATTTTTCCATTTTTTTTTTTAATGTGGATAAGTTTTACTTTACTTTGCTTGCTTTTCTTTAATCAGCCGTCTTAAAATAAAGAGAATTTAAAAAAAAACTATAGAATGTATTTTAAGCGAAAAAGTACATGTATTAAAGACTTTCAGAATAATTATTAAAACCTTTCAATAAAAATAATCAATATAAATCATTTAAATTTTAATGAAAGAAGAAAAATATTTAATATCGTTTTTTATTAAAACAAAGTATTTTTGCAAAATAAAAAAGCTTAAAACAAAAACCAAACAAAACACAAAGATAAAAGTTCAAGTTAATCAAAACTTATTTATTTCCTTGAGGGTTAATGGTTATTAATGAGTTAAATCTAATACTTATTGGAAGGGAAGGTCATAAAACAAAAAAGCAAAGTAAAAAAATATTAAAGATATTTTGTTTGTATGACATTAGCTAGCGACCTTTAGATAATGAATATATTTTGCTGTATTTTTATTGAACTTTAGTAAAAATATATATAAAAGTCTGGGCTAAATTTCTTACATGTTCTTGTGCCACCAAATAATCAAAACCGTTTAAATTCATGACCCAAACCTAATGACACTTAAAAGAAAATTTTTAAAAATTACTGCTTTCTAATAAGTAATCGAAGTGAATAAGATAAATTCATTTCGTGTATAACGAATGAAAAGAATAAATCATGGATGTCAAGGCACCAAAAAGTAACAAAAGCGACATAAGAGCCAGCAAAGCCACTCATAGAACAACAGCAACAACTCAAGTGAATAATAATGGGTGTATGTGGGATGGGGAAAGGGAGGTAAAATTGCAAAATAAAAAGAAAACGTTGTCCTATTAAATCAAAATCTAGTTAAAAAGTCAAATCATATTGGAATCAATTTTTACATTAAAGCAAAAACGTGTACATGCATGTATATGTGAATGTGTAGGTATAAGAATTGAAGTAAGTATTGGTGTGCAGGGTTTTCATATTACTGGCTTAACATTCAGTTCTCTAAGCCCAATTTTTTTCGAAATTAAGAATTTAAGTGCACTTATGTAAAATAAGTTAAAATATCTTGACTACAAAGACAAAAACCTACAATTATCTCGGTTTTTTTCTGGTTTTTAGCAGTGATAAGCAAAAACGCTAAGTCCTAGTTGCTATTAAAATTTAAGTTTGGCCATTTCTGACAAATTGTTTAATCACATCACAAAAAATCGATAAATTGTTGTAAAATATTTTACGTTTATCGAATACAAAAGAGTGCAATAGTCTTTCGTCTCCCCTGTAAAATTTTAAAATATGGACTTAGAGCCTTTGCATTTTAGGCCAGCGATACTTCACAAAGTGATAAGTGTATATATCAGTTTGTCACTCCGTTTGTAGTATCTACAATATTTACTTTGGACCACATAAAGAACAATAAAAAGATTCAAGTGTTAGATCATGCTCCAACGGATCAAGGAGTTAGCAATAGGATAAGTACTTCGATGCTTGAGAGCAGGGTTATGAATTCTAAGAGAAGGTGGGAGGTTATTTCACCTCTTTTGGTTAAATGGTCAATGGTATATTGGGAAAGTTTGTTGCTAAATACAAACCGTTGTATATGCAGAATTTGATTAGGGAAACATTTTTTTAAAAGCCAAAAAGCTTTAGCTGGTGGCTTTGTGTGCACTTTCAAAGAAGCGGGCTAGGAATGAACTCTGACAAAAGAGAGCTAGTCTTTTTCACAAGGAAGTAATGGGTAGGGGCTTCTTAAGACATGACACTAATTGGAATAGAGTTTAGGCTGTTATGTGAGCTCTAATATCTTAACGTGGTTCTTGAGAGCAAAGAATACACAGAAAAGTATTAAAAAGGGGCTTGATTGCTACAGGGTGTCTGTCTGGTAGTGAACTTATACTTTTAAATCTAAACCTTCAAAAAGTAATAAATAATTCTGAGGAAGGGTGGCACCGTTGGAATTATCGATTGTGCGGATTTTTCAGTCATGATGTCACAGTGGTCGAGTGAGCATCGCGCGCTCGCTGTGAAGACATTTTTTTAAGAGTAATGATTCTTACGTATTTGCTCGTCGACAATTTAGTTCAAAATTTGGTATTCTGCGAATTCGTGATTGAGCAAGTGTAAATTTTATTTGTTCGTGTGGAGACTCCACGCAACGGCTTTGGTTATGAATGTCTCACAGCCGGGCCCAGTAGATCTTCAAGGACGCCCGAAACTATTAAGCTGGTTAAAGGCAGTTTACGTGAAAATCCGTGGCTTTCAATACGGAAAAGAGCAGCCTTATTTGGATTTCCAAAAGCGATTACTCATAAAATTTCAAAAATGGGTCTAAAGTTCGATCTTTTTAAAATTCAAATCCTTCAAGAAGTGAAAACAAATTAATTTGATTTACGCAACAATTTTTGTAAAACACTTTTGGAGCATTTTCGCACTGTAAATCCCATTTTTGGGAGCAAGGAGGCTCATTTTCACTTAAACGGCAACGTCAACAAGCAAAACTGCGGTCACTGGCCTCCAAGAGTCTACAACCCTCGATCAAAAAATCAAAAAAACACTGTATTAACCCAGGGTAACTGTTTACTGTGCCTTATCTACGCATGAAATAATTGCATAATTTTGTTTCAAAAATGTTTTAGGCCAGGCGACGAATGTCAACGGGGAAAATTATCAACGCGTGACTACGGAACTTTTTTTATCAATCCTGCGGGCTCATCCATCGTACTATTCACATATATGGTTTCCATAGGGTAGGGCCAATGCACACGCAGCCAGAGCTTCGAAGAAATTGCTTCGGGAAAATTTCCCCCAAAACTGATCTTCCGCTTTGGGGACATTCCATGGCAACCGAGGTCACCCGATCTAACTACCATGAATTTTTTATAGGGCTACCTCCAAGAAAGGGTTTATAATAACAATCTCTAATCTATTACCCCTTTAAAGGAAAATATTTGTTGATAATTCAGCTCAATTGAACCAAGTTTACTGCAGCGTGTAGCCCAGAACACAAGGTTTCGTTTTGAACAGTGTGTTCAACTCGACGGAAAAAATCTGGATGACATACTCTCTAAGAAAATAAATCCGCATTTCCATTCTATTGTTCAATGCTCCTAATGGAATATTGCGTCAATTATTACGTTTTGTATTTAAGATTTTATTTAGGGGTTACCTTAGACTGATGTTGGTCACAAATATGTTTTAGATCTTAATAAAACAGTTTTTTAATTTTTGGGGTTTTTTGCTCGACGTTTCGTTGGCTTTTTTCCAACTTCTTCAGGAGCGGGATCTTGATTGAAGTTATTGCTACTTTTACATATTAAAAATCTGATGTATTGTCAGATTTGTATAAAAATTTTTAAAAACTGGACATTACAATATGAATAAATAAATAAATAAATAAATTAACAATTATTTACGGCACAAAACAAAAATTATCACAGTTTATTATGCTATCACAGTTTAATTTTTTTTGTATTTAAGTTTAAAAATATAAGTCTGCCACCAGACACCCTGTACTACACACGCAACCGAAGACGGTAAGCTGGGTTTACCAAAAAATTGTGAGACCCATTCTAATTAAAGGATGCACTGTGTGGAGGGTTTTCGCTAAGGTCCAACAATGGGCTTTACTTGGCATGACTGGTGCCACAAGAAGCCGGTGTTTTTAGATCAACTATATGACCGCAGACGTCAGTTTTAAGGAGACATTGACAATTATAATCAAAAAGAGGGAGTGTTGATTAGAGTTTGATAGCTTTTTAAAGAGGTGTGAAGATTTTACTGGCGGATCTTAGATGTATATGGGCAACGAAACCATTTCAATATCTGATAAGTGCAGTGTGTTCCAGGTGAAGGATCTAGCTATTTTAAGGGCACCAGACCTTGTACTGTAAATGTTCTAAAATATAATGAGGCAACTATTTATGGAATAAGAAAGGCAGTCCTTAGGGTCCTTAAGGTTGCATTGCGTCATGTCAAAGAGGATACGAGATTAAAGAAAAGCATTTGGGGAAATTATGGCTTTTTTATTGTCACACCTGGGTGGGGGTTGTGGCTCTGCAACATGGTTTAAAATTAGGAGTTAGTTGACAAAATTACTTGTAGGGACTTTAATCTTGAGCTGGAAAATAAGGGAAAAATTAAAGGTCCTCCAATGGGCAATTGGGTAATGGAATTAGGATGCCTAACATAATAATTCTTCAGTGGTTAGATAGAAGTAACCATAAGATTTGTTGTGGTAATATGACTGGAGATAAGCTCAGCACTAGGTAGATGATGAATTTGGGGCATAGCTGGGCCCGGCCCGCTTAGAGCAAGGATAAGCGGATGAGATCGTGGAACTTCAGATCGTTTTAGAAAAGGTAAGGATAAAGAAAAATAAGAGTGAAAAAGCATTTTCTCCTTGACTGTTCCAAATTGAGAAATTATAGAATCAAGGGGCTGGGCAAAAGATTCTACGAAGTACTACTAGTGATATTTCGAGTTTTAAACTGGAAATCATAATTGATTTCAATATGAGAATCAAGTGGCTAAGGGATAGGCAAAAGAGAGGACAGTTTTAAATGGGCCGTTTAGTTAATTTTTATCTTCAGCCGCCTAAGACTAATGCTGAGTAGACACTATGTCATTTTGTGACATCGTAAGCAAATATATAAGTGTGTGATTAAAACTTTTGTCAATTAATTTATTTGTTCGGTTTGTTTTCTTATGATATGCAGCCACAACAAAGAATGACACCATCTTCTTTTATTCTTTACTTGAAGTGTAGGGAAGTCCATTTTGACCTGTTTGGCTGTCCATTTATTTATACCAAGTTTCGGAGGCCAAGTAAAGTCTTAAGGGCCGCGTTTTTGCATTAAACTATAAGAAATATCCCTATCGGATTTCTGTTTTTTAATAAGCAAAATCGATTAACTACAGACCAAGATATAAATCCAAGATAAGTCCCTATAGATCTCAGTAACCTTTACCACTGTGCCCACAAATTTTGGGATGTACACTTTAAAGACTGCGACCTAGAAGGGAAAAACATTCTTTTTAAAAAGGCAGGAAAATTTTGAAATTAAATAAAGATAAAATGTTTAACACTCTATACATATCTCGAACACTGTCACAGTTATTAATTTCAAACCTGCTGCAAATAAATTTAAGTACGAAATCTGAAAATGCTTTCATTATTTTTGTTATATGTGTGTTATTTAATACATCGTTACCTTAATATAGAAAGGCTCTAACACGTTTTTCAACGCCCAGATTGTTGTTGATTTCAATAAATTTCGACTTTAAAAATAAGATATATTTGTATGTATGTTTGCATTTTAATAGATATTTTACCAAAACTGTTATCTTTACTTTTGCGTATGTATTGTCGTCTATTGTCTTCTCAACTAGAATGATAACAACGAATCTACATATAACAGACAATTACTCATTCATCTATTAATTCCCTTTTCGCCAACACACATAAAATCGCAAACAACAAGACTTAGCAAAGAATTCTAACGCTTTTGTTTTAAAATAAAAATAACAACAACTGCATAACATGGACCATAGAGAATATTGAATTTAATTCAGACAACTGAAATACTTAAATGATTTTCAAGATTTTCTGTCAATGATAATGAGCAAAAACGACATCGACAACAATGATGATGGTAGTGGTAATGATGCTTGTTATCAAAGAAAGAGATAATTATATCAAAGCATACTAATACAAATGCAATAGCAAATGTGTAATATATGAATCCTAAATGTTAACAAAGACAGTTAGTGGCTGCATGTATGTGTATGTGTGTATGTGACCATGGCATATAAAAATATTTCTTGAAACCAATAACAAAATAAAATCTACAAAAACACTTGAAAACTAACGATGTACACAAGTGTTTAAATATGTAAAGATTTTATTATCTTTTTTTTCTTATGAATAAATTGATGCCTTCTTCTTCTTCTCTTTTGATTCTTTTTTCAATACTCTAAGGCTATTTTAAGTGTTTTTGGCTGACATGAATGAACAATTATCAAATCAATTTCTTTAATAAATAACGAACAAAGTGGTTGTATAAATTTTATTTTATAAAAATTCTTTTCATCATTTTACTGCACCAAGGTTTCTCCTCCCAGTTTTAGTAGTCAATTTCTTAGCAATCAACCTAGAGATGATATGATGTCAAAGTCATAGACATCATCTTCATTATCAATATTAGAATAGCATATGTGTAATATAACATCTTCATATATTTTTTATATATGTATTTAATATATATTAATTACATCAATAAAGCATAATAGTGGTTTGATTAATTTTTTGTAAAAGTTTTTGAAGGTTAGACAGGAGGATTAAATTGTTGGTAATTAAATAGAAATTAATGACTTTATAATTATGAAACATATTTGGCAAAAAAAATTCCACTTGATTTGTTTTAGCTTACACGTGCTGTGAATTCTGTAATTAGTTAAAGAAATATTAAACTACAAATAATTAAAAACTTGGAGTAAAACTTTATAAATTTTATTTATGTAAAAAAACAAGAGGTGCAAAAAAATCTTGAATACGGTCGCTTAGTTGCGACTGAATATATTTGTTGGCTTCGATTCCCTGATGATGAAATGTGTTATTATACTTTTTGCAAAACAACTTCTTATCAAAATACATTGAAAAGGTGGACAACTGATCAGCTGTTTTTAATTTTCATCAATCAATACTCCTTATCTCATCAAACTTATTTACTATACTCAAATAGAATTTATTAAAAGTTGGTGCCACCTTAGGGTTAAGACATAGCGAAGCAGGAAGCACATTCACAAAATTTATCATTTTCTTACTGACACTTCAACTTTGTTTTTATAAACTGCACATAAGTTATAACGGTATACATACGTTTGTAATTCCGTTTGTAATTTTTTAATATCCATCTGCGGCCCCATAAAGTATATACATATTTTCTTGAGCCCTATAGATATGAAAGTCGATTTAGCGATGTCCGTCTCCCACCTGTCCATGTTATGGTTTAAATAAACTTTTTAAAGCCCCCCGAAGTCGCATAGATCCGTAAGTAAACTATCTGAAACATCTGCAAGCAAATTTCTATCCCCCGCTAACTGACCAAAATTTAAGCCAAAAACCAGAACTACCTTCGTTTATTTCTCTTAAATTTATACATAGAAACCGCTAAAACTGCCCCGAAGTTGCCCCTTCACGGTCGCAATATAAGACTGACTTCCATTAATTTTTCCTCGCAAACATTTTTGTGGAAAATACTTACTCCCTATCACCAGCCCCAGAAAAATTAGGCTAAAACCCCCTACAACTTCCCCAGAGTCGCCCTTAGAGGAATAAAATATATTACAGGCACCCATCAGTTTTTCCTTCTAAATATATCTTAGAATATACTTACCCCCAATCTCCATTACCTGCGTGGGTTGACATACAAAATATACAAAACTGATGTAAAAACGCCCATAAATTCCCTAGAATCTGCCTAACAGAAATAAGGTGTAAGACCGGCCACAATTAGTTTCGTCTCCCAACCATATTTCTAGAACATACTTACCCTCTATTTTCATCGCATAAGGGGGCTCCTCCCTGTCAACATCCCCTAAAACGATTACCATACAAAATTTCAAAAAGTCAAGATAAAACTTTGCTGTAGTCAACCTAAGAGGGTTAAAATAAGAAATATTTCATAAATAAAAAAAATTAATCAAAAAAAAAAAACGATTCGGCACAGCCGAGTATAGCACTCTGACTTATTTTCTTATAGAAACGTTTGTTTATGTTTGCTATTCACAAAATTACGCCTAAGCCGCTAGTTTTTTTTTTATTTTTAATAAAAATGTTCTTCTTAAGACTAATGTTTATAAAGTAAAAAATAAAAAAAATGTTTAATTCTTCATTTTCAAAAAAACGAATTTAGTAAGAATTGAACCTGGGCCTGAAGTATTAATAAAAACTTTACACTTTAACTTTTGGTTTTACCTGCAGCAAAACTTTTATACAGTGGTTCCTATTTCATTTCACGTTTAAGTTAAAAAAAATTTGATTCACTAAAAAGTCATCCATTCGTTTTTGCCCACACAGTAAATAATATTTTTAGTCCCATCAAAAGCAGATCATAACCTTAGCAAATTAATTATATATGACCTATTTATGCAGCTAGTTGGTAGGGGTTAAAATATGATCACTTATGCTTTGGGGTTAAAAATGATTAACATGTAATATTTGTTAATTTTAAAATTGTTATCTAAGATTTTCCAATTATTTTGCAAGCTCTTGTTACGTTTGGTATTTTTTCACGAATATTTTTAATTGACTGAAATTCATTTATTATAAGTGGACCTCTAGATTTCTTTTAGCATTTGAAAATTCGATTTTAAAAGGCAGACGTACTAACATGGCTAACTTGACCATTATTTTAAGAACAATGCATAATGCACTTTGTGGTGTTACCAATGCACATTGGTCAAAAATTAATTTTTTTTGGCCAAAACTATTTTTGCAAAATATATCAATTTAATTTATTAATAAATTAGTTATTGTAAATTATTATAACAATGATTTATCGAATATATGAAATTTATGCATTAAATATCAAAAAAATATATTGAAAACCCCTATGTAAGCCTAAGGATTTCAAGTTTGTTTTAGACAGACATATTTGTTTGCTTCAAATAAAAATATATTAGATAGGATCAACATGTTTCAGTCAATACAATGCATAAAAATGAAAAAAAATATAAGTGTTAAATAAAATATTTATTAAATATTCTAGCTTTAATGTCCTGCAATATCTAGTTCATTGGGGAGTAATATTACACCGTAAAGTTTTTCCTGAAGTATCGATTAATCTTAATGGTATTACAGTGGCTGCAAAGAGGTTGTAATTCGTATTTTGAGGTGAGCTTGAATTACTTAAACCTTGCTTAAGTTAAGCTTGGCCACTACTACGGTCAGATCAATAACTCAAAATAAATTCTGGCGAAATTAGTGCTCTATTTTCATTATTATTCAATATTTGATTACACCTAAAATTACTTCTTTTTGCGATTCTACAATTCTTGCTGCAGTATGTTGCAACAGCATTTGTAAAGTTATTTTTGATTTACAAATATATTGCTAGGCCTACAGAGAGCTTTCACTGCCAAAAGTCTATAAAAGGGTGGAAGTATTTTGCAATTTCTTTGTATCTATATTCTCCATGCGAATATTAAAGCATTGCTTTTTTGTGAAGTCGATTTCAATAAGAAATGCAAGATCTTCCTAGTCAAAAGTTAAACAGGATCTTTGAAATTTTTAAAGCATAACTTTCTGATTTTAGATGGACGAATTAAACTTTTAATTTTATTTTTTAAAACAGCAGCTAAATCATTTTCCCCTTTTTTCAGGCTGAGATACATGCCGCATGAATTCGTAAATCTGACTCATTTTGCTTTAATTATGAAAGTCCTGTCGCTTCCCTTCTTTTGCTGCGCTCGGAAATTTCTGAATATGGTAAGCTTGGCCGACCAGCTCTTGAAAAACATGGGGCATCTGTTTGCACTTCATATATTTTGAAAACTACTTCAGTAAGCCACTTGCCATTTCGGGACTTAAAATATTTTAAGGAACTGTGACTTTCTCGTCACTTCCGCCCCAACTTATTACAAAAAAGGTGAATTTTTTCTTGTCAGTATTTATTATACTCATCAGAAGAGTTATTTTCGCCAATTGTTTTAATAATATTTGTCAGAAGAGCTTTATTTTTTACCTCTTTTGAAAAAATTTGCTGCCATATTTAAAAAAGATCGGCATTTTTGATGCTAGCGTTACCTAAGAAAAAGTGATTTTTTTTTAAGAATTGAATAAAATTTATGGATATATTAACAGATTAATACTCTATAGACTATAAGTATTTTCGGATATTTTGTTTCGCACCGGACAAATTCGGACATTTTTTTTAAAGTTATAATTAATTTGAAAAAAACTTTTTTTAAATATTTTTTATATGCCTTCAGATAAAGCAAGTTTTTTTGAAATCTAGCTATTTCATTTTTAAAAATTCTTTAGACACATTATAAATACTTACTTTCAGCTTGATAATCCATAAATATTTTAATTGAATTTTCGTTATTTGTTTCTTAATTATTTTTCGATCAAACACTTCAAATGCACTACTCGCACTAAATTGTTCAACAATATCGAAAAGTTGTACGTTTGTCGCTGTACACATTAACAGTAAATAACTGTATATAAAAACAAAATATTTTTTTTTGTGATTTTAAGTGTTTATAAAGTTATGAAAAGCGAAAAACTGCAAAACAAGACAATAAAAAAAATACATTTTGGCCAGAAAAAATTTATTTTTGGCCAATGTGCAATGGTCAATACATTTGTTTGTTCTTTTATCACACATAATACATTCAAAATCAAATATTTTATAGAGCTATGATTAATTAAAACTCCTTTTGGTTATTTTGATAAGATGCACTAAATGTTAAAACCAAAAAGAATTTTAGGCTAAAATAATAAAATTTTATAAACATTATTTTCTTTTTCTCACTTTTGCTTAAATTTAACGAAACGGCATTTGAAAGCAATTCAAATATTTTTTTTTCTAAAATGGTCTTTTTTTTGACAAATTTAAATACAACAATAGTAAGATAAAATAAAATTTTCAATTTACAAGTAAACTAACAAGGCAACTACTTTAATAGCCGTTAAAACAATATGAATTGATCAAATGTTTTTAATAAAACTTAATATCAACAAGTTTTAAATTTGTTTTCTTTTTCTTTTTTGCAGGTAAGCTAAAAACATTCACCATGAGTGAGTAGAAAATAATATATTTTGCATATAAATAATTAATCAAAAAACGTAAAAAACACAGTATTATAAAGGTAATAATAAAAAAGAAATTTAATTATTATTTTATTTATGAGCGAATATAAAAAAATATAAATTGTTAGAAAAAGGTTAAATATCTTACAACTTGAATATGAATTTGGATTAAGTGGATAATTTATTATTTAAACCACAATTTAATAAAATCTTGAGAAAATTTTATTTTCTTAATATTATTTTTAATTTTATTTAAAACAGTTTCCTCACGTTACTTATTTACTTTAACAAAGTCCCTATTATTTTTTAAATATTTTTTTTTTGAATGTGTGTTATTTAAAGCCCCCCAATTTTGCACAGACCCATTTGTAGTATTAAACTATCAGAAATAGCAAATTGCTATTGAAATTCGGTAAAATCGCCCGATAACTGACCGAGATATAAGCCAAAAACCAGGACTACCTCTGTTTATTTCTCTAAAATTTTAACATAAAACCGCTGTTTAATGTAATCCGACCCCATTAATTTTCCTCCACAAACATTTTTATGGACCATACTAGAAGCCTTGCTCAAGCCCATAACAGGGTTGCCTTACAAAATTTTAAAAATTAGAGTTAAGCCCCCTAAAACTTTTCTGGAGTCACCCTTATAGAAATAAAATGTATCATAGACCCCCATTAATTTTCCCTCCCCAACATATTTCTAGAACATACTTACCCCCTATTTCCATCACCTAAGGGGGTTGCAATTTATAAAAAAGATGTAAAAGCTCCCATTACTTTCCCAAAGTCTACCTTTGAGAAATAAAATGTACAGCCGTCCCCTATTAGTTTCCCCTTCTAAACATGTTTCTAGAATATACTTACCCCTATCTCAATCGCCTAATGGGACTTCCATCCAAAGTTTGGGAAATGCTAATAAATTCCCCCTACAGCTTGCAAGATGCTTGTGAATAGGTCAAATGTAGAACTGATCCCAACTAATTTTGCCTTGCAAACATTTACCTGAAATATACTTACCTTCTATCTCCACCCCCTAAGGTGGTTTCATGCAAAATTTGAAAAAAAAGGCAAAAGCCCCTACAACCTTCCTGGAGTTGCCTTTAGAGGAATAAAATATATCACAGACCACCATTGATTTTCCCTCTAAAACATATTCTTAAAACATACTTTTTCCCCTTTCTCCATCCCCTAAGGGGTTGTAATATAAAATTAAAAAAAGGGTATGTATAAGGGCCAATAACTTCCCCAGAGTCAGCCGAAGAAAAATAAAGTGTATAACCGACCCCCATTAGTTGTGGCTAAGTGGCTTAGATGGTAGCGCGGTGGTGTTGTTGGAAGAGTCCCAGTTTCAAATCCAAAACGATGGGGAAATTATCTAGTATAAATTAAAAATTTTTATTAAACATAAATGAAATAAAAATAGAACGTTAAACTCTTCTATTTTAATAAATCTGCGTGAGGGAAAAAAATTTCTTTAACTTTTTCGATCAAACCTTTTAAGCTTACATTAGGTACGGTTTTAAACTTAAATCTATTGTTTTTTGAATTAAATAAGACGCAAAGGAAGAAATTCCTACTAGATAAACCATACTTCGCTTACGAAAATCCGTACTTGGTTGTAGAAAATCCGTACTAACCGCACTTTTGGCTTGATTTAAGTAAATGTTACTTAGTTTGTTTTTTGTGCTCATAATTATCTTTTAATCTGCAGATATTTGCCTTAAGTAAGTAACACAAAATGTTTTGTATTAATAATATATTCTTTTTTACAATAAAAACTTTTGTAATCCCTATTAAAACTGCTAGAAGGCAAAATATATTAAATAAGTTTTAATTTTCCACAGTGTTGAGTTTTATTACAAATACTTGTTACGTACTTAATTTTAAGTGAAATTTATTTTATTATTTTACTTAAAAACAACATAAATACAAATACAGTAATTTTATTATATACATTTACATACATATGTGTACATGTGGGGGGTTCTTATACAAATACATGTAGTTAGTGTATATACAGAAACGCAACTTTCATACTTATAATACAGAGAGATGATGCTAATGCCACTGAGTTTTAAACACAAGTATATATAAGACTTAATTACAACTTAAATATAGTTAATCTGAAAGAGTAATAAAAAAATAGATCAGTACAGCGATTAACTAGCTTGAATCCCGTTGAAAGCCCTTTTACAAAATCCCTATAAATTGTAGAATTTTCAATGTTTTTTGTAGCAGCAAACCAAAATGATTATAAATCTTAGTTTCAAAAAACTTAAACTAGAAATGTGTCCACAATGTATACGAAATTATATTCCTTGCGTTTTTACACGTTTTTAGCGAAAGATTTGCGTTCATTTTAAAAAATTTTAAATCTTTGGATAACACACTTCGCACTATATGTCATACTTACTTATGCCATTACAACAAATTATTTTATTGTAAGAGGGCATTATAAGCTCAACGATTCCCATTGACATTTAAATAACTCAATCACTTTCTTATGTTAAATTGTATCCCCACAAATGTGTTCCCGGATTAAGCATTTCAGATTAAAACTCTATCGAGCCAGTTAATAATAAACAAAAGCTTCCATATAAGGATTAATATACTTTTAATAACTTATTTACACGTCTTTTAAAAAAAATGGTCCTACCAAATTTCGTAAGATCGGCTTGTTATAGACCGTAACTCCCACCACTTAATTCGAATAACATTTTACCCCCATAAATAAAACTTGCATGTTGATATTTAAACCAAATAAGTATTGCTCAATAAATTTCATATTTAAAAAAAGTAAACGTAGAAGCTTATATTTTTCTAAAGATTTAAGCGTTTTTATTATTAAAAAAGTCTAAATAAGAAACGCGAAAACAACTTAAGTTTATCACAGCTGGCAATTGTTGCAACTCTATTTGAACAAGATTTAGTTTTTACTCGTTTTTGATTTTAAAAATTTAAGTTTAATTTAAAATCTCATTTTTGTTATTCCATAAATTCAAAATCATGCAGTGTGTGTTATGCATGTATCAACTCAATTGTCAATTAAGTCTGAATTTAAAGATTTTCTTTCAACTTTCCAATTTGTATTCCGTTTATAACACCTTAAGTCTCCATCTGAGACCCCATAAAGTATATATCTCCCCGGTCCTTATAAATAAGGAAGTCGATTTAGCGAAGTTTCTTTGTCCGTCTATCCGTGCGTCAGCCTGTCAGTATTACTGTTGCAACCAACTTTTTAAAGCCTTCCAATGTTGCACAGATCCCTAAATAGTATTAAACTATCAGAAATATTTGCGAAAAAATCGCTTTTAAAATCCAAAAAAAATCGCCCAATAACTGACCGAGATACAAGCCAAAAACAAAGACTTCCTCTGTTTGTTGCTCTAAAATTTTTACATAAAAACCTCTACAACTGACCCGTTGCTTTCCCTACATAAATGCCATGTAATTTCGTCTCCTATTAGGTTTTCCTTACACCCTATGCCAGCCCCCTAACAGGGTTGCCATACAAAGTTTAATTTTTTTGTAACTTTTAAAATCACTTCCACAGTTTTCAGGATGTTCCTACAAAGGTCAAATTTTAGAACGACCCCAATTTATTTTTTCTCCCAAACACTTTTGTTCAACATACTTACCCCTTATCTCAAGCACCTAACATGGTTGCAATACAAAATTTTGAAAAATTAAGGCTAAAGCCCCTACATCTTTCCCCCAGTCACCCTAAGACGAATAAAATGCATCATAGACCCCCATGAGCTTTCCCTCCCAAACATATTCCAAGAACATACTTATCCTTATCTCCATCACCCTAGGGGGTTGCCATACAAAATTTCCAAAAATTATGTAAAAACGCCCATTACTTCCCCAGAGTCGGCCTTAGAGAACAAAAGTGTACAACTGACCCCCATTATTTCCCCTCACAAACATATTCCTAGAATATACTTGCCCCATCTCCATCGCCTTAAGTAACAGCTCTCAGGGTGCCCGTGCATAGGTCAATTGTAGGACTGGCCCCAACTCTGGAAAGTTATTGAACACAACTATTATTATCGCACTGAAAACAGAATATTTAAACTACAACAGAAACAAACACCAAAATTAAAGCTATAAAACTACTTACAACCACTAAATGGCAAATGCACATGAAAACCATAAACCTTTTAAGAGAGATTTTCGAAAAATTTTAAATTGAAAATATTTTCGCTGTTTTGCACTTAAAGTACTCATTGTCTCGCTTAAAGTACAAACAAAATAATTGAAATACGTTGTAATAATATATTTGTTTATAAATAAGATAATTAAATATCTTTTTGATTGTGTTTTTTATTTATTTATCTGTTTATTATATTTCTGTTTCTTTTTTAAAAGGGTTCCATCCTTTTTTAAGTAATAATTTTGATCATATATTACTGCCTTAAATATTTTTGTTTAAGTAACTGTTCAAAAGACAAAAAACATAAAAACTGCATTATACGGCAACACAGACATACTTGTGTGAATACATGCCCTTAAAGGATACTTAACAGTTGAATTATATTGGTTTTCTGTTGAACAGAACATTTCCTGTTTAAGCAATTATTTCCTTTTTTTATTTATTTATTTAGTTTTTTAGTGGATGCTTGTGAAAAAATTATTTTTTTTAATGGCTAAAGCAATAGTATTTGGAAATTGCGAATTCTCTGATTATTTATCCTTTTAGTTTTAATTTATTTAACAGAGCTCATTGCAAATAAACTTTAAAATAATTCCTTAATAAGGAACTAAAAAAATTTAAGAAATAGAAAATCTCTATTCTAAGAAGCAAAACTTTTTGATATATTTTTTTTGTTTAAAATTCTATTTTTTCGACTTTTTTTATTTTGTAAAGCTTGAGGTCGAGATTTTTTTATTCTTCAGGGATATTTGTTTTTTTTTTATTTATGGTGTTTTCCATTCTAAAAAAAAAAGTGGAATAAGTATGTATGTGTAATATTTTTATCATTTTACACACACACTTAAAATGTTGTCCAGAAAAATTGCTTGATTTTAATAAAAACTGCATTCTGTGTTAAAAACTCGTTTGCACACAGCTGTAAAAAATGGTACTTTGTTACACTGAAATATAATTGGGGGTAAGATATGTTACACTCTTGCCAGTTATTTGTGCAACATGTTCAAAAAGGAAAACGAAAACTGTTTTCACTCTTGCATTATTTTTAGAATGGAACATAAACTCGCTCGAATGGTAGCATTAATGTAACATTTTTGCCAGAAAGGAAAACACCATTAGTTTTTTTATAACACCCAGCACTCAGGTGATAGCCGGGTTGAGAGCCACCCTTGTATATCTTCATGTTGAGAACCACCCTCGAAGAGATCTAGTTTAACTTAAACAAACAACAATTGTGCTAACCCGATAATGCAAGTCAGCACTTTCACAATGTTGTTGACCCGATAATGCGAGTCAGCACTTTCACAATGTTGTTGACCCGACAATGCAAGCCAGCACTTTCACAATGTTGTTGACCCGATGATGCAAGTCAGCACTTTCACAATGTTGTTGACCCGATAATGCAAGTCGGCACTTTCACAATGTTGTTGACCCGATAATGCAAGTCGGCAGTTTCACAATATGTTTGGTTTTATATAAATAGTAGATTCGAATAGTAATAAGTCAGATTATGTTTCACAATTACATAAAGAACAATTTAAAAAATATAATCACAACAGCCGCATACAAGCATTGCACTGGATTGGTATCAGAAAAATAGGTTATGGAAAGGAGCATGGAGGGAAAGGCGTTTGGGCACATTTTATTTAAAAACCCTCGACATTAATTGTGACCAGAAATACATTTCTAAGAAGCTCATTCCACATACGAACTATGAATGGGGCCATTCGTTGGCCAGTCGATCACAAATGGATGTGTTCTTCCTGAAGGCCGCGTATCCTGCACAAAGCCTCGGATTTCGGGAACAAGCTCCCTGATATCTTCAGAGCACATGATAATGTAGTATCGATTTAATGGTGAAACACATCCCACATTGTGAGTATGTTTAAGTGAATCAAGGCCGTTGTATACCCCAATGCCACATATGAGTACCTTATTCCGCTCCTGTATGCGGTCAATTAGCTCCAAAGCAGTCTTTGGAGCACCTGCCTGTACATACAAAATATATTCCATTTTTCCCTGATAAAGGTAGTAAAAACGTTAAGAAGATCGGATGGTGCAAATTAATTCCTACACCATTTCAAAAAACCAAAATATTTAGATGCTTCTTACGATACCATCCAATGGACATCGCTCTGGCTTTTCATGTCCAGAACATCAAGAGTTTTAGAAGACCACTTCAGGCGTATTAATGTTTTAATCGTTATTACTGTAAATCAACAAAAGGTATTCAACTCTTTAAGTTATATTACAAAAGAAGAGTCCAGCCAATGCCACCTTAGTTCTAAATTCTCAGCAAAATCTTTGCTTACCCGGTAAGTAAAGAGATAAACAAATACTAGTTACCTTTTGACCGAATAACTATTTATTTTTGTTTGAGTTGTCTCAAAATTCACGAACCCCTCTCAAAAATTGGCTTAAAAAACAATCAGTTAACTAGTTACTAGGGATTTAATGAAATTTAAATTAAACTTTTACGGTTTTAAAAAGCAGAAGTGTTCTACAAAGTCTATTTCATAGTTCTATTTTTGCATATAAACCAAAAAATGTTTTTATTAATGCCCTTACAAAAAGGTAATTTTTCTTTCGTAATGACCTTATTACATTGTAACCTGTAAAGTAATGAGACCCCCTTACACAAATTAAAAAAGATTTTCCTGAAACGTAAATCCCGTTTTTTTTTTGTTAAAGTGCAACCATGTACATACTTCTTCAAACGAATATGCTTTCAGCGAGAAGATTTAAATGTGTTTCCAGCTTACTAAAATGCTCGTTTACAAAGCTTAAGATTTTTAATTTAAATAATGGGATTGTATAATCTTTAGTCGTGCACGACCGAATATACTATTTTTATTTAGCGTTTTACCACTACACACGCATCTGCATTAATATGGTTGTCACATGTAATGCAAATATCATACTTTAACAATCACAATACACTATGTAGATGATCTAAAATTATTCAAATATACATGAAAAAATTTTTTTAACTATACTTCGATATTCATAAAAATATTTAAATAATTAATTTTTACTAATTCCTTGATAGTATGCTTAAACAATCTTAATAACAATTAAACAGACTCCATCCTGTTTTTAATGCCAGAGTTAGAAAAAAAATTATAACCAAAACATTATTCGTATGTATGTTTGTATTTGAAATATTATTCAAAATAATAATTTTGCACTTGAAAGACAACACAAATTAAAAGTCGGTTTAACTTCAGTTAACCATACTATGAAAATTGTAGTATAATTTATTTAAAAACTGGCTATTCCAGGCCCATTCACTATATACAGCGTGTGTGTTTATAATTGTATACTAGGCTATTGAACTAAATTTTGAAACTATATGTATCACCCCTCGTTAGGAAGAAAATAATTTTGAATAGGGGAAACCTTTTCTCTGCTTCTATTGAGAAATATTTAACTCAAAAAGCAAAATAAGTAATAATGTAAGTACGGAAGGTCCTACCCCTCCCTATGTCTGCTTAGGGGGTAAAAAATAAGATTAGTAAAAAATCCACCCAAATCGGATAAGTAGTTCATCCGAAAAACCAAGGAATACAAAAAAACCTTTCCTCTTCATTACATTTGAATAGAAGTATAGGTAAAAATTCCTTTACATGGTAATACATGTATTACGACATGCCAAAAAATCTTGTGGAAAAATTCAATATCTTAACATGTAAAAGCATAATGTATTCAGTAGGAGAGAATACGGATACAAAATTTGACAAGTGTTCGGTAAATGTTTATTTTCTTAACCATTTTAGACTCTAACGTATTCTTATCACATCAGAGGTGTGGAAGATTGGCAGCACTAGCAACTCTAATAAAGGTGGCTAAATTTGATGAAAAAAATACACACAAAAAAATCAACACAATTAAAATCAACGCAGACGTTTGTCTTGCTGTTTCTGCTTAAGCCATATGACATTACTACAATAGAAAACAGCTGTTTATTTTACTAACACCATCCGTGTAAACATAGAAAATACTTGAAACATAATATAATGATCTTTTCTTAAACACGGAGAAAATTAATTTCATTTTGATTGTACAAAGTCTAAATACTTTGTATTATCATGTAAAGCCACCTTAATCATAAGAATGCACATACAGTGTGTGGGTGTGTATTTTTGTATATTGTGTTTTTGCTTAGTTTAAACTCTGTTTAGTAGTAATAAAATGTGTAATAAAAATAAAATATAGCCTATGTCCGTTCCGGAGGCAAAAAATAATATGCGTCAAAAAATTATACAAATCGTATAAATTGCTCTGGAGTAAAATCAAGCCGTACAAAAAAAATTTTTTTTCTCATTTTTACATTATTTTAGATTATATAGGGTTTTACTTTTAAAACAAATTAACATTTGCTGTATATATAAATATTCCATTATATAAGCAACACGTTATTCTTAACAGACGCTTAGTTTAAATATTTCCTCATTCAAAAATAAATACTGATTTTTAATGGGGAAAAAACAATAGGTAAAAATAAAAAGGTTTAAAATCCGTGCAATATCCGTTAAAAACTAATTATTTGCTAATTTAAATAAGCAACAAATGGAAAACTATAAATGTATTTCAAAAATATGCTGTGTGAGTCTCACTTGTTTTAATATAGTCATAACTTAAAAAAGCTAAATTATAAGTAAAATATTTTTAACGTAAAAAAACTAATATTAAAATACATTTAAGAAAAAAAATGTACGATTCAATCCTCCTCAAAAACATAGCTTAGATTTTTACATTGGACTTTATTCTCCCTCAATGATGCAAATAGGAAAATATAAATTTTACACAACAGGCTTAATTAACGATTGAATGCTGTAGTTATATGTATATAGTTAAATATATGTATATACGTATATGTATGTACATATGTATATAATTTGTTCATACAAAAGTATAAAACTATATTGGTTTCCATGTGCTTGAAAGTAATTTTCAATTAACTCGTAACACAATTTACCTGAGAGGTAAATTGCCAACAAAATAATGTGCACAGTGGGATATTTATCTAAAAAAAAGGAGGTGTTAGTATAGTCAACTGCGAGAAAAGAAAGGTAAAGCTTTTTAAGGACGGGTTGTTTATAAATATGTGTACAAATAACGGGATGGGAAACCTTTAATTAGAGAAATCCGAGGTTCAAAAAGTTATTATTGGCAATAATAATACTGTTTTAATCAAAACTAAATATTTACGCACATTTTTAGGAAGACAATAACTTTGACACCACCACAACAACAAGATTACTCGACCGCAGCTGTGAAGTCACTACTTCAGACTTACAAAAAATTAACAGGTTTTGCGCTGCCAATTGATTAAGAAATACAACGCCAGCTGAAATGCAAAACTACATAACTGACAAATAAATCCCAAATCCATATTTTTACATATTTGAAAATATTTTATTAAAAATTTATTTAATTAAATATTAATTAAAAAGGCGGTTACACTATGATTGAATTATGGTAATTTGCCATCTAACAGAATATTTTCTTTGACATCTGGCAATGACGTTATCAGAATTTTGATAAATGTCTTCGGCCGATTACAGAGGGTCTGCTTTATAGGGGCTTAGAACATGAAATATAATAAGATTAGGTTAGGTTAGGTAGAACAGGCAGCCGTTGAAGGAAAGGATACAGCTCACTTGGGTCCGCTTAATTCGGTCCCTTTGTGCTAACTGGAGAGGCAGATAGAATAGGTTGAGACGGAAGGAAAGAAGAAATTTAGAGAACGATAGATAAGAAAGAAAGAAAAAATAGAAGAATGAAGCAGACTTACCAGGGTCTCTGGTGGGAATCGAACCCACAACCCCCTGACTGGTAGACTCGTGCCCACTGACCTACCGGGGCACCCGGTGAATTTCTTAAATTGACATGAAATTTGCTTTATGAAAAAGAAAATCTTCTTGCATTACAATTAAGATATCACTTCTGACATATTATTGTCACGGCTGGCTCAGGCGTAGTCTAATCTGGAGATCTGGGTTTCGATGACTTTTTCCAACATTTGTAGGCGGATAGCGGCAACAACGCGAAGTATGTTATCCTCTAAGTGGTGAATCGTTTCCAGCTTATCGGCATAGAATATCCCTACAGAAGTTAGTGCAGTGGTGTTCAATTTCAACATTTTGGAGGCCAATTTACGGATTTGAAACGTAAAACTATGCGGTTACTAAACATTTTATTCAATAAATCTTTTGTGGCAGAAGCTGTGTGACATGCAGTGATGCCTTTTCGAAACTACAGCTCTTGCGCATAATTGTTGTTAACTTGATGTATAAAAAAAAATTAGTCATAAGGCACACCAAACAGTCAGTTTTTCTAACTGTAAGAGGGGTTTTAACATATACTTGAGGATTATCAATATTTAAAATACAGCAGTTTTGCTAATCGAAGTAGTCATTTACATTAAAAATGAGGTTTAATCGCTAAACAAAATTCGCTTATGAAAATCGGCATCAATGCTAATAATTTTTTGGAACCATTAATCGAGTCTACACCTTGCTAGGTGATCGTTTGGCTTTGGTTGTTTTACAAATTAGATTTTGTGAGCGGGTAAGCCAAGATAAAATAAATGGGCAAATATCCTTATAGTGCAAAAAAATAAAAAAATTTTCTGAAGTCCAAAATTTTTCATTCTAAAATTTTTCCAAAATCATACTAAAAATTTTTAAGTGCAACCTATTTAAATTCTATGAACACATAGAAGACAGCAGGCTACCGACTACAACCTGTAAAAAATAGAATGCATGCATTTATATGTGTACAATTATATTGACGATATCAATGCCACACGCCAATATGACCACAGTTGTAGCTGTGGCCAGATGAAACTAATTTCTATTTTAATAGGCGAGAAATCAAGGAATAAAAATAAATTATACAAAAGTGTAAAGCAGTGCTGCTAATCGAGTTTCTTTTTTACTCTGCCCTGGAAGCAAAATCATTTAAAAGATTTAAACTAACTACACATAAATTTAACAAAAAATGCAAAACAAAAATAAAGAAATTTTATTTAAATGTAATTTTAAATGAAAAAATTACTTGCATTTAAAGTTTTCTGTTTTTAGTTTTTATGTCAACGCTGGTGTATGTAGGCAGCTGCCGTCTTAAAAATTATTTATTGGGAAAAATTTATAAAAAAAAGAATTTTCTGTCCATTTAGTTTTTTCTACCCCACTGATAAGCACCATGATGAGTTAGTTTTTTGTGGCTATATTATGTGTATGTGTGGTGTGTGTATGTGTGTGGTTAAATGTTTTGCTTGCAACAACAGCTGACGCTTTCTAATGGAATATTAATGTTGTTATCGCGAATGAGGGTTACATTTGGTTGTACTACTTGCAAAATATTTGCTGCTAATGGAAATGATGTCCTTAAATGATAAATTATTGTTGTTTAGTAGGAAGTTGATTTTCTGTCATTTAGTTTATGTCGATTTTTTTTTGCTATTTATGTTAATAGTGATGATGGTGAAAACTTCGAGCGAATATTAAGGCAGATGGTTGCAAGGTTTTTCTAAAAAGTCTGAACTATTAACGCTAAAGGTATTAACCTAGTTAACAAAACTATAATACAAGTTTAACTTTAATTTAAAAAAAAATATTAAAAATATTAGAGGAATTAACATTGCAGTAGATGCCGTACTTATTGATAAAAACCATCTATAACAAAGGGAAAAGTCCGACAGGTCTGCTTAATCCTATTTTTTATATCTGTTTCTATCTCTTTAAAGCTAACATAAAACAATAAAATTAGTGGTCCCAATCTAACAATGTCTACTTTTTCTTTTTAACCTATTTAACCAACTTGTAAAAAAACTTAATGGAAAATTATTGAGAATATTTTGTGAATTAAAAGTTTTCTGATTTTTATAAGGGTATATATTAGTATTTCATTCCATTTGTTATTTCTTTTGTTATCAATTTGCGACCCCATAAAGTATATATATTCTGGATCCTCATAGATATGGAAGGATAAAGCCTATTTCGTCTGCCCGTCTGTTGAAATTAATTTCCGGAGTCAAATAAAGCAACACGGACCAGTTATTGGTGTCAAACTATTACAAATACTTTTAGAGACAATTGGCATTTAAAATCAGCAAAATCGGTTTTAGGACAAAATCCGTCAATATATCCCTATATATAGTAAATATAGTCATTCTTGCCACAAAATTTGGCACTTGGTAATTGGACAATTAGGCCTACACTTTAAAGAAAAAACTTTTTGGGTGGGGCCAGGGCAAGAGTAGCTTCCATACAAATTAACAATTTTTAGGAAATTTTCGATATGTTATATCTCGAAAACTAAACCAGCTTTCGACATCAAATGATCTACAAAAAGTGATTGGACAATTAGGCCTACACTATGGAAAAAAATTTTTTGGGTAGGGGCAGGGCAAGGGGTAGCTCCCACGCAAATTTTTAATTTTTGTGTAATAACAGATATCGCTTTCATATGTTCTACAAAAGTAATGATCAAATAATTCATACATTTTGGAAAAAAAACTGTTCGAGAGGAGCAGGGGAACTAGAACATCCCATAAAAATCAACAACTTTAATTAAATTTTTAATACAGATAATGTCGAAAACCTTTAAAACTCTCGACCTCAAACCATCTACATCTATTTCTATTATTCATACGAACGTAAAAGTTTTCTATGGACTTTAAACCTGGCGCAAGGTACTTTTGTTATATTATTTGCAGTACAAAATGGCTCGGCGAGAAAACATGGCTGGGTATATTAAAAGGCCATTGTGAAGGGTTTATGAGATTCGGCACAGCCGAATATAGCGATTTTACTTGTTTTTATTAAAAAAGTTATTTTAATATTTTTTTTTTAATCGAGCTTAAGATCAGTGTTTTTTTTTTGCATTATTTTAACTTAATTTATATTTTATTTTTTTGAAAATATCTTTTAATATAATTTTAAAGCGAAATATCAGATAAAAATTGAATAAAGTTAAAATAATACCAAAAAAACCATTGACCTCAAGCTTGGTCAAATAAAAAAATTTTAAAAACAAAGGCCGAAAAAATAGGATTTTAAATTAAAAACTTATTTTATTTAAAAAATGTTTTTCTATTAATTAAATATAAAAATCTTAACATTTACATATCCCTATTGGTTCACCTTAGTTTGTTGTTTTATTGTCGATTTTTAGGTCAATCGATTGTCGTCAAATTTATACTTCAGTTCTTTCTTTATCTGTGTGTTTGTGTTTTAGGAGTTAAATAAAAAATGTTTAAATGACACTTTGTATAGAGTTTTTATATTGTTTTGATCGACCAATGAATTTTCATTAAAATTTAATTTAAAATTTTATTGTTAATATTTTTTGTTTTATTTTAACTAAAAACGTGCCAAAATGTTTTTAAAGTTATGTATTTTCGTTTTTAGTACAATGCAAAATGTAAGACATTAAATTGATATACATTTCAATTAAATGTTTTAATGTCATACACATTAACTTACAGTAAATTAATTTTAATAATGCAATAACCAAAAAATATTAAAATGACTTAAATACAATGAGAGATTTATGGAACATTTTTAATATAGATTTTTAAATAATGTTTAACTTTCATAAAACTTTTTTATTGAATTTAAATTTTAAATTAACTTTTTTAATGTGTATTTATACGAGTAACGTAGCATTTTTTGCTTTTCAAACCCACACCATTAAACTAAAAATTTTCAATGTCGATTGAAGCATGTTTTTCGGGCCATCCGTCCGGCAGATTTGGTGTCACAGATCAAACATTAGCAAAAAGTTAAAAATTTGCTCGTGATATCGCTTTTAATTCAATTTATCTTTAATATTATCATTTTTGCTATCAACTTAAGTAGAGAAAATTTGTTAAAGTTGGCCAATTTCTGTACATAACCCCACTGCAAATACCCTACCGGAATACGAATTTTAAGCACTCACTGCCACAAACAGTGCTCTATCAAATCAGAAATTTATATTATTTGTTTGTTTGTCTTATTCCACCAATTAAAGTCAATAGTAAACCGATTTTGCTGAATTTAAATAACGATATTCTTGGGGATATTTTTGATAGTTTCACAGCAAAGCGTAGTCCGTGAGATTTAGTTTGGCTTTGGTAACGTAATCTCAATAGACGGATTGATGTACAGAATAACATGGCTAAATCGACTTTCCTCTCTGTAAGGATACAGAATACATGTGACTTGTAAGGTCACAAATTAATATCCTAGAAATAGCAAATGAAATGACAAACTGGTACTTATATACCCTAATTACTATGGGTAGACAGACACTTATCCATGTCAAAAACCATTTATTCAAATTAGAGTATTGTCGGACATAAGACAATATAGAAACCTCTGGTTATGACCAATGTCAGCTACATGTACAAATACACGAGTACAAATGAAGACCAAAAAATTAAAACGAATTTCACAAAAGCTTTTACTCAGTAACATAGAACTGAACAATAACAACGTAGCATATATACATTCTCATAAATCATGTTCTCTTTTTTGAAAATTTATGATTCTGACCAGAGATCTGAGTCTCTCATTTTTTTTTAAACAAAGACCTTCAACTCTGTTTTTTGATTATGTTTATCTGATCGCTTTATGGGAGTTTTCTCCTCTTCGGCGAGACCTCCGAGCGACAGATTCCCGCACTCGTGTCGAATGTTGTCTCAAGCTTGTTTACGTAAAAACGGGACTTCAAAAACCCCCAAACAAAAAACTCTAAGAACGGTTAAATCAGGCGATCTTGCGGGCCAAGATCTCGCCAAAACGAGAGGTAAGGCGTCGCGGGAGCGCTGCATTCAAAATATCGGGTGTGGCTCGTGCAGTGTGTGCCAATGCTCTGCCTTGTTAGAGCCAAATGTCCTCCAGTCCTAATTCGTTCAATTGCGTAAGAAAAAACTCGGCTAATATGGCCCCATTGCGAGCAACGTCAATTCTTGTCGTTTGACCGGCGGCGTTCTTGAAAAAAATAGTCTGATGACTACTCCAGCGTGAACAGCGTGCCATGTAGTCACTTCGAGCAGGTGTAATGTCTCCACGTGCATTGTTTGTGGATTTTCGGGGCCCCAGGAGCGATAGTTTTGCTTGTTCACGTACCTGCTGAGGTGGAAATGGGCCTCATTATGATTTTGGTGGAAAAATCGTCCACTTCGGTCTCGAGATTAAAGATGGTTTTGGCGTAGGTTACACGCATTTTATAGTCGACAGGCAGCAGCTGATACACGGACTAGACTCAAAATTCGCCTTAAGGACGACCGGCTAATGGCTAATTGCGAGGCACATCGTCTGTTTATTGTTTATGGCGACAGCTCAACATCCTCGCCAAGAGCGGCGATATTCTCGGTAGAACGGGCGCTCCGGGGACGGCCAATCTTGACAGCGTCTTGCGTGATCCCATACTCGCCAAGGTTGGTGGCCAAGCGGCTCAGTTTTTACGCAGTCGGTGCTTGACGACCGGGGAGTCGGTGACGGGATTCGCGCTGCGTCAACACTGCCGACTAATTGTTGCTCAATTATTTTGCGTTCTTAGAAAATGTATCACTAAATGGCTTGTTTACCTCTATTCAACATCTGTCTAGCTTAAAAATGTCAAAACAGATTTGACATTGACCGCCATTTGCAAGAATAAGAGCATTTTCCAATAGGGTTATTTCTTTTGACCCGTCTTGTAATGACAATAATTTTGTCCTGTGAATATAAGACATCATAAGGAAAGTTTGAAACATTAACAAGCAGTTTTTTTCGACAATTTTTTCCTAAAAATTGTTTGCGGTGGCTGGTGGAAAAATGAAGGCGGCTCAGCTTAACCGGCTACTAGCCGTTCGGCTAGCCCATAGTGCATAATCACTAATTTTAAATGAACGTTTTTTTTAATATGTAGAAAAAATATTGCAAATAAAAACAAATTTGAATCTGTTGTTTTTTAACAACATGTTTAAGATATTATTTTTTACGTACTCTGCAGTTCAGCTGATAAGACCCACTTGTTTTTATCCATATTTGGTTTTAAATTTTTTCTGGACCACTAAAGTTTTACTATAATCAAAAGCGAATGTGTATTAAATATTATTAGTATTACAAAAATAATAAGACCAAAAATCTAAAATATTTTTTTTACATTTTTTTTCTATATATATTTTTAATAATTATTTGTATGCAAAAATATATTTTAAATATCATATTTATATATTTAATATTATATATGTAATCACATACTTTACTCATACGTATCAGTCAAGTATTCAAGTACTTCGTATGTATTATATTCATTTTTTAATAAGTATTACAAAAAAAATTACAGTCTCGATGTAAAATGTACACAAAAATTAGCACATTTTTGGCACAAGCACACTCTAGTTTTTTGTTTTATTAAGAAATAATTGATCAAATTGTTTTAAACAAAATTTTAAAAATTGATGTAAAAAAATTAACTTAAAAATTGAACGTTCAAATTTTTTTCTTTTCTCTTTTTAATTCGACAAAAAAAATTATTAAAAAAATCCAAACATATATTCTCTGCAAAAATAATTACTCGGCAGTAGAGTCCAATGAGACTTCTGCTATTATTGTAAAAGATGCACCAAATCCACAGGCACTAGCACCACCATGGTTTCCGATATTGGCTCTCTTGGAAACGCTGCCGAGATCATCAAGAAAGCCAAGTAGGTTTTGTTTAATCAGAAAAAAAAAATTGTTTTTAAATTGAAAGAAATTTTTTAAATAAAATTAGTTTTTCAGTTGTAGAATTATTAAACTTTTTTTTCTTTTAGATATTTACTAACACCAAAAGCTTTTTAAAAATATATTATTAAAACTTTTTAATTGAAACAAAGAAGCACTGTTTAGAACTTTTTAACATCCACCTTAACATTTTTTTTGTTTAAAGTTTTTTTAGCAATTTTTTTAAAACACTAACCCCCTTATTCCCTAAAACGCAACGCCCTAAAACAAAAACAAAATGTATGGAAAAGTTTTTTAAATAATAATTTTTCCCATACAATTGTTGCGTTAATATGCGTTGCGTTTTACGTAATTAGGCCCGTAATAATCCACTTACTAACTTTAAAAACCACAAAGGATTTTGATATTTAGAAGAAATCCATCATTTTTAGTTTTTGTTTCAATATGCACCAAAAAATATGCAAGAAGTTTATAAGCATCAATGAGAACTAGAATTTTGATCAGCCAATATTTGTTGAAAATCATTATAAATGTAGGATTTAAAATGTAACTGATTACGTAAAAAATTAATTAAAATTGTAAGTTTAAAATTGAAAAAAATTTTCCATAAATAATAACTCAGACATATTTATTTATTCAGAATAAAAAAAAATACAAAAAAATCTTGGTGGGAGTACATGAGCTGCTAAAATTTGGCCAGACTATCACAAGAAACCTGTTCTAAATGCCAGTAGTTTTATTAGAAGATTTCATTGGCTACAGAACTTCAGGAAAATTTTTGCCTCGTCCTACCAGTTTTTTTTTTTGATGTAGAACGTACTCTCTGGGCAATCTTACTTCAGAACAGGGTATTAAAAATTCGCTTTAAATCGCCTCAAGAGATGAGAAGTTATATTAATGTGAAACCCCTTAGGGCCAATTTTATAGAAAAAATTTAAAACGAATAATGATTAATACTTTAAATAAATTTATATTGCACATATCGCATACTAGTTCAAAAACCGTCACAGCTCAAAATAATTTATTTCAACAAGAGTATTTTTCTTTGCTCTTAAAAGCACTGTTAACATTTTATTAATTAAAATTTCAAAAGCAATCAAACCACAATAAAGCGAATTTTTCGCGTTTATCGAATTATTAGTTGTGACTCTTTCTGATTTAGAGTGCGATATATACTTATAGGGTGCCCCGGTAGATCAGTGGCAAGTGCACAAGTCTACCAGTCTGGGGGTTGTGGGTTCGATTCTCACCCTGGTAAGTTTGCTTCATTTGCTGTTCTTTCTTTTTTTCTTATCCTTCTCTTAATTTTCTTCTTTCCTTCCGTCTCAACCTATTCTATCTGCCTCTCCCGGTAACACAAAGGGACCGAATTAAGTGGACCCAAGTGAGCTGTATCCTTTCCTTCAACGGCTGCCTGTTCTACCTAATCTAACCTATATGCTTATATAAGCTTCAAAATAAAATTAAAAATTTTAAATAATTCCGCATTTTTAAGTTCTTACTTTTCATAAATATATAAAGTTGTAGTAACTGCCCAATTAATTTAAACTGTTCGAGATTTTAGAGTTCATGGTTTTGCTAAAAACTTTAGTCAATTTTTCGACCAAACCCAAAATTCCGAAATCGATTAATTATTTGCTCGAACAAAACTAAAACCCGATTAAATGGTCATGAATTTTATTTAATACTTGGATGTCTTTTGTGACTCCCGCTGAAATTTTTTCGGCAAAAATTTTCGTAAAATTCATAAATGCTTGAATGTCCTTTTTGAAAGGACTTTTATTGTTTTCCCGAAAAAGGGTTATTTTGATTCATCATTAGAGGAGCTAAGTGATTAAGACCTTCCATTAAAATCATAAAAATTGTTTAAACTTTAGGTATAATAATTCCTTCTTTATTCTGGAAAAGCTCCAGTTACCTCTTGTTCTATCCTCCCAAATATATCAATTACATTCGTAGCTTATGACAGTTTAATTGGCATCTGCTTTCCTAATATTTTATTTATCAGCATTTGGAAAAGTTGCCCGATAAGTTGTCACTATATTAAAGAGCTCTTGTAGTGGGGAAGGGCTCGAAAAGGTCACTTCCCATTTTCACTGAGGATCTAATGTCACTCAATACCATTCGACAAAGGAGTGCAAGCTTAGCTGGGATGTTTTACGCTTGCACAGCTTCAAGCAATTTGTCTCTTATCGGCTTATCTGCTTTTTTATTAATTTTCCTATAAGCATCTAAGAGAAGTTGCATGATAAGCTATCACCCTGTCTAAGACCTCTTGTAGAGGTAAATGGTTCGAGGAATTTGCTTCCTATTTTTACAGGGGAACTAGCTTTACCCAAAGCAATTCGAGAAGAGCGTAGAAGTTTTACTGGGATCTTATGTGCAGACATATTACACATGAGCGGCGCGTGCTGCTATTGTCTGCAAAAGAATATAAAGGATTAGAAGTTTGACATGGAAGGTCATTGAAAATTATTAGAAATAAAGCAGAAGAGAGGAAAGAGCTTTGCGGTTTTTCTGAATTGATCTTAAACTTATTGAAAGGGATCTCTCCTATAACAACACGAATAATGTGATCTCTAAGAAAACTAAATATAAGCCGAGAACATTTTTTACAGACGCCAACACCAATAAGTTTAGACCACTGTTGGGCATTCTGTAACGCCGCGCAAATTCCCTCTTTTATCTTAACTACACGTATACAAACCATTAGAAATTTTTAGTCAGTCTCAGATGAATTTTTAAACAAGGCAGATGGTTAGCGTTTGTTTGTCAATTCCACTAACAACAATATGAAATTATTATTATCTGAAACTGCACATATACAAGGACAAATGCGATGGTATTAGTGTGCCTATCCCTGGTCTAAACCAAGCATTTCTAATGTTTTGTATACGTGTAATTAAGATAAAAGAGGGAATTCGCGCGGTGTTACAGAATGCCTAACTATGGTTTAGACAGACTCTATCAAACACATTAGAACTATTCAAAGCCACCACTTTACTGGTTGTCGTTAATCATAACAAATCTTACATAGAGCTGAACATATTGCTATAGCCCTTTCCCTTCTGGGTATCGGCGTAGCATTAACTATTTTCAAGCCTTCAAAGACTAACCCGGCGCGCTACACATTGCTGAAGAGGTTAGCTAATGGACGATTAGCTGTGGAAGAGCATTGTTTCAAGACCAGCGCTGGTACTTTAGCCAGCCCAAGAGACTTACTAATATTGAGATCCGATAAAACCCTTTTGACAGTACGAGCTCAAAACAATATGTTTGTTATATTCACAGATACTCGTTTAAGCTCGGGCAGCGCTTAGCTGCTTTCCGGGAAATATTTCAGCGAAAAGATAAGTTTTTAGGCGGGTTAGTGACTAAGGCAACCTTTCTTAATAGAGCAGGAACTGAAAAAATAGCTTCATACCTTACTCTTTCAACAAATGACCAAAAAATTTTGCTGCCTTTTCGAGCAGTTGCTGCTCGAATGAACAGCTCGCCTGTTTGTGCAGCGAATCAATATCAGCGTCTTTGTTGGTACGCCAAATACTAAATGCTCCCTCTCTGGATCGTGTTGCAGTTTCGCAAGCCTGGTTAAACTAGGGTTTCTTTTCAGTTCTACTGGAAATCCTTTTTACCGGAATTGAGGATCGAGACTTTTGACGATTATTGCCATTACATGGACTTTATTATCAAAAAAACATAGTTTTCAGTTTAATTGTCGAAAAAAAGTTGAGATTTGCCCAGCGACCCTCTTCTTACATAAAAATTTAACGCTTTTGGGTATAGTGGCCTTTTAGAGTCATATGGCCAAAGTGGCGAAGCCAAGAAGATTTGTAAATCTCCAAAGATTCTGGTCTCGATATCAAAAAGAGAGTCAAACCACTCGTAGTGATATCCCTTCCTGCGTTTGGACTTTTGTAAAGAAATACAAAATGCAGACTATGACACCTGATTATGAACTTAACCTAAGGAAAGCTTAAATCTGCATCCAACGTGTGAAATGGTTGCTGGCACCGGTACACAATGTCCTTTTGAATATACATCGCAATGCCCCGATTTAAAGAGAAAAGTGACAGATGGTGTTTCCCAGGTACATGAAAATTATGTACTTACTTTCGTGGCAGATGTACTAGATGTCGAAGACTATTATTTTATTAGAACCTTGTCCTTTCATTCTATTATATTTCCTGGAAGGAGGTAACGTTAGCTTTGTAAAGACACCTGGCACATTACTAGTGCATGTATGTCAGTTAAAGTTCTTTTAACCTTTATGGTGGTCTTCACCATTACGGGAAGTCCGTTTAATTTCAATACAATTTCTAAAAAAAAACATTTTTAAAAACAGAATTTTTTTTTTACCAGATCTGTTTTTTAAACTTTATACCTTTTAAGAAAAGATTCTAAAAAAAAAATTAAACCAAAGTAAACAACCAATGGATTTCCTTTATATAAACCTCCAGCATTGTTTTAGGAGCACACAGAAGTACATACTTATACTCAAATCATTGATATATGCCTAAAAAGGTCTACAATGGGTCCTTTCCTGCACAAACATCGCAGATGATATTTAAAATGGCTTCAAACTTTTGATTTTGTTTACTTTTTAAGCCGTAATTTTTCGTTTTGCTTTATACTAACTTTATAAAATAGTTTCTAGATTAACAAAATATGTCATTTTGTCGTTTGGTGATGTTGTCATAATTTTCTAAAATATCCTTTTATGTACTAAAAAACTGTACTTAGAAAAGGATACCAAAATAACACTGCGACATTATGGCATACAAATATATATGTTACTTGTGAATACTCTTACTAAACATTTTTAATTTATTTTTTTTAAATTATGTTTTTTGTACTCAAACAAACTTTTTTTTTTATTTCTTCTTTAACTCTTTACAGAATGCGATCAAACATTTGTCTCACGTATTGGTGGCCCACAAAATGGCACATTCTCTGCTCCCTTTTTGCACAATTATCAAAATCATTCGCGTCAGTGTTTATACACTTTCCTAGCAGGACCTGGACAACGAGTTGAAGTGATTTTTAAAACATTTAATTTAAGAGGAAATCCACCAGAGTATGTATTACGAAGGAATGAGAAAACTAATATTGATTTTTCTTATATTTTTTTAAAATTGTATTTACTGTGTAAAATATTATATAAAAATTAACAAAGTTTAAAATTCTTTTTTCTCTATTTTATTTCTTTTTTATGATTAATGTAGCGGCTCGGCCGTTGGTGAATTGCCATCGTAAGTACATTTAATATTATTGTAAATGTGTAAGGATTTATATACATACATACATTCATACACAGATACATATTAAAATGTTTTTTTTTTTTTTTGCTTTTGACACGTTTAATCAAAAGTACTTAATAGCTGATGGAAGAAAAAGTTTTTTAGGGTTCAATACATATTGGAAGTTTAAGTTTTGAAAATAATTTTTTTTTAATTAATAAAAATTTATATATATACATATACGGAGTGTCTGGTGGCAGATTTATATTTCCAACTTCAATAATTATTGAATCATTGACACAAAGTTTTATTAAGAACATTGAATAAAAATGCGGATTGTATTTTTTAAAGATGATGTCATCTAGATTTCTTCTGTCGAGTTGAACACACTATTCAAAACGGAGCCTTGTGTTCTGCGCCACACGCTGCAATAAACTTGGTTCAATCAAGCTGTTTTCTTGACAAATATCTTCCTTCAAAGCTACAATAGATTGGGGATTGTCACTGTAAACCCTTTCTTTGAGGCAGCCCCATAAAAAATCTATGGGAGTTAGATGAGGCAACCTTGGTGGCCATGGAATATCCTCAAAGCGACTGTACAGTTTTTGGGGAAAAAATTTTCTGTAACAAATTCATCGAAGCTCTAGCTGTGTGTGAAGTCGCCCCATCCTTTTGAAACCACGTGTGTGAAGAGGATGGTGGATGAGCTCGCGGGTCTGGCGAAATTATTTCTGTAATCATGCGTCGATAATTTTCAACGTATACAATCGTTGTCTGGCCCCTAGAATTTTCGAAAAAATGGTCCAACTATCTCATGCGCGGATAAGGCACACCAAACAGTTACCCCGGGCAATGCAATGGTTTTTGACTTCTGGATCGAAGGTTGCGGGTTTTTGGAGGCCAGTAACGGCAGTTTTGCATGTTGACGTGCCCTCTTAAGTGAAAATGAGTCCCGTCGCTCCAAAAAATGGGATTTAGAGTGCAAAAACACTCCAACATTGTTTTACAAAACTTTTGCGTAAATCATCACTTTCTTTCAGTTCTTGAACGACTTGAATTTTAAAAGAATGGAACTTTAGATCCCTTTTAAAAGTTTTATGAATAATCGCTCTTGAAAGTCCAAGAGAATCAAATTAATACTCGGTCCATCACGTATTCGCCGAATACTGAACTTTGAACAAAATGGTCGACGGGCAGTTACGTAAGAGTCAAGACTTTTAAAAATGTCTCTGCAGCGAACGCGCGATGCTCACTCGACCACTGCGACATTGTGACTGACAAGTCCAAACAACCGAAAACTCTAACGGCACCACCCTCCCTCCATACCGTTTATTTTTTTTGAAATTAAAGTATTTAAAAATATATATTTGCACCAGACACTCTGTATTTATATTACAGAAGGTGGCTGCTGACTTACTCGTTATCATACAGCTCAAGCATGGATCTCTTTTAATATACAGTATAGGGCCATCAAGAAGTGATTTTGGGAAAATTACAAACTACACGACTGTAGATATATTTTGGTACTTTTTGAACTTTTAAACCAATCAAAATGTTATCCAAGCTACTACATTCAATAGCTATCAAAGGCAGTTAAAGTTTAAAATGGTACTTTTAAAGTTTTCAGATACTTTCCGGACTTTTTTCACATTTTAGGTTTTTTCGTTTTCTTAAACTATGAGTCTCGAAGTAAAAAGTTTAGACTTTTGATCCATATTAAAGGCAAAATTAACTAAGTGAACAAAAAGTGCATTTTGTACATTTTTGGTACTTTTTGCATATTTTGGAACTAGGGGTCTGGAACTTAAAATTAAACACAATTTTCCCAGATTGAGTTCGAAAGCAAAAAAGTTACTATTTTCCCAGAAAAAAAAAATTAAAAAAATAAATTATTATTTGAGAAAAACTTAAAAATCAGAAGTTTAAAAAGAACTTGATTTTTAATATCTCTAAGACTATATTTAACTCTTCGATATTTTCTTCTACCTGCTTTTTTTCCTTGAAATTTTCCCTGATATTTTCTTTAAAACGGTACTTAACAAAAAGCAAAGTTTTCTATGGAAACGCCCGTACAAATATGACTGCAACATTTTTATATCTTATAATAATATAATATAATTTAATTCAATTTTAATTTATTATTCAAATTATTTTTATTTCACTAATATTCTAGATGTGTTCACGAGTATATGGATATATACACCGAAGTGCAATCATCAGAACCAGCAGAACTAATTAATTCACCATTTGGTGGTCGTTATTGCGGTACAATACCACCAAGACAACGGGTTTCCATGTATCGTGCCGTTGCCATTTCATTTTTTACAAATAAAAATATTACAACACCCGATCTGTTTGAAGGCACATTTCGATTTATAAATGCATGTAAGTAATGTTGACCGGTTATTTTTTAAAATTTTTACCTCAAAAAAAATTAAATAAAGATTTTTAATTAATGTTTTTTTTTTCAAACTCATTTCCTTTTAAATTTAAAACAGCGGAATATGAAATTGGTATACCAATAGCTGGTTCACCATGTTCCTATACAATAACACCCAGCTTAAGTTTAAATAAGACGGGCGTTTTAGTATCGTCAACTTATCCGGGTGCCTATCCCAAGGATATGTCTTGTACATATCAATTTTTGGGTGAATCAAATCAAAGAGTTAGATTAGAATTTCGTGATTTTGATCTGTTTTTTGGTGGACCACAGTGAGTACCATTAATAGCTGTCGTTAACAAAAGTCTGCATCTTAAAAGAAAACAGTCTTGTTAAATTAGTTAAAGAAAAGCTTACTTAAAGTATATTTTCTTTATATTTTTTTTCGAACATAAAATATAAAGCATACTTTAGGGGGAGGCTTGCCAAAGCTTTCCTTTTTTTATTTCCCTTCAACAAAATTAACCAAAATTTTTTTTAAATTTCTTTATAAACAATTGTTTAATTTATCAAAATTAGCTGCCCATTTGATTATGTAAAAATTTATGATGGTCCCGACAATTCATCAGCGTTAATTGGTACATATTGCGGACAGCAAAGAAATTTAGTTTTATATTCTAGCGAATCGAGTCTATTTGTGCATTTTTTTACTTTGTCACGTACGGCAAATACCCAAAATCGTGGCTTTAAAGGAATTTATGAATTTAGTGAAAGTTTTGTTAAATTAGATTTTATACGTAAGTAAAAGAACAAATAATTTTTAATATTTATATCCACCTTTTATTAACCATTAATGTTTATTTTTTTTTTTAGTGAAAAAATAATTTTTAGTAATCGCTTTGTTTTTTATTTTATATTTGTTTTTAAAATTTGGAATTTGTGTTTCACATCCCTCTATACGAAAAATTTATTATTATATTAGGCATGTTCATTGATGCCTGCTTTGATTTTTATCGATCCTTTCGATGTAATTTGACAATTACGTTCCTTTTTCAACCCCCTTCTCGCCTTTTAAGCCTAAAAATAAATTTATAGTTGATTCTTTAATAATAAAGAATATTTTTATTAGAGAAATCTGCATTAAATAGCACAAATAAAAGGCAAGAACGGCTATTTTTACATTAGAGTGCAACATTAACACTAAAAATTTTTTTTAATTGTAATTTAGTGGAACGGTGGGCAGAGCTGAAGTCAGTAAAACTCAACATAGTAACACGTAGTGTGTGTTAAGATTGGAATTTTTTAATCCCCAGAATCTGTTGCTTTGTTTGTTTACGAAGCCGTTTAAGTGAAAATGCGATTCATCGCTCATCATTAAATTTTACATAAAATATCTATTTTGATCAAAGATATTTAAATTTGCTCTAGCATACTCTAAACGCAATACGAAGTCCTCAGGAATTAGTTTATGGACTAGTTGAATTTTAAAAGGGAAGAGGCGCAAATCGTGTTTCAAAATTCGGCGTAGAGTGCGGTCAGAAAGCTACAGCTGGGCAGATCATCTTCTCGCTGTTGCCTACGGATCTTCTGTGACGCTCTGTTTTACAGCATCAATGCTTTTTGGCGGATTTGCCAGTTTAAGATCTGTCTGTGCACCTTAACTCTGCGACAGTTCCAAATTCAGCCAAATTATCCACCATCAAATGAATGCATGGACCCGTTTGAGTAGTTCTAACACCATAAAATCTTCTGTATGCACGTTGAGTATTGATTATTGAACGATTATTTTTAAGGAATTAAAAAACAACCTTAGTTCTTTGGGCAATTGTATGGCGACCTTTTTTATTTTCTCCCAAGTTTAATTCCTGAAATAGAAAAAAAAGAAATATCAAATATTCACAAGCAAAGAAGCTACAATATTTTAGCATTATGCAGCTTGTTTTGCTGCACCCTGTATATACCTAATGTGTAATCGAAGCGGAGAAGGAATGGCTTTTAGTTTTTGCGTAGGCCAATTTATCAGACATCGCTCTGCTTATACTTCTCTATCTTCAAACTTAGTTAATAGGAACCTTCTTGTAGTGCAAAATTTTGATGTATAGTCGAGCATGTTCAATGAAGGTTAATTACAAAACGATTTTGTATATCAATTCACCTTACTTACTTACTTACTTACTTAGTTGGCCATTTTAAACAACCCATGAGGGTCATGGGCAGAACTAAGGATAAATTTCCAAGCGCTAGTTCTAAATTTTTTAAGATTTACTTTGGACGAGCTTTTTTGCACTTTCCAATGGAGTTTTGGTTGCTCCATTTTGCGTCTTCCTTCGGAATAATATTCAAACACCTTTTTTCCTGGGGCACCTTCATTTATTATATTTATTTTCTCAAATACTCCAATACACCTTTATCTCCTTGAGCAAGTAACCACGCTTTGGCACCATGTAGTTGAACAGGCAGAATAAGTGTCTTGTATAGTGTAAGCTTTGTCTGCCGAGAGAGGGCCCTGTTCTTACAACTGTTTGCTTAGCCCAAAACAGCATCTTTTAGCAAGTATAATTCTTCGCTTTTTTTCCAAACTAATGTTATTTGTTATATCTATGGTGGTTCCAAGGTACACAAACTCTTCTTAATCCTCAATGTTAAAGATGCCCACGTTCACAGATTTCCCCAATCTTGTGAATTCTCTGTTCGTTTGAACCATCAATTAAGTTTTGTTTTATTTAACTGCCAGACCCATTTTGACTGATTCTTTTCCTTTATAATAAAAGGCAGCAGTGACATGCGCCGATATCGTTGGTGATGTCGTCACATGCAAAGAGCATGAGGCTTTTGATAAAAATAGTTCTGTTCCTATAGACTGCTGCGTAACGAACAACCTTCTCCAATAAAATTTTGAAGAGGTCGCACTACAGGTTATTACCTTGTTTAAGGCCCCGTTGTGTAGTGAACGGCTCGGAAAGGTCTTTTCCGATCTCAACTGATAGTCTTGTATCTGTATCAAAGCCATCTTACACAATCTACTCAGCTTTGCAGGTATGCTGAATCCAGAAATGGCTTCAAACACATTTTTACAAATCGGGATATCAAAAGCGGCCTTGTAATTGACGAATAGGTGGTAACTGCCGATCTGTCTCTCAAGGATTTTTTTTCTCATGATTTAAGGTAGTAGAAATATCTGGTCGGTGGAAGATTTACCAAGTCTAATGCCAATAAATAAGGGCCAGTTATTTTATCGATTTAAGTTTTTAATTTTTCACACAATATCTACGACAGTATCTTGTAAATGACAGGTTCAGTCTCCTACCTGTCTGTCCCAATATAATTGGCGCAGATGGTTTTGTCGCCTTTTTTGTGGACACGGCATAGCACACTGAGATTCCAGTCATGCGCTCTGCCAGCATAATATTGCAGATAAGTTGATGTATGCTCCTTACTAATATATGGCCTCCGTCCTTAAACAGCCACGACGGTAAGCCATCAGCTCCTGAAGCTCTGTTATTTTTTTCTGAGATATAGATGTTCTTACTTCATTTTGGTTGGGAGTGTCTTGTCTACTCTGAAATTACTGATGGCAAAGGGGGTATCTCTATTGCCACTTTCTTTGGATACCAACCATTGGGAGGGAAGGTGTTCCTTTCGGATTTTCAGAATATTTACTTTATCTAGCATCAGTTCGCCAAGTTGTTCTTTACAGAAAAAATGCCACCATAACCCTCAGGCTGGTGTTTGACACCATAAACAAGCAATTAACCTACTTTCGGGAAAAACGATAGAAACTATTGAATGTACCTAAAATTATAAGTAAAAGGTAGCAGAAAAAAGGCAATTTTTTACCCATCGAAAACAGCTTCAGTTTTTTTTCCAAAACTTTTAAAATACAGGGTGACTGATACGATGTCGCATATGTGGCAATTTGAATTCAATTATTTTCAAAGCTTATTGAATTATTTTAATACATATGCGGTAATTCAAATAATCTCCACCTTCGGTGGCACATGTGGCACATTTTATAAAAAAAGTTATTTTTTTTTGTAACAGCTTTAATGCGCCACCCTGTATAACCCAATGTTGTTTTGTTTAGTTCTCTTTATATTTAACTTTGTGATTTTTAAGTTTGTTGTGTATATTTTTTGTTATGAAACTTTAAAAACTGATATTTTTCTTATATTAATTTCTATAAGGTTTCAGCACTTTAATTATTTTGATTTCCATTTAAAAGCTTCAAGTATGTGTGTGTTATGTTTTGAAAAAAAAATTATGCGAAATATTTTGTTGCATTTTAAAAATTCTACAATTTTTAAATCATATTGTACTTTACGTTTTTCATCATTTAATTAATTTTATGTAACAAAACTATTACAAAACTATCTTTTTTCAAACTAAGCTACTGTCTTTGATTAAATCTTGACTTTTCAAAAACATTAAACAAATTTTCATATAAAATGCAACATAAAATATTTCGCTTCTGGACAAAATTAAATAATAAAATATTTTGTCTAAAATTTTGTAAAACTTAAAGGTGAAAACGATGGCATTCACATACGTGGCTCAGAATGTGATCAAAAGATATTATCGCGAAAGGAATCGACAGGTTTTGTACTCTCGCCAAATTATCCTTATCCTTATATACCGAAAACTGTTTGTAGGTAAGTTGTTAAGATAAACAAATAAATGTTTTAGTTAATATTGAATTTTTCTGTAAATTAATTCCTTTGTTTAACTTTAAAGATATTTCATTTATGGCATGCAAGATGCTCAACATTTAGAACGTGTTCGTTTAGAGTTCACAGCATTTAATATACCCAGAGTAGAGAGCAAAGACAAGGACAAAGAGTAAGTTAAAAGAGCTCTAGATTTGCCAATTTCACTTTAAACCTATTTTCCTTTTTTTACTTAACGTTTTTTTCCCCCACTTTCTAGAACAAACTGCTCCGATGGCTATTTGAAAATATATTTAAAGGGCCAAGAAACTGCTGATGCTTATGATAAATTCGACTATGAATTGTGCGGCAATGAAACTCAACGTGTTATTAGTGAGGGTCCACGTTTAGCGATGGTCTTCAGTTCTGGCGAACTACAGGGTCGTGGTTTTAAGGGAAAATATATTTTCGAAACAGAATATAAAATTCCCGGTACTGCGGCTCCCGATGGCAGTTGTAGCTTTACATATGTAAGTTCTTCGAAGAAACGTGGCGAATTAAATAGTCCTCGCTATCCATCCAACTATCCGTCGGACACAAATTGTTCGTATTTGTTCTTGGCCGAAGCCAATGAACAGGTCACAATTGTATTCGATCATTTTAAGGTTAAGGCGGATGGCAATGCAAATGCAACAGCAGGGGCGTATGGGTAAGTTCAATAGAAAACAATAAGATAATGTTTTTTTCTTTTTTCTTAATTAATACCCTTGGCATACTAAGGGATAAAAGTATATGTCGGTCTGTCATTCCGTTTGTAAATTTTTCAATATATGTACATATATTTCATTTCAGTAAAGCATGTCGTTACCTTAATATAAAAAGACCCTACCTTGTATTTTTTTAAAAGGCCAGTTTTTTGTTTATTGCGATAAATTCTCTGTTTATATATGACAATGAGCCAAAAAAAAATTACGAATTTGTAGGTAAGTCAAGCACTGAGACAAAGTTACGTGCATGTTTCCTAAAGGGCTGCTAGGGTTGTATTCCTACCAAAGTCAGGTAAAAGCAATCAGTCATGTTCAAAGGATTATGGACCCATCAGTCTCTTGTCTTGGTCTTTAAGACTTTGGAAAGAATTCTCGATTATCACATCAAGGATAAAATTGATCCTGTCTATCTGTATGATAACCCCCATTCATGTATAATGGAAAAATCAGCTGAGAAAGCAATTCACTCAGTAATGTCTCGTGGATTGATAAAACCCTTTACTACGGCGAATATGCAATCTGGGTCTTCCTAAGTATTGCAGGCGCTTCCAATAATGTTGACACAGAGGCAATCATTAAATGCGTGGCACAAACGAAAACTATCCAGCTGGTTATGGACTAGATATCTACTCTCCTGAAGCGCAGGATTACACGTGCGCAATGGGGAAATGCGAAAACAGAGAGAGTGGTTTTAGGATGTACTTCCCAACAACGAGTACTCTCACCACATCTGTGGATGCTAGTTTTCACCGAGAAGCATTCAGATACGGTCAGCTCTGCAATCGAGGTCACACTGGCTAGAATACACATGTGGACAAGAAAAGTAATTCTGAGTGCAAACTCCGACTGGTTATTTTTACCAAAAGAACTAAAATTGGTCTATAGACCTTAAGAAGGTTGAATAACCCCAATTTGTTACTGACGGGGCACACAAAGTACCTCGGATTTATTTTGGATAGTAAGCCGTCAGGAAGACTCAAGGTATAAAAAAGAATCAAGAAGACAACCAATGGGCCTTACTCATGCAGACAAGTGTTAGGCAAAACATGAGGTCACAACAAGCAGCTGCAGTTTTCTACCCGAAACTGGGTATTACAGAGTCCTTTAAACTTCTTGATCACTATTGTGTATTTCAGGCAGAGATTCCAGGATCCAAATCGGCTACCGATCTTACTTTGTCTTCTCAGATTAATAACTGTCAGGGGAACATATATATTGGTAGTCAGTACCTCGTCCCTGTCAAAGACAAAAAATAGTATATTTCTTTAGTGGCGATCAAAAAAGCAATAGTCGTTCGTATCCCACATTGGTTCTTCAATAAAAGTATAGACTCTGCGCTTAGAGTCGTAGCCATGGCAGCCTGGGCAAATTCCGCTTTGTGTGGAGTCTCTAGGATTATGTTTACCGAAGAAGACAGAGTTTTTTTTTGCGAGGGAGCGATTGTAGACTCCTAATGGAGATAATAACAAGTCATTGTTGGACAGTGACTAATGCCAAAAGGAAAGAACGACTGTCCAGCGACGATTGTAGGTTATTTGGTGTACCGGGTTATAAGGAAACTGTTGAGAATATTTTGTGTGACTCTCTAGGCTTCTTGCGCTCCATACCAAAATGTCTAGGGTCTTATTTGTTCCAAAGCCCAGAGGAAATATCTGGAGTTGGTAAGACAAGTCTTTTGACATTTTCCAAGAGAGTGTGGAGCGCCCTAAATTTTATTTGATCTATTCAGTAAACTGGCTATCGTGTCTTCATGTCTGGTAACACTAAGGATTTGGTACCAGCCAGTTCAATCTAACCTAGGCTAACTTTACCTAACCTAAGTAAATCCCTACTGCCCAAGCTTTGGAGTATTACAATCTGAAATATTCCTGAGACCATTTTTTTCAAAACTTAGCAAGGCCTGTTGAATATTGAGCAACATACTAAGAAAATACATAGTGGAAGCCTTTTACAAACGTGACAATATCATTATATTTCAAATACGTTATATTGACTTCCAACCTGCTTCAAAATAGTTCCAATATAATATCACATTTAAAAAATATAAAATAGAAGCAGGAGAAATGGTTTCCTTATATAATCGGACAATTTAATAAAACTTTAAACAATTTTAACAAACTTTGTATGGGAGCCCCCTTAGGCGAGTGGTATAGGGAATAAGTATATTCTTGGAATATGTTTGGCACGGGAAACTAATGGGGGTCGGTCAAATTCTGTATTTCTCTAGGACCGATTTTGGGGAAGTTATGGGCGTTTTTACATCATTTTTGTAAATTTTGTACGGCAATCCCCTTGATTGGCAGAGCTAAAGGGTATATTCTAGGAATATGTTTGGGAGGAAAACTAATGAAGGTCGGTCGTACACTTTATATCTCTTAGGCCGACTCTGGGGATGTTATGGATGTTTTACATCATTTTTGTAAATTTTGTATGGCAACCCCCTTAGGTAATGGGGATCGGTCATTAACTTTATTTCTTTAAGGCCGATTTTGGGGAAGTTATGGGCGTTTTTAGATCTTTTTTTTTAATTTTGTATGGCAACCCCTTTAGGTGATGGAAATATAAAGTAAAAATGCTTCAAGAATATTTTTTGGAGGGAAAACTAATATCGGTCTGTGTATTTATTCCTCATCGGGCGACTCCGAGAAAGTTTTGGAAGTTTTAACCCTGTTTTTCAAATTTTTTATGTTACGGGCACGATATAGTGGAAAAGAATATCCCCCAAAAATGTTTCGGAAGAAAAAAAAATTGGAGTCAATTTCACATTTTACCTTAATAGGAGCACACTGGAAGTTGTGGGATCGATTTAAAAAATTTTAAAAAAAATTAAACTTTGAATGACAACCTTAGTAGGGGGTGAAGATAGGATGTTAGTTTATTTCACAAAAATCAGAGGGAGTCAGGCTTACATTGCACGGGGCAACTTCGTGGCAGAGGTTTTTATGTACAAATTTTAGAGAAATTAACAGAGGTAGTTTATGTTTTCGGCTTTTATAAGTTATCGGGCGATTTTGCTGAATTTCAAAAACAATTTGCTCGCAGATATTTCTAATAATTTAATAAAATTTACGGGTCTATGCGATATCGAGGAGCTTTAAAAAGTGTATTTCAACCATAATACGGACAGATGGACAGACGTTCATCGCTAAATCGACTTCCCTATCTATAAGGACCAAAAAATATATACTTTATGGGGTCGCAAATGGATATTAAAGAAATAACAAACGGAAGGACTAACTTATATATATCACTTATGTGAAGTCAAATAAATGCAGAGGCACACAAACAGTCCACTTTTATGAAATTTTGAATACACTATATCTCGGAAACTAAAACAGCTAACAACATTATACCTGTTACAAAGAAGTTCCAGTATGATATCTACATTTAAAGAAAAAAGTGGAATAGGAGCAGGGGGAATAGTATCCCCCATAAAAAAGACATTTTTTTAAAAGGTTTTATTTGTTTGAAACCTTACGAGCCACTGACTTTTTTAAAGTAATATTTAAAAAACAACTTTGTCGAATCTGATAACTGGGGGACACAAATATACTAATGTGAAGGGCGTAAAAGATTCGGAACAGCCGAATATAGCGCTTTTACTTGTTTTACTTTGTCAAATGTCTAACATTTTTTTATATATTTTTGTGGCAGTTCGGTTATTTGCTTTGAAGATTGGTTGGAAATGTACGTAGTCTATCGTGATAATAACGATCGTTTTCTTGGTCGCTACTGTGGTTTGACAGCACCCGGCCCCGTTGAGAGCCCAAGAGGTGCAGTTGGTTTACGTATTACATTGCATACAGATCAAGAAAATGTGGCCAGTGGCTTTAAGGCCCGTTACTTTTTCGAAACAGCCAAAAGTGAAATAGGCGATTGCGGAGGTAACTTTTCCAATGAAGATTCAGGCATTATAGCCTCACCTGGTTTTCCAGCCGGTTACAAGGCACCTGGACGTGGTATGGCCTCAATGGCATGTAATTGGTTAATGACTGCTAGACCCGGTTACAAGTTGTCAATACATTTTGAACAGTTCTCATTGGAGGGTGATCCTGCAAGTAAGTTTTTAATATAATACATTTATTTTAACACAAAAACTTTATTATAAAAATATCTTTTCTCAAAGATCGAGGTTGTCCTGCTGCTGTTTTACGTCTTTGGGTTAATGTTGAGTCGGATCAGCCGCCTTTGGAATTGTGTGGTGAAAAGCCACCAATAGAACAATGGCATTATATATCAACTGGACAAACGGCTCGCATTAGTTTTACCACTAGTGATAAAACTGTTGGTGCTCCAGTAAGTTATACCTTTTTTCTTCTAAAATTGAAAATATCATTTTTTTTTATTATTTTATCCTTAGGGCTTTCGTATTGTATGGACTGAAATACAAGACTCTGGTCCTGGACCACCATCCATTGGTTTACTATGCGAGTCCACCTATCATTTCCAATGTGAAGTGGGCTACTGTATTTCAGATAAGTTGCGTTGTGATGGTGTCAAGAATTGTGGTCCCAACGATGATAGTGACGAATTGCATTGTGAGTCGTGAGTGAGTCGAACGGTTCAGTTCATTTTTTATTTACTTTTTATTGTTTTTAATTATTATTTTTTTAAATAATTTCAAATTAAAATCTATTTGTTTTATATTGTTTCTTTCTATTGTTTATTTTAATTACATCAAGTAATTTAATTACAGCAATAGAGTAGATCGCCTATAAAACAAATTCAAATTACATAACTGTTAAGTTTTCTTCAGAAAATTTAACAGCTTTTTCCCTAAAAATGTTTTTATTTTTAACTTTTTTTCATTAAAATTAAAAACATTTTTTTTTTAATTTTTATTTTGTTTCTCTTATTACCTGTTAAGTTTTCGCATTTACTATTTATTTCCTTTCATTTTCTATAACTTTTCTTTTTCCTTAACATTTTATAATAAACCTATGAAACTTGAACCCGACGATAAACATTTTTTCTTAAATAATCAAAGTATTTTAATAAATATTCTTAAATTTTCATATTCTAAAAAAAATGTATTTAAACTTGAAGTTTTAAAACGTTCTTGTTTTTTAGAACCTAATTGTTTAAAAAATTTTTTTTTAATATGGAATACAACTTTAAACTATTTTTACTAATAAAACAACTTAAATAATATCCTTTTCTTAAATATCTTATCTTTATACATATTTAGTATAAACATACAAATATATTTTGAAAAAATTTAAATTTATATTCACCAAGGTTGGCAACCGATACCGTCAATAAAACAGATATCGGATGTATTGTATAACATCTTATACTGATTAACACTATTTATACCAAAACAAAAAAAAACAATTTTTTGCAAAAACAACTAATAATTTGAATTTCGTTTCTTTTAATGCCCATTAACGCTCGTTACAAGAAAAAATAACAATTAAATTGTATTTTTTTACTTTAGGCTCAAGTTCGATCCCTACAAAATACTTAATTTTTGCAAATATGTAAAGAAATTAATATTTATTTAATTTTTTACTTTTTTTGGGGTTATTTCTAGAAAAAAAAATTAATTAATTTATTAAAAAGGCGGTTTTTTACCGATAATAGCAGAGTAGAATGCATTTTCAAAAACAGCTACGATTTTCGTCATCAGAACTCTTTGATCGGTTGTTAGTTATTTGATTGTAAACATCAGCTTTTTAACCCACTGGTCTATGTATCATAATTAGTAAGCACGAAGTTGGTTTCATTTTAAACTAACCAATCGAAAACTTTTTTCTTACTTATACTAATGCCATCTAGTAATGTAACTTAAATCACATACCAGACTGCTATTAAAGACTACCATATTTTATATACAATTTTGAATTTTTAATACAGTGCGGTGTGTTTTTTTGCATCTTTAATATGCTTATAGTTGAACTATTTGTTTTAAAATAATTGTGTTATTATTACTATAGGCTCAAGTTCGATCCCTACTAAATTCTACTTTTTTCAAATGAAGAAAGCAGTATTTTCCTTATTGTTTACTTCATTAGCGTTAGTTTTAGAAAAAAACCATTTCCAAAACTTACAATAATAAAATTAAAAATAAAAAAAATATTAATTTGTTTATTTAAAAACATAAGAGTTTAGTAGGGATCGAACTTGAGCTTTTTAATACCAATCTGATAGTTGGCTCAAATGCTACATCACTATATGGCGTTCGTTTAAGAATTAAAAAAGCTTTGATTTGGTTAGTTTAAAACGGAAAAAACTTCTTGCTGACTCACCACGGTACACAGGCCAGTGGGTTTAATTGCTAAAGTTTAGAACCAAATAATTAACAACTGATCAAAGAGTACTGGTTATGAAAATCGTAGCATTTTTCGAAAATGCAATCTATTTGGCTACCAACGGTAAAACCCCGCCTTTTTAATAAAAATTTTTCTTTGTAAAACTAACGATAATGAAGTAGGGATCGAACTTAAACCTAAAGTAATAATAACAAATGTGTCTTCAAACAAATAGTGCATAAAAAATAAATTTTTTTTTAGTTTTTTCCCGTAAAGAAATCTCTAATACCGATACCGTAATTCATTTCGGTTTCCAACCTTGTCATTAACAAAGAGGGAAAACAGATTTATAACAAAAAAAAAATACTATTCTACAAAAGGCAATATGTAGCTTTGACCAATTGGTTCAAGATAATTTATTAAAGACATCAGCTCTTCTGTCAAAATCAAGTTTCCAAGGCCAACTAAATCGTACGGACTGGGCTTAGATGTCAAAATATCAGAAATATCCCTGAAGCAATGTCTTTTTTAGGTTAGCGAAGCCGGTTAAAATAATACTAAGAAATAAGAAAATATCTGGGGTAACCCGTTTTTTAGGACCAAACTATTGTCTTAATACTACCGAGCTTGGTATGGAAACTTTGAGTCCGGCAAGGTAATTTGGAAAAATTATTATTTTAGGGAGAAGCAGGGGTACTAGGGGTAATAATAGCCCCATTTATTAAGTTAAGTTGAACTGGCTAACCCTGAAGACCTCTTCTATACCCTGTAGATCTGTAGTGTAAGCGCACAAAAATAAATTATGACCTTGTGATTCCAGTTAAACTTTTTTGAGGGTTTGGCATAACCCGTTGTCCAGCAGTGAGTTATAATTATCCTTATTAATAATCTGCAACTGCTTCTTCGCTGGAATAGGAGAAACCATGTCGCACCCGGATTATAAGATCTCCACACAATTTTGGAGACCCTACACAAGTTTAATTCCTCCAGACCTCCGTGGCCTAAGCCTTATAGCAGATCCAGACGGAGAACTGAAGTTGAACACATACATCCATAACTCTTTCCTTGCCAGTTCGTACGCCAACTCAATTTTCTAAACACTCCTGTGTGCATGAACCCAGTTAATGTATACCTGTTACGCAGTTTATTTATGAACAATTGAGGATTGAGATAAGGTTTGTGGAGATTGTCATAATCAATAAACATATTCACCTACGAATCCTCAGTTTTATAAAACAGGGCAAGATTAGATGTTAATTTAGTTGCCAGAGTGTCTGCCTGAAAGGCATTACAGTCATCAGGAAGTTTAAAGGACTCTCTAAAGTCTAACTGTTGACATAAAACTACAGCTTCATTTTATCTTTAATGAAGTTTTAGGTCCTTTGGTCTGAGCGAAGGACTCAAACTTTCCCACAGACACATTCGGCTTTCAATTAAGCTTAGTTTTTTAAGACGTAGTTGCTGCTACATTCGCGCCCCCAATTATCTGACCGGAACCATATAGCATCTCAGTCAATTATCTTGTTGACACCAACTGGCTTATAGGTCCTTTCGCAACATCCTTTGGGACCAGATCAATTCGTACGGGTGCTGCATTAAGCGCCAGTTCTACACACTCTTACAAGTCCTTGTCTACGTAAGTCACCATGTTCTGTCCCACATTTTTCTCCATGCATAGAGCGCCTCCAAGACAGTATACTACGTACTTGCACCAGCAAGTCCTTATAGTCTTCCAATAACCCATCTTTTATACAAATAATAATATATTATTTCTGCAAATTAAATAAATAAATAAAAATCGAAAATTTAAAAAGAAGATTGATTTTAATATCACTAAGATGATGGATCTCAATTTCCAAAGTTTCCTTACGCCTGTTTTTTTTTAATTTTTAAAATTTTTTAAAATTTTTAAAGCAGCATTACGTATTGCCTTTCGATAGAATGTAGTTTTAAACCATTTTTTTTTAATCTACACTTAAATATTTTTTTATTTTTAAAATGCATGATATATTCCTCTAGCTGTTTTCTTTTTACTTCGTATTTCTTATATAAACCATTTTAGTTGCACTCGATGTATTAGGATTTTTCTAAAATAACTTATTATATTGGGGGGTTAAGTCCTTTTTTTAGAATTTACTTAATTTAATTTTAAAAAAATCATTTCTTTTAACTTGGTTTAACTAAGGAAAGAGAAAATGTGCAGGTGCCGCATTTGATCATTTTTAAGACTTTTGTATATTTGCTTTTTTTAAGTGCGGCAGAAAAGTGTATTTGCTTCGCGCAAAAAAATTCCTGAAGCAAAACAATATCTAGTAAACTGTAAAAATTGAAGATTTAAATCGATTTCTTCTAAGATATTCGATATCGCAAAAAATGGGTTACGGATATTATTTTATAATTATTTTCTCCCTTAATTTTTTTAAGTGTGTTGTACAGCAAATACGTTTTCACCCGCCAAATAGCAAATAACAAAATGTTCCTCTGTGTCATTTGCACATAAAATAGCCAAAAGGCATTCAGGATGCGTAAATTTACAGTTCCATCATTTGCAGAAAGTTTCAAATTTGTACGAGTAATTACAAAATCTAAAATTTAAAAAACTTTCACATCTTTTATCTTTAGGAACTTCTTCTTATAAAGTTGTTCTTATAAACTTTCTTTTTATAGATAATTATTAACTTAATACTTTTAAAACGTATACTTATACAGGAATTTTAGATGAAATATATTTTCTAATATTTAATTTTATATGTATCATTTGAATTTTTGGTTAAAAACTTTAAAAAATGTTTTTTCCCCAAAAAAAAAAGAATTACTTTGTATGTAGTTTTGTTTGTTGTCTGTTTTTTAATAAATGTTTAGAGCTCAGTATTGTGTTAAAATCAAAAACTTCATTTTTTACATTCTTGTCTCAGCCTCTTCCTTATTTCATAAAACTTACCTCCTTTCTTCGCTATACACTGTATTTTTTCCCTTGTCTATTTTATTTCCTATTTTCTACATACAATAAAATGTGTATTCTTCTACTTTTCTTGTTTTTCTATTCTTATTCTTCTACTTCTTTTTCCTGCAAAAACAAACAAAACTTTAAAAAAAATCGTTATTTATTGAAAACAAAAAAAAAATGAAAAAAATCACAGGTGACGGACAAATTTCAAATCATTCAATATCAATTTTATTACAACTTATTAATTTAGCAATTTGTTTGAATATATGGCATTAACTTACTTTGTCAAATAAACCTTAAATTATCAACAAATTTTATTACTTATGAACATTTTGCTAATTTAGTAATTAAAATATTTTTTGTTAAAAAATTACAAATTCATTTCGATCATCACAAAATAACGTTTAAAACACGTGAGTTTACATGCCTTCTCTCTATTCGAAAAAAAAATATTTTTATTATAAAAACACAATATATTTTTTGTTTTTTTTTTAATATTTTTAATTACTGACACAGCTCGTTAACATTAACACCACCCCAAAGATCACTTTAAATAATTTAGAAACCACAATTATTATTTTTTTTTAAACATAAAAAAAAACATTTTGATAAATGTGTACAGTTTTATTTAACATTACATCAGACACTAATATTGGCAAAAAATCCTAAACAAGTGAAATCACCTTAAGTTTTCAACTTACATACATATGTACCTATATATTTAAATAATAATACTGAGTTTTTTTGAGAGTTTCAAACTTTGATGGAATTGAAAAAATAATGATTTAAAAAAATTAGACAAATTTTTTTATTATTGCATCGAATCCATTGCTCACATATTTTTTCTTCTCATGAAGCTAACTTCATTCCTTAACTTTTTGTTGAAATTGAGTTATCCAAAGGTATATTTATACAAGGTAGAATCATAACTATTACAAATACAACACCAAAAATCATGCATAACTTTTCTATTGTAAATCGCTTAGGAAAACAGCTTAATGTCAAAAACTACAACACAAGCAAACAAACACAATGTGTGAAGCTTTTTCCATCTAGTTAAAAAAAAAAAGGTAAACAATATACGGCTGATGCTACGCTTCCACCTTGTATAGACACACCTTGGATTATACAACTTTGCCTTTGCAAAACAGACCTACACTTATTTAAGCTTAAAACATTTTCCTAGAACATACTTACCGCCTATCTCCACCCCCTAAGAGGGTTGCCATACTAAACTGAAAAAAAATTAGGGTAAAAACCCCTACTCGTTGTGAGAGGTATATAAAATTCTGCACAGCCGAATATAGCGCTCTTGTTTTCGCCTCGTAAAGTAAATTTTTTAAAAAGTGTTCAACATTTATTCATATTTTTTGAGATTTTTTGAACTCGCTTTGAGTCATCCTTTTTTGTCTTTATTGGTTTAGAAGCAAAAAAAATTGAAAGGGACTAAAGGTTCATTTACACCTGACTTAGCCTTACAACAGTAAACAGCTGTTCGAACCAAACTTATGTATGGGCAATACAGTGTATTTGATTATATGTGACTTACCATTACGCCATAACCATAGAAACCAATTAAGCTTCAGTTGTTAAGGCAACGGTTATGGTTATGGCGTTAGGGTAAGCCACATATAATTAAGCTTTAATGTATAGTTTTTACCCTTTTGTACTCCTTAGAGTAAAAATTTCAGAAAAATGCTAAAAACTCATTGATTTTCTCAGACACATTTCAAACGCAATTTGGACTATATTTTTATCTTTATATGTTAAGAAATTGTAAAGTTGAGCTAAATAGGACTATGATATAATTTTTGCCATTTTTTATCCGTAAGAGTTAAAATTTCAAAAACTGATTGATTTTGTTTCGAGTCGTGTCTAATGGCGTTAGAATTTTGTTTTCTTTTTTTATTTTTATGCTTTGAAAGTAACAAAAAAATAGATAAGTATAATTTGTACCCTTTATTTTATTCTTTAAGATTAAAACCTCAAAAAAGTTCCAAAAACTAAATGATTTTTTTCGGGATATATTGAGAGCAATTTAGGTTATGTTTTCATCTTTATTGGCTTAGAAGCTAAAAAAAACTGGACCAGCAAAGCACCAAAATATAAATTTTATACTTTTTTAACCTCTTAGTGTTAAAAAGGTAAGTTTAAAATACCCGCTTCGCTTAGTAATGAGTGTAATAAAAAACAAGTAAGAGCGCTATATTTCGATGTGCCGAATCTTATAACCCCCTTTACATTTGTTTTTTATATGCACAGCCATCTTTTTTAGCCAAGTGGTTTCGTACTACAAATATTATAATACAAATAGGTTGTGCAGGGTTTAAAGTCGATAGCAATCCTGCTTTTGAAATAGAAAACTTTACAAAATTTTAACGTTTATACATACATATGTACAAAAGAAGGTTTGAGGTCGAGAGTTTTACCCGTTTTCGGCATTATTCGTATTAAAAGTTGATTCTGTCCAACTATTTTTTTTCCAAAAAATATATAAAATATTGTGTCATCATTTTTGAAGAATATTCAAAGTCAATAGCTGTTATAGTTTTCCAGATAAAGCGTATCGAAATTTAAATTGTATTTGTATGGAGACTAGAGATGCGCGATATTTTTGTACCTGCGATTTTATACCTGTGACTTAAAATTCACTGGTAACGAAAGTTACATAAACTGTGAAGTAACTGTTACTGCGATTTAGTTACTTTGATATGTTTTGAAAATAAATATTTCTGAGATTTCCTGTGGAGTAACTATTTACTGCGATGTTGTTACCAGACTTAGTTATATTTTGCCGACAACCTTGTTCAATCAATCTTTAAACCCCATATGCATAAATAACATTGTAGTTCATAGAAAAAATTAGATATGTTCCTGAGTAGCAACTGTTAACTGCAGTGATGATACTTAAAATTTTGTATGTTATTTTAAGTAACATTTTTGGGTCTTCCTGTTAAGTATGTAATCATTAGCATATTTGTTTGTGAAAAATAATAAACAGCGATCACCGTCACTGTTTAAAATAACTGTTATTTAAAAATCACGTTCACTGTTAACAGTATTCTTCGAAAATCACAGGATTGCTCATCTCTAATGGGGATACCCCTACCCATGCTCCCAACCAAATTTTTTTTAAATGTAGGCCGTATTGTCCGATTACTTCTTGTAGAACATATGAAGTTAATACCTGTTATTGTTTCCGAGATATAACGTGTTAAATACTTCACAAAAAATGTGCAGTTGTAGGGAAAAAAACGCTTAATTTAGGCCTCTATCTCCAAAGTATTTGTCTTAAGTTTTTTTGGCAAGAGTGAGATATATAGGGATATATGCATGCATTTCTTTTTTAAAATTGGTTATTTTGGGTTTTCGCTTATATCTCGGTCAAAAGTGAACCAATTTTGCTAATTTTAAATAGCAATTGTCTCAAGGATATTTCTGGTTGTTGGATTTCAAAATATTTTCTGTGCATCTTCATTTGAGTCAGACGGGCATTGCTATATCGACTTCTCAATCTGTAGGGATCCAAAATATATGAGGTCTAAAGTGAATATTGTAGAAATTACAAACAGTTTGATAAACTGATATATACACTTGTCACTAAGTGAAGGGTATTATAAAATACAGGAAAAAAGTTATAAATGGAAAACTAAGAACTAGTATCAATTTTAAATCGTATATAACTATATGAAACTAAACTAGTTGACCCCAATGACAACTTAGTGTTAAAAACAATTATTCGGTGAATAAAAAAAGGACAAATATGCAACTAGTCCAAAGTAAAAAACAACTAGTATATTTGTTAATACATACCAGTTATTTTATCTGTAGGTTAGTAATACAATAAATAAATTAATGAATCAGGGGAATTACAAGGTGTTCCATTTGTCCTATTGTCATATTGTTATTAAATTTCACAATGGTTTAAACACCTTAACCAACTATTGGACACTCGGCGCAGGTGTATGTGGAGTTGTTGTGATAATTTAATAAGCATATTAAACGACATAGTATTTTTTAGAACTATTTTTGTATGAAAGACAATTAGACAAATAGAACACCTTGTGAATTCCCTAAATATTTATTAAGCTTGCGACAACAATCAAGACTTTTTAAATATTTAAAAATTTGTTATTGTTTTAAGGCTCTCAAAATGTTTAAATACTTAAATCAAAAAACTCAGTTTTTTCATGAAAGTATTTTAGATCTACAATTTTCATAGAAACTTTTAAAGAAGCCCTCATTGTAATTATACCAAAAGCGTATGACAGACTTAAAAATAAAAGACCCAAAAACGCCTTTCACATTTCACAATACAATACAAAGAACTTTATACATATGAATGTACATACATACTTAAATATAAGTATACACCGTAAAAAGAAAACCAACAGTTGGTAACTTTCATATTTTCAAATCAATCTTATCACATCCAACATATAAAAACAATGTTTCATCAAAGTCATAGTAAAACTTGAATTGCTTTAGAATAGTGGTTGCAAAATGCATACTTTAAACTAAGTGTCATTATAAGTAAAAGTGATATGTCAGCACGTGATTGTCTTAGCTTAATGCACACCTTTTTAGTTTTGTTAATAAAACTTAAATAATTTAGATATTTTTTTAGCAAACAGTAAAAGTATAAGCGCATTTTTTATTATAAAAAAATGTTAGAATATAAACAAAAAACTAACTCAATAAGTAAGAATAAACTAAAATATCTGAAGCTTGAAATAATTTTAATTATAAAACACTCTACCATAATTAAATTTAAAAAAATACAGATTTTTTAATTACAAAAACAAACACAAAATTTTATGTAAAAAATTCTATTATTTTCTAAAAAAAAACATACAGAAATACATAAATATGTATAAACTTATATATAATCCAAAATGATATTATATTTTATTTATATTATTTTTAATATTTATTGCAAACTTTTTTCATCTTTCAAAAAATTAATATCTGTTTTTTTCTTTCCTTTTTTTTTCTTTAAAATTTTCTTTGTCCATTTCCTTTTTAATTCAAACGAAAAAAACCTATTTATGCCTTCATCAAACGAAGGTATCACAAAAGCGCAAACGGAGGATCACGGCGTTCTAATTATAACAACACTTCTCGTCGTCTCGTTCCTAATTTGTCTCCTATGCATACTTTATCGCTCCAGAAGAAAACGTAGACAACAACTCCATCAAATTGGTTTGCATCGAAATGCTCATTATGATTCACAAACAAGTGCTACTGGTGAGTTCTTCTATAACTACTTATTCTTTTTTTACTTTTTAAATATTTTATTTTTAATTATATTTGCGTTTTATTTCTTATTTTTCAGTTTTTAGAAGATTTTAAACCTAATTTGAGTATTTTGGTTTTAGCTTTTATTTCACTTATGTTAAAGGTAATTTATTTTTTATTTTTTTAATTTTTATATATAAAAATTTCTTTTGAGTTTCACAGTCAAGTGACTTAAGACCTATATTTTATTTGCATAAGTTTGTAGTGCAATCATAGCAGTAATATTAAACTTTCAGAAATTGGATGCATAACGCTGTTATACCCTTTACATTAGTGATAAGGGTATTAGCAAGTTTGCTATTCCCTTTGTTTTTTCTTTAATATCCATTTGCGACCCCACAAAGTATTTCTTTTCTTTGTCCTTATAGACAGAGAAGTCGTTTTAGCGATGCATGTTTGTCCATGTTATGGTTAAAATCAACCTTTTAAAGCCCCGATGTCGCATAGACCTGTAGGTAGTATCAAACTATTAAAAATATCTGCAAAAAAATTGCTATTGAAATCCAGCGAAATTGCCCGATAACTAATGGAGATATAAGCCAAAGACCAAGACTTTCTAAAATTTCTTAAATTTTTAAAAATATTTTACAACTGCCCTGGAGTTGCCCCTACGTGGGTGCAATTTAAGACCAATTAATTTTTCCTCACGAACATTTTTATGTACAATACTTACACCCTATCTTCGCCTCTTAACGTAGCCCTTATTTTATTTTATTTTATTTTATTTTATTTTATTTTATTTTATTTTATTTTATTTTATTTTATTTTTTTAAATCGCTTCAATAGCTTCCAGGATGCTCTTACAAAGTTTAAATGTAAGACGGGTCGCAATTAATTTTTTCTCCCAAACATTTATGTGAAACATACTTACCTCCTATCTCCAGCGCCTAACAGGGCTGCCATACAAAGTTTGAAAAGATTTAAGGAAAAATCCCTACAACTTTCCCGGATTCGCCCTAAGAGGAATAAAATATATCCCAGACTCCCATTAGTTTTCCCTCTACAACATATTTCTAAAACATACTTACCCCCTATCTCCAACACCAAATTTACAAAAATAATGTTAAACGCCCATAACTTCCCCGCATTCGGCCTTACAGAAATAAAATGAAGTACCGACCCTCCATTAGGTTTTCCCAAACATATTCCTAGAACAAAATTTTGTTACGAAAACTAGTTCAATTGTTTAAATATCTGAATTTCCTACCCTTAGCTCTTCATTTTCTTGGTATAAATCGGGAGACTCATCGGGTACTAAGCCCACACCGTTTAAGGAAAATGATGCCGTTATACTTCGTACTTTTGCCTATTTCCATCGCCTAAAGGGGCTCCCATACAAAGTTTGGAAAATTTTAATAAACCTATAAGAATATTTCGCTTCCTTCTTACATTTTTTTTATTATTTTATTTTATTATTATTTTATTTAATAATTACAAATGTTAAAAGGCGACCAGGTTTTTTTATATTACTTCTTGGCTTGATAGCTTTAAAAATTTTATATCTTGAAAACACTGTTTATTAAAGAAATTCAAGTTAATACATAAACGGTGGCTTACTTTCTAAGCAATCGCCTATACAGATCATCATATTTAAGAGCCAAACATTATCTAATTAAAACAATTGCCGGACGATTAAAAAATGAGTCACAAAATTATCATTTTTGTTTGGCAGACCTTTTTAAAACCAGTTGGTCATTTCATGTGTATATGCCAGACTAACTAAGAATCTATCTTTTTTATATCTTATCAAACTTTTTAAGAAAATATCAAATATCAGTTCTCTTTTTCAAAAGTCAGTACATTTCAGTACACAGATATTAAATCAGTACACCAAATGAACAATCAGTACATGTACTAATGAAATCAGTTCGAATGGTCACTCATACAATGTACCTACAATTTTTTGTATTAGCCTAATAAAAAAGAAAACATATAAATAAAAAAACATAGTTAAACATTTTTGATTTCTGTTTTTTTTTTTAAATATCTTAAGTAAGTACGTGAACCGGTATAACAATACCGATTTAATCAAACTACCTATACATACACCGATTTTTTTTTCTGAAGGGCTTTACAATGGAACTGTAGGCCTCTGATTGGAGGTGGCGAATCGCACTTGTTAGCACCCTTTTTAACCTAACCTAACCGATACCGAATTAAAAAAAATATTTAATACTCGTACTGATACCAATATGAATAAAATACGAACACAAAAATGGCAAATTGAAGCAAAGTTTCCTCCCCCCCCTAAAGCTGTGTCTGATTTATAGCAACTTGTATAGAAAATTAAAATTCAATAAAAAATTTTTTGTGCAGTTAAAGAGATCCAGGGTTTTTTTTATACAAGGCGGTAGCGTAACTCCTATTTATGCAATACCAACAACCATATGACATTTTTACATTGTAGATCCAGGGACAAACATTTAGAAGTCAAAAACTATAAACAAATACGCAAGCAATTAAAACTTAGCTATGCAGCTTTTGACATCTAGCTGTTCGCTTACAGCAAAGTAAGCAATAATCAGCTGATAATACGCTACCACCTTGTTTAGTTAACCTAGAACAGACCCTTGGTCTGCAGCTTCATTCTTACCGGTTTTGTGTATGGTTGTTTTTCAACAAAAATTAAAAATTCCCATCAAATATCTTAGACCTTGCTGTATTATTAACATTGCAGTATGTTTTCTATATTATCTAACTTTGAGCTGGCAAAAATGTATGGCAGCGCTGTTTGTTTCCACAACCATGGCCAAGTTTGTCTCTGCGGTGCTTATGCTAATAAGAACTTACAAATACATGATACGAGAACCAAAACAAACAATGATAGCAAGACATACAAAAATTAAAATCAGTACTATGCATACTGGTCCCAAATCAAATTTTTTTTTTCTGAAATAAAAAAATAAGATATTCCAAAAATGCATTCAAAAATTCAATAATTCTAATTCACAGTATATAAAAAAGGAACGTTTTTAAAACATGTACATACATATGTACTAAATGTTAGCAGTTTAAGGTAAACTTCAAACATATTTATTTTAATTTAAGTGAAATAGGGTCTTAAAAAAAATTAAATAACGGCAAAGTAAATCAAACAAAAGAATAATTGTGTAACTGCTTAACACAACCAGGAGGTCTCTTTTTAAAATATATTTTTAATGTATGAACTTTCAAATGCCGCTTGTTAAGAAAAAATTCTGCGGAAATTTTTTTTTTTAATTTTGTGTGATAAATATCGTGCTTTAATGGTATTTTAGAGGCAATAGGCGATGGGCGTGATCTGGAAATTTATGTTTGTATATTTTTTTTACCAGGTTTGAATGTGCATGCTTGCAAAAAATAACTACTCTTACATTGTTTAAGGAATTTATGCCAAAAAAAATGTGTGTGGGACCAGTGTGCCGTTTAGGAAGTTTTCAAGGAATCCAGGTTGAAGTTGCATTGTTGTGTTACCCATTACATACTGATAGGAGAATATATTACTTTATCACACGGTTTGTTGACATTTGCATTTTGCAGCTCCATAAAACATAATAGATTCTGAGCCCCTTAGATAGGGAAGTCGATTAAGTCGTATGTGTTTGAAATGTTATGATATTTTATATATTATTATTTTGGTAAGAGAAGAGAAAAAAATAGGTTTCTCTAATACAAAAACATAATTTAATATGATTTTAACTACTCTATATCTCAAAAACTTTTGTAGCTATCGACCTTTAACGTGTCACAAATTAATTTGGTTTGATTTTTACATTTAAAAAAACACTTGGCGTTAGTGATAAAGCACGTATATTCTCATAAATCATTTTCTCCCGTTTTGTTCCAATATTATTTTTTCACAAAAACAAATCACTGTCTTAAAAAATATCTAAGCAAAAAAGAATCATGAGGCACAAGTGTTAACTTTCTTTCACGTAATATGTATTTTGCATATTACTTTTCAAATTTGCAATCCATATGTTATTGTTTATATCTATCAAAATTGTCATTTTGAAAATGGTTTGTAATTTTCGCTCTTACACGTACATATGTAATTGCATCTGACATAACCTCCAAAACTAACAAAAAACTTACTTTTGGCTGTTACACTTCTAAAAATGGCTGATGACAGATGCTTTGTCAGATGATATTTCATCGGGCTCAGACGGTTTATTTTAATTTTGCAGTTCAAAACGTAACAATTCATATCTAAAATAAATACCATGTAAAAGCAACTTTAGGGATTAATAAAAAAGTGTCAGTGTAAATTTTCAAATGGCTGCGTATGATTATTATGAAGTTTAGTGGTAAAATGTTTATCAGTCATACGCACTGTTTTAATTTTGCTACTTCTTACTTTATATGTATGTATGTATGTGCAAAACCAATCCTCAAACCGTTAAAGAATTACCATAACACCCATTCAAATTAATGGTTTAGTGCGGGTCTTTCCCGGGTGTTATTTCTTTTAAAATATGCAAGAAGCTACCGATACAGTAGCCATGCTAAGTGAATTTTTTCCCCAAAAAATAATTAGCTGAACAACGAAATCTTACATTTTTTATTTTTTTTTCATTTAAACCGAATGTTTTTGAATACTTCCAATATAATATCAATATCTGTTTTCTTTTAATAATTTTTATAAGTTTAGAAATCTTTACGTATATTATTTATAAATTAAATGTATTTATTTTGTAATTCCTGTTTGCCTTTTAGGTTTAAATTCAAGCCGTCGTCATTTACAAAGCGGTGGTGCCAGTATAGCGGGTAGTTTACACGGCATAAATAGTGGAACTTTAATAATACCACCGGCTCCTTTGCCACCTCGTGCCATACACCAACCACCACACATCTGTATATCGGGTTCCAGTCTTGATCTTGCACCTGGCAACTACCCGGGCATTTTGATAAATGGCGATTCTTTAGAAGACTCCTCAACTACGTCTAACGACTCAATAGGAAGTATACCATTTTTAAACGAATGTGAAACAGATAATATGGGACATTTAATACTGCAACAGGGCGAGAATGTTTAACAATTAATTTTTATAAAAAGGTTTTTAAATTTATATAAAAAAAATTTCACTAGAAAACGCTTTTAACTAAAAAGGCAAAATGTGTACGAAATTTTTTTCCGAAAGAAATTTTAGGTTTAGCGGAATTATTTAGAAAATAAAGAAATTAAACTATTTAAGCAAGAACTTATGAAAATAGCGATAAAAAATTTGAAAAAAACCATTGACTTTTTTATTTAAGAAAAATTAAAATTTACAAAAATTATACAAAACAATGGTGAAACAAGAAAACGTAAAAAAACATGTTGTGTGTATGTTTTTAGCAAAAAAAAAATATTTCTCAATAATTAAAAAACACAATTCAAAAGTTAACAATATTAAAAAGGAAAAAAAATCCCATAATTCTATATATTTAAAATATAAACGAATTAAAATTAAAAGAATCTTAACTCTTAATAAATTCAAAAACAATTAAAGAAAATCACAAAAGTAAAGTAGAAAATATTTTAAAATTTAAAAGGCCCTCAAAAGAAGAAGAACAAATTCCAAATACGTATTATTAATTGAAAAATAATTATTAATTATTTTAAAGGAAAAAAGTGAAAACAAACGTACATTAATAAAAAAAAATGCCAAAAAGCACAAACAATTTAAAATGCATTAATTAAATAGAAAGAAAACTTAATGCAAATTTATTAAACAAAAATTAAAAAACTTGTTGATTTTTATATTTGATACAAAATAATTATTCTTTATATTTAGGACAAAATAATAATTGAATTCATAAACACATACAACACTTAATATAAAAAAAAACTTTTAAAAATTAAATTTTTTTAATGAAACAATTTTTAAACAAAATTACTTTTTAATTATACAAACAACATCATTCGAACATATAAAAGGAAATATTCAAGTTAATTTATAGAAAACAAATTTATTAATATTTTTTACAAATAGTTAAAAATAAACAATAGTAAAAAATTAAATTAAATTCATATTTTAAATAATAGTTTGTATAAAGACCTTTTTCAAATAAAACCAATAATAATCTTTAAAAAAGTTAACTCAAGGGCTTAAGGACTCGCAAATATACAATTTTTTAGTAATTATTTAGAATTTTTTATTTCAAGCATTTAAAAACTAAAGACATATAAAAATTTATTAAAATTAATTAAGACGCGACAAAAACATTTCCGGACTTGAAAAAAAGATTTAAGTCGTTGCCACCTCTTAATAAAGCGGTGTTTAAATTACATTATTTTTCTTTTGATTTTTAGCCTGAAAATCCAGCAAAACCCTGCAGAAATCAAGACTACTCCTTACATGCGTGTAAAGAGTACTCCACAAGGACCAAGACTAGTCCAAAAGTAATCCAAATATATGGGAAAACATGCTCCATTTAACATTACAATGTCCTAGGAGAGGACTATGTAATCCAAAAAAACATTACGTCAGATTAAGCCCAAAACTAGTCCAAGTAATTACTCTACACATAACTAACAAACTTTTAATTATTCAGCTTGTCAGAAAACACACTAAATAAAACATGGCGTAACGGTGCTACCATAGTTGTATTTTTTTTAAATCATGTATTGCGAGAATTGCCAAATATCTTTTTTTAGTCATCATGATCCATGTTTGCATTACATCGGGCCATGTTGTAACTACTCCTTTTTACTTTAAACGGATCATGTACTCCAATAATTTCTACAGGGAAGTCTATGAAATAGAACTTTTGTCTATAGTATATTACTTGTATATTAATCCATTTATATCAGGTGCAATTTTAAATTATTTTTGTTCTTTTGATGTAAAAACTCTACCCTGATTTGATACTCATAATGAAAAACCAATCAATCAATTCAAACACAATTTTTTGTTTTAATGTTTTATGATAGAAAACACTTAACTGCATATCGTAAGCTTAATATAAAAAGGCCCTAACTCGAAATTTTTCAGTAGAGATTTTTTTGGTTTATTCTGATATATGAGCAGATCATTTATCGAAATAAACGAAAACCTGGGCTTATTAAATAAACATACAAGTTAGGGCCTTTTTATAATGTATAATAAACTACAAACTAAGCAAAAATAAACCTAGAAAAGTTAGTGCCATTACCTAGCAAACCTGTTTAGGATTTGTATTTTTATTATACTGATTTTCATCCGACCTTCTTTTTTCTTTAAGCTACACCATTTCCAATTGTATTTCAGAAATTTCTAATTCATTTTCAGCAATTTCTTATTAAATTTTAAAATTTTTTAATTCACATTTATAAATTTATAATTGTATTTTAAAAATTTCTTTTTCAATTTAAGAGTTTTCTAATTCACATTCAGAATTTTATAATTCAATTTTAGAAATTTCTCTTTTAGAAGTTTTTAGATCAATTTTAGAAACATCTTATTTAAATTAAGGATTCTCTAATTGTAATTAAGAAATTTCTATTTTCAAAAATTTTTAATTCTATTTCAGAATTGTTTATTTGTATTTAACAATATTTTCATTTGATGTAATTTGGAATTTTTAATATTTGAAAATTCTGAAGTATAAATAGAAAATTTGGAAAAACAAATTGAAAAAATCCAAAATACATTTTAAAAATTCTGAAATACGATAAGAAATTTCAAAATTTTATTACAAACTTCTGAAATTGAATTAAAAACTTCTTTCTGAAATTGAATTAGAAAGTTCTCAAGTTTAATTTAAAATTTCTGTAGTTGAATGAAAAATTTCTAAAATACAACTAGAGTGTTCTGAAATAAAATTGAAAATGGTGTAGCTGCCGTATATTGAGTAAATAAAGTTGAAAATTTTTAATTTTTACAGGAAGTTGTTGTTGTAGGGACGAGGTCACCTTATTGTTTCACCGTGAGCGTAGTCTTTGATTTTATAATTCCTGGTCAAGGTTCTTGTTTTCAGTACAATAACATAAGATGGGATTCAGATGAAGTATTTTTTACGTGTGTATTGTTTATTTTTCTTTCAAAGCTGCTTCTTAGGTTCTTCTTATTGTATACAATCTTCTATAAAAAACCATGGTAAAATATTATTTCTTTTTTACATATGGAGTGTGACACAGTCATTGAAAATTTTTTCAATTTAAGTATCAAACTCCATATAAAAAAGAAAAAATTAAACCCATCGTATAAGTCTCGTATAAGCGACTAGTGATTAGAGTTGCCCAATCTTTCCGATTTAAACAGCCAATAGCCCAGCCCAAGTCAAATAATTCGTAATATTGTTTTTTTTTTTTTTTGAAATAATCAAAAACAATTACAAATATATAAAAAAGGTTTTTTCAATAAAAACAATTATCGTATTTCATTTATTTTTTTATAAAAAATATACATATTTTTAACGTGAAGGTATATTAGCCCTTGATTAACTTAAAATTATAATTGAGTAATAAAAACATTAATTGCAAATCGTATTAACAAAATATCCCATAATGATTACCAAATTAAAACCCCCCATCCGTTTATACCAGAAAGAAAAAATTATTTAAAAAAATAAAAAATAATAAACAAGAATTAGTGACTATCAAAATTGGATCTTCCAAAAAAATTATAGATCATATTGAAAAAAAAAGAAATAATGATATAAATAGAATAATTAAAATATTTAAATAATAAATCACAATTAATTAATTGTTAATTTAAAAACAGTTTAAAAACAAATTAAAAAAAAAAGATTATAAAAGCGTGTTAAAAAGTGCTGAAAAAATTCTGGTTTGTAATTTGTGAACTAATACTTTGTCCAAGAGAAATGTTCTTTATTTTTGAAACATTAAATTTTTTTGCTTTGTTTTAAATAGTTTTTTACTTTAGAAGTTTTGCAAAGTCTTATACTTAGTTATAATTGAAAGAAAATAAAAATATAAATTTTCCATAACAGTGTAAAAAGACAGCTTTTGAAATATTTCGTTTAAAAGTGAGACTAAACTTTTTTTGTGCAACCTTGGAAAATATATGAAAAATTTTTTAGCCAACGAGACAAAAAAAATATAGACGATGTGCCAAAAACTATTCAAGCAATTATTTTTTATTTCACTTGGCGGTTTCGCTTATTTATTAACGCAAAATGTTTTAAGCCAAACTTATTTTTTTAGTTTCTATTTTATGGTATCCTTAACTTGGGGGGTCTACACGTAGCAATATTAATTGCAGCAATTGTCAAATTTAATTTCTTTCATTAAAATTGCACCGTGTGCCCCGCAAATTGTCATATGTAGCAATCCCTTGGGCATTGACTGCTTTAGCAATTGCCTAATCAATAAGCTGTCAGTTCAGTAATTCCCCCATTTTTTTCTTTATGCCACTTGTTGGAAGAAAAAGAGAATGCTGCATAAACTGCTACAGAACCGTCTTTGCTTTTCAAATTTTGTTAGGTGGTAACTCTTGCAAACCACTTCTGTAAAACACGCAAATGAATAAATTGTGTTGATTAAACTTATAAAATCCAAATAAAAAGCAAAAATTTCTGTTAAAAGCAATTAATATTTCATGCCCAAAAGCTTTTCTTGTGGACATCTGCCAGGTTTTAAACATTTTTTAAATCATATTTAAAGCAACACAAATTAGTCTTAAAATAAAAAGAAATAAGTGTTAATACTCTTAAATATTGGTAGCGCTAATAAACAAAGAAATTAAATAAAATATTAAAAAAAAAACTAATAAAAAAAATAAAAAAACTGCAATAAAATTAAAAAATAATTAAAAAATTTTTATACATTTTTTTTCTTTTTTATAATAATTTTAATAATTTTTTTCTTTTTCGAATTTAATAAAAAAAAGAAAAATATTATTGGTTTCATAGAGCACTTACGTTTTGCAATAAAATAAAAAAAAAATTAAAACATATATTAAATAATATATAGAAAATTAAAAAAATATACATATATTTAAACAAAGTTAAAAAATGATGTTGTTAAAAATTATAAATTTAAAAAATAATAAAAATTTAAAACCTAAGTATTAATCTAAGCCCCATGGAGAAAGTGAAAAAGAAAAATTTTTTATTTATTTTTAATTAAACATTGTATTAAGATTTTTTAAGTTTGTATAAAAAAGCAAAAAAAAAATAGTTTACTTTTGTAAACAATTAAAAAAAAAATATATATAAAAGCAAATGGTATTGTTAGTAAGATTAAGCCAAAAATATTTAAAAAAGCTTAACAATTAATAAAATGATTACAATTGCTAAAATGAATAACAACAACTAAGGAAGAAAAAATATATAAAATTTATTTAAAAAAAATAATAAATAAAAAAACTAATTTCCAAATAAAATCATATAAAATAAAAGGTGTTGTAATAAATAAAAAAAAATAAGAAGAAGAATATTACAAACCCAAACTCCCCCAAATTCATGTTAACATTAATGATAATGACAAAACTAAATTAATTACAATATTACAAATAACTAAAGAAAAAAGATATTTAAAAAAATTGCATAAATGTTTAGAAAAGATTTTAATTTAAAAATAAAAAAAAAACAACTTGAGTAAACAAAATGTTTGTCAATATTATGTTATTTATACATTGAAAAAAAATTAATTCGAAAAAAATATATATATAAATAAAAAAACAAATATTAACATTAACATATGTGTACGTTATTAATTATGTATATCGTTTTGAAAAATATATTATTATAACATTTATTTTATTAATTACTTGGTTTAAGTTAAAATAATTTTAATTCTTATATTATACATATTTATATTTAATTATGTTATATTATTTGAAACAAAAGTGCTTGCAGAAAAGAATTTAAAACAATAAAGCAAGTCATTTTTGTTAGAGATTAAATTTGAAATAAAAAAAATATTCAATTGAAGAAAACATCTCTTATTATTTCTGGTAAGTTTTAAATAAGTTAAGAAGACAAGGAAGAGAGTTATAAGCGCACAGTGGCTGAAAATCGCTTTTCTTTAACCAAAATTGTGTGTTTTTATGAACCGATAAAGAGATATTTAGAATTTCTTTTTTGCTAGAGAAAGGATTTTTAGAGTTTTCTAGACTTTTTATTTTATTGAAATCGGTTTAACATTAATTAAGAAATTTTCGGTCAAAATTTAACGTTTAATGTTGTTTAGCATTTAGTATGAAATTTAACGTTTTTGTATTCTTTACTCAAAAAGGGAGGTGTTTTTTCCAGTCGTTGTTTAAATAACTTTGTATTTTACACAACTGCCAGGTTTCATTATTGTACGTCTTGACGAGACAAATCATGCCTAGACAAAAATTAAAGTCTAAATAAAAAAAAAACATATTTTTATACTGGGTTTTTTATATACTGAGTTTTACGTTTGCCTAGACGTGAATTTGTCTTGTAAAGACGTACTATTACGATATCTTTTTTCATGCCAGATTTAAGTAATGCCAAACCTTAAAATTATTATTTTTTTACTCATAATAATTATATTTTTTTTTTTGTCATATTTTTTATTATTGAATCTTCGCTAATTCGAACTAACAATAAGTAATCAAATCTTAAAGCTAAGTTATTAAAATAAGTCCAGCCAGAGCCAGACTAAATCGAAAGTGCAAATAATTTAATTAATTAATTTCAATGGTTTCATTTAAGCGCAATAGTATTCCTTCTTTTTAGACATGTAAGTATGTCCACTATGTTGCAAGATGTTTCGAGCGAGCGGATATTTTTGGATGTGTTTCCAGTTTATTTAAATACTTGCCCACATAGTTTAGGATTTTGCATTAAACTAGCGGATGTTGCTGTTTTAACATACCAAGGAGCACCAGTTATCATTATTATTATTTGGTTTTAAGTGCGTTAAATTTTTCTACGTTGAAGGCGGAAGCAATGCCCCATAATTGTATACCGTAGTACCAAATTGGCTTTAAAACCGTAGAGTAGAAGTTTACAATTAAGACGACGCACAGAGTTTTTGCCAATTAGCCAATGAAGTTGTGTAGCTTCAATGCAAGGAAACAGTTTAGGGGAATGTCAAGGTATTTCGTCTCAAATCGTTTAGGCACCATATGTTCAGGTTAGTTTAGGTTGGTTAGGTTACGTTAGGTTAGGTTAGGTTAGGTTAGGTTAGGTTAGGTTAGGTTAGGTTAGGTTAGGTTAGGTTAGGTTAGGTTAGGTTAGGTTAGGTTAGGTTAGTTTAGGTTAGGTTAGGTTAGGTTAGGTTAGGTTAGGTTAGGTTAGGTTAGGTTAGGTTAGGTTAGGTTAGGTTAGGTTAGGTTAGGTTAGGTTAGGTTAGTTTAGGTTAGGTTAGGTTAGGTTAGGTTAGGTTAGGTTAGGTTAGGTTAGGTTAGGTTAGGTTAGGTTAGGTTAGGTTAGGTTAGGTTAGGTTAGGTTAGGTTAGGTTAGGTTAGGTTAGGTTAGGTTAGGTTAGGTTAGGTTAGGTTAGGTTAGTTTAGGTTAGGTTAGGTTAGGTTAGGTTAGGTTAGGTTGGGTTAGGTTAGGTTAGATTAGGTTAGGTTAGGTTAGGTTAGGTTAGGTTAGTTTAGGTTAGGTTAGGTTAGGTTAGGTTAGGTTAGGTTAGGTTAGGTTAGGTTAGGTTAGGTTAGGTTAGGCAAGGCTAGGTTAAGTTAGGTTACGAAGGGTAGTGGCGAGTTCAACTTGCACCTCCACCCAGAGGCCCTCAGGTCCATTGTTAATCCCTTCAGAGTCAAGAAGAGAAAAAAAAAAGTAAAGACAAGCATTATATAGGAAAAAGAGGGCCAGCGTGCCGTACGCAAGAAGTCCAAGGAAGTCAGTAGTCATAGGCGCTGAATCGCTTATCTGCCCAGCCACCCAACCCCCTTGATGAAACCTATGATGGTCGAAAACTATTAATAATTTTCTGTAAATGAACACACCTTTTATTTTTACTGAAATAGGCCTTTAATTGAATATAATTTCAATTTAAACGTTGACTTTTGTTTTTTGTTTTATAAATGTACATATACAAATTAATTATTTATATATTTAGCTGCTAAAATCAAAATTACATTATATTTTTTATACATATGTACATACATATATAAAAACTCTAAAAAAAAAAAAGAAAAGCTGGATCTGCGCCTGGCGTATGTATGTAGGTATATTCATCATTATATTTCACTTAAAAGCCTTTGCTTAAAATGCATACAAAAGTTTATATAAAAGTTCTTAAATGCTATTTGTTCTGCTACTTATTAATGTTCGTATTAAATTTTGTTTTTTAAATTTATTAATCGATTATTATTTTTTCGAGCTTAAACGTATTTTCTCTACCATTTTGTTGATCGCGTCCTCATCTCCTTCAACTTTGACCTTGTTCTAGAAAAATAATAAAGGTTATTATTATTGAAATGTTTTATTGTGCATTTCATACTTATTAAAATATTAACATACATTAACTAAAAGGTCATCAAATGTAGTTTGTTTGGAGCCCACCAAATAAAAATTTTCGTCACTTATTGTTATTTCTGCATCAGGCTCAACACAATTGCCTTCGTAAATGTTTAACTCTTTAAAATCAAAAACTTAAAACACATGAATTAAATGCTAATTAAATATGATTTTATAGGACTAAGAAATTATTGATTTTTTTTTTATTTATTTATTTAACCGAATTAAAATTTAAGAGATTAGTGAATATTTGCTGTATTAGTTAAATCGATTTTTGAATTATTCCTATTCTAATATTATATAATTTATTTATAATTTGGTTAAATTTTTAATTGACTTCAGCCTAAATAAATGGTGTTCTGCAACCCACGCTTCATTCCCGGTTTGTTATCGATATAATAAAAAAAATAGATTATTTTGCAGAACTTTGAGAGTCAAAAGTTTTCCGTCTGACTTAAAATTTAAAGTGGAATGCAGAACATGTATGTCTGAACTTTGCTAATAATTCATTAACTTTTTTATTACTTGTTCAATGTAACAAATGAAAATTTTAAATTTTTTCGATATTTTTCAAAAATTTTGTCTCAATCCTCTTACTAAACCCGAAATCAAACGTACGGTGAGACAAGATTTTTTTATCATCGTAGTTTCGCATCTAATCCCATTTAATTTTAAATTTTTTATAGCAACTCCATTTAACCGTTATCTCTACCTACCCAGACTTTTAATTAACTGCCCTTCGAAATCAGTGAAGTGAAACTGAATTATATTCATGACCGTACGCTTAGCAGGATCTGATTCCCTTAACTTTTTACGGATTTTTTCAATTATTTGATCACTTTGCATTTTGAAAAGTTTGAAAGCTCTTAAGAAAATATGTTGTATCTTTGTTTTCTGTCGATAAAAGACTGAATTACTATTTCTTTACATTTAGCAATCAATGTGGATTATTATCTATTTGAATGATTATACTAATATGTACGTAAGTATAAAATATCTATCTATTGCTATCAATTTAAGCTAAACAAATTGTAATTATTTTTTGTTTTTGATTTCTTAAGGTTCGCTGCGTTCTGTTGTTGTGGCAGTCAGTTATGTTTTGCATAATTATTTTAATTAAAATCAATTTGTTGCAAGATTTATCGTAGGTTAACTACAGCGATAGCCATGTTTGTCTCTGGGGACCGAACAATAATCGGGCTTTACATGTACACAACACGAGTACCAAAAAAAAACTAAAACAGAGATTAAAACGCAGAAAAAGTTATAACAACATCAAAATAGCTTGATGTTGCATTGTTTTTTTTTAATAATACGCACAGTGAAAAGCAGCAATACATTTCCATGAATAATTTTCCCTGGGTGAGCATCAATGGTTTACATACATACCTTTCCATTTATTGTTGTTTTTTTCTCTATATTAATACGTAAACTGTATAGGCAGACGTCAATAAAGTTTTTTTATTGAAAGCAAATAAAAAACATCTTATAAAAAATAATTACATTAGAACCTTAAAGTAAGCTTATGGTTTCCATAGTTTTAATAGACCATCTTCACTGAAGGTGGCTAATAAATTTTGATGAGGATGATGTGATAAGCCAATTACATCTTTCTCATGAACCTAAAATTTAAATATAAAATTTTATGTCTGCCCTAGATTTATTTAATATATTGAATAACTTACATTTAAAGTTCTTTCTAATTTGCCTGATGATACTGAGAAACAATACAGCACTTGATCCTCACCGGCACAATAAATAAACTCTCCTCTTGGCGACAAAGTGGCGGCTATAAATGCTCCACCTTCTCTTTTACCAGAGCTGAAGGATCTTACAATCTGACCAGCCATATTCATGATCACTACGGTGTTTGAGCGATTACACACAATAAAATGTTCAGGATTTTTAGGTAAAATCAAAACTGTATTTACAGCCAATTCATTGCCCAAAGGCTTGTAGGTGGACAAACATTCGGTTGTCTTTAATGACCACACTTTTACAGTACCATCTGAAGAGGCACTTAAAATGCTGTGGCCATCTGGTGTGAAGGTTACTTCATTAACAAAGGAGGTGTGCCCTTTAAACTCTTTTAGCATTTTGCCAGATTTTAAGCCGTGCAAACGTATAGTGTGGTCAAAAGAAGCACTTAACACTTGACTATTATCTCTAGCGAATTGCAGACATGTTATGCCTTTAGTATGAGCTTTTTCGAATTTTCTTAAGCATTGTCCCGTCATTATACGCCAAACTTTAATTTGTCCGTCTTGTGAGCCGGAAGCTACCATTTCAGAGTCTCGTGAAAACGATAAGGCTAATACAGCCTGTTCCATCATCATAAATTGATCCTGAGCTTGATACTTTAAATCTTTTCTAATTTTGCCGGTTGTAAAGTTCCAAACTTCAAGGAAACCATCTACACTGCCAGTAATTAAATATTGGCCATCAGGCGAAAATTGTGCACATTCTACATGTGACTTTTGTCCGAATTTTATTTGACGATACATTTGTGTTGGATACATTTCCTCTTCTTGATCTTTCATAGCAGCTTTACCGCGAAACAAATCAATTGTAGTACCAGGCGGCAGTAGACCCTGATGTTGTTGCCATTTTAAAGCTTGGCCCAGCAAAGCTAATAGACGCGATGATGGCACAACATGCACTTCCCCACTTAGCTCCTGTGCGATGGTAGTACGTCGTTTTTCTTTGCTACTGCCTTCAGGATAAGCTTCCCTGGGATCAAAATATGCTCGCTGTAACATGTTCTCTAAAATTAAGATCTTTAACATAGTTTAGAACAAATTTTTGATTATTTATTTACCCAAATGTATATAACGCTCCGGTTCGTGCTGTTTAAGCATTATCATTGGATCTGTTTGTCTAAGGAGCGATCTTGCGGCACCCAACTCTCTTAACTCGATTAATTCCAAAACAATTTGTTCATATAAATTTAACAGCTTTTTATCCGGTAACTTAAGACTCTGTGTCACTTTTAGCACGGTATCCCAATGACCATTTGTAATGTCTTGTACAAAACCATCTACACTGTCTACAGTATTAAGGGAAACTCCAGTTTCTTCTTGCAAAGTTTGTAAAGTCTTATACAAATTTGATTCCTTTAGATACTGTTGGATCAAACGAATTACGCTGAAATGGGCAGATAAAAGTTGTTAATGTTAGAACCGTTATGGCAGCCGCAATATATACTTACTCAGCCGATTCAATTTCAATGGACATAGTAATTAATTACTTTAATTTTTAATATTATAATTGGTATATTGTAATTTGTTTATTTTTTTACAAATTTTTTATTAATTCTTTACCCTTTGCTAGGTTTGTTAGTACTAAAAATTGCTGCCATATGTTTTGCTTATTAAAGCTGCCAGATTTGAGTGGTTTACAAAGAACTGTTTGATGTAAATAGGAATGATATGTTACACAATATATATCGTCGCCTAATATGTGAAAAAACTTTTGATCAAAAATGAAAACTATTTGTTTATCTATTACAATTTAATTTTTTGAAGAACGAAACAAAACATAATATATCGTCACCTTAAATCCAAATAGTAATACCAATTGCTATTTATCAACGAAAACCAAAATTTGATTAATTTGGGACGTTTAATCTTTTCATTTATGCAAATGTTTTCTCGTCCTTAATATATATTCTATTTCTTCATTTTACTATGCAATAAATACGTTTAAAGTTGGCGAGGTTTTATATAGTTTTTAAATCATATACATCTGGTTCCTTTTGGAACTGATTAAACAGTGGACTGTTTTAACATCAAACACAAGATTAAAAAATTACTTTTGGATTTTTACATCCATAAAACTATTTATATGTAATTTTTAACTAAAAAGAGCTATAAATATTAAAAATAAACCAGCTTTAAAATAATTTTTAATTAACTCGTTCATTACACATATTACTTTATTTTTTTATAATATCATGTATAGTTATTGGGAATTTATATATATATATATATAGATGTTTGTTATTTTATATTTCTGTTGCTCATACACAAAAACAAACATTTGTATATTTTAACTAGTAAAAATTTCTTTTTTAATCACAGGAACAAAAATTAAATGAAATGTATAAAGTAGATAAGTTTTTGAAGAAATTAAATTGTATATAACAAAAAAAAAAAAGAAAAGATAATTTAATTAAACAAATAATACTTAGAACTCGTTATAAGCTTATATAAGTTGGTGTTGATCAAATAACACTTATACACTTAGATCATGTCAAAATAATGAAAAAATATACATAAATAATTGGAAAGGTATTGTTGATTGATATTATGTGCCTTAAGCAACTTTTAAGCCAGAATATATAAATACATATACATATGAAAATATTAGTTATCTTTCTTCATTCTAGTAGAGGTCATACGATAAATAATGGAATCGCGACCGGGATCCATTGATCCGATTGCATAACAAATAGCTAACAGAGCAAAACCAAAGACAACCATGAACCATAAAATGATGTTAAAAATAACGGGATAATCTTCATTATAGTACTCTGCCAAATTATAAAGGTTCTATAAGGAAAAAGTGCAAAATGATGAATTATGCGATACGGTTACTACACTGAAACAAAACGTACCTTAGCATCCTTTGGAGCGGTTTCACGCTTGCTGCGACTGTTCGAATTAGCTTTATTAACAATAGCTACGACTAAAGCTTCATTGTTGCTGGATTTTTGTGCAGCTGTATTAAGATGCTTAACAGCGGCAGAAAAAAGTTCTAGCGCTTCATTAACAGCTTCAGAGTTTTCTCCATGAGCCTTGGCTACAGCATCGATAAACAAACGCACGCTCAAATAACTACAAGTTTTTTTGATATTAACAAAGTTGTCAGCTATAGCATTTATGCAGGAAATACTCTCCAAAAATTGCTTGTCGGCTGTATGAAGGTCTCCGTTAAGGAATTTGGTATTAGCAACAGCAGGAATTTGAATATCACCCATAATATTTTTCAGACCCAATTTTCCATCTTCTAATTGTTCGAAGCTTATGTCACAAACGGGCTCGTTATCGGACTCCAATTCAGCGGTAACACCATTTAGCGATTGCTTTAGGGCATTACCTTCAACTTTATAAGTCTTACCAGCAACAGAAAGCTTACTGTGTTTCGCGCCATCTAAGCTTGCGGCAATAACAACCTTTGGTAGATTAAAGGGATTTACAATAGTCAAACCGGACCATTGACTTTCTCCGGCTACGGCGTTCCCCAAAGATGCGTACAAAACATCACCAACATCACTGGTTTGCAGCGGCTCAGAGCCCTTGAAGGACAAAGAATCGGGTGCGCTCAAAACAGTAAACTCGCCAGTGGCTGTAACTAAAAACCAAAAGAGAAACATTATTTTCAGGCTATTATTACCTGAATGTAAAGAATAATTGTGAATATTTTTGAGTTTTCATTAATTCCAAAATATATATAAAATCTCAGCAGCAGCACTTGCAAAATCAATAACACAATAGCACTCAAAACTCTATTAAAGCTAAAATATTTTAGGCACTCCATGTTTAAGCATTTTTATGATATTTTTAATAAAAAACTTATGTACTTTTTATTTTATTACTTACTTGTTGCAACGCACAAGGAAAAAATTATTAAATTTTCCAACATTTTTGTTCGGCCCATGGAAAATAATCATATGACATATAAAAAAACTGTTGTTGAGGTTGTCACATGACATATGTCAAATCTTATTATAACAAGGCTATGTAAATTAGGTGGCCTCAGTTAAACAGCTAATTAAGGAATTTGGTATTTATATGTCGAAATTTGTTTATGTGTATTTTTTTCTTGTTTACACACAAAAACTGTGATGTTCTAAGAAAAGTTCGATGAGTCTTAGTAAAGATTTTTGGGCGTTTTTGTTATCTGTCTTTGACATTTGTAAATTGATTTAATTGTTGTTGTAGTAATAGGGCCACCGGAAAAATATGAGCCATGTCATCATATAAGTCAGTGTCATAGATACATCCCTGTAATATATAGCAGAATACAATGCCAACCTAGCATGCATTAAAAACACAAAAGCGATATTTAGACAATACAATCCAGGGTACACTTATCAGCTAGGAGCGATTCTACAAAAACAACTAAAACCGTCATAATAATGTCAGACAAATAACAAAACTCACCAAATCTTTCTTCTTCTTTTTGAGCTTTTCTTGCGATACTACAGTTGTTGTTTGTAAAAAAGGAAGAAAATACATAAACAAAATTTGACATTGATATAACGAAATACCGTTGCTCAGCTGTTTATCTGAGGCTACCTGATACACGTGTACCCTGATACAATCGGTAGAACCAGTTTGCATAATGAAAGAAAATATACTGAATTCCATATAGGTACATAAATCCCTCTTTGAAATCCTTAAAAATAGATAGAAAAGAGCTAAATATTTTTATAATTTATTGGGTTTGTTGAAGGTTTAGTTTGTCTATATGCATTTCTTTTGTTTCTACACCAAATCAAGCTTAGACTTCAACAAAATTCTTAAAAACCGTCAGGAATTTTGGACTTTGTATATCATCCTCAATAAACTTATTATAAATTATTATTTTATGTATTGACGAGGCAAATTCATGCATAGACAAACGTAAAACTTAGTATATAACAAACCAGCCCCCCTGTTCTGTAACTTGTGAGAAGTTTTCGCAGCGAGAAAATTTTTTTTATTGTCATAGTCTTCCGATTATTAACAGTGTGACTTAGATAATACATAAACTCTCATTAAACAATGCTAAAAGTTAAAATAATTAGGTTTATCGTGTTCATCCTGTCTTTTACAAGGCGACTATAAATTTTTCGATGCGAGAAGTTCTCATTAAAGTTACAGAACACAGGCACAGTTTAAAAATTCCGGATATTTTTATTTAGATTTTGACATTTGTCTATGCATAAGTTTGTTTCGTATATGTGAAACAACGTCGGCAGAGCAACTCAATGTTATTGCTGATATATGACTTTATGTTACACATTAGGAACACGTAGCAATTTCAGTTTCATGAAATTTTGTAATTTTCTCAGAGTTTGTGCCGTTAACTGCACTTTTTTTTAATGAATTTGCATTGTTTCGGGGCTTGCGCTATGTCTGTAACAACGGATGTCATAGAGCAAGCAAAATGTTTTAAATAGGTCAATTCGCACACGAGTTGCAGTATCAGCGAAAAACATTGTAACCGCTGGTTATTTAATTCATTGTAATAGATAATTAAGTTTAGTTTGTGTAAGAAACTCAAAAGCATAATAATAAAGGTATCAAACTAAAACATAATAATAAGGGCATTAACACTAAACATAATTTATATATCAATATGTTTTTTTATATATCTACATTTTGTATGTGTGTTTGTTGTTGACAGTTCATATAGTTCCCATAGGTTAGGTTAGGTAGAACAGGCAGCCGTTGAAGGAAAGGATACATCTCACTTGGGTCCGCTTAATTCGGTCCCTTTGTGTTACCTGGAGAGGCAGATAGAATAGGTTGAGATGGAAGGAAAGAAGAAAATTTAGAGAAGAATAAGAAAGGAAGAAAGAACAGAAAATGAAGCAATTTTACCAGAGTCTCCGGTGGGAATCGAATCTACAACCCCCAGACTAGTAGACTCGTGGACTTCCCACTGATCTACCGGGGCACCCTAGTTCCCATAAAATATCTCAAGAAAACATTTCCTAAAATATTTCATTTGATTGAATCTGATATTGATTTGGGGACTTTACCTGAAATGATAACCTCTGTAATCAAATTTGATGTTTGCTGATAATGAAATACTACCGAAACCAAGCCTTTTAATTAAAACAATTTCAAATATTACTTAAAGTTTGATCCCCATGCTATGTTTACTTCAATTATCTTAACACATTTTTATATATAATTAAATTACTTTTAATAAAAAAAAATATATATATTAAAAAATATAGAAAACTATTGTTTATAGCCTGCATTAAAAGTTACATAAACTTCAGACTGGTAATATTACAATACAATTACATGTGTGTGCAGTAAGGGCCCCCTTCACGTGCGTTATGAAAATCGTGCTTTTAAGTCGCTTCACTGACCACATTTATTATTGTTTTTAAATAAAAATTTTGCAAATTCAGGACAATTTTTTTACTCATGGATCAATTAAATGCATTAGATAACTTAATAAAATCCTGCCTACTCCCAGAGCTTAATCAGGATTTAGACTGTATCCCAATCGAAAAAGAACATTTTATGTCCTACCACGAGTATATAAAACTACATTTACCGCTTCTGTTCGACCGGATACAAAAAAAGTCTCAGCAGGATTGTATATGGAACGATAAATTTGAAACAAATCAGGAAGTATAAAAAGGAATTATTTTAAAAGAACACCTTACTAATCATTGTTTTACTACATTCAGATTCAAGCAAAACTTATTGTACTTCTATGTGAAATTAGTTTCTCCGATTCAATTTTTGTTTTAAATCAACCCCAACTAGTTGGTCATGCTAAACGAATTTTGGAAGGTAATAGGGGAATATCCAAACAAGTTGAAGAGCGAATATTTAACTATTATCAAGACAAATTGCATAAAGACAAGTGGAAAAAACAATTAGGGGCAGTTCATGGGTTTGTAAAGTATTTGGAAGTAAGTAACTGGTGTTTTAAATTATTTTAACATTTTTAAAAAATTTTAATTTTATATATAAACACAGTTTCAGTTTTTAAACGATCGAAATGGCAGTCAATATATGCACCGAAAATTTCTTATGTTTTGTTTGTCAGTAGCTTTGAATGTGCGCTCCTGCTTCGAGACACACTACAAGGCCTTAAGTACCACAATTTTCTTGATTATGTTAAAACGCGGGGTAATTACTTAAAATTAATGGAAATGTTAATCTTTTAAATATTTTAATAAAAAATAGTTCTTGAAGTTTAAATATCAACTAAATCTGCATAATAGTTATCTCCCATGTGCTGAAAATCGATTTCCACAGAAAAACTCTTAGTTTACCAATTACTTCATTGTTTTACTTTAAATCTTAATTAAACAGTATTTTTTTTCATAATTATTTGCTTATGCTATAAATAGAAAAAAATTTCATTTTTCTTGAGAATTATTTAAAATTAATAAAATAGATTAATTACAAATTAAACTTGCCAATTTTAACTGCCAAATATATACAAAATTCAATTATCAGCACATGGATATATTTTAGAAACTACTGCTCTAAAATGTACATATGTTTTAAAATTTTCAGGCTAATGATGATATTATTTCTATGAATATCCACAGTGTTATTTATGATGCAGTTTTTAAGGATATTCATGTTATGGACTCGCATCCCTTTATTGATAAGCAATGGAAATGCCTTATAAACTGTTTAGATTATTATAGAGATTTTGATAGTTTTACAGTAAGTAAATCACATATAAAAATAATATTTTCTTTTTTAATGTCGATATTTTAGTGGAATTACTTGGATGATATGATGGAAGTTTTACTGCGAAATATAACACTAGCACCTGACACTGCTGCCTGCATATGCCATCTTAAATTTGTTTGCAAATTAGTTGTATATTTTACGATCAATCGCAAAGAGTTTGAAGATCTTTCAGATAATTCATTACAAATTAAAAATATAAATGAATATCGTTTAGTAGGCAAAACTAATTCTAGTTACACAATTTACAGATGGGCAAAAAATATACTGGAAATGTTCGTTTTAGAATCTCATAAACTAATGCAAAGCACGAAAACCGCTCGGGAAATTTTACAGGCACGTATTAAACATTTTAAATATCTTTAAATATAATTAATTTAGTTGTTTAAAAAATTAGGAACTTCATAAAATCTACATATTTGCTATATTACCGATTCCGTTAAATATAATAGAACCACAATTGATAATATTCTTGGGAAAGTTCATAGCAGTATTAATGGAAACCATTAAAATACATAATTATCATACAAATGTAATGCCGGTTAGTTAAATTGTTAAATATTTTCAATTTATAAAAAACTAATATTTAATTTTAAAATATTTTTTAGGCCATTACTTCGTTACTAGAAACATTTTATATACATTTACAAACTTCGGAAAAGCCTATGAAGCTTGTTCAATATGAAGAAAGTATTAAAGATTTATTAAAAATTGAGGGCTTTAAGTTATATACAACTGCTTTTTAGATGCAAAATTAACCAATTTATTTAAAATTTAAATAAAGAATATAAAATATATTAGACCTGCAACTAGACGAACTTTGCAAATCATAGACCTTGTTTTTCTGTAACACATTCACTAATAACATTTTGTAATTCATGTATTATGTCCTGCTTTTGCATATTAAATTCTTCATCTAAAACTTCACAACTACTTTCTGCAGTTGCACCGTGAGCATTGAATGGAACAGCTTCTTTATCTTCATAACCATCGTATAGATTCTTTAATCTATTTACAACAGGTTGGCTAGAATCAGCTATTAAGCAAAAATATTGGAAAAAGTTATTTATGTTGCTTAGTTTAATTAAGTTAACTTATTTCACCATTTTCCTCTATTTCGTTTTCTTTAACTTTATTTAAATTATTTAGATTATCTGCCACTGATTGTGCAATATTCAGGTGAAATGACTGTTTCTCTTCTTCAATTTCTGCTTTTAATAGTTGCATTTCTTCTTGTAATCTTTTTCGCCTTTCTTCTAGATCTAAAAGTTTAGCTTGCTCATTCTCCAATGTTTTGCATAGTTCTTGAAATGTGCTATTAGCTTTATCAACCAGCAACTGTTGTTTGTCGTAGATTCTCGTGGCTGATTCCGTTTCGAATACATCTGAAGTAATCTGCTGCTGATCACAGTCTTTTAAAACTTTAACATCATTAGTAGTTGTTTGCAGGTTATATGACATGTTTTTTTAAAATTTTTGTAAATCGCGTACAAATATATAAAAATGTGTTGTTATTACAAATTTTTTTATTTAAATACGTAAGGATTTTGATGACAGTTAATTTACAGATATTTCGATTACAAATTGTTTTAAAAAGTCAAAACAAAAGTCCAAATCGGAGGGGTTACCGCGTACATCGATTCGAAAAAAATTAAAAAATCCCGAAATTTTTAATCAGTTTCACCGAAGGCGGCTGTCTACAAAACCTTTTAAAACAAATTACTGGGTACAAATTGCAGCATTCGACTTGAATTGCAACTATAATCGTACGATCGTGTAGTATAAGAATTTTTTATTTAATTATTTATAAATTTCAATACAATGAATGAAAGCCTTCATGGCTTTGAACTCTTTTTCTTGCTAGGAGCGCACAACAAGCCGATCACTGGCTTAGTTGTATGTACTACGGGTCTTGAGGCTTTTAAGGTCTACTTTCAACCTAACCTAACCTTAGGGGCAATATGAAACTCCCAGCAGAAATTTAATAACTCCTAATAAAAATTAACTAGCTCCAAATTATAGAAACAAAAATGAAATAACTACCTGGTTGGTTATTGAATGAAAGTTATTTAACTTGTAGGTAATAATATCAAAGTACAGTTATTATCAACCACTGTGCAGCGGCAATTAACCCGCTTCTTCGTAGGCAAAGTTTTAAACATTAAAAAAAACAAAGTGCTAAACGCGATAAAAAAAGAAAAATTGCTATGATTTTCTACAAAATCCTAGTCAAGAATTTATAGGTTTCTATTTTTAAGACATCCAACTTCAACAGCCTCTAATTTCATCTATAAAACATGTTTTTGGCCACTTTGTTGACTTCATTTATTATTCAAAAATAATTGCTTTTTGAACACATGAAGTCAATCTCAAAATGAACTAAGAGTCATCACTTTCATATTTGTATACTTATGATCTAGCATAACTAAAAGTACTTATTGACCAATTTGATGGCGGCAGACCTTTAATCTGGGTCAATAGCCTTTAACTTTATATATCTAGTCATAAACTTAAAAATGCAAAAAAGTACCAAAAAAAAGTCTTTTCTCTCTACTTTGCTAAAAATTGAACTAACCTGAATCATTGGCCTTTAAATTTATATTTCTTGAGTCGTACCCTCAAAAAAAGCAAGAAAGTGCCAAAAATAATAAAAAAAATGTTTTTTGTCTACTTTACTAACTTCTACACTTAACCTGCTTCAATAGAATTCAATATTTCTAGAATCCAAGTTAAAAAAAATTATAAAAAGTACCAATAATTTGAAAAAGTACTTTTTGACCACTTTGCTTACTTTAGACCTAAATTGACTTATAATCTTAAGAAACGCAAAAAAGTGCCAAACATTTTCAAAAAAGTACTTTTATACAATGTAGTTGACTTCCGGCCCTAGTTGTAATCCATAACCCTTACTTTTATATGTCAACTCTCAAAATCTCAAGAAACGCAAAAAGTACCACATATAATATTTACTTTAACGCCCTAAGTAGGTTAGGCAGCCGTTGAAGGAAAGGATACAGCTCACTTGGGTCTGCTCAACTCGGTCCCTTTGTGTTACCTGAAGAGGCAAATAGAATAGGTTGAGATGGAAGGAAAGAAGCACTTATCACAAAGGGACCGAGGAAACGGACCCAAGTGGGCTGCACAACTATTACTTCAACATTTCCGCAGCCGCCTGTTCAACCTAACCTAAAGAAGCACTTTAAAGAAGGATAAAAAAGAAAGAACAGAAGAATGAAGCAGGTTTACCAGGGTCTCTGGTGGGAATCGAATCCACAACCCCCAGACTGGTAGACTCGTACACTTACCACTGACCTACCGGGGCACCCAACGCCCTAAGTAAAAACGGGTAAAAAAACACCAAAAATATATTAATATTTTTTCAAGACCATTTGAACGCAATTTGAATTGCATTTCTATCTTTTATGGTTTAGAAGTTACAAAAGGGGCCTAAAAAGTATCAAAATGTTGTTTAAACCTCGTCTTTTCCCTTAGGCTCCAATATTTCGAAAAGGTAGCCGAAACAAATATTTACAAACTACAATTAATAAATACACATGCATAAGTATACTTGTTTCAATGTTATAATTTATTTTTAAATAACAATGTTTTTTAACAAACCAAAAAAGTAAAAGTGTTCATTGTTTATTAACCAAAAAAAAAAAAAAAAAAAATAAGGAAAAAAATAATTTCGAGCTACCACATCATATTTTCAATATTGGTGGCTTATATTTATTTTTTTTTTGTGTTAAAATTGAAATATTATAAAACCAATTGAATGTATAAAAAAAAACATTTTTCTTTAAAGCAAACTATGTTTCGTTGGTTAACTTTTCGATTTCCAATTGTAATTTCCGTGATTCTAAAAGTATTAAAGTCCTTTTTACTTTACAGTTTTCTGTAAGTTTTTCAAAATAGGCCGCTTTGCAACGATAGTATTCGGCTTCAGCTTTGGACAATTCATGCTGCAACTGCAGCGACTCCTTTGAACGTGGCATTAGGTTTTTTATTACATCTATATCCTCTTCAATATCAAGTAAATCTTCATCGTCAACCTTTTCAATTTGTTCGACAATATTGAGAGCTGAGCTCTTCATGCTGGGCGCAGAATATGATTGATAAGACTCAAACGGCTCGAGAGATTGTTCCTGGATTTTAACAGGCGATTGTATGGGAGTTTTTGAATGGAGTAAAGCGTTTGAGGGCTAAATATAAAAAAATAAATGTATTTATGTATATTAAACGAATAGAAGGGAAGGCAAGGGAAAGTTACCTCTGCTGATTTAGACAAATTTTCCAAGGAAATATTAAATTCATCAAAGGTAGAATTGTTGTAAGAAGGCTTATGTAGATTTGTAGCCTTTTTGCACAGGAAAAAGTTAGATTACCATCAGTTTGTAAGTAAAATATTTAAAAATTTAATTTAAATTTATTGAAACTAGTGAAAAGGGCTTATATTTTTAAATAAAACAATTCGATTTATAATGAAATATATTTAAATGCTGCTCAAAAAAGCGACAGTAACAATGTTAACTTAAGCAATTTTAGCTAGGTTTGTCTCTAAGGACAGTACACTGATTGGGTTTTACATGTATACAACACGAGTACCGTAACGAAAAAAGCAAAACAGAATAAACAACAACATAGGTGTATATTGGTTTTTTATATAAAACCCACGCATTCTAATAAATCATGTCTTGTTTGGCACCGATAAGCTTAAACTTAATAAAGGCATACAAGATTTTCTCAAAAAGATGTTAAAAAAAGAAGAAATGTACAATTTTATACACAAAGCTCGTTTGACTGTTAAAAAAACATTGTAATTAAAAAAACTGGTGTATTGAGTAAATTTAAAAATTCAGGTTTTTATTGTTTTTTTAATATTAATAATAATTACTTTCCTCTAACTGTTTGATTTCTAATCGCAGTTTTTTTATTTTCAAAACCATTAAGGTTTTTTCAAGTTTTAAATTATTCATTTCACTTATTAAATATTTAGATTTTTCTTTTAGAAATTGTATTTTAGCTTTAAGCTTATCATCAGTTTTATCCATTTTTGTTGTAGATTTACGCAATGGTGTAAAATCGTGTAAATTCTAAATCAAAAAAAGAAAAAAATTCGGGTTTGTTCATTTTTTTTTTTTCGATTTTATAATGCACTTATAAATTTTATCTCTTATTTTGTAAACTGAATTTGAATTTATTGTTTTTTAATTAATATTAGGCATAAAAAACATATTTGGTATAAACTTACTTCTTGTGTTTCATTACTTTTGTTGTCATGTGAATTTTCAAAAATATTTGCATCTTCAAAATCCATATTACTCTGTTCTGTTTTCACAATTGTGTTTATGTTTTGTGACACTTTTTTTTCGTCTTTCTTTTTTATCTATTAGAAAAAATTAAGATAATTTTTTTCAAATAACTTAATTGTTTTTTTATATAATAATAATAATTTATTTAGTAGTATGTAACATACTTTAGTAGATGCAACCGATATGCACCAATAAATTATATGTTAAATTGTCTTAAATGGCTTAATATACGACAAAGACTCACATTAAATACTCTGGTTTTTATCCAAAAAATGAAGATGGGAGATGCGCCACAATACCTATGTGAACAACTTGTATATGTTGGAGATGTTCAACCATATAACCTGAGAAATTCTGAACACTTTAGGATACAACAAATATCAAACAACACAATGCAAAGATCGCTATTTTACAAAGGCTTAAGTGAATATAATAAATTACAACCTTATATTAGAAATGAAAGAAATATTAATGTATTTAGAAAAGAAATTATAAAATTTTTAAGTATCTTATAAAGAAAAAAAATTGATATGTGAATATTTAATGTATATGAAATTTTTAAAGTATGTTACATACTACTAAATATACATATGTATATGTATGTAATATATTATTTTTTGGCCTTTTGGGCTTTGTATTACATACAATAGTAAATAAATAAATAAATATGTATCAAGAAAATATAGTTTTAGCCTCTATTTTTTTTATATAGAGTTTGACAAGGGGCGCAGAAAAACAGCTCTTTCTCACACTTTTTGTCTACAAAGAAAACATTCATAGCAGTCATTTCATAAAAAATTTAATCGTGTAAGTCCAGGAAGTTTTGAAATTATTTATACATATCGAGCCTTTGGTGCAATACCGTAGTAATTCAAAAAATCGTGAACTGAGAAAAATGCATTTGAAGTTTTGAACCATCTTTTTGATAGCATTTTCGTTTACTAAAGCTATTTTTTTACAAGTTTTTAAATAAAAAGGAATGTTTTTAAATAAAAAAAAGGTCAAAAATTATTAAAAATATGAAATATTTATTTATATTTAAGTTCTTTGTATCAACCTATCAATGATGTTTCGTTATTGTCACAAAACCTATGACAAACTTAACAATTAATTCGAAATATATCGTTATAGCAAATAAACTTTTAAGATTTTTTAAATTAAACCATTAGCATAAGAAGAAATTATAACTATTTTTTTTCTAACAAAGTTGTAATATGAAATAATACGAACAAGTAAAAAAGAAATCAAAATTATGCAGTTGTGTTTTTGTGCCTAAAACGTAGCAAAAAATAATATTGCTTTATACTTTTTTCGTAAATTGCTTTCTGTTAGTAAATTTCTTGTCAAAAAGGAAATATTTCATTATTGCAAATAAATATTGTTGGAAATACCTAGAGGCAATAAAAACATTTTTAGCTGTAGAACAGTTAGAAGTGGAATCATAATCTTTTTTTCTTTAGATAGATATTTCCCCAAAGATAATTTCTGCATACCCAGCTCAAAAAATTCAAATTTTGAGTTACTACGGTATTGCACCAAAGGCTCGATATGTATTAGAAATTCTTTTTAACTACCATACAATCACAAGTTTTTTAAATACAATTGGAAATGGTGTAGTAGTTATTGTAAAACACTGTGCGTTAGCTTTTAGTTGTTCTTAGTTTATAACGTAAATTAAATTAATATTATATTTAAATTAAAAATATGTACATTTGCCTCTATTTACACATGTACATAAATTTATTTGAATGGGAATCTAATTATTTTTTGTTATTCAAAGTTTACTTTACCTTTATTTCTATTTTTGGAAAATGAGGAGGATCACCATAACTGTTACAAGCGGCTAAACATGAATTTCTAAATTAATTTGAATAATTTTTTATTAATAGTTTTTAACTTATTTTTTATAGCTTTTATCATTTACCTATGCTTTTGCAAGCGTACAGCAGCAGTATTTTGTAAAACACGATTGCAGGACGTACAAATTGCTGTATGCTTACCATTATCAAATCTTGGAATAAAACCATACAATTCATAGGCAGAACCAGTTTTACGTCCAGGTCCTTTCATTTTGTAAATCAACTTTAATTTCCTGCGATAATATTTTTAATATAAATGTTTGATTTTCATACTAAAGGACAGGAAGATGTAATTGTTTAAAATAATGTTAAAAAGTTGACGCGTCAAGTAAAATGGCGTAAGTAATGTACCAAAAAGTAAAAGATTTTTAAGTTTGTGTAAATGTAATCCAAAAGCATTAATTTAAGTGATGCCATATGTATGCTGTAAAAAAGTAAAAGTTTAATTAATACCTCATATAATTCAATACTAAATATAAAAACCACTATTTTTTATTTATTTATTTAAATCTGCTTATTAAACGAAGAAAATTTTCGTTTTCGCTGTGATTTTTGTCGGCTAATGTGTCAAAAAAGATATGTAAACATAAACAAATTTGACAACCCAGCCTCGATATATGCAAGAAAAAAGTAGATCAGCCGTGCTCGCAACACCACCTGATCAATGAATTCGCCTTGCTTAAGAGATTACATTGTAATTTTGAAAAACATTTGTAGTTACTAAAGCAGTTTCTTAATAGCAATCGTAATTTACTCGATGGTGTCAAATCTTACTTTGCTATGTTAGTAAAAATTCCAATTTTTTTTTTTTGGTTTCGATTGCTGTTATATGCCATTTTCTCACAAAAACTTACTTTAGGCAACAATTTTTTCCGGGCGGTTACAATCACGGTCATCCAAAATATACATACCTTTTAGATTTGGAAACTATTGGAACCAGATATATGATTAGGTGTATTTTTGTCTAAAAACTGTGTCAATGGCATATAGTTTTTAACCAAATTGGTAATAAAAATTTTTTTAGAGAATATTTGGCGCTTTTTGCTTAATCGATTACAAAATTTCATATACCAACTACCCAGTAGCAGTCGCAGTTGCATTCTTCAAAACGACTACCGTAAGTCGAATACAATTAACCGACTGTAATATATTTCTACAGCACCAATTAATTAATTTTCTTTTTACACGAATACAACAAATTTTATTCGAATTTTTACAGAAATTTGTTAAAGGCTTACGAATAACAAAAAATATATTCGAAAAATTTAAACAGTTTTAATAACTTTGGCCGTTTCTTTTAAATAGCAAAATGAGCGAAAACGACGAATTCAATCTTGAGGTGCCTTTACGTAAACGTTCCAGTCTTGTTTGGCAATATTTCGAAAAATTAAGTAGTGTTCGTGTCAAATGTCGTATATGCCAGCATGAACAGCGTTATATGGGTAATACTGCCAATGCTCTGCGGCATTTAAAAGTTAAGCATGATATAGATGCTAGAGCAGTTGGTTTATCAGATCCAGAAAACGTGAAACGAATGAAAGCCTTGTCCAAATCCGGCATACCATTTCTGCCGACAGTTGAGAATAAAAATATCAAAAATGAGTATAATTTTTATGATACCTACGAATATAAAGACAAGCATGAAGTTGAAAACACAGACAAATGTGATGAAGAGAGAAATAGCCGCAAACAGCAGAGGGTGTCATTATATGAAGGTGATATAGACCCCTACGGAAATAGTGATGAGGTAAGTAGTGTTTATACCTATAGAAAACAAATTTTATAAAATCGATATTTGTTTGTGATAAGCCTTTGGTAGATTTCATCGATACTAATAACCATGCCTATGACGGCAAAGATGAAGACGAGGATAGATTAAATCACAATTCGAGATCGATTGGAATTCGTAAACGATCTTCATTGGATGATGAACGCATAAGAGCTGAAATTGAATACTTCCGCGAAAAAGCAGCCTATTTTCGTATTCAAAAACATTTGGCGGCTTTACAGGCAAAAAAAGTAAAGTTTGAACTGGAACAGTTGTATGGGAATAAAAAAGAATAAGAATTTGTTCGTTTATACTTTGGACTAGCTTAAAGAAATAATAAACATAACCGATTTTCTCCTACGCTGTTTTTCGCAGTGGAATAGTTTAGGCTTAAAATCATGTTGCCTCATTATTATTAAAAAAAAACGCAATGCAGAATTCGGGTATTGTTATAGGAATTAATCTATATTATCCCTTTAAACAATTTATATTCAAAACGACAGTTGAATTGAAAATGAAGTTTAACTCATCAAATATGATATAATTTTCTTATATAAATGTGTCCCCGTTCGGGTAAAATAGTATTTTTTTTACAAATTAAAAAAAAAAAACAACTTTAATAGATGATGTGCCAAATTGCTTACAGTTTACTATTATTAACAAATTTCTTTTGAATACCTTTCAACTTAGTTGCTAAAATAACATCTGCTGCTGAATAACGTAATAAAAATTTTATAAAACAAAAATTGTTTTTCTGTTTACCGGTGTTTTGTCCTTAACGTTACTGTTTCTAATTCTAATATTTTTGTATAAGCATTCATACAAATTTTTCTTATATTCATTTAAAAATCTTTTATACCTATTAAGTTACATTTTGATTATTTGAAGTTATTTGGTCGATTTCTAACTTAATCTTTTTAGCTTGCAAAGCAGTATAATGTTTTTGCAAACGAAAATATCCTGCTTTTTCACGAAAATATTCCGTTTCTGCTATAATGCGGTCATCTTCCAATTTTGCTCTTCTTGCAGATTTTTGTATTGGTTCTTTAATGCCATCATAGTGATCCTCTTCTTTTTTAACTAATAAGCAGTCTTCCTGCAATTCTGGAATGCTTTCATAAAACATGTTTCGATCCTTAATAGTCTAAAATACAAAAATGTGGATTACATCTCTTTTGCTGTTAAAGTTTTATATACTATCTCAACACACGTTTATGTTTATACATATGTAAGTATGTTAAGCTTATGTCCCTGTTTTAGCATTTATCGTACTTACATACCTTTTGGTTATTGCAATCATCACCGAAAGATTCTTCCGCATCAGACGATGCACTCGTAATAGATGCCTTGCGTATTGCTAATTTCGGTTTGCAATCCTCAGTATTAAATGTAACAGGTGTATTTGATATCATTTTACATAACTCTTTGATCCGTTCCTGGTTACGTGGATCTTGTTGTCCCTTTAATGTTACATCCAGATCATGTCGAGCCTTTAAATGTCTAAGAATATTGCCTGTAGTGCCCTGATAATTCTGCTCATGGTTACAAACAAGACAGCGTACTCGCTGACTACTAATTTTCTCAAAGAATTTCCATACTAAACTGCGCTTTTTTGTTTTCGATTCCAAACACAAATCGCTGCTTTCAATATCATTCATATTTCCGGTTGATTAGGGGTTTACCGTTACTAACCGTAAGGTTGTGAAAATATTATAAACAAACCAAAATATATTCGTATATTTTTAGGGTAAAAGAATAAAATTAATACAAGAAATCCGGTTTTGACTTTGCTAGTGATGTAAGCATTTTAAACGCATATGAAAGTAGCAAGTACTTAGTTTAGAAAAGCTGTTAAAAGTAACCGGATAAAAGAGATAAAATATGTTTGAAATTTATTTACTAATTTTTGATAGGTACAAACTTTCCAACATGTTTATGCAACCAGGCATGTTCCATTGTTGATTCCATAGTTTGTGGGTTTATTTCATGTCACATTCGAGGTTTTGATATTTAATCGTTACATTGATGTTGGTTGCATTGTCTGAATCTTTGTTTATTGTGTCTTATACCATGGTTACAGCTTTACCCATAATCAAGTCAAAACTTGTGCTGTAATCAACTAAGAATAACTTTAATAGGTACTTAAAAAAGTTTACACTTAGATATCATTTCTAAATATGCGCCATTATTGATAAACGAGACTCATATACACGTTTCAAAGTTTATACCCACCAAAAACAATTCCTAAAACTAACTAATTTCAATCAATTCGAATTTTGGGAAAAAAATCAAATAAATTTTACATAAGGTTTACTTGGAGGGATGCTATTAATTTTTTCAGAATTTAAACCACATATAAACAACATTTTTGATGCTAAAACATTCCTATACAAAAATGTTGTTAACCTTTTTTTAGATAAATATGTAACTGCCAAAATTTTCAGTTTAGGTTTCAAAAGTGACACTAGCCCTGGGGATAATAAAATTTTATTTACCTAAAAACTGTAAAAATGTTATCATTATGCATATTTTGCTACAATTTCACATACAGCCTATATAAATACATAAATATATATATATATTAATTTTTGCTAATTTTTGGTTTATGTTGAACTTATTGCTATTAAAAAAAAAAGAAATTATATGAACTTAAGCCAAACTAAAAATCAAAAATTTGGATATTAATTTTTTTCAAATTATACCTGGCAACACATATTACACTTTTTATAGCAACATTTAGAGCCGAACTAAATTCTCTGCTATGTCGCCGAGAATTTTTAAATCACCGGCAGCTATAACTTCTAAGCCGTTGATTTTGATTTCCACAAACTTTTTTCGCAAAAAAAAATTTTAAATAATTTAGGATTTAAATACCGAAAAATGCATGAAGCAAATAACCTTAAAAATTATTAAGAAATTGCAATAATGTTAATAATAATACTAATTTGTAGCTGCCTTTAACGCAGTCATAAAGTTATGTGGCTTCGATATCTGAAAACTACTCGTGGTGCGGTGCTGGGAAAAAACTGGTATTTTACGCTTGGCTTGTGAGTTGATTACCCAATATATGTTTCATTTTTGTGATAGAAAAGCAAATTATTCAATGCAAAATACCGATTATTTTGGAAATCAAAACAAATCCGTTGTCCCACAATAACAACAAATAAATAAATGGATGAATATAAAATTCAGGACAACGGAGAAACATTGATTAAAACTGATTACGAAGTAAATGAAATATTAGAAGGCAGCGTAGATTCTAATGACATTGAAGTGGTCGATTTTGAGACCTTTCAGCAGCAAAATCAAACACCCAATACTTTTGAAGATAATATATTCAAAAACCAATTTAACAAACGTAAATATAGCTTTGTGTGGCAATATTTTCAATCCGTCGAGGGAACTAATCAATTTCAGTGCTTGTTATGCCAATCCTGTGTTGGTAGTCAAACCAGTAATTTAGCCAGACATTTAGCGACCACTCACGAAATCAGCAAGCAAAAAAATGTAAGTTTAATAAATAATTGTTTAAACAGTTACATACAAAGGTTTGAAATAACTTTTAGAACGACTTGGACAACTTAGTGCGCATAAGGCCTAGTCGCAGTTTTATTTGGAAATATTGTACAAAAGAGGACTCGAAACACGTTCGTTGCCATTTGTGTAATAAAATTCTTTATTTTGGAGGTGGTAATACGGCAAATATAACAAAACATTTAAGGCGATTGCATTCCGAATCAATCAAAGAGAAAAAGGTAAAACTTGTACATATGTAGGTATTACACTTTCGCTGTAGAACGCTGATAGAATAATAATTTCTCAAGTTTTGATCCTTCCAACTAAAGAAAATTTGAATCTTAGCATTTTTTTTGTTTGGAAGCGGTGCCCCATATGCGTATCCCAAAGCACAAAATTGTTTTCAAAATTAAGTTTTAAAGCAGAAGCTTACAATCAAGACGTAGCACAGAGTTGCTACCAATTAGCTAGTGGATTTGGGCTTTTAAAATCCTGACATTTAATATATATAAAATGCACAACACTACGTGTTGTACATTAAATCAAAAGCCTCATTAATTTGATTTAAATCCATTGTATGTGTAATGAACTCATCAACCAACAATTATTTTTTCATTTATTCCTCAACCAATTTATTTATTTTTTTTTTTTTTGCGTTAAATCTTTGAGAACTCAATCTACAGTACCTTTTTTATAAATGTAATTTTAGAGACAAGACAAATTAAGAAATCTTTGTTGTATTGATTTCAACATTTAGAAAAGTTAAAAAAAGTCTTGTTTGCAGATTTCTTCAATCTTTACAAAAATGGATGACGAAACAATGCAAGCTACGGCGTCTCTAACTAACGCCGCAACCTATGATGAAGATCATAACGGCAGTCGTTCAAGTCCCGATATTACATCGGAACGTAAAGAACGTCGCGGGGCCAGCTATGTTTGGAGTTACGTTGAAAAGCTATCGAGGCATACGATTCGCTGTAAGCTGTGTACCAAAATAATGTCCTTTCATGGCACAGCCAATGTTATAACACACTTGCAGCGGCGTCACAATGTGCTCGGAGAACCGGGCTCCCAACTAAATCAAATAATAAATACAAAAACGGAAACATTAAGTGAGTTAGAAAATCACGATGATTTCGAGAATACTGAATATAGTGGCAAAAAGTTTGGAAGAAAATCCTTGAGCACAGCCAGTGTGGTGTGGAAGTTTTGTACCCGCATTAGTCAGGATCAAGTACGTTGCTGTTTTTGTAAGAAAAATCTTTCTTACCAAGGAACTTCAAATTTGCAACGCCACTTGCATCGCATGCATGGTGTCATAACACACAGCCGTCTTAGTAAGGCGACAGAAGATTTTGTAGCTATTAAAGAAGATAGTCTTAGGATGCCCGAAAATATTAATTTCATTTGGCAGTTTTGTTCTCAAATAGAAGGCGATCGGCAACGTACTAGATGTAATATGTGTGAAGCCTTCTTTGAAACAAGGGACACTGAAACAATTTTTAAGCATTTGGCATTGGTACACTCAGTGGAAACTAATCCCAACGCTCATGCAGATACTAAACCCATTGTAATACGAACTAAAAAACGTGACCGGCCCGCGGACTTTGTAAGTAACTACAAATTTATATATTTTTTTCCTTATCATAAACAAGTGGTTAAACATTAAATCGCACAACAAAAGGATACTGACGAGGAAGATGATTACGATGGCAAATGGAGTAAGCTAGATGATAACGAAAACCAGCATATAACTACTGAATTTAATGAGACAAATATTAAAAAAGATGATTCTTTGTATGATGACATTATAGAGGAAGATCCCCATAACTACGATGAAGAACCTTTTGATCCAAGTGTAAGCAAAAATACTTTAAAATTTTTATATAAATTTAAATTACTTTTTCTTAGTTAATGCATGACATGCCACAGCCCAATCCCTTATCACCACATTCATCACGTGCAGGATCATCTCACCAACAATCCGCTATACAGCTGCCAAATGTACAACAACCACAGGATTCACTACAACCAAAAAACTTACTTCCCCCGGTAGACTCAAAAGTCTTAATAAAACTACAGGAAGATCGTTTACGCATGGAAACCGACTATTTTCGTGAAAAAGCTGGCTACTATCGAATGCAAAAGTATTTGACTGCTTTACAAGCGAAAAAAGTTCGTATTGAATTAGATCGTTTAAATCGCGGCGAGGCCACAATTGTGACAACAACCGATTTAAATGGAGCCTACGCTGTTGAAGTTATACCAGAGCATATACAAACTGAACAACAATAGGTTACGTTTCATGCCGATCAATATTAAAATGTAGTAAATAGTTTTGTATTTTCATGTGAAATTTTCAAATAAATTAAAAATTTTACACTTCATATGTGTTAATGAGTTGAGTTTATAAGGTATTTGGATTTGTTATTTCATTCATTAACATATTTATTTATGAGCCTTAGAAAAGAAAGAATTTCAAAAACCTATTTAAGGTCAGTTAGTAAGTGACTCCAGTCAGTAGGAATGCCCATCGGGGAAGCTACACTTTTGTTTATTTCAAAAGAAACAATTTTTGAATTCTTATGTTAAAAATATAGAAATTCGAACAAATGTTTAATCGAATTGAACAATAGAGTAAACCTGCTGCTGCGGCTGAAGGATTAAAATGTTGCAATGGCTTGTTGGGTTGTTTATTTTCGTCGTTTTGCTCAAGGTTGTTCAGGCTTTCGTAAACTTTTTGATCTTGATGTTTTTGCTTTCATTGTAAAAAATTTGGGGCCATTTTTACTTATGGAGCCAAAAGCAAAAAAATCTTATGTATTATAGCCCGCATCGAAAAGGCTTTCGAAAAGCAATGCGTATTATCTAGTACGTTTCAAAGATCCAGAGGCTTATTGAATAGTTTAAGAGAATATTAAGATGAGTAAGTTTGCAGTAGTATTCTGCATTAAAAAAAGTCAATTTCTGAAGGTTTGTAAATAGACTTTTAAAATTAATACCTAATTTGGCCGAATTTTAAAATTTTTCCATTCGAATCGAATTGCATAATAGCCCCCTGATTCTAATTTCGGCGAACAAAACAATACTGAACTGCATGTTAAGTCGAAAAAAAATTTATAAGTTGTTTTTGTTAAAATTTACCCACCTATTAGTAGTTAGTTTTCCGTAATTATTTCCAAGGAAATAAATTTTTGTATTTATATTTGAATTTTTACAATGCATAAGAAAGTCTGTTTATTGTTTTTTAGTTTTTCATTCATTCGCTTAATTTATTAATTTTTTTAACCATGATTTTTAACATTTTGTTTTTGTGTATCATACAAAAAAAAAATATTTTTTTCATTAACTTACATAAAAATATTAATTACATATTAGGAATTTATAATTATGGCTTTAAAGAAATTATAAAAATATTAATTATCCTTGAAATTATATTTATTAAAACAATTATTTTGAATTACCTTAATATAGAAAGGCCCTAACTCGGTTTTTTTCATAAGCCTAGATTTTTGTTTATTTAATACATGGGCTGCTATATATATCACAATTAGCAAAAAAATCTCGACTTAAAAAATACAAGTTAGGGCCTTTTTATATTAAGGTAACGATATACATAGTTTTTGTGTTCTTTTAACAAATAATTGACAAAGAAGCCCTTAAATATATGAATTTGATTTGGTGTATACATAACTTTTTATAATATTCATAAACACACACCAGCAAAGGCTACTATTTTAATTAGAAGGATTTTTCGTCTTTTTTTTTTTTTGAGTTGGAATTTTTTTATGATATTTTTTTTCGTCTTTTTACAAATCTACTGGGAACTTCCTTCACCTTCTATATAAATACAACTTGCACAATAGTACATTTAATAAATATATATGGGCGATTCCATTATAATGGGTGTGACCATAATACTACAAAAAGGCTTTAATTCCCGAAAATTGCAATGCTTAAAGCTTTAACCATCAGGCGGGCACCTCACAATTTTGAGTTTTCAAGGATTTTGAATTTAAGGTTATAAATCCATGCAACAATATACGAAAAAAAAACTTTAGTAGTTTTTCTTTCATAGAATATAGAATTTTTTTTTTAATTATTACTAAAAAGGTTAGGCAATAATTTAAAAATTTTAAGAAAGTAATGGAAATATTTCGTAATTTTTTTACGAAGCTTTCGTAGTTTTTACAAAAAAATTTTTATTGATAAAATTTGACAATTTAAAAAAATTGACGAAAAATTTTCGTAAGTTTTTTTAACGTAAATTATACGATAGTTTTGTTTAAATTACGAAGTTAATTTTTAAACCAGAAATTCGTAATTTCTTTAAAGTAACGTTATTTTGCAAAAAAATTTGACGCCGAAAATTACGTCGAAATTAGCCCGAAATCTCTGAATCAACCACAAAAGTTCGTACATTTCGCATGATCTACGCAAGAATTTAGCTGTGCGAAATAATGAAAAATTTCGTACAATGTACGAATGTTTTCGTTCATATGTTGCATAGATTTTTTGAGTGTATAGAGAATACACAGTTTTTTTGATTCAATTGCTTAAAATTTTTTTACTGTATTTAATACTTAATTTTTTATATATATACTATATATATATATGAGTAATTTCAGAAAAAATTAACGTAATGCCAGAACGAACTATTCCTGTTTATTAGGGAAATACTTAAATTTTATATTTATATGTATACAAGTTATTTAAGAAAGGTATCTTCTTTCCTTTAAACTGTAATTGCAAAAAAAAGAGATGAATACAATTTGGCGTTACGTTACTTTTGTCCTGGAATTACCCATATATGTATAAACGTATATATAACATAAAATTTTTAGATAAAGTGACGGACTTGTGACTTTTTCTTTATCTCAACATACAAAAAAGATATTTAAGTATTTCGTTGCTTAAATATTCAAAGGCCCTAACTCCTTTTTTTAACTTAATTTTTTTCTATTTTTTTATAGATTAGTTTAGTAGTAGTTAGTAGTTAGTATTTTAAGAAATATGTATAAAAGCGAAATTTCAAAAAAAAAAAATTAATTGAGTTAGGGCCTTTTCAGATTAAGGTTGCGATTAAATAATTTCAATAGCTTGCCAAATTGAAAAAAATAATAACTTTTTTTGTCCACAGTTTTTGTTTTATTTTATACATTGGTTGGTTGATTTTTATTAAAACTTAGAATTTTTTTCAGTTAAGGGCCGTTATATGTGGAGTTGCCCATTTAACAAATAATATATTAATTTAAATTTTTTTATTTTTTTTAAATAATATCATAAGTAGGAAAAGCGAAATACCAAATAAAAAAACAAAGAAAAATATTCCTTACACTGGACTATTTTTTATTAATTTAGATTTTCTATCAGGCGAATGTTTGTACTTTTTTCAAATTGTTGTTCTAAATTAATTTTAAATTTGGTAAAAAGCTTAGTTAACTTAAGATTATTATGAGTTAACATTATGAAATAATTTTTTTTATTGTACATATTTTCAAATTTGTATTAGTGTTCAAAGAGAACTGTCATTATAGCCATTACGGCAATGCCAGCTAAAAGAGCCAAAAACTGTTTAGTTGACTCAATGCGATTTTTTTCTTGTAATAGATCTGGTAATACTGTAACTAAGGCTATGTGCAAAAATCCGCCGGCAGTAAATGGCATAATCCAGGATGTACGTGCTTCTAAAATTAAAAAAAATGTAAATCAATATAACAATTAATTATTTAAAGTATTAAAGTTGTTTACCCATGGCTGATGTTACTCCTGAACCGCCTATAGCTACTAAAGCACCCAAGAGACCAGCTCCAGCTGTTAATAACTGCGCACGAGCAGCATCCCATCTACTAAAGCCCGAGCGTAATAAAATAGCAAAATCACCAACTTCATGAGGGATTTCGTGTACTAAAGTACAATTATTTTGAAAATATTATTTTATTGAAACCATATGTTAAAACATTTGCAATTAATACATACACAATATGGCAAATGTTGCTAAAACACCATGACGAAATGAGACCAAAAATGAACCAGCTACTGCCAGGCCATGTGTAAAATTATCAATTGAATTTGCCATTAAATTTAAATAACCAGCCACTTTTTTCGGTTGATCTTTGCTTTTTTGCTCAATTTCGCGTAAAAAACAACCATTTGGCACATCTTCAATGTCACATCCTTTACTACCACCACAATTTTTGGACGTCTGACCCTTCAAAATCTTTCCACCAGTTCGACGCATTAAGCAATTGGCAATTTCTACACACTTAGGTTGAGGATTTTCTTCGTCAGCATTGGCATAGCCGGAGAAAATTTTTTCTACTATTGTAAATATTAGAATGCCTGATAAGACCCATAGGCCAGAATTAAAAGAAGGGTGACCAGAGGTAGCTTAAATAAAAAAAATATACATAAAATAAAAAAATTTGAAGCAAAATTGAAAAATGCTTTAAAATATAATAAATAGGCTTCTCATAACAGTAATTTAATATAATAATATAATATATTATTTCATCGAAATCTGTTTCAAAAAGCTTTTGCCATAAGAAGACCTTTTTTGAAAGAGAAATTTTGAAAAAATAAATAAATTATGCTTTAAATTTTATTCAGGATTTAGTCCCAATTCTATTATTATTAACAAACTAAAACGTTAAAATTTTTCCCAAAACTCAACAAACCATTTTTCGTTATGAGCAATTCTATTATGACGGGTGTGGCCATTTTGCTTACCACCCCTATTCTGCATTTCGATTTGAATCGAAATTTTCTCTGTCGGCCTTCTTCACTGTGGAATAGTTTGGTGACAAATAATTTTTTCTTAGTATATTTTGGATTTTTCTTTTTTTTTTTTGGAATAATTATTTTCTATTTCCATTTGGATCTATGTGTATTCGCATGCGGAATCTTATTCGAAATGCAGATTAACCCCATTTTTGCTTATAACTTAAATAATTCAAAATTTTTGTTTGAAAAAAGGCTTTTGTTTTCAAGGATGGTATGTTTTTAAGTGAATAATAGTAAGAAGACACTGAAAGAGCAAAATTTTTCCTCGCAATGATCACTTGAAGACTGTGACGGTTGTGACCTTACAAATTTGAATTTTAGATAATTCTGACTTTAAGATCGAGATGTGAACGGGTTTAGTTGTTTGATTTTAACGATTGTATAAAGTGCTTTTATTCGTGTTTAATTCATTATTTTTAAAAAAACAAGTTTTCCTTAAGGAAACCCCTTTTAAAAAATGTGACGGGTGTGAAATTTACATCGAAACATAACAAAGAGCTAAACATTCAGTATGTAATCATTTTAAGCTCTTGCAAAATAAAATATAAACAATTTTTTTTATATTTCAATAATTTTTGTTTTCTTTTAAACGTAAATTCCTCGATTATTAAAAAAACGAACTTTCCCCAATTTGGGCCATTTTAAGTAGAGTTAACCTTATTTGTAAACGTTTTATTATAAAAAGGTTTTGCTTTCGATAGCCCTTTAATACATTAAGTGGTAACCAATGGTTATACAAATGCATAAGGGAAAAAGAAAATCGAAACAGTTGAATAATATCGAGTGGTTTATTGAGTTTTTGAAAAAACTCTTTAATGTTTTGGTTTGTTTATAATACTTCTCAATAAGTTTGTTGAAGTTATTATATAAAGGCCGGTTCACTTGATTTGACCCAAATGATTTTTGATAATTAGTGGGCCATATGTTTTAAAAATTTTTTATCGACTGCTTAAACTCTACTGCTATTTGACATTTGTTTTTATAATAATAAAAAAAACAATTACTTTTTTCCTTGTCACCCTCCCAGGCTTCTGGTAATAAATGTAAAAAAACATCGCCCAAAAGACCACCCACAGCAAAACTGAGTAAAACTCTTAGGAACTTTGATTCACCAGCTGAAAACCAAACAAAAATATAATTATAAGGATTAAAAATCATTGAAGAAAATATACTTGCCATCTTTATGTCCCTTTTTATTGTGCTGTTGCTCATCTGTCGGTATAATAAATAGAGGCAAAATGCCACTTAAACCTATTACCACTGAACCCAATAGTGAAAATACCCAAGGCGTGTATTCAAAACCTTTAAAATATTCGGGCACATATTCATTAACCAAATGAGAATATAACATAACAATATGATCATCAAAGAATCCTGTTGTCGAATTCATAGTGATTTTTCTGCTTTAACTTATACTAATAATATCACAATGATGCTGAAGTGTGTTGTTTTGCAAATCAAACCAATAAATTAATATTGAAATCTTGGTGGTTTTTTGCTTTTAAAAAGCTAAAGGAAGATCCAGACTACCCTTGGTAATATCACAATAGTGCTCGTGTGTTATAAATGTTGTTTAGTTTTCTCTTCTATACTACCAGAAGCCAACATATCCATGCAAAGAGGCAATTCTGCAAAAAAAAAAAGGAAACAAATTAGATAAGATAATTAGATGTAAATGTCTAAATAATAAAAAAACTAACTTAAAATAGCTAAAACCTTAAGATTAGTTTAGACCAGGCGCGGATATAGGTGGAGGGAAAAAACGAAAAGTTTCTCCCTCTCCCAAAACGTTTGAAACGTGTTTAAAAAATACAAGAAACCCCAAAAAAATGCAAAAAAAAACGTCTTGTTATTCCCATAAACTTAACAACTCAATTTGAAAGGCAAAAAGGTATCAATTATGCAAAAAAAATGTATCGTTTGTTAAAGAAATCACCAAATTTTTTTTAAAAACATCATCCTAAGCCGCATGCAGTTTCGTTGAAATATCGAAGAACAAGGCTGCCTCCATTATGCGAAACAATATGGGTGGATCGTCAAGATTTATTTTCACAATTTGCAGTAAGAATAAATTTTAGTTGAAAAGCCTAGATTTGAAAGAAAACTCATTTTAAAGATGTCTAAATATACAACCGCATCAAGGGCTACATACCCTTAACTAAATCTGTTTTACGGGACTTAAAAACACGTTTCTAAAAGCACGTCCTTTATTTCTTTAACATCCCTCAACTTCTGCCTTAGATTATTACTACATTTACTGATTTCGAAACTTTAATTCCACAACTTGCAGACTAATTAAAATTTAAAAAAAAATTGATTAAAAAACTGTTTATATCGAAATTAAAGGCTGAAATTTTGCATTGGAAACAAAAAAGCTAAATTTATAATTGTTTTTGTTTTAATGCCGGTCAGTAATGCTACGGCTGAAAGCTAATTTTCCACCCTTCACCGTATTAAAACATGGCTGAGATCATGATACAACTAATCACGTAATTTCGTCCCTGCAACAACTACAAATTAGTACCAAAGTGTCAAACAACAGCTCATAGAAAAAAAAAGTGAGTAATAATTTTTGTTGTTTTATTTTCACAGGGAGAACATAATTTTGACATTTTGGCACTAACCAGCTGGACCGACGAGACTACCTGGTTCTTTGCATCATGGCTGAGATCAACCATAAAAGAGGACAGGCTTAACGGCTTAGCAATGTTGCATATACAGGGTGTATGGTGGCTGATTTATATTTTCAATTTAAAATGAAAAACGTAATAATTTTCACTTATTGAGAGCAATAAACGAAACTCTTTTTTAAAGAGTATTACATCCCGATGTCTTTTGTCGAGTTGAATATACTGTTTTTAACGGAGCCGTGTGTTCTGGGCCACACGCACGACGAATATTTTCCTTTAAAGCCACATGAGATTGGGGATTGTTATTATAAACCCTCTCTTTGAGGTAGCCCCATAACAAAAAAGTCCATAGGAGTTAGATCGGGCGACCTCGGTGGCCATGGGCTATTCCTAAAGCGACTTATAAGTTTTTAGGGGGAATTTTCCCGAAGAAAGTTCATCAAAGCTCTGGCTGTGTGTGCAGTCGCCCCATCCTGTTGAAATCACGTGTGTAAGGAGTACGATGGATGAGCTCGCAGGTTTTGCAAAAAAAAATTCAGTAATAATGCGTCAATAATTTTTAGGGTTGACATTCGTCGCCTGGCCTCGAGAATTTTTGATAAGGCACACCAAACAGTTACCCTGGGGCAATGCAATGGTTTTTGATGTTACATTAAAGAGTTGCGGCTTCTTGCAGACCAGAAACGGTCGTTTTGCTTGTTGACGTGGTCGTTTAAGTGAACATGAGTCTCGTTGCTCCAAAAAATGGGATTTACAAAGCCGAGTTAATAAAAACATTAAATGTGCCAGTTTCACTATTAGTCAATAGTTTTTATTTTTATTTAGACTTAATTTGATCGATTTTTGTAACGCAATAATAATGCAAAATTCAATTTTATTATATAAGAATATAAATGTCTTGTAAATTAACAAAAATATATCGCATACAAACATCAAAAGTTCCTAAAAGGGTTGTTCTGAAAGCGTGAACAACAATAATATTTTGAATGCACAAACACTATAATGTCAAAAATTTGTTTCAAATTTAGTAATCATCACTATTTTCCCAAATATCTATTTGCCTAGTGTTTAATTTTATTAAAGATAACTTGATTTCCATTTTTGACCAACTTGAATTGTAAGCACGAGCAGATGGAACTAAAATAATTTATTTGCGTTTAAAAATAATGAGGCAAAATATGATAAGATAAAAAATACCTGACTATTTGTACCTGAGCAACACAACTAAAACAAAAACGTTATATTAAAATTTCTAATATATGCTATTCGTCGTACGATACATATTTTATAATAATAATTATTCAAGTTCACGGTTTTACACATTTTGTTACGCCATAAAATACAATACAACGGGCATTGAAATACGATTATATAATTTTTTCTTGATTCCAAGTCAATAGCTTTATAGTTTTCGGGATATGGCGTATTAAAAACTTTACAAAATTGGTCCGTTTGTAAAGGCATATTACCCCTGTACTTCGGCCTGAGAGATTTTCTCAAAAATATGGAACTAAAAAATATATTATTTAGGAGTTTAAAAATCGAAAACTCTATAACTGGTTCGTTTTTCCATGCTCCGATCCAGAAAGTTTTTGAAATAACATTGTAGAAAAATAACCTTTTGGCGCGTTCAAAGTTGATAGCTACTCTTATTATATTTTTTGAGATAGTAATGGCGTTTTAAAATTTAGACAAGTTTATGCAAATGTAAAGGGGCTACGAATCCCCGTGCTCGTTAAAAAAATGGGTGGCCTAATTACGGTAACTATTATTAAAAATATATACAGGGTGGGCCAAAAGATATCACCCTATTGGAAGATGCCCTAATTTTTGCAAATGGCGGCCAATGTCAAATCTGTTTTGACATTTGTGAACTAAAAAGATGTAGATTACTAGTGAACAAGCCATTGGGCTATACAACCCCCAAGAACGCAAAATAATAGTGTTTCTTTTTTTGCGTAACAATTCGTCTGTGGTGTTGGCGCAGCGCGAATTCCGTCGCCGATTCCCCGGTCGTCCGGCACCGACTGCGCAAACACTGCGCCGTTTGGCCACCAACCTTGAAGAGTATGGGACCCCACGAGACGCTGCCAAGAGTCACCGGTCAAGGAGATTATCGCCGCTGTTGGCAAGACACCGTGCCTCGCAATTAGTCATCAGCCGGTCGTGCCTAAGGCGAATTTTGGTCAAATACCTTCGCGTGCTCCCGTAAAAAGTCCTGTCCGTGAATCAGCTACTGCCTCTTGACAGCCAAAGCGTGTAACCTACGCCCAAACCATCCTCAATCTCGAGGCCAAGGTAGACGATTTTTCGACCAAAATCATAATGAGCGATGAGGCTCATTTCCACCTCAGTGGGTACGTAAACAAGCAAAACTATCGCTTCTGGGGCACCAAAAATCCACGAGTGATGCACGAGGTGCCATTACACTCACTCAAAGTGACTGCATGAACGCTGTTCACGCTGGAGGAGTCATCGGAACATTTTTTTCGAGAACGCCGCGGGTCAAACGACAACAGTGGACGGTGCTCGCTATAGGGCCGTATTAGCCGAGTTTTTTCTGCCGCATTGAACGAATTAGGACTGAAGGACATGTGGTTCCAACAGGACGAAGCAACGGCACGTTCCCAGGTCGCCTCATCTCTTGTTTTGGCGATTTAAATTAGCCCGCAAGATCGCCCAATTTAACGATTTCAGACTTCTTTTGTGGGGTTTTTTTAAGTCCCGTTTTTACGTGAACAAGCCTGAGACCCTGGAAGCCCTCAAGGACAACATTCGGCAAGAATGCGAGAGTCTGTCGTCTGATGTTCTCGCCGAAGTGATGAAAAATTCTATAAAACGAGCCCGTATAGCAATCAATTGTCATGGCGCCCACTTGGCAAATGTCATCTTCTCGACTTGACCAAGAAAATTCGAAAGGTTCAAATAAATATAATAAAAAACAGAATCGAAGTTTTTCATTAAAAAAAATGAGAGCCAAACAACATCGGATGACTTCTTTTAAACCACCTTGTATAATTTAATTATTTCCCTAAACAAGCCCCACTTTTGGTGGAAGGAAGTTAATATGTACTGACGTTAAACAAAATAATTTGTTGTGTAGGGTACACATGGTTTGTTTTCGTAAAAATTAAAAACGGTTATGCATGATTCTTTTATAGAAAAAAGGTTTAAAAAGTTACAGCTAATTTGTATTATTGTTCTATGATAAACATATGCTCAAAAATTGAATGGTTTGAAAATGTTTGAGCTGCAAATCTGGTGGTGTTGGCAAAGTATTGAGCAGTGGGTACCGAGTAACAAATATTTGTGCGTTATATGCAAAATGAAATTGCCTTTAAAAATGTTTTCAATTAAAGCTTAAAAAGATCTTAATAATAAACATTTAAAGCAAATATGTAAATAATTTTAATTAAAAATATTTCAGTTAAAATTTAAATGATCCCAAAAGAAGTAATGTTTTAAGGGACTGTAAATAATAATTATTTTTTTATTAAAAAACATGTACAAGGAAACACCGGAAAGTCAAGTTAAGTACAACATCTTGATGGTATTAATCTAGATTTTTTTTAAAAATTAAGTGCTTTTTAAATTTTTTCACAAAAATTTGAATCAAAAATTAATAATTGTTTTTTGACAAAAATTATAAAAATCAAAAATAAATATTTATTTTTTAATATTTCTTTTCTACAATTATTAGGGTCACTGGATGTTTGGCTATTATCTAAATACAAAATTTACATTGCTTTTCAATTTAAAATATTTTCTTAAGTATTGAGAAGTATCGAGTACCCAAATGTATTCTGTAGTATCGATTAATGAAGAGTACTAATTGAAGCCGTCCAAGTAAAAAATTAATTTTTATACCCTTCAAATAAGTGATAAGGGTATGCATAAGTTTGTCATTCCATTTGTAATTTTTTTAATATTCATCTGTAACCCCATAAAGTATATATTTTCTTGGTCCTTATAGATGGCGAAGTCGATTTAGCTATGTCCGTCTGTCTGTCTGTGTTATGGTTGAAATAAACTTTTTGAAGCCCCTCGATTTCGCATAGACCCGTAATTGGTATTAAACTATCAGAAATATCTGCGAGAAAATCCAGCAAAATCGCCCGATAACTGACCGAGATATAAGCCAAAAACCAAGACTACCTCTACAACTGCCCCGGATTTACCCCAACACGGGAAAAATGTAAGACCGACTCCCATTATTTCTTCCTCACGAACATTTTTGCTGAACATACTTACACCCTTTCTCCGCCCCCTAACAAAGTCGCAATACAAACTTCATTTTACTAACGCTCCCACAGCTTCCAGGGTGCTGCTACAAATGCCAAATATAAGACCGACCTCAATTAATTTTTCTTCCCAAAATTTTTTGTGGAACATACTTACTTATACCTTATATCCAGCCCCTAACAGTGTCGCCATACAAAATTTGAAAAAAGTGGGGTAAAACCCCTACTACGTCCCAGAGTCGCCCTTAGAAGAATAAAATGTATCACAGATTCCCATTAGTTTTTCCTCTTAAACATATTCCTAAAACATACTTGCCCCCTATCTCTATCCCCTTATGGGGTTGCCATACAAAGTTTACAAAAATTATGTAAAAACGCCCATAGTTTTCCTAGATTCGGCCTTAGACAAAATAAGGTATAGCACCGACCCCCATTAGTTTTCCCTCCCAAACATATTCCTAAAACATTTTTACCCCCTTTTACCATCTCCTAAGAGGGCTCCCATACAAAGTGTGGGAAATTGTGATTAATCTCCCCCTACAGCTTCTAGGGTGTCCCTGGATAAGTCAAATGTGGGATTAACCCCAACTCAGTTTTCCTTGCAAACATCTCCACCCCCTAAGGGGATTGCCATACAAAATTTTAAAAAATTAGTGAAAAACCCCTATAATTTTCCCGTAGTGACCCTAATAGGGTTAAATATTTCATAAATGAAAAAAGGTTATATAAATTTCGGCACAGTTGAATGTAGCGCTTTTACTTGGTTTTTACTTTAATACAAATTTGTGTTTCTTTAAAACACATCTTCGTTAACACACAAATCCTATACTTATAAAACACAATAACTTGACAACGTCGATATGTATGTATAATGTTTATTTAATACATATGTCTTTTGTTTACAAATTGTTGTTATACCCTTCACATAGTGATAAGGGTATATATCAGTTTGTCATTCCGTTTGTAATTTCTTTATTATTCATTTGCGACCCCATAAAGTATATATATTCTGGATCCTTATAGATAGGGAAGTTGATATAGCCATGTCCGTCTGTCTGTCTGTCTGTCTGTCTGTCCGTCTGTTGAAATCAAGTTTCCGGAGTCAAATAAAAAGATACAGACCAGATAATGGTGTCAAACGATTAGAAATATCCCGCTAACAATCAGCAAAATCGGTTCACTATTGACCGAGATATAAGCGAAAACCCAAAGCAACCCATTTTTTTTAGGACAAAATCCGTGCATATGTCCCTATTTATCTTAGTAAGTATAGTCACTATTGCCACAAAACTTGGAATGGATACTTTTAAAAAAGGCACCTAAATAATGGAAAAATTTTTTTCAGATAGGATCGGGGGAAGTGGTAGTTTTCCTACCTTTGCACAAATTTGGTGAAATATTTTATGCGCTATATCTCGTAAACTATAACAGCTATCGACTTAAAATGTTCTACAAAAAGTAATTGTACGCTAAGGGCTACACTATAAAGAAAAAATTTTTTGAGTGGGGGCAAAAAAAAGGGTAGCTCCCATACAAATTAACGATTTTTATAAAATATTCGATATGCTACTTCTGAAAAACTATTACAGCTATCGACTTCGAATATTCTACAAAAAGTAATAATCAAATAACTCATACATTTTGGAGAAAAAGTTGGAGAAGAGCAGGGGGACTAGAACATTTAATAAGTTTTATTAACCTTTAAATATGAATAATGTGGAAAACTTTTAAAACTCTCGACCTCAAACCTTCTTCATCTATTTCTATTATTCATACGAACGTTAAAATTTTGTATATTTTTCTATCGGCTTTAAAGCTTGCACAAGGTTTTTTATTATATTATTTGCAGTACAAATTTTTACTCGGCTGGGTATATTTAAAGACCAATGTGAAGGGTATATAAGATTCGGCACAGCCGAATATAACGCTCTTACTTGTTTAATTTTCAAATGTTTTTACGTATGTATGTACATTTACATATATGTATGTATGTTTTGTATCACGTTTTTAAAACAATTTTATTAAAAATTTCAGCGCTTAAAATAACTTTAGCCCAAATTTGACACATATTTTAAACCAGCTTTATTATTAAAAAACATGTGTAAAATAACAGTCACAGCTAACAATAACTGTTACTGAACTTAAGATCATAAATATTTCAAGATCGAAACACATAAAATTTGTACGATATGTTTCATTTGTTGCACACGAGAATGATGATGTAAATTCTCAAGGAAAGCGAGTAATACACGGCCAGTTAATATCTGGTCTGTTAACTGTATAGCAAGTTTGTCATTTAAAGTCACCAAACATACCCATTTGTATTATAATTAATACAAAATTACAATTTACATTATGAAAATGAATTAAATGTGCAAAAAATTAATGCACAATTTGGCTGTGCTGGACTTTGCATACACCCACCACCAATATTTTTTGTGTGTTTAGTGGTAATATCAATAACTGAATCATAACGCTTACTCGGCTGTGCCGAATTTTATATAACTTTCACATTGGCGTTTCGAAACCCGGAACTTTATTTTTTTATTTTTATCTATTTGATTATGAAATATTTCTAATTTTTAAATAGGGCTCGGTGTCATATGTTAGTCCTTTAAGGGAGTTTTAGTGGGTTTTACCCTTATTTTTTTCAAATTTTGTAAGGCAACCTCTTAAGGGGTGAAGATAGGGGTATGTTCTAGGAAAATATTGGAGTTGGGGCCAGTCCTACATTTGACCTATCCACTGGCACCCAGAAAGCTGTAGGCTGGGGAAATTATAAGCCTTTTCAGACCATTTTTGTAAATTTTGTATCAGCAAGATCGGTTAACTACGGACTGGAATATAATCAAACACCTAAAATAACCTACTTTTTATGGGACCAAAATCATGCATACATATATTCCTATATATCTCAGTAAAAATGAGAACTGTTGCCACAAAACTTGACACCTGAACTTTAAGACAGCGAGCTAAATAGTTTTTTTAGAAGTGGTAGCTCCTCTACAATTTTTTTCCATTTTTTCGTGATGAATTTTGAATACTATTAAAGCTTTCGATTTCAAACCTACTAAAGATTTGTACATTTATTTATTAATTAATGTACATTTTTAAGTACAAATTAATTTTTTTAGAAAAATATTAATATCAAACTTAATTTCTTTTGCAAAATAAAAATGTTTAAAAGTAAACAAAAATCAGCTGATTTTAAAGTTCTTGTCCGAGCTTACCCAAAGAAAAAGTTCTTGAACCAAAATTTTTTATCTGGAACGCTTTTGGGTAAGTTACGGTAACTTTTTGTAAGTTCGGACTATTTACATAGTCAAGCATCTGGAACACAACTATCGCGTGCAAGGTACATTGAATAAGGTAGGAACAACTGATCAGCTGACTTTTATTTCCGCCATATGTTTTTAACTTAAGGGCTAACTATAATGTGCTTTAGCTTACTTAAGCAAAAGTGCGAATACACATGTTTAAATGTGTATAACTATAATGTTCTTAAAGCATTAAATACATTCCTCGCTACAAGCTACCGAACACAACCAGTCGAAAATAGAATACACTTGTGCTTATGAGAAGAATTTTTTTAATGGCTACAATGCAACACGACTACGGGTTGCTGTCAATGCTAATTTTGTGGCGTGGTCGAAATTAAACTAATTTATATTTTTATACGCGACAGTTAACAGATTAGTGCTGCCAATACGGTAAGATGCAAATAATATAGCTTAAACAATACAAAAAGACTTTAGGTGGCACCACTGAAAGTCATATTGCTCATATGTTTATTTTGTTGTGGTAGTCTAGTAAATATTTCAGTAGCAGCCAGTCGGACACAAATTTAGCAAGCAACTTTTTTGTTCGTGTGTTCCTGTGTTCTTGTAGCTTGAATGTGTTTAATGCATAAGCAACTTTTCGTTAAGTTTCGTCAAGACACATTTGATTAAGCAAATAGCGAACCTGGTCGTACTTTGATTAATGGATCAGCTGTGTATACGTGAGTTGGGCGCACAGTTGCACTTTTAAGTACACTTTTATTTATGAAAAAATTTTTTTTTTATTTAAAAACTTTTATAATATAATTTTTATATTTATTTGCTAATGGTTTAATATTTTTAAATTGTAGATGTTACTTAAATAAGATTTTGCGAAAAAAAAATTCATATATTTGAAATATAAAAGTAAAACAGTTTTTGCAAAAGTACAAATATTTGCAACTGAGCCATTTAAAAGTCTCCAATAAATTGCTTAAGCATTTGACAGGCTTTTCGTTGATATTTGACATTAGCATAAGTTTGTTTAAGCACAATATAATTAGCCCTTTAGCTTGGTAAATTTTTCATGTTATAATTTGGTTGTATATACTGTGTGTATGTGTGATAGCAACATTTTTGACAACTTAGCTAGAATTTAGCAACAAAAAATACATGCTAAATTTGTACAGGAAGTTGTTGCTATATGGACGGGGTGACCTTATTATTCCACTATGTTTTCCACCCTTTTTATTGCAACCTGTTATTATGGTACAACACGCAAGGTAAAGTCAAAAAAACAGCTGTTCTTTTTTTGCTCGTGATTTTAACAATTGCAAGCGTCAGACTACATACATAGATTAAAAGGTAAACAATATTTTTCTTTTTATCAAGTCTTAATGACAAATGAAAAACACGAGATTTTATTGTTGCAAAACTGGGGTTACTTTGTTAAATATGCATTGCCCTGTTATCAAGTATTCTTAATGAAATTTTAAAATTTTATATTCATTTCATTCATTGGTTTGCTGTCGTAAAAAATTTGGAATAAGACAAATTAACCGAAATAAGATTTAAGTGGGTTTTGTATTACAGACTTTGTAATTTGTTTTACTAAATAATTTTTTTTTTAATTATGCAATCATATGTACATTTATTTCATCCACAATATTTGTACATATTAATGCATGATCGTTAGAATATCAATCTTACGTCATTGCATTTTGGCGTTATATTAGAAATTTTTTTTATTTATTTCGCTTGATTTTAACTTCAAAAATACTTTACTAAGTTTCACTATTTTAATACTTTTGTTGTTTTTACTGGCGGAACTGGTTCAATCATTTTAGATTCATATGACGACGAAATAAAAAATATATACGAACTTATGTACTTAATCACCCCTATCGGGTAAAACATGCGAACATTTTATTCGGCCGGAATTTTTTTTCGCCCGAACAACAATTTGCTATCGTGAATGTCACATGAATTATTTTTCCCTTCGAATCACATGTGTTTGTTTGAAATTAAAGAAACTGTTAAAAAATATAAAATAAATTTGTCAAAACTTAAATCAAATTTTCAAAAGTGATGGAAAATGTTTAGCATCGGGCCAGTTTCGTTACTGTAATTGCCATGTGTTTGGGTGAACAAAATTCATGATACAAATTTTGTGAACCAGGGAAAAAATTCGGGCGAAATTTTTTTCCCGATAAGGGTGAATATGTTTCTACACGAATAATTTTTTGTTGTATTACAAATGAAACGACAAATTTAATATACCCACCATATATTTTAATTATAAATATTTAAAAACAAAATCAATTTATTAAAATTTTACTATCAACACCAACCGAATAAAGTGTAAATACTAACTGATTTAAAATACTGTCAAGTGTTTTATAAAATGGTTTAACACAAAAAAAAAGAATATCTCTGTCTGCAAGTAAAATTGTGGTTAAAAAAAACAATTTATTAAAAAACTCCTTGGGCAACAATGTGAGCAAATTACTTTTTATATGATAAGATATGTATGCCCCCGTCAACATTAGTAAAAATATATTTAATTAAAAAAAGAAAAATTTTAAGCTGAATTAAAGTACTTGCGTAGTAGAGTATAAAAAATCCCTTAGAATAACAAATAGGACCCAACAAATAATGGAGGGTTATTTTTAAGATAAAAAAGAAAATTTAAAGTTGTCATTTGCCAGATTGAGAATTTTAAAAGTTATAAGCGCCAACAAGTTAATCATTTTATTTTATGATTTAAGTTGAATGATTGATCACTTTAAAAAAAGAATAAATGTTTAGTAAATTTTTTTTAATGCCTTTATGATTTGTTATAAAAATTACTGTTAAATTTTTCAATCTCAAAATAAATAAATTGTATTAAAATTTAATTGTTTTTTCATTTGAAAACAACTTTACGGAATACTTCCTTAATAACTTACAATCATTTACTGTAATAATTTTTTTAAGTGTACCAAGTGCCAGAATAAAAATCCAAACTTTATATCGGAAGATGATATAGCTAGAAATTGGAAAAACATTCGACCACGATACCATTGCCATAAAAAATAAAATGAGAAAAAAAACGAAGGGACCACGATTTCCAAAAAAAACCTAGCAAAAATCCCGAAATTGGGATTTTTTGTGTTTATACCACAAGGCCCACAATTTGGGTAAAACTGGTAAAATAATGAACTGATTTAAAAAACATAAATTAGGATTTCCAAAACCGGGTTTAGTTTTTTTGATCGCGGCCTTTGAATTTTAGTAGCGATTGGAAAAATTCATTTTTTTCTCAATTCCCCGGGATCAACTGTATCAAAATTTGTTCATTAAAATTTGCCAGTTAATATCAACTTCAGAAAAATATAAACTCGTTTTAGACTCCTAAAGAAACTTCCTTGTTATAGAGAAAAGGGGTGCCCCGGTAGATCAGTGGTAAGTGCATGAGTCTACCAGTCTGGGGGTTGTGGGTTCGATTCCCACCAGAGACCTTGCTAAGTCTGCTTCATTCTTCTGTTCTTTCTTATCCTTCTCTAGATTTCTTTTTTCCTTCCATCTCAACCTATTCTATTTGCCTCTCCAGGTAACAAAAGGGACCGAATTAAGCGGACCCGAGTGAGCTGTATCCTTTCCTTCAACGGCTGCCTGTTCTACCTAACCTAACCTATAGAGAAGAGAGTGATGTGGCTTTTGACCCAAACTGGTTCAAATGCATTTTTATACCCTTCACATATATGAGAATGGTATATATAAGTTTGTAATTTCGTTATTATCCCTTTGCGACCCAATAAAGTATATATTTTTTTTTGGTCCTTAAATAGGCAAGTCGATTTAGCGATGTCCGTCCGTCCATCTGCCCATCTGTCAGTGTTGAAATCAACGCTTTTTAGGCCCCTGATGTAGCATAGACCCGCAAGTGGTATCAAACTATCAGAAATATTTGCGACCAAATCGCTATTGAAATCCAGCAAAATTTGCGTGATAACTGACCGAGATAAAAGCCAAAAACCAAGCCTACCTCTGTTTATTTCTCTAAAATATTTACTTAAAAACCTCTACAACTGCCCCGGAGTTGCCCCGTACAATGTAAGGCCGATTTCCACCCCCTAGCAGGGTTGCCATACCTAAGGGGTTTGCAATACAAAATTTTAAAAAATTAGGGCAAACCCACTTGTGAAGGGTACATAAGATTCAGCACAGCTGAATATAGCGCTTTTACTTGTTTTTTTTAAATAACACCACTTTCTTATTATTTTAAACCTGTTTTTTCTTACAATTTAAAGTAAAGTTTCAAAATAAATTTTACCCTTTCATTAAGCTTCGATTAAGATGCATTTTTTTCTGTGCACTCTTTTATTTTCTGACCGATTTTAAAGGTTTTTGCAATCGTTTTATTGATACTTTTTATTAACAAAAACAATTTTTTTTTAAATTTATTTCATTATTATGCCATTGTTTTTTTATTTATTTTTTTGTTGTTTTGTTTTAACTGCGCAAAAAGAGATGTTTTTCTGCTAGATTTTAAAACCTGCAAGTATGTATTTATGTATGTATGTATTCAATATTGCTATTTTAACAAAATGTTTTAGGTTATTAACCTCAACGTTAAATATTATGAATGATTTTAGCATTAATTAAAAATGTCTGCATTTTTCGTATTTTGTATTTCGTTTTTAATACGTCGTTAATCATTTAGTTTAAAATTTTTTCGCCTTTAAAAATGTTTGCAATTTCTGATCTAAGTATAGTAAGATTTATTGTTATAAACTATAAAGAATTCGCTTAACGTTGTTGGTTTATAGTGCTATAGTGTGACTGGGATCGAGATGATGGCTCTTTGCTATCTTCTGAAATACAAGCTCGGGAGGTATTTTTCGTTCACTTCTGCGATTTCGTATTGATGCTGGATATAAAATTTTAGGCCACCGTTATCAAGTTTTCCCCTTAGGTGATTTATATATGTATATCACAAAAAATTCAAACTGAATTAAATTAAAGTTTCCATAATCTTATTTTAGAAATTATACTAAAAATTATTATTGACACTAAATATTACTCGATTATTTTTGACGAAACCACTGATTTATCAGGAAAAAAACCAAACGTCTTTAGCTTTAAGGTATTTTAACGTAAACGAAACGTTAGCTAATGAAGAACCCATGGGCTTTATCGACACATTTGAAGAAGCTTTAAATGATGTTGGCGATCACGTTAAAGTATCAATTAATGCGAACCCACTATTATCAGTAGTTTTAAGAGATTTGAAAAATGTTGGTCTTGATTTTGAAAATTGTGTAGGGATTAAAACTGACGGGTGTCCAAAAGCAGGATATAGATTTACAAAAAGGATCATCTCTTATAAAAAATCCTGATAATCGGTCTTGAGACTAAAAGGAATGAATCCCAAACAGAATTTAAAACTATTTTTGATAAGGAAAAAATATTTTCATTGTTATGGGAATTTTAGTTGAAAAGCCTAGATTTGAAACATAAAAATCATTTTGAAGATGTCAAAATATACTACCGCATCGAGGGCTACATACTCTTATTTAAATCTGGTTTACAAGACTTTAAAATACGTTTCTCAAGGGACGTCCTTTATTTGTTTAACATCCCTCAACTTTTGCCTTAGAATATATTTACTGATTTAGAAATTTTATTTCCGCAACTTGTAGATTTATTAAATTTAAAAAAAAAATGATAAAAAAACTACTTATGTCGAAACTAAAGGCTGATATTTTGCATTGGAAACAGAAATGGAAAATTTATAAAGACTGCCCCGAAAATAAAGTAATAGCAAAGGGGTGACCCAGATATTTACCAAAACCTTCGAAAAATATTCATCATTTTTGTTTAAATGCCGGTCAGTAATGCTGCGGCTAAAATGTCATTTTCCAACCTTCGCCGTATTAGAACATGGCTGAGATCAACTATGACAGAGGGCAGACTTTACTACTTAGCAATGCTGCTATGCGTATTATCTTATTATTATCTTTTTTCAAAATAAAATACAGTTTTGGCTTTAATATGTACTAAATTTCGAACGAAAATCGTCCTTTAAAATTATTTTACATTTTCAGGAAAATAAGACAATAGGACACTAGGACATGATGATATACCATGTGAAATGCCCAATTAATTTTATTGATTATCTATTTATGAAAAGTTTTACAACTAATTTATTTAGTGAATTTTTTTGATAATTTATCTTTATCAATATTTAGTTTGCTTTTATAAACACATTTGGAAATTCTTTTTTTATAAAAATGAATTAAAGTACATATTTGTATAAACACCGCATTACGTTCCTTTATGCTGACCTTTTGAATTAACCACTTGCTTAAACAGTTGTATAAATTTAACAGAACCATCCCGATAGAAATATAAACAAATAAAGAAAAAAAACTGGTCTAAAGAAGAATTGAGAACACAATATTACCAATCCAAATTCAAACTTTTGTTTACTTTGTTTCAAATGCAGACTGATGCATACCGGAAGAAGTTTTTTTTACGGAAAAGAAAAATATTCTAAGGTAGTTACATACAAGTGCATGTTAATGCACATATTTACGCACATATATTTGTATTTTGTATAAAAATTGAACTTGAAGTATTGATATGCAACTGCACATACTGAACAATTGATAATAAATTACAACAATTTTATTGATTAAAATGATTTTGTCCATTACGACAAAGAATAATTGATGATTTTGTTGATTTAACATAGACAAATGACGATATGTTTATAGTGTTGGTTTAGGTTAGGTTACGAAGGGTAGTGGCGAGTGCAACTCGCCCCCTCCACCCAGAAGCCCCTAGGCCCATTGTGAATCCCTTTAGAAGAGCCGAAAAGAGAAATAGGAAAGACAAGAATTTCATAAGTAAAAATGGGAAAACAGAGTAAAATGCTGTTAGCAAGACGTCAGTTATCGTTGTGCTGAACCACCTTTGATGAATCGTATGATGCTCCCCAGCCCACAGCCCGAGACCTCACCAAGTCAATCTAAAAAGCGCTCTCCAAACAACGTCTGTTGGCGGATCTGCAGCCTAAAGCAGTGACAGACAAGGTGTTTTGCTGACTTTTTTATCTCCTTCTCATCCCCGCACATAACCTCCTCAACCCTGCAGATTTCTAGAGAGTTTCGGTCCCATTTGCTTGTCATATATCTCACATCGCAGTGCCCTGTGAGAGTCCCAATAATGTACCTTAGAACTCCCCTGATCTCCTTGAGGAGCAGGTCAGTGCCCATCCTGTCCAATCAGAAGTCTGGAAATCCCGTAATCAGCCCTGTCCTTCCATGTTCGGCCCACCTTGTCCATTACCCAAGTCCTTAACAGGCTATAATAGAAACCCAATGGTGGCCTCACCGGCTCACAACCAATTTCAATATCTCGTCCCGATCCCGGAAGCGTCACAATGACCCGGAACCCAGCAGAGCTTAACCCTACGTGTCGCCATGATTGCCCTAAGAGCACATATGCTGTCGTCTACAAGTCCAGACCTGAAATAATATCGCGCGCCCTGACTATCAACGTAGATTGTCACGTCCCCTCTTCCATCCACGTCTTCCCCTATTAATTCCGCGGCCCTTGTCACCGCCAGAATTTCAGCCTGAAAAACGCTGCACTCGTCTGAAAGTTTGTATGGCATCCTTACTCCCGTGTCAATTATATACCAGCCCCGGTGCCCGCCTCCATCTTCGATCAATCAGTGAAGACTGTGCACCCCTCATACGGCCTCTCAAATCCCCTCCATTCCTCCCTATACAAAAACTTTACCTGGGGAAAAATCCCAAAGTCAATTTTTTCTACCGTCACACCTGACCGCCGCTAGAGTCGACCATTTCCCACCCTTCTTAGAAAGCCAGCGTGTCCATCTAAACCTGCCCTAAGCATACCTGACTCATTGACTCCTTGCTGCCTATAAAGAATTTTATTACGGATGTAAGGTAAGGTTGCGATGGGTGATAAATAGAAGTACACCCCTTAATACATCGGACCTCGTGAGGCTTCTGGGCCCATTGTGCATGCCTTCAAGGAAAAATAAAGCATCAAGTAAAGGAGACAAGCAATAATAAGACTAACAAGAAGGAAATATATAGTTTAAGACCGAGAAAGAAGAAATCAATTCAAGTACCAGTGTGAGACCCCCAACTCCATTGCCAATTTCCTATCCACCTGGTTTCAATGATGAGCCCAATAATGTTTTTCATCTTACATTGCGAAACACTGCCTTTCTTTTTGTGGAATCTTTTACCCAATCATTTAATCCTATGGTTCCGTTATCTCGGGCAGTAACAGAAAACATGCTCCAATAATTTCGTTCTACCTCTAAACGGACACGGTTCAGTTATATTTACAAGCAAGTGCTTTGTTCGTAGTTAAGCATATAGACCAGAAAACGTTAATTTTGAATTGAGTCACTTTTTAAATAGATGTGCGATATGTTTTAATTCAATTTAATTATTGTTTGCACGTTTTATAATTTTTTATGAATTGTTAAAGAAACCACTTTTGATATTAATTTCCTTATTAAATTTTATTAATGTTGTTTCAATGGTTGTTTGCAAAAAAAATTTATTTATTATATTTTTATTTATTTTTTGAATTAATTAAGCCGGCAGCAATTTAAAGTGCTGTTTATCTACACACACCATAAACAACAGCTAATCGATCAGACACTTTAAAACCTTTAAAAGCGAATTAAAAAAATAAATAAAATGTGTTGAGTAAGTAGTTATGATTACAATCAAAATCCTTTGTAAAACTATTGAGCAGAAGATTGTATATTTTATTGTTAGTTTTTATTCAGAAAATGTGTTAAAAAAGTATATTAAAAAATAACCACCATTTTATATTCTTTCTTCTTAGGGATTATTAAATCATGGTTAAAGTTAATAATCGAATATAACTTTATTTTTAAGCTTAACAAAAATTTAACTTTTTTCTGTGGTATAAATAGTTTGGCTTTAGGTCATATATTTTCCCTTTATCAATAAAAAACTCAAATTTTAAGTTTTTGTTTAAAAGAAAAATATGTATTTTTATTTTATAGTACGGAAAGAAGTTATTTTGTTCAATAAATAATTTTTAAAAAATATAATTGTAAAAAATCCCTGATGATGATCTGCGAAGTAGATCGAAATATCGGAATATAAAATAAAAATACATATTTTTCTTTTAAACAAAAACTTAAAATTTGAGTTTTTTATTGATAAAGGGAAAATATGTATATGACCTAAAGCCAAACTATTTATACCACAGAATAAAACTATTAAAGGTCAACAATAAAATATCAACAATTTAACTTTTTGTCACTACAAAATTAAAGATACATGTTTACTTGCATTTAAATGTTTTAGAGAAATATTAAAAATTTTTTTTTAATTAAAGGAAAAACAATTTATAGTGTAAAAGAAGCTTACACTTAAAAAAGGTTTTAACATGCTAAGGTTTAAATTTCTCTGCGTTTATATATTTTTTTTATTATTGGTCATATTTTTGTCTTATCACACATTTTGTATTTATTCGATTGTGGTTGTAAGACGAATATAACATGTATACATATTTATTTAACTTGTTATTGCAAATTAAACATTTTCCTATTCAAATTTTCATATGTAGATTCGATTAATTATTATTAAAGAACCTTGAAATTTATTAGACTTTTGAAAATTTAAATTACATTTTACGGCCAATCTCAAATGTTCACACAAAAATGTTTGACAAACTTTCAAAGAATATCATAGACGATAGAAATAAGTTTTTAGTTTGCATTGTATGTACATATGTATGTATGCAAGAAAGTACGTATCGCAGCCTTATTCAGGTTTTTCTTATTTTCAAATTACCTATTTGTATTTGCAGTTTTTTAACCAAGCTTAACAGTAACAGAAATCGGATTAGAATAAAGTTCGCTAAATGCAAACTGAAATTTCGTGTACCTCAAAGTTTTCATACCTATAAAAAGGAATTATTAAAATTTTATGTATTTTAAGTTGCTACTGTTTTTGATTTAGTGGCGATACGTAGATTATTCCTATACATACAAATGTAGGTATGTATATGTACATACAAATTAAATTTGTGTAATCAAACTTCATTTAATTTAATAGTCAACATTTTTGGAAGTACCAAACAGCAGTAGCGATATAACATGTTTGTATATATTACCAAACAACTTATTTCATGTAATTGCCATAATTGATATTAAAGTTTACTTTATAAAATATATTTTTATGCAACGAAGGTTGCATTTAGTATTTTCTTCTGCTGACAAGAATGAAAAATCGGAATATGACTATTTTGATGATTTGATTTAAGAAATACGTAAATATATATGTACATGTATAAGGTATGCCCCGAATACTAAAACGATTGCAGAATATTTAAGGCTTCCCAAACACCCAAACTGGTAAAGTATTGATTTACTATCCAAAAAAATCTAAATCAATATTGGCTTGTAACTCTTAGCTTTTGCAAACCTAACGCAGTATACATTTTTGGGTTGCCTAACTACCTGACACCACTGTAGTAGTAAGACCGAGTTATTATGCCAAAAACTTTTAGGAAATTCGAAATCTTTTGTTATGAAAAACACCATACCGAGTTAGGTTAGGTAGAACAGGCAGCTGTTGAAGGCCCATTTGGGTCCGCTTTTTTGGTATTTGTAATACCTGTAAAGAAAGTTAGAAAAATTGGGCATACAACTGATTGCGAGTTGTAGAGAAGAAAACAAAGTAAAAAAAAATTGAATAAAGAAGACTGTTGGAATCAAACCCGCGACCCAATAATAATTAACTTAGTAGATTTCTATATTCCTTAGTTTATGCACCAAAGTTCATGAAATTCTTGTTAGAAACAGGACCATACATTTGTTAAGTGTTAAGTAATTCGAATATAATTTAACTGGTGAGGATTAAGAGGACACATGTATAAAACTTAAGAATTAGCAACATAAAATCAGAGATTAATAGGATATTCTTCTATAAACTTACTTACTGCATGTACATACATACATATGTACTTAGGTACAAATGTAAGAATTTTATATTTACCAGTATGGCGATTAAATTTGCGGTTTTATCTTTTATTCTTCTTTTATTTTTGATATTAAATGGATTTACTATAGAAAACACGTATAAAAATAAATACTTATGCAAAATCAACTGAAAATTTGTTTACATTTCTTTGTCAACAAAATTTTTTATATAAACACACAAATGTCAATATATTTGTTTTTAAACTTGTGTGAGGTTTGCTGTATTTTTACAAATGCGAAGTTGTTTTTTACTTGACTATAATTTTTGTTAATTCATCTGTTTCAACACTATTTTAAACTGATAATATTTTAAGTAAAATCATTCGATATATAAAATCACAATTTTTCACTATTTTATGTAATTTTTATTATTCATGATTACTCAACAATTTGCACAATATTTTGTTAAAAGGGTACTAGCGTACTTCTTAAATTATGCCTGTTTTACTTGCTTACTAACGAATTTATAAAAATAACTAGGTAACAATTAAAAAACATCTTTTTAGTGAAGTGCCGTGCACACAAGCAAATATGGAGGATAGTAAAAGAAAATTGAAAAAAAAAAATAAACAAAACAAAACTAAAAAACAGCTGTCTATTTTGTCTATCATAGCTGCCAGATATTTTAAGGAATAGTAATTGATGTGCGGCACAGCATTTTCCGACATAGTAAAATTGTTTAGATGTGCCCCCTTTTTTTATGTGAAACATAGCACTCACCAGGGTACACTAAAGCTGGAGGTCCATACCATACGTTCTATGCGCTGTGCGTTCTCTCCGACTCTCACAAAAGTAAAATCAGTGTAGTTGTATGTGGCAAGAAACATAACAAATTGCATAGAACGCATCGGCGCAAGTAACGGATAAAGTAGGTTTACTTTCTACTTTTTCATACGTCGCATGCGAAATGAGAAAATGAGAGATGGTTTTGTTATCCAGTGATGACAAATTTTAAATGCTATCAAAAAACATGTGTGTGTGGTAGATTATATTTTTGGTATATTTTGTGTTAAAAACAGTATGTTATGAAAGAAATAGCTTTTATTATAAATTTTGCAAATAATTTTAAGAATAAATTTCCTTAAAAATAAGTTTTCAACACAAATATTTTGTAGCCAAAGTTAATATTGTTTTTATCGACTACTTTTATATTTTAAGTGTCATCTCTGTTGTGTTTTTATTTATGTAAGTGTAATGAAGAAAATCTGATTTCTCTTCTCTTCACTTTTCGCACAAAACGTATTGCATGTAACTTGGCAAAAACAAACGTATAAAACGTACAGAAATATGATACGCATAGAACGGAGCCACGCATATAACGTATGGTATGGACCTCCAGCTTTATACACCTTGGTTATTAAGGTTAAACCAACCCAGCATACCATTATCGGAGCGCTCTTATATATGAGCTCTTATATGAGCGATTTTATGAGCTTCTGTGAGTGTTTCCTGCGTGCATATTTCTGAGCTCATAAACGATCGATTTTATGACTTTCTATGAGTGTTTCTTGTGTGTAAATTTCTGAGCTCATAAACGGTAAATTTTATGAGTTTTTTATGCTTGGTTTCTGCGCGCATATTTCTGAGCTCATAAATTCCACATAAGAAGAAGAAAGAAGTTACACAAATTAATTCATTAGTGAATATTTTTGGAAGCGTAAAGACAAAATTGTGAGTTATCTTATAATAAGTACAAATATAATACATAACTAAAATAATGAAAAGAGCAAGCTTAAAAGAAAGCAAATTAGTAATAAGTGAACTTCATTCAAACAAAGAAGAAAACAAAGAAAAGAAAATGTTATTTTATGCACTGGAGTGAATAAGAGCTCAAAATGCGTTTTAAAAAAAGAGTCATAAAATACTCTTTTATGCATAAAATTTAGAGCTCTTTCATGAGTGACCAGTTTAGTGGAAAAAGCCACTCAAAAATGAGCGTTTTATGACTGTTTATGATTATTTTATGAACTCTTTATGAGCGTCAGCGTTCCGACAAAAGAGTCTTAATGAGATCATTTAAAGCGCATATGGTATGCTGGGAAAGAAAGACAAAAAGTGCTTGTGTTGAATGTGCTCTATTTGAACATTTTTAGGTACATATTTTCTATCTTTGAAATGCGGAATAATGTGTGAATATTTTGGGCAAATGAAATCTTTGTTTTTTTTCATTAATTTACCCTGCATAACCTAGTTTTATGAAATATTTGTGATAATTTACTTTGTTCGATTGTTAATATAGCAAAAAAATAATTTTGCAAAGCAATCTTTAGTATCTGAACTGTGAAGTTGTAGATGTCAAAAAAGTTTGGAGCTTCATATCTTCCAATATAATCATGATACCAAAAAATTACAGATGTGAAAAAAGGACGCATTAAATATATATAATCAATTTCGAAATTGCTTCTGCTATTGCTTTTCCTCAACATAGGCAAAATTGTTTAAACACTGCTTTGTGCAAAGACAATCATGTTCGCTGGTGGGACCCTTGTTTATTTAAATATTTTACGTTTCGATATTAAACTGGCAGCTCTTTCAAACAGCTGTTTTATGTGGTTTCTCTTTTTACAACCTGTTATAAAAAATTTTCTAGTTTATATATTTTAAATAACACATAACTTAATTATGTTTATGAAAATAAATATTCGTAAATTGTAGCACTTTTCTAAAAAAAAAAAGTTTTTAATAAAGCCAAATTACGAAGAAGTTCGTTAAATACATCGCCTTAAAAAGTGCAGTGTCTGTAGTGTATTAAAGTGGCTTATAAAAATTTATTGTTTATTAGTGTAATTATTAAAAGTGGTAAAATGTCTGCTCATAATATTTTATTACGCCAAGAAAGTGAAGATTCAACTAGTATAATATCTGATTCTCCATCTATGTCCTCTTTAAACCGTTTGCGTGATACATTTCGTCGCACAGAATCCTTGTCATCGCAATTAAGTTCCTTAGTTTCAAATGCTGCCTCAGCAGCATCAAGTGCTGTTTTAGGCACCAGCGCGAATAGCACTACTTCGGAGGCCTCATCTGCTTCAGCCTCCCAGGTATCGACCCCATGTAAGAAAAACTATGGTAAGTGCATCCTAATTATTTAAAGCTTTGTACACTAATCCATTGGTTATTAAAAATAACAAGAAAAACCTTATGGTTATCTTAAACTTAAATAAAACCAAATTAATTGTTAATTTATAAAAAAACTATATTAATAAAATTTTTTCAAAATCAGCAAGCTTCAAAAATGTAATGTAAAAAATTGGGGTTTAATATCTACATGAATATTCCTATTTTTTTAACTTATAAGCTAAATGTTCAATTTATATTAAATATGCACATACAATAGAAATTTAAAATGAACAATAAGCTGCATTTAGAATTTAGGGTAGGCGACTTTACGTGACATGGTCAAGACCGTTATAAAGAACATAACCTGCTTTCATTATACTTTTTACGCCTGCCTGTTGATTTATATTTTTAAAACAAGTGTTTTTTAAATAACCTATTATTATTGCTGCAATATGAAGAAATTTAAATTTTTGCTTATGTATTATTAATTATGTTTTAAGTTCCATTTTTAGATAGTATGTAGGTATCTTTTTTAACACTTTATTATTCTTGCCAAGTAAAAAGTTTTTTGTAGGTAACAAAAAAAATATAAATACATTGTACATATGTAGTTCCTATTCCAACCCTTATAACGAAATAAACATAAACATCCAACAGCTGATTTATACATAAATATTGTTTAAGCCATGGTTTAAGCACAGAAATAATTTTTACGCCCACAACGCAAAAATGTAAAAACAAAAGCCATAAAAAAATCAATAACCCAATATATGTATGTACATATACCAACCACCACGACTTACGCTAATTCACCACTCGAAGTGCAAAAAGAAAACACACACAAGCAATTGTCGCAAAAAGTTTTCAGTTGTAGTTACATATTGGTGAAACAAAAAAGCGAAAAATAAAAAAAAATCGGATTTAATTACAAATTTAAAATTTAATAAAATTCATTTAAAGTTTTAAAAAATAATTTTCTCTTTGTTTCAACGCACATTAGTTCAACATATTGTTTTATTAATCCCCTAAAATATACTACAAAATTTAAAACATCATAGTATCAAAAAAGTTAATTGAGTGGTAATCGTCATTCGCTAAAGGAAGAACTTCGATTTTTCACAACTTTAAAAAAGTGTCCTCAGCAGTTGAAAATATTTTTTATTTTATTTATAGAATCAGGATTTATGAAAATAAAAAAATAAGTACCTTTAACGAGAATACAAAAAATTTTTGGCCCATTATTTAAAATAAATTTAAATAACTAGGCAAATTGGTTTTGTGGTAAAAAGTCAACAAAAACTTTGTCACATCCTAACGAAAAATTGTGAATATGCGTTCGCTGGTTGAAGATACGAAAAAACTAAAAGTGAATAACAATAACAACAATAATATTAATAGCAGCACCAGCAATAGTCGCAATAACTCTAAAAATCCAATAGCAGCAACAAAAAATTTGAATAACACAAAAATTGCAGCTAAATCTAATAATCAGCAGGCAGCATTCAAACCCAAATCTATAGGAAAATCTACACCAGTAACGGTAGCAAAAATAGCAACTGAAAAACCAGCAATCGTAACGGTAGTTGAAACTGCAGCTAAAACGTCTTTTACAAATAAAACCTACAAAATGCAACAACAACAACAGCAACAAACAGCAATAACTAATACCACCAATTCAACTAATAATATTAAAGAAGAAATAGTTTCAGCAAAATGTCTTTCACCTCCAACAGCCGGAGTAAAGCTTCGTAACAAACAATCCTTACAGCAAAAAAACGAAAAGAAAGAAAATCTTAACAATGCTGCTAAAACTAGTGGTCAATCTGCATCGCTACCAAATACTTCAACAACAATTTCATTACCCAAAGCATCGCACGCCAATACTGCCGAAGAGATATCAGGCGGTGTACAGGATACAATTTATTTGTGTAATTTTCGGGTCTCTGTCGATGGTGAATGGCTGTGCTTAAAGGAACTACAAGATATTGATAGTAATCCCCCTCTTACAGCTTCAGATGGACGTATAGCTGGCAGTGGTGGCGGTAGTAGTCAACGGCCGTATTCAATGTATTCTCAAAAGTACAAACGCTATTCGGCCGGTGATCGTAACTCGTGCGGCGGCAGCGCCTTTGAAGATAATGGTATATTTGCTTTACATAATTTTATAGCTGGTCGTCGTTTGTATGATGAACATGGTCACGCTTTTCATACAAATATGCTTACTGCACCTCATGCACGAGAAAGTGGCTTTGTTGGTGTTTTTGGTGGTGGCGGGAATGCTAATCAAAGTTCGAATGAATGTTCAAATCTTTGTAGGTTGCTTTTTATGCTATTAATATACTATTTTATTTATGATTTTTCTTTTAAACAATATTTTTACCCGGACAAAACTCTTCTTGCTCTTAAGATAGACACTAAACATATAACAAAATCCTCTTAACTTATCCAAATGAAAATGGCGAGAATTGGTCCAGCATTTCGTACTTCGAATTCCTTAAACAAAATAATCCTTACGAAATCCATGCGACTCAAGTAAAATTTTTGTCAAAAATATTTGAAAACAAGGTTGACAAATTTTGTTGGCCGGGTAATAGTAACCGTCAGCTGCGTAGGTACTAAGAATTCTGGCTGTTTCTAAACACTAAATTAAATTACTTTGTCTCTGTCCTTGGCCAAAGGCTATAACAAGACCGGCATTTTCGGTTTGCCAGAGTTTTAATCCCTAATTGTCAGCCGAAGTCCGGCTGTCTGAGTTTTTTTAAGCGAAGCTTTAGCACATCGGTTATTTCTTTTTATATAAACACGAGGAAATTACTTGTAAGAGTACTAAATGCGAAAAAATACTGTAAGCAAAGTGCCAAATATTTAAAAATGCACTTTTGGCTGACTTCTGACCTCTATATTGGTCTTGATTTCATATTTGAAGATTTATGTTATCAAAAATTACTTTTTGTTCACTTAGGTAATTTCTGTTTAATACAAAGTCTTTGATTTTATAGTTGTAGGCTCATAAAAATACAAAAAGCAACAAAAGAAACTTTCATTACTGTCCAGAAAATTAACCAAAAACTTTTAAAATTTAAATTCTATCTTTGTTAATTAAGAAGATACAAAAAGTACCAAAATGTAAAAAAATATGTTTTTACCTCCTAAGATCCCAAATAGAAATTTTTTCCATCAGCTTTCTTCACTGTCGAATAGTTTGGCCACAAATAACTTTAATTTAGTATGTTTTTGATTTTTCTACTTAAATCTTGTGCTTCTTATTACTTAAATGAGATAAATATATATTTTATTTATATTTTGATTAATGCGTTTTTGCATGCAGAATCGTAATCGAAATGCAGAATAAGGGCGATTTATAATTTTTCGGAACCTAATAAACGCAATTTGAAATGTGTTTCTTTCTTTGTGGGGATAAAAGTTACAAAATATACCAATATATAATTTTTGTCCTTACTCACTCAAATTTATTGGTTTAGATGTTTTAACCCTGTTTAACCCTTTAAGTCAGACTTTGGTCCGTCTTTTTTTTTAATTAAAAATGAAACTACTAAAATTTGAGAAAACTAACAATGTAACTTATTACCAATTTTCCCTATTTGACCCATTTTCAACCTCTTTGGGTACAAATTTCTCGAAATCCTATTTTAGCGGATCTAAACATCGGGGGGATACCCGAAGCCAAAGTTTCACGTCTCTAGTTTCATGCGTTTAACCTGTGCGTTGAACAATGAGTCTGTCAGTCATTCACGTTATCCTTTTATTTACATGGACTGGGGCCATTTTGCATTTAAAACTGAAAACTCAGTACCAAAAACAAAAGTTGATGTTTAAGAAAAGTACAAAATAAATTTATTATTAGTTTAATAAATAATTAAAAATTAACTAAGTGACGAAACAATTAAATAACGGAAATTCATCTGTGCCTTATCTATTCCTAATAAAGTTTATTTGGAGGAAAATGTTGTTTCCCAGCTTGATTTACTCTACATGGAAAAAAGCAAAAATAATAATTTATAACAATAAGCGATTTTAATTTATGTAGAATATTACTACTATACATTACTCTTGCCACTATCTTTGATTTTTTCTTTATCCTTGTTCCTTTTGGACTCTTTGGTTTTTTTATTTCTCCGCGGGCTACTCGTTACTGAAGTATCTGAGTAAATTAAAGGCGTTCTTTCATTTTTTATAGACTTTTTACTTTTTTTATTGCCACCATCATTAGATGAATTCTCTGAAACTGTTTTTTTTCTACTATGAAAAAATCGTACGGGTGGATTGAGAACGTTGGAGGAGGAGGAAGATGAATCTGAAATTAGAAATGTAATTGCTAAAGATACCTTTCGCATATGAAATTACTTCATCGTTAATATTTACTCCTCTTTGGCTTAAATTGTATTGTTGGTTTTGTTTTTTTCTTGCAAAAACCCTTCGAGCAGCATATTATTATCACCAAAATAGTGATAACGACTGGTATGGCTATGACTGCGATTTCTGTAAGACTCAAGTCTTTAATACGTTGCCTTAATTTAGAAAAGAAGGATTCCGAGCTATCAGCAGCTTCTAGTTTAATTTCATTTTTAGAAATTGCATTAGACCGTTGATCCACAGCACTTTTAGTAAGTCCAAATTTTGTGTTTTGTGACTTTCGAAATTTTGTTAAGGTTGTTTCATTTCTCTTGCTTTGTTCTTCATTTCCATTTTTATCATCTAACAGATGTATGAAAGAAAATAATTAATATCAAATTCTTTATGTTCTTAAAATATGTTGAATTTTTTCTACCTTTTCTTACATTATCTTTTCCACCATTAATTTTCTTTTTATTATTTATTTTTTGGCTTCGTGTTTGAGCCTTATGGTACCTAATAAGACTTTCATCATTTTTATCTAAAGTATCATTAGGGTCGTTAGTTTCTTTTTTTCGCGTCTTTAAATATTCATAGATCCTTAAGACGGCTCCAAGACCGGGATAGAATTGTTCATCCGACAAATGTATATTTATGTTTTCTAGTAACCAAGTCTTAAACTGTTGATTATAATATTCCTCATCAACATTTTTAAAACGATAACATTTAATAACAGTCTCGTAAAATTTAAAAACCACATATTCCGAATTTTTTGATTTTAAATCAAAAGTTTTCTTGTTACGAAATGGTAACCATATATTGCCCAAATATCCATATTCATTTACTGCATCTAATTGAGGTAATTGAACTATCGTTTTATTATCATCTGATTGATTTTCATCGGTCGCCATCTCGAGATTCTTGCAAAATGATGGCTCATCGCTGTCGTCCTCAGAAATCTGTAAAGGCTCTATGTTTACAGATTTTAATTCCTCAAGAACATTTTGCAAGGGAGCTTTCCAGCCATTGCCATTAGTATTTAGGAATTTTTTCGATTCTTGATGCAGATTTAAAACTTGCTCTACTGTACTTAAGCTTATTTGACCAGCATAATACGAGTATTTTGTTACTGGTATTAAGTAAAAGTTTAGGTAACCGCCTATAGTGTCATAATATGCTTTTTTTGCCAAATGGTATGAGCCCATCGTAATCATTTGTATTAACATTTGATTACATATAGAGAAATAATTGAGTAGCAATGCCACCATTTCATCATTAAGTAGGCATTTGGGTAAATCTTTCGGTATAAGACTCTGAAAGTAAAAAAAATTTATGTTGAATTTATTGATTCTCCATGCAATTTAATGATACATTTTTTAATAAGTAAATTGCACATTTTTTAACTTAAATATTTAATATTTTGCTCAAAGTTCCAACATGATTTAATTTGTTTACCCTTTAAGGTCATAGAAGTTAAAAAAAGGACCAAAACGGTTCCGATCTTAAAAAGTTTTCGATCTTCCGACTTAAATGTCTCCCTTCTCTTCTAAGTAAATCTATAAACCAGAAGAAGGGTCTATAGTTCAAGGTGAAGTTTGCAATATATTGACCACTTAAAAATGTCTCGATTGCATCAAAGGTGGTGTAACCCCCGTTTCGATCCTCTCAACATTCCGCCTTTTTTATGAGCAGCAATCAGGGAATCGTTTCTATACATGCATTGCATTGTGTTGGTATCAGAAAACTAGGATATGGAAAGTAAGATAAAGGGAGTAGTGTTTATGGACATTTGATTTCAATTTTTACATATTAACTGTGACAGGAAATACATTTTTAGGAAGTTTATTCAACATACGAACTGTGCGACTAAAAAACAATTTTTTTCTGCAATGCGTGGTGCGATTCACTGGCCAGTCGGCAATAAATGGTTGTGCTTTTCTTTAAAGACGCACTCCACTCACAAAATGCCGGGTTTCAGTAACAGGTTCCCTGATTTCTTTAGAGCACATTTCATTATAGCACATTATACACTACGATGTTGCACAAAAGAATCAAAACAGTTAGATTCCTTAACGTCACCAATAAGAATCATTACACGTTTCTGTACGTGGTTAAGTAGCTTTACAATAGACTTTAGAGCACCAGCCCATCAACGAGAGTTTTATTGTGTTTTCGTTCGGATACAGGAAATTAGATCAGATGGCGTTAGGTAATTCCTACACCGGTCTAAGAAACCACGATAGTTAGATGTTTCTTTTGGCTCAATAAAAATGTCTTCTGTTTAGCGGACTTCGCCCTGGATTTTAATACCCAAAAGTTTCTTTCTCCCTAATAATTATACAGGCAATTAACACAGACGATGCTCCATTTGTTAATTGTGCGTATACGTGTAAACAGACAACACTAGGTTCTACGGCCCCAATCGGAAATTGCCATTGGAATCCGGTGAAGTTGTTCGTTAATACTCTGTCTTATAGCTCTTATCTCCAAAGATCTATGTCGTCTGTAAAATAGTAGCATGGAATCTTAATTTGACATAGGTAATTAGAAAATATAAAAATTTAGAAAAGAATTAATTTTGTACTCATTGAAAGAGATTTCTTTTGAAAAAACAGGATCTCTGAAAATTTAATATTAACCGCGGAAATTTTTTACTGACGCCAAAGGCAACAAGTTTAGATAGAAGCGCACAATATCAGACTCTAGCTAACGCTTAGCACTATTTTAAGGCTTCGCTTTTCTGTCCCCATACCCCTAGAGAGTCCGAAACAAAACTCTAATGGCCGATAATTTTTAATGGTTTTCAGTCCTTCCTTCTTAGGGACTAGCGTAACATTAGCAGTTTTCTAGCGCATGTTAAATAATCCGGCACGGTATTCATTTCTGAAAATGTAAGCTAATAGACCCGCTAGCATCGCAGATCATTGTTTTAAAAAAAAAGAGTGTGCTGGTACTCCGCCCGACTCAGAAGGCTTTCTAATGTTAAGATCCGACGACACGACACTCTTTTAAGTTCAGGCAGAGGCTCTTTGCTTTCTAAGGTGAGGATAAAGATGAGCCCGATTTTGTCGTGGATTCTGATTATGGCTTTGAAAAACTCAACAAAGAACTATAAAAGCTTTTCCCTGGTAGTTGTTATTTAAAAATACTAGTCTTTGTGTTTTTTTTTAGGTTTTACAGACATTTTATTTATGTTTAGTCGTATTTACTTTGCAAAGGCTTAAGCACAAGGGGTATATGTGCGATCTTCTTTAATTCAAAGGTAATTTTTGGGTATAATGTAAAAACTGTTTTTTCCCGTGTTGGATTAAGATAAGTATATCCTAAAATTTCTCTTGTCTAAGCAATAATTTTCAGATAAGGCTTTTTTTATTCAAAGTAAGTCACTTCAACCCCTTGTTGTCTAAGCCGCTCATAAAAATGCAGCTTAAAGGTAAATGGCGTTGATGAAATAAAGCCAAGACACAATCTGTTTATGCAAAGGTTTGTGCCCTGAATGTAATTAACATTACATAATGAACAAAACCATAGTTGTGTTCCTAAGTACTAAATTTTGAGTAGATTTCGACAAAATCTAGAAGTAAAAGTAGATTTTGTTTTGTATTGGAAATCTAGTTTAAATCAACTAGATTTAGCTCAAAATCCCATAAGTAAAAGATATCGGGGTAATGTAAATAAAATACTCCATAATATATTAATTTTTAAAACTAAAATAAATTCAAAAATGTACTCAACTCTTACTTACCTCAAAATCCTTACGAGTGGCTAAAAGAGCTACTTCTTCGTTGGAAAAACATTTTTTGGCAGTTTTATCAAAAAGATTTGTACCAACAAAACTTTCAATATCCGTATATTTGCCGGAACAGTGAGCTGGTAAAGGAACATCTTCATTTTTCTTTAACTCTTTATTATTATTCTTATTATTATCAATCTTTTCAACTTCATTATTTGATGTAGTATGATCCTTTGTATAAGGATAATATGCTTTAGGTATCATATCTATGAAATCATGATGCTCCCTATTATCCTTAAAATTATATTTCTCTTTATTATTATTATGATTTTGTTCATTTATATTTTTGAAACTAGAACTAAGATCATACTTGTTGTAGTTATAATCATGATCACCATTAGGCTTTGCAATAATTTTTTTATTAAATTTGTGTTTATTTTTAATGTCAGCCGCATTATTAAAGCTGCCGTCATGATTGTTTTTGTTTAATTGTCCAAAATTAAATTTAGGATAAATGGAACTCTTTGTTTTTCCCGAAATTTTCAAAAGATCTTGTTGGCGTTCTCTGTTTAAGGCTGCCTGCACTTTTAAATCATCATCGAAATCTGAATCTTGATCTATAGTTTTTACATGCCAATCATAAACTGAACTATCAGTTACACACAACTTGACCATTACCATTAAGATAAAAAATATTATTGTCATTATTCTTCCAAACTATAATAATTATTTTGTATATTTCTTTTAATTATAATTTTATAAAATATAAATAATATTGAAAATCGTAAATTGTTATTTAGTTTTTAATTTGACTTATTTTCTATTTGATTTGCCAAGAAAATTAGAGAATGGATGAGAACTAAAAAATATTAGAATTAGAAAAAGTATTGCCAGTTTAAATAAAACAAAAAAAAATTAATCCCAAATGATCATATAATTTAAAATAAAAAAATATAAAAAAAATTCTAGCCCGTGACTCAGCTGAAATTGAACGTAGTAATTTGGTTAACATTTGTAAATTGGTGGTTAAAGAATTGCTCGAACAATCCGTGCGATATGGACGTATGTTGGATTCTGATCATTTACCTTTGCAACATTTTTTTATTGTTATCGAACATGTGTTGGGTCATGGTTTGCGTACAAAAAAGGTACATAATCTTTAAATGCTGGTAAATAGCATTTGTGATAAATATTAAGTACGAAATGGCTTTATTTTAGGGACTATTGGGTCCACGCAAAGAACTCTGGGATCTGCTGCAATGCGTTGAAATCTATTGCCCCGAGGCTCAGGATATTACTGCAAGTGTACGTGACCTGCCTACAGTGCGCACCCACATAGGACGTGCACGAGCCTGGCTGCGCATAGCTTTGATGCAGAAAAAATTATCAGACTATTTACAAGCTCTAATAGAACATCGAGAAGATGCACTATACGAGTATTATGAACCACACGCTTTAATGATGAGCGATGAGGTATATATTGCTTTTTAAATTTCTATTATTGACTTGTTTTTGGTTTCGAGCCCATTCTTTTTACCTTTACAGATTGTCATAATTATGGGCATTTTAGTAGGCCTAAATGTTATAGATTGTAATTTGTGTGTTAAAGAGGAAGATCTTGATTCTCAACAAGGTGTGATAGACTTTTCCTTATACTTACGCTCTAGTTCTCGTAATAATGACAATGACATTGAAGAGGACTCTAATCAAACAATTGATGCCACTGGACAAGGCAATATGATTGCTGTTTTGGATCAAAAAAATTATATTGAAGAATTAAATAGACATTTAAAGTGAGTGTATTAAATTACTGATACGGGGGCTTAATGAGATCACAATTTTGTGGAACTTCATATCATGCAATAAGGCAGGGCCGATTGCGAGATTTCTAGACTTTTTTGGCCCGGACTGGACAAAGGGGATACTAACCAGATTTTTAGTGAAATCAAAAGAGATCCGAGGGACATAATTGAGGCTCTCACAGGGCACTGTAAGTTAGATATATAACTTCTTAACGGTACAAGAATATGTATTTCGAATTTCTGCACGTCTTTCGAGAATGAGCAAATTAGTAAATTAGAGACTGTGGAAAACCTTGTCTGTTGCTACCAAAATCTGCTGTCGAAAGTAGTTAGGATAAGGGACCGTAATAATAATGCCAAAAAATTGATGTAAATAATAACAATTATTATTTGATTAAATTGTATCAATAAGTTTTTCTTCCCATATGCAGAAATCATAACATCACTACTTTGTAGCACATTTAAAATCGGAAATTTTAAAAAAATTGCTCCATTTTTTGGGAGCTACCCCTTCCCTTGCTCATATTTATCTAATATTTTTTTACTATAGATATTGTATTGTACTTTGTGTAGATTTAAAGTCAATAGATGTTACAGATACCAAGATAAAGCAAAGGGAAAAAATTTTATTAAATATATGCATTTGTAAGGGGACTACCACTCTCCCTGTTCCTATATAATAAATTTGTTCTTTGAGGTAGATATTGTAATAAAATTACTTTGAAGTAAGTTTGAAGTCGATAGCTGTTATATTTTCTGAGATAAAACGTTTCGAAAAATTTCATTAATGTAGGTATTTAAAAGAAGAAGGCTAGCACTTTCCTTGCTCCTATTTACCTATTTGTTTTTATATAGACTTTGAATTACTTTTTTTTACTTTATTACCAGGGACTGTATTTTTAATTTTTTTAATATTTTCTCAAAAAATAATATATTTTTATTTTTTTTTATCAAGAAATAAAAATTATTTTTTTTTGCAGAAAAATTTGTTATATTTTCGATTGAAATAAAAAATCAAAAAGCAACAACTATTGAAAAATAACATTTATTCTTAAAAAAAAGGATTATTTTTTGAAAAAAAAAATTAGAAAATTCAAAAAATAATTATTGTATTTTAAGAGTTTTGGCATCATTTTTACAGTCCTTGATTTTACGAGATATGTATAGCGTATAGAATATACATATGTATATACAAATGAATTGTTTTTATACAGGGTGTCTGGTGGCAAATTTATATTTTTAAATACGATTATTTGCGGAGGAATGGTGGCGCCGTTGGAGTAATCGATTGTGCAAATTTGTCAGTCACGATGTCGCAGTGGTCAAGTGAGCATCGCGCATTCTTTGTGGAGAAATTTTTAAGAGTAACGATTCTTACGTAATTGCTCGTCAACAATTTTGTTTAGCGAATACGTGATTACCCGAATGCAATTTAACTCGTTCGAGGGTGAAGAGATTCCGCGCAACTGTTTTGGCTATGAATGTCCCACAACCAGGGCCCAGTCAATATTCAAGGACTCCCGAAAACATTGGACTGGTTGAAAGCAGCTTACGTAAAAATCCGCGACTTTCTATTACGAAAGAGAGCAGGATCACTGGGACTTCCATGGGCAATTCTTCATGAAATTTTAAAAAAGGGTCTGAAGTTCCATTCTTTTAAAAATTAAAATCGTTCAAAAACTGAAATAAAGTGAATTTGGTTTACGCAAAAATGTTTGTGAAACGATTTTGGAGCGTTTTCGCAATGCAAACCTCTTTTTTTGAGCGACGAAGCTCATTTTCACTTAAACGGCCACGTCAAAAAGCGGAAATGCCATTACTGATCTCCAGGAACCCGCAACCCTTGGTTAAAATATCAGAAACCATTGCCTTGCCACAGTGTTACTGTTTGGTGTGCCTTATCCACGCATGAGATAATTGAACCATTTTTTTCGAAAATTCTTAAGGCCAGGCGACGAATGTCAACGGTGAAAATTATTGACGCTTTATACGGAATTCTTTTTGCCAAATCTGAGAGCTCATCCATCGTCCTATTTTCTTACGTGGTTTAAACAGGATTAGGTTACTTAGGAAAAATTTGCCATTAAACTGATCAGTCGCTTAGGGAACATACAATGGCCACCAAGGTCTGATCTAACTTCCATAGATTTTTTGTATGGGGCTACCTCAAAGAGAGGGTTTATAATGACAGTCCCCAATCTCTTATGGCCTTAAAGACAAAAATATTCATTAAGAAATCAGCTCAACTGAACAAAGTTTATTGCAGCATATGGCGCAGAACACAAGGCTCCGTTTTGAAGAGTGTGTTCAACTCGACAGAAGACATCTGGATGACATCTGCATTTCCATTCAATCGTTCAGTGCTCTTAATAGAGCTTGATGTCAATTATAACGTTTTTTTATTTAAGTTTGAAAATATTAATCTGCTACCAGACACCCTGTAGAATCGTAAACTATGCACTTGATAATGTGATGATCTTTAGCAAAGTTGTTGTGCATGAGCCTACGAAGGTTTCTGAGCTGGTGCGATCTTTTTTGACAGATGGCGCCACTGTCAATGAATTTAATTTATTGCCGTGACAGCATTTAATGTAGTTTTTTGTCTGTCTCTGACGATAGGGAAAAATAACAGCATAATAGAATGGATCGAAAATTATAAAAAAAAATAAGATAAATAATTAAATTAACAATCAAATAGATAAATGAATTTTTTTATTTACCGATTTAAAGGGGGTAGCAAAGCAGACAAGGAAAGCTAGTATTTTATAAAAATGGCCCGTTCATACCATACCCCTTGCTTACTTATTTTGTTAAATAAAAATGTTGATATTGTATTTTAATTACTTTGTAGTATGCTTCGTGATAGCAGTGCTCATAGTTTTTGAAATATTAAAAAAAAAATTGGTTAATTTAGATTTCTGTTAGCATCTCGGTGGTGGTAAATTAAACTTGCTGATTTTAAACATCGAACTGTTTAAGAATACTTCTGATAGTTTGACACTTAAAGTGCTTCGTAGGATTTGAATTGGCTCTGGAAACTTAATATTTTCAGACGGATAGACGGACAAAGCTAAATCGACTTTTTAAATAATAAGGATTCGGAATATATCGCCAGCTAGAATGAAAAACCACATAACTACATATTTTTAAAATTTTACAGGAGAAGCAAAAACATTTTCTTAATTAAAAAAAATTTTTCTTTTTTCCGGCATTCTGTTTCAGGTTGTCTTTGTAACATATAAAAAATATTTAGATCGATTGGGGATTTTTTGTTAGTTATGTGGTTTTGCATTTCAGCTATGGGATCGCAAATGAGTATTATAAAGGAATGATTGATACAACGACAAATTTAAAAATATTTATTGCACTACAAATATTTTTTGTTGGGAAGCTTGTATTTAACTAAATAAGGAATTAAAATCCAACATTAATATGTTGAACTTATTACTTTTTTTAATTATTTATTTGCTTGAAACACTAAAATTGTGGTCTCATAATCCTTCTATAACCAAAACATTTGAAACTAACTTCTGTATATCTACGCATCTTAGTGCAACTGTGGCAAATTTACAAGCCAAAGTTGAGTCCTTAACTACCACGAATGCCCTTATGAAAGAAGATTTAGCTATTGCTCGCAATAGTCTGTTAGCTTTACAGGCTGAAAATCAAGCTATGAGGCAAAATGCTCAATCAAGTATGTATTTTATTTAACAATTTAAAATATTCTTAAGATTTATTTCACACGCTAACGCCAAACAGATGCTGGTCCACCTTCAATTAACTCCAATCATAGTGACAGTAGTTCAAACTCCAAAGATAATGACAAAGCTACGATGGAATCTCTTAAGGCTGAGCTGGAAAAAGAGAAGAAGAAATCATCAGAACTAGACAAAGAACTTAAATTACAGATTTCACTTAAAGCGGAATCTGATATGGCAATGAAATTATTAGAAAAGGATATACATGAAAAGCAGGATACTATTATATCGCTGAGGCTACAATTAGATGAAATTAAACAAATTAATTTGGAAATGTATCGTAAATTGCAGGTTGGTAAACATGCGAAAATCATGTGTTAAATGTATAAGGATTTATACATTAAGGCTATTCATTGAATCATGTGCAGCTTTAAACTAATATGAAATCATCTCAACAGACATCGCATTCCCATTTAACGTTCATCATTATTAATTTTATTTAATTCAGTTTTATTTATATTAAATCAATTTTATTTTACTTTAACGCTAAGCATAAATTGATTTTATTTTTTTTAAGTATTAAGTTTGTAGACTTTTGAAAAAAATCCCATAACCATTAAATGCTATTTATTTTTTTTTTTGCCAATATTTGTATGTAATAGTTTCAATATTGTTAATTAAAAAAAAACACAAACCCCTTTTTAAAACACAAATTAGGAATGTGAAGTTGAACTAACACAAAAAGGCGAAATGGTGGCACGCCTACAAACGAAAGCCTCACAAATTGGCAATATATTGCAATCGTTAGAAAAGAAATACGAACAACAGCAAATGCAATCATCGTCGACATCATCATCATTATCATCAGCCGATAAGTCTCCACACACTAGAAGGCAACAAAATCTACAAAAATTTGAAGCACTGACCAAGAAACACAACCAAGATATTGGTCCACCTATGAAGCGTTTACATTTAAAAATAGACGGTATACCGCCTTTTAATCCCAACAACTATCGAAAATCTCCCTCAACAACGGAGAAATTTCACGAATCTATTGCCGAAGTTAAAACACCATTATCGGCCAAATCTCTTAAGCTTTCCGATGAAGAGGATACTATTGGCAAATCAAATATGCCATCGGCTTCACTTCCCGGAAATACAGTGTCGCAATCAGATTTTGTTTTTAAAGAAGAGAAAGGATCTAACTAAATTAAAATTTTTAATTTACGTAGGCTTTTTTTAAAAATTCTTAATATTAAGGATATTCGTTAATAAGTTAGTAAAAGCCAAGTCGGCATGCATCGACCTGCACAAACGTTAATTATGCTGATTTTATAACTCTTTCTTTAAACTTACAACTTATATAAATAAAAATTCTTGTCATTATATTTTCTTTTAATAAATCATATAATATGCCTTTGTTACTATGTAGTAATTAAAGAATAATTACACAGGTCAACAAGATTTATACGGTCTCGTAGTCAATTTGTATACACTTGTTACTGAGCATCAAGGTCTATGAATAACTTTTTTTATTTGATTCTGTTGCTCGGGATTTTTCGTTATGAAGAAAAAAGAGGATGCTGCATTACATAATTGGCATTTACTCAAAAACTAGTTATCTGATTAAAATAATGAAAGCACAAGAGAATAGGCCTTTAAATAGCGTCTTAGTTAATATTTTATCAGTATTATACTTTTAGAGATATTCTGAAAGTTTTATCTAAAAAAAACAATCTTTATACCCTTTACATAAGTGATATGGGTATATATGTATGTATGTATAAGTTTGTCATTCCTTTTGTAAATTCTTAAATACTCATCTGCGACCCAATAAAGTATATATTTTCTTGGTCCTTATAGGTAGGAAAGTCAATTTAGCGATGTCCATCTGTCCATCTGCCTATCTATCCGTGTTATGGTTGAAATCAACTTTTTGTCGCATAGACCCGTAAGTGGTTTCAAACTATCAGAAATAACTGCGACCAAATCGCTATGGAAATCCGGCAAAGCCCGATAACTGGCCGAGATATATGCAAGCCAAAAACCAAGACTACTTCTGTTTCTTTTTTTTAAAGTTTTAACATAAAAACCTCTACAACTGGCCCGAAATTGACACCTCTGACCCATAACAGGGTTGCCATACTAAGTTTAAATTGTATTAAATTTTTTTTAATCCCTCCCACAGCTTTTAGGGTGCTCCTACCAAGGTAAAATGTAACTCCGACCCCAATTAATTTTTCTTCCCATACATTTTTGTGAAACATGCTTACTGCCTATCTCCGGTCCCCAATAGGGTTGCCAGACATAATTAAACAAAATAACATAAAAACCCCTACAACTTTCCCGGAGTCGCCCCTAGAGGTATATCTAATATATCACAGACCCCCATTAGTTTTCCCTCTCAAACATATTCCTGAAATATGCTTACCCTCTATCTCTACCACCTAAGGAGTTGCCATACAAAATTTACAAAAATTATGTCAAAACGCCCATAATTTCCCCAGACTCGGCGTTAGAGAAATAAAGTGTATGACCGACCCCCATTAGTTTCCCCTCCTAAACATATTCCTAGAATATACTTACCCCCTCTATATCTCTATGGGGTAAAATTGTAATAAACCCCTCATACAGATTCCAGGGTGTATACAAACTGACTAAAAAACCTTTGACCTTACAAAAATAAATTTTTATTTTGTTGATCTTTTTTAATATGATATGTAAATGAAAATTTACGGAAAAATCTTATACAAAACTTGAAATCCTATAAAATCTGGTAAAAATAAATCAAAAAATAATATGAAACAACGTAGCTTACAAACCAGAAGTACATTTAGAATAATACCAATAATGTTGAAACTTTAATATAAAGTAAATATGAATGTATTTATTAAATGAAAATTATTACAATTATTATAAATTTGTAAACATTGTAGTTTCCATATCTTATTTGAAAAATATAAATAAAATAAATAATAATAACCATTTAAATTATATTTATATGTATACATAATTTATTTTATTTACTTAATTAAGATTATTTTAATTTTAAGTCATTATCTAAAGCTTTAATATTGTAACTTGCTTCATCTAAATAAATATATATATATTTGTATGTATGTACATATATTTATTATATAAAATTAATCAAATGTATTTTTTGCATAAAAAATGCAACTGCTATTGACTCATAATACTTTTGTATATCCTAATGCATTCCTTATTATTTTTAACAGCGATCATATATTAATTAAAATAAAGTTAATAAAAAATATAATTAAAATAAAACTCCATTCACATACCTACATACATATATTATTGTAATAAAATAAAACTAAAAAAATAATAATATTTGTAATTTATTTGACAGGAATGTGAGGCTTCGCTTAAACACAAAACAGAGTTGCTTTTAAAATTAGAATCTCAAAAAGAGGATATGGCTAGTACCATAGCTCATTTAGAGAAAAAGTAAGTTTTTTAAAGAGTTTTTACCGTGTTGGTTATGTTAATGGTTTCTGGAAAAAATACTTCTGAATGTAATCCTGAAAAATTTTTTTTGTTAGCCGTATAGACATTTTATTTTCTTTTGTTTATATGCTTCAAACTAAAATTAATGCTAGAAATACAACTGGGACCACGGAGAATCTTTATACCGACCACTTGTCTTAGAAAATAAATAACATGTGTGTTCATCAGTCTTGCCGTTTGGTTACGTATGTTGCATTTAATGTAACTTTTTGACCCTTTACGTAACATGTTTAATATTGACGGTTTAGGTTTAATTTTCGTAACTTTTTGTACTAGCCGGACAATAAGGTATAATTTTTGGTGTATAAGATATTTTTAAGCACGTTAAATAAGCCGTTTATTTAGAAAGTGGCATAAGTCACTTAAAAAAAAAATCGAGTTAATGGCAACACTAAATACTATTGAACGGTATATTTTCATATACATAAATATCTCGACTTAAAAAAAAAAGACTTATGCCACTTTCAAAATAAACGGCTCAAATGTGCTCTATTGATTATTAGGACATTATGTACAAGTAGTTTTTACACAAAGCAACCTGAAATAGGGAGCTTCATTGTGACGGGTGTGACCATTTTATTCTTACGAGATTCAAAAAGCCTTTATTTTTATAAATATGTTTCAATAATACCTATAACAATTGTATGCATTAAAAAATTTTTTTTTTAAAGTTGTTTTGTTATGTTTAGGTGCGCTTTTGACTTATCCATAGTGCAATTATGTGTATCAGGTGATTCTACAACAACAAAATTTGGTTAATTAAATTTTCGTTTTTGTTGTAGATTTCGTTGGCTCAGGTGTCAAAAAAGATATGTAAAAGTTAACAACTTTGACAACCCAGCCTCGATTTATGTATAAAAAAAGTAGATCAGCTGTGCTCGTAACACCATCTGGTACACATAATTGCACCACGGACTTATCTAACCGAAGTTGTTTATTTGTATCACCATTCTGCAATAGCCCATACAAATTCCATCTTTAAGTTTGATTTATTATATACCTGTATTTATAAGATTAGTGCCCTGAATTTCTAACATTCTAACACAGACACATCAACGATATCTGAACCTTTAACCTAAATGAGCAAAGTTTTTTTTCTCTGTAATTACTCGTTAACGTAGTTTCTTACGTGTACTTTATATGCCTGCACATTTACCATATTTGCTGGCGTTTTAAAATTTTAAAGTTTTACAAAATATTAATTATAACTGTACAGGTTAAAAACTATAGTAGCCCTTTTTCGACACATCGCGGCACATATGCCGCTTTTTTATTGCACCTAATACATATATTAAACTTTTAACAATGCAGCACGTTTTGAGAAGAGCATTTGAAAACTTATTAAGTATGTTAAGTGCATTAAAGAAAACAGCACTTTTGACTTCAAAAAAATTTTTCAGAGTTAATTGTGCGGCTAATACAGAATTATCTAATTAAAATTTGTTGTCCAAAAACAAAGCTCTTTAATTTAGCTTCTCTTTCTTTATGTAGCTCAGTTGTGTTCTGGAATTTTGTTCATATATAAATGTACGTCTTGACGAGACATATTCATGCCTAGACAAATGTCAAAATCCAAATAAAAAAATCCGGTATTTTTATACTGGGTTTTTTATATACTGAGTTTGACGTTTGTCTAAGCATGAATTTGGCTCGTCAAGACGTACAATTAAGAACCCAGCTGATTAAAATCAATTTGACATATACATATACGTTATAAAAATTTAATTTTATATGAAATTTTTAATTTTTTTGACATTCTACCGTTCAAACAAAAAAAGGAAATGCAAATTAAAAACCCCGGTATTTTTATACTGGGTTTTTATATTTTGAGGTTGACGTTTGTCTAGGCATGATTTTGTCTCGTCAAGACGTACAATAATATTACCTGGTTGAATGTGCCTTGTTCATGCCAAGACAAATGTCAAACCCTGTATATAAAAAACCCAGTATAACATTACCGGATTTTTTCATTTGGATTTTGACATTTGTCTAGGCATGAATTTGTTTTGAAATTGTACGTCTTGACGAGACAAATTTATGCCTAGAGAAACGTCAAAGTCAATATATAAAAAACCCAGTATAAAAATAACGGATTTTTTTAGTTTGGATTTTGACATTTGTCTAGGCATGAATTTGTCTCGTCAAGACGTACAATAAAGACGTACAACTACCGGCATGAAAAAAAAGACTACAGCAATAGAGAACAAATATTTAGGGAGACCTTAGTTTTTTTGCTTATATCTTATCAGAGTCGCATTAGGTTGTGAATGAAATGGTCCACGTTTTTGGAAAACAGTTGCTGCACGCTAATGATAAACAAGAAAACTTTAAAGTAGGAAATACTTTTACGACACCGCTTGATAGAACAAATTTGTATAGAACCTTTTTCGAAACCATTATTAAGTAACTATCACGGAAATTTTTTTGTATTTTGTATTTATTTTTTCATTTAACTAATCTATTATGTATTCCCTCAATGTAGATGGAGCAGTGATAAAGTAAATTTAAGTGAAATACTTAAAACTACCTCAAGCACGTTGTCTCATCAAGCAAGTGCATCCGAGGAACGGGCAATTCGTGCCGAAAACGAGGCTCAAAGAGAACGTGAACTGCGCATGCAAGTGCAGGAAAATCAATTGAAACTAAAAGAAAAAATCATAAGCTTAGAAAACAAAACTAAAGAATTTAACGACGAAGTACAAAAAAATCAAAAACTAAAAGTAGATTTAGAGAAAATACGCCATCAATGGTCAGAGGCTCAAACCACTCTTGAAGAGCTGGGGATACAATTGAGTGAAAGTAAACTAAAAATCGCAGAACTGCAGGAAAAGGACAAACATCAACAAGAGTTATTAAACAATTCAGTATCATCGCAATCATATTTGAACGAAATACAATCTATAGCAGGAGCTGCTGGCATATGGGCACCAGATTCTATAGCCACTCACTGTACAGCTTGTAAAAAGGAATTTAATATAACAAGACGCAAACATCACTGCCGCAGTTGTGGTGAAATATTTTGTCGAACATGTTCAGATCACACTTTGCCTTTGCTGAATGAAAACGGGCAGTTGGGTAAACCAGTAAGAGTTTGCTTATCCTGTTTTGCTTCACACAAATGATAGTAACTGTATAAAGTTTGTTATAGTTAAAATAAAACAATATTTATTGTAAATTATATTTATATATGTTTGTAACGCCAAGTATTTTAAAATGTTTAAACAAAAAAATTTTTTTTAACCTTTTACTTTTTGCTGTTCGTATGCAAATGCTGTTTTTAATTTTACCACTATTTACAAATTTTAGATAAATTAAACTTTTTATATGAAATTTTGTATAAATACATATGAATGTACCTTCATATGTAAAGGCATTTTATTACACAAATTATATATCAAATAAAATATTTTAATAAAAAAACTGCAAGTCTCATGCCTTATTGTGATTAATTCAAACAACTGGTTGTTCAACTGAATTTGAACTTTTTTTGATGTTTTAACAATTTTACAGACGTAAATAGTTTATATTCATAAACAAGGAAAAAATTTTCTTCTAGTTATTTCTTTTTATTTAAATGCACAATAACCACAGAGTATATTTTTTGTAGTTATCACTCTTAACCTCTCGCTGTTACAAAAAAAATAATGATAATTACAGCTATTCGAACTTTGCGTCATCTTCAAAGGATATCGCCAACACGGATTCAAAATTCATCCAAATGTGCAGAAAATTTAACAAAACATGTAAGTTAGAGAATTCTGTTTTACTGGGCGCCATATCTTGCTCACATTTTTTACTATAGCATATGTATCTGGTTTAAGTTTTAGACTATTTTGTTAAAAAAAATTTGGCCGCTAAATTAGTTTATAAGGCTTCATCCATGATACAACTAATCAGGTAATCTCGTCCCTGTAACAACTACAAATTAGTACCAACATGTCAAACAAGAGCTCATAGAAAAAAAAAAACGGTGAGTAATAATTTTTGTTGTTTTATTTTCACAGGGAGCATAATTTTGACATTTTGGCACTAATCAGCTGGACCGACGAGACTACCTGGTTCTTTGTATCATGGCTTCATCAATTATGACTTAAATTTTTTTTATTCTTTTTGAGTTTACTGGTTCTCCTCCATATATTTATCATGGTCAAATAACACATCAGGTCGTAACAATGAGAGAATATATTTTTACTTTTTTTAGCGTAAAGATTCAAAAAGAGGGTACCATTTTCTACCGACAAAACATTAATTTTTGGCTTAAATATGAGATCATAAGCGATTATTTTAACAGGGTGGAGGAGTCGAAAAATGCTAGAATAGGACACAGAATATATTAACTGGGTAATTAGTAAACACGTTTTGCTTTTTTCTACTTAAGCTAAAATTTCTGTTACAGCACGAAATATGTATAACATATCAAATAAAAAACAGTAACAACTTAAAGTTCATCGAAATTTGATCTTTTATGAACCAGTTCCTTTACTTACAATTTCGTTGTGCGATTTGTACTGCAGTGAAAAAATTAGAAATATAGTCGTCAAAAAAGGCCCATAATATCTATACGTCCATTTTTGGGTAAGTTAAATCTTTATATCTTGGTATTACTTTAAAGTTCTATTGTGAATACTTTTAATAAAAATAAAGCTGAAGGATGGATCTATACAAGGTGATAGCGCAAGTACTATAAACACAACAAAACCATATGGCATTTTTAATTAAAATCTAGAAAAACAACTAATTATTAAAAACAAGAAACAAACAAACGAAAAGTATGCACCTTGTGACACCTAGATGTTGAATAAAAGGAACATACTCAATAATCGCCTAACGAAATAACACCACCTTGTGTTAAATTTCCTTGAAAGCCGTAATCAAAACAGGGCTGGTTACTGTAATATACATATATATGCGGCTGTTAATTATGAACAATATTATAATCACAAAAATATTAACTTAATTTTACAGAATATTAGTTTACTTTTAATACTAAATAAAAAATCCTATACAATTTTATTAATTAGAAATAAAAAATTGTTTTTTAATAACACCGGCAACAACTTGTTAATAAACAAAACGGATTTGTTATTGTGACTTTTTAACAGGGCACTGTTAATAATCAAATGTTTAACATTCCTACAAGGTCGTTCTAAGGTTATTTATTAAACGATTTTCTTCTGTAAAGGTAATAAACAATTTTTAGGTAAAAAGGATAAATTTCTAAAAGTAAAAATCTTATTGTAAAAATTAGCTTAATATAGTAAAATAAAATTATTATTTTAATAGAATTTAGGTTGTGCGGCAAAGAAGATAAAGACAGTTGACAAAATGACTCGCAAATTCTGTGTTGGTGGTAACTGGAAGATGAATGGTGATAAGCAAGCTATTGCAGAAATCGCCAAAAATTTGACTGGTGCTACTTTGGATGAAAATACTGAAATAGTTTTGGGTTGCCCTTCTATATACATCACTTATGCTCGTGAATTGTTCCCCGCCAAGTTTAACATCGCTGCTCAAAACTGCTACAAAGTGCCCAAAGGTGCTTTTACTGGTGAAGTGTCGCCCGCCATGTTAAAAGATGTTGGTGCCAATTGGGTTATTTTAGGTCATTCGGAACGTCGTCATGTTTTTAATGAACCCGATGGGCTAATTGCAGAAAAGGCTGCACATGCCTTAGCCGAAGGTCTCAAAGTCATTGCATGCATTGGCGAAACTTTAGATGAACGTGAAGCTGGTAAGACTGAGCAAGTGGTTGCCAGTCAAATGGCTGCTTATGCTAATACTGTTAAGGACTGGAAAAATGTCGTGGTCGCCTATGAACCCGTTTGGGCCATTGGTACCGGCAAAACTGCCACTCCCCAACAGGTAAAAATTATACGGGAATATATGTATATCCTATGTATCAGATTACAAAGCATATACCTATGTGGGTACTTAAATATAAATTGATTTGAGATTTTTTGTAAAATTACAAAATATGAGAAATCAAATATAAATCCATCTATATATTTTTAGGCCCAAGAAGTCCACGCCTATTTGCGAAAATGGCTTACTGAAAACATCTCAAAGGAAGTATCTGATTCTTTACGAATTCAATATGGTGGCTCTGTTACAGCTGCCAACTGCAAAGAATTGGCTGCTCAGCCCGATATTGATGGCTTTTTGGTAGGCGGTGCCTCATTGAAACCTGAATTCATTGAAATCATTAATGCCAGGAAATAAATTTTAGATCTTAGCGAGTATTCCAAAACAAACATGCATCGTTTACCTCCTCTTCAAATTTTTTTTTTATCACACAAAATGTTGTTTATTATATAGAGATAAAAATTGTTTATCGTTTAAAAGAACTTTTAACTATTGATATTATAAAATCTTGTTAAAATTCAAAATGTTAAAGTAAAAAATTTAGAATATTGCCAATATAATTTTAATTGGGGTATTCACAATGTAGTCATAAAGTCATGTCTTAAAAAAATAAAACAAAATAATACTACTGTTGTGAACAACCGCTCAAAATTAAGGGTGCTATTGTAAACTTGAGTCAGCTGCTGGAGAAAATAAAATAAGAAATTTTAAATATTTTTAATCAAAATGCCAAAAAGGCGAAAAAAAACTAATATTATAGCTGGTTTGTACGAAAAATACATTTTGGACGTTATAATGGATAGTTCAAGTAAATATATATATCGTCACAGAAAATGCAAAACGCCCTATCTAACATTTAAAAATTTTTTAGAAGGGGCAAGCATTTTTGTGTAAATGAAAGATATATTTACAATTAACACAAATTATTGCCATATATGTTAGTTAAAAAGGATCAACAAATTTATTTTTGCTAAAAAAAAAAGAGTTTTGCGAGATGACGTACATATTTGAAGTCTATAATTCGTAAAAAGCCAATTTTAAATTGTTTGTTAGATAGGGCGTTTTGCATTTTCTGTGACGATATGTACATATATAATATGTAAGAAAATATTTGTTTTAATATTAATCAACTGCTTTGTAGGTGAAAAAGACGAGGAAGAAGAAACTAGTAAATTGTTTTTAACAAACGTTACTAGTTTACTTACTATCCGCAGAAGCGCCCACCATGGAGCCCCAAAATCTGAAAGGCGGCAACAGGACGTTTTAAAAAGAATTGACGACAGTCGATTTATTCAGATGGTTCGGGTTCAACCCGAGGAATTTTTGTATATATGTACTTGACTTAATAAAAGGCGATAATGTGTTTAAAACAAGTCCAAGAACAGCAAAGCTTCCAACTTTATCGGTTAGGCTCCTCTGGTGATGGACTTTCAATACGCAAAGTAGCTAGCCTATTTGGTGTGGGTGACGGCGGCACAATTCAAAATGTGACAAAACGTGTTTTTAAGGCTAAAGATGAAATGCCTGGCTGTATTGGACATATAGACGGTTCGGAAATAAAATTGTCGGAAGCACCGGTCAAAAATCACGAGCTGTTTTTTTCGCATAAGCGTCAATATTCAAATAAGATACAAGCAGTTTATGACTACAAATTACGAATTAGACAACTGACAATAGGTTATCCAGGCAGCGTACATGACGCAAAAATATTTTTAAATTCTCCCCTAGCCAAAACACCCTGAACAGTTTTTGTCTCCACCTCAATGGATTGCTGGAGATAGCGCTTATCCCCTTAAGTCATTTTTGTTGACGCCTTATAGAGGAAATAGCATTGAACATACTAAAGCTGAAAGGGATCTTTACAATAAACACTTTTCTAAATATCGAGTACGCATTGAGAATTGCTTTAGTATTTTAAAGGAAAAATTTTGTAGTTTAAAAGAGCTTAAATTTCGAATGAATTCAAATGAAAATAAAATTAAATGCAACAACTGGATAATGGTTTGTTGCATTCTGCATAACATTTTAATTAAATTTCAAGATAAAAATAAAAACAATTGGGAAATATCAACACCACCAACAAACTTACTTCTAACTAGTAATACTAGAAGCAGTTTACTTTATTTTATAAAAAACCAAAATAATTTTTGTAATGTACATTTAAATAACTTTAAAATAAATAAAAAAAAAACAACAGAGTTTCATGTATAAGAAAAACAAAACAAAAACTAATATTCACGAAGATTGTACTGAATAAATAGATACATATACTATATGCACTTTTAGAATTATAAATATTTTTTATTTGTATTTGCGTTTGAGCTCCTCCATTGCTAACCTCTCTTTCATTTCCAGTTCCATTATTTTTATTTTCTCGTTGCTTTGAATCTCTTTTTCGCGAAGCTCTATTTCTCTTTCTTTAATGGCCAATTCTTTTTTCTTTAAGCTAAATTCTTTTTCGGCTTTTTCCTTTTTAAAACTTAGCATATCCGTCTGCATTTTCAATATATCTGATAGAGCAGTTCTTAAGTATATGCCTTTTTTGCTTATAGGATCTACATTTTCAGTTTCCTTACATGAACTGTTTGATGGCGAACTTTCTTCGATGTCTGTGTCTGTGTGGTCTAAAATTTCTGTGCTCAAAATGGAATCTAGGCTCTCTTCAATAACGGCGTTTTCAACTAGCCTGGTACCAAAAATGTCATCCAGCTCATTAAAAAATCCGCACATTTTTTCCAAGTCCACTGGAAGAAATACGATCGGATAATATAAATGTATGTATGTATGTATGTATGTATGTATGTATGTATGTATGTATGTATGTATGTATGTATGTATGCATGTATGTATATGTATGTATGTATGTATGTCTTACAATATTACAAATGCAGTATGCATTCTACACTATTTTAAATAATACCTTTCATAGTTTCGCCGTCCATGGTTCCCGCTCCGGTTGATCCCTCCCAAGCTTTGGCTTTATTGTAGCTGGTACGCATGTCTCGTACTTTTGCTCGAACAAGCTTCCATTCCACCTCCACCTTTGTCTCGACTAAAAATCGTCGATAATAAACTTGAGCTGTAGGCTTCTGCAAAAAATGGCATGAGTATGTGTTTATTTTTAATTATATGTATGTATATTCAAAGTTATTTAGACAAACCTCAAAATCGCGATTCGCCAACAAAAATTCTATTAGCGACTTTTCCTCTTCTAGATTCCATTTTTCAGTAGGATTGGTACGCACGCGTTTACATTTTGGCTTAAATAAAAAAAAAATGCTAAGTTTAATTCATCTTGCAACTAGGGATAAAGAAATCTTACCTGAATATCTTTTGAACACTCCATTTTTAGTAAAAATAACAGAATTTTCCTTGGTGCAGAAAACTTATTTTTTTAAACTCATAAATATAAACAAACCCAGCTGTTGCCGGTGACCAAGCGGAAAAATCTTTGGAACGGCGGCTAGCGTGAAAGTATTCGGTGGCTGCCAGCTAACTAATGTATACAAGCAAAAGTTTCTCACTTTTGTGTTTTAGGAATGTTTTGGTTTTTCTTTTGTTTTTTATATTTAACTGTTATAGAAATTTAAGTTAAAAGACTAAACAACTTAAAAGTACATTTATATGCATAAAAAGTACGTTCAAAAAAAAAATCAATGACGCCGACTTGTTTTTGTATTAACGGCTTCACTAAAGAGTTTCGGCCGTTCGGCTCAGGCTTCTACTGCTTAGTTATTACAAAACAATAAACACAGTTCAAAAAGTCTTATTATTATAGAACTTTTTTCTTTTAAGCACAACAACAATTTTTTAAACTATTTAAAATATTAAAACTTTAGGACAATATGACTTGATAGCATACCGTTTGAATACCCCAAATATATTTTTTGACTTAACAAGTTATTGTACATTATTTGTTTAAAACAATTTCACCGAAAAAAACGTAATTAATAACACATATTAACCCTAGATAGATAAGGTACGCCTGAAAGACGTACATCTTTTCAATTTTGTAATTTATTTCAGTCGTTTGTTGTGAGAGAAAGTTTTCATGCTCAGTATTCTCAGTCGTTGTCAGAAGCTACCTAGTGGTGTTTGTTTTCGTGCGGTAAGTTGTTCTTATTTCTCACAAATTACAAACCATACGTCTCCGAGACGTATTGTTACCTTTTGTGTGACTGGTTTGTTATATCTCTTCAAATTTAACGGTAATTTAATGAACTATTATAACAATAATTTTTTATAACAACGGCATGTAAGCGTGGCTTGTGGGATGAAGAAATTCATGCTTTGTTGCAGAAAGTTTTAGATGACTCAGTTTCATCTGAAACTATAAGTAAAACAGAAGTGAATCGCATCGAGTTGGCAATACCACGTTTTGTTACGATGGTCCTTTGACATTGTTCTCATATAAACCTAATACATCTAAAATGATCTATTTGCTTTCATCCTGTAATAAAACAAGTGCAATTGATGACAAAACGGGAATGCCAGATAGATATAATATTATATAACAACCAAACAAAAGTTGATATATTTGGCCAAATGTGCTCTCTGATGTAATGTTCAAGAAAAGCCTACAGATGGCCAATGGCAATATTTTATAGAATGCTCAACATGGCGCTTATTAACACCAATGTTATATTCTCAGAACCCACTTTCTGCTAATCAAAAGCATATAAGTTGCAAAAAATATATATAAGGAAACTTTCCTCGTCCCTAGCAACACCTTGGAGGCAAATGTGGCTTAAAATTTTGACTTTTTTGAAATCATTGCGTAACATCACCCGAAATTTAGTTGGTAGTACGAAAAAAAACGATAGTGAAGATCAATCCGTTTCCCAAAAAATATATTGTGGGTTTTGTCCTTTCAAAAATTCGACAAATGTCGAAAGTGTTATGTGTCAAATGCCAAACACCCGTATTTGGAGAACATCAAAAGTTAGTCTTCAACACTTGCATATAATGATACAACAATAAGATTTTTTTGCTTGCAAAACTTAGTCTTATGTATAAGTGTATAAATATATTTAAAAAAATATATACTTTTTTCTTTTTTATACTTGTTTTTGAGTCCTTTGAAAAAGGCTTATTATTTATTATTAATTTTTGGTCTCTATTTAATTTTAAGTTATTTATGTTTATTATAATTTTTACTTGCCAAATGCTTATGTAAACAAGAAAAAAACTTAATGAATAAATGACCTCAAAAAAACATATGACAATTTTCAATTCTTTAAGTCCTTAAAAGGATGTTAGCAATCATACGTCTTTTAGACGTATCATTATCTTTAACGTACAAAAAAATAACGTTATCTATCTAGGGTTAATGAATACAAAATATTCATACATACATAAATATGTTTGGTTTTTTTGTTATTGTGAATTTGTTAAGTTTAAAAATAAGTAGATTTTTAATTGACCCGAACACAGTCCTAAAATAAAACAGTACGATTTTCAAAAAATTATTTACAAATGTTCGGAAATAAAATTTAATTTTTTCATGAAAATTTACATTTTTTAAATTCTTTCTCAAAACTTAAGCGTATTAGATAGTAGTACGATTTTTCTTTCGAATTAAAAAACTATTTTCGAAAGCATTTTTGATTCGAATCGCACTACAAAATAACTCCCAGGTTTTTCACACCGATACTAGCTGAGTAGAAATCAGTACTCTTCGAACGGTAGAAGTGTTTTTGGCTGTAAACATCATTTATTTAATTCCATGTTATCCAGAAAGGTTAATGGAATATTTTTAATTTATAAGTTAGGACGTAGTTTAAATATTCCAAATACACTATACTTTCTTATATTAAAGTCTCTTTGGCAGCACTTGACTAACGGTTAAGCGTCAGCCATTTATCGGATGGAATGAAACGCTTTTTTATTATTGTATATGGGGGATTTCATGTCAAGTGACCCACCTTTTTTTTCGATTGGAAAGAAATTTGGACCAAAGTAAGTTCTTGCAGAGAGTAGCTTAGACACAAGTTTTTAGCACGATCGGTCAAGAACTCTCTGAGCTAGAGGGGTTTTTTAATTTTTTTTTATAAAGACTTTATTTGGTAGTTGCATACCGTCGGAAAGGTTAAATTGTTTTGTTTCTTAGCATAAAATATTTTTTTTTTGCTTAAGAGATATTTTAACATAAAAAGGATAAAAAATCAAAATAGAATATACGCGAAAATTGGAAAATCTCTACCTTGAGTTACAAAACATTAATTTTTATAGATATCCCACTCGTATCCCACTAAGCGACTTCCAAGCTCTTCAAAGAAAAGACCTAAGCTTTTTTTATTTATTTATTTTTATTTTATAAAAAAAAAATTAAAAAAATTTTTTTTTAATATTAAAAATATTTTTTTCTGGAAGATTGAAAAAAAAGCTATCGAAAGTATTTGAGACGAATTTTGCTAAAAGCAAAAGGTAATAAACTACATGTATGAGAAAAAACACCTATATGCCGAAAACGTCAAATTTTGAACCCCTTTAGCTCAGAGAGTTCTTGACCGATCGTGTTTAAAAAATTGTGTCTAAACTACTCTCTGCAAGAACTTACTTTGGTCCAAATTTCTTTCCAATCGAAAGACATCGGTTTTAAAAGTTGGGTCACTGGACATGAAATCCCCCATATATATTTTTTTGTAATTTGCTGCTTAATTGTTATCAACGACAACTTTTTTGTTTCTTAAAATTGGAGTCAAATTGTTATACTCTTTTTTACCACTTACCATTAAAAGTCTTCCCTCCCGGAGTGATTTTGCAAACAAATAAATTTTTTGTATGTACATATATGTATTCATAAATGCATTTTTAACCCAACACAAATAAAAAATTTAAAATTAAATACAAGTCTATGCAGACAATTTCATTGAACAGCAGGCCTATCTTCAAGATCGAAAGTAAATTGGGTAAATGTTATAGTGTGTTGTAGCAACTGGTAAATCGACTTCGATTATAGTCGAATACCGATTTTGACCCAAAAAAAATTTTTTGTATTTGGGGTTTTGTTAACAATTTTATACTAAAACCATTTATTGAGCCCAAAAATCGATTTTACCTAAAAAATTTTAAATTGCTATTCATTTTTGTCAAACTTTAACCACATATACATAATTAACTTTTTTAATGAAGAAAAAATTCCATTTTGAAGCAGATGTAAAACTTAAACTTTTTCTGTATTTTATATGTAAGGAAAAAAAATTTTACCACACCAAGTGTATAGCGTTACATAATATGTACAAACAAAACAATAACATGCATATACGATATGTTTCTTATGCCAGGTTTAATTTCTGCATTTAAATAAATACTACAAAACCAAACAAATCAATAACAATCTTAAATGTGATTAAAATGTGGTTTGTGAAGAATCACTTAAATTATTTTTTGCTGGGTTAAGAATTATTTTTTTAAAACAAATAATTTCAAACTATCTGCACTGAAAGCTCATGTGTTAATATGAAGCCTTGTGCATTATTTTAAAATTTATAATATTTGGCGGCGAAAGTTTATTAAAAATGCATTCTAGCTAGATTTGAAAAAAAATTTTCAAAAATTTAAAAAGGAAAAATTGTTAAGTACACACAGTACAGTAAAAATAACTTATCGTGGCTGAGAATTTAAAAAATAAATAAGTTGTAGAAAGCATTCAGGGTACACTAACACAGGAGGCAGCAGCGAATTAAAAAAACTCGCCCTCTGCATATCCTTTTTGTGTTTGAAAAAGTGAATTTAAAAAAAATGTTAAATTTCAAATAAAATTAATAAGTCATACAATCACTTTTCCAAAATTTCAAGACGAATTCATAATCAGCTGGGTTCTTTCCACTACTTGTATTAGTGTACCCTGGAAGCACTATCCTAAACCATATCGTATGTTTATTTAAAATTTTTATAATGTACAACTTTTCAATTTTGTTTGCAATTTTTTCATAAACAATTAAAAACTTCTCATTTTCAATAGGACTTTTCTCAATTACAAATAGAAATTCTCATTTTTAATTTGAAGTTCTAATTTTCAATTGGAATTTTCTCAATTTCAAATGGAAATTCTCATTTTCCATTGGAATTTTCAAATTTTTAAGTGAAAACTCTCAATTTCAATTATAATTTTCTAAATTTTATTTGGAATGCTAATTTTTATTTGGAATTTTATAAAAAACACTGAAAAATGGTGTAATGGATCTGATACTACATACTGGTTATTTTATCTGTAGGGATAGTACATTACTACTACAATGATATAACAGGGGCTGCAAATTTGCCACATATTTTTTTTTAAATGTATCGAAAACATGTTTATTATTGAAAAATACTTCAATTTATTTTGAAAAGCTTTTGAAATTTTTTTAATTGGTCGATAAACTTTAAAAAAATTAATAAATTTTAAAATTTTTAAGCCTTTTTTAAAATGTCTGAATCTTTTGAAGCAACTTTCAAAGTGCCCAGTGGCTTAGGTTTTATTTTCGACATCATTGTAGCCCAAATAAGTTTAACAAATATTACCGCTGAAGAAACCTCAAAATTATCCATTAATGTTAAATTTATTGATAACAACATCAAAATTTCTTCAAGTCGTATTAATGTTTCGGAATTTAAATCGGATCGAAGTTTGGAATTTAATGAAAGGCCTTCTATATTAAAGGAACAACTTTTTAGAAATCCATTAGAATGTCAAGTTTATTCTGGCGATAAGCTAGTTGGTATGTAATTATGCGTTTAAGTTGTGGTGAGGAACTACAATAAACTTTTGTATACCTATAGTATAGGAAAGAAATTTTTAAGTTTTATTTTCTTTAATTTTGCTTATTTAGGAATTTGTAACTTTCTATGGCCAGACAGTTTTATAAATTGTATTGCTGTAGATTGTGGCCGGGAACTATTGCATTGTGAAGAAGCCGATATAGAAACTAATAATCAAAAAGTGGGGCGTATGGAAATAATAGCACGATTACAAATAAAATGTTATGAGTTTATGTGAGTTTTATATAATATGGCTGAATTATTATTTATGTCACCGGATTGAATTTCATTCCGAAGCGAAATTACCTCCGTAACTTGCTCGTGTGTTTACATAAGTTTGTGTATTTAATTAAGCTTTTGAAAATATTTTATAGGGAAAAGGAAATATTGCAGCCGAAATCTAATCGATGCAATCAAGCTGATAATATAAATTCAAATGATGTAATGTTTGTGGTGGGTGAAGATAAACACTCATCTATAAGTTGCACCGATATTGGAGTGATACCAGCATCAGAAACTATTTCTTCAGTAGATGCAACGTGTTTAGACTTATCAGATTTTCGGCATATAAATGGGAAAACCATTACAAACACTGATATTCTGGATACCATTGAAACGAAATGTTGTAAAGATAAGGTATAATTTTTTTTTACTTTTGTGTTTTTGTGCAACTAATATTTATTAAAAATTCAAAAATTTTAAAATTATCTAAAAATATTTGGAGAAAAAAATAATGATAAGAGAAGAGAAAATAATTTTCGTTATTTTTTTAAGATAATTTTGATGTACAAATTAATCCAGTGTCTGATTTGATTCTAATATTATAATTTGCATATTAGGCTTGACTAGTTCAAAATTAAACGAAAAAATATTCACCCAAATAAATACTAGGGAAAATGCATCAAAGTCATTAATTTAAAATATTTATTTTGCATGAAACTTTCGCCTAAAAACCCTATTTTAAATTTAAAATTTGTTTATTCTCTTGAACATGTTAAAAGGGGCTTTTAAGCGTTCAGAGCGGACATTTACATATTAGAAATTTTATTTAATAACAAAATATTGATACAAAACTTATCAGGCTTAAAAATCTTTGAAGTTAATAATTCAATTATTATTTAATTAATAGAATTTTGTTTGATTTCTAATATAGTACAAACATTTAATCGACAATTTGCTGAACAAACCGAAAGTTTCTTCTCCTTCACGTTATTCGCCTAATAAATCTAGTCACCAGAAGTCATGCCATATTTCATGTGAACATCATTCAAGACCTACTGATTGTATATCGAATAGCAGATTGGCTTCTTGTAGCAGTACAGGTACAAAACCTTCTAATATTTGCCATTTGTATAAATAAGAGTTAAAAATAAAAAAAATTTCACAAGAGTTTTCCTCAAGGAAATGATGTTTTCTTTAAATTAAATTTAATAAACTCTTTAATCACAATATTAAAAAAATTGCTGTTTTCTTTAAAAGATTCTTACAATCCCTGCCAATGCATATCGGATGAAGTCATTTCTGAGGTTAAAAGTATAACATGCTACAAGGAGGGTTTAAAAGATAAACCAACCAAAAGGTAATAATATACATAAACAAACATACATAGGTAAATAGTTTTGAAAAACTTCTTATTTTAATATCATATTTTTAGATACTGTCCCCTCTGCCACGAAAATATCACATGGCTGCCAAAATTGTCTGCTTGTCCCAAATGTGGCTTTAGACCAATACCCTACAGTTCTGAAAAGCCTTATGATTATAAACTAACGGCTGACAAAATTCTTGCAGAATTTGCCAACAAAAATATTAAAGATGGCGAAGTAATCGAGAAAACAAGTGGTATTTCTATAGGGGCACACCAACAAAAGTCTCAATGTGGTTGTATTTGTAAGGACGACAAAATCTGCGCTCATTGTCGTGTTAGGAGACTTTGTGGAGATATTTTTCAAAAGCCCCACAAAGATAAAGAGGATTGTGGTAGATGTGAAGACAATTCCTCAGACTTGTATAATGTATGCAAGGCAAGTAGTCAGGACTGTCGCCCTTACCTGACAAAAGTCTTTAAAGAATTACGAGAACTTACCAATTTGAAAGAAACTGACAAGAAAAAAGAAGAAGAGAACGCCACAAGGTCGAATAAAATTTACATTGATGTGAATTCATCATGCACAACAGCAACTAAATCACAAAAAGAAAGCCAGTTTGAAAAAGTTAAAGAAAAACCATGCAAACTTAAAGAAAATATAAATATCTTAAAGGAGGATCGTAAAAAAGTCGTGGCGAGAAATTTCCAAAAGCAAGAATCATGCAGAAGTAAAATGTAAGTCGAAGATATTAATATATATGTACATACATTAAATATATACATATGTACATACGTGTACACTAATACTACCATTTGCGATTAGAGAACTTGCACCTTTTACGTTTCCAAAAAATTGGTTTATATTACTTTAACATCAAACCGATTATAAACAATAAAGAAAGGTTTAAGGAATCCAACATTTGATTATACAACACTTAACTGTTAACAGTTTTTATTGCTATTATCAAATAACTGTCATTTAAGAGTAATGTGCGCCTTTGAACTTACTTATTTCCTAAGAAAGCTAGCTACAAGGTGGGCCAAAAGAAAACGGCTTATTGGAAAATGCTTTTATTTTTTGTAAATCGCGGCCAATGTCAAATCTGTTTTGACATTTGTGAACTAGACAGATGTAGAGTACAAGTGAACAAGAATTCGGAATAATCGTGTCTATTTTTTTTTCGTAACAATTCGTCTGGAGTGTTGGCGACTGCGCAAACACTGCCCCGTTTGGCCACCAACCTTGAAGATAATGGGACCACACGGGGCGTTGCCAAGAGTGGCCGGCCCCGGAGTGCCCGTTCTGCCGAGAATATAGCCGCTAATGGCGAGGATATCGATCTGTCACCAAAAACACCGACCAGACGCCGTGCCTCGCAATTAACCATCAGCCGGTCGTCCTTAAGGTGAATTTTGGTCAAAGACCTGCAAATGTTCCACTACAAAGTCCAGTCCGTGCATCAGCTCCTGCCTGTCGACTGTCAAACGCGTGTAACCTACGTCCAAACCATCCTTAATCTCGAGGCCGAAGTGGATGATTTTTCTACCAAAATCATAATGATCGATGAGGCTCATTTCCACCTCAGCGGGTACGTGAACAAGCAAAGCTATCGCTTCTGGGCACCAATAATCCACGAGTGATGTACGACGAGCCCTTACATCCGCTCAAAGTGGCTGCATGGTGCGCTGTTCACATTGGAGGAGTCATCGGGCCATCGAGGACGCAGCTGGGGACGGTGCGCGCTAAAGGGCCATGTTAGCCAAATTTTTATACCCTTCACATAGTGATAAGGGTATATATCAGTTTGTCATTCCGTTTGTAATTTCTTTATTATCCATTTGCGACCCCATAAAGTATATATATTCTGGATCCTTATAGATAGGGAAGTTGATATAGCCATGTCCGTCTGTCCGTCTGTCTGTCTGTCTGTGTGTCTGTCTGTCCGTCCGTCTGTTGAAATCAAGTTTCCGGAGTCAAATAAAAAGATACAGACCAGTTAATGGTGTCAAACGATTACAAATATCCCGCTAACAATCGCTATTTAAAATCAGCGAAATCGGTTCACTATTGACCGAGATATAAGCGAAAACCCAAAACAACCCATTTTTTTAGGACAAAATCCGTGCATATATCCCTATATATCTCAGTAAGTATAGTCATTATTGCCACAAAACTTGGCACGGATACTTTTAAAGTAGGCACCTAAATAATAGAAAAATTTTTTTCAGATAGAATCAGGGGAAGTGGTAGTTTTCCTACAATTGCACAAATTTGGTTAAATATTTTATGCGCTGTATCTCGGAAACTATAACAGCTATCGACTTAACATGTTCTACAAAAAGTAATTGTACGCTAAGGGCTGGGTGGGGGCAAAAAAAGGGGTAGCTCCCATACAAATTAATGATTTGTATGAAATTTTCGATACGCTATATTTCGGAAACTATAACAGATATCGAAATGAAGTGTTCTACATAAAGTAATTGGGCAACAAGGGCTACGCTTTAAAGAAAAAAATTTTTGGGTGGGGCCGAAAAAAGGGGTAGCTCCCATACAAATTAACGATTTTTATGCAATATTCGATACGCTATATCTCGGAAACTATAACAGATATCGAAATCAAATGTTTTACGAAAAGTAATTGGGCAACAAGGGCTACGCTGCAAAGAAAAATTTTTTTGGGTGGGGTGCAAAAAAAGGGGTAGCTCCCATACAAATTAATGATTTGTATGAAATTTTCGATACGCTATATTTCGGAAACTATAACAGATATCGAAATGAAGTGTTCTACATAAAGTAATTGGGCAACAAGGGCTACGCTTTAAAGAAAAAATTTTTTGGGTGGGGCCGAAAAAAGGGGTAGCTCCCATACAAATTAACGACTTGTATGAAATTTTCGATATGCTACATCTCGGAAACTATAACAGATATCGAAATCAAATGTTCAACAGAAAGTAATTGGACATCAAGGGCTACGCTCCAAAGAAAAAAATTTTTCAGTGGGGGCAAAAAAGGGGGTAGCTCCCAAGCAAGTTAACGATTTGTATGAAATTTTCGATACGCTCTATCTCGGAAACTATAACAGATATCGAAATCAAATGTTCAACAGCAAGTAATTGGACAACAAGGGCTACGCTTTAAAGAAAAAATTTTTTGAGTGGGGGCAGAAAGAGGGGTAGCTCCCATACAAATTAACGATTTGTATGAAATTTTCGATACGCTATATCTCGGAAACTATAGCAGGTATCGGAATCAAATGTTCTACAAAAAGCAATTGGACAACAAGGCCTACGCTTCAAAGAAAAACAATTTTTTTGGTGGGGGTGAATACGGGGTAGCTCCCATACAAATAAACAATTTTTATAAAATTTTCGATACGCTACTTCTGGAAAACTATTACAGCTATCGACTTCGAATATTCTACAAAAAGTAATAATCAACTAATTCATACATTTTGGAGAAAAAGTTGGAGAAGAGCAGGGGAACTAGAACATCCCATAACATTTAACAAGTTTTATTAACCTTTAAATATGAATAATGTCGAAAACTTTTAAAACTCTCGACCTCAAACCTATTCATCTATTTCTATTATTCATACGAACGTTAAAATTTTGTATAGTTTTCTATGGACTTTAAAACTCGCACAAGGTTTTTTATTATATTATTTGCAGTACAAAATTACTCGACTGGGTATATTTAAAGACCAATGTGAAGGGTATATAAGATTCGGCACAGCCGAATATAGCGCTCTTACTTGTTTTTGCTCCAGTTGAGCGCATCAGGATTGGAGGACATGTAGTTTCAACAGGACGGATCAACGGTACACACTGCACGAGCTACAACCTATATTCTGAAGGCGGCGTTTCCGGGTCGCCTCATCTCTCGTTTTAGCGATTTACATTGACCCGCAAGATCGCCCAATTTAATCGTTCCAAATTTTTTTTTGTGGGATTTTTTGAAGTCCCGTGTTAGCGTAAACAAGCCCGAGATCCTGAAAGTCCTCAAGGACAACATTCGACAAGAGTGCGAAAATCTGTCGCTCGTAGTTCTCGCCATAAAACTAGCCCGTATAGCTATCAAATGTGACGGCGCCCATTTGGCCGATATCATCTTGCCGACTTGACCAATAAAATTCTAAAAGTCAAGTCACTATAATCAAAAAACAGAATCAAGTTTTTTATTTACAAAAAAAATGAGAGACAAACAACATCGTATGGCTTCTTTTAGCCCACCTTGTATAAACAACGGCTAAGGCAAGTAGCCTGATTCTAAATACATAGATTTCCATGCGAGTCGATCTAACAATTTAACAATTGTTTTTTTTTTATTTCACTCTTTTATGCTATAATGTTCACATGTACAAAAATATTTAAAAATTTTTTTAGTTTTGATTATAATTGCCACCGCTCATATCCCGGCACACAAATTGGCCACAAAACCTGTGCAAATGGCTATGGAGGGCGAAGAAACGTACCACGCAATATGGGCTGGCTGTGGAATGCTGAAACTAAGGGATTACGAGCCGGTTGGAAACCAGGTGCCATACGAAAACCTATTAAAGTTTTAATGCAACATTTTCTTAAAAAGCAACCAGCACATAACGATTTTGAAATTGACGGAAATTGTTTTCAAAACAACGATGGAGAAGAAGATTATACTAAAGAGTCTACATTGCACGTAAGCAAAAAGAATGGTGTCTACTATATAACACTAAGACCTTTGAAAAATATTGGTGGGCAATTTGAATGCCCTAACTCTTATGAAAACATGAAACCCATACAATTTGTAGTTACCAAAAATCCAGCGCTAATAGAGAGGCGCAAACTAAAACAATATTTAAAAGATCTGGGGTTCGCAAAATGTTTTTGCCACAGACCAATAGCTTCTTGTTGTTGTCGAAGTTTTCTCGAAAAGAAAAAGCTTGAATTTATTTGCTGTAAAGAGTGTCAAAGACGTCAATTATCCAACTGTTCCGAAACGCTGGTACTGTCGGATACAAGCGATAGTGAGGCAGAATTTGAATTTGGTGTTACGCCTCCAGCTGGGGCAATTCAATCGGTTAATTATTTGAAAAGAAGAAAAACAGTAAGTACAGCTACTCAGTACGAAAACGATGATTGGGAAATAAAAACAGAAAATCCCAAACCAGTTGGAAAATATTTTAAATTGCACAATTGCGCGGTTGGAAATCGGGTTGGCAAAGCATTTGGGCCTTATGGTAGTAAAGGTTATAGTCCTGGTGCTATTCCAATTGGGGGTATGTGCGACTCAACATTTGGCTGTCAAAGAATAAATTGAACTCTCTCCCAGTCGCAAAAAGGTAGTTTAATTTCTCGTATTTTTCATTTATTAAATTAAATATTTTTTTTAAATAGTGAAGGCAAAAATTGACACTTTGAAAGATGAATCGACGTTGTCGGCCAGTAAGTTTTTGTTTCCCCTGTGCTAAAATATGTGTTCGTAATAATGGAAAATTTAAGTCATAAGTATATATTGTTAAATTATTTTTTTGTCTTTACTTATAAAATTTTGTATGTTTTGTTTACATTCATACGTTTCAGCTCTGTATTTCTAGTAAAATTTTTCTTCTTCTCGAATGGTAAAATTGTTCGTAACAAGAATAAGCATTAATTGTTTTTTTATTTGTATTAGGATCATGTTTGGCGTTTTGTTGGGTTTTATTTTTTCCTCCAAGGCAACTTATTTTTACTTCTTTTAATGTGACCAACGCTTTTTTGCTTAAAATAAGATAATTAATGTTTTTTACAAGCCCACATACATAAGGGATATTATATGTTTGCGCAAATGCTTGCAACGCACATTGGGGTAAATGGTATAGAAAGTGGCGATTAATTCAAAACATAAACTTTAACTTTCAAAACCGTGTTTGGTACCATATGAAAGAATATAAAATTATACATCATTAACTGCAATAATAAAAGTTCCAAGTTATTTTCTTTATTTGCAGTGTGTGTTTAAGGTTTAATAACTTTTGTTATTTTTGCGCGCATTGATTGAAAGAGAAAATTTTGATATTTCAAGTGATTTTATTTTTTTTTTTAAACTTCAATTAGTAAAAGTTTTATAATGTACCCTTCAACTTCAGGTAGATGAGCATATAAAAATTTTTTTTGCTTAGATAAATGTTAAAAAAAAATAAATAAACATCAAAATTGCTCTTAAAATGTGGTATTTTTAATATGCGTATATACTGTGTTTCAACAACTTTGCGGATCAGCGCAGCAAAAAAATAATTTTATGCTCTTAAAATATGATATTAACTTATAAATTCCAGAATGCCTATTTGCGAATTTGTGCGATTTTTAAGTTATGAAGTTGTGTCCCAAATTAAATATTTATTATTTTTATTTAAACAAAAAAACTTTTTGTAAAAGCACATGAAGAATGCTCTAATATACAATTTAATTTACTTGTTTTGTTCAAAAGTTACAGCAGAAATAGTCAAATACGACCGACCATTTTTTCCAAAGTATTTAAAAACCCATCAAAGGTAAAAAAAAATTTTTTAAATGCAGGGTTTTTATGTATTTATTAATATCCATCAATAAAAAATAATAAAATTTTAATATTACGACTTTTATGAATTAATCGCCACTTTTTGAACCATTCACCCCAAAGTGCAACGTCTAAAAAATTATTTTAATATCAACATTCTTCAATGCCAATCGACGAAGTCGATAGATAGTTCCGCAGAATCACTAGCTACGTCGATTAAGCAATTTCCAACTGGATATCAATTAGTAGTAATTTTTTGAAAAAAATTGGAATAAAAAACTTTTTGTAAAGCTTGGTTCGGTTAGATAAGGTTACGAATTGTGGTAAAGACAAGCATCACCTCCCACAGATTCACACTCGGAGAGCTCCCGAGTCTATTTTGCGTCCCTTCAAAGGAAATAAAGATGGTCTTGCATATAGTCCATCGTCCGGCATCCGTCTCCGTTTTTAATTGGAATTAATGTGCGGAAGTAAGAGGTTGGCACATAGAATACAAACAACAAAAAAAAAAAAAACAATCAAATAAAATGTGCATAAAATTTAGCTGGTAAAAGTTGCCCAGCTTTCGTACGGCGACGAAGACGTACTGAATGTGCCATCGTTTCAACTTAGCTGTCATTTAAAAAAGGCGACGGATAACATACGACGGACACTATGTGTCATCCGTTTAAGACATCTAGTAAAAAATAAAATAAGTTATACGACTAAAAAGATAGAAAGAAATAATCTAAGACTAAGGGGATTATTATGTAATTCGTTTCTATTTGAAAACTTGTCTAATTCGCACAAATTGAATTATGTAGTACGATTTTCAAAAACTACCCAGCAAAAACTTTACTTACAAAGTAAGTAGAAAAGTAAGTATAATTCTCGTTAAGCACTACTTTCAATTTGACTGTAAAAAGTACTTATTTTTGTTCGCGATGTCCCAAAACGAATCCGATATTATTTAGGTAGTCATACCCTGTACTTACCGTAGATGAGATTCGAACCAGGGACATTCCGCGCTCAAGCATCAGCGTACTACCTCTAGGCCAACGAAACACTTTGTTTTTAAATGTAAAATAACATATTAAAACAAAAAGTTTTGTTCTGCTTGGTTTGTTGAAATAATCCGAATAGACTTTAATATTTTATTTATATTTTATTTTTACAAAATAATGAATTAAGGAAGCCATTACAAAAAAATTTATAAGTGAAGTTTTTGCTGGGTAATTTACGAATTTTCGGAAATAAACTTTTATATACTGCATATATCCGCAAATTGTAAGTGCCAAAATTTTTTTAATTGTTAAAATTTGGCTTCACTTGATATTTTCCTTAAATTATTCAATAACTAACTATGCCTGTTCGATTTGAATCAAATTACCTAATAACGCCCAAACAAAAAAACCAGCACAAATGCTGTATAAAAGTCCCTTCTTTACTACCCATTCTCTTGTTACCTAATTGCCCTGAAGAATCAAATTATGTTTTCCAGTTCATTTTTTGAAACATGGCTTAGTTTCACGTAAAATCTTTTACCAAACAACTTGACCCTATCTATGCGTCTGTAATATCGGTCTTCATCGTTTCTACTTCCTTTTTATCCGCATACATCATATGTTAGTTCGGAGAATGGCAATCTGATTTGCTTGTCCTAACACTAATTGGAAAGCGAGGAGCTATGAGCTCAAATATGGCCCTCAGACGCAACCTTTCCAGATTCATTAGAAATACAGTGTTTTCTGAGCTTAATTTTGGCCAAATATCAATGGCTATCATACAAACACTCCTGGTTCTCCACAAACTATTAAAGTCGATAGTCCCGCTAAGCTATTTTTTACAATCCCACCCAAACCTGTCAAACTAAATGGTATAAAATGAAAAAATATAATATTACCATAAAAATGAATGCCTTATGACACATTTTAAAAGTTTATAAACTTGGTAAAAATTGGAAATTTATAAAATCTTTTTCGTTGCTAGAAAATAAAATTGTATATTTTTTTACTTCTTCAATTTATTACCTTTGGTAACTGACTAAACAAACTAGCAAATCAAAATTTACTTAAATTTTCTGGTTAAACAAATTGTTACATCTTAAAACATGACTACAAACGTAACGTCTGATGGTAACGCAGTAAAGACCACACCGCCTTTAATACATCCAGACTGTGCTAAGCGTGCTATTGGAAGGAAAGCTGCCAATGTTCCTATTGAAAGTACGACGAATAAAGATATAACAGATGGCAGAGGGTTTTTATTTGATATGATCATAGTGAGACTCGATATTCCTTACAAAACCATAAGTGATTCAAATCAACTATCTGTGGAAACAAGTTTTAATGGTAAAAGCTTAACTATAACATCAAGTCGCATTAATGTTTTGGAATTCAAGCCTGGATGTAGCTATGAATTTGCCGCTCAGCCTTTGGATTTAAAAGAACAATTATTAGCGAATCCCTTAAGATTGAAAGTACTGGATGCAGGAACTGTTTTAGGTAAAAATCTTATAAGTATTTAATTTTGTCTTAATTTTTATAAATATTTATAATTCTTTAAGGTTATAGCAGTCAAAATTGGTCTGAGGAATTTTTATCGGGGTTAAATGACTGTTCTGGAGAAATGAGACTTACGTTTGAAACGGAACTAAAGGAATGTGATGAAACCACAATTGGCACTGTTCAAGCGATTGTACGTCTTCAACCAAAGTGTGAGGAATATGTGTAAGTAGTATTTTTGATTATTTATGACACAAAAGTAAATTATAATTCAAACTTACATATACGCTTTCATTTAAGGCAAGACCTATCACCGGATGGCCAATGTCGTAATGCACATAAGGAAATTCATCCCAATGATGTACTTTTTGTAGTCAATGACGATAAAAATCCTTGTTGTTGCTCTCAAGTTGGCATCATTCCGCCATCAGAATCTGATCAAGATCTTCAACCGAAATGTTTAGATTTGTCAAATTTTCGTGCTGTAAATAGTCAAAATGTAACAAATACCGACATTTTGTCTCCTTTGGATCCTGCATGTCAAAAATTAAAGGTAGATTAATAGAAAAAATTTATTATTTTTTTGTTACCTTTTGATTAGTAAAAAAGTTAGAAAGTTTTAGTCATTGAGTCTCGAACATATTATACCCTGTACAGCGAAAAACCTGGGGGGTTATTATGTAATTCGATTCGAATCGAAAAGGCTTTCGAAAGGAATTTTCTATTTGAAAGGCAAATCGTATTATCTAAGCAAATTCAGCGTCCCTTAGAGCAGTCAATTTCCTACAAGAGCAGCTGCAAGAAATACTGCACAACTGGTGTGAGGTAACAAGAAGAGGGTTGGCCGCCGTTGGTGAGAGGGTCGAAGCGTTCGTTTCCCACATGACCCGGAACCCATACCAGCGTTGCGTCATTGCACCCACTGAGCCTATTTAGAGTATCCAGGCATTCCTTCACCAGTGCGGATCTAATATCAATTGCTGTACGGGCCCTTAAAGGCTTCCTGGCTGTTCAAAGGAATATCGGTTACAAACATTATTCCAATTATAAACCCCATGAAATCGGTTAGACAAGACCTACCGGCACCAGTGATACTAATACATACAAGTTGCCAAATGCGCCTTAGGCTGCCCTAGCCTCAACCTGCTTAACTTTTCGCCACCACACAAGTGCCAAACGACCAGTGCACTATACTTGGTTGGCGGCTCCATGTTTTACTCATGTCCTACTAAATAGTCTTTGACAGGCGTAAGAAGCCCTGATGGCCTTGTCTGCCACTTTTCTTAAGTAATCATTTCATCAGAGCCCCTTGTCCAGAGGACCCGCTAGATACTTTAAACTATTAAAATATGTAATAGCTATTACATCTAGTGTGGGCTTTCTCAGTGAGATGTTCCTCCTTCTCGTGAATGGTTTTAAGAAGGCTTTAATCGCTTTTTTAGTCAAACCCCTTTCCCTGCAACACCCAAGGCCTGTTTCAAATGTTCGGAGACGGTACTGTTATCAAAACCTAACCGAAATGATTATATCATCCGTATACCCAAAAGTCCTAAAACCCAACTCGCTTGACTTCTGAAGTAGATCATCAATCATGGGGTTTCACAGCAGAGATGATAAAACGTCTCCCTGTTGGCCTTCTCTAGTGGTACAAATGGTCCTCGATGAGGTACCGAGAGCGAAAATCACAACCCTGGAAGCTTTCATCCGTACTACCCAGTCGATTATGAATTATGGAATGCCCTCATATATATTATTAGATGCACTCTATATATGAATGAAACCATGTGATGAATGGCAGACTCCGAAGGTCTTCCCTGTCGATACGCAAATTTCAGTTTGTGATCAGTCTCTTCATCATATAGTTCCCTCTAAGGAAGTGGCCCAACAGCTTGTCCATAGTCTTCAAGGAGAATGAACTAAAGCTGTTTGGTTTGTATGACCGAGGCAATTGTTCAGATCGCCTCCCTGCCTTAGGTACGAACATCACTTTCACTTCCCTTCAGACCCTTGGCATAAAGCCAGAGAGAAGACTTGATCTGAGTTGCCTCACAAGACATTGGACAAAATGTTATTTTTTTATAATCGGATCTTGAATATTTAAAAACCTTTATATATGTACATATATTCACCCTGGGTTATTATTTTTTGATTCTATTTAATAAACGTTTGTTCAAATTTGTATGCTTTGACCATAAGCATTTTTACTTTTCTGTCGAATGAAAATCAAGAGTAACATTCCTGGTACGGTTCTATAGTAATATTAAATTTAAGGTCTGAGATAAATCTTATTTAACAGCATAACGCAGGTTAGTATCTCTTATAAAAACAAATATAAAACTTGTTCGTCTTTTTAAAGAAAAATCTTAATAGATTTCTCGTCTGATCATTTATGTTAAGATATTTAAATAAAGAATTTTTTAATTAAAAAAACAGATTTTACATCCCTTAATTCATGCGTAAACAATGATATCGTGTATTTTCAGAAAATAACAAATCATTTCGAAAGATTGATTGATGCTGTTAAGTCCAAGGGAAACAGGAATAATTGTGAAGAAAACAACCACAAACAAAAAGATGACTTATTTTATACATTTCCTTCGGATGTTTGTATAAAAAAACATATTCTTCCGATAAGTTCAGGTGCAATTTTAAAGTAGCTAACATGATTCGAAGTATTTTCATTTTTAAATTCTTTAAGATTCTAATCAAACACTCACATACTGCCCCTCAGATAATAAGGCATTTGCTGCAAATAATATTATGCAAATAGCTCGTAGAGAGACTTCGCCTGTTTTGATGAAAAATGAGCCTGTATCCATGAGGTAAGTATTAGTAAAATGTATGTATTTGGAATCATATCATAGTGTAATTGTTAAAGGTAGTATCAGTTTATAAATGATGTTTTTGTTCAAACTTGTTGCAAATTATGGTAATTTTAAAATTAAAAGAGAAGAAACTGAAGGTATAAACTTTTAACATTTGACGAGCGATAGCTTACAATTAGCTACTTGACTAAAGCCACATATGTTATAGAAATATATTATTCTTTTAATACCTATATCTTCTTACATTTCTTTTTTCAATGAATTTACAGGCATTGCCCTCTATGTAAAGAAGATATGACATTTCTACCTAAATTGGCTGCCTGTCCCAATTGTTGCTACAAACCTGTGCCGTGCTTTGAAGAGACACCTTATAATGAGGCCCAAACAGCTGATCAAATAATAGAAAGATTTCAGGACAACCTTAAAACTAACGATAATTGTTCTAGTGAAACTAATCTTAATGAAGAAGAACGAAAATGTCGTTGCACGTGTAAATACGGTTTGAATAAACCTTGTGCTCATTGCCGTATACGAAAATTATGCGAACACATTTTTCAACCTCCACTTTCGGCATCAAAATCCGAAGATATTTGCGAGCCGAAGTCCTCAGATGTTAATTGTGCCAGCAGCAGTGATAATCGTCCCTTTTTGACAAGAATATTTGCGGAACTAAAAGATCTTTACGAGTTAGAAGAGCCTAAAAAGGAAGATTTTAAGCCAGACGAGCGTTGTGAAAAGGAGTTAAATAAGGAGCTGTCGAAAAAACGCCAACCAGTAGTGAGAAATAAAATATGCAAGGAAGTAGAAAACAATGCAGTGGAAAACGGCGAGGAAACAAGGGAACCACAAAAACGAACTAAACGCAAAAAACGTCCTCTTAAACCGGCTTCAAAACAGGCAGTAAAAAGTAGATTGTAAGTTCTAATAATTAAAATATTAAACGATATTTTATTTTCCTTAAACGCAGTTTACATATACATGGGAATGTTCATATCGCTATCTTTATTTAAAAAGGCTCTAATACTTTTTTTGTTAAATGTTTAATGCATGTTCCAATAGATAGTACTCTAAAAATTCAGGAAAAAAAACTCGAATAAAAAAATCTATACAGGCCTGGGGACAAATCGTCACATTCGATTCGAATCGAAATTTGAAAATTCTTATTAGAATTCCTATACTAAAAGCATTGACAACTCGATCAATCGAGTAAATTTTCGCTTCCAATCGAATGTGACGATTTGGTCCCTGTTTTTGTTAAACTAATGATTCGCTTTATAAAACTACTTACGTGAAAGCAAACGTTGCGTTTAACGAAAGATAACCTTCTTCTACTTACGTCAAACGCATCATTTAAAAACCAAGATATTTGAATTGCTGTATTTTTAAAATCAGTCCCTAAAAACAAATTTGTTTTTCCCATTTTGTTTAAGGTACGACTATCAGTTAGTCGAGCAAAAACATTCCCTCCAAATTGGCCATAAAACTTGTATTAATCGCTTTGCAGGCCGCAAAAATGTTCCACCTAACATGGGTTGGCTATGGAACCTTAACAATTGTCACAAATGGAAACCTGGCAGTATACGTAAACCCATTAAAGAATTAATGAGATATTTCTTAAAGGATTTTCCAGCCGATACTTTACTTGTATCGCAATATTCTTATCGTAAAAATTCTAAATCAAAAAAGCCGTGTAGTATGGTCCCTACTAACACCCTTGTCCAAAAACCCACTCTGCACATACACAAAAAGAATGGCGAATATATCATAACAATGCGACCACTTAAACCTCTCGATGTTTTAAAGGAAGTTGCAGATCCTTATGAAAACATGAAGCCAATACAATTTAGAATCGTTAAAAATCCCCACTTGGAGGAAATAAGAAATTTAAAGAAAAATTTAAAAGATATGGGCTTTAGAAAGTGTACCTGTCATAGGCCAATTTCATATTGTTATTGTCGAAGTTTTTTGGATAAAAAGAAACTGGAATATCAATGTAATAAAGAATGTTCTAAGCGTCAGCTGGAACCATGTTGTGAGACTTTGGTATTTTCGGATACTAGCGAAAGTGAGGCAGAGTTTGATTTTGGTGTTACACCACCTGTTGGCATAATTAAACCAGAGCGGCTTATAAAAACCGATGTTGTAAATGTTGGTACTCAATATGATGAACTAAATTGGAATCCAGTTCCCTTATTTCCTAAACGGCCAAACAAATATATGCAAATGTATCAATGTGCTGTGGGAGAACGTAGGGAAAAGCTTGTTGCAGGTGCTAGTGAGGGCCAAGTTGCTGGTACAAAATCAGGTAGGGGTGGACCTATTTCTAGGGCACCCAGTAGTGCTACTTACAGCAAAGGTATTCCAAACAATAGAGAAATAAAGGCAAGTTCTGGCGTTCGAGGAGCAGCCCTTGGCAACAAAACGATGTCAAACAAAGGACATATTGGGGAAAAAACCATTTCCAAAACAGGACAAGTTAGTGCTAAAACTATGTCCAATAAAGGACATGTTAGCGACAAAGCAATTTCCAAGAAAAAAGAACATATAAGTGGAAAAACTACGACCAATAAAGGCCAAACTAGTGACAAAATGATGACAAATAAAGGACATTTCGGTAACAAAACCATGAGCAATAAAACACATGTTAGTGACAAACTTATGCCAGATAAAGGACATGTTGGTGACAAAACTATGTCTAATAAAGGACATATTAGTAATAAGTCTATCGCTAATGTTACTCCAGCTAATAGAGGAGCTGGCGACGATTTAACCATAAGAAAAGGAGCTGTTAAGCAAGGAGGTGCAGTCAAAACTGTCAATAATAAATATGGTGGTCGTGGTGATTCAAACAAAGCCGTAGATAAAAACTACCGCCCCAAGAGACAAGTAAATATGTTAAAATACACTTTAAATCTAGAAAAGAAGCTGGCAAATTTGTCACCAGAGGAAATTGCAGCAAAAAGGTTATATTATGTTTTACTTTAAGTGTTAAAAAAAATTCCCTAAAAACTTTTGCATCTTAGGAAGGAAAAACTTAATATATTAAAAGGAGTTAATCCTCCGCTGTTATGTACTGTGGATAGACTTGGTAAACCTGTAAATCCCTGTGCTCCATGTGATCCTTGCTGGAATAATCGTATTTGTTAAATTGTATTAAGCTGTATATTTTTTATACAAAAGTTTTATTAAAATTTTTCATTAACATTGGAGAAGTTTATAGAAGTTTTGAGAGTTTCCGTACATGAGTCATATCATGATACAAAGAACCAGGTAGTGTCGTCGGCCCAGCTGATTAGTGCCAAAATGTAAAAATTATGTTCTCCCTGTGAAAATAAAACAACAAAAATTATTACTCATCGTTTTTTTTTCTATGAGCTGTTGTTTGACACTTTGGTAATAATTTGTAGTTGTTGCAGGGACAAGATTACCTGATTAGTTGTATCATGAGTCATGTATTACACAAATTACTTTTTCAATGCAAAGGCAGTGCAACCTAAGGATTGGTTGAAAAAAATGCACCAGGCACCTCTTAGAATTAAAGTTTGATTAAAGACTATAGAGAAAACATTTTATTTATAGCTAATGAACACACCTATTACATTCATGTACACAAACTAGCAAATATATATGAGCATTGGCACACAAATTGGCATGTGTCATATTTTTAGTTTTGAAATTTTACATGCTTTTTTGCACATGTTTTGCAAATTACTTTATTTTAGCAAAAATTAACAGTAAATTAAAGCCTCAATCTTTTATATGCCTTATCTAAGTAACTGTTTAATTTAGCAAAGAAACAAATTAATGCGGCCATGAAAAATATATATTTAAATTGTTTGAAGTGTTGAGAAAATTAAGATTTTATTTATTTGGCCATAAAGCAAATATGTTAACAGTGCTTTTCTATATATTTGATTTCAGAAAAAATAACGGCATTCAACTCGAATTTAAATTCTATTCGATTAATAGAGTTGTCAATGCTTTAAAGTTTTATAAATTCTAAACAGAATTCGATTAGAATCGAATGCCTTTATCCTTTCTCTGCTTTAAATTTTTCGAACTTTTCAAGGTTAGGTAAAAACAATTTGCTTAAATTAACACAAGTAAGAAGTTCGTTAACGCACCAATGCATTGCAATGCACTGGAGAATGACGTTTTGTGTTGGAAAAATCATATCGCTAGCTAAAATACAAAATGACGTAACTAATAAAAAAAAATCGAGAGTCAAAAATACACTTTTAATAACAAACAATAAAGGGACGCAACTTCAAGTTTGTTTATTTAATAGATGCAAAACTATGTAATTATAAATTTTTTTCTTAAAAAATATAATAAAATAGTTTTCTTTCAAAATTATTTATTGAATTGCATGACCGACAGCGGCAGTGTGTTTTAAGTAGAGAGAGAAAGAGCTTCGCGTAAAAATGTTTATATTTTTTATTTTACAAAGGTTATTCGGCCCTGTTCTGTTAACCGAATCCGAGTAAATTTCTTGATATCTAACCGAATTTACAAATTTTACTTGCTTTAAAACCGATTTAAAACCCTGTTTGAATGTAGCAAATCGATCGTTTGAGAACACCATTTGACTCAAAATCAAACGGCTGTTCTGTAACAGGCCGGATTCCTTCTGTAAAAATATTTTTTGGCATTTTAGTGCACAGTTAAACCTCATTTGTTTTTTATGAAAAATGCCTTTAACTGCTGCTTTAACTTTTTTAAAATTTTAAGTTCGTTTTTGTACATGTGACGTACAGTGATGCGTTAACGAACAGGCCCTGAATGTTAATTCGGCCAGATAAAATGTTGTATGCCTTCTACTGTTACAAGAATAATAAAAACAAGGAAAAATATTATGCCTAGTTATTTGTTGCCAAAATATAGTACTAATAACTATTTAACAATAATTTTCGGCTGTGCCGAATTCTATATACCGTTAGGGAGGTTCCTCCTATTTTTTTTAAATTTTTTTATGGTAACCCCCTAAGGGGGTGAAGATAGAGGGTAAAACATTATAGAAAAATGTTTGCAAGGAAAAATAAGTTAGGGTCAGTCATACATTTGACCTATCCATGGGCACCCTGGAAGCCGTAGTGGGGGACTAACTACAATTTTCCAAACTTTGTATGGGAGCCCCTTTAGCGATGGATATAGGGGGTAAGTATGTTAAGGGAATATATTTGGGAGGGGAAACTAATAGGGGTCGGTTATACTTTTTAACCTCTAAGGCCGACTCTGGGGAATTTATGGGGGGTTTTGCATTATTTTTAAAAATTTTGTATGAGTGCCCCCTGAGGTGCTGAAGATAGGGGGTAAGTATGTTCTAGGAATTTTGTATGGCAACCCTGTTAGAAGCTAGAGATATGTGGTTAGTATGTATGTTGCACAAAAATGTTTGAGAGGAAGAATTAATTGGGGTCGGTCTTACATTTAAGCTTTGTAGAGCACCCTGGAAGCTTTGGGAGCGATTTAAAAAAAATTAACTTTGTATGGAAACCCTGTTAGGGTTAGGCAGGTGGACAGACGGACATGCCTAAATCGACTTCCCTATTTATAGGGATCCAGAATATATACTTTTAATTTATGGGCTCGCAAATGGATAATAAAGAAATTACAAACGGAATGAAAAATTTATACACATGTATATCTACATACATATGTATGTATGCATACCCTTATCACTTATGTGAAGGGTATAATAATTAACTCTCAGCTTTCGTACTATTTAATGTCCTAAACACTACTTCTCAGCAATCATCAATTTCAGCAACACATGAACAGGAAGGTGGAAGGTCAACGATAAAGGGTTATTGATGTTTTTACACCAATCGACATACCCAAGTCTATTGAAGTATGTTCGTCCGTCTGGGCATCCTTGTATTCTTATAATCAAAGTACTGATAGAATTTTTCAAGATATTTTGATATACATAATTTTAAATAGTTTTTCGCTTTTTGTTTTTAGTAGAATTTACCTGTATGGGACCAAACGCTGAAAAAATGGACTCAACAATTGATGATAAAATATATGTACCTTAATATACAAAGGCCATAACTCGTATTTTTAATAAGCCCAAATTTCTGTTTATTTTGATAAATCATCATCATATATATCACAATTAGAAAAATATCTCGATTAAAAAATTGCAAGTTAAGACCGTTCTATATTAAAGTAACGATATGTATGTATGTTAACAATCTTATGAGGATAAAGTTGCAAATTTTATAATCATGGAAGCTTATTCTAAGAGGGGGAAAAATATAATAAGGTTCATGTAACATTTTTGCAATTTTAAGGGAAAAGCTTTTTGCAACTTTAGTGCAAAATGTTTTAGATTAATTTGTGACAACTTGGATGAGGGGGCCCAGGACGTCTTTGGTCCTTTCGAAGAAAAGTTACCTACAGTTGTAGGTCAAAAGTTGCAAGAATACAGCAACAAGCGAATGTGGTTGCTGAATTGATTTTATTCCCCTAGTTTTGAATTTACAATTGTCTTGTAAAAGTAAGCCAGCTAATTGAAATCCTTAAGCAAATAGGAGTTTTTTCAAAAGGGTTTGTTTTTATTTATTTTAAAATAAAATACATTATGTTAACTTATATTAATAACTAGGCTTGGATTATTGCGCTTATTTTGACACCAAGTTAAACAGTCGATATAATTTAAGAGGGTGGTTAGGCTTAAGATTTTAGTCGTTATAGTAGGCAGTATAGGGTTTGCAATATAAAGCCCGCACAAGGTGCTTATTTGTAAAAAAATATTTTTTTTATTTGAAATTATTGTTGAATGATTTTTTAATAAAATAAATTCATTATTGGAATTCTCATTTGTTTTTTTATAACAAACAACATTTAGTTATTGTACTTAAAAACCTAATTAGGTGCTTGAAAAGCTAAATTGTAACTTTAGAAAATGTATTTCTTAGGGGAAGTTAATGTACAACAAAGAAAATGACAAATCTACTACCACCCATGGCGAGTAAAAAGTAGAAAAATTTAATATTAATATTAAAGCATTTTAAAATTAATTAGACATTTGTTAAACGAACCTTAAAATTTTTATACATAATTGTGTATGTGAACATGAACTTAATGCAAACATTTTTCTTTAGTTTTTTTACCAAATGCATACGTAGATTACAGAAATTTATTAAAATTTCTGTCAAATTTTATACCTTCAAAAACAATTTTATGAAAGTGTTAAAACCTCCTCTTAAAACTAAACATTTACAAGCGACTGATTTAGAGACCGGTTGACAGTACGCGCAATAACAACGTTTTAAACTAATTTTTGAAGCAAAGAAAAAATGTTAATGCGCTTTTTTAAATATAGATATTTTTTATTTATTACAACTTTACTTTTTTTAAAATTTAACTATTACGAATTTAATAGTAATTTAAATAAAAGATTTTATATGAATAGCACTGCCATGAACGTATTTCGTTTTCGAGATTTTGAGCCGCGATACTCTGCACGATCGGAAACAGATGTAAAATCTTTTGTGTTTAATCGTGTAGTTGAAAACATTCGTCAACCTCGAGGATTTCAGTTTCATGCTAATGATAAGGATTTTAATATTGACATGGAATTTGTTGTACCCTTTGTTCAAATACCCATCGAAAGAAGTATGACTGCGACTCAGACAGCATTTCGAAGTTTGTTTAATTTAAATTTTCAATCTTTATTGACCACGGGGGCTATTACGGCCATCGGTAGCATAATTGCTATAATAATAAAAGGACTTTATATATTTTTTCTCACCAAAAACAATTACGTTAAGACAACGAGAAATGAGGATGACAATCAGCCATATTCTTCATTCTTGTTAAATCAGTTGTATCCAGAAAGCGTTACGGGAAATTGTAAGTAAAGACTTAAAAAACAAAGCAAAAAATTTTTAAAAAAATTTCAATTTTCGCAGATGAAATTTTTAATAATTTTGCCAAAGTTATTGAATCTAAACTAATTGCAAACAACATTAATATCAGTCATTGCATACAACGATCTCTATGCAAATATGCTCAGCAAAATTTTTATAAAAGCAATTCAAATCAAGGAGGTTTAACACGAGTTATCGATGGAGTTTTTGGGTAATTATTCATATTAGTAATGATTGGATTTTTTTTTAATAATTGTTTTTTTTTTTTAATTAGCTTGGACATTGTTCGAAATTTTTTGAGTGGCACTGCCGTAAGTGCTGCTTTGAACTCTGCCAAAAATGGCAGTAATTGCCTGAAAACTTATAAAGATTGCAATTTGTCTTTTCCCAAGCAAACAATATTGAAATTTGCTAGAGCATTAAAATATTTAAATTTAACTTAACAATGTATAATATTAGCTTCTTTAATGTTTGTTTTTTAATAATGATGTGATTTTGTGTAAAAATGTAAGACTGTCTTTTATTGCATAAATTATGCATTAATCAGATACTTAGATAACAGCACGCACTCGAATACGTGCGTGGTTTTAACATTCTCAGTACCTGCTTTAAAGACTGTATCTGATGGTGGACATAATAGTGACCTGATCAGTTCAGCACCAACCCTGGTGAATTCTACTGACACCAGATATAGACTGTGGTTAGACACCAGTGCATTCTATTAATTTATTTTTTTTTTTTAATTTAATTTAATAAATTTAATGTTCCATAAGCAAAATGAAATATATCTCCTATCCCGTGGATTATTTTTAAGTGTGGACTATCACCATGAACCTTCTACTTAAATCGCAGTATGTAAAGGAATAACTTAAATTAGTTAACAAAAGTAAGAGCGTTATATTCGGCTGTGCTGAACCTTATACTCCCTTCACAATGATCTTTTTGTATACCCAGTCATATGATCCAGTCAAGCTGTTTTCAAACCGATAGTTGTTGTAGTTTCCGAAATATAGCGTTTCAAAAATTTCTTAAAAAATGGTTTATTTGTATGGAGGCTACTTCTTCCCCAAAGGTACGTACGTACGTACTGGAACTACTTTGTAGCAGATTTTAAATCGATGCAGATTTCGCGCATGAAAAAATACAGAAAAGATGTACAATTGTCCCCTAGTCCTATCCAAAAAAATTACCCAATTTAAATCGCCCCCTTTTATGCCCGAAGTTAAGTGGCAACGTTGGTTATATTTAGAGAGACATATAGGGATACATATTTTCATAGATTTTGTCCTTAAAAATGGATTACTTTATATCTCGGTCCGATCTTGCTGATTTAAAATAGCTTTCTGCCCACGAATATTTGTACACAGAAAGAAAACTCGCTTTCTAAAATCAAGAATTTTATTCTTGAATTTATCCAAAATCTTTCTTGAAATTTTTAAGTACGATCCTTACTTACATTTTCCTAAATCAAGCCTATTCGGATTGCTTCAACTAATCAAGCAGACAAAAGCTTGTTGTTTTAATATATTATTTTACATTTGAAAACAAAGTGTCTCGGTGGCCTAGAGGTAACGCGCTTGTACTGCAGTGCAGGAAATCCCTGGTTCGAATCTCAGCTTCGGTAAGTACAAAAAATGAAATTTTTAAATTATTATTTAAATTAATTATAAAATAAAAATAAAATATAAAATTCTTCTTCTTTAATAATAAAGCTCAATAAGTCAAAAAAATGACATTTCACTTTCGAATTAATCCAGTTTACGGACGGCTTAAATCAATCTTTTTTACGCTTACATCAAGTACGGTTCCGAACTTAAACCAATCTATTTTTGGCTTAATTGTGGCTAAAAGTAAGAAATTCGTACTTGAAAAATTTTACCTGGAGTAAGAAATTTCGTACTTGATTTAAGAAAAACCATACTCACCGTACTTTTGACACCGCTATGGTTTGATTTAAGTAAAGTTTTCTTAGATAATTTTTTGTGTGTAGTAGTTTGACAAAAACGCTTTCCGTCCGACTTTATTTCACTCTGGAAACCTAATCTTATTAGACGGACATGACTTAACCGACTTAAATATTTATAAGGGCTTAAAATATATATATTATTTAAGGGATCCTTAATGAATACTTGTAATCCGTGTAACAGTATCTTCAATTAGAGAATTTAACAGATGTAAGTTTGTCCTGACACGTCTGCAGCTCTTCCAGTAAGCTATTAGAATTGGATGTTGGGGCAAATAAAAGTGTCTGAGTCTAATTTAACAAGCTCTAACTACTACTTTGAGTATAATACTATTTGGAAATTGCACCACAGGGTCTTCCACGATTACTCCGTTTAGAGTTAAGGCCAGTCTGGGAATATTCTTGAATATTATTTATTCGTAACTCTTACAATTACCTTTAAGGTAATTGTACATTACAATTAAGGTAATTGTAAGGTAATTGTACCATGGTCGGAACGTTCAAGAAGAAGAATAAACAATGAAACCAAAACAAAATATAGAAAAGAGACAAGTTTCTAGTAACTTAATGTAAATTCTTGAAGTTTTTGGAAGTTACCTTAAAACGAAATAAGAAAATAGTCATGTTACAAGGAACATAGTCTAAATTCCGTGTAAAAATAGTATATTCACAAAAGTGAGTGCAAAAGAAAATTAATCAAAAGCCAAAAAAAATTAAACTAACAAAAAAAAATTAACTAACAAAGCAGGGCACTAATAAGCATAAGAAAAAAATTTTCAATTTACGAGAAATAAGAAAAATAACTTGATGTAATTCAAACCTTAAATATCGAAAACCACAAAAGCCATTTAAGAACTAATTCGAGGTTGTTTAAATGTTGCCAAATTTGCGAATATCATTTAAGTAAAATCTTATAGTATTTTAAACAAGCGAATTGATTTTGGATCATACCAAGTACGCTAAAACAAAAGACTTAAGACGCATGCGCGCCAAAAAACGAATGATAGTAAATTTTGAACAAGTTTTTCATGACCAACTAGTTATGTTGCGTACAAAAAAAATTTGTAAAAAAAATTATGTAAAAATCGCCAAAATAAGCAAGTTGAAGATTTAACAAAATTATAAAAATCGATATAATAAAACTAAGATGACTTTAAAACGAAGCTTAGCCAAATATATTTTAGGGCAAATTCAAAACCAAATTTCACTGGATATGCAATAGAAATAAGTTACAAGCAAAAAAAAAAAAATGTGCCACAGTTTAACAGTACAACCAAATATCAACTCAATCAACATCCCAAAAATCGTGTTCATAACATACTTAGAAAATAACAAACCGAATGATAAACTGATATATGCTTATCAATATGTGAAGGGTATAAAAGGGAAGTAACAGACGGAAAAATATATTCATATACTTCGTGTAGTTAAAATACAAAGTATATGTCCTTCCAGAAGGTAAGCATGCAGCACTGGTGTTAAAATCTTTCAAATGAGATTAACAGCTTCTGAGAAAAATCAAGACATAAAAAACTTTTCCTCTTTATTATATAGAGTGACCATTTAACTTTGGATCGAAATCAGTAGCTTTTATAGCCTAAGAACCACCTTTAGCTATAGCGATTGACTAAAAATCACTTCCGGAGTCGATTTTGAATTTTTTTAGATATTTGGTTCAAAAAATAAATTTTTTAAACAATATTTATAATAAATTTTGGAAATCTGTCAGTGGACTTAAACTACATTCAGTTAATTAAAATAATTTTAATATACGATTTGCTTCTAGAAAAATATTTAATTATCTAGTTGTGCTATAATAATATAATAAAATAAAATAAAATAATAAAATAAAAAATAAGTACATGTACTGATGAAAATAGTAAGAATGGTCACCCTAATTATATTAGTACAAGTTTGTGGCTAAAAAATAACTTGCTAAGCTGCAAAAGATGACTAAAACAAACATACCAATATAGCGCTCTCTTTTCTTTTTTGACTTAGAATATACAAGCATACATACATTTACACATTTACATTTGAAAGAATATTTTCTAATTGAGTGAATGGAAAACCTAACACAAAAGGTGTTTAAGTCAACGAAATGAAAATTGATTTAACTCTTGTCATTAAAACAGGCAACAGAGCTTGGTAAGCAAATGAAGTATTATTCATTTAAAAATTAAAAAAAGTAACGCTTTTTAACAAAAATTTCATTTTTAAGACAAAACGTTTTGAGTCAAGTTTAGTTTAATTTGTTTTACCGGAAAGAAAATGTTAAAAAAATGTTATGTTTTGTTAATTGTTTTATTCTACATCAAGCAATCTTTGACTTTAAATATGACTGAAAGCCTGAATGGAATTATGTCTGATAAGAAATTTCGTGCTAATATCGTATCTTTTGAGCCAGTGGGTCAACAGATACTTTTAGGTCTAGATTTTTTGATGCCCTTTCTCAAAGTACCAATTGAAAGAAAATTGGATGCTAATGGAAGTGAGCCGGTAAGTTTTATTTAAAACGTGGTATTCTATATATGTTTTTAGTTGCTTAAGGAGTGTAAACATAAAAATAAATTTTAAATTGATTCGTTCAAATAAATAAAAAAAGGAGAGATTTTGCAGGACTTCTTATAAAATCTTCAACAGTTACAAAAAATGAAATGCGAATATAAATAGACTTTCGTCCTTTTTTCGTCCGTATGGTCAAAATTTAAAAAACAAGGAAACCAATATTCAGAATTTTTGGGATATTTGGAACGAAATTTGAATTTTATTTCTATCTTTATTTGTTTGGAAGTTGCAAAGTAAACTTGACACTATTAATATAATATTTTTTTCTATTTTACCCCTTAGGGTTCAAAATTTCGAAAAAGCGCTAAACTTGTTTATTTTTAAAGCAATATACTTTGATTTTTTAATTTCATTTCATCCATGGTTTATAAATGAATCATTCAGTCACTCAGTCAACCCTGTTCTTTTCTATATCGGTACCCTAATATAGAAAAGCCCTAACTTGCATCTTTGAGTCGATTCTTTTTTGCTTATGGTGATATATAAATACGTACACTATTTATCAAAATAAACGAAAATCTTTAGCTATAAAACAAATACGAGTTAGGGCATTTCTATATTAGGGTAAAAATATATAGTAGATAAGGTAGCCAATGAAAAGCTTACATACTCTTAATTTTATTATTCATGTGAAAGGTGCCAAAAATAAAGCGGAGAACTCCATTAATTGAAAAAAAAAATTCCAAAACGTAGCACATATGACAAATGGTTAAATTGTTTTTTAATAATAAAACAGATCTTTAACGCTAAAGATCATTTCCATGGCTCAAGATCAATATTAGCCAAGAGTGTCTCGGGGGGACGTACACGAATCGGGGGTTATAGGCACACAACAAGAGCACAAAAAAACAATAACAAAGAAAGTAAAACAAAAAAAAAAAGTAACAACAACAACGCATGTTAACATTGTATTGTTTTTTAAAATAATAAATTCAGTGAAGAAGCACCCACACACACACAACGCTGCTATAGATATTTGTACATTAGTTTGATAAAAACATTGGAGCACTTTTTTTGCGGCAACCATCTTACAAGCAAATTTTAAAAATTTTTAAACAAAAATTTTCGCTAAAGAAAACCCAAAAAAAGTTTGTTAAGTCAACGAAATAGAAAAAAAGAAAATTGATTTAACTCTTGTCGTTAGAAGAGGCAACAGAGCTTGGTAAGCAAATGGAATTTTTTTAAAAGATTTTATTTTCAAGATACAACGTTTTAAGTCAAGTTTAGTTCAAATCTGTTAAGCAAAATGAAAGTGTTTAAAAAAAGTAATATTTGGTTACTTGTTATAATCTACATCAAACAGTCTTTGGCATTAAATGTGACTGAAAAGAAATTTCGTGCTAATATTGTATCTTTTGAGCCAGTGGGTCAACAAATACTTTTAGGTTTAGATTTTGTAATGCCATTTCTAAAAGTACCAATTGAAAGAAAATTGGATGCTAATGGAAGTGAACCGGTAAGATCATTTGAACTACAAAAATATATTACAAAGTATTCAATGATTGGTAATTATAATAGCGCTTATTACAAAATGTTGGCACCAAAATAAATATCAAAAAAAACCTTTTATCTGTATATGTAATCAAATGTACTAACAAACATATTTACTTAAAATTTTTAGGCTTTAATCAATATAAATACGGCAGCTGTAGTGTCCACCGGTTTGTTGGCTTCATCCAGTATTTTAATATCCTACATTTTTAAAAGGTATGTAACTCAAGGCGGTGATAACCAATCATCAAAGAAACGCAGATCTGAAAGTGAATTTCTTAATCAAGAATTGTGGAACGTTTTAAATAATTTCAAATTGGTTTACAAAAATTCTTCTGGGCCCAGAGTTGGTAAGTTCTTACTTTTAATTAAACAAATCTTTTTCAAATTTTATTACTTTTCAGACACTTCATTGGCTGGTCTTTTCAAAACAATTGATGAGACATTTCAGGAGAACGATATCGATCTAAGTTCGTGTATACAAAAAGCCATCTGCACACGCATACAACTATCTGCATATCGTGTTAATGAGGGCAACTCATCAGGCATTGATAAAATTGTCGATGGTCTAATGGGCATGAAATGGTTAAGACATTACTTACGTCAGACTTCTTTAAAAGATGCTGTCGATTCTAGAGATATTTTGTTATTTTCCAACCATCAACAAAACAATATTCACTGTGACATTAAGTATCCGCAATGTAAATGGTCTATTCCAGAAGATAATTTGGTTCATATATTAACCACTCATTTGAAATTTACATAAAAGGATGTGAATTCCATTGCAAGTTGCTATGTTAAGGCCTGATGGTAGTTTTATAATGTTATTTGAAAATGATTTTATTTCTTCAAACAGGTTTTAATTAATAATTTTTAATGATTTGCTGCACTTACCATTACTGTTGTATACTTTCCTTATCCTATATTTATAAACAGCTTTTTAAGTTAAACAAAATTTTTCTTGAAAATTTTATATAAATATTTTTTAATAAAAACGTTTTTCAATAGTGGGGGTTTGTGTTTTAAATTCCTGAGCTTAAGTTCGGTTTGCTTCTCAAACCGGCATTTTTACTTTTTCAAAGTGTGCAAATATAAATTTTAGACTTTAACATCTAGGTGGCTCGTCCCACCCAGTTATGGATAAGACTTCCTCGTGAGTATTTTCCCTATTCTCTTTTCCATTCGGAAAAAAATTTTCCGAGAAATTTCTCTCTTTTCCCACATAGAAAACAGCTTAAAGCAAAACAGCTGACCACGAAAATTTTAAATCCGCTTTTCCGCAACACTATTCTCCCCGTTTTATTTAACTTTTTTGCAAATAAATTGTTTTAATACCCTTTACATAAGTGATAAGGGTATATTTAAGTTTTTCATTCCGTTTGTAATTTCTTTAATATCCATTTGCGACCCTATGTATGTATCTACCTTACACTTTCTTGATCCTTATAGATAGGAAATTCGTTATCGCCTTGCTAATCTGTTCGTTAATCTGTTGCAATCAAGTTTCTCAAACCCCTTTTAATTTGTCGGACCTGTTGATCGTATCAAAATATCAGGTATACTTGAGAAAACTTTGCTTTAGAAATTCAGCAAAATCCCCCGGTAACTGACAGACTGTTAATTTCTCTAAAACTTGCACAGAAACGTAAAATATGAATGAGATAATAAATAAACAATTTTAAAAAAATCATGATTTCCATATTAATGTGTATTAGTTGACCTTTATTTTTAGATTGATATGTTAATAACTTATTGGTTCGGCTTGAGGTCAATAATTGAATATATTTGTTTAACCACAAAATTGAAAAAACAAACAAATTATTACTTTGCAATTATTTTATTTTCCCGATATTTCAAACTTCTTGCACAAACTATTTACCGCCAAGATCTCATACGAACTGTGAATAAACCTCAATTTTATGTTTAAACAAATATTGAATTATTGACCTCAAGCCGAACGAATAAGTTTTTAACATATCAAAAGTTATGATTTTAAAAAACTATGAACGAGGATGTTAGAAGTTATTTTAAAAGACACATAAAAACGCTTTATGTGAATCCAGCCTTAGTTAAAAATAAAGGATCACCAAAAGTAAAATCACTCATACGCTACGTTGCACGACATTTAATTGAAATTGAAATGAGTTTGTAAGATTTAAATTTTTATGCTGTAAATAAGTAAATGGTTTTAGTTTATTTATAGCTTGAGTTTTATTTTCAGGACATCAACAACTGCCATGAAGTTGTACCTACATGGGTGCAATGTTAGACCGTTTCCCCTTAATTTTTTCCTTACAAACATATTTGTGAAACATACTTACAGCCTGTCCTCGCCCCCTAACAGGGTTGCCATACTAAGTTTAATTTTTTTAATCGCTTTTACAGCTTCCAGGGTGCTCCTAAAAAGGTCAAATATAAGACCGACCCCAATTAAATTTTACTCCCCAGAGTCGGCTTTAGAGAAATAAAGTGTTCCCCTCCCCAAAGGAATTCCTAAATTGATTTTACCTTCTAGCTCCATGGCCTAGGGGGCTCTCTACAAAGTTTAGGAAATTGAAATAAATCCTCCCTACAGCTTTCAGGGTGCCCGTGGGTAGGTCAAATGTAGGGCTGACTCAGTAATGAAAAATGTATCAAAAAAACTCTTTAGGGGTAGGTACTTTATTGTACCAAATGTTTTTTTTTCTTTTGTTAACAAAAACAAAATATATCAAAATATTCTTACAGATATTAACGCGTAGAAAAGTAAATCTGGTCTTTTGTTTGAAGAAATTTTAAAAATGAGTAGTAAAACGCTGGTAGTTTTCCCGGAAACCCTATTTAAAAAGAAAAATTTGGAGCCACATTATAATTTAATTGTTTATGTAACATTTTGTCCGTTATGGTTTAAAAAGTTTTTACAAACTTTTTTTTTATTTTATCGTCTTTTCGAATTCATCTTGGCAAATCTCTTAAAAATCTGTCATTTGGAAAATCGTAAAAATTAAAAAAATTGTGAGAAAGGATGTGTTTTATTTTTGCCAGGTATACAAAGAGGACCTTTGTTGACTTAGTGAACTAGTAAATTGCACATGTTATTTTTTAACTTATAATTATTTTCTTGCTTTAGTTGTCCCAAAATGTCCCAAGAACAAGTTTAAAAATATTCGAAGTAATAGCTTTTTTCATCTTCAAAAATTTTTCGTATTTCGTTTGGGACAGTTTTCCTTATTTATGGCGCTACCATAAAATAAAATTAAAAAAAGTGCAGTTTTTAAACCTTTTGCATGATTAATAAAATTATACGCTAATTATTGTTAACGACTCTATAAGAATAAATATTTTCGATCCTACCCTATATAAATCAAGTCGTCATTGTACGAACTTCTTAAAGCTCAATTAGGTTTAACTGGCCCGTTTTTAAAATTCCTGCTACTGCAGGAACAAAAAATTAAATTTTTTTTCAAACTTGTAAAATACGACAAGATAACTCCGGCCGACGATATCTGAGTCTTCTGATTGCATTTCTTTGTAAACTGTATATATAATTAAAAAATTATATTCAACCTATGTTTTTGTTGATCTTAAAATTACGATTTTTAAACCTGCATTTTTTTTGTCACTGAATATCTTTTGAACTCTTTTATTACAAAGTAATATTTCAAGGGCTTCACTTCTTAACAACCACATGAAGAGAAAAAGGTAGCTGACGAGATGGCAAAATAAAACCTTTTTTATGAGCCGTTAATTTTGAAAGTGGCATAAGTCACTTTATAAAATAATCGAGTTAATGGCAATACTAAATACTATTGAACGGTATTCTTTCATATCTTTTAATATCTCGACTTTAAAAACAGAGTGACTTATACCACTTTCAAAATAAACGGCTCATGTGTTAACTATAAAATAAGTATGAGAGTTTTAAAATAAGTTAGAGGAATAACACGGTATTTTCCATCATTCAATACTATCAAAAAAGTATGATCGTATTAACTTTTTCATCACTGGGCTGACCCCAACTCATTTTTCCTTGCAAACATTTTCTTAGACCATACTTACCGCCTATTTCCACCCTCTAAGCGGGTTCAAATACAAAATTAAAAAAAATTATGGTAAAAGCTCCCATACGTTGTGAAGGGTACATAAGGTTCGGCACAGCCGAATATAGCGCTCCTACTTGTTATTATATTATGTTTAAATATAACAATCATACTTACTTAAAATTCTTTTAAAAAATAAAAACTCAAAATTTTGTGTAATATTTAAAATCAAAGGGCCATATTCATAGACAATTTAAAATCAAATAAAAAATTAAAATATACTTTAAACACTGATTTTGTATGAAAATTTTGTTTAAAAAGTCTACTTTAATTTTAAAGTCGTTTTTAAATTGTCTATGAATATGGCCCAAAGTGATTTATGAATATTGTTTTTTATTAAACATACATGTAAGTTAAAATTTTTTTTTTATAGGTAAACGATAGAAATTATTTTGTAGTAAAACACTGAACATAATTTGTAATATAATTTTAAAGTAGAATATACATATGTATATGTTTGTTTGTATATGCAAAGAAAATTAGAAAACTATTTTTAAAAAAATTTTAACAAAACTTTAAAAGATCGACAAGACAAAAAAAAATTTGTTTTTTTTTTCTTATTAAAAAAATTATAAAATTCAAAAACACATTGAAAAAATTATTTAAATGCATATTGAAAAAGTTGGCAGAGCTACACAGAAAAAATTTTTTGACAAAAACGTTTAGCTTGGTGTACACGGATGGAAAAGGCTAAATGCTACATGTAGCTCTTGCGTTATTTTGTCGTTATTTAAAATTATTACGACTTATTTAAAGTCAAGGCGAATTCATAGAGAAGGTGATCTCGACAGATCAGCTGACTATTTTTTTCTTATGCAATTTTCCTAACAATAAGTAAAAAGTTTGTCTTTGTGCTTCTTCTTGATTTAAAAGAATTACGCGTCGGTTAAAATTTTTAAAGTAAATATTTAAAAAAGTGTTTTTAATTAACAAATATAAAACTAAATGATGCGTTCTTGTGCTTTGTGCAAAAAAAGTGTAAAATTTGTTTTATTTACGTTTTTCTTCTGCAAATAATTTGCGTTTTTTTTAATGATGCCATATAATTTTGACATTGTCTGCACGAATTTTTCGCCCTGCTTTTGCTGCGTTCACCTTGTATGAATTCGCTTTGTTTAAAGCAAAGAAGCTTTAAAATGACGTCAAAATTACGACAGAGTCAAGCGTGTATGTAGATTTAACATATCGCGTTCTAGAGGGTTTAGAATATGTCAATATTTTTTCAGAATTATTTTTGAATTCATTAAAAAAAAAGACAAAAAATATGTACTTTTTATTCTTTGTTGCTTAAAAAGAAAATTAATGTGTCTTATAAAATTGTTAAAAAAATGTTTAAAAAATATAAAATTCCAATAAAAATGTATAAGAAATTATGTTTTGGTTTTGCGTTATTTTAAAAATTTGTTATGTTTTTGTCGGCAAATTTATTCTGCTTCCTTTTTATAACTGTATATGTATGCACGAAAGCATGGTACAATTACCTTACAAGGTACTATCGCTACGGCAACAACTACAACCAACTCGATACCAAATTTATGAAGTTGTTGTAAAAGCATTGTCGTTTATGTCAAAAAACGTACTGTTTGACAGATTTAGAGAGTGAAAAAACTCTAGCAAAAAATAGTCAGCTGTTGAATCGATACTACCTTGTAAGGTAATTGTACCATGCACGAAAGTATGTATATGTTTATATAGATAAAAAAAACAGCACGTCCAGCAAAAATACAGAATTTTTTTATATATGGATTTTGACATTTGTTAAGATATCAATGCGTCTGTTTTGGACGTTTAGTAATGGGGTTTCCGGTGTAAAATTAAAAAAAAAAAATGCCATACTAAAAACGTTTGTGATTATTTTTTACGGCTACAAACAAATTGTTACGAGGTGTCCATCTTTTACCATCGACATACATACAAATAGATTTACAGTTTTGTTACTACATTTACATTTTTTTGCTTAATCATAGTTTAGTTTTTAAAGATTTGAGTATAAAAAAGAGAAAAACCAAGAATGTTTATATTGTATGTGGAAAAGAAGTGTTTAAATGTTAATGAAATGTTTTAATTAAAATTTAACCTTCACCAATTATTTTTTGTTTTTGTTTTAATTAATAGTTTGTTTGTTTTTAAATTTCGTTCAAACTATGATTACATTTTTTTAAGGCTGGACTATGATTGACTTAAAAGCAAAATAAAAAAAAACAAATTTTTAAACAATAATTTTTTTGTTTTTAAAAATTTGCAATTTTACGCCTTAATGGATTAGCAATTTTTAAATTATTAAAAAAAATTAATTTAATCTAAGTGGATAAATACAGGTGGAAACTTTAAGATAAATTAATTATGTTTTTATATCAGACAAAGTAAAAGGTCAAAACAATTAATAAATGTATTTGACAGCAATTAGATCTCACAATTAAGGCGAATTCAAAATCAACTGTTTTCTTAACTTCACCTGCCTTAGTCCACCTAGAATTGAAGTTAAATAAAAAAATTGTTGTTTTTTTCTTAAATGAATTTAAAAATTTGTTTTAAAATATGAAAATAAGTCAATTATAGTTTAACCTCTGATTTTTTTATTTTTTTGGGAGGTTTTTTTTTCATTTCTTTTGTTGTATAAAATGTGTTTTGTATAAAGTTGTTTGATTACAATCTATGTGTGTAAATATTTTCACTTCAATTCAAAATTGTATAAGTTACAGAGAAGGGCCGGTAAAATGTTTTAGTTATTTAAAATTTTTTTCAATATATTTAAATTTACACAATGTATTTAAAATGTATATAACTTTTATTTTTGAATGTCATATTAACTTTTAATTATTTTTTTAATAGATTTTGTATAAGTTTTTCTCATGGTAAAATTTTTTATAAGATGTTGGCCACTGTCAAATAATTTATCAGGTCAAATGAGTTAGAAAATATAGTTTTGGCTTTTATTACTTTTTTTCTTTTTTATTTATGAAGTTTGACGCGCCAAGGTTTGGAGTTTTCTCTTTCATAACCAGGAAAGTGTCAAAACTTTACACATAAAAAAGAAAAAGGTAAGAAACGCCAAAGCTATATTTTCTTACTAACGTGACCTGATAAATTATTTGATCAGGTGTTTGCAGTTCGGAGAGAATTTTAGACACTTTTTCTCATGATGAAATAATGTACGGGGTGATTGCAATACGAAGTGACTCTCTGGAATTGACTGGAGTCAATATGTCCGTCCTGAATTGCAGCCACCTGGTAAATTATTCAACCATGCTCTTACTTTTTTTCTTTTGCTATATAAACGGCGTAAAACAACTCATCAGGCGGTAGCAGTGGGAGAAGAAGAAGTTTAAGTTTCTCTTATTTTTTTTATTTTTTATATGGAGCTTGACACACTAACGTTTGGAGTTTTCTCTTTAACCACCAGGAAAGTGCCAAACTCCATATATAAAAAAGAAAAAAAAGTAATAGAGACTAAAACTATATTCTCCCACTGCTACCCCCTGATAAGTTATTTCGCCATGATATAAAAAGTTTGACACAATCCCGCCCAGATTTTTTTTATGAACGATATTATGTCAAACTCAATATTTATAAAAAGCGAAAATTCTCTTCAAACTGATATTCATCTTATGCTTATTTTAGTATGGTTTTTATATAAAAAATTATTGTTTTTTTTTACTGTAACTGTATAGAACTTCGAAATCTAAACTAAATCAACAGGCCACTCGCTCAAAACATTTTCAATATCATTTTCTTGTAAATACTCTTTAGTATTTACGTGATAATCGTCATTGCATAGATCCATAAGAAATGGGGTCAACAAAGGATTACTGCTGTCCAAATACGATATAGACCTCTTGCGTTTAATCATAGATACTTCCTCCTCACCTTCACCATCCTTCTCATTGTTAATAATGGGTAACTTCTTTGCGGTCTCGATTTTTTGCATTAGCTTTGAAGTAGTTGCGGTTGTTGTTGTTGTTAATGCAACAGTTTTGGCAACGCTGGGGTTGCTATTGTCAATGTTGTTATCGATTTCTAAAGACTTTTTATTGTCATTATATCCTTTGTTGTTGCAGTTATTAACGTTAATATTATTTTTGTTGCTAGCAACATTAGCTGCTGTTGTCATTTCATACGTATTCATATTCAATTGTTTCTTTTGTTGCTCGTAAGGCCTCTTAAGGGGTGACATATTTTCGGCTGTATTTATGTCATCAAAACCACTATCACTGGCTGTATCAATAGCATCACATGGCATCAAGCCCGGTGGATTTGAGTCCTCATTGGTTATCAAACTTGCTGTGGGCGATGGTAGAATACCTGGTCCCCCTATCCAAGGATTATGACGATAATTACGTAGTACTGCAGTCGGTGAGGTAATGCAGCGTAACGATTCGTTCAATGAAGGCGAAATACAAAGGTCTGGCGATTGCATAGAAGACCTTGAGCCATCATCAACGCTTGCTATGATAACGTGTTCGGGCAATTCATTTTCCTATTACAAAAATAAATGAAAATCGTTATTAGCATTTAAAAAAAAAATTAAATATAAAATTAAAATTAACTTTCATGTATAACGAACAATTTTAATTAATTTTTCATTAGAACTATGTATGATTTTGCTAATTTTTGTTTAACACCTTGATACACTTAAGAGGTTTGCTTTAAAAAGTGAATTGCACTTTATGCGAATGACTTAAATATTTTATAACACGTTATTAAAAATAATAAAAAAAGATAAAAGTTTTGTAAACATCCTTAAAGGGAAACTGAAAACATTTAAAGGTGTAATTTAATAATTTGTTTCCATAAGCTTTTTTTAAGCGACTTTTAGATTTTAATAAGACTCTATTTTTAATTTTTAATTAATGTTCGTTACACAAAAAAGCTGTTACAAAATTTTGCAATTTCAATTTTAAAGGTTTTTATCTAAAAGCTTAAATGTTTGCGGATTGTGTTTTTTTTTCGTTTAATAAAACGCTGAAAAATATATAAAAACTGTCTTGCAAAACTTTTTTTAATTTTACCGACATATTAAATTTATTTTAAAAAAAATTCAGTTTAATAAGCTTTTAGACAAATACCCTTTAGACCGTTTAAAATGAATTAATAAAATGCCAAAGATAATGATTTTTAAAAAAAAATTAAATTAATTTTAATAAGTTACAAATATATATAATTTTTTCACAATTTTTGTTATTTGTTTGCAGTGAACTGCGTTTATTTTATTTATGGGTGTTTTGATTGTCAACACTTTTTTTTAATTTGCCTTTTATTTCATGTTATTATAGGAAAACTTAAAATATTTTTAAAAATAAGAAAAAGATATGTTTTTTTATACAATAATATGTTTTCTTAAATAAAAAACTTATACATTAATATTTTTTTTTTTAAAACACATACATATATAATAATAAAAAATAATAACAAAATTAAAGTTTTCTAAAATAAAAATGCGTTCTTACAGTAACTGTTTATATATAAACTTGGTTTAACATGCGTTTAATCTCTTCGCTATCAGTAGTGACGGACTAGTTTAAATGGATTAATTGCTACAAAGTGACAAAGGCAAAAATAGCTTAATTTAATATAATTTAAATTCAGGGCGCCCTATTCGTAAAATGTAACTCCAAAGACAATAAAAAAATTCTTGAAAAAAACAAAAATAAAAAATTTTTTTATTAGCGACTACAAATAATATTTGTGTTCAATAACTTTCCAGTAATTACTAGCAACGAGAGAGTAAAAAGAAATATTTTCAAAATCACTCTCAAAAATATTTAAAAGTAAATGAACACTTTTACAGTCAAAACTTGCAAGCAAATGTATTTTGTTATTGTAAACTTATAAAAATTTAAAACTTTAATTTTTTTTCAAAGCATAATGACAGAAAGACTGTTTGAATAATTTCTGATAGTAAAATTTTTACTAGTAGAAATTGTCAGAAACATTTTTGTTTCTAAACATATTACGCTCTTTTTTGGCTCTCTAGCTGCTAATTTTTTGTGTACGTGAACACTTACTAGTAATGTTTATCGAAAATTATTGATAATTTTCTGTAAATGAACACACCTAATAATTATTTTGGAATTTTCAATAAAAAACGAATGTATTAGAAAACAGCGAAAAGTCAAAAAAATAATAATTTTTTTTTTTTAATTTAGTATTTATGTCAAGATAAACAATTATTTTGTGTTTTTTTTGCAAAAATAATTTTTATATTATTTAATTATTTTAAAAATAAAAAAAATAACAATTATTGTTATCATAATTGATTTTTATAAAAATTTAAATATAATAATTATTTCTGTAAAAAAAAATATTATTTTTGGACAAATATTTTGAAATCACAAAATTATTTTTTTTAGATTTATTCCTTTGCATACTTTTAAAATAGTTTTTGTTTAAGCCGTTGTCCTATAGGAAATGTCAATAATCAAACTATAGTGAATCACTATTGACGTTGTCCCTTGTACTACTGACAAGCTATACCCCAGGCAATGCTTTCTGCTATATATCCACTACTGACATTAGCACTATTAAAAAGGGATTATATGTAAAAATTGGAATTAGTGATTCACTAGTACCCTTAAGCAATTTTAGTACACAGTACTACTGACTTGCCATACCCCAGGCTATGTTTTTTTGCTATAGACATTTAACATGTGCCTGTCATTGAAAACAAGCATGAATTGTTCATGTAAATGACTTTAATAGCACAACTGAAAAAAAATTAACAATTAATAAAGACCATTTAATATCCGATACATTATTAGTTTTGGCGGCGAACTGAAGCGTTTATTTGCTGTTGGCAGTTATTTTTCATCTTATCAAAGCTAAATATAAAAATGTAGACGCGTTGTTGCCAAAAAGGCACCAAAATAGTCGACAAAACTGGTGGCATGGGTACACTTGTCTCCACGTCGCTGCAGAGTGCTTTTAAGAAATAAATTTCAAATTCACATGTTAGTTATTTCCCTGACCAATACGTTTACACATAAAAAAACCTTACGAAGTCTAATTGACAAACATTTTAAACTACAAATGTAATTCAATGTCACCAACTTTCACTTGTTTCCTTTTGTGACATGCACGAACAGTATTAAGTGTGAAAAAGAATTAAGAGAAGATAAGAACAAAAAAAAAAATACAAGAGCTGCTTTCACATGGGATGTATTGTAATTGCGTAAATCTAACAAATTTTGTCATTTTCGGAAGGTTTATTATTTTTGCTTTCGCTCCTTGTAAGAACAACGTCGTAATTATTAATCGCATTAACACAAACTATTAAACAAACAGTATTTACACAAAAAGCGTGAGGGAAAGTGCAGATAAATATTGAAGAGAAAGAAAGAAATAAACAGACCAACTATTTTAGCATGTGATAAGGATATACCTTTATCAGTTTGTCATTCCGTTTGTAAATTCTACAAAATTTTTATTTACAAATACAGACATGTTCGTCTGTACGTCTGTTGAAATCAAGTTTTCGAAGACAAGTCAAATCCGACGGACTACGTTTTTAAGTAAATCTATTGGAAATACTCCTAGAAACAAAGCTATTTCAAATCTGCAAGATTTGTTTAATATGGATCGAGGTTTTTTAATCGACAAAATTCATATAAATCAGTAAATATTGCCTCTGTTGCCACAAAACTTGGCACGGCTACCTTAAAGATGGCGAGCTTAATTGGAGAAAGTGTTTTAAAAGAAGCGGGGGAAGTAATGGCCGTCTATAATTGTATAAATTGTATGAAATTGTTCATGCACTACCTCTAGAAAACTATAACAACTATCATTTTGATTTAATTTTTCGACTTCAAACTTGCTACAGAGTAGTTCTAGCATGATGTAAACATTTTTGATAAGAACAAGGAAAGCGGTTATCCCCATACAAACAAACAATTTTTATGAAATTTTTAATAGCCCCATTTCGGAAACTATAACATATATCGTCTTTAAATACAATTAATTAAGTAATTGTATAACAGTATCTCCATTTTGAAAAACATAAGTCGGATAGGAGTAAAAGGTAATGGCAGCCCCTATACAAAAAATCTGTTTTTTTTGAAACCTTTGATCTCAAACCTGCTAGAAGGTCGTTCTCTTATATTTCTTTATTTTGAAAAAAAAAAATATTTATTGTTGGAGTACGGGGACTAATATTCTATCATTACCTATAAAAATGGGCAGACTTTATGAAGGTTTTTCTTTTATATCAAAACTAGAAAAGTCATCGTCTTAAAACCCACAAAGTAATTTTATTATAATAATAGTGGTTTGAAAACAACCAGACTGGAGCACATGATTAAGTATACAAAAAGACCAATGCAGATGCTATAAAAGATGCGGCATAGCGTTCTGACTTGTTTTTCTTTTTTTGCTGCAAAATTTTCAAACATTACAAACTAAAGAAAAATCAATAAATGTTCATGCACATTGCCTTAGTTTAGCTGTTAAAGATTTTACTTGACTGGATTAAAAATATATATTTTGTAGTTTGTGTAAATGAAATGTTTGAAGCGCGTGTAAGAAATAAAAAAATTGAAAAAAAAACTTTTAGCTTTTAATTTTATTTCAAGATGCTGAATCGGCTCTTTTTACTATTATTTTTTATGATTTGAAACAGCAGCATTGAAACATAAACAAGTATAAAAATCAGACAAAATGGGCAAATTGTGTAGCCAACTTGAACTAAGAAAAGGAAAACGCAACAGAGCTACGAATAGAAAATTGAAGAAATGTTTATAGAAAAGGCTCAAATTAAAAACACTAATTGCTGGTCAATTAAACTCGTATGATGCAGGTTTATGAAATGATTTAATAACAAAAATTTTTTAAGTTTTAATTTATTAAAAGTTATGCAACAATTAACATTTTCTATATATATGATTTAAAACACCATACACTTTAAAAAATTCTAAACGAATTTTACTTTTTGGTAATTTCGTTTCAAAAGCTATAGAAGTTAAGGGGTTTTAAGGCCTTTCGGAAACCATTCAAAAATACGATTTTATTTTTTTTTTTTCATTTCAAAAACCTAAATTTTAAACTGATCTTCCTCTAATTTTCATTTAAGTAGACGAGAGGGGAAGAATTTCATTCGCCGCTTCTGACATTACCGATACATTATAAATAAATGTGGTTAAGGCGAAATAAAAGTGATGCCAGATTGTCGTTTTAGTTTTTTTAAGCGATTCTAACAAAAACAAGTAAGAGCGCTATGTTTGGCTCTGGCGAATCTTATATACACTTAGGCTTGTAAGATTTAATTTGCCCAAAAGCTTGATATTGACAAAAAAACTTGATTTTGAGAAAAAAAAAATTGACAACTAAAATCATTAGTGCTATTGTTTCTTTATTTTAATTTTTTTTTTTCATAAAAATTATTAGAAGAAAAACAAAAATATCATAAAAAGTAAAAATTAAAAGCAACAATTAAAAAACAACAAAAATACAACAATAAAAAGTCAGTACTTGTTTCGTAAAAAGATGGAATATAGTCCTTATAGATTTTTAAGAAAACTTAGGAGTTACTTAAAAATATAAATATTGATACTATTTATATTGCCACTTGAAAATGTTTGAAAATTTTTGCAATCCTCATTAAAATTTATTTTTATAATTTCCCGGCTTTTATTAGGTTCTAATCCTGTCTTCTCGAAGAACACAGTAATCGGCTACAGTTTATCATTGTCAATGCTATTTGAAATGCCTACTACTGCGGAAGCTCTAGCAGCTTATTCCAAGTCAGAAGGGACTTTTTATATTTAAACAGGAAATTTAAAACTTGTAAAAAACTTGACATATCACTTTTCACTTGACACTTGACACGCATTAAAAAGTTTGACAATCAGTCCAAATCAGGCCCGTCTGTAGAGGGAGATTTATTACAATTTCCCGAACTTTGTATAAGAGCCCCCTTCGGCGATGGAAATAGGGGGTAAATATGTTTGAAAGGGAAAACTATTGGGGGCCAATGCTATACCATTTTTTTTCTAAGGCCGAATCTGCGGAAGTTATAAGCGTTTTTATATAATTTTTGTAAATTTTGTATGGCAGCCCCCTGAGGTGATAGGGATAGGGCGTAAATATGTTCTAGGAATATGTTTGAAGGGAAAACTAATGGGGGTCTGTAATACATTTTATTCCGACTCCGGGGAAGTTATATTGGTTTTTACCTTAATTTTTGCATATTTTGTATAGTTTGAAAAGGAAAAATAAATTAGGGACAGTCTGACATTACAACCGTGTAGGGGCAACTCCGGGGCAGTTGTAGGGGTTTTTTTTTGTACAATACAAATTTTAGAGAAATAAAAAGAGGTAGTCGTGGTTGCTGGCTTATATGTTTGTCAGTTATCGGGCAATTTTGCTGAATTTCAAATAAGAAAATATACACTTTATGGAGTCGCAAATGGATATTAAAGAAATTACAAACGGAATGACAAACTTTTATGTTTACTATTGTCACTAATGTATAGAGTATAAAAATTGGGCAAATTATTATTCAAACAACACAAATCAAACTTTGATTACGAATTGTTAAAGCTGGCATCCCTCTTCCATTTTTATACTAAATAATAATTATTTTGGTTTTAAAGAAAGCTGTTTACTTTCTATTTTCTACTGTTACTACATACAAGCATGTATTTAGTTTAAGGATATCTAACTTTTACTTCTTAAAAATATTGTTAATTTTTAACAAATGCGGATTAAACCAATGCAGAGTTTTATTTTAGAAAATGTATTAACACAAAAACAAAAAGAAAAACATTTTAAACACATTATTTAACGAAACTAATATAAAAAAGGAAAGAAGTTCCTTTCTAATTATTTCTTCGAAGTCAAGTCATTAGTGTCAAATATCTTAAGTCTTATATGTATGGATATGCATGCACCCAGTTCGCAAAATCTTCAGACCATCATTAACGACAGTCCATTACTCGTCAAACAAGGCATATAAGGGACAGTGATCTATATAATTAATGTATCGTAAACATAGACTTTTTTACATTATCTTTGAAGACGATATAAATGAAGAATCTCGTCAGTGACTAAATTAAATAGATTATATCATCTAGGACAATTTGACCAACTGGGTATACATTAACGTAGTACGTATTATGTTTAGATGGATGAAAGTTGTGAGAAATGCTTAGATTATGTACACGCACATACATTCATACATACATAAAGTGACCATGTTTTTCCGGGTCGAAACCAGTGGCCGAATCGATGATTTCGAATCGAAATTGAATTTTTATTAGAATTCATATATTTAAAGAATTGACATGTCGATCAATCAAGTAAAATTTCGATTCGAACCGATGCACTGTGGTCGGAAATTTCATTTCGTTGGCCAAAAGTCAAAATGTTTACACTCACGAAATATGTTTTTGTTTTTAAAATCTAGTAGTCAACACTCTAAAACAACCAAAAATTAATTTTGTTATTGTAATATGCAATTCACCGTTATTCCGTGAGTCATCGAAGTTGAATTTGTTTGCTTCATTTGTAAACAGAATTGCGTTCGGTGTTTTATAAAGCTTATTTCATTTGCTTGTAAAAGCTGAAAACAACGCGTGTTAAATAAAAGTTCAAATGGAGAACGAAGGTGATGGTAAGTTTATTAATTTTGTAAAATATAATACTCAGAAATTGAATACTCAAAAAAATAAAATAACTTTTTGCAAAAGTCTTTAACCTTTTGGAATTTATTTTATTTTTTAAGTTTGAGTAAGCTTAACACATTTTGTTTAGGAGTGTTAAGCATAAGATTAAAAACCAAAATTACTTTGAAGTGTTTAGTTTTTGAAAATGTTTATCTCGATTTGCGGTTTTTTGCGGTTTTTGAGTAAATTTTTTTTTCAGTCGTAATTTGTTTACAGAATTCAGCAGTTTTTGATATTTGTTTGACCCAGCAGAAGAAAGGAAAAAATAAGGACGCACTAATAAAAGGAAGTATTTGCGACAATTACGGGTAACTTCGTATCAACAGAAATGATATTTAGCTACGGTTTTGACAGCAGCTCCGGTCAATCTCAATAAAAGCAATCTTAACTTGATTAAAGTACATCACGAAATTCTGATTCATGTCTTTTGTCACGAGTGAAACGTATTTAAATTAAAGAGTTTAATAAAATTTTAATATTTTTGCAAATACGTGTGAAAATCATATTTTCAATTTCCAGAAAGAACATATTTACTCGTAAGTACCGTATATTTTCTCATTTAGAACTAAAAAGAATAAAAACTCAGAAAGAAAAGAAAAAAAATTGTATGTGAAAATTTTTTTTTTAAATTTAAATTTTAATGTTGCTAATTTTTTACAAAAAAAATGTTTATTTTATACAAAAATACTTAAAATATACTGCAAACTCAAATTCCAGTTAAAAATTCCGTTTTTTTAAGTTTTAATAGTTTTGGCCAAGAAAAGTGATTTTTCGACCATAGTGCGATGCGACGATTTGGCCCCAGTACGCTTTTTAGTTTATATAGTCTTAAAACCACTTTCAATTAAAGCGATCGAATTAAAATCACTTCCTGAGTCAATTGAAGCATGTCTGTGGCGTTTTTAAATATGTATATTTGATTCAGAAAATAAATTTTCCAAATATTTTCTCATAATTTTGGGAAAACTTAAAACTAGATTTGAGGTTTTAAAATAATTTTAAAACACTTTCTGCTGCTAAAAAATTCTTAACTATAAGCTATTCGTTTATTGCAAAATTTTAAAAATGTTTTCAATTTTTTTTTCTGCTGGTAAAAGAGTTCAGTGAAGAAACATATGTTTTCTAATGTAACTAAATAAAAAAAATTTTTTCTAAAAGTAATTTCTTAAAATTATTCAGTATATTCAAAACTACTGAACTTTACTGAAAAAGTAAACGAATTAACCTTATTTACTTCCTTTAAAACAATTTAACAAGTTTTTTGAGGCGAAAAAAATTTAAAAATAATAAATTATCTTGGAAAACAGTACAATCAGTACTTTTTTCAAAAATCAGTACATTTCTGTACGCAAACTCTGTACATTTACTGATTAAATCATTACGAACGGTCACCCTATACATACATTAATATTTGTTGTATGCTGTCTAGCCACAATTGTTTAAAAGTATCCAGTTTATAGGATTTCTTTGTTATTGTCACTACATATCAATTTAATTGTCACTTCACAATATTGACAAGAAACTGTCGGACATTATTTTTTTATTTTTGCGATTTTATTAAAGTTTTAAGTTTTTTTAATGAAAACAAACAAAGTTTGGTCTATATTATGTAAGTAAAAATGTATTTCTCTTTAAATAAATTATATTTATTTGGAAAGTTGGGTCGCACAAGTAATTAAAATTTTTTTTGTAAGAATATTAGGGGTAAAAGGCAGAATACCAACTTGAATTGAAATTGAAAAAAAAACATTATTACAATTTGGAATATTAAAAAATTTTTGTTAACCTTTTTTACAAGTAAGTTACTAATCAAAAAAATTAAATAAATAAGACCCCTGATTTTACAAATCACTTCATTTTATGATAAAAAAAATGCATGTTTTTTAATAAACTCTTTTTAAAGCCCCACCCACTAATTCAGATAAAAGGAGAGCAAAATAGAAATTGTTTTATTTCTTTTTAAATTTTCCATGTTTTTTTTTTGCCCAAGAAATAATTAAATATGTTTATCAGTCAATAAAATGTGTTGTGGTACAATGTCACAATGCATTTCAAAAAATCCTTCATTTACATATGCAAGTTATTTCTAACAAACTGTGAATTAATATTCACTGTTTTCAATTATAATTGGAATTAGGATTTTAACCTCAATCTAGAATATGGAAATTAATGATACTTAGAGGATTATATGTCGTTTTCAAATATTAGTCTGACAACAAATTGATTCCAAGACAAGACTGATTATCTATTGTTTTAAAGTATGCAGAGCTGTTCACACAGTCAAGCAAAAGTAAGAAATGCTAAACCATATAATGTATTTGTAGGTTTCTTTACTTAATTCGCAGTTGCAGAAAGCTTTATATTTATACAGCTTCGTTGATAAATTTTTTCTTTTAAGGTTGACGTCTTTTTCAAAAACATTTATTTATCTAAAATTTTGTTATATTCTATCAAATATGTTCTGAAAATCACTTTTTGTGAAAGTGATTTAAAATCACAAGAAACACACAAAACTTTTTGAGTTTTTGTGATTTTAAACCGGCCAACTAAATGCCTGCCAATTTAGAATTAGTTGATTATACTTTCAATAACCTTATTTTGAATTATGCAAAAAGTAATTTAATGAACAACTTAAAATTACAATTGTAATTTGAAGCCAAGTGATTTTCAGAACATGCCCGTAAATTATCCGAAGTGACATATTGGCAATTCCATTTTGATAGTTGTGACTATTTTAGTTACATTTTGTTAATATAAATTGAAAGTAAACACTAAAATTATGCACAACTTTGAAGTAATTAAATTGAAATAATTAATCAATATCAATTTAGTTTCCAGTAAATAAAAAAAGGCTTTTAGAATTTTAAGAAGTTTATTTGGCAATTCTAAGCATAACCTCTAAAGTAATGTCAATGGAAATATTGCCAGTTACTTAACAGTAAGTATGTACTAGGCCTTGCGACATATTTAAATGATATAATTAAGGATACAAATAGAAGGTTTACAGAAAAAGGTAAAGTAATATTTTCAACTAAAAGTTAAATATCTGGAGACTATGTCAGGCAATAAGCAACCTTTTAATTCAATTGTAAGTAAATTTTTCTTATTTTCCTTATTTAATATCGAAAACATTTTTTAAAGTATCAACGACAAATAAGAAATTTTTATTGCTTTTATACAATAGTTGATGTGCTGTCCTTGTCTTTTGGGATTATTTTTTATAATCCTTAGCAAAAAAAATCACTTGCTACAAATAAATTTGATTAGTAAAAGGTTAAGGTTAACAACTACGACATAAAATAAAAAGAAATGGTTTTTATCTTCTGATTCTTAAAAAAAGGATATTGCGGAAATATTTTTCTTTAAGTTGACCTTTTTGTTTATCCCAAGACATTAAATTTTAAATTATAGTGGTGAAAAGTTTAAAGCTAATTTAGGAAAATTATATCATACTTTTAGGATTAGAACAAAAAGGGTTACAATGCATACCTTTAGGAAAAACTACGAAGAGGACAATTGTTTTCCTTCTTCTTTCTAGGAGTCATTGATTTTTCCTTAAATATTTTAATATTTTTACATGTAAGTATATTTTGTTTATTTCTATCATAAAAAAACTAATTTTACGTTGTGATGACTTTGCAGTATTTGGTTTACTTAGAAGAAATAAATATTTTCTGGTAATATTTAAAGAAACTTAATGTGAAAAAGTAAGCTTTTCTACCGATACTAACCCAGTAGAATTCAGGTACGGAGTTTCCTCATCAGTACTCTTTTAACGATAGTAGTGTTTTTGGTGCACAATGATCTTGAATTTCGTTCATTTGTCGCTTATAGAAATATAAGCGGCAAGATAAAAATTTAACAAAAGAAATTTAATAACTAACTTTCAATTGTATAATATCAATAAGAAAATAGCGTTTCATTCCATCTGGCAGATGAATGAAGCTTAACCGTTAGTCAGGTGTTGCCAAAGAGGCTTAAATACAAAAAGCATAGTGTATTTAAAAAATTTAAATCCCGACTGCTGCCTGTCTATATTTTTTTAAGGATTTGATTAAAACTACTCTACTCTGGCCCACGCATTAGTGAAAAGAATCTGAGAATAAAATTATAAATTTTTAAACTATGATTCTGTAATGCTGTTGAATAAATAATATCCAGCAAATCAAAATGGAATGCAAGTTAATTTATTTTTTTAAATAATATTTAAAAAACAGTGTTTATTTTTATTTTGCCTTTTTTTGTCTGATTAAAGCTAGTTAAAATTTTTTTAATGATTTTACTGCTAGAGCTGAGTAAAATAGAAACTTGATTGGCAACACTGTTCTACACTTTTGTAAAATTTTGTTTATTTCTTTTATTTTTCGCCTACTAAAATAGAAATAAGTTTAAAATGGCCACATCAACAACTGTGGTTATGTTTTTAAGTAGCAATGATGTTGTCAAAATACTCGCAATTGTGTACATATTAATGCATGTACATATTCTATTTTTGAAAGGTTGTCGTCAGTAGCCTGCAGCCGTATATGTGTTTATAGCATAATAACTCATTAGTTTAACCTTAAAAAATAAAACACAATTTTAGTCGGTTAGTAAATTATTGATTTATATTTAAAGGACTATTAAATATTTATTTATTTATTTAGTGTTTGTCTTAAAAACAGTTTAAGGTTTATTAAAAATATCTTCATTTCGTCTATATTAATCTACATATTATTAGAAGAATTTTTATATATTACTTGAAAATTTAAAGACTTTAATCATATTATATGAATGTATGTATTATACTAAATTTAATAAATGCTTTTTGTTCTTACGAATTAATATAATTAACTACATATATGAATTAATTTATAAATTTTTTTAATTTTTGGTTTTCAAATTTAAAAAGGATGGACAAGAGGTTTAAAAAAATAAAATGCAAATATTGCAATATAATTAAGGATTTGATCCCAATTTAAGTTTATTTATAGTCTTTGTTGTAGGTTAAACTAAACTAAATTTTGGATCTAAAATTGTTTCCATGCAAAAATGTTTTGTTTTTGGTAGCCCTAATAATACAATTAGTAATAACCATAGGTTATCCAAGTGTATAAAGGAAAAAGAAGATCAAAACAGTTAATAACAAAAAATTGATTGTTGAGTTTTATAAAGATTTTTGCATGTTCTTGTTTGTTTATAATAATTCTCAATAAGTTTATTGAAGTTTTTATATAAAAGCAAGAAAATAGTAATAAGATTTTTCAAGAATTTGGTAGAATTGTACTGACGATTTGGTATTAAACCAATAAAATCAAATTAAAATTCAGACATTTTTAGAAGGGGGTTTATGCTTTTATTTTTATTTTTAAACCAAATATTACCAATCTATTTTATATCGTTGTATTAATTTAATATATAAGGTAAAAAGCTGTCGTTTTTGAAATTAAAAAAATATTTGTTTAAAATTTAATATAACTTCACTTTATCATTGTCGAACTATACAAAAATTTATCCAATTTACAATCGGTCGTAGTTTGTAGGTGGTACAAAATACATTCACTGCAGTTGTGAAAATCCTACTGTTCGTTTTATTTCAATCTCAATTCATATCTTATTAAAATGACAGTATTCCATAATACGCTTTTGGTAAAGTTTAAGGGATAAATTCATAAATAAATTTTTGACTTTTTTAAAGTAATATTTAATTTATAAACAGGACCCTTATTGTTTTAATAATTAAAATTTGGTTAAAATAAAGTATAAACCAACGGCAATCTACAAAATTTGATACATATGTTTCCATACAAAACTCTTAACAATAATTGTAAAATGGTTGTAGAAATCGGGGAGTCGGTGCACATACAATAAGTTATGAATTGAACAAAAGTTTTGTTTATGAGAAATTAGGTTTGTTAAAATCTGCATACATACTTTATACGCATGACTATATATGTACAATTCAAATTCCTTTAAAATAAGGTTCATAAATCTTAAAACGACTCATTAGACTAAGTTCTATGTCTTGTAGTAATTTAATCATTTATCAAAATCTGTAAAAAGTTGTCAAAAATATATTTAAAATAAGAAACAAATAAACTGGTTAATGGAGAAATTGTGTTTTAATAAAAAATTGTATCATTACCAATTAAATAGGTAAACGATTAATCAAATTTGTTTAAGGGTGGGTGGGGTAAAGGGATTTTTTTAATGGTAAATTTTTGGATATGTTATACATTATATTATATTTAATTTAACTATTTAATATTTTTAATATTAAAATATATTAATAAAAAATTTTCTATATTATATAAATGTATAAGTACGACAAAGTGTATTTTTTTATTTTGTGATTAAAAATGTTATTAAAACTTTGTATTCGATTTGGAAACTGTTTGAATTTAATGAGGTATTATAGGTTATATAATTTACATAAAAGCTTTTTATGTAATTCTATTTACTTTTAATTGTAAAATTTTTAAAATGGCTAGTTTTTTTTATGATTTACCTTAATTTTAATTGGTACTAAGCTTATGTTTATTTTTTTTTTTGAATAAACACTTTAATAGGACTAAGCATTATACAGGCTTATGAGAGAGATTATTTCAAAATAGATGTTAAAAAGAACTCAATTCTGAATGCTTTTTCGATAAACACAATTTGACAGATCTGGTAAATTCTTTGACCATTTCGATTTTAACTATTGAAAAAGTTTGTTTTTGTTTGAAAAAGCTTAAAGGTTCATTTATACATGACATAGCAATACCACAGTTAACAGCTGTTCGAACCAAACTTATGGGCAACACTGTATTTGACTATAGGTGACTTACCATTACGCCATAACCATAACCATAAAAACCAATTGAGTTTTGATTGTTATGGCAATGGTTATGGCGTTATGATAAGCCACGTATAATTGAACCTTAAGTGTAAACAACTGTCACTTAAAAAATTTTAGAATGGCCCAGTTTCGGCTTAATCCTAAAAGTACACAATTAATAAATAAATTAATGTATAAACAGCGTATGCTATTGTTTTTATATTTTTAACACAGAAAACCATCAAAGCCCATAAAAAAAATATTAAAAATACATACAATTATTTCTTGTTCACTTGAAAAAATTATAAGCACACATTTGGCTATGGACGTGCTTGTTCAGTTTTCACGGACCAGCTGGGCTAAGAAATAAAACAACAAATATATTTCCCTTAAAAACTTTATAAGTATTTAAAAATTAATTTAAATGACATACGTTTAAACTAAATGTCCTCCTTTTACAATTAGTGCCAATATTTTTTAAAATCCTTATTAAATAATGATTTCAACTAAGACATAACATATATTATTTGGTTTATCTATTTTGCTAACATCAAGAGGTAAGTAGTATTGAAAATGCTATATTTTACTATATAAAATATACTGTTTGAGGTATGCTTGAGGTATTAAGCTTACATTTAATGATTTTTAAGTAACTATGAATAATTAATGAATTTGCTATTATTATTCATAATAAATATTATAAAAATACAAAGCCATAAATATAAATTTATAAGAGAAGCCATATGTTGTGCAATATATTGCAACAAAAAGATTATTTTTCATAAGAATTTATATGAAGTGAAACAAAATACATTAAAAAGGGCAAACCCGTTTTCGGATGACCCAATAGGATACATGATCTAATAAATAATTTTTAAACTATAAGTCCATATATGATGCATGCATCTAAATTGCCCAATATCAGTTCAAATGTTTTAGTTTTTAGCCCGTGCTACAACATTCTGACTACATATTAACAAAAAAATTGGCTTTTGTAATACATACTTATATACAAAAACTTAATCTTCTTAAAAACTTTGAAAACCAGTCGTTATATTTTTTCTTTTAATTTTTATAAACTATAGATTTAACTCTAATTTTGCTAATAGTTTTTTTATTTTGTATCTTTATAAACTTATTCATTACTAAAATTATGCTATACATTATAAATACGCCTATAAGTATGCTTTATAATATTAATTTTGTTTATCCTATATTTACTAAATTTTCTATTAAATCTTCTTTTAAAATTTTATGTAATTTTTAAAGAAACATTGAAACTTAACTATTTAATTTAAGCCTAGTCATATGCTACATGTATGAATATTTGTATATTTTTCTAAAACTACGCTCACTCCAAAGCCTTAACTTATTTCGAGCCAAAAAAATCGGTGTAAAATATTTGTGCTATTTTTTATTTTGCCTAGAGGTAGTTTCGTTATATTTTTTAACAAAAAATGTTTCTATTTTATTATTTTATCATTTTGTTTGATTTAATTTTCGAGGTATATTGTGTTTTACTGTGTTATTCTGGTGATTAATTGTTAATATAAAATGAGACGTAAAAAATTGAAACCGTTTGCTAATATATAAAAAAAAATAATTACTGTCTTAAGATATGATCAAGTGAAATAGAAATTCAAAGCGCGTGTATTTTGTAGTTAAAAAAACAAATAATAATCCAAAATGCAAAAAAATTGCACAAATACATACATGCATATGTGCTTTTTATTTATTATGTAAAGTTTAAAGCATAATTTTAGGGGTATAGATATAATTTACTAAAAAGTTTTGTTTAATGTTTAAGGAACATTTATTTTATTATAAAACAAAATTTGTTGTACATTAAACTTCCTTTTTAATTCTTCTAAGTTTATTGGCAGGAGTATTAAGTAATTTTTAAGGTTAAACATAAATGGAAGTTTTACGTTTACAGGCTATAAAAACGTAATAAATATATTTATTTTAGGGGCTGCTAAGGAAACATTGGAACGTTTAGATTCTTTGGAATACAATTATTTTCAACGCCAAACACCACATAAATATTAAAGCATACTTTAAGATGCTGCGCTTATATGTTGGGGGAAGATGTATATAGATTTTGTAAACAGCCTTAAGAGTTATATTAAAAATTCTTTAAAATTATCTTTAAAACGCAAGTCAGAAATTTATTTAAAAGTATTTAAAATATTTTTAATACTATGTTTCAAATCTTCAATAATTTTATAAAAAAGAGAATCCAACTTTGCTTAACTTTAATATTTGTAATTTTTTAATAAACAGCGTTTTTAGGCGCAACCATATTACAGACATAGTTAAGGCGAAAAACAATTTAACAACAATGCAAAAATAAAAACTAAAGAAATAAAAAAAATCTTAAGATATTTTTAGCCATAAGAATAATTTACGCTCAAGGCCTAAGGGCAACAAAAGATTACATAAACCTTTAAGTACGCCTGGTTCTGCATATTTATATCTTCTTTAAAAAGGGCTTGTTTTCATAAAAAAAATACACTAGAATTCATTGAAGCTAAAAAAAAAATATTTTTTTATTTTATTTTATTTTAGAAATTTCATCTTAATTTTTTCGTCCAATAAGACAACAGCCATTGTAATTCAAACCATTTTGAGATTGTTGTTCTATAAAAATTCTTCCATAAAATTTAATAAATATAATACAAATTTAAAACTTTTCTAACATTACAAAAATATGTGTTAAAAACTTTCAATAAGAAAGAAGAACAATAACAAAAATTACATACTTTTAAAATAAAAAGAAAAATACCCTAAAAGTAGGCAATAAAATCCTATATACACACACATGATAACAAAGTACATTACGGGAGGAAATAACAGCAGAGCACAATTTATTACAAACTGTAATAAGTAAACTAAGGAATAGGCTCTATTGAAGCTAAGTAAATTTAAATGCTGCAAAAGTACAAAACTTTAACAAAAAAATAATTAAGGAAATCAAAAATATATTAGTGGAATTTCTTTATTGCATTCGGTAGCTAGTTTTTTCTACATAACTGTATTAAAACTGTCAAACACATTTGCTTAAAAAAATGGCTTAATGCCTAAAGAAAAAGCATGTAGAACGTTAAAAAAATTCAAAAGCATATAATAATTATACGCCCACAAAGTGGAGAATGATTGCACTCTTCACAATTACTAATAGAAAATGAATATGTATGTATGTACATATTTAAACAATTTTACCGTAGATAATCGCTAAAACAGATAACCATACATACAAGCATACTTATGTGTGAATGTTTATTTAGCCTAGTGATGGAAAATTCGGTTCTATTCTTCTTTTTTTTTTTTTTTTTTTAGCAATTTTTGATAAGCGAAGTACAACGGTATTTCCAGAACAAAAGGATCCTGTTTTTTTCATTCACCATTAAAGTCATGTTTCATGTTGTGTCATAAGCCACATTTTGGCAAGATTATTCTTACAGCAGATAATCTGTAGTTGCACGAAAGCTATCAATAACTATGGTTTCACAACTGAAAATTTTAAACTGTGTTAATAATTCAGTCATCATGAATCGGTGGTGAAAATCACTTTAAATATATATTATATGTTCGCGAAGTTAAAACTCTGCCTAGTAATCAAGTAATTCTTTGGAATATTTTGGAGCGAATATAACATTTAAGAATTCAACAAATTACTATTAAAAAGATCCATTCAAATTAACTGATTGGTAAGGTTTAAACTCTAGAAACGTTATCGGTCCTTATTGATTTCGAAATAAGAGGAGAAGCTGCCGTTACAGTGAAAAGCAAGCGCTATCGATCCATGCTGTTAGCTGGAAGAGGCGAAGAAGCAATAATAAAAACATTTTAAAAAAATTATTCAGCTAAACATCAACGAAACTTGGTTCCAACAACAAAGCGCGACGCACTTGCCATACAGCGCGCTTAACAATAAATAAATTGGAAAATCAATTTGGTGATAACTTTTTTTCTAAATCTGGAAGGTATAACAAGCGACCAAAGTACAAGCCACCATTGTTAACATGAAGAGGAGCAAGGGGAGTGGTAGCCCATTACAAACATATAATTTTGAAACGCTATATTAGGGAAACTAAAAAAGCTAATGTCTTCCGCAGATTAGTTCTTATAAGTACAACATCTACATATGAAAATAACTAGATGGATACGAACAATTTTAGGAAATTTTTGATACACCATTACTTAGAAGCTGAAACAGTTATCGACTTTTAACTTGCTACAAGCTAGAGCTACCTTTCTATATTTAAAAAAAAAAAAACATTTGTTGGATAAAAGCACTAGAAGGGCTGTACCCAAAACAAAGGAACCATTTTAATGAGATTTTTGAAAAGCTTTGTCTCGGAAACAAGTATCGAGATTGAAACTACTATAAAGTAATTCAAATATTACAATTAAAAAAAACCAGGTTGATAAGAGCAAGGCTTTATACAAACATACCATTTTCACTGAATTTTTGAAACGCTATATTTCGGAAACTATTAAATCTTTTGCCTCTAGAGCTACAAGGTATTTTCAGATCACTTTAAGCCTACCACAAAGTAGTGATATTCAAAACATTTTAAAAAAATTTTGCTTAATCGAATCACCACAGAGAAAAATTATTCGCATATTTTTTTAATTGACGCATTCACTAAATAACATCACCATTTGAATTAAAAATTAATTGTCCCAATTAACTAATTAATTGTATTTAAAAATTATATGCCAACAATAATGCTGATTTTTGCATTTTTCTTTGAAGGTACACAAAAAGATCAATGAGAAGGGTTTTTCAGATTCGGCTGCTTCTTGTTTTCTTAAAAAAAACTTCTTCTTTTAAACTAACCTTTAATTAAAATTTTCTTGAAGATAGGAAACCAAAAAAATTAAAAACTTTTTTCTTAAGATAAAAAAATAAAAATTAAAATTTTTTATTCGATTATTTAAAAAAATCGAATAATCGATACTTAAATTTGTGTTCTACCAATAGATTGTGTTTAGAAAATTTTTTTAAAAGAAAGAATAAAAGATATTTTAAATTACGTTTTTAAATTAAAACGTGTATACTAAAGGCAATGAGATAACAAAAAAAAAACGCAAGTGTTTACTCCCTAAAATAGGCAGAAAAAATTTCACCTTGAATTAGGCAATATAAAATAATGACAAATACGTGCTAAGAAACCAATGGATAAATGAAAGTATTTTTTTTAGCGTTTAAAAAAACAAGCAACAATTTTTGTAATTTTCTTTTAAGTCTATAATTTACGTAAATCTGCAAAAATTCGCAGAAATTGAAAAAAACAACTGTTTTTCAATATGATTGAATTAAGCGGTAATTTTTGGCGAATTATAAAATATTAAATTTTCAAGGAAAGAACCGATATCAATAAGCGGAAAATTTTCCTTGTAATCCTACATCTTGTTTTAATATTTAAGGAGGAATATATAGATGTTTTAATATAATTTTTTTGGCATCATGCTACTTGTATTTGTATTTATATACAAACGCAAAAATATTTATAAACATTATTTTCGGTTTAAAAATTTCAATAAGATTAATTGATTTTATATAGAAAAGATACTAAATTTAAAAGAAGTCTATAAATTAAGCAATATGTTAACGAAATATTTCTTCGAACAAGTTCATTGGAACAAAAACAAATTCTAATATTGAATCGAAAGAAACTTTCATTAATCTTAAGTAAATCAGACTGTTAAGAATTTTATGAACTTGTGCCATAAGGCTGTAAGGATAAGACCTGTGATTGTGTCTGTACGCCCCACTTGGATTGTAGTAAAGCTTATTGTGAACTTTTTTTTGGAAGAAAAAATATTTTTTGAAGCTTATTTTGCAAAAAAATTAAAACTTTTTGACATTTGGTAAATATCCTCATAATTCTTTAAAATAACTTTTTAGTTTTATGAATGTTTGTGTGCTCAAATCCCATTGCAGGTATATAATAATTTTTCTAATATTTTTTGCTAAAACTTAAGATTTAAGGCCCTTTAATGGTTTAAGACTCAAGCCAGTAAATTTAAATTGTGCGAATTGCTTTTATAATTACAACCAAACCTGTAAAAATTATCATTATTAACAACTTTGTGTTAGTTTGGTTGACAAAAACATTACAAAAAACTACAATTCGTCGGGAACAGTTGTTTGGTTTAATTTTAATCATGAAACCAAATTTCACATTAACACTAAAGAAAAGTCGCGTTACAAACCATAATAGGGGCTTTAGAAATTTTGACGTTAAGATCATCTGTAAAATATTTTAGAGAACGGGAACAGTTTATTCGATAATAAAGTTGTCTAAAAACACAAAAAATAAATTTTAATGAAAAATGACGGGTGTGAAATTTTATTAAACATGCAATTCGAAAGCGAACTATTTAGCATTTGATGATTTTTAACATTTGTTAAATTATTTTTTTTTAAATAATTTCAATTAAGTCTTCTTTTAGTTGCAAGATATTTTTGATTTTTATTGAAAATTAGCAAAATGTTTTCTCCAGTTTATGGCCGTTTTACGTGGAATTATTTTTCAACGTGCACTCGTGGTGCACTTATTATAAAATTTAAAAATTTTTTTCAAGCCCAAAAAAAATATGTATGAAATTAGAGGTCGTTAATTTTAAGATAAAAAATAAATCTAAAAAAAATAATTTTTTGATTTTAATAATTTAAAAAAAAAATAATTATATTTGATTTTTATTTTTTTGGCAGATATAATTATTTTAAAATTTTTATTTAAATCAATTGTGATAACAATAGTTATTTTTTTGGTTATTTTTATTTTAAAAAAATTGAAACAATTACTGCTGCCAAAAAAAATCAAAAAAAATTTTTTTTTAATTTGAGAATAAAAAATTTAAAAAAGCAGTTGGTTTAAAAAAATCTGTATAAACAGTATGAAGCAGTGATGGCAAAGTGCTGGGTAGTGAGCACCGTATTTGCTATTTTTTTCAGGTACTCAATATTCAAAAGAAGTTACTTAGTACTTTCAGAGTTGCATTTCTAAATCTAACTAAACAATTTAACCGCTAAAATTAAACCCCTTTAAAATGCAACTATGTAAACAACACCTGTAAGTTGCAAAATACAATTGTCATGAACCTTGCAATTCAAAAAGTTCTTGAATTTAAGAAAGTAAAATAAATTTAATTTAAAACTAAAAACTGCCTTAAGTATTCACCCCTATTCTGCATTTCGATTCGAATCGAAATTTTCTCCGTCGGCCTTCTTTACTGTGGAATAGTTTAACCAAAAATAATTTTTTCTTAGTATATTTTGTGCTTTCGTCTTTTTGTACTAAAATCTTGTACTTCTTAATATTAAAATTGGAAAAATTTGTTTTTTATTTCTATTTAGGTATATGCGTATTTGCAAGCAGAATTGTAATCGAAACGCAGAATAACCCCCATTAAGTAGTATTAGGTATAAAAATTAAAAGTATTGAGTAGTATTGAGAAATGAAAAGAAGTAGAACTTGCCAGCACTAGTATAAAATTCTAAATTTTGGGGAGATTTCTTTGACGATCAACTTTTGCAAGGCAAGCTGTGTAATTCTTCTTTAAAACTGTACTGTAGTTTTAAATATAATTGAGTAATTTTCAATGTATGTCATCTGACTTATTGTTTTATTTTCGAAAATATATTGTTTTAACTTAAAAAGGTTATTATGTAGAAAAAGCGCCTTTTTAAACCATTTCACAATTTAAGAAATATAAGACAATACAACAAGAATACATGATAACATAGCTTGTGAATTGGCCAAATGATAACAAGACTCCTTTTGAATTCACTATTTTGTAAATGTACGAGTAAATATTTATTTACAACAACATGTTTATTTTTATCACTTAAATTTCACTCGAAATACAGACCAAGAAATATTGTGTGTTAAAGGAATACATTTTCTTTATGTTAAATACAATATGTACTGTAAAAATGGTCAAGGGGTTACAAAGGCAAAAACCTTGACCATTTAAGAGCATTAAAAAAACACTCCCTCTTTCATTTTTGCACGCTTATTATGACGAAAATATATGTAAGGATGCAGAGCAAAGCCCTTTATACTTGCTTTTATTAGCAGGACATCTGGAAGGCTTTTATAATAAAAAGCTAAAATGGTTTTTATTTTCCTCAAAATGTAGAGGTTTTATTTTCTTTAAGGAAGACTAACGAAATTTCTTTTGCGGCCTTCTGCAAGGCTTTAAAAGAAAAGTAAGTTAAGCTTAAGTGTGTTGTTTAATTTTTTTAAAGGTGTAAAAATTTAAAGCTTTTTAAATTAAGCACCTTAACATTGCGCAAAAATGCATCAGATGATGGTGATTCTACAACAACAAAATTGTGGTAAACAAAATTTATGCTTTCGTTGGCTCAGGTGTCAAAAAAGATATGTAAAAGTTAACAACTTTGACAGCCCAGGTGGTGCTCGTAACACCACCTGGTAAAGATAATTTCACCATGATACTTAATATACAAAGACCTTAACTCAATTCTTATTAAATAGATTTTTTTGCTCTTTTTTCTTACATATCCAAATATGCAAAAAAAAACTTTAATCAAAAAGACATTATAAAGGGCTTTTAAATTTAGCATATCGATATACTATATGCATAAAATATAGCTTTCATTAAAAATATAATATAAACCATCTACTTCTCCAATAACTTTTCGAACAGTATTAGTCGCCCCCACTGTAAGCTTGATAGCTATTTGGCAACTAATATTAATACTTTTTTGCATGAAAATATCAAAAAATTACTGAGATTTTGTAAAAAATCAATTAAATTAAGTTTAATTTTAATAGTTTTTGTTTGCTTCGGGATATTTTTAAAAACCTTATAAGATAACTTTTAAAAAATACACGCACTTGATTATTCGCGAATTAAAACTAATATGTAACATTAAATATAAGAACGCATTTTTATATTAGAAAATATTATTATTTAATAATAAAGACGTAATAAAAATAAAAGTATTTAAATTATAGGAAGCAAAAATTAAAAAAATAAATTATATAATAAAAAGACAACAAATAAAACAATTTTGTTTATTTTAACAGTCAATTTTTTTTATTTATTTAATTTTTTTTTTAAATTTTGATAAATGTATAACAAGAATATATATTTTCTTTAAACCAATTCTTATAAAATAAACTGTAAAAAATCACATAAAAATGGAGAAACTATAAAAACTTTAATCACAAATTTGGAAAATTCTAAGGAAATATATAGAGACATATACGTAGATAATAATAATAAAAAAACAAAACAAAATAATTAAATGTTTGTTGTTTTTAGTTTTATAAAGCTTTCTCGTTGCTGTTGTTATTGTTATTGTATTTAATATCCTTTTCCTTTATATTTACAAAACAAACATCGCGCCATTTTTTCACATTCCTGTCGTTGTTTTTTCCGTTTCATTTTTTTAAATATTTTGAGGTATTCAAGGTTATATTTTTTAAAATGTATTTATATTCAGTTTCTTTATTAACTATTTTATTTAAATATTGGACTAAGTTTATTTAATGTTTTAAGTTAAAAAAAAAATAATAATGTTGATTTAATATGTATGTATGTCTTTTGTATGTTTTTTTTTCTTTTCAATTTGTACCTTTAGCGCTCAATTTTAAAAATTTCATGTAAAAATTTTTTTATTTTCATTTTACTTCTCTAAAGTGAATTTGCTAATCATTTTGAATACCAAAGATTTATTTTTTAAAGGTTTTGTGTTAAAAATTTTTCTAATATTTTGAACTTTATTTTTTATGTTTTGTTTATTTTCTCTTTAGAGGTAGAGGAGTTTAATGATTTGTATTGAATATATTTTATATTTTTTGTAAAGCATTTTGAAATTAAAATTTAATAAAACAAAACTTTAAGGAGAACGAACTAATAAACTCTACAAAGGTTAAATAAACAATATTTTTGATGAAAATTTTGATTTAGTTGACCTTTGGATAATGTAAATATTGTAAAGGATTACAGGAGAAATTTCATATTAAGTTAAATGCAGACTTTGGAAAAACAAGTGTTAGGTACACGTTAAATATTTTTTTAACCTATTAAAAGTTCTTTGCCCAAAATATAATAACAGATGGCAGCAGTTAATTAACTGTTAGCCAGTGATGCCAACTTTTCGGAAGCAGAAACCTATAATACACAAAAAAGCCCCTCTCTTTCAAATATTCTCTCGGAATAAACACTTTAAGCTATAAAATATTTCTGGCATAATAATCATTTTTGGCTATATCTGCCCCAGTTATTACCATATCTTCAAACAATCTTGGGCGTGTTATGGTCTATATGCCTTCAAACGTTATTCTTTTGTATAACCCACATAAACTGCCTTTAATATAAATGCTGAAAAGCCTTATGCGACCAATTGTAACTGTAAGACGTATGGCTGATCAAATATTGCTTAAATGTCAAAAATCTGAGTTGTGATGAAATCCAATAGCTGCCGAAATCTAGTTTGAAAATACATATTAAATATACATTTCAGTATCACAAATTTTGAAACTGTGATTTTATTTCTTGCTTGAAATAGTTATTAAAATCGAGCTCTAAACTTATACATAAATAGAAAAATCGCTACACAGAAGTATTTACTGAATGGTCTTGTCGGTTCCCATGACAACCCTGAATATTTAATTCACAATAAATGCCATTATTCAAACTTCGGAGGAAAATGGGCGCTAGTCCCCAATTGTATTGAATTCAATTATATCTGACCAGGAGATGTACATATATGGTGCCACGGAACCCTTTAATCTCCATGACTGGTAAAAGTTTGGTGTATTACAGGTCACTTAGGTGGTGACCACCCTGTGTTTTTGTAGGTGAAACCTTTATTTTATATTCATATGAACGAATTGGTTCGTACATTGTACGAAATCTTTCGTTGTTTCGCACCACCCTGTGTTTTTGTCGGTGAAACCTCTATTCCATATTAATATGAACGAATTGGTTCGTACGTTGTATAAAATCTTCTCTTATTTTGCACCACGGAATTCTTGCGTAGAATATATGTACGAAATGTGCGAAACTCTTTTGTATATCTTACGAAATGAATTTAATTTTTTACGAAGTAGTTTCATACATAAAAAAATTGAAATTTGCGGTTTTTTGTAAAAATATAAAATTCTTTGCAATTTAAACGAAACTTTTATATTTTTTACGAATTAAAAAAACTTACGAAAAGTTTTCGCTACTTTTGTAAAATTATAACATTTTTTCGTAAAAACTTCAAAAGTTTTGTGAATATAACGAAAATAAAAATTACGAGTTGCTTTTATTACTTTCGGTAAACTCGAATATTAGTCTTATAATAGCATGAGTATAAAGGAACATAGGGTTGTATGTGGACTTAGTTCGGTCTAAGCAATATAGAATATGAATATAATTCCAGAATTCATATACTAGTTAGTTAAAGTTTGTTTAAATAAATTAAATTTTAATTCATTTTATAGTAGTACTGAATTGAAACAAAAATTGTAGCTGATTTCACTCGAATTCTATAGCAATTACTAAGTTTTTAATTAAAATTTCCATTTACTTATAGGGTTTGTTGTAGGTTAAGTTTGTCTATATGCATTTCACTGGTTCTTACACCAAATCGTCAGTCGACTTCAAGCGAATTCTTAAAAAACCCCATGAATATTTTCTTTTTTGTCTTTATATAATAACCGCAATAAACTTATTGAGAATTATTTTAAACAAACCAAAACATTCAAGAGTTTATCAAAAACAAACAAAAAAAAAATTTATTCTTAGCTATCACAATTTTAATAGTGATTTAAGCCGAATAAATAGAAATTATTATAAAAATGTAGCCTAAATTTTTTTTGTAATATATGGAAAAAGTTCGTATATTCTATGAAAAAATAAACTACTAGTTTTAAAATTTTCTTTATAGTTTATCAGGCTAATTGGTTCAATTTTATTGTTTTTTTCGTGGATTTTTTTTAGTATGGAGAATTGCTAGTAAGAAATGTCAGTCTATCAGTTGGTTAATCCGGTAAGCCAGCTTCGAATGACTGAAAAAAACATTTGCCAATTACGGCGGTAGTCTTATATCAGTTCCGTCAGGGTGAAAAGATTTCGGACGACCGTTGTCAGAGGTTCTGTTTTTTGTGGCTATTCCTATTCTTTTTCACACAAAAGGTTTTTGACTAATGGTAGAGCCGCAATCAGGTAATCATTTGAGGCAAGCAGTGTTTGCATTGGTATTGTTGCAATGTGGTTAGGGCTGGATTTGCAACAAGTAAGTTTTTGGAAAATGTCAGCACTTTTTTTTATCTCATTTAGAACATTAAGTTCTTGCAACAATTTTTGCTTGATGCTAAGATAATAAAGATGTATTTATTTTAATTTTTTGTTAAAGTTACTTAAGCTAAATTGCCCTTTTAAGACAAGTTTTAAAATGGCCCTAAAAACAATTTTTACTTTGAAAAAAAAAACACATTTTTGCAAACTCGTTTTTCCAACTCTGCATTTTTTAAGCTAAACAAAGGCCAATAAAAATGAAAGTAAAATAAAACAAAAATAAACAGAGAAGTTTTTTAAAAATTATTTTTTGTTTATTATTTTGTTTGTCTTTATAACAAAAAAAATGTGATGTTCGATTTTGTCGATAATGAAATTAAATAACAAAAATTATATAAAAAAAAGTAATTAAAATAACAAAACTAGAAACTAAAGAAAAAAAAACTTATCAATTAAAAACCGCTTTGTTTTGAATTTATAAAAAAAAGAAGCAACAGTTTTAAATATAAAAAAAAAAATTAAAATAAAAAAAATTTATAAAACAAATTATTAACAAAAAAACAAATTGTTGCTTATACAAATTAAAAAAAAAATCAAAAAATTTTTTTTGAAAATAAAAAAGTAAAAAAAAAGAATCTAAAATTATAAAAATTTTAAAGTTAAAGCATGTTTTGTTTTGTTTTGTTTAAAAATAATTTTTAAAGTTATATCATATAACATATAGTCTCTATTTTCTTGTGGGGTCATTTTATTTGTTAATTAATAAAAGCGTTATGTGTATAATAACACTAAAGTTTGTTTAAATTACTTTAATTTAATAAACTAAACTACTTACACATATAAATATAATATTACATTTTACATAAATATATATTAGTATGTATGTATTTTGACTAAAATTTTTTTTAAACTCTCTTTTTTCATAAATTTATATTGTAGATATTATTATTCGTTTTGTTATTATTTTTATGTGTGATACCACTAAATAATTAATTAAAGCTTAAACGTTAAATAAATTCTTCGAAAACAAAGAAAAAATTTATGGTTTTTTTTAAATAATATTTTTTTTAAATTTTAATTTTAAACTATTTAAAATCGTTTCATTTACAAGGTGGAGTTAAAACTATAAAAATAATTAAAAAAAAATTGAATTAAAACAAACTATTTTGTTTCTAGACAAAGAGTATAGATAAAATAAGCATAAAGAGCAGGAAAATAAATAATAATTTTCAAAAAATATTTTATTTTCCAGTTATCTGTATCCAGCAAGAACTTTTTACATTAGAATAATAGGTTTTCATTACATAAGGACTTTCCGGTAATTGATTTATTAACTATTTTCTATTTGTAAGCGAGCGTGGTTAAAACTTATTTAACTCCCTTTTTGTAAGCGAGTGTTGCAGGCACCAGAGATCCGCAACGAATACTCATGAAGTAAGTAGACTCGAATCATGATTCATTATTTCGTTGATCTATACGCATTCTTAATTATTGAAAAGACTTCACTACTCATATCCGCTTTTAAATTTAGGGTACTCATACTACTCAAAAAATGTTAACAAAGCAAACATTTTATTGCTGTTGGTGATTTTTAGCAAGCAATGTTAGCGGTGATTTTAACGTTAGAGTTTGTGAAACAAATATTCATTAATTTATAAATTTAAAAATGATACTTGCAAAAATTGTATATAACATATTGTAAAATTAGAAATTTTTTTGCGGCTAAAAATATACAACCTGGCAGCATTGCTCCTTCTTCATACAAATTAGAGCTGTTAAGGTTTTTGTAGTTGAATCAACTTGCATCACTCTAAGAATATTTGTATTTTCTTAAATTTTGAGTTAACGTGGGTACTTTTGCGAATCAAAAACTATGGGACGGTATAAGTATGAGTGCGACGTAGTACTTTTGTTCTTTGTGAGCTGTATTTATAAATCAACGAGTATGCGTACGTCAGCTCAGTTAAATTTCAATGACTTATACGCACTTATACTCAAATTTTATAAGTCACATTGAATAGCGAAAAGACGACTCAAAGCTGATCTCTGGTAAGTTCTTGCTTCTAATGGCATCGCTTTGTTCAAGTAATGAGTAAAATGCCAATGAGTAAGTAGTGCATTGCAAAACAAAGTAAGTTTTTGCTGGGAAGTTATTAAAAGTTTCAATTATAAGGAGCTGGAAAATATTAAATACACTGTAAATTTTTGCTCGGTATTTTTCTTTTGCTCTTTCGCTTAAATTACTTTTGAGAAGTTTTATTTGTAATAAACTTTAGCAGGGTGGGGGCGGGAGTAGTTTTAGTATTAATTCTTACAATATGAGTTCGTTTAGACGTACATAGATCTAGATTTTTTACATAAAATTTTTGAAATATTTTAAAATTTAAGTTTAAGAAAAGGAAAAATAAAATGAAATAAAAGGCAGGTTTTGAAAATTATGCATTTCTGTTTTTGTTTTTTTTTTAGTAATTTTTAAGCGTTTTCATTTTGTTTAAATTGCTGTTGCTGTAAAAATTTCTGTTTTACAAAATCATTATGCTTTGGCGAGTTTTGTTTTAGGTCTAACAGGGACAATACAGTAACCGGCACTTACATCGCAACCACTTATTAAGAGATTTTTCAAAACACTATTTGAGGTTTTTTGCTTATGTTGTTGTTGTTGTTGCGCCGCCTGCTGCTGTTGTAAATGTTGCTGTACAAGCCCTTGATTTTCATTGGAAGTTGATTTAATCGATTCCAAAACACCTTTTACATTCTTGTTATACAAATTTCCCTGCTGTTGCTGAGGAGTTGTAATCAACTGTTGCAGCAGTTGCGAAGTTGCTGTAGCATTTTGCCTATCAATAATATTGCTTTTTAAACGTTTCGATTCCAAGGCATTGCTGGATATTTGATTGTTTGTTAAATGCCTTTTATTGTTGCTTTGTAAAGCAGCAGCTGCTGCTGCGGCTGTTGTTGATACCGTTGTGGATGTTGCTTGTGTATAAGCAGTTTTAATTATATTTTGTTGTTGCTGCAACGAGGGCTGTTTATTTTCAATAATTTTTATGGTTGCCGTACTTGTAAGGGGTGCAAGTTTAATGGCATTTATTTTATTTAAGGATTTTGTATTGCTTGATGGTTGTTGTTGTTGCTGTTGAGCATTTAGGGTTGGTATCAATATATTATTACCTGCTGCTTGTATTGTTATCAATGGCACTGCATTTATAATAATATTTTGTGTCTGCTGTTGCTGCTGCAATTGCATTTGTAATTGTTGTTTACAGTCTTCTTGCCTTAAACGGTCCATTCCTTGCTGTTGTGCAGAATCATTGCCATTTGTTGCTGCATTGCTATTTTCATTTGTATTGATTTGTAAGAACTCATTCCAGCAATCCAAATTTGCTGCTAATAAATATTTCAAGTGAAAGTTTCTTTAGTATGAGTTTTGTAACAAAAAAAAAAAATTAAAAAAGAAGAAGCAAGTTTTTTTTAATACAAATTCGTTGTTATGTAAAAAATTAATTTAAATTTTTAGTTTCCTAGACATAAAAGAGGAGAAATTGAAAGAACAAGAAAGAAATTGAAAAACAAAATGGAGCCTGGAGAAGATGGCATTACGACGGAACTCAGTAAGGCAATAAATATATAAATGAACGAGCAAACTTCTTAAAGAAAAAACCTTTTGTGAAAACTACATGGTAACAACTCTTTTCGATGTACTCTACAAAATTTTCCTTAGAGATATTAATGGAAATGACCTTTTAAATAGAAGAGGAATACCCACGGAAATTTGAGGCAATCAAATCAACAAGTGATTAATTTGATTTACTAAAGCAAATCTCTGAAATTAAAAAGGGCTTAGTCTTCACCCATCGCATAAAAGATACGGTCAAGTATACTGTGTAAGAAATTAAAAACTAAAGTCGATGAAACAATCGGCCCTTTTCAATCTGGAGTTACCTCTTGTGAATCCACCACCGACCAGATATTCACATTACTTTAAATACTAAAGAGAATCCATGTTAAACAGCTCGACAGACACCATCAAGGCCACTTTCCATAGTCCGATTCGTCCAAAAGTGTTTGAGGCCATGTCTTAATTCAACATACCTGCAAAGCTGATCAGATCGCGTAGGATAAGTTTTACGGATACAAAATCATTAGTAAGTATCGGAAAAGATCTTTTAAAGCCGTTCACCAAACTACGTGGCTTCAAACAAACAGCCTGTTATGCGACCCCTTTAATATATTTTGGGAGAAGGTCGTGCTTGAAATAAAATAGAATAGCAGTAAATAGAAATCGAATTATTTTTACCAAAAGTCCATTGCTGCTCGAATGTGCCAATGATATCGACATTATCGGTCGAACAAATGAGAATCCACGATATGACGGAAATCTATGAACGTTGGTAGTTTTAATTTTGGGGTAGTAGAGGAATTCGTGTACCTCGAAATCGCCATATTAAAAACCAACGACATCAGTTTGGCCATAAAGCCAAGAATTATAATTGTTAATAAAAGGTGGGCCAATAGAAATCACCATTTTTGCGAATGGCGGCCAAAGCCAAATCTATTTTAACATTTGTGAACTAGACAGATGTAGAATACAAGTGAGCCATGGAGCGATACACTCCTCGAGAACGCGGAATAATCATGTCTATTCGTCTGTAGTGTTGGCGCATGGCGAATTCCGTCACCGATTCCCCAGTCGCAAACACTGCGCCGTTTGGCCCCCAACCTTGAAGAGTATGGGGCCACGCGAGACGCTACCAAGAGTGGCTGGCCCCAGAGCTCCCGTTCGCCCGAGAATATCGCCGCTTTTGGCGAGGATTTCGAGCTGTCGCCAGAAACATCGACCAGACGCCGTACCTCGCAAATATCCCACCATCCGGTCGTCCCTAAGGCGAAGTTTGGATAAAGAACTGCGCATGTTCCCGTACAAAGTCAGTACATCCGCTGCTGCCTGTCGACCACCAAGCGCGTGTAACCTACGCGCAAGCTATCCTCAATCTCGAGGCCGAAGTGGACGATTTTGCGACCAAAACCATAATAAGCGATGAGGCTCATTTTCACCTCGGCGGGTACGTGAACAAGAAAGACTACCGCTTCTGGGGCACCGAAAATCTACGTGTGATGCACTAGGAGCAATTACACCCGCTTAAAGTGACTGCATGGTGCGCTGTTCACGCTAGAGGAGCCATTGGGCCATTTTTTTCGAGAACGCCGCTGGTCAAACGACAACAGTGGACGGTGCGCGCTATAGGACCATGTTATCCGAGTTATTCTGCTGCAATTAAACGAATTTGGACTAAAGGACATGTGGTTCCAACAGGACGGAGCCACGGCACACACTGCGCGAGCCACAACCGATATTATAAAGGCTTCGTTTCCGGATCGCCTCATCTTTCGTTTGGGCGATTTACATTGGCCCGCAAGATCGCATGACTTAACAATTTTAGACTTTTTTGTGGTTTTTTTAAGTCTCGTGTTTACGTAAACAAGCCCGAAACCCTGAAAGCCCTCAAGGACAACGTTCGACAGGAGTGCGAGAATCTGTCACCCGAAGTTCTTGCCGAAGTAATGAAAAATGCCATAAAACGAGCTCGTATAGCAATCAATTTTGACATAATCCAAAACAGAACCAATGTTTTTTATTTAGAAAAAAATGAGAGCCAAACAACATCGTATGACTTCTTTTGGCCCACCTTGTAGATGTTATCAGTTTTCCTTCATTTCTTTTTTCTTACAGCTGCTTTTTGTAACGTTGCCACATTTTTATAGTAAGCAAACACCATAATTCAATAATGACTAAAGAAATGAAACTGTATTTAAGTTTTGTTTATATTTAAATGGAAATCAATTTGTGAAGGTGTTTATATAAAATTCAACAAAAGACTGTAATTGAATTAAATCAAAACTTTAAGTATTTCAAAAAATGAATCTTTTATCGTAATCGATTTATTTATTAATAAAAAAGCCTTAAAATAGAATATTTCCAAAGGCTTCACACATTCTAGGTTGCCTAAAATGTTTTTGGAGTGTACAGTGTTAACCCGATAATCCGCACATGCGGTTTTCCGGACACATCTATTATCCGGACACTTCTTCAAACAGGAAAGTTTTAGTTTTTTTGCTCTTCGTAAAATAACGGAACTTTTATACAAAACGATACATACATACTCGTCTACGTTTAAAATTTTTTGAATTTTGTGTTGTTTTGGTTGATTTGTTTGGTGACGCAGAAAGTTCGCATAGTAATTCTTGTTAAAGTTTGAAAGCTTCTTGATATTTTATGAAATTGTGTTAAAATGGAATATGTAAATAAAATATTTGATTTAAGAAAAACAATAAAAAAGAAGCGTCAAATATTGAGTAAAATTGATGCAGGCAAATCAATAAGACATGTTTCAAAAAAATTGGCGTAAAGAAATCGACAGTGTTAGATATTGAAAAAACGGAGCTGTATTACCTTTTGTAATAAAAGCTTGAATAAACAGCTGTAAAATTTATTGAATTTTTTTAAAAAAAAGATATTAAACCATTTTTTTTGCGTAATAAAAATAAAACAAAATGAACATCTTTAATCCGGACACTCAAGTAGTTCGGACATTATAAAGAATAAGGGTGTCGGATTTATCGAGTTAATACTGTATTACCATGTTCACAATTCTTAAAGCAATTTTAAATACCTATTGATGGTAAAAAAGATCTATTATTATGAGAATTTGTGTTCTCATTAAATAAACATATTTTTTTGAAGATAAAATTTGACCCTGAACTTGACTGCAAAAAAACAACTAAACACAACATACATGTTCGCACATATACTCTTTAAAGCACACCCCATGTAAACATTATTAGGGGTTTTCATGACATCTAATAAACGACTTGTAAACTATAAAATTTATAATCTCATAAATCTATTAACAAATTTTATATGACATTTTATTATTTATGTACAAGTACATAGTTAGTTTGAATATTTAAGTGAGCGTTTGTTTTTTTTTTCCGTTTTTAATAACAATTTAATAAAACGAATTAAGAATATTGTAAAAAAGAACGGCAAAATGTTTTTTTTTCATAAATCGTTATATTACACTGTGTGACAGAAATAAAAATTTGAAAAGTAATTTTTTTCTGTTACATGCTTCTCAAAGTAATTATTAACAATTTTAAATATTATTTAGGATTTGATCCCAATTGTAGTTTATTTATAGGGTTAACTGTGGGCTAAAGTTTGTCTATAAGTATTACATAATTTCCAACATATTTTTTGATATTTTAATAAAAAGTCAGCAAATATTCATGCGGTTTTTTAAGAATTTTAATTAAATCTTTTGACGATTTGTTGAAGAACCAATGAAATGCATATTAACAAACTCAAACTTACATTACACCCTATAAATGAATTAGGATTTTCCAATTTCGTTTAAAAGATTGAGTTACGGATAGAAACCCGAAAAAGTGATATCTTGAATACCTTAAATCTATTTTTTGTGATTTAAATAGATTTAACATATATTAAATAATAAACCAAAATAATTATACACTCAAATTAAGGGAAAGCACGAGCGTAGACAACACAAATAATTTTTTTCTTTCAATCAACGGCCAACAAAACATATGATCATTTCATCCACATACTATATACATATACCTCTACATACCCACATATTTTTGTATGTACCTATAATGTACAACATAAAAGTATGTACACAGAAATATAAAGACAATTCCATCTATTCTTGTGTCATGAGAAAAAAAAAACTTTAAAAATCATAAGATTTGAAATATAAACCCCTAAATATTTTCTTATTTAATTGGCAGCAGTTTAACAAACAACAATTAGAAAAACATCTTTTTTGTTATTTAAGGTGTCATGTGTTATTTTCATGTGACTATGAAATAAACAAAAAAATCTATTTTCATTCAATATTAAAAATAATTAATTTACCAAACAAAAGCACCTAAACGACAATATTTTTTTTTACATTTCTATGTTTTGGAATAAAGTTGTATATAACTTGAAACACATATTTTTATCCCCTTCACATTGGTGATAAGGGTATACATATATAAATTTGTCATTCCTTTTATAATTTCTTAAATATATATTTGCGACCGCATAAAGTAAATATATTTTCAGGATCTTTATAGAAAGAAAAGCTGATTAAGCGATGTCCATTTGTCCGTTAGACTGTTGAAATCAACTTTTTGAAATATCTGCAAGTAAATCGCTGTAAAAATCCAGAAAAATCGACCGATAACTGACAGAGCCAGCAACCACCACTACATCTGTTTATTTCTCTAAAATTTTTACAAAAAAATCTCTACTCAACTGCTCCGGAGTTGCCATACACGGGTGAAATGTTACACCGTTTCTCATAAATTTTTCCTCACAAACATTTTTGTGGAACATACTTACCCACTATCTCCATCTTCTAACAGGGGTTTCATACAAAATTTAAAAAAAATTAGGGTGAAATTCGATCCACCTTTTCCGGAGTCGCCCTTAGAGGAATAAAATGTATAACAGACCCCATTAGTTTTTTCTGCTAAACGTATTCCTAGAACATACTTTATATAACACCTAAAGAAGGTTGCCATACAAAATTTGAAAAAGTAGGGTAAAACCTTCTACACGTTGTGAAGGGTATATAAGCTCGTCACAGCCGAATATAGCGCTTACTACTTGTTTAATTAAATGTTTAAAAGGTTTTTAAAGTAGATTTAATGAAACTGTATACATTTTCTCGATTTTCCCGGTTTTTTCTTTGTCCGTCTGTACAAATCACAAAGCAATTCTAATAGAGATAAATTATCTTTAATTAAACGAAGTTTTATACAACTTTAGTGTTTCGATTTTGCAAGCCTGTTAAAGAAATACATACATACATACATACACATATCGCCCGACAACTAACCGAGATATAAGCCAAAAACTAAGACTACCTCTGCTTATTTTGAAAAAATTAGGATAAAAGCCCCTACAACTTCCCCGGAGTCTCCCTTAAAAGAATAAAATGTATAACAGACCCACACTAGTTTTCCTTCCAAAACGTATTCCTAAAACATAATTATCATATTGCCATACAAAATTTACAATAATGATGTAAAAACGCCCATAACTTCCCCAGAGCCGGCCTTAGAGAAATAAAGTGTACAGCCGAACCCCATTAACTTCCCCTCCCGCACATATTCCTAGAACATACTTACCCCCTATAACAATCACCTAAGGGTGCTGAAATGTCACACGTTTCAAGGAATTCGAATAATTTAATAAAATTAGGTTTATATTTTTTTAATCAATATAGGTTAAAGTTAAAAAAAAAATAATTTTTACGAGTTATGTATAAAAGTGATTCTTTTTTGTTTTATATAAAACAATTTACCAAATGAAGAGAATACATAAGTAATCCTTGCAGTGCAGAACATATGACAGAAGTAAAACCTAAAACAATTTTTTAATAAAGTCAAAATTTTAGAAAGCTAGGCGTCGCTTACTATTCATAAATTAACATATCTTTTTCAATAAATTAACTTTTACAACGAATTCTGAATTACAATTTTTAAACTTGCTTTTTCCTTAGCAAAACGAAAAAAACTTTCTGCTTTTTAAACAGTTTAAGATTTCGTTTTTTTTTCTTTTTACCAACATATTGCTGGTAAAGAGTAGCACTTTTGCTACCAAATACTTACAATTCTTGTTGTAGACATTATCGAAAGTATTCTCGATTGCATCGCAAAGATTCGAAGACAATGAAGGTGAATTATTTGCTGTTTCGAATTTTTCTTTTTTACAATTTATATTTAAACCACTTAACAACTGCTGCTGTTGCAATTGTTCTTGAAATTGTAGCAAACAATGTTGTTGCAATTGCTGATGATCATCTAAAGTTGCGGCAGTCGTAGAATTAGCCACACTTACACTTTCCAAATCCTCACTTAAACCAACACTATTTTCACCACTAACCGAACCATTATTATTATTATTGTTATTGTTGTTGATTTGAATACCACCACTGCCGCCGGCAATACCACCATTTAAATTTAAAGAATTTGTAAAATTTGTAGTATCTTGCAAAAGCGATAAGGCTTCACTGCCCGAACCACATAATAAGGCTGCCAATTCTGAGGAATCGGCTGCAAAAATTTGTTGTTGAGAATTTTGTTGCTGTTGTAAGGGCGATGGCGACATGGAAGAAACTGTTGAGGCTGGCGAAGAACAAAGAGAATTTGAAAATTGTTGCGTTTGTTGTCGAGTAAATTGTTGCTGTTGATAGTTTAGCGATTGATTGATTTGCATGGCTTGCAAGTTATCCGAATCCTTTGCGTGCAAACTAAACTCATCAGGCGTAAAGGCATTACCACTACTCCACATATAATCGTCCGAAGTTAACAAGGGTAAATCGTCTTGTTCATTCATGGGTATATACGGTGCACGCATTGTTAAATCATCCATATCATCAACATTCATGGTGTAATATGAAAAATCTTCCTCCTGACTTAATGAGTTAGGACTGCATAATGAGGGTAAACTACTACCCTCGGGGCTCTAAAAGAAAAATAAGAAAATGGAGAAGATAAATGGTTAGATTATTTTCTGTCAATTCAAGTGATATGTTGGGATAACAAATATTTGTTTTAATTTTTACAAGTCATAAAGGGGAATATCAAGATGTATGGACATCAGTAAACTTTCGGAAAAAGTAAAATTTTTACAAAATGTTACTTAACAGGGTTGCAATACAAAGTTTAATTTTTTTAAACATTTTTTAATCGCTCCTACGGCTTCCCAGGTGCTACTACAAAGTTCAAATGTAAGTCCGACCTCATTTAGATTTTGTTGAACATATTTACCCTCTTTCTCCAGCCCCTAAGAGGGTTACTATATAAAATTTAAAAAGTTATAGTAAAAACCCCTACAGCTTCCGCATAGTCGCCCTTAGAGAAATAAAATGTATCACAGACCCCTATTAGTTTTCCCTCTTAAACATATTCCTAAAATATACTTATCCCCTATCTCCATCAACCAAAAAGGTTGCCAAGCAAAATTTACAAAAGTTATGTAAAAACGCCTATAACTTTCCTAGAGTCGGCCTTAGAGAAATAAAGTGTAGGACCGACCACCAATAGTTTCCCCACCCAAAAATATTCCGAGAACATTCCTACCCCCTATCCCCATCGCCTAAGGGGGCTCCCATACAAAGTTTGGGAAATTTTAATAAATCTCCCCCTACAGCTTTCAGGGTGCCCGTAAATAGTTCAAATGTAGGACTGACCTCAACCCATTTTTCCTTGCAAACATGTTGTAACTTGTGAATTATATTAATTGATGCATTTTTTACATATATTTTTAATCTCGGACTGCGTAGCTTACAGGTATAACAAAACTAAACACTATTTAAAATAATATATAAAACAACTTGTCTAATTTAGAATTTCAATTACCTTGGATGTAACACTTGGCGACAGTAAATGCTGTGAGCAATTTGTATCATTCGATTCATCACGATAGTTTATAAATGGATCAATATTTGTGCTATTTGTTGCTGCTATTGTTGTCGCAGTTGTATTACTATTTGTTGCACATGTTGCTGTTGTGGTTGCTATTAATGAAGGCGACGATTGTCTATGATTATGTGTACTTGCCGCTGCCAATGCCGACGAATTATACGAAGTGGTTAAGGGTGTTGAGGCTGTTGAAGAGCATATTATAGCATTAAGGGATGCTTTAAGAGATGCCTGATTATTGCTATTGTTATTATTGCTCTGTTCAGCTGAGGAAGTGTTGGAGTCTAAGGAATTAATGTCATCAGGCAGGAGACTGCCATAAGAGCCCATACCAAAACCAACTAAAATCTCACCAAATAAGGGGCCAGATTCATCCAGTGGCAAACAGGCATCAACTGCATTTGTGGCCACTAAGTGGGCAGTTAAATCGTCTGGTTCTTCTTTAAGCACTTAAAGAAAAATAAATAAAAATTTTTTTAAAAATGAATCAAGATTTTTATTTTAATGTTTTTTGTTTTTGGTGTTTAAACTTTCAACAACAACCTGGTTTATTTTACACCTAAAGTTATTGTTAGCTAATTTATTATAAACGTTAAAAAAAATATTTTGAAATCTTTAAAGTAAAATATAAAAAAAAAATTTAACACCTTTTAAATTTTGTTCAATAATACATTTTAAATATGTATCAAGCGAAGAGCAAATTATTTTTATAGTCAAATGTTTTGAAAAATATAATTCATGTTCATGTAGACGGGCATATACAAAAATACAAAGTAGTTTATTCTAAATTGACTGATTTCAATTGAATCTAATTGACAATTGGCTTGAATTAAATGATTTATGTTATTTTTATTGTTTTCATTAAGTTTACGAAAAACACAACGAAATCACAAGTAAAAAAATGTTGCATTAAGAAAAAGCCAAATTTTGTTATTTATTTCAAATTTAATTTTTGATCAATCAAAATTAAACCATTAAAAATACAATTATTTTAAAAGCAAAAAATATATATAGAAATAAATTTTTTAATATATTAATTTTTTTTATATAAATACGCCTTATTTTAGTTTTTTTTATGGAAAAAATTAAGGCTTATAGGCGATATCCTTAATAATGCCGATACTAATAACACCAAAACCGACAATTTTAAAACATTTCCCCGCCTTATTTAAAAACGTATTCTACATTTTAAGAAAACGTTTTTAATATTTTTAATTTAAAACCGGGGCCGTAATAGTTATTTCAAAATAATAAACCTACAAATTAATATTTATTTTTTTAATTTTTTGTAAAAAAAAATTTTTTTTTTTTTCATTTTTCGTGTTTTGGCAAAAACATTTTTTATTTTAAAATTTTTTTGATCTTTGTATTAACTAAAAATATAACAAAAAAAAAATCAAAAAACAATTATTATTTCTTGACCAAAAAAAAATTAAAATAAAAAAAATAATAATTTTTCTTTGGGAACAAAATTAAAAATCAAAAATCTAAAAAATACTTAGATATAAAAAAAATCAAGTTTAATACCATCAAGATGGTGCACTTTCACATAATTCTTATTTACAGTTCCCAAATTAAGTTTTATAAAGCAAGTTGTAAAATACTTGCATGCGCCCTTAGGTAGTAACAAACTATTACGAATATCAGCCAGAAAATCGGTATTGAAATCCAACTAAATCGCCCATGACTACCTTTTGTTTATTTCTCTAAAATTTTTATATAAAAACCATTACAACTTGCCGGAGTTTCCCCTACACAGATGCAATGTAAGACCGGCCCCAATTAATTTTTCTTCCCAAACATTTTGTGGAACATATTAACCCCCTATCTCCAGCCCATAACAGGGTTGCCATAGAAAATTTGAAAAAATTAGGGTAAAACCCCTACAACTTCCCCGATATCGCCCTTAGAGGAATAAAATGTATCAAAAACCTTATTAGCTTTCCTTTCAAACATATTCCTAAAACATACTTACCACCTATCTCCATTACCTAAGGAAGTTGCCATACAAAATCTACAAAAATTATGTAAAAACACCCATAACTTCCCCAGAGTCGACCTTAGAAAAATAAAGTGTACAAGCAACCCCCATTTGTTTCTCCTCACAAAACTTTTCCTTCCTAGAACATACTTACCCCCAATATTCACCCCCTAAGGGGTTGCCATACAAAATTTAAAAAAAATTAGGGCAAAAACCCCTACGACTTTTTCGTAGTCACCCTAAGAGGGTTAAAATATTATTAAAAATTAGAAATATTTCATAATGAAAAAGAAATGGATGAAAAAAAAAACCGTTGGGGTTTTGAAAGGCCAATGTAAAAGGTATATAAGATTCGGCACAGCCGAATTTAGCGCTCTTACTGTTTTTTTTTTTTTCTTTTTAATTAAGGCATTTATGTACAAACATACATAATTAAAATCGTATTAAATTTTAAAGCCTATTAAATTCACAACTTCTAGCTTGTTTAAACGTACCACTGTGCACTGTCAACATTTACTAAAGTGTGTCATAAATTCTTATGTTTGTATTTATTTAGTTTTTATTTGATTTTGTATAAGTAAATGACCTTGCACTTGATTACAAATATTCTAGTATGGTGTGATAATTATAATGATTTTTATAACGTTAAGTTTTATTTGTTTTTTCCCCATAAAAGGTGATAAAATTTTTAAGTATTTTTACAGGTTAAAACAATACCAAATCGGATGACTAGCTGCTACAGTAATAAATTAATTGAAAATTATTTTTAATATAAAATAATTTAGGAGAAATTATTTTATTTAAACAGATGTTATAAATTTAATTTTATTAAAATAAGAAGCAAAGAAATAAATTCAAAACGTACATATGTCTACAATTGTACAAGATATATATTAATTAAAAAAAAATATGGTTTTTATGTACATCTATATGTTTGTATGCATTTGTATCTCTAAAAAATATTTAACGTGTTAAAAAATAGACAATCAAAATATGACAGCTTTAACCGAAATTAAATAACCAAACAAAATATAAATAAAAAAAGAAAACTTTAATAAAAATTTGTTTATTTGGTTAAAAATACAAAAAAATATAAAATTATTTAAGCAAATAAAAAAATAAATATATAAAAGGTTTGCTTGTTAAATATCTTATTTGCACTTCATTGTGCAAATTAAGATTCAAATGTCAATTTATTAGAGATTTTAATTTAAGTGATAAAAATTTATGTATCTGAAGCACAAACAAATCTAAATACACCAATACCTCACTTTGCGCCGTAGTTGCGTAAAAAAAAAAACACAACGCAAAGTGAATTATGATTTTATATAGCGAACCATGTAAAGATCGAAGATAGGTTCCAGGATTACTACTTCTACTACCACTTCTTTTAAATGCTAATTTTTTAAAAGAAAATTGTACAAAGTAAACATTTAAAAAACAAAAAGTTTTGTTACGTACAAAAAAAAAACAAATTCAATTTAATCAAAACAAAATATTTAATAAATTTATAAGAAACAATATAAAAATTAATCAATGTCTGATTAGTCCATAGTGGCTGTTGTCGTTAATCGGCTTTCTTTCTTGGTCCAATATTTGCTGAACAGCTTTTTTTCCAACGTTAAATAAATTTACCTTTAGGCAAATGATATGCGCAGCTACCGCCTGGGACACTTTAAAAATACTTCCCCTTTTAGAATCGTTTTTTTTTTAACTCCCCGAGTCTCAATGGTATGGCACAATTAGAAGCAAAAGTCTTGTCATATTAAAAAAAAAAGAAAACATTCTACCCAAAACAACGCAACTTTGAAAATCTAACGACACACAGTGAAAGTTATTACTAGTTCAGCGGCGACGCAACTCCGAAAAAACGCAAACCGAAACAGCGCAAAGCGAGGTATTGGTGTAAACTTAAATGAAATGATGTGCATCTTAAAAAAATTATCAGAAAAATAAATAAAAATAAATTTAATTTTTTGTATTTCTTATAGTTAATGTTGGCACTAGTAGAGCAAACACCAGACACACGCAGTCAATTTTTAATTTACTGAAAAAAATATTCACGTCAACTGTATATCCCAGCAAAAAATAAAAAACAAGAAATAAAGCGTCAAGAAATAAAAATTAGAATGAAACAAATTATTTAGAAAGTTATTTTTTTAATAATATTTTTAAATTTTATTCAAACTGTTAAATTATTGAGCTGAATTTTATTGTATTGTTGCGAAATAAGCCTAAAGGTATTACTTATCCCAACACGTTGGCAATCCTGCAACCTTAATCATAAGGTGAAATAATTGTAAACTTAGCATAATTTAGGGATGCACGATAAGATAAGATAAGAGTTTTTCTTACGTAAGTATAGCAAATAGTAACAAGGCTTGCATTAGGAAGGTAAAATTTAAAATTTCCAACATTATTTGAGGGTGGAGGTCACCTTTCCCATCAAACGTGGGGCCTATCAAACAACCTACGTGTCTTACAAAACACTGTGCAGACAAGAGGTATTTACGTTTCATAAATCTTTCGACAGGTCGGCGCAGTTTGCATATCATTTAAAAAAATTAATTATATATTTTTTATGCGACCAGAGTTGCATTTTGTGAATGTCTAAAGTAGATTTTGTAAAATCAAAATATTATGAAATTCTCTCCGTGTTTCAGAAAAGAGAATAAAAATCGGTTCTAAGTATTTTTCATGTTTACACGGATGAGATTGGTAAAATCAGAAGCGGTTATTTTCTTGCGAATATCCTGTTAGGGTGAAGCCATATGGTTAAGGTTCTACAATATTAACAACAACAACATGAAAAAATTCTGCTTTGATTTTGATTGTGTATTGTTTCATTAAGTGTAGCCACCTTCATTAGATGCTGTAAGTGCTGCCAATCTTTCACACCTCTGATGTGACGATTCTAAAATGGTTTAGAAAATAAACATTTACACCGAACACTTGTCAAATTTTGTATCCGTATTTGCTCCCACTCAATACATTGTGCTTTTATATGATGAGATTTTGTATTATTCCACAACATATTTTAACAAGTCGTAATACATACATGTATTACCATGTAAAAGTACCTTAATTGATATTTTAATCATACGATTGTTGAGATTTATAAATCTTAAATTTTAAATCTAGCAAGCATTGGTTTGAATATTTTTACAACGGCTTTAGAATTCTAAATTCTTATTAAGGTCAAAAATTTTTCGAGTGTAAAAACATACACTTTAAAAATTATTACAGTTACTGACTGCAAGTTATTAAGGAAGTATTCCGTAAAGTTCTTTTTAAATGAAAAAAACAGTTGAATTTTAATACAATATTTTTTTAAACTGGTTTGAAGGGTTATTCAAAGTTTCAACTAAACAAAAATACTGATTTTAAGTTGAGGTTATTTTTAAAAATGAATATTCAGTTATTTTAAAAAGATTTCCAGTTGATTTTACATAAATAATTTTTTGAGTGTATAAGGATTTAAATAAGTATGCATATTGTATACTTAATATGAACTTATACATAACCATTTATAAATATGTAGGTATAAATAAATATTAGCACATATGTATGTATGTGTATAAGAATACATATGAATGTGTTTTATGCATACACGTTCAAACCTATAAATTGTATTTCTTTTAGTGGGGGCCCGTTTTTGAAAGACTTTTTAAATGAATACAATAAATGGCAATTGTGTTTAAGTATTTATGGAGGTTTGATGTTTTAGAATTAAAAAGTAAAACAATGTGAAAATTAAAATATATGAAAAAAAAAGAAACTATATAAATAAGCAAAAATAATTGTTGCTTAAAAAAGTAGCAGCGAGTTGACGTTTTGAAAAAAGTACGTAAAGAGATGTACATACATACATACATATATAGTAAAAAAATATTTCAATACTTTTCAAAAATAGTTTGTTTGTTTCATTAAATAAAAAATATTTATTTTTTTTTAAACGATAATGCACAGATTTTGATCACCAAATGACATTAGTTTTGAGCTAATTGACCTTAAATTAATAAGTTAATTTAACCACGTTAAATAATGAAACAATAAAATATTATGTTAAAGTTAAAAATTATATATTTTTAAATAAAAAAATTCGAAAAAACGTAAAAAGTAAAACAGTGGGCTTTCGAAACTCGACGTGTGTAACGATTTTGGGAGCTGGTTTACAGTTCAATCGCACTAATTTGAACATTCTAATAAATGAACACCCCAAAACATGAATACTTTCAGTGCTAACCTAGAAGTTTGCATTTTAACGCTCTTTTGAAAATATATAAACAGGAGTCAAATTACGGCGTTTGATTCAAATCGAAATTTTACTCGATCGATCGAGTTGTCAATGCTTTTAATATAGGAATTCTAATAGGAATTTATATTTCGGTTCGAATCGTATGCCGTAATTTGCCACCAGTTTTTTTAGTAGTTGTTTTAGAATTTTTCTACATAGTGTAGAAATCTGAATCAACAGTCCTAAGTTCTAGTTTGAGTGATCTAGCTGTTTGCTTTGAAAGTATCTTCAGATGTGAAAAAAAGTTTCTTGCCCCACGTTTTAGTTTGACGAGATTCACACACATCAGGCGGCAAATTACGCCATTCGATTCAAATTAAAATTTTAAAATTCTTATATTAAAATCGAGTTATCGATCGATCGAATAGAAAGAAAAGGAAAAACAAACTTGACGAGTATGATCAAGTATGTTCCCACTTGTATTTTCCCGTCCCTTCAAAAAGTTTAAGACTTGACGACTTGGACTTGATGTGTGTGAATCTCATATTAGTGGTAAAATTCAGCTAAAATTCTATATTTATTATTTTAAATATAAAAGTAATTATGTATAAATTTATTATTTAAATTTAAATATAAAAACTGACACAAAATGTCTGATTATTTTTAATGGTATATATAAATTTTTATTACCGACAACAAATATTTAAGCCAAAAAATAACAGGAAATTATTGCTTTAAAGTCTTTTAAATATATTTAAAAGAAATCTATTAAAAATCTTCAGTTGCACTCATGTTCTGCATGCTTTTCATAATATTTTTTTAAATTAATTTTAGCTTCATTCAAAAATGACGACAGATTTTTAAATAAACTTTTATATATACATTTTTTATAAATATATTAAAAATTAAGAGAAAATATATTTAAAGATTGGAAAACATATATCATAAAAATAATATATTTATATATGTAGATAATTAGTTGTATTACTATTGAAAGAAGTACATAAGTGTGGATATGTTATTCTGTTTGTTTGCTGGGTTGGTGCTTAGATTAATTACTAGTTTTGCCGCTTCTAAATTTCAAAACAGTACATACAGCAACATAGTTATAACAGCCAAAGTAAATTTGTTTCGAGTATAACAGTTTGATAGTAGAAGTATACAGTAATTAAAGGAAATTTTACCTAAATTGGAAAGCTTCCTTGAATGAAATTTGATATCTATTTTAAGGATTAATTTACATTTCCTTGTTTTAAGACGCCATCTCAGTTTTACAAGTTTAATTGTGGCTAAGATTTTTCACTCATATCTTATTGTAACAGTTTTAATTATCCACATTTTTGCTGTTTACTTAAAATTTATTTACAATTAACTACAATATAAAACCGCAAATCTTTATTGCTACAATATTTGCTTTCTTAATCGTCATATTTACGTTATTTTTATACAAAAAGTTTCACAGTTTTAGATATTTTTATTAATAAACAATAAATTATTAGATTTTATTGTTAAGTCTTTAACCATTATAAAATTACTGTCATTTGATATGAAACCCCAAGTAGAGGAAAGTGGTATATGGTAACGGTGCTTGAGGGCTTAAAATGCTTTAAGAATTTGCTATTTTTATTACTGTTCATTATTATCATGTAATGTTTTTCAAATGTGGTTTTTTTTATTTATATTATCTACTCGCATAGTTAACACTAGAGTACTTAAACTCGTTAACAGAACTATAGGTGGAAGTACTTGAAGTTTGCAATTGATTGTTTTTGCTATCGTTTAATGATCGTATTGTAACTAATCGGTTATTTACCTAAAACTTTACTTATATAAGATGACGTTTGACTTAAATTTACAGCAGAAATAACAATATTTAATTATGTTTAATTGTTTATTTTTTGTTTTGCCCAGGTGACCCTTAACGATGAGATAGAACTTGGGCATGTTATTTTTTTTTCAATACAATTAAAAGTAAAACATCGCTGCTACAAGCAGTTATAAAGTAGAAACAATTTTTTAAATATGGATAAATTTTACACCATTAAATTAATGGCTTTTAAATTTTATTATAACAGTTTGACTAAATTTTAGAAAGCTTTTTAGCACAATTTAAAAAAAATTGAAATTAAAAACTTGAGATTTGAAAAAAGCTCTAAAGGCAATATTTTAAATTACTAAATAAATAAATATGTATTAAAAAGAAGTCATACAATAAGATATATAAAAGATATGTTATGGCAAAGCTGTAATAAATTTAAAATTTTTTGAATTTTATTTAACTTTATTTTATTGTAATTTAAAATTTGTCAATTGTTATACAGGCATTTGGCCAATACTCATAATAATTATTTAGGGGATTTACAAGATGTTCTATTTGCCCTATTGTCATATTGTTATAAAATTTCGCAATGGTTTAAACACCTTTACAAACTACAGGACTCTCGGCGCAGGTGTATGTGGAGTTGTGTGACAATTTAATAGGCATATTAAACGACGTAGTATTTTTTTAAGAACTATTTTAATATGAAAGACAACAAAACCATTGTGAAATCTTATAACAATATGACAATAGGACAAATAAAACATCTTGTGAATCCCCTAATTGTTTATTATTTATTAAGAATTTATTTGACAATTGCTCCGTAAAAATGTGCCTTTAATAAACCTTCAATAACTTCTATAATAACAAACATTTGATTATTTATATTTTTCTATTAATGTTTTGAATAATCATTTACAATAAAATACCGTAAAAACTTGTCACATTTCTTTTCTAATAAGTACCCTGAGTGCTTAAAATTTATTCTCAATTCTACTTTTATCAGATGCATTTTGTGTTTGTTTTCCCTTAAAGAACAAAAACTTTTAATGAATACTACTTTTGAAAACTTAAAAAGCTTAATCTGAACTGCATTGTTAGTTCATACATCATAAAAAATCTGTACAGATGGTCATTGGTAAATATTTGTGCAATTAACAGCGAAAAAAAACCTAATTTACGTCAATTTATATTAAATAAATTAATTAAAAAACAAAAAAAAAAAAAAAACAAAAAATTAAAATTAGTTTTTATTTTACGAATAGAGTGAGAGAGTGAGGGGAAAACGGCCTTGATCGTTATGCACTTTTAGCTGGCTAATGCTCTTAAAAAAATATCAAATATTTATAAGTACAGTGAACAACAAAAACAAAAAGACGAGATAACTTAAAGGTGTAGTGTAGCAAGCAGGCGCGGATTCAGGGGGGGGGGGGGGGGGGGGGAACCTCTCCCCAAAAACATTTACAACTTCACATTTGATTTAATAATTAAAAATTTCAGCAGCCATTAAAACAAACGTTTCATATTTTTAATAAGACAAATGTTTGGCATGTTCATAGTTACTTTAGGAAAAATGTTTTTTAAGACTCAAGAAAACTTTCGTCTTCATGGCAAATCAAATAAAAATGTCTGCACTTCTACAAGAAATTAAAAATCGAGAACGTTTGTTGTCCATTACAGAAACTAGAATTTTCCTTGGAAGGCATAATATACCTCTCCCTGGATATCGAGATGATGGTCGTTTGCTATCTTCTGAATATACAAGCTCGAAAGGTATTTTTCGTTCACTTCTGCGATTTTGTATAGATGCTGGAGACAAAATGTAAGGCAACCATTTACAAGTTGGGCCTTTAGATAATTCATATATGTACACAGAAAGAAAATTTGATTTCTAAAATCAAGAATTTTATTTTTGAATTCATCCAAAATCTTTCTTTTAATTTTTAAGTACGATCCTTACTTACATTTTCTTAAATCAAGCCTATTCGGATTGCTTCAACAAATCAAGCAGAAAAAAGCTTGTTGTTTTAATATATTATTTTACATTTGAAAACAAAGTGCCTCGGTGGCCTAGAGGTAACGCGCTTGTACTGCAGTGCAAAAATCCCTGGTTCGAATCTCAGCTTCGGTAAATACAAAAACTTAAATTTTTAAATTACAAATAAATTATAAAATAAAAATAAATATAAAATTTTTTTTCTTTGATAAAGCTCCATAAGTCAAAAAAATGACATTTCACTTTCGAATTAATCCAGTTTACGGCTTAATTCAATCTTTTTCACGCTTACATCAAGTACGGTTCCGAACTTAAATCAATCTTTTTTTGGCTTAATTGTGGCTAAAAGTAAGAAATTCGTACTTGAGAAATTTTACTTGGAGTAAGAAATTTCGTACTTGATTTAAGAAAAACCGTACTCACCGTACTTTTGACACCGCTATGGCTTGATTTAAGTAAAGTTTTCTTAGATAATTTTTTGTGTGTACGTATATCGAAAACAATTCTAAATGAAATAATTAAATGTTTCCATAATCTTTTTTTAGAAATTATACTAAAAAATATTTATGAAACTAAATATTATTCGATTATTTTTTACGAAACCAATGATTTATCAGGAAAAAACCAACTTCTTTAGCTTTAAGGTATTTTAACGTAAACGAAAATTAGTAAAAGAAAAATTTGTCGGCTTTATTGATGCATTTGAAGAGACTTTAAATGATATTGGCGTTGAAGTCGAAATGTCAATTAATGCGAACATACTGTCATCAGTAGCTTTAAAAGCCTTGAAAAACGTTGGTCTTGATTTGGAAAACTACGTAGGGATTGGAACGAACGAGTAGTGCTCTTTGATGTTAGCAGAAAATAGATCAGTAAAAAGATACAAGAAACTGCAAAAAAAAATGCAAAACAAACGCCTTGCTTTCCCCATAAACTTAACTCAATATCGAAAGGCAACAAGGTACCAATAATACAAAAAAATGTATCGTTTGTTAAAAAACCAGAAACATTTTTTAAAAACATCACCCTAAGCATAATTAGGGTAACCATTCGTACTGATTTCATCAGCACATGTACTGATTTTACATTTGGTGTACTGATTGAAAATTTGTGTACTGAAATATACTGGTTTTTAAACAATTGTACTGATTGTACTGATTTTTCAAAATAAATTGAAATTTAATTTTTTTCTCAAAAAATTGGTTAGGTCATAAGAAAACTAGAAAGTAGGTTATTGTATAGCAACAAAAAGTGTATTTAAATAGTTTTATGTGCTGTTTTTATAAGCCAAGTAGTGATCGTCTGGGTACGAACAACAAAATACATATAATTCGTACCCAGTCGATCACTACTTGGCTTATAAAAACAGCACAATATTTTTTACAATCTTGCTTTGAGTCGGTCGACAGCTTCCTTAAAAATGATTAAAAAATATTTTGAGTGTTTATTTTCTGAATCAAATAGTTGGTATGTGAATTTTAGTTGAAAATCCTAGATTTGAAAGAAAAAATCATTTTGAAGATGTCAAAATATACTACCGCATCGAGGGCTACATACTCTTAATTCAATCTATTTTACAAGACTAAAAAAGACGCTTGCCAAAGGGCGTCCTTTGTTTGTTTAACATCCCTCAACTTCTGCCTAAGAATTTTACTACATTCACTGATTTAGAAATTTTAATTCCACAACTGAAACTGACGCAAGTGTCGTGCTTAACAAATTTGCTTCAACAGGAAACCATAAGTTATTAAGGAAATAAAAATGTTTTTTAGACTTTTATGTAATTATAATTATTTTATTTGAGTTAAACTTTTTGTTAGCAGCTAATTTGTAATTGTGTGCTTTATTTAGAATATACCCCCCAAACGCAAGAGCTAGATCCGCGCCTGCTCTAAGGCCGCTTTGATATAATATTGCCGTGTTGGGTGTTTTACATTATTTTAGATTTTTTTTGCGTTTTGAGAGACTTTTCAGGTTAAAATATATACCGGAAAATGTAGGGTGCCTTACTGTTGATATATGTACTGAATTTTATTATATTTTTCTATTTGAATTTTTATTTGGTTTTTTTAAACCATTTTTTGGATTTTTTTTTTGTTTTTAGGCTAGTTAAAATTTGGGGTTTTTTTGGATTTCGAGAGATCAATAAATTTAACCTGTCAATACTGCTTTGATTGCTTTATTAATATACAAGTTTTAACACCAAAAATTTTAGTTAAAAAAAATTATTATTAAAAAAAAATAATTGAAAACTCAAATTTTTAAACTTACTTGTTAATTCTGTGGCATCCTCGGCAAATGTTAAATATCCTTTATTCATATCTTGCTGAAGATTTTCGTTAGTTGTAGCTTGTTCACCTCCTGATTGTTGTTGTTGTTGTGGCTGTGGTTGTTGAGCTAAAATTGCAGCGGTTGCCGTAGTCGAAGGCAGTAATTTTGGTGGAGGTATTGGTAAGGGGGAAAATACCGATGCTGTTACTGATTGAGGTGCACGCGTAACAACATTTAAAGTTGGATGTTGTTGTAAAATTGCTTGAGTCGAAGTGGTAGTGGGTAAATTGTTTAAGATCAACGAAGAAGTAACAGTTTTGGGACCTTTGTCATCAGCAGGCGGTATAGTCAATTTTGGAGTAGGTTTTGATTTAATAAATATGGTATGGGTAACTGTAGTGGTGGGACAGTGAAGTGGTGGGGGTAAAGAATTAATTAAAATTGGAGTTTTGACTGCAGCTGCTACTGGGGCACTAGAAGTAGCAGTAATAGTGTTGGTTACAATTAAGGGGCTAGTTTTTTGTTTTGTTTTATTTTTATTATTGATATTATTGTTGGTTGGTTCTGATGGTGGGATTTGTTCTTGTTTAATTATGGGTTTTATATTAATTAAATCTTCACTTATTTTATTTTCATTGTCAATATTATTTATTTGTTTATTGTTTATGTTAATTATATTATTGATTTGGTGGTGGTTTTCAGGTGGTGTTGAAATTTCAGTTTTAGTTGCTGCCGTTGCTTCCAAGTTTTCTACAGCAAATAATTTGTCTTCTTCAGTTTGTTCTTTGTTAATTTCCTCATTTGGTTTAGATTGATTTAAAATTTCTGTATTATTTTTAATATTTTTGTTGGCATTTTCTTCAATTTTTAGTTTTTGTGATGCTTCATATTGTTGCAGAGTATAAATTTCATACTCTTTCTCCAAATTACTAAAATTTTACGAAAAAATAACGCGCACAAATAATAGATTTTTCTATTTAATTGTTCAAATTTTTTTTTATAATTTTTTACATAATAAAATTATATACTGCTTTTTATATTGTTTGCTCTCTTTTTAGCACAGTAGTAAAGCGGCAAACAAAACACGTGATTTTAATAAAAAAAATTTTTTTTTTTGTTTTACAGATTACTAGCAACCCACACGAGAACGTTTTTTTTCGCAATTGTATTAAAATTATCATAAAAAAATTGTTGTACGTATTTAAAAGAAAAAAATAAATTACGAGATGAAACTGCATTCATTAAAAAAAAAACATTCGAAAACAAGAGATTTAGTTCAAAAAAGCTTAAAATTTATAAACTTTTCTCTTTGTCCAAACGAAATGCACTCAAATTGCATTGAAAATGCATTTTTCACACTCACACTTAACAGTGCAAGCAAGATGTTAATGTTATGTTAACATAAGTAGTTGTAATTCTCTTAAAATTAATTTAAGAAATTTATATTAAAAAAGAAAGAGAAGAGTTGCTGTCATCTTTTTTTCTTATATGATTAATTCTGTTTTGATTTTACAAACACAATTGAAAATAAAAAAATATTTATTTTTAATTAAAATTTTTATGAAAACCGGCATTTTTTCTTACTGCAGTAATGTTTGCGGTTTTGTTACTTGTTATTGCATTTTATACAGTTTTCATTACTTCTTTTTTCATCTGTTTTTGATTTTTAAATTAATTAAAGACCCGCATTGTTGCATTTTATTCAAATACGTTGTTTGGGTTTTAAGTCGTCGAAGTAATTTTAATTTTTTGTAAAATATGTATTTATCATTGCAGTTGTAATGTAAAAATATTTACATATATTTTGTATAAATCGTATGTTAAAGATTTTTTATTATAAAATATAACTTAGAAGTATGTAATATAATTAAGAAATCAAGTGTTAATGAGTTGTTGTAGGTTTTAGGGGGTTCTTTATAAAGATTTTTTAAATTTTGTGACATAAATATTTTTTGGATATATAAAATGTAATTAAAAAAAGATTTTGCTTATATAAAACGCGAATGACAAAACATCATGTGCAAATTCTAAGTGGTTTTTTTATTTTATTAAATTAAAAAGTTTTCACAATTCCCAGGGATGGTAACACTATAAATACTTAGTTAAAGATAAGAGTTACGAAAAGAGTATAATTTCTGCTTAGAATGTCTACTAAAAATTTGTGACATAAAATATTATAGGGTAACCCTACAATTATTAAAATTTATTTGATCGTTCAACGTTCCTTTAATGCTTAGCTGGAGCAAAAAATTTTTTATGAAAAGAACAGGTACTGATGATAAAGCTTGTAGCTGGTTTCAAAAATGTTGCTTTTCCGATAAACATTTTTTTAAAAAATTAACGCCAAAAAAAAGATAAAAAATATTAATTTATTGATTTGAAATAAATAAGAATTTAATGGAATTTGAACCTTACAGTTACAGAAACAACAAATAAGTTCAACTAAAATAAAACAAAGCGCGTAAAAAAACACACGGCACGGTGACAACAATATAAAAATTGTATATGATAGTCTTTAAATAACAATCTAATATATAGTTAAAGCGCTACATCTAGATGGCGTTAGTTTAATATATGAATGAAAAAAGCTTTGGTTTATTTAGTTTAAATAGAAAAAATTTCGTGTCGACTCGTTATGGTACATAGACCAGTGGTTTAAGGTTTATTTTTACGTGACTTAACCATAGCCACAGAAAACAGCTGTTCGAACCAAATTTATGAGCAACACTGTATTTGATTATATGTGACTTACCATTACGCCATAACCTAAACCATATAAACCAATGGGGTTTGGTTTTTATGGCGACGGTTAGGCGTTATGGTAAATCACATATAATTGAACCTTTAAACGGCTGGTGTTTACATACAAAAAACCAACAACCGATCAAAGGGTACTGATGATGAAACTCGTAGCTGGTTTCGGAAATGCATTCTACTCGACTAGTATCGGTAAATAAAAATTTCATTTTAAAAACTAACGCCCAAAAGAGTAAAATAATAGAAACTTTACTTCTTTAATTGGCAAAAAAATTAATATTTAGTGGGATATAAACTCAAGCCTAATAAAAGCAAAGTTTTTTTGAAAAAGATTTATAAAATTAAAGGTTATGAGCTTTATAGCAAAATATACTAAAAAAAGAAAGCAGATTATTAATATATGACCATTTAAACCTACTGCAATGTTGACTGTTTTTCAATTGTTCTCATCTTGAGGCGTAAATTTTATTAAAGAAAATATCTTCTTTTGTTTAGAACCGTTTTACGTGAAACTGCCCATATGTTAAAAAATGGTTGCTTGAGGTTAAAGGAAGAAACGTTCGACCAGTGCCTGTGTTCTGTAACTTTAGTGAGAACTTCTCGCATCGAAAAGTTTATAGTCGCCTTGTAAAAGACAGGATGAACACGATAAACCTAATTATTTTAACTATTAACGTTGTATAATGAGAGTTTATGTATTATCTAAGTCACACTGTTAATAATCGGAAGACTATGACAATAAAAAAAATTTTCTCGCTACGAAAACTTCTCGCCAGTTACAGAACAGGGGGGCAGAACAAAAAAATTTTTTAAAAATTATTTTTCCACTTCTACTTCTGAAATTTGTAGTGAAGCTAGGCTGCAGAGTGGGATGGTTTTTACATTTGAACACAAAAAATTTAAAAGTGAACCAAGACTTTTAAAATCTGGCAGTGAGCGTTGTATTGACTTAATTTTAAAAAACGCAATGTTCCTAAAATTGGACACGCCTACCGCCTTCCTCCATGCCATCAACGATTTTTTCATAAAATTTTTTCTTCATAGCAAACGTCTTAAAATTTTAAATGTATAATTTTTTTAGACAAAACTGGTAAGCCAAGTCTCATCAACACCAGCCACGACTAATTTTCTGATTTTACAATCAGGTTTTGAATATTTTCATTCATATTAGTTAGTTTAATTGCTTTTAAATATTTAAATAATATTGCAAAGCATGCTAAACGTCAATATTTACTACTTGATCCGTGATCCATATCTTGGATCACAAAAAATTGGGATATTTTGTGATTTAATCGTGATCCATTAATATTGTATGCTTAACGTTTAATAAATACTGGCAATATAGATTGAACATGTAGCAGTGCCCATAGACAACCTATACTATTTGGCCTTTAGGATGCAGCAGCTTTTCGAACGTTCAATTCTTTGTAAAAAGGTATTTTGTTAACGTATATACATTTGTTTATTATATTTGGTGGATTCACAAGGTATAATAGCATATTGTGTTACTGTCATATAATTTCACAATGGCATAAAAATTTTGTTGCTGCCTTTCATACAAAACCTATTGTGAAATAATATAACTTTGTTTGCTATGTTTATTGTGATGTCATATTATATAAAAAGTCCTGCGCCAAGGGCTTAAAATGAAACAGGGAGTTTTTTAATTTAATTTAAAAAGCCGCTAGCACTCGCATCCGTTAAAAATATCTATACTAAAAGTTTAGGCAAAACCGCCTAAGAAGATCCCTTAAGCAACCTCCGACACATCAGCTATTTTTTGTTTACTTAAAAAATAACAAAATTTTTGTGATTTTTTAATTAAAAGTTTGTGCCCCAAATAGTTGCTTATTTAAATGGATGGTAAGATATTTGGTGTCTACATAGGTCTAATTTCTAAAAATTATTAAGTTTAGCCGAGAGCAGCACCAGATTTATATACATATGTATGTGTTTGTTTTTTTATCGTTTGGTCGTATCAGCTGATTTAGATTTTAAACACGAAACCTACAAATATACGAAGAGTTGTTCACAAGAGTTATATTTTTTGGTTCTATTATTTTACAATATATGATTTCACAAGACCTTGTGAATTCACCAATTATATTTATCAACAACAACAGATTTTACTACAAATTTCTGTTATCAACTTGAATTTTTTCAATGTGTTTTTTTGATAACAAACTTATTAATAGAAGTAAAAAAAAGGAAAATTTTGTATTTTGAAAAAAAGTCGACATACATAAATGTTTGTATATATTTATGTATATTATTTTAATGACTAACTTGAATTGATAATAAAATTAACAAAAAAAAAACAAGAAAATAATAATATTTGGGCATAACAACATATCACCATGAGTACCAAAATTGCATACGTTTGTTTCAACGTTCGAACTTCGAAGTTAAACACCTTTTGTAAAAAAAAATAATTCAAGTTAAGCATTTTAGTAAAAGCTAAAACAGAATTAAAATTATTAATCTGAATATATACCGTGTGTGCTTATTTTATTTATCAATATACAAAAAATTACTGTTATTATGAGACAGGAATGATAAAATTGATACGATTGTACTTTTTTTGGTACGCCTTTTGGCAATTTAGTACTATTTTGAAAATTTCCCAAACAATTTTCTAAATTGATTTATTAAGAGTATGATTCTTTAGCCCTTTCAATATTGACGTCCATAAACCTACACAATATATAGCAAACACAGCTTTCCCAGCAAACAAATTTGCCAAAAATCTTTCAATTATCCGTAAATTTTTTTTTGTAAACTAGATGCCAAGGAAAACAAGAATCAAATACATGTATAAGAAAAGTTTGGAAAACTTAATAAAGTACACCAAATTGATGGCAATAGAATAGATTTTTTGAAAATCAAGTGCTTTTTGTCAAGAAATAATAATTATTCTGTAATTTGTATTTTTTGGCAGAAATAATTGTTAAATTTTATATTTATAAAAATATAAAAAAAAAACTATTATTACCAAAATTGATTTTTGTAGAAATTTTAAAATAGTAATTACTTATGCCAAAAAAAAATAAAAGCCTAAAAACGATAAATATTTTTTCCCCAACAATTAAAAATAATTATCTTTTTAACAATATATAGCCAAAATGAGTCCTTAATTTATGTATTAAAAAGTTTAACAATTAAATATGTATTAATATTCTTCTAAATAAAAAAGTACTGTTTTGTTTAAAAAAAGTACCAATTTAGAAGCTTGTTGGTACGAAAGTGGATTTTTTTATCACCCCTGTTATGAGATATGAGTTTAAAAATCGATAAGAAAATAACAATGTGCAACCGAATACATGAACATGACATCGGCTAATGAAAATAAATGTTTTAAACACATTAAGATCGTGATATAAGAGTGGTTTTTAAATGGTTTCTCAAGTGCTAGATAATAAGTTGGTAATATATAACTTGAGAACAAATATTAAACAGTATAAACAATACAAACCGATTATTTAGTTATAGAAACCAAGTCTTATGTTTTAAGCATATCGATGACTACAACTGCATAACTACAAACACCGTTGATAGAAATGTCCCGATGTGGTCAGTAACTTAATTAGTTTGAGCCCAAAATCTGCAGCTCATTAATATATTGGCAGCCTAAGATTTTATCACTCTCACTTTAAAAAAAAATGACAAAAAAAAATTTATGTTTATTTAAGTTCTGACCGTGAGCCTGCTGCCACCTATGTGCTTTATGAATTTAATTTATCCTTAACATTTGTGCAAAAAATTAAATTAAACTAAGCTATAATTTTGTTTTATTTTTTTGCCACAAAAAAATTGGATCACAGCATTTACCGGTAATAAAAGTGGAGTTAAATTTTCTTTTTTTAAAACTTTATTGATTTCTGCAAAGTACATAAAAGTTTTTTAATGAAATTCTCCAAAAAATTATTCTTTTTTTGGTTAGAAAAAAATTATACATAAAAAATAATAAAAATAAATATTTGCAAACAAATATGATGTTTATAGTTTTTGTTCAATTAATTTCTGAAAATACAAAGGGTGTCCCAAGCTTTTTTCATACAGTAAATTAAGTGTCAGCCTTTTGGTATTAAAAATACAAAACAGAGAAGAAGGCGACAATAAAATATATAAATCAGAGGCCGTAATAATTGTGCAAAAAAAATGTTAAAAAAATTAAAGTTATTTTTTGATTTCAATAATTTTAATCAAAAAAATAATTATTTTGTGATTATTTTTTTGTCAAAAAAAGATATTATTTCGTAATTTTTTTTGCATTAATAATGATTGTTTTAAAATTTTTTAAATCTCAATAACAATGATAACAATATTTATTTCTGCAAAAAAAAATAAAATAATTAATTAAAATTCTTGAAAAAAAAAAAAAAATTATATTTTAAAAAAATTTAAAAATAAAAAATTTAGAGAACACTTGATTTTCAAGAATTCTAATTTAGTACCGTCAGCATGGTGTACTTTATTCACTCGACTTTTTGATGTTTTCTTGTACATTTTTTTTTTCATTGAAATTTAAAAAAAAATTTGTTTACAGTCCCTAATAATAAACTGTTTATAAGTATCAGTGGTAGGCAGAACAATATATGAGGTGTGATATTTTGTTCCTTTGGTTTACATGTACATGATCATACATACGTATACCGAATCACTAGGAGGATTTTCAAAACAAGGCGGACGTTTTGTCGCTTGCTGGTTAAATTACACTAACATTAATGTGGAATAAACAAGAACGATTTATTTTAAAAAAGTTTTAAACAGCACAATACAATTGCAAAATGTTTTAGTTATAGTAGCTTGCCTACCACTGGTGTAGATACCAAATACTAAAGTAGTGACTGATAATGTTATTAGAGTTGTTATTGTACCCACTGATTATGCGATTTAAAACCATATGAAATATACACAGAAGAACAAACACACATTTAAGATTATGATTTTAACCCTTGAACTAATTAAACATCGTATCTAAATTTTTAGTCCTTTTGCCGCCCTTGGTGCCTTATGTTAACCACAGGACATAAATAGTAATAATATCAATATTTAGTCCTTAATTTTTTTTTATTTACTAAGAAAAAAAATCTACAAAATATGTGTTTTTAATGGGACACCCTTTTGCATGAACATAAAATTTGAAATCAAACAATTAACACCCACTTGTAGTAAACAAACAAATTCGCAAGAAAAAAATCATTTTCTATAGGTATGCAAAATAGAACACTGTTGTTGTCACATTAAATAAAAAAACTAATTTATTAAAAACAATTGTTTGTTTTTATTTTTGCAATTAATAAAAACAAACGCAGATTATTGTTTACATAAATTAATATCAAACAAATTTACAAAAAAAGTATTTGAAAAAAAAGCAATAAACAAATACTGACTTTATAACGATTTTTATTTTTAATACAAAAAAATATTGTTTGTTAAGTTTTACTTAATAAAATAAAAAAATGGAAATAGGAATAGTTTTGCAGAGAGAAGAAAAAACCTTTAATCCACCAAAATTTTTTTAAGTGCAAGAAGTAAAATTAGTAAGATATTTTTTTTAATTATTTTATTTTATTATTTATCAAATATATTTTAATTCTACCAAATAAAATAATTATTTCCTTTTGTACAAATTAGTTCAAAAACAATGAACTCATCACATTTTTTTAAATGTTTTTTTTTTTTGTATAATTACATTCTTAATACAAGTTATGCATGTGTGTATGTATTTGTGTTTACCGGGCTAATTAAAATTCATATACAAATGGAAATAAAAATTGAATTAAACGTATTCGAATGCATCGCGTGATGCAGTTGATAATTGACAAGCAGATAGAAAGACCGACTTATAGTCATACAAACGGACTTGCGTTCGGGCATATTGTTCAACATTATGACATTTGTCGGTTGACAAGTTGCTGATATGGAAAAATCAAATACGTATACAAATTGCATTTAAAATCGAAACCATATAATCGCGTTTACGTTTTAGTTTAAAAAAATTCATAAATACTAAAAAGTAAAATATTAAATAAAATATGTAAATCGAAGGCAAGAATTTAACAAATTTGTATTACGTACGCATGTACTTATACAAGCGTATGTAAAAAAAATATAATCTTTAAAATTAAAATTACATAATTTGTGAACTTTAGCTATGATCTTAAGGAATTGATTAAAATGGGGTTTAAACTAAATCAAAAGTGTTGTCAAGTTAAAATTTCAAGAAAGCGGACGCAGAACAACAAAAGATCGTATCAATAATTTAATAATTTTTATTTAAATAAAAACAAAAAAATATATGTATAATGGCAACCAAAGTTAATTTTATTTATTATAAAAAGTAAAAAAAAAAAAATACGGGTAATTCGTAGGGGGCTACCTCTTTTCCTGCACCTACAGTGGTCTGCAAAAACAAAAAAAAATTCTTGATTTTAAATAAAAATATGTATGTGGATTATAGGAATTTTAACGTGCTTTCAGTTTTTTTCTATCGGGTTTAGAGTTTTTTTTGGAGCGCTACTAATTTTTAGCCCAAAATAAGGTGGTTATGCTGATACATCTCATCATGACTTGATAACGGACTAATGATTTTGATCAAAACACCATCAAATGATTATGTCAGCTAAATAGTACGAATTCACCTGAATATAATGCTAGAATGCAAATTCTAATTAAAGTTTGTTTAAGTAGAACAATTTTACATTCAACTTATAGTGGTACCGAATAGAAAGCGTGCCGACGAGAAATCGCAGCTGATTTCGAAAATTCATTATTATTCTCGGCCAATATCGGAATTAATTAATTTTAATTCAAAATTTTATCACAATTCAAATAATTAACTTAAAGCTGAATAAATAAAAGTTATTAAAAAATGCACAAAGTTTAGGTCGCCCTTTGCGAAAATTTTGTGGTAACATTTACCATAGTTGCTGAACTAAATAGGGATATATGCATGGATTTGGTTCAAAAAAATTGGTTATTTTAGTTTTTTGCTCATGTCTCGGTTTGCAGTCAACCGATCTTGCGGGTACAGAAAATCGATCTGCTTAGAAATATGTTATGTCTGATGGTTTGACACTAAAACGCGGTCCGTAAGACTTGAGTTAGTTTCGGAAACTTGATTCCTACAGGCAGGCAAGGCTTCCTAATCCATTAAAATTCAGAATATACATACATTTATCGTATCTTTAATATATAAAGGCCTTAACTTGTATTTTTTAAGACGAGTTTTTTTTTTGCTAATTGTGATATATAAGCAGACCATTTATCGAAATTAAAAAAAAATACGAGTTAGGGCTTTCTATATTAAGATAACGATAAACTTTATGGGATGGAAAATAAATATTGTGAAAACTACAAACGGAATGAAAAAAAATAACTAAAATGCCCCTCTTAAGGCTTGAAAAACTGATGAAACATTACGGCACTGCTGTATAACAGCTTAACATATTTTACGACAAAAATTTGTAAATTATAATCAAGTGCAAGGTTATAACCAATAAAAAAAATTACACATGTAGTACACAAGAAACGAAATAAAGTCATTAATAATAATTTTTTCATTAATTACTAGAACTTTAATGCATAAGCAGTTTTTTAGGATTTTAATGGAATTTTTTGTGCACATCCATGCATGTGTATATGCTTATGACGGGTGTTAAAATTTTTCTTACATTTTTTTCTTATAACTTAAAGAATTCAAACTTTATTTAAAAAAAAAAGGTTGCCTAGGTAGATCAGTGGTAAGTGCACGAGTCTACCAGTCTGGGGGTTGTGGGTTCGATTCCCACCAGAGACCCTGGTAAGTTTGCTTCATTTTCTGTTCTTTCTTTCTTATCCTTCTCTAAATTTCTTCTTTCCTTCCATCTCAACCTATTCAATCTGCCTCTCCAGGTAACACAAAGGGACCGAATTAAGCGGACCCAAGTGAGCTGTATCCTTTCCTTCAACGGCTGCCTGTTCTACCTAACCTAACCTAACCTAACCTAACCTATTTAAAAAAAAGCTATGATTTTGAAAGATAATATGTTTTTTAAGCTATTCATAGTACGTAGGCATTGAAAGAACTCACTCACAATGGCCACTTGAATACTGTGATGGGTGTGACCATACAAATTTGAATTTTAGGAAATTTTGACTTTAATATCGGGTTGTGCAAAATATTCTTGAGAACGGGCTAATTTTTTACGGTAGTTTAAAGTGTTTTGTAAACGTTTTTGATTAATTTTTTTTCTACAAAAAAACTATTTTTAGCTTAAGGAAACCTCCTTTTAGCATATGTAACGGGCGTGATATTTTCATGAAAAAAAATTATTCAGTATGTGATCTTCTAAAACTCTTGCAAAATTAATAAAGATAAAATATAAACCAATTTATTTAAATTTTGATAATTTTCATTATTTTTAACAGGAAAATTTATTTTTTTAAAAATGAAAAAAACATTTTCCCCCATTTTGAGCCCTTTTACGTGAAATCGAACTTATGTATATAAAACAGAAAAGGCGTGCATTAGCTCAAAACATCTTCATTAAATAAATTTTTCCAAAAAGGGTGGCTTGGATTATATTCTAGAAAAAAATCGAACAAAATATAGGTTCCCAATATTCATAAACAATTTTTATGATTTATTTGATATGATTTATATGATACTCAACTATCAAAATTTAAAACTTTACAAAACATGTCATGGGGACAGTTGTTATCCCCTTAATCGTATTCTATCAAATAATTATTTTAGCAAAATCTAAAAGCTACAGATGTAAAAATTATTGACCTGTGAAATGTGTTTACGTTGTATGGCAAGTCTATGCCCTAATTTCATTTGGCGTGTTTTTCTATGTTTAGTTACAACTTCCTAACATTATTATGAAAAAAATATAAATAAAAATTTAATTAAAACAACAAAATCAGCTAGAATGCTGTGTCTATTCAATATTGATGATAATTTTATTCCGTGTGTCGCCTTTTTTAAAACTTTATCAGATTTAAAACATCATTCTGAATATTTTTTTAACAAAACAAAAAACAGTGCTTATTGTGTAACCTCATTAAAACCAATAAATAAACTTATGTATGTGGTGTGTGATGATATTTTTCATTCATTTAAAGAAAAAGCAAAAACAAACAATCAAATACATAAATAAAATGAACACAGAACAACCATATGCAATAAGCGTTAAATCATTTTAACAAAAAAAAAAAAAAAGAAAAAATGCAACAGAAAACGAGAGTGGGAGAATGAATGAAGGAATAAAATTTCATATTTTTTTTAATTTAAGAAAATGAAACTTAATTTAACGCATAATTAAAATAAGAACACATGGAAACAAACAAATTTTGCTGAGAAGATCTCCTTAGTCACTGGGGGGGAAGGCTGAGTTAAGTAATAAATGATTGTATACAGAGATGGAAAACTGCGATCGAATTGCACTTATTGTAGCCTTAATACATGGTGTAACTATACACTAGGGTGTTTAAAATTTTCATTTTTCCCTCAAACCTGGTTAAAAAAGACGTTTTATAACCGGTTAGAAAAAACAAACATCCGAGTTATCATATACATAAATAAGAAAGTTGATTTAGGCATGTCTATCTGCCCGTTTGTTGAATTCTACACAGAAAGAAAAAACACATTCTAGAATTAAGGATTTTATTCAAAATTAAAATCTACGATCCATACCTAAGTTTTCTTAAATCAAGTCTAGTTGGGATTATTTCAAAAAATCAATCAGAGAAAATTTGTAATTTTTGAATATATTTTAATATTGAAGAAACAAAGTTTCTGTGCTGCTGATGTTGCAGTCTGAAGAGTCTCAGGTTCGAATCCCAGCTAAGGCAAGTACAGAAATTTTTTTATAAAATATATATCAAAATAACAATGAAACATAAAACTTTTTTTCTTTAATTTAGCTCCGTTAGTCAAAAAATTACTATTGATTTTTTATTTAATTTCTTTAACGCTAAAACCATTTTTTGAGCTTACATCAAGTAAGGGTTCGAACTTAAATCAATCATCTTTTGGCTTTAATGTGGCTAAAAATAAGAAATTTGTACTTGAAAAATTTTAATTGGAGTAAGAAATTTCGTACTTGATTTAAAGCTAACTTAAAGTAGTAAGTTTATAGCTAGCTACAAAAAGTTAACTTTAAGTTAACAGCTAGGTAACTAACTTCAAGTTAATTAAAAGTAATGCAGAATCGGACAATTGACTACTTCCTAGGTAATCGCAATGTTAAAATAGTTAGTTAATTCCATATAAAAGTAATGCAAGTGTCAACCACCACTACTTGAGAAATAGTTAGCTTCAAGTTAATTTTAACTGAATGTCCGACAGGGAACTTATACGCATTTAACTTTTGCATTACTAAATGTGAGTTAAATTTTTTTATTATATGCGTTCAGAGAATTAAGAAAAATGTTCATTTACATTGATTTGTTGCATGATTTATTTATTTAAAATTAAAATAATTGTTTTATATTTTTGCTGAACTCATTGTTTTGCGACCAATTTTGCTTTGTATATTTTCATTTTTATTCAAATTATGTTTACTACCAATAAATTTATATTTTCAATTAAAAGAAACTAACTTGAAAACCCAACCTTTTTTGATAACACCAGCCAAATAAAATGCATTTTCGAAACCAGCAGTGCTTTGCTGTTATTATACTTATAACTTACATTCTTTTAAAAAAGGCAAACGGGATTGCGAGTGAGAATGAAGTTTACCATTTTTCAAGAGGTAAACTTTTCTTTCACTCATTCAGAAATCTTAAACGAGATGTTTAGTAACGTGTTGCGCTGAACGTGAAATTTCATGTTTCCCTTAAAGAAATTTATTAAATGTTACATTCAGTTTATGTAAATGAATGTTCAGTCTAAAATAATAAAACCCTTACTGATATAAATTGCAAGCAAAACGTTTAGTTCCTCTTTAAAATAGCTAGTTCAGTAAAGTGATTTTTTTTTGTTATTAACAGCTAAACACCGCTTAGTAAAATGCTAAACGTGCATTTAAATTTTAGAATTTTTTAATGCAACCTTAAAGTAGCAAAAAAAAAGGATACTAAGTGCCGTTGTAGTATCCTTTTTATTAACGTTGCGTTCAGCTAAAAAAAATTGTTTCTATGTAGCTATTGACTTCAAACCGGCTGAAAATTCTGCGTAACGGCTGTTGTAATATCTGCATTTCGCATAAAAGAAAAAAAATAGAAAGGATAGGAGGACGAAGGGTTATAGTCCCCACAAAAACGGACAATTTTATGAACCTCGAAATCTCCGACACTGTTATAACTATCGACTTCAAACCTGCCACAAAACAATCTTATTCAATATTTACATAATCGAAACCACTTCGTTGGGTAGGATAACGGTGAGTATAAAAATACCGATGTGAAGGGAATATAAGATTCGGCACAACCGACTCTTACTTGTTATAAATTAATTTTTACCGCAAAATTTGTTTTATTTAATACAAAAAAACAAAGAAAAAAAAAACAAGTGATGTCAAACATAGTTTAATAATATGCTTTATAGGCTAAAACTAATAATTCAGTTATCAAAAACTAATTTTGTTATATAAGAGCTTGATTTGATATTATTTTTTTGTTTAAAAAAAAGTATTTTATTTTTGTAAACAATGAACCACTACTATAGGCAACACTAAATTCGCCAATTCATTTACAACCCGAATAAATATAAATAAATAAAAGAATTATTACAGCAACAAAAGGTAAATAACTCGTTTTTTTCAATTTATTCCATTTTAAGAGTAAATACAACAAACAATCAGATAAGAAAAGGGAGCAACAACACAAAAAGTGCAAATTAAAAGAGAAAGAGTAAAACCTCAACAATTTTTTATAAAAATTTTAGTAAATAAAAAAGGATAAAAGATTTGCGTTAACAAATTTAAATGCTGTCGTAATAATAAAAATTTAAAATTTTTCTTTTTGCAAAACTAATGTTTTTGTTTTGTTTTTTAACAGTTTGTTTTCATTTTTAAATTTTATGTAACACTGTGTAGTTGCTATTATATTTGTTATGTTGTATCTGTTGTTGTTCAATTTAATTGAATAAATTAACTATTTAACAGCAGCAATAATAAAATGCTTTAAATAAACTCTTGAAGCAAAAATAAAAACCAAAAACAATTTCAATACAATGTTGCAATTACAAAAATTCAAAATTGTAGGTTATGCAGCAAAGTGTTGTGTAAAAGGTTGAAAATTTTTACTTTAACAAAATTTTCAATTAAAATATTTTTTATTTAATTTTAAAGCTTTATAAACGTAAAAGCAGTAGATAATTTCGTAATTAACACAAAATCTTTATCATATTTTTAACTCCTTTTAATACCTTTTAAAATTTAAAATTTTTATTTGATTTTATATATTTTGATTATAATGCACATCTATAAAAAAATAATTATTTTAAAAATTTAACACACAAAAATGCAACAGAATTATTATAACACATTTTCGTAATATTTTGTTATAAAACATTTTTTCTTTTTTTTGTTTTTTTCTCTCTCTTAAATTTGCCGTAATAATTTATAAGTGGTTGAATTAAAAGTTAATAATAGTTAAATATTTTGTTATAATACGTGTACAATAAATTATGTTTTTTTTACTTATGCATGTATGTATAGATAGTAAGTATATTAATATTTATTTTGTATTTTTTTTAAATTTTATACAGAGACACAAATTTTTAGCCACGAAGCGTAATCGACGACGTTTCTACGATTAGTGCACAGTAAAATTCAAAAATTGTCTGAGTAAACATCAGTCAGTCCTCTTTTCTATTATTTCTTTTATTTATTCAATTTGACAAACAAAATCAAAAGAAAAATGTTAAAAAAGAAAGCAAAATCTAATGGTATTATAACACTCACTAAGAACACAAAAACACATATAAAACTCAACGAGCCTTCTCTAACGTACTCTTAAGTTAGGGCAACCGCACTCTTATGAAAATTGTATCAAAACAATATTAAAATTACAATAATAAGCTCAAAACTTACTCTATATTTCAGCGGGTCTTTTTTACATTTTCTAAGACTTTTAGTTGACAACAAGTTTTTAAGTTAATTTATAATTAAATCAAATTTGTCAAAATGCTATGGTTTACATGTATACATAATTAGGATCTGTTGAATATTTAATTTCTCGTTTTTAATATCTTCTCAGAATTTTCCATTTCAGATCCAGTTGAAAATTTTAAAATAAGATAATTCACAAATTTAACTTAAAATTTTCTAAACTGAATTAAATATTTCTGGATTCTAAGCTAAATGTTTTTGAAAATTAGAAATTTCGGATATTGGAATAGAAATTTCTCAAACTGAATTAGGAGAATTTGAAATTCAATTAGAAATTTTCACAGCTGAATTAATGTTTTTGAAATTAATTAGAAGTTTCAGATATTTAATTAGAAATTTCTTAATTTGAAATAGAAACGTTGGAGATGGTATTAGAAAATTCTAAAATTTAAGAAGAAAATTTGGAGATTCAGCTTATTTATTTCTAAACTTGATTTTAAAATTTTTTAAACTGAATTTTTAATTAATTAATTTTAACTTAATTTTAAATTTGGAAATTTCATTAGAAACTTTAATTTAAATTGCCAAATTTCTGAAATTGAAAGATCGGAATTTTTTTCAGAAATTTCTAAAACTAAATACTGAAACTAAAATTCTGAAAATTAATCGAAAAATTCTAAAATTAAATTAACTAAAACTAAAATATATATTTTTGGATTCAAATCAAATTTTTAAAATTATTGAAAAATTCTAAAATAAATTGCAATTTTCTAAATTGAATAAAATTGCTTCGAAATAAAATTAGAAACTTATAAAGTTGAATAAAAAAATTTTAAAAATTCTAAAATTATCCAAAATTAAAACAGACATTTCTTAATTCGAATCAGAAATTTTTGAAGCTTATATAGAAAATTCTGAAATTAAATTAAGAAGAATTAAGGTTATTATGTAATTCGATTCGAATCGAAAATCTTTCGAACTCGTACAAATTGAATTACCTATTACGATTTTCGAAAATTTATTTACGAACGTTCGCAAATTAACCTTTATTTTTTTGTGAAAATCGACATGTTTAGAATGCTTTCTCAAAACTTAAAGGTACCACTATTATTTTTTTAACATGTTTAATTTCAGTATCAATTGATATTTACTTTAAATCTTATATATAAAAGAACAATTTTTTTTTTGTTAGTGACACCGCTTATAACTCAAGAACGGCTGGACCGATTTTAATGAAACTTGAAAAAAAGACATACCCGATATCTGGGAATGCGTTTTAGGCTAATTTGTTTTTGAAAATTCCGACTGGGCGTGGCACCTCCCATACAAATTGAACAGTTTTTTTCACATATCCCAATACCTGTTATAGCTGAAGTCTCCAAATTTAGTACAACTAAATTATTTATTGATGTGCATAATTGAGTTGTGTATGGGCGGAAACAAATAAATGGGCGTGGTACCTCCCATACAACGAAAATGGTTTTTTGTATATATCTCAATAACTGTAACAGCTGAAGTCTACAAACTTCGTACGGATGTTTATAGTGCTAATATGCATAACACTGTGTGTAATTTTTTAAGTCATGGAAAAATAACCATATACGGACATCACTACGTGAAAGAAGACCAAAAAAGAAAAGACCCGTGTCTCCCAGTTTTGCCCAAAGTCATGCACTTTTTTTGTTATGGGCCCCCAAAGATTTGGGGCCTTGGTGCCATTTTTGCAAAAAGTGATAATATTCTCAGGCTCATATCTTGCAAACCGTTCGGAATTTGAATTTACTTTTTGAGGCAAAGTTGTAGCCCTTTTTATAAAGAACAAAAATTATGAACATAAAAAATTGAAAAAACAATAATTTTAAATCAAAATCGCAAAAAACTTTAAAAAATTCAAATTTTTTTTACCTTTTTCCCCCTGTTCAGGTCCATAGGTAGCAAACCGTTCAAAATTCAAGGAAACAGTCAACTACAAAAATTTACCTTACATCCCAATAAACAACTTTTTGATACATATAAACTTCCTAGGAATGATTCTTAACACCGTTTATGTAGCGCTTAGGTAGCCGCAAAAGTTACAAATTTCCCCAAAATGTATGTACATACATGTAGTTATGAAGCTATCTCTTCCTTACGTTTAATCAAATTGCCTTAATTACATATATTGTATCTGTCTTTCGTGTAATAGAGAACTCTAGTGCATATAAATATGTGTATATGCATGTGAGATAGCCGCGAAAAGTCTTGGAACTTAAACAGGTAGGCAAACATTAAAATTGCTGGAAACCCTAAACAACAAAATACATCATACACAAATCGCAACGATCGTTAATGGCCTTTAATTAAATTATGTACATACTTTTTTTATTGCTTTGTTATTACTTTTTAATAATTATTGTTTATACCAACAATAAATTACCTACATATGTACCTACTACCAATTTTTTTAATAAGTGAGGACAATTCAAAATAAAATAGCAATTGGATAAATTTAAAAAGAAGAAATTATTGCACCCAATTTTATCAAGAAATCAACTACAAAAATTTACCTAAGATTTCAGTAAACAGCTCACGCGATCACGCACCGATCGCACACGCATCAAGCAACGCAGATCACAATATAAAAGCGACGCGACTCTCACATCGAGGCATTAAACAGCGCGACGTCAACGAGATCTCAGCGGTGAAAGTTATAGAGAAAGTTCTACAGCATAATTCGCACACAACATTGGCAACTGACAATTTCAATATGCAGTGTAAAAATATTTATTTCTTTTGCTACATTTGCGGTCATCAAATCAGAAAATATAATTCTACAAGATTTCAAAAGGAAAAGAATCTTTTAACTAGTGAATTTAAAAGAGCATATAAGACATTTTTCGACGAAATAGATTTGATCAGTGAAAAGTACACACCTAACGCAGTGTGTCGCCAATGTTAAAATAATCTCATAGCATGGTTGAATGGAGGCAAACATAGTATGAAATATTGTAAGCCGGTAAACTGGATAAATCGCCCAGGTGATCATGGGGGAACCAGTTCTTATGCATGCGTTAATTACCCAAATAGACGTGATGAGAAGAACAAAATTTATAAAGCAAATGTAACAGCCACACTACCAGTGCTTGCACCTGAAAATTTTGTATTCCCAAGGCCACAAACTCCAGATCGTAGGACAGAATTTACAGAAATGACCACAGCAAGTGGTGTTACTAATCGAGATCGATTTGATACCGACTATTAGCCCCAACAGGGAAGAGATCGACCAAAACTAATAACTAATAAAAAATCAAATGGAAAAACGGTACAAAGGCAAAAAATTCGACGCATTGCTTGCAGAGGTAATATCAATTTTATTATTGCATGGTTTGCATTATTTTTGATTTCTTTTCTAATTCATTTCAGGTATGTTGGTGGAGTCACAAAATAAGCTTTTATGATGTTAATAAGATATGTTAAAAAGAAAAAGCTAATGATGGAAACATTCTGGAAGCAACGTGCCTGTGGACACCGTAAGTTCTGAATCAGAGTCAGATTCGGACGACGATTTAGATCCTCAACTTAAGAGAGCGCGATATGCAAGTCCAGCGCCATCAACTTTATAAAAATAATACGAATATTTTTTTTACAATTTTTTTTTGTAATAGACAGCACAGTATCTCAATGTTGAAGAAAATAAAAAACAAATGAAATTCAAAAATTTTCGTAAAATTTTTAACTTTTGCGGCTACCTAAGCGCTACCTTATCGCTGCTAAGCATCATTCCTAGGAAGTTTATATGTTCTAAAAAGTTGCTTATTGGGATGTTAGGTAAATTTTTGTAGTTGACTGTTTCCTTAAATTTTGAACGGTTTGCTACCTATGGACCTGAACAGGGGAAAAAAGGTAAAAAAAATTTGAATTTTTTAAAGTTTTTTGCGATTTTGATTTAAAATTATTTTGTTTTTAATTTTTTATGTTCATTATTTTTGTTCTTTATAGAAAGGGCTACAAATTTGCCTCAAAGAGTAAATTAAAATTCCGAACGGTTTGCAAGATATGAGCCTGAGAAAATTATCACTTTTTGCAAAAATGGCACCAAGGCCCCAAATCTTTGGGGGCCCATAACAAAAAAAGTGCATGACTTTGGGCAAAACTGGGAGACACGAGTCTTTTCTTTTTTGGTCTTCTTTCACGTAGTGATGTCCGAATATGGTTATTTTTTTTCGTGTTGCACTGTGTAATTGAGCTTTTTATGGGCGGGAAAAAATAAATAGGCGTGGCACCTCCCATACAACGAAAATCGTTTTTTGTATATATTTTAACAACTGTAACAGCTGAAGTCTCCAAACTTCGTACGGATGTTTATAGTGCTAATATGCATAATTAAGCTTTTTATGGGCGGGAAGAAATAAATAGGCGTGGCACCTCCTATGCAACGAAAATAGTTTTTTGTATATATTTCAATAACTGTAACAGCTGAAGTCTCCAAACTTCGTATGGATGTTTAAAGTGCTAATATGCATAACTAAGCTCTTTATGGGCGGGAAAAAATAAATAGGCGTGGCACCTCCCATACAACGAAAATAGTTTTTTGTATATATTTTAACGACTGTAACAGCTGAAGTCTCCAAACTTCGTATGGATGTTTACAGTGCTAATATGCCTAATTGAGCTATTTATGGGTGGGAAAAAATAAATAGGCGTGACACCTTCCATACAACGAAAATAGTTTTTTATATATATCTCAATAACTGTAACAGCTGAAGTCTACAAACTTCGTACGGATGTTTATAGTGCTAATATGCATAATTGAGCTTTTTATGGGCGGGAAAAAATAAATAGGCGTGGCACCTCCCATACAACGAAAATCGTTTTTTGTATATATTTTAACAACTGTAACAGCTGAAGTCTCCAAACTTCGTACGGATGTTTATAGTGCTAATATGCATAATCAAGCTTTGTATGGGCGGGAAAAAATAAATAGGCGTGGCACCTCCAATACAACGAAAATCGTTTTTTTTATATATCTCAATAACTGTAACAGCTTAAGTCTCCAAACTTTGTACGGATGTTAATAGTGCTAATATGCATAATTGAGCTTTGTATGGGCGGGAAGAAATAAATAGGCGTGGCACCTCCCATACAGCGAAAATATTTTTTTTATATATAACTGTAACAGCTTAAGTCTCCAAACTTCGTACGGATGTTTATAGTGCTAATATGCATAATTGAGCTTTGTATGGGCGGTAAGAAATAAATGGGCAGGGCACCTCCCATACAGCGAAAATAGTTTTTTTATACATATCAATAACTGTATTAGCTGAAGCCTCCAATCTTCGTACGGATGTAATATGCATAATTGTGCTCTGTATGCATTCAACTAAATTTTTTTTTTAAATATCTTAATAACAGTAACAGTTGAACTCTCAAAACTTTGTAATGATGTTTATAATGGGACTATGCATAATTCAGCTGTGTATGGGTTAAAGTCTTAAAATTTTGTGTAGGTGTTGACAATGTTGATGTTTACAACTAAGCTGAGTTTGGGCGTGAAGAAAATAATAGGCGTGGCATCTCCTTTACAAGAAAAAATCTTTTACATATATATGTCAATAAATGTAACAGCTGAAATCTCCAAATTTAATATGGGTATTTATTATGCTAATATGCATAACTAAGATGAGTATAGGCAGGAAGCGAACTATGGGTGTGGAACCTCTAATTGCATGGAAATATTTATATGTGTATCTCATTAACTGTGACAGCTAAGGTCTCCAAACTTTTTGGTGTGGCACCTCCCGTACAATTAGATTTTTTTACATGTACTTTAAAATTCTTATAGCTAGAGTCTCAAAATTGTCTACGGATGTTTATGTTTGCTAATTTACATAATTGTGGAGAGTATACTTAAGAGAAAAGGGAATAATGGGAATGGCATCTCCCGTACAACAAAAATACTTTCTTATATAAGTCTCAATAACTGTAAAAAAACTTCAAAAAACGTGTTCATATTTTTCTTAAACCAGTTGAACGCAATTTAAATTATTAGTTTAAAAGTAACAGAAATAACCTAAAAATTACCAATAAAATGTTCATCCCTCTTTACCCCTTAGAATCAAAATTATCAAAATTTTATATTCATATTTTTTCGAGACCTGTCAAACGCGATTTAAAAATATAATTTGAGCCCTTTTTATCTTTTTCAGTTCCGAAGGTACAAAATGGATATAAGCAGTTATAAAATATTGTTTACCCTGTTTTGCCTCTAATGGTCTAATATTTCAAAAAAGTACGAAAAATGCATTCATAACTTTGAAACCTGTCGAGCATAAATTAGATTAGGTAGGTTAGGTAGAACAGGCAGCCGTTGGAGGAAAGATTACAGCTCACTTGGGTCCGCTTAATTCGGTCCCTTTGTGTTACCTGGAGAGGCAGATAGAATAGCTTGAGATAGAAGGAAAGAAGAAATAAAGAAAGAATTGAAGAGTGAAGCAGACTTACCAGGGTCTCTGGTGGGAATCGAACCCACAACCCCCAGACTGGTAGGCTTGTGCACTTACTACTGACCTACCGGGGCACCCTGACCTACCGGGGCACCCTGACCTACCGGGGTCAATTCTATCTTTTTTAAGTTCAGAAGCTACAAAACTAACCAATACATTTTCAAGTCTTTCCCTAAGCTTTCAGGCTATGCAATGATTAATCTGTCTGTCAGTTAGTGAGTCATTAACGAAATTTTTTTATACATTGTTTTGTAAGCACAACAAACATTTTAAAAAAATTTAAAAAATTATTGGCGGATAGGGCTACAAAATAATGAAGCCATTGTAAACTGAACTGTTTGTGAAGTTTTTACTTGGAAATAGCTTCCCATCATGAAAGATGCGATTGGCTACAGCTTTTCTATTCACGCTTTATCAGTAATTTTCAGTAATTATCAAAGAAACAAACAAAACATGTTTACAACGTTATTTACATGTTATTAAGGATAATATTTTGTGAATTGTGTGTGTTAAGACAAAAAATTTGCTTGCTGATTATATATTGTTATATATTGTTAGGCAATACGTGTTCGGATATACTCGATGCTGGATGTATTCAATAAAATTGCAAAAAACGAGGCTTGCCGCATGCACACAGTCTTATCTGGTTAGTTGAAAAAGTTCGACCAGACCAGATAGATGATATTATAAGTGCCGAGATCCCTGATCCCGAAACAGATCAAGAACTACATGTTGTTGTAATTATAAATATGATTTATGGTCGACGGCAAGTGTTCCAAGCATTATCCATGAAAATTGACGGCGAAAACTATCACTGGCAATGACGGTTATCTACTGTATCGGCGTTGATCGCCCAATGACAACGATCAAACTATTACAAAGAAAGTAAAAGGAAACGATTTTGTAATTGACAACAGTTGGACTGTGCCATATTCGCCACTTGCAATGTTGAATATTCTAATTCAGTGAAGTTGATCAAGTACATCTGCAAATATGTCACGAAAGGCAGCGATATGGCTGTTTTTAGCATCCAAACCTCCAATGGCAACGATGAAATTACGCGTTATTAAGTTGGGCGAAATGTGAATTGCAATCAGGCGGTTTGGCGTACATTTAGCAGTGCATCTGGAGAATGGCCAAGGATTACATTTCACTGTGGCAAATGTTGTTAAACGTGCTGAAATACCTCCAGTGACAACATTGACAAGTTTCTTTGCTGTTTGTCAAAGCGATCCGTTTGCACAAACTTTACTTTACTCGGATATGCAACGGTATTACACTTGGAACGCTTCTTCAAAAAAATTTTAACGTCGAAAGAAAGGCACTATGGTTCCTGGGCATCTGGATGTGCATTCAAGTGATGCTCTTGGTCGCATTTATACAGTTCATCTGAAGAATGATGAATGCTTTTATTTGCGGTTGTTGCTGGTTAATGTTCGTGGTCCAACATCACAGTCTGCCCAACATTTTGTGCTGCACGTCAGGAACTCAATTTGCTTGAAAACAATACTCATTGAGATGCGAAAATCGCTGAGGCATATACGAACATTATTTGCTATTGTCATTATTTGCTATTGACATGCTTCCTGTCAAGTCCAAGTGACCTGTGGAACAAATACAAGGACAATGTGTCAGAAGAGATTTTACATCAATTAATTGTCAGCTAGAGAAATCCAAATCTTGAAGCCAATGCGAAGATGCATAACCTTATTTACCTAAATGAGAACTTAAATTTTGGTCTGGTACTGACTGGACTATTATCAATTACATAATTTTAAGACTTGAATACTTATTGTTAGTTCGCATTAGCGAAGGTCCAAAAATAATAACATGGAGAAAAAAAGAAGATGCATAACTAAATGAATTAGCTTCTAAATCGAGAATTGAAGCGTGGACGTGAATACGATCGACATGAGTTGAACCAATTAGATCAAACTAATGTTTCCCTCTTAAACCTCAAACAGAAGGAAGTCTATGATATAATATTGAAGGCAATTGATGGCCCCGGTGGAACTGGGAAGATATTCGTCATGTCATTGATTTTAGCCACTGTTCGTGCGAAATTCAACATTGCTGTAGCGGTAGCTTCATCTGGAATAGCGGCCACATTGTAAGAAGGATGCTGCACAGCTCACTTAGCGTAAAAATTGCCATTAAACCTTCAAAATATAGAGAAATCGACATGTATTATTGCGAAAAAGCCCGCAATGCCCAAAGTTTTAGTAGCGTGTAAAATCATTATCTGGGACGAATGCACAATGGCACACAAACGCGCAATAGAAGCTCTAAAAACAGCACTAAGAGATCTGCGCAGTGACTCAAGATTTTTTGGAGGTGCAATGATTTTACTGCCTGGGGATTTCCGCAAAACACTACCAGTCATTCCCAGATCGAAGGCTGCTGATTGAATAAGTGCTTGCGTAAATCCTCAATTTTGTGGCGTTTTGCAAAGATACTGCAGTTGACAGAAAACATGAGCGTTATATTGCTCAACGATTTATCAGCTCAAGATTTCTCCAACCAATTGTTGACTATCGGTAATGGCCGTATTCCTGTCGACGGATTAAACGGATTGATTTCGTTTCCTCAAAATTTTTGTAATTTTGTATCGTCAAAATAGCAGCTCATCCAGAAAGTTTTCCCCAACATAATTGCTAATGGGAAAAATTGTGATTGGTTAAATGAACGGGAAATTTTAGCAGCTAAAAATATAGATGTTGATGGTTTAAACTATGTATATAGTTCAGAATCAAATCGTTGGCACTCTGCATTCTTTTAAATCAATTGATTATGTAACAAACGAAGATGAAGCCACCAACTATCCAACTGAAGTTTTAAACTCCTTGGATGCGCCTGAATTACCACCGCACAACTTATAACTGAAGGTTGGCTCGGTAGTTATCGTCCTTCGAAATTTAAACCAACCAAAACTTTGCAATGAACGCGCTTGGTAAAAACAAAACTAATAGCCCATGTTATTCACGCAATTATACTTAGAGGAAAATTCAAAGGTGAAGAAGTTCTCATACTGAGAATTCCGATTATACCAACCGATAACCTTTTTTAGTTTAAGATAATTCAATTTCCTATTCGTCTTGCATTCTCAATGACTATTAACAAATCACAAGGACAATCCTTGAGTATTTGTGGCCAAATATACGTTGCATTTTCACGTGCGGGCAAACCATCTGCTTTATTTGTACTTGCACCTGATAACAAAACAAAAAATGTCGTGTATCACAATGTACTGCACTGAAGGAAATTAACCTAAACATAACTCATGCACGAAAATACATAGCTTCCTTAACAACTTTTACCTGAAGCGCCATATTTTTGAAATCTTTTTGAATTTTTGTTTTTTTTATAACTATTCGACTAAACAAACTTTGTACTCTTTTAAAAAAGTCCATATATTCAATAACTGTTAGGTGGTACGAAGTTCACCGGGTCAGCTAGTTATTTCATAAAACTAAAAATTTTTCAAACGTATTAGATAATACAATATGCCTTTCGAATCAAAAATTCCTTATGAAACACATTTGGCCAAAATTATTTCCTGGTGTTTTCTTAACCAATTTTTTTTAAGATACCGAATATCTTACATTTAGGTGTTCTATTAATCTCTTAATGCAGCATCATTTGGCCAGGTTTGTTAACTCGATTTAAAACCGAATCAAATAATTTGAATTCGGTTTCGAGAACAGCATAATTAAAAATTTAATCGGATACGGTTAACAGAACAGGGAGAATTATTTTAGCGATATAAAAAGAAAAGATATTTGTTCATTGCCATTAGAGCATAAGGTATTACGATACAATCGATTTCAAATGCAAAATGTTTTAAAATCTTGCAAGACTCTGTAATTAAAGTTAAAATAACTTTTAAATGCGAGAACGATATGTTTTACTAAAATCAAAATTTAATTTGGCCTACTCAACTGAACAGGAGTGATTTCAGTGACGAAAGTAAATAAAAAAACTACTCAACAAAAGTTGGCATCACTGTTTTGCTTTTTTAAAGGACGAATTAAATAAAAAACACAAATCCTTTATAATTGTAAAATCAACAAGAAACTCACTCAAACAACAATGTTTATACTCTTTAAAAGCGCATGCTCTTTTACTCCTTACTCTTTCAAAGAGATTCTACGTAAGAGAATTTATTTATGATTAAGGTTATTTTTATTCTATTAATTTATTTTTAAAGTTTCTATTTGTTTAAAATTTTAAAGTATATTTTTATTTACAAAAATAAGTAAAGAATTTGTTTATTGTCATTAGATTAATACTAAATTTAAAAATTGGCAAATTTGTGTATATGAGTGCGAAAAAAAATTTGCAAATCAAAAAGATATAAACAGTAGTTAAAGAAATTTTTAGATCATATTGCGAAACACCTAATTAGTTTTCAGAAACAAATGTATGTATGTATACGGGAGTTGCTTTGAACGACCGGTAAAAAGGATGAATCTATCTTCAATGCTACATAGTATGAGTTAAAAAATTTATTTTGAACAAATGTTGTAGTTTTTAAGTAAAATTTACATTTAAAAATTGCTTCAAAATTTTTCTTAATTTTACTAAGAAAGAAATTTAAAACATTTAAGGTAAAAAATATTTATTTTTCTAGTGGATTTACACCGTTGCATTTTGTGTTTTTGTGATTTTTTTTTGCTTTGAAAATTTCTTATTTTAATAGTAGCAAAACACTTCATAATCTCATTATCTTTAACTAATAAAAAAAATAAATAAATAAATTGTAACAGTTTTTACGTTGCAATTTTTAGTTTACAAATGTATATCTCTATAAAGTAAAACATTTTAAGGGGACACAGCATTTGGCATATCGCGGTTGTATAAGTAACTTAAAAGTGCTAACACGATATTTTACAATTAACACTTAAGATAATAAATATTGCACTAATTTAGGTAGTACTTTTACTAGAACTTAAGGCAAGTAACGAGATGTAATTAAGATAAATTAACACTGGCCATGCGTTGGCAAAAAGTGGTCTGATGTTTTAATTTAAAACTCGGTAAGGGAACATTTGAAATGAGAATAAAAACAGTATAAAAAAATATTCCATTTAATATGATACAAAATAATTTAACCACACTTAAAAAATATTTTTTTTTAATTTTCCTTTTGTTTTTTATTAAAATTTAAGCACTTAATATAATTTGCTTTTCAAAAAGATTTGCTTGCGTTATTTGTTCTTTCAATGCCATTCTTAGCCTTAAAGTATGCTATAAAAAACAAATAAATGAAAAGCCTTTAAGTTAGGCTACTTATTTTCTCACTTTGTATTTGCTTAAATAATTTTTTCTTTAACATTTAAAATACTTTATACTTTTTTTATTTTGATTTATTAAACGCTGTGTTTGTGTGTTGTTTTACATTCCATTAGATTGGGTCGACTGTTCCACACAACGTACGTTTAAGCTGTTTTATAGAGTTTCGAATTTCATCATAGAGTTAAAGCTATTGCAGCACAATGACGAAAATTATTTTGTTATATTGAAAATATTTCTGTGACAGGACTACAGGATAATTTTGCAAAAAATTCAATTTTTTTTAGAAAACTTCATGAATCAAAATTTTTGAAAAAATACTTTAAAAATTTTTAGGGAAAAAGTGAAATTTCTTTAAGACACAAATGATGAAATGTTTTGAAATTCAATAAATTTTATTCTGCTTTAGGTTAAAACTTAATTTAATGGTTTTTTTTGTAACATTAAATTATATCGTCGTTAAGAGGAAGAAGAAGGTATTAAAAAGAAATGAATTAAAGGGAATTACAAAAGGCTAAAGGCGATTTGTTAAAAAATCTTTGTAATATTTTTTTGTTAACACAAAATATATATACACCTGATCACTAGATTAAACCCACATGATTTTTAACATTTAGGATGCTATATCCTTTTGAATTTGTTGTCGACAGTTTAAAAATTTTAAAATCGTAAGCAAAAATATTTTAAAAGTGCTTTTCTCAAAAAAAGGCAAAAATTCCTTATTTTCTTTAGTTCATGGGTTAGATCCACTCTCTGGTTCTAAATATTATAGCATATTTTTGCATTTAAGTTTTGTATAAAATTATATTTTCTGCCCAGAAAAAACAAAAAAAGTGGTTTCAATTAACAAAATAATTGAATCAATCAATAATATGTTTAAATTTGCATTTCTCAACAAAATGATAATTACATCAGTTACCTTAATTGTAAAAACTGAAAACTACTTGAATGGATATATCTAGACCATTTTTAATAGTATTTTAGATCTTTCTAAATATATTTCAGAAATTTAAAATTCAATTTAAGCAATTTCTAATTTAATTTTAGAACCCTCAAATTTAATTTAAAAATATTTTATGTGAATTTTAAAAACTTCTAATTTAATTTGAGAATTTTCTTAATTATATTAGGTAATTTCTATTTCAATTTTAATTCCAGAAAATGTGTAATTCGATTTCAAAAGTTTCTAATTCAATTTCAGAATTTTCTAATAGTACGTTTCCATTATAAGCAAATTAAGTAATTTTGAGGAAATCATGTCGAAGTGTTTTCATTACGTTGTAAGTGGATTTGTGTTCGAATATAATTTGACACTTGTTCTTTTTTTATATATTTTTTACCATAAAACAAACAGGAATTTTGTTCAATAACAATTTACAAGAGTAAAATAAATAACAACATATAAATATGGAAAACAACAATGAGTTTACATTATATTATGATCAACATAATAATAACCTACCAGGGCGAACGTATATCAGGTGGCCTCGGTTAGTCAGCTGAGTAGCGGCATTTCGTTATTTATATATAAAATGTTGTTTATGTTTATGTATTTGATTGTTTTTTACAAATAACAACTGTAGTATTTTAAGAAAAGCTCAAAAGGAGAAAAATATAATTTGTGAGTCTTCGTTATCTGTCTTGTAATTCTTAAAACAATTTAGTTGTTTTTGTAGAACTGCTCCCACCTGATGCATGCGCCTTGCAACCTACTGTCATTTTTTCGAAATTGTAAGTCACCAATAATGGATATCCCCTCCGCGCAGTGTTGCACAGAAAAATTCGACATAATCTTGAGCAAATCAAGTCATTTGAGATGATTTGCTCATGTGAAAAATATATGGGAAATCATGTAGCAAATTACTTAATTTGAGGAAATTAAATGATTTGGCGCAAATCACGTATATGGAAACGCACTATAATTGAATTTTAGAATACTTTATTTGTAATTTAGAATTTTTCGGTTGTATTTCAGAATTTTTTATTTGTATTTCAGAAATTTCTAATTGTATTTCAGAATATTTTAATTGTATTTCAAATAAAAAACACTGAAATACAATTAGAAAATTCTGAAATACAAATAGAATATTTAGAAATGCAAATAAAAGAAATGTTAAAACTAAAAAAACATAAAAAGACGAAAAAAAAATAAAAGGAAAACAAAACAACAAAACTAACATAAATTTATAATTTCAGTCTGGCGTTGTACATGGCACCATCCGATTGCAAGGCAGAGTCTCAGATCACTAGACCAACGACCCATATTATTTTATTTATTTTTTATTTTTATTTATTTCTTTTCGATGTCCCATACACAAGACTTAAGTCTTATATTGCAGTATGGAACTGAGCATGTGTAAATACAATAATTACAAACTATTACCAAAAACTTGTTATACTTAAATAGATTTAGAATAAACCGTACATAAGTGTAATTAAAAATTAAAAAATTTAAAAAAACGGAAAAAATTAAAAAATTAAATCAAATGAGACTATAAAAAAAAATTAAAAAATTAAAATTAAAAAATTAAGAATATCTATATAGATTAGAAAAAGTTGTAAATAAGTATAATTAAAAATGAAAAAAAAAAGAAATCAAAATAAATTTAAATAAGTTGTATAATATTAACAAAAATAAATAATTCAATTTATTAACACAATCTGAATTTATCAGTATTTAAAGTATCTAACGTGAGAAGTAATCAAAAATACATTTCCTAAATTTACGTGCGTTACCAATGGTTTGTAAACTGTAAGGGATTCCATTCCAGAGACTGATTGCATAAATAAAGAAATGGTATTTAGAAATCTGTGTTCGATGTTCAAATGCCAAAATTCTCTTGCCTCTATCAAGTGTCGAAAAGTTTAAACGATTATGTAAATGTTCAGGTTGCTGTGTATATATAATCCTATGCATAAACAGTAGTGTACGCACCTTTAAATAGTCATCGAAACTAATACCATAAAGCAGAGTCGCATAGGGGGAGATATGATCATATCTTCTCAAACCGTAAACATAGCGAATAATATTATTAAAAGCAACATTAAGTTTCCTTTTGCTTTCACTATCGCAGCTTGCAAATAATTCGCAGCCATACAATAACATCGGTATTAAATAAGATTTGGCAAGAAGTATTCTAATCCTAATTGGAGTACAGTATTGAGTCTGCCAAACATTTCTTAGCATTGAAAAAGTTCGACCGCACGCAAAATTAACGTGATTAGACCACGTTAGGGTATTGTTGAAGTATATGCCAAGATTTTTGGCAGAGTTTACAATAGCTATGGGCTGATTATTTAAAGTCAAAACAGGACTACACTCTAGCTTTAAAAACTTTTTCTTAATAATTAAACACTTGGACTTAGAGGGATTAATTGCTAGCCCATTAGCAGTAGCCCACCCATTAACAACACCCAACTCAAGGTTCAAAGTCCTCACACATTCATCAACCGCAGAGTTGCTGCTACTTATATAAAGTTGAACATCGTCCGCATATAGTCTAATCTTGCAGTGTTCGAGTCTGTCCTGAAGATCATTTATATACAACGAAAAAAGTAAAGGACCTAGGATCGAGCCCTGCGGAACGCCTCTACTTAATGGCAAATAGCTAGATACTGACGTATGTGTCTCGACGTACTGAAATCTATCTTTTAGATAAGAATATATAAGATCTGTGGCGGTTGATGCAAATCCAAACATTTGCCTGAGTTTAATACATAAAATGTTGTAGTCTACCATATCAAACGCTCTGGAATGATCCAAAAGAACTAAGAATGTAACCTTCCCGTTATCCACTTGACGTCTTATATCCTCAGAAACATCTACGAGTGCAGTTATGCAACTATGTCTTTGACGAAAACCCGATTGGCAGTCAGTAAGCAAGTTGTTGATCTCTAGGTACTGTGTAATTTGGCCATGAATCAATCTTTCAAATACCTTAGATAAGAATGGCAAGATGGCTATCGGCCTGTACTCAGAGCTCGACTTAGGAATAGGAATAATCTTAGCAAGTTTCCAAATTCTTGGATATCTGCCAGTAGTTAAAATCTTGTTAAAAACGAAAGTTATTAAGGGAAGCAGTCCGGGAATAAGTATTCTTAAGAACCTTGGATCTAACCCATCCACACCAATAGCATTAGATTTTATAGACAGCAGGCTGGATAGTACATCACCTTGACTTACGTTAGCAAAGCTGAAGTTATTATTTAAAGGACCATCAGAAAAATGGTAGTAACCGGAATTTGGTTGGACATTAGGAGTATTTAAAAATTGGTCATTTAGCGTGTTTGCATCAACAGCACAAGGTTCCTGGGAATGAGGATTGCCAATGCCAATTTCGCGAATTGTTTGCCAAGTCTTCTTCGAACCTATTGCAGTAGAGAACCTCGAAGCATAATAATCAGATTTGGCTTTCTTAATTAAACCGTTGGTTATTCTACGTGATACACGAAATTCATCATACAAATCTGTGGTCTTAAAACGTTTCCATCGAAAATATAGATGGTCTCTACGATTAATCGCCTGCTCTATGTCATGCGTGAACCAGGGCTTGCTATGCTTGTTTATGATTTTCGTTCTTAAGGGAACTACAAGGTCATATAAGTAGTCCAGGTTGTACCGCAATAACGAAAGCTGGTCATCAACAGAAATGCAGTCATAAATCACACTCCAATCAATACGATTGAATTCGTCGTTCAACCTTGCATAGTCGATGTTTCTGTAGTCCCGATATCTCACAATTTGCTCAGGCACGTCCAACTGAAAATTGTAAGTCATGAAAATTAAGTCATGACGCGAAAAGCACGACGCAGACAGCTGGTCATAGAGCAACACCTTTGAAGTGTCACTAACAAAGAAAAGGTCAAGAAGAGTGCTGTTGGCAGTTGTAAAATGTGTAGGATTATCTGTGTTTGGGGAACTAAGACCAAGTGCAAGCATGTTGTCCGTCATATTAGGGTTCACTAAAATGTTCGAATTGAAGTCACCCACAATGATAACATCCTCATATGTGGCAGTGAACGCTTCCAATGTGCCCATAAATCTTTCCATACTAATACGATTATTAGGTCTGTAAACACTACCTAGAAGAAGTACCCTACCCTCACAACTTACTTCCAGAAAGAGATATTCCAGCAAATTTCCAGATCCAGTGTCATCAGTAACCACATCACTGTCTGATTTACCTAGAACTTTGACTGCAATTCCTTTCCTTATATAAATCGCCACACCCCCATATCCATTTCTATCGACCCTCCTGACGTTGTATCCTCGCAATGAGATCGATAAGTCCGTAAAATCTGGTCTAAACCATGTTTCGGATACACATATTAAATCAACGCCGGAGTTCTCAAAAATAAGTCTAAATTCCTCAATCTTAGGTCTCAAACTTTGGGCATTGATGTGACAGATTCTAATACCATTCCTTTGGGTGACCAAAACTTTTATCATCGTCCCAATACTTTCTCTGGAATGGGCCCTATTATTATTTAAATTGTCCATTAAGGTAGACAGTAATATACGAAAAGGTGACGCACGAGTAGCAAGTTTTATTCCCAAATTTAGGTAATGGATTAAAATTATTAATAAAATAAACGACGCATAACGAATTATTTAAAACAAAAACGGTTGTAAATGTACAGATATAATAAAGGTAAAAAAACACGCAAGAAAAGATAAAGTAGAAAAAATAACAAAAAATTGATATAAATTTAATATAAGGATTTATTTTAATCAGCAACACTACGATAGTCACCACCATTTGCAGCAGGAAAAGGTACGTCGGAGACTCGAAATAACTCGTTGAGATGCTCCAACTCCTCTATAAGTGTTGATTGGCCATTGGCCGTCGTTTTTATGTAGACCAAGCCACGCATTGTAAAAACACCATGAATACGTTTATCCTTCTTAAGACGAGTCGCGGCACGCAAAATTTTAAAATTCGTAGACGTAAGATTTTCATTTACATAAAACTTATTGTCAGAATTTTCCCCAATATGTCTTAAGGAGAAGTAAAACCGCGGGTTAACCTTACGCCAGTTAGCAAGGGTTTTCAAAAAATAGTTTTTATCATAAGGGGACCAGAACTTGACAATTATTGGCGCATCTTTTGAGTCTGCTGCGTGTTTATTATTGTGATTGCTCAGGCGATAAACTGTTTTAATTGCAGGAACCGAAGTATCAATAGTTTTGCAGATTTTACCAAAAATTTCTAGTAAGTTCTCACTGGCCTTATATGGAATTTCATTTAGTCTTAACTCACAGGCAACATTTATATTTTCTTGCTGCTTAACTTTAAACTTTAAAGACTTTATTTCATCTTGCATACCTTTTGTGTTTACCACGACTGTTTCCAATTTTTCGACTCGCTCGGCAACGCTATGCAGTTCAGTTGTTATGCTGCTAAGACGCTGACCTATCTCACTTAGTAAACGACTTTCACACTCACGAAACATAGTTTGTAAGGATTTTTGTAGTCGTTCAGTTAACTTTTCAAAACGATCATCCATAATTTGCAGGAGCCTAAGCGGAGAGCTGGTACTATTTAAGTAAAGAGATTCCGAGTTTGAACAGCTACGAGCATTCGGAGTATTTTCAGTTAATGATGATTGAAAAACTTCTCTTACTCGCTTTGGCGCGGGAGGTGCTGTTGATATGTCCATAGTATTTGATGTTTGCAGTTTCCTTTCCTTCTTCAGTTGTTTGCTATTATTATTTTTTATATTGTTTTTACTTCTCAGCTTAGAAGTATACATTGAAGGAGAGTTAATACTGTAGAATCAGTTTAAAGGTGCCTTTAGTAGTGATTGTTTGTGGTGTGTTTATTATTATTTTATGATTAAAAGTAAGATATCAAATATTATAATTTTGCACCCAATATAAAAACCTTTGGTAGGGCGAAGGTTAACACGATACAACCAGTGATTAGGTGCCTCCTTAAAGTATGCACCGATTGGCAAAAGAAAAAGATAAAAAATCCTCTGATATAACAGTTTAGCTTCACGATCCACAAAAATTAGGTTCAAGACCTATTATTTTTAAAGTTTTAATTCTTATTAATGTTGGCTTTTATACCCACACCACATGCGTGGTAGGGGTATTATGCGTTTGTGCAGATGTTTGTAACGTCCAAAGGTATTGGCTTGAGACCTACGTTAAGTATACCGATCGACTTAGTATCACTTCCCGAGCTGATTTAAGCATGTCCGTCCGTCCATCGATTTTTGGACGCTACAAACATCTGCAACAATGCATAATACCCCTACTACGTATGTGGTGTGGGTATAATAACAAAAAATTTTACATGTTTGATGATGCATGCAATTATTATTCTTTTTTTCTAATAAATGATTTTTATATTAAATTTCTTAATACTTAAAATTTTTAATCTCTTAATATTTTAAGTTTTTCCAATTAATTTATTTAAAAAATTGTTCTAAAAACCTAAAGACATAAAATAATATAAATTTCGAAAGAAAAAACAATAAATTGCATTAATGTCATCCACAAAGAATGCAATAGAATAAATATAGATCTTATCATTTTTTTATACGCACAAACACAAGCACGCACACACGTGTGCGATAAATTCTGCTCGCAAGTATAAAAATATGCGACTGCAAGTATGTGTGTGTGTGTGTGTATATAAATTGTACCACGTTTCATTTTCTCCATATAAAATGAAATCCTAAAAGATGTTTAAACATCCAACAAAAAAATCAATTTTAAAAATTTATACGAAAATTTTTAAATAAAATTTTTAATGAATAAATATCTTTGTTGTTTCACTCGAAGTTATCTATTTTTTGTACAAAGGCACATACAAATACATTAATATATATCTTAGTTTGTATATTTGAAAATTGTTTTATCGTTCGATTTGCATCAGTTTGCATAATTAAAAATTTTTATATATTAAGCAGAGATAGATTTATAATAGAGATTTTGTAGTTTTGAAAAAAAATTTAAAAACCCAAGAAGTGAAGTTTGAATTTTAAAATCGGTTGTTTCAAATTCTTGAAATTTATTTATATTTTCCAACTTTCTTAATTTCCTAAAACTAATTTAAATATCTCTTAGAAAAAAATACTTTCAAACTGTTCTATTCTATAAGAAAAATTCAATTCAATAAGTTAACGATTATGAAAAGCAAATTTATTTTTTTTTTATATAATATCTTACATATTCATGGCTCCAATATAGAAAGGGCATAACTCGACCCATTATCAGGTTTAAAAGAACTTGTTTGTTTTTTTAACTAAAAATTTAATCTGTTGCCTCTTTTTATAAAAAATTGTATTAAAACTTTTTTTGGATGCAAAATTTTATAGAGTTTTGTAAGTTTTTTTCCATTGTTAACGAAAAAAAAGGAGTAAAGGTTTTTTGAAGCTTGGGTATGTATCGCTTTAAAAATGCTGTCTTTTTTCTAAAATCTTACCCTGTTAAAACCCGATTAACAAGCTTAAAATGTAATCAGTACAAAACTTTGTAACTACCTAATGGCATTGAAAAAAAAATTAAGGGAAATAAAAACAATAATACTTTTTACTTTTTATGCGGTACATGTACGCTTTTCGTTAGGCTTTTTTTAAAACAAAACAAAGTCATTGAACTAGCAACAGATTCCCGCAAAACAAAATTCAAAAACGAAAACTGTATGCGATTTAAAAAAGGCTACAAGAAATATGACACATGAGAGATTGCAGTTGCAACTAAATGCATGCAACAACAAAAAAAAACTAAATTAATGAAATTTAAAAAAATCATACACCAGTTCCAACAGCATGAAAACAATTTACTTAAATACGTGGTTTCTTTTGTAGCTTGAAAACTAGTTATTTTATAGCTTTTGGTAAACTCATTTTAAGTTATAAATTTTTAAACAAATTCAAAAAATAACTTGAATCGCACATTTAATTAAAAAAACAGTCACAACTAAAAAAAATCTTCTGCTCAGCTGACTTTTATTTACGCCATATGTTTTCTAGCTTAGATTGTCAATTTTTTTATGTTATATTATGGTTGTGTATACTGAGTGTATGTGTGATAACATCATTTTTGAAAACTTATCTAGAATTTTGCAACAACAAAATACATGCTAAGTTTTAAGATGAAGTTATTGTTGTAGGGACGAGGTCACCTTATTTTTTCACCATGTCATACATTTTAATGTGCTGTTTTTGGAAGCCGAGTAGTGAAGCAATTTACTACTAATTGCTCAATTTAATAATTGAAATCTTGTTTGGTAAATTTAGTCAAATTAAGGTCCTAACTTCATAAATTTTCTAAATACGCAATTAATATATGTGTGAACTTGGTATTAGTTTTAAACTTAATTTGGTTAAGTTTTTGAAAGCAGGAAAGAAGACTCTCATTGAAAACAAGTAAGATCGTTATATTCGGCTGTGCCGAATCTTATATACCCTTCACATTGGTCTTTAAATATACCCAGCCGAGTTATTTTTTACTGCAAATAATATATTAAAAATACCTTGTGTGAGTTTTAAAGCCTATAGAAAACTTTACAAAATTTTAACGTTCGTATGGATAATAGAAATAGATGAGGAACGTTTGAGGTCGACAGTAATAAAAGTTTTTGACATTATTTATATTAAAAGGTTAATAAAAGTTGTTAATTTTTATGGGATGTTCTAGTCCCCCTGCTCCTCTCCAACTTTTTTCCAAAATGTATGAATTATTTGATTATTATTTTTTGTGGAATATTCGAAGTCGATAGTTGTTATAGTGTTCCAGATGTGGCGTATCGCAAATTTCATAAAAATTCTTAGTTTGTATTAGAGCTACCCCTTCCCCTGCCCCTGCCCAAAAAAAACTTTTTTTTGAATGTAGGTCTTATTCTGTTACTTTTTGCAAAACATTTGAAGTCAATTTCTGTTATAGTTTCCTAAATTTAACATATCCAAAATTTCATAAAAATTGTTAATTTGTATGGGAGATCCCCTTTGTCCATCCTCCACCCAAAAAAATTTTTTTTCAAATCGTAGGCTTTGTTGTCGAATTACTTTTTGTAGAACATTTGATTTCGATATCTGTTATAGTTTCCTAAATATAGCATATCGAAAATTTCATAAAAATTGTTAATTTGTTTGGGAGCTACCCCTTGTTCAACCCCCACCCAAAAAATTTTTTCCTTAAAACATAACCCTTGATGTACTTACTTTTAGTAGAACATTTGATGTCGATATCTTTTATAGTTTCCGAGATATAGCGTATCGAATATTTCATAACAATTGTCGATTTGTATGGGAGCTACCCCTTTTTTTGCCCCCACTCAAAAAATTTTTCTTTATAGTGTAGCACTTAGCGTACAATTACTTTTTGTAGAACATTTTAAGTCGATAGCTGTTATAGTTTACGAGATATAGCGCATAAAATATTTCACCAAATTTGTGCAATTGTAGGAAAAATACCCCTTTCCCTGGTCCTATCTGGTTCTTTAGGAGTATTCGTGCCAAGTTTTGTGGCAAGAGTGACTATACTTACTGAGATATATAGGGATATATGCACGGATTTTGTCCTAAAAAAATGGGTTACTTTGGATTTTCGCTTATATCTCGGTCAATAGTGAACCGATTTTGCTGATTTTAAATAGCGATTGTTAGCGGGATATTTCCAATAGTTTGACACCATTAACTGGTCTGTATCTTTTTATTTGACTCCGGAAACTTGATTTCAACAGACGGGCAGACGGACAGACAGACAGACGGACAGACGGACATGGCTATATCAACTTCGCTATCTATAAGGATCCAGAATATATATACTTTATGGGGTCGCAAATGAATAATAAAGAAATTACAAACGGAATGACAAACTGATATATACCCTTATCACTATGTGAAGGGTATAATAATGATTTTAAGTTGTCTATTTTTTTTTTTTCATGTAAGATATATTCATTAGTCAAAAAGTAACTTCTACTATAAAATTTATGAGGTAGAAAAAATTTTTGTTCAAATAATTTTTAGAAACAGTGTAAAATCAGTCAAAATAAAAACAATTTTAAACATCAAAATTCAACACCATACTCTTGAGTTAAAAAAAATAGGAATATAAACAGAATCCAAAGAACAAATCAAACAAAAACAAGTAGGAGAGTTATACCCGCTTGTGCAGTATTTTTGTACCCTTTTAAGCGGGCGTCAATAAGAATTAAATTTTTGATAAGTAGTTGGCAACAGTTATACTTTAATAATAACGAGCACTATGGGGATGACCCCTTTTAATGCATTGCTTGTGTTGTGTTGCATTGTGTAGGTAAAGGGAAGGAGGACAGAGGAGGTAGTATTTCTGAACATTTGATTTAAATTTCTCCATATTAACGGTGGCAAAAGTTAATTCCACATACGAACTGTGCAAATTAAGAACGTATTTTCCCTGCAATCCGTAGTGAAGTTCGCTGCCCAGTTGACCAAAAATGGGTGTGCTCTTCTTGAAAGACGAGTATCACGCAAAAAAATCCCGGGTTTCTTATAAAGACTCCCTAGTACCAGGCATGAAATCGAAAGCCTTTATAGTTTCGGCGATAAGGCATTAAGAAAAAATTATCAAACAACAACATTCCTGTGTCTCGATCCAATTAATTTTTTTCGGGAACTAAAGCAATTTAATAATACTACATTGTGACTTGTATATAGTTTTCGATATATGGAGCAACGTATATTTTGCAAAATTGGACTGAATCGATATTGTTTACTTGCAGTAGCGATCATATGCGAAATAATTGTGGAGGTTTGACAGTAATACCTTGGGACTTTACTTCATTTAAACAGTCGAATATGATTTTTTTAATTGCAAACGGAATGGCAAACTGATCAATATTCCTCTGACTATGTGAAGGGGCACAAAGCAAATAAAGAACAACTTTAAAATAAACAAAATGTTGACTACATTGCAGAATTTAAAACTTTTTGGCATTAAACGGACTCTATAAGTGAATGAGTGCTTGAAGAAAGATCGTAGAAAGATATTACAATGAAGAAATAAAAAAAAAATTTTTTTTGCAAATTCTTATACAAACTTTTTTTATTGCTGATTTTTTTTAATATTAACAAAACAAGTAAACAGTGGTGAGTAATTGTGTGATTGAAAGAAATCAGTTTTTGCTGTTAAGTAGTCTTTGAAGGCAGACATACATATAACTAAAAGCAGTCTGTCTACAATTACTAGTCAGTCCCACTCAGTTCCCCCAAAACAGATTCATTCGCATAAAACATGTTTACAAGTATGTACTTCTGAAGACACACGCACACATTCTAACATATATTTACAAATCTTGACATATATTTTCTTGGTTTTGTTTTTGGCGATTTTTTGCTGAAAAGGAAATTGTAGATTAGTGTTGTTGTTGTTTTTTAATATTTTTTTTTTTTTTTTTTTAATAATAACCAGCACTCAGGGGATGGCCCCTACACATGCATTGCATTGTGTTGGTATCAGGAAAATAGGTTATGGGAAGGAGGATTAAGGGAGTAGTGTTTGTGGACATTTGATTTGAATTTCTCGATATTTACTGTGGCAGGAAAGACATTATTAGGAAGTTTATTCCACATACGAACCGTGCGACCGAAGAAGGAATTCTCCCTGTAATGAGTGGTGCGATTCACTGGCCAGTCAACTACATATGGGTGCGCTCTTCTAGAAAAACGTGTATCACGCAAAAAGTTCCGGGTTTCGGGAACAAGTTCCCTGATTTCCGAAGAGCACATTCCATTATAGTATCGATAGAACAGCGAAACGCACCCCACATCACGACGGTGTTCGAGTGAATCCAGACGGTTAGATACCACAACGTCGCCGATGAGTATCTTCGCTCGTTCCTGTACGCGGTCAAGTAGCCCCAAAATAGACTTTGAGGCACCAGCCCATACATGAGAGTTGTATTCCATTTTCGGTCGGATATAAGTGGTATAAATATTGAGAAGATCAGATGGTGTAAAGTAATTTCTACACCGTTTAAGAAAACCAAGACACTTCGATGCTTCTTTCGACACAAGAAAGATGTGTTCCGTCCAGCGGACATCGCACTGGATTCTCATGCCCAGAACATCAAGAGTCTCTGTCTTTTCAATACTTATACCATCCATTAATACAGACGAGGCAGCATCGTCCAATTTGCGTTTATGCGTCAAAAGACAACATTGGGTTTTACGGGCATTAAAATCGACCCTATTCGCACGGCCCCATTTGGAGATTACCATCAGATCGCGGTTAATCGAAACATCCATACTCTGTCTCCTAGCTCCAATCTCCAAAGAGCTAGGTCTATGGTCAAACGAGTATGAATGGCATATGCTGCTGTCGTCTGCAAAGGAATAAATAGGATTCGAGGTTTGACATAGAAGGTCATTCAGAAAGATAAGAAATAAGGTAGGAGAGAGGACGGAGCCTTGCGGTACCCCTGAATTGATTTTAAACTCATCGGAAGAGAACCCATCTATAACAACACGAATAGTGCGATCTCTGAGAAAACTCGATATAAATCGAGAAAATTTTTCACCGACACCAAAAGCAATTAATTTAGATAGAAGCGCACAGTGCCAGACCCTATCAAACGCCTTAGATATGTCCAGAGCCACCACTTTACTTTCGCCAAAATGATGAATTGAGGTACACCATTTTTCTGTCAGAAAGGCCAGTATGTCCCCCGTAGACCGTCCTCTACGAAAGCCATACTGGCGGTCGCTTAATAAACCGTTTATCTCCAGATAGTTAACCAGGCGGTAGTTAACCATACTCTCCATAACCTTGGAGATCGCTGAACAAATTGCTATTGGTCGGTAATTTTCAGGGTTTTCAGCCTTTCCCTTTTTGGGGATCGGCGTAACATTAGCTACTTTCCAGCACATCGGAAATACTCCGGCATGGTAAATACGGCTGAAAAGGTTAGCTAATGGACGCGATAGCGTCGAAGAACATTCTTTCAAAACCTGTGCTGGTATACCATCCGGCCCAGGGGACTTACTAGTATTGAGATCCGAAAGAACCCTTTTAACTGCACGAGCTCGAAAGAATATGTCTGGCATAGTCCCAGACAATCTCTCAAGCTCGGGCAGTGGTTGGTTGCTTTCCGGCAAATATGAATTTGCTGCAAATATTTCAGCCAAAAGGTTAGCCTTTCCAACCGGGTCGGTGACTAATATGTCATTTTTTAACAGAGCAGGGATTGAAGAGCCAGCGTTGTTCCCTACTCTCTTAACAAATGACCAAAAGTTCCTGCTGCCTTTGGGGGCATCAAGAACCCTTGCACGCAGACGCTGTTCGAACAAAGCCCTTTCGCGCCTGAGTACTTTGGCACACGAAGATCTCGCCTGTTTGCGTAGCGAATCAGTATCGGCGTTCTTGTTCGCACGCCATATACTAAATGCTTCCTCTCTGGACCTTACTGCAGCTTTGCAAGCCTGGTTAAACCACGACTTCTGCCGAGGTTTACTGGAGATCGTTTTCACCGGAATAAAGGATTTCATTCCCAGTAAAATAATACTTTCAACCATTTTCGCCATGGCATTGACATTATTGTCCACGAAACATAGTTTCCAGTTAAACTGCCGAAAGAAATCGTTGAGCTCTGCCCAACGAGCCTTTTCGTATATAAAAATCGAACGCTTCGGGGCTGCCGTCGAAGCGTCGTGAAGCCTGGAGAACGAAAAGGAGGCGGAAACGGTGCAATGGTCCGAATTTCCGAGAGGTGCAAGAACATCTACTTCGTACTTTTCAGGGTGCGAAGTAAGAAAAAGGTCGAGGGTATTATCCTGGTGCCCTTCAACACACGAAATGTGCGTTGGTTCGTTCACTAGTTGCGCAAGGTGATTGTGCGCGGCGAATAACTCAACATAGCGTCCCTCTGGAGTCGTAAGGCCGGAATGGCGAATCCAAGAAGAATTGTGAACATTAAAATCACCAGCAACAACAATTTCACTGTTCGGACAATCCCCAAGGATTTTGGTCACGGAGTCAGAAAGGGAGTCGAAGCCACCCATAGTGATATCCCTTCCAGCGTTTGGACTTCTATAAAGAAATCCGAAGTGCAGAGTGTGCCACCTGATCTTGAATTTAACCCAAAGACAGCTAAATTTCTTTGAGCTTTAGCAAGTAAATTACGAATTATATTATGACAGCAATCAGACACAAGAAAACAGGCAAATGATTGATTAATGCTTTTCGCTGCTTATTTTGATTGCTGCTGCTTTATGTCTTGTGTTGATGTTGAACATTAAGATAATAAATTAAGAGTCTGCTAAAATTTGGGACAACGATTCGCAAAAATCATTAGTAAGTGAAAATCAAAAACAAACTCAGTGAACAACCCTTTGCAATTAGTGTATACCTCTTAACAGGGTTGGGCAGTATTTCAAATACTTGTATTTGAAATACGTATTTGAAATACAAATACGTATTTTGTATTTGTATTTGAAATACCACCTTCTAATGTATTTTGTATTTTGTATTTGAAATACCCAACACGGAAGTATTTTGTATTTTGTATTTCAAATACTTATGATGGCAAAATACATTTTTGCAAAATACATTCTTTTGTTATACAAAAAGTTGTCTTTAGAAAAATTGAAAAATGTTACAAATTTAAAAAAAAAGAATGGAAACTTTGTCTTTGTATTCATTCACGTCTTCGCCTTAGCAAGGTACGTTCTTTCCCAGGGCTCACTTATTCAGGTAATATCAAGAGCTAAGCGGATATTTGGAAATGTGAATGTCAAAAAAATTTATTTTGTATAAACATTGAATTTTTTTTGACATTCACACTTTTAAACACATCAAGTAAGATCGCTATATTTGCCTCTGCCGAATCTTATATACTAGGGACTGGTAAATCGTCTTCGATTATAGTCGAAAATCGATTTTGACCCCAAAAAATCGATTTTTTGTAATCGTATTTTTGTTGCCGGTTTTATACTGAAATCGATTATTGAGCTAAAACATATCGATTTTACCTTAAAAGTTTTAAATGCTATAAATTTTAAGAATTATTCTGTTAACACATTTTTTTTAACTATCTGCACCGAAAGCTCATGTGTTAATATGAGGAGTTAATGTATTATTTTAAAATTTGTAATATTTGACGCCGAAAGTTTATTAAAAATGCAGTCAAATTTGGAAAAATTTTTAAACAATTAAATAAGAAACAAGTAAGAGCGCTATATTCGGCTGTGCCGAATCTTATATACCCTTCACATTGGTCTTTAAATATACCCATCCGAGTTATTTTGTACTGAAAATAATATAATAAAAAACCTTGTGCGAGTTTTAAAGCCCATAGAAAAAATAACAAAATTTTAACGTTCGTATGAATAATAGAAATAGATGAAGAAGATTTGAGGTCGAAAGTTTTAAAAGTTTTCGACATTATCCATATTTAAAGGTTAATAAAACTTATTAAATGTTCTAGTCCCGCTGCTCTTCTCCAACTTTTTTTCCAAAATGTATGAATTATTTGATTATTACTTTTTGTAGAATATTCGAAGTCGATAGCTGTAATAGTTTTTTAGAAGAAGCGTATGGAAAATTTTATAAAAATTGTTAATATGTATGGGAGCTACCCCTTCTTCACCCCCCATCCGAAAATCTTTTTCTTTAAAGCGTAGGCCTTGTGTTCCAATTAGTTTTTGTAGAACATTTGATGTGGAAATCTGTTATAGTTTCCAAGATATAGCGTATCGAATATATCATAAAAATTGTTAATTTGTATGGGAGCTACCCCTTTTTTTGCCCCCACTCAACAACATTTTTCTTCAAAGCGTAGGCATTCTTGCCCAATTACTTTTTGTAGAACATTTTATTTCGATATCTTTTATAGTTTCCGAGATATAGCGTATCGAATATTTTATAATAATTGTCGATTTGTATGGGAGCTACCTCTATTTTTGCCCCCACTCAAAAAATTTTTTCTTTAAAGTGTTGGTCTTTGCGTATAATTATTTTTTGTAGAACATTTTGAGTCGATAGCTCTTATAGTTTACGAGATATAGCGCATAAAATATTTCCCCAAATTTGTGCAATTGTAGGAAAACTACCCCTTTCCCTGGTCCAATCTGAAAAAAACTTTTTCTTTTATTTAGGTTCCTTCTTTGGGAGTATCCGTGCCAAGTTTTGTGGCAAGAGTATTTATACTTACTAAGATATATGGGGATATATGCACGGATTTTGTCCTAAAAAAAATGGGTTACTCTGGGTTTTCGCTTATATCTCGGTCAATAGTGAACCGATTTTGCTGATTTTAAATAGCGATTGTCTCCAGGATATTTCTAATAGTTTGACATCATTAACTGGTCTGTATCTTTTATTTGACTCCGGAAACTTGATTTCAACAGACGGACAGACGGACATCGCTAAATCGGCTTCCCTATCTATAAGGATCCAGAATATATATACTTTATGGGGTCGCAAATGAATAATAAAGAAATTACAAACGGAATGACAAAGTGATATATACCCTGTCACTATGTGAAGGGTATAAAAATAATTCAGTACTCAGTACACTAAAAATAACTTTTCGTCCTTGAAAATTAAATATGTATATCTGTTGTGTGTGCGTATTTAAATTTTCAGACTTATTATTTAATTTAATACATTGAAATTATAATTGATATTTGTTTATGACCTGCGTTCGTGCACCCTTTCCAATAATATCTTTCTTTGCCTAAAGTTCTATTTACTTCTTAAAAATCGTTTTTGAGGGTATATTTTCATTTCAATATAGCACCAAAATAAAAGTCGACTTTGAATTATAATCGATTATGAGCTTCGATTAATCGACTTTGAAAATCGAGATTAAAATAGTTGATCGTAAAATCGAAAATCGATTTTTGGCTTTGCTTACCATTCCCTATTATATACCCTTCACATTGCTCATTTAATATACCCAGCCTAACTATTTTGTACTGCAAATAATATAATAAAAATGCCTTGTGCCAGTTTTAAAGTCCATAGAAAACTTTACAAAATTTTAACGTTCGTATGGATAATAGAAATAGACGAAGAAGATTTGAGGTCGAGAGTTACAAAAGTTTTCGACATTATTCGTATCAAAAGGTTAATAAAAGTTGTAAATTTTTATGGGATCTTCTAGTCCCCCTGCTCCTCTTCAACCTTTTTTTCTAAAATGTAGGTCTTATCTTCGAATTACTTTTTCTAGAACACTAGAAGTCGGTAGCTATTATAGTTTCCGAGATATAGCGTATCGAAAATTTCATAAAAATTGTTCATTTGTATTGAAGCTACCCCTTCTTCACCCCCACTCAAAAATTTTTTTCTTTAAAGCGTAGGTCTTGCTGTCGAATTACTCTTTGTAGAACATTTGATGTCGGCAGCTGTTATAGTTTCCGAGACATAGCGTTTCGAAAATTTCATAAAAAGTGTTTATTTGTATGGCAGCTAAACCTTCCCCTGCCTCTACCCCAAAAAAATTTTTTTTCAAAGTGTAGGACTTATCATACATTTACTTTTTGTACAACATTCGAAGTGGATAGCTGTTATAGTTTTCCAGATGTAGCGAATTGAAAATTTCATAAAAATTGTTAATTTGTATGGGAGCTACACTTTCTCCTACCCCCACTCAAAAAATTTTTTCTCCAAAGTGTAGGTCGATAGCTGTTATAATTTCTAAGATTAAGCGCATGAAAAATTTCACAAAATTTCTGCAAATGCAGAGAAAAAACCACTTTCCATGATCCTATCTGAAAAATTTTTTTCCTTTTGAGGTCCCTATTTTCAGAGTATCCGTGCCAAGTTTCGTGGCAAGGATGACTGTATTCACTGAGATATATAGGGATGTATGCACGGATTTTGTCCTAAAAAAATGGATTATTTTGATTTTTCGTTTATATCTCGGCCAATAGTCAACCGATAAATAGCGATTGTCTCCAGGATATTTACAAAAGTTTGACACCAATAACTGGTCCGTATCACTTTATTTGACTATGGAAACTTGATTTCAATAGACTGACAGACAGGCATGGCTGTATCAACTTCCCTGTCTATAAGGATCCAGAATATCAATACTTTATGGGGTCGCAAATGATAAATAAATAAGAAATTTCAAACGGAATGACAAACTGATAAATACCCTTATCACCAAGGCACATTCAACAAGGTAAACCCTTTTTGTGTTTGAACGGTAGAATGTCAGAAAAATTAAAAATTCCATATAAAATTTATTTTTATTTCGTAAAAATGTCAAATTGATTTTAATCAGCTGGGTTCTTAATATTACCTGGTTGAATGTGCCTTGCTTATTACTATGTAAAGGGTATACAAAAGAAATGCAAAGGGCGAATTTTCGAATTCGCCTTAATATTACTTTACTTTTAATTTAATTTGTTTTTCACATACAAGGCACATACAGAGAACCAAGACACATTTAACCAGGTAATATTAAGGGCCCAGCTGATTAAAATCAATTTGACATTTTTACGAAATAAAAATAAATTTTATATGGAATTTTTAATTTTTCTGACATTCTACCGTTCAAACACAAAAAGGGTTTACCTTGTTGAATGTGCCTTGCAGAGAACTGTTTTCATAAAATTTAACACCAGTCTGTTTTTATCAGGACCTGTAGAAAGATTGTTTTTTTTAGCAGGATTTATATATTCTTCAACAAGAGGCTGCTTATCTGATTGAACTTTTAAAAATCTTGTGTTCATGATTAATGGTTATAAATGTATTTTGTATTTTGTATTTTGTATTTCAACTTAAAGATACTAAAATACTGTATTTTGTATTTTGTATTTGAAATACTCGACTTGAATGTATTTGGTATTTCGTATTTGAAATACAAGCGGAAGAAGTATTTTGTATTTTGTATTTCAAATACAGCAAAGCATGTATTTTGCCCAACTCTGCCTCTTAAGAATAACACCAGTAACAATTATCTCCCGTTGTAAGAAATAATTTTTTATGATCAATAATTTTTTTGGCATTTTTAAATAATTATGTCTCTTTTCTATTTGACCTATAAACATAAAATTAAAAAAGTTTTTGTTGGCCTATACATTAAAAAAGAAGAAACAATCGTTTCAAAATAATAAATAAAAATTAACAAGAAGTCCTAAAAGAACCTCTTCTCTTAGCAGGTAAAAAATGTTTATGATTTGTTAAGTGTTAACAACATATTAATAAAAAAGCTATAAAAACACAAAAAAGTGTTGTTGTTTTAATTGTGCTTTAATTGTCAACATAACCATTATTTTTTTATTATTAATAATTAAAAATAAATGTATTAAGTATGTTTCATTTCTCTTTTATTATGATTTATGTTTTTTTTATTACTATGCTGACAGTGCACAGTGGGCCTAAGTAAAACGGATTTAAAATACATGTGTAACTTTGAACATCTTTTTGTTTCTTCTTTTAAATAGTTCTATACAAATTAAAAATAATAACAAGAAAATTCAAGTTGGATATGTGTAAAAAGTTGTTTGTTTGTTGTTGTTAAGCTAGCTGAATAAATGTTTTAAATTTTATATGATTCGGAGTGGTAGTTTAGAAAATCGGCAGGAATATCAGCTTTTTTTTAACATAACACACATTGCTTAAACAATCCCACCTTATAACTATACTTCTTGGTTAAACAGGGCCTCAACAAGTATCGCCCCGTACATACTTCCCAGTATTGTTTTTCAAATCAGTCTTTATTTTTCAAGTCATCTTGGTGTTTTAATTAGATATTCAAGACGTATTGGTTTTTTTTAAAAGAATCTTGTTATTTGAAAAAAAATAAAACTTTTTAGCTGCTTTTTGGAAACTATTTATTTTGCAACTCTTGGCATACACATTTGTTGGCGTTTTTTATGAATTCTTTAACAAGTCCGAAAGTATTTATTTAAATATTCAATTGCTGAATCGTAACTTACTGTTGTGTAACCTAGGACGTTAATAAAGTTTTAGTTAGGATCATTTTTGGAAACAACGTTTAATCAATTTAAAAAAACAATACTTTTCCCATTCAAATTCCACCCCGTACTCTATAAGTTTACTTCCAAAAAAGTTATGAATTATTAACAGACTCCAAAAACAAGCAGAAACAAATAGTAGTGTTATACAACGTGCATCAACTTTTGATAGGAGGTTAAGTCAGGATTCAGGTTCCAAAAAAATAACGGTTTGTCTGTATTTAAAGGCTTAGGGTTATACCAAACCCAACTTATTATTTTAAAAATGGAAGCTTTTAATTATAATTACTTTTTTGTACAATTTTTTGATATTTATTTTGGCTTAAGTTCATTATTAAATTTCTTTTATTAGAAGAAATTACTATTTTTCCGTTAATGTTGAAAGAAAGTTTTATTTGAAAAAAAGCAGGCCGAGTATCATCCATCTCTCAGATGGAATGAAACGCTTTTTAATTATTGTATATTATACAATAGAAGGTAAATCTTTTTTTTTTGTCATTTTTTGCACCATGCCATGTGTATGGTTTATATGCTTATTTTATTTATTGCTGAGCTATAAGACTTTTATTACAAAAAGCATAGTTTATATGGAAGAGTAAACTTCGTTCTAACTTACAAAATAAAAAAGAAGAAAAACAGATATTCCGCTTTTTTCGTTACTTGTAAGTTAAATAGGTGATGTTTACAGCCAAAAGACACTATTACTTTTCAAGGAGTAATGACGATGAAATTGCGTAGCAGCTACACTACACTACACTACACTACACTACACTACACTACACTACACTACACTACACTACACTACACTACACTACACTACACTACACTACACTACACTACACTACACTACACTACACTACACTACACTACACTACACTACACTACACTACACTACACTACACTACACTACACTACACTACACTACACTACACTACACTACACTACACTACACTACACTACACTACACTACACTACACTACACTACACTACACTACACTACACTACACTACACTACACTACACTACACTACACTACACTACACTACACTACACTACACTACACTACACTACACTACACTACACTACACTACACTACACTACACAACACTACACTACACTACACTACACTACACTACACTACACAACACTACACCATACTGTGCAGTCTATAAATTAATATTATTTGCTTGCTTATAATACATTTAACTACATCTTTCTATTGTGGCTGTTATATTAAATACTTATGATTGCAATGAACACTAGAAAAATTGTAGTATTTTCTCTATTTAATATTTTTTTTTGCCATAAATTTTTAAGTTGCGAAAATAACTTACTTACTTATAACTATTTAGCTGGGCCATATGTTAATTTTTATTTATTGTTGAACTAATTGTTTTTAATACAAATTTTTGATTTTTTTTTTATAGTTTGGCTTTAGTTCATATAATTTCTTTTTTATTAGAGGAAATTATTATTTTCCGTTAATGTTGAAAGAAACTTTCAATTTGAAAAAAGCAGATTTTTCTACCGCTACTAGCCGAGTAGAATGCATTTTCGAAAGCAGCTACGCAATTTCATCATCAGTACTCTTTGAACGGTAGTAGTGTATATGGTTGTAAACATCACCTATTTAACTTACATGTAACAGAGAAAAGTATACGGTATCAGTGTTTTCCTTCTGTTTTTATTTTGTAAGTTAGGACGAAGTTTATTTTTCATATAAACTATGCTTTTTTCCATTAAAAGTCTCTTTGGCAACACTTGACTAACGGACAAGCATTTGTCCATCTCTCAGATGGAACGAAACGCTTTTTATTATTGTATATCATACAATAGGGGTAATCACTTTTTAATTTCTTTTATTGTCAACGACAAATTGATAGAAATTATTAAAGATCATTTTGCACCGTGCCATGTGTGAGTTATATGTTAATTTTTATTTATTGTTGAACTAATTGTTTTTAATACAAATTTTTGATTTTTTTTTAGTTTGGCTTTAGTTCATATAATTTCTTTTTTATTAGAGGAAATTATTATTTTCCGTTAATGTTGAAAGAAACTTTCAATTTGAAAAAAGCAGATTTTTCTACCGCTACTAGCCGAGTAGAATGCATTTTCGAAAGCAGCTACGCAATTTCATCATCAGTACTCTTTGAACGGTAGTAGTGTATATGGTTGTAAACATCACCTATTTAACTTACATGTAACAGAGAAAAGTATACGGTATCAGTGTTTTCCTTCTGTTTTTATTTTGTAAGTTAGGACGAAGTTTATTTTTCATATAAACTATGCTTTTTTCCATTAAAAGTCTCTTTGGCAACACTTGACTAACGGACAAGCATTTGTCCATCTCTCAGATGGAACGAAACGCTTTTTATTATTGTATATCATACAATAGGGGTAATCACTTTTTAATTTCTTTTATTGTCAACGACAAATTGATAGAAATTATTAAAGATCATTTTGCACCGTGCCATGTGTGAGTTATATGTTAATTTTTATTTATTGTTGAACTAATTGTTTTTAATACAAATTTTTGATTTTTTTTTAGTTTGGCTTTAGTTCATATAATTTCTTTTTTATTAGAGGAAATTATTATTTTCCGTTAATGTTGAAAGAAACTTTCAATTTGAAAAAAGCAGATTTTTCTACCGCTACTAGCCGAGTAGAATGCATTTTCGAAAGCAGCTACGCAATTTCATCATCAGTACTCTTTGAACGGTAGTAGTGTATATGGTTGTAAACATCACCTATTTAACTTACATGTAACAGAGAAAAGTATACGGTATCAGTGTTTTCCTTCTGTTTTTATTTTGTAAGTTAGGACGAAGTTTATTTTTCATATAAACTATGCTTTTTTCCATTAAAAGTCTCTTTGGCAACACTTGACTAACGGACAAGCATTTGTCCATCTCTCAGATGGAACGAAACGCTTTTTATTATTGTATATCATACAATAGGGGTAATCACTTTTTAATTTCTTCTATTGTCAACGACAAATTAATTTAATGTAAATTTTTAAATTTTTTACAAAAAAAAAAATGTTGCTTTGACAACCATTACAATTTTCTATTCTATTTAATTTTCTAAGCTATTGGTATACAAATAAACAAAAAGTCTGATAAACGTAAGTATGTTCGTATGTATGAAGAGCTTTTACTTTTTGTTTTTATATTTATAACTTCATTAATAAAAAAAAAAACAAAAAAAAGGATAAATAAATGTGGGTTTTAAATACGTGGTATATGTGTTAGTGTTGTACTTATCCTTCTGGGAATCAACAATAGGCGAATATGTTAAGTTGTTTAATGTAAATATTATTTAAAGGGGGGAAAGAATTGAAAAGAAAAGGAAAAAGAAAGGACACAAAAGTGCCAAAGCGATAATGTAAGTAAAATAAATATGACTGATTTGTTTGTTGGCCATTTAAAAAAATTGTATTAACATTACAAATATTTATTTAGATTTGCTTATTAACATAACAAATAAACTTAATAAGAAGTAAAAGGATGTTTAAATAAGTTTGTATGCAGTGTTTGGGGATACTACATCTTTAAGTGATATGTGTAAAAAGTTGTTTGTAAGCATAGAATTAAAAAAAGCAAATTGTTGTACTACTACAGACCTCTTAATAATTCCTTGAATTTAAACAAAAATTTTTATTTCAAAAATTTTAATACGATACTGTAAATTCAAATGTACTTAAATAAAAATCTAATGACTATTTTTCATTACCACTAATGGTATAATTATTTGTTTATTTATTACCAATTTAATTTTACAAACAATAGTTAAAACTCCCCTTAAGTTTTTCTTTTAAAAGATTCATAATGATTGATGAGTTCATAATTGTTCATTCAGGCAAACTACAACAATATATTTTCATGTTGTTTGAGCATTTTCTAAAGTACTTGATTATTTAACAATAAAATTTTATTGCAGTTTACTAAGATAACAACAACAACAATTTTGTTATACAAAAGTAATTTTATTAATTAAGTGAAAATATTATTGTGAATTTTTTTAATAAAGTAAAGGAACATTTTGTGTTTAAATAAAATTTTACTTTTATTTTATATTTTCTAAAAATTGTGGTCATTAAATTGACAAGAAAAACAATAGTTATAATTAAGAAATGACACGCGATTTGCCAAAACAAAATAAGAATTAAAAAATTTTTTATTGGTTTTGTTGCTTTTAGGATGTGTTTTTATTCAAGTTTGTCGTAAATAAATGTCACACGCTTAAATATCATTAAAACAATGGATTTCTCAATTAAAATAAAAGACTTGTCTCATCACTGGCTATTAAATATGCAAGTTGTAACAAATTACATACAAATGTACATTAAACCGACCTCCCACTTTGAAATGACAATGTCTTACAGCAAAACCTTAACAAAAAATGAAAAGCGTTCGTTTTTTGCTTCTACAAATACCTACTCTTGTCCATACAAGTTGTATAAAGCAAACTGAAATAACACGACGAAATAACGTGGTCCCCTGAAAATGTTAAACAAAATATTATGTGATGAGAAGTTCTGGAAAAATAATTACAAATGAAAACACGCTATTTTAAACAGGGTTTATTAATATCATTAAAGATGGTAAAAAAAAGGTGACACCATGATATTTCGATGGGACAAGTTGAATACTTATTAAGGCTTCCAAAAACAATAATAAAACATTTTTTTATTTCTAATGTTTGTTGTTTTGCTTAATCGATTTTTATAAAAAAAAAATAAGTTGCTATAGTGTGATTAAATGAAGGGTAATGTCGCAGCGACATGTTCGCTGGTTTTGGTGGTGGAAAAAGTAGAGAAGCCTACGGAGTAACAAAATTAGCACGTAATGAGAAACCAAGCAAAAATTTTGACATACATAAGTCAAAGTTTCACCGTCTTTATTCATTAGAAAACCAACGTAAAATAAATACAAATGTTTGTATTTAAAAAAACAACAAAAACAAATAAATTTATATTTAGATAAAGATGACGAGCCCCCTATAAATTGTTGTATAATAGTTGTTGTATTGATATTTTAATTTTTTTTTTTAGAAAAATAATTATTTCACAATGTAAACAAAGTGTTTAGATACAAAATTAAAAAAAAAACAGCAACAATAGAAACAATTTTGAAATTCATAAGCATTTGCAAATTTGAATTAAAATAAGCTTGGGCTACGTAATGAGTAGCAAATATCATGAAATATATACATTTACACACACGATTACATGCACACATACACACTGCAACATCATCATCATCATCTGTAAAATTTAATACATCTCAAGAGTTTGCAAATATATAGGGTGTCCGCCGGCAAGGTATACTACTTTGTTTGTTTATAATTTTTAATTAAATGAAAGAGAATGGATTTTATATTTATAAATGTTTGCATATTTTTTGCATAAACCTTGGTTTTTAAATATCCCCACAAAAAGAAGTCCGAAGCAGTCAAATCAGGCGATCGTGTACGCCAATCAACATCACCATTTTATGAAAAAACTTGGTGTGGAAAAAGCCAAGCAAACCCTTTGCTTACCTGGTAAGTTAGCAAGTAATCTTAGAGATGAACAAGCACTAGTTACGTTTTGGCGGAATCACTAGTTTTTTTTTGTTTGAGTTGTCCCAAAATGTACGACCCCTGCATGCAAATGTGCTTACAAAAATCAATCGAATAACTAGTTACCAATGATTAACTGAACAATATAAATAAAAATTTAAGAATTTAAAAACAAAAACATGATATAAAGCCTGTTTCCTAACCCTTTTTTGCATATATATCTACAAATTTAATTATTAACGCCCTTACTAAAAGTTAGTTTTTCTGTCGAAACGAACTCATTACATTGTAACCTATGAAGTAATGATAGCTTATTACTTAAATTCAAAAAAAAATTTCTGGGAGGTCTCGCAGTAATTCCATTGTAATCCCGGCTGTATGCGATGGGGCACAATCCTCTTGATACCACATGTTAACCAAGCCCAAAGCATGCAGTTGTGGCATTAAAAAGTATTTAATCATATTAGGATATCGCTTCTCATTGACAATTACCGTTACGCCGTTTTCAGTTTTAAAAAAGTAAGGTCCAATGACTCCTCGTGACCAAATTGCGCAACAGACTGTCATTTTAAACGGACTAATAAATAATTAGAGGGTTTTCCATTGCCCAAAACCGAATATTCTGTTTATTTACATATCGATGCAAATTAAAATGTGGCTCGTTAATCATTATCACTTTTCATGAAAATCGGTGATTGATTTTGATAAAATATTTTAACGATTAAAACACGTTGGTTTACCGAATATTTTTCCATAACAAATTTGCCACGTCTCTACTTCATGACTGCCAAATATGACCTGTCAAGACTAATGTTTACCAAAATGGCGGCAATTAAAGTTGTATACCTTGCCAGCGGGCACCCTGTAGGAATATGAGATCTGACTTAAAATTTAGGTTTCGACTGGTTTTTGATCTCAAAATAAGCAAAAGTTTTAAGTTCCCTTTTTTCCAATAAAAAAGTGTTAACAAAATAGCTTTTGTTTAATCTATCTTTAATAGGATTAAAAATATCGATAACGATGGTTTGACAGCTATGTTGACATTTCGTCTCAGTAAGGTTTGACATGTCATCATTAATTGTTCAAAGCCAGAACAACGCTTTTAAGCTGTGGGAATTTACCTTTAAAAAATAATTCGTTTTGTTTTTTTACAAACAACATAATCGGCCTAGCGATCAAGCAATTCGTGCAGGTTTTGATCGTTTTTTACACTAATTTTACTTCTCTTGATTCGAAGCCTTTAACAAACCACTGACTAAGTTTTTGGTTTTATAAATTTAAAAGCTAAACATCAACAAAATTTGGTTCTAACAAAATGGCGCAACGTGCGGTTCAGCGCGATAACAACCGATTTATTGAAAAATTTATTTGGTGGCAACCTTATTTTCAAAACTGGTCGTGTTTACTGGTGCCCTCGTACGGGACGCCATAAGGCCAGATGGGAAAAAAGTATTGAAACGCGCAGCTGCAACAGACATCTGCAAATCATTTTTAATTTATAAAAAAATTAAATTTAAAATTATTCCTGTCAAGTACTATTATTTTAAGTTCTCGTGCACCTAAAAAATTACCCGTTATATTTTACCGCTTAAGGTTTTATATGAAAACAATGCTTCATCACTAAAATAGAATCAAATGAGAGATACTTGAACACAGCTAAAGCTTAAATTAACGCCTTGCTTTTGGCTGAATTTATTTATTCATCAATTTAGTTACTTATTCAGATGTTATTTATTATATTTGCGCAGTAAAAAAAGATTTACTCAGTAAATAGTGAAAAAGAAACTTAAAACAAAAATTTTTAATTAATCGCTATTTACGCTAGAGTATTGCAAATACATAAAACTGTTGCCAAAATAAGATTAAGGGGTTTCCAAACAAATAATTAAACCATTTTTAATTTTTTTGTGGTTTGCTACACGGCACACCAAATTGGTTTTTCGAAAACCGAAACAATTTTGGATTTAATTTTTCGACAAATTTTTAAGCCAAAATTTTATTTATTAAAAAGGTCGATGCTGTCATTAGTTTTTATTTTTTATAAAAATTTTTCAACATAACATAAAGAAGCTTTTACCAAAAAAACACAAAAAAAAATAGTGCCCCATTTAAAGTTTTTTTACATTAATATAATTTTCTTTCTCTGAAGTACGGCAAAGAAGGCTAATTTTATTGTATTTATTTTTGCAAACAAATAATTCTGAATATTATTCTATTTTTCTATACACGTTCTCTTAAAAAGTCCTGAAACATATAAATTTTTAACAAAAATATTTTTCCTTTGACATTAAATTTATTATTCTTCAAATCCCTAAACCTGAAAAATAAAGCAAAAGCAATGTTACCTAAATTGTGAAATTGTAGATAACAAGCAAGTCTCAGCTTGATATCTTTATATATGGATATATAAGGTACCGGAAAATGGACTTAGGATTTTTCGTAGGTTTGGTTGCTTTCATTATGTATCAAATTTCACAACTACAACTCAACTGAGTTTAGTTGTAAGCCATAATAGGGGGGTTTATAACGGGCCATTTAAATCTTTTGTAGTAACGCCATGTCCAGGTTTTGTTAATCCAATTTATAAATCTTTGTGAATGTGACGTAATATTATTCAATATTACTTTTCATTTAATTGTTTTCTTAAGAAAATTTATAAAAACAATTTCTCGTGTTGCTTATGTATCTATTTAAGTCATAAAAATAAATTCCAAAGAATATAAAAATGTGCAAAAGCTAAACACAACCTCAACAAACATATGCAATTTTTGCAAAAATATACGAAATTAATTTTATTTTTTTTATTCTTGCTGTATAGACTGATGAAAACCCATGTGACTTTAGCAAAAACAGTCACGCAAAATATAAATATTTTACCAAATGAAAAAAAAGAAAAATAAATATAAAAACTTATATAAAAATTGAAAGTGAAATTAAAAATAAAAAGACTACTGCCCCCCTTTACACTGACGAATAAAGAAATTTCAACAAATGTGCAAAAGTTTTGACAGCCTCAAAAGTTTTGTATTGAATCTTGTTCGCCTTTACTTTTGTATATTGAAAGCGTCTATGTGCAAAAACTCACATATAAAGAAAGACCTTAAAAACATTGTTGATTACTAATCAATGATTAACTGACACGAGAATTGTTTTGAAATTATAAAGTGTAAAGGTGGGGGGTTTAAACGTTTGCTTCATATACAGTGATGCCATTTAGTGACATTTTGTTTTTTTTTTCTGAAAAAAAATTATCATAAATTTTTAGTTAAGTTTTTTAATTGCAAAAACGATTTCTTTTAAAATAAATTATTCTCATTTGTTTCCAATATCAATTAAGTTTTTTTTATATTTTTTAACGAAAGATTAAAAGTTGCCAGGTTTAAAGAAACAGAAGTTTTGTGCCCCATTTACATTTAGCTACAACAAAAACTTTTATTTTCTTTAATTTTCTTCCATTTTTAAATGCTTTTAAATGGTCTTAAAGAAAAAAATTTTGCCTGCTAAAATTAAACCAGTAAGACTAGGGATGAAACAATACCACTAAGGTATCGATAATTTGACTTGATACGGTATCGGCCCAAAAGCATCGATACCATCTCAAAATTGAACAAAGAGAATCAATATTTACTTGCATCGGTCAAGTTCTTTACATGATTTGACGTAGTGAAAACAAGAGCAAATACCCACGCACATGTACATATGTATGTGGGGTGGTATTTTTTATCAACAGCTAAGGTGATTTCCCACTGAATATATTTTACATATTACGTGTCACTTTTGCAGTCTAAATGTAATTGTGTTTATCTGTCAAAATAAAATTTTACAGATGGTTTATAATTTTTGTTTTCCTTCATACATATGTTATTACGTTTGACATAACATTCAAAACACAAAGTAAAAACTTACTTTTCCGTGCTCTCTTTTTTAAAAACAGCTGACATTAGATCAAAAATTTGTTATATAGCTTTTACATATATATGTATTTTCACAATCAAAACTTCCGAATCCTTAAGGTTTGAAAATTTGCTTCACTTGCTTTTATATTTACAAAAACTATGCTTCAAGCGATAACCATCTAGTTTGACTTAAGGTGCCTTTACATGGTAATATAGGTATAACTACATGCCAAAAATGTTGTGGAATAATATAAAATCTCATCATGTAAGAGCATAATATTTTAAGTAGAAGAAAATATGGATACAACATTTACAAAGTGTTCGGTAAATATTTTATTTCTAAACTATTTTAAATAAACAGCACTAGCAACATCTAATAAAGGTGGCTACATTTTGTTAAACAAACCACAATCAAGATCAAAGCGAAAGTTTTTCATGTTGTTTTTGTTAATAAACCATGTGCCGTTACCACAGAAGAAACCAGGCTTTTGAATTTACCAACACCATCCGCCTAAACATAATACAAATAACCAGGTAGACTCGTCCCTGCAACAACTACAAATTAGAGCCAAAGTGTCAAACTGCATAGAAAAAATAGATGTGAAAAAATTTTTGTTGTTTAATTTTTTACAGGGAGAACATAATTTTGACATTTTGGCTTTAATCAGCTGGGCCGACGAGCCTACCTGGTTATTTCTATCATGCGCGTAAACATGTAAAAAAAAGAACAGACTTTTATTATCTTTTTTTAAACACGGAGAGAATTTCATAATTATTTGATTTTAAAAAATCTTAATACTTTGTATTACCATGTAAACCCAGCTTAAGATGCATCATTTCCTTTTTTGGTTTTATTTCCAGCAGCTTTAAAATATATCAAAGTCAAGTCTTTTTGCACTTATTGATATATGATTGTAATTATCCCTCACTAGAGTTTCAACTACTGAAGGTAATTGAAAGCAAGCATATGGTAAACATAAAGCAAGTGAGTGCATATAATAAATAAAGTATATTTGGTAAACTTTAGGGTTTTTGTCTGTTAAAAAGAAGTAACCGTGTTTTTAAAAAACCGCATTTTTTTAGCAAAAATCGGCATTTTGGCACTTTGGTAATTTTGATGCAAAAAATCGGCAAAATGCCGATAAATTAGCAAATATGGCAAGCCTGCGTTAAACACACATGTAAAAGGTTGCTCCATGAATGATTACGTGCGATTTGTCTCGTAAACACATTTACATAAGTACAAGAGCGTTTTTTTTTGCTGATTTAAGAGTTTAAACTTCAATTTTTATGTTTGAACGGAGATGTCTGAAAAAGCCAATTACACTTAATAATTTATATATAACATATAATAAAATATAAGTTTTTTTATTATTTTTGCTTTTATAATGCTCTTAGCATGTTGTTATTGGTAACGTCAAACTCTTTTCTTATGAAACTGGTTGTGCCACTCTTTTAATTGAGGTTCAAGCCAGGTTTGTTTAAAGACACACTCTTTAGCTTCTATTATGTTGTTTGTGGCTCAAACCGTAGTAGTCTTTTAGTATTTTCTCTTACTGTTAACAATATTGTCTTGATGGCTTTATTCATTTGCCGGCCGGCTTTTTAACCGGTTTAAAGTTTTTTTCCTTTTAAGGTTTGGTGTGTTTTTTTTTTGTTTTGCAAAACTTTACAAAAAGAGTCACGCGCATACAACTCTAAACGCCCATATTTCCATTTGGAATGCAACGTTATTAATGTATTAACAAGTATAATTAAATAAATCAGTCATTTAGAGGAATTTAAACATGCATGTAAACGTTATGTGGATTTTAGTTTGTTAAAGTTATTCTTTTTGCTCCTGTCATTAAAACTTTTAAAAAAATTTTTATTCACGGTTATATATAAAAAAATTTTAATTTTCTAAAAAATACTAGCAAGAGGCTTTTATTACAACTTTTCTTTAAAGTATTTCTTTTTTAAATACCAATAACTAATTTTTTGGCCGTAAATCATATTTTAATACTGTTTAATATAACAACACCCGCGTGAACACAAATTTCTTTTGGCATATTAAAGAACGTAGTGGCAACGACACGTATTTACTAAAAACAAAGACAGAAGCGACAAGTATGGTAGCTTTATTTTCATTAAACTTTTATTGAACGCTAATGAAAGAATCGAGGCAAACTAATTATAAGAAGGTGGCGATTTTCTTGTGACTTTCGTTGACTAAAGTGTCAAAAAAGATATGTAAACACTAACAACTTTGACAACCCTGCCCCAATTTATACAAGAAAAAAGTAGATCAGCTGTGCATGTAGCTCTACCTGGTCAATGAATTCACCTTGAAAAATATAGTCCTCCCTGAAGCTTATTAGATTTAATATCTTAAAATATACTTGTAATAACGTAAAGCGAATCATTTGTTTAATAACAACCTACTTATGATTATATTCATAATAATTATAAAAGGTTTATTAAGAGCTTATTTGGCAGATGTCTATGGCATAATTGTCAAATAAACTGAGTAACGGTATTTCGGATGTGTAATTGTCAAAATTTGTTTATGTTGTTTCTGTTACTAACAACAATTGTAGAATCTAAGAAAAGCTCAAAAAGCAGAAGAAAGAATTTGTGACTTTTTGTTATCTGTCTTTGACATTCGTACTACTATTTTAGTTTTTTTTGTAGAACCGCTCCCACCTGTATGCATGCGCTCTGGCGTATCTTTAGAACATTGGTTTTGTCGTTTATAGCTTATATGTCAATTTGAAAGGTGCAAACCCGTCACTTATTTTTTACTTAGCCAAAATATTATATCTGTCTGTTAGACTAAAGTAAATATGCATAGTACAGGTAAATTCCTTTTTGTTTTAAAAGAATGCTTTAAACTAGTGTCCTATGAGCTGAAAGAAATCTTAAAGTTGCCGTATTTTTTGTTAATTTGTTTGTTGCTGGTGTAAGCAAGTAAATCAAAGCACGTCGTTGGCTTTTAAATATGGCAAATGTAGTCGGTTTTACACTTTTCAATTTAGCTTAAGGGTTGTTGTAATAACCAACAAATTTAAACATAACCACTTTTTTGTTTACTTTAACCAGAGTTAATTATACCTTAAGCTCACTTTATAAACAACATATGACCCTTAGTTATTAATTACTATATAGTAAACAAAAAAATAATGTTTTGTTTGAAAATATCGAATTTAAATTTGAAGAAAAAAGTGAAGCTGCTCACTGAAGCCTGTGGTTAATGTGCTTTAACAGTTTCGAAGTATCAAAAACGCTTTGTGTGTTCAAAAGTGCAGATTTAATTTTTATTTAAAAAATAAAATTAATTATTTAAACCAAAGTTTATCTTTTATTATTTTATATTCTACGTTCAAAAGAAATTGTTTTGTTAGAATGGATTTAATTGCAACCGAAGTTAATAGTTATGTTTTAACTGAATTACGTTTTATCATATTTACTAATATCTATTGTAAAATGAAATAAATATAATTATTTAATTTTTTTTAGGTTATAATTTCCTTTAAAGAAGAGTTAAACAAATGGCGCCATCTATTTGTTGTTTATTAGCACTATATTGCTTGCACATTAACTTGGGTACCGTGAAATAACTCCCAAATGAAATAACTCCCAATGAAAAAATGAAATAACTCCCAATTTTTTTCCATACAAATTGGGAGTTATTTCATAATGAAATAACTCCCAATGCGTTGGGAGTTATTTCATTATTTTTCATTGGGAGTTATTTCATAATGAAATAACTCCCAAATGAAATAACCCCCAATGAAATTTTGTTGGGAGTTATTTCATTTTTTCAAAGTGTTGGGAGTTATTTCATTTTTGTTGGGAGTTATTTCATTTTCTATCATTGGGAGTTATTTCATTTTTATTGGGAGTTATTTCATTTTTATTGGGAGCTATTTCATTTTTGTTGGGAGTTATTTCACTTTTATTGGGAGTTATTTCATTTTACTAAAAGCAAGTGTATATACCAGAGCATTTAAAAAAATTTAATCACGCTAGTATAAAAGGTGACATTTATTTAAAAGTTTTGGGGTTTTAAAACCGTGGGTATGTAGCCGGCCTTTGGCCGGGCGCAAGGAAATAAACTCTAGTGGATTCGATCCGCCGGCTTCGCAGTAGCCTTCGGCCGGGGAATATACTTTACACTGTAGTGCATCGGAAGTATTTGCAGCTTCATAACTAAAGTGTCATAAAATTCATGTTTTATTTGGCGAAGCTTTTATGGAAAGCAGTAGAGCTTAAAGTCCATTGCCCGGCCGAAGGCTACTGCGAAGCCGGCGGATCGAATGCACTGGAGTTTTTTTTCCTTGCGCCCGGCCGAAGGCCGGCTATCTAAATAACTCCTTTTAATTAAAAAAATTATTTAACCCAAAAGGTGCTTAAAGTCCACGCGCCTGTCCTAAAGCTGTAACGAAGCTGGCGGTTTGATCCACGAGAGTTTACTTATCCTGCGTCCAGACGGAGGCCGCCAGTCATTTGGTTAGTCATTACGTTAGTGATATCTAATTTATGGATACAAAAGGCGACAGTGAATTGAAAATTTTGGGTTTAAAAAAAAGTGGCATATATAGCCGGCCTTCGGCCGGGCGCAAGGAAAAAAAACTCCAGTGGATTAGATCCGCCGGCTTTGCAGTAGCCTTCGGCCGGGGAATATACTTTAAACTGTAGTACATCGGAAGTATTTGCAGCTTAATTACTAAAGTGTTATAAAATTCATGTTTTATTTGGCGAAGCTTTATATGGAAAGCAGTAGAGCTTAAAGTCCATTGCCCGGCCGAAGGCTACTGCGAAGCCGGCCGTTCGAATCCACTGGATGTTTCTTTCCTTGCGCCCGGCCGAAGGCCGGCTATCTACATAACTCTCAAGTGCCTTAAGTCCACGCGCCTGTCCTAAAGCTGCAACAAAGCGGCGGTTCGATCCACGATAGTTAACTTATCCGCGTCCAGACGGAGGCCGGCTGTCATTTGGTTTGTTTGTTTAGAAAATAATTTTACGTTAGTAACATCTAATTTATGGATACAAAAGGTTTTCGCATTATATATATGTATTTTAATTGGGGGTTATTTCGTTTTCGTTGGGAGTTATTTCATTTTCGTTGGGAGTTATTTCATTAATGTTGGGAGTTATTTCATTTCCGTTGGGACTTATTTCATAAAACAATTATTTTTTTTGTAATTGGGGGTTATTTCATTTTTGTTGGGAGTTATTTCATTTGGGAGTTATTTCACTTTTTTGTGACTTTTATGAAATAACTCCCAAACATTGGGAGTTATTTCATTTTTTTTCGATTGGGAGTTATTTTATTTTCTTTGGGAGTTATTTCATTTGGGAGTTATTTCATTTTTTCCATTGGGAGTTATTTCATTTGGGAGTTATTTCACGGTACCTTAACTTGTACATTAGAACGTATCGGTTTACACAGGCGAATATGAAACATTGTTGAAAGATTTAAAAAAATATATATTTTATACCGAAAGTACATATTAGGTTTTAGGCTAAAGAAACATTTTTGTTTAAAACATGTTTCAATAGAGATATCAAAAAAATTCGTGTACAAAAGTTTAATAGCTCTTTGTGAGCTTTAATTTTTAGGCATTAGGGTCGTACATTAAGGTTGTACGCACTGAGATCTTGTGATTGAAAACTTATAAGGGATGCTGGAGGCTAATGATTATCTTCTAATAAAGAAGGCTTTTAACAAATTAACCTAGTTTAGGTTAAGCTAAACTGCATTATCTTGACTTAATTTTCTATTTTATATAATACTGTGCAATTTTAATTCATGGATAATTTTTAATATGTAAACAGATATGTGTTATCAATTTTTAGTCGTTTTAAAATATTCGACATCATATGTGTCTGTTTAATGCCTGATGATAATGAAATATGTATGTATATATTTCATCACAACTAAGTCCCTAAAGCATGCAATAGTTTCTTTATTGATGATATCCCCAAAGGTATGTAAAATGAGTTTGGTTAAAGACTTAAGCACACGCACAATATATTAACAACTGCTTTTAATGTATGCCTTATTTTTTGGGTTAATTTAGTTATCTCAAGCACTACATACTTATAGATAACGTTTACCTTTTTGCCATAAAGCTTATAAAAGAAAATAATACATAAGTATTCGTTTTCCAGGCAAATGTTAAAACAGGACAAAAACAACGAACACAAAATTAATAGAAAAAAAAATAATTTTGGTCAAATGACAAATGTGTCAAAAGCAAACATTGTAAATTAATTTACAACATGATTGTTTGTTTTTTCACTTTAATACACAAACATGCGACAAGTGTTTAGATAAGGCCCTGTAGAAGACAAGTATGAGCTAAACCAAATATCAAAATAAAAATTCGGTTTAGTTCTCTTACAATCTTAAAGAATTGAAGTGAAAGGGCACGTTTGTTTTAAGGAATAAAAATAACACTGACGAATGCTATTGAGCTTCAAATTGTTATTAAACAAAAATGTGAACAGCAAATAGACCTTAAAAAATCTAGGTCATTGGTAAATGGTATTTTTCTGACATTTGCAAAAAAAAAAATTTTTTTGCAGAGATAATTTGAAGGGTGTTGTCTATAAATAAACCATCTTATTGCCGACTTTTAGATGTATAAAGAAATAAACACAATAAACAAGTTAATACAAAGCACGTATTGTAAGGTACAACCAACTATTTTTTATGTTGTTTTGTTGTAATTTCAAAAAATTCAATTCAATGGTTTTTCATTTAAAAAAGCTGCACCTAAGACTATGCTTCAATTTTATTCAATTATCTTTTTGGTTCGATTCCATTTAAAAGTAAGGACACTCAGAATATTAAATTTTTCTTTTTATTTCTTTTTGCTGTTTTGCAATTAAATAAATGTCAAAATTATTATGATTTATTTTTGTTTCTGACAGCTCAATGCTTCTTGTTTTAATATCACTGAGCTACACCAAAATTAATACGGGCTTTCTTATTTTGCATTGTTAAGATTCATAGAAAACAATGATTTTTTCAAAGGCAGTTTATAAGGTCATTTTGTATGGATTTTAAAGTTGGATAAAACCAATCACTAGACTATATTTTAAAGGATAAAGTGGGCAATGGTAGCCAAAACTTTAATTGTTTAGACTAAAAATTGTGATTAGGGAGAATAAAAATAAATAAATAAAAATGCGGTCACGTTACTGTAACTTGCAGAGTATCGTGTTCCTCAATCCTTATTTATAACACTTAAAGGAGAAATTTTTGGACATTTACCTGAGCCTTATATGAAGTGGGCGTAAATGAAACCGAGCAGACCAAATTAATTTGCTATGTGGTAAAGACTCTGTGCTTCGTCTCGTAAACTTCTGATCAATAAATTGATTTTAAAGCCAATTTTGTGTTTGGGGGAATTGCTTTGGCATTATTACGAAATTCAACGAATGATAACTGTCGCTCCTTAGCATAACAGCAACATCCACAAGGATCTCGAAGTCTTAAATGTTAAATTTAAAACTATATTAAAATAAGCTGAAAATACATCCAAACCCGCTATTTTGAAATATTTAAACCATGGCGGGCACAGTCTCTTAAAGAGGAGGGACAAAGTTGCTCTCAGATAGAATATCTAGTATGATGCCAAGAGCGAAGTAGGTCAGTTTCGGATGCCCTGTTTCAAAGTAAGGCGTACCTCAGAGAGAGATAGAGGGAGAGAAAGAGAGAGAGGGAGAGAGAGAAAATAAATATTTGTTGGACAGGGCAAGCCTAAACTGCAAAGTGGATGAAGCAAAACTTCTAAGCGTTCGGTACAGGTTTTCGTTATGGTCTGGTCATATGCCAGCAGGCTACCTACCATTTCCTTTGATTTAATATCTTTTACTTTAAAAAAACTTTGTGCCAAATTTGAAATCGATAAGTATAGCACTTTTAAAATATGGCCTTGAAAAAATTTCATAAAAATTAATGCATTCGTAAGGGAGATTACACTCCTCTTATGCATTAAACACATTCAAGCTACAAGAACACAGGAACACACGAACACAAAAGTTCCTATCTAAATCTGTGTCCGACTGGTTGCTACTGAAATATTTACTAGACTACCACTACAAAATAAACATATAAGCAATATGACTTTCTGTGGTGCCACCTAAAGTCTTTTTGTACTGTTTAAGCTATATTTTTTGCATCTTACCGTATTGGCAGCACTAATCTGTTAACTGTCGCGTATAAAAATAGAAATTAGTTTAATTTCGACCACGCCACAAAATTAGCATTGACAGCAACCCGTAGTTGTGTTGCATTGTAGCAATTAAAAAATTATTCTCATAAGCACACGTGTATTCTATTTTTGACTGGTTGTGTTCGGTAGCCTGTAGCGAGGAATATATTTAATGCTTTACTCCTATACAAAAAAAACTACTTTCCTCAGTTAGCTAACTGTCTTCAAAGTCTCTCCGCCACGATATCGGGTATTTTCTTATGTGTAGGAGGCCGGCGGTTTTTTTAAATACAAATTCTGATAAATAAACATTGCATACTTATTGTGTCTACTATATCCAAAGCATACTTAAAGGCAATAATTTTTCGTTTGATATTAACTTAACTTATCTTTTTTGCCTTTCCTACTCTCCTCAGATAGCTTACTGTCTTTAAGGTCTTTCCGCCAAAATGTCTGGTATTTTCTTATGTCTCAGTCCGTCGTTAACCGACTTTGCTATTTTAATATAGCTATTGCCTCGGAGATATTTTTGATAGTCTGGCACTAAAAAACGGCTAAGTAGGATTTGACAAAGCTTCGGAAACTTAAATTTCAACGGACGGACATGGCAAAATCAACTTTCCTATCTACAGGGATCCTCAATATATATGTATGTCTTAGAGGTCGAAAATAAATATTGTAGAAATTTAAAAACATTTGCGTAGGGGTTCGGCGTTTTTTTTGCAATACAAAATGCTGACAAATAAACATTGCATACTTATTGTGTCTACTATATCTAAAGCATACTTTAAGGCAATAATTTTTCGTTATATATGAACTTAAGTCTCTTATCTTTTTTTGTCTTTTCTACAATTTTCATTGTTTAAATTTGCAACTTTTTATCTTTTTCAAACAAAATTTTTTTGTAGCAGACAATTACTTGAAACCACACACACTCATACGCATTTCCAAATTGATATGTCAATTTAGCATTTGCAAATAAATTTTTCTTATTAAATGTAAAAAAAGAAGCACACATAACAAGAAAAAGGTTATATATGTACATAAATACATTTAACACAATGTAAATTTTCTTTAAAAAAATTCGCTAAATATGCACAAAATTTTCAAAGTTGTTTTTTTAGTTTTCTTTTTTTTTTAATTTGATAAAAAAGTGTTTCTTGTTAAAAAAAAAATAAATTAAATTAAACTTAAGATACTGCAGAAGGCAACTAAGATCCTAGTTAAAAAACCAACGCGTAAAAGCTATAAAAGCCAAAATATTCAGACATTTCTAGTTGTTACAACTTGACAATATAAAACTTAAAAATGCACCCTAAAAATATGCAATATGCAGTAAAATTATAAGCTTTAAGGAATTCATTCAGTTTGTCTGTAAGTTTAAAGTCATAAAGTCTTAAGGCAAAATAGAAAAAGCCAAGAAAAGTAAGTAAATTTGCAGACAAAAAATAATAAAGACTTGAATTAAAAACATAAAATAATACAAGGAGACTTTAGTAACCAAACACATAGAAAAAAAAAATAATTCAATGTCGAGGTTAAAAATGAAAATAAATTAAAAGTTTTTATAATGAATTTTTGAAAAAAAGTGTAATAAATTTTTTTTAAATCCTCAAAATATATAAAATGAAATGATTTTTCTTTTAATTTTTTTTTATTTTTTTAAAAACTATTGTTTGGCTAATTTCGTTTGCAAAAACACATTAAAATCCCATTTCCCTGATCTTATTTGTATTTGGTTTTCCTTTTTTTTATTATTTTAATGACTGTGAAAAATTATTTTTCTTTAGTTTTTTTATTGTTTTTGTTTTTTTATTATTATTTTTTTGGAAATTGTTTTTGTATTAATAAGTGCAGCATACTTTTGCTGATATTTCAATTTTCAAATATATTTAAGCAAATTAGTGTTCTTGTGAAACACCGTATAAACAACAACAAAAAAGCTAATGTTTTCGTTTTTTATTTTCAAATTTTTTAAAAAATAATTTTCTTGCTTTCCATATTGACGTTTTTTTGGGGTATGTGCATAAATCACTTTCCTATATATTTTTAATCCCCTTTAGCCTGTTTTGTTTGTTTTAGAAATATTATTTATTTTTAACCAACAGTGCCTTGACAGTTTTAAACATTTAGTTTAATATATGTATTTTCATTTCAAGGTTAAATAATATAAAATGTTTGTTGGTTAAATAAATATTTTTTTTTTTGAAAACGCAAATTTTTGAAAAGAATTCCCATATTTTATTTTAATTATTTTTATTACCTATAATTAATTGACCAATAGATTATCATAAGTTTATTGACATAATTTGCCATGGATTAAGATGCTTTATGGTATAATTTATTTGAAAATTTTTAAAAAAACATTTTTCGTAAAAGGCAAGAAGAAGAGCATAAAATATGTTGGCATTGCCGAACATTATGTTTTCTTCACTAATGCAAAACAAATTTATTTATTTGAAAAAACTAATTTTTGGTTAACAAAAGACAATGATAAAATAATCTTGTATTTGTATTAATATTATGCTTTCGCCTTTAGGTATGCTCTACTTTTTTCTATGCTTTTATATCAAAGTGTGACTATTAGACTTAATAGAAAAATTAGCCAAGAACTTTACAACAACAAAATGTGTAAATTTAAGCATCTGCTCACTCTTTAGTTCTCCAAAGCTCTGTTAGACCTATCAGGCATGAGAGGGCCCTGGACGGAAATGGCGGAATCCACTTTACCATCTGTAGAAAAATAATATACACTTATCTACATTTCCTAAAGTTTTTTTAATTGTTTTCGTAAAAAGTATTTAACATTATCGCATACACTATTACTCTTAAACAAATAAAATAAAAAACCTTAAATTTTAAATATAAAATTTTGTATATTAAAATTTATAAAGTCACACCCGTCACAGTATTTTTATTATTATTATAATTAAAAATCATGTTCTTTAAGTGGCTACCTAAATTAACAAGTTGGAAATCACAATATTTTTTGAAAAATTTAAACTGCTTAAGTTGTTTTGAAAAAATTTTAAAAATTGTCACACCCGTTACAGTGAAATTGACCGACCATATGTAAGAATTTTGAAAAGTATGTAGAAAAAAAATTTTAAGGTTAATTTATTTATTTCATGTCTTAAGAAATCTTAATCATAATAAAACATTCTTGTTGCAACGCTTTAATATTAAAATAAATAAAAATTACAGCAGACCTTAAGGCGCAATTAAATGTATATAAATATTTGTACTTTCTTTTATGGCGAGAGTTACCTTAAAGAATTTTTACTTCTAGATTAAGTTCTGTATAATATTCTCATAACATACAAAATTATATTGGTTAATTTGATTTTTTTCAAATATTATTTGCCATATTTAGGACTTCATTTCTAAAAAAAAACCTTTTGAACTAAACTAAAAAAGCAAGCATATTGCCAAATTGATATAAATGGAAAAATATATATGTTATATGACCATAATTTGCTGTGTAAATTGATTTTTTTTTTCAAAATTAAATAAATGATTTTGCCCTGTTAAGGGCCACTATTATGTGGAATATTATAATTATTTTTCTTATTATTTGTTAGGTATTCCATACCATACCTTGAGTACCCTTAATCATAGACTCCCATCTAACCTAAGATAGTCATATGTTTTTTTTCGCTCTCAGAATTAGCTTTTCATTCTGCCTAAATATATGCTGCAATAATTTTTTACGTTTTACTTATAAGTCTTAAAGGAATCATATTTATGTATATATTAAAATTTATGTTAATTTTAAGATGATAATTTATAGCATTTTTCCAAATATCTAATAAATCTTAAAGGTAAACGGCTAACTCCTTTCTTTAAATTACATGATTAAGCTTTCAATATAATTGTTTTCGCCTTTTTAAAACTAAGTAAATAAATTTTGTTTAATGGTTTTACCATTTAATTTTCTCTATACCAAACATTTAAATAAAAACCTAGAAGTAATACATACCACAAAAAGACACAAATTCTATATATAAAAAGACCAAATATTATTTAAAGCAAAAACTAGAAAAAAACCATTAAATTTTATTTCTTTTCACAAAAAAAAAAAAAACAACTTTTTATTTACAAAAATGTAACGCGTGTATAAATAGCCTTCGCTCAAACCAAACAATTTTAATAATATATACAGCCTAAATGTATGTTACACAATTAGGAAAACAAAAAAAGAACAAAAAAGTTAACATTCGATTATGAAATCCTAACAGCACCAAAAATATAACTTTTTGCCAAAATGATACATATTTTTAGGCGCCCACACTTTAAGTGGCATTAATAAATAAATAAAAAAATACAGAAAACAACTACCGCAGGAAATATATGCGAAATAAAAACGAAAACAGAAAGTAAAATCTAACAGAAATATATTACACTTACGCACGCACAAACACCATGTTTTATTATTATGTTTGTTTTTTTTTTTATTAAAGAATTCAAATATACAACGGCAGACAGATAGAAAAAAAGCTCAAGGACTATTGAAAAAAAGGCATAAATTCATTTATACATACTTCAAGTTAAACAAATTTTGTTGAGTAGGCCTGATTTCTCTTTTAGTTAAGACATTTATAGACTCAACACTGAGAATGATTAAACAATCAGTAGAAAGGGTATTTATTTTAATGTATGGCGACATTAAATGTTTTAATTTCACTACGTGAAAGACAAAGTGTGAATGTTTCTACACAAACTAAATCTTTAAGCACAATATGTTATTGCCTTAAGAATGTCAAAGTGCCAAAAGTACTACGTAAAACTCCAGTAAAATAAAGGGATTTGGTAGAACAAGAAACTTTAAAAAAATATTACCCGAAAGTTTCCTTGCAACTGTATGTTACTTTATTATAACACAATGCTTGTTTCGTGTTTGTTAAAAAGTAACAAAAACTGCTTTAGCGTGACTAAAAATATTATTAATGATGTACAATTATTTGTTTGAGTTTGAAGATGTACAAAATATTTTTTTAGACAAATACTTGGAACTTATTTTAGGGGTAGCTGTAAAACTAACTGTCATAGTAATGAAGCGTGCTGAACTTTTTTTCGGTTTACTTTGGCAAATCATCATCCAATGATCTACACAAAAACAAAGTTTACGCTACGAAAACTCGAGTTTCATTCGTTTAACCTTTAAAGACTTCGATAAGTTTACGGTGTATATAATCGTCGGTCTGAGCATGGAATTGGCAATAGTATTAATTAGAAATAAGCGATCCCGTGATTTTTGAAGAATACTGTAAACAGTGAACGTGATTTTTAAATAACAGTTATTTTAAACAGTGATGGTGATCGCTGTTTGGTATTTTTCACAAACAAATGTGTTAATAGTTATTTCACAGGAAGACTTAAAAATATTACTTCAAATAACACACCAAATTTTAAGTATTAACACTGCAGTTTACAGTTGCTACTCAGGAACATTTTATGTTTTTTTAAACGAATCACAATGTTACTAATGCATATGGGGTTTAAAGATTGAATGAAAGATATTGTTGGCAAAAATTAACTAAGTCTGGTAACAACATCGCAGTAAATAGCTATTTCACAGAAAATCCCAAAAATATTTGCTTTCATAACATATCAAAGTAACTACATCGCAGTAACAATTACTCCACAGTTAATATCACTGCCGTTACCAGTGATTTTCAAGTCACATATAGAAAATCACAGGTACAGAAATAGGGCTCATCTCTGGTATAAATCAATTCAAATCTACACTTTTTCATAATAACCAGCACTCAGGGCATGGCCCCTATAACATTGCCATTACGTTGTTTTAATATCAGGATAAAGGGTAATGGGAAAAAGAATAGATGGATTTAAATTTCTCGATATTAACTGTGACAGAAAATGCCTCTTTAGGTAGCTTATTCTAAACACGAATTAAAGCGACTTAAGAACGAATTGACCCTGTAATAAATGGCTCGATTCCCTGACCTGCCGACCACAAATGGGTGTGATATTGATCGAGGAGTATCAGGGAAAAATTCCTGGGTTATAGGAACAAGTTCTTTGTAAAAATTACTTCACAGTTTATGTCACTGTCGTTACTAGTGATTTTCAAGTCACAGATGTAAAATCACAGGTACAGAAATAGGGCTCATCTCCGGTATAAATCAATTCAAATCTACATTTTTTTTATAGTAACCAGCACTCAGGGCATGGCCCCTATAACATTGCCATTACGTTGTGTTAGTATCAGGATAAAGGGTAATGGGAAGAAGAATAGAGGGATTTACATTTTTCGATATTAACTGTGACAGAAAATGCCTCTTTAGGCAGCTTATTCTAAACACGAATTAAAGCGACTAAAGAACGAATTGACCCTGTAATAAATTACTCGATTCACTGACCTGCCGACCACAAATGGGTGTGATCTTGATCGAGGAGTATCAGGGAAAAATTCCCGGGTTTCAGGAACAAGTTCTTTGTAAAAATTACTTCACAGTTTATGTCACTGTCGTTACTAGTGATTTTCAAGTCACAGATGTAAAATCACAGGTACAGAAATAGGGCTCATCTCTGGTATAAATCAATTCAAATCTACACTTTTTTTTATAATAACCAGCACTCAGGGCATGGCCCCTATAACACTGCCATTACGTTGTGTTAGTATCAGGATAAAGGGTAATGGGAAGAAGAATAGATGGATTTAAATTTTTCGATATTAACTGTGACAGAAAATGCCTCTTTAGGCAGTTTATTCCAAACACGAACTAAAGCGACTAAATAACGAATTGCCCCTGTAATAAATTACTCGATTCACTGACCTGCCGACCACAAATGGGTAAGATCTTGAGAGAGGAGTATCAGGGAAAAATTCCCGGGTTTCAGGAACAAGTTCTTCGCTTTCCCCAGAGCACATTCTATTATAGTATTGATAGAACAGAGAGACACATCCCACATTACGGTGGTGCTCGAGTGATTCAAGACAGTGACATACCTTTATTTTGCCGATGAGTACCTTTGCCCGTTCTAGTACACGGTCAAGTAGCTCCATAATAAATTTTGGAACATGAGAATTATATTCCATTTTAGGCCGGCTATAGGTGGTATATATGTTCAGATCAGATGGCGTAAAATAATGCCTACACCGTATTAAAAAACAAAGACATTCAGATGTTTCTATCGACCAAAAAAAAAGTATTCCGTCCAACAGACTTCGCACTTGGTTTTTATGCCCAGAATATTAAGAATTTCGGTCTCCCTAACATTTATACCATCCATTAATACAGACGATGCAGCATGGTCTACTGCGCGTTAATGTGTCAGAAAACAACATTAAGTCTTACGGGCATTTAAATCGATCCTATTAGTACGGCCCCAATCGGAGATTAGCTTTAAATCACGGTTAAGCGTTTCATTCAAACTCTGCCTTATAGTTTCAATCTCCAAAGAGCTAAGCCTATATTAAAAATGATTTTAAACGGCATTCGAAACCTGACAGAGGACAATAAGAACGATAAAAATATAGAGAAAAGAGAGAACCTTTCGGAACCCCTGAATTAATCTTAAAACTCATTGGAAGGGATACCATCTATAACAATACGAATAGTTCGATCTCTGATAAAACTCGATACAAATCGAAAAAACTTATCGTCGACGCCAAAAGCAGCATGTTTTGATAGAACCGCACAACTCCAGACTCTATCAAATGCCCTAAAAATATCTATAGTCACTACTTCGCTAAAATGATGAATGGAGCTACTACACCATTTTTCCGCTAGGAAGGCCAGTAGGCCCCCCCGTAGAACGTCTTCTACGAAAACCATACTGACGAGCGCTTAATAAGCCGTTGGACTTTGGATAGTTAACGACGTGATAGTAAACCATACTCTCAAGCACGTACCATGCGCACAAAAGAAGTCATTGTAAATCTTAGAAAGAAATCGAGTTAACCGGTTTGAAAACGCTCTTAGCATCTTTCAATCCGCTCGTTTTCTACTTGGAAAATTTTATAAAAAGGCATGCCTAAAATATCAAATTGCTTCAACCATTAAGGCCAACAAACTTCCAACCACGTCGTGTGTTTCGTGAATTGGGTAAGAATCAACTGGAAACTAACATAAAGAGGGTGTTAAAAAAAGATTCCAAGGTCGGACAAAAATTAATTGAGAGCTACTTTCGTTTTAAATAAAATTGTTCCGTTCAATAAAAATTGGTTAAAAAAGTTCAGCATAAGGGGAAAGCAAGTAACGGTTTGATAAGTTTATTAGGAAAATGCGGCATATTTTAAACACGAAACAGTTTAAAAAATTAATTAACAAATGTTAACAGCACATTAATTTGAAAGCAAACCAAAAGGTATTGCATACCTTAAGGCAGAACAATTTTTAATTAAATATATTTAATGTGCCAACGCATTAGTTGAGATTATATCAGACTTAACTGAATTACATTTCCTTTAATATTTAAATTTAAAATATTTAAGTGTTACACAATTCCACTCCTTTTCAATAAAAAAATATAATTTATTGGGATGTTACTCATATACATAGCCTTAATTTAAAGCAAAATATATAAATATTTTTATCAAGTTTCAGATATACAAATGAACATGCATACATATATACATACATACAAATATCTTTACAAACTTGCTAATTCAGTTACATTCAAATAATTACAGGCTTTTTTTATACAAATACAATTTATGTAATAAAATATTTTTGTCTATTCATAGTTAACTTAGAACAAATCTTCATCTGATTATCGCAATGAATAAATATTGCAGTAAGTAAGTAAGTAAGTAGTTTAATAGAAACCATAGGCATTTAATTTAATATTCTTTTTATTTGAAAATTTATTTATCATAAACAAAGAGAGAAAAAATTTTATTTAATTTTGGTTTTCCTTTAGCTCCCATAGACTTTTTGCGAAATCATATGGTTTTTGTTATTTTTCTTTTAAGTTTATATGTTTGTTCTATATTTGCAAACCCTTGAATGATTCTTGTAATTCTTCTGCTTCCAATTTCATTTCATATTTCCAGATGACTCAAGTTTAATTTACTTTTACTTTAGTTAACTTGCCTAAAAGTATGCCTTTCTTTATGTAATAAAAACCAAATTGTTAAGTTACTTTTATTTTATTGTTAATATAATTTGATTTTGTCACTATGTTCATAAAATCTGCAATGCATGCATAATTTTTATTTAAGTTAAATGAACTTTATTATGAAAACAAAAAAACTACAATGCATGCATTATTTTTAGTTAAGTTAATTGAACTTTATTATGAAAACAAAAACTACAATGCATGCATTATTTTTAGTTAAGTTAATTGAACTTTATTATGAAAACAAAAACTACAACGCATGCATTAATTTTTAGCAACTATTCAATATGCATTTTTATTTAGGTCAATTCATGTAAACTTTAATTTTATTAATTATGTCATTTTGTATAAAAGATGACCAATTTTTGCAATAAATTGTATTGGGTTACAAGTCTTCATACACATCACGTCTCTTTATTTCGTACTAACAGTCTTTCAGTTCAAGTACTGGAAAGACAAAAGGAAAATAAAATAGTGATTAATTCTGACGCAACGTTTGAATTAAATTACACTAGAATTCCTTATCGGTTCACAAATGTCAACGGCCTTTGTGAAAGGGAAAGTTCTTACACATTCTTACAAAATAACACGCTCATTGCATGTTTAAAGTTTAAACAGAATTTCGTTACATAAAATTTTTCTCTTCCATTAAATATTTTTAGACTATTTGACAAGTCACCCTTAATACCTAAAAGCCTAAAGGCCGTTTTTAAGTAAGAGTAAGGTTAAGTAAATCCAAAACGTAAAAAAAATAAAAATGCTCTTTGTAACACACCTTTCTCTTTTAAAAAAGAAACAAAACCAAAAACTCAGCCTAATTTGTAAATGTATAGGTAAAAATTTTCAAGGTCTTTTGTAAAACGCATGTCCAAACACTCTGGGAATTAAGTGTAGGCTTCTGTTTAATCAAAGCAAAGAAGGCATAACTGTGAAAAGTAATGAAAGTAATAAAATGTCAATTTGTATGTGTATTCGCAGTTGAAAAATGTTCTTAAGAGAAGTGACAACAGACATGGTATACTTTTAGGCGGTTGTTGTTATTTCAACATACGGCTAATAATAAAGTATTTTTTACTTATTAATAAATTATGTTATTTAGTTTTGTTTATTACTTTTTTAGGGGTTTTCATGAATGTAAAAAGGAAAAAAACAAAACTATTTTAATTTATTTTATACAAAATATTTTTTTAGAGGTTTTAATGGTGCCAAGTGGACTACTTAAGGAGTCTGTTGTTAGTCTAACAATTGCGGCTATGTTTTTTCACTACACATTACAGGATGTAAAAATTATTGTTAAAACAAAAATTCTTAGAAAATTTTACTAATTTTGATTTAATGTATTTGAGCTATTTACTACGTACAAATGTATGTACATACCTTAAGGCGCTGTTAAACAATATTTGTTTTCTAAGATTTGCATATATAAAAAATTAAATGAAATTTAAGCTGCTTTGAAAGGCTATTAACCATTTCGGTGGATTTTACTTTTATTAGGCTTAATAGTTTGGACGTGAGAAGAATGTGTTTTACTAACAAAAGGTTATATAGAAAATATAGTATATTTTCTTGGGTCTAAGATGAAAATTTATAACCATTACACACTTCTATGATGCATAAAAATTATTTTTCCTAATAAAACTATTAAAAACCTATATTTTTCATTCAGATGTGTTTTAAAGTTTTTTTACAAAAGAATGGAATTTAAAATTTTTTTAAGTTTTAACTTCTTTTAGAAAAAGCAATTAGGGTTGCCATATAATTAATCTCTGTCTTGAAAAATATTTTATATTATGTTTACCTGAGATAAATTTTAAAGCGCATTCTGTAACTTTTTTTTTAAATTCTTTTAAATATTTGGTAAAGGAACAAATGAAGTCTGTTCTATAAAACTATTAACAAAAAAACATTCATAGTACTTTGACCGTTTGTTTGTAAAAGTAATTCGTATTAATAATGCTCCTCATTCAAAATGGGCTTTCCCAAATTGCTTGTTGCCGCTCTTATATAACAAAAAAAGCGTTAATTTTTCAACAAACGGTTCCAAAATTTTTAAATTTATTTGTTTCATTTTGCCCAACAAATATATGGAAAAAATAGAGATTAAAAATCATTTTTCCAATCATCCGTTGGTGTGTTCAGGTTTGTGTATTGAGCGTTACATATTCCTAAGCGGTCTTCATTATACAGTTTTATAACTAAATTTGTATTAAAGGCATCTAAATAAATTAAAAGCGGATGTTTGTCACTCAAAATAAGTTTTGTAGAATATCACTGCAAAGTTTTTCACCTGAATATGGTTATTTTTTCTACAAAATGTGTTGAGCGTTATGCAGATTTTAAGTGGATAACAAGGGAGTTTAGAGTGTGCTTCATTGAAAATTTTCCATCTTAATTCTTTTTAACTCAGTGTTTATATCAAGTGTGTGTTTTGAACAAATTTTAAATTTGAAACAAAAATGTATTGAACGTTTATTTAGGAAAATAATTAAATTAAAAAAAGTAAGTTTAGCGTCAAGGCAAAAACGATGTTCGAGAGAAAATTAAACTCGAAAAGATTTGGCATAACTCTTATGAAGCAAAGCAAACGAAATTTACAAACATACATACAGATGTATCTATATGTTTAAACCCAACGTTGCGCTCAATACACAAAACATTAAAAACCTTAATAGTATTATAATTTTATTTCAGGATTTACAAAATTATCCAATTTCAAATTTGTTTCTACTTTAACATATTAATTTGAAGGAAATTTACTTTTCCATTTGTTAAAATATGTCCTAAAAGTCAACACTTTAAGTGAGAACGACTCATAAGCCCGTATCCTTTATGTAGAGGGTATAAAAATCAAATAATTATTGCCCAAAATGTTCTCTTCTTTTTATAGAGTTAAGAGGAAGTTAGGAAGTTATCAGATCAAGTAGCAATAAAACAACAGTTAAGGTTGTAATAAAACGGGTAATAGAATCTTAGTTGAGGTAGCACTGAAAGTAATAAAAGAAGAGATTTTTTTGAAAGTTTTTGTTGTCGTTTTCAAGGGTTGGTTGGAAAGCAACAACACAATCATAGTTGAGGTAGTAATACAAGCACAAGAAGTCAGGAAATAGAATGATTAACAGAAAAAGGGAGAGATGAAAGAATGTGTGGGTCTGTGCGATGCTGTTGATTTAAGGGTGTGAATATGAAGGAAAAGTAGTTTATTTTACCGAAAGATTTATGGGTGTTTTTCTTTGTTTTAATCGAATATTTTTTTTCTGGTAATTTATTATTAACATTTAGTTTTTGAGCTGCTTTAACATAAAAACGTTTGTGTGACATTTATTAAGATTTGTAATGGTGCTTTCTTTTCTGAGAAAAGTTGTTGCCATTTTATTTTGTAGCACATTTTTAGGCAAAATGGTTTTGTTTAATTAACACTGTAATGATTTAAAAATCTGCAAATAAGACGTTGATTGGATTTTTTCAGTCGTGCAAAATTGGCACCGAAAAAGAGATGTGGCAACACCACTAGATCTTGATTAAAAACCTGGCATTACTGGCATCACAAATCTTTTTTGTTTGCCATTGTAAAATCGAATGTAAATAGAATATTGTTCAGAAGTTTAAAGTGAATTCAATAAAGTTTTAAATTGATCATAAAAAGCCTTTCATGTACAAGGTGAGCCAAAAGAAATCACCCCATTTGAATATGCTCTTATTTTTGCAAATGGCGGCCAATGTCAAATCTGTTTTGACATTTGTGAACTAGACAGATGTAAAATACAAGTGAATAAGCCATGGAGCGATACACCCCCCAAGAACGCAGAATAATCGTGTCTATTTTTTGCGTAAAAATTCGTCTGTGGTGTTGGCGCAGCGCGAATTTCGTCGCCGATTCCCCGGCCGTCCGGCACCGACTGTGCAAACACTGCACTATTTGGTTGCCAACCTTGAAGAGTATGGGACCACGCGAGACGCTGCCAAGAGTGGCCGCCCCTGGAGTGCCCGTTCTGCGGGGAATATTGCCGCTGTTGGCGAGGATGTCCAGCTGTCGCCAGAAACATCGACCAGACGCCGTGCCTCGCAATTATCCAGCAGCCTGCGATCCTAAGACGAATTTTGGTCAAAAACCTGCGCATGTTCCCGTACAAAGTCCAGCCCGTGCATCAGCTGCTGCCTGTTGACTGCCAAGCGCGTGTAGCCTACGCCCAAGCCATTCTCAATCTCGAGGCCGAAGTGGACGATATTTCAACCAAAATCAAAATGAGCGATGAGGCTCACTTGCACCTCAGCGGGTACGTAAACAAGCAATACCATCGCTTCTGGGGCACTAAAAATCCACGAGTGATGCACTTGGAGCCATTACGCCCAGTCAAAGTTACTGACTGCATGGTGCGCTGTTCACGCTTAAGGAGTCATCGGGAAATTTTTTTCGAGGACGCCGCTGGTCAAATGACAACAGTGGACGGTGTGCGCTATAGAGTAATGTTAGCCGAGTTTTTTTGCCGCAATTGAAGGAATTAGACTGGAGATCATGTGGTTCCAACGGCACACACTGCGCGAGCCACAGCCGATATTCTGAAGGCGTCGTTTCTGAGTCGCCTCATCTCTCGTTTTGGCGATTTACATTGGCCCACAAGATCGCCGGATTTTACCGTTCCACTTTTTTTGTGGGGTTTTCTGAAGTCCCGTTTTTACGTGAACAAGCCCGAGACCCTGGCTCGAGAATCTGTTGCCCAAAATTCTAGCTGAAGTAATGGAAAATGCCATAAAACGAGCCCGTATAGCAATAAATTAAATTAAAGTGCTACGCAATTCGCACTTTTTCGGAGGCTTCTTGTGCTTAGCAAGAAAAGATAGTGTTCGAATAAGCACTAAAAGTGCAAAAAGGGGAAGCCTTAACGTTGCTGTGATGTTGGCCTTCAAGAACAATAACAACAAAATGCTATTAACGTTAAAAAAACACAGCATGTTTTTAGGGGTTTTTAAAAAGTATATCAGTATTTTTTTCCAAAGGCTTACTTACGGTAAAACCAAAATTTTTTAAAAGCTTTCAAGGACTTCTTCAATTTTAGAAAGTTTTGTATTATACTTTATTTTATTATACTTTATTTTATTCTTGGTCGTAGGAGTAAATTGTTCTATTTTCGATTTTGTCCTCAAAACATTAAAATGTTAATAACTCAAGCCCTTTAAGAGTTTAATAATTAGTGTCTTTATAAGCCCTGTTTAGAAAAGGTTTTATATTACAAATATTTTAAGAACGCTGTTAGCTGTTCTTCAAGTTCTAGTTGTAACACAAATGTGATATGTAAGTGTAAACAATTCTTGAATCCATTTTCTGCGTTTTTCAAAATTAAACGATAATTTTTTTACGTTTTCTTACAGCCATTTTAGTCTTTAAAGAAAAACTTCAATAAATATTTTACGTCTTAAGAACAAATTTAATTTAAAAACATTTTTTTATAAGAAGTTATTAAAAAAAATTCTGTCATAATTTTTATTTCATTTTTTTAAAACGAATATTTTTATGATTTTTGCTAAAAAATAAATTATAGGGCCACATCTGAATCCAATAATGAAATTATACATATTTTATTTATTCTATTTTATAGTATATACGTTTTACATGTAAATTCAACTAAAAATAAAACGTAAAATGTTTGCTATTTGTAAGAAAACAAAAACAAATACGATAATTTACAGCCTTAACAAACCATCCAAGTGTAGCGGCTTTCAACTACGTTTTAATTATTGGCTATTTTCTAGACCTCTTTTCTAGCTTTTTTCTACTCAATTGAGTGCTTTTCTACAAAAAGTAAAAATAAAGCTGCCAAATTGAGAGCAAATAAAAAGGAGCCTATTTTAAAGTATAACCTTTAAGGTAAGAAAATTATTTTCTCTTTGAGCGAAAACACGTAAATATTGTTACGTTATCAATTGAGTTTTGATTTTTCTATTTTACTTTACATTTAGTGTAGCATACTCTTAGGCGTGTTTTTAAAAACAAAACCAAAACAAACAAATATATTTTTGTCGGTTTTGTTATGTCTACGTTTCTTTACATAACCTTTACGTAATTATTTCACACACATACAAATACTTAGAATAAGAGTAACAGTAAACAATCTCTCGTATGTATACAGAAAACCAGCCACCAAAAGAAAGTTCTATTGTAAGTGTTGATAGGCTTGTGTTCTCAGAGCAGCATAACTGTAAATAATATGTGTTAAACTGTGTTTTCAGTTCCAAACAATAAACCAACAATTGTTGTTGGTGTTTAAATGTGTTTCCTTAGGCAGTGTTTATGTGAGTTTTTGTTTGTATTTGTTTTGACTATTTAAGTATTTGGAGGCTGGTATTAAATGTGTTCAATTTACCAGAAAATGAGTTTGGTGGGCCTTCTTTTATTTTTTGTCTGCTAACACGTGGCAACCCTACCATGTTTAAAAAAAACGCCTGCTTGTTTTAAGTACTTATTATTAGGTTTCTTATTTCGTTTGTCCTCAAGCTCAAACTTATTGCTGAAGATTTTGATATGTGAAAATTAGTAGTTTAATGTATTTTCCTTTAGGCACGTCAACAAAAGAAATAAAATATATAAAACAAAATATAGGGAAAAACTTAATTTTCAACAAGAATTAGGTGAGAGGACGTGTTATAAATTATTAATAAAGTAAAGGTGTAGTAGACTGCGGTGGCATTTTTAATGGTTTAATGATAAAATATTTAGGTTTGATAGAAAATAAGGCATCCAAATGTTGAAAAGGCTTGAATTTTGATTTATTTTAATGTTAAAGTTAGAAGAAATAAAGCAACAGGAGGGGTAATAAACTATATTTTAAACATAATGTTTAAAAAATTGATTTGCTGTTCAGATACGATTAATTTGATAATTAAGTGTGTTTAATGTTTTTTAAAGAGAAAACATGTTCAAACTAATCGAAGGCAATCAAGGCTGTGCCAAATCTTACATATAACCCTTCAAATTTATCTCTTTGTAATCCACCTCAGCTGTTTTTTTAACGAAAATATTTCATGAAAAAAATTGCATGGAATGTTTGAAGTCTATAGCTATTTTGGTTTTAAATCAGTGATAGGCATTCTGCCACGCCGCGTAAATTTCATTTTTTTATTTTCACATGTATGTGCATGTCTCAGATCAGTCTTCAAACAAGGCTGACGATCATCGCTGGTTTGCAACAAGAACAACAATGTGGAATTAATATTATCTGAAACTAAACATTACAAAAACAAATCGGGTTTCGTTTGTTAAGACCACTGTTTTAAATATTTAAAACATCATAAGATTGACACGTTCGTATGGGGGTAACCACTCCCCTTTTAAATTAATTATTGTTAGTTTTTTAATTTAATAACTTGGTAGTGAGTTTGAAGTCAATAGCTGCTATAGCTTCCGAGATATAGCATATTAAAGACTTCTGAAAATTGTACTTTTATCTGGGGACTACCAGTCATCTTGCTCCCATCCAACAAACTTCTTTCACAATGTAGATATAGTAATACCAAAAAATATTTTAAGCCGATGGTTTTAATAGTTTCCGAAATATAGCGCATCAAAAATAGATTTCCTTGAAATTTTCCAGGGGGACACAAACCCCCGTCCCGTGTTCTAATTAATTCTTTTAGAAAATATAGATCTTCATTATGGCATGTATGAAAGATTTAAAAAAATTGGTCTATTTGTATGGGGGCTACCACGCCCCTGGCTTCTATTCAGGTAATTTTTTTAAATGTTGATATTGTAGTACAATAACCTTTTAACAGGTTCAAGGTCGATAGCCTTATCTTAAATTTCAGAAAATTTTTGCAATTTAGGGGGGGTTTTCTCCCCTTGCTTCTAACTAAAAAAAGATTTAACTACAAGTTAAGGCTTGAGGTCTTCACGCCAAGTTTTTGGCAATATTGACCATAGTTACTGAGATAGATTGGGATCAGAGATCAACTTTGAGTCGTTTTTTCCCTATTCATAGTGACTCATAAAATTAGAGTATAAGTGCGTATAAGTCTTTTAAATTTAACTGAGCTGATGTACTCATACTCTTAACTATGTTGATTTATAAATACACTTCACAAAGAACAAGAGTACTAAGTCGCACTCATACTTATACCGTCCAATATTTTTTGATTCGCAAAAGCACTTACGTTGATTTATATTTTTAAGAATATTTTTCAAGGTTTGCCACCAAAAAAGGCTCTGCAGGGCTTGATTAGGTTTCGGAGTCAAGACATGTCTAAATCGACATCCCTTACTAAAACGATGCAAAACAAATATACTCAATGGGGTCTGAATTAAGTATTTACGGGGATTAGCATGATATTCGGGTAAGGGCTCACAATGGGTGTTGGAGTCGGTAATGTATCGAAATTCGCAATATTTAAAAGGGTGATTTCTATATTTGAAAAAATACTCTTTCCCAAGGCCTTTATTTGTTTGCAGTTAATGTGGTTAAATGTGGGTTGCAAGAGTAGGGCTTACATGGGGATGCCATTGCAAGTCAAAAAAAAATCTAATTAACTCTTGTTTGCATTAGGTCCCAAGCAAATTAAAAGTTTTCTAGAATAAAGTATAAAAAGACCTTATAAAAGGCCCATTTGTTTTTTCTTTTAATCGCTTAATATCTTTTGTTTAAGATGCTTAACCTTCACGAGTGAGTTTAACAACAACACCTTTGCTAATTACACAACAACACGAAATAAGGAAACAGAAAGTTTACTAGTATTTGTTTCAAAATATGTTTCTACGCATTTATATTATTTAATAAAATACTTATAAGAAAAGAAAGTAGCAAAGAAATGATTAATATCTGAGATTAATAGTTCAAAAGTTTTTCTGTTCTTAATTTAACAAAAAATAATATTTACATTTTTGATAGAAAATTTTCTTTAGCCCAAATTTCTATTTGAACTTGGATGGAAGTCCTGTTAAAAGCTTTCTATCAAATCCGATTTATATTTCCTAAGACGTAATATTCAAATTATTTGCGTAAAAATATGTTCATAATATGGATATATACCTATGATTAGCAAAGTTTTATTATCAACGTTTTATTTTAATACATATTTTATAACTAATTTTGTTTGTATAACTTTGTGGCATTTATAAAATATCACCAGAATTTACAATTCCTTTACCATTGTTGACTTTAGCAGGACTTTAATGCAACAAATTTATGACAATTTTACTAGCAATATGATTTAAATATGCAATAATCTTTTAAGCCCCATTAATATGTATAATGAAATCAAAAGTACAGTAACGTGCCATTTAAAAACACCAAAGTTTTATGATTGCTAAAATCATACACATTTTTATTATATATTTCAATTTTTTTTCCTAATTTTTTTAATTAAAATTAATCAACAAAATGTCCTTGCCATAAATTTTACATCTTTTTAATTGCACGCTACTGTACTTTTCTAAAGGACAAACAAGTGCTTTAAACAGCGAGTTAACAAATGTTCTTCGTTTTTGTTTAGCCGTTTCAACTTTAAGCATATTCTTTGTTATCATTTGATTTTTGTTGTAAGCTTTTGTTTGATTAACATTTTAAATAACGTTTTTGTTGTTGCTTTTATCACAGCTGCAATAAAATGTTATTAATATTTGAGGACATAAAGTATGCAAACTCATGTCCCATTGTTGTAAGTTAAAATTGTATAGACCGTATAAATATAAAAAAAGCATTTTGTTTCAAGTTCATGTTATTGTAATAAAAGACAAACTTTCTTGCAGTCGTTTGAGATAAATCTGGAGAAATTTTTTTAAGAGAGTTTTTGGTCAAATTTATTGCAGGAAATAAAAAAAAACTTTTAAAATTAAATATTTTAATGCCCTTAAAACATCATTATTTTTGTAAATACAAATACATAAATATTATGTTTTGCGCTGTTAATACGTTTTTTGATTAAATTAAACAAATGAGATAAATCCTTTGACAAAAATAATCTATTGTCTGTTGTTATTGCTATTTAAAGGAAATTAATTTTAAAACAATAGGCAGCTGGGAGTTTTAAAAGTTTTATTTTGCAACCCTTGCTATGACAGATTTAAAAACAGTGTTACGAAAGAAGCCCCAAAGTGTTACAAACATATTGGCAACCTCATAGTTTTAATTATAAAGCAAAATAATAGAATGTCATTGGATTTCTTGGCATAGTTTTAGGAGGTTTACTTAATATTACAAATTTTCCGGAAAGCTGCAGAAAATGTTTACTGCAGGTTGTAAAAAAAGTTTTTACAATAAAAACAAATTTTTCTTATGGTTTTTATTTTTTCCATTAAAAATAAATGTTTTTTTTATGAAAATCAAACTAACCCAGGTTTTTAAAGATAAGATCGTGACAAAAAAAGTTAGCAACGGTAAATTCACAAAAAGAGCACTTTAACCTCGTCATTAATTCTGAAACTTTCTGAGTCAATTTTTCTCCTGAGGTTATATTGGTCCCTCTGTGAAGATAAGAAACCAGAAATGTGTTTAATTGAAAGTTAAAGTTTTAAAACCATTTTTCAAAATTATGTTGACAATGAAACGGAAAATAGGTTAAAAAGGAAGACAAACTAATACACAAAATATTTGCAGTTGTTGTTGTTTTCGCCAGAAAATATTTGAGTCTTAATAGGTTTTTTTAGATCCTAAAAGTATACTTTACTTTGTAAATTTATTTAACTATGCCATTAGGAATACTTTAATTTTTATTAAATTTGTTTCAAATAGAAACCGAAATTATTCTCACTTTAAAAAAATAATTTAAAAATTGTTTTGTTAAAAAACTAAACAAAGAATTTAATTTTTTTATAACAATTTCATTAATCAGGAAACACAGAATTGATTTCTTTTATTAGGATTCCTTTATTAATTTATCAATTTTTATGCCATTTTATTTTCAATTTCACTTGACTTTAAACATTTTAACTTTCTAATTTGCATCATTTTTTGTTGATTAAAATAAAAGAACATTGCGAAGAAAAAAAAACTTCCTTCTTCCTTTCGAAGGGTACTTTGGGGTTTTACCGCTTACAAGTTGAATGTTTAAGATGTTTTTTGATTTATACACACAGCACACAAACCCCCTGTTGCAAGAGTTTTCCTTTTTTTTATTGTCTAATGTTGCTGTAATAATGTTTAACACGTGTAACCTTGAAAACACTCAATCTCATACTTGAAAATTACAATTAGTAGAAAAGAAATGAAACTGCAGACAACTGTTTACAGTAGATAAAATTTAAAAATGCCAAGTTTGGTTGCGAATCTTAAAATTTAGGAAAATACATACATATATATCTTTTGGTGGATGAAACAAAAATTTTTTTTTTTTCAAAAAAGTTTCAAATATCTATAAAAAATTTTTTAAGAAAATGCAAGAGTTTTATTTATACGAATAAAGTTTTGATATATTTTCGAAATTTAAAACCCTAGAGGGTAAAAAAGGGAAAAATTTTTATGTAACTTCTAAGCCAATAAAGATCCAAACCTAATTTATACTGGCACCGACAAGTCTCGAAAAATATAAATAATATGTGGCATGAGATGTAGTGCAACATCTCATGCCACAATCGAATTATTGCGTACCACGTTTGTTGGCCGTTTAATAAGCCAAAATGGTAATGTCAATTTGCCGCCAAGAACCACCATTTGACACCGTTGAACTATTTTCTGTGGGGACCTTAAAGACAAGTGCTATGCCGACAAACCAGAGACAATTGTGCATTTGAAGGCCAACATTCGTGATTTTATTGCCGAGATACAACCCCAAATACTCGAAAAAGTGCTTAAAAATTCGATCGAACAATTGTACTTCAACTCGGTCCGTGTGGAGAAAAAAACTTTTTTAGTATTTCCCTTCAACAAAATCGAAAACATTTTTTGAGGATAGAATTTCGCGATTTCTAAAAAAATATTTTGGGAACAACATTTTTAGTATAAACATAAAATATATAAAATTTTACATGCTTTCGAGTTTTTCCCTGTCTCTTAAAAATTTACTTCTGCAATAAATAATTTTCATACAAATTTTTTTTCTTGCACAGACACGCACGCACTTAATTTTTCTTAAACACGTAAACATACATGTTGATTTATGAAGTGTTTACCTTCAACCCTACAGTTTTGAAATTTAAACTGGAGTTTTTATGTTAGACGTGGTGGATAACTAACTATTTCGTTTTATTCACGTAGGCTTTCTTAATAACTCATTTATTTTGTTAATGCCAGGGCAACCAAATTTATGCAAAATCATATTTTTTCCTGAGCGTCGCAAGAACCTAAATTGTTGCTATTAATCGTTTTCAAAACTTTTTTTAAAATTTTGGTTGGGGCATATTTTTGCATGTTTTGCATATAACAGCATATATTGGCATAATTTTCTTTTAAACCCCGTTTTTAAAGCATTTTTTAAATTTTTTATATTTAATTTGAAAAAAAAACATAAAAAATCTTTTAAGTGCTCATTGTGACCTCTTGTAAGTTTTGGTTTTTTTGTTTAATTATTTTATTATTTTAAAGTTTAACCCATTTTGTATTATAATCCGTTTCAAAACTTTCGCAAATTTTTGGCATCAATTTGTTAGGACCCATTTTTGCATATTTTGGCATATTTTGATACAAGAGCATTATTTTTTTCTTAACCCAGTCCAGACCGCGTTTTCTGCAGGGTTTAAAGCATAAATTTTTAGTTTGCTAAAGCACGTTTTTATCTTTTTACCGCATATTTTATGCGCATAAACCCCTTTTTTTAGAGCATATCTCTGATTGCCCTGGTTATAGCTTTCTAACGAACAGTAATGTGAAGATTAAGCTAAAAACAGTTATTTTTTCAATTAATATGTAACATGGATCCCAAATGTTAAAAAACTTATATCTTTTAGTATAATTATGATATATTTAAGATTTATATTTCAATAATATTCTTAAAACAGGGGGAGGGGCAAATTACGGCATTCGGTTCGAATAGAAATTCTACTCGATCAATCGAGTTGTCAGTGCCTTTAGTATAGGAATTTATATAAGAATTTTTTAATTTCAATTTATGTCGAATTTGCCCCCAGATTTTATTGTATTTTATTACGATAATTTTTATTGAAACATTTAAAGACATTTTTTCCCGACATTACCTGGGTGAAATACATTTTCCAATATCCAAAGTAGTTCTCGTTGGTAGTATTTGATCGGCACTTGAGTGTTAGATGTAAATATTTTCAATTAAAATTTGAATACTGGAGGCAAATTACGGCATTCAAATCGAAATTTAAACATTCTTATTAGAATTTCTATATTAAAAACATTGACAGCTCGATCGATCGAGTAGAATTTCGAATCGAGTCGAATGCCGTAATTTGCCTCCGTATTTTTGTTCGTGTATTTTATAGAAATATAAAGAATTTAATTTACTTAAACAAGAAGCTAAAAGTTAATATTATTTATAAATCTGCAGGTATCTTTTACGTTATTTATTAATTTGCTTGATCCACTTCTTTATGTATTTTATTTTTTTTGTAACCCTCCAAAAAATTTCTTAAAGGCGTCAAATAGGGTAAATTTAAATTTTAGCCACGTGTAGCAGTAACATTTGGTAAACTACTTCCAGTTCCCCCTTGAAATTTGATTTTAAAAAAGGTAGACTTTAGGGCTGTTAACAGAGAGACACCCACACACATCCATTACATAATAATGTTGACAATTGTGGTGACTGGGTTAATGTGTTTGTAGAGTATAAAAACATTTAAGAGGCTGTTTGTCAGCATAAAAATTTTTCAATATAAAATTCTTTTCTTTCTTTTTTTTATCTTTTTCTTTTACCTTTATTGCTTCTTTCTTATGTAAATTATTTTTTTTTTAATTTTTAAATAAATGTTAACATTATGCTTTATTGTCATCCAAAAACATGTTTGATAAGACAAAAAAAACACTTTTGCAAGAAACGTAAATGTTTAGAGGCAAGATCGTGTTAATTGAAATATTGACGCTTAAAATTTAATTTCAACAAAATTTTGTATTCAACACCATCTTTTCCAACCACTTAAATTTTGCTTATGTATATACTTATGTATTTAAAATTGATAAATATATTTCATTCCCTTGTAAAGCTACAAAGTAAAGTAATTCTTATAAATCCTAAATGTTGTTGAAATGTTTTTATAGGAATATAAAGTATACTTTTGGGCTTAAGTGTTTTTCTTTGCCTGTTGTTTTAAGTTTTAATCAGATAAAACGAGCTGGTTTTTTGCAATTTTTTGTGTTATTGATAACGTTAACTTGAAGAAGTTTTTTATTATCTTTTAAAGAAAATAAAAATAAATCATTGCGGTTAAATGTTAATGTTGTAACAACGATAATCGAAAATATTTAAAAAATTACGACGGAAGGACTTTATAGAAAACAAATATTTAATTTAATGGATAACAAATAAAATTAAAAATAAAAATAGTTTATGAACCATTTAGTTGGTAATCAGCAGGGCAACCAAAAACATGCTCTTAAAAAGGTTTTTAAAGTCAAAAATATGCTTAAAAAATATATGCCTTAAAAAAATAATTTTATATAAAATTATTAAAACAAGTAAGAGCGCTATATTCGACATCCCAAACTTTTTTTTATTTTTATCCATTTTTTTACTTATCAAATATTTCTAATTTTTAAATAGGGGTCGGTGTCATTTTTGAACGCTCCAAGGGTGACGGGGAAGTTGTAGGGGTTTTTATCCTAATTTTTACAAATTTTGTATGGCAACCCACTTAGAGGGTGCAGATAGGGGTAAGTATATTCTAGGAATATGTTTGGGAAGGCAAACTAATGGGGGTCGGTCGTACACTTTATTGCTCTAATAACGACTCTGAAGAAGTTGTGGGCATTTTCATATCATTTTTGTAAATTTTGTATGGCAACCCCCTTAGGGCGTGGAGATAGAGGGTAAGTATATTCTAGGAATATGTTTTAGAGGGGAAACTAATGGGGGTCGGTCGTACACTTTATTGCTTTAAGGCCAACTGTAAAGAAGTTGTGGACATTTTTACATCATTTTTGTAAATATTGTATGGCAACCCCCTTAGGGCGTGGAGATAGGGGGTAAGTATACGTTTGGCAGGAAAAACTGATGGGGGGTCTGTGATACATTTTTTTTCCTTTAGGGGCGACTCCGGGGAAGTTGTAGCTGTTTTTACCTTATTATTTAAAATTGTGTATGGCAACCATGTTAGGGGCTGGATATAGAGGGTAAGTATGTTCCACAAAAATGTTTGGATGGATAAAATAACTCGGGTCGGTCTTACATTTTACTTTTGTAGGAGAACCCTGGAAGCCGTAGGAGCGATTTTAAAAATGTTTAAATTAAGCTTTGTATGGCAACCCTATTATATGTATGAATACAAATACTAATAAAATTTTGTTTTTTGTGTTTTTTGTGTGGTTCAATAATTTTAACATGACTGATTCTGTTTTTTTCTTTTTTGTTGTTTTTTTATTATTACATACAAAATTATGTTCTTTGTTGTTGTTGTAGACTAAAAAATAAGGAGGTAGTCTTGGTTTTTTGCTTATATCTCGGTCACTTATCGGGCGATTTTGCTGAATTTCAATACCGATTTTCTTGCGACTATCTCTGACAGTTTGATACCACTTAAGGGTCTATGCGATATCGGGGGGCTTCAGAAAGCTGATTTGAACCATAACACGGACAGACGGACAACGCTAAATCAGCTTCCCTATCTATAAGGATCCAGAATATTATATGGGGTCCCAAATGGATAATAAAGAAATTACAAATGGAATGACAAACTTATATATATGGTGCCAAATGGCCTACAGCCAGGATTACAATGGAATTACTGAGATACCTTTTTCTACAGAAAGTTATTTCAAAAAATGGCGATGTTGATTGGTCACACATCGCTTGATTTTACTGCTCTGGACTTCTTTTTGTAGAGATATCTGAAAAGCAAGGTTTATGCAAACAAACCAGAAACGCTGGAGCAACTCAAACAAAATCTTCGTGATGAAATTAATGAAATACCGCGTGAAATGTGTGCTCAAAAGGTCTCGCATTTGTGAGGCGGGCATTTATCTGATATTGTATTATATACATAATTGCCGACATTAAATAAAACATTTATCTCTTTTATTTAGTCAAAAATTTTAAACAAACAAAGTAGTATACCATGCCGGCAGACACCCTGTAATTAAAAACCCTCAAAAGATGTTTTTGTTTTTATTTTTGTAAAAGTTTAAAAAAAATTATTCCTGCCATAAAAATCAAAAGAAAATTTAAAAAGCATTTTAAATAAAAAAAAATTGCTTGAAACTCTTCTTGAAACTTTACCTGGCACTCCAGAGTCTCTTGAAAAAATCACAAATATTTATTTTTCCGGTCCCTAAAGAAAACAAAAATTACAAGAAACTTTGCTTATAAATTTTCAAAAATACATCGTAAAATAAAAAGGTAGAAAAAGCCAATGAGTTGCCAGCTCAACTGTTTGATACATATCCGGCGATTGTAACATGGCATAATTTGCAAGTTCCGCTTTAACAATTGCTACTTAAAAGTTTTAATTAATTTTAACAACCAAAAAATTATTTAAAGGCAAAACACGTTTGAAAAGTTTATAACTGCTTAATACGGACTTGCGTTTATAAAAATAATTTTCAACACTCATACGTGGCCGTTTTTATTACTTCCTTAAAATTTCCTTCTTATTTCATTTATTACTTTTCTTTTTTATTAATTTTTTTTGTGGAATAATTATATAATAAAACATTTTCATTTGGTAAACATGTTTATTGTGGCTTTATTTCAACGAAAAACAGGTGAAAAAGTAATACTAAACATTCCAAACAAAGATTTATGTTGTGTTTCAGGTAATTGAGCTTAACATGCGTTTAGCTTTTACTTTTCAAATGGGCTTTGATTACGATTGTATCTTATTAAGGCAAAAGCATTTAATCTGGTCACGTTTTTTTTTTACAAGGAACATGATTTTATGTTTATTTTTCTTAGAGAATTTTTAATTAAAATATCTAAAATAGTAAATTTTGTTAAGTCTATATGCGTATTTATATCAAGGTTAAGACGCAAAAAAAGTAACAAAATACAAAAAAATTATTCCAGCTGTCACTTCAGCTTTTGAATTTTGTAAAGCGAATGTGTTTTCAGGATACGCAGTCCATAAGTTTCCTTTTTGTCACCAATTACAATTCAAATAAGAATATTTAACATATCCTTTGTTTAAACTTCCTAATAATTAGCAAAACCCACAACTTCTAAAACATTAACGCGATTAATGCGCATTTAAACGTGAAGCAAAAAAGCAAAACCGGCCAATGAGACACATTTCAAAAGCCCATTAGGAGATATTTTATGATGCAATAAAAACTTTGTTTAAAAAAAATCAGAATCAAACGCAAAAAATTTGAAATAGTAAAATATTTTATAGAAAACAAGAAGGAAGTACCAAAATACTTATAGTTATCTTTCTTGTTGTTGTCATTCTTTATTGGTTTTGTAAAAAGCTGAAGGCGTTAAAGTAAAAAAGTTAAACTTTTAATTGTCTTATTTATGGTAATCTTTTTAGTCGTATGTGTAGTTATATATTGAATATAATGGGAAATTAGAATTTGAATTAAAATGTTAGCAAATTTAAGACGCTGAAGAGAAGTGGTTTCTGGCTTAAAGCAGTGCTCCTACTATTGCGTTCTATCGCCGGGCCTTAAACATTAAATTTATTTAGTTTTACCTTTTGCCGATATAAATTCCAAGGGAATTTATTGGCTAATAAGAGTTCTTTTAGATCAATAGGAAGGAGTGTGCGGCCTCCGCGCCCATCAAACTAAAATTGGGAACGCTGACACCAAACACAGCAAAATCTGTGTCATAGATCATACGTCAAGTTCGTGACACTAGATTTACAAAAAAAAAAAAAAAAAAAAAAAAAAAAAAAAAATTAGCTTCGCTCACTGGACTTTTGAACTAATAAAAACGAGAATGAAATTTAATTAAGTTTACATTTAATAATTATTTTGGGACAATTTGACAATTTTTCCTTTTAAATTTATGGGCCAGCGATCTTTTTGTTAAACTTTTTAGACATTTTACTGTTTAGGGTAATTTTCTATTTCAAAAATTGGGATGATGTATTTTAGATAATATTTGGAAAACTTGACCTCTACAAGGGACATCCGATAACGAAATGAGACTAGTAGATTTTGTCGCGGCAAAAAAAATATGGAAGTTAGCAGCACCAGATTGCGGCATCTCGATATGCATAAAGCCACGCGACTGTCACTAGACCAAAACATGAGAAACCAGGTTAATCATATTGTGACAGACGGAAGGCATTCACTCAGTTATTCACATCGATTCACATCCTTGCAACAAAAGTTTGCACCCGTCAAAAACGTCAAAACGTGCATCTTACACAGGATAGTAGATTGACGTTGGAAAGCTGTAGACACCACAAACAGCAAAATCTTACTCCGCTCGATTGATCCAATCACTTGAAAAAAACAGTCTTGTCCCGATAATGGAGCACCGTAATAGCAAAGCATTGCCTACTTTATAGAAGAAGCCGCATTATCCGTACGGCAAGACTTCCCCAAGGAATCCATGGTACGGCCAGGATTGTCGTAGCGTTACTGAAGCAAAGAATGCGTCATACATGGCAACACTGCAGGCAGTAGCGACACGTTTTACGAAGAAAAGGCATCGGGAGAAAACGAGAGAGAAAAAACGTCGATTCCGCAGAAAAAAGAGAAATGGAATGGCGTGAGTGTGCACATATCAAGATAATCAGGAGTCAAAATAAAGTCCAAAAATTCTAACAAAGAGTAAAACACCAAACGGAAAGCTTTGCTGTAGGCAAATTCTTCTACAGTCTGGTGACTGATACAAGAAGTGTGGTGAGAGTATGGAAAAACTATTTTTTACGGCTGTTGTTACCTGATTCACAATCCTAGAATACGGTATTGAGTGCATACCGCCATGCTCCAATAAGGTCGAAATAGTATCCACCTGACCTAAGAATGACAAGGCAGCAAAAGCCCCTGGAGTAATTTTAAATAAAACTCGTTGTGTGTGTGTTTATGTGAATTTAAACTTTATTGATTTTTAATGTTTTCTAATTGCTTGACAAATAATTAGTGAACTTCAAATTACAAAAACTTCTTATTTTATATTATTTTTTAAAAATAACGGTTATTGGAATATGCTTGGTTAATAGAATGAATGTTAAAGTAAAATATTTGATAATTATGTTGTTAAAGAAAATATTTGATAATAAGATATGAAAATGTTATTTAATAAAAATGTGTAATAAAGTAAAAGTAATAATATGGATATTCATAAAGTTATAAGATAAATAAAGTAATATTAGGAGGGTTCATATATGTTTACATATAACTCTGGGCTGCCTTCTGAAGTATTTAAGACCGGAGGCGACATGCTGATAAGACGTATGCATCAGATTGTTTGCACAAGCTGGATAGAAGAGCGGGTACCTAAGGATTGCAACATCAGTGTTTTATGTCCAGTGCACAAAAAAGGAAACATGACATTATGTGCCAACTACAAAGAAAAAAAGTCTCCTTCCTACTAACCCGCTTATTGTGTAAAAGATTAAAGTCAAAGAGCAACGAGATAATTGGACTCAATAATAAGGCGGCTTTAGACCAGTCAAATCTACCATCAACCAGATATACACACTATGCCAAATCCTGGAAAGAACACAAGAAAGACAGATCGACACATACCATCTATCTACTTGTTGACTATAAGGCCGCTTTAGACAGCCCCATGCGTTCAAAGGTGTTTCAAGCTACTTATGTCTGAGTTTCGTATCCGTTCGAAACTAGTACGACTCTGCAGGATGACTTTAACTGATTCACAATCCTTAGTTATAATAGGAAGGAATATTTTTGATCCCTTCAGTGCCAAAAGAGGTTTCAGACAATGAGACAACCTTTCGCGTAATCTTTTTAACATCCTCTTGGAAAAGGTTATATGAGACGCAAATTTGAAGAGAACTGGCACACTTTTAAAAAAAAGAGCACACGTTACTCGCTTACACCGACAATATCGGCATCATGGGTCGAACATAGCGATCAGTAACATCCACCTTTAAAAAATTCGTGAAGAGAATCGCCGAAAAATGGGTTTGGCAGTAAATGCAAATAAAACCAAGTTGATGGTATCAACGCGCAAGACGTCCAGTGCCTCGGTTGTCTAGGTGGTAGTACGCTTAAATTGCAGTAGAAGCCTGCGGGTACCTTTTCCAAAAATTAAATCCTTAGGATTCCAGGAAATTTGGAGCCACATAGGGGAAAACCAGTAAATTTCTATCTCCTAAACTATACACAATAGAAACTAAATCAAGTCTTATTCTACTCCCAAAATAAACGGATTTATGTCTGGAACTTTTTTAGACCCCAAGGTCCACTTTGAAACTCCTAAGCGAATTAAAAAAAATATGAAAACGTTTTTGCCTCTTTTTTGAAGTTTTCACCCTTAGGGGTTCAACAGGTCTCGAGAATATATGTATGTAGATTTAGTACTTTTTCAAAATTCTGAAACCTTAGGAGTAGATATAAGGGTGAAACAAATTTATATATTTGTACTTTCTAGGTAATTTTTGCAACTTATAAAGCACTAAGAAAATGTATTAAAGTTGTTTTAGTATTTTTTTTTGAATTTTGTACCCTGAAGGGTAGAAAAAAGAGGAACGTTTTTGCTTGGGTACTTTTTTGCATTCTTTAAAATGTCAAGGGGAGAAATGTTAAAAAATGGCTGTGGCTGCCGATTAAGGCTTAAAGTCAACTAAGTGGGCAGTATATCTTTTACATTTTCGATACTTTTTCTATTTTTTGCGATTAAGAGTCTAGAAGTTAAGGACTATTAGTCCCGACTGTAGTCAAAGGTCAAGAAGGCGGGCAAAAAGTATTTTATTTTAATTCTTGGCATTTTTTTATTTATTTAATTATGCGTTTAGATATATAGACGAAATGAATATGGACCCCGATTAAATCTAAAAGTCTTCTAAGTGTACAGGAAGTATTTTCCCACATTTTTGTTATTTATTTATTTTTGGTAGGTTTTTTAGATTATTAAATGTTAATACCGTCACAGAAAATGAAAGACGCCGTCTCCAAAAAATATTTCAAAATTGGCTTTTTAATTACTTCTGGCCAGTAAGTTCTAAAAACGTTATCTCACAAAATTATTTTCTTCAGCAGAAATGTTCCTTTTAAACTTATATTGCAAAATTTGGTGAAAATGTTAATATCGTGGTAAAAACACAGGATGTAGAAATAAACAGTCTTCTAATACTTCATAAAATTACACTCTTATAAGAGCTTACAACTTCTACAATAACGTATAAGAATGAAAAAAAAACAATAATAGTTTTTTTTTATTAAAAAGGGTCAAAACAGATGACACAAAATATTTCAATTAACTTCTTGAAGTATTAAGCAAGCATTTGAAAACTTTATTTGATTCTTAAAATTTGTATCCTTTTGTAAGAAACTTCATTTGAAATCCCCTAATTTTTTAAATTTTATTTAATTAACTGCTTGACTAAAAAAAGGCCAAAGCTCAATTTATATTATCAACCAAATTTATAACAGGAATTACGGCTGTATTATGTGGGTTAAAAAATTAAAGCAACAATTTACTGTGACACAATAACACTTCAAACAATTCATATACATGTGTGTAAGTTCATAACAAACACTCAACAGTAAATACGTCCTCAGGGATTTCTTCTCGTTGGGAAAAAGGAACCAAAATTATTTTTTTTTTATTTCTTTACATACAAGAACTTCATTCAATCTTTTTTGGCATTGGAAAGTGTGTGTTAATTTAAACAAAAAGTTGTTTTTCGTAGCTCTACACCCACTTCTTTGAGCAAAAATTAAAGGACAATTGAAATTTATGAAACAAATAAACGTTGCAGACGCCTTAGAAGCACTTATAAAGATGCTTAGGCAAGACAAACTTGCAGAAATTTTTATTTTATTAAAATCTATGATTATAGAAATCGGGTTTAAGACAAAATGCCTTAAAATGCGAATTTATATGTTTAAGACGTATAATACAACAGATTAAAAATAAAAAAAAAATAATTTGAAAATTTATTTACCCCTTATTTCACAAAACGCAACGGCCTTAAACAAAAACAAAATGTATGGAAAAGTTTTTAAAATTTCAAGTTTTTCCATACAATTGTTTGCGTTTTATGTAATTAGGCCCTTAATTACTTTTGCTTTTCAGCATATTACTTTGCGTAAAAAATCTCGTATAATTAATATTTAATTATTCATACGCCTGAGTGGCACCTTTAAGCAAAACAAACCAAAATAATAATAATCATACGTACCGGTGGATTCTACTTTTATCAATTTTTGTAAACACAAAGAAAAACATTCTTAAAAATAAAACTCTCGTTTGCAAAATTAGACAAGCCATTACAATAAATAAATTTAAATATATTTAGGTTTTATTTAAATTTAGTAATTTTGTGTTTGATTTCATTTACATATTAATTTTTCTTAATCATTTTACTTCAGCTCTCTTTTGCGATAACATGCTGCTGCTGATGGCTTTCTTCATTATCATTATACGTTTAAGGTTATTATTTGTTTTCGATATTATACGTATTTATGCGAAATGAATAAAAAAGTTTTTTTACACAAGATTAGTATTTTACTTAATAGCAGTGGTTCCAAAAGCATTGTTGGGGGTTTTAATAAATTTTTGTAAAATTTTAACGTCTTAAAAACCTACTAAAACTGAGGGAGTTTTATGAAGAAGTGGTCCCCTGTAATATTGTTTATTTGTTGATTTCTACATTAAAATATTTTTTTTTTGTGTTAGATTTCCTAATTTTATTTGCCAATTACTAGGAGAATAGTTAGGACTAGGTGTTTTTCAGTCACTTATTGTTGACCGTATTTGTGTATTGAACGTTACTTTTTGTTAAAAATTTGTTACTAGGTATAGCTATTCGAATTTTACAATATTTTTTTTTACTTTACCCTTTTTTAATTACATATTATGCAAAAAATTGCTTCAGCCGATCATGGCTTGCATTCTTAATAATGTATTGAGCGTCATTCATAGTATTTTTTCTTAAAAAAACTTTGACATATAACATAAGAGCTTATAATTAGTAGGAAAAGAAGAAAACCCCAAAACATAATTAGAAAAAATTATTTGTGGCTAAATACATAAACAATTACTTGGAAATAGTTAAGAGTAGGCTGTCATTTAGTGTTGGCCGTATTTGTGTATTAAACGTAACTTTTTGTTTGAAATTTGCAACTAAGTATATGTATATAGTGGTTGGAATTGTACAATATTTTTTTTTTTATTTTAAAATTTCTTAAATTACACATTTTGCAAAAGATAACATCAGCCGATCATGGCTTGCATTTTAAATAATGTATTGAGCGTCATTCGTAGTATTTTTTCTTAAAAAAAACTTTGACGTGACATAAGAGCTTATAATCAAACTATGTTAAGATAATGTATATGAAAAAAACATTTATACAAATGTGTATTGAGTGTTACTTTTGCCAAATTCTTAAACAAAATATGTATATCTGGAAGCTTAAGGATAGTAAAAAAATGCGGAACGAAAGGTAGACACAGCAGAAAGGAAGGTATAAGCTTGGAAAAGCTCATCATAACATGGAGCTAAATCCATAGAAATGCATTTTTTCAAATAGAACATACATATAACTTCATAAAGCGAATGTAACGCTCAAAATATACAATTTTTATTTTTAATCTGAAATTTTATTTTCATTCTGAAATCTACAAAATTAGGCGAAAACCACAGTATGAATGTCATCTTATAATTTGGTAATTCAAAAGCAAATTCCTCTTCTGGAACCATTTAGTTTCATCCAAATTGTATGAAAGTTTTTCACTCAACAATTTACAGGTTCATGCTAATAAGGTTGGCATCAGGGTTAAATTAATGCCACTTAAGGGCTTGCTTCTTTCGTGATGTTAAAAAAACTGCCTTAAAGCAATATTTTATGAAAAAGCAATTTTTCGAGAAAAGTCAAAAAAAAATGTATTTAAAATTTTTTAATTAAATTATCTATGAATAAAATATGTAATAATGTCAAAAAGCCGCTTAAGAACCTCTGATTCATATTTAACAATACGCACATGATTTTGTTTTTTTTTTGCTGTCGCTGCTTCCTAGACTACTGATGATGGCTGCCACATATTCTGTAGATATTTGAAGCAGCATCATTTAGAGGTAGCCAAGCAGTCTCGTTTTAGCCTTGATTTAAACAGATAAATAAAATCGCTAATAAATATTTGATTTTTTTTTTGTTTTGAAAAATTGCTTTTATTTTTTGTTAAGTACGTCGACAAATGTTTTTGATGTCTTTTAACAAAATCAAAATAGTTTTGATTTGATTTTCCTTTCAAATACATTTCTCATTTAAATTCTAAACAAAAAACAAATCGATATTGTTATTGTTAAAGAAGAAATATTTAATCAATTTTTTTTTTGGTTTGTTGTTAGTTTGGCGTGTTTTTGTGTTTTATTACTTGAGGAAAAAAGAAGACAATTTTAAAAATATTTTTAGGTTTCAGCTGATTGCAAACATATGTAATGTAATGAGACATTGAAATATCGGTAGGCCAATTAAGTTTTCCCTAAAAATTATGATTTTATTGCGTAGTTTTTTTAATCAAATAACGAAATCTTGCAAATACAGGATTTAATTAATTTTTTTTATTTATTTGTGTATTTGCTTTTGGTGAAGCAGAAATCCTTTGGTGTCAAAATACTAAAAATAAATAATTCTTTTTTTATGGCAAAGTATAGAAATTTTTTAAAGAAGTGTTATGCATAATGATGACTTAGTCATGATATGAATGACTTTTGCTTACTGTTAATTTAAATTGTTTTTCTTAAAAAAATTTAAAAATATATTTTTCGAGTGCGCTGCAAAGCGGAGTCACATTCTGCATTCACCTGTTTAAACTTAGTCACTTAAGCTTAAAGGTTTTAGGAAATTTTCACAAATATTCGTACTTTCTTTATAAAAATAACCTTTTTTGTAAATTTTTTTAAAATTGCAAAAAAACTTAAATGACAGCGGTTGACAAACGCGTTTTTTCGATTTCAAACAACGTTATTTTAAATCATTTAATGAAGATTCTAAGGCTTTTTACATTATATTTTCTTTACAAAAAATTGTTCTTTTAAAACCCCATAAGCCAAAAAAAAAAAATTCTTTTAATATTTCTGTAGCACAGTGTCATAAACACATGAAGTCTATAAATAAATATCAATCAACACTTCAATATAATTAAAAAAATAAAAAAAAAAAATCGGGTTTCAATTTAGACCAATTTAGCAATTTTGACACATTGCAGACTTAAGTGTCTATTGTAATTTCTTTTTCAATTTTAATTAAGTTGTTTAATTTGTTATTGCTTTTCTTCTGACATCAATAAATTGATTGATTAATAAAAAAATTTTTGTTTGTTTTTAAATTAAAGCAAATGTTTTTGAGAAAAGGCAAATAAACAAATTAAAAACAGCAAAAATCAAGAAAAAAGCTAAATTTAACTTAAAAACAAGTAAGAGCGCTATATTTGGGCTGCAACGAATCTTATATACCCTTCAAATTTAGTATGGCAACACCCTTAGTTGGTGGAGATAGAAAAAAGGTATGTTCTAGGAAAATGTTTGCAAGGAAAAAATAGTTGGGGTCAGTTCTACATTTCACCTATCTACGGGCTCCCTGGAAAATGCAGAAAGGGATTTTTTTACAATTCCCCAAACTTTGTATGGGAGCCCCCTTAGGCGATGGAGATAGGGGTAAGTATGTTCTAAGAATATGTTTGAGATAAAAAACTAATTTTGGCCCTTGATACCTTTCATTTCTCTAAGGGCGACTCCGAGGAAGTTGTAGGGGTTTTTAACCGATTTTTTTTATATTTTGTATGGCAACCCTGTTAGGGTATGGAGATAGGGAAAAAGTATGTTCCACAAAAAAGTTTGGCGAGAAAAATTAATTGGGCCAACTTATATTTGACCTTTGTAGGAGCACCCTTAAAGCTGTTTAAAAAAATTTTAAAATATTAAATTTTGTATGGCAACCTTGTTAGGGACTTGATATAGGGGGTAGTAAGTTTGTTCCACAAAAATTTCTGGGAGAAAAAATTTATTGGGGTCGACATTTTTTTTATTTATTTATTACAATTTCCCAAACTTTGTATGAGAGCCCCTTTGAGCGATGGAGATAGGGGGTAAGTATGTCCTAGGAAAATATTTGGGAGGAGAAACTAATGGGGCTCTAATACATTTTATTTCTCTAAAGGCGACTCCGGGAAAGCTGTAGGGGTTTTGACCCTAATTTTTTAAAATTATGTATGGCAACCCCGTTAGAGGCTGAAGATAGGGAATAAGTATGTGCCACAAAACAATTTTGTGGGAAAAATTAATAAGGGCCGTTTTTATATGAAAAAAATAAATTTTGTATGGCAACCCTGTTATTAATCTTTATTTTTTCTGTTTAGTTTCATTTTTTTCGTTTTTGTTCTGCTTTTGCTTATTTGATTGTTGAGACATAAGCTTCCAAGCCTGTAGAAAAAGTTATTTAAAAAAAGTATGCAATAGAGAATGTTTTAAAATATCTTCTGTAAGAAAATATGGCAATCCTATGATCTTTTTTAACAAGTCTTTTTCAATATTTAGAGGTGCAAAAAAAAGAATTGTTTTAAGAATTTAATTTAAAAAAAAATTTCTGATAATTTTTTTTTAAATTTTATATTATAAAAATATAAAATTATTTTCCCAGAAAATTTTTCAGACATTAAGAGAAAATGTAGTTCCTAGATTTAAAATTTTTAGTTTAATTTTAGTAAATAGAATACGGGAATTTTTTTAAAAGTGAATGAAAACTATCAAAAATTATATATTTTTTAACCTGACAACATAATTTTGGTTCTAAACTAAGCTAAAATAGTTTTTTGGCACAGCAGGTACTTAGGCGAAAGCTAATTTTTTAGTTTCGTTAACTTAGTTCAAGAAGAAAAATTAAAACTTTTTGAATTATTTTGAAGATATTGAAAATATTTGGACCAACTTTAATTAGTTATTAAATTTATTGGGACAAACTTTTTTTTATCTCTTAAAATCAGTTAAAGTTTCACTTATTTAACACTTAAACTTTAATATCTTATTAAAAGAAATTTGTTCTTTAGATTCAAAAACTTTATAAAATATAAAAAATTAATCATTAGAACTTACCTTAAAATATACTGCAAAAAAAATTTTAAATACTTATAGGTATAAAAAAGACATTTTTAACTTTGTGACCATAAAAGTATGCTATACATTTTTTACTAAATGCTTTTGGGAAAAATGTGTGTTTTGTTTATAACGTTATGGAAAAAAAATACTTTTTCGAATATAGTAATTTCTTTTACTTGAATCAAAAATATTAAGAGGTTTTTTTTTCTACCTCACTTACTCAATCAGCTCAATTAAGAAATTAAAAATCGTATAACTAAAAGCAAAATTAGAAGTGTGCAAGCCGCACACTTTTAGGAATTAAAAAAAAATAAAAAACAAGGTTGAGATTATTTTAGACGCGCGCCTTTGGGCATGCTGCACTTTTATTAGCATATTTAATTAGGAAAAAGAGATTATTTTCTGATAATATACCGAAACTATTTCTGATAAAAAAATATAAGGTGATGTAGTTGTAAAGTTAAGGATATAAATAGGAGAAAAGCAATATTTTCTATTCAGCTACATATAATAGAAGATGAAGTTTAAAAGAGTTGGTTGTACTCAACTTACGTAATATATGCAAAAAAATATAGCCATATTATTCTAAATAATTTATAATATTCATAAGAAGTTAATAGTACATGTATTACCAAACAAATTCTAATACACTTTTATATTTATGGAATTTTTGTTTTATTACGATTTTCAACTCAAAAAAGACACATAACTTCTTAAAGCAATATGCAATAAAAAACAATAAAATGAAATGAAAATTTTTAAGATAATGTTGCCTGATATCCTTGCAAATATATGTGTGCTTGACTGGTAATTTATTAAGTTTATTTAAATTCGTCACAAGTCGTTTTTAATCCATACAAAAAGTATTCGCCCACATGTATCTGCTTTTACAAATACAAATGATATATCCTTTAAGTCATTCCTTTATCCAAACCACCATTCATTCGTTAAGTACAATTTATTGACATATTTAACTAGATGTAAAACAATGGATTGTGTTGTTGAAACACAACAACAATCATTAAAAAAAGAAACATTTTAGCCTTTTTAATATCAAATACAAAAATCATATCATGTTTAATAAATATTTGCCGGCTTTTATTGTATAAAACCTTTCTTCGCCTACACCTCTCCCTATAACATTTTAAATAATAATGACGCACATCAAATGTTACATCATATACATTTGCACATTTGTAAATATGTATGTATGTGTGTATATATTATTACCACAAATTTTATTGCCTACTTTTCTGCTGGTTTACGCCCACATGACTGTTGCTGTAATTGTATAAAAAAAAATATATTTCATTTGATTCTTTAATATCAATCACACCAATCATACATTGTAAGTCTTGGTTTTCTCATGTAATATTTTATAATATTAATTTTTATAGGAAATAAAAAAATAATATCGTTATAATGAGCATTCGGGGTTTCTAATTCTAGGATTTTAGGGGGTTTTGCAAAATTCTAGATGTTTCAGTTCAGATATTTTTTGACAAAAATTTTAAAATTAAATTTGTTAATTTAGTTTTATAAGCGGAAACAATAATATTTTGGTAGCAAAAATGCAATCTAACGCAGTGGGCGTGGCAGATATCTATGTTACATGGCTTACAGGTTTGTTAGTTATAGAAAATGTATTTACAAAATGTATAGGCTTTGGCTTTTAGATGAAAAGTTTAATGCGAAGAATTCGATTTTGACTATATGGAAGGTGGTCTGTGGGCGTGTCTTATATAAAGGAATCTTAACTTACAGCCTTTATTTCTTCTAGAAAGTGTTTTTACCAAATTTAAATGCTTTTACTTTTGTAAAAAAATTTTATACGAAAAAACTTTATTTGGACTGTATAGAAAGTGGGCGGAAGGCGTGGCTGATGCTATTAAGACTTACCTTACAGGATTTGTTTTACAAAATGCACTTACAATTTTTAAAGATTTTTGCATTTAAACCAATTTTAAGCGAAAAACTTATTTTTTTTTTATGTGGGAGTAGTGTTGTCAAAAACCCGACTTTTTTTAAAACCGGGTTTCTGGCTAACCGAACTTCAAAAAACCGGTTAATCGGTTAACCGCCCATTTAATTACAAAATGTATATATCGTAAAAAAGAATTTATTTTTATTAAAACAACAACAAAATAAATAGCCCAAAACCGGTTTTCCGGTTAATCGGTTAACCGAAATTTACAACACTATGTGGGAGTTGGCGGGTAGGCGTGGCTGATATTAATGAGACTAACTTTACAGTTTTTTAGGACGTAAAATTAACAAACTAAAATGCTTATGTTTTTATACAAAAAAACTATTTTTGGATGTATGGGAAGTAGGCATTGGGCGTGGTTGATGTTTACTAAACTTAGTTTATTTTGTTTGTATGGGAGTTGTGCGGTAGGCGTTCCTGATATTGATGAAACTTAGCTTTCAGATTTTATTTAAGTTGGGCGTGGCTTTTGTTAGCAAAAATATGCTTGCAGGTCTTGTAAGTGTATTTACCAAATTTAAAGGTATTTTTCTTTTTTTTTTTATTAAATGCAAAAAATTGATTTCGACTTTGTGAGAGAGCTGGGCGGTAGGCGTGGCTGCTGTAAATTAAACTAAGTTTGAATGTTTTGTTTTGTTTTTTAATGTGGGCTGCAATGCTCTTTGTTAAGTTTCAAATATTAAGGGTGACTCCTAAATTGTTCAACATGAAAACGTATGAAGCCATCCCGCTGTGCGGCAATTGAATCGAGGTTTAGGAAATTTTGTTATTTTTAAATTTTTTTTTTTTCTATTTTTATTTTTATTTTTATATGTGCCGTTGGGTAAAAAGATATTTAAATTTTGATTTATTAAGATTGTATTATAAAAAAAGGCTTGAACTTGAAACAAATGGTACGTTCAAAGGGGATTATTAAAATAAATTTAACACAAAAGTGACGAAGAAATAGTGCTGACAAGAAAATTCAACGGGCTTTGAAAATGGATATGAAAATTTTGTTTTTTTTTTCAAATAAGTTTTTATTTAATAAAAAAATTTCAATTATTTCTTATTTTTCTCCTTTTAAAGATTTAAAAATAAATTATTTCGCTTTAATTTTTCTTTTTAGTTATTTGTGGTTTCGTTAATCAGTGTGTTTTACATAAGCAGGTGATTAAACAACTGTATTTAATCAACTATCAGGACATGTCACTCAAGCCAACAAACAAGCTTGGGATGTAACAGATTTATATAAAGGACCTTTGGAAAATTTTCTTTAAAAAAATTGTATTTAATGTTTATTTATTTTTATTTATTTGTGCTTCTTTTAAATAAATTTTTTTTTTCAAAATAATAAAAAAAATTTACACAATGTTAGTTGCGCCAACCAACGTCTGAAAACCCTAAATTTTTATGAAAAAACTTTTAAACATGAAAAAAATTCAATTTAAATTTGCATGGATTTACGTATTTTAAGGCATAAATTAAAGAGAAAAATATATGCGAAATAAACATTTATTAAAGATTTTTAATTTGCAATTATTATTTTTTATGATTATTTTTATGGAAAAAATTGGGGGGCGCAGGCGGGCTTACGTTTGTTTACCAGTCTTACGATTGAAATAAAAAATTTTATATTATTTTAATAACTTATGAGTGACATTTGTTTACGTATTTTATGTAAAAAATTGGAATTCTAACATAAACTGATATATAAGATTAAAAATCAAAGCAATTTTAAAGTGAAATTTTTAACGAGAATTTGAATACATATCAAATACGTTATAACGAAAAATCATATTTTACTTTAAAGTAAAAGTTAAGAAGAAACATTGGTTTTATAACACAAACATCTGTTGCTTTATTGTTATGTTTCATTTTTAATTAACAATGTATAACATACTTTTAGCTACAAGTTACATATATGTCTTTTAATACCTTGGAATCCTAATGAACAAATTTCTTTATTATGCGTACTTGAAATTGTTGGTTTATCCCTATTTATCCCCCTAAAACAACTCATTAACACTTTTTTTACTTAAAAATTAAAATTGAGAAAATGAAAATGATTTCATGGAAAACTTTAAATTGGATAACTGTACAAACTTACCTTATTACAAAATTAACACAAACCACACTTTGTGGTTTAAGTTTGTCGTAAACGATTGTTGCTTGAGTAACGATCCAACAGTAACCGCCATACTTGCCAAGAAAACGATAACGGCAGGTCTCACCCTGACCCTTGGAGAGTACTAAAAAAAAAAGAGATAAAAAACAACAATTTATTTTTTGAACACTAGGAAACTTTAGCAAAATTAAAAATTAATTTTAATGAAAAAAATCCTTTGGCTTTCCGTTTCACTTTTACGTAGAAAAAAAACTGTTTACTTCTTCTTTTAATTACTTGATTGTTTCAATTAAATATTTAATTATTTTTGGCCTTCTAAAGCGCAATACATATATAAGTAAAATAAATAGATAATATTAAAAAATATCAAAAATGCTTATTTGTATTTATTGTTGAACTAATTGTCTTTAAATTTGTATTAAAATATTAAAAATTTAAAAAAAATAAATTAAAAATTAGGTTTTAAATAACAAATTCAACTTAAACTTTGTTAAATATTAAAAAAAAATATAATTAATTTTTAATTGAAATAAATGCCAATGAGGCTAATAATAAAATTGTCTTAACAAATTCTTTGCTGGGCGATGCTGGTGGATAATCCATAAAAATTTGCATCAATATCCCAAGTTTTTTAATAAATAAATCAAAGATGTTAAATTTATGTTTCAATTAAGTTAAAAAAAATTACAATTATTATTATTATTAGGTTGAAGTCCTTATTTCAAGTTTATGTTTTAATCAAGTTAAAATAACATTTGCTGCATTTTTCTTTTTTTCTAAATTGATGTCCTTTTTTTCCTGTAGAAGAACAAGTCTACATAAAAATTGCTTCGCTCAAGACGCCATATGGAGGCAAAATAAAATATTATGGACATTTTTAATTTATAAATTAAACCTAAATTGAAAATTGTTTCTTATTCATTGCTTCACCTTAATTAAATTTTTAATAAATCCTAACCCCAGCTGCAAGAATATTCATTTGTCAATAAATTTATGTAACACAAGGTAATCGCATAACATTTGTATAAATTTTTATTAAAATAACTATGCATAATTACACAAAAAACGAATAAAAAACTCCTTTAAAATGTTTATATCCTCCAATAAATTCAACACCCTTAAGAGAAGCCAACCAAAAACTTAATTACTTTATCACCTGTTAGAAACAATGTCTAAACAAATTAAGCTTTTATTTTAAACAACAACAACACAAGCAAAAACAGCAGCAAATTAAAAATTTTTTATAAAATAAATAACCCTTTTTTAACGTCCTTCTTACTCCCAAAATGAAAAAAATTCTATAGAACAAAATTACGCAGCTGCTTTTTATTTAACCTTTGGTCTGCCTTAGAAAGTAGTCACTCTCCGTCCATTATATGTAATAAAATAATATCTTAATTAATGTTTCTTAAAACATGTTTAAAAGGCAAAATATCAAACACTTATGGCGTTTTTTGTTTCTCCAAGAAGTGTAAAATTTTTTGCACTTAAAAAAATGTTGCATATTTTAAGGATGAAGTGTTTTTCTAGGAATTCATTATTATTTAAGGATGAAGTATGCACTTCTTGCACTGTAAAAATTTACAGTGTTGTAAGTGTTTATTTTTTAATTTATTATAAAAAAAGGGAAAAAGACGGCTTATTAAAAATTTTAACTTAAAATCTGCAACATTTTTTTAAGTGCAAAAAAATTTAAAATTTTTTTCGAGAAACGACTTTATTTTTTTTTAAATACTATAAATGCAATTATAAAATATAATTGTCTAAGACTTTGAAAGCATATATAAGGTTCCCAACGTCAAAATATTTAAACCTACAAAGTAGGCAGGGCCACGCCCACAAAAATTAAAATCTTAAAACACCGTTTCCAGGGTCAAAACTTTTAAATTTTATTTTTTGAAAATTACACGCAAATATAAGGCGTCTAGCGTCGAAATTGTTAAGGCAAGAAGGGGGCGGGGACACGCCCATAGCACCACTACCACTAAACTACTACCTGACCGACTTTTATAAATTTTTGTCCCATATTAACCGCTTCCAGGGTCAACATTTTCGAGACAAGAAAAGAGGCGATGCCACGCCCACAAAAAATTTATTTTAAATACCGGTACTTCAAATGTAACGATTTTTTTAAAATTCGCACGCTTACAAAAGCCGTCTAGCGTTTCAATTTTAGGACAACAAAGTAGGCGGTGCCATGGCCACAAAAATTGAAATCACAAATTTCTATGAAATTTTATATGCATATATAAGGCTTCTTTTACAAAGCTTTAAACGTAATGCACTATGATTAAAATCTCCTATCGAACCAATTTTTTTTAAACATTATACAAAAAGTAACGGCCTAAGTTCAAAGCTTTGAAAGCAAACAAAGTGGTTCAACGCTTTATACTAGTGCTTCTGAAAATGTAAACTACTAACTTTGTGTTTTTACTGTTTTTATTAACATGAGATTTCGTTTCTTACTAAAAGTTTCTTACGTCAAACTTTCTAACAAAAAAGCCCAGAAAAATTAATACAAGGACTTCTGCTGCATTGTTTTTTAAGAGAATTTTTTTAAACGTAGGGGAAACTTGTAATAAGAAAGTCCTCAAGGCACAAAAAAATAGGCGATGCCACGCCAATAACAAATTAATTTGACTGAGACTTATTAAACTTTCTGGAAACTTTTGACGATATATTTTAGGGGCAAAAAATGAGCGTTGGCACGTCCCCACCAGTGTCAAAATTTTGAAAACAAATGTCAAACAAAAAACGCTATTTCAATTCAACTAGTCAGGCTTATAATGCCCTTCACGAAAATAGTGGGCGCTGTATAACCTCCCCCCCCCCCATGCAGTCAAATACTTGTGTTTCATATATTTCAAACGGATTTAGTTAAACTCTTTTTATTTAGTAAGATTAAATTCAATATATATACTTTGTGTTGGCTTAAAATGAGAAGGGTGAGAGCTGGGAGGTAGATCCCCCATACGATCTATAGAGGAATAACTTTTGGTATAACAATAAAGCTGAATGTAGACTCTTTTTATACAACTAAATTTTACCTTTAATTTTTCCGGTCGTTATTTGCCTGTAAACTCTTTATCGCATTGCGATTTGGAGCTTTCTAAACTTTACACGAATTCAGCCCAACTTTAGCTTTGGTTCTGGGCACCACTAAAGGATCAGAGCATTTACCTTTACAAACTGCTTTTCTGATAGAAGTGTTCAATGCTCTTCAAATTTCTTTCACCCTAATTTAGGTCTTCCTTCAAGGCTCTTATTCTGCTGAATGGCTTTTGGAACAGTGTGACGATGAACCTTTTGGTACTTTTTTGAAAGTTCTTTTTGGATTTTTTTTTTAAATTTTAAATTTTTCACGTTTTGGTTTTTGTTTCTTATTTTGACCGAAAAAAAAACATTTAAAAAAAAGATTTAAAATAGATAATATCTGACATATTTTTAAAAACTTACGTGATACAATTATAATTTATTGGGCCAAAAAAAATTTTGGCCCAAATAATGTGCATAAATTTTTTTTGATTAACTCCTTAAGACAATGTTGTTTTTAAAGTACTAGGCTCAAGATCAAATCTTATTAAATTCTTACCATTCAAACTGTCATTCAAGAAATTTAAGGCGTTGCAAATCAGATGGGTTACTGTTAGACTACAACTGGTCATCTGAATGATATTATGTTAAATTTCTTAATGCCAAGGATCAACCTTCGCAATAAAACTAGATTTTTAGAAAAAAATCACAAGCTTTAATTTACGCCATTTAAAAAAAAATAATTTTACTAAAAACTAACTAACTATGTTTATAATAAATACATTGTTAAGTGATGTTATCAGATATTTCAAAATTTTTTCTTTCACAAAAAAAAAATTAATGGAATGACGTATTCGCACACGTCAATATGTAAAGATAATGATAACGTAAAAATTAATATAAGTCAGTTTTAATTTTACAAAAATATAAAACTAAAAACGATTAAATAGAAAATTTAACTTAAATGTAAGAAACAACAAAGTTAAAGATCTTTTTTATTAATTATTTTATTTTATTTTTGCAAAGTTTTATAAAAATTCTTCTGTAATAAAAATCATAAAAATTCTGTATATTTATTAATTAATTGCTATAAACCATTATTGAGCCGAAAATAATTAAATAATTACTAATTAGAGACAATGATGGATGTTATTAAAATACAGGGTGTCTGGCGGCAGCTTCGTATTTTCAAACTTAAATAAAAAACATATTAATTGACACAAAGTTTTATTAAGAGCAATGAGCGATAGAATAGAAATTCGGATTTTATTTTTTTAAGAGTATTTCATCCAGATGTCTTCGAGTTGAGAACACTGTTAAAAACGAAGTCTTGTGTTCTGCCCCACACGCTGCAGTAAACTTGGTTCAAATTAGCTGATTTCTCGACAAATATTTTTCTTTAAAGCCACATGGAATTGGGAATTGTCATTATGAGCTCCATAAAAAATTCATGGGAGTAAGATCGGGCGACCCTCTAAAGCAACTAATTAGTTTTTTAAGGAAATTTTTCCAAAACAAACTCATAGAAGCTCTGGCTTCGTGTAAAGTCGCCCAATCGTGTTGAAAGCGCGTGTATGAAGAGTAGAATGGATGAGCTCGCAGGTTTGCTTTTTCGTTGACATTCGTCGCCTGGCTTCGAGAATTTTCGAAAAAAAATGTTCCAATTATCTCATACGTAGATAAGGCATGACGTGGATGATTAAGTGAAAATGAGCCTCGTCGCTCCAAAACAATGGGATTTACAGTTCGAAAACGTTCCAACATCAAAGTCACTTTCTTTCAGTTTTTGAGCGATTTTAATTTTAAAAGGATGGAACTTCAGGGGGCAAATTACGACATTCGATTCGAATCGAAATACTACTTTATAGATCAAGTTGTCAAAGCTTTTTATATAGAAATTCTAGAAAGAACTTTTAAATTTCGATTCGAATCGAATGCCGTAATTTTCCCCCAGATCTGTTTTTAAAATTTCATAAATAATCGCTCTTGGAAGCCGCAGTAAGGCTGCTCTTTTCCGTACTGAAAGTTGGGGATTTTCACGTAAACTGCTTTTAACCAGTTCAATGTTTTCTGGAGTCCTTTAAGATTGACTCAGCCCTGGCCATGGGACATTCAAAGCCGAAGCAGTTGCGCAGAATCTCTGCACCCACGAACGAATTTAATTAACACTCGGTCCATTACGTATTCGCCGAATACCAAACTTTTAACAAAATTGTTGACGAGCAACTACGTAAAAATTATTATCCTTAAAAAATGTCTCCACAGCGAACGCGCAATGCTCAGTCGACCACTGCGACATCGTGACTGACAAATCCGCATAATCGATAATTCCAACAGCGCCATCCTCCCTCCGCACCATTTATTACTTTTTGAAATAATCATATTTAAAAATATAAATTTGCCACCAGACACCCTGTATTTACAAAGAGGTAAAATCCGTCTTAATTTAGGCTTACCATATGTTTGCTTTTATAATTAAAATATTAATAAGTAGTGACTAAAGCCTTATCACTTGCAACCTTTTTCTGGTAAAATCTGTCGCATTTACAATGTATTAAGTATTTACAAACTAGTTTTATTTGTAAACGTATAAAAACTTATTCAAAGAAACACCTTTTGATATAAAACACGCATTTCCAACATAAACATATGTGTCCACTACTACGTAAAGCCAACATTAAAGGAAACAATTTCGACAAAAGAAGAAGTGATAAAAATTGTTGTTACAACAAGTTGTTACCTTTTTATTACTTTTGTTTAGAACTAAGGTTGGCAGTAGGAATACCAAACCTAATAATTAACCATATGTATATAAAACAGTTTTAAGAAGTACTCGTATTGCGTATTTCTCATAAAAACGTAAATACTGAATAGAAAAACTGACACTATGACGGTTTATGTGTAAAAATTATAACTTAAAGGGGATTTTCAAAACTATGATGCACAAAAGTAAATTTTTTTTACAAAATAAAGATAAATAGATTAGCACACATTACAGCCTACTATTTCATTTAACTGCGCGGGCGCTGAGCCGAAAGCGAAACAAAAAAATTTGTAACTTCCAGAATATTGAAAGTCTAAGTCGTGTGCTTACTTTACTACTAAGTTAAGTTGGGTTGAAAAGGCGGGTGTCAAAGAGCTCCCAATAGACGCTTTGGATTTTACGTATTTTCCTTTAAAAACACTTGAGTAGCCGCTGAATCAGGAGCAAAACTAAAGAACCTTACTCAGAAAATGATTAAAAGTCTAAGTCATGTATTTTATTGACTAAAAGTTACGTTAAGTTGAACTTACCAGTCCTAAAGACCTCTACACACCGATGGAATAATATAGAAAGGGCGTAACTTAATATTTTCAAAATATAATTTTTTGCTAATTCTGGCGAAAAAATGTCAAGTTATCACAAATTTATTTTTTAATTAAAAATAAATTTTTTTGTCTCTCCAAACGTTTTGTTGTAGGGTTTTTGAAGGGAGCCTTGAATGTTTTGGTTTGTTTGTAGTATTTCTTAATAAGTTTATTAAAGTTATTATATAAAAGCAGAGAAATTTAAAGAAGTTTTCCAAAAATTTATTAAAGTCTACTGACAATTTGGTGTAAGAAACAATGAAATACAGACATGAAAACTTAACCTACAGCAAACCCTTATGAATGAACTTAGAAAATTGGGATCGAATTTTGAATAATCTTTGAAAATTCGTTGCCTCTTTTTGTTTAAAATTTCATTTAAACTTTTTATATGCAAAAGTTTAAAATTTTATTCTCGCGGTCATCTCTCTTCGGCCTCCATATCCTCTTTTTTTTTGTTTCTTTCTTGAAATTCGACAGCATAAATTTTTCGCAGTGGTTGTAAAATCCCAGGCGCGTTGGTAAAGACGACTACGAAACGCCAAGCCCCACCCGGATCTAAATGCCAGCATGCTAGCGCGGCCAACGGTCTGGCGATATCGTTTTCAGTTTCTTTTGAACACCCCACAATCAAAGGCACCACGTGCACTACAAAAAAAGTCTTCAATCGCTCTTTTGCAAAGAGAGTAAAAAAATCGTCACTCTATAGTAATATTTTCCCAAACCTTTATGATTCGGGTACTCATCGCAGTGTCTATTGTAAAGGTAAAGTGGAAGACGGACACCCATTGTTGTTTCCACACGCAAATGAACCCCTGCTTTGCCAATTCATTAGCTCTTTCGTTATCCTCAATACTTCTGTGTCCGCGAATCCATTTAGTGTGTACCCGCAAAGGCCACACAGCCTGTCACACAGGGCACAGGCTGCTAGAATATCAGCTTGAATTTAAGCTCCCGATAGTAGACTGCAGCTCCAACCTTATCCTTTACTTTGTATTTATTGGCCAAGAACTTATAAGTCCTGTGGTGTAGGCGAAGTTACATAAGCCACCCTATTTTCCCATGGCAAAGGTCAGGTCAGCCTCTAATGAGATGTGGACTTTCTTGCAACAAACTTTCCAAACAGATCAACTGGGGTCCAGATTAACATTCATTAACGCAGAAAGAGTGCTACGTTATCTGTCTGCACGCTTTTATGACACCTGCGGCTAACTTGCTTGTTCAAAGCAATCCACCTCACAAGTAAGATAGTTAGGCCTAGCAAATACTGTATGTTCAATTCCCAGAAGTTTATCTGATCAAAGCTCTTGTTAAGTTTGAAAACGTTCATTATGCGACTTAACCAAACACTAAGCACTTTTTTGGATGGAATATTCAGGCCTTATAACTACAGGGCGAACACATACAAAAAAAATTTATATTTTGTTGTTGAGTTTTTAACACGCAAATTAATTTGCTGGTTGGCATGAGTATTTATTTGCATATATGTATGTATGTGTGTATGTACATGCTTACATTCATATGTGTTAATGGTTTCTTAAAACAATAAAAACAATTCTAAAAACAAAATTAATGAATACAATAACAAGATAAAACTTAATACTAGAAGGCATTAAACGATGTCAAAGGAATCCTTATACAAGAATTATTTTATTACATTTACAAAAAAAGGATACACAAAAACACATAACATGCGTGAGTTTTTCTTTGAATACAAATACGCACAGTTTGTATTTTAATTCGACAGACTTAGCAAAGAAAGATTATTACAATAAAAATATACAAATTATGTATTTCGCAAAACCTAATTGTGCTATTTATACACAGTGGTGGCTACATAATAAGCCCATGTCATAAATAATTTGCCACATCTTTGGAAGGCGTTGACAAAGAGAGGGAACCGCAAAGCGTGCAGTGGGGTCATCTAATTTAATTTGTCCGGTTAATGTGCGGTTAATAAATAAATCCTAAATGCAGTATATACTTTTATAAATCCAACCAATACCGCTCCTAGTTGCTATAATCAGGTAGCCATCTACCTTATTGACTTTGCTTTAAGTCTGTTATAGTCCTTCTTCCTAATTGTATGTGGCGCTCATTATTTAAAATTTTTCGAGCCAGGGGTTTTGGATGGAATTCAAGCTTCTCTAAGTGAGTTTTTGTGTTTTCTGTGATTTCGATTTTGGCTGAAGGCGCATTTAGGTCTCTAAATTTTTGATATACCATGGAACTGCTGTGATCATTCTAAGCATTTCATTTTGTGGTCTTTGAACTTTTTTTATAATTGAAGCTAAGGCTGTTTCCCACAATTGGCTTGCATAAAAACATATGGGTTTTAGGATTGTGTTAAAAATTGGAAGTTTACAATCTAAGATAAGGATGAAGTTTCTGCCAATGAGCCAATTTATTTGAGATGATTTAAGCTTCATTTGGGTTAATGAAGCGCCAGTATCGCGTTTACACGCATGCGTTGATCAAGCTGTAAACCAAGATATTTTACTTCAGTATTTTGAGGGATTACTTCGCCATTGATGAGTAAAAGAAATTACCCTATTAGAAGATGCTTTTATTTTTGCAAATGGTGGACAGTGTCAAATCTGTTTTGATATTTGTTAACTAGACAGATGTAGAATACAAGTGAACCAGCCATGGAGCGATACACTCCCCAAGAACGCAGAGTAATCGTGTCTTTTTCATTGCGTAACAATTTGTCTGTGATTTTGGCGCAGTGCGAGTTTCGTCGCCGATTCCCCGGTCGTACGGCACCGACTGCGCACACACTGCGCCGTTTGGCCACCAGCCTTAAAGAGTATGGGACAACACGAGACGCTGCCAGGAGTGGCCATCCCCAGAGAGCCCGTTCTGCCGAGAATATCGCCGCTGTTGGAGAGGATGTCGAGCTGTCGCCAGAAATATCGACCAGATTCCGTGCCTTACAATTAGCCATCAGCCGGTCGTCCCTAATGCGAATCTTGGTCAAAGAGCTGCGCACGTTCCCGTACAATATCTAGTCCGTGCATCAGCTGCTGCCTGTCGATTGCCAAACGCGTGTTACCTACGCGCAAGCCATCCTCAATCTCGAGGCTGAAGTGGAAGATTTTTTGACCAAAACCATAATAAGCGATGAGGCTCATTTTCACCTCAGCGGGTACGTGAACAAGTAAAATTATCTCTTCTGGGGCACCGAAAATCCACGAGTGATGCACAAGGAGCCATTACACCCGCTCAAAGTGACTGCATGGTGCCCTGTTCACGCTGGAGGAAGCATCCGGCCATTCTTTTTTGAGAACGCCGCTGGTCAAACGACAACAGTGGACGATGCGCGCTATAGGGCCATGTTAGCCGAGTTTTTTCTGCCGCAATTGAACGAATAAGGCACACACTGCTCGAGCCGCAGCCAATATTATAAAAGCATTGTTCCCGGGTAGCCTCATCTCTCGTTTTTGCGATTTACATTGGTCCGCAAAACCGCCCGGTTTAGCCGTTCCAGGCTTTTTTTGTGGGGCTTTTGAAGTCCCCAGTTTACGTGAACAAGCCCGAGACCCTGGAAGCCCTCAAGGGCGACATTCAACACGAGTGCGAAAATCTTTCGTCCGAAGTTCTCGCTGAAGTGATGAAAAATGCCATAAAACAAGCCCGTATAGCAATCAGTTGTGACGGCATCCATGTGGCCGATATCATCTTCTCGACTAAACCAATAAAATTCAAATAAACGTTTATTAAAATTATAGGGTGTGTAAATTGGCATAGGCCACTTACGAATTGTAATGATTGGGTAGAGAATAATTCACCCTCTTGAAAGAAAACCACCACTTTCCGAAATTGTTTTGCAAGAAAACCTTTTAGCTCTTTTAGGCTGTAAATTAGAGGCATGCTTTTCTATGCCTGCACATATCCATGAGGGGTATCGAACAATACCATAGACCGCCTGAGCTGGCCATGATATCTTTTATAACATGCTAAAAGTACTAAGCTTTAGATAAGTTCTTTAAAACTAAGTGTACAACAATATAAAAAAAATAAAAAAAATAAAAAAATTTTACAGTTCAAAATAATTTTCAAATGAGCACGATTAGATTTATTCCTGTCGAATAAATTTAAAATATATTTAATTGAGCCTCAAACACGCCAGTCCAAGTCGGCCAAACGCCCCTTTAAAATAAGTATAAAAAAATAAGAAAATAAAAATTTAATTTAATAATATCCCTTAAAAATTTTTAAGTATTTAGTTAAAAGTTTTATTGTTCCTGCAAAGCAAGAAACTTTTGAAACTTAAACTAACACTCACACACTCACACACACACACACATCCATACGTTGGTAGATATCATTCGTCTGTATCTATAAAGTTTTGTTTTAGCTAAATCTGAAAATAATTTACTTTTCACAACATATTAGTGCAACACATGACGACAACATTTGCTGGAGTTTTCATGGATTGCGACATCATTATTTTCCCTTAAAAATGAAAAACTACAAAAAAAAGAGAAAAAAAAAAACGTTAAGACATGTGTTGTTTTACCAAATTCGTTTTATAATTTTGTTGTATGAGTTCGTCTTTTTCGTCTTTTTTTTTTTGCTGGTTTAAACAAAAAGTTATTGCATTGTTGCTGCTATTTTTATCGCAGCGAAAAAAAAACTTGTATTTATCACATCAAAACATTTGTTTGTAATGGATTTTATGGAAAACTTTTTAAATGAAATTGTTTTGCCAAAAAGATTGTAGCACAAGTTTTAGAGTAATTACTTAACTTGTGGCAATAAGAAGTCTTTACTTAAAATAAATTTGGATGTTTGTGCATGTGTGTGTGTGTGTGTGTGTGTGTGTGTGTGTGTGTGTGTGTGTGTGTGTGTGGGTGCGGGTATGTGTGATTATTTATAAGTTACAAATAATTTAATATTGTTTTGTTTAAAAAGGAGGTAATTTGCAAAATAATAACTTTAAAAGGAACTTTTAAGAAAATTAAAGAAATAATGTTAAAACAAGTAGATTTGCAACAAGCTGTTACGCATTAGTTGATAAAACTCGTCACATAAACTAAACACGCTTGATATTTATAGCAATAAATTTAAATTTATAGAATTTGTTTTTATCGATTAAAAATAACTTCTCCAATTTTACTTAAACATAAAATATTTAGAAATGTTCAAAATTCAAAGAAATCCTGAGCAAAGCCATATTACTTAGGATTATAAAAAGCTAAAAACGAGTTCTATTTTATGCAGGAATAAAAAAATATAAATTTTGCATGAAAACCTGAAGCCAGGATATGATTGCCTTCATATAACCTTTTTAGGAAATTTTTCTAAGCGATTAAAATAAGTTCATACAAAATTTAAATTAATTTAAAAAAAAAAAAATAAATAATTTAAGTTTTGGGAAAATCGGAGCAAGAATATTGGTACCTCTCATATGGCCTTTTTTTGTTAAATATTGGTGAAAATTAAAATAAAAAGCATACAAGGCAAAAATTCATCAGGAAAGAAAAATATAAAAATTTTGACGCTAATCGAAGAAAATATATCGGCATTTTCAATATATCCTTTTTTGTAAAATATTGCTAAAGATAAAAATAAATTGATAACGAGTTATAGTTTATCTTGAAAGTAAAATAAACTACAAATTATAAGCATCTAATATTTCTAATATTTCCAGCCTGCTAGAAAAATACTTAGCCGGCAGACAATTTATGATCAAAAAGGGGAAACCAAATAAGTACCTCTCAGCCAATAGGGGCTGGTGTACCTCAAGGGAGTATACTAGGTCCAATTCTGTACTCACTTTACACAGCAGATATGCCTATCAATAGTTTCACACACACGTCAATATTTGCTGAGGACACTGCATTTCTAAGTACTCATAAAGACCCTAAAAAGGCTTCGAACCAGCTGCAACAACACGTAAGCCAAGTTGAGAAATGGGCAAAGTTATGGGGAATAAAAATTAATGAACAAAAATGTACTCACATAACTTTTACTTTACGCAAAGAAACGTGCTCCCCAATCACTATTAACAACCACATGGTGCCTCAACGAACTGAAACAAAATATCTTGGTATTCACCTACTTAAATCGTCGCCTCACATGGAAGCCCCATATAGATTCAAAGCTGACCCAAATGAAACTTAAAGCTGCGCAAATCCACGGGCTAATGGGTTAAAACTCTGTGCTTCATCTGACTTGTAAACTTCTACTATACAACTCAGTTTTAAAATCAATTTGGTGCTACGGTATACAATTGCCGGGCACTGCTTCTGCATAGAAAAAATACAACGTCGTCAAAACAAAATTCTAAGAATGCTCCTTGCTCCTTGGTATATTAAAAACAGCAACATCCACAAGGATCTAGAAGTTCCATTTGTAAAATGCGAAATCCTAAACTATGTGGACAAGTATTTAAATAAGCTGGAAACATATCCAAGTCCGCTCGCTCGAAGTATCTTGCAACATAGTGGACACTCCCGTCTGAAAAGGGAGGATACTATTGCGCTTAGATGAAGATAACTATTTCTATTATGAGAACTTAAATTTCTGTCTGGCACTGGCTGGACTAATATTATTTACTTAGTTTTAAGATTTGAATACTTATTGTTAGTTCGCATAAGAGAAGATTCAATAATAAAAAATATGAAAAAAAAAATGTATAAGCATATTTGGATCAAGGCTACGGAACCTCCCTTACTTCCATTTTTTGTAATATATTGCCGAAGATAAAAATAAGTTCAAACTCTAAGAAAAATCGGAACAAGAATAATACCCTAAGATATGCTTTTTGGTAAAATATTGTCAAAGATTAAAATAAGCTTAATCGGAGAAAGGCCAACATTTTGGAAAAAATCTGATTCCTCGTATGTATCCTTTTCTTTTGTTGTTAAATATTGTCAAAGAACTAAAAAAACTCAATATCGAGTTTTAATTTGTCTGGAAAGAAAATATTGCTTAATTCTACATAGATTTTTGAAAAATATTTCCAAAAATAAAAGTAAGTTAAAATCGATTTTTAATTGAGTCGGAAAAATACAAATTGTTAAGATAATCACAGCAAGGAAGTTGGCACCTTTCATAGATCCTTTTTTGTAAAATATTACCAAATTTTAAAATAAGTAGATAATGAGTCAAAACGCATTTAAAAAGACAAATATATATAGATTTTCATGAAATTCCTTCCAAGGATATTGGAATCTCCCACACATTCTTATTTGTAATAAAATTGATCTTTCTTTTTTTTTCAAATATTTTATTATTGAATCTTTGCTTAAGCGAACTAACAATAAGTATTCAAACTAAGTTATTAATACTAATTTCAAACTAATTTCAAACGTCTTAGCGCAATAAAATTCCTTCTTTTACGGCGGGTGTGCCCACTATGTTACAACATGCTTCGAGCGAGCGGATTTGGATGTGTTTCCAGCTTGTTTAAGAACTTGTCCACATAGTTTAAGATTTCGCATTTTACTAGTAGAACTTCTAGATCCTTGTGGATGTTGCTGTTTTTAATATACTAAGGAGCAACAGTTATCATTCTTAGAATTTTGTTTTGGCGGCTTTGAATTTTTTCGATATTAGAGGCGGAAGCAGTGCCCCATAATTGTATACCATAGCACCAAATTGGTTTTGAAATGTAGTTGTATAGTAGAAGTTAACAATCCAGATGAAGCACAGAGTTCCTACCAATTAGCCAGTGGATTTGAGCAGCTTTTATTTGCGTCAATTTCACAGCGTTATGAGACTTCCATGTAAGGCGGCATTCCAAATGAATACCAAGATATTTTGTCTCGGATCGTTGAGGCACCATATTGTTGTTAATGGTGATTGGAGGGCACGTTTCTTTGCGGAAAGTAAAAGTTACGTGTGTACATTTTTGTTTGTTTATTTTTATTCCCCATAACTTTGCCCATTTTTAAACTTGGGTTACGTGTTGTTCCAGTTGGTTTGAAGCCTATTCATCTTGAGTGACAAAAATTCTGCTTTTTTTTTTTTTAAAATCGGATTAAGGATAAGGGAACCCCCTTTTTTGGAATTTCCGAAGATTAAAGTAAATTCACACTGATTTCTAAGTTATCAAAAATTAAAAATTAACAAACTTTAAAGAAAATCTTGCATAGGACATTGCAATTTCTCACATACTCTTTATTGTAAAATATTGCCTACAATTGAAATAAGTTTAAACTGAATTTTAATATTAACTTGCAGAAATTGGAGCAAGGATATTAAAACCTCTTTTATAGCCTTCTTCAGAAAATACTGCCCACGCTAAATAGACAACAACATAAATTTAAGGGAAAACGAAGCAAAGATTTGATGAAAAACCGAAGCAAGGATAATTACCTTTATCATAAAATATTGCGAAAATAAATTTTAAACAATCGGAGAGAGGAGATTTGGTATCTTCCATATACTACTTTTTTTGCTTAAATATTGCCAAAGATTAGAATTAATGGACAGCAAGTTAAAAATCACCAAGAAAGACATAAAAAAATGTTTAAGGAAAACCGAAGCAAGGACATTGGTACCACCCACATATCCTTTTTTGTAAATAATTGCAGATGATTAAGAGAAAAATCGGAATATCTCATATATTCTTTTTCGCGAAATATCACCAAAGGCTAAAATAAGTTTGAAAGCAGTGATATTGATGCCTTACATCATAATATATTGACAAAAACCAAATAAGTTAAAAACATATTATGATTCATTTAGAATAAAAAAAAAATACAAATTTTGAGAAAAGTCGGAGCAAGCCGTTAAATATCAAAATAAACTTAAAACAAATTTTAATTCATATAAAAAGGCAAAAAAGAGATTAAGAAATAAAAAGTAAAATTGGAGCAATGCATTTGGTTTTTTTCATATATAATTTTCCTTCATATAATGTCAAAGAAAACAACTTCTAAAGCGACTTTTAAAAAATTTATCGAAAAACGCAAAAAAAAAAATTTTTTTGAAAACTCAGAGCAAGGATATTGGTACTTTCCCTTATGTGTGTAAAGATAAATATGCCGAGTTAAATATGTTTTTGACGTAACTACTAAAAAGTTAAATACGTGATAGCGTAAGAAGAAAAACATATTTAACTTAAATATGTTTTTGACGTAGCAAGAAGAACAACAAATACAATTTGTAATATTCTATTTATACATTTAAATAGTATTGACCCTTAGCTACTATTTCTATATAAAGGCATTTCGGGACTCTACCGTTTTTGCCACAATGGCCATGATCCTTCACAGAAATATCATATGTGTAGCCAAAACTTAACTGACAAATTGGCTCTGCTAAATATGTTGGTTTTTGTCTCTGCTAGTTAAATACGTGTTTAGTTAAATATGTTTTTCTTCTTACGCCATCAGGTATTTTACTTTTCAATCGTTACGTCAAAAACATATTGAACTCGGCATATTTATCTTCACACACATCTTTCCCTTTATGCTTTTTAAAAAAACATTTCTTAATATTTAAATTAGTTTTTCGCATTCTAAAATTCATCTAGAGACAAAAATGAAAAATTTCAAGGAAAATCGAAGCGCAGATATTGGTACCTACCACATATATTTTTTTGTAAAATACTGCTGTAAACTTATTACATTTTAGAGGTGAATCGTGACATCTAAAAAGATCTAATAAAAGAAATTGAAACCATTCTAAACAAATCCCTTCTAATAAAATATACCCAAATCTCAAAAAGAGTTGACACGGTGATATAATTTATCAATCTATATATATAAAGGAATAACGTTACTGACTGACTGACTGATTCATCATCGCACAGCCCAAACGCGCAGAGCTAGAGACCTGAAATTTGGACTGTGGGTACCTTTCCTTATGTTTCGATCCACTAAGACGAATGTTAATATCTCCTTAACTACAAACGATAGAAACAAAATTTAAAAAGGATCGTATTTAACTCAAAAAATAAACAGACCCGTGTCTGGCAATATTTCAAAATTTTAGACCCTTAAGGCTAAAAAAGGGTAAAAACTAAATTTTGATAGTGCCTAGGTCCACTTTGTAACTTCTAAACGAGTAAAGGTACAGATATAGTTCAAAGTGCAATCGACAGATACCAAAAAAATATGAATACATTTTTGCTACTTTTTTGAAATTTGGACGTTGAGGGGTAAAAAAAGGGTTCAAAAATAGGTAAAAATTCTATTTTGGTACTTTTTGTAACTTTTGAACCAATAGAGATAAATACGTAATATAAATTGCGTTCGACAGGTATCGACATAATAAGAATATGTTTCGATACTTTTTAAAAAATTTTGAACCTTTAGGCACAAAAAAGGGTACAAATTACATATTTGTAATTTTTAGGTACTTTTTGTAACTTCTTAATTAATAAAGGTAAAAACATAGTTTAATTTGCGTTCGACAGGTCAGGACAAAATATGAATATAGTTTTTAAACTTTTTTAAAAATCTAGACCCTAAGGGGCAGACAAAAGAGTACAAATTTGTAAAGTGGTACTTTTTACGTACTTTTTGTAGCATCTGAACCAATAAAGATAGAAACATAATTCAAACTGCGTTCGACAAGTCTTGACAAAATATGAATATTTTTTTATACTTTTTAAAAACTTAAGACCCTAGGGGATAGAAGCAAGGGTACAAATTATATTTTGGTACTTTTTAGGTACTTTTTGTAATTTCTTAACCAATAAAGGTAGAAACTTCACTTAAATTGCGTTTTACAGGTAATAGTTTAAGAAATAAAGGCACAAAACATCAACTTCACTTAATAAATTTTTAAAACTGCGCTTACGAAGTAGCGCGTCACGTGCTAGTTTCTGATATATTTTTAAAAGAAGTTTTGCTTGATTTTTGCATTAAATAAATTAAGTGTTATAAAACTACAAAAGAACCAATTCTTATGTTCTAACAGTTTTAAGGCGTTATGATATCAGGGCATTATGCAACGCAACCTTTTAATTTTTCCTTTTTTGTTATTATTTTTGCCAAAAGTTGTTGCTAAACTAACCTTTTCTGTAAACCCTTCATTTTTTTGAGCAAAGGTCAATATAATTTTTATTTTTAGAAAAATATATAAATATACAGTTTTCTTTTAAAAAAATAATTCACATTAACATCGTTAAGACTTTTCTATTTATATTTATTAAAATATAAAAATATATTTTACTAAACCTTTTCTTCCTTAAGTGTGTGTGTGTGTGTGTGGCAAACGTAAGACATACTTTTGTAAACTTAACTGACTTTACTTGCTCCCAGGAATGCTTAAGATGTTGAAGCAGTGTTTCACTTATTTCTTGGTAGATTATTTGCTTTAAGTTTTTTTTTACAAAAGAAAGAAACAAAGCAAGAGCGCTTTATTCGGCAGTACCGAATTTTATATACCCTTCACATATTGTCTTTTTGTATACACAATCATGTAATTTAGCCAAGTTGTTTTCGTACCGCAAATATTATAATAAAAGTACTTTGTGGCGGATTTAAAGGCGATAGTTGTTCAAGTTCTTAATATAAAAAACTTTAGAAAATTTTTAACGTTTATATGTATAATAGAAATGTCATATAGAAGGTTCGAGGAAAAGAAAGTTTCAACAGTTTTCTGCATTTTTCGTATTAAAATTTTAATAAAAATCAAGAATTCTTTTTCCCCGAAATGTAGGTCTTATCATCGAATTACTTTTTGTAGGACATTTAAAGTCGATAGCTGTAGTTTCCGAGATAAAGCGTATAGCAAATTTTTTAAAATTGCTCCTATCCATTTGTATGGGGGCTACCACTCCCCCTGCCCCTACCCAAATAAATTTTCATATAGTGTACGTATTATCCTAAACAACTTCTGAGCAGGCTCTTGGTCTATAGCTGTTATAGTTTTTAGATTTAGCGCATGAAATATTTTACAAAATTTGTGCAATTGTAAGGTGGATACAACTTCCTCTGCTCCTCTGCAAAAGTGACTATATTTACTGAGATATATAGGGACATATGCACGGATTTTGTCCTAAAAAATTGGTTATTTTGTTTCCGTAGTAAAACATTTTTAATGATTTCAAAAAGCGATTGTCTGAAGGATATTTTTGATTGTTTGATACCAAAACGTTTAATGTGCGACTTTTTTTGGCTTCGCAAACTTGATTTCAACAGAAACACAAACGGGCAGACGGACATGGATATATCGACTTCCCTTTATACAAGATGGACCAAAAGAAGTCATCCGATGTTGTTTGGCTCTCATTTTCTTTTTTAGATTAAAAAAATTCGATTCTGTTCTTTGATTATGTTTATTTGAACCTTTAGTTATTCAACTCGAAAAGATGATAACGGCCAAATGGGCGCCGTCGCAATTGATTGCTATACGGACTCGTTTTATGGCCTTTTTCATCACTATCGCGAAAACTTCGGGCCACAGATTCTCGCATTCGTGTCAAATGTGGTTTTTGATTACTTCCATGGTCTCGGGCTTGTTTACGTTAACACAGGCTTTCAAAAACCCCCACAAAAAAGTCTGGAACGGGTAAATGGCGCGATCTTGCGGACCAAAGTAAATTTCCAAAACGAGAGCTGAGGCGACCCGGGAACGCCGCCTTCAGAATATCAGTTGTGGCTGGCGCAGTGTGTGCCGTTGCTCCGACCTGTTGAAATTATATGTCCTCCATTCCTGATTCATTTAATTGCGGCAGAAAAAACTCGGCTAACATGGCACGATGTCTTCTACAGCGCGAACAGCGCACCACGCAGTCACTTTGAGCGGGTGTAAAGGCTCCTTGTGCATCATTCGTGGATTTTCGGTGCCTCAAAACCGATAGGTTTGCTTGTTTACGTATCCGATGAGGTGGAAATAAGCCTCATCGCTCATTATTACTTTAGTGGAAAAATCGTCCACTTTGGCTTCGAGATTAAGAATGGCTTGGGCGTAGGTTACACGCGTTTAGCGGTCGACAGACAGCAGCTGATACACGGACTGGGTTTTGTACGGGAACATGCGCAGGTCTTTGACCAAAACTCGCCCTAGGGACGACCGGCTGATGGCTAATTGGGAGGCACGGCGTCTGGTCGATATTTCTGGCAACAGCTCGATATCCTCGCCAACAGCAGCGATATTCTTGGCAGAACGGGCGCTTTGGGGCCGGCCACACTTGGCAGCGTCTCGCGTGGTCCCATTCAAGGCTGGTGGCCAAATGGCAAAGTGTTTGCGCAGTTGGTGCCGGACGACCGGGGAATCGGCGACGCAATTCGTGCTGCGCCAACACCACAAACGAATTGTTTCGCTAAAAAATAGACACGATTATTCCGCGTTCTTGAAGAGTGTATCGCTTCACGGCTTATTTACTTGTATTCACAAATGTCAAAACAGATTTGACATGGGCCGCCATTTGCAAAAACAAGAGCATCTTCCAATAGGAAGATTTCTTTTGGCTCACCTTGTGTAAGGATCCACAATATATGTATATCCTTTATGGGACCGCAGATGGATAATAAAGAAATTAAAAACGGAATGACACACTGATAACATTCCCTTAATAAAAATAGAATTTACAAAAAACAAATACTGTAAGACACATCAGAGTATTAGCACGATTTGTTTCTTGATTTTGATTTTTTTTTCTTCTTGAAAATCCTTGATTTATGCTTGACTACCAAAAACCGAATAGAACATTTATTTTCTTATCCTTAAAGAAACCAATAGCAGATACAAAAAAAGAAAAGAAAAATATTTAAGAATTAAGGCTGACCAGCAATCATTTTTAAATAAAGCAAGAGTTTTTGTGAATTCAAATGTTCTGAAAATTTCAAAATTGCAAATACTTTTTTCAAATTTTTAATTTAATTTTTATTTGTTTTCTGAAGAATATCCTTTATTAATTATTTTTAACTTCTACAAAATCTTTCTCAATTAGAAAAAGAATCCTTAAGTTCTTTTACAGCGTTTACTGGGTTACTTTTAAGTTTCTTCCTTTTACTAATATTGCATCAATTTCTCTCCATTTGTCTCTACATTGTCAATATACATTCAACTTGCGTTCGTCCTTAAGCAAGTGTGCAGCCGTATGATATTGGATTTCAAAATATTTTTTTAAATCGTTTTTCTTGTGCATTTGTGTCTGTGCTTTAAGCTTTTTATCCTTTCGGTCATAAATGCTTTAGTGCACACACGTTTTATTCCATGATATTTCTTATAACAATTTTTATTTTCGTTGTTGGTTTAAGAAAAGAATGATGCACTTTGGAATTAAAGACACATGTAGATATCAAAGTGCCTTTTGATATTCGAACGAATGTGTTTATATAAATCCAAGTGTGTTTGGGATTTTTATGTTTTTCAAATGCAATCAAATGAAAACAAACTACACTATTGTTAGCACATCCTTGATCCTCAAAAGGTAATTCAAATAAATATATTTTAATTCAAAACAAAAACAAGGAAAAAAAGTATAAATATTATTACACTAAAAGGCATAAAACGTTCACACTAGCAGAGACGTCTAGAAGTACAAGAAAATTTTATTACAATTGGCATTGTTGTTTGCAAGGACTTTAGGTGACCATTACAGATATGTAACGAGTTATAATAACTATAAGAGATTTACTTCCACCTCCTTGACCACTGTCCAACTAGCGAAAGTGCGGACAATCACGGAATGTCAGTTCTGGTTCAGGGTACACGCAGATCAAAGGGATGCGAACATCTGTACAGATAGTCAAGCATCTAATAGGGCAATTATGCCCAGGAAAACCAGATTTAGGTCGGTGTTACAAAGCAAGGAGATGATTAATGATTAGTCCCAATACGACCGGATTCGCAAGCGGTAGTCGGAAATTAACTGGCGAATGATTTGATGATTAAGGCTAGCGGGGGAATAGACCTTGCGAACCCAAAGCAAAGGTACGAACTCGGCTAAGTGCTTCAAAATACGTAGGAAACAACACAAAGAGTAATCCAGGCAATGAAATTATGCATTCCCAACTGACGGCCCAATCCTACTTCGCAAAATAATCTCAACTTCCTCTATTAAGCCCTGTTCTGCCATCAGAAAAAACGGCAAAGCAGAAAACATCAAACCCCCTTCGATGAAGTTGTGCTCGTATGTTTGAGGGCAGTGTTAGTACAGTAATCTACAAATGGGTCCCTATTATGGAAACAACAGTGACTGCAGGGACACTAGAGATATGTGACCGGAGCTAAGCTCAGCAAGCACTAGATTGCACATGTGTTTGGAGGGAACGGTCCTAAGGACCATAATTAAAGTTATAACTGGGCACTGTCCGATTAGGCCTTAAGCGAGCAAATAAGATCGCAGCACTTCAGGTCATTGTAGGATATGTGAGGATGAACATTAATTAAAGACGAAAGAGCATGTTGTCTGCCACTGCCCAAGATTTCTAAGCCAAGGGGTCAAGAGGTTGGGTAAAAGATTTCACGAAGAACTAGGCGATGTTTCGCAATGCCGACTGGAAAAACATCATTGGGTTCATCATGGGAATCAGGGGGCTGGAAGATATGCAAAAAAAAAAGTTTCTGCACAAGTATTTGAATTCTTTCCCTCTTTTTCAGCCATTTTTTCTTCTTGTTTTTTTCTACTTCTACTTCTTTTTAGTAAAGAGACTTGATGTCTTATTTTTCCTTGTTCGTGCTTTTTCCTTGAAGGGATGCACAATAGACCCAGCAGATCTCCGACTATTGTTGTATGAGAGAGTTTACCGCCTTCCATTGCTCTTTGCGACATGAACTAATACAGACTTCTTTCATCGTCATCCAGGCCACTTCAAAAATCTCACGTTGTTTTGCCAACCGTTTTCGTAAAGACTGCAGCAAAAGTATTTGGGTTTCTTATGTTAAATGCCTGCTTTTATTTAGCTTTAATCGCCAGATTGTTCGACCTATATAATTCTTACTTGGCCATATTCTGAGTAGTTGTCTTGTATCTTCTTATATTGCAATTCTGTTATAGATTTGGTACCCACGGACACAATTGACGTTTGACAAAAGATGTTCACGTCTGTGGACCTGTATGTTCCCTGAACCAGGAAGAACATTCGGAAATTGCATCCAACCCCTGTTTCTAGGATGTGTTATGGTCTCGAAGGTGGTAGTTGCTTTCGTTCTTCAGGTATTTGACAAAAAAGACAAGGCCTCGTTCCATCCCTCGCCCAAAAGCCATCGGTGTAGCAATACCTTTCTTCGGGCCCCGGAGTCTGATGCAACCACGAATGCCGCTTCGGTAATAGTGTACTACAGTTAGCCTTAACTCTTACTTCAAGCATACCATCGAACAGTTTCAGTGTCTCCGTTTAGCAACCAAGTGTCTCCAAAATATGTTCATGTTTAGAATTATAACCCTCTTTTATCCGTCCCTCTGTTGCTTGTAGGTGTTTTTCCGGGAGTACAACCTTACAGCTTGCACAGATTTCAGTAGTTTAGATATCAAGAATTCGTGTTAATGCCCTTGCTGAAATGATCCTGATTTCCCCGCTTATTCCAAGACGGATATACCCTGGACTTTTTGAAAGCTTTTAATATTGCATTCCTGCCCATCGATGTCTACCATACAACCTAAGCTAAGCCTACACTGTTATTTTCTACAACCAATTTCCGACTTTAAGATAATTTCAAATTTTTAAAGTTGGCCTTTTCATACTGGTTCAAAACTTAAGCTCAATTACAATTCGTTCAATATTAATCCATATAAGCGTGTAAGAAAGTAAATAAATCCCAATAATTTTTCATGCTAAAACCATTATTAATGTTTTGTGGTCATTGGTTTTGTTTATGAGTGCGGGTTAGTTGTTCGACTTGCTCGATAGTTTTATTTCTAAAACAGACAACGATACGAGTTAAAAGGTAGGATAAGGATAATGATGATGATATGTGTTGAAAAAGGATATCGAAATCAAATAACGACAGCAGTAATATTTACAACAACAATAGTTTGTTTTAGTCTACTTGTTAACAATAATTCTTGTGTTTTGTATACAAACTTTAGACAACTAAAGAGGACGAACTACTTATAAAATCTAACAATAATCAAATAGATTGCAACTACAAGATAAACAAATATTTACATTTATATTGTGGTTTGTTGCTTTGTTGTTCAGAGATAACCTTGATTGATATTTACTTGTGTGGCGGGGATTCTAAGTATCAGATATGAAAATTTAACTTTTTTTTGGGTTAAAGGTAATATTTTTTACAACTTTTGGATCTTTTTATTAAGATGTGTGTGTAATGTTGCAAAATAAAAAAAGGTTACTTTATTTACTAAATTAATTAAATTTACGATTTTAACATTCTGTTGGGTGATTACTGGCATAAAACGAATGTGTTTCAACGAAAAGAACAATTAAGAATATTTTGGGTGAATTATTGCAAAAAAATTATAAGATTTTGCCTTAAAAAAAAAAACGTTGACAGCAAAATTTGTCTAGAAAAAAATTCAGAAAAATATAATGAGCTATTAAGATTAATTTAAAAAAAATTTATTGCTCCTAATTAATCAATTCAGATTTACTCAATTGTTTTCTCAATATCGGTCTGTGGGATCATATTATGATCCCACGAGTCCTTTTATGGTCGTAGGTGAGCACAGTATGGTAGCAAGACATCATGCCCAGATTGATAAGGTTATACAATGACTACATAAAACTTTTTTGTGATCCCATAAAACAAAAAATGGGATAATAATATGGCGACGAAAAGTTAATTTCATTAAATTTGCTATGACTACGGCAAATCATACAACCCAATTATAGTATGATGCTTTTAGAGTATGGTTACCTCAACCATATTTTTTCTTTGCGTGCACTAGGTTAACCTTCGACCTTAGTATGAGTCAAAAAACCTTAATTTTCTATTTCTTTACTTATAACTTCAAGTAATGCAAAAGAAGTACAAGATTATTTTTGTAGAAGTAACTTCTAGTCCTGTGGAAACTTCATAGGTAGGAACTGGAAGGGTTACAACCGGATACGATGAGCTGGATTTACACAACCTTTTAAATAACAAGACTACGTATGTTAGTCTTTTAGGGTGGAGTGCCTTGTAAAACGTCCAGATATGTACTGTACTAGCCATTACAGGTTGATTAGTTATGTTACACAAGTGCCTAAGTCTACCTCCTCGTGGTATCAACCGGGCAACTTTCAGTTACTGAAAGGTTAACAGACATGGCTAAATTGAAAACAGTCTGTCTTGGGCTAAAAGTGATCAGTGGTTACAGACTTACTGGTCTGGCTTGAGGCAGGTTGTGCTTGTTGTCACTGTGCCATGTACATCGCCATTAATTGGCACAGCAATACAAGGTTCTAACGGTACCAATACCTTATCTGTGTTAAATAGAAATTGGTAGGAATTATACGGAAGATTTCCGCGGCTGACCAGAGTTCTATCTGGTACCCAGGGAATCAGTTGGCCCCATGTGCTTACCAGTGCATGAACTGATTGTTGGTGAGGTCTCCTTCGGGAGTTCACGGGGTAGCTGTGGTTATCCCCAAGCGAGGCAACTGAGAACGAAAGTTGGTATGCTGGGGTCCGTCCTGTACGGGCACCAGAGTGATTGCGTAAGCGGTCTTATATGAACTTAAGGCTCTCAAGATAAAGTCTCTAGTTTTGGCGGGTCTACCCAGACACATGAGCAACAGATAAAGTAGGCTAGTAGCTGAAAAGGTGTGAGTGTGTTCGGAAGTAGGTGAATAGGAAACTAGCTACGGCTGGGGACCCTAGGATCTAAAATAAGATCCCGTCAAAGTAGTAGCAAAAAATGAAAAGGCCGGCATTGGCATGTTGAAGCATGTGCGTTACTCGGTCCTGACTGGCGGTGAGAAGATTATGAAGCGTTGATGAAAGTGGAGAAATTGATTTGTCTAAACGAAAAGAGACCCTTCACACAGAGCTGGGTGTCGCATTCGTTGGGTGCGACATGATAATCATAATCTTTCTTGCTTAAGGCTGGTTGCTGCTTCACAAGCGTGTGGAGAGGTGTCTTGTCGGCGCGGATCTGTTTTTATTGTGAAGAAGCGAGATCAAAACTAGAGACGCAATTCGGGTTTAGGTAGCCCAACCATTCACCAAGGGGTCTGTTATGGCAGAGAATTGGTACCTGGGTGGCAGGGTGAGCCATTCTGAGGGCGCTGTTGGACGCTTTGTTTCCACCAAGTGTTGAGAGCACCGTGAATTATTGCCCGCACGGCAGGTGTCACATAAAACCCCTAACGACTGTACTAGCCATTACAGGGGCTAGGAGTAGTAAGCCACTTGCAGCTCTGGAAATCATTCTGCATCTTCTTCTTATTGGGGACTTGGTGGCTAGAATGGTGGCAAGGAGCTTGTTTAGGCTTAGCGTCAGAGTCACACCAGAATTTTTGGTTAGGTCGCGAGACGTGAATTTGAGATCTTATTCAAGAAAGTGTCGCCGACAGGGAGGCAGGGATCCTAAAAGCTATTTAATAGGTGTGCAGTATCTACTGATAGATCGAAAATAGATGTCTGCACTGGGGTCTTTAACTACATATTGGCAATGGACGTAAAGGTATCATACACACTGAACGAATATAGCGTTTTCCAGGCTAAGAATTGATAGAAATGATGCAAAAGGGGAAGGGGACGTGACAATCTACGCTATTAGTAAAGCCGCGCTCAAGGCTCTAGAGGGTTATTACGTTTAGTCTAGGCTTTTGGACGACTGTAGAAGTGCTCCCAGAGTGATCATGGCAACACAAAGGGTCAGGCTCTGTTGAGTAACGGGTCATTGTGACATTGCCGGTAATAAGGTTGCTGATGATATCCAGGTTTCCGTGGCCCGGGCTAAATAGAATGGCACTAGTCTGCTCCTCAATGAAGCAGGGTTTCTGGGGTGTGTAGTAGGTACTCTCGCAGGGCACTGCGATGTGAGATAAGTGACTAGTAAATGGGATAGGAATTTTCCAGACTTGTGCAGGTTGAGGAGGAGATAAAAACAGTGGCATACCATGTCTGCCACTACTCAAAATTGCAGATCGGTCGACAGAGGTGGCTGAGAAGGACGCTTCCTAAAACTAACTTAATAAGGTATCTGGCTGAGGTTTGGAGAGCGTCATAAGATTTATCAAAGGGGTTGGATGACTGGGTAAATATGTAGCCTAAACATTGATTTTTTTGCCGTTCGCGCATGTTTTTTCGTTTCGCTTATATCACTCTACTAATAGTATTTTTTTATTTTTTTAACTGCTTTTTTCGAATTTTTCTTAAGGGACTCAAAATGAATAAATTGAGCTTCTGGGGGAAGGTGGCGAATATCATTCGTCACAAATCTTCAATACCTAATGCAAGCTAGCTTTTAGTCCAGTTGGACAGATTTTTTCTTTACAGTTGGTCAATGTTTTATTGTCTTTGTCGGATGAAAAAAATTTGTATGTAATTTAACAGGTTTCGTTTGACCTTTTTTTATAAAAAAAAAATATTTTCTAAAGAACATTAAAGAATTTAAAAATTTTTGCCGAAAAATTTCAGTGGGGGTCACAAAAAAAACGATAAGTTTCACAAAAAGCTCGTTACGATTATTGTTTTGATTGAAGGATAGGAGCCTTTTAAGACAAAAACTTCGCTAACGATGGCAGTACTTTCTGAAGGAAAAAAATTATTTTGAATCAAATATAAATAAGAATTATAAATACTACAGAGTACTCTTGTAAGCAAATAATCCTCCCTAAGGTTTTATCCGGGATCTGTCGAATGGGTTCCTGATAGAAATTTATATAAGTTCCCTCTCTTAGCTCCATGAATAAGATTTGTGGTCATACAACAATGCCTACAAAAAAAATCTATCCACATTTTTTTCAAAAGTATTTTTCAAGATGCCTTTTTATTTGCTACTAAACTTAACTTTTGCTTTAGAATTTATTTTTTTATTTAGCTAGCAGATTGGTTCCAATAAAACATGTATTTTCTATTTTATCTATCCACAGCCTTAACTGTATATTTGAATTACGATATCCATCCCTGTCTAGTGTATTTCCACATTTTTTCCGTCTTATTCTATTCCAAAAGACAAAATAGTAACAATGCAGTTCGATCAAAAATTATATTTTTGTAAGGTTATGTAAATGTTTGCCACTTAATGTGTACAATAGTATTGGTATCTCAAATGTATGTATGTAAGTAAGTGTGTATATATGTGATGCCGTTAAGTGTAATATGTAATTGTATTATTTTATTTATATCATTGTTGTTGTTCAATTTTGGCTTTTTGTTAAAAGTAAATCTTCTTTCAGTTTTTCCAAAATTTCTTAAGAAAATTGCAATTTTACGACCAAAACAATTTTCTATTATTCGTGTTTATAAATTTTATTTAATATTGCCTTGAAACATGCATACATACATACATACACATATAAGAGTTGTTTGTATTTGCTTAAGTGTATGTCTGGTGGTCTGTCAGCATGTCTTGCTTTCTTTCTATGTGTCTGTTTGATAGCTTTAATAGAGCTTAAGATGTCTGGATGCGTTTTTTTTTTTTGTTTTATTTTTTACTTCTCGTTTGTTGGTAAAGACTTAACGATAATGATTTTTAGTTTTATTACTTCGTTTAGCTGCTAGTTTTAGTTGTTGCGTTTGTAAGTCAAAACTCTAAGTAATAAAATAGTTGCATTAAAAAGTTCTAGCTTATTTGCAAAACTGTTCGCTATAGAGAAAAAAGCTAATGTGAGATTTTCGAATTTAAAATTTTTATAGAAAAAAAAAAACAATTAAATATTTGTTAAAAGTATGAAAATTAGGCAACGAAATGGTGAAAGCTTAGGAAATGTTCAATGGGAAACCCAATATAATAGATGAGGTAAAGGGAGGACAAGCCTTAGGGCAATCAGGCATAACTGGCTATAGTTATAGCAATCGCTCACTGTGACAATTTACCAAAGATAGAGTTTCAAAACAGAAACAATGGGATGAAATCCAAAAAGCTCTTTAAAGGGTTGAACAATTTTTACTAAAACATCGGAGAAAGATATAGACACAGACGAAGGGGTTTATATATTACTAGAGGACATTTTTTTCCATATAGACTTTTTTACGAGGACAGGGTGTTCCAGGCATAAGTTGTGACAATTTTGAAAGCGAAAACGAGAGAACTTACTATATTTTGCCGACAGCCAGAATGCGCTTAAAGGTCTTTAGAAACAGAATGTCAGTTTTATACTTATTGGCAACCTTAAACATGCCCTTAAGCAAATAATGGCGCTTATCAACTAAAAATCTGGTGGGTGCCATATCACTGTGGTATTATTGGCAACAAAATGTTTGCTGAACTTTCAAGGAAGGGATCAGCTTAGGAAGTTGGACTAGAGTGTAAGCCGGAAACTTTGATAAGTTTTATTGTGAATTAAGTACAGGTTTTGCTAAACATAGGCGTTAGTTCTATCTGATTTGCAATTTACTAAAAACATTTAAATAATATTTTGCCGATCGAGTAAAACAAATCTACAGAAATTGCCCAAAAGACACTGTGGAAACATAAACCAATTGATGATGTTTGATGAAAGAAATGACGGCTCACTCAAACCTGCATTTATGCCTTCATTGGATAGGCGTTGCGAAGAACAGCGATTGCAGGGCATGAAAGAAAGACTTAAATCCATAAAATATATCCTTTTGCACAGGCCGTGACCCGACGTTTTATGTATAATGTGATAGAAGAGGATAATGGGAAAATGTTTAAAAGAATTTTAATTCCTTTTGTTCAGCGGTACTTGAGGACTTTCTTTAGGGTCTAATCCTTTCAACCATTCATAGCATTGCCCAACCTACCTTTTCCTGGATGAGCGCAGGATAGATCTTAAATACATAATTAGGACTCTACTGAGGCACTGCAATATGAAATATTTCACACACATCAACCTGTCGTTTTTCCTGTATGAAGGACGAGATCTTAGAGCCTGTACCCTGCGGTAGGAGACTGCGTTTCTCAGGTGGCAGTTTTGATACATCAGCGGACATTTGGAATTCATGGCCGCGCAAGTTACTAGGCTTTATACAAAGGCTTGTAAGATATACAAGCTGCACAAAATACCAATTCGTGGTAACGGTGAATTGTGCCAGTAATGTTTATAACAGTTAAAGGGTTTAACCGCTGAACAAGGCCAAAAATCTACGGCAGATTGCTGTCACTTTACCTTATATGATCCGCAGACTGATAGAAAATTACCGGGACAGGTATAGACGCGAACCCTAAAATAATGTAGTTTTAAAATATACCTGTTTTTAATTGACACTATTAACTGATATAGCTTTAACGTCTAAATTAGGATGGATTTTCTTTTTAAATCAGAGAGTTCTGTTTGTCCCGCACTGTAAAAAATTTCATAAAGCAAACAAATAGTTTGAAAAATACAACTTAATTAACCCTTTGGCAAACTCCCATACTACAATGCGTATGATTAATATTAATACTAAACATTAAAAGACAATTTTAAACTATATTAAAACTAAATAACAATTAAAAAGCTTTTAGAAAACCAACTTATCTATCTTTAAGTCATGAAAAGAACATTTTTTTAGAATCTGAAAACATTTTAGCAAAATTCGTTAGGGTATTAATAATAACTTAATGTAAAAAAACTCTGTTTTAGGGCAAACAAAGTAATTTTTTATTATTGCTTAGCTAAAACTTTAATTAAGATAACAACCAAAAAAAGAAATCTCTTTAAATTTAATAACTCTTCTACGTTTAAAAAAACTCCTGGATGAATGTTTCTAAATGGTATAAATGTTAGTCAAGGTGTATTAAAGTAACCAGTGTTGATAATGATTTTCTTACTCTAAATTGAGTTAATTAAAGTTAAAGGAATTATAATTAAAATAAAAAGAAAAATACTGTAACTATTAGTTAAAAGAAAGAAGAAAAATATAACCCTAACAGCCAGCATCATTAAAATATTTCCAGGTAAAAAATTAAATACAACTACAGGACGAATTAGATGCTTGGCTGGCTGTGCTAAAATGAATAAATGTTTTTACAAAAGAATACGCTAAGAAATGCTTAAAAGTTACAAAGAAACAAAAAACGTTAATGAACGTAATGAAATGTAATTTAAATATCTCAAAGAATTTTTCCCTTTATTTTTCTATTTCTAAACTCGAACTACACTTTTGTGCCAAAGATAATAAATGTTTATGAAGCTGATAAGTAAGAAAAAAAGAATAAAAAAATAAGAAATTCATTTCTGTTAAAAGCAAAAAGCCCGTTGCAGCTTACCTAAAGATGTAAAGAAAAGGAATTTGTATTTGAAGAAAAACATTTATTTTGTAAATATTAATTAAAATTTATATTTAGTGTCTAATGATTTGTTAGAGATAATTATGAAAGAGCAAAATTTTCAATTACATTTTAGCGTTAATTAAAAGCGATAGCATAATTGTTTTTTTTTTTGTGCTGAAAAAATATTTTTATTTGAAATTAATTTATTTAAAAAAAACCCCCTTAAAATATGCAAAGGTTTTTGACAAAAAATAAACAAAAATTATTTAATAAATATTAATCATACGCAACGTCATATGAAAACTTTTTATTTGTTAATAAATTTCAATATTTCATTCAATTGAAAGGTATTCCTCAGGGATTTAGTAAGAGATAAATTTTTAAGGGTACTGGAACTGATAAATTTTTTTTAGAAACACAGCTGAGACGAACAACGAATTTTTTCTAACGGATGGTCGTCATATTCGTTTTAAAAAAATTGTAAACGTAAACTTACTCTTAGTCTTCCGACTACTTATCTACATAAGGTTATTTAAATTGGAAGTATTAATTGATTTTTACAGCCAATACCACATTCCCTCAAATACTTTTATGAGTTCTTAACGCCAAAAAAAGAGGAATTTTTAAAAAAAGTAAAAACATCTTGATCTAAAATAAATTATATGTAAATGTGTACACCAGCTACCAAGAAATTGGGCAAAAATTATAACAAAGTTTGAACTTATTTCACGTATGTTAATATACATAGCAACAAGTTAAGAATAGTATTTAATTAAAAAAATATTTCTATTTATTTACAATGTCTTGCATAATAAGCCTAGCATTTCAGACCTCTTCTACCTCCATATAACCTTCCTGAAAGCCCCCCGTGGAAAATTAAAAAATTTTATGTAATTTATGTAATTTATGTAATTTCTAATTCTTGTAGACACTTCTTTTTTGTTTGTTTAAATATTCTCTTTTCAATGTTTTTCTTAAATGCCGAACAGTGTGACGTATGAATGAATTACGTTTTTTGCCCTAAAAGTTGTAGTTAGGTTAGGTTAGGTTAGGTTAGGTTAGGTTAGGTTAGGTTAGGTTAGGTTAGGTTAGTTTAGGTTAGGTTAGGTTAGCTTAGGTAAGGTTAGGTTAGGTTAGGTTAGGTTAGGTTAGGTTAGGTTAGGTTAGGTTAGGTTAGGTTAGGTTAGGTTAGGTTAGGTTAGGTTAGGTTAGGTTAGGTTAGGTTAGGTTAGGTTAGGTTAGGTTAGGTAAGGTTAGGTTAGGTTAGGTTGGGTTAGGTTAGGTTAGGTTAGGTTAGGTTAGGTTAGGTTAGGTTAGGTTAGGTTAGGTTAGCTTAGGTAAGGTTAGGTTAGGTTGGGTTAGGTTAGGTTAGGTTAGGTAAGGTTAGGTTAGGTTAGGTTAGGTTAGGTTAGGTTAGGTTAGGTTAGGTTAGTTTAGGTTAGGTTAGGTTAGCTTAGGTAAGGTTAGGTTAGGTTAGGTTAGGTTAGGTTAGGTTAGGTTAGGTTAGGTTAGGTTAGGTTAGGTTAGGTTAGGTTAGGTTAGGTTAGGTTAGGTTAGGTTAGGTTAGGTTAGGTTAGGTTAGGTTAGGTTAGGTTAGGTTAGGTTAGGTTAGGTTAGGTTAGTTTAGGTTAGGTTAGGTTAGCTTAGGTAAGGTTAGGTTAGGTTAGGTTAGGTAAGGTTAGGTTAGGTTAGGTTAGGTTAGGTTAGGTTAGGTTAGGTTAGGTTAGGTTAGGTTAGGTTAGGTTAGGTTAGGTTAGGTTAGGTTAGGTTAGGTTAGGTTAGGTTAGGTTAGGTTAGGTTAGGTTAGGTAAGGTTAGGTTAGGTTAGGTTGGGTTAGGTTAGGTTAGGTTAGGTCATTTTAGGTAAGGTTTGGGATTTTAGTTTGGCAGGACGTACTCTTAAGCCAGTGATCAGCTTGTTGTGCGCTCCCAGCAAATAAAATTAATGTTGGAGAAAAAGTTCACAGATATTCAGGAACGCGCACGAATTCCTTTTACATTTCCCATTTCCCACCTCCCAAGTGAGCCATATCTCATAAAATATTAGACATAAAATGTTGGGATCTCGCTTGCGCAAAAGCTGGGCAGTGGCTCTGCATGCCTCGCAATCGCTGTTCCTAATTACTCTGATCCAATTGAGGTGTGCTTGCAAACTTAAGTGGCCCGTCAGCACACTCATCATCTTGCCCAATTAAGGTTTTTCAGGTTTCATAATGTCTTTATTGCTAACCTCATTGAGGTCGCCCCAGAGGTTTCTTGCCATTCTTTCAACTTCTTCTAACTGCCTCGTTGTTTTATAGCACTCTCTAGGTTCGTTAGGTCACCTTTTCGCTGTCTCCCTGCCCTAACCGCCTGATTACCTGCCCACTCATTTTCGACCACCCCCAGATGAAAACGCACCCATGTAATGTGATCCAAGCCATATTCCGAGTAACCATGAATAATTTTTTTTGCATTGCAACACCGTCCTAAATCTCGTTTTCCCGGACGTAGTTGCTCTAATGGACCCTCGACTATCCCTACAGATGTTAACAGCCGTTGGTACTGCGTGTGCCCAGAGCCACGACTGGCATTCCGTGATTGCCCTAACTTTTATTGTGGGGTAGCGTTGGGGTATGGGAGGCGGAAGTAGATTTTGGTCTTTGGGGGTTGAACAAAGATTCCCAATCCTATTTTTCCTCCGCCTTTAGCTATTCGTCAAACACGTGTCTTCGCGAACAAGCCTAGAGTCCCATCCAACCAGAACTGCTGATCCGGTATCAGCGCAGTGCAGTTTTCCTTTACCTCTACCTTCAATAGAGGTATGCAATCGGACAATTTCACTGTCCCCCACCAGTGCGTTAATGGTTAGACCTGAATTTGCATTTAAATTCGTTGCCATACAATATATTCAAATTTTGCAGTTAACTCTTTCGTTTTTCCCCCCTGAAAAAAAATTAATTTGTGAGAATATTTCTTTTTGTATTAAACGTTGAAAAACACAAATTTCGTTTACATATGGGAAACTTCACACAGCCTAAATCAAGAAAAATTTAATTTTTTTTTCTTCTTGCTCCTCTTTTTTAAATAAAAGTCAATCTATTTTAAAAAGAAAAAATATTATGGAACTACCAACACTCAAGTACCGAACGAAGATTGCTGAAAAACAAACTGTTGCGGGTTTTGAAAATGGATTCCATTTGAGCCAGTAAAATGCATATAGACACACTTTAAGGAGTAACAAGCCCAAAAAAATAATTAAAAATTTTAAGTTTTTCAATTATACGCAATTATGTAAGTCGTTGTTGTGACCAGTTTCAATGGAATAGGCCATATGTGTTTTTACAAAGTTGTACCATTTTCTGAGATTTATAAATACACATAAGAGAAGAGAATTTCGTTTTTATCGCTTTAAACTCAAGCTCAATCCCTACTAATTTTTTTTCACAAATTAAGATAAATAAACAAATTTTAATTCCTTCATTTACAAAAAATCAAAACTTAGTAGGGCTTTAACTTAAGCCTAAAGTAATAATAAAAAAATTTGTCTTGAAACAAATGGTTCAACTGTTAAAAAAAAGCTTTTTCTATATTTTTTTGTGACACTTTTTCAGAAGTTTTTTGTAATAAATGTCGTTCTGTCAAGAAAACTATTAATTTCGGTTACACGCCATAAAATATTCAACCACATTATTAAAACACTTTTAGACGTTTTGTGGTTGTTATTGAAAAGGGCTTGTTGTTACCAAAACTAGAACTTCCTTTTATTATTTATTTTTTTTTTTAAGAAAAGCTTTAAATGCTGATTTGGTTTTTGTTAGTGATTAGCCAAAAAGTTCCAGAGGGAATGAAAGAAAATTTTCAAATTCAAAAAAGGGCTTATTTTATGTATATATTTTAACTTGCTTAAAAAATCATGAAGAAGAAACTGAATAACTAGTTAACAAAACTTTTTGCAGGTTTTTTGCAAACATATAAAAGCTAATTGCTTGGCAGGATTTAATTCAACTTAAGTTTAAAAAAACGTTTCTTTTAAATAGATTCAAATAAATTTTACCTGTTTGCTATTTATTTTTCTCCTTAAATAGAAACACATTTGTTTGAATTCTTAAAATTAAACATAGATATTTTTTAAAATGGGTATTTACTTACTGAATAAAATATTTTATACCGAAAGACATTGTGTAAGTAACTCACCTGCAAAGAAATAAAAAAAAAATTTGTATTAGTATACTTTTCTCAAAACATAAATTTAAAAAAATATTAATTTTATATTTTCTGCATTAATAATTTTTAAAAATAGTTGTTCTTTTAATTTTAATATGCAGTAAGAACTTTTTGCCTTATAGCTCTAAAAAATAATTTCTTTCTTTTTTGCCTTAATAAGTAAAAAAATATAACAACAATCATAAAAACTTGCATAAGCTAAGTTTTCTTTCTACATTTCTGAAAATGTTGTCTTATATTTTCCATATAAAAGTAAGAAATTTAAACAAATAATGAACCAAGAAAAATAAGGGCCAAAAAACCAAAAACATTTTTTAAACAAAATAATCAGGAACAAGCGAAATAACACCAACACACATACACATACACTTACGTACATCCAAATTTATTTACTCTAAACAGGAGATTTTGGTCTCTAAATATAAATTAATGTTAAACACACGCTGTGCCTCTAAAGGCGTCTGAGGAATTTTTGAAAATGTTTATCAATTCAAACACTCATCTTGTTTTTTTTAAATATTTGCTAACACAACCACTTACACCCATACTAAGGCTTGTTGACCCATTTACTTATATAAACACTAATGTCCCTAAGTCTAAGTTATTTACATTGAAATGGAAAAACAAAAATACAGTTAGAAAGGACTATTGTATATACTTAATAAATTTAAGGGTCACAAACATTTTCTTTCTTAACCTTTTAGGGTTAAGAAATATACGTTGTAAATATATTGTACGCATTAGAGGCCTGCATCAAGTTCTATTTCTGCCGTTGTGCGATTAAACTGTTTAAGTGCTGTAACGTAGTGTAGCTGACACAGGTTGTGTGATGCAATGTAGTGTAGTTAAGAATAAAAAGTGGTGTCATGCACTGTTGTTGATGCACCTTATATACTGTCAGGATGTGTGGTCGATAAAAAAATGACTATGATGATGTGTGGTCAACAACAACAAAACTGTGTGTATTACACACAATGTTGAATAGATACATAAACAAACATATACACAAGCAGGCAAACCAATATAAAATTCATGCGTAACTACATTACATTACATACATATGTACATTCAAAATCAACCCCCGCTTTTTATAACTATCACACCAGGAACATCCCGCCAACAGTAAAGTTTCGAGATGAATTGAAATTGAAGTGTGTGATCATGATGAATTGATGTGCCGTTGTTGTTTACTTAAGTGTACTTAACTGTGAATATATTTTTCATTTAAGTTAAGTTAAGTAAACAAAAGAGATGGCGAACAATACAACGCAGTACTTATTTTTGTGTGTGCACACGTAAGGTATATGAAACGAATTGAAAATTCAAGATGATGCCTTATTTAGTGACGTCTTGAGCTGGCCTCTAGTACGTATACATATAACTCACTGCCAGCAAGAAACAATTACTCTGTTCAAATTTTTTTAACATCTTACTTCCAAGTGTTACCTAATAATATTCTTTAAGGTATCTGTCTAAAAAAATTATTATGCGAGAAGCCTTAAAAATTTTAAACAACCTGAATGACATATGAACAACGATTCATCTCATGAAACAGGTGACAATCAAACAAATAAAATCAGTCACTAAGGCCAATTTACGATGACAATAGGCTCACCGGTCCTGATGTGTTTGACATCAATAACTTTAGGATCAAAGGCTTCGGCATAGTCTGTCAATTTCCTTTAATTTAATTTCTTATGAAAATGTTAATAAATTATGCAACGTGTCGCCAATTGTTTCCATAAATTTTCAGTAAGTGGATGGTGACATAACGCTAAGAGCAATAACTGCACTGGCTAAACTCTTATAATTCTCATTTAGTTTATAAGAAATAAGTCAAAATAACTTATACACCCTGTTTCGGGGAAAATTTATTTTTTAACAAACAGACTGTTATTATACCCTTAACATAGTGATAAGGGCATATATTAGTTTGTCATCCCATTTTTGATTTCCTTATTATCCATTTGTGACCCCATAATATATATATATATTATCTGGACCATATAGATAGGGAAGTCGATATAGCCATGTCCATCTGTCCATCTGTTGAAATCAAGTTTCCGGAGTCAAATAAAGCAATATTTGTGCCAAACTATTACAAAAATCCCTGGAACAATCGCTATTTTAAATCAGCCAAATTGGTTCACTATTGACCGAGATATGAGCGAAAACCCACAATAACCCATTTTTTTAGGACAAGATCCGTGCATTTATCGCTATATATCTCAGTAAATAAAGACATTCTTGCCACAAAATTTGGTACGGATACTTCAAGGATAGAGACCTAAATTAGGGACATTTTTTCTCAAATAGGATCAGGGGAAGTAGTATTTCCCCTACAATTGCACAAATTTTGTGAAATATTTCATGCGCTAAATCTTAGAAACTATAACAGCTATCGGCTTCAAATGCGCTATAAAAAGTAACTGGACAAGTAAGACCTACAGACGTTAAGGGTTTTAAGTGACACCCTGTGGGTAATAGTTCACGGTGCTCTTAACACTTGGTGGAAACAAAGCATCCACCAGCCCCCCCCCCCCCCCCCCCCGGAATGGCTCACCCGATCTCCCAGGTTGCAATCCTCTGCCATGTCTCTGTGCAAGCCATAACAGACCCCTTGCTGAGGAGTTGGGCTATCTAAACCCAAATTTCGTCTCTAATTTTGATCTCGCCTTTCATAATCAAAACAAATCTGCGTCGACAAGACACATTTCCACACGCTTGTAAAACAGCACCCAACCTTAACCAAGAAAGTTTATGATTATCATGTCGCACCCAACAAATGCGACACCCAGCTCTGTTCGAAGGATCTTTTCATATTCAGACAAATCATTTTCTCCACTTTCATCAACGCTTCATAATTTTCTCCCCTCCAGTCAGGACCGAAACACGCACATGCTTCAACATGACAATTCTCATTATTTGCTACCACTCTGACGAGATCTTATTTTATATCCTAGGGTCCCCAGCCGTAGCCAGTTTCGCTATTACCCTACTTCCAAACACACTTACACCTTTTCAGCTACTTGCTTACTTCATCAGTTGCTCATGTTGCTGGGTAGACCTGCCAAACTAGAGACTCTATCTTGTGAACCTTATGTTCATATAAGACCGCTTACGCCATCACTCTGGGGCCCGCACAAGACGAACCCCAGCATATCAACTTTCGTTCTCAGTTGCCCCGCTTGGGGATAACCACAGCCACCAAGTGAACTCCCGAAGGAAACCTCAGCATTAATCAGTTCATGCACTGGTAAACACATGGGGCCAACTGATTCCCGTGGTTCCAGATAGGACTCTGGTCAGCCTCGTTTTTCTGTTTTTTTGGCGATTATTTCGTTTTTGAATTGGGGCCATTTCTTATTTAATATTGAGGGGCCTATTATCATTGGGCCATTTTTTAAGGAGCCAAAATTTTGAAACAAACTTTATGCTAAAAATTTTTATTTTCATGTTAAGTTTATAACAAATTCAGCTTAGCCGAATATAGCGCCCTTACTTAACTTTATTTTAATCTTACAACCATAGATACCGATACCAAAACGATACTTTTAAAATAATTAAATTTTGAAATTATCTTTTAAATTAACTAGTTAATACCTCTTATAAAAATACTTTAAAGCTTCTTTTAACCATTATAAAAACAAAAGAAACTTCATATTTTAAAACTTTTACCTTAACTTCTTCTTAAAGTATTTGGTTACCCCAGGTTTTCCTCTTGAATTAACTGAATTTATACTTTACCAATCACATTAGCTTAACTACAAACATGCACATCTACCTGCACATATGCATATGTATGTTTGTATTAAAAGTTATAAGCATACTTTTAGCCATTTAATATACTTTATATAACTAACTTTCCAATTGTTCGAAAAAAAAGCGTAGAAAAAAAGGTAAAAGAAAAATATGCAATTTTCTCCACGAATGACGTTTATGAAACGTTTTTAAGTTTTCTTGGCATTTTTGTTACATGTTTTACAAAACAAAGGGAGTTGAAGGGGAAATGAATTGCTGAAGTTTAATGCATTTACTTCTTACTATACATTTGATAATCTCAACATATGCTCGAAAAGATTATTTTAGTTCTTTTCATTTTTTTTCCATTTTTATGTGCTGTATCATCTTGACACAATATGTACAAATACTTGGAAGTAGCTTTTCTTGTCTTCTTCTTCTTTTATATCATTTCTATTATTTGGTTTCATTGCACAAATATGATTTTATAAAAATTGTTTTGTAAATTGGTTTTATCACACAGCAATTTTTTTCGTTTTATCTTTCTTTTTTGAAATATTTTTGCATAAATTTTTCTGTTGCATAAAAAATATTTCATGCATGACATGCACGTGATGTGTGTGATTTGGAAGTTAAAGTTAAATTTGTTGAAATTAATTTGTGCAAAATTACTGAGAAGCTGCCTTGGGTGCAAGAAAAACGTCCTTTTGTGTTGATTGAAATAAATTGGTTAATAATTTAGGTTTTTTAGTATAATTTGTTTTGTTAAAATAATGTCACAATGGCTGCACGAAGTAAAAAATATATTTTTTTTTTATCTAATAACTTGACTTTTAATTTTCTTATTTCGTCCTTATTTTAATTATGTCTGAATTAAATTATATTAAATGCCTCTTAGGGAGTCTATTACCATAATTATTATTTCATTAATTAAACGACAAAAAAATTTCAATAAAACTTATACAAATCTTAAGGAGACTAGAAGCACCAACTTACAGTATTGTGCATTTTAAAAGTATTACAAACTTTTAGCTTTGCTTTGGATGTTTATTAGGATTAACTCTGCACTGAGTTGCCACAGAGGCCAAAAAAACTGCATCCCAGATTTTTAGAGGGAAAAGGCAAAACAAAAGAACACAAACCAAGACGTATAAAGAAATTAAGATGCACTACAACAAAGATTAAATTCGGAAATTTTTTTCAGAAAATAAGGCGTAAATATGAAAAATTATATATGGGGCGTCTTTCTGATGCTACTGGAAATCTATTAAATGTTATTCTAAGGTAGTGGAAGAAGCACTTCTACATTCTTTTGAAAGGCGTTGTAGTCAAAAGTTTCGCTAATAAAATGCCGCATTAGAAATCCTAAAAAAAAGGCGACGGCATACTATATTAAGGTACAAGTACAGGGTGTTCGCCGGCAAGACATACTTCTTTGTTTGTTTGTAATTTTTGATTTAATAAAAGAGAATGGTTCTTATTTTGATAAATGTTTTACTTAATGTCGGCAATTATGTATGAAATACAATATCAGATAAATGCTTTGTCCTATTTATTCAAGCTCAAGATCTTTTGTTTTTTGTTTTTTCGATATTTCGCCACCACAATGGGAAGCTTCGTCAGGAAAGTTTTTTATTTTTAATAAGCAATTCAAAAAATTATTTAAATATTATTAACAACAATTTCAAAGGAAACGGAAACAGAAATATTTTGACATACTAGTACATACATTAAACAAATTATGTAACTAACAAAAAATTAAAAACATACATAGTACATAGTATAAAAACATTACATAATTGTGAGGAAATTAATTAAACTAATATTCAGATCTTATTTACTAAAAGTCTATAATTTTGGGCTACATTAGCTGTGTCTGTTTTATAATTAATTCGTTGTGTAGATGGAAGTTTTATAATTTGTAACATTTCTAACATATACCTTCGTTTATAGTTGTTCTCTATATTCAAAATTGAAGTGTTTTTGAAATCTGGATAATGATCTGAATTAGTGCAATGTAATGATAATGCTGTTTTTTGTGTTGTGGTACTGTCTCTATATTTCTGAAAAACTCGACAATTTATGATAATAGGAAATACAAAATGGCACATAAAACATTTAACACGTTGGATAAATATTTTAGCAAGACAAAGGGTAAAATAGATAAATTTGAAATGTCCAATTTAGTATATAAGATACCATGTAAGGGTAGTGAAAATGACAATTGTAATAAGGTATATGTAGGTACAACAAAAAATAAACTAAAAACCAGAATTGCTGGACACAAATCAGATCAGAAATATAGAGACAGTACCACAACACAAAAAACAGCATTATCATTACATTGCACTAATTCAGATCATTATCCAGATTTCAAAAACACTTCAATTTTGAATATAGAGAACAACTATAAACGAAGGTATATGTTAGAAATGTTACAAATTATAAAACTTCCATCTACACAACGAATTAATTATAAAACAGACACAGCTAATGTAGCCCAAAATTATAGACTTTTAGTAAATAAGATCTGAATATTAGTTTAATTAATTTCCTCACAATTATGTAATGTTTTTATACTATGTACTATGTATGTTTTTAATTTTTTGTTAGTTACATAATTTGTTTAATGTATGTACTAGTATGTCAAAATATTTCTGTTTCCGTTTCCTTTGAAATTGTTGTTAATAATATTTAAATAATTTTTTGAATTGCTTATTAAAAATAAAAAACTTTCCTGACGAAGCTTCCCATTGTGGTGGCGAAATATCGAAAAAACAAAAAACAAAAGATCTTGAGCTTGAATAAATAGGACAAAGCATTAAAACAGAAGATTGAAGAAAATAGGTGAAAAATATATCAGATAAATGTCTGTCTCTGTTAGCCTCACAATTGCGAGACATTTTGAGCACGTTTTTCATTACATTCTTACACATTTTACGCGGTATTTCATTAATTTCATCCCGAATAGTTTGCTTAAGTTGCTTCAGCGTTTCTGGTTTGTTTGCATAAACCTCGCTTTTCAGATACCTCCACAAAAAGGAGCCCACAGCAGTTAAATCGCAACCGTGGAGGCCAATCAACATCACCATTTCTTGAAATAAGTTGTTGTGGAAAAAGGTCTCACAGTAATTCCGATGTAATTAAGGCTTAATGCGATGTGGTGCCATCTTGTTGATACCACATTTTAACTAAGCGCAAAGCTCCGATTGACAGTTGCCATTACGCCGTTTTCAGTTTCAAAAAAGTAAGGTCCAATGATTCTTCCTGACCAAATTGCACACCAGATTGTTACTTTGAATGGATGCAAAGATGGCTGATTAATAATTTGAGGGTTTTCCATTGCCAAGAAACAACTATTCTGTTTATTCTCAAATCCATTCCATTCCAATCCATTCAAATGAAAATGTTCCTCGCCACCCCTTTTGATTTGTTCATGAAAATCAGGGTTGTAATGGGTTGTCACGTTTTAACGATTAAAACACGTTGGTTTACCAAATATTTTTCCACAATAAATTTGCCACGTCTCTACTTCACGACCGCCAAACATGAACTGTCAAGACTAATGTTTGCCAAAATGGCAGCAAAACAAAGTAGTATACCTTGCCGTCGGACACCCTGTATTTATAGCTAAAGGCCGATGAAAGAATAATTAAGTCGCTGGAAATGATGAATGAGCTGCTAGAAACCGAAGAAGAACAGTAGATAAGGAACATGAACCAAAGTGTGCAAAGTTTTGTATCAAAAATGCATACCAGATGAGTGGTACCCTTAAACATGGTTTAATCGTCGGCTGAGGTGTCTAATTGGCCTCCAGGGTCTACCTACGGGCCTACAAACCTTATGTAATAAATAATGGTAGCAATTCATCTTCCAATGAGTCTAATTTCAATCGAATGATGATTTTTGAATCGCTAAATCTTCTGCACTTAAACGGGTTTGTAAACTTGATCTATAATCGAGGAATACATCCAGTGATGCAAAAGAAGTGCTATGTTGGGTGTCAGTTACACACAATTCTGCAAATCTCTGCTCGTTTTCCAAACCTTGGCGATCGAGTTGGTTATTTAGAGCGTTCTACAACATGATTATTCTACAAAGTAAAACAGGCCTAGCTGTAACATGGCGTAAGAATACATTTTCCTGCCTGCTGAGAGGGCATTAAACCTCTTTTGGCCCTTTTATTTAGGTTAACCCCCACGACAGCTTGCTGTCCAGGAAGAACGTTAGATATTATTTAACCTTACTTTAGTTTACACACCAATCTGCAGCCTCCGAAATATTTCCCCACCTTGGATGGTTAGGTCGGTTGGTTTTTTGAACTGTACACATGGCATTGGTCTTATACGAAGCCCATAAAGTCTAAAGGAGAAAAACTGCTGCACAGGAGCAATAAATAGTTAAACGTAACCGAAGCAGGTAAGTACACATTTACTAAACAGTCAACCAATTAGTTTACATATTTTGCTCCTTAAAAGTATGATAAGAAATATGTCAATGTTAATACAGGGTGTCAGGTGGCAGATTTATATTTTCAAACTTAAATAAAAAACGTAATAATTTACACAAAGTTTTATAAAGATTATTGAACGATAGAATGAAAAGGCGGATTTTATTTTTTAAAGATGTATTCCTTCGAGTTGAACACACTGTTCAAAACGGAGCCTTGTGTTCTGCGCCACACGCTGCAGTAAACTTGGTTCAATTGCGATGGGGGGTTGTCATTCCTAACCCTTTCTTTCAGGTAGCCCCATAAAAAAATCCATGGAAGTTAGATCGGGCGATGGGATACCCCAAAAGCGACTGTTCAGTTGTTAGGGGCAATTTTCCCAAAGCAAATTCATTGAAGCTTTGGCTGCGTGTGCAGTCGCCCGATACTGTTGAAACCACGTGTGTGAAGAGTACGATTGATGAGCTCGCCTTGAGTGTTTTCAAAAAATATTGTCCAATTATCTCCTTGGGGATAAGGCACACCAGTTACGCTGGAGGATTGCAATGGTTTTTGATGTTTCAATCGAGGGTTCTTGGTGACCAAGAACGGAAGTTTTGCCTGTTGACTTGGCCGTTTTACTGAAAATGAGTCCGTCGCTCCAAGAAATTGGATTTACAGTGCGAAAACGCTACAAAATCGTTTCACAAAAATTTTTGCGTAAATTAAAATTCCTTCTTTTCAGTTCTTAATTAGAATATTAAAAGGGTGGAACTTTAGATCATTTTTTAAGATTTTATGAATTTTTCGTATTGAAAGCCGCGAATTTGCACGTAAACTGCCTTTAACCAGTTCAATGTTTTCGGGGGTCCTCGAAGATCGACTGGGACCTGGTCGAGGAACATTCATAGCAGAAGCAGTGTCGCAGAATCTCTGCACCCACGAAGGAATTAAATTTACACTCGATGAATCACGTGTTCGCGGAATACCGAACTTCGAACAAAATTGTCGACGAGCAATTACGTAAGAATCATTGCTCTTAAAAAATGTCTCCACAGCGAACACGCGATGTTCACTCGACCACTGTGACATCTTGACTGAAAAATCCACACAATCGATAACTCCAACGGCGCCACCCTCCCTCTGCACCGTTTATTACTTTTTAAAATTATCGTATTTTAAAATATAAATTTGTCATCAGACACCCCGTATATGAATATTTTAAAACTTAATAGACATCTATGTATGTATGTGCTGTTAGTTTAGTTAAAATATGTATTATTTAACTCTCTAACAAACTAAAAACACGTAGATTTGGCTATATCTTTTTTTAAACAATCTTGGTTAAACCATAAAAAATGATAGCATGCCTTAGGGCGCAAAATATGTAACTGCATTATGAGTTATTTAATCAATGCCTATAGGCTAGAAAATGATACAAAAGGCTAGACGCAGTCATATCAAGCCCTATTTGTAACATGTTAATGCGGCCTTTAATCTACATAAAACAACAAAAAAACAACAACACGATGCGCTACTTTAAATTTTTAAACAAAACATTTTAAAAATTCTTAAAATTTTTTAGTAAGAATTAAGAGAAAATTTAATATTATATATATTAAAAAAAACAAAAAAAATTCTCTTTGACGATAAAAAAAAAACTTTTAAAACTCGCTCCTTAAAATATGCAACAGTAAAAGTTTTACATTTCCTGCCAACCAATGATTTCAAATAGTCAGTAAGTCCTTATTGTTTTATAGTTTTTGTATTGCTTCTCATTTTTATTTATTTTCTTTTACGAAAATGTATCATGTTTCATTAGTTTGTTTTGTGTACAACTTTATAGAACTGAAGGAGTTACATCAAAAAAAGCAACAAAATTTTTATTACTTTTAGTTGATGTTAGTAGCAGCAGCCAACAACAGCAATTAGGTGTTGATGTTTAACAATTTTTCTAATTTTTTTTTTTCTAGTTTTTATAAACCAGCTGCAACTTTATTAACTAAAAGTTTAATGTTTGAGCTGCGGAAAAAAGTGTTTTTAAAAAACTTGTTCTGGTTCCTTGTATGCGCTTTTGTAATTTGTTAATTTCGCTTTTTTCCTTGTGCTTTAACCCCAGCAATTTGTGCATTTTTTTTCTAGATTTTGCAACAATTGCTTAAACATAAGAAAAGGATTTTTTTGTTTAGTTTTTAATACTTTAGTTGTTTAACAATTAGTTTTGTTGGATTTTGTGTTTTTATTTCACGCGAGATTTTTCCTTCTTTATTATTTTACACCCTTTTTTGCTTTTTTGGGTTTCACTTATTTTTCAACATTTTTTTATGTTTTTGTTTACTAATTGAACATTTCTGATTTCTCCTGAGGATTTGTTTAAGATTTTTTTTTAGTTTTTAGTTAGATTTCTTAAGAGAATTAAAAGATTTTAATCTGGGTTGTTTATTGTTTCGTTTAGAAGATTGCAACAAAGAGCTAATTGAAATTTACGCTTTTGCCAAGTAAAAGGAAAAAATTGCAACAGAAAATCATTTCTTAGAATTTTTTTAAATTTTTCTTTTAAAAATTCGTAATTTTATTTAAGCGTTTGTTTGTTTGTTTTTTAATAAATTCAATTTAGTTTCATTGCAAAACCAAAGTAATTCACTTCTAAAAGCCAATGTTTAGGAAAATATTTATTAAACATTTAAGTCTGATATCAAAACAACCACAACACTGAACAGCGCGCAAAGCCATGAAATTTAAGTTTTTCTTTTTTTAATAAAAAAAAATAATATTAAAGTGTTATGCATCTTAAAAAAAAATTCAACTTTATTTCTAGGTTCCTTGTTGTTTTTTTACTCAGGATAAAAGCAAAAAAGGACTTTTAAAACCAGATCGTAAAGTTGAAAAGTTGATGATTATGATGACAACTAAGACGTCTAGGAATAGTGATAGTAATCGTCGTAATCGTTGTCATATTTTCTTATTTGGCTGCAACATAACCACCGTCATTAAGTAAGAAATACTTCGTTCAAAGCTGCTGACGTTTAACAGCTTTAATGAATAAAAATTCTGCCAGCTATATGTAACGTTTTAATATGTGCATGTTTTATAAGCAAATACAGTGGGTAACAGAAAATGTCCAACGTAAAAACCAATATCTTCTAATATTTTTTTTTAATATTTAAAAAAAAAATTAATAATTTTATATCATTTAAAGGCTAAATTAAAATAAAATTCAGCAAGCTGAATAATAATAAAATCGTATTAACATTATCAAAAATATGCTCTAAATCTTGAAAGATTTCTTTTAGACCTAATTCAGCTAGCTGAAAACTTTATATAATACCTAAATAGATACTTTCATACAAGCAAAATTAAATTTTATTAAAAAATATTTTAAAGAAAATTAATTTTTTTATTAATATATTTTGAATAATAAAAACATGATTGTTTTTAAATTCAGCTAGCTGAATTAAGGAATTCTAACACGTTTTTTAACCAAAAAAAATATTTTTGTTTAGTGAATTGTAACCAATTCAGCAAGCTAAATTATACTTAGCGGCCACACGTTAAACTTTTGCCTTTTAAGTTTGAATTCACTCAATTTGTTTACCAACAGACTCACACTTTTTGAACTTAAAACGGTCAATTTCTTTATTCAAGTCGCTTTTCAACTTAAAGATCAAGTTAACAGCTGATTAGTTATTTTTTTTCCGCAAATAATTTAAAGTAAATTTTTGTGTATTTTTCGTATATTAATATTAATTTGTGCCTCGTCGTACCAAAATTCAGTCGCAAATAAATAAAAAATAATAAAAATATCTATAAAACAATTTACTGTTGCAAAGCAACCATTTTAAATTTATTTCTTGACGAAGGCATCTTAAAAAATAAAATTGATTCTCAAGTTGCGTGCAGCCTACTTCACAACAGTTAATTCAAACGAATTTTACATCTCTATTCTATTTGGCGACGGCAACATCAATGTTAATGAAAAAGAAACATCATTTAAACACAACATCAGTGCCTAATTGGAATTTTCTAACTGTCTTAGGACGATGTTGCCGATTTATCGGCAATTGTATAAAATTTTAATACAAGGTGGGCCAAAAGAAATCATACTATTGAAAGATGCTCTTATTTTTGCAAATGGCGGCCAATGTCAAATCTGCTTTGACATTTGTGAACTAGACAGCTATAGAATACAAGTGGACAGGCCATGGAGCGATACAATCCCCAAGAACGCGGAATAATTGTGTCTATTTTTTCGCGTATTTTTTCGTTTGTGATGTTGGGCCAACGCAAATTCCGGTCTTGCGGCACCGATTGCGCGACCACTGTGCCGTTTGGCCACCAACCTTGATGAGCATGGGACCACACGAGACGCTGCCAATAGTTGCCGGCTCGGAGCGCACGCTCTGCCGAGAATATCGCCGCTGTTGGCGAGGATATCTAGCTGTCGTCAAAAACATAGATCAGCGATCAGTTAATAAGGCGAATTTTGGTCAAAGGCCTGCGCATGTTTTCGTACAAAGTCCAGTCCGTGCATCAGCTGATGCCTGTCGACGCCCAAACGTATCGCAAGCAACATCAGGTGACTTCATTTGGCCCACCTTGTATATCATATTACCAGTTTTTTCAATTTTAATTACGCTGCATTTAAAACAAAGGTAAATTTTGATTTTATCGAATTCAGCTAGCTGAATTGAGAAAACGTTCCATGCTTTTTACGAATAAGAGATTTTAAAACTTTTGTAGCTTATTTAAAACCTATTCAGCCAGCTGAATGCTTAAACGGATTGCTTATGTATCAATAATTTGTTATTTGAAATTGGGAACTATTGAAACCTTATTATCTTAACGGCTAAATACAAGTAATTACAAGTACAAATGTGGGATTTTTAAAATTTTTAAATTAAGACAATTTTATTTACTAATTAGGTTTAATTCCATTTCTTTTATGAAATTTCTTTAAACTATTAAGAAACAATAATTTTTTCTGTAAATGTTAATCGAAAAAAACTTTATTTAGATTTCATTTGCGTTTTCGAAAACCAGCTACAAACATTTTCATCATCAGTGCTCTTTAATTGGTACATTTTGAAATTATTTAAAAGAAACCCCAATTTTAATTGATTTCATGTCAAAAAACTTGACCTACAACAATGGGTACTGAAAAACACATACTCTTAAATGCGTTTTACATACAAAATTTATAAATAAAAAATTATCTTAGAAACCAATTCAGTAAGCTGAATAAGAAAATTGTTATGCAATTGAAAAAAATAACTCATAGTTTTATTTTAAATGTTGCTAAAAGACTATTCAGCTAGCTGAATGTTTGTTGTTTTTTTTAAAATAATACCTCCTTTGCTTAAACAAATTCTTATATACAAATAATTCTTATATTGAGCTGGCTGAATATTCGAAATTCTTCTTTTGCCTTCATGCTTTTTTAAATCACTGTAAAAAAACTGACATAACACAACCACATATGAAAACGTATGTACATTTGTCGGTAGTTTTTTCCTTAAAAAGAAACGAGTTTTCATTTTCCCGTCTGGTTATGTCAATTTAAAAGATTGCTTTGCCTTTAGACGTCAAACATAATAGCGTAAAATACTTAGAACATCGAAATATCTTAGCGAATAAGAAGGCGCTGCATCCATCTACAACTGCATTTAATGTTGAATTTGTAGAAATATGAAGAGTTTCTAAGGGAATGGAGAAAAATTTCATTCCCATTATGTCAATATCATACATTTCAAATTTACAATTCACAATACTAAATATGTAAAAGCATATAAAATACATTTTTATTAACGGATATAAATTTTTAAAAAAGGAAAAAAGTGCTAAAATATGTGTAATCAAACGCTGCCACATTTATGTAGATTGATGTGGCATTTTGTAACATGTATCGCTTATGCATATCGGTGATGAAATTTTGAAATATATTTTCTTAAAAAAATATGGACAGTTTTCTATCTGTTGATAGTAAGATTGAAAATAAAATATATTGGTTTCTTTGAATTGGCTTACGTCAGCAGTTCGCGTTGCTAAAGCAAAAGTTGAATGCACTGCTGCAAGTGTTGTTGTCTTTGGCTGGAGTGTCTGTTGAATTCGTGTCAGTTGCAAAAGGCCATTTTATATAAGTGTTTGCTTTCGTTTATATTTTAGGGCTATGGTTGGTGTGGAGGAGTAAAAATTGTTTAAGGGTTTTTTGTACATAGCATCTTTCCTTATTTATGCAAATATTTAAACGTAGAAGTAATGTTTATATCCCAATTGACCAAATTCTCAGTAACAACATTTTTAATAAATATGTTTTAAAGACGTAAAACTTAACAATGTTTTTCTTATTATTCATGTTGTTAGAGAAGATGTAGAACTACAGTACAATGGCATTCTTTTACATTAATTTACTAGTCGCTCGTTTGGCCGTGTAAGATCTTGCTTCTTATATTTACTTACTTACTTAAACGGTCATCACAAAACGCTTGTTTCTTAAGCTAAGTACAAGGTGGGGCAAAAGAAGTCACCCGATATTGTTTGTCTCTAATTTTTTTTCTAAATATAAAAATCTTCAATTCTGTCTTCTGATTATGGTTATTTGAACCTTTCGAATTTTATTGGTCAAATCGAGATGATAATACCGGCCAAATGGGCGCCGTAACAATTGATTGCTGTACGGGCTCGTTTTTTGCCATTTTTCATCTTCTCAGCGAGGATTTCGGCCTAAAGATTCTCGCACTCGTGTTGAATGTTTTCCTTGAGGGCTTTCAGGGTCTCGCACTTGATCACGTAAACACGGGACTTTAAACAACCCCACAAAGAAGTTTAAAACGGTTAAATCGGGCGATATTGCGGGCCAATGTAAATCGCAAAAAAGAGAGATGAGGCGACCCGGGAACGCCACCTTCAGAATATCGGTTGTGGTTAGCGCGTGTGCCATTGCTACGTCCTATTGAAACCACACGTCCTCCGGTCCTTATTCGTCCAATTGCGGCAGAAAAACCTCGCCTAACAAGGTCCTAGAGCGGGCACCGTCCACTGCTGTCGTTTGAACAGCAGCATCCTCGAAAACAAAGTGGTCCGATGACTCCTCCGGCGTGAACAGCGCACCATACAGTCACTTTGAGCGGGTGTCACGGCTCCTCGTGCATAACTCGTGGATATTCGGTGCCCCAGAAGCGATTATGACGTCCACTTCAGCCTCGGGATTTAGGATGGCTTGGGCGTAGGTTACACGCGTTTGGCGGTCGACAGGCAGCAGCTGATGCGCGGACTGTACTTTGTACGGGAACATGCGCAGGTGTTTGGCCAAAATTCCTTTTAGGGACGACCGGCTGATGGCTAATTGCGAGGCACGGCGTCTGGTCGATGTTTCTGGCGACAGCTGGACATCCTCACCAACAGCGGTGATATTCGCGGCAGAACGGGCGCTCCGGGACCGGCCACTCTTGGCAGCGTCTCGTGTGGTCCGATGCTCTTTAAGGTTAGTGGCCATACGGCGCAGTGTTTGCGCAGTTATTGCCGGACGACCGGGGAATCGATGGAGCAACTGAAACCACATTAGAAATTTGTACAGCGAATCGCAACTGGTTCTAATGCGCAGGGACACAGATTTAAGTAATATTAAATAGACGATCTAGCCTAAACAATCTTTCAGCACCGACGTAGTAGTATGCAAACTGAGCGACCGAAGTGCGGTCTGACTATTGAAAAATAAATCGATATTTCCGCGAATATTTCCACCATGCAGTAGCCTATATACCTCTTAGACAGAAAATTTCTCGGCCTGAAATACGCTGCAGCTATCAGGCAGCCTTTGATTTAAACTTTCTCGACTTTTTCAAAGGCTTGGATTTTTAATAAGGATTTTAAAATTCATCCTGCAAAGTCGTAGTAGTTTTGCAGGGAAACCGAACTAAAAATAGTTTGAAGAACCTTTAAATATTGAAAGCAGCTATGTACCCAACAAATAAATGGTATGTCGATCTGTAATTTCTGGGTCTCTTTCAAAACTTGACATTGTGTGTATATCTAAACGATGGTGGATTAGCCAGGACTAAAACTGTATTAATATGGCTCAATTATCTTGCCGACTTTGGTTTAAGTAAAACGCTAGATAGTATTTCTCTGTAGTTGGTACACAGGGTGTAATATGCTAATGTTTCAACCGTTGGGCAGGCATTCTTCCAGCCAGATTGTACAAACAAGCTGATAAATACGCCTTATCAGCATGTCATCATATGTCCTAAATAGTTCAGCTGACAACCCATCGACTCCAGCTGCCTTGTTATTCTTTAGCCGTGTTATTGCTATTTTGACCTAATTCTGTGTGTGAATTATTTTTTCATATCCTTGGCGAACTATCTGTATCATCCCCTAGACTACCTTCTTCTCTTTTGTCAAAACTTTAAAACTCATTTAATTCCTGGACATTTCAATAAGGTCACACTCACGGCTTTACAATCCTCTATTCTTCTTGCAAAATAGACGCCTTTCCTCCCTCTTTTTTTCCCGATACCATCGCTTCACGAAACTTTTTGCTACTGGGTGCAGGGTTGCCCGTGGTCATACCATGGGTTCCTTGGGGAAGACTTTTGCTTCATAAGTACGGAAATTGAGGCCTTTTCCATTAGGTATCAATGCATTACGTTAAAACACTCTCTGGACAAGTATTTTGTTCAAGCAATTGCGTTCATCAAGCGGAATAAGCCACTGGGTAATATTCGTTGGTTCTGTCGTTCGTAGCGCCCTCAAACAAAAGTCTAACCGATTCAGAATCACTTATCCCATATTTCATTCTTCTTCTTTAATTGCTTTTCGCAACCGAGACTGATTTCCAGACCCCTCATTTTTTGGGCCTTTTTTAATTCCATATAATCAGATCTGTGTGATGTTGTTGGTCCTGATGTTTCCAACGGAGCTTCTGCCGCCCTCTTTTCCACATGTGTTCAAAAGTCAACGTTATCTTTCTATTTTTGGCGCTTTACTACTTCAATGCTGTCATACAGTTCATGATTCATGCTATGCCGCTTTCGAATATTTCTCATATTTTAAACTTATTTTATATTTTACTTTTTTTCTTTTATCCTATTATCACCTTTATAATCCAACGCCTCTTAAGGTGCATAGACAAAACAAAACAATTATTTGTATTTTCATAGATAATTTATGGCAGCAAAATTAAGTAAAAAAAATATTAATAAATTGTAAACGTGAGTGCATTTTTAAAAGCAACAAATGTATTTTCATTATTGTTGGCTGTCTTTACAAAATTTTTTTGCATTTTAAGAAAAACATTCTAAACTTCTTGTGCTGTAAAACATATAAATTCATTAAATGAAATAAAAGCAAATTAATGTAACGCAGCAGCAACCGAAAGGCAACAAACAGTGAAGAAGAGTTTAAGAAAACTTTGAGAAAATTCTATAAATAAATTGGATTCAAAATTTAAAAAATTAAAAAAAAAATTTATGTGTTTTTTATTTAATTATTTATAGTTGACCTTTTTATTTAAAAGATTTGCCTCAAAATTGCATTAACGGGAACTTTTTGCCAATTTTGTTCCTATGAACTAAACTTAAGTAAAATAGCTGCATACACAGAAATAATAACGTAGTAAAAAACAAAACGAACGTTCAGTTCGGTATTTTTGATTACATGATGGACCAAGTGTAAATTTAATTCGTTTGTGGGTGCAGAGATTCCGCCCAACTGCTTTGGCTATGAATGTCCCACGATCCAGTTGATCTTCAAGGACTCCCGAAAACATTAAACTGGTTGAAAGCAGTTCACGTGAAATACACGACTTTAAATACGGAAAGGAGCAGCCTCACTGGGACTCCCAAGAGCAATTATTCATGAAATTTTAAAAAAGAATCTGAAGGTCAATTCTTTTAAAATTCTAATCGCTTAAGAACTGAAAGAGAGTGATTTTGATGAACGCAAAATCTTTGTTAAACGATGTTGAAGCGTTTTCGCACTGTAAATCCAATTTTTCTTAGCGACGAGGCTCATTTTCAATTTAACGGCCACGCAAACAAGCAAAACTGCCGTTATTGGTCTTAAAGAACCCGCAACCCTCGATTGAAACATTAAAAACCATTGCATTGCCTCAGGGTAACTGTTTGGTGCGCCTTATCCACGCATGAGATAATTGGGACATTTTTCCCAAAGTTCTCGAGGCCAGGTGACGAATGTCAACGGTGAAAATTATCGACGCATGATTACGAAATTTTTTTTGCCAAACCTGCGACCTCATCCAACGTACTCTTTTAACACACGGGAAAATTTCACCCAAAAACTGGTAAGTCGCTTTGGGGGCATCCGATGGCCACCGAGGTCACCCGATCTAACGTCCATGAATTTTTTTAAGGGGATTCCTCACAAAGAGAGGGTTTATAATGACAACCCCAACTTTTTGTGACTTTAAAGGAAAATATTGGTCGAGAAATCAGCTCAATTAAACCAAGTTTACTGCAGCATGCGGCGCAGAACACAAGGTTCCTTTTTTAACAGTGTGTTCAACTCGATGGAAGACATCTGGGTGACATACTCGTTAAAAACTAAAACCCGCATTTATATTCTATCGGTCAATTTTGTCCATTATTTCGTTTTTTATTTAACTTTAAAAATATAAATCTGCCACCAGGCCCCCTGTATATACACAACTTGCTTATTCTTAAACCCAAGCTTTCTTACACCAGCCAAGTAAAATGCATTTACGAAACCAGATTTAGATTTTCTCACATCACTATGTGAACGGCAAGTGCTTGAATGTTAACATTTATTTTACTTACATGCATTTAAAAAAAAAGGCAAACGGGATTGCTTTTTCTTTGCGAGTGAGAACGAAGTTTAACTTTTTTCTAAAACTAAGAGTGAACAACATTCGTTCAGAAATTTTAAACAAGGTGTTCAGTAAGATGCCAAACGTGAAATTTTATGTTTTCCTTGCAAAAATTTACTGAATGTCTTATTGAGTTCATTTAAATAAAAATTCAGCCCAAAATAATAAAACAAGTAAACAGAACATTTAGTTTGTTTTTGAAATGCTTTAGTATTTCATAAGCTTTGTTTAGTCAAATGTGTTTTTTTTTTGTGTTTTTAACAGCTGAACACCGCATGGTAAAGTACTGAAATTTGTTACAAGTACCGCATTTTTAAGTTATACACCCAATATTTAGGCAGGTACTTATGTGTTGGCAATTACATATGGGCAATTTCATTGTGACGGGTGTAACCACTTTACCCACATTTTTCGTCATAGCTAAAACAATTCAAAATTTTTATTTAAAAAAGGATATGATTTCCAAGAATTGTAGGTTTAATTATAATCAGGCACTTAAAGAACATGATACTGGTTTACAATCACCGGTTAAAGACTGTGACAGGTGTGACTTAACAAATTTGAATTTTAGAGAATTCTGACTTCAAAATCATGTTGTGTGAAATATTTTTGAAAAAGAGCTTAATTTTTTTTTTTTAACGCGATTGAAAATGTTTTTAATCGTATTTTAGACTTTATTTATACAAAGAACTTTTTTTGCTTAAGGAAAAGCTTTTTTGAAAATGCGACGTGTGTAAAGAACCAATAAAGTATGTGACCATTTAAAGATCTTTAATTATTTTTATCCTCTTTTAGGCGTAAGTTCTTCTAAAGTGTGTTTTTCTTATTTTGGGTCTTTTTATGTGGAATTTTCATATATGGATGTGCTGTGCAAAGCCTTTCTTCTTCAAAATAAAAGCATTTTTATTGAGAAAATTCTTACAAAAAAATATTCCCAGAAGATAAAAAGTCGACAAATTAATACAAAAAAAGCTCTTTTATTTAAACCTCACCCTTCTTGGTTACCTTTAGTTTTTAACGTCTTTATTAAAATTAAAAAAAGCAACATCAATAGCAGCAAAACCCCATAAATAAACAACTTTATTTTTACAAATGTCAGTTAAAAAAGTTTTCATTTACTGTCTTACCTCCTCACGATCGGTTGAACGGAGGGGAGGAGAGAAAGTTTACAACAATAATGCATTTCTGTTTCTGGTTTATGCATTTAATCCTTGTCTTGTTAAGGAAACTTTGTGTTTGAATGTATGTTTGTATGTAAGTACATGACTAAGATTTCGTTCTGTTACTTAAAAAGATTCCAAAAGTCACTTTTCTATTTCTTGTTTAACTTTTTGTTGGGGTTTTTGTTCACCATCTTCGATAAAATATTTCAATTTAATGTTTTGTTTGTTCCTGTTTTCCACCGGGGCAAGCAACCAGGTACAACATCTAAATGAATGAATTGGATAACTAAAATGACTTATGATGATAAATAGTTTAAGCGTGATATGTTGATTTAGTTAAGTTCTGTTATTAATACTCTCCATGGGGAAACGGAAGTGTTTATATGTGTGTGAGCAGCAAAGAACAAGAAAAGTCCTTTTAATGCTACAAGTAACAATGCAATTTTAATTCTCATGACGTTTGAAATTGAGAAAAGTTAAATATAGAATTAAATAGATATATTTAGAAATATTTTTAATTGTGCTTAAATAATATATGTTAAAGTTTTATTTTTTTTTTAGGATTATTTTTTTACTTTTATACAAAATTTTATTGCAAAGCGGCTTCTCGATTAGTTCAAAAATTTTTTTACAAAAAAAAATATAAATAATTAAAAAAAGTAATTGCTATAAATATCTCGCAACAGTTTAAGGTTCATTTATACATGACATAACCATACCACAGTAAACAGCTGTTCGAATCAAACTTATGGGCAACACTGCATTTGATTATAGGTGACTTACCATTGCTTTTTATGGCAACGGCAATGGCGTTATGGTAAGTCACATACAATTAAACCTTTAGTATAAACATTTTAAAGGAAATTTGTTTTGAATAATTCATTTTAAGAAATTTTTAATTTAATAAAATTCCTTAGAATTGTAAATTGAAAATAATAATAGTTTTTAAAAATTATTAAAAAGATTTTTTTAATCTATTTTATATAACAAAATGTTTAAATATTTCTTTTATAAAAAGAGTCTTGAATTTTTTTTTTTTTTTATTTTTTTTTTTTTTTTTAAATATTCTTTTACAGAAAATGTTTCATATGTTTTTACATAAAAAACTTTTTTGTAAAAAAATTTCTTTCAAAACAATTTTTATTCTTTTTTAGTGAACATTTTTTAATAATCTTCTATGTAAAAAATTTTTCAAAATTTTATTTGATAGAAAAGAAAGTCTTTTTAGAACTTTCTTTCCACAAAATTCTTTAAATTTATTTTATAAAAAAAAATCGTTTTTTGCAGAAAATTCTTTTAAATGTCTTTTCTCAAAAAAATATATTAAATTTCCTTTAAAGAAAATTGTTCACGCGTTTTTAATTTATTTACAGTTGAACTTTTTATTTTAAGACAATTTTATTTACTTTATTTAGGCTCAAGTTCAATACTTACTAAATTCTCATTATATTGCAAATAAAGAAATTAATATTTTAGTTTTTACTACTTTGGTAGCCCTTTTAATACCAATCTGATAGATGGCTAACCGCTACGCTAACTAAATAATTACGATGTAGATGGCGTTAGTATAGTAACAAGAAAGGAAAAAGAGAACGCTTTGGTTAAGTTAGTTTAAATAGAAAAAACTTCGTGCCGACTCACCACGTTTCATAGACCAGTGACTTAAATGGCTGATGTTTACAATCAAAACTAATAAAGGTACCTTTACACGGTAATACATATATTACGATATGTCAAAAAAATGTTGTGGGATAATACAAAATCTCATCATGTAAAAGCATAATGTATTGGGTAGGAGAGAATACGGATGCAAAATTTGACAAGTGTTCGGTAAATGTTTATTTTCTAAACCATTTTAGAAACTTGTGTATTCTCATCACATCAGAGGTGTGAAAGATTGGCAGCACTTACAGCATCTAATGAAGGTAGCAACACTTAATGAAACAATACACAAACAATCAAAATAAAAGCAGATTTTTTTCATGTTGTTTTGTTAATATTATTGAATCTTAACATTATGGCGTTACCCCAAAAGGAAAGTGGCAAGAAATAACCGATTTTGATTTTACCAACCTCATCCGTGTAAACATGAAAAATAGTAAGAACAGATTTTTATTCTCTTTTTTTAAACACGGAGAGAATTTCATAATATTTTGATTCTACAAAATCTAATTACTTTGTATTACAGTGTAAAGGTACCTTAACTAACAACCGAACAAAAAGTATTGATGATGAAAATCGTAGCTGTTTTTCGAAAATGCATTTTACTCGGCTAGTATCGGTAAAAATTTTTTTCAACGAAAATTGTTCACGTTTCTCTTTGAAAGAAAATTTATCAAATTTGATAAAAGAAAAATGTTCGTTTTCATTTAGATGTTTTTTTTTTAATTTTTATTTACTTTAAATTTAGTTTTTTTTATAAAAAACATTTTAAAAGTTTCTTTTATAGAAAACTTTTCACAAATTTGTTTTATGAAAAACTTTTCACATTTTTCAAAAAAAAATTATAAATTTTTTTTTAATTTTCTTTAGACTATCTTAAAAAACAAATTTTTTCCTAGAAATATTATCAACAAAATTTCCTTTTTTTATTATTTTAAATTTTTTTTCCATAGAAAATTTCAAAGAAAATTTCCGATTAAAAAATTTTCTCAAAAATTTCTCCTTCTCTTCAGAAGTTTTTCTATTAAAAAGTTTTCACAAAAATTTTTCCAAAAAACTTTTTACAAAAACTTTCTTTTATAAAAAATTTATCATAAAAATTTCGTTTTTAATTTATCTTTAAAAAATTTTGTTTTATAGAAAATTTCTCAGAAATTTTTTATAGAAATTTTTTTTAATAAAAAGTTTTCACAAATTTTTTTATACAAAATTATATACAAAAATTTCTTTAGACAGTTTTTAAAATAAAAATTTTTTGATTAACAATTTACATATAACAAAATTTTCGTTTTTTAAATATTTTCTCAGAAAAAATTTTTTCTTTACAAAATTTCCCAAGAATAATTTTTTCTATAAATTTTTTTTCTTTTATAAAAAATCTAACCGTAAAATTTTTTTAATGAAAAATTTTCAGAAGAGTTTTTTTAATGAATATTTTCCAAATGAGTTTAAAAAAAAAAATGTATACAAAATTTTTTACAAAAATGTCTAGACAATTTTTGAAATACAAATTTTTTGGTAAAAAATTTATAACAAAAATTTCGTTTATTTAATATTTATTTTAAATCTTCTTTCTTTTTTAGAAAAAATTTTTTCTATAGAAAATTTTCCAAGAATAATTTTTTCTATACAATTTTTTTTTCTTTTATAAAAAAAATAACAGTAAATTTTTTAATTAAAAATTTTCAGAAGAGTTTTTTTTGAAATGAATATTTTCCAAACGAGCTAGTTTTTGGTTGAATTTTTTAGATATATTTTTTAAAATTTTTCTAAAAACTTGATTTTTTTTGAAAATATGTCAAAAACGATTATTTTATTAAAATTTCAACAAAAAAATTCGAATAGAAAATTTTTCAGAAAAAAAATTTTTTTTAATTTTTTTTATAATATTTTTCAGAAAAATTTCCAAAAATTTTTTTATATGTATTTTTTAAAATATTTGAAAAATTTTCTTATACAGTAAATTTTACATTCATTTCTTTTAAAGAAAACTTTAGAAATTTATTTTATAAACAAATTTTAAAATATCCGTTTCACGAAAAAATTATCAAAAAATTTTGTAGAGAAAGTTTTGTCCATCGAAAATCCTTTAGTATTTTTAGAGAATTTTTCAAAATTTTCTTTATAAAAAATTTTTGAAAATTTTTTGAACATCTGTTTTATATACAAAAATATTTGATAGTTATTATTCCTGTTTATTTTGGTATGTATTTAAAAAAATGTAAGCCAGAGCTAGTTCTTTGAAAATTTATAATAAATGTTTGTTAAAATCTAATGGCGACATTATGTAAGGACCAAAGAAATGCATATGGACTTAAACAAATAAAAACTCCTATTAGACGCCTTAAAATTAAATTAGATAAGTGTTAATGTTAGCGAAAAAAACTTCGATTTAAGTCCTAATTTAAAATAAAATTTAAAAAACTCTGTGAAAGTTATTTTTACACTAAACTGTTGTTAAAATTTAACATTTTTTGTTTTTTTTTAAACTTTACAAATTATTTGATTAAACAAAATCTTGCAAATAAAAATGCATTTCTTTTAAATGAAAATTGAATTCATTACCACAACCGACAGATATTTTATTTTAACACATTCTGATTTTAAATATTTTATTCCTCTTTTGTTAAGGAAAAAAGTTAATGCCAAACTGTTTGCAACAAAAGGCGTGTGAGTGGAAAAACTAAACTAAATATCACATTAGACTGGTTCAAGGAAATGAGTTTAAAAATCTGTATTTTTAAACAAGAAAATAGTTGTTGTCAATACTTTGGTAGACCAGTCTAATATTTAAATACACCAGACAGACAACCGCGACCAAACAAAAATCCTGGCAAATGCCAATCAGCGAAGAGGAAAATTTTTTCATTAAATTAAAAAAAATCTGCAAAAGAAAATCGCGTCGACAATTGCCAAACTATTAGATGATAATGTCAAATGGCAGTAAAAAAAAAATTGTCTTAAGAAGGACTTAAATGAACAAAAACGTGTAAAGGCTACAAAGGAGCAGGTTTAAAACTACATACTCACCTACAAGAACACGTGTTGGTTATACTAAAATAAGCATGAATATAAATGTAAAGTAAATAAGCTGCCAGCCAACTGCAAAAATAAACGTTTTTACTTTTGGTATATAAAAAAATTTATAAACGATACTGTTTGAAATTAACCCTTAGAAGGCTTAAGGGGGAGTTTAGTCAATATTTAATTTATTTTTTTTTTTTTTTGATTATTTAAAAACTTAACAACTGTTTTGAAAAAAAAAATACGATCAAGTAATTTTAGCGGTTACATGAAAAATGAAAGAGGATTTGTATTTAACTACGATGAAATTACGATCCAATAACTACAGATTACAGCTAACAGTACAGGTTTGGGAAGCGTTCCAAGTGGCCGATTTAAAACACAACACCAATTGCATGCGAAGCTGCTTGTTTTTGTTCCCTTAAATTGTTGCCTTTGTCCTTAAACTAATTATATGTAAACCAAATGAGAATTATAAGAGGTCTGTCTGTGTAAAGATCCATTAAGTCTCCTATTTAACACTTAGCGATTTAACCGTAGCAAAGGTCCAAACGCCCTCCAAAATCCCAACAAAATCCTAATCGGGGGTTTTTAAAAACAGCACTCTAACCCTGCAAATGTTATCATAATCGGCATGTGTCTAACTTCCTCAGTCTCATCGCCACACGGGCAAGCCGAAGTCGCAAGAAGGGTACTCTGATGCAAGAAAACACTGAGAGAGCCACGTACCATCAACAAACAAAGTAAGAAATGATAGGGCTTTCGTGACTTGAAAAAAATTATAGCACGGAGTGTCACTTCCAGGTCAAGGAGTGCTACACCTACCAAGGCCTAAAAAGTTGAAACTGTACGGCATACATGCCAGCATAGCAATCCTCCGGGCTTATTAGGCAACAGTAACTTTTACGATGTGTCCTACCTTAGCCATAACAACACAGTCAAATTGTCCCTCAATAACTCATGGTTATTCCCCGAGGTTTGACCTAAATTGCATATCGAGGACTAACGTCACCAGACCAAATAAGCGGAGATCGACCGCGGAAACCCGAGACCGCCCTACCTTTAACCATAATAAACAGGTAGCCCGCATGCACGCTTACCTTGAATAAACGCTCAAATGACCACAACAGAGGACGCGAGAGACGCTACTTTAACCCGTGTCACGGACGCCTAACATACAAGCCTTCATCAAAGTAGCTATTCTAAAGAACCAGCTCGCAAAAATCTACCCCGCCCAAACTCTCTAGGACACCATCGCAGTAGAAAAAATGACAAACATACCAAGGATATGGCTGTCGGGATACTAACACTACCACGCACATGCTGCCACGCCTTCTCAATACTCTTACCTTCCCTGAAGCCAAACTGGAATTTAAAAGGACTCTTATTGTTGAATTGCCGCAGTTGATATACCATGATCCTTTCCAGCACTTTGCCAAGCCCTGACAGAAGGCTGATGCCACGATAAGATCAAGAATAACTTCTCTTTTTTTAAGGAGACTTGGGGAAGACAACAGCACGAGCTACCTTCCACGCCTCGAAAAAACGGCCTTAACTAATACACTTTCAAATAACTAATTTTTAATACTCCCGCAAGAGATACTGTTTATAATCTCGGATTTTTAAGGCAGTGCGGATCTGTCAACCCCACATAACGGGGTGTGCCAACCACCTCCGATGCTGAAAGAGAACCATTTTAGAAGTTTTAACGTACTTAGATTCTCTCCAAGTCGTAGTGTCACCAACCAGGAAGTATCGCGCGTCTGCTACTCTAACCCTATCAATGTAATCTACGCATTTACCGTACCCAAAGGGTCACATACAAAGCTTTTCGTACGTCTTAAGGCCTGGCCCAAAGGTCAGCTTTTCATTGATCATTGTCTTCGGAGTTGGTATGCCTTGCTTTTTAGAGTAATCTCAGCAGATTCTCGACGTACGTTCGCATCCGACCTGAATAACGGGTCCGCCCTTTCAACTTGCAGCAGCTCGAGATAATGAAACACTTGTTTTGCCGATGTACGGTGCTCAGAAGACGCTTTCAGTACTTGAGCGAGTACTTCGAAAAGAGAGCGCAGTATGACAGTTCATTTGACAATTAACTTATTGAAATATTATAAAGTGTCAAAAACCACCCTAGACGTTTGAGGTAATCTTTGCAGATTTCTTACGGACCTTTGTATTCGATTAAATCACAGGTCCACTTTGTAACCCGTCCGAGACAATAAAACACTGGCTTTGCCGACGCGCGGTATTTAGATGACGCTCTCGGTGCTTTAAAACCTGAGAGCAGTATGACAGTTTATTTGACAGACAGTTCACCCTAACGAAAACTTTTAGGGCTGCAAAAGCTACCTTTTTTAAAAGACTGTTCTAACTAAATTTTTTAAACTAGTTGAAACCAGATTACTATAAGTTTTATATTTTATAAATTTCTGTTTAATCTATCTTTTATAAACATATGAAATCTATGAAAGTCAAATATTAAACATGTTCTTTAAGGGTTAATTGTTGATAATTTCCATTTATGTATATTTCAATATTTATCTTGTTTTTTCTGCTCCTTTTTAATGGAAAAAAATCTAAATGACACCCAAAACGAATAAACACGCTTAGGTAAGCAAAATTTTAGTTTTAGCACTTTTCTAAAGATTTTTTTTACACTTAACACCAAAATAGCATTTAACTATAGAAAATATCTGGCGAAATTTAAATAATTTTTAAATAAAAAGTTCGAGATTTAAGTTAAAGAAAAGGAAAGTTAAGAAAAACAGACAGCACTCGTGATGAAAGAAAACGTTTTATGTTAAAGCATTCCACTGACACTAAATCGAGTTAAAATATTATGAGTTTTTTTGCGCCCTCTAGTTTTTAAATAAATCTAAAACTTAACTTAATCTAAACTGTGTTGCAAAAAAAAACGATTTTATTCTACGCTTTTTTATTTAAAATTTTTAACCAAAAAAGAAACCTGACGCAGAGGTACAATCATCAATCAAAATCTGTCATCAAATCAAAGGTGAAATGGGAGTTGAGCTGTAAAAACAGTTATGATTTAACAGCAGCTGTTAAACAGTTTATTTACAAAAAGATAATTTTTTTTATTTTCAACAGACAAGACAGTCAATAAAACATTTTTTTATATATTGAACCCATTTTTGTTATTTGATAATTTTATGACAAACAATGACAGCCATGATTAAATCATCAATTCATTTTCCAATTTTTCTTAAGGCAATATCTGAAGTAGGAATGTTAGAATATTGTATGTGATTTTTCGCTACATTAAGTTGTAGAGGTTAAACTAATGGGGTGTTTTTAACCTTTCCATGATATTTAAAATGAAATTAACTTATTTCTAAAATTTCCTTTTATATTTTATCAGGCTAATTGGTTCAAGTTTTATTGTGATAGGATTTTTGAAGAAATAATTTGAAAAAGTTTAGTTTTCCGACACTAGCCGAGTGGAATGTATTTTCAGAGCCCGCTACAACTCCTCATCAGCACTCTTTGTTCGGTACTGAGCATTGGTAGTAAATATCTTCTATTTAACTCAAGTGTTAATTGAAATTTGAATACGGAAATACTAATTTGTATTTTACATATACTCTCATTAACAATTGTTAGTTCTTGGGTTAGAACGAAATTTACGGCCTGCCATTTTTTACATCATGGCAACACCTTTTCTTTTATTTATTCTTCATCTCATCACTTTATGTTTTGCCTTATTCATCTCTAATTAGATGAGTATGAAGGCAGCATGCTTTTGCATGCATTAGTTTTGTCTCGCTTTTTGTTATATTTTTAAATTTTAATTTGCTGATCATCAGTCGTCAGCGAACTGTTGAACATATTTTTAACATTGCGGACGTATTTTTCTTATTACACCATGCCTAGTGTTATTTTTAATATTTATTTTTTAGCGTATTTTGAACAATTTTTATTTCTAAAATTTCCTATTATATTTTATCAGGCTAATTGGTTCAAATTTTATTGTGATAAGATTTTTGAAGAAATAATTTGAAAAAGTTTAGTTTTCCGACACTAGCCGAGTGGAATGCATTTTCAGAGCCCGCTACAACTCCTCATCAGCACTCTTTGTTCGGTACTGAGCATTGAAATAGTTTTGTATTTGTGTAATTAACAGGGCAACAAAAAACATGATATAAAGAAAGGATTTTATGCGCATAAAATGAGCGATAAAAAGTAAAAAAACATGTTTCAACATATTATAAAAAATATGCTTTAAAAATAAGAATGATAGGAACACAGACTAAAGAATTAGAATAACTGTTTATGGTACTCCTTGCCGTAAGAAAATCTGTAAGAATTATGGATATAATTTTAATTTGCCATACAATTTTCGAATATGGATTGACATCCTTTACACTGACATGAGTTTAAAGAATGTTCTTGCCACCACCTGTGTAAAGAGAAATATGTAGTTAAAGCAGCGTATGAGTTACATAACTTAACAGAGCACTCCTTGGTCTTCATTATCATATGGCCTATATGAGCGACAAAGAAAGACTTGGCCAAATATGCCCAAAATCCTTCAAGGATACCGTAATTTTTCCCAAAGTGAAAATTTCAAAAAATTTTTAAAAATCTTCCAAATACAAAATTTCAATAGAGGAGTTTTTTGTACACGTTTTCCATATGGTAAGATCTGGAAACTAGGATTTTTTTCCTGGTACTAACCAGTTTAATTAAAAGAATTGCAAATAACGGGTTTTTCAACAGGGGTGCTACAAAAGTAGAGCGACAGGGACAGCAGAAGACGCCATATTGCTTGCTGTTCTTTTGACATTTCTCTTCCGTAAGGTTTGCCATTTCATGATGGAAAGATATACGAGCCAAAAAGAAGTATAAATTATTTAAATTTACTATCGAAATTCGGAGTCAGTGGCCTTAACGCTAAGAGCGCTACGTCAAATTTATGGTCGTCATAATCGTCCTAGCAGATCAACTATTAAGTGTCTAGTGGAAAAATTTGAATCCACAGGCACAGTACAAAATGTTTCCGTGCCATGAGACAACGAAGTGCCCGTGGTGTCGAGAATATTGCTGCCGCTGCTGCTTTAGTTGAAGAAAGTCCAAATGTGTCTCTCACAAGTCGTTCTCTAGCGTTGGGCATCTTTGTGACGTCGTTGTGGCGAATTTTGCGAAAAGATCATGGCCTACATCATAACAAGATCAAATTGATGCAAAAACTGAAGCCGCTTGACCACCAGAAGCGTCGTATGTTGGTGAATTGGGCTGAGCAACAACTTGAAAATGATTTGGATTTTCGTCGAAAAATCATCTTCAGCTATGAGGCTTATTTCTGGCTGAATGGCGTCAATAAACATAATATGCGTTATTGTTTATGCAGCAGTCCACACGTACTCCATGAGTCAACATTGCATCCCAAAAAATTACGGTGTGGTGTGGTTTATGGACCGGCGGCGTCATTTGGCCGTTCTTCTTTCGTGATTATCAAGACCGGCACGTCACTGTGAATGGGAATCGGTACCGTTCAATGATAACCGAATATTTTTTGCCCCAATTAGATGATATGGACTTGAAAGACATGTGGTTCCAACACAGCTTGTGTGTTCTCAAAACCAAGTTTGGAGAACGTGTTATCTCACGAAATGATCCAGCCTCCGTCGTGCGATTTGACGCCTTTAGACTATTTCCTGTGGGGCTACGTCAAGTCTATGGTCTATGCTAACAAGCCAGCGACGATTGATGAACTTCGTTCGAATATAGAACGTAAAACTGCAGCAGTATCGGCCGATTTATGCTTGAAAATTGTCGAAAATTTAGTTCAGCACCTGGACTTCTACAAGCGTGCCCGTGGTGGCCATGCAAAAGAAATCGAGTTCCATACATAGTGACAGTGAATGTGCTTTTACAAAAATTAAGAATTTCATTGATATCCAAAACCGTTTTTATTTTGTTTAAAATAACTTTTGTAGCGCTCTTATTGAAAAATCCATTATCAGCTCTGTTAAATGCGTAACATGGCTATGTTAACTCCAAAATTGGCTTTGATAAAAATGTTGGTTTTTGTCTTTGCTAGTTACATACGTATTTCTCTTCACACACGTCCTGTTACCCCGTTTTAAGATTTGGAATTTACCATTTCTGTAGTAAGTGTTAAAGCGAGTTCAACTGATGATTTTCTTAAGTGTATTGTTCTTTTTTTCCTTTTTTTTTAATTTTAACCTGGAGCAACTAAATTTGTTTCAAATAATTTCTTTTGTTTTTTAAAATACAACCTTCTACGGTTTAGTTAAGATTTTTTTAATCAGTTTTTGTTTAAGGCGCCTTTACATGGCCAAAAAATTTTGTAGAATAATAAAGAAATCATATCATGTAAGAGCATAATGTAATGAGTAGGAGCGAATACGCAGACCAAATTTGACAAGTGCTAGGTAAATGTTGCTTTTTCAAAACATTTTAGAAACTTACGTATTCTTATTACATCAGAGATGTGAAACATTGGTAGCACGAACAACATTTAGGGGATTCACAAGGTGTTCTATTTGTCCTATTGTCATAAAATTTCCACAATGGTTTAAAAACATTTGCAAACTATTAGACCCTCGGCGCAGGTGTATTTGGAGTTGTTGTGACATTTTAACAAGCATATTTTTAAGAACTATTTTTGTATAAAAGTCAACAAAACCATTGTGAAATTTTATAACAATATGACAATAGGACATAATAGGACACCTTGTGAATCCCTTAATTATTTTTGTAAATATTGTAAAACTTAAACTATAACGGTAAGAACAAAAGAAAAAAAGCTATAAAAACAGCTTTTAAATCTTACCAACACCAATCATGTAAACATAAAAAATTCGTAAAACTTACTTTTTTTCTCTTCTCTTAAACACGAAGAGAATTTCATAATATTTTGATTCTACAAAGCCTAAATATATTGTATTAACATGTTAAGCCACCTTTTAAAGTACTTATTATTATATTAAAAAAGAAACTGAAAAAGATTTAATAAATTAATTAAACTTGAGTGGAGGTTTTTTCTCTAACAAGGAATAGAAACCTGGAAAGGTTTACGTTTTTTTCTTGAAAGTCCCAAGAGATTGGGGATTGTCATTATAAACCTTTTTTTTTGAGGTAGCCTTATAAAAAATCCATGGAAGTTAGATCAGGCGACTTCGGTGTCCATGGGATGTCCCCAAAGCGACTGATCAGTTTTTGGGGGAAATTTTCCCGAAACAAATTAATCGAAGCTCTGGCTGTGTGCGCAGTCGCCCCATCCTGTTGAAACCATGCGTTTAAAGAGTACCATGTATGAGCTCACATGTTTGGAAAAAAGAATTTCGTACTTATGCGTCGATAATTTTCACCGTTGACATTCATCGCCTGGCCTTGAGAATTTAAAAAAAAATACCCAAATTATCTCATATAAGGCACACCAAACAGTTATCCTGGGACAATGCAATGGTTTCAATGTTTTAATCGAGGGTTGCGGGTTCTTGGAGACAAGCAATGGCAGTTTTGCTTTTAAACATGGCCGCTTAAGTGAATATGAGCCTCGTCGCTCCAAAAAACTAGGTTTACAGTGCGAAAATGCTCCAACGTCGTTTAACAAAAATTTTTGCATAAATCGAAGTCACATTCTTTCAGTTTTCGAACGATTTGAATTTTAAAAGGATGGAACTTTAGATAATTTTTTTAAAATTTCATGAATAATTGCTCTTGGAAGTCCCAGCGAAGCTGCTCTTTTCCGTATTGAAAGCCGCGGATTTCTACGTAAACTGTTTTCAACCAGTTCAATGTTTTTGGGAGTCTTTGTATATGGACTGGGCCCTGGCCGTGATACATCCACGAACGAATTAAATTTACATTCGGTCCAGAACGTATTACGTAAGAATCATTACTCTTAAAAAATATCTCCACAGCGAACGCGCTGTGCTCACTCGACCACTGCGACATCGTGACTAACAAATCTCCACAATCGATAATTCCAACGGCACCCCCCTCCCTCCGCACCGTTTATTACTTTTTGAAATTATCGTATTCAAAAATATAAATTTGCCACCAGACACCCTGTATACGTATTTCGTAATGACACTAATATGTCAAAAGTAAATGTGAAAATTAATGGTGAAACAGGACCAATTTTCACAAAAAGCACAATATATTTTTAACGTATTAAAACAATCGTAAATTGTGTAATTTAAAACAGATATTTATTCTTTCAGTAAACCGGATATTAAGTTTTTGCTAGAAAACTATAAAAGCAAAGGTTTGGCAGACTTTCTCTTAAAAAAAATATGTTTAAACATTAAGTAATATTGACTTACAAAAGTAACTTTAAAGTAACTTTTAGCAGTTTGATACAAATCGATTTTCCAAATTGTCACGCAAGTTTTCAATTAATAATTTCGTTTCCTTTGCAAAAAAAAAATAATAATAAAAATAAAAATCAATTGGCCTTCACTTGCACATTTAAAAATTTATACAAGTGGGAGTATATATTTACGTAGATAAACAGAAAATGTTTTTAAAATTATTTTATCTTTACCATACCATAGGGATAACCAGTGACTAACGACGGCCACAATTATTCTTACCATTTTCTTCTTATCAAACAGGTTTTGGCCTAAAATTTTGTTGTTTTTTTTTTTAAGTTTAAAAAATTGGCCATAAATGTGCAAATTACTTTGGCAGCGTTAAAGTTCTTTTTAGTATTTGTAAAGCCGTTTGTTAAAAATATTCTGTGCCCCCCCTTGGCAACCAAATATCCTTAAAAATAAGGACTTTGGGATTGTAGACTTTCAAAAATAAAGCAAACAATAAATAATTGAAAATTTTTTATAAATTAAATTAATAACTATAAGCCAATTTGTTGGAAATTTGTTTATACATTCAGAGCTTAGGAAAAGTTTAAAGTATTATAAACTTTAATCCAAAACACAATTTTATTTAAGGAGTTGAATATAATTATTTAATATGAAAATTAAATAAATTTAATTCAAATTACCAATTTCAGTTTTCTTATACCTCCTACACCCTTCTAATGGAAAAGTGTGTTTGTTTTAACTTAAGATAATAAAAATCTTTCCTAACGATGCTATTTACCTTTTTATTTCTAGTAATTAACATAAATTTTAACTTTTACCCAGGATGCAACAGAAAACTTAACACTTATCTTATTAATTTCATTATTAAGTTGTCCAAATTAGTTTTTCCCAAAAACTGAAACAAGTAAATTTTCATGTTTCATTTTTTTTTTGTTTAAGTTTCCCAAACTTTTTCATGTTATATTTGCACATGGCACGGTGCAAAATGATCTTTAAAAATTTCAGTTCATTTGTCGTTGACAAAAAAAGGAATAAAAAAAGATTAACCCCCCCTACTGTATAATATACGATAATAAAAAAGCGTTTTATTCCATCTGAGAGATGGATGATGCCTGACCGTTAGTCAAGTGTTGCCGAAGAGACTTTTAATGCAAAAAAGCATAGTGCATATGGAAATGTAAACTTCGTCCTTTCTTTGTTACATGTAAGTTAAGAAGGTGATGTTAACAGCCAAAATTTAGTTCTAACCTTTCAAAAAGAAATATAATCAGGCGCGGATCTAGGGGGGAGGAAAACAGGAAATTTACCCCCCCCCCAAACAGTTAAAACTTCATATTTGATTTAATAAAAAAAAAATATTGGTAGCCATGAAACAAACTTTTCATATATTTTACTAAGCAAATGTATTGCATATTCAAAGCAGCTGTTTCGTTTGGAAAAATGTTTTTGAAGACACAAGAAAACTTTCATCTTCAGGTGGGAAATCAATCTTCAACATTTTTTGTCTGTTATAAAAACTATAATTTCCCTCGGAAGGAATAGTATACCTCTTCGTGGACAACGGGATGACAGTTGTTTGCTATCTTATGAAAATGTAAGCTCGGAAGGTATTTTTCGTTCACTTCTGCGATTTGGTATAGATGCCGGAGATAACATTTTAGGCCACCGTTTCCAAGTTTCCCCTTTAGATGATTCGTATATATTGAAAATAATTCAAACTGAATTAAAAAATGAGTTTCCATAATCTTATTTTAGAAATTATACTAAAAAATATTGTTACGGAGTTAAATGTTGACTGGGTATGTAAATGTTGACTGGGTATGTAACATGATGTTGTGGGGCGATTGTTGTCTGCGCTAAGAAGTTATTTAAATGTAACTGCCATTCGCTAGAAAGTTCTAGCATGTTTTTGAACCTTGTGGAACATTACAGCGTATTACCAACCACCATAAATAGTCGAGCAACACGAATGCCGCAAGCAGCTTAAGTTTAACCGTTGAGTTGAATAAGTAAACATTCAAAAGTGCTAAATAATAAAGGTGAATAACTTTAAGTGTTTTAAAGAAGATTGTAAATAGGTATACGACAGTGTGTTTAAATAAATAAATATTTTGTATTTATAAAATAAAATTTCAAGTGTTTATTTTTACTTTGGCAATAAAAGAGAACCCCGGTTTATTTAAAGCAAATAAACCAACGTTTATAAAAGGTATAAACGTAACAATATTTATGACGCTTAATATTATTCGATTATTTTTTGAAGAAACCACTAATTTATCAGGAAAAAAAAAAACCAAACTTCTTTAGCTTTAAGGTATTCAAACGTAAACGAAAAGTAAGCAAAGGACGAATTTATCGGCTTTATCGACGCATTTAAAAAGGCTTTAAATGGTATTGGCGATGACGTGTCAACGCGTTTTTACACTATTATCAGTCGTTTTAAGAGCTTTGAAAAAACGTTGATCTTGAATTTGAAAATCGTGTAGAGATTGGAACTGAAGGGTGTCCTTTGATGTCGACAGAAAATGGAGCAGAAAATTATTTGTTAAAGAAACCAGAAAATTTTTTAAAAACATTATCCTAAGCTTAATGTAGTTTTTCTGAAATATCCAGGTACAAAGTTGTCTCCATTATGCGAAACATGATGGGTAGATCGATTCAATTCTATAATTTGCAATAGGAATATAGCACATTATAGAGGCATTGGAAAGGATATCCGAGTGGAAAGATAGGGATACGTCTTAAAAAGCCTTATTATTAAGAACTTCTCTGAGCACTTTCTAATCTATTTGCAGATTACATATTCTTAATGATTTACTTACTGTCACACAGCCGTTTAGTGTAATTCTACAAAAGCAGAAAATAGATTTACAAAAAGATTCCATTTTTATAAAAACCCCTGATTGTGTCTTAAGACCCAACGGAATGAAGCCCAAACACAATTTAAAAATATTTTTGAAGAGCCAAAAAATATTTGCGGTGGTATGAGAATTTAAGTTAAAAAGTCTTGATTTGAAAGAAAAAATCATTTTGAAGATGTAGAAGTATACTACCGCAAAGAGGGCTACATACTCTTAGCCCTCAACTTGCAAATTTATTAAAATTTAAAAAAATTAATAAAAAAAACGAAATTAAAGGATGAGAAACAAAAATGGAAAATTTATTAAGACCGCCCAGACAATAATACAGATGATTAAGCAAGGTGTGACCCAGATATTTCACCAAATTTGTGAAAAATATTCATAAATTTTGTTTTAATGCCGATCAGTAATGCTACTGCTGAAAGTTCATTTTCCACCCTTGTCCTTCCTTATTAAAACATGGCTGAAATCAACCACAATAGAGGACAGGCTTAATGGCTTAGCACTGTTGCATATACAATAATCAAATTAAAATTGACGCAAATGTCATGCTTGACAAATTTGCTTCAACAGCAAACCATAAACAATTAATTTAATAAAAAAGTTTTTTTGGCCTTTTATGTAATTTTAATTATTTTAAATGAATAAAACTTTTTTTGTTGAGTTTTTGTTTTAAAAAACCGCTAAAAGCTAGTTTTTCAGTTGTGTGCTCAAGCTTGAGCTGGATCCGCATCTAAACATAATCATATAAATTTTTTCTAAAGTTGGGAATCACTGCTCACTGTTATACTCTTTCTTAGGATTAAAAATGGTAAACTTAATAAGTTTCTTTTGCTGAGTTCCAATTATGCTCAAATAATTGTTGCATTAGCCAGCCAAAAAGCAACAACTCTTAAATAGCAAATTGTCTTCTGTCGGAGTCGTTACAAACTTGTTACTAGTGGAAATGGCGAGTAAGTAATTCTTGAAAAGACTTTATGCAAATTTAACAGCTTCTCGCATACGGCAGCAAAAAAAAATAATTAAAATCTCATAAGAAATATATTAAGACCACAATTTAGTTGCTTAATGACAATGGCCACGGCGACGTTGGCAGATGAAGAAGACTGACTGACGTTTAAACAGATTAAAATAATATTAAGGAGTGCAGAAAGAAGACATACGCTTGAAAACTTACTAACGCTTGTTGTCTACATAAGGTAAAATTAATATTCATTTTTGTTAAAATTAAACTGGAAACTTTAATAATTGAAACTTGATAAAGTTTAAAATTAAGAGCATATTTTGTTCTCTACACCACATAAAATTAACGCTAAGCGAAATATTCGGAGTGTGCATCGAAAATAGTTTTAATCGAAGTTTTCTTTCTTTTGAGTTAATTTTTCAAATGCTAGTTACACCTTTTTTTAAATTAAGATAGCATATTTTACTTACTTCGTTTTTCTAATAGATCCAGCAAATTATAATTTGAACTTACCTAAAAAAAAAAAGAAAAAAATATTTATTAAATTTTTAGATCTAAATTCAAAACAAAAGACAAAATTTTTACTATTAAAAAGTATATTTTAAAAAAATTTTTTTAATTAAAAAATTTTATTTTATTTGTAGATTTCCATTTTCATTTTGTTAAGATGAATTTTCGAGACCTGCTACAGTTATTCGACAGCACTTTTCGATTGTTACTAAAAGTTCTTTGAAACCCGTATAAACAAATTTGTTTTATTCCTTTGGATTTTTAACTGTTTATATATGAAATTTTTTAGCATATGCTATTTTTATTCCCTTGATGGAAATGAAGGCAAGCATGCTTTTGCATGCATATACCTCGCTTCTGTTGTTATCTGTTCTTGATAAGTTTAATAATGTTTGAACCTTTAACAACTTTTAAAAGGTATTTTTAAAAGTGCCGATAAAAAAGAAATGTATAAAAAAGAAAAATTTTGAGGAGAACTTAATGTTTCAGGCGTCACACAATTTAATTATCTCAAATAAAATAAGCCTTTGAAATTAAAATAATCTAAAACAGCGAAAGCAATATATATGTATACGATAATATTACTAACTTGGCCTTTCTAAAATATGCAAAAGGCAAATTAAAATATATAAAAAATTAAATTAAACATTTCACATGCATTTTTGAGACAAAATAAATTTTTAAGAAATATTTATTTTAACACGATGGAAACTTATGTCGCCTTACAAATGTCACGTTCGCAGTCATACACTTATCTAATAAAAAATGAAATGAAATAAAATATCTTAAATAAGTATGTATATCCTTTTACAAAGCCGTATTAGTCTTTTTTGATATAAAAAAAGTTTTATTTTATTCGTTTTTTCTAAATGCAGTCAGAGGTAACATTCATTGTTTTGTAGCGTTCGCGTCCGCATACATATTTATTGCTCATATTTATATAAGAAACAAAAAATTTTAAGATAAATGTTTTGCGTTTTTTATATTTTTTTTTAAATGCTTAAAAACTAATATTAGAAAAAGTTTCAAGTTTCCTTATATATTTATGTTACTTAAAAGAAACAGAAAAAAAATTTCGTCTTAGTTTAGGTGGTAGCACCCTAACAAACCGATGACCGTTAGTTAAACCCTAGTTTTTCAACAAGTTAAGTTTTGTTATTAAAAAAATTTTTAAAAAATAACTGCTTTTAGGTTGAAAGAAAAACAAAATTCTGGCAGATTTCTTTTAAAATTCTGTCAGATTATGGTTTGACATGTAGGCTATGAATTTCCTAAGACAGATTTTGTGGCAACCACCGCATATGTTTTGCTATCCGAAGTCTAACAGAACTCGTAAGAAAATCGTTCAATTTGGCCGATGTTTCTGACAGATATTGGTACACTGTCTCTAGTCGGGCTTCTTTCAGGCAGAATTTTTTTAGGAATCGTTACATTAATTCAAATTAAATTAATACTGTTTTCGTATTTTTATTTTGATTTATATATATTTTGTCAGATAAAATTTAAAATTTTTGATTTTTTTGTAAGAAGCAATATTTCTTGACTTCGATCTTCCTCTGTACCTGGCGTGGGTGTTATACATCTGTGCAAATGTTTGTGACGCCCAAAAATGATGGTCTGATATCACCTTTAATTTAACTTATCGACGTAGGATCACTTTCTGAGTCGATTACAGAAAGTCCGTTCATTCATCCCTTCGTTTATTCGTCCGTCTGTCTAGCAAGGTGTATTTTTTTTAATCAAAAATAAATGAATTTCGTCCCAAATATGTGTTTTGGTATAGGAATCAAGCTGTTCAAAACTAAAGGCGATCGAAAAATTTTTTCACATAGCACTGATACTCATGTCCTTTCCCAGGAATAGGCCTTTTAACCTTTCACCGCCCCCATTAATCAAAATTAGAATTTATTTATTTTTTCTGCCAAGAAAATTATTAATTTGGGTCCCTAAAATATTTTTTACTTCCAGAACAAGTTTTTTTACTTAAAAAAACAGTTTAACGTTGGAGAGAAATAAAAGATAAAAACCGACTAAATTTCCTAAAAAGCTACTTGAGCTGTAATACTAGGTTCAGACATGGACCTTAATTGAGCAATTTACAGACTAAATTGAGCTCAATTTACCATCAAGATTTCAATTAATAAATTGAGCAATTAGTAGAAAATTGCTTCACTAATTGAGATAAACTCGAAGTGCAACCCTGCTGATTTAATAAGGACTGTGCTCAGTTAGTATAAAAGCTTGAAAGATTTCATTTTGTATGCCATGGTGGAATAATAAAAATTTATCATGTATTTTGTTGTTGGTTCTGGCTAAGTTTACAAAAATTATGTTATCACACATACGTTAAACACAACCATAATTTAACATAAACAAATTGCCAATCTAAGCTAGAAAACATATGGCGTAAATAAAAGGAAGCTGATCAGTTGCTCCTACCTTGTCATGTGTACCTTAAAAACCAAAATAAGCCTAATTAAGTATATGTGAACAGAAAACTTAACTGCTCAATTTACTTTAAATTGTTTCAATTTTTGATGTATGTTTGAACATGGTATAAGCCATATGAAGGACGAACAGCTTTAAAAGCACTTAAACTTTTATTAAAGACGGCTGTTGTAATTTTTATATGCGCAAGGTTTGCCTTTATATTTTTTGCTACTCCAGCAAGTAAAAAAATAGCACGCTCTTTCAAAAAAGGATATGAGGAAACCGAGAGCTCAAAGTAAACAAAAGCAGCGACAGAAATTTTTATTAAGGTTACTTTTTTAAATCTCATTTACCTAGTTCCTAACTAAAAAAAATTTTGCGCCACCAGAGAGAAATTCTTTAGCTTTTAATTCTAAACCTTTTTTTAAATCTGGCAACGTCTAAACGATAAACAATTAAAGTCAAATGCACAATGATATATCAATAAAAAGTTCATGATTGAAAATATCATTATTTATAGATATGTAAGTAACTTTCAATAACCCTTTAATATCAATTAAATATTTAATTGTTTCAATTAAACTTAATATGAAAAAATACTTAAATTTCTAATAAAAATTAAAGCTAATAGTATTTATTTCTGTTTGTATGTATGTATTTTAAAAACAAAAATAGTAATAAAAATAAAGTGAATTTTCTCCAGCGGCACAACAACAACAACAAATATTCCATTTTCCCACTACTTTGAATTGGACCATTAATTTTGATTTGGTTAGTTTTTGTGTTAGTTACCCGGGAAATTATACACATTAAAAATGCTAGACTAAGTAGAAGACTCACTAGACAGACAATGATACTACATATAGTATAACAAAACAGACGTGAGCCAGCCAAGAAATACTCTGGGAACCTCATAAAATCCAGCTTTTACGAGTTGTTGCCAAACAAAACTAAAGGTTATTTTTTTTTTCGTTGTCTAAAACATCAACATATAGACAAAATACCAAATAGACGCAAGGACAGACAGACAGACAGATACTTGTTATTAAACTAACAACAGCCAAAAACTATAGAAAATTTCATAGAGCCATAGTGATGACGATGATGGCTCTGAGGAGTTAGAGGGGATAAGTGTTAAAGTGTGTCTAAAATGTTGTGAGGGAATCCATAGAAATGAAAGGATATTCCCACGTTTTATGCAGGATATACTTTTCCTTTTTTTTTGTTTGTTTTTTGGCAAATTATGCATGTAATAAAACCGGTGAACTCAACAGTGTACTCAAACACTTCCTTTTTCGTTATTTCGTGTGTTGTTGCTAGTAAATTTAGCAAAAACAATTTCCACGCCCCAAATTTAATGTAACTAAATGCATTAAACATAAAACATTCTTTCTGGCTTTAACAATTGCCACAAGTAACACATACATTGAGGAGGGGAAGGAGCTCAATAACACTTTTCATTAGAAATACTCTGGTAAAGGAGTAGAAGGACTGAAATAAAGATCTCATGAATAACAAACAAGCAAAAGCAAACATTCAACAGTGCATGCAGAGACAACGAAACATTTGTATAAATAAATAAAAATTATTTTAACTACTAAAAGCGAATAAGTATTAGAGTATATTAAACTACAAACTTTTTATCTAGACTTTATTTATTCCTCCCCCATTTTACCATGACTTCTGCCAAGCCATAATGATGAGTGCAACGACATTGCAACGAGTAAAGGAATTGCAGTTTAGTAAAAAATCTAGCGGAAAATATATTTATTAGACGTATAAAATATGGCTAAAAGTTTAAGTGTAACGTTATTATTCAGACAGAAGCTCTTCCCTTTAACCATCAAACGAATAGTTGATTTTTAACAGTGATGGGCAATAAATATTTTAAAATGTTATAAAAGCATAAAAAATTAAAGTCTTAAGGAAATGCGTATAATTTTATTTTTAAAAATTTTACGAAGCACTTTGACTTGCCACAAGATAAAACTTATGTGTCGATTATGTACCACTATCAATGCAATTATAGTCCTGAATTCCTGGGTTTCTATTTTTGAAAATGTGCAAAAATGTAACAGTCAAAATTTAAAAACAAAAACTACTTAAAATTCGAGACCGGACTTCTTGTCCATTTATTTGGTTTCCGACGTTATTAGAGTTTATAGCCCTTTCTTTCATATTTCTATCCGCATCTCAAAACAAATAATAAAGTGCAGGGTGTCTGGTGGCAGAATAATATTTTCAAACTTAAATAAAAAACTTAAGAATTGACACAAAATTTTTTTAAGAGCATTAAACAATAGAATAGGAATGCGTCAGGTTAAACACACTGTTCAAAACGGAGCCTTCTCTTCTGCGTCACACGCTGCAGTAAACTTGGTTTAATTGAGCTGATTTTTCGATGAATATTTTCCGTTAAGACTACAAGAGATTAGGGATTGTCATTATAAGCCCTCTCTTTGAGAAAGCCCCTTAAAAAAATCAATGGCAGTTAGATCGGACGACCTCGGTGGCCATGGGATGTCACCAAAGCGACTGATCAGTTTTTGGGGAACATTTTTCGGAAGCAAATTCATCTTAGCTTTGGCTCTGTGTGTGTAGTCGCCCTATCCTGTTTAAACCACGTACATATGTGAAGAATACGATGGATGAGCTCGGAGGTTTGGCAAAAAGAAATCCGTAATCATGCGTCGATCGTTTTTACCGTTGACATTCGTCGTCTGGCCTTAAGAATTTCGAAAAAAATGGTCCAAATATCTCATGCGGGGATAAGGCACACCAAACAGTTACCCTAGGGCATTGCAATGGTTTTGATGTTTTAATCGAGAGTTGCGGGTTCTTGTGCACCAGTAACGACAGTTTTACTTGTTGACTTGCCGTTTAAGTGAAAATGAGCCTCGTCGCTCAAAAAAAAATGGGGTTTACAGTGCAAAAACGCTCGAACATCGTTACTCAAAAATGTTTGCGTAAACCAAATTGACTTTCTTTCAGTTCATAAGCGATTTGGACTTTAAAGGGATGGAACTTTAGAACCTTTTTTTAAAATTACATTAATAATCGCTCTTGGAAGTCCCAGAGTCTATGTTTAAAGTCGCGAGTTTTCACGTAAACTGCTTTAAACCAATTCAATGCTTTCGGAAGTCCTTGAAGATCGACTGAGCCCTGGCCATGGGACATTCACAGCCGAAGCAGTTGCGAGGAATCTCTGCACCCACGTACGAATTAAATTTACACTCGGTAAATCACGTAATCGCCGAATACCGAAATTTGAACACAATTGTAGACGAACAATTACGTAAGAATTATTATTCTTAAAAAATGTCTCCACAGTGAACGCGCAATGCTTACTAGACCACTGCGACATCGTGACTGACAAATCCGCACAATCGATAATTTCAACGGCACCACCCTCCCTCCGCACTGTTTATTACTTTTTAAAATAATCGCATTTAAAAATGAAAATTTTCCACCAGACATCCTGTACTTAAAAATATGAAAACCATAATTTGAAAAATTTGTTCTTAAATTCCCTGAAATTTCCCAAAAGGAAATTTTTAAAATAGTTTTTTAATAAAAACCTATTTATGCTTTAAAATATTAAAAAGTAAAATTAAAAATAAAAGTTTTTAGTTTTTTTTTTTAATTTAAAACATTGCAATTAGAAACTGTGTTTTAAAAATTAGTACTTTATTTCCGTAGCTGTTGTAAGCTAAACAACACTTGCAAAATATTTCACCATCCATTTAGCCAACCTTTAAAATATTTCTGTAACTAAAGCTTCAAATCATATATATTAAACACAAGGATGTGTGTAAGTTTATCTTTTGCAAAATATAGAGGTGGAATTTGGTCAATTTTGTCTGAACAGTTGAACGTGTTTAGTGAAAATGACGGAGAATTTAATGTCTGTCTGTCTGTCTGTCTGTCTGTCTGTCTGTCTGTCTGTCTGTCTGTCTGTCTGTCTGTCTGTCTGTCTGTCTGTCTGTCTGTCTGTCTGTCTGTCTGTAAATAATGTATTGTTAAATAATTTACTTGTTTATGGCGCTTAAAATTAAGTTTAATATGAACTTCCTTTTCCTATCTGTCCTCTCCACATAATGCATTGTCTAACAGTTGTTGTTTGTCTTCTTAAATTTCTTTGTTTATACTGTGAGTTTTTAGCGAGATAAATTATAGAAATATTATTCATGTAGTTTTGCATACCCAAGTTAGTTTTAAATTAATGAAATTTTGCTGGAAAATTTTAATTAAGTGAGCAAAAAAACAAAATTTTTAAAGGATTCAGTTTAAGTTGAAAAAAATAATTATTTAAGCGAAAACTTTAAAAATTACCTAAAGATATTAGTTAAAAATTTACAAATATTGATTTTATTCAATTGACAATATTGTTTTATTAATTAAAAATTTTTAAGCCCCCATTTTCTTTATTTTTGGCCAAGTGTTATTATTTAAAAATTTTATCTTTTTTGGTTAGCATTTAAAATAAATAAAAAATACGACAAACAAATTAAAACACATAAACAAAAAATATTGAGCTCCTAAATCTTCTTTTTACTATTTCAGCAGATAGTAAGAATTTGTTTAAAATTGTTAACTTTAACCACTTCCTAACATTTAAGTCGCCTGTATTTCCGTTCATATTTTTTTTTTTTGTTCCAACATAAAAACGTGTCCTGTCATAAGGTCACGTTGAATTTGTAGCAAATGTTGTTAATATGATTACACCTCCTAAATGTATGCTCTGCATGCATATGTATTTAAACTTACGTATGTTTGTCACAAGTAATACTACATACCTTAAGTGGCAGTAGTGTAGTTGTTTACTACATTAGCAAATATGAGTGAGTAAATTTATTTATTCACAGATAACTATGATCTTTACTATTACATTATCATGAGTTAGTAAATATATGTTTTAATACATTTGTCACTTAATATGCTGCTTAAACACATTCTTAACAAATGTTTTAACTGCATTTCGTGTAGTTTTTTTTCAAAATTTTCTTCATGACAAGAATGTCAAGAAATAAACTGAAATTCTTATCATTGAACTAATAACAAAGGGAAAAGCAATTGAACAATTGCTTTAGGAAAGAATAAATAAATGAAAGAAGGATATAAAAAAGGTGCTTAACAATTGTTGCTGATGCAGTTTAAAAGTACTGACAGTTGCAGTTGCAATATTTGAAACCCAGCGAAAAACATAGGGTCAAATCCACGTTAAGGTGCCCGATTTAAGGAAAAATGGATTATTTCTTTATAAAAAAAGTCTATGAATTTACGTCTAAGCGAAAACAAGTAAGAGCACTATTTCCGGCTGTGCCGAATCTTATATACCCTTCACATTGGCCTTTTAATATATCCAGCCATCTTTTCTAGCCGAGTTATTTTGTACTGCAAATAATATATTAAAAATACATTATGCCAGGTTTTAAAGTTCATAGCAATCCTACTTTACGATATAGAAAACTTTACAAAATTTTAACGTTTGTATGTATAATAGAAATAGATGTAAAAGGTTTCAGGTCGAGAGTTATGAAGGTTTTCGACATTATTCGTATTAAAAATTGTAAGTTTTATTAGATGTACTAGTCGCCCTGCTTCTCTCCAACTATTTTTTTTCTAAAATGTATGAGTTATTTGACCATTACTTTTTGTAGAACATTCGAAGTCGATATCTGTTATAGTTTTCGAGATATATTTCATCGAAAATTTCATAAAAATTTTTGATTTTTATGGGAGCTAACCCTTACCCTGCCCCTACCCAAAAAACCTTTTTTCGCAGAGTGTACGTTCTATTGTCCAATCACTTTTTTGTGGAGCATTTGCTGTCGATAGCTGTTATAGTTTCCGAGATATAGCGTATGAAAAAGTTCATAGAAATCGTTAATTTGTATGAGAGCTACCCCTTCCCCTACCACTATACAAAAAAATTTTTATTCAAAATCTAGGGCTTAATGTCCGCTTCCGAGATATAGCGTATCGAAAAAAATCCATCAAAAAAATTTTCTTCGAAGTGCAGGGCTAATTGTCCAATTACCCAGTGCCAAGTTTTGGGGCAAGAATGACTATATTTACTGAGATATATATGGATATATGCATAGATTTTGTCCTAAGAAAAAAGAGTTATCTTGGGTTTTCGCTTATATCTCGGTCAATAGTAAACCGATTTTGCTGATTTTAAATATCGATTGTCTGCAGAATATTCTAACAGTTTAACACCAATGACTGGTCTGCATCTTTTTATTTGACTCCGGAAACTTGATTTCAACAGACGGACAGAGGGGCATGGCTATTACGACTTCCCTATCTATAAGGATCCAAAATATATATACTTTTTGGGGTCGCAAATGGATAATAAAGAATTTACAAACGGAATGACAAACTGATATAAGTATACCCTTAACACTATGCGAAGGGTATAGTGATCGAAATATAAAGAAATTGATTTACACTTTACTTGTATTTATCTCGTAAGAGCTCAAAACGATTACATACTGAATAATCGGCTATTCTTTTTTACGCTTTGATGAAAAAACGTCACACCCGTCACATTTTATGAAAGATTTTTCATTAAGAAAAAATAGTTTTTTCTAGAAATAATTACTCAAATCCGATTAAAAACACTGAGTCATATTCATAATCAATTAAAAATAGACTTTACATTTAAAGTAGTCTTTTTAGTATTTGAAGTCGACTTTAAATTTAAGGTCTATTTTAAATTGTTTATAAATAAATGCAAACTGTACACTACCGTAAAAACCAACAAATGAAACCCGTTCTCAAGAATATTTCACGCAACTTGATCTTAAAGTCAATATTCTCTAAAATTAAAATTTGTAAGGTCACAGTATCTGCTTACTACTAATCGCTTAAAAACATGCCATCCTTGGAAATGATAGCTTTTTTTTCAAACCAAAACTTTGAATTGTTGGAGTTTTAAACAAAAAAGTGATCAAAATCGTTACGCCCGTCACAATGCAATTGCCCATAAAGTATTTGAGCCAAAATCAGTAAATTCAAAATAAAACTATTTTAAGCATAAAAAAAAAATATAATATAATAATTTGAATTTTAAGAATAGTTTTACGTTTTTAAAGTTGATACAAGTTAGTATGTAATACAAAAGAACTACAACTAGATAAATTTCCCATAAAGGACTTTTTGAATTAACATACATATGTACATATATCTAAGCAAACCATTTTTTATATTTAAGTAATTGTCTTATTACTGAATATAGCAATTTTAACAACATTTGATAAATTTTCCTAAATAAATGTCCCATGTATTTTATAAGAAGCTATCTTACCAAAAATTCCCATTAGGGATTTGAAATTTCTCATTTTAACATTTTGTTGTTAATACTTTATGTTAACAACGATTAAAATCTCATAATAAAAAATTTCCCAAAAGGGAAATTTTTCAAAAATCTATTTGGTCCAGGAAAACTACTTTAAGGATCTAAAATATGCCAAAATTTGTGAAAAATTAATGTATTTAAGAACTTCCTAAGTCATAACAGACAGACATAGACAAAAGTGGGCGAATAACGCTCATTTTTAATTATGCGTTATTTGTGTATGGAAATTTTATGTAAAAAATTTCATATCAATTTTTGCATCGGTACGAGATAAATAAATTTTGGCCACCAAAAGGTTAATAAATACATATAGAAACGGGGTAGTAATAAACGTGATCGACCGTGCCCACTTTTCATAAAGTATCAATTGTTAATGCTATATATTCCAAATTTTATTATGATATCAACATCGATAAAATACTTATAAGTATTAATCACATAAAAGTGTAAAAGGTCATTTGGTGGCACATAAGGCAGCGGGCAAAAGTGGGCAGGTACCGCCCCCTTTTTTTGCTTACAATGTATCCCTTGTATATAGACGCAATATGCACCGAATTCCATATTTGTATAAGCATCGAAGCTTACTAGAACAAAAAAAAATTACATAGTGAGAGATGGGGGGTGGAAACAAAATGGACCACGCCTATTTTTGCCATAAACTGTCTCCTTTTCATAGTCCCCATATGTACAAAATTATATTTTGATATCTGCATTGGCACGAGAATTATTCATTTTTAAATTTAAATGTAAAAAGTCACGAACTGACACATGAGGGCGGATCATGCAAATTATGTACCAAATTTCATTTCGATATACGCATGGGTACGAGCTAATAAAGAAAATCATGAAAACTGACACAATAGAGTGTGGGTGGAAAACAACCAGCAGTTTAAAGTTATACGTCCAATAGTTTAACGAGAAATTCTTTAAATATTTAAAAAAAAACCAAAATGAATTATAGTTTAAAACCAAAATTTTGTATAAAATTTAGCTTTCAACAAATTTGAAAAATATAAAAAGCTGTTTTTTAAAACTTTTTACTGGGTTACGATTGCGATTTGTATGTAACTCTTATAATAACAATAATAATATTTGTAATAGTTTTTGCAATAGTTAGAAATGATAGTTGGAGTGTTAATCATAAAGTTAAATAACTTTACTAAATGCACATACACACACTCACACACACACTCATACACACTCCCACACACATACCTAAACACACATAGATTCACACCCGTTAACAACATTTATTCCATTAACTTTTGTACTTTTTTCCTTAAGCAAAATAAAATTTTATTGTCCTCTGGGTGCCGCATTATGTTCCCTAATCTAAAAAATGCATTTTCAACTTCGGATTTGTCGATTCTATATAATTTAATTACAGCGAAACAAATATGAATTTACAAAACTCATTTAAAGAACTTTAAAAAAAACTTGTTTCTTTTATGTTTTGTACTATTGTTGCTTGTTTTTATCATCTACAAGTTACATTTTTTTATTATCTATTGCTTAATAACCGTGAAATCTTAAATTTTGTGTGAAAAAGTCACCCTCCCCTAAGAGAAGGTAAATGTCAGTCTAAACGATAACCCCATGTTTTATTCTTCTTTTTTAACTTGCAATTTGAAATTCGCTTAAAGAAAAGAATCAAAACTCATAAATAAATTGGTATTAGAGGATTTCGTTTGGTCAGTCGTTAAATTTTACGATTGTGGCTGCGACAAAAGTTTTTTATGATGCTATTCCAAGAAATGTTTTAATTTGTTAACTAATAAGGATCATAAAATGAGATATAGGGAGGGAGACAAATAAAATCTTTAAGAAAAAGTCTTTATTCCCTCTTGTGATATTGTAATTACACACATGTTTTAATTATACGAAAAAATTGTAAAGCATATATTAGGGAGTTAAGTTTTGATATTAAGTATTGCATATCTCTGTGGGCAGTTATTATCTTAAGTTTAAGAAATATTAAGGTTTAACAATTTATTTTAAATATTTAACAATAATAAAAATATTTGCATTAATTTAATTTAATTCAATTTCTTGCAAATACTGCTTCAAACTGTTTTTAAATAAAAAAAGTGCAACACGTAATGACATTTAAAGTATCTCACGTAAGACAACACTTGTTTCGTTGTATTGTCAAGTTTGTCTTTTTGTAGTTTATTTTAAGTAAATGTTGGTTTTTTTTTCTCTTGTAATGAAACCTTAAGAATTTTGCATTACAAAAAGTTAAAAAAAACACAACCGATTCTATCACGCACAAATGTTGAAGAGAAAAAAATCAAAAAAAAATATTCATAAAAAACACAAGTTGCAGCAATAAATAGTTAAATGCATCGTATAATGAATGATATGAAAAGTTTTCAAACAACTTTTCCACATCTTAAAGTAGCAGGAGAAGTAACGCAAACAAAACAAAAAGAACTTTTTAACATTTGTAAATTGTTCGAAGTATAAACATCCTGCAGCAACAACATTACACTTCCTGTGACCACGATGCCAGTTGGTAAAATAGATTTCAAATATTCAAAAATACTTTTTTTTAAGACAAAATAAAGTTGAAAGTTGAACAACATGAAAATGCCATGACAATGAACGCCAAATGTTTAGCCACAAATACAGAAGCGAGTCTTTAAGTCTGCCCTGCAGATTTAATCGTGTTGATCTTAACTATAGTGAACAAGCTTTTGAAAAAAAAATATATTGTCACTTTGTTGGTAATTTTTAAAGAAGAACTCTAGAAAGGCAATAATGAATTAGTGCTGTTTACAACAAAGAGCAAGATTCCAAGCTTTTGGGATACCTTGATTAGAGGACTACCTACCCAGAGGGCAATAACCACAAGGTGCACTAAGTAACCCAGGCAGCAATTTATATATAAATTTCAGTGTTAAGCCCTACAAAAACATTGCTTAAGAGTTGGAATATCTAAACCAGCGAAGCCTAACAAGAGATGAGTAATGAGAATGTTTGGGTGCTTTTTGTGTGTGTTATCTAAGAGAACAATTCAATATCGACCTGTGTTGTTGTTAAAACTTTTCTTTTGTTTTTCTTTCTTTGTTGTGGTTTTTTGTTGATACTCGTGTTGTGTTTGAGTGCATGTAAAACTCGATTAGTGTTCGGTCCCCAGGGACACTACTGGCTAACATTGATCCAAAACATTGTTAGACAAAACGTTACGCAGCGCATATTCCCTATTTTATCTTCTAACGTACATGATCACACGTATACGAAGGATACGAAACTAAAATCGGTCTCAAATGAGCTTTTAAAGAAGGCGGATGGTCATCGCTTGTTGAATTACACCAAAAGCAATGAGGAGTTAACATTATCTGAAACTGCACATATGTATGTCAAAGCAATTGCAAAAGTATTGGTTGAATATCCCTGATCTAAACCCATTATTGGCCTTTTAGTTTTAATTGCGTTACAAGTTTGCATGAATGCCCCGTGCCGACAAGTACTGGAGCTATAAGTCAAGTAGGATTGATACACTTAAACGCGAACTAATGTGATTTTTTGGTTGGGGCCGAGTGAATAGGGTCGATTAATATTCCCATGGGCCCAATGTTATATTTTGAGACATTAACGCACAGCAGACCATGCTGCATCGTTTGTATTCAGGATGGCATAAATGTTGGAAAGGCAGAAACTCTTTAATATTTTGAGCATGAAAATACAGTGCAATGTCCGCTGGACGGAGAAATTTTTTTTTGTGTCGAAAAAAAGCCTCTTAAGTATTTTTGATTCTTTAACGGTGTAGAAATAAATATACAGCATCTGAATTTCTCTATATATTTGGCCGAAAGTTGAATTGAACTTAAACCCATTGACTAGTGCTTCAAAGTACTTGACCACGTAGCTACTTGACCACGTAGAGAAACAGGCGAAGGAACTTATCGATGACTTTGGAGTATTAAGCCGCACCGGTTCGGTTAAGGAACATCGAAGTGTAAGATATGGTTCACTATTTTATTAATACTATAATTTATTGTACTCTAAGGAAATCAAGAAACATGTTCCAAAGATTTTGTGCATGATAACCGTCTTTAAAAAAATCACTTTTGTTTGTGGTCGGACTGGCAAGTTAAGCACACCACACTCTACAGGAAAAAGTTACACAGTTCGTGTTGGGGAAAAATTCCTAAATTATATTGATAATTTAAAATCAAATGCCTACAAACATTACTCCCTCTATCCTCCTAAGTGTAACATATTTTCTTATACAGGGTGTTTGGTGGCAGATTTATATTTTTAAACTTAAATAAAAAACGTAATAATTGATAGAACAATAGAATGGAAATTCGGATTTTATTTTTTAAAGAGTATGTCATCCAGATGTCTTCCGTCGAGTTGAACACACTGTAAAACCGCAAGATAAGGAGACTGTTGATCATATTTTGTGTCACTTCTCAGCGCTTGTGCGCTTTATGGCAAACTGTCTATGCTTTACAAAGTGGGCCAAAAGAAGTTATCCTATTTGAAGGTGCTCTTATTTTTGCAAAAGGCGACCAATGTCGAATCTATTTTTACGATGTGAACTAGAAAGATGTAGAATGCAAGTGAACAAGCCATGGAGCGATACACTCCCTAGGAATACGAAATAATCGTGTCTATTTTTTCGCGTAACAATTCGTCTGTGGTGTGCAAATTTTATCGCCGGTTTTCCGGTCGTCCGGCACCGACTGTGCAAACACTGCGTCGTTTGGCCACCAACCTTGAAAAACATGGGACAGCACAAGACGCTGCCAAGATTGGCCGGCCTCGGAGCGAACGTTCTACCGCGAATATCACCGCTGTTGGCGAGGATGTCCAGCTGTCGCCAGAAACATCGACCAGACGGAATGCCTCGCAATCAGCCTTCAGCCGGCCGTCCCTAAGGTTAATTTTGGTTAAAGACCTGCGCAAGTTCCCGTACACAGTCCAGTCCGTGCAATAGCTGCTGCCTGTAGACCGCCAAACGCGTGTAACCTACGCCCAAGCAATCCTCAGTCTCGAGGCCGAAGTAGACGATTTTTCTACCAACATCATGAGCGATAAGACTCATTTCCACCTCAGCGGGTACGGAAACAAGCATAACTCTCGCTTCTAGGGCACCGAAAATCCACGAGTGATGCACGAGGAGCCATTACACCCGCTCAAAGTGACTATATGGTGCGCTGTTGTAGCTGGAGGAGTAATTGGGCCATTTTTTCCGAGGACGCCACTGGTCAAACGGCAACAGTGGACGGTCCGCGCTGTAGGGTCATGTTAGCCGAGTTTTTTCTGCCGCAATTGAACGAATTAGGACTGGAGGCCATGTGGTTCCAACAGGACGGAGCAACGGCACACTTCGCGGAAGCCACAACCGATATTCTGAAGACGGCGTTCCCGGGTCGCCTCATCTCTCGTGTTGGCGATTTACATGGACCCGCAAGATCACCCGATTTAACCGTTGCAGACTTTTTTGTGGGGTTTTTTGAAGTCCGTGTTTACGTGAACAAGCCCAAGATTCTGGAAGCTCTCAAGGATAACATTCGACACGAGTGTCCGAAGTTCTCGCCGAAGTAATGAAAATGCCATACAACGAACCCGTATAGCAATCAATTGTGACGGCGCCCATTTGGCCGATATCATCTTCTCGACTTGACCAATAAAATTCTTAAGGTTCAAATAAACATAATCAAAAACCAGAATCGAAGTTTTTCATTTAGAAAAAAAAATGAGAGCCAAACAACATAAGATGATTTCTTTTGGCCCAACTTGTATTTGTCCGAAGACCCAGGGGATTTGTCTGGGGTTGGTATGACAAGGCTTATGGCATTTGCCAATAGAGTGTGGAACACCCTAGATTTTATTACATCGAGCTAGTGAAACTAGTAATCGTTTCATCTAGTCTGGTAACACAAAGGACCCAAAGGGTCTTTGTGGGGTCTTCAGGAATATCCAGTTCAACCTAACTTATTATCGATCCCTGCACATTGGGAATGAATTGGCTCACAAATGTGATTAAGCGGGAATAGCTTTACAAACCTCCAATGAGAAATCTGAACACATGCATATTCCTTTGGCCAAGATGGATATCTAGTACAGAAAAGCTATTTATACATTTGATAAGTCGTTGTCGAAGTTATATATCGAAGAGAAGGAAATCTATTTTTCACCTTTGATGTAAATGTCCTGCCCTTGCTGTGAGAAAACATAGATTTCTATGCAGTTGCATAGCGGGTGGCCATAACCAAAACTGCATGGTTTTTTTAAACAAAAGACTTTATTCTGTTATCGTATGTAAGTTAAATGTGTGCAATAGTATGAGAATTTTTTCCAATTTTCTTTTGCTTTTCTCCCTTCGTGGCAATAATATTTTGAGTGAATATCTTAGATTTTTTTCTCGGGCGCAACAGAAAGTAACATTTTAATTTGGGGAAGTTTGGATTTTGTAGATTTTTCTTCTTAGATAAAAACAATATAAAAGTTTACTAAAACGGAAATGCATTTGGGTTTTGTATTAGAGTTGGTGTTTTCATTTCCTGTTTTAAAGTAAATTACGTTTTTGTTTTTATTGTGACATTTAAAGTTTTTGTGTTTCAAATGTTATAACATTTTATGAGCGATTCTTGTCTTAGTTTTGTTTTAATTCAGCAAAAAATAAATACGCAAATAAGAATTGTTGATAATTTAAGTTATTTATCCTTTAAGAAGCATGTTTTTGAACTTAACGGTCGCACAAAATTATTTAAGTTTTTTTTTTGCATTAAACGAAGCAGCATATATTAAGGCAGGAATTTATGACTTTGCCAAAGCAATGATACGAGGGTTGCATTTTATATTTCGGAATTAAAGAAGAAAAACGAATATTAATCATCGAAAATCACTTTATTGTTTTTCAAAATACTCCCCATGAAGATTTATACACTTTTGCATGCGTTTGAACCAATTGTCGAAGCACTTTTGCCACTCTGATTAAGGGATCTCCAAAACATACATTCTGAATACAGCAACCGCTTCTTCAGGTGTCGAAAAACGTTCACTTCTAAGTTTATTTTTTACGAACGGGAATAAAAAGAAGTCATTCGATGCTAAGTCAGGACTATACGGCGGATGACTCATCAAATCGATGTTTTTGGTGCTTAAAAATGCAGTTGTTTGAGTCAATATGTGAGAGCTCGCAGTTGGTTTTCCTAATTTCTTGGAAGATAACTGGCAAACAGATGGATGTGTACCACTCAGAATTGACTGTTCTGCGTTATTATAGTGATACGGTTGCGACATGCCCAGTTTTTCTGAAAAAACTGACGATCATTTGCTTAGAAGTTCTTCGTGCGCGAACAACTTTTGTTGGATTCGACTCATCTTGAAACACCCATACAGTCGACTGCTGTTTACTTTCGGGCTCATACGCGTAAATCCAGGATTTATCACCTGTCACGAGATCATAGACGTGTTTCGAAGCACCGCGATCAATCGACACGAGCCTTTTTTTGAGCGATTGACAAATTGTGTGGGATCCAACGCGAAAAACTTGTTTTGACAATCACATGTTTATGCAATATTGATCCCATTGGTCCCACTAATATTTAAGGTTGTCTCAATCTCACGATAGGTCACATGAGGATCTTCCAATATCAGTTCATGCACAGCATCAATGGTTTTCGGAACAACAACTGATTTTGGACGACCTTCACGAAATTTGTCTTGGAGTGAACTACGACCACGATGGAACTCACCATACCATCGATAAACACTGGTCCTTGATGGTGCTTCATCCCCAAAAAAATAATTAAGTTTATCCTTGCACTATTGCTGAGTTAATCCCCGTCGAAAATTGTAAAAAATAATCGCACGAAAACGTTCACGATTTAATTTCATTTTTGGGTCGAGTTAAATCTTTTAAGTTATTGTTAACAACACAAATAGCGCTCGTATGTCAAAATGTTCTGAGTACGTATAACCTAGAAAATGTCAAACTTTACGATAGAGCTGTTAGTTCTCAGATTGAAACACTTTAGTTGCCAAATTCCGAAACATAAAAGGCAACCCTCGTACAACACAAAAAAACAATTTTACAAATTTTTTTTATATATGAAAATTATTCATCTTCTAATAGAGACAGAAACTAATTATTCAGCGTAAAAGTTATGCTTTCAAATGAAGTAAAAATTATCTTTGTAAAAGTTTAAATATTTAAAAAAAATATTTATCTTGAAAACTGCCAAACAAACAAGTAAAATATAATTTGTTTAACAACAACAAAAGAAAAACTACCAAATTATTGCTAAAAAGTAAAGTCTTGTCGTTGTTTATTCATTTTGCTCGCTTGACAGACGACGATATTTATCTGCAACATTAAATTTATTAGTATTTCTTCTTTTATTGGAAAATACAATTTTGACAATGTTTTTTTTGTTGTTGTTCTTAGTATTCTTGTTAAAATAAACTCATCATCTATTGTATGTAACCAACTTGCACAAACACAAAAACGCATTTTTTTACAAAAATTTGTATTTGTTAGCAAACTAACACCAATTTGCCATTTTAACAAAAAAAAATCAGGAGTTGTGGCAATAGCAAGTTGCCTTTCATAATTTGCACTGGCAGCAGGAAAGTGTTTTTTTTTGTCTTAACTAAAAGAAAAGAATAAAAGGATACAAATGTTAAACTGTCAGTATGCACATACATATCTTAAAATGTTTATTCCTTAATATTTTTATTTTTTTATTTTAAAGCTTTCTTTTTATATGAATTTTACTTCTTATTGGTTAACATTCTGTTGTTGTTTTTGGTTCTGTATGTTACATGTGTGTACTTCCACTTCATTGCACATTTGATTTTTTGTATAAAGAAAAAAATCTCTGGTTTATGCTTAAACACCCCCACACATAAAAAGCACATAAACGATTTTTTTTTCTTACAATTTTAAAATGTTGAAATAAATTTAAAAAAAAATTGTTAAATATAAAATGTGTTAAAATCTTTTAGTCATTGGTTTTGTTAGTATCATTTGCGATTTTCCGCTCGTTTTGTCATTTTTTATTATAACATATGAAGATATTTATTTATTTGCACACCAACATGTATCAAAACAAAGCATGCATGTTCATGGTTTAAAAAAAAGTTTAATAAATGTACCCTAAAAACTTACAGCTTAAGAAAATAACGTAAGAAGATTTGTCATTAGGGAACACATATGTAAATATTTTTATTATTTATGTGCGTATTTACATTACAAAATAAAAAAAAATACCTAAAAGTATGCTATAGTTTTTGAAGAAGATAATAAAAGGCATTGCAAACAAAGTGATTAGGCCAGTTTGTCATTCCGCTTGTAACTTCTACGTTATTTATTTTCGGCCCTATAAATAATATATATTTAGGGTCTTTGTACATAAAAAAGTCACTGGAGCCTTCTCCGTCTGTTTATATATTGAAATTATGTCAAACCCGATGAAGACGTTTTGGTGTCAAACTATCAAAAATATTCCTTGGCAGGGCGCTATTCAAAATCAGCAAAATCAGTCGTTTTTTATGGCAAATCAAGTATAAATCCCCATATATTACAATAAATATATTCCAAAAAGTACAGCAGGAATATTTTTACGCAGAGAAAAAAACATGGTTAAATATGGCCACGTGTATATTATTACGTGTATATTATTACGTCTTCAACACTCAAGAAAAAACATGGTTCAGTATGGTCACGGGAATGCGATTACGAACAATTTACACATTGTTTGGTTAGAAGATCATTTTTATGACTGCCACAACCATACTATAGTTGTACTAAGTTTTTCTCGATAAATACAGTCATAGTTATGATTAAACTTACCATTATGTTTGTGGTATTCATTATTTTGGCCAGGAGAGGTCATTACCTTGATTATGCGTTATCAAGTATATAATGCTCATAACCCATATTCAGGATTATGGTTACCTATAATCAAAGTTATGATTACCAACCACAAACATATAATTGTAATTTTAATCAGACCTATGACTGCATTTTTCAGCAAAAACTTAGTACAACTATAGTATGGTTGTGGCAGTCATAAAAACGATCTTCTAACCAAACAATGTGTAAATTTTCGTAATCGCATTCCCGTGACCATACTGAACCATGTTTTTTCCTTGAGTGTTGAAGACGGCGAGCTAAATTGGCGATTTTTTTTTTTGTTTATGATAAGAGCAGAGGAAGTGTTAGCTCCTCTAAAATTGCACACATTTTTTATGGGCTTCTTTTGCGAAACCGTAAGTAACAGCCATAATCTTTAAGCCTGCAACAGAGTGGTTCCAGTATAATACCTTTGTATGTATGTACATTTTGAAAAAACTAAGTTAGTTAAATAGGAGCAGGGGGGGGGGGGGCGGTACAGCGTCGTTATATGTATCTTTGAAACTGTAACAACCATTTGAGTTTTCATGAAACTTTTTATATGAAACGACTTTGGAAACTTTAGAGCTATCGACCTCAAGTATTCTATTTCCAAATTTACAATAGTTAGTGTGCAAAGAAACTGCGTTAATGGCTGGCTAAATGACTGACTGAATAACTGATTTATTATTGCATAGCCCAAACGCGTAGGGCTACAGACTTAAAATTTTGTTTGTGCATACCTCTGCATATGTATTGATCCACTAAGACGAGACATGGAAATATCTGAAAGTTAATACCCCTAAACTATGTATAAACGATAGAAACAAAAATACACAATCTGTTTTTTCAAACTTAAGGTCAACAATAAGTATTCTTTATTTATTTGAATTTGTTTGCCAATATTTCGCTACTCCTTCGTGTAGCTTCGTCAGGGCAAATTTTTGTTTTTATTTATTATAAAAAATTACGGTTTTTTTTCAACAAAAATTACAAATTAATTAACAAAAAACAAACAAATGTCAAATTGAAAAAATTTCTTAAACAGTACATACAATATTATTTAAAACATTTTAATATCCGTTTCCGGTTTTTTTAACTAAATGCCTATAATTATGAGCTACATTCTCTGTATCCGCCTTAAAATTAATTCTACGTTCTGTTGGTATATTTATTATTTGCAACATTTCTAACATATAACGACGTCTATAATTATTCTCTGTATTTAAAACCGTTACATTTTCAAAATTTGGATAATGATTTAAACTTTCACAATGAGATGTTAAAGCTGTTTTTTGTGAATTTTTATTCCTATATTTTTTATCAGATTTATGGCCCGCTAATCTAGTCGTTAACTTATTTCTCGTGGTCCCTACATAAACTTTATTACAATTTTCTTTATCATTTCCCTTACAAGGTATTTTATAAACTAAATTTGACTTTTCTAATTTATCAACTTTATCTTTTGTCTTACTAAATAATCTTCCAACAGTATTATACATTTTATGGGCCATCTTATACTTAGTTTTATCGTAAACATTTGAATTTTCTAATCTTTCAGAAAGTCCAGGTACATAAGTAATCGATTTATAAATCAGGGGCTCATTATTACTGTTTATCTTATTTTTCTTGTTTTCATGTTGTCTTATTAATTTACAAATGAGACCAATAGGAAAATTGTTATCGATCAACATATTCTTAATTAATTCTTTATTCTTCCTATAGAACTGTTTATCACTAACTGTCAAAACCCTCTCTATAAGATTCTTAGCCGTATTAATTATAATTCGTTTTGGATGTTTAGAAAAATAGTTTATAATTCTTTCTGAAGAAGTAGGTTTCCTGTACCAATCCAATAACAAATCATTATCTTTTCTTATTACCAATGTATCCAAATATGGTAACATAGAATTATTTTCCTTCTCAACAGTAAACTTTATGTTCAGATGAAAAGAATTTGATTTTTCCAGAAATAAATCAACTTCACTATCCAGTATTATACAAAACAAATCATCAACATATTTAACCAAAAACTTAGGCTTTATAGCCATTTCTTTAACACAATCATCTAATAACTTCTCCATAACAATATCAGCCACAATAGGAGAAGCTGGGGATCCCATCGGAAGCCCTTGTTTTTGCATGTAAAATTGATTGTTATATTGAAAATAACGATTATCAATAATGCAAAATTTAAGAATACTTAAAAATAGATTCTTATCCATGGGCGTGTATTCCTGTATCTTATCCCATTCTGCTTTTATAATATCAATTGCCCAGTCTACAGGAATACTAGGAAATAATGAAACTACATCAAGTGATATAATCTTTTCATTATTATTAATCTTAATACTTTTAATCCTCTCTTTAAATTGTATTGAATTACTTATATTATATTTCGAATCAATCGTCATCTTACTAAGAATATTCGTAATAAATTTACAGAGTTCATAAGATGGCGAATTTATGCTTAAGCAAATTGGTCTAAGAGGGAAACTTTCCTTATGAATTTTAAAAATTTAAAAAGTATCGTCTGTCTGGCACTTTCTAGAAATTTAAAACTACAAGGAGTTCAAGAGAATAAATAGTGCAAATTTGTTGTGTCTAGTAGGTCCACTTTGTAATTTCTCAACAGATTAAGATAGAAATATAATCGAATAGCACAGGTTATAAAAAAAAAATATTAATACTTTTTTGAAACTTTTTTAAAATTTGGACTGTAAATGGTGAATAAAGGGTTTAAAAAAGGGTAACAATTCTATATTAGTACTTTTTAGGTACTTTTTGCAGCTTTTAGGCAAAAAGAGATAAAAACATAGTTTAAATTACGTAAAAAGGGTGTCGAAAATAAATTAACATGTTTTTAATAAAAAAAAATACAGTTTTTTTATACTGGGTTTTTTATATACTGAGTTTGACGTTTGTCTACGCAAGAATTTGTCTCGTCAAGACGTACAATAAGGGACAGAAAGAGGTTACAAATTACATGTTGATAATTTAAAGGTACTTTTTTTAGCCTCTACACCAAAAAAATGGGGTGAAGCATAATTCAAACTGCGTTTGACAGCTCTGGAAAAAATACGAATATGTTTTTGACTTTTAAGAAATTTCGGACAGAAAATTTTGAGGGTATGTAAAAGGATATGAGTTCCGTATTAGTACTTTTTGTAACTTTTCAACCAATCAACATAGAAACATAACTTGAATTTCGTTCGACAGGTTAAAAACGAATGATTTTTCTTAATTTTTTATTCCAAGAGGTAGAAAAAGGGAAACCATATATATTTTGGTATTTGTTGGATCTTTTTTTAAGTTTTTAAATCAACAAAGAAAAAAACATAGGGTAAATTAAAAAAGTATGAATATTTCATTTTACTTTTTTTTTATTTTTTAGACCCTAATGGGTGGAAAAAAGGTAAAAATTATAAATTGGTACTTTTTAAGTGTTTTTTGTTACTTCTAAATCAATAAATAAAAAAAACATTGTTCGAATTGCATTCGACGGGACTCAAAAATATCTACACAAAAAATAAACCAAGGAGTATTTACTTAAAATAAGCCGTAGCGGTATCAAAAGTACGGTGAGTACGAATTTTTTTAAACCAAGTTCGGATTTTCTTAAACCAAGTACGATTTATCTATTATGAATTTCTTACTTTAAGCCACATTTAAACCAAAAAATATTGATTTTAGTTAGAAACCTATCAAGTAAGGTTTCTAACTAAAAGCTTAATAAAATTGGATTAATCGTAAAAGTAGGTATTATTCCAAAATAAATTCAATAATAAAAATCTAAATTTTAATGCATGTTTTTTCTTTCTTTGTATGAACATGTTTGGCATAGTAACAACAGGGTACAAATTTTGCTTCGGTACTTCTTGCATTTTCTGAGTTTCTTAGTGCTGATATATAAAACAAAGAAAGGGCTGTAAACGCCGATTAAGGACCGAAGTCAACTAAGTGGACAAAAATCATATCTCTCACATTTTTTGTGTTTTCTTTTTAATTGATGTCGAAAGTCCATTCATTAAGTGGTAAAAAGGCATTTTTTGCATTTTGTATGACATTGGGGACAATTAACCAATACATATTAAGACTAAAAGTCATTTAAAAGGTCTTTTCACATTTTTGGTGGATATGACTACAAATATAAAATCATTTTATTATATTATTAAACCAGATTGAGGTCGAAAGTCAGTAAAGTGGATAAAAAGACCTTTTGTACATTTTTGATCCTTTTGGCATGGTTTAGAGATATTGATTCTAGAAGTATGGCATAAGGGTTTTTATTCTTTATATATGAAATTAAGGTTAATAAAAAGTACTTTTTCCATACTTATGTGTACATTTTTCAAGTTTTACAGATAGAAAATTTGAGATTCTGGATTTAGATTCTTTAAAATATTAACCATTTTCAAATACTGCTCCGGATTTGATTCCAATTTTATTAATTTTTTATAGGGCTTGTTGTAGGTTAAGTTTGTCATATGCATTTCATTCGTCAGTAGACTTTAATCAAATTCTTAAAAAAAAACTCATGAGTATTTTCTGCCTTTATATAGTAACCTCAATAAACTTATTGAGAGAATTGCTATAAACAAACTCTTGATAATTTTGGTTTGTTATATATTATGTACAGCCAAATATGGCGCTGTAACTTAGTTTTATCTAAGTTTATTAAAAAAAAACTTTATCTTTAACAGCATAATTTAAAAAATCAATGCTTTATCGTACGTTTGAATAAAAATGTCACACCCGTTGAATTTCATTATATAAAAATCTTTGAAAATTAATTGTGGTGTGGTGCGTATTATATGCTCTGACTTGACTGGATATAGCTTTCTTTCTTATATTAACAACAGATAGACATAATTGGCATCATACTTTCTATATGTACCCACACGGATTTACAATATACATATGTACACTAGCCGAGAAGAATGCATTTTCAAAACCAGCTACGAATTTTCATCATTAGTGCTCCTAAAACGGTAGAGGTATTTAGCTCCAAACATCACTTATTTATCTCACATGATATCTCAGAAAAGCAAACGGAATTTCTTTTTTGAGTAAGAACAAAGTTTATTATTTCCCAAACACACTTTGCTTTTTGTATTAAAGTCTTTCTGGCAACACTTACTTAAGGTCATATATTTTTTTTCTCCATTTGTCTTAATAGTTTACATTTAGATAAATAATTCTGTTCATTAAAATTTACTCTTTATAAACTCAAAAGAAAGTTATTTAAATACAATAAAAACAAACAAAAAATAGCATAATCATTTGACATTTTAATAAAAAATCTTGCACTTTTACAAAAAAAAAATCATATAAACTGAAATTGGCAAATAATTTTTAATATTTAAATAAAAACTTTATATAAAATTATGCAAAATAAAAAAAAAATACAATCACACGGAAAACCCATAAAAAATGCAAAAAAGGGAAAAATAGATTTGAAACTTTATGTATAAATTTCGTTTCCAAATAAAAAAAAAACATAAAAGTTTTTTAATAGAAATAAAGTCTTTTTTAATAAAAACAAATGCCATAAATAAAAATGTTTGCATCGAAATGCAAAAAAATAATCTTTGAGCTGCAATGATTTTTGTGAATTGAATCATAGTTACACTTTAAATGGAAATTTTAGCTTGAATATTAGTTGCAAGCTGAGAAAAAATATTAGTGGTCCCTTTATTTAATTTGTTTTTTATTATTTTTTTAGGTTTTTTTTTATTTTTATATTTTTGCCAATTTGTTTGCTAAGAATAAATTTTTATTTATTTTTAACTGTCCTCTACATTGAAGAAATAAATTTTTTAATTAATAGCTGAAGAAAAATATAAAAAAAATCCTTTAGGGAACTAGCTTAGTGAAAACTATAAAATTGTGATATTTCAGAACGATTTTTGTAATTTACAAATTACTAAAATTTAAAAAAGAAAAGAACCGTTTAGTTTGCTTTTGTTTTCCGAAAAATATTCAACTCATATATTTTAATATTACTCAAAGTTAATGCAATTAAAATAAATGTTCATGTCTTTTAAGAGATAAAGAAGAAATTATTTTATATTTCCAACAATCACACAAGAATTTGGCCACAATATTATTAACATATTTGACGGTTATAAAAAAAAGAAAAAATCCAACAACTTCCAAGTGGACAATGAACTGCTTTATTTTAGAAGAAAGAAAATTCTCATCCTTTTGCCTTTGGGTACAACTTTATAATTCAGTTAATAAAAACATCGTTTGTGAGTTGATTTGTCATGAACGAATTTTGCTAAAGTGAATTTCTCAATAGGGAAACTTATGTAAGTTGTGTTAAATTTTTGGACTATAAATTTCAGTTTAAGCAATGTAAAAATACTAAAACAGTGTGTAAAAATTAGTATGTGGCAATTTTAAAAACCAATTTTTTCACAAAATGTTTTTTGTACTAAACGTAGTGGTGAATCTTATGGTGTTTTCTTTTCTGAGGAAAAATGTTTTCATTTTATTTTGTGGCATTTTTTTAAAACTGTATGAACCCTTACAAAGAAACAAAATTTCGGCCTACATGCAGTTGTGCCAAATTGTTTGTTTTAATTTACACTGTAATAACTTTATATTCTACAAATATGGACGAAGAGTTTAACAAATAGTAAATCACTTAATTTTTAAATCAAACCTCGTTTTTTCCTATAATAAAATTTAAAAAAAAAAACAATTTTCACACAAATAAAAGCTGTGTTCCAGATGCTTAACGAAATAGTCCGAACTTACACAAAGTTACCCAAATTTACCCAAAAGCGGTTTTTGTGCAAAAAAGAGAGCGTATGAGAGAGTAACTATTTTTTATTTCATGTACAAATTTGCTCGCAGCATTTTTCTTTGGGTAAGTTCGGACAATAACTTTAAATCAGCTGATTTTTATTTACTTTAAAAATTCAAGAATTAGTTGGGCATTTTCAAAAGCAATAGCATTTTTCTAAAATATTTAAGTGTAAGGTAAAAATGTACATTAAATTAAAAATATTTGTTCCTTTCTTTATTATAAAAAAAAACATTATTTTACAAATTTTTATTTACTTTTTTCAGATATTGCCCATGTTGGTAATACTGTGTTTTTAAATTGTTATGCGCTTTAAGCATATAAAATCACTAAAATAGATTTTAATTTTAAAAGTAAGCAGCATAGGTGTTTGAAAATGTGCAAAATTAGGTTTTATGTGTTTCAGGTAATTTGGGTAACTTTGGCAAATTAAGAGAGCTATTTTCTTTTTACTCTCATTTGTCCGAACAAGAACGAAATCTTCTGGAACACACCTCAAATATTTTATTTAACATTTAATTTTTAAGCGTCAAAAAATCTGGTTAGAAAATATCTATTTCCTTTTGCTTTTAAAAGGAAAAATATAATCCTTTAATTGTTTTATGGTACTTTTTTGCATTCTCACAGAGAAACATTTACAGAAAAGAGCTTATGAGCCGATAACAATGTTGCCCTCTTTTTTTAGAAAAGAACAAAAAGTTAGTAAATGAATTCGGCAGATGTGAAATAAAAAAATCAATTATGAACGTAAACAAAATATTCAATATATTTTTTTGTTATTACTTGATGGACATCTATTGTATTTTTTTTCTGTTAAATTTTTGAGCGACACGTGGAAAACTTGATTTTGTTATAAGAGTTAAAGTAAGATGTTTTTTAATTTTAGATTTGTTAATTAGCGAGTCCCATAATGTGTGTTTAGAACTTGTTTCTAAATCTATTATATAAAGAAGGGTTGAATGTATGCATGTATTTTATGGTTGGCCACACCAGTGGATCGATTTTTTTTTTTAATTTTTAAAGGGAGTTACCTCAGGTCTATAAGGGAGAATAGGCTACTTTTTATTGAAAATAATTGCTGTCACGCCCACACTACGCCCATTTGTGTGGGAAGGTCAGGTTATGAATTGTCTAACAAAATTAGCCATAGTCATACTGATCAAACGCGTAGAGCTAAATACGAGGGTTGCCTTTTATGTTTCGGGATTTGGCAACTCTATTGTTTCAATCTGACAACTGACAGCTCTATCGTAAAGTTTGACATTTTCTAACTTATACGTACTCAGAACGTTTTGACATACGAACGCTATTTGTGTTGCTTACAATAACTTAAAAGATTCAACTCGACTCAAAAATAAAATTAAATCGTGAACGTTTTCGAGCGATTATATTTTACAACTTTCGACGTGGATTAACTCAGCAATAGTGCAAGGATGTACTTAATTCTATTTTTGGCAATGAAGCTCCATCAAGGACCAGTGTTTATCGATGATATGGTGAATTCAATCGTAGTCGTAGTTTACTCCAAGACGAATTTCGTGAAGGTCGTCCAAAATCAGTTGTTGTTCTGAAAACCATTGATGCTGTGCATAAACTGATAATGGAAGATCGTCATGTGACCTATTGTGAAATTAAGACAACGTTAGGCATTAGTGGAACCAGCATACATTCAATATTGCATAAACATTTGACTGCCAAACAATTTGTTTGCGTTGGATCCCACAGAATTTGTCAATCGCTCAAAAAAAGGCTGGTGTCAATTGGTGGAAAGAAACTGCATATTTAATTACCCAAAATATCGATTTGATGAGTCATTCGCCGTATAGTCCTGACTTGGCACCGAATGACTTTTCCCGCACGTAAAAACGCACTTAGAGGTCAACGTTTTTCGACACCTGAAGAAGCGTTTGCTGTATTCAGAATGCATGTCTTGGAGATTCCTCAATCAAAGTGGCAAAAGTGCTTTGACAATTGGTTCAAACGCATGCAAAAGTGTATAGATATTCATGGGAAATTCTTTGAAAAACAATAAAGTGATTTTCGATGATTAATTTTTGTTTTTGTTCTCTAATTCCGAAATATACAATTCAACCCTCGTACATGAAATTTTTATCATGTATTAAACTTTCAATATTTGTTCAAATACAGATGAATTTTTAAAAACTTCGGCCCGTAAAGGGATAAAAAAGGGGACAAAAAGGGAAAATCTGTAACCTACTATCTTCTGAAGTATATAAGATAAAAACAAAAATTAAAAAGTTTTGCGTTTTCCTTGAGAAATAAACAGACAGGTAACCGGGGATTTTTTTTTTTAATTTTGGACCGAAGGAGGACAAATAGTGATAAAATTATATTTCGGCACTTTTTGTTACGTTTAAACCTACAGAGTTAGAAACATTATTCCAATTTTTCAATTTTGGCGCTAAGGGGTACTAAAGGGCGAAAATTATATTTTGGTACTTTTTAGTACTTTTTATAACTTCTAAATTAAATAAACGTAGAAACAAAATTTTAACTGCGTTCGACAAAACTCAAAAAATATAAATATCTTCTTGCTACTTTTTTAAAGTTTTGACCCTTAGGGGTATAAAAAGGGTTAAAATTATATTTTGGTACTTTTTTGGAATGGAGTTTATAAAAGAATTTTTGCTAAGTGAAGCTTTCTGAATATCTCCGAAACTATAAAACTGGTAAATTTCCAATTTTTATATGTTAATTAAATAGCCCTACTCGGTAGAAAAACTAGCTTTTTTCAAATAACGATTCCTTTAACATTAACGGAAAATATATGCCCCAATAAAAATTAAAAAAAAAGCAATAAATAAAAATTATTTACTACCAACGCTTAGCAGTGATGCATTTTTGGTTTATTTTTTTCGCCAAACTGAAGATATAAAAGGGCCAAAATACCTTTGAAAAGGCCAAAAAAAATTATAACCGTTATTTGGCAGACTACTTTGTTTTTTTACTTGATAGACATACGTAAATTATAGTTAGGTTTAACAGCTGTTTTAACTGGCCGATCTTTTTAGTTCAGCTGATTTTAGTGAACTAGGTCGCTCTTTCAGTTCAGTTGGTCAATAATCTCAGTAGTTCAGTTGACTTGGTAGGTCAACATAAAATTTTTATTGCAACCTTTTAAGCGAAACCGTGTTATATTGGAAGTATTTAAATCGTGAAATGTGCAAAATATGCGAATTTTGGTAATAAAACTAAAAAAAATTATTTTGAATGAATTTAACTATTATAGGACTCAGTAATGATAATAAACGAAACAAAAAATAAGTCAAAGAAACATGAACGAAAATACACAAAAATCAAAATGAACGATGAACTGCTGAACTCCGGAGCTAAAGACGCTTAGTGAACTAACCCGCTCACATAGTTCAGTTGACTGAATAGTTCAATTGAACTAGTCCGTTTATGAACTACGTAAATGAAACAAGACAAATTTGCAAATAAAATGAGATTTTTTTTTGACAAACAAATCAATGTTCTAAATAAAAGTAGTGTTCAAAACAGGAAACAAATTACATAAAAAAATTACTGCCCCTCTGTCCTGTAACTTGTGAGTTTTCGGGCGAAAAAATTTTTGAAAATATTCTAATTATTAACAGTGTGATTTAGATAATAAAGTTTGTTATATTTTGAGCTAAAAGGAAAAAGATTAGAAAGTACCACAGGGCCTTCAAACATTCAAAAGTGCCACAAATGGCCCTATTGTGCCACATTTTGCGTCACTAACGTTCAGTACCGAACAAAGAGTGCTGATGAGGAGTTGTAGCAGGCTCCGAAAAAGCATTTTACTCGGCTAGTGTCGGGAAAATAAACTTTTTCAAAATAATTCTTTAATTAAAATTTTATCAAAATAAAATTGCACCAAAAACCTAAAATTTTCCGTAAAAAATATGGCAACACTCCATATATTTGTTTGTGAAAGAACCTGTAAGTATGACATTAATCTTAGAATGTTTTGCCTGTTAGTATGGAATATCCCATATACATACATAGAAAATCTTATTTTAAGATTGTTGCTTGCACTGAGGTCTGTAATATTGGACTAAATTTAAGTGTATGAAGGAGAGTTAAAATGCAGAACGATAAAAACAAATTAAAAAAGTTGTAGCTATTAAAACTTGTTGCAAATACAAACAAAACATAAACTGAGGTAATAGAAAAACACGAAAAACTTAAGCTAACTGCCTACAATAGTCAACCAATTACTTATTTAAAAAAAGTTCTTCCAAAAAAATCACCCGTTATTCTGAAGCAAAACTAAACACAAGAATCTTTACTTGTCCAATTCAAAAAAAAGTATTGAATCTAATGGCAATATATCTAAAACAAATAAAAAGGATAAAAACAATAATCAAAAAATAAATGTCCTGACAAATGTTTTTAAGTACAAACGCGCGTTTATTGGTGACCAAAAGACTTTTGGATGTCTTATGTTGAGAAGCAAATTTCGTTGGCTGGAAATTTTTATGAGATTATTTTATTTCTTTTGCTTGAGTTGCATTTTAAGTGCTGCAACAACTGCGTTGAAAATCTTTTTGTTATTTTTTTTTGTTCCAATTGTAGTTCTATTATGTTGTAAAAAAGCTAAAATATTGTAGAAGAGTGTAGGGCAACTTATTAAATATCTTCACATTGATAAAGGTTGGCCAAGTTCAAACATGTTATCCCTACACCGCGATTTATTTTAATTTTCGTACAAATATTTGTAAAATATTTGGTAAATTTATTTTTTACAATTTCTTTTATGTAAAACTATTCGAACAAAATTTGGTTTTAACATGCAAAAGACTTCTTTATTAAGAATTTTCGTTTTAAAGTAGTTTATGCGATTAGATGTGACTTCCAAAAGGACCTAACTGAATCAACTCTAAAGTTATATTTAAAGCAGTTATGGTCAGTACAACTTTTTCCGGTAAGACATTTGTAAAAATTAAGTTCATTCTAAAAGTACTTTTAATTCGACTTTGCTTGTAGTTTTTTATTACAATTTGGACTTTTTGTGGATTTTTACTAGTGTCCTGTTGTGCAAGTATTATTGTCCCTTTGTTCTTAAAATAACAATATAGACAACATGACAATTTTTAACAATAAACAAAGTTTATTAAATGAAATGAACATTCGGTTTTAGATGGTAAAAGAACCATCACTTTAACTTACTTGTGTGATAGTATCGCACACTTTGCAAAAAAAAAAAAAAAAAAAAAAAAAAAAAAAAAAAAAAAAAAAAAACCCATAAAACAGAATTTCGTCAGTTTTAATTTCACATAAAGAAATTGTTTAGGATAGTGGACCCCACTTCTAAGTATCTGCCTGTTTTAAAATTCTTATTAGAACAATTTCTTAAAAGCAACTAAAACTCAATAAAACAGATTTAAATCAATTAAAAACTTATCTAAATCAGATATATTTCAATTCCTATAGTAAAATGTTTTTAACACAGTTCTGAGTAAGGTAACAATTAGGGTCATACCTAATAAAAAAAAGTCCCCACAATATTGACAAATACGAGGGCGGATCAATAAGTCCGTGACTTTTCGAACTTCTCTCGTAGTTATATGAAATACAATACTGCTCCCATCAAGTACCATCTGTCAATAGACTACTGTCAAATTTTGAGCCAATTCCGTTATTTATTTTGCGTTTAACAGCTGTGCAAAGTAAACAACCTCGTGGATTTTTTTACAAATTGAAAAAAGTAAATTTCAAGTGCTCATTAAACATTTTTTTTGCGGAAAAAGACCGCCAACCAAACCAAGGAAAAGCTCGCTAAATAATACGAAGACTCTGCACCATTGATTTCAATGGTAAAACAAGTGCTTTAATGACTTTCGTTGTGCTCACACAACTACAAGGTGTACAAAAAAATCACCCCATTGGAAGATGATCTTATTTTTTCAAATGGCGGCCAATGTCAAATCTGTTTTGACATTTGTAAGCTAGATAGATGTAGAATACAAGTGAACAAGCCATGGAGCGATACTCTCCCCAAGAACGCGAAATAATCGTGTCTATTTTTCGCGCAGCAATTAGTTTGTGGTGTTGGCGCAGCGCGAATGCCTTCGCCGATTCCCCGGTCGTCCGGCACCGACTGCGCAAACACTGCTTCGTTTAGACACCAACATTGAAGAGTATGGGACCACACAAGACGCTGCCAAAAGTAGCCGGCCCCTGAGCGCCCGTTCTGCGGAGAATATCGCCGCTGTTGTCAAGCTGTCGCCGTTACATCGACCAGACGCCGTGTCTCGCAATTAGGCGTCAGCTGGACGTCCCTAAAGCGAATTTTAATTAAAGACCTGCGCATGTTATCTTACAAAGTCCAGTTCGTGCAGCAACTGCTGCCTGTCGACCGTTAAACGCGTGTAACCTACGCCCAAGCCATCCTCTATCTCGAGGCCGAAGTGAACGATTTTGCGACCAAAAACATAATGAGCGATAATGCTTATTTCCACCTCAGCGGGTACGTGAACAAGCAAAACTATCGCTTCTGGCGCACCGCAAATCAACGAGTGATGCACGAGGAGCCATTACACCCGCTCACAGTGATTTCATGGTGCGCTGTTTACGCCACTTTTTTTCGAGGACGCCACTGGTCAAACAACAACAGTGGACAGTGCGCGCTATAAGACCATATTAGCCGCAATTAAACGAATTAGAACTGGAGGACATGTGGTTCCAACAGGGCGGAGCAACGGCACACCCTGCGCGAGTCACAACCGATATTCTGAAGGCGGCGTTCCCGGGTCCCCTAATTTTCCTTTGGCGATTTAATTGGCCCGCAAGATCGCCCGATTTAACCGTTCCAGACTTTTTTTTTTTGCGGAGGACACCGAAACAATGGAGCATTCCCTGTGTTACTGCCCGGAATTTTTGCTGGAATTCAGCCACATCATTAAATTTCTATGAAATTCTTCCCCGAGAATATCTTTCCTTGAAAAAAGCGCACAACAATCCAATCAATGGCTTAAGTGTATGCCCTAAGTGACTTGAGGCCTTTTTAAACCTCCTCCTTTTGACCGGGCCTAATATAACCTATAGTAGGAGAAAGAAAAGAAACCTGTTCTAAATTTAAACCCTTTTGATGATGTTCCATCTGCAAAAAATCTGATCTCTAAAAAGAAAAACTTTTGGCTTTTGTTTTTATAGCTTTTTTAAGGGCCATTGTGTTAGCCTTCATTTAAAGTTCATAATTATTTTGTCAAACTGATAAATGAATTTGCAGGGTGGAATTTTTAGAATTAATTAGAATTAGAAAACTAAAAATAGCTTCCGTAGTTCAGCAGTGATTAAACCAGAACCAGAACCAGACAGATATTGCTGAGGCAAATCTATTTTGGGTCAGAGTTTCTTTACACAAGATTATTTAGTCTTATTACATATCAGATTAGTATTTTAGCTATGGGCTTTAAATACAAAATATTTTTATTAATTAATATTTAAAAAAAAAACTTTAATCTTTAATTGAAAAACTTAAAATTAACTACAAGTGACAGTTATTACACCAAATAGGTATGAAGTAATGAAAGTAATTTTACTAAAAAAAAAACTGATTTATAAAGTAAGCACCTGGCAAACCGAATCTGACACAATAAAAAAGGAGAAAACTGAAAGGACAAATAAAAAACTACTTTTCCTGCGTGTTTTTTTTTTTTGGTCTCACACTCAGACTCTTTTATTATACACAGTGGCGTGTGATAAAACTAATTAAGTGTAGTTAGCTGCAGCAACAACAACACCAGTCAGTTAAAGTAATAAAATAATGAAAATTACGACGATGGAAAAAACAAACTTAAATATAAACAATAGACTGTGACAGTCTAGAATAGTTGTTTCAAAAAGAAGGAAGGAAGGAAGAAAGGAAGACAGGAAGTTTGTAGGTGGAAAATAATGTTAATGAACCAGTCATTATTAGAAAACAAAAACAAACAATAACAAAAGCAAAAACAACAAAGATAATAGAGGCAGTCAGAAAAAAGTGTCAGCTTTATTTTGATAAAAAGCTGTGACATTAAGTGGAAAATTACAACAAATTTTGTTGCTTTTTTTTAGCGCACAAACACACTTTTGTTTTTGAAAAAAATTCCTGAGTTGCACAATTTAAACGTAATTAGTAAAACATTATTTTGTAATTTGTTTAATTTAAAAAGAAATTAAAAAGTTTTCTTCATACATAAATGCATTAGATGTGTCTGCAATGTTTCAAATTAAGAAGAAAAAAAAACTAAAAAATTAAAAAAAATGCATTTTAAAGGTATTTTAGTCTGATGTGCTTAGAATGGTAAAAAAAGAAAAAAAAACAGTTCTAGTAGCGTTTTATCCACCGAGTTAATTAAGTTTTCATAAATCTATTTCGTTTTTAGGTAAATAAAATTGTATTATTTTAAGCATAATAAGAAACATATTTATTATTTCTTAATTAAAGCATAAAATTAAAATACAGTGCAGCAGCTTTGTAGTTTAAAATACAAACCTAACCATGTAAAAACGGCCATAATAACGCAGCGCCGTTTTTACATCAAAAAAGTCCCCATGCACTGTTTGTTTTAAATATAATGGGCTAATATCAACTATTAATTGCCTAAAGAAATTTATGAAACAATGTGCTAACTCCTTTGTTTTAGCGTATTTTTGAACCAATTTTAAATTTCTAAATTTTCTTTTCTAGTTTATTATGCTAATTGGTTAATTTTTTTTGTATAAGTTTTTTTTTAAATAATTGTCTTGAAAAAGTTCTCCACCTCAGTTCTATAATAAGAGTATAAACTCTTTTGTAAGGGTTAGAGCCACGGAGATGTAGATGCATTCTACTTCATGTAGTCTCCATGATTTTGCATTGATCTTATAATTCGGAGGCGACAAGGTTTTTTTCGTCTATGCAAAGGAAGGATTAAATACTCCCAAAGGAGATAGTAACTGTCATTGTGGGACAGCAGTTAATGCCAAAAGAGTTGGACGGCTGGCCAGCGATGATTGTACATTCTGTGGTGTACCGGGGAACTAGGGGACCGTTGAGCATATTCTGTGTCACTGTCCAGCGCTCATGCTCTCCAGAGCAAACTGAATAGGGTCTTATTTGTTCCAAAACCTGAAGAAAATGTCTGAAGCTGGTAAGGCAAGGCTTCTTGCATTTGAAAAGAAAAGTGCAGCCCACTGGATTTCATTACAACGGGCTATTGGAACTGGTTATCGTTTCTTCTTGTCTAGTAACACTAAGGGCCCAAACATCGTGGGGTCTTCGAGACCAGGGGCTAAATCGTCGCATTCAATTCGAATCGAAATTTCACTCGATCGATCGAGTTGTCAATGCTTTAAGTATAGGAATTCTAATAAGAATTTTTAAATTTCGATTCGAATCGAATGCGACGATTTGGCCCCAGCCAATTTGACCTAACCTAACTTACCTAATCTAGTGTAAGCCACGCTTCTTTTGCTCTTGGGCCAACAGTTATGATAGAACGATAATGGTGGAACTTAGCTAACCTCTTCAGCAATGCGTGATGTCCCTGCTTCGTGGAAATAAGATAATGTTACGCCGATCCCCAAAAAAGGGAAGGACTGACAATTACCGGCCAATAGCTATTTGTTCAGCACTTTCTTAGGTTATGGAGAGTATGGTAAACAACCACCTTGTGAACTATCTGAAGTTCAACGGTTTTCTAAACGACCGTAAGTAAGGCTTCCATAAAGAACGTTCTATGGGGCGTCCTTCAGGCCTTTCAAACAGGTAAATAGTGTACTTCCATTCACCACTTTGGCGAAAGTAAAGTGATAGCTCCAGACATTTCTAGGGCATTTGATAGAGTCTGGCGTCATGAGCTTTTTTCGAAACTTGTTGCTTTTAGCTTCGGCAAAAAAGTTTATCGATTTATATCGAGCTTTTTTAGATATCGCTCTATTTATCTTGTTAAAGAAGGGATTCCTTGCAGTGAGTTCAGGATCAAATCAGGGGTACCGCAAAACTCCGTCCTCGTTCCTACCTTATGATATACTGTGGATGAAAATCCAGTGCGATTTCCGCTGGAGGGAACACGTTTTTTTTGTGTCGAAGGAAGCATTCAAGTGTCTTGGTATCCAGCTGAAAATAGAATACAACCCTCATGTCTAGGCAGGTGCTCCAAAGAGTATTTTGAGCTGCTTGACCGCGTACAGAAACGGGCGAAGATACTCATCGTTGACGTTGGGGTATCTTACGTCTCGATTCACTTCAACAGTTGGAATGTGGGATTTGTTTCACTATTTTCTCGATGATTTAATGGAATGTGGTAGTTTTTGCGTGACACTCGTCTTTCAAAAAGAGCACACCCATTTGTGGTCGATTTGTCAGTGAACCGCACTACGCATTACAGAGAAAATTCATTCTTGAGTCCCACAGTTCGTATGCGGAATGAACTTCCTAAAAATTTCTTTCCTGTCACAGCTAAATTTAAATCAAATATCACTGAACACATGTATAGGGGCCATATCCTGAGTGATGATTATTATAATTAAAAACAACTATTTCAGGGCCATATTTTTTTGTTTGCTAAGGCAGTGTGCAGTAAATTTATTTAAACCATTATCGCTAATATTCAATGTATCCATTTTATAGAGAAAAGTTTTCAGTTAATGGAAAAGTTCGTATATAATTCCTTTAATCAAATCTTCAGTAAGTTTAAAGCTTTTAGAAAAAAGCATTACTAACTTTTTAAATCATAACGTATCACGTCTTATATCTCAACATCAGCGTGCCATTAGAAATTAATATTCAACACCAAAGAATCCCTAATAACTTGCAACCTTAATCATCAAGAGAATCAGAAAAACTTATGTTATTTATACCGATTTCAGTAAAGTTTTTGAATCATAATCGTTTTCTTTATCAAATACACAAGTAAAATTTTTCTCCAAAGAGTCTAAGCTGAGTTAAATCTAACCTTGATGATAGAAATCAAATGGTACTAATAAAGGCAGCGTCTCAAAACACTAAAAAAATCTCTCTGGCGTGTAGCAAGATCTACGACCATTTCTCTTCTCCTTATAACACACTTGTGATACCCGTGCTGTGGTACGGCGCCAAAACATAGGTTTTTGCAAAATCAAACCTGGCAACCAGTTTTGTGCGGTATATGGGATTTACTGCAACGTAGAAGGTGGGCCAAAAGAAGTCAGCCGATGTTGTTTGGCTCTCTGTTTTTTTATAATGATTATGAGAATTGATTGCTATACGGGCTCGTTTTATTGCATTTTTCATCACTTCGGCGAGAACTTCGGGCGACAGATTCTAGCACTAGTGTCGAGAGTTGTCCTTAAGGGCTTCCAGGGTCTCGGGCTTGTTCATGCAAACACGGGACTTCAAAAAACCCCACAAAAAAAGTCTGGAACAGTAAAATTTGGGCGATCTTGCGGGCCAATGTAAATCGTTAAAACGAGATATGAGGCGTTCCTTCGTTCTGTTGAAAACACATGTCCTCTAGTCCTAATTCGTTCAATTGCGGCAGAAAAAACTCAACTAATATGGCCCTATAGCACGCACGTCCACTGTTGTTGTTTTACGAGTGGTGTCCTCGGAAAAAATGGCTCGAAGGCTCTTTTAGTGTAAACAGTTACCATGTGTTTAAATTTGAGCGGGTGTAATGGTTCCTCGTACATCACTTGTGGGTTTTCCGTGCCCCAGAAGCGATAGTTTTGCTTATATACGTATCCGCTGAGGTGAAAATGAGCCTCATAACTCATTATGATTTTGGTCACAAAAATGCCCACTTTGGCCTCCAGATTGAGGATGGCTTTGGTGTAGGGGTCACGCGTTTGGCGGTCGACAGGCAGCAGCTGATGCACGGACTGGACTTTGTACGGGATTGTGCGCAGGTCTTTGACCAAAATTCGCCTTTGGGAAGACCGGCTGATGGCTAATTGCGAGGCACGGCGTCTGGTCAAGGTTTCTGGCGACAGCTCGACATCCTTAATAACAGCGGCGATATTTTCCGCAAAACGAGCACTGACGTCTCCTGGCAGCGTCTCGTGCGGTCCCATACTCTTCAAGGTTAGTGCCAAATAGCGCACTGTTGGCGCAGTCGGTGCCGGACGACTCGGGAATCGGCGACGGCATTCGCACTGCGCCAAGACCACAGACGAATTGTTACACAAAAAAAATAGACACGATTATTCCGCGTTCTTGGAGAGGGTATCGCTTCATGGATTGTTCACTTTTATTTTACATCTGTCTACTTCACAAATGCAAAACAGATTTGACATTGACCGCCATTTGCAAAAATAAGAGCATAAAGTAAGACGTGTGAATATACACAAATTACGTTGGCAGGAGAACGTCTAAAAATGTTTTTTTATGTGAAAGGTATTCATAAAACGAGACTCCGGATGAAAGGTAAGATCAAAGAAGAATTAAAAATCTGTCAGGACAATATAATATAGAGACCGTAATAGAGGAAAAATGATAAAAAAAAATAGATTCCATGACCAGCACAAAGCTTGTGCATTCATGAAAGCTAATGTATTGAATGATGTAATTTTAAGTACGAAGCATTAGACGTAATTAAGTTTTCTTTAAAATAAAGAATAGCGGAATGTACGGAGATGGGATTGTATGAATTTCCGATTAAAACAAATTGTATTTAACACCCCAAATTATTAGAAATTGTTATAATACGGAAAGGAAGGCAGAATAAACTAATGAAATAAAACGTTCACTTACCGTTTTTAAATGTTGACATTAAACTGTCGGAGTCATTACCATGATGATAATTAAAGAGCGAAGTATCGAGTAAATCTTCAGGCTTATAGCCCAATAAATTAGACATTCTGTAAAATAAGAACAATGAAAATTAGAATTTTTTCAGATGTCAATTAATTAAACTTACTTGTCATCCACATAAGTAAATTTCATGTCCAACGAATGTTTTGTCAAAAACGTAGACGTACCCAAAGGCACTTCAATATTAGATGGATGGGGTATGGGTCTACCCATGGCCACCAAGACACGATCACCTTTATTATTGTCAATTAAGTGGCCAGTTATATGTATAACCTGCAAAAGGAAATAAAATTAAATAAAAATTTTTTATAGAATTTTAATTTTGAATAAAAAGGCAAATTCTCTTTTAAACATTAATTTTTTTTAGTAAGTTTTACCAAGTATATAAATAAGGCAACAAAGAAGTAAAAGTTGTGAAAACACTAATGTATTGGGCTGCCGTTGTTGATACTCTCCTGAGGCTATACGCCAAAACTTAAACAATTTTTAAGTAAGTTATTTTTTTCGGATTTTAGCTTTACAATCTCTGTATTTGCTGATTTACACGTTTGAAAGTTAATAAATCTCCATCCAATAATTTTATTGATTCCCATACCAGTAAGTAGTGGGGCTGACCATGCCTCCCGAATCTGTTAAAAGTGCAACACATGAGGTGGTTGGTAATATAAAAAGGGACCTGCATGATAGGGAATATACACTGGCGGCGCTCCTTTATATGAAAGAAGGTTGTGACAATTTTAAAATAGAGGTGATTGATATTGTCCTTGGGAACATAGGCCTCAAAGACTTCTTAGTCAGATGAATAACTTCGATACTTAAAATCCAGGCTTCAAAATTCTAGGCTAGTAGATGTATATTGTAAGAAAGTAGTGGTTAGGAGGATTCTACTAGGTGGCGATCTTCCACCTCTATTGTGGCTCCTACGGGAAAAGTTATATTGAGAAAGTTTTACCCTAAAGAATCGGATCGTTGCATATATAGACGATACGATCATTCTGATAACGGTAAAGTTTGTGCTAACATTTGGGAAATATTGCAATCAGCACTATGTGCACGTTCTTCGTGGGCGTCAAGGAACAGATTTGGTGTGAAACCCGACAAGAGGAAACCAGCTTCCTTTACCTGGAAGTATTAGGTCGAGGGGGGTTTTAAAAGAGTGTTGGGCATGTAAGTATCCTGGAGTAGTCCCTAATAGCAATCTATCATGGGATTATAATACAGACGAAAGCGTCAACTGGGGCCTTAACGCCTTTAAAACATGGGAAAATCCCATAAAAAAGAGCTGCGGCTCGTAACCAGAGGTATTAAACTGAACTTTTACAATGGTTGTAAGACTTATTCCAACGTATGTGATGTATTTAAGGCGGTAGAAACCTGCTTTTGTTGGAAGCTACAAACCAAGGTCTAAAGATGTGCTTCCATGTGTTTCACTAGTTACATGAGAAGCACACCTGAAACCTGTCACACAGTACCTAGTTGGTATTAGGTGGGTTGTTAGGAGATTGCCGGAATCTACTTGGTAGAAATATGGACTACCTTAACGTCAGACTATGGTGGGTTCCGGGACAATACGACAAAGTCGGTTCGATTTCAGAAGCTCGGGCCTTGAGTTGACATTTAAAAAGGAAACTGTAAGAACACTATTATGAGAAGATAAGGACCCATTATTATGACAAATCTTCAGTGGAAATAAAGGTGTGGCTGTGGGCTATAAAGATAGCTCTCAGCTCAATTGGCATAACCTTGTTTATAAACTGGAAGAAGTTTATGTATAAGGACCCCAATTGGGGTCATAATTAGATACTGTCCGATTAGAGGTAAGACTAGCGGCACTTCGGATTATTGAAGGATATGTCAGAATGAGGACGAATTGGAGACGATGCTCTATCGTTGCCTGTCACTGACCAAGATAACAGAACCATAGCGTTAAAAGGTTAAGTGAAAGATTCCAATAAAAGGCAAAGTAATGTTTCGAGGTGCAAACAGGAAAAATCATTAGTATTATTATAGTCGTCAGGTGGCTAGGAGAGGTGGTTGCGGAAAACTGACCAGGGGGTTTACATGGGTACTTAAAGGTTTTTTTCGTTCTTAGATGATATCTTCCTTCTTTCTAGGCCAACTAATTATTTTCTTTTCTTGATGTCCCAGCTTTCTTATTTTTCTTTGAACGGTAGCACAACGAAGCCTAGAGGTTTCCAAGAGGGCGTGCCCCTAATAATCACCCTTCCCAACCTAACTTGAATTTTTAAGACACTAATCCCCAAAAAGACAACATAAACGTACAAAGTGACAAGAACATTGCCGCTGAAGCGATGGTCGCAACAACTAAAAATTGTGTTTCAGGCACTTTTTGGCAAAATATTGTTGATTAAAGAACTTCCCCTCATCTTGATAAAACACCTATACGTTGACGGCAATGCTTCGGAGGAAAAAGGTTACCAACCAGATTTGGTGCGACTATTCTAGCAGGGAAAAGTTTGCTATGTGGGCTTTTTCCAAGCATGCACGGAAGCCGCTTCTCTAACGCAAAAGTATTCCACATGTGGTATTACCACGTAAAGTTTTGACGTAATTCCTGCTGCAATAGGAAGGCCATTTAGGCTTTTTAAACTCTTGGAACACGACTAGATTTTTTCCGAAAAGAACTACCTTTTAGGCGAAACTCTTTATTGTTTGCATAGCTTTGTTAAGGGGCAAGATTACCATTCTTGTTGCCAGAAAAATCCAGATATGATTTACGAAAAAATTAGACACTTTTATGGAAGAATGAGGAATAGAAAACAAAATTCATTGAAATCGAAAATTCTCTATTTAGAGTTTAAATTTAGAAGTTTGGAACTTGCTTTTATTTTCACAAAAAAAAATCAAATGTCAGTTTTTAATCCCCTCTTATTCTCTCTTACCTTATATGAAGCACTTTTAATATTTATGCTACGACCACGGCTGGTAATAGTGCATTTTAAGCGCACAAATAAATCACGATGATCGGTAGATATGCCCTCTTCCAAAGGATGTTCACCTTTTACTTTATCGGTGTAACCATTGCGTTTAATATTCAGAGCTTCCTTAAGCTCAGCGTGATCACATTGATGGGCATATTCCCAAATTTGTTGGCCCAAAATATCAACCTAAAAATTAAAAACAACAAAAATTACTATGAAAAGAAACTGAGAATAGAAGAAAACTTACCTTTGATAAACCCAAATAGTCACTGATGTTAGCGGTTACATAAGTGATGTCACCATCATTGGACAAAATCAACAAGAAGCCATCTAGAGTCTGCTTAAGCAACAAACTAAAATCATCAGCAGCATTTTCTTCACCATTTAGGGCAGTGGAAGATGAAGGCTGTAACAATTCTTCTACGGTTGTATCTTTTGCAGAATCATCTGATTCTTGTAACGATGATGAATCAGTGGATTCAGTAGTGCTGTTTAAAGCAGATGTGTCAGAAACAGAAGTTTCACAGTTAGCAATGCTATTATTAACGTCAGAGAGTTGCAAGTCACCAATGAGTTCTTGGATTTTGGGAACTAGCAAGAGAACAAAGGATTACAAGTTATTAGAAAAAGCACTGAATTGATGCCTCGAGTGTTAGTAGATAGAATACTTACACAATTTTAGGACATCGCGCACTTTAAGGTATGCAATAGCAACACGCATGATTGAGGCTTTGTCCAACTGTTGCACCTCTTCTTTTTTCAAAGGCAAAACCTGTGCCAAATCGCTAAAGATTTCAGTTTCACGAGATCGACGACATCTGGCAGCATCTCGAGACCGTTCTTTGCGTTTTTCATTGTTCCTAAGGATTAAAAAAAAAATTCAGTATTTATAAGGACGTAAATTTCAAACAAATATTTTTAAATAAATTTTGAAATATATTTAAGGCTAAATTTGTAAAGTTTAAGGTTTAGTTGTGGGTCGAATGCTTGGGAATTGCAAGCATTTATTTTTCTTTTGCATAATGCAATGGGTGATAATTTAAAATGCAGAGTTTTTTTAAAGTTTTAGTTTTTTTAACCCTTATTTAATTTGAACTTGTTCAAAATATTGGCCATTTTTAGCTTTGGACATTTTTCATCTGTCTTGCAACCTCTTATATTTTGTGGCCAAGAACAAATGAAGCTCATTTCATTTCGCATGTTAACCTATCAGCGTTTAGTAAAGCGGCTAAGTAGCTGCAATGCTACAGAATCTTTAGCAAAAATCACGGTCTTTACTGACTGCATGGCGCCATTAGGTCCCTCATGGATGTACACTACACATGCCAAATTATCTGCGAATACCGGACATCCTCGAACTGGATGACCATGATTCTTACATCAAACTCTTATGGGTGCTGGGACACGGAGCCAGAGTAGAGTAGTGCATTGATGACGCACTTGCAAGGGATGATACAAAACTGGGATACGGTATAATTGGTCACTTGTGTGGCTTTCCTCTCTGTCTTTGGAAACTCTGTGTGGTTGCATTCACTGACAGACTCGCTGGAACCAGACGGACAAATGCATTTATATGCAAAGCCACTGGGATTACCTGACCAAAGTTAGATCCAAAGCATTCTAAGTGTCTTCCCTATCCGAATTAACGGAGGCTGAGAAACATTGTGTCCACTATTACTATTCAATCTCGATTTGAAACCCATGACAGCAATAAAGGACTGCTTCTTAACGACTTTTATGGAATCTGTTCAAAGCAGAAGAGGAGAAGAACGTCCAATAATTTTTAATAATTTTGCGTTACATTGCACGATGCGCGGGTTAGGTACTTTGAGGTCATCAGGCTGAATCTTTCATCATTAGTAGCAGTTGGTTCGCAAAGAAGAAACAAGACAGGATGACTTTTTGCAAATACAAAAACTAGCGTCGACTTTCGACATTTATACTTCCCTGATCTGAACTTCTCTTAAGATTCTCTTTCTCTCTCACCCTCTGCCTTTCCCCCTCTCTTCCACTTTCTCTCCCCCTATCTCCCCTCTCTCCCACTTCCACCTCCTCCCTCCCACTCCCATATCTCTCCCCCTGTTTCTCTCTCCCCTTCCCCTCTCGCTCTCCCTCACTAACCCTTAATCCAACCCTTTTTCTCTTTCCCTCTCTTTCTCTCTAGCTCTCTCTTTTTCGCTGTTCCAAAGTAAGTGATACGAGTTGAAATCCAATTTTTTATGTTTCCGCATAAACCACGTCTCGCACGTTTAAACTGATTAAACACATTCGCCTAAAATTTTGCACTTATTTCTTAACACTGGCCTTGGCTCTTGAGTTGGCATATAATAACGAAACTGTGAAACCACCAATAGGTCTCATGACGGATCTTCCGTGGGGAAGTATAAATAGACTTTAATGTATCTAAGGCTTTATGGTCCTAAGCTCAGCAGGTCAAGTGGTATTGTAAAAGATTCCACGAGGAACTATGCAAAGTTTCAAAGTGCAAACTGGAAAACATCGTTGCATTCATCATGAGAATTTTATAGCTAGGTGATAGATAATAGAGAGAGCGGTTTAACACGGATTTTTGAATCAATCTTTTTTTCTCAATTTAAGACTATCTCTTTCTTTCTCGTTAGTCTTATTACTTTTTCCTCTTCTTTACAGTCTTCTTTAAAGTCGTCTTTAAAATTTTATTTTTTTATTGCTTCCTTGAAGGGTCACACAATGGACTCAGGAGTTTTCAATTACTGAATATCGTTTCCCTTAATATAAAAACGCCCTAACTCGTTTTTTTTATAAGCCCAGATTTTGGCTTATTTCGATAAATGGTCTGCTTATATATATATATTATAATAAGCCAAAAAAAAATCTTATCTTAAAAAATACAAGTTCGACCTTTCGTTATTAAAGGCAACGATATTTATTGTATATTTGTTCATAGGAGAAGAAAGGCTGGCTGGCACTGCATATTCAAACCCTAAAATATTGTTAATATAAAAGCTAAAAATGGACTTCACACTTTGCAAAGGAAGATTACTTATGCGCATTACGTTCTCTACGCAGTTAAATAACAAAAAAAAACAATTGGCGAATTCACAAGGTACGATACGATAGCATATTGTATTATTGTCATATAATTTCACAATAGCATAAAAATTTTGTTGTTGCTTTTCATACGAAACTTGTTGTGAAACAATACAACTTTGTTTGATATGTTTTTTGTGATGTCATATTATATACAAAGTCATGCGCCAAGCGGCTTAAACGAAACAGCAAGTTTTTTAATATAATTTTAAGAGCCGCTAGCACTCGCATCCGTTAAAAATGTCTATACTAAAAACTTAGGCAAAACCGCCAAAGAAGATTCCTTAAGCCGCCTTCGCCGGCAAAAATAGCCGGCACTGCTCTCTGACACATCAGCTGTTTTTTGTTTACGTAAAAAATAACAAAATTCTTGTGATTTTTTATTAAAACTTTGCTTATTTTAATGGATTTTAGAGATTCTAACCAGGTTAGATATAGACCATTTTGTGTTTTCATGGGTCTAATTTCTACAAATTATTAAGTTAAGCCAAGAGCAGCACCAGATTTATGTACATACATATGTGTTTGTTTTTTTATCGTTTGGTCGTATCAGCTGATTTAGATTTTAAATATGACACCTACAAATATACGAAGAGTTGTTCACAACGGTCATATTTTTTGGTTGTATTATTTTACAATATATGATTTCACAAGACTTTGTGAATTCAGCAAATATAAAATAATATATAAATAAATTGATAGTAAATTGATGACTGTTGCAAATCGCGCCACATTGTAATGTAAATGCATGACAAAGATAACAGTCGACTCACGCAAAAACTGACTTAAAGTTTTTTATAAAAATTCTGCGTTCATGCGTGCAAAATGTTAAAATTATCTGAAAAGTTTTTTACTAAGGCTCTTTCTAAGAATATTTTACACAACACCATCTCAAAATTAAAATTTTCTTAAATTAAAATTTCTACGGTCATCCCCGTCACAGTATTCTGGTGGGATGTGAAAGGAAATTGTAATCTTTCAGTACTTTCTTATTATTACTATTTAAAAAAATTTATCTTTAAAAAATAGTTCTTTTTGCAATTAAAATTTTTAATTGTTTGAGTTAAAATCATAAATACGAGTAAAATGGTCTAACACGTCACAACGGAATTGCCCCTTGTTTTAATTAAGCTGAATTTTTATAAAGAGTTCCAAAAGTCATTCCCAGCCACATTGCACTGTATTTATGCAAATGAAATCACGTATGAAGAAATGAAATTGTAGCAAGACGTTAAAGTGCCTATACATATGGCGGGCAGGGCAGGGGTTTACACGCTGCAATCTTTAAGACTTGAATAGCTAAGGATTGATAGGCTGAATAAAAAGGATAAACTAAATTTTTATCTGTTTATTATTACAAAAACTTAAGCTTAGAAAAACAAAATATTTGAAACTGACTTTTTACTTCTTCAAAAAAACCTCAAAAGATGTTTCTGATAAAAAGAAAAACAAATTTTTATGTTTTAAATTATTTTTATATTATAACAATATGTTATGAAAATTTTTAAATATTATTTAGGATTTCATTCCAACTGTAATTTTTTGATAGGGTTTTTTATTTTTTTTTTTTAATTTTCTTATTTTTATTTTAAACTTCTTTTTATTTTAATTTTAAACTTTTTTATTTTAATTTTTGATATTTTCTTTGTTATGCATAAACAAGTCACGTATTTGTGGTTTTTAATTTAGTTGCACTTTGAAATTAAATAATTGTTTTCCTGTAAAAAGTTTACAATTTAATTCGGTAGCAACAATAAAAATTAAAAAAATAACAACAATAAAGTGAAACAAAACTTGCACACATTTATTAATGTGTCATGTTTAAAATTTTTTGCGTTATTTTTTATTTTATAAAAAACAAATTGATAATTATTAAGCACAAAGAAATCCTTGAGGTGAAATAGCGTTGCCATATACATTTTTTAGCACACAAACAAAAATTTTAAAATTGATAATTTTTTATTTCTCAATTTGTCAAACAACCTAACATTACAAAAATGTATTATTAAGTCAGGTCCAATTGTATTAACCCTACAGCATAATTAAGGCGCTAAAAATACCATAACCAGAGAAGATAGAAAAAAGCAAAAAAAAAAAAACTTGAAAAATAGGCGGAAAAGCCGCCTTCAGAATATCGGTTGCGGCCCGCGCAGTGTGCGCCGTTGCTCCGTCCTGTTGGAAGCACATGTCCGTCAGTCCCAATTTGTTTAATTGTGGCAGAAAAAACTCGGCTAATATGGCCTTACAGCGCGCACTGTCCACTGTTGTCGTTTGACCAGTGGCGTCCTCGAAAAAAAGTGGCCCCTCCACCGTGACTCCTCCACCGTGAACAGCGCACCGTAAAAGTACTGAGCAGGTGTAATGGTTCCTCGTGCATCACTTGTAGATTTTAGATTCCCCAAAAACGATAGTTTTGCTTTTTCAAAACTAAGGTAGAAATAAGCCTAATCGCTCATTATGATTTTAGTCAAAAAGTTGTCCACATCGGCCTCGAGATTGAGTATGGTGTAGGCGGTCGGCAGGCAGCAGCTGATGCACGGACTGGACTTTGCATGGGAACATGCGCAGGTCTTTGACCAAAATTCTTCTTAGGGACAACCGACTGATAGCTAATTGCGAGGGACGGCGTCTGGTGGATGTTTCTACTGACAGCGCGACATCCTCGCCAAAAGATGCGATATTCTTGACAGAACGGGCGCTCAGGGGCCGGTCACTATTGGCAGCGTCTCATGTGGTCCCATACTCTTCAAAGTTGGTGGGCAAACGACGCAGTGTTTGCGCAGTCGGTGCCGGACAACCGGGGAATCGGCGACGTAATTCGCGCTGCGCCAACGCCACAGACGAATTGTTACGCACAAAAATAGACACGATTATTTCACGATCGCTCCATGGCTTGTTCACTTGTATTCTACATGTGTCTAGTTCACAAATGTCAACACAGATTTGACATTGGCCGCCATTTGCAAAAATAAGAGCATTTTCTAATAGGGTGATTTCTTTTGGCTGATTTAAGCTACATTTTGTAGGCATCAGCGATGATGCTCTCGCTTATTGTTACCCTCAGATTTAAAATAGAAGTGTCGCAGGCTATTTAATCGGTGAACTCTCGCTTACAAAATAAGCGACGTTCATCAGCAGGTGCTCTTAAAACTGCACTAACATTTTAAACGGGGTTGTAATGTACATATTTCGTGTGTATTAAAATAAAAAATGGGATTTTTTATGCATATTTATTTTAGCGAACTCTAATGTATAATTTGTTTTTGCTTGTGTATGTAAATATGTATTTCCCATTCAACACAAACTTAATTAAAAAAAGAATTTTTTTCCTGTTTCATATAAGCTTTTGCATTTTGTTTGCATATTTACATCGTTTACTTACAGTTTGCTTAAATTGCAATTGGAGTTGTAAACACGACATCTAATTACTTAGACTTCTCGCTTAAAACGTTCGCATACGTTTTCTATGATTATTAAGGTACTTCGCTTTATTTACTACTGGGTACTTATCAAAGAGGCAAGAGAAGAAAAAACTCTCGGAACGTAAAAATTATAATCAATAAAAATATTATTTACTGACCTTTCATTGTTAACTATAATTAACACAAGTAAGAGCGATTTATTAAGCTGTGCCGAATCTTATATATCGTTTCGATGCCCCGAATCATTTTTTTTTAATTTCTCAAATTTTCTATTGGGCTTCTAAGGTCGTAAGTTTTAAATAAAAAGACTATTTAATATTTTACCCGACGTTTCGTTGGAATTTCAAAACTTCTTCAGGGATAGTGTTTATTAAGCCCAATAGAAAATTTGAGAAATATTATTAGAAAAAAAGGTCAATATATAAAAATTTGAAATTTTTTTTATTTATGAAATATTTTGAATTTTAATACGGGTCGCGGTCATATTTTAACTCTCTTAGGGTGACAAGAGAAGTTAAAGGAGTTTTTACCCTAATTTTTTTAAATTTTGTGTTGTGGGTGGTAAGAATGTTCTAGGAAAATGTTTGCAAGGGAAAATGAGTTAGGGTCAGTCCTGCATTGGACCTATCAACGGTCACCTTGGAAGCTGCAGCAGAGGCTTTATTACTATTTTACCAAACCTTATATCGAAGCTCCCTTAGGCGATGGAGATAGGGGGTAACTATATATTTAAGGAATATGCTTGGAAGGTGAAACTAATGGCGGTCGATCGTACACTTTATTGCTCTAAGGCCGACTCTGGGAAAGTAAGGGGCGTTTTTACATCATTTTTGTAGATTTTGCATGGGGATAGGGGGTAAATATGTTTTTGGAATATGTTTAAGAGGAAAAACTAATGGGGGTATGTGATACATTTTATTCCTCTACCGGCGACTCCGGGGAAGTTGTAGGGGTTTTACTTTATTTTTTTTTTCAAATTTTGTATGGCAACCCCCTTAGGGCGTGGAGATAGGGGGTAAGTATATTCTAGGAATATGTTTGGAAGAGAACACTTATGGAGGTCGGTGGTACACTTAATTTCTCTGAGGCCGACTCTGGGGGCATTACGGGCGTTTTTACATAATTTTTTGTAAATTTTGTATGGAACCCCCCTTAGGTGATGTAGATAGGGGATAAGTATACTTTAGTAATATGTTAAGGAGAGGAAGTTAATGGGGGTCGGTCGCACACCTTATTTTTCTAAGGCCGACTCTCGGGAAGTTATGAGCGTTTTTACATCAGTATTATTATAAATTTTGTATGGCAACCCCCTTGGATGATGGAGATAGGGGGTAAAAATACTTTAGGAAGAAAAACAGTGGGGATCTGTGATACATTTTATTCTTCAAGGGGCAACTCCGGAGAAGTTGTAGGAGTTTTTACCCTATTTTTCAAATTTTGTATGGCAACTATGTTAGGGGCTGAAGATAGGGGTAAGAATGTTTCACCAAAATGTTTGTGGGGAAATTTAGTGGGAGTCGTCCTACATTGCACATTATATGGGGCAACTCCGCGGCAGTTGTAGAGGTTTTTATGTATAAATTTTAGAGAAATAAACAGAGGTAGTTTTGGGTTTTGGCTTATATCTCGCTCAGTTATGGGGCGATTTTTCTGAATTAGAGTAGCGGTTTGCCTGCAGATATTTCTGGCAGTTTTGTACCACTTACAGGTCTACGGGACGTCGGGGGGATTCAACCATAACACGGACAGATGGGCAGACGGACATTGCTAAATCGACTTCCCTATCTATAAGGACCAAGAAAATATATACTTTATGCGATCGCAGATGAATAAAAAAGAAATTACAAACGGAATGACACACTTAAATATACCCTTATCACTTATGTAAAGGATATAACAAGGTGCATTACTTTCATGTTTATCGTTCTGGATATTTGAAGTGATTTTATTCTACCAAAAAGCTGTACCTAAAAAGTTTTTTTTAACTAAAAGTATTTTACTTGATAACAAAAATTACAAAATTTGCTCATGGGGGGAATGATATAACTCTTTGGATTCTCTTAAAAATAAGTTTATAGCTTTTAATTAAAAAATCAATCACATAAAAGATAATCTATTATTGCAAATCTGGATTTTTTAATGTCAAGAACTGTTAAAAGAAAAGAAAAAGTTCAAAGATATTTGAATTCTAAAAAACAAGTTTTTATTTAGAGAGTGAAAATTCTCTAAAATTTTTAATTATTTTTTTAACTATTAATACCAATTTTGTTTTAAATAATAGCAATATTTAGAATTTCTATCTTAATTAAATATTGTGAATAGTTAAGTGGTCAAACAAACATTGACGCAACGTTAAAACAGGTTAAATATACAGAAATTGTTAAAGTAAATGACTGGTTTGAAACTTGTTCTATTTATTTTTATTTAATTTTTATGTTTAAAATTTTTTTTCAGAGTTATTTAACTTATGAAACAGGTGTTTGACTGTGATAGTGATTGATTTAATTAAAATAAATTTATAGAGTTTTATTGTTAGTTTCTAGTCGTGGTTACGAATTAAAACAAGAAAGCCGTAAATAGAAAAAATGCTTCATTTTAATTTCAAAATGGTAATTTATGGACTATATTGATTTACTTTTTTTTAATAGAATAAAAGCAGTAAATTCTAGAATTTGTTGAAAATTAAATAGTTTAGAAAAGGATTCTAATTTGAATATTTTATTACTATAATTAAGTACTGAGTTTCTTTTTAATAGAGGTTCAGGCAAGAGTGCTTTATTCGGTGGTGATGAATTAGAAATACCCCCGTATTATTCATGTAAAATATATTTATGTTAAAAATTACAACAAAATATTGGCTCGAAAAGAAAGCTTCATTCAATGGGTTAGGGTGAACTGGAGGGTATTGAGGACCTAACATGAATTCTATTATTGGCAGGCAAAAAGAAACGATAACCCGGGGTTAACAGTTATCACTGAGGGGTCTCAAATGAATATAGAAACCGGAGCTGGGGCATTTGTCATAGGAGAGAATATTAAATTGCATATTAGACTTTCTGATGTGTGTAGTGTGTTCCAGGCAATAACCCTGGTCATTTAAGGGCAACAGATCTTATAGTGGAACATTTTCGTATAGATAATTACGTCAATATATATACCGTCAGGCAACCCTTGAGACCTTGAGTCGCGTTGTTGAGAGATTGGTGGAATTATGAATATTTTCAACGTCAGACTACTTTGGGTTCTAGAACATTGCTACAAAGTTGGCAATTAAATTGCTGACGAGCTCGCTCGTAGTGGCTCGGCTCTTAAGTTGACATATAAGGAAAAAGCTGTGAGAACACCAAATGTCAATATTGTAAGAAGGTAATGATATAAATGCTTAACGTGACGAATTTTCAGTGGAAGGGTAGAGTGGCTATAGCTACATGGCCAGGGCTGAGCTCAGCACGCACAAAGCAGCTCATGGACTCAGGGAGAATGGGTCAAAGGACCACAGTCGGGGTCATACTCTGTTAACCGTCCGGTTAGAGCTTAGACGAGCAGATAAGAATGATGCACTCCAGATTACTGTAGAATGTGTAAGAATAAGGAGGAATTACAGACGATAGGACAAGTTGTTTGTCACTGCCCGAGATTACAGAACCACAGGATCAGTAGGTTTGGTAAAAGATTTTACGAAGAACAAGGCAATGTTTCGCAGAGATCATTGGCATGGAGATAGACAATGGAAAGGAAGTTTCACATTGGTACCTAAATTAATTTATTCTGCCTCTGTCTATAGCAATCTTGTTCCTTGTTGTTAGTCTTACTACTTCTTTTCTTCATTACTTGATGTCGAATTTCAAAATTTTTTCTTTGAAGGGATTCACAATGGACGATGATGTATGAGAGCCTGTGCTTCTATATCTCACATTTCGCAATCCAGCCCAATCTAACTTATTAACATTAGCTTTTAAGCAGCACCTGTGACAAAACGCCTAAAAACCCTGGGAGTGAGTTGATAAGGTTTTAAATCTAGCCATTTTGGAGGCACGTGGGGGCTAAAGGGGGAATGAAACTGTCTGACCGTTAATAAAGGTTAAGGCTAACTGGACTGTCCTGATATGAGATCAACAGTCCTTGTTAAATAAGACTTTGGGGCACATGCTTGAGAAAACGTCTTGTTACACGAATGGCTCTAAGACGGAGGGAAGGACAGAACTGGGACTCTTTCTTTAAATCTGCCTTTTGGATCACAATACGGATAGTTCAACGGTAATAAAATCAATAATATAAGAGGGTAGCAAATCTAAGACAGTGTTGCAATATAAAAAGATAAAACTTTATTGCTTGGAACATGAATTAGTACGCATTATACGGGTGCCTGGGCGTTACGGGTAATCCGAAATCAACGGCCAAATGATGTGGCATTTTCAAGTAGAAAGCAGTTGGCAGTTATTTTCGAGAGCCCAAGGTATTTTCTTGCGACAAAAACCAAGTTGAAAGAGTGGGCAAAAATTTACACTGGGAACTGTAAAACAATAAAAACCGTTAAAAAAAACAATGGAAACCTTTTCGAGCGACGCGGTTGAGGGAAGGGCTAAAAGTTCCTAAAACTTAGGAGCTCTGAACTAAGCAAGGTGAGATGTATACAAACAATTTACTTAAACCTATAATCACACCTTTATCGAATTAAGGATACAAGAAATAGATAATGTAAAACATGCAGGGAAGAAGGACATTAAATCAGTGGAACATGTCCTATGTCACCGCCCAGCTTTTGCAAAGATTCGAGAGCGATTGTGACGTGGCTACCACACACATATGTAAATGCTGACACTTCACGGGCAAACGCCCCTGTATTCAATACATAACGCCCCTGACTGGAACATATGTACAAACATAACAATCTACACTTACTGTCACAAACATATCCCGGCTTATTTTGTGCAGTAGGTATGATACATAATAATACTTCTTATTTAGTTTAAGTACGTTGGAGTATAAGATGACTGACTTGTGTTACACTCGGGGCGATTGAATTTGCAAAATTATTCTTGCGCCACTATAGGAGGCAGATTTAGACTAATAGGACCTACGACTGCTTTTTCGCTTTGGTTTCGACCGACTGCTCTTTCGCTTCGGCTTCGGCCGACTGCTCTTTCGCTTCGGTTTCGACCGACTGTTCTTTCGCTTTGGTTTCGGCCGATTGCTCTTTCGCTTCTGTTTCGGCCGATTGCTCTTTCGCTTCGGTTTCGACCGATTGCTTTTTCGCTTCGGTTTCGGCCGATTGCTCTTTCGCTTCGGTTTCGGCCGATTAGTCTTTTCCGTAGTTATTACTATTAATCGTAGATTTAGCACCTAAGACTAGTAGGCTATAAGGCAAAGAATTGTACGTATATCTAAAAAGTAGTTTGTTTATCCAGTACATACGAATCCTGTACGTATTTAAATATTAGGCAATAAGAAGAAAATTGTGCGTATCTAAGGTTTTAAACACAATCCCATCAGGTGCCACTGCCCAACAGCCCGAGCGTCGCAAGCAGTAACCTGACCGAGATTACACAACCGACCGGTGGTAGTCGCAACCTGGCAGCCGAATCTAGCGTGACACCCCAGAACCCTATTGCAGCCATCGTTCCTTTCCCGCGGACGGCAGCTACTGAGGCAGAGTTGTTGTGTTACCTATTATTGTAATCCCAACATAATCAAATCATTTAATAACGATTATTGTAATCCCGCCCAGCAAGGGTAAATCAATCGTCTTTTAATTACTCGCGGTTAGAGGGTCCTTAAGTAGACCCTGGACTCGGCTAAGCTACCTCAGCCGAAGATTAAAACGCCGTCACACGATGTTTTATGTTTGGTGTTATGTGCACAGTATTCTTAAAAAATCACAAGATCGCTCATTTCTACTATCCTAACTTTGGCGAAATAACGGACCTAAATTTGATTTTGAAAGTATGACTTACATAGGCATTATATTGACCAGAGTTCGAAAAATATCTAAAAACAAGTAAGATCGCTAAATTCGGCTGTTCCGAATTTTATATACCCAACACATTGGTCTCTCTATATACCCAGCCATCTGATCTAGCCGAGTTAAATAATACTGCAAATATTGTCATAAAAATACTTTGTTCTGGGTTTGAAGTCGATAACAATCCTAGTTGGAAAACAAAATTTTAACGTTTATATGTATAATAGAAATGACATATAGAAGATTTGAGGTCGAGAGTCTTAAACATTTTTCGATAAATTTTTTATTTAAAATTTACAAAAAGTTGTTTATTTGTAAGGGGGGTTCCCCCTTCCCCTGCTCCCATCTATTTTTTTTTCCAGAATGTAAGAATTATTGTGTCATTACTTTTTGTGGAACATTTAAAGTCGATAGCTGTTATAGTTTCCGAGATATAACGTATCAAAAATTTCATAAAAATTCTTAATTTGTATGGCGGCTATCCCTTCCCCTGCTTCTAACCAAACAATGTTTTCTTCAAACGGTAGGGGTTATTGTCTAATTATTTTTTTAGAAGATGTGAAGTCGATAGCTGTTATAGTTTTCGAGATATAGCATATCGAAAATTTCATAAAAATTGTTAATTTGTATGGGGAATACCGTTCCCCCTACTCCTATCCAAAAATTTTTTTATTGTCTAATTACTTCTTGCAGAACATTTCAATTCTTTAGCTTTTATAGTTTCTCAGATTTAGCGCACGAAATATTTCACAAAATTTGTGCAGTTGTAGGGGAAATACCACTTCCCTGATCCTATCTGAAAAAAAAATTTCCCTAATTTAGATCCCTATCCCCAAAGTATCCGTTCCAAATATATGTACGGATTTTGTCCCTAAAAATTGGATTATTTCGGGTTCTCGCTTATATCTCTGTCAATAGTGAACCGATTTTGCTGATTTTAAATAGCGATTGTCTTAGGGATATTTCTAATTGTTTGATATCAAAACGTTTTCTGTGCGACTTTATTTAAGTCCGGAAACTTGATTTTAACAGGCACACAGTTGGACATGATTTCACTATGTAAAGGGTGTAAAAAAGTCCAAAATATTTACTTACTTTAGACATTATGACTAAGAAGCATTTAGCTTCCAGAAGCGCATTTTCAACCGTATAATAATCCATTAAAAAATATCAGTTAAGCATGTCGGTGGCTTAACATATGTATATAGAAAGGACGCAACTCATTATTTTGAATACTGTACTTTTTTGCCTATTCTGGCAAACTAATTTCAAGTTCTTTAAATTTTGTTTTCCTTTTTTAATTGAAAATATAATTTGTTACCTTTTTTTATTAAAAATTTCAATAAAAAATTGTTCATGAAAAATTTTACAAATTATATAAAGTGTTTTTCTTCTCCTTTTAAGTAACAAAAAAAATTCGAGTTACGCCCTTTCTATATGAGGCCATCGATATATTAGTCAGAATATTAAAAAAACATTCTTCACTATCTGGGAGAATTTTCCTTGCACTTTCTAGGTGAACTGAATCTCAAATAACATGTTTTGCAATAAAATTTCGGAGCCTGAAGGGTTTCCAAGCTTTTACTTTAATAACCGCATATTGTTCGCATTGTAAAATTAGTTTAAAATGTTTGTTTGTGTGTTACTGCCCTGCCGTCAAATGAGTAGCTAACTACAAAAAAAACTAACATTAAGTTAGCTTCTATAGACTAACTTAAAGCCAACTACTACGCAATGCAAAATTTGCATTAACCAAAATGTATACAAACACTGCGCAGTATTTTTTTTAAATGAGATTGCTTTAACAAATCTAGCAGAAGAAAACTTGTTCTTTCAAAATATTATTTTACATTTAAAAACAAAGTGTCTCGGTGGCCTAGAGGTAACGCGCTTGTGCTGCGTTCGAATCTCAGCGTCAGTAAATACAAAAAATGAAATTTTTAAATTGTAAATATTAATTATTAATAAAAAATAAATAAAATACAAAGTTCTTCTACTTTAATAAAGCTCCCCATATGTCAAAAAAAAAATGACATTTAGTTTTTTAGTTTTTAGCTACAAAACGTTAACTTTAAGTTAATTAAAAGTAATGCAGAATCGGACAATTGACTACTTCCTAGGACATCGCAATGTTAAAATAGTTAGTTAATTCCATGTAAAAGTAATGCAAGTGTCAACCACCACTACTTGAGAAATAGTTAGCTTCAAGTTAATTTTAAGTTAACTGAATGTCCGACAGGGTGGCTACAAGGAACCGAACACTAATAAAGACTTTTAGCAACATAAATAAATTTAAATAGTTCTTCAACTAAAAATATTTAAAAAAAAACTTACATAAAGTCTTCAATATCAACCACTTGAGTAAATTGACAGGGCTCCTGATTGATGTAGGGACCATAGCCGTAGCAATAAGCATATGTCCAAGGTTGATTACCTTGGCAGGGAATAGATGGGGCACCAGCAACCATCAATTGCTGATTAGGCTGCTGATATTGTTGAGGATGCTGCTCTTGGTGCTGACAATAATTATTTAAATAATTATTGAGCATACGAGGTGGAGGTTGATAATTATGCTGTTGCGAAACAACAGATTGTTGTTCGACCAAAACTAGTTGTTGTGGTTGGGGCTGAGGTTGTGGCCCAACAGAATTTACATAATTATTTTGATAATGGTTATTGGCATAATTTGATTTTGGATAAGCAAGTTGTTGGTGTTGCTGTTGCTGCTGATGATGATAAAATGTTTGCTGGACATTTGGCATAGAGTATAAAGGGTTAACATAATTGTTATTATGGCTATAGTTGTTATCGTTATTAATAACAGATTGGTTAGTAGGAAAGTTGTGATAATTATTAGCAGAATTTACTGATGACATTTCATAAAACTGATTAGAAAAGGTGGTATACTGTTGGGTTTGCATTGGTAGTTGTGTTTGAATTTCACCACAAACACCAACATTACCACAAATGACATTAGTAGTAGCAGCACTGCAACCAAAATCAGCATAAATTTCACCACGTATAACTGCATTACCGACAATAGTGTCATCACATTTTTTATTGTTATCATTTAGTGGACTTAACCCGTTATTCCAATCGTCAACCGAACTTAACATGTTGGCAATATTTTTTTATCAAATTTTTCTTTTTTTTTAGAATATATTTTTAATGATTTAAAGATAGAAAACGTATGTATTTGGTTAAATTATGAGATAAGCTTTTTGAAGAATTAACCACGAGACTTCTTTCACAATTCCTTCCGCACCGTAAAATAAATTGCAAGCTTTTCTTACTTTTAAGAATGCTTTCGATTTTTTTTCGGAAATATTTTTACACTAGTAGAGCGACTTTCATAAGACTCGAAAAGGCGTCCCATTAGCAACTAAACTACAAATTTCAAATGAGTAAAATTTCTTTTGACAAAAACATATACAACAACTACTTGATTAATTAATAAATAAAATATATTTTTAACAAATAAAATACAGCAACAAAAATAAATTTAAATCGTTTGCAAAGACAACAATAATTATAATATCAACACCAAAGGCGCTTTCATTTGAGAACATGAGAATAAAATTTTCTCACAAGTTTGGTCGAAATACCCGGTATGAGGAAGATTATTTAATCAAATTATAGAAAAAAGGTGATACAATGGGTCTAATGCATAAAAACGAGTAAAAGCGCTGAGTTGAGGCATGTGAGCAATTGCTCGTAAGTCGAGTTCAATCAAACAGCAACAGCTTTTGCTGAATTTCGTATGCATAAAAATGAGTTCAAACCAATTGCAATTACTTGAGCAAATGGAGATCAAACGTATAATTGTTATTGAAGTGCAAATATGTCGTCAAGTGAAAGTGAAGTAGAATCATATAATAATAATAAAATAGAAACTGACATTTCTAAATTTTTAGTAGAAAAGCTAAAACAAAACAAATATTTACTAGAAAAGGGTCAATTACCAAGCATTAAAAATAAAAAAAATAAAAAATAGAAACATGTGTAACAGAAATTAAGGAAAAATTTTCCATTGAATTAACGGAGAAAAATATAATTAAAAAAAATAGCTAACATGAAATGTCGCATCTTTCGGGAATTTAATCCACTCGCTTGCTTTGGCAGATATAAGTTTCGCAACTTCCGCAATAGTTCGCGACACTGTTGGTGGATGGACTCCAATATCTGTGGCTACACCATTTTGGAATCCAGGATCTGCACAAAATCTTAAATACAGTCGAATTTTATCAATGTTGCTAAGGGCACCACCACGTGTTTCTTCTGACTCCTCAAAAAAGTAATTAGCCAACCAGCAGATGCTACTATCATCAAACCTATGTATTTATCATTTAATTATTAATTATATAAAAAAAATTAATAATTAAAAATACAAACCTGTATAATTTTTTATCCTCACTTGCTAAATTTGTTTTACGCTGTTGGTAGTATTTTGTATTTTTTGTGGCACAAAATATTCAGTCATGATTCCTTTTTAGTGTACGCGAGTCAACTAAAAGGCATGCTCAACAAAATTTGAGCAAGAGCTCACAAAATAAAGCAAAAGCTTGTTTTTATGCATATGAAAATGAGCACAAGCTCATCTAACTTACTTCAAACTCAGCAAGACGAGATCAAACGTGAGCAGTGAGTAAAAGCAAATACATAAAATTTTATTATGCATACGACAAGCACCTTTTACTCAAAAAATCGAGTCCGAGCTCAAGCTCACTTTTTATGCATGAGACCCAATATCAACGGCAAACAAAAAATAAAACATAAGAGTAGCAACAAATAAAAAGTTTCTGTAGTTTTTATCAGTTAAAATACCTTAAAAAACTGAATACACCAACATCGAAACAGTGATAAGATAATAAAGCTCATTAGAATGTCAAAAAATCGACACAATTTAATGTATTAGAAGCACTGGTCGCAACATTGAAACGAACATGCAATAATTTTTAATTGGCAAATACCTATCTAGGCGACCTTTGACAACCACTTAGGTTTCGGCAAAGCCTCATAGCTCCTTGTTTTTAAACGATGTACTATTATGTAAACTTTCTCTAAAACATCAGCATAGAGAAACCTCTTAGCTCTAGCAACCAGATAAAAACAAATAGAAATGATTTTATTCCGTCAATTTCTTTTAAAGTTTCAAAAGCAAAGTCAAATCTGACGGACCACATCACGGAAGAAAATTGTTTCCAAATTAACCCATTTATCGAAAAACTTTGAATTTTTAATTAAAAATTTGATTGTCTCAATAAAAATTTTGTTAGTTTTTGAATAGTAAATGCCAACGATGATGTTTGCTTAACTTTACAAAGTTATAGACGATCAGTTTTGTTAATAATTCCAATATACTCGATGTAAAACGAGATTTTTAGCTTCATTTCACCGTAAATGTAAACGAGACAACTGTTCTTTTAATTGTTGCTTCCACGTAAGGGCTGGTCTTCTTTCTGCGGTTGCCTGGAGGATTCTAAGCGACGGCTTGTCTCACTATATCTGTCGGCTATTTACGACAAAGTGTGGCCAATCTAACTTCACTTGCTCTTACGGATCCTAGTTTGCACGAATTGCTATTGGGTTTCAGACCAGAGCTGGACATTTAATTTCGTCTTAGGCCAATAAAAATGAATAATTTTTTCAAGGCATTAATTGCCAAAATTCGCAAAACTTGTACTTCACATTAGACGGTATTCCACGTTTCGAACGCATATAAAAATAGGGATTTGCTTTTTAATATTTTTATTTTCTTTCGTCATTCTCAATACTAGAAAAAATTCATCCACTCTACTGTTACACCTCGCATGGATAGTTTTTGCGCAGTAATGGCGTTTATGTTTGTGCTTTTGTTTTTCTGATGTGTTTTTAAAGTTACCTGTGCTTCCAGCTTCTAAACCATTAACATCTTTGTAAACTATCCAAAAAAGTGAGAAACAATATAGTTTTGTGACCAAGCAGTTCCATAGTAAAAAAAAAGAGGGACGGAGAAAATCTGTTTTGTATCTGTATATTTTCTGCAAAGCATCAATTGGACCCTTAAATGTATACCAAGTTAGTCTGTTGAAAAACACAGTCGTCATAATTGCAGTGCCAAGCGCCAGGCTCCTTAAAGAATTTTAAATATCTGATTAGGCTTGACCCGAAATGCTGGCCCGACAATTATTTAGTTTTATTCCTTTAAACCCTTTCAAACGAGGGTTAGAATTGCATTTTTTTGCCTGAAAGGCTAAAGAGTATTTGCAAAATTTAAAACTTTTTTTAATAATACGTAGTGTAGTTTCTATTTCAATATTTACCATTTAAAGCTGCGATTTTCAATATTTTTAATCGAAATAATTCTTATCAGTTTGTCTGACAAACTAAAGTATGCAAACGACAAGTCATTCTCTTGCAATATTTCGGTAAAAAAAATATAAAGCGAATAAATTTGACAGCGATTAAATTTGACTGGGCTGATAACAGAATAAAAAACACACATAATAATTTCGAAAAATATTAAAAAAGAAGAGAATTTTATTTGTTAGCTTTTTATTGTGGTTCTGATTAAAAGGAGAAGAAGTCGCTTGAGTTAAGCATTTTTTTTTTATTTTGTTTAAACTCAAAGCATTTTTTAATTAAAGTTATAAACTGCAAATAATAGTTTAAGGGAAAAAATCTTAAAACTCAGAGTAATTTTTGTTAATCATTTCTAAACGTTAATGATGAGACAGAACGTGACGTTTTTTCCATACAATTTGACGCAAAATGCAATCTATTTAATTCTGACAGCGAGTTTTCTTATGCTCTCAATTTGAAAAAGAAATTCTCTCAACAATATTGCCACACTTTTATGACATTTCATAAATTTGTAAACAAAACCACATGTTTTGAAGAAAAAACTTGGAGCAAAATAAAATCATAAGAAAACATTTGAAAATGCATTTAAATTTAAAACGGACAGACTAACAGACGGTCAGACGGGCATGGCTAAATCGACTTCCCTATATATAAGTATCCAGAATATACATATATACCTTATGGGGTCGCAAATGGATAATAAAGAAATTACAAACGGAATGACAAACTTATATGTATATACCCTTATCACTTATGTGAAGGGTATAAAAACATGACTTTCCTGTCAAAAATGCAATTAAAATTCAATAAAAAAAAATTTAAATTTATGTGAAGGGTGTAGACTATTAAAGAGTTGGGATTGGCTGACTTTAGCCTTCCAACTTGATTTATATTCACGTACATAAGTACTGAAAACGATTACAATAACAATTCTGCCAAATAATTTTTATTTTATTTTTAATTGTGATTCCAAAAGAAAACTGATGCTTAATTTAATCGTTTTATAAGTCTACGTATGTATATCTGTGTATTTTAAATCTTCATTAAGCAATTCATAAATGAAAGAAAGCAAAATGCAAAACAAAAAAAGAAAACGCATCATTTTACTTGAGGGCAGTAATTTGTTGTTCAAGCGTGTTTATTAAACAAAATCGACTTTAAATTTATTAAAATTTATGTTGCATCCATCCTCCGTTGTCAAAATAAAGTGGGTTAAATTAAATTAATGTTCCTTTTTTTAATGCAATTTTTATATTTATAACAGACATTTTTATTAAAAAAATTAAAAGCCAGTAGGTGTGTATTTTTTTCTTGTATGTTCCGTATCTGTTCCTAAATTGTAACTTAACAATTCAAGCTCATCGAAGAACATTTATTTTATGAACATTTTGTGAGCACTAATGGATGAACTTACCGAAAAAAGTGCTGTATCATAGTTCAACAAACTGTATGGAAGGAGTCCGTAGGAAATGGATGTTATACATAGAAGGCCCCACTTGGCTTCACTGGTGAGAAGCAGACCTCAAGTATCACAAGATATCACTACCAACACGGCTGCTAAAGGCAGCAAGAGGCTTTAGGTTCATTTATACGTAGCTTAACCATACCACAGTAAACAGCTGTTCGAACCAAACTTATAGGCAACACTGTATTTGATTATAGGTGACTTACCATTACGCCATAACCATAACCTTTTAAACCAATTGAGTTTTGGTTGTTTAGGCAACGGTTATGGTTATTTAACTCCAGCGAGTGAACTTAAGGTGAGATTTACATAAGCAAAGGAAAAAAATATTTAAGTAAAATGAAAGCTTTTTTTAAGAGTTTGTAAACAAACATCATTGTTGGTCTTTACTTTTCAAAAACGATTAAAATTTCAATTGAAACAATGAAATTTTTGATTAAAAATGCAAAGTTTTTTAATTAATGAGTTAATTGAAAAAAAAAATTTGGGAATAACTTATTCTGTGTACCTATGTGTGCAGTTTTTACCGACTGTTCTGAGATGGATATGGGCAGCGGAGCCGGAATCTATATCGTTGTTCCATAGACTATCTGGGGAGTTTTATGGGCAGGGCGATTATGATATCGGATAGGGCAAGTGCCTGAGAGTAATCCTGGGCCCGACTTTGAATAGGAAGCACTTTTTAGAGGAGAAGGCAGTATTTAGAAGAACTATAGACTCGAAATGGGGACTCAGTCCAAAGATGACACTCTGGCTATACAGGAACATAATTATACCGATACTTACCCAAGCTTCCATGGTATGATGAACATCAACTGACAGAAATTGACACATTGCGATCCTTCAAAAGGCTCAACGTATATGTTACCTCAGGATAGGCAGAGAAATTAGGACTTCTTCTAAAAGAGGTTTTGAAGACGATTTTGAGTATTTAGCCTATTGAAACCCGCTTTAGGTTCGAAGCGGCACTTGTGGCGAAACGCCTACAAGTGACAGAAGAGTATATGCATTTTAAAAACACTGAAGGGTTATAGGGGGACAGTGGATTTGGGCGATCGTTTAACTCCAGTGAAGGTTAAGGCTAACTGAACTACGCTGATATCACACAGGCAGTTCTAGTTGGACAAGACGCTGAAGGCGAAGGGAAAAACAGGACTGGGCATCCTTGTTAAAATCCCAGAGATCGAGACTTTTTCCGCCTCCTGGACCACAACACTGTTCTACAAAAAGAGGTCTGGGCAATCAAGAAATGTCTGTCCTGGTTTAGGGCACAAGTAGATCCAACGGATGCTTATATCTGTGCAGATAGTCGAGCGTCGAAAATAGCATTCATGTCCGGAAACATTAAATCTAGGATGATGTTAAGTGCTAGAGGATGATTAATAATTAGTCGGAATATGGTCCGGTTTGCATTATATAGGTACCTGGCCATCAGAGGGTGGTCGGTAATGAAATCTCGCCCTTAGGGCTAGAGGACAGCAGAAAGTTGACATAGGGACCATAGCCTTTTGTTGCGGCAAGGGCCAAGTTAGGAGTTGCCAGAAAATTCCCACAGGGTGCCGTGAAACAACGACACAGTTGGGAAAATGACGAGAAAGCTCTAAGACTAACCGGATGATGTGATGGGCATTCTTAAAATTGGATCGGGTCCTCACTTTAGAGGCGCGGAATAGAAAATGTTAAAGTAAAACGTTCGCATCATCGAATTTTTTTGGGATTCTTCCCCAAGATTCCCTTTGCTTAGACGCAGAAAGCCCAAACCATGGCTTCGGTATACAACCTGCGGGACTTAAGGCTCTTCTGTAAAGTCCCCTTCTCTTAACCTAACCTAACTTAATTATCTGGAGGGTGTAGTGGGTTTCATGCGAAAAAATTGAAGGCAGCATATTATATAGTGGGCCATGTTAAAGGGAATATATATATATGTATATTTGACTATTTATTTCGATATCCTGGCAGCCCTTAGGCCAATAAGGGATTGTAGAAAGACTCTTGGTGAGTTTATGAATGGAAATCTTTAGCATCAGACTATATTAAGTTATTTTTTAGTTGATAGCAAACTTTTATTTAATTAACATTTTAGCTGGTTCAATTAAATTTTTTTAATTAAATTAATTTTTAAGGTAATGTTAATTACAATTATTATAATAATAAAGATATTATCAAAATGCATGCACGAGGGTTGCCTTTTATGTTTCGGGATTTGGCAACACTAGTGTTGCAATCTGACAACTGACAGCTCTATCGTAATGTTTGACATTTTCTAGGTTATACGTACTTAGAACGTTTTGACATACGAGCGCTATTTGTGTTGTTTACAGTAACTTAAAAAATTCAACTCGACCCAAAAATGAAATTAAATCGTAAATATTTTTGTGCGATTATTTTTTACAACTTTCGACGTGGGTTAACTCAGCCACAGTGCATGGATGAACTCAAGTCTATTTTTGGCGATGAAGCTCCATCAAGGCCCAGTGTTTATCGATGGTATGGTGAATTCAATTGTGGTCGTAGTTTACTCCAAGACAAATTTCGTGAAGGTCGTCCAAAATCAGTTGTTGTTCCGAAAACCATTGATGCTGTGCGTGAACTGATATTGGAAGATCGCCATGTGACCTACCGTGAAATTTAGACAACCTTAGGCATTAGTGGGATCAGCATACATTTAATATTGCATAAACATTTGACTGTCAAAACAATTTGTTCGCGTTGGATCCCACACAATTTATCAATCGCTTAAAAAAAGGCTGGTGTCAATTGGTGGAAAGAAACTGCATATTTAATTACCCAAAACATCGATTTGAAGTCATCCGCCGTAAAGCCCTGACTTGGCGCCGAATGACTTCTTTTTATTCCCGCACGTAAAAAACCAACTTAGAGGTCAACGTTTTTCGACACCTGAGGAAGCGTTTGCTGTATTCAGAATGAATGTTTTGGAGATTCCTCCACCAGAGTGGCAAAAGTGCTTCAACAATTGGTTCAAACGCATGCAAAAGTGTATAGATCTTCATGGGGAATATTTTGAAAAAAATAGAGTAAATTTCGATTAATAATATTGGTTTTTGTTCTCTATCCCCAAAATATAAAATGCAACCCTCGTATAAAACATGATTATAAGTAGTAATAGCATAGGCTGTTGCCAACCCCCTTAACACGTTCCATATGCTTTGTTATGTCTTTAATAAGCTTAATAATTCATTTGATTAATCAATTGTTTGAAATTAACATTTTATTTTGTCTTTTCAAACAAAAAAAAAATATTTTTTTCTTAATTTTTATTTAATTTTGAACTTTTTTGCTCAATAACTACTTTAAAGTAAAAAGTTTATAATTAAATTACATACGATGGTAAATTTAAATGTATGTTTCTTCAAATTATGTTTCAATCTGAACGTTTGTTTCAAAAGTAGTTGGAGCTATTGAAGCACCTGCTGAATTATTCCTATTCACATGTTTGCCTTGTCGCTAAAAAATATTTAAATTGAAACTAAACACAGTTAAATAGTTAATGATTAGATAGTAAGTAGCAATAAACCAATTTTTCATTCTAAACTTTCAGCGCAGAGAACCCAATCTTTAACTACAAGTTCTTTATATGAATTATGGGAACATAGAGGGTTGCGGAACTACATATATATTTAATAACCATTGTTTAAGAGAATGTGTTGTTGAAATTATTTTCTTTATAATATGTACTTTTATAGTTTTAGTTTTATCTGTATTTGTTTTTAAAGGCAACATAATTATAAAACCATTAATCGAAAATTCAAAGTAAGAGAAAAACAACAAACAGAAACTCGTGCACAAATACTATAAAAAAAAAACTAATATAAAACTCTGTAGACATTTGACAAAACATCTTAAGTCAAATTTTTTAATTTTTTTTTTTATAAAAGCAATATGTTAAAAAAATTATTTAATTTCATTTAATGCGAGAATAGCATTTACACATTCATTACTTAAAAAAAAGAGGTCAGTTAGTATAAGCGTAAATTTTTTATCTCGACTTAGGATATTTGGCTAAAAGTCTAGAAATTTAAATAGTTGTTGTTAAGAGGAATTTTGAATTAATTTACTTGTATTTGTTGTTTCTATATTTTTTATTTTAAATATTCATATTAAAATTTGCTTTCAGTTCTGTCAACTATATTTTTTTATTTTCGTTAAAATTGTTTATAATTTTTTGTATGTAAATTACTAGAACATTGATTTAATATTTTTATGAAACTAGTTTTAAATTACAAAAGATAGCCCTTAGCTCTTAATGCCCTTAGCCATAAGTGACAAGGTTGTTTACAAGAAAAATCTTTTCGTATTAAAGTTCTTATAGATAATAAATCTAATTTAGCAATATCGGTATGTCCATGTGATTAGGCAAAGATTTTTATTATAATCTTCACATAGTGATAAGGGATATATGGAAGTTTGTCATTCTGTTTGTAATTTCTACAATATTTTTAACTGTGTGGGTGTAAAATATATATATTCTGGATGATTTTAGATAGGAAAGTCAATAAAGCTGTGTATATCCATTTGTCCATCCCTTGAAATCAAGTTTACGGAGCCACGTTCACTTATTTGGAACGGGGTTTAATATCAAATAGTCAGAAATGTCCTGAGACATTCGCTAACTAAATTAGGGGATATTGGTTAAATAGTTACCGATATATAGGCAATCTCTGAGATAGCCCATCATTTTAAGGACAAAATTTATGCAATTACTACTATACATCTCAGTAAATTTGGCCACTATTACCATAAACCTTAGTATAGATACAAGGTGGGCCAAAAGAAGTCCTCCGATGTTGTTTAGCTCTAATTTTTTTCTAAATGAAAAATCTCTGTTTTTTGAATATGTTTACTTAAACATTTAGAATTTTATTGGTCAAGTTGAGAAGATGATATCAGCCAAATGTGCGCCGTCACAGTTGATTACTATACGGGCTTGTTCACGTTAATACGGGACTTCAAAAATATCCACAAAAAAGGTCTAGAACGGTTAAATCGGGCAATTGTAAAATCGCCAAAACGACAGATGAGACGACCCGGCAACGCCGCCTTCAGAATATCGGGTGTGGCTCGCGCAGTGTGTGCTATTGCTCCGTTCTGTTGAAACCACATATCCTTCAGTTCCAATTCGTTCAATTGCGGCAGAAAAAACTCGGCTAACATGGCCCTATAGCGCGCACCGTCCACTGTTGGTGTTTGACCAGCGGCGTCCTCGAAAAAAATGGGCCGATGACTCCTCCAGCGTTAACAGCGCACCATGCAGTCACTTTATGCGGGTGTAATGACTCCCAGTGCATTACTCGTGAATTTTCGGTGCCCCAAAAGCGATAGTTTTGCTTGTATATACCCGCTGAGGTAAAAATGAGCCTCATCGCTTATTATAATTTTGGCCGATAAATCGTTTACTTCGGCCTCGAGATTGAGGATGGCATGAGCATCGGTTACACGCGTTTGGCGGTCGACAGGCAGCAGCTGATGCACGGACTGGACTTTGTACGGGAACATGCGCGTCTTTGACCCAAATTCGCCTTACGGACGATCGGCTGATGGCTAATTGCGAGGCATTCCGTCTGGTCGATGTTTCTGGCGACAGTTGGACATCCTCGCCAACAGCGGTGATATTCGCGGTAGAACGTTCGCTCCGGGGCCGGCCAATCTTGGCAGCGTCTTGTGCTGTCCCATGTTTTTCAAGGTTGGTGGCCAAACGGCGCAGTGTTTGCGCAGTCGTTGCCGGACGACCGGGGAATCGGCGACGGAATTCGCGGTGCTCCAACAGACGAATTGTTACGCAAAAAAATGGACACGATTATTCCACGTTCTTGGGGAGTGTAACGCTCCATGGCTTGTTCACTTGTATTCTACATCCTTTAAGTTTACAAATGTCAAAACAGATTTGACATTAGCCTCCATTTGCAAAAATAAGAACATCTTCCAATAGGGTGATTTCTTTTGGCCTACCTTGTGCTTTGTGGACGGCAAGCTAAGTTGAGGAAAAATTAATTTCGACTAGAAGCAAGGGATGTGGTAGCCCGCAAACCTGCTGCAGAGTGATTTTGATTTGAGATTTACATTTTAAAAACAAACTTAGCTTTTTCGATTCACGGGGAATAAAAAAAGACTTATGCAATGGGTACATTGGATTCTGCAGAGCCGAATATAGATAGCGCTTACTTTTTTTAGTTTTTAAATTCAAAATCACAAAATTATAGGAAGTTGATTATTATTGTTGTAGATAAGATGCGTCAAAATTTACTTTTTAATTTTTTTAACATTTTGCATGTTTTACGATTTGGGATGTCTTCCGAAATATCTCGAATCATCAAGTGCTTTTCAAATTCTTGAATTTTATTTTTATTTTTTGTAAGAAGAACAATTTTTTTTTTTAATTTTTATTTTTTTAAGCAGAAATAGTTATTATTTTCTTGTTTTTTTTTTTTTGATAAATAATAATTATTTGCTGATTTTTACTTTTTTGAAAGAAATAATAATTATTTTCTGTTTTTTTTTTAATAAAACCAAAGCCATTGACTTGATTTCTATATAATTAAAAAAATTTTATGTTTTTAAAAGCTATGCCCATCCAGAACTAAATTTGTGACTATTTAGCGTTAGCCACTACAAAACTTAAAACATAATTCCAGAAATATACAAGCACTGCCTTTCAAATTAAAATTAAAAAAAAATTTCAAATTTATGTAGTTACGTGGTTTCGCCTTTCAGCTAACGATATGTACACACACAAAATTAAAAAAAAATTATTTAAAATTATTATAAAAAATTAAAATCAGATAATAATTATTTTTTGATGTTTTTGTTTTTGCATTATAATTCGATCCCTGGTTTAAAGGTTTGTGCATTTCGAGTCCTGCCTTTTTTCCCCACAAGATTATATTTCAATATTGTAACCCTTTCCTTGTACGTTTTCATTGGCACAACTACAATTGCACCAAATTAAAATAAAAAATAAAAAAAAATAATTTGTAGTTTTTTTTTTCTCAGCCCCATTAAGTTATCTCTGACGTCCGTCCAGACAGTGATACTATATACAACTACTGATTGCCGTTTCTACATGTTTACTTGTGAATTATGCATTAAAGTAGGTCGACTTTCATCAATTGTTTTTTATGATCCATTTATGTAGATGTAGACAAACATACTTATGCATTTATTGTACGTAGAGAATAAAAATAAAAAATTTTTAAAAAGATTTTTTTAATTTATTTGTTGCAAGCTCACAGGCATTTGTGAACTAATATGAATAAATATATTTAAATTTAAATAAAGAACCTTAATATAAAAAAATATAAAGAAAAGTTATTAAAAAAAACTTTTGACCAAAAAATGTGTTGGTGACAAATTTTAATAATAACCATATAATAACTTTAACATTTGGCGTTGACTGGCTTGAAGCGAAAAATCTAAAGGGTTGTTAATTTCAATTCAAATTTAAAAAAAAAAGATTTTTGCTATTGCAACACTTGTACTTAATGTGTAATTATAGGGCTTTAAATATAGATAATATCTTAAGTGGAACTTTAAGAAAATCTAAAAAATCAAAAGATGATTCTCTTGCCATCTTTCTGAAAGCTCGTCTTTTTAAAAATACAGAGTGTCCGCTGGCAAGTTGTTCTACTGTGATTGCTTAAAAATTTTGATTAAATGAAGGAGAATGGATCTTATATTGATGAGTGTTTTTTAATGTCGGAATTTATGTATGAAATACAATATCAGATAAATGTTTGCCCCTGTTAGCCTTACAAATGCGAGCCCTTTTGAGCACATTCTTCATTATATTCTCACACATTTCATTAATTTCATCCGATTATTTTGTTTGAGTTGCTCTAACGTTTCTAGTTTGCTTACATTAACCTTGCTTTTCAGATATCCCCACAAAAAGAAGTCTGGAAAAGTCAAATCAGGCGACCGTGGAGGCCAATCAACATCACCAATCCTTGAAATAACTTGTTGTGGAAAGAGGTCTCACAGTGAACCCATTGTAATCCTGGCTGTATGCGATGTAGCACCGTTGTGTTGATACCACATGCTAACCAAGCCCAAAGCATGCAGTTGTGGCATTAAAAAGTTTTCAATCATATCACGATATCCCTTCCCATTGATTCCCCCTGACCAAATCGCACACCATATTGTCACTTTTAATGAATGCAAAGGTGACTGATAAATAATTTGAGGGTTTTCCATTTCCCAGAACCGAATATTCTGTTTACTCACATATTCATTCAAATGACACTTACTCATTGTAGTTTTTTCATGAAAATCGGGATTGTCATGGGCGAGCTGTATGCTAAATCCTATTGGCATATGTACGGCGGCGTAAATGGTCTTCTGGAAGAAGCTCTTGTATCAACTGAATCTTAAATGCAAACAAATGCAAATCCTTGTGCAAAATTGTGGCCAAAGTTGTTCTTTGAAGACAAAGCTCCTAAGCACGGCGTCGAATTGTGGTTGATTGATTGTTTTGAACACTTTCTTGAGCAGCAGTAATGTTTTCAGTCGATCTTGAAGTACGTTCCGCTGATCCATGCTTGGGTGTTTCAGCCCTTCGAAATCATTTAGTACACAATAAATAATGCGTCTTGTTGGCACGTTGTTTTTCCCAAAAGCTTCACGCAACTTTCTCATCGTCACAGTATTCGATAATTGATTTTGATAAAATGTTAAAACAATTAAAACACGTTGATTTACCGTCTCAACTTCACGACTGCCAAAATTGAACTGTTAAAATGGCGGCCTTTCCGGCGGACACCCTGTATTTAAATTGTTTTGCCTCTTGTGAAATAAGCATAAGCATACTTCTCCTACCAAACCTTCAACAATAATATAATCTTTAAGCCATATTTTTTTTTAAATTTTCAATGGTTTTGTTTAAACACTCAGCCGTTTTTAAATTGTTGAGACCAAAATCATAAAAAATATTCTTGGTTTTTGCCAAAAACGAAACGAAATTTTTATTTTTTTAAATCAATAAAAATTTGAATGGAGCAAATACTTATAAATTTTATTACAGACTCAAAAAACAAATATCAAAAATTTAATTTGAATAAAAAAAAAACAATGCACAAATGGTGATTTAATTAGCAACAAACTGGAGTTACCTTCCTAAACCCTTAAACCCTAAAACACCTCTTTATTATATGAGTATTTTCAGGTTGTTTTTACGCAAAACTTTTCAATACTTTTCTATTTTGATTTAATTTTGTTAATACACTATAAATGTTTGTGTTGCAAATGAGTTTTTTTTTTAATTTCTACTACATTTACTCTTGCAGCTCTGAATTATGGAAAAATGTAAAATGACTTTTTGATAGAAAATATTTTGAAAAAAAAAAATTAATTAAGATATTTAACCAATTTTACTTGGTTTTTTACTAAAAATAAATTTAGAGTCATTAAACTAAAACCAGAAAAAAAATAAACAAAAGTTTAAATAAAAAAAAACAGTAGAACAAATAACAACAATTAAAACAAATTGAATTAGGTTTTTTACTCTCTTTAGTTTTTACTATAAAATTTCTTATGATTTTATTGCTAAAAAAAAATTTCGATTATGACAATCAAAGACATTCTCTTCCTATCTCTCTCTAGAGCTAATAAAATTTTCCACTAAGCAACTACTGTTAAGTTTGATTAATTAAAAGTTATATTTAGCAAATTTACTGTTCAGAAATGAAGATTGCTTTGACATGTATAGGCTACACTACGTTTCGCATAAAATATTAATCCCAATTGTTTTTTATTGCATTAATGAAAAAAAAATTACGGTTTTTTTATTAAAAATTTAATTGTCCTTATTAAATATTTTTTTGTTTGGAAAACTAATTGTTAAAAGTAATGCTTAGTTACAAATTCTTAAAAAACCCCGATAATATTGCAAAGGAATTTTGAAGGTTAATACTTTAGTATATTGGTTTTTGTTGGTGTGCAACACACTTTAAACTGAGTGCACAGAAATAAAAAACGAACATTAACGCTAATATAAATACAAATTTTAACTTAGAAGCTCGTTGGTCTGGTGTTTGACTTTCCGCTTGGCTTTCAGAGATGCCGGTTTGAGACTAGATTGGGACAATAAATTTTTTATACTCTTTTTGGCCTTTTTTCGTTTTTCTGTTTTTTTTTTTTACTTTACTTGTGCTTGTTTGTTAAGTTTTGTTAATAAAAAAATTGTGTTTTTTTACTTTCTTTTAAATTGATAATAATAAATTTATATTTGATAAACATGTTAATTCTTTCAATTAAAATGCTAAAATGGTAAATAAAAGTAAACGTACGTTCCCATTTTAACATGGGCTCATGTCAAAACTATACCAAAGGTAAAAAAATATTTTTTAATAAACTTGTTAATTTATTCAAGCAAATAAATTTTTTAAACAGGGTGTCTGGTGGCAGATTTATATTTTGAAACTTAAATAAAAAACGGAATGATTGAAACAAGGTGTTATTAAGAGCATTGAACGATAGAATGGAAATGCGGATTTTATTATACCCTTTACATAGTGATAAGGGTATATATCAGTTTGTAATTCCGTATGTAATTTCTTTTTTATCCATTTGCGACCCCGTAAAGTATATATATTCTGGATCCTTATAGATAGGGAAGTCGATATAGCCATGTCCGTCTGCTCATCTGTTGAAATCAAGTTTACTGAGTTAAATAGAGTGATACGGACCAGTTATTGGCGTCAAACTATTATATATTATGGAGACAATCGCTATTGACCGAGATATAAGCGAAAGCCCAAAACAACCCATTTTTTAGGACAAAATCAGTGCATATATATATATCCCTATATATCTCAGTAAATATAGTCATTCTTTTTACAAAACTTGGCACTTGGTAAGTAGTCAATTAGGCCTACATTTTGGAGAAAAAATTTTTTGGGTGGGGGCAGGGGAAAGGGTAGCTTCCATACCAATTCTTATAAACTTTTCGATGCGCTATATCGCGAGAACTATAACAGCTATCGACATCAAATGCTCCACAAAAACTGATTGGACAATAGGACCTACACTTTGCAAAAAAAAGTTTTTTGGGTAGGGGCAGGGAAGGGGTAGCTCCCATACAAATTTTCGATACGCTATATTTGGGAAACTATAACAGCTATCTACTTCAATTGTTCTACAGGAAATAATTAAACAATCAGGTCTACACCCTGAGGAAAAAATTTTTTTCGGTGGGGGAAGGGAAAGGGGTATCTCTCATACAAATTAAAGATTTTTATGAACTTTTCGATACGCTTTATCTCGGAAACTATAACAGCTATCGACATCAAATGCTCCACAAAAAGTTTTTGGGTAGGAACAGGGCTACCCCTTCGGGTAGCTCCCATAAAAATCAACAATTTTTATTAAACTTTCAAATTAATATATCTCGAAAACTATAACAGATATCGACTTCGAATGTTCTACAAAAAGTAATGATCAAATAACTTATAAATTTTGGAAAAAAAATTGTTGGAGAGGAGAAGGGGGACTAGAGCATCCCATAAAAATAACAACTTTAATTAAATACGAATAATGTCAAAAATATTCAAAACTCTTGACTTCAAACCTTCTAGATCTTTTTCTTCTATTCATACGAACGTTCAAATTTTGTAAAGTTTTCTATTTCGAAAACTAGGATTTCGATGGACTTTAAACCTGGCACAATGTATTTTTATTATATTATTTGCAGTACAAAATATTTCGGCTAGAAAAGATGGCTGGGTATATTAAAAGACCAATGTGAAGGGTATATAAGATTCGGCACAGCCGAATATAGCGCTTTTAATTGTTTTTTAAAGAGTATGTCATCAACTTTAATGTGTATCATTGGGAACTAAAAAAAGGAAATTTAAAAGATCTATAACATTGTAAAGTTTTTACGACAATATCTCAACATCATTAAAGGCTGTCATTATTATCTAAGACAAAGTTCAATTTTCTTAACATCAATAACAACGATTTTTTTCCAATAAGGAATAAGCCAGCAAGATTTAATTTTATTGTGCTGTTGACTTACGTTTTCTATAAATTAGTGGTACAGGTACATACGAATGCAACAACAAGAATAACTTAATTTATTCCCATTTAAATATATCAGGGCAATTTATTGTTGCAGCAAAATGAAAGCATTCTAAAAAATAAAGAAACAGAAAACTATCGTAAAATAAAAGGCAACAAGTTGAAACCAACAATACAAGTTTCATAGTCACGTAGGCCTGATGGTGGCTAAATAAAGATTGAAAGACTCATATGAAAATTAAAATTCCAATTGAGAAAAACAACAGGCTGCTTATAATCAAATGAAGCAGTAAAGGCATGAGTTAAATTAAGTTTTTTTTTTTGGAGAAAAAGACATAATCAATTAAAAATTATATCTCCATATGAAAAAAAAATAATCAATTTAATAATTTTTTTAACAACATTGTATAAAGTAATTATTTTAATAAATATATAAAAGCAAACTTTTCTCTAATAATATCTTGATTTGAAAAAATTTGCCAAAAAAATTTTTGGAATTTTGAGAAAAAATTTAATTTTTATACTCGAAGTAAGTCAAGAAAAGATCCAGCTGGTTCTACAAGGTGGGCCAACAGAAGTCATCCGATGTTGCTTGGCTCTCTTTTTTTTTCTAAATGAAAAACTTTGATTATGTTCAATTGAATCTTTGGAGTTTTACTGGTGAAATCGAGAAGATGATATCGGCCAAATGGGCGCCGTCACAATTGAATGCTATACGGACTCGTTTTATGGCATTTTTCATCACCTCGGCGAGAACTTCGGGCGACAGATTCTCGCACTCGTGTCGAATGAAGTCCTTAAGGGCTTCCAGGGTCTCAGGCTTGTCCACGTAAACAAAGGACTTCAAACAAACCCAAAAAAAGTCTGAAACGGTTAAATCGGGCGATATTGCGGGCAAATGTAAATCGCCAAAACGAGAGATGAGGCGACCCGGAAATGGTTGTGGCTCGCGCAGTGTGTGCCATTTGCTCCGTCCTGTTGGAACCACATGTCCTCCAGTCCTAATTCATTCAATTGCGGCAGAAAAAAATCGGCTAACATGGCCCTATAGCACGCACGTCCACTGTTGTCGTTTGACCAGTGGCGTCCTCGGAAAAAATGGCTCCAAGACTCTTTTAGCGTAAACAGTTATCATGTGTTTAACTTTGAGCGGGTGTAATTGCTCCTCGTCCATCACTTGTGGATTTTCAGTGCCCCAGAAGCGATAGTTTTGCTGCTTATATACGTATCCGCTGAGGTGGAAATGAGCCTCATAACTCATTATGATTTTGGTTACAAAAACGTCCTCTTTGGCATACAGATTGAGGATGGCTTTGGCGTAGGGGTCACGCGTTTGGCGGTCGACAGGCAGCAGCTGATGCACGGACTGGACTTTGTACGGGAACATGCGAAGGTCTTTGACCAAAATTCGCCCTGGGATGACCGGCTGATGGCTAGTTGCGAGGCACGGCGTCTGGTCGATGTTTCTGGCGAAAGCGCGACATCTTTATGAGTCGCTATGAATAGCGAAAAAACGACTTGAAGCTGATCTTTGATCGGGTACATATTCTTGCTGATATAGAGCTAAAGCTTTCCTCGGAGGCAAAATACCTCAGTTTTATTGGGGTGGAAGCTAAACTGGAAAATCTGCATAGTGGAGAAGGTGAAGAAGCAACTACGTGCTCTCTACACTTGCAAGTGAAAGTTGGAGATGAAAGCCCAGTTCTATCCATTGGAAATACACAGCAATAGTTGACTGGCGTAGTGAAGAAACTTTTTCAAAGGATTGCCACTGTAGGATGTTAAATTAAGTTGCAAGGATTGCTTCAGTTTGTATTAAAATAGCTCTCAGAAGCACTGTGTAGTGATCAACCCTTTTGCTTAGGATATTTTTGTCAATATATTGACTGAGATGCAAGAGATTGAATATTGTCACAAAGTCCGGTTGCTAATAAAATTAGTGAAGTCGAGATTTGTCAGGTCGTAATGGGCATATGATTTTGCTAGGTCGCCAGGCACTCTTCATCGGTATTTTCAGTGGTCACTGTGATGTCAGGTCATTATCGGCTAATTGGCTTCATTCGTTTGACTACTGCCGCTTGTACGAGAATACGGCCGAGGCGATGTAAAATCTTCTATGCCAAAACCCCCGCCACTTTGGCAACTAATTCAAAAATCATTGACCGACTATTTAAGACTGTGAGATGCTAGCATATGCCAAGGGCCTGGAAGAGTTTAAAGCTTGTCGTAGCCCATTTTTACCATTTTTTGTATTTTTAAATTTAAAAAAAAAGCAGTAACAAGAGAACATCGAAGAGTCTGGTGATGTTTTTAAATTTAAATTTTTAAAAATAAAGCGCTCTTTTCATTTATTTTAATATATATTTTTTTAATATATTAATTACTTTTTAAATTTTATTTATTTTGGCAGAAATAATTGTTATATTTTAAATTGATATAATAATAAAAAAAGTTTAATTATAATTATTTCAGCCAAAAAATGTAAGCAAAAAAAAATTTAAAAAATTATTTAAAATAAAAATTAAAAAACTAATTATTTTTTGCTATACAAGAAATAATTTAGCATTATTATAACGGTCCCTGGTTAACCCTGAAAATAACAATTATTAATTTTAAGAAAACAAATCAAAATATAATAAGGTTTTTTTCGACTGTACACAAATCTTGGGTACCCTTTACATTGGCCTTTTTGTATCTCCAGTTATTCAATGCAGCCGAATTGTTTTTAAAGTGCTAACGTCAATGTAAAATTCACTTTGTCACAGGTATGAAGTTGATAAATTTTATATGAGCATAATTTCTAAAATCATTTCCCTAATATAAAAAGGCCCTAACTCGTATTTCTTATAAGCCGAGATTTTCATTTATTTCGAAAAAATTCTACCCATAAATCACAAATAGCCAAAGAAAAATCTCGACTTAAAAAATATGAGATAGGTCCTTTCTATATTAAGGAAGCTACAGTTTCACTTGCTTACAAGTTGTGATTTGAAATCGACAGATGTAAAATTTCCGAGATAAAGCCGTGCTTTATGATTTTTTTAGTTATAATTTTATAAAAAAATTTTTTCAAAATACTAAACATACTTTTGGCGAACAATAATTCACTTTAGCGAACAGGCCTAAAAATAACTAGGTTGTGTTAAATCGTTATCAGTATTGGAAACGTTTGCGAACCTTGCAAAATAGGTATGTATAATATTTCCATATCTCTGTGAGCATACATGTGTAGTTGTGCCTTAAGTCGGCGCTTGAAAAATTTCTAGCCGCATGTCTTGGTTTGTCGGCCGTCAAATTTTTTAAAACAAATCCGATTATTCCGATTTAGTGGAAAATCAATTTAGCCAGTTTTTTAACTCTTTTTGGGGGAGGACTATATGCACGTATTTTCGATATTCAGTTAGTGGCATGCTTATTTTGATATATATAATCAGTTTAAAAAAAAACATTTTTCTAGCTCCACACACTTTTCGCCCAAAATTAAAAAAAATTTATAAATTTGTTATATATGTATGTATGTACATAAATACATATGTATATATTTTTATTTTTGCGAGCGCTAGTGATTAACAAAGTTCTTTTTGTATCACTTTTATTTTATAAATTAATGTGAAAGTATATATGTATGTATAAACAATATGTACATACATATTTATGTTTTAAAGCTTTAGAGCTTGCTTCTAAAAATCAGGTCATTAAACTTTTAAAGCCCAAAACGCAGAGGGTTGTGTTCAGCGTTGCCAGAATGATAATTTTATCATATTTTTTGACAATTTATGATTTATTTCCTCAAATTATGATTTGATATATACACAATTGGGGTATTCAAACGGTATGCTATCAGGTCATATTGTCTTAAAGTTTTAATATTTTACAATAGTTTAAAAAAATTGTTGTGCTGAAAAGAAAAAAGTTCTATAATAATAAGACTTTTTGAACTGTGTTTATTGTAACAGTAGAAACCTGAGCCGGGCGGCCGAAACTCTTTAGTGAAGCCGTTGATAAAATTAACAAGTCGTAGTCATTAATTTTAAAATATTTTTTAAATTACTTATTTTTCTGTTTTCACCAGCAGCTCATTTTAATTTAAAATATCACACTTAATTATGAACGGATGCTCACAACAGTAGTATTTTTTCGCTTTAATTTTTTAAGACATATGACTTTATGACTACCTTGTGAATACCCTAAATTTGTATAACAGCTTTTATAAACAAAAAATTTTTAAAACAATAAAAATTTATGTTAGCTTGTGTATTGCTTTAATACACTTAACATACATATGTACCCTACGTCTTGCATACGCACAAATGAATAACGGTAATTATATGTTTAGAAGTATTGGTTTAAGAAAAACCAGACGTATTTATATGTAACAAGCGTTAACAAAATTTTCCGAAAAATATCCTTTTAAATATTTAATGTATAATAAAATGCAACGCCTATATCTTAATGCTTAAAAACATTTTTGTTTTTATTATTTTGGTTTTAGTTTATATTTTAAAATTCTTTTTACTAAGAAAAATTTTAAACTTCATCTTAACTTACAAAATAAAATTTAATTTGTGATTCTTATAGCTAAAAACGCAACATTTAAGAACAATTTTCATTTCTTCTGAATAAAACATGTTTAAATATGGACTGAGGCCAAAACAATATAAGCAAAAATTTGTCCTTAAACAATTAGTTTAAAAAAAATAAGAAGTGTTTAAAAAAATTAAAAAAACCAAAAGCCGTAAATATAATTTTTAATAAAGAGTTTGATTAAGAAAATAGATTTTTTGCAAAATTAAAAAGTTTATCTAGGAATGTTTGTTAAAAAAAATTCCAGCTGAATTAATTAATTGAAAAAGCTCTCAAGACGTGACATTTTGAGCATTTTAGTTACAAAATTTCCTCGTTTGACATGTTTAATATCAAATTTTCTAAACTTAATTGATGAAAAAATATTGAAAGTTTAGATGAGAACTTCGTTTTAATAACTTTAAAGAGAATTTTGCTAGAGCATCTTGGTTGTGAATAATTTGGGTCAAAAGTGCCAAAAATTTAATCGCACTGTTCCATTGAGTAAATGTGCTTATACATAAAAACTTAATTTTTGCTAACATTTTTGCATATTTTATTTAAATATAAAATTTATTAAAAAAAACGTGATGACTTTTTTCCTTAAAATATGATTTCTTTTTTGCCAAATGATGATTTTCTTCCCAAAGCTTCTGGCAACGCTGGTTGTGTTGGGTAAACAAAAGATTGAACAACAACATATATAGTCGAAAATATTCCTACGAAAACAAGCATCAAAACAAAAACTTTTAAAAACAAACAACAAATATTGTTATAAAAAACACAAGAAAAAATAGCTGAAAAAAAAACTGATTAAAACCATATACATATATAAATACACAAGTTCAATTTAATAGTTTTCTTTCCTGTTCTTATTTCAAACAGCTCCTTCAGAAATTATCTTCTATATATAAAGGAATAACGTTACTGACTGACTTACTGACTGACTGACTGACTGATTCATCATCGCACAGCCCAAACGCGCAGAGCTAGAGACTTGAAATTTGGACTGTGGGTACCTTTCCTTATGTTTAGATCCACTAAGACGGGATTTCGGGAAATTCGGACCCGAAGGGGCTTAAAATGGGCAAAATATGGAAATATCCGAAAGTTAATATCTTCTAAACTACAAGCGATAGAACAAAAACAAAAGGATCGTATTTTACTCAAAAAAAAAGCAGACCCGTGTCTGGCATTTTTTTAAAATTTTAGACCCTTTAGGCTAAAAAAGGGTAAAAACTAAATTTTGATAGTGCCTAGGTCCACTTTGTAACTTCTAAACGAGTAAAGGTACGGACATAGTTCAAAATGCAATCGACAGATACTAAAAAAATATGAATAAGTTTTTGCCACTTTTTTGAAATTTAGACGTTGAGGGGTAAAAAAAGGGTTTAAAAATGTAACTTTTGAACCAATAGAGATAAATACGTAATATAAATTGCGTTCGACAGGTATCGAAAAAATAAGAATATGTTTTCGATATTTTTTAAAAATTTTGGACTCTTAGGCACAAAAAAGGGTACAAATTACATATTTGTAATTTTTTGGTACTTTTTGTAACTTCTTAACTAATAAAGGTAAAAACATAGTTTAATTTGCGTAAGACATGTCAGGACCAAATATGAATATATTTTTTAAACTTTTTTAAAAATCTAGACCCTAAGGGGCAGACAAAAGAGCACCGATTAAGTTCTCATTGTAAAGTTTATTAATTTCAGTAGTTTCATCTAAGCGCAATAGTATCCCTTCTTTTCAGACGAGTGCGTCCACTATGTTGCAAGATGTTTCGAGCGAGCGGATTTAAATTTGCTTCCAGCTTATTTAAATACTTGTCCACACAATTTAGAATTTCGCATTTAATTAGTGGAAATGTTAGAACTTTGTGGATGTTGCTGTTTTTAATGCACAACATAAAAAAAATTCAACGCCGTCAAAATAAAATCCTTAGAATTATAACTGGTGCTCATTAATACATTAAAAACAGCAAAAAAGTTTGTGAGGAAAAATCAATGGGAGTCGGTCTTACTTGCACCCGTGTAGGGGCTAATCCGGGGCAGTTGTAAAGGTCTTTATGCACAAATTTTAAAAGAAGTAGTTATTGTCTTATAACTCGGTCAGTTATCGGGAAATTTTGCTGAATTTTAATAGCGATTTTCTGGCAGATATTTCTTATAGTTTGAAACCACTTACGGGTCTATGCAACATCGAGGGCTTCAAAAAATTAAATTCAACCATAACACGGACAGACGGACATCGCTACATCGACTTACCTATTTATAGGGACTAAGAAAAATAATATGCTTTATGGGGTCGCATATGGATGGTACAGAAATTACAAACGGAGTGAAAAACTTTTATAAACCCTTATTACTTATGTGAAGAGTATAAAACAGATGGCCAATTAATGGTGACGGGTGTCATCATTTTCCAGGCATTTTTTTATTATAATTCAAATATTTCAAATTTGAAATTTAAGGAGGTTATGATTTCCGAGTATATTTAAAAACGTTAAGTCATAGAAAGGCACTAAAAGAACAAGATTTCTGCTTATAATGGCCACCGTAATATGGCCAAATCGTAATATGTGCATATAACAGAAAAAGAGCACAAATGGGTATAATAGTTTCGATTTATTTGACAGTTTAAAGCGTCTTTGGCCTTATTTTATGCAACATTATGGAAAATGTGACGGGTATTATGTACATTTTTTAAACAATTTTTTTTAACATATTTTTTAATATATTTAATATATATTATAATTTAAACTCTTACCAAATTAATAATAATAAAATATGTATCAATTTATTTATGTTTTAATCATTTTCGTTTTTTTAGACGGAAAATGATCTATTAAACATATAAGAATATTAGTTTTCCCTGTTTAGGACGAATTTACGTGAAATTGTTTATGTGTATTTTTAGTTCATGTAGTTTAAATATTATTCTTTAAAACGTTTCATAAACAATTAAAACTGACAGTCTGGTGTGCAATTTGGTCAGAAGGAATCGTTAGACCTTACTTTTTTGAAACTGAAAACGGCGTAACGGTAACTGTCATAGCGTGATATGATTGAAACTTTTTAATGCCACAACTGCATGCTTTGGGCTTGGTTTACATTTGGTATCAACAAGGTGGTGCCACATCGCATACAGCCCGGATTACAATGCAATTACTGCAAGACCTTTTTTCACAACAAGTTATTTCGTGAAATGGTGATGTTGATTGGCCTCCACGGTCGCCTGATTTGATTCTTCCGGATTTCTTTTTGTTGTGATATCTGTAAAGCAAGATTTAAGCAAACAAACCAAAAACGCTGAAGCCTCACAAACCAATTATTCGTGATGAAATTAATGAAATACCGCGTGAAATATGTGAGAATGTAATGAAAAATGTGCTCAAAAGGGCTCGCATTTGTGAGGCGGACATTTATCTGAAATTGTATTCTAGACATAATTGCCGGCATTAAATAAACGTTTATCAGTATAAGATCCATTCTCTTTCATTCAATTAAAAATTATAAACAAAAAATGTAGTATACCTTGCCGGCGGACACCCTGCAGTTGATGGCGGTTCAGAGAATTTTTTTTTTTTAATTTTTAATATACTGGGTGGCCCAGAAAGACCGAAGTGGTGTGAATTCCTTATAACTTTTTTATTATAATTTTTTTCTTCTTTTCTTTTCAGTATTTTGTAAAGAAGACTTGGATAATTTATAATGGAGCAATACACAATTGAACAACGTGCCCAAATTGTTGAAATTTACTTTTCAAATCAACGGTCCATTGTGTTGACTCAGCGTGCATACCGTCGTCAATTTAATGTGCGGGTTGCACCCTCTCAGTCAACAATAAACCGTCTGGTTGCAAATTTTCGAGAACAAGGAGCAGTAAGGAACCTTCCTGGTCCCGGCAGACACCGAACTGTCCACACGGCTGACAATATTCAAGTGGTACAGGAGAGTATTCGGGAGGATCCAGAAACATCAACCAGGAGACGTTCGTCACAACTGGGCCTCTCAAGAACTTCGCTGCAGCGAATTTTGCACACCATAGGATTGTTTCCATACAAAATTCAACTTGTTCAAGAATTGAAACCAACAGATTACCAGCAACGACTTGACTATGCAATTTATTTCCAGCAAAAAGCACAAGAGAATCCAAATTTTATTCATAACTTAATAATGAGTGACGAAGCCCATTTTCAATTAAATGGGTTCGTTAACAAGCAAAACTGTAGGATATGGGCTACGGAAAACCCGAGAGTACTTCATCAACGACAATTGCACCCAGTTAAGTGTACCGTTTGGTGCGGTGTTTCTTCAGAAAGGATCATTGGCCCATATTTTTTTGAAAATGAACAAGGTGTCGCCATTTCCGTCAATGGTGATCGATATCGGGCCATGTTGCAAAATTTTGTAAGGCCAGCCGTGGAAAACCATCCGCAAATATGGTTCCAACAGGATGGAGCCACAGCGCACACTGCGAGGGCCACAATGACTCTTTTACGCGACATCTTTGGTGAAAGAATAATTTCTCGTAACAGCAATTTTAATTGGCCTCCGCGTTCCCCGGATTTAACCGCTCCAGACTGTTTTCTTTGGGGCTATTTAAAAGGAAAAGTTTATGTTAATAAGCCTAGGAGTATTGAGGAGTTAAAAACCAATATTCGAGAAGAAATTAACAACATACCACCGGAAGTTTTGCGAAAGGTCATGGAAAATGTGTTGGAAAGAGCACATTTGTGCGAAGCAGAATATGGCCACCACTTGCGGGATATCATTTTTAATAACTAATCCAAAAATATTCCCCATAAATTTAATGTATTTAAAAAAAAAAAAATTAAAAAAATATCTCTTAAATAAAAAGTTATAAGCAATTCACACCACTTCGGTCTTTCTGGGCCACCCTGTACTTAAGAAATTTTACTTAATCAAAAGCAGGAACCGGATAAAATTCATTTTAAAACAATGTGCGTGAAGATAAATACGCTGATTTAAATATGTTTTTGACGTAACAAGAAAAACATATTTAACTAAAAAACGTATTTAACTAGCAGAGACAAAAACCAACATATTTAGCAGAGCCAATTTGTCAGTTAAGTTTTGGCTGCACATATGAGATTGCTGTGAGGGATGACGTCCATTGTGGTAAAACGAGGTAGAGGCCCGGAATGCCACTATGTGGAAATAGTAACTAAGGGTCCATACTATTTAGTTGTACCAACAGAATATCCAAATTGTATTTGTGAAATATGTTATGAATAAATAAAAATGAATTTAGCTGCACATATGAGATTTCTGTGAGGGATGATGTCCATTGTGGGAAAACAAGGTAGAGGCCCGGAATGCCACTATATGGAAATATTAGCTAAGGGTCAATACTGCTTAACTGTGTAAATAGAATATCCAAATTGTATTTGTGAAATATGTTATGAATAAATAAAAATGAATTTAGCTGCACATATGAGATTTCTGTGAGGGATGATGTCCATTGTGGGAAAACAAGATAGAGGCCCGGAATGCCACTATATGGAAATATTAGCTAAGGGCCAATACTACTTAACTGTGTAAATAGAATATCCAAATTGTATTTGTGAAATATGTTATGAATGATTGAAAATCAATTTGGCTGCACATATGAGATTTCTGTGAGGGATAATGTCCATTGTGGGAAAACGAGGTAGAGGCCCGGAATGCCACTATGTAGAAATAGTAGCTAAGGGTCATGTGCGTCATGTGCGTCATGTGCGTCATGTGCGTCATGTGCGTCATGTGCGTCATGTGCGTCATGTGCGTCATGTGCGTCATGTGCGTCATGTGCGTCATGTGCGTCATGTGCGTCATGTGCGTCATGTGCGTCATGTGCGTCATGTGCGTCATGTGCGTCATGTGCGTCATGTGCGTCATGTGCGTCATGTGCGTCATGTGCGTCATGTGCGTCATGTGCGTCATGTGCGTCATGTGCGTCATGTGCGTCATGTGCGTCATGTGCGTCATGTGCGTCATGTGCGTCATGTGCGTCATGTGCGTCATGTGCGTCATGTGCGTCATGTGCGTCATGTGCGTCATGTGCGTCATGTGCGTCATGTGCGTCATGTGCGTCATGTGCGTCATGTGCGTCATGTGCGTCATGTGCGTCATGTGCGTCATGTGCGTCATGTGCGTCATGTGCGTCATGTGCGTCATGTGCGTCATGTGCGTCATGTGCGTCATGTGCGTCATGTGCGTCATGTGCGTCATGTGCGTCATGTGCGTCATGTGCGTCATGTGCGTCATGTGCGTCATGTGCGTCATGTGCGTCATGTGCGTCATGTGCGTCATGTGCGTCATGTGCGTCATGTGCGTCATGTGCGTCATGTGCGTCATGTGCGTCATGTGCGTCATGTGCGTCATGTGCGTCATGTGCGTCATGTGCGTCATGTGCGTCATGTGCGTCATGTGCGTCATGTGCGTCATGTGCGTCATGTGCGTCATGTGCGTCATGTGCGTCATGTGCGTCATGTGCGTCATGTGCGTCATGTGCGTCATGTGCGTCATGTGCGTCATGTGCGTCATGTGCGTCATGTGCGTCATGTGCGTCATGTGCGTCATGTGCGTCATGTGCGGTGTGCAGTGTGCAGTGTGCAGTGTGCAGTGTGCAGTGTGCAGTGTGCAGTGTGCAGTGTGCAGTGTGCAGTGTGCAGTGTGCAGTGTGCAGTGTGCAGTGTGCAGTGTGCAGTGTGCAGTGTGCAGTGTGCAGTGTGCAGTGTGCAGTGTGCAGTGTGCAGTGTGCAGTGTGCAGTGTGCAGTGTGCAGTGTGCAGTGTGCAGTGTGCAGTGTGCAGTGTGCAGTGTGCAGTGTGCAGTGTGCAGTGTGCAGTGTGCAGTGTGCAGTGTGCAGTGTGCAGTGTGCAGTGTGCAGTGTGCAGTGTGCAGTGTGCAGTGTGCAGTGTGCAGTGTGCAGTGTGCAGTGTGCAGTGTGCAGTGTGCAGTGTGCAGTGTGCAGTGTGCAGTGTGCAGTGTGCAGTGTGCAGTGTGCAGTGTGCAGTGTGCAGTGTGCAGTGTGCAGTGTGCAGTGTGCAGTGTGCAGTGTGCAGTGTGCAGTGTGCAGTGTGCAGTGTGCAGTGTGCAGTGTGCAGTGTGCAGTGTGCAGTGTGCAGTGTGCAGTGTGCAGTGTGCAGTGTGCAGTGTGCAGTGTGCAGTGTGCAGTGTGCAGTGTGCAGTGTGCAGTGTGCAGTGTGCAGTGTGCAGTGTGCAGTGTGCAGTGTGCAGTGTGCAGTGTGCAGTGTGCAGTGTGCAGTGTGCAGTGTGCAGTGTGCAGTGTGCAGTGTGCAGTGTGCAGTGTAGTATAGTATAGTATAGTATAGTATAGTATAGTATAGTATAGTATAGTATAGTATAGTATAGTATAGTATAGTATAGTATAGTATAGTATAGTATAGTATAGTATAGTATAGTATAGTATAGTATAGTATAGTATAGTATAGTATAGTATAGTATAGTATAGTATAGTATAGTATAGTATAGTATAGTATAGTATAGTATAGTATAGTATAGTATAGTATAGTATAGTATAGTATAGTATAGTATAGTATAGTATAGTATAGTATAGTATAGTATAGTATAGTATAGTATAGTATAGTATAGTATAGTATAGTATAGTATAGTATAGTATAGTATAGTATAGTATAGTATAGTATAGTATAGTATAGTATAGTATAGTATAGTATAGTATAGTATAGTATAGTATAGTATAGTATAGTATAGTATAGTATAGTATAGTATAGTATAGTATAGTATAGTATAGTATAGTATAGTATAGTATAGTATAGTATAGTATAGTATAGTATAGTATAGTATAGTATAGTATAGTATAGTATAGTATAGTATAGTATAGTATAGTATAGTATAGTATAGTATAGTATAGTATAGTATAGTATAGTATAGTATAGTATAGTATAGTATAGTATAGTATAGTATAGTATAGTATAGTATAGTATAGTATAGTATAGTATAGTATAGTATAGTATAGTATAGTATAGTATAGTATAGTATAGTATAGTATAGTATAGTATAGTATAGTATAGTATAGTATAGTATAGTATAGTATAGTATAGTATAGTATAGTATAGTATAGTATAGTATAGTATAGTATAGTATAGTATAGTATAGTATAGTATAGTATAGTATAGTATAGTATAGTATAGTATAGTATAGTATAGTATAGTATAGTATAGTATAGTATAGTATAGTATAGTATAGTATAGTATAGTAAAGGATAGTATAGTGCGTCATGTGCAGTGTGCAGTGTGTAGTGTGCAGTGTGCAGTGTGTAGTGTGCAGTGTGCAGTGTGTAGTGTGCAGTATAAATAGAATATCCAAATTGTATTTATGAAATATGTTATGAATGAATAAAAATTAATTTGGCTCCACATATGAGATTTCTCTGATGAAATAGTAGCTAAGGGTCAATACTATTTAGTTGTTTAACAGAATATCCAAATTGTATTTGTGAAATATGTTATGAATGAATAAAAATGAATTTGGCTGCACATATGAGATTTCTGTGAGGGATGATGTCCATTGTGGGAAAACGAAATAAAGGCCCGGAATGCCACAGTTAAGTAGTATTGACCCTTGTGCGTCATGTGCGTCATGTGCGTCATGTGCGTCATGTGCGTCATGTGCGTCATGTGCGTCATGTGCGTCATGTGCGTCATGTGCGTCATGTGCGTCATGTGCGTCATGTGCGTCATGTGCGTCATGTGCGTCATGTGCGTCATGTGCGTCATGTGCGTCATGTGCGTCATGTGCGTCATGTGCGTCATGTGCGTCATGTGCGTCATGTGCGTCATGTGCGTCATGTGCGTCATGTGCGTCATGTGCGTCATGTGCGTCATGTGCGTCATGTGCGTCATGTGCGTCATGTGCGTCATGTGCGTCATGTGCGTCATGTGCGTCATGTGCGTCATGTGCGTCATGTGCGTCATGTGCGTCATGTGCGTCATGTGCGTCATGTGCGTCATGTGCGTCATGTGCGTCATGTGCGTCATGTGCGTCATGTGCGTCATGTGCGTCATGTGCGTCATGTGCGTCATGTGCGTCATGTGCGTCATGTGCGTCATGTGCGTCATGTGCGTCATGTGCGTCATGTGCGTCATGTGCGTCATGTGCGTCATGTGCGTCATGTGCGTCATGTGCGTCATGTGCGTCATGTGCGTCATGTGCGTCATGTGCGTCATGTGCGTCATGTGCGTCATGTGCGTCATGTGCGTCATGTGCGTCATGTGCGTCATGTGCGTCATGTGCGTCATGTGCGTCATGTGCGTCATGTGCGTCATGTGCGTCATGTGCGTCATGTGCGTCATGTGCGTCATGTGCGTCATGTGCGTCATGTGCGTCATGTGCGTCATGTGCGTCATGTGCGTCATGTGCGTCATGTGCGTCATGTGCGTCATGTGCGTCATGTGCGTCATGTGCGTCATGTGCGTCATGTGCGTCATGTGCGTCATGTGCGTCATGTGCGTCATGTGCGTCATGTGCGTCATGTGCGTCATGTGCGTCATGTGCGTCATGTGCGTCATGTGCGGTGTGCAGTGTGCAGTGTGCAGTGTGCAGTGTGCAGTGTGCAGTGTGCAGTGTGCAGTGTGCAGTGTGCAGTGTGCAGTGTGCAGTGTGCAGTGTGCAGTGTGCAGTGTGCAGTGTGCAGTGTGCAGTGTGCAGTGTGCAGTGTGCAGTGTGCAGTGTGCAGTGTGCAGTGTGCAGTGTGCAGTGTGCAGTGTGCAGTGTGCAGTGTGCAGTGTGCAGTGTGCAGTGTGCAGTGTGCAGTGTGCAGTGTGCAGTGTGCAGTGTGCAGTGTGCAGTGTGCAGTGTGCAGTGTGCAGTGTGCAGTGTGCAGTGTGCAGTGTGCAGTGTGCAGTGTGCAGTGTGCAGTGTGCAGTGTGCAGTGTGCAGTGTGCAGTGTGCAGTGTGCAGTGTGCAGTGTGCAGTGTGCAGTGTGCAGTGTGCAGTGTGCAGTGTGCAGTGTGCAGTGTGCAGTGTGCAGTGTGCAGTGTGCAGTGTGCAGTGTGCAGTGTGCAGTGTGCAGTGTGCAGTGTGCAGTGTGCAGTGTGCAGTGTGCAGTGTGCAGTGTGCAGTGTGCAGTGTGCAGTGTAGTATAGTATAGTATAGTATAGTATAGTATAGTATAGTATAGTATAGTATAGTATAGTATAGTATAGTATAGTATAGTATAGTATAGTATAGTATAGTATAGTATAGTATAGTATAGTATAGTATAGTATAGTATAGTATAGTATAGTATAGTATAGTATAGTATAGTATAGTATAGTATAGTATAGTATAGTATAGTATAGTATAGTATAGTATAGTATAGTATAGTATAGTATAGTATAGTATAGTATAGTATAGTATAGTATAGTATAGTATAGTATAGTATAGTATAGTATAGTATAGTATAGTATAGTATAGTATAGTATAGTATAGTATAGTATAGTATAGTATAGTATAGTATAGTATAGTATAGTATAGTATAGTATAGTATAGTATAGTATAGTATAGTATAGTATAGTATAGTATAGTATAGTATAGTATAGTATAGTATAGTATAGTATAGTATAGTATAGTATAGTATAGTATAGTATAGTATAGTATAGTATAGTATAGTATAGTATAGTATAGTATAGTATAGTATAGTATAGTATAGTATAGTATAGTATAGTATAGTATAGTATAGTATAGTATAGTATAGTATAGTATAGTATAGTATAGTATAGTATAGTATAGTATAGTATAGTATAGTATAGTATAGTATAGTATAGTATAGTATAGTATAGTATAGTATAGTATAGTATAGTATAGTATAGTATAGTATAGTATAGTATAGTATAGTATAGTATAGTATAGTATAGTATAGTATAGTATAGTATAGTATAGTATAGTATAGTATAGTATAGTATAGTATAGTATAGTATAGTATAGTATAGTATAGTATAGTATAGTATAGTATAGTATAGTATAGTATAGTATAGTATAGTATAGTATAGTATAGTATAGTATAGTATAGTATAGTATAGTATAGTATAGTATAGTATAGTATAGTATAGTATAGTATAGTATAGTATAGTATAGTATAGTATAGTATAGTATAGTATAGTATAGTATAGTATAGTATAGTATAGTATAGTATAGTATAGTATAGTATAGTATAGTATAGTATAGTATAGTATAGTATAGTATAGTATAGTATAGTATAGTATAGTATAGTATAGTATAGTATAGTATAGTATAGTATAGTATAGTATAGTATAGTATAGTATAGTATAGTATAGTATAGTAAAGGATAGTATAGTGCGTCATGTGCAGTGTGCAGTGTGTAGTGTGCAGTGTGCAGTGTGTAGTGTGCAGTGTGCAGTGTGTAGTGTGCAGTATAAATAGAATATCCAAATTGTATTTATGAAATATGTTATGAATGAATAAAAATTAATTTGGCTCCACATATGAGATTTCTCTGATGAAATAGTAGCTAAGGGTCAATACTATTTAGTTGTTTAACAGAATATCCAAATTGTATTTGTGAAATATGTTATGAATGAATAAAAATGAATTTGGCTGCACATATGAGATTTCTGTGAGGGATGATGTCCATTGTGGGAAAACGAAATAAAGGCCCGGAATGCCACAGTTAAGTAGTATTGACCCTTGTGCGTCATGTGCGTCATGTGCGTCATGTGCGTCATGTGCGTCATGTGCGTCATGTGCGTCATGTGCGTCATGTGCGTCATGTGCGTCATGTGCGTCATGTGCGTCATGTGCGTCATGTGCGTCATGTGCGTCATGTGCGTCATGTGCGTCATGTGCGTCATGTGCGTCATGTGCGTCATGTGCGTCATGTGCGTCATGTGCGTCATGTGCGTCATGTGCGTCATGTGCGTCATGTGCGTCATGTGCGTCATGTGCGTCATGTGCGTCATGTGCGTCATGTGCGTCATGTGCGTCATGTGCGTCATGTGCGTCATGTGCGTCATGTGCGTCATGTGCGTCATGTGCGTCATGTGCGTCATGTGCGTCATGTGCGTCATGTGCGTCATGTGCGTCATGTGCGTCATGTGCGTCATGTGCGTCATGTGCGTCATGTGCGTCATGTGCGTCATGTGCGTCATGTGCGTCATGTGCGTCATGTGCGTCATGTGCGTCATGTGCGTCATGTGCGTCATGTGCGTCATGTGCGTCATGTGCGTCATGTGCGTCATGTGCGTCATGTGCGTCATGTGCGTCATGTGCGTCATGTGCGTCATGTGCGTCATGTGCGTCATGTGCGTCATGTGCGTCATGTGCGTCATGTGCGTCATGTGCGTCATGTGCGTCATGTGCGTCAGGTGTGCAGTGTGCAGTGTGCAGTGTGCAGTGTGCAGTGTGCAGTGTGCAGTGTGCAGTGTGCAGTGTGCAGTGTGCAGTGTGCAGTGTGCAGTGTGCAGTGTGCAGTGTGCAGTGTGCAGTGTGCAGTGTGCAGTGTGCAGTGTGCAGTGTGCAGTGTGCAGTGTGCAGTGTGCAGTGTGCAGTGTGCAGTGTGCAGTGTGCAGTGTGCAGTGTGCAGTGTGCAGTGTGCAGTGTGCAGTGTGCAGTGTGCAGTGTGCAGTGTGCAGTGTGCAGTGTGCAGTGTGCAGTGTGCAGTGTGCAGTGTGCAGTGTGCAGTGTGCAGTGTGCAGTGTGCAGTGTGCAGTGTGCAGTGTGCAGTGTGCAGTGTGCAGTGTGCAGTGTGCAGTGTGCAGTGTGCAGTGTGCAGTGTGCAGTGTGCAGTGTGCAGTGTGCAGTGTGCAGTGTGCAGTGTGCAGTGTGCAGTGTGCAGTGTGCAGTGTGCAGTGTGCAGTGTGCAGTGTGCAGTGTGCAGTGTGCAGTGTGCAGTGTGCAGTGTGCAGTGTGCAGTGTGCAGTGTGCAGTGTGCAGTGTGCAGTGTGCAGTGTGCAGTGTGCAGTGTGCAGTGTGCAGTGTGCAGTGTGCAGTGTGCAGTGTGCAGTGTGCAGTGTGCAGTGTGCAGTGTGCAGTGTGCAGTGTGCAGTGTGCAGTGTGCAGTGTGCAGTGTGCAGTGTGCAGTGTGCAGTGTGCAGTGTGCAGTGTGCAGTGTGCAGTGTGCAGTGTGCAGTGTGCAGTGTGCAGTGTGCAGTGTGCAGTGTGCAGTGTGCAGTGTGCAGTGTGCAGTGTGCAGTGTGCAGTGTGCAGTGTGCAGTGTGCAGTGTGCAGTGTGCAGTGTGCAGTGTGCAGTGTGCAGTGTGCAGTGTGCAGTGTGCAGTGTGCAGTGTGCAGTGTGCAGTGTGCAGTGTGCAGTGTGCAGTGTGCAGTGTGCAGTGTGCAGTGTGCAGTGTGCAGTGTGCAGTGTGCAGTGTGCAGTGTGCAGTGTGCAGTGTGCAGTGTGCAGTGTGCAGTGTGCAGTGTGCAGTGTGCAGTGTGCAGTGTGCAGTGTGCAGTGTGCAGTGTGCAGTGTGCAGTGTGCAGTGTGCAGTGTGCAGTGTGCAGTGTGCAGTGTGCAGTGTGCAGTGTGCAGTGTGCAGTGTGCAGTGTGCAGTGTGCAGTGTGCAGTGTGCAGTGTGCAGTGTGCAGTGTGCAGTGTGCAGTGTGCAGTGTGCAGTGTGCAGTGTGCAGTGTGCAGTGTGCAGTGTGCAGTGTGCAGTGTGCAGTGTGCAGTGTGCAGTGTGCAGTGTGCAGTGTGCAGTGTGCAGTGTGCAGTGTGCAGTGTGCAGTGTGCAGTGTGCAGTGTGCAGTGTGCAGTGTGCAGTGTGCAGTGTGCAGTGTGCAGTGTGCAGTGTGCAGTGTGCAGTGTGCAGTGTGCAGTGTGCAGTGTGCAGTGTGCAGTGTGCAGTGTGCAGTGTGCAGTGTGCAGTGTGCAGTGTGCAGTGTGCAGTGTGCAGTGTGCAGTGTGCAGTGTGCAGTGTGCAGTGTGCAGTGTGCAGTGTGCAGTGTGCAGTGTGCAGTGTGCAGTGTGCAGTGTGCAGTGTGCAGTGTGCAGTGTGCAGTGTGCAGTGTGCAGTGTGCAGTGTGCAGTGTGCAGTGTGCAGTGTGCAGTGTGCAGTGTGCAGTGTGCAGTGTGCAGTGTGCAGTGTGCAGTGTGCAGTGTGCAGTGTGCAGTGTGCAGTGTGCAGTGTGCAGTGTGCAGTGTAGTATAGTATAGTATAGTATAGTATAGTATAGTATAGTATAGTATAGTATAGTATAGTATAGTATAGTATAGTATAGTATAGTATAGTATAGTATAGTATAGTATAGTATAGTATAGTATAGTATAGTATAGTATAGTATAGTATAGTATAGTATAGTATAGTATAGTATAGTATAGTATAGTATAGTATAGTATAGTATAGTATAGTATAGTATAGTATAGTATAGTATAGTATAGTATAGTATAGTATAGTATAGTATAGTATAGTATAGTATAGTATAGTATAGTATAGTATAGTATAGTATAGTATAGTATAGTATAGTATAGTATAGTATAGTATAGTATAGTATAGTATAGTATAGTATAGTATAGTATAGTATAGTATAGTATAGTATAGTATAGTATAGTATAGTATAGTATAGTATAGTATAGTATAGTATAGTATAGTATAGTATAGTATAGTATAGTATAGTATAGTATAGTATAGTATAGTATAGTATAGTATAGTATAGTATAGTATAGTATAGTATAGTATAGTATAGTATAGTATAGTATAGTATAGTATAGTATAGTATAGTATAGTATAGTATAGTATAGTATAGTATAGTATAGTATAGTATAGTATAGTATAGTATAGTATAGTATAGTATAGTATAGTATAGTATAGTATAGTATAGTATAGTATAGTATAGTATAGTATAGTATAGTATAGTATAGTATAGTATAGTATAGTATAGTATAGTATAGTATAGTATAGTATAGTATAGTATAGTATAGTATAGTATAGTATAGTATAGTATAGTATAGTATAGTATAGTATAGTATAGTATAGTATAGTATAGTATAGTATAGTATAGTATAGTATAGTATAGTATAGTATAGTATAGTATAGTATAGTATAGTATAGTATAGTATAGTATAGTATAGTATAGTATAGTATAGTATAGTATAGTATAGTATAGTATAGTATAGTATAGTATAGTATAGTATAGTATAGTATAGTATAGTATAGTATAGTATAGTATAGTATAGTATAGTATAGTATAGTATAGTATAGTATAGTATAGTATAGTATAGTATAGTATAGTATAGTATAGTATAGTATAGTATAGTATAGTATAGTATAGTATAGTATAGTATAGTATAGTATAGTATAGTATAGTATAGTATAGTATAGTATAGTATAGTATAGTATAGTATAGTATAGTATAGTATAGTATAGTATAGTATAGTATAGTATAGTATAGTATAGTATAGTATAGTATAGTATAGTATAGTATAGTATAGTATAGTATAGTATAGTATAGTATAGTATAGTATAGTATAGTATAGTATAGTATAGTATAGTATAGTATAGTATAGTATAGTATAGTATAGTATAGTATAGTATAGTATAGTATAGTATAGTATAGTATAGTATAGTATAGTATAGTATAGTATAGTATAGTATAGTATAGTATAGTATAGTATAGTATAGTATAGTATAGTATAGTATAGTATAGTATAGTATAGTATAGTATAGTATAGTATAGTATAGTATAGTATAGTATAGTATAGTATAGTATAGTATAGTATAGTATAGTATAGTATAGTATAGTATAGTATAGTATAGTATAGTATAGTATAGTATAGTATAGTATAGTATAGTATAGTATAGTATAGTATAGTATAGTATAGTATAGTATAGTATAGTATAGTATAGTATAGTATAGTATAGTATAGTATAGTATAGTATAGTATAGTATAGTATAGTATAGTATAGTATAGTATAGTATAGTATAGTATAGTATAGTATAGTATAGTATAGTATAGTATAGTATAGTATAGTATAGTATAGTATAGTATAGTATAGTATAGTATAGTATAGTATAGTATAGTATAGTATAGTATAGTATAGTATAGTATAGTATAGTATAGTATAGTATAGTATAGTATAGTATAGTATAGTATAGTATAGTATAGTATAGTATAGTATAGTATAGTATAGTATAGTATAGTATAGTATAGTATAGTATAGTATAGTATAGTATAGTATAGTATAGTATAGTATAGTATAGTATAGTATAGTATAGTATAGTATAGTATAGTATAGTATAGTATAGTATAGTATAGTATAGTATAGTATAGTATAGTATAGTATAGTATAGTATAGTATAGTATAGTATAGTATAGTATAGTATAGTATAGTATAGTATAGTATAGTATAGTATAGTATAGTATAGTATAGTATAGTATAGTATAGTATAGTATAGTATAGTATAGTATAGTATAGTATAGTATAGTATAGTATAGTATAGTATAGTATAGTATAGTATAGTATAGTATAGTATAGTATAGTATAGTATAGTATAGTATAGTATAGTATAGTATAGTATAGTATAGTATAGTATAGTATAGTATAGTATAGTATAGTATAGTATAGTATAGTATAGTATAGTATAGTATAGTATAGTATAGTATAGTATAGTATAGTATAGTATAGTATAGTATAGTATAGTATAGTATAGTATAGTATAGTATAGTATAGTATAGTATAGTATAGTATAGTATAGTATAGTATAGTATAGTATAGTATAGTATAGTATAGTATAGTATAGTATAGTATAGTATAGTATAGTATAGTATAGTATAGTATAGTATAGTATAGTATAGTATAGTATAGTATAGTATAGTATAGTATAGTATAGTATAGTATAGTATAGTATAGTATAGTATAGTATAGTATAGTATAGTATAGTATAGTATAGTATAGTATAGTATAGTATAGTATAGTATAGTATAGTATAGTATAGTATAGTATAGTATAGTATAGTATAGTATAGTATAGTATAGTATAGTATAGTATAGTATAGTATAGTATAGTATAGTATAGTATAGTATAGTATAGTATAGTATAGTATAGTATAGTATAGTATAGTATAGTATAGTATAGTATAGTATAGTATAGTATAGTATAGTATAGTATAGTATAGTATAGTATAGTATAGTATAGTATAGTATAGTATAGTATAGTATAGTATAGTATAGTATAGTATAGTATAGTATAGTATAGTATAGTATAGTATAGTATAGTATAGTATAGTATAGTATAGTATAGTATAGTATAGTATAGTATAGTATAGTATAGTATAGTATAGTATAGTATAGTATAGTATAGTATAGTATAGTATAGTATAGTATAGTATAGTATAGTATAGTATAGTATAGTATAGTATGGGAGCTACCCCCTGTTTTGCCCCCACTCAAAATATTTTTCTTTGCAGCGTAGGCCTTGTTGCCCAATTACTTTTTATAGAACATTTGATTTCGATATCTGTTATAGTTTACGAGATATAGCGCATAAAATATTTCACCATATTTGTGCAATTGTAGGAAAAATACCCCTTTCCCTGGTCCTATCTGAAAAAACTTTTTCCGTTATTTAGGTCCCTTCTTTAGAAGTATCCGTGCCAAGTTTTGTGGCAAGAGTGACTATACTTACTGAGATATATACATAGGGATATATGCACGGATTTTGTCCTAAAAAAATGGGTTACTTTGGGTTTTCGCTTATATCTCGGTCAATAGTGAACCGATTTTGCTGATTTTAAATAGCGATTGTTAGCGGGATATTTCCATAGAGTTTGACACCATTAACTGGTCTGTATCTTTTTTTTTGACTCCGGAAACTTGATTTCAACAGACGGACAGACGGACAGACAGACAGACGGACAGACGGACATGGCTATATCAACTTCCCTATCTATAAGGATCCAGAATATATATACTTTATGGGGTCGCAAATGAATAATAAAGAAATTACAAACGGAATGACAAAATGATATATACCCTTATCACTATGTGAAGGGTATAATGATAAATTTAATTAATTTATAAAATGTAATTTAAAGTATTAAAAATACTACTAATAGATAAATAATAATAATAATAATATAGTATAGCTACTATTTCCATATAGTGGCATTCCGTTTTCCTACAATGGACATCATCCCTCAAAGAAATCTTATATATGTAGCCAAAACTTAAGTGACAAATTGGCTCTGCTAAATATGTTGGTTTTTCTTGTTACGCCAAAAACATATTTAAGTTTAATATGTTTTTCTTCTTACGCCATAACGTAATTAACTTTTTAGTCTTTACGTCAAAAACATATTTAACTCGGCATATTTATCTTCACACACATTTAAAAAAAAACAAATTTTTTTTCCAAAAAAACAGTCCACTTAAGTTTAAAAAAAGATATTTTTCAAGCAAGTTATTTATATTTTCATTGAGTACGAAAATATATTGTACTGTTCAAAATAAATATTGGAACACATTTTTAAGGATATTTATCAGTAAAGTAGAAAAATTTAAAATACAACAAACCCTATAAATAAACTAAGAAATTTGGGATCAAACATACAAAATTTTACAAAAACTTACCGCCTTTTCTCTTTTGGTTTGCCGCTGGCTGTTAAAGCAACCGTAGTCGATGGAGCTGTTAAGCTATCACCAGCAGCGTCCTTGCGAGAGGACTCTGCTGAAGTCATTGCAGCTTTCTCCTTCATTGTAGATGCCGATGACTGCAGCGGAGTTTCTGATTGTTTATCCTTGCTCAGTATTTTGTTTTGTTTATTTTGAATGGTTGAATCGACAACTTTGGAGATTGCCACCATTTTAAATATTTTTTTTTTTTATTTTTTATAGATCAATTGTTTTTTATTACAAACTTTTGACACAAAAAATGTTTGATATTAAAAAACCCGAATGATTGATTGAGTTTATTATGATTTATATACAAGCTTTGAGTCTATATGCTATACACCAAGGTTCACAACTGAAATCAAACACGGTTACGGTATTGGTTTAAAAAAATTAAATTTGATCAATGATTATATCGATATTTCAGAATTAGAGATGATCGATCCCATGATTTCTATAAAACACTATAAACACTAAATGTGATTTGTAATAGTTATTTAAAAAACACCAAAACAGGTTACTTTGCATTACTTTATACATATTTAAAATAATAATATCGCACTAGTGATCTTCAAGTCACAGGTATTGAAATTTATTTTTTGGCACCTGACCACGGCGAAATTAATTATCAGGTAACCGCATCAGATAGAGAATGTTTGATTTTTTGGTTTATTATCTTTAGGCATTTTTCGTTAATTTGTTGTACTAAACAAAATAATGCGCAGAATATAATTTATTGTATTAAAAACAAAAATTTTTTAAATTCAATTTTATGTTCCTAAAATTTTTTTTACTTTTATTTTTTTATAGTTGAACTATTTTTTTTAAGACAATTTTTTTTATTATTTCTTTAGGCTCAAGATCGAAACCTACTAAATTCTTATACATATTTTGCAAATGAAAAAAACAAAATTTTCTTTATTTTTCACTTAAATAGCGTTAGTTTCAGATAGAAAGAATTTAATTTAAAGTTCAAGTTTTTAACTATACTAGCCGAGTAGGGTACACTTTCGAAAACAGTAATCTTTGATCGGTTGTTAGTAATTCGGTTGTAAACATCAGGTATTGTACCCACTGGCCCATATACATATGTATGTAGATATGTAAATATATACATATATATTTTAATGGCTGTCAAAGTTAGAATGGCTTACTTTTGTGACATCTCAAACATAAATAAGTACTTTTAAATTCGAATTTTAAGTAGTGCTTAACATCAAAACTTCTTACGATGGACCGGTTTTTTACTGTAACTACTTATAGTGTAACTGTAAAAAAAAATTTTTTTTTAAAATGTCCCAAAAGTAAGCCATTCTAGTTTTGACAGATATTTTAAAATATATATTTACATATGTATGTATGTATTTACACAGGCATATACATACATTATTACTTCTATTTAATAAGTTTATTGTTTTGGCACTTATGATATTCTTTTAAATAGTCAAAAACAACAATAAAAAAAGAACGCACAGAAGGATACGAAAAAATTAATGTTGGAATTCATTACAAAGTAAGCTGTAAGTGAAATCTTTGCTGGGTTCTTACATAAGTAAGCAATTAATTTTTTTAACCTAATAAAAAAATTAAAAAAATATATTTTTAATTTTTGTTTTTTTTTTTTTTGTTAATTACGTTAAGTTCATACCTACATATACCGATATACAGATACCGATATCATCAAAATACCGAAACCGTTACGATACCGAAATTGAAATTTTAATATGTATCGATACCATTACCGATACCGATATAGCCAAAATACCGATACCGAAATACAAATTTTAATACCGATACGGATAAAACCAAAATACCGATTCTGATACCGAAATGACAAATTTTTTAATGACGTTACCGATACCGTTATCGGTTTTCGTTTCGATTGCTAGCCTTGCTTTTAAGGTTCTTCGTACACATATATTTATGTTTAATAAATTTTTAATCTCCTTTGTTTTCTACTTTTCATTTATTTCTACATAAGAAAGACCTGCGTCTTTAAGATTTACACGACGGATTAAGTTAAAAAAGTCAGTGGCGGCGGTTAGCCGACTACGAGCCAATGGCCCATCGAATTAACGTTCTGAAACGTATTAAAGAACAACGTAAAAAACGTTTAAACGACGGCTTGATATACCCTTCACATAAGTGACAAGGGTATATAAAGTATAAACCATAATGTATATATTTTCTAGGTCCTTATAGATAGGAAAGTCGATCTAGCGATGTCCTTCTGTCCGTAAATATGTTGAAATCTAGTTTCTTAAGTTCTTCATATTTCTGGGCCCTGGTTGTGGTATCAAATAATCAGGTATACTTGCCAGAATTTTTATATTGAAATTTAGCAAAATCGCCCAATAACTGACAGAGATATTATCCAGCAACCAAGATTGCCTCTGTTTATTTCTCTAAAATTTTTAAATGAAAACCTCTTCTGTCCCAGAGTTGCCCCTACACGGGTAAGACTGACTCCCATTGATTTTATCACCCCCCTAACAGAGTTGCCATACAAAGTTAATTTTTTTATTTTTTTTAAATCGATCTCAGGGTGCTCCTTCAAAGGTCATAGGTCAGACCTCTGCTCTCAAACATTTTTGTGGAACATACTCACGCCCTATCTCCAACCCCTTAACAGGGTTGCCATACAAAATATGAAAAAATTAGGGCAAAAACCCCTACAATTTTTCTAGAGTCGCCCTTGAAGGAATAAAATGTATCACAAACCCTTATCCGTTTTCCCACGCAAATATATTCCTAGAACATACTTACTCCTTATCTTCATCGCCAAAGGAGGTTGACGTACAAAGTTTGCGAAATTGTAATAAAAATCCCCCTACAACTTTCAGGGTGTCAGTGAATAGGACCAATGTAGAACTAACCCAAACTCATTTTTCATTGCAAACATTTTCCTAGAGCATACATGCATACGTACCAGCTATCTCCACCCCCTTAGGGGGTTGCCGTACAAAATTTAAAAAAAACTGGGGTAAAAACCCCTCCACGTTTTGAGAGGTTCATATATAAAATTTGGCACAGCCGAATATAGCGCTCTTACTTGGTTTAAATTAATTTTAGCACAAAATTATTTGCGGCGGCTGCTGAAAGATATTTGCGGCGACTCGGCTAACCGGCTATAAGTACCTAGTTCGTCCGAGTTTATGATGTGTAAAACCATAAAAGAACACAAAAATTTCGTTTGTATTTAAGTAAATTTTATTCTTTTATACTCAGGTATGTAATATAATTTGATTTTTAGTTGTCTGTTTTTGATTTAGCGTACGATATGTAAAAACAATAAATCTGTCATATTTTTTGTACACCCTAACATTAATATGATTTTTTCTATTTTGCTTTTAGTTCCTTTTTATATTTAATTTGTTTAAATAATAAATTTTTTTACTTATATACCGTTAATAATACAGTGTACGTTAACTTTATAATAATAGTGAAAACAAACACGAAACGGCAAAGAAAACAAAAAAGGCAAAATATGTATTATTATTACTTAATCACATGTAAAGTAACGACACAAAGAACATAAAAAAATACACGAAATGTAAAATATTTTATTGTTTTAAGGTTGTAATTGGGTAGCATTAATTAATTTTTAATTTTACAGTTTGCGCTCCGGTTTGTTATATATACTGTAAGCGATTGGAATATTGGAGTTTCGCTGTTAAATAAGTGGTTTAGTTACCTTTTTTATTGGTTATTTGACATATTTTTCCAGAAGGCACAAAAATTCAACACTCACTACACTGGCGGCTGTTGGCTTATCGAGCCTTCTTTATATATTTTTTATTTTCACAAACAATTTGTTTAAAATTTAAAAATAACACGATAAGACTATATTAGATCGTTTTAATCTTATTTCACTTTGTTTTTTATTGGGGTCAATTATTATAAAAAAAAGTCCTTGTGGAATCTTAACTTGTTTGCTATATTGTAGGTAACGATTTCACTTTTTATTTTTTCCTTTTACATTAATTTTATAAAGAGTTTTTTCTTTTGATGTTTTTAATACATTTACTGAAAATTCACAAATCATTTATATGATTTTTAAGATTTTCAATCCACTTTAATCAAGTAACATTTATGATTTCTTCACACATCACCACATAAGTTTCACGAACCGAAGCAAGAGCTAAAGAAAAACGTACAAAATTATATGTTGTATTTTTTTGCACAGTGGTGCTACATTTAGTATTGCTGCACTTAAGTGCTGCCAGCTTGTATATATAAGTAATTTTGTGCATATTCCATTTTTTGGTGATACTTTGTCCACATATTTCATAGAAATCTGCCAAATACTTTATAGATATACGGGTAAATGTCTTCAATAAAAAGTTGATGTTTTGAAAGCCTTGCATATATATGTTTGTTATTATATATACACCTTAAACTTAAGCCTGCTAAGCTCAAATCAATTTTATTTGAAATTTAACACTCGTAATGGTAAAATTTCAACTCTAAAGATTCAAAATTAAAAAAAAAAAACATTATAATTGTTTTATTAAATTCTTTTTAAGTTCGATTGAACGACCAAGTTATTACAGGTTGTATGTGTGTTTACTAAATGTCAATTAAGTTAGTTATAATAAAGTATCTTGCTAAGACACATAGATTGCTTCTTAGCATTTTGCCGCACACACACAATTATATGAAACAAATTTTAACTATAGATTTTAATGGTGTCTGGCCAAAAATGTCGTGGGTTTCTCTTGTCATTTCTATTTAAAGATGTAGTTAAAATAAATTTCGATCTACTTATTGCAAAATCTATTGTACGTGTAACTGTAGTAAAAGGTGAGGGATTGCAAAAAAAGCCAACAATAAATTTCCAAATTTACCCAAAATTAAGTTTTATCATTATCAATTTTTCAATTCTATAGTAAACATAAAATATTATTTTCAAATAAATACAGTTTTATGCCCACAAGAAAACAATGTAATAAAACAAAAGATATATTTTAGGATTGCCAAGAGGTATATCATAAATATATTAGGATACTTTAAAAAATAGCTTGCATCTATGTACATGCAAGTATCTAGGAATTTTATAATTCAAATGTATCATGATACAAAGAATCAGGTAGTCTCGTCGGCCCAGCTGATTAGTGCCAAAATGTCATAATTATGCTCTCTATATATAGATAGTTCTAAAACCTGAAATAGTTATGTAACACTGCAGTCTCATTATAAAAATTAGCATTAAAATCTTTTGCACATACTGCTTGTCAATATTCACAAAAATTGAAGGCTGAAAGCAATTTACTCTCAAGATGTCATTAAGTAACAAAACTTTTTCATTAGCTTTGCAATCAGCTCGTACCTATCATTAAAAGTGTGAATATATTATAATTTGAACCAAAAATTTAAGCAAAACTTAATTGTGTGACTGCCGCATGGTGTATATAGATTTTTTTAAAGGCGTAAGTTTTCATTTACTGAAAATCGCTGGAATTATTAAACGCTAGTTCCCCTGTAAGTGAAGCGCCCAGAAAATCGCTAGGTTATTAGCACTATCAAGCACCGCGTTTTGCACGCTCCGTAAAGTGGAAAAAATCCCGCAAAGAAAGACGCGAAATTTAAAGAAGACAATTTTTTGGTAATTATATTATAAATCAAGCAAAATGGTAAAAGAAAAGAAACAGTTCAGCATTGGTGATTTAGTTTTTGCTAAAGTTAAGGGCTACCCTGCTTGGCCAGCTAAAATAACTAAGTACAATAACAAAAAATATAATGTATACTTTTACGGAACCGGTGAGACGGCCAACATCAAAATTGAGGATCTGTTCCATTATGCAGACAACAAAGAAAAGCTAGCAACGGAAAAAAATATGAAACGTAACAATTTCCGGGAAGCAATTGAGCAGATAGAGGCTGCTGCGAATGGCGAGGACTCAGCGCCAATTGATTTACCAGCAGAAGCAATTGAAGATGATGGCGTCGATGTTTCACAGGCCGAAGTATCCATGGAAAATACTTTAGATGAAAGTGCTGTTAACAATACAACTGTAGATGAATCCCAAATAACGGAAACTGAAAAAGAGGGTGATGTGGAAAATGAAATGAAAGGGAAAAAGGAAAATAAAGAAGAAGATCTTACATCTACGCCAGTTGGAACGGATACAGTTGAACCTGTTAGTCGAAGTGGTCGTAAAATTAAGGTTAAACGTTATATTGACGATATTGGAGACTCCTCAAATTTAGCTAATGCTCCGCCGGCAAAGAAAAAAGCTGCAGAGGGTAAGTAAATCATTTTGGCAAGTGTAAAAAATGTTTCTTACATTATGGTTTGTCTGTTTTGCACAATAATAATAATAAAAAATTTAAACTGAAAGTTTTTTTTTTAAATTTATTCTTTTAGTAGTATTTAAAGAATACTTTCGTTTAATCCAATTACCATGTTTTAATACAAATTCTTTAAAAGTTCTGTAATATGTTATTCAGAGAAACAAATTTTCAGCCTGCTGAGTTAAAAATATTTAAGAACCTATGATAAGTTCAGCTTTCTTTTTAGGGATTTTAACTCCAGAACCTAAAGCAAAAGCGATTAAGAAAAACGCGGGCAGTGCTAATGCTAAACCGATGGCCACCGTGACACCCACAGTCAAGTCTTCTAATAAATCAGAGGTTCAAAATAACTTGCTGTTAGCCTTTATACCCCCAGCTAAATGCATTGGCATTAAGCTTGATTATCAAAAACCAACAATGTTTGATTCGCCCGAAGCAAAGTGTTTGTGGGAAGAACAAGCCCTTAAAGACGCAGAGGAACTTAAAGCAAATCTTGAAATGGGTTCCATTAAGATCGACACCGTACGAGACCGTATTGTTATTAATCCATCACGATCCAAAATTCACCGCGATGCTAAAGATCGTTTTACTAGTGAAATGATCGAACAAGAAGATGCTTTATTTGTCGAACGGGATTTCATACAACTCTCACAGCGATTGAGGGAATGTTTGGGTCTTAAACGTGCTCATGTCGATCGCTGTTTGGATATTTTGAAACAATACAAAGAATTCCAACTGACTAAATTAATGCTTTTGCGTAATCCCGACTGTGTTGATAGTATACGCCGTTTACGACGTTATATTGGCAATTTAAAGCAATGGAAGCTTACGGAAGAGGAAGAAAATGATTTCAAGGCTAAAGCAGAAATTATCCGCTACGAAGCTGTATTGATTTATAATAATTTCAAGAAAATTTTTGGCCCCAACACTTCCTCTCACTTTTGGGAAGATTTTTGTAACCAAGTACAAGCTTACAAGGAAAATACTAAGCACATTAACGAACAAAACTGTTTAATTTTAACAGAAAAAATGTACAATACCTTGCCGAACAAACACAAAAAAACAATCAAAAAAGACAATAATTCTGATGCAAAAACAGTAACCGAACAAGACGCTACTGAGGCCGGAGCTAAGGATGAAGTCGAAAGCGATAAACCGGATATTAAGGAGGAATCAGTACAAGTAATGGGATCAGACGAAGTGGCAGAATCAGAAACAGCAGATGTAGAAGCACAAGTTGTCAACCCAAAAAACACTGATATAGCTCTAGAGGCAAATTAGGCTAGCAATTTGTTAGTTAAAAAATAGTTATTAGTTGTAAACAATCATTGAGTTTTACTACTAAATGCTGATATAAAATTTATACAATGTACATTTTTTTCTTTTTAATTAGAACTAAAATTTCTTTTTTCGGGCCTTTTTTTTTGCATTGATAAGAAAATATGGTTATTTGTATCCCTTAATATTTTAACCAACTTTAATTGCTAGTTGTATTGGTAGTTTACTAAGTATTGATATTAAATATTATTACAGGATGTAAAAAAAAATCTTACGCTAAATTCAACGTATCCCTCGAGAACAACTGCAAATTACTTAAATTTTTTTATTTGCTTACAAAATCTTACAATTATTTGTTTAAATTTTTTTTTTTTATTGTACGAAAATTTAATGTAGCAATACTGATATTTAAACATTGTTTATAAAAAAAGTAATTCAATATAAATACACAAAACTGTATTGCTTATTTTTAAAATGAGGTTTTACTCAAAATAAGCATATTTTAAGCCGATTAATACATACTCAGCCTGTTGTGGTTGGCTTTGGCGTAGTCATTTTAATTCTTTAGTGCCGTGTTACAAATATGTTAAATGAATAACACCTTTCTCGTTTTTGTGCCGAATTCCACAATTGACACGCCAAAGACAATCAGGTTGATTTTTCACCTTATTTTAATTAATTCACAATTTGGCTTCTTGTCAAGTTTTCGATTAATCAAATCTGCAACCAATTAAAAACAATCGAAACTAATAATAAAAATAATAATTTTATTTTTAAGTACATATACATATTCATATAACCCTATTTTTAAAAATGAGGTCAAAATATACATGGAAAACAAATATGAATTATTTAAAAATATTCTTTAAAAAAATTTAACCGTTTATAGGTACGTAACAAACAACTTTACATGGTCAAATAACTTATCAGGTCGTAGTTTCAGCCTCGCTTCTTTTTTTTTATATGGAGTTTTACATATTTCCGCCTATAAAAGAAAATTGCAAATTTTAGTATTTCAAACTATAAAAGAAAATAAAAAGTAAGACGTTATTAGTTGTAAACAATCATTGAGTTTTACTACTAAATGCTGATATAAAATTTATACAATGTACATTTTTTTCTTTTTAATTAGAACTAAAATTTCTTTTTTCGGGCCTTTTTTTTTTTGCATTGATAAGAAAATATGGTTATTTGTATCCCTTAATATTTTAACCAACTTTAATTGCTAGTTGTATTGGTAGTTTACTAAGTATTGATATTAAATATTATTACAGGATGTAAAAAAAATCTTACGCTAAATTCAACGTATCCCTCGAGAACAGCTGCAAATTACTTAAATTTTTTTATTTGCTTAAAAAATCTTACAATTATTTGTTTAAATTTTTTTTTATTGTACGAAAATTTAATGTAGCAATACTGATATTTAAACATTGTTTATAAAAAAAGTAATTCAATATAAATACACAAAACTGTATTGCTTATTTTTAAAATGAGGTTTTACTCAAAATAAGCATATTTTAAGCCGATTAATACATACTCAGCCTGTTGTGGTTGGCTTTGGCGTAGTCATTTTAATTCTTTAGTGCCGTGTTACAAATGTGTTAAATGAATAACACCTTTCTCGTTTTTGTGCCGAATTCCACAATTGACACGCCAAAGACAATCAGGCTGATTTTTCACCTTATTTTAATTAATTCACAATTTGGCTTCTTGTCAAGTTTTCGATTAATCAAATCTGCAACCAATTAAAATCAATCGAAACTAATAATAAAAATAATAATTTTATTTTTAAGTACATATATTCATATAACCCTATTTTCAAAAATGAGGTCAAAATATACATGAAAACAAATATGAATTATTTAAAAATATTCTTTAAAAAAATTTAACCGTTTATAGGTACGTAACAAACAACTTTACATGGTCAAATAACTTATCGGGTCGTAGTTTCAGCCTCGCTTCTTTTTTTTTTATATGGAGTTTTACATTTTTCCGCCCATAAAAGAAAATTCCAAATTTTATTATTTCAAACTATAAAAGAAAATAAAAGGTAAGACGCTAAAACTATATTCTCTCATTGCTACGATCTGAGAGTTATTTGACCATACAACGTACAAGTGGCGAACATATGTACATATAAACAATATCCGGTTAAGTTAACCAGATATTTAGGTGTTTTTTCGAAAACAAACATAACTTGAATCGAAAAATAATATGTATATTATTGTAATAAAATATAAAAAAAATTAAATAAAAAATATTCGGAAAATTATATATATTTGTGAAAAAAATGCGGTCTGTTAACCGAGTCCATTTATAATTCAATGGTGTTCTCTAATTCGATTGATTTACTGCATTCAAAGAGAGGGGTTATTACATAATTCGATCAAAGAGTTTGATTCGAAAGCCAATTCGAATTTTCGAATGCATTTTAAAGTTTCCAAGTTTTATGGAATAACTTAAGAAAAATTAAAACATGTCAAAAAACATATTGACACTTAAAATTTGCGGATTCGTAAACAATTTTTTGAAAATCAGAATTTGTACAAATTCGAAAGGTTTTTAGAATCGGATTACATAATAACCCCAAAATTTGGTAACTCGTTTCGAAATCAAAAAACATTTTAATTCAATTTAAAATCAAGAAATTTATTTGGATTCGCTTTATAAAACAAGGCCGGAAATTTTAAAAAAATGTATATTCTTCACATAATGATACCGGTATACATAAGTATGTATGTGTACAAATCAGTTTTTCAGTCTGTTAGTAATTTCTATAATAATTATTTGCGGTCCCATTAAGTACATATATATCGTATCCTATCAGGCAGGGAAGTCGACTAAGTCATGTTTGTCTGTGAAATCCGACGGACCTCGATTCTGTGTCACTATCAAAATTCTAGGCCGAACAACATGTTTAACGTCAGAAAAAGGACCTGAATATTCTAAAGAATTCGTAACGACAATTCTGACTTTAAAAAAAAGATGAAGCCAAGTTTAATTGGTTCCAAGGTGGTGGTGATTCTACAACAACTAAATCGCGGCGAAAAACATGTTTGTTTTTGTTGTTATATTTGTTTGCTTATGTTTCAAAAAAGATACATACAGGCATGTTCTTAAAAACACGCGCATTCAAATCACTAGTGATTTTAAAATCACAATTGTGATTTTTCGTTATTATAATAATTAATTTATTGCAAAATTCAAAATAAGGTTATTAAAAATATAAACAAATAAATAAAAATTTATAGGCATTTATCTGACCGGTTTGAAATCACAAAAACTTTTAAATTTCTTGTGGCTTCAAATCACTTTCACAAAAAGTGATTTTCAGAACATGACTGATAAGCAACTTTCGCAACTCAGCCTAGATTTATGCAAGAAAAAAGTAGATCAGCTATGCTGTTAACTCCATCTGGTCAATGAATTTTTGCCATGGGTTGGTGTATATTCAAATTGTTTTATTGTTCTAGGTTTTCGAGTACATGAAGATATTCACCCTTATTGCGGTTGGCGTAGTCATTTTTAGTTTTTTGGTACCGTCTAACAAATACGCCAATGTTAAATAAATAGCAACCTTGTCGTTATTGTATCGAATTCGACAACGTTTGATACGACAACGCCAAACAGAATAAGACTGATTAATTATTATTAAACCTCTTTCTTATGTCGACTTATGGTTAGTATTCACCCCTATTCTGCATTTCGATTCGAATCGAAATTTTCTCCGTCGGCCCTTTTCACTGTGAAATAGTTTGGCAACATTTAAATTTTTCTTAGTATAATTTGGATTTTTAGTCTTTTTGTACTAAAATCTTGTGCTTCTAAATATTAAAATTGGGAAAATATATTCTTTATTTATATTTTGGTATATGCGTATTTGCATGCGGAATCGTAATCGAAACGCAGAATAACTCTCATTATGTGTTAACAATGCCGCAACCAAGAAGTTTTGGGTGCCGTTGGGCAACGCAACTGAAGTTGGGTTGCTGTGCATAACCGACACATTAGATATTTTTATAAGAACCATGGTCAACGAAGGTTGGGAGCACCCTCCAGAAGAGAAACTGCAATCAGCACTGGCCTCGTAAGGCAATATTTTTCCACGTTTTTTAATATCTTATGTGATTAGAATGCTCACTTGTGAAATTGTTTACTTTATGAATTTTGAAATACTCTCTATTCTTTGTTGACTTTTATTCTTCATGAAAGACTTATGCACGTAAATAGGATTTGGCTTTTTATAATGAAAGCTTGCAAAGAAGAGAATTTAGGAAATTTTAAAGATGTTGCTTTTAAAAGTGCATATACATGGGAGCGAAAAAGGTTTTATTGATTGTAAATGTTTTTCGTATTCTTATTTACATACATATGTTTGGCCTAGAGCGTTTATAAAATAAGTAAATACATTTCATGAAATGCAAGTTCTGAAAAACAATACAAACAACAATATAAAGAAAATTTTTTGAATTAATGTTTTGAAAAAAAAATAGATAAATATATAATTTTTTAAGATTTATAACACTAAACAAATATAAAGTCTAAACTTAGATAAGACTAAATTGTCAGTTATTAAGAACCAAACGTACATAAGTCCTTTAGATGAAATTTATTTATTACATACAGACATGATTAGAATGGTTCCTCTAACGGTGCGCCTTTAGCAATAATCGTTTCGATTTTTTTCCATTCCTGCTGACGTGCTTTATTCCTATCTCTATAAACTTTTTCGCGAGCACGCCGCTGCTCTATTGTGTGCCGTGACCAGAATTGTTTCTTGTAAGTTAAACACTTTTCTTTATTCTCAAGTACGTCTTCGGGCGTAAGAAAAGCCTTTCGTACCCTTATTGCCAAACGACTCTTGTAGCTTTCTTGCTTTTTACGTATTTCTCTTTCTTCAGGAGTCTCCTTTGCTTTGAGTTCTAAACGTTTTTTTAATACTCTATCTATACTACACTTTCTTTGTTCTTCTAAGACGGTTTCATCTTCAAAGTTTCGCAGCTTTTGTAAAAGACGTACTTTAGTTACGTGAATACGTTGGCGAAATAGACGTAACTTTCGTTCCCCTGGCGTTTCTAACTGGCGCAGTTTACGCATTCGTAGTTTACGTTTTTGTTTTGCCGTTAAATCATGCCAACTTTTGTCTACTTCAGACTGATCTGAGCCACTTTCTTTAGATTGTATCTCATTAATATCACTTGATTTTTTCGGCCGTTTAAGATTTAAAAGACGTTCTCGTTCTTCATAAATTAATCTATCCAATTCGCTCATTTTATTTATATCCTTTTCTTCTGACTGCGAATGGTGAAGTGGATCGTTTGGAATGATGTGTTGTGGAAGAGCTTCGATTTTTATTTCATCAATTTCTTCAGTATGTGTTTTCATGGTTACACATTTTGTTTCAGGATCAATTACAACTCGAAGACTAAGTTGAGTTTCCTCCAATTCCTTGGGTATATTATCCATCTTTTAAGTTTATAAATTAAAAATTTTTTACTATCTAAATTTTTGAATGTATGTACGCAGTGATGCCAACAATTCAGAAGCAAAAAGAGCCGAACGAGTAGTCAAAAAGAGCTAAAAGGAGCTAAATTAAAAAATTCAAGATTTTTCCGTCTTAAATCTATGAATCTATTTATTATTTAATTTGTACTACAAGGATTTTTTTACAAAATAAAAATAATAGAAAAAATAGAAAATAATAATATTAAATAAAATTATTTCATAGCAGCAATTGATACAAATGTTTATTGACATTAACAATATGACCATACATATTTACATACAAATAAGTAAAAAAAACAATCATTTTCAAAAGGAGTAACATTTTCTTCTTCCGGCCATAGATTTGTTTTTAAATAATATTTTGATTTGTTGTGTTTCAATTGAATTTATTTTTGCAACTATGCTTGCTGGTAGCTCGTAGTTTAAACAGCAGGTGCTACACTTTTGTAAACCATATTTTAAATGAATTAAACTATTAACCGTATTGATACCATGCAAGTTCTTATTTTATTCGATACGATAATATTTTTAAAACAATCAATTATGCACTTCAATCCAAAATTATTAGGTTTATCTAAATTTTTCCACTGGTATAATTTTAAATTTTTTAAGCAATTTAACAGCTCTTTAGTTTCTTTTAAATCATATTTAATTTCTTTTATAATACATAAAGTATTTTCTGAATCCTGCAAAAAAACATTTGTTACGCTAAATGCCGAAATTTATTTATTTGTTGGAAGCTTTTCTCTAATTTCATAAATTAAAGATTTTATGAACTGTATTAAATTACGTTTAACGATATGTTTATCTGATTCAATTATATTAAAATTTTCGCATGCCTTCTCAAAGTTATGTCCTAGATAACAATTGCTATTTATTAAAGATTCAAATTCTCCAGCTATATAATCGAAGTCATCTGCCAGTATAATGATTTTATTTGTCAGGCTTTCTATTAAATGAAATAAATCACTGAATAGCTTTATATGTTCCGTAAATGCCACAAAGGCAAAACAATAGGGTTAAAACAAAAGAATTTACTATAAGATTCAAAAAGTGCCAAACGTGCCGTTTCCACCGTTGAAAAGAGCTGTGTTAGCTCCTTTTTTCAAAAAAGAGCCAACGGGAAAATTTTCGAGTTAGAGGCAATTAAAAAGAGCTAAATCTAGCTCAAAAATAGCTTAGTTGGCATCGCTGTATGTACGTGTTTGTGCGTATACCAGAGACCTGCGCCGAGACCTTTTTGTGTAAAAATTGTCGACGTTGGCTTAAATATGGCTGTGTAACGGCTGAAAGATTTATACACACATATGGGCATTTCCATGAATATGTCAACCACGGCTGGAAAATAAAAGTCATCGCAACTTTTTTTTAAATATACCAAAGAGCAATAAAACACTTAAATTTTATTATGTAAAAGTATTTACAGCTAATTATAATTTTAAAAGAGCAAAAATAGCAGATTAAACTGGTAATCTCTTTGATCAATTTCCAGAAATTGAAATTAACTATGTTGTCTTAGCTAGTGGCTAAATTTAGGTAATTGTAATATTCCAATTATACTTTAAAAATAATGTTACAACATCAGTGGCCAAGTTCCATTATGAAATTAAAAATTTAGAGTTCGAATAGCGGTATTTTTTATAGATTGCTTTGAATGATATTCTAATGTCACGTACGTAATGCAAAAACGTTATTTGTCGTCATCATTTGAATTCGACCGGTCGCAAGTATTTAAAAATAAAAGTTCAAAGCAAGATAAATCTCGCAAACAAATATTGATCGATTTTTTTTTTAAATTTGTTGCAATAAAAATTTTATAGTCTTTCAAAGTTTGTAGCATACGATATTGTAAGTAACACAATTCAATTTAATACTTTCAAATTCCTTTATAATTATAAATATTTTATTAAGATGGGTAAAAAAAACTATAAGACTACAAAGAAATGGAGGGAGGACTTGAAGAAAAATGAAGAACAAATAAAGAAATACCGGAAAAAGGAGGCTGAAAGACAGCATATCTATCGAAAAAAGTTCGCAGATGCAGCCAAAAAAGACAAAAAAAAATAATTAACGACAAATTAACACACAATAAGTTTGATGTTTACTATTTTATTACAAAAACTATGCTTGAAATAAGCGAACAATATGAAGATATATCGTCTATATACATATTTTCTGATTGGAGTAGCGCTCAATTTAAAAACAAATTCATTTTAAAAAGTATTCCCTCTTTTGTAAACAAATTTAGCTGCCAACATTTAGAATGGAACTTCTTTGCAACATCACATGGTAAAGGTGCAGTTGATGGAGTAGGTGGTACTATTAAAAGAAAGGTCTGGCAAATTGTAAAAGCAAATAAATTAATCTTGCCCGATGCTTTCTCATTTTATGAATGTGCTCATAAATATGTGGAAGGAGTTAATTTGTTTTATGTTGCTACCGAAGAGATTGAAGGGTTTTCTGCTTATCTCCATGAAAAATGGCAAAATGTCCAGCCCATCCCAAAAATAAGAAAACTTTATTCGTTTACTTATCATGATAGTCAGTATAAAAATGTCAGTAAGAGAAAAAATTAAAATTTAATAATTAAGTGCCAGCGCCCAAGTACATAGTGTATAGTAAGAAATGAAAATAACCTTTTATTGTTTTTATTGCTATTATCACCGAATAAACATTTTTTAATTCTTTTTAAATTTGTTATGTATACATATATTAAAAAAACCTATTTTTTTTTTAGACAAATACTATAAGAGAAAAATCTGTCACATACGGTATGTCACGAACGATATTAAGATTTGTTCGTAACAAAATCATCTAAAAATCTTTTTGTATTTAAAAATTATGGATTATCAAGGAAAAATATTTGGCTTGGTGTAAGAACTTGAAGAAAGGAAAAAAACTTTTACAATTCGCAGATTTTCGTATATATGTGCATGCACCTCGACATCACTTCCGTTTTTTGTCACGTCCGATATGCGCCTTTTTCGCCCGATATTTTGGCCGGCAAGGTTTTCAAAGTCATGATTTTTTTTTAGATTATAGTACCCTCTAAATGTAACATATTGACGAAACAATTTTTCAGTTACCACTCTTTTTGCAAAATCTACACCACTTTGTAGGCGTACAATTGTCATGTACGATGACATGGAAATGCCCATATATTAAACATTTTATAATTATTAATTTGTACTTCTTCTATATATCTTAATAATGTCTATTCGGTTTCGGGTTCATTATTAAAATTGTGAAAGCTAGGAAAACCGAAAAGTTCATCGGCGGCTCGGCACATGATCAGCGGCCTAGGTGAGCTGGTTGTCAGCCGTCCGGCGCAGGTTTCTATGGTACAATCTTTGACGCAGCTGATTATCTGATGTTTTCAAAACTGTTGTCAGGGTACACGTGTATCAGGTAGGAGCGATTCTACAAAAACAACTAAACCGTCATAAGAATGTCAAAAACAAATAACAAAAACTCACAAAATCTTTCTTCTTCTTTTAGAGCTTTTCTTACAATACTACAGTTGTTGTTTTTAAAAAAGGAAGAAAAAACATAAACATTAACAAAATTTGACATTCATATAACGAAATACTGTTACTCAGCTGTTTATCTGAGGCTACCTGATATACGTGTACCCTGACTCTTGTTTTTAATTTTCAAACCAGGGTACACGTATATCACGTATATACGTGTACCCTGTTTCAAACGAAACGTACTGTAAAAACGGGCATTTTTGAAGAAATTAAATTTATTAGGCTTATTCGCTTACTTTTCCAATTAAAAAAATTTGTTTCATAATAACTTGGTGCAAATTGAAGCAAAAGAGTATGAAATTAATTAAAGGACTAAACATGTAAAACGTAACGCTTTAAAAATAAAACCAGTGTTTGAAAAATATATCTGTGGTTTTCTTGGGAAAAAGCATACAGCGGTTCAAACGTATAATTGGACACTAGGTGTACGATTATTCAAATGCAATTTTTTTTACTTACATGACAATAATTCTAAAAAACTTTGATACAAAGTTATAGGTTATTGAAAGACCTTTAAAACAATATATAATACTTAACACATTTTATCCAAAAACATTTTTAAAAATAGAAAAGAAAACAAAACCATTAAATTTTAGGTCAAACGTATAATTGGACAGTCTGCAGTTTTTGGTCTTGGAAGCAAAACCTTTTGCTTTTATTACTGTTTTCAACCGCCTGGGTATCGATTGCACGAGTTTGGTGAAAAAATCCGGAGATATGCTGTTCCACTCACGCCTTATTCCCTGCTTCAACTGCTCCACTGTGTTGAAAGTGGACTTATAGAGTTAACGGGCAAGTTCTTCCCAAACATGCTCAATAATGTTAGATCTGGGGACTGTGCTGGTGTTTGCAGTAATTTTGGACAATTATGTATGAGCCACATTATCGCAACGTGTGAAGTGTGCTTCGGATCCTTGTTCTGATAGAAAGCAAATGTGTCCAATATGTTCAATTTATCGGCACTTTGCTTCACATTTTGTTTTAAAATGTCCAATAATTGGAATCGATTCATTTTGCCCTCTATAAAATGAATGTTCCCTATTCCTGCACTGGAAACACATCCCCACACCATCACCTACCCTACCCCATGCTTGACCATAGCCCGAGTGTTAGTAGGCAAAAACTCAGTATTTAGCTTACGCCAAACGTATTGTTTTACATCTAAGCCATGCAGGTTAAATTTACACTCATCAGTAAAGAGTACCTATAAGACAATTAACAAGGTTTAAAATAATTAAATTAAACAAGTTTTTGTACAATTACCGTTCTCCAAAAGTCAGAATATTTAAAAAAGTACTCCTTACAAAATTTCACCCGTGCAATTTTATTTTTTTGACTTATATGGGGCTTTTTTCTGACTATTCGCCCATGAAAATCATTCTTCTTTAACACGTTTCGAATGGTCTCGGCGCAAACACCTTTTTCCAAAGCCGTTTGCACCATATTCTTTAATTTATTCGCCGTCGTGAATGGTTTTGTTTTTATTTTCATCAAAATCCGCCGCTCATCATGATCATTCAATTTTTTTCCTTAGCCAACACAACTTAAATTTTCGACTAGAAATGTTTTTTATGCCATTTAATGATAGCGTGAACTGTAGACGGGCATCGATCAACAGTTTTACCGATTTCACGCATGTTTGGGAAGAACTTGCCCGTTAACTCTATAAGTCCACTTTCAACACAGTGGAGCAGTTGAAGCAGGGAATAAGGCGTGAGTGGAACAACATATCTCCGGATTTTTTCATCAAACTCGTGCAGTCGATACCCAGGCGGTTGAAAACAGTAATAAAAGCAAAAGGTTTTGCTTCCAAGACCAAAAACTGCAGACTGTCCAATTATACGTTTGACATAAAATTTAATGGTGTTGTTTTATTTCTTATTTTTAAAAATGTTTTTGAATAAAACGTGTTAAGTATTATACATTGTTTTAAAGGTCTTTCAATAACCTATAACTCGGTATAAAAGTTTTTTAAAATTATTGTCGTAGAAGTGAAAAAATTGGCATTTGAATAATCGCACACCTAGTGTCCAATTATACGTTTGAACCACTGTATGTCCAAAAATTAGATTTTTCAGAAGAGACAGAAAACTATTTTGAAAAAATTAGTGAGGTATTAATATGTTTTATTAATTAAGTAAATGTATGTACATATGTATGTAAAAACATGGTATCAACAACGTTTGTCAAAAATACGTCGCTAGATCTGAACACATTTTAAAAAAGTATAGAAGTTACGTTGATATTTGGGTAAAAATATCAGGATTCGACCATCTATTTCCTGAAATTTTTATATCCATTAAAGGAGCGTTAAAAACTAAGCAAGATGACATTAATAACTCAAAATCAACCAACATTGACATACGCGTTTTTCCATGAAAACCACGGATGGTTAGTTAGGTTAGGTAGAACAGGCAGCCATTGAAGGAAAGGATAGGATACAGCTCACTTGGGTCCCTATGTATTACCTGGAAAGGTAAATAGAATAGGTTAAGATGGAAGGAAAGAAGAAATATAGAGAAGGATAAGAAAGAAAGAACAAAAAAATTAAGCAAACTTTCCAGGGTCTCTGGTGGGAATCGAACCCACAACCCCCAGACTGGTAGACTTGTGCACTAACCACTGATCTACCGGAGACCCAAAACCACGGAGACTTATAATACCTTTACATCGTCACCCTAATAAAAAAGGTCCTAACTTGTAATTTTTAAGTCGGAAATCAGGGGCCAAATTACGGCACTCGTGAACGAGTAGATTTTCGTATCGAATGAAATTTCGTCACGTATCGAATGAATGGATTACCGCATTCGATAGCTCACGTATCGAAATTAAAATAGAATGTAATAGATTTTTTTGCATTGTAATTGAATGAAAATATATGTTTTAGTAAAAAATTACAACTTTGTTAAAAAAAAGGAAACACAAAATTTTACTGTTATATTGTTTTTAAGTAATTAATAAAAAAAAGCAAAATAAAAATGACTACATTAGTTTTGTTGTGCTTATCTTCTGACTCAGAGGATGAATCTAATACTATGCGTATAAGAAGACAAATACGGGTTAAAAGTGTTCCACTGTCATTGTCAGCTACTGAATTTCGTTTAAAACTTTATCATTCAAGGTTTGTTAAGCGTTTTAGAGTTTTAAAAGAGGCATTTCATTTTATTCTTTGTGAGCTAAATTTTGAAGGACATATGTCTACTGCCTTACCACCAAACCTGCAGCTAGCCGTAACATTATCACTTTTAGCCAGTGGATCTTTTCAACATACCACTGGAAATGACTATTTAATTGGAATAAGTCAGAGCAGAGTTTGCAAAACGGTTAACAAAATGATGAAAGAAATAGATAATAAGCTGTATGCAAAATTTATTAGGTTTTTACCAGAACAGTTTGCTTTAGGCTCGGAGGCGTTTATGCAGAAATTTAAACTCCCTGGCGGTAAATATAAAATCGCAATATAATGCTAGCTTTATGTAACATTTCCTTTATTTCTTAGTGATTGGTTGTATAGATGGCACTCATTTTGGGTTGCAAAAACCATCTCAAAATTAACATATGTTTGGTAATTTATTTTTGGCCAAGTTGGGATGATCAACCATATCCTTTTGCTTTCCATTTATTTTGTTAATTATGGTCCTAAAATGTTTATTTTATTTATTTATTTATAGCTTCAACTATGATTTGTATAAAAACTTACATTTTGTCTACCTTCACTGCCTATTGTTGCACATAAAATAAATTTCGAATGCTGTTTACCTCACGAACAACTTTTCGTTAGCCAGCACTCGATAGCGTACTCGTTAACGAATGCTATCATCAGAAATTACGATAGCTCTTACTCGATAACGAATGCGGTAATCTCAAAAGCAAATATTACGAACAATTTTACTCGATCACGGATGCCGTAATTTGGCCCCTGGGTTTGTGAAAAATACTAGTTAGGGCTTTTATATATAAAGGTAACGATGAGTATAGGTACATACATACTTAAAAAAGTTTTATAAAACAAACAGAAACAGTCTTAAAATAAAACTATTTTTCTGATTTTTAAATCTGTTTATTATTTTTAATTGTTTAAAAAAATGTTGCTTTATTTTGTAATAACTAGTAAATAAATAAATAATTTTATAAGTGAAATATAATTTACAGTGTTAAATGTAAAATGAAAAAGAAAGAAAAGAAGCGTCGTCAAACTAATTAAAAGTAAATATAGAAGACTCAGAGCATCCCAGATCCTTTCAAATTTAAGCTTTAGCCAAAAGGTTTAAATCTTAATAGGCTAAACCATATCAGGAGAGGGGTATTAAACCAAATAAGAAATACTTATATTGCTTTTTTTTATAATCTGTAATTTTAAACAATTTATTTCTCTTCTAATTGCGTGCCTTTAATAATCATTTCAATTTTTTTCCATTCATTGCTATTTTTTTTATTTCTTTCCTTAGCTCTTTGTCTACTTGCTTTTTGGCTAGCTCGTAGCTGTTCCTTTGAATGTCGAGACCAAAATTTATCCATGTATGTTTTACGTTTTTCTTTTTCTATAAGTAGATCTTCGGGAGTTCGAAATACTTTACGACGCATTTTCGCCATACGATTTTTTCGACTTTGGCGCATTGCTTTTCTTTCGGGGGATTCTACAAGTTCTAAATACTTTCTTTTTATTCTATCCTCATTGCGCCTTTTTTCTTTTTGAAAGGTGTCTTCTTCAAAGTTTCGCAACTTTTGCAAAAGACGTACCTTACTTGTGTTAATACGATCACGAAATCTTCGTGACTCTCTTTCCTCTGATGTTTCTCGTTCGCGCAATTTACGGACCCGTAATTTGTTTTTTTGTTTATCGTTCATGTCTTGCCAAGAAGTATCTGGTTTAGATTGTTCTAAGTTTTTAGTCTTATCTTCTAGTCCCTGTCCTTTGCTGGTAACGCGTTTTTTATGCCGTTCTAGATTTAAAAGACGTTGTCGTTCCTTGTATATTAATTTTCCCAGTTCGCTAATATGTTCAATTTTTCTTTCTTCCGACTGTGAATGCTGCAGTGGATCATTTGTTTTAATATCCGGTGATACGGTTTTTGTTGCATCAATTACTTCCGTACGTGTTTTCATAACTACACATTTTGTTTCGGGATCAATTAAAACTTGGAGGTTTAATTGAGTTTCTTTTAACTCCTTAGGTATATTATCCATTGTTTAAATTCTCAAGGATTTTAACTAAAGCTTTTGTTACTTGCAAATGTTTACATTGTATGTACATTTATACGTTCATATAAATCATGGTGAAATTATTGCGCCATGATATAAATTTTTATGCATTTAAGGTACCTTTACACGGTAATACATATATTACGATATGTCAAAAAATGTTGTGGGACAATACAAAATCTCATCATGTAAAAGCATAATGTATTGGGTAGGAGAGAATACGGATGCAAAATTTGACAAGTGTTCGGTAAATGTTTATTTTCTAAACCATTTTAGAAACTTGTGTATTCTCATCACATCAGAGGTGTGAAAGATTGGCAGCACTTACAGCATCTAATGAAGGTGGCTACACTTAATGAAACAATACACAAACAATCAAAATAAAAGCAGATTTTTTTCATGTTGTTTTTGTTAATATTGTTGAACCTTAACCATATGGCGTTACCCCAAAAGAAAAGTGGCAAGAAACAACCGATTTTGATTTTACCAACCTCATCCGTGTAAACATGAAAAATAGTTAGAACAAATTTTTATTCTCTTTTTTTAAACACTGAGAGAATTTCATAATATTTTGATTCTACAAAATCTAATTACTTTGTATTACCGTGTAAAGGTACCTTTAATAAGAGGTGACTTCAGTTCGGTGAGAGTTTTCTTGCTAACATTTTTTGTATTAAATTTAATAATTATAAAAGGGCGAAGCGAGTGTACTTTTTATGCATGCTATTTGACATTTTAGTTTCAACATTTAAAAAGGATCAGTCACTTAATTGTACGTCTTGACGAAACAAATGCATGTCTAAACCAAGGCGAATTCATAGAGAAGGTGGTCTCGACAGATCAGCTGACTATATTTTGCTCGTGCAATTTTCCTCACAATATGTCAAAAGCTTGTCTATGTGCTTCTTCTTGATTTAAAAACATTACGCGTCGGTTAGATTTCTAAACTAAAAATTTAAAAAAGTGTTTTTAATTGACAAACAGTAAAACCAAATGATGCGTTCTTGTGCCTTGTGCAAAAAAAAACAGTGTAAAATTAGTTTTATTCACGTTTTTCTTCTGCAAATAATTTGTGTTTTTTTTTTAATTATGTCATATACAAATAATTAATTTTTTTAATGATGCCATATTTGTGTTTGACATTATAGGTACGAATTTTTCGCCCTGCGTTCACCTTGTATGAATTCGCCTTGGATTTCGTATGCAAATACGCATACAGTGAAGATGGCCGACGGAGAAAATTTCGATTCGGATCGAAATGCAGAATAGGGGGCATTTATTTTTTATTAATGCATATCGCTGTGGCAATAACTGTGTGTATGGAAATTATCGTTATAAACGTTAATGGTCTATCAGCATTTATTACTCTATGAACAATCGATATTATTTAATGTTCCCTGGAATTTATTTTAGTTTTAATATGTATGTATATGAATAATGATTGCCAAACCAAAATTTTTGTTACATGATATATTTTCAAATGCATTTAAAAATTAAAAATAACCTAAAAACTCAATCTTAAATTTTACGTAAACCCCTAAAAAGAAGTCGGTCAACATTTTTTAAAAAATTACTCCTTGGCATCTCCTATACCATCGGGCTGAATTGCAAACATCGCCTCTGATTCGGGTAAGCATGGAGAGTCATATATTTTACATATGCGAGTTTCACCCCGACCTTTGCGCAACGACAGTCGAGTAGTAGAAGCATGCGCAATAATATTGCCGCCAATGGGTTTTTTAGCATCAGCCTGAAACATGGCACCGCCATCAACTTGCGCCACCACTTGATTGGTAATGACTACAGCAACACCAAACTCATCAGCAAGACGTAACAGTAAACGCATAAAACGGGCCAAGTGCGTTTGACGAGCTGCCAATTCTCCACGGCCAGAATAGTCTGTACGGTACAGAGCAGTGGCACTATCCACTATAATAAGGGCATATCTAAAAAAGGTTTACATATGTATATTTATTTATTTGATGCCTCTTTAATAAACTAACAATACTAAGTGTCAAATAGGGAATGGTAAATCGAATTCCATTATAGTCGAAAATAGATTTTTACCCCAAAAAAATCGATTTTTTGTATTCAACTTTTTGATAACCATTTTATACTGAAATCGATTATTGAGCCCAAAAAATCGATTTTACCTAAAAAGTTTTAAAATGCTAGAAATGTTAAGAATTATTTTTTTTTTAAATTTATTTCAAACTATTTGCACTGAAAACTCGTGTGTCAATATAAAGCGTTGGTTTATTATTTTAAAATTTGTAACACTTCCCCGTAAGAGTTATACATACATATGTATAATGCATTCTATTTAAATTTGGATTTTTTTTTAACAATTGAAAAAAAAAATAGTTCAGTACACAGTACAGTCATTTAAAAATAAATATGTACATTTGTTGTGTGTGCGACTATGAATTATAATCGATTATGAGCTTCGATTAATCGACTTTAAAAATCGAGATTAAAAAATCGAAAATCGATTTTTGGCAAGCTACTCACCTAGATTCAGCCATCATAGCCGCACCTTTTATTAATAGTTCTGTTTGATGATCCGAGTTAAAAGCTCGAGCACATGCAACATTTTCCAAAACATCGTTTTCTTTCAGTTTATAGCGATTAGCGGCAGCCACCAAACGTTCCGGCCGAAATGTACCCTCTGTATCCACGTACAAGCATTTACCTTCGCCACCGTTTTGACTTATGGGTAATTGGCAGGTCACAGCTAAAGTGTGACAAATTTGCGTCTTGCCGGAGCGGAACTCCCCAAATAATTCTGTAATCGACCCGGTTTCAATGCCTCCACCCAATAATTTGTCTAGTTCTTTGGATCCAGTGGTAAGCATTATAATCTCCGATCGTTTTAGATAGAAAAATAGGGCGGTAGTAAAGCCCATTGGTACTAAACTGGAAGCATGTGCCAAAAGCTTGTCTACCTTGTTGTCTGAGAAGCCCTTTATATTTAATAACTCTTTTTTAGGAGCAAAAGCTACAGAACTCACTGTATGGTAGCCAGCCGCCTTCAAACGCTGTATATCATTGCTAGTTATACCATTAACTTCCAACTTTGTTATGGGCAGAGGACCGAAATCTTCATCTTCTTCGCAGTCTGTGGTTGTAGCCGTTGCCAATGTTCCATCATTCTCCTGAATGCTCATTATTAATTAAATAGGCAATAAATTAAATTAAAAACTACAACGTATTAGTTTTAAGGCAAATATTTCTTTTCATTAAATTCAATTCTCTTGAAAATCCCGCTTGGTTCGACGTATTATAATTATTTTCACAACAAAGAGAAGGTTGAACGTACTTCCCAACAATGTGAAAGTACTATAACTAAACGTACGCCATGAGAACATTGATGCCACCTCTTATTTAGTTTCGATCACTCTTTAATATTCTTCTTGTTTTCTTCAAGCTTTAGATCTCTTATTCGTTTTTTATTTTAACCTATATTTCGCTACCTTATATATTTGTTTACAATTATATAATAAGAATAAGAGATCAAAAGCTTGAAGAAAACAAGAAGAAAATTTTAAAAATTTAAAAAAAAAATTGGCTCCCCAGCCAAGTAAGAGTAATATATACACTTTGAGCAGCTTACAACAGAAATGCAGTCCAAATAGCAGTAATTCTTAGGAGGAAGCAAACATCTAACACCAAATTATTTTTTTGTATTGCTTGTGATTTGATGTCTGATGGCGATCATCGGTAATCAAGGTATTTTTTTCTACACGCCGATTAATAAAAAATTGTGGCAGCTTTTTCTCGTAGATTTAAGTAACACATATGGTGTATTCCACCATATGATCATATTCGTACAGTGACAAAAACTTAACCTAGCAAAAACTTACATAAAAGTACAATAACTTGGTAAATAATAAACAAAATTTTAATAATAAATAAATAATAAGCTGCAAATGGGCAAATAAAATATGAATAACTATTGCTTCTTGGATGTCCAATTGTGAGTTTTTATGGGAAACTTTTTTTATTGTTTTTTTAACTTTATATCTATCTATGTATGTAGAAAACTTAGAGAAGAGGTTACCGCAATTATTACTCCAGTATATTTTCAAGGTAGTATCGAGTCTTCATTACACGGATTTTTTGGCGAGATTGGTGGACAAACTGAATTGGAACTGGTAAATTTTGACGCTCAAAAGAAACGCGGAATATTAAAAGTACCAGAGTTATTTTTAAGACAGACAAAGGCTGCCATTACTTTGATTGGTTATTTTCAAGAAATACCGTGCCATTTTCAAATATTAAAAACTTCAAAACAACCTTTAGACTTTAAATAGACTTAAAAAGAAGCTAAAAACAAAATGTCTTACAGTTTAAAAAAGGTATTAGGCAAAGATACAGTTATATTTGCCACCAAAGAAGATCACGCTGTACCGCCCAATATAGAACTACCACCCCCAGAACCGGCTCAGGGATTGATAAAAAAAGATGGCGAAATCAATTGGAGCTGTCCTTGCTTAGGTGGCATGGCTGCAGGGCCTTGTGGAGTTGAATTTCGTGAAGCGTTCTCTTGTTTTCATTACAGTCAAGCCGAACCTAAGGGTTCCGATTGCTTTGACGCGTTTCGTACCATGCAAGATTGTTTTACACAATATCCCACAGTTTACAATAAATCTGGCGGTAGTAGTGATGATGACATCGAGGACGAAGGAAGTTTGAATATGCCTTCAATGGATGAAGAACTTGGAAAAGATGAAAAGGCTCCGTTGGAAGGCATGGCTTCGAAAGACGGCGATAAATTAGGAGTGCATTAAAAGTAATTGTTTTTATTTTTGTTTATTGGTTCTGCAAATGCATTTGAAGTAAAATGTTTCAAAATTTTTGTTAGAAACACTGTAATGTTTAAAAATAGTGAGTATTTTGTAATAAAATATGTATAAGAAAACATAATGAGATAAAAGAAAATTCACTTGCAACAATTTTAAAAAGTACTTTAAAGATTTAACTTTCAATTTCAACACAAAAGTAAAGTGTCCCAGCGGATAAAAATATAGTTTATAAGAAATTTATGCCAATGTTGTATTATCATTTGAAATATAGAATTTATGTTTCTACGTTATAGACATTGTGTAGTTCCATAATGGGCTTAAGTAAGATCGATATGCCCTGGTCGAGTCGAGTTGCATATTAATCTGTTTGGCGTAATTATTTAAGGCTATTGCCAAAGCGTGAGGCATTCTTCTTAGTTTTTTTGGGACTATCATGAAATCCAATTGCTTGCTATAAACTTGCAATTTTAAGGTTAGAATTTGGTAGTTTCACTTATGAGGGGTATACAAGCAAAGTTAACTGTTTCATAATTTTTTAAAAATGTGCCTAAAGGAACTGTCTAGCTGCATATTTTGAAAACTTATGTCAAATTGGCAATTGTTGCTTTTATTTTTTTTTTTTTATTTTAGGAAAGTATTGAAGTAGGAATTATCTCTGCTTCTAGACCTCAAGAATATGTTAATGAATATATTTCACTTTCTGTGAAATCACAAGAAATACACAAAACTTTTAATTTTTGTGATTTTAAACTAGTCAGCTAGATGCCTGCCCAATATAGAATTAATTGGTTATATTTTCAATAACTTTATTTTGAATTTTGCAATAAATTAAATTCATGAATATTGTGATTTTAAAATCACAAGTGATTTGTAACCACGTGATTTTCAGAACATGACTGATATTTTGATTTTTTTAAACAAAAACATAAAAAATTTAATTACAAAGAACAGAAATTACTAATATATTTAACATTCATTCATTGGTAAATCTCGTTTTCCTTACTACGACGATGGCATAAATTTAATAGCTGCGCCCAAACAAAGTAAAATATTTAGCGTTGTTCGTACAGTCAGGATGAATACATTTGTCAGCAGAACTTATTAGAGCCGGTTGATCGAAAGGTATACACAAAGATTTGGCACCCATTGCCGGTGCTCCAGGCTCAGCCTCATCGTCACTGCAGTTGAATAATATAAATGCAAATTAGGTATGGTTTCAAAAGTTATAGCAATTTTAAAAACTTACCGAGCACTATCCGCTTTAATTTTATCTTCACAAGCGACTTCACCACAGAATGGCGATAGCAAAATATTCTTTTGATCTAAGAGTTTACAGAAATCCTGCCAGTTTTTAGTGATTTTTGTATGACTTTCTAAATCAACTTTAGCTCTAGCCAACATAGAATCGTGGATAGTTTCTAAGAGTTGAGAAATTTTCGATTCTATATTTTCCATGGCCAAAACTAGTTTCTCACCAGTGTCTCTGCGTACGGCAACGATTTGTTTGGCTTTAATATCCTTGGGACCTAGTTCGATACGAATTGGCACACCCTTTAACTCCCAATGATTGAATTTCCAGCCGGGAGAGTAATTGTCACGGTAGTCTCCTTCGCAGCGTATACCCTTGACGCACAATCGTTTTTCTAAGTTGCAACAGGCGTTCAAGAGTTCACTTCGCTCCTCATTACTGGTGTTAACGGTAATGCCACAAGGTACCACAATCGCCTGAATGCAGGCTACATGAGGAGGGAGAACAATGCCTTGATTGTCACTATGCACCATAATCATGACACCAATCGTGCGGGTCGTAATGCCCCAGGAGTTCTGGTAGACATATTTTTTTTGTTGTGTGTCGGGATCTTCATAGACAATTTCGAACATTTTAGAGAAATTTTGACCCAAATGATGACTAGTTCCACCTTGAATAGCCCGGCCGGAAGCTGAGATAAAAGCTTCTACTGTTGTAGTGTAATCGCCACCAGCAAATTTTTCTTTTTCGGTCTTACGACCCTTAACCACTGGTATTGCCAAAAGATCGGTGTAGATTTGGGCATACAAATCAAGAATTTCTAAGACTTCCTTGTCGGCTTCAGTTTTGCTGGCAAAAGCTGTATGGCCTTCTTGCCACAAGAATTCACGTGATCGTAGGAAAGGCTGGGGATGTTTAAACTCCCATCGTACGACATTGTTCCACTGATTTAGACGAATGGGTAGATCACGATATGATTGAACCCATTTTGCGTAAGCAGGGTACATAACAGTCTCGGATGTTGGACGCACAGCTATAGGTTCAGCTAAATCAGTCTCACCCGACTTGGTTACCCAAGCCACTTCGGGGGCAAAGTCAGCAATATGATCCTTCTCTTTTTCTAAAGCAGCCTTGGACACGAATATAGGGAAATAGCACTCCTTAACGCCCATTTTGGTGATTTCAGCATCAAACCAGTTTTTGATGAATTTCCAAATTGCGAACGACCAGTGGCGCAAAATGTAACAACCTGACACATCATAATATTCAATAAGCTCACCCTTTGTTATGACTTGGGAATACCATTCGGCGAGATTATCTTCCTTGGTGGCTTCTAGGCCTAATCGAGTTTGTTTTTTTCCAGCACCGGCTTGAACCTCTTGTTCTTTTTTTACAGGCTTTGCGGGCTTGACAATCTCCTTCTTTTCTTGGCTGCCACTGCGTCCAGTTGTGGGAAAATCGATGCCGGTAACTTCTTTGTATTTAGTTTTTAGGGCTAGCAATTTACCTACCGCCATATCAATTTCTTCTTTTGAAGCCTTGTTGGCCTTAGCTGTGCGCACTTTCTCACCCTGCTCATTGATTTCTTTTGCTAACAGATCTTTTTCAAATATGGGTGACATTACTGCCTTATGATTAGTTGGTTTTGAATTGATTTTAGCGTCTACCGTCCAATCTTTACCAACCAAAATTTTATATTCCGCCTTGAGTTGTAGCAAAGATAGTACTTCGGGATCAATAAAGGCTTTAGAAGCTTTTTCTGATTTCAATTTGCGAATTTTATCGCCTTGAAGTTTAATCTTTTCCAAAACGGCTTCTACGTCTGAATCGGAATCGGCAACTGTCAGGTCAATAGTTTCAGTTTTCACCGTATTAGCGGGAGCGATGCAGCCTGGTTTCCACTCTTGACCCGTTAGACTTTTGTAGTCGGCTTTAAGAGCCAATAAAAGTTTCACCTCTTGTTCAATAGTGGATTTTTCAGCTTTATTAGCTTTTAAATGCCTTATTTTTTCACCTTGAGCGGAAATTTTGTTTAACAGTTCAGTGACAGCGCTGACTGAGGGCAGATCCGGGCACTTTTCTTGTTTCAGAATGACGGGGGCTTTGGCACCAGGCTTCCAATCGAGACCAGTCAATTGTTTAAATTCAGCCTTTAAACTAAGCAAATGATCAACTTCAACATCAACGGCCGTTTTATCTGCTTTGGCAGCTTTTAATTGACGAATTTTATCACCTTGTTCAGCAATTTTTTTCAAAACATGCTCTACGGCTGGATTGCTGTTCTCAGCAGAAATGGGAAACGATTTATTTCCTGACACTTTTACGCCAGGTTTCCAATCTTGGCCAGTTAATGCTTTAAATTTCGCTTTTAGTTCCAAAAGAATAGTAACCTGAGGTTCGATTTCAGTTTTGGCAACTTTTTTAGTCTTTAGATCTCTAATTAAGTCACCCTGTTTAATAATGTTATCGTTAACAGTACTTGCATCGGAAACACTTGATACTGCAGGAGCTTCAGTTATATTTGCAGCTAGGGTTTGTCCTGGCTTCCAATCTTTACCGATGGCAGCCTTATAGTCAGCTTTTAAGGCCAATAGTTTTTTAACTTCCGTATCAATTTGTGATTTATCAGCTTTCTTAGCTTTTAGATCTCGAACAATATCACCCTGTTTTATAATTTCTTGATCTAAATTTAATTTAGAATTAACAGCAACACCGTTTGTTGTAGGCTTAAAAAAAATAAAAGAATAAATATAATTCTTTTTATAATGCAATTGTTAATGTCATCACATTTGTAAAGATTTCCACAACCACTGTCTGCGCTTCTAAAATAAAAAATTATGTTAATGTAATTATATATACATACATATGCATGTAGATATACATACATATGTATATGTATGCACGTATGTAAATATAAGTTTAAACGTGAACTACAAACAATGTTTTAAGATCCAACAAACAAAAACCGTATTTCTGCTGAATATATTTTTTTTAACAGGTTAGAGCAAATATGTAAAAAAAATTAAAACAGTAAATTATTTTTATTCCCTTCACATAGTGATAAGGGTATATATCACTTTGTCATTCCGTTTGTAATTTCTTTATTATTCATTTGCGACCCCATAAAGTATATATATTCTGGATCCTTATAGATAGGGAAGTTGAAATAGCCATGTCCGTCTGTCCGTCTGTCCGTCTGTCTGTCTGTCTGTCTGTCCGTCTGTCCGTCTGTTGAAATCAAGTTTCCGGAGTCAGATAAAAAGATACAGATCAGTAAATGGTGTCAAACGATTACAAATATCCCGCTAACAATCGCTATTTAAAATCAGCAAAATCGGTTCACTATTGACCGAGATATAAGCGAAAACCCAGAGTAACCCATTTTTTTTAGGACAAAATCCGTGCATATATCCCTATATATCTCAGTAAGTATAATCACTCTTGCCACAAAACTTGGCACGGATACTCCTAAAGAAAGGACCTAAATAATGGAAAAAGTTTTTTCAGATAGGACCAGGGGAAGGGGTATTTTTCCTACAATTGCACAAAATTGGTGAAATATTTTATGCGCTATATCTCGGAAACTATCACAGCTATCGACATAAAATGTTCTACAAAAAGTAATTATACGCAAAGATCTACACTTTAAAGAAAAATTTTTTTGAGTGGGGGCAAAAAAAAGGGTAGCTCCCATACAAATCGACAATTATTATAAAATATTCGATACGCTATATCTCGGAAACTGTAACAGATATCGACTTAAAATGTTCTACAAAAAGTGATTGTACGCAAAGATCTACACTTCAAAGAAAAATTTTTTTGAGCGGGGGCAAAAAAAGGGGTAACTTCCATACAAATCGACAATTATTATAAAATATTCGATACGCTATGTCTCGGAAACTATAACAGATATCGACTTAAAATGTTCTACAAAAAGTGATTGTACGCAAAGATCTACACTTTAAAGAAAAATTTTTTTGAGTGGGGGCAAAAAAAGGGGTAGCTCCCATACAAATCGACAATTATTATAAAATATTCGATACGCTATATCTCGGAAACTATAACAGATATCGACTTAAAATGTTGTACAAAAAGTGATTGTACGCAAAGATCTACACTTTAAAGAAAAATTTTTTTGAGCGGGGGCAAAAAAAGGGGTAGCTCCCATACAAATCGACAGTTGTTATAAAATATTCGATACGCTATATCTCGGTAACTTTAACAGATATCGAAATGGAATGTTCTACAAAAAGTAATTGCGCAAGAATGCCTACGCTCTAAAAAAAAAAAATTTTTGAGTGGGGGCAAAAAAAGGGGTAGCTCCCATACAAATCGACAATTATTATAAAATACTCGATACGCTATATCTCGGAAACTATAAAAGATATCGAAATGAAATGTTCTACAAAAAGTAATTGGGTAAGATTGCCTACACTTTAAAGAAAAATTTTATTGAGTGGGGGCAAAAAAAGGGGTAGCTCCCATACAAATCGACAATTATTATAAAATATTTGATACGCTATATCTCGGAAACTATAACAGATATCCACATCAAATGTCCTACAAAAAGTAATTGGAACACAAGGCCTACGCTTTAAAGAAAAAAATTTTCGGGTGGGGGATGAAGAAGGGGTAGCTCCCATACAAATTAACAATTTTTATAAAATTTTCGTTACGCTTATTCTGGAAAACTTTTACAGCTATCGACTTCGAATATTCTACAAAAAGTAATAATCAAATAATTTATACATTTTGGAAAAAAAGTTGGAGAAGAGCAGCGGGACTAGAACATTTAATAAGTTTTATTAACCTTTAAATATGGATAATGTCGAAAACTTTTAAAACTTTCGACCTCAAATCTTCTTCATCTATTTCTATTATTCATATGAACGTTAAAATTTTGTATATTTTTCTATGGGCTTTAAAACTCGCACAAGGTTTTTTATTATATTATTTGCAGTACAAAATTACTCGGCTGGGTATATTTAAAGACCAATGTGAAGGGTATATAAGATTCGGCACAGCCGAATATAGCGCTCTTACTTGTTTTTAAACAGGTTAGAGCAAATATGTAAAAAACATTAAAACAGTAAATTATTTTTATACCCTTCACATAGTGATAAGGGTATATATGACTTTGTCATTCCGTTTGTAATTTCTTTATTATTCATTTGCGACCCCATAAAGTATATACATATATTCTGGATCCTTTTAGATAGGGAAGTTGATATAGCCATGTCCGTCTGTTGAAATCAAGTTTCCGGAGTCAAATAAAAAGATACTGACCAGTTATTGGTGTCAAATTGTTAGAAATATCCCGCAGCCGATCACTATTTAAAATCAGCAAAATCCATTCACTATTGACCGAGATATAAGCGAAAACCCAAAACAACCCATTTTTTTAGGAAAAAATCAGTGCATATATCCCTATATATCTCAGTAAGTATAGTCACTCTTGACACAAAACTTGGCACGGATACTCCATAAGCAGGGACCTAAATAACGAAAAAATTTTTTTTTAGATAAGACCAGGGGAAGTGGTATTTTTCCTACAATTGCACAAATTTGGTGAAATATTTTATGCGCTATATCTCAGAAACTAAAACAGCTATCGACTTGAAATATTCTACAATAAGTAATTGTACAATCAGACCTACACCATACACTTTTTGAGTGGGGGCAAAAAAAGGGGTAGCTCCCGTACAAATTAACGATTTGTATGAAATTTTCGATACGCTATATCTCGGAAACTATAACAGCTATCCACATCAAATGTTCTACAAAAAGTAATTGGACAACAAGGACTACGCTTCAAAGAAAAAAAATTTTTGGGTGGGGGGTGCAGAAGGGGTAGCTCCCATACAAATTAACAATTTTTATGAAATTTTCGATTCGCTATATCTCGGAAACTATAACAGATATCGAAATCAAATGTTCTACAAAAAGCAATTGGACAACAAGGCCTACCCTTTAAAGGAAAATTTTTTTGAGTGGGGGCAAAAAAAGGGGTAGCTCCCATACATATTAACAATTTTTATGAAATTTTCGATTCGCTATATCTCGGAAACTATAACAGATATGGAAAACAAATGTTCTACAAAAAGTAATTGGACAACAAGGGCTACGATTTAAAGAAAAAAAATTTTGAGTAAGGGGAAAAAGGGGTAGCTCCCATACAAATGAACAATTTTTATGAAATTTTCGATTCGCTACTTCTGGAAAACTATTAAAGCTATCGACATCAAATTTTCTACAAAAATCAAATAACTCATACATTTTGGAGAAAAAGTTGGAGAGGAGCAGGGAAACTAAAACATCCCATATCATTTAACAACTTTTATTAACCTTTTAATATGAATAATGTCGAAAACTTTTAAAACTTTCGACCTAAAATCTTGTTCATCTATTTCTATTATCCAAACGAACGTTAAAATTTTGTAAAGTTTTCTATGGGCTTTAAAACTCACACAAGGTATTTTAAATATATTATTTGCAGTACAAAATAACTCGGCTGGGTATATTAAAACACCTATGTAAAGGGTATATAAGATTCGGCACAGCCGAATATAGCGCTCTTACTTGTTATTATCTGAAAAGGATGAGGGTAGAGTTATCGCCCTTGTCTCTGGTTTGAGAGTGATGGGCAGCAGAGAAGCAAGCCGTAACAGCGTGGCTGGCTGCTAGCCGCTTAGCCGATCTTTTAATCCAGCCAAGCCGCTACCGAAAAGCTCGGCTGATCAGCAGTTCAAACTTAAGCCATTTCATGTCATATACATATATTTATTTTCTGTTCTTTCATTGTACCCTTTACATAGTGATTATTAGAGATGAGCAATATTTCTGTACCTATGATTTTATACCTGTGACTTAATCACTGGTAACGACAGTGACAAACTGTGAAGTACTGTTACGGCAATGTAGTTACTTTGATATGTTATAGAACCAAATATTTTTCGGATTTCCTGTGAAGCAACTATTTACTGCGGTGTTGTTACCAGACTTAGTTAATTTTTGTCAACAACCTCGTTCATTCAATCTTTGAACCCCATACACATATATTACATTATGGTTCGTGGAAAAAATAAGAAATGCTCCTGAGTAGCAACTGATACTTAAACATTTGTTTGTAAAAAATAATAAAGAGCGATCACAGGCACTGTTTAAAATAACTGTTATTTTAAAATCACGGGATCGTTCACCTCTAGTGATTATGGTATATATAAATTATCATCACGTTTGCAATTTATTAAATATTTATTTGCGACCCCATAAAGTGTTTATGTTCTGGATTCTTATAGATAAGGAAGTTGATATAGCCTTGCCATAAACTAAAATAAAGTTTCCGGTGCCGGCCAAATTCAAACATCTATTTAAGATCTTTTAACTACAGACATAACATTTTTTTAAGGACTAAATCAAACTTTTTTTATCTCTGTAACTACGGCTGCTATTGCCACAAAACTTAGCACGAAAACTTTAGACTGGTGGCTAATTAATGGATTTTTTTTGATTAGAGCAAGGGAAACGGTAGTCCCTATACAAACGGATAATTTAATTAAATCTCGAATTTATAACAGTTTTTGGCAATAAACCTGATATGAGGAATTTATAGCACAATTTTAATGTTTTAAATAAAAAACATTAATATTTTTCACCTATTTTCTTCGATCTTCTGTTTTAATGCCTTTGTCCTATTTATTTAAGCTCAAGATCTTTTGCTTTTTGTTTTTTCGATATTTCGCCACCACAATGGGAAGCTTCGTCAGGAAAATTTTTTATTTTTAAAAAGCAAAAGATCTTGAGCTTAAATAAATAGGACAAAGGCAATAAAAAACATTCTTAAATAGGAGCACGGCGACTGACAGCTCCTATACAAACGGTCCAACTTTGTGAATTTTTTTTACCAATTGAATGAAGTTTTCGATACGATTTCTTTCAACAATTTAATTGTCATTGAATTTAAATCTGGGACAAAGCAATTTTATTTTGATGTTCGGCCTCCTGAGAATTAAAAAAAAATATGTTAAGGGTATATCAGGGACTAGTAAATCGACTTCGATTATAGCCAAAAGTCGATTTTGACCCCAAAAAAATCAATTTTTTGTAATCGAACGATTTTATACTGAAATCGATTACTGAGTGCAAAAAAATCGATTTACCTAAAAAATTTAAAAATTCTATAAATTTTAAAAATTACTTCTTTGAAACAATTTATTTCAAACTATATGCTCTAAAAACTCATGTCAGTATGAGGCGTTGTTTTATTTTAAAATTTGTGATATTTGAGGGCGAAAGTTAATTAAAAAAAATTTTTAAACAATTTAAAAAAAATAGTTTAGTACGCAGCACAGTAAAAAATAACGTATTGTCATTTAAAATTAAATGTGTATATCTGTTGTCTGTTCGCATTGAAATTATAATGGATATACATATGTATATGTATATACTTATGTATGTACAAATAAAGTTAAACTATCTGAATTTATTTATGACCTGCGTTCTTTGTAATAATTAAATATGTACGTACACCTTTTCCAGTAATACCTTTCTTTTTTCGGAAAGTTCAATTAACTTACTTAAAATCATTTTTGAGGATATATATTCTTTTTAATATATGTAGTATCAAAATAAAAATCTACTATGAATTATAATCGATTATGGGCTTCGATTAATCGACTTTAAAAATCGGTATTAAAATAGTTGATTGTCAAATCGAAAATCGATTTTCGGCTTTGCTAATCATTCCCTAGAGTATATTTGATTCGATAGCACCTGTGTAAAAATCTGTAGTAATTTTAAATCCATCTTTCATCTTGTTGTAATTAAAAGTTGTAGGTATTTTTATAATTAGATATCTTATTTCTCAATATACATATTATATGAAATCTTGTATAATAAATTGAGCTCAATTATGGCCCTAATGGCGTAAGTGTGCTTATTACGCAATTAAGATCTATGTGTGAACATGGTATAAACAAATCTGCAAAAAAACGCACAATTTTGTGACGTGTGCAGGCATAGTAAATAAACTGGAAGACACATCAAGTCAAAATTGTCTCTACCTGACTGCTTTGGCTTATGAAATTAACAGTGACTGATGCACGAATAAAAGCTTAAAAAGCAGCATACATTAAATTTAGCACTTTTAAATAGTGAATTTTTTGCGACTGTTTTCTCTCATTAACCGAAATATGAAAATGTAAACGAAATGCTCTTACCGTCTTATTTGCCTCTTGACTGCTGGCTGTGTTGATTTTTAAGCCCGATGAAGGCATATCCTTGGTATGGCCATCGGGAACAGAAAATAAAATAACTGGCGAAGGTGCATTTGAAAAAGCACTGGGTGGAGCATATGCATTATCAACTTTAAAGTATCCTCGACGTTGCAATTGAATAATATCGCCTTTTTTACACATTTTCAATTCTGGATCACCTAACATTTGTTGTTCTTCACGAGTTTTGTGTCCAATATATTGCTTAAAGTCTTCATCTTTACTTAAGACTGCTTTGCTTATAATATTATCAAAGTAAACACAGAAAGTAGGGGGATATGCTTCAGCCTGATCTTCTACGGCTAACCAAGTCAGTTTGAGAGTCTTCTTAAAATCTTTGTTGTCCAGATTCAAGGAAGCATTAACATTGCTTATTTTACCAGCCGAGTCTTTGCAAATTTTGTCAATCATAAGATTACCCCAATTAATAAAAGTGGCATTTTCGCCCTCTTTTAATGCTTCAGCATCGGCATAATCAATGTAGATTTTGGGGCCTAGCGTAACAGACTTTTTACCTAAAGACTCGTTTTTGGGATGAACAGGAACTTGGATTTTTTCTTTCTTTGCACCAGCAACATTTACCACAACTCGATTCTGGTACTCGAGTGCTGTAAAACGCGGTGCAATGGGATCAATAACTTTCTTATTAAAAGCCCAAATTTTATCCCAGTTCATAAAAACAACTGATTTACTGGAACCTTGGGCAATTATAAATTCCCTTAGACCTTCAACAGTCATGCCACGTCTGATGATACCTCGTACCGTGGGAAAACGGGGATCATCCCAACCATCGACCAGGCCAGACTCTACAAACCAAGTAAGCTTACGCTTTGACAATACCGTATTCGTCATGTTTAGTCGACTGTATTCCCAAATGTAGGGTTTGCGTAGCTTTAAGGCATCAATAAACCAATAAAACTGATCATCTCTATCGTGGTATTCCATGGTACGTAAAGTGTGCGTTACATTTTCGATAGCATCAACAATTGGGCAAGCAAAATCATATGTAGGATAAACTCTGATTGAAAAAGGAGTAAATAAATATATATATAATTAATTAAAAAAACAAAAAAAAACTGTCTTACCTATATTTTGTACCCGTTCTGGGGTGGGGTTCATTTTTGCATCTGTAAATGGTGGGATCACGCATACAACCATTAGGCGAGGACATATTAATCTTAGCGCGTACACAACATTTTTGTCCATACTCCGTACCATTTAACATTTCCTTCCACATGGACAAATTTTTGGTAACATCTAAAAAACAGAGTCCTAACTTTTTCTATATTATTTACTTATTTGCTTACCATTTAAGCGATTCTTAGATTCGATTCTTTGTTCACGTTCAGCCTTCATTTGATCAGGAGGTGTGTCGTCGACATAAGCTTTGCCTTCGTTTATAAGTTGTTCACAATACGATAGCATTAAATCAAAATAGTTTGAAGTGTGTGTAAAAAGATCAGGTTTTATGTTTAACAGCTCTAAGTCGCCCAAAATGACATTTTCAAATTCAACCGTTTCCTTTGCGGGATTTGTGTCATCGAACCGCATGATTAGTTTTCCATTAAAAGCTTGAGCATAGTATTGGTTTAACAAGGCAGCCTTTGCGTGACCAATATGCAAATAACCAGAAGCCTCTGGAGGAAAACGAACCACAACTTTTCCCATTTCGGCTCCGGGTAAATCCACAAATTTTCCTTCTTGTTTGCGTTCTCCTGATTTAGTGGTGACGGTTGGTGAGGTTTCTTTAGAGTTTTGCGAACGATTTACTTGCTTGGCAGAAATTTTAGCTTCATCAGGTAAAGACTGTAACACTTTTTGAATAAAAGTCTGAGCACTGATCAAGTCATACCATCTCTGCACGTGCTGGGGTATGCCTTTGGCTGCCAAGATCTCATAGCGTGAATGCATTTCATTGTATAAAGCAAAATCTGCAATGGTCAATTTGTTTGCGACCAAGTAGGTAACTGGGGCTATGGATTTGTCCAGAAAAGTCATGGCCCAGGAAATATCTTCTTCGCAGGTTAGCGAAAACGACAACCAATGATCGATTTGTGTGCGTTCAATAGGAGTTTCCCCGTATAGTTTATAATTTGGGGCGACTCTAGCTAAAGCACGCAAAACATCGTTGTTAGAATAGCAAGACAAACGCCTGCCATCAGGATACAACAATGAAGTTTCATTCCCCCAAAGAATTTCCACAGAAACACTGTCACTAATTAAATGAGCTGTAGCCAAACCACCTGTGATTTGTAAAAAAGAAAGTTATTTTAAATACATGAACATGCTGATCAAATATTTTTTTTTGAATGTTGGTCAATGCGTTACTAAAATAACCTTTAAATTTAGATACCTGAAAAATTTTAGTTTTTACTTACTGATTGGTGGGTTATCAACATTCGCCGTTAGCTTTAGAGCCATATTTCTAAATTTTATTACTGGTTAAAGGATATCTATTTGAAAATTTCTTACATTAAACAAATTCCACAAACTATTCCACGTAAAAAAGTTTACAACTTACAATACAGCACCACACTTTATAAGTAGCTGTCATTCAGAATTTATTGTAATAAGTCTGCTTTTCGGAACAATAATTTGTCAGATTTTTTATCTTTGCATTATGACATTTATTATCACCTGTTTTTAGAATTGTTTACTTTATGTATAGAATTTGACAAATAAATTACAGTCAAATCCCGATAATTCGTAATCGCAAGGGACCGGCCATTTCTTACGAATTATAGGGGTTTTCGATATAGCGGGATTTCGATTTAACGGGATTAAAATAAAATAAATACGAATTAACGGGGTTTTTCAATTTATTTAATAAAACGATAAAAAAACATAAAAAACACTGATGTAACAAACTGATCTTAAGAAAATAAACACACACGCAAGCAAAAGTAAAAACCTACGCAAAAAAATAGCGGTAAGCAAAAAATCATTCTTTTCATGTTTCTGTTGTTTTTATTACGAATTATAAGCGGTAGTAAGCAAACAATTACGATTTATAAGAGGTAAAGAAGATTTTATTTTCAAAAAAAAATTACGAATTAGCGAGGGGACCAAAATGTATGGAAATTTTGCGAATTAACGAGATTTTTTCAAGGGACCGACAGTTTATTACGAATTATCGGGAATTACGATTTATCGGGGTACGAATTAACGGGATTTGACTGTATATTAAAATATGGCCACTGTCAATTGACCTAAAATATTGCCATATCTCTGGGATTTTTCACCACTTGATGGCAGGATTAAGTGGAGGAACACATCTCGAAACTTGGTGACAGATATTGGAGAAAATGCGCCTGAAATCGATTCTACGTTCGGCTTGTGGAACAAACGTTTTATAATAGCTATCTAAGTAAGTAAGTAGGTAGAGATGATATAGGAAACTCATAGCAACGTCATATCAGACATGATGTAATTATTTGCCAACATCATTAAAAAATTTAATTTGCCGCTGTAAGTAGATGGCATGAGAATAAGATAACTAGTTCGTTCTAAGCAATATAAAGAATGAACATCAATCCACTTTTCAAATTCTAACAAAATCTGCTTAAATAGAACAAATCTGCATTCAATCTACAGTAGTACCAAACAGAAACAGTGCTGACGAGAAATATTAGCTGGGGTCGACAATGCATTACACTCGGCCAATATCGAAATTATTTGACTTTTACTTAAAATTTTCATTCTTAGCTATTACAATTTGAATAATGAACTTACAGTCGAATAAAATGAATATAAGATGGAGGAAAGTTCAAATAAATAATTTGAAAGTGTATTGAAATTAATATTCAATTTGATATTAAATATTGATATAAGAAACTGTACAATGATATGTGCAATATACATTTTAATAGAATGAATATAATTACGTGAGCTGAGCTGTGTTTGCAAGCTTATTAATTGGCTCTTAGGCAACGTTTTTTCAGCAAATGTGCTCTTTAAAAACCAGTCCACCTCTAAGAGATATTTTCAAAAACGCTTCTTAAATTTTTTTTTGTTTTTTACCATGCTTTCAGTAAGGTTCCTATTTATTTAAGTTTTGACGATTTATTAGGGACATCTTTATCAAGTTAAAAATATTGAAAAGCAATAACAGAATCACAAGCAGGTTTTTGGACACCATGCGTGTCGGAAGCCGTTACCGTCGCAGCATTCGGAAGAAACTGCAATATCAAAATTGTATTAAAAATTAGTGACAGCTCGGTCGTACAATTTAAATACGCCTATGTTATATGAATTCCAATAAGAATTTTTAAAATTTTAATTGCTTATGAATTCCCAAGTACCTTAATACAGAATGCCTAAGCTGGAACCCTGCGTGCAAATTCAGCGTTTAATAGCCAGCAATAATATCAACCATACCCCCTGTTTTGTAACAAAAATATCTGGCAGCTTTCTGTGATGACAACTGCTGTCATTATTATTGTCATTATCAACATTTTTTCAGCGTACTGCTAGTGAAAATTTCTTTACATTCTTATGAATTTTTATAAAAAAATTATTTTAATCTACTGATCATTGCTTAAACATTAATTTTTAACCTAAAATTATGGTAAGTAACAGTAATTTACAAACTCAGTTGATAATTTTTCAAACTTTGAAAGTGGTGACGCACCTTAATCATTACATATTTTCACAGTTTTTGGAGTGGGTCGTCCGAATTAAATTGCAGCTTGATAATATATATTTTTATATTTATTTATATATTAATTATCTTCCAGATGCTATTTATGTTACTCTTTAGTCGCCAAGGAAAATTGCGCTTACAAAAGTGGTATAATGCATATCCCGACAAAGTGAAGAAGAAGATTACTCGTGAGTTGGTCACAACAATTTTGGCTCGCAAGCCCAAGATGTGTTCGTTTTTGGAATGGAAAGATTGTAAAATTGTTTACAAGAGGTGTGTGAAAAACACAATTTGTTGGAGATAAAGTAATTGTTTACGTTATATTTTTAGGTATGCCAGCTTGTATTTCTGTTGTGCTATTGAACAAAATGATAATGAATTATTAACTTTGGAAATTATTCATCGTTATGTCGAGCTATTGGATAAATACTTTGGAAGTGTAAGTAATATTTTTTCGTCAATTAAATATGGACACACTTTTGCATAGTTGTCCTGACTTTAAAACTTAATGTCTGGCATTGTTATAAATTTCTATTGCTTTAATTTATTATCGTTAAATTGTCTCATGTTTTGTTCGTAAAGTTTAACATTTCAAATATTAACAAGTTTTTCACCATACTATTGCAAAGTTTTACAAAGCTACTCGTCTGGAACTTTTGTCAAATATAATATTAACATACATATTCATTGTGAAATATTGTTAAATGACACTCCCGATAATTTTGTTAAGTCAAATGTGTATGTATGTGTGTGTGTAATATTCTGTAAATGCGATTTGATTTGTAAATTTAGTTTTTTTAAATTTAAAATTTATTATTAACATTGCAATTTAATTTTTTCAGGTTTGTGAATTGGACATAATTTTTAATTTTGAAAAGGCATATTTCATATTAGATGAGTTATTGATTGGCGGCGAGATACAAGAGACATCAAAAAAGAATGTTTTAAAGGCGATTGCCTCACAGGATTTACTGCAAGAGGTTAGTACACCAGAAATGTTTGATTTGTAAACTAAATTAAATCAAATTAAATATTCTAAATAAAAAAAAGGAAAGCCTTTTTTAAGTAATTCTAAGCTAAATTTTTATTTTCTTTAAAAACAAAAAAAACAATATTCATTTATTTATGGTTAATTTTTTAATGCATCCACAATGCTTATGTTAAATTAAATGTTGTTCTAATTATTAATTTTTTTGATATGACGATTTCTATTAATTTTTTAAGTTTGATTTTTCATTCGCTTTACTAAAACTGGAACAATAAATCAAATTATTTGATTGCGAAAAAACTAAAATTCTTAAATACAAAGCAAGAAGAATTTTTTAATCTTTGCAATAATTTCAAATATACATATGTATGTTTGTACATACAATTTTATTTTTTGTTATTTAATTGAAATTAAATTCCACCCTAAACAAAGTGACAATTCTGCATGCCTATAAATAGTTTGCTTTAAACAAAGTTCCTTTGTTGAGTTTTTTGTTAATTCATAGTTAATTTATTATAGTTTATTGGTTGTTGTAATATTTGATATATAAATTATTATTTTTAATATTATTATGACTTGTTATGCAGAAAAAATATTTACATGTATAGATTGTTTATTAAAAAAAAATAGTTTCTAAATTTCACTTGCCATTGCCACAACTAAAAGACATTTACATAAGAATGTATGTTTTTTTTTGTTTTGTACTGTTTAATTATTATTTTTCAATTGTTATTAAAATTAATTAAAACATATTCATATTTTTTAGAGTAAATTATTTGTAGCCATTTTGTGTTTAAAATTGTTTTGACCTCCTATTTTAAGTATAAGGATTATTTCTTTTTACGTAAGTTTTGCATGATTTTCAGCTTTTTAGACTCGTTAAATATTGTAAGACTTTTTTTTCTATAATATAAAAAACTTTTTTAAATTTGTTGTTAAACAAATAATTAAGACAAGGACAAGAAAGTAAGAGATGTGCTATAACAATCTTAGTAAATTTTTTATAAAAAATATTGCGGCAGAAGATCGAATTTTTTGAATTTATAAATCAGTTGAAAATTACCTAAGTATAAAATTTTTTACAAAGATTCATAAAATCGTTTTTGAAAACAAACTTTGTCCATTTCTTCACTTAGCATTTAACAACCAGTTAGGTTAGGTGGCGAAGGCTAGTGTTGACTAAGCTCATTGTAAATCTCTTGAAAAAAGTAGGATGTAAAACAGTAGGAAAAGAAATAAACTGTTAGTAGATAATAAAAAAGCGGTCAACAAAAAAGAGCGAAAACAACTGTGAGGCACACCTACAAAGTAACGTCAGAATTTGCTTTTAAGTGACGCCTACTTACAGTTTACACAATTCTTTATACAGTTTTAAAGTTGATATACTTTAAAGTTTGAAGGTTTTGCTTTTGTTCTGGACTCGAAATGTCGTTTTTAGCAAAAAAAATTATACAAAAATAATTTAATTTCTTCGTTTTTATATACATATTTTCATAACAGAGCCTTCGTAAAACTCAATGAGTAAAACAAAAAAAACGCAATGAATAAAAAAAAAAACAATAGCATAAAAAACAAAAATTTAAAAAACTGTTCAATACATTTTGATTTTGTTTTAGGCGTTTAAGAAAATAAGAGGGTTAAATCTACTGCTTTAATGTTAACTCTTGATAACAAAATGTGTGTTATACCATGTTCACACATATACCTTCATTGCGTCATTAGCACATTTACGCAATTAAGGCCTTAATTGAGCTCAATTTACCACAAGATTTCCATTAATAAATTAAGCAATAAGTAGTAAATTGCTTAACACATTGAGGTAAACTCGAAGTGCAACCCTGCTGATTAAATAAGAACTTTGTTAGCTCGAAAGCTTTTAATATGCATGCCATGATGAAATAATAAAGTGACCTTGTCTCTTCAACAATTACCTGTAAAAATGTAGCATATTTTTTGTTGTAGCTTGGTTGCAAAAAATGTTGCTATTACACATACGGTATACGCAATCATAATATAAAATAAAAAACTTGCGAATCTAAGCTGGAAAACATATCGCCTAAATAAAAGTCAGCTGATCAGTTGGCGAAACTACTTTTTTGTATATTTGACAATAATTTAAATGTTGAGGTTATGTCACAATCTTGGAGTAAAAATTGAATTCTAAGTTTATGTCATGGTTAGTGTATAAACATTTCTAAAATATTTAACAATAATAAAAACAAATAAAAAACATAATTTTTAACTGAAACATCTCTTCCTTTTACATCCCTAGAGCATGTTTAGTTGATTAGCAATTTTCGTTTTAAGGCTTTAAACAAATACTAATCCTTCTAAAGCCTGTAGTTTTTAATAAAAATTTGGTAAATTTAATAATATAATTTTGTAATGTGTTGTGCTAAAACAGATGCAGCATTAGCAATAGTTTGTGTGTTAATTATTCACAACGTTAACCCTTCCATGTACGTTTTCTTATTAATGCTTACCCAACAAACATTTACTACTCCTCTACTACGCTACTACTACTACTACTACTACAACTAAAAATTGTACGATGTTGCTTAAAACAAAACATGTCTGTAACTACTATCATCAATACCATTAACATCAGGACTTCAACGAATATTTAAATTAACTTTTGTTAAGTGTATATATTCTCAATTAAAAAAATATATATAGTTTTTAGTAACAATTTTGCTTATGTGTATTTTATTTATTATAGTTTTGGCAAAAAATAGGTATACGTACACATGTACTTGTATAATTTTCAGCTAAATAATATTTATCTACATTAGAAATAGTACCTTTCATTTTTATTATAAAGAGAAGAAATTTTAAATATTTACAAACAAAATGTTGTATAAAATAAACTTAAATAAGGGTGTCCCGGTATATCAGTGGTAAAGATCTGGGGGTTGTGGGTTCGATTTTCACCAGAGACCCCGGTAAGTCTGCTTCATCCTACTTTTCTTTTTTTTTATCCCTTTCTTAATTTATTTTTGATTATTTAAAAAAATAATATAATCTTTTGACTACTGTAAGAAGCATACGGCAATATATGTTTATAAGACCCACTTAAAACGTCAAATATTATTTTGGTGCCACGCCCACTTCTATCAGAGTGTTATAATGCTTCGAAGGGGAAAAAAGGTCACTTATAATAGAGTAAGAAAAATGCTTTGTTATTGAGCTCTTAAAGGATCTTAATAAAATTTTAACTCGATCTGCTCACCACCACTCCCATTTTAAGTAAAAAGAAGTAAGAATATCGGACATTATCAACAAACAGCTTTTAAGCTCAAATCTCTTCAATGAATATATAAAATTTTTTATTTTCGTTTTTATGTCACAAATAATTAAGACTACATTTATTTCCATTTATTACAGTAGGCAGGTTTGCGAAGGGTGAAGCATAAGGGCACACCCTCTTATATGTACATCAGCACTTGAAAATTCACTGGGTGCATGCATTATGCGTATCTTAAAGAAACAAATAAGGTAAATAAGAGAAGAAAGTGGTAATAATAACCAGAAAGAGATAAGATCGAGAAGAAAATAATTCATTCAAGTCGGGGGCGTGTTTAGGGGAGAGGAAAAAAAGAAATTCCTCCCCCAAAACCTTTAAAACTTGATACGTAGCTACGAAACAAACATTTTATATTGTGTGTTTGATTAAGGTTCAAATAAACACTTGATTAATAGCTGTAAAAAGATTCCTAAAATCAACATAAAAAGGGCCTTTTCTGATTGCGATATCACTGTTTGCTGATATTATTTTCTGCCACGGATTTATACAACAGTTGTTCCTTTTTTGTAATTAATCCAGAATCTGAAGTTAAATAACTTTATTCGAAAAAAAATCTGAAGAATTTATTTATTACAACATTTTGTTATATAATTGTGCATATTATTAAATAAAAAAACATTGAAATATTTTAAATATAAAATTAAAAAATTAATTAGTGTTATTCACTCACGGTAGTAAAGTGCCTTGTAAGTTTGGTATCAATGGAAAACGTGGTAAAGAACACAAAAATCTCAGTAGAAATTGTAAATTTAACTCATTTACCATAAAAACCCAACTTACTAGACAATTTACCACCAAAAGTGAAACCCCCTATTGTTAAATACCATTACAAAGTTCCACCAATAATTGTATTAGTATTGACAAGTTTATTTGTAGTTGTTTTTAAGTGTGAATATTTGAATTTCTTTTTTAAATATTTCTGTATGTAGATCTTCGAAATTTCTTTAAATAAGAAAGACAATCATTGCTTTGTTATAAAGATTCTTAAAGTCAAAAAAATCTTTGTTAATAATTATATAAATGTAAATTATTATGTCTTAAATGTTAATGTTCTTTAAAAAGCTGTACAAATCAAGCTTTAAGTGTGAAATTGTGATCCAATTAACTCAACAATTGTATAATTTCCAAAGTTTGTAGTCAATATTTAAAAGTTGACAAATTCTTTATTGCATTTTTTTAAGGGGGAAAAAATAAACTAAATTTTAAATTACGTTTAGTTTAATAAAAACAGGTAGAATGGTTAAAGGATAGTACACAGTTTTTTTGGGTGTTCTTTTGTTACCTGTAGGTAGGGATAAAGAAGTAAAAAAAAAAACGTTACGAAAGAAAGAAAGACGTCTGTCCGTGCTATGGTTGAAATCAACTTTTTGAAGCCTTCAAATATCTGGGAGCAAATCGCTATTTAAATCCAGCAAAATCGTCCGACAACTAACCGAGATATGAGCAAAAACTAAGACTACCTCTGTTTATTTCCTTGAAATTTGTACATAAAAACCTCTACAACTTCCCCGGAGTTGCCCCTTTACGGGTGCAATGTAAGACCGATGAAGTTAAATTTTTTAAACTTTTTTTAATCGCTCCCACAGCTTCCAGACCGACCCTAATTAATTTGTCTTTCCAAACATTTTTGTCGAACATTGGTTGGTTGGTTGGTTTTCGTGGTAGTTTGCTGCACGCAAACTGTTAAGTAAAGTCTCAATGACCCCGTTTTGACAACACCACACCACATACTTACCTTCTATCTCCACCCACTAAAAGGGTTGCCATACAAAGTTTAAAAAATTAGGATAAAAACCCCTACAACTTCCCCGGAGTCACCCTTAGAGGAATAAAATGTATCACAGACCCCCATTAGTTTTCCCTCGCAAACATATTCCTAGAACATAACTACCTCCTTCCTCCATCACCTAAGGGGGTTGCCATACAAAATTTACAACAATGATGTAAAAACGCCCTTTTTCTTCAGAGTCGGACTTGAAGCAATTAGGTGAACGACCGACCCCCATTAGTTTCCCCTTCCAAACATATTCCTAGAACATACTTACCCCCTTTCTCCACCGCCTAAGGGGCTCTCATACAAAGTTTGGGAAATTGTAAAAAATCCTCTCCTTCAGCTTCCAGGGTGCCTGTGGATAGGTCAAATGTAGGACTGACCCCAACAAATTTTTCTTTAAAAACATTTTTCTAAAACATACCCCCTATCTACACCCCCTAAAAAGAGGTTATCATACAAAATTTGAAAAAATTAGGGTAAAAACCCCTAACTTTTCTCTGTAGTTACCCTAAGAGAGTTAAAATATGACACCGGAAAATCGGAAATATTTCATACTAAAAATAGTTCGGGGTTTGAAAGGCCAATGTGAAGGGTATATAAGATTCGGCAAAACCGAATATAGCGCTCTTACTTGTTTTCCTCAAGAAAAACTTGTTTTTTAAAACGCTTTAGCATGTTCATTAAAAAATTATGTCTGTTCCCAAGAAAATTTATTGTAATGTGATCTTGAAGTTAAAATTCTTTAAAATTAAAATTTGTAAAGTCATACCAGTCCTCCTACTCCTTTAAATCAGTATATAAAAAAATTAAAAACAAATAATAAAAATAAAACTATTTCGACTTCGCTGGGGTTCGAACTTGTGCTACTTGCGTGGTGTGCGAGCGCCCTAACTACTGCGCCACGTCACTGTGTTGAAAATAAACCGCGTTTGCTACTATAAATATTTATTGTATAAACACATTATCCTAAAAGTAAAAAATATTGTGGAAACTGGAAAAAAATATTTTTCCCAATTAAATACTTTTAAGGTTTTGATTACGGAAATGATTTAAATTAAAGCTAAATTTAAACAATCCAATTACTTGAATGAATTAACAAGTTAAATTTTTTTTATTAAAACAATCTAACCTAACAAGCATAACTGTAGATGAAAAAACAAAAAAAAGAAAGAAAAAAGGGAACAGAAAAGAACAAAAAGTAAAATAAAAAAAAAATATTGACCCAGTCTAGCATCGAACCTGGCACCAATTAAGTATTAGGCTGAGGGCTCTACTGCTAGACCAACGAGCTACATATGTGATTTTCGAAGTTTTAATTCTTATATATGTTGGTGCTTATGTTCTTTCTTATATTTGTATAAATAACATAAAGTGTCCTGCATAAACGTTTGCACAAAAGCGTTAATTTACATGACTTTTATGCAAAAAAATTGTTTTTTTTATGGTTTATAAGTCGGCATCATTGCTGGCTTTTAAATTTTAAATACAATTAAGTCATTAATAGAAACGATTAACTTTTTAATCAAAATCGTTTAATTTTTTCAAACAATGCGTTAATTGAAAAAAATATGCGCATAATTTTTTCTGTGTACATATTTTGTATGGGTCCTTATGTGAAGTTCAACTTAGACATTTTTCCATTTAAAAAATTGTTTTTAATTTTTCCTGATTAATAGAGTTACTGGTTAACTTACAGAGATACACTTGAATTAATTCATTATGTTTAAATTTTAAATTTATTTTTAAATATTGACTTTAACTTTCCACTTTGTAAAAATTCTAAAGAATTTGTTTCATTAAATGTTCAAAAATCCATTATATTATCATAAATGTTATTTTGTTTGTTTTATTTTTTCCATGTTGTTTTTGTCTCTTAGATTCAATTGCAATTTTCGATTTTTTTTTGTTAATTTCTTTTATTAATAAAAATATACATTTACACTTCACAATACATACTTTTTTCTTCTTATAATTCAATAGGATGACGTTATAGAGGGCACGTTAAGAGATATTGGGCTTATTTAAATCCATAATAGATATTTCTTTTATAAATTTTGTAAAATAAGTAAATCAAAATTATATGTATTTATTGTATTTGTACCCTAAACCCATTTTGGATAGTAAAACTAAACTTGCAAAAGCACATAAGTATAAGTAGATGGTCATACATTGGAAACATAAAACTAACAATTTTCAATTATAACTTAAATTCTGGTTTAGGAAAACAATATGTTATGTCAATATCCTTTTCGATTTATACACATGATTAGTATTTGCTATTTAGTTAGTTTCTTAAGTTAAACAAAATTAAAATGAACAAGAATAAAAAAGAAACGCATCAAAACAAATATATATCGCTACCTTAATATAAAAAGCCCTAACTCGTATTTTTTTATAAGCCCAAAAAATCTCAACTTTAAAAATACGAGTTAGGCCCTTTCTATATTAAGGTAACGATATGTATAGATTTAAATGATAAAACAGAACTGGGACAAGATGTAAAATCACGCTGCTGAATGCAGTTATAAAATTCAAGGTGGGCTAAAAGAAGTCACCCGATATTGTTTGGCTCTCATTTTTTTCCAAATGAAAATTTTCGATTCTGTTTTTTGATTACGTTTTTTTAAACCTTTAAAATTTTATTAGTCAAGTTGAGAAGATGATATCGGCCAAATGGGCGCCGTCACAATTGATTGCTATACGAGCTCGTTTTATGCCATTTTTCATCACTTCGGCAAGAATTTCGGGCGACAGATTCTCGCACTCGTATCGAATGTTGGCCTTGAGGGCTTCCAGGGCTCGAGATTGTTCACGTAAATACGGGACTCGAAAAAAAACCGTTAAATCGGGCGATATTGTGGGCCAATTCAAATCGCCATAACGAGAAATGATGCGACCCGGGAACGCCGCCTTCAAAATATCGGTTGTGGCTCGCGCAGTGTGTGCCGTTGCTCCGTCCTGTTGGAACCACATGTTCTCCTGTCCTAATTCGTTCAATCGTGGCAAAAAAAACTCGGCTAACATGGCCATAAAGCACGCACCGTCCACTGTTGTCGTTTGACCAGCGGCGTCCTTGAAAAAACGTGGCCCGGTGACTCCTTCAGAGTGAACAGTGCATCATGCAGTCACTTTAAGCGGGTGTAATGGCTCCTTGTGCATCACTCGTAGATTTTCGGTGCTCCAGAACCGATAGTTTTGCTTGTTCACGTACCCGCTGAGGTGGAAATGAGCCTCATCGCTAACTATGATTTTGGTCGAAAATCTTCGTCCTCGAGATTGAGAATGGCTTGGGCGTAGGTTACACACGTTTGGCGGTCGACAGGCAGCAGCTGATGCACGGACTGGACTTTGAATGGGAAAATAAGCAGGTCTTTGAACAAAATTCGCCTTAGGGACAATCGGCTAATGGCTAATTGCGAGACACGGCGTCTGGTCGATGTTTCTGGCGACAGCTCGACATCCTCGCCAACAGCGGCGATATTTTCGGCAGAATGGGCGCTACGGGGCCGGCCGCCCTTGCATCGTCTCCTGGGGTCCCATACTCTTCAAGGACGGCGCAGTGTTTGCGCAGTCTGTGCCGGACAAACGGGGAATCGGCGGCGGAGTTCGTGCTGCGACAACACCACAGACGAATTTTTACGTAAAAATAGACACGATTTTTCCGCATTCCTGGGGAGTGTCTCACTCCATGGTTTGTTGACTTGTATTCTACATCTGTCTAGTTTACAAATGTAGAAACAGAAAATAAGAGCATCTTCAAATAGGGTGATTTCTTTTTGCCCACCTTGTAGGTTTGGTCTAACTCTTATCAGTATTTCAGGAATAATTTATAGTTGTTTTTATTTAATTATTTGTCTAGTGTTAACTTGTCTTAGCTAAATTGAATTCCTAGCTGAAACTTACAAAGATTTAAATGCCATTATATTGCCAACTTCGTTTGTAATAATTTTTCCAACCTTTTCTTTCGATAATCATGCAAACAACAACAAAGAAATGGTCCTTATAAAACCAAACATAAACAAAAAATAAACCTATTTTTAACTTAAAGCTTAAACTTAAAGAAAAAAAAAACCGAAAATATAAAACGAAATTCATAACTAAATGTTTAATACAGTATTAAATATCTACTACCTTCCTATAGACAAACCTCTACTTTAATATAAATATAAATAAAATTTTGTAAATGTATATTTAAAATAGTTATAAATTTGTAGTTAATAAACTTTATAAAAAGTAATAAATTGTATTTTATGCTCTGGTGTTGTTTTTAAAAATAAAAAGTATTTTTTTTATTAAAAATGAAATTTTAAAATAAATTCTTGTTTATTATTACAAACACATTGCGATGATTGTCTTTCTTCTACTTCTTCTCTAAAGCAAATTTCTAGTTGATTTACTGGAAAGAATTACGTATGTATGTATGTGATTGTTTGTGTTAAACTATCGCTTTCGCTCTTCATCTCTTATGTGTGTGTGAGTGAGTACTTAAAATATCTATTAAATATATGTAGTTTATTCAGTGCAATTTTTTAAATTAATTATTTATGTAAACAGGTGCCTAATTTTCTCATATATAATTTTATATGCATTTATGCATTCATACATTTGTATTTGTATGTAAGAAATGTTTAATAAATAACGTACATAAATGAAAAAGTAATTCGACTTGCTTAAACTGTATTAGTAGTTTAGTCTCTGGTTAAACTACGGTAAATGGTATTATTTGAATGCTGTTAACCCCTATTATCATAGCAAATTTAAAATAAATGAAATTTACCAAAGAAAAAAAAAAACAAGTAAGAGCGCTATATTCGGCTGTGCCGAATCTTATATACCCTTCACATTGGTCTTTAAATATACCCAGCCGAGTAATTTTGTACTGCAAATAATATAATAAAAAACCTTGTGCGAGTTTTAAAGCCCATAGAAAAAATAACAAAATTTTAACGTTCGTATGAATAATAGAAATAGATGAAGAAGATTTGAGGTCGAAAGTTTTAAAAGTTTTCGACATTATCCATATTTAGAGGTTAATAAAACTTATTAAATGTTCTAGTCCCGCTGCTCTTCTCCAACTTTTTTCCAAAATGTATGAATTATTTGATTATTACTTTTTGTAGAATATTCGAAGTCGATAGCTGTAATAGTTTTCCAGAAGAAGCGTATGGAAAATTTTATAAAAATTGTTAATTTGTATGGGAGCTACCCCTTCTTCACCTCGCATCCGAAAATTTTTTTCTTTAAAGCGTAGGCATTCTTGCCCAATTACTTTTTGTAGAACATTTGATTTCGATATCTGTTATAGTTTCCGAGATATAGCGTATCGAATATTTTATAATAATTGTCGATTTGTATGGGAGCTACCCCTTTTTTTGCCCCCACTCAAAAATTTTTTTCTTTGAAGCGTAGGCATTCCCGCCCAATTACTTTTTGAAGAACATTTGATTTCGATATCTGTTATAGTTTCCGAGATATAGCGTATCGAATATTTTATAATAATTGTCGATTTGTATGGGAGCTACCCCTTTTTTTGCCCCCACTCAAAAAATTTTTTCTCTAAGGTGTAGGTCTTTGCGTACAATTATTTTTTGTTGAACATTTAATGTCGATAGCTGTTATAGTTTACGAGATATAGCGCATAAAATATTTCACCAAATTTGTGCAATTGTAGGAAAAATACCCCTTCCCCTGGTCCAATCTGAAAAAACTTTTTATATTATTTAGGCTCCTTCTTTAGGAGTATCCGTGCCAAGTTTTGTGGCAAGAGTGACTATACTTACTGAGATATATAGGGATATATGCACGGATTTTGTCCTAAAAAAAATTGGTTACTCTGGGTTTTCGCTTATATCTCGGTCAATAGTGAACCGATTTTGCTGATTTTAAATAGCGATTGTTAGCGGGATATTTGTGATCGTTTGACACCATTAACTGGTCTGTATCTTTTTATTTGACTCCGGAAACTTGATTTCAACAGACGGACAGACGGACATCGCTAAATCGTCTTCCCTATCTATAAGGATCCAGAATATATATACTTTATGGGGTCGCAAATGAATAATAAAGAAATTACAAACGGAATGACAAAGTGATATATACCCTTATCACTATGTGAAGGGTATAATTAAAAAAATTTTTGTGAATATGGGTTAGAAGGTGCGTTTGCATGTGTGTTATCAAGAAAAAGCTTAAGCTTAATGTGTTTTTGTTGTAACTGAAAATCAAAAGCCTTCGTAAAAATGTTATTTTAATAAAAATTAAATAAGAAATGTAGCGATGTAAGTATATGTGAACAAATTCGTTTTGCAATTTAATTTTTTATGAGATTATTGAGTTAAATTTTATTTTTACTACTATGTTGACACCACCTGAGCTCTCATCTGAAGAAAAAATTGAATTGTAGAATCAGTTACGAAACTCGAAGAATTAGTAAATATTTTGTCTGGCTGAGGACGTACAACGAAAATTGTAAATTTAGACAAACAATTTGCCAGCATTTTATTGAAAAAAATAATAGTATTAGTTTCAGTTAAAAAAAATTGTTGAGCTGATTTAGAAAAAGCGACCTGGTTAAGGTACCTTTACACGGTAATACATATATTACGATATGTCAAAAAATGTTGTGGGATAATACAACATCTCATCATGTAAAAGCATAATGTATTGGGTAGGAGAGAATACGGATGCAAAATTTGACAAGTGTTCGGTAAATGTTTATTTTCTAAACCATTTTAGAAACTTGTGTATTCTCATCACATCAGAGGTGTGAAAGATTGGCAGCACTTACAGCATCTAATGAAGGTGGCTACACTTAATGAAACAATACACAAACAATCAAAATAAAAGCAGATTTTTTTCATGTAGTTTTTGTTAATATTGTTGAACCTTAACCATATGGCGTTACCCCAAAAGGAAAGTGACAAGAAACAACCGATTTTGATTTTACCAACCTCATCCGTGTAAACATGAAAAATAGTTAGAACAGATTTTTATACTCTTTTTTTAAACACGGAGAGAATTTCATAATATTTTGATTCTACAAAATCTAATTACTTTGTATTACCGTGCAAAGGTACCTTTAGGGGTATTTGTTTGACTTGGATCTGGAAACTGGTTAAAAACAGGCGGACTGACGAACATGACTAAATCCTCTTCCCTATCAATTTAGAACACATCGATGATTTACTACATCAACCTCGTATCTAAAAAACGACTTCTTTTTAAAGAAAAAAAAAAAAACGTTTTTTAATTAATTTTAATTATTTTTATACACTTAACATAGTGATAAGGATATACTTATGGATGTGGAGCGGTAGCCCCTGTACAAACAAACAATTTTTATAAATTTTTTGATTTGCTATTTATCCCAAACTATAACCGCTATTAATTTCAAATATTTTAAAATTTTAAAAAAAATTTAGAGGTAGCGGCAGTCCCCGTACAAACGAAACATTTTTATAAAATTTTTGATACGCTTCATATCGGCAACTTTAGCAGGTATAAGCTTAAAATTAATACAAATTAATTTTACTACAATATATTTTAGAAAAAAAAGTCTGAAACGAAACCTGTTTAGAAAAGTTTTAATACGCTTCCATTCATATTCTGTTGCATTTGCCATTTATACAAAAAAATTTTTACCTTAAGCACCATTTAAAAAATTTACTTTTTCGGGAAAAATGTTAAATCGAGCCCATAGTGCATTTTTTAAATTAAAATTATACTGGCTTCTCAACCTTTCTCGTTTTTTTTTCGTTAAAATTTAGATTCGAGTTCTGTTTTTCTTTGGTTTTCATTTTGTATCCAAAAACCCATTTTACGCAATAATAGTTGCAAGTGTAAACACTATCAATGCCAAACAATTCTTTATTGTGAAAAACTCGAATTGCTAATTTTTTTTACGATTTTTGCAAGTAGTAAGGGAGCCCAAACGCTTAAAAAATTTAAACGAACTTAAAACTCTACACCATTTCTAATTAAATTTTAGAAATTTGTAATTGCAATTCAGATTTTTTTTTTGTATTATAGAAATTTCTTATTCAGTTTCTGACTTTTCATATTCAATTTTAAAATATTTTAATTTAATTTTAGAATTTTTTTGATTCAATTTTGGAATTTTTTAATTTAGTTTCAGAAATTTTTATTGAGGATTTTCTAATTGCATTTCGGAATTCATTTAGGAATTATTTTAGAATTTTATTATTGGATATCAAATATCCTCATTTGTGTTTCAAAACATTTAAATTGTATTTCAAATTAAATATTCTATAATACAATTTTAAAATTCCAAAATGCAGTTCGAAAATTTAAAATTATAAATACAAAAAAAAAGTTGTGAAATATAAATAGAAAATTCTTAAATACATATGGAAACTCTAAAATACATTTAGAAAATTCTAAATTTGAATTGCTTATTTCTGAAATTGAATAAGAAAGTTCGAAAATATAATTGGACTAGTTTAATTTTTTATTTCATCACGAATTGCAAACAAAATTTTTTTAAATTTATAATTCTGCTTAATTAAAACTGGATTTTTTTTAACATTTTCTATGCATTTTTTCTATCTTTTGTGTATCATTTCAGGATGAAACTCCTCAAGGATTTTTTGATGATCATGGTCTTGGCTAAATTTAATGTTTAAAAAAATTTGTAAACTTGTTTGTTTTGTCATTTTGCTATTATAAGCAATTAACAACTAACAATTTGTAACGTCCCAAATAAAAAATTGAAATTAAAAACAAAAAAAGTTTAAAGAAAAGACAGTTATCAACATATCTATTTTAGAAGAATATATTTTAAATGTTTTTAACTTAAAAATATATTTTTTACATCTTTTTAAGTAAGTTTACTTACCTTAGTAGTATTACCAATATATACATGTCATTTTTTTAAATAACTATTGCCTTAATTATTTTTTATAAGTTTTTATAATTTAAAACTCTAAATGATTTCGTTATAAAATTTTAAGCGATTTTATCCCTTTTCTTACAAAAAATTATACATTTAAATAAAACCTTTTTTTGGCATAAAAAAATAACCAAACAAAAGGTAAAAAATTTTAGATTTAGTTGCAGGTATAAAATTGTATTTAATAAATAAATGTGTATGTATGTGCATCAAATCAAAATAAAACTTAAATAATTGCTCAATCAAAAACTAAACTTTTTATTTAAATGAAATATTTGGGACATTCACAAGGTATGTTATTGTCATAATGTTATATACATATGTACATATGTATATTTTATACTATGTATGACATTGTTAAAAAAAATTTGGTTTATTCTTAACAATTGTTAACGTAAATGTTAAGAAAAACTAGTAAGATCGCTGTATTTGGCTGGAAAAAATCTTTTAGTTAGGCCCTTCACATTAAAAATGCACCCATTTTTCTTAAGGAGCTACAAGGTGGGGCAAAAGAAGTCATCCGATGTTGTTTGGCTCTCATTTTTTCTTAATGAAAAACTTCAATTCTGTTTTTTGATTATGTTTATTTGAACCTTTAAAATTTTTATTGGTCAAGTCGAAAAGATGATGTCAGACAAATGGGCGCCGTCATAATTGATTGCTATACGGGCTCGTTTTATGGCATTTTTTATCACTTTGGAGAACTTCGGGCGACAGATTCTCGCACTCGTGTCGAATGTTGTCTTTGAGGGCTTCAGGGGGCTGGGGTTTGTTCACGTAAACACGTGAATTCAAAAAACCCACAAAACAATCTGGAATGCTTGAATTGGGCGATCTTGCGAGCCAATAAAAATCGCCAAAATGAGAGATAAAGGCGATTCGGAAACGCCGCCTACAGAATATCGGTTGTGGCTCGCGCAATGTGTGCCGTAACTTCATCCTGTTGGAACCACATGTCCTCCAGTCCTAATTCGTTTAAATGCGGCAAAAAACTCGGCTTACATGGAAATATAGCGTGCACCGTCCACTGTTGTCGTTTGACTAGCGGCGTCCTCGAAAAAAATGGTTTGATGACTTCTCCAGCATGAACAGCGCACCATGCAGTCCCTTTGAACGGGTGTAATGGTTCTTGGTGCATCACTTGTAGATTTTCAGTGCCCCGGAAGCTATAGTTTTGCTTGCTCACGTACCCGCTGAGGTGGAAATGAGCCTCATCGCTCATTATGGTTTTGGTCGAAAAATCATTCACTTTGGCCTCGAGATTAAAGATGGCTTGGTCGTAGGTTATATGCACTTGGCGGTCGTCAGGCAGCAGCTGTTGCACGGACTGGACTTTGTATGGGAACATGCGCAGGTCTTTGACCAAATTTTGCCTATGGGACGACCGGCTGATGACTAATTGCGAGGCACGGCGTCTGGTCGATGTTTCCGGCGACAGCTGGACATACTTGACAATAGCACTGCGCTTAAAGTCGATAGCTGTTAGGTTTAGAGATGTACCATATAAAATGTTTTATAAATTGGTCAGTTTGTGTGTGTTATTAAAAATTAAAGAAAGTTTTTTTAGCAGCTATAAATCCATAGTTAAAAAATACTTATGTATTTCAAAATAAACGACTCATAAATATACTTGTGTACATATTTTATTTGCTTTGTTGTATTATTTATTTTGAATTTTTTTTTCCAAATACCACGAATTCATATCACCAAACGTTCAATATTTACTACATGATCTGTTATCCAGATGGTTGACCACATAAAATTATATATAGCAGTTAAATTTTTAAAATTAAAACGTCGTTAAACAAAATATTCTTTAAACAATGTTGTCTTATTTTGACCTGGCAATGCTATTTTAACACCAGGGCTATAGATACAATTTGTTGATATGAATACATATGTATGCATGTAATTGTTGTATTTGTGTGTTTGTTAAAAGACAGTTGTTAAATACGCACTTCGATATGTATCAATAAAATTAGTAGCTTTAAAAGAAAATGGCAACAAATAACGAACATCAATAATAACGGATAGACGATTAAGTAACCGACTAGTAGTCCACTACTGCAAATGGGCAAACATGTACATGCATACATGAACAAGAATGTGCGTACATGCACTCGCAACAAAATGAAAATAATAGAAAATTAAAAGAGCAAAAAGAGATTGTTATTTGATACAGGATGTCCACCGGTAAGGTATATTACCTTGTTTGTTTATAATTTTTGATTAAATGAAAGGGAATGGATCTTATATTGATAAATGTTTTAATTAAATGTCGGCAATTATGTATGAAATATAATTTCAGATAAATGTTCGCCTCTGTTAGCCTAAAAAGTGAGAGCCTTTTTGAGCAAATGTTTCATTACATTTTCCCATATTTTACGCGGTTTTTCATTAATTTCATTACGAATATTTTGTTTGTATTGCTCCAGCGTTCCTGCATAAACCTTGCTTTTCAAACATCCCCACTAAAAGAAGTCCGGAGTAGTCAAATCCGGTGACCGTGGAGGTCAATCAAACTCACCATTCCTTAAAATAACTTGTAGTGGAAAGGGGTCTCGCAGTAATTCCGTTGTAGTCCTGGCTGTATGCAATGTGGCACCATCTTGCTGATACCACATGTAAACCAAGCCCAAAGCATGCAGTTGTGGCTTTAAAAAGTTTTCAATTATATCACGATATCGATACCCCATTGACAGTTACCTTTACTCAGTTTTCAGTTTCAAAAAAGTAAGGTCTAATGATTTCTCCTGACAAAATATTTTAAAATGAGTCTGATTATTCGAAAAACTCGTTATAATTCCAAATAAAATTGTTTAAACATTAAAAATATTATTTGTGTCAAATAACTATATGTATTAAAAAGAAAGTGTAAAATATTTAAACAGGTTTTCTCTTCTTTTGGCAAATTTTTTAACGTCAGAAACGACCTTTTATTTCAAAAATGAAAATTTGTAGTTTTAAGTTATTTTTTGAAATATTTGTAATAACAAGACCCCAATAAGTAATTACTAATACTAAACTTACACGATGAAATTTTTACGAAATTACTTTCATAAAATTTTATGTTTGTAGATAAGGGGTGTAGAAAAGTACAAATCAACATTTTTGAAAGTAATTTCATGAAAAATTTCATTGTGTAATACCAGGCTTACACGATGAAATTACTTCAATGAAATTTATGTTTATAGACAAAGGGTATAGTGGGCTCTTCTTCGCCCCTTTTGTCTACAATCACAAATTTCAAGGAAGTAATTTCATGAAAAATTTCATCGTGCACGCCCAGTATAAGTCTCGTACTATACCGGGCACAAGTCTGGTATTAATTTTCACACATTTTGGAAATGATTATTTTTTTAGTTTACTAAATTTTTATTTTTTGCTTATGACCGACTCTACGAATATCTTTTCTAACGACTTATAACAACTTTGCTTAATTTTTATTTTCGACCCTTAGTAGAACTCAATGTTTTTATTTCAGGGGTATATCCAAAGAAAAGTTCTAACAAAGAGAAAATATTACAAATTAAGTTAAAGCAAATTGGTTTGTTTTTTTTTTAAGAAAAGCTTGACCAAATTTGGGGAAAATCATTTTATACGTGGGCTGGGAAATAATTGAAAACAAAATATATAAAGAAAAAATTGCAACAAATTTCTCAATTATGGTTTCTCTATAAGACCAACTTCCAAAGATCAGGGGCAAATCACGGCATTTGTTTCGAATCGAAATTCTACTCGATCGATCGAATTGTTAATGCTTTTAATATAGGAAAACTGCAAATAGTATCGAGTTATAACTAAACATTCACGAACCTTTTTAAAACAAAAATGGTATCAACAAATTTTTTTAAGGTCGGTCAATAATTTACCATGGGTTCATATAAGCCCCATTTTACAGTATTGGTTAACTATGGTCCGAGATATAAGCAAAATCCTAAAATAATTTTTTTAGGACAAAATTCATACACACAAAGAATAAACTAAGTAAACTTTACTTAAATCAAGCCATAGCGGTGTCAAAAGTACGGCGAGTACGGTTTTTCTTAAACCAAGTACGAAATTTCTGACTCCAAGTACAATTTTTCAAGTACGAATTTCTTACTTTTAACCACAATTAAGCTAAAAATGGATTGATTTTATTAAGTTCGGAACCGTACTTGATGTAAGCCAAACAAAGATTGATTTAAGCCGTAAATGGATTAATTCGAAAATTTAATGTCATTTTTTTGACTTATGGAGCTTTATTAAAGAAGAAGACTTTTATAATTTCATTATTATTTTATAGATACTTACTTAGATACTACTTACCGAAGCTTAGATTCGAACCAGGGACTTTCTGCACTGCAGCACAAGCGCGTTACCTCTAGGCCACCGAGACACTTTGTTTTCAAATGTAAAAAAAATATATTTAAAAAAACAAGATTTTTTCTGCTTGATTTGTTAAAGCAATCCGAATAGGCTTGATTTAAGAAAATGTAAGTACCGATCGTACTTAAAAATTTCAAAAAAGATTTTGGATAAATTCAAGAATAAAATCCTTGATTTTAGAAAGCGGGTTTTCTTTCTGTGTACATATGAATTCATATTTCCAGTAACTATGGTCTCTATTATAACAAAACTTGACATGGTAACATTGAAGACGGCAAAAAAATGTTGGGTTAAAGCTTTTGGGTTAAGGGGCAAGGAAAATGAAAGTCCCCTTACAAATGCAACATGTTATTAATTTTGCTGTAAAAGCTAACGTTTTCAAACAGCCTACAAAGTACTTCTGGTATAATGTCTACTACATAAAAGCAAAAATCGTTGCATAAAACAAACTAATTCAATGAATCTTTTGAAAAGTTATATGTATCTCAGAAACTTAAAAAACAATCGGACTTAAACCTGCTGCATAAAAAAAGTTGTATAAAAACACGGGCAGCTGTATGAAATTTAGGGCGCTCTTTCTCAAAAATTGTTGCAGCTCTCGGTCTTAAAATTATTCCAGTTCGTTGTAGACCTTTTGAAGGAAAATTTTCTAGAAATTTTAAGTCTCTATGTTTTGGAAATAAGAAAAGCTATCGGACTTAAACCTGCTTCAAAGTATTTGTAGTGTAACGATTGCACTTAAAAATAAATTTACTGTTTTGAAGCAAGGGGGACTGTAGTCCCCATTTATATGGACCAGTTTTCTCAAATTTTTGATGCATTTAATTTCAAAACTTACAAAGGTGTCGGCTTTCATTTTGCTACAAAGTACTACCTGTTTAATATCTACATACAAACGAACCAATTTAATGAAATTTAAGTGTCCTATAGCTCAAAAATTGTAACAGCTCTCGGCTTTAAACTTGATTCAAAGTTATTGGAGTTTAATGTCTACATTTCGATACGTTTTTTCTCGACAATTTTAACAGTTGCAGATCAAGTTATAAGTATAACAAAGGCCGATTTAATAAAAAAAATTTTATGCTTTAACTCAAAACTACAACTTGGCGCGAAAGATTTTTGAATTGAAACAAACTTTGTATTAAAAAATACTGCTTTTTTTTTTGTCTTTTCTAAGGTAAAGGATATATAAAATTCAGCCCAACAGAATAGAGCGCACTTACTCGGTTTATTTGGCGTATTACTATAGAAGAAAAAAATGCAATTTTTGCTTTTTTTCGCTATTTTTTTCGTTTGTTTTCTGTTTTTGCTTTTTAAGCTGGTTTTCGTTTTCAAAACTTTCTAATACTTTAAACGTATGTTTTACATTGAAAAAATATATTTTTATAAATAAGTAACATTTTGAAGATTCTTAACGTGTATTTAAACAATATTAACTAAGAACTTTGCTTTTGCAAATATTATTTTTTCATCAAAGTTTTAATATTGGACGGGGTAACAAAAAAACAAAATGCTAATTAGTTTGCTTTTGACATCCAAAAATATCAAAGCTCATACGATCGTTTTTTGTAATAATTACATTTTTATACATTAAAAAATTTAAATAAAAATGCTAACAAAAACCAGAAACGTTTCCAAGTTTTTACCTTTCTGGCAACACCGACAGGTATAGAAATAGAATTGTTATTTACACATGAATTCACAATTATTCAAATCACTGAAAATAGAAGAAAAGTAAGCGAGTCCCACCATATGATAATAAAAAAATATGTGAGATATTATGATATAAAAATTGGAGTACTAAACACACACTCACACATGAATTAAAAAAATTTTTAGTACAAAATGTTTTCTTTGCCGTATAGTAGACATCCAAGAAAAATTTCCCAAATTTAATATAAAGCAGTTGTTGGTTGTACAACACCAATATAAAGAAAAGAAGAACTTTTTTGGGGGGGTTCATTTTATGAATACAGGAAAATTATTGTGTGTTTAATTTAACAGTGAGAAGAACTTTAGCCAGATTCTGAGCACAAACGAATCACAATTAGTCGAACCACCACGGAAAGCAGTAGGTGTGCTCTGCATACGTTTGACAGGGCACAAAACTTTAAAAAAATTATATATATATACTTAAATATATGTATAAAAAACTAGAAAAAAGAAGTGAAAACTATTAAAATAAGTTGTAGTTTAAAACGAAACAAAAAAATAACTAATTAATTTATTATTTGAAAGTAAATATTAAAGATATTAAACAAAAAAAATATATATAAATGAAGTGAAAAATTAATAAAGAAAGAAAAATTTCTAATATGAAAACGAGAAAAAAGTAATATAATTTTCTTTTTCTATATAATATATGTATATGAATGTACGTATGTATGTATGTGTAAGTGTATGTATAGGAAAAAGTCGAAGAAAAGTTTTTCTTGTGCATAAATATTTTTTTTTAAATGAATTAATAAAATAAATATTTATAAAATTTAACAAAGAAAAAGTTTAAGAGGAGGATTTAAAATATTTTATATAAAAAATTATGAAAAACTTTTAAAAAATATGTAAATTTAAAATGTTTCCAAGTAAATACATATACATATGTACTTGTGTTTTAAAAAAACTAAAGTTATAAGACTTTAAATATTGTGTTTAAAAAATAAAATTTTGTTAAAAAATTTAATTCTGTTTCAAAAAAGTTCTAAAAATTAATTTTTAAAACATTTTTTCTTTACAAAGTAAAAAAATAAAAATATTCTTTTTAATATTTTCTTTAAATAAAGTAGATTGAAAATAATCGTATTAGCAGTGGCAAAAAAATGGAAAAAATTCTCTATCTATTGCGATTTATTTGAGCAGAAATATACATATGCCAGCGTTGCCATTTTGGTGCTTTTCGGGTTTTTTTTTGGTGTTTTTTTTCTTATGCAATGCCCGAAGTTTTGTTAAATAACCGTTTTTGAAAAGCGGGTATTTATAGTGCTTTTTACAATATTTCACAGTGCTTTTAGGTGCATTTTCATTAAATGTTTTCTGGACTTTTTATATTTTTATTTAAACAAAAATTAATTTGTCTACTATTTTTGGGAATAACAATTTTTAAAAAAAAAGTGTAGAAAAGAAAAATCTTTCAAAAAATGAGAAAATATTTATTAAATGACACCCTAGAACCAATATTGTTGAATATAGTTTGGCTCTATAATCAAATCTTAATCAGCTGTTCAACCAAAACTGATGACACTATTTTTTGAGAGGTTCAATAATTTTCCGAAACTTTTGAAGCCCACAATAATAAAACGGTTACCAATCTCGCCGAACTGAGTATAGTTTTATTAAAATGTGATAGCAAAATGGAACCTATTCTAATTATTCAATAAATTCTTAACATGACATGCAGTTAGATATAGTCTAGTTGAAAAGGGCATTTTTCTAGGACTTCATGGACTTTTTGAGTGCCTAAATACGCTTAGATGGTATTGATGTGTAAATAAAAAAGTTCCAATTTGATGATAGCTACAATCTTTTAAAAAATTCTTTCTAAAAATTTTGTATCCTCTTGCAAGTTATTCCAAAACAAGTGAAGAAATAGAACTTTGCTTATATTTTAAAATTAAAAAGTCCATAAAATTAAAATTTTTTATAAAAAGTAGAAATATGAAGTCTAAGTTAAAATATTAAGTCAGATGTTATATTCTTATTTAAATCAGCTGTTGAAGAAAAACTGATGGCATCGTTTTTTGAGGGGTCCACGGGCTTGCGAAATTTTAAGGCACATAAAAAGAAAACGGTCGAAAATCTCGCCAAACTGAGTTTAGTTTTAACTACGCTTTGTTAGTGAAATCGTACCTAAGCTATGTCGTCTGTGTATTTCTTTAACTGTTACACTGTGCTATATTATGTTCATTTTAATTTATTAAAATCAATCGATCTTTATATAAAAATCAAGCATTTGTTATGTTTTGGCAATACCTATATAACATCAATACATCAATTTTTGTATTTTTACACTTTTTTACCATATTTCTATGTGCTTACAGTGCTTTTAATGATCCAAGAGCTGGCATCATTGACATATGCTATGGAAAGTTTGTCCGCTCTCTTTTTCGTTTTCTCTCTTTTCGGCACTCATACGCACAATTTAGTTTTTCTCATCAATATTGGGGAGCATTAAGGAAAAATTATTTTCCTATATATTTTTGGGGAATTATATCTGTCAAGTGAAAGTTGGCAAAAAATCAAAAAGAAAACAGAATAATAAAGAAAGTAAATATGTTAACAGTAAATTTTAACAGTTTACTTTGATGTTTTAAGTTTGCGGAATTATATTTTAATTAAATGTTTAATAAAAAATTAAAATAGTTTTCAATAAAAGGCCCCACAAAACTTTTTTTTTTAAATTGTTCCCCCATAAAATTTATTAAAGTTTTTTACATACTTATACATACATACATATATGTATATTGCCCTTCCAAAGTTATGTTATAATATCCCCAGAAAATCTTTTTTTGGAAAACAAAATTCATTATTATTTTCAACAATTAATATTAAAAAATGGCGCTGGAAAATAACAGCAATATTTTGAAATATTTGCTTGAAATTCCTTGTTAACTAATGAAAAAATATCCGAAATCCTGGAGAAATTCTTTGAAACTGTAACCGTTAAAATTATTAAACCGCTCTTACTGTTTAAACTTTTTCATAGTTAATATAATCATGACTTAGTTTGTCATTGGCGTCATTGGTAGCCCTATTTTTAAGCTTTTTTTTCCATCTAGTTCGATTAAGCAATGTCCAGCAGTCCGCGTTTTCGAGATTAAACTTTTGTTTCAAAATGTTGGCATCGCACTTAACTACCTTGTAGGTTTATGGTGCAATAGTTTTGGAAATAAAACGTATCGAAAATTTTATATAATTATTATATTTTTAAGGGGAAAACAACTTCCTTTGCTCCTATTCCAAAAAAATTCTTTTAAATAGGTTGTAGTTTTTGCAGTTATTTTTAAAAAAAATTTTATTTCTTACGTGTTTATAAGGACTTTAAAGTTAACTATTTATGTCTTTTTGGAATGAGGATTTTTAAAACAAAAAAATAATTATTATTTAAATAACTAAATATCTAAACGAATAAAAAGATAGCAGAAATGAAAAACACTTGTATGAGTTTAAAAAAAATAAATATTAGGCAATTTCGAACTACGCCTGCGCAATTTTAAAGAGAAAATTTTACCAAAATTTTATTTATTAAAACAATAACTAAAAATTTTAAAAAGTTAAATAAACAAAGAGAAAGGCAATAAAAAAAAATAATTATTAATATAATAAAATAAGTTAAGTGCAAGTTAAATAAATTATAAGTTTAAACACGTTGTTGCTACATAGGGTAGATACTTACCTTTCTTGCAGAAATTAAAACAAACATCTCCTTTTAATAAATAAGTAATTTTATCTTTGAATTAAAAATTAAAAAAGAGAAATGTAGTAGTTTCCTTGCAATGCCCAAAATAAAATACGTTAGAAAGTAAAAGTTGAAAGTGCTAGCTGGATAACTTTGAAAAACTTTTCGATAAACTAAGAATAATTATTAAAAAAAATTAAAATTTTCTTTTAATATTGTCCTTACGAAACGCAAAATCCACTACCCCTGACAAAAATTTCTAAAATGCAAATATTTTCAATTTTTGTAATTTCTAATAAATCCTATATTTTCGGTTAAAAAAGTTTTTTCTATAAAAAAAATATTAAAAAAAAATTTGTTCTTTTAATTGAAAATAGCATGAAGGATAAATTTACTAAAACTCCTTGTTAAAAGGAAATATTTTAATAAACATCTTATTTAAGTCATGAAGATATTTCACTTCTGTTATATCTTTTAATGCTCTCTGGCTCTGTTTATAATGAGAGAAAATTGAACGGTTTTTTTCTTACCTTTTTTGACTTAGTTTTAGTAGAACATGTTTATGTAAGTAGAAACGTGCGTGCGTGTATGTGTCTACATAAGGTAAAAACACTTTATAACTTTAACAGTTTATATTTCTTTTAATATTAGCAAAAAAGTACTTTTATTTTTGCAGTAACTTAAACGCTTTTTTATTAACAGTTAGTTTAGTACAAACACAAACATATGCATTAACACACATACTACTTACATGTTATTACAATTTTAAATCAAGAGACAAAAAAAAACACCGAACAGTTTTCAGCCTAGTCAGTTTAATTTTTAATTTAATTGAGTACTTTTCTAAAATTTTTACTCTAAAGGGCAAAATACGGATAATAATTATACTTTATGTAACATCTAGGCGAACAAATAGATAAACATAATTCCAATTGCGTTCAACAGGTCACGAAAAAATATGGATTCATACGTTTTTGGTACTTTTTTAACTTTTTAAAAGTTATGAACCTGAAAATATGGAATTTAGGACATTTGACCCATGTTAAAGTTGTAACTAAACTAAGTGGACAGAAAGTACTTATTCCATTTTTTAGTACTTTTTTCCAATTTTTGGGATTTTAAAGCTAAAAGTACGATATTAGGGGGCTATATAGAGGTCATAAGTCAACTAAATGAACAGCAAGTACTTTTTTCCAGCTTTTGGTACTTTTTTGACTCACAATTTGTCAATTGTTTCATATAAGTCGCATTCCTGAAAACCTGCATTAATTTTTTATAGGTATTGTTACTCAATATAAAATAAATTGTGGAATGGAATATAATACGATGGGGTTTGGCCGACTAGAATTTTCTAACCTATTTTCTTAGTATAAACTTTTTTTTATAAAAATTTTGGGGATTATGCATCAATAAATTTTAAATTTAAAATTTATTATAAACTTAAAAATAGTTAATAAAATGCCCCTGAATACTTAAAAAATAGTTTGATTTTACTAAAGGTAGGGACATTGCAATGAATCATGGAGAGGACAGAAAGAAGCAAAAAATTCTTGTTTAAAGCAAAAAAAAAAAAAAAAATGGGAAAAAAGAAGCAAAAAAAGGTAAAAGGGGTTTAGTTTTGTACATTTGGTAAAAGTTTTTTGAAATTTTTAAATGTATACAAATTTATTTATTAGAATAAGTGATCGTATGAACTTTTGTATTTTTAAATGTTAATTTTCTTTTTTCTTGGTCAAAAACGAACTAATTGGCATTTTATTTCTTTGTTACCCAGTTAAAAACTTTGATGACAGCCGAAGAAATACTATAAAAAATACATTTTGCCAAAGCAAAGTAATTAATTGAAATGGAATATTGATCTCGTTTCAATATACGTTGAAAATCTTACAATAATGTAATTATTAAAAAAAATTTTTTTTAATGTTAAATACGTTAAAAGTTTTGAAAACGACAAAATAGCTAATAAAAGCAAAAAAGAATTTTCATCTTTATAACATATGATTTACAATTATTCGGGTTTTATTTAGACGAGATTTACACACATCAAGCCCGAGCCGTCCAGTCTTGATCTTTTAGGAGGTACGTGAAAAGAGATGATCTAGAAGTGGGTACATACATACTTGACCGTACTCGTTAAGTTTGTATTTTCCTTTTTTTTTTTGCTACGCGAAGTTGGCTGCTTATTGGTATTTTGACTAAACTTGATGAAACGTGTATGAGCGTAAATGAAAGTTCAAAAGAGAATTGAACAAAAACTGGCAAAGGAACTTATTTTAAGAAGGATTGGGCTCGAGCAAAAAAAAATGTCTACCGGCAGTAACAGTAATATTAAGTTTAGTTTTGTTACTTTTTTGCTTTGTTTAAAATTTGTAGAATGGGAATAACATTTAAAGAAAATTGCTACACATATGTACATACATACATATGTATGCTGATTTCTAAATTATGCATAAATGATACAGTTTTTGCCACTGAAAATTTTTCAAATTCTATTGATTTAATTTTTTTCCAAAAGATCTTAATTTAATATTATGGTATTAAAATAAATATAAATTCATACACACGTAATAAAATAATAAAGAACAAATTTAATTTCAAAATCCAACAAAAATAATGAAAACGTAACTTAAATCTTTAAAACATAAAAAAAATTTATTTATTTTTAACCAAAAATTAATTGATTACAAAACAAAGAACTAAAAAAAAATTAAAGCAAAATGTTTGGATGAAGCTTAAATTGAATTACTAAAATAAAAATGAAAAATGCTGTCATTGATGACATGCCCATTATATTCACAATTAACTATAATACCGGAACTTCATCAATATCCAGGGTCGTTTTACAACACAGAAATAAGGGCTAAACAAGGAGTAGTAAAAGAAAATCATATAAATATTAAAGATATTTATGAGCACCAAAAGAAACACAGACATTTTACAACTTAAGCGACAACATAAACAACAACATCGTCGTTGGGTTTTATCCTGCAATTTAATTATTAGTGTAAAAATAAATTAAACTAACTAATCCCACCTTTTATATACAAAAACCAAAGAAATAATAACAAGAAACACAGCAACAGAAAAAAGTTCTCAACAAAGAGAAATAGTTACAGCAGAAACAACAGCAACAACATTAAGTAAATTTTTTTCTTGTTTTTGGCAAGACAAAAACAAATCAAACTGCTTCATTTTTTCTCTTCACCACTGCATTTTCTACTTAACTACAAACTAAATTGATTGATTATAAATCACCACTAAATTTAAGAGAAGAAAAAACAGAGAAAACAATTGAAACTTTAACTGATATAACTTAAGTTGTGGCTAAAAATCAAACTTCAACTGCAAACTACCCTTTCCTTTTGTGTTATTGGATCGTTGTCTTAAAATTTTTAAATGTTTATAAAATTTGTTGTCATACTTTCAACAAAGTTAATGGTTTAAGCAGCAACATTTCGACAATTAACACCAGCGCGGACAACAACAGTATCGTTGTTTTAAAAAAGAAGAAGAACAACATTCTGACAACAACGATCCAATTAACGGATTTTTGATGGATTTGTTGGTACTAAAAATGGCGGATGGAGGCCACACATTCGTAAAGAAGAATTTTCACAAACCTACTTATTGTCATCATTGTTCTGATTTATTGTGGTTCGGACTAATTGGACAAGGATATATTTGTGAAGGTAAGATAAATCCATTTTGTTTAGTTAATTTCTTTTAACATTTAATAACACTATGAAACATGCAAAATTATCTTTGGGGACCACTACATTCTTTTGATTTACTATAGTCCTCTAAGTACAAAAACAGTTGAAATTTAAAATTCTATGGAAAAGTTTTTTTTAAATTTTTTTTCTCAAGTTTGAGATGCTTGAAGAGGTTTAAATACATTGTATTAAATTTTTTATGACGCTGAGCTACTTCTGCAGAAACCTAATGTTATTTTTTCATATTTAGTACTGAACTCTTTCTATTGTACAAGAATGTTTCTTAACTTCATTACACTGCATTTATAAATAATTTACACCTTGACGGCTTAAAATAACAAATTTATTTTCAAATATTAATACTTAACGTTTTATTTTAACTCATAAAACTAGTTTAAAATAAATTGTTAAAAAAAAGAATAAAAATTTCTTGTATATTTCTTGGACTCAATTATCAGTTTCAATAAAAACCCGTTAGCAAAAGGTCGAATATAAAAGATCGATTTTTTTGGGCTCAAAATAACATATAATGTATCATATCCTGAAGAATAGTAAAAACAGGCTCAGTTCTTTTGGCCATAATTACCTTAATTTATAAGTATATCACTCACCACTTAGTTATATTTCTACCAAACCAAAAAAAAATTATTTAAACATGATCAAATTAAAATGTAATTTAAAATAACTGGATATCGTTTTAAAAATATTTCAATATGATGTTTATTTAAATCAACAAAAAAATTCATTTGATGTAAACAGCTGGAGTTGTTCTTCTTGAATTTCATTAAAGTTCTCTACTTTTAGGCTTAAAGCAACTTTTTTAAAATAACTAATTTTGATCAACTTTGTTTGGTATTATTTTGACTTTAACTTTTTTAATAATGTTAATTGAAAGAAACTTAGTTGAAAATTCAATTTTTCTTACCAACACCGGCCAATTAGAATGTGTATTCGAAACCAGTTACGGATTTTCATTATCAGTACTCTTTAAATGGTAGTAGTGTTGAAGGCTTTTAAGCTCACCTTTTTTGCTTACATATTACCCAGAAAGGCAAACGGAATTTCTCGTTTGTAAGTTAGAGCGAAGCTTGTTAAACTTACAATCTTAAAGCAAATCGACGAAAACTACAAAGCATATAACTTATTTTATTTTTGCTTAGTCGTTGTTGTAAACAACTATCCATTTAAAAAGTTTATTTTACTTCAATTTAATTGTTTTTCATTAAAAAATAATTTTACGAAATACTACTTAAAAAACTTGCAGTTTGCTACTTTAATAATTTTCTGGGTGAATATTCAACGGCACCAATTATTATATACCCTTCGCAATGACCCTTTTATCCCCAGCTGTTTTTAAATATAAATAAATAAAAAATTACTTTGTGGCAGGTTTAAATTCGATAACTTTTAAATTTTTTGAGATAAAGCGTATCGCAACTTTATAAAATTGGTCTGTTTCTATGGAGGCTACAATTCTTCTTAATACGAACAAACATAAGTAGTTATTTTTAAAAATGTAAGCATTACTTTAAATTTACCAAAATTGAAACAATAATTAACAATTTGGAAAATACAGTGCTTTAAAAATGTCATAAATTTGGTTTGTGTATGTACGCTACTATTCCCCATGCTTCTGTCAAAATATTTTTTTCCCCAAAGTGAACACATCATACTAGAGTAATCTTTTAGCAAGTTTGAAGTCAAAACCTGGCACAACTTTTTGGCAAGTTTGATCATAGTTGCATAAAAAATCGGTTACCTCGTTTCCTAATTGACTGATCTTGCTGATTTTAAATAGAAATATTTTTAATAGTTTGATACCAAAACCGGTTTAGTAGGATTTGACCCTGCTCCAAAAACTTTATTTAAGCGGATTTGGCATAATTGGCATCCCCATTTATTAGGATATAAAATAAATATACTAAATGGGATCTCAAATGATTGTTAGAGAGATTGCAAACAGAATATTAAACTGATATTTTGTGTTCTTACTATGGTGAGTATAGGTATACAAACCAACAGAATCGTCAAAGAAAATAGCCAAACCTAAAATTAAAATGCAACATAAATTTAAAAAACTTTAAAATATTATTTTTTATTTATATTTTTCAATATATTTAATTGAAAAAAAATTTCCCTGTACTTGTTTGTATTGTACTTGCCGTAGCTGGGATTTGAACCTGGAACTCTCCTTGCTGCAACACCAGCACGCTACCTCTAGGCTATTGAGACGCTTTGTTTATTGAATGCTAAAATGTATTGAAAAACAGCGATTGTTTTTTTCTTAAATTTTTGGAACTAACCCGAATGTACTTGATTTAAGAAAACCCAAGAGTGGATCGTGCGATTTTGTATAAATTTCAGAATAAAATTTTAGACTTTAAAATTAGTTTTTTCTTCCTGTGTACCTTAATTTTACTGATAGTAGTATAAATGGCATTGAATAGCTATAATTTGAAGATGTGGCAAAATACTAACTCACTTTCTAAATAAGTAATATTCCCTATTGAATTGATCTCTTAAATACCTAAAATTTGATGCGAAATTTTTTGGAAAATTAGAAAGGTTTTCTGTACAAAATACTATTTTTTAAAAAACGGGACAGGGGAACAATTTTTATTAGAAACGAAAACGAAAAGAAAACGGATATAAAACGAAACGAAAACACATAATAAGCTTTACTCACATAAACATTGTAGTTAAAGTGGTGCCAGATTGTGTTAAGACATTTGTCAAGTCATTTTATTGCAAACCCACATTCGTATATTTAAACATGCATTTTTTAAATAAAAACACCCTCCCAACATTTGAAGAATTGTCTTGTAAAAAATCCCCTTGGAAAGTCTTCTTCAGATACTTGAGCAAAATATCAAATTAAATATACATAAAAGAGTTTTATAAATATGTATTAAAGTCTCGAGAGTAGGGTGCCACTCTTTTCCGAAAAACTTTTTACAAATGATCGGAAAACGATCGCGCTTATTCATTGTGAACGTTTAATTTGTGCGGCTCCTTTGAAAAATTACAAAGTACTCGATACTGATATTTGAATTTAGTAAATGCTAATTGGGTACTTAGCTACATATGAATGTTAATATTTTTGAATACATAAATATGTGTGAACAAAAAATAATATCTTATTTTGAAAAATTTTTGAAACATTTTAACAAATATAAATCTCTTTAATTTAATTTTTTTAAGCTAATTTTGCAAATAAATTAATATAAATAACATGAAATAAAATTGAATAAAATATTGCAAACTATACGTGATATTTGCTTGTTCCACTAATTTTGGTTTGAGTTTTCTTTTGTTTTTGTTGCAATAAAATTATATTTAAAATTTGAGGCTTTTGAATAGAACAGAAATTTGATTGAAAATTCAAATTTAAAATATTGAAATATTGAAAAAGTTTTTTTAAATGATAATTTATTGCAAATTAACCTATTTACTTAAATATAAAACATATTAAACACCCCATTCATAATTTTTATAAATTTTTGATCTTCGTTTGTCTTTCATTCCGTGGGAAGTTTAATATAGCACAAATGAAAAGGCCTACGCACAAACAAGCATATTTTGGGGGATCATAAATTTTTAGCAGCCCACTTAGTTCATGTAATGGTTAGTTGTTATAACAATGTGTTTTGCGAAAATATTTCTAACTAGAGATATATGACTTTTATATTATAAAAAAATTGTTTAATACGATCGAAACAAATTTTAATTATTTATTACGTATCTCATGCAACTACAATTAAAGTTTACTTGGATTGTAGCATGATTCCTTTCAACTTTAAAATAATTCCTTATGAGACAACACTATTATTTATGGTTAATTCTACGTAAAACGGCCCGAAATTAGGAAAATTGTTATTTTCTTATTCAAAAATTGATGAATTTACGTCTAAAAAAAGTTAAAATGATTAAAATAAAAATTAATTGGTGTGTATATTTTATTCTAATTTATTTCGGGAGATTTTAAAATAATTTTATACTAAATAATCGGTTCTTCTTTTTTGCGTTTTGATAAAATGTCACGCCCGTCAAATTTTCTAAGGAGGGATTTTTAAGCAAAAATAGCAACCGAGATATAAGCGAAAAACCAAGACTACCTCTGTTTATTTCTCTAAATTTGTACATAAAATTCTCTGCAACTGCCCCGGAGGTGCCCGTACATGGGTGCAATATAAAACCGACTCTCGCAAACATTTTTGTGGAATATACTTATATTCTATCTCAGTTCCCTAACAGGGTTGCCATACAAAGTTTAATTTTTTTTTAATTTTGTTTAAATTGCTCCCAAATCTCCCAGAATGCTTCTACGAATGTCAAATTAAAGACCGAGCCCAATTAATTTTTCCTCGCAAACATTTTTGTGGAGCATACTTTCCCCCTATTTCGAGCCCCTAACAGGGTTGCCATACGAAATTTAAAAAAAGTTATGGCTAAAACCCCACAACTTCCACGGAGTCGCCCCAAGAGGAATAATATGTATCACATACTCCCTTTAGTTTTCCCTCATAAACATATTTCTAAAACATATTTACTTTCTATCCCCATCACCTAAGGGAGTTGCCATACAAAATTTGCAAAAATTAAACTTAAAAATTAAAAACGCCAATAGCTTCCCCAAAGCAGGCCATAGAAAAATAACGTGTAGGACCCCTATTAGTTTCCCCTTCCAAACATATTCCTAGGACATACTTACCTCCTATCTCCATCGCCTAGGGGACTCCAATTGAAAGTTTTGGAAATTGTAATAAATCCCCCTCTACAGCTTTCAGCGGGCCCGTGTGTAGGACTGACCCTAACTCATTTTTCTATAAAAATTTTTTTCTAGAGCATACTTACCCCCTATCTCCACCCCCTAAACTAGTTGCCATACAAAATTTTAAAAAATTTGGGGAAACCCGCCTACACGTTGTGAAGGGTATAATAGACTCGGCAGAGCCGAAGCTGTTATGCCCTACTGGTTGCTTTGATAGATGCAGAACGCTCCTCCTCTTCTCACTTTAAAACAGTGCATTAAAAATTTGTTTGATTTATTCCTGGACCTAATAGATAAGAAGTTCTTCTAGTGCGAAATCTATATATTACCAAGATATAGGAAAAGATTAAAGTTTATGGTAGTCAATGCCATGAATAAGTTTGTATTGTTCAAATAACTCAACATAAAGTCGAAAAATTTAAATAAACATTTTGGATTTTTAAGCTATACACCAAAAAAATATAAGCTGGTAAAGTTCATCCATCGAGTTATAAAAAAATCTTAATCGATTATTTGATAATAGTGAAAATTGCAAAATCGATTAATTTTTTGCTTCAACAAAGTTAGAACCCGATTAAATGATACTCTACTACTTACTATTAATCGCTTAAAAACATACTGTTCTTGGAAACCACAATAATTTTTTGAATTGAATTCTTGAATTGTTTAAGTTATAAGAAAAATGATCACACCCGTCACAATAAAATTGTCCTTATATTTTTTATGAACAAAAATTAAATAAAAGGAAAACCATACGAGAAAATATTTTGTTATACAAAAAATATTTTTACGAAATTGAAAAATTAAAATTGCAAATAACTCAAAGATCAAATTCAAAAAGATTGATCGTCCATTGTGTTTCCCAAAGTACATATTTTTCTTTTGCTGTTAAAATTATTGTTCTATTCGTGTATTTTTTATTTTGAACACTTTAATTGTTATTCTTAACAAAAATTGCATATATTTCTATATATTTGGATACATTTTTTTTATTTATGTAGAAGTACAGTATTTGTATTTGTATAATAAATTTTAAAATTTGTAAATTTCTCTATTTACATATTTTTAAAAATTTTTTTAAAATGTCAAATGTCAGAATATCAAAATTTTTTAAAGCATTTAATAAGTATGTACGCGAGTAATGAATAAAAAAATATATTCCAGAGTAGTTAAAAACTAGCAGCCATATGTATGTGCAGTGTGAATTTTGCATGTGTATGTACATATTTATGTACGTAAGTATGCTAAGAGATATACTACATATTTACACACTAAAAAGTGTTTTGTTTGTAATGCAAATTCTTTATGTTTTGAGGTTGTTGAAATTAACTTCTATTTAGCTTAAGCTATTGTAGTGTAACCTAAACTACCATCCGAGTTTTGAATTAAGACTCATTCGTATGCTCTAATTTTATTTTTTATTATTTTTGTCTAATCTTAGTTGAAATGTAAGTTTCAAATGTACTTTTTTAAAAGTTACCGGAGGTTTGTTTGCTGTTGTATTGCCATACACTTTATAGCAGTTTAACAACTTTTATAATTAGCGGACTAAAACTAATTCTTTAGACGTAATGTAATACTAAAAATAAGAATCAAATTGTTTTTTGCCACTCATAAAAATTTCAAGTTATTATCGTAACACTCAACTTAGATGGGCACTCAGGTGGTGTCTTACCTTCCTTGTTATATCAATTTAACTTAAAGAAAATGTGATTTCATGTACAAAACTGATAAATTTTTTTTAATGTCATTAATATATAGAAATAAGAAATGAACTCCCTACTTCCTCAGAGCAGCTTGAAATGTTAAATAAAACAAGTAAGAGTGCTGTATTCAGCTATTCCGAATCTTATATACCCTTCACATTGGTCTTTTTATATACCCAGACATTTGATCTAGCCAAGTTTCTATTGCACCGTAAATACTGAAATAAAAAAATATTTAATCTGGTTTTGGGGTCAATAGCTATTTTAGTTTTCGAAATAAAAATCTTTACAAAATTTTAACGTTTGCATGTATAATAGAAATACCATGTAGTGTGGCGGGCGACCCTACCACTGCTTCTATCCAACTAAACCTTTCCAAAAGGTAGGCATTATTGTACAAGGGTTTCTTGTGGCACATTTAAGGTTGATAGCTGTTAAAGTTTACGAGATATAGTGTATCGAAAATTTCCCTCTGCTCTTTTTCAACTAATTTTTTTTCCAAAATGTAACAATACCGTACAATTACTTTTTTTGAAACATTTGAAGTCAACACACGGCATTTAGACTATGTTACTTGTAACACGTTAACATGTAACATGTTAAATTTTTTTTAAGGCGAATTAGGTAGAGAAGGCAGAGACGTTACAAAAGTAACACGATTTCTGTTTTTAATAATACTTTTTGACGTTTCTCTTTTGACGTTTTCGATTTTTCTTCTATTTTTCTTTATTCTCTTTCGTATACGCCATGGTACAATTACCTTTAAGGTAATTGTAAATTACAATTAAGGTAATTGTAAGGTAATTGGACCATGGTCAAAACGTTCAAGAAGAAGAATAAACAACGAAACCAAAACAAAATATAAAAAAGAGACAAGTTTGTAGTAACACAATGTAAATGCTTGAAGTTTTTAGAAGTTACTTTAAAACGAAATAAAAAAAGAGTCATGTTACAAGTAACATAGTCTAAATGCCGTAATAGTTGTTATAGTTTCTCAGATTTAGCACGTAAAATATTTCATAAAATTTGTACAATTGTATGAGGGATACCTTTTCCCCTGCTCCTATCCGAAAGAAGTTTTCCCCAATTAAGGTATACGTCCGAAGTTTTGTGAATAGAGTGGCTGTATTTACTGAGATATGTATAGGGATACATACATATATGCGTGGACTTTGTCCTAAAAAATGAATTATTTTGGGCTTTCGTTTATATCTCGGTCTGATTTTGCTGATTTTTTATAGCGATTGTTTCGGGAATATTTCTAACTGTTTGATATCAAAACTTCATTTTGGCTCCGGAAACTTGATTTTACCAGACACAAAGACGGACAGACAAACATGGCTTTATCGACTTCCCTATCTATAAGGATCCAAAATATATATACCTGATGGGGTCGCAAATGAATAATAAAGAAATTACAAACGGAATGATAAACTGGGGCCAAATCGTCGCATTCGATTCGAAACGAAATTTTAAAATTCTTATTAGAATTCCTATACTTAAAGCATTGACAACTCGATCGATCGAGTGAAATTTCGATTCGAATCGAATGCGACGATTTGGCCCCTGATTTATCACTACACGCAAAGAAAAAACATGGTTGATACAATCACAAACACAAACTATCATTAATGATTGGCTTAATGATTATATCAAACATATTTATAGCAAGATCTTGTGGATCATTATATGTTTGTACATGCTAACCATGGTTAATGGTCATATTGAACATATTTTTTTGTTCATATGGATCATTTAAAATCTTTTCTCGAACATATATTAATGCTTGCGAGAGCTATTTCAAATATCACGTTTAACATATTAATATGTTTCCTAAAACCATAAAAGCTTCTAATAATAATAATAATCAATTTTTGTGGTTTTTATTATTTTTTTATTAGGAAATAAATAGTTTTAAATTCAATTTTTCTTTAAAAATTACGTACATGTATAACTATACACAAGTATTTAGAAAATATTTAAGCAATTTATAAATACATACTTATTTACACATGTTTATGTACATATATTTACATTTATAAAAATAAAAAAATAAAAGTTAATTTTATATATTTTTTCAATGTAAAAACATTCACAAAATTCACAGTGTTTATATACTGCTCAATATCCATTAAAAAAGGTCTGAACCTTATAATAAAATCATATGTTAGATGTTTACGTTGGTGGTTTCTGGAATATGGCAAATTTTCTTCGCTGAAAATAGAACAACTTATGTATGATTTGTACATCACAATTGAAATAAAACATTTATTAACCAATTCAATAAACGCGCTGTAGTGAAAAAATTTATTAAAATCTATTGTCATAATGGCTTTTTTTTTAAATTATTATTATCAATTTAAAATTGCTCACATTTAAGTTATTCACAACCCGCACTTCTAAAATTAAAACTTGAAATGACGCTCGTTTCGGCTTTTGAAAGCGTCTTAAAAAAATTGTATATTCTGCACAAACATATGCTGGTCGTATTGACATTAAATTTTTTTGCATTACAAAAATTGGTACTTTTTTGAAAAAAGTAATAATGATAACAAACAGTCCATTTTGTACAACTATGCTATTTATAAAAATGTTATTATTATCAAATTTCAGTAATTTTATTTTAGTTTTATATATTTATGTAGGTTGGCAAAACCTTTATAAAAATAAAATAAAATACATACAATTAATTTTTGAACTTATACATACTTCACATTTGATTTTCCTTTTGTTTTATCCAATATTTTAAATATCACTTTTAGCTATAAATAACACAAACAAATAAAGTGAAAATAATTTTTATTTAAATTTTTTATTACAAACATTTAATTTCTTACAACATAGTTAGAGCTACCAAATTCACCACTTGAGTATCAATGACCATACTATGGTGTTAAAACGAATACTTACAAGATAAGGATAAAAAATAAGTTTTCAAATGTTATTTTGACTACCATATTTAGTCGTTTGAACTATAAGGGACTGATATAAACAAATTATGACCGCAATGACCATTTACCTATCATGTTTTTTCTCTGCGTGTATGTAAAGGGTATAAAAATGTCACTTATTTTATAGTTTCTAAAATAATTTTAAAGATTTTGTTTGATAATAAAAATAATTTACTAAACAACATAAAAATTATTAAAAATAATAAAAGCTAATTTTAAATTCTTTTAATTTTTTAATAAATTTTATGAAATTACCACCTTACTGCTTTATATTATTAAATACTCCCATGTATGATGACAAACGTAAAATATAAATAGGATAATAAATAAAAAATTTAAAATAAGTCATGACTTTAAAAAATATTGTATATATAAACTAAGATGTTAGAAGTAATTTTAAAGGAGACATAAAAACGCTTTATGTGTATCCCACCTTAGTTAAAAAAAAAAAATGAAGGATTAAAAAAAGTAAAATCACTCATACGCTACGTTGCACCATATTTAATTGAAAGTGAAATGGGTTTGTTAGTTTTAAATTTTTATGCTGAAAAATAAATTAATGGTTTTAGTTTGTTTACACATAGTTTGAGTTTTATTTTCAGAACTAAGTATATGCCGTACTTTAAAATAGTTAGTTTTGATTCAGAATTTTTTAATATTTAAATAAAAAAGGCCAAATATACATATTTGTGGCAAGAAGCAGTAAAGATTTTAGTCTCTATTGGCGAAAATTATAAATATACCGTTATTGTGATTTTTTTTATATAAAATTGTCCTTTTAACATTTTAGAAATTTACAGATTAAAATCTATTATTGGCTTATTGTTTTAAGTAACTATGCAAACAAATTAAAAGATTTTTCGAAAAAGGATTTAATTAAATGCAAAAAAAAACTTATACTTTTTGCTGTTCTGCAAAACAACGTTAAGCAAAACATTAGCGATTTTGTTTTTAGTGCTTAAAATATCACAAACAGTTTATGTGTGTATTAGAAATATAAATGTATGGTTTTACCTGTTGTTACATTTTTTAAACTCAATATAAATGTTGTTGTACTATTAAAAACAAAAAGCTAATAATTCTTCGTTTTATTTTCATTTTCTGTGATTGAAGGGTCTTAAGTGCGTCATTGTTGGCCGCTAAATATTACTTTCTATATATATTGTGAATATTATTTTATTTTCTTTCAAATTATTAAACAGCCATATACATTTCTACACTGCTACAACGAATCTCCTTCACGCTCATGTTTTTTGCAAATAAACAAACTGTTTTAAAAACCCTGCAGTTTTTGTAATGTACTTTCTTGAAGGCATATTTTTTCAAATGACTTTCTTATTTTTTTTCATTTTAATGGCCAATTTGTGTGGAGTAAGTTTGATTGTTACCTTTTAATATGGGAAATTTTTTTAGCGCTTCAGAACCGTGTGGTAGTATATTTAATGCATAAACAAATCAACATTGAAATTTATAAACGTACTTAAGTAGAAAGGAACTGAATATAATACATTTATGACGAAAACATGCTGCGTTTTTAGTTTGGCTTTTACTTCCTGCAGCCAATTTGGATTCTATTTGTGACGTCTAAAGTCATCAGGAAATCCTAAACATAAATTGTTTTTGTAAAACATATATGCCAAATTACGTACATACATACAGTTTACATGATTTTAGATATTTGCATTTATTTATAGAAAATTTAAACATACACACACATACATACGCAAATTTAAAACGATACTTATTCAATACAGAAAGAAGTCTAAACTAATCGAATTAAAAAAGTGAACTGTTTCGGGAAAAAACGTTCCACTGCTTTTTTAAATCTACATGAAGATTCAAAATTAGAAAGTTAATATAATTTGTTTTTGTAAAACGTGTATTATCAAGCAGTAGACAAAAAATAGTGACTTATTAGATACCATTTTCTTAGCTAAAGAGGGTCCCTTTTTAGTCACACAAGTGCTGTTTTAATTTAATAATTTAAATTTTAAATTAAACTCTTTTTTTAATGATGAACGTTTAAAAAATCCTTTAGAGAACTGGGAAAACATCGAAATTAAAAAATCTTAACTTACTGCCAGGTAGTATTTTTATTGGTTACAACTGCACTTAATACTTTGTTTTTATAAAATTTTTCGATCTTATTATACCTACATATACCGGTATTGAAAATGTTTATATAAGGTAAAATCTCTGGGGCCAAATCGTCAAATTCAATTCGAATCGAAATTTAAAAATTCTAATTAGAATTCCTATACTAAAAGCATTGAAAACTCGATCAATCGAGTGAATTTTCGATTCGAATCGAATGCGACAATTTGGACCCTGGTTAAAATACCATTCCTCCTTTCGAAAACTATATTTTTGTTCACATTCACTGCGAATGGATGGATAACTTTAAATAGAAAAAGGTTTTTTCAAATTTTTCAAGATCGATCGGTAATTTGCATTGGATACATATTAAAGGTCATGAAAAACTTTTATTTAAATATATACACATCGTACAGACCAATCGCGAAAACAGGAACTCGAAATTCGGATTGTGGGTATCTCTCTCGATGCAAAATAAACAAAGAACTAATCTTGGGAAATTCGGACAGCTAAATGGGCAAAACAGGGGAACATTCGTAATTCTTTTAAACTATAGACGATAGGAAAAAAAATTTAAAAGAATTGTTAAACAAACTGACCCAGCACATTTCCGAAAATTTCAACCCTTAAAGATAAAAATGATGTTTTAGTAATTTTCAGCTCCATTTTGTAACTTCCAAGCCAATAAAGACTAAAACATACTTCAAGCGGCACCCAGTGGCTGAAAATTGCTTTTTGTCAGCTACAATTTATGTTTTGAACTTTCTACGCTTTTTATTTGAAAAAAATGATTTAGCTGTTGTCGAGATATTTAAGGTCAAAGTTGAACTTTTGATGTTTTTTAGCATTTAATAAAACCTTAAATTTTTCAAGAACTGCCAAATCGATTGAAACAAAATTTAAATTTTTAAAAATCCTTACAAATCGTCTGTCTGGTAAAATAAAAATTGTAAAAATATCTTAATTGGCTCAAAAGTTACAGACGTTTGATCGATAACTAATATGAAATTTTTACCACAATTTGGCTTGGTACATTTATATAACACCTATTTAAATAGGGAAAGGATACAAAATGTCGCGAGTACTTTTGCTCAAATAAAAAAAAGTATCTTACAGACAATTCCAAACAGTTACAAACGTTTATATGGGGTTAAGATAGTAAAATCTTCTTAACCCCTTCTGACCTTAGCAAGTTCTATTCCTTTGAAATTCTCTGAATTAAAACTAAGTAGAGAATCATGGAAATTTAAATTATTAGTGATATGAGCATTAGTACTCTGTTTTAAAGAGTAATTAAAATTGTGCCTACGAAGTAACAGGTTAACTGCTAGTATAAATATTTTAAAAAATAATATCATTTTAAGGGTGGCTTATACTTGAATCATCTAGTGAAAACAATAAAGGTTATATTATCCCTCGTAATTGTTTGTTGGTTTTGTGTATTGAACGTATGTTTTATTATTTTGTTTAAATGCTTAAATTTGCAAAATTTACATTTTAAACTAACACTGCAGAATTATTTTCAATATTTTATGGTTTGTAAGCTTTTTTTCGCAACAGTTTCGCAAATTGATTTTGGACTGTATTCGAAATGTATTGAGTGCTACCTACAGTTTTTAATTACGTTTAAAATTTTTGATCTTTAATTAGGAGTTAATATTTAAAACCTGTCGAAGATTTTACATCTAAATAGCAATAAATTATTTTTATAGCATATGTTTTAAAAAATATAAAATTCATACAAAAATGTATTGAGCGCTACTTTAATAAAGTCGTTATATGAATGAAACTAGAAAAAACCCATTAAAGCTCAAAACAGCGAAAAAAGTAGAAAGATATAAGACATATGAATTTGGAAAGCTTAATAATGACCCATTAAACTTAAAGAGTTGCCACCTGTTATTATATCCGCATCAATGCTGAAGAGAAAAATAAAGTTTCACGTTTTAATTTTGCGTTTGTATTTAAAAAAAAATTATAAATATATTCTTTAATAAACACATTATTCTCACACACAAACGATAAATAATTTGTTTATAAACTGCTAAAAAAAAATGTTCAAATCATCAATTAATTCAATGATCAAATCAATGGTTTTTCTTTTTTTAACTTTTTTTATATCAGAAATGTGATTGTTTTTTTTCTTTAAACGATCATTTCCATTAAAAATTATTTTTGTTTAAATTTTTGCCATTAGTATGTAGTGAAGTTTCTTTTGGCGCTGGTCTGCTTATGACAAAGCACATATGTTCAAATGATGACGATGATGATGGTACTGATGTGTGGTCGCTGATGATGGCGAAGCTGATGTTGGCTGTTAGTTGTATGTGAATGTTAAGTGCGTTTTGTGTACAGACAGACAATCGATTTACGCACTTAATATCCTTGACTATGCGCGCACACTTTTGACGAACTGCGAAACTGACGAATAGTTTGCAATAAAATATAAAAACAAAAACCATGTGGATTTATAGAGAAGAAATATGTGGAGGAGAAGTTCAATGTATGCCGCCAATATAAAGCAATAATTATTTTTAAATAAACTTTACCACAACGCTTAGTATACCCTATACATTAGTGACAAGGGTATATATAAGTTTGTCATTCAGTTTGCAATTTCTTTAATAGCCATTTGATAATCTCATTAAGTTTATATATTCTTGATCTTTATAGATAGAAAAGTTGATTAAACGATGCCATTATTCTGTTGAAATGAAATTCCTAAAGTTCCTTTGAAATTTCTCCGACCTGTTTGTGGTATTAAAACATAAGCCAGCAGCCATGTCTACCTCTGTTTATTTCTCTAAAGCTTGTACATAAAAACCTCTGCAACAGCCCCAGAGTTGCCCCTACACGGGTACAATTTGAAACAGACTTCCAATAATTTTTCCTCACAAACATTTTTGTGGAACAAACTTGCACCCTTTTTCCCCCTATCACCCCCTAACAGGGCTGGCATAAAAAAATTATTTATTTTTAATTTGTTTAAATCTCTCCCACAGCTTCCTGGGTGCTTGTACAAAGGTCAAATGTTATACCGATCCCAATTTTTTTTCCTCCCAAACAGTTTTATGGAACATAATTACTCTTAATCTTCAGCCATTAACAGGGTTGCCATGCAAAATATAAAAGATTAAGGTTAAACCCCCTTCAACTTCCCCGGAGTCGACCTTAAAGAAATAAAATGTATCACAGACCCCCATTAGTTTTTCCTTCCAAATATATTCCTAAAACAAGCTTGTCCCCTATCTTTGTCCCCCATAGGGGTTGCCATACAAAATTAACAAAAATGATGCAAAAACGCCCATAACTTCCCCAGAGCCGGCTTTACAGGAACAAAGTATATGTTTGACCTCCATTAATTTTCCTTTCCAAACATATTCTTAGAACATACTCTCTATCGCCCAAGGGGGCTCCCATACAAAGCTTTGGAAATTGTAATAAATCCTCGCCTACAGCTTCCTGGGTGCCCGTGGTTAGATCAAATGTGGCACTGACCCCAACTCTATTTACCTTGAAAATATTTTCCCAGAACCCGCTGTCACCATCCCTTTAGTAGGTTGCCATACAAAATTTTGACAAAATTAGGGCAAAAACCCGTACACATTGAAAAGGGTATATAAGATTTGGCACAGCCGAATATACCGCTCTTTTTTGTTGTTCTCCCATCTTTGATTTTATATTCGTTGTGAAAATTATTTAAGTTTTAATGATTATTTATTTCCTTTTTTTTGCTAAACAGCCATAAATGTTCTATTTTAATTATTTAAACACGCTCGAATTAAATATAAACTAAAAGTGTTTTTTCTGATCTACGCATCTGTTATTTAATCATTAATCTAAATACATATGTATGTGTGTTCAAATATTATATTTTTATTGTTTTTTTTTTCATTTGTTTTTGTAAGTGGTAAAACATTTATTATAGCACACGAAAAGTGTTGTTAATTTTTTTTTTGTAAGCCCTTAGATCATAAGGTTTGTTAGGAGTTCTATATTTATATGCAGCGGCGTCTAACGAGAAAGGATGATTAATGAGAATGTATGGGAGCTTTTTTACTGTGTTTATTATATAAAAAGATAACTAGTTTCAGAATTATTCATATTTTTAAAATAAAGTAAAGCATTTTTTTTTTATTGTTCAATTGTCAAAAATTTTGTGTCAATGCAGCCCTACTCTCTTCTTTTTGTTGTTTTCTGATAAAGAGGCAACTTAATTATCGGGATATAAGTTAAACATTTTCAGTTGGCCTGCGCAAAAAGTGTTATAAAAAGCGATGTAGTAAAAGTACTTGAACTAGGATTATAGTTTTTGGGGCGGGGCACCTCCTACTGATTGCTTTAGAATTTCGATACTAGAAACTTTATTGGGACAAAGTTTAAACAAAAATTGGAGCAGTTAAAGCACTAATAAACAAAATTTATTTTTAATGGACGTGGCATTGCCTACATTTTCGCCTTTAAAATTTCGCTATTAGGAGCCACCAATATGTGTGTAACGTCCAAAAAAATGGTAAAAAAGATGTGACTGCATTTATTTAGGGTGACTAGTGAAAGCTGCTTATAAAAAAATAACCTTTTGAAAAGATGTCGCACATGTGTCACTTTATGATTAACTTTAATACACATGCGGTAAATAAAATGGCCTCCATTTCGGTGGTTCATGTGCGAAATGTTATCAAAAGCTATTTTTTTAGTAGCAGCTTTTATCAGTCATCCTGTAATTTTAGTTTTTGTGGGCGTGGCGTTATCTATTTTTTTGCCTTAAAGATTTTTACGTAATAGTCCTAATAACATGCTTCCATCCTTGTGGTACATGTGCGATATCTTTTCAAAAATTTTTTTTTGAAGCAGCTTTAATCAGTCACCCTACGTTTTAATTTTTGTGGGGGTGCCGTTACCAAATTTTTGTCTTAAGAATTTTTACGTTAGAGTCTCAAAAAATTGGTGCAGTTGAATTGCCTGCATTAAGATCTTAATTTTTGGGGGGTGGGGCCTCGGCTACTTTTTTTGCCTCAAAAACTTTTACGTTAAAGGTCTTCAAAGAATATATAATTTTTTAAAAAAATCGGCGCAGTAAAAGTGCGTGCATTGAAAATGTTACTTATGTGCGTGTGACTCGATCCTACCGCTTGCTCAATTTTAAAATTTTTGTCGTGAGAGTCGTTCTATATATGTCCAAAGTTTTAAAACCTACAAAAATTATTTAGATTAAAATTTTTGTGGGTGGCGCTGTACCTTTATATGTAAGAGCTGGTATAATTCTTGTCGAACCTTAGACTAAAACGCAACATTTCCTTTGCAGACCTTAAACCAGAACGGTTTGGTCAAATTCTTTAATAAACAAAAAACCTACTTTAATTTAAAAAAGTTAAAAAACTATATTTTATAAGAATTTTTTTTACAAATCATTTTTATAAAAGTATAAAATGTTTATTGAGTTTTAAGATTTTTGTTTAATAAAATTTTTTAAAATAAATTTTGATCTTTATTTTTCGTGTAAAGTTAATATTTTCAAAAGTAAATTTCTATCGGCTAAAATTTGCTGAAAGCATTTTTCTCGGTGTCAAATGTATTTCTTATTAAGTTTAATAAAAGTTTAAAAGTTGCATACCAAAAAATACAAAATGCTCATACTTAGCCCTATTAACATGTTAACGCATGGGGCGTATGATTAATATTTATTTTCTATGAAAGTAAAAATCAAAAATCATACGCTAAGGTGTACAAAATCATACTTAAATATTTAGGAGCTTTAAAGCTATTACACATTTTTTAAATAAAAGTTAAATGTAAATAAAATCTATTGTAACATAACAAGCTCTTCTTTTATAATCTTCCAAGAAACCTCTGGGGTTTCCTTTTTCTATTTTATAACAATAGAACAATGTCATTGTGAATTTAAAGTTTTTTGTTAGCAATTTTCAATATTTGGTAAAACAGGCTTGGTTTGTATACTTTTTATAACAATAGGTGTTACTAGGTACAACAAAATGTCAACTAAACTAAAAATAGGTTTTGTGAAGTACACAAACAAACACACACTCACACGCACTAGAAGGACCAGAATGAAGTATTTACCCATAAAACACAATGACATGATGTTTTGTTAAAAACTTGGAAAAAAATAGCAAATAAAATATTGTATATGGAAATTTCTATAAACAGGATACCACACCTGTGTTTGTATTTTATGTGCTGGCAGATAAACAAGGGACAAAGGAAAGACAAAAAAGTTGTGTGCAGAATAATAATAAACTGATTACATATGTATGTATGTATGTGTGCAAATACAACCACATCTATTTTGTAAAGTTACTTTAATTATAAGTTATTATGAGTGTTTGAGTTTTTATAATAATAAAAAAGGATGACCTAGCAATTCATTGACATTTTCCAAGATCACATGTATACACAGACAACAAATAATAATAATAACAGGGATCGTAAAAGGTTTAAAAAAATAACAAAAAATTGCTTTTTGATTTTTTTTTTTGCATAGATAATTGTTTATTTCTAATTAAAAAAATAATAAAAAAAATAATAATTTTTCATAAAAAATTTTTTAAATCAGATAATAACTATTACTTTTCAAAAAAAAAATCAAAAATTTTAAAAGCTCTTAATCTTCAAAAAAAAAATTTAACTGTTGTGCTTCACTTGATGCAACGATGATTTCTTGCGCCTGCTTTTTTCTTTGAAAACTAAACAAAATTTTTATTTTTGGAAAAATATTTTTGGTCGAGTAAATCTGGGCAAATATTCCTTAATATCAAGTTTCTGGACTCATTGTCTGAATAAAGTTTTAAAAAGTGTTAAAAATGTGAAAAAGTACTTTTTGACAACTTAGTTGACTTTCGGCATCGATTTGAGTAAACAGTCCTTAATTTTATATTTATAGACACATAATCTCAATGAAATCCAAAAATTAGGAAAAATCACAGTCAGTCAATCAGTTATGAATGCTCTTCCTTTATATAAGTACAAGGTGGGCCAAAAGAAATATCCCTATTAAAAGATGCTTTTATTTTTGTAAATGGCTGCCAATGTCAAATCTGTTTTGATATTTGTAAACTAAACAGATGTAGAATATAAGTGAACCAGCCATATAGCGATACACTTCCTAAGAGTGCGAAATAATCGTGTCTATTTTTTTGCGTAACAATTCGACTTTGGGGTTGGCGCAACGCGAATTTTGTCGTCGATTCCCCGGCCCGCTGGCACCACTGCGCCGTTTGGTCACCAACCTTTAGTACTATGAGACCACACGAGACGCTGTCAAGAGTGGCCGGCTCCGGAGCGTCCATTATGCAGAGAACATCGCTGCTGCTAGGGAAGAGTTCGATCTGTCGCCAGAAACATCGACCAGACGCCGTCCCTCGCAATTAGCCATCATCCGGTCGTCCCTTAGGAGAATTTTTGTCAAAGACCTGCGCATGTTCCCGTACAAGGTCTAGTCCATGCATCAGCTGCTGCCTTTGACCGCCAAACGCATGTAACCTACGCCTTAGCCATCCTCAATCTCGAGGCCGAAGTGGACGATTTTTCGACCAAAATCATAATGATCGATGAGGCTCAGTTCTGCCTTAGCGGATACGTGAACAAGCAAAAATATCGCTTCTGGGGCACCAAGAATCCACGAGTGATGCACGAGGAGCTTAATAAACTCGCTCAAAGTGACTGCATTTTGCATTGTTCACGCTGGAGGAGTCATCGGTTCATTGTTTTTCGAATATGCCGTCGGTCAAACGACAAGAGTGGACGGTTCACGCTATAGGGTCATGTTAGCCCAGATTTTTCTGCCGTAATTTAATGAATTAGGAATGAAAGATATGTGGTTTTAACAGAAAGGAGCAGCGGCACACACTGCGCGAGTCAACACCGATATTATGAAGGCGGTGTTCCCGGGTCCCCTTATCTCTCGTTTTGGCGATTTACATTGACTCGCAAGATCGCCCGATTTAACCGTTTCAGAACTTTTTATGGTTGTTTTGATGTCCCGTATTTACGTGAACAAACCCGAGACCCTGAAAGCCCTCAAGGGCAACATTCGTCACGAGTGCGAAAATCTTTTGCCCGTAGCTCACGCTCAAGTGATAAAAAAATACCATAAAACGAACCCGTATAGCAATCACTTGTGACGCCGCCCATTTGACCGATATAATCTTCTCGACTTAACAAATAAAATTCTAAAGGTTTAGATAAACATAATCAAAAAGCAGAATTGAAATTTTTAATTAAAAAAAAATAATAAGAGCTAAACAACATCGGATGACTTCTTTTGGCCCACCTTGTATGTATATAACGTTTGCTAAAATGCAGAAGGGCGTAATAAACAAAAATTTTATTTTACAGTTAAAGCGAAAAAATTATGTAAAATTAAAACTGTAAATAGTGCTACAATTTAAATAAAATTGTTATTTTTTTTTTGCAAAAATCTTTAGAAAACATGTATAATTTAATGGTATTCAAAACAATTAACCCAAGTTTTAAATTTAAATTTTTTTATAAGTTACGCCTTTTTGAATTTTAGGTAGCGATATTTCGATAAGCAAAGCTAATAAATAATAATAAGTAATGAAATTATATTTACTATTTTTTTATTTTCATTTAGAAATTGAAGTACACAAATTCATTCTGAAACATTCTTATTTAAAAGTTTTTTTCCGCCCTTAAATTTAATATTTTGTCTAAAAAAAGTTAAAGCCCTAACAATTAATAAAACTTAACATTTAAACATAAAGTTAGTTTTACCCAAAATAAAACGTTTTACATAATGCCAATGTGTTTAGCACACATAAAAAATAATTCACACAAATCTAAAAATAGTTTTTCAAATACAGGCTTGTTAATGAAAACATGTTGTTGTTAGAGAGAATTCTCCCTCCTTTTTTCTTTCTCTACATCTCTGCCTGCCTCTCAAAATCTATAGGCCGCAAAGTTTTTGGTTGTCATGTTAGTCAGCTTACAAGAATAAACGTTTTAAATGTTACAAAAGCAACAATAAAATTTAATAATGATAATGTTATTTGTTTAATTCCAAAATTCCCTCTCTTATTAAGTGAAAATAATGTTAAGAGTAGGAATGTAATATTCAATAAAATAACATAAATTTTATTTTTGGAGTTTAAATAAGGAGTTTTTATAAATAATTTTTTTTGTAATTCTGTTAGAAAAATATTAATATTTTGAAACATTATGAAAACCTTTTAAAGTAACCAAATAAATAAAGGTTTTTTTAAAATCCTAAATCAAAATTTAAATTTTCTCTTTAAATTTGTATCTTATTGCTGTTAAACAAAAGTTGTTTGCAAATTATTTAAATGTCAAACAAGTCTTAAAATACAAATAAATTTAATGTTACCCTTGCTATAGAAAATATAGGCAATGATGATGACGTTTATACTTGTATTGAAATTTATTGTCGAAGCTATTGATGCTGATGAAAATAAAAGCGATGACCGTGATAGTGATAATGTTAAAGTAAATACATTTCATGGCTAAACGTTTGCGCATATGCCCATATTTTTGAGTTTAAAATATAATAAATGTTGTAAAACTGCATAAATTTTAATATGAAAATAAATTTTATAAAATTTTTTTTACAGAAATTTTTTCTATAAATAAAAAAATATTTTTTTCTTTTATTAAAGGAAAATCAGTTGAATGTTTTCATTTAGGCGATATTTTTAACAAACGCATAAGGCGAACAAAAGTTTTTTTTTCATCGTTTTTTAACTAAAAATTTTTCTTTTAAAAACTTAGTTCTTTCGGTATTAACTTGGAAATTTTTATTATCAAAACATAGCTTAATGTTGTAGTTTTATTTTATTTGCTGTAAAATCGTTTAATAAAGATAAAAAAAGCAGCAAATAAGTAACAACTATTTGCCAACTTCTGATCATAAAACAAAATATTTTAATACGTTTTGGAATGAATATATTGGCAGAACCAACATTTTCCCTTGTTATTACATACAACGGAAGATTTTGAGAATTTCTGTTCTTGTTTATTTAAACAGTGGCAGGTAAAATATATCCCTTTTTCAATCTTTAAGTGTCTTTTTTGTTTTCTAAAATATCTTTTCTAAAAACCGTTTTGTTCATAAAAAATTTCCCTACCAAAGTCTTCAAATAGCATTGCCCTAGCTGTCCCCCATCCTACTTAAAATTTATTTTTTCCAAATTTCTAACAAAAATAGTGTAAACGAAACTAGTGTTTAATAAAAATATATTTAGGGGACTCACTAGGTGTTCTATTTGTCCTATTGTCATATTGTTATAAAATTTCATAATGTTTTAAAAGCCTTTACCAACTATTGGACACTCGGCGCAGGTGTATGTGGAGTTGTTGTGACAATTTGAAAAGCAAATTAAACGACGCAATATTTTTTAGAACTATTTTTGTATTATAGACAACAAAACCATTGTGAAAATTTATGACAATAGGACATATAGAACACCTTGTAAATCCCCTAATTATAAAGTGATTTCTTTCTTTTATTATTTTAAATATTTTTTTTTATCAATTAATATACATATTGTTAAACGATTAGCAATTAGCCCGCTACTTCGTAGGCAAAGTTATTAAAAAAGCCTCAGATAAAGTACTAAATGCGAATTAGTACTATATGTGTTTAAAAAGAAAAAATTAAAATTTTTACTATTTTCTACACAATCCAATTTTCATGCAAAAAGTACTTTTTGATTACCTAATTGACTTTCGACCTCAATCTGGGTTAATAACCCTTAATAAAATATTTCAAGACTAATAATCTCAGAAAATAAAAATTGCAATAAAAATGCAAAAAAGAAGCTTTTGATCACTAATCAGGTCAACAGAACTTGATTTCATCAGTCTGGGTCAACAATCATAAATCTTATATTTCTAGGGTCATAGTTAAACTCAAAAATGCCAAAAAGTACCAAAAATTTAAAAAAGTACTTTTTGTTCATTTTGATAATTTTCGACCTCAATCTGTTTTTATTTTACATTTCAAGACTTATAATCTTAAAAAGTGAAAAAATACCAAAAAATGTGAAAAAGTACCTTCTTCCCACTTTGCTGACTTTTGACCTCACTCTGGGTAAAAACTCGTTTATTACACATTTGCACTCATAATACAGAAAATAGAAAAAAGTAGCAAGCATTTAAATAAAATAGTTTGTCAACTATGTTGATTTCCGGCCATAACGGTGATCCTTTTAATACTTACAAGTTTAAAGTAGTATTTTAAAAGTATTCATAAAATGTTCCCAATTGTGGGACCCTAAATGTTTTCAATAATTTTTCTTAATTCTTAAATAAGCACTATTGGCATTAGTGGTTATAAATTTTTTAAAACAATTTAATACTTAATTAGGTCAATTAAATTTTTAATTGAAAATTAAATTTTTTATTAAGAAGTTAATTAAAAAAAGGCTTATCATTTTTGCTGTGTAAGAACCATTTGCAAAAAATTAAACTTTTAATATTAAAAAATTTTTATAAAAAGCACTAAATAGTTTTTTAAATTAGTTAAAAACTATGCATATTTAGTTAGTCTTTAACATTCAATAATTAAAAAATTCCTTAACTTATAAAACGTTAAGCTCAACTTCGTTTTCTGTTGTTCCATAAAAGAGGGTAAAAGCTAAAGCATGTACGTATACTGCTGTCAACTGATTTAAAGTGTTTGTTAAATAAAAAAAAGTACTTATGTATACATCTGGTATGTACTTACTTTTGTACATATATATAAATTTATTTGTATAAGATATACATATACGTACATACATAAGTACGTATGTACATGTTTTTGCTTTACATACAAACATACATACGTATGTATATCTCCCATACAAAAAAATCTAGGCCGCTGACCTGACGTTTTCGAGTTCTTTACTGACGTCACAACTGAACTCATTTCTGTTAGCAAAATGTTTTTTTTTTATTTCCATCCCCCTTCTCACTTTTTCTCCGGGTTTTAATAAACAATTGTGCTTTTTCTCTGATTTGAGTAACACCATATACATAAGTACATACACAAATTCATACATACATATACATATTTATATATTTACAAATAAAGTGAGTTTTATGTTTATAACGTCACTTTACTTTAAAATACATATACTTACATACATATGTACATATATGTATGTATGTTTGCATCCTTTTAAACCAGTAAACGTAATGCTTACTTAATGTTATTAAGAAATTAACTTTCTAGTAAAAATCTTTTAATTTTTATAATACATATTAAACAATAAAAAGAAATTTTTTTTTTACAAAATAATGCACGTTTGCCCCTCAAGATAATCAAGGAGTAATTAACTTATTGTCCTGTTAGAAAGAAGTAATGATTTATTTTTGTAATCAGTTTTTTTTTGTGTTTTAAAATATATAATATTTTTTATTTTAATCAATTAATATTGGGGTTTCTGTAGATATATAGGGTGCATTTATCCTGCAAAATCAAAATAAAATAAAAATGATTTATTTAGAAAAAAACAATGAAATTCCTGAAGTATCTAGTGACTTCTTTAGCTAATTTTGTAAAACGTTTTATACACATTAGTATGTATAAATATATGCATAAGTGTGTACATACATATGCATATTCCAAATGAGGTCGCTAGCTAATTCTAAAGGAATAACAAATAAGCTTTTATGGTATAAACCCCTTTATAGAGATTGTCGTCATTAACAAAACATTAATGTATGTACATAAGTATGTATGTATGCATGTTCATATGTGTTTCTGTAGATTTAAGTTTATATGTAAGTGTTTGTCTAAATTTAGCTTTATAGACAATAGAAAAATTTATTTCTAATTTAAGTTGCGTTTTATGCTTTGCATTTCTAACCTTTTGTTTTTGCAGTAAAAATTTTGCTAATTTTTTTCATTGTCCTAAAATTGTCTTAATATCCCAGAGGTCAAAAAAAGAAAAATATGCCTTTTATAAGGCCTCGTCATAAAGACCCAAACACTACTACTGGATAAATAATTTTCACTTTAAACATAAACAACATTACATTTTTCAATGATATATTTTAGACAAAAAGGGGATTCTCCCTTTGCTAATCTATAAAAGTTTATAAAAGAACATCGTTACTGACTATGTGACGTACAACCCAATCGCGTAAGGTTAAAGACTTGAATTTCAGACTGCAGATACCTCTCACGATGTGTAGATACACTTAGAAAGGAATTCGGGAAACTGGGACTCTAAGAAGGCGAAAAGGCGTAAACAATGTAATTTGCTATGATAAAAAGAAGATTTAAATAAACAGAAATTCTTTGGGTCCACTTTTAACTCCCAAACCAATAATGGTGAAAACTATGACTAAAATATGACTAAATTTTTTGGAATTTTTTTAATTCTTAGACCCTAAGAGGTAAAAAGAGCAAAAATTATGGAGGTCAAAAGTCTACTAAGTAGGCAAAAATACTTTTTTTTACATTTCTGGTACTTTATTGCCTATTTTTAAGATTATGAGTCTAGAAATATAAAATTAAGAAAAAATTTACCATATAGAAGTGGTAAGTCAACTAAGTAGAAAAAAACATATTTTTTTTATACAAGGTGGGGCCAAAAGAAGTCATCCGATGTTGTTTGGCTCAAATTTTTTTCTAAAACAAGTAAAGTCAAGAAGATGATATCAGCCAAATGAGCGCCATCACAATTGATTACTATACGGGCTCACTTGTTCACGTAAACACAGGGCTTCAAAAAACTCTACAAAAAAGTTTGGAACGGTTAAATCCGGCATCATGCAGGATAATGTAGATCCCCAAAAACGAAAGATGAGGCGAACCGGGAACGCCGTCTTCAGAGTATCAGTGTCTTACCTTTAAAATTTAACGTTAAGTTTATGTATTTAAAGTTGCCGTATTTGTTGTTAATTTGTTTGTTGTTAGTGCAGGCAGACAATAAAAGCAATCCGTTGGCACTGCGTGCCTAAATATTGCCATACTTTAAATAAATTTAAGGCTTAACTTAAAAGAAGATTGTAATAACCTAAAATTTTGAAGGTTACTTTATTGTTAACTTTAGTTAAGAGCTACTTTAACTTAAATACACCTTTTTAAACAACATATAATAATAGCCCTGCAATGCCTTAGCAGGTCAAGTATATAATCCTTGTACTGTTAAGTAAATGCCTTTAGTATATTTATTTCACTGGGTTGAATTCTATTTACGCCTTGCTTCTTGCATTGTTTAAGTTGTTTTTATAGTTGCTTAATTTTTTATTGTTTAGTTGCAAGGACTTAAAGTTGCGATCTGTACTTTGATTACAAGAATACATGGACACCCAGTCGGACAAACGGACATGCCTAAATCGACTCAAAAAGTGATTATAAGTCGATCGGTATTAATTTACAAAATGTTTTTTTATTTCGTATAATAAATGCTCACTTTCTTTAAACAAAAAATTTAAATTTTGATCAACAGAAAGAAGCTCAGAGCCGGATTAAAAGTTTATTTTACAAAAAAAAAATCCACTTAACATGGCCTTTTAGAATATAAAGGTCACTATTATGTTCTAAAAATGCTTTTGGACAAATATCGAAAATAATTCTCACTAAATAAATGTTTCTCTAAATTAGGTTTAACATAACACAAATATTTTTATATGTAAAAAGTTATTTTCATAAATAATAAAGAAAACCTTTTTTTTATTCTTCAGTAAACAAATTTTACTTAAAAATATTTATTTTTATCATCGTTTTAATGATTCTTTGAATTCGCAACGTTAACGTAGACGTCAATGCAAAAAGGTGCTTCAAAAAGCCCAGCTTAAATAATATAAAATTTTTTACCAACATTTTCAAGTTCTATACAAAGAAAAAGGAACGTTTGCAAGTGAAAGAAAAATGAAATTGAAAAAAGCTTAAACATTTATATAACGTTACAAACATGTTTAAACATGTTCGAATGATTTAGACATTTTTAATAGATTATTGTTTGTTTTTTAAAGATACATATTTTAAATTGTATATAAAGCTGTTTTGTTACATCGATTCATAGCTAAATAAAACACACAAACACACACACATATATATATATAAACATGTATGTATTTGAAGATACACAAGTTAAATATTCTTAACAAAACATGAGAGCACTTCCGCTGTTGTGGGGATATTTTTTGTATTTGCCTTTTCGCCCTTCTACAGTAAATCTATTTTTAGAAATAAAAACATTATACACATACATAAAACTGTTGTGTTTTTAAGGACATTTGCAGATGTGTGTGCGTGTGTGTATGTTTGTATCTGTATAAAAAATTGTTTGCAATGATTTACTTATATAAAATACCATTTATATACAAACATATAAATTACGACATTAAAGTTGTTATATTTAAATAAAAGCTAACGTAAATGCATTACGGCTAAAAATAAGTTATTAAGGGAATTGAAATTATCGATTTGCAGTGCAATCAGCAACATTTATTTATGTTTCTTTTTTGTCTAAAAATTTTTAAATTAGTATTTTACAAATTAAGTTTTCTTCTTTGGAAAAAAGCCTGCCCTAACTCTGCTTAACTCCCTTCTTTCTGTCCTCCTCTGGAAAAAATACAACAATATTTATCAAGTCATTAGTTCTTACCAGGGTACACTAATACAGGTGATGTTAAGAGCCCAGCTGATTATAAAATTGTCTTGAAATTTAGGGAAAACCAGGGTACACTAATACAGGTAGTATTAAGGGGAATTTTTAATAAATTCGCCCTCTGCATTTCCTTTTCGTGTTTGAGAAAGTGATTGTCAAAAAATTTTCAATTGCAAATAAAATTATAAATCTGACAATCCCTTTCACAAAATTTTAAGACGAATTCATAATCAGCTGGGTTCTTAGCACTACCCAGTTAGTGTAACCAGTTCTCACCTTTGCCTGTTTCTGTCAAACTGGCGATCAAAATAAACTTTGTAGCTCTAGCCTGCATATGGGAATTCCATTTTCTCCTTTATTTGGTTTTAATACCGATAGATATTTTCTGCCTATGTAATTCAATATGATTTCCAGAAATCAGGCTCATATCGAAGGGATGATAATTTGTTTTTTCATGAGGTGCTAAAAATATTGTGGTAGATCTATATTTGAGGTAGTTAAATTCAATAGCGGTTATACCAGAAAAATATTTATTTAAAGGCTATTTGAAGTAATAGGCCTTATATTACCATATTCAATTAGAATAAAATAGGGCTGCATTCAGGTAGCTATACCAGTTATGGGAAATAACGATTATATATGAAATATTTAACCAAAAGCATCGATATAATCAAAAAACATCAGCAAAACAAATAATTGTGTATAGAAAACTCTTAGAAATAACATCGGCAAAAAAATCCTAGTGCAAGTTAATGTTCGGTGAGGGAGAATACGTACTGAGTAATTTTTCTTTAATCACAAAGGGACCGAGGAAACGGACCCAAGTGGGCTGCACAACGGCCGCCTGTTCTACCTATTTTTCTTTTTAAAATAACAACGGATTTGTACATTATTGCACAGACATATCTTTCAACATTTGTTTTGCAATGCGCACCACGCCTCTTTTGCCCATAAACTTGGTCTTAACACTAAAAATGAGCTATCCCGTGATTTTTAAAGAACCCTGTAAACAGTAGTGAACATGATTAGTAAATCACTGTTATTTGAAACAGTGACAGTGATTGTTGTTTGTTATTTTTCACAAACAAAAAACACCGCAGGTAATACCCAGTAAACACTACTGCTTTGCCGTAGGCAAGTTCGTAAAAGAATATCAAAGCTAGCAAACGTGCCTAAGTATGGCATGATATATGCTCACGATGTTCTACCTTTCGTTTTAAGCGCTAACTTTGGTGTAATTTATTAATTTCTGTGCTTTTTTAGCTGCTGAAATTTATTGCGTTGGTCCAAATATATATTTTGTCGTGTTATTGTTTTATTAACTCGACATAAAATTATTTTGTTTTACTCACTGCCTTACAGCAGTGGCTTCTAGTATGCACTGTAGTAAGCAAGTGTGTGCATTCTACTCCATTAAGGGAGTAGCTACATATCGAGCCTTTGGTGCAATACCGTAGTAATTCAAAAAATCGTGAACTGAGAAAAATGCATTTGAAGTTTTGAACCATCTTTTTGATAGTATTTTCGTTTACTAAAGTTATTTTTTTACAAGTTTTTAAATAAAAAGGAATGTTTTTAAATAAAAAAAGGCCAAAAATTATTAAAAATATGAAATATTTATTTATATTTAAGTACTTTGTATCAACCTATCAATGATGTATCGTTATTGTCACAAAACCTATGACAAACTTAAAAATTAATTCGAAATATATCGTTATAGCAAATAAACTTTTAATTATTTTTTTTCTAACAAAGTTGTAATATGAAATAATACGAACAAGTAAAAAAGAAATCAAATTATGCAAATGTGTTTCTGTGCCTAAAACGTAGCAAGAAATAATATTGCTTTATACTTTTTTCGTAAATTGCTTTCTGTTAGTAAATTTCTTGTCATAAAAGGAAATATTTCATTATTGCAAATAAATATTGTTGGAAATACCTAGAGGCAATAAAGACATTTTTAGCTGTAGAATCTGAACCGTTAGAGGTGGAATCATAATCTTTTTTTCTTTCGATAGATATTTCCCCAAAGATAATTTCTGCATACCCCGCTCAAACAATTCAAATTTGAAGTTACTACGGTATTGCACCAAAGGCTCGATATGTGCTTGGTAGGAAGCGCATTCATATATTAGGAAGAGCATATGCTGCTTACAAAATAGCGATTATTTTTGCTGGGTAATTACTTCACAGGGAGACCCAAAAATTTTACTTCAAATAACACACCCATTTTTAAGTAATAATACTGCAGTTAACAGTTGCTAAACTGGATCACCCAAAACTGTTACTTTGTTTTTATATGGGGCTTGGAGATTGAATGAACGAGGTTGTTGGCAAGAAATTAACCAAGTCTAGCAGCAACATTATAGTTAAACGTTAATTCACAGCAACGCCCAAAACTTTTTCTTTTCATAACATTTCAAAGTAACAATATTTTATGTCACTGTGGCTACCAGTGATTTTCCCTGGCACAGAATTATCACTCTTTCCTAATGAACATTATGTCGCACACAGGTATAAACATTTGCACGTATTCGATGTCTGCAATATATCGAAATTAATACCGTTGACCCGCCGGCGTCATGTTTAGAGATAGACAAGGCGATATGAACATCACGTGGGGGCAAATAAATGTTCTTGCGGTTCACACGTAAACACATACGAGTATATGTTGTTGGTAATAGAATTTTACAGTTGACTATTTCCGAGCTTATTGCAAATAAAGACCGCAAGTTAAAAAAGTAACTATTTTGTACTAACAAAGTTTAACAGAGCTGCCACTTATATAAAATATTTCCGACAAAATAAAACAATTGTCACAGTTTTGTAAAATATTTAAAATATTAAAAAAAAAATATTTCATAAGCGAAAAAAATAGTTTTATGTACAATATGATCCATATTATAAAAAAATCTGATGAACTTAACATTTGTTTGGCAAAGTAGGTAAAAAACGTTTTTTTGGGAAAAATCGTGTTACGCCCTTTCTATAGTAAGCCATCGAATTAATAACGTTTATGAAAAGTTTCCTAAGTGCTTGCCAAATTTCGTCAAAAACACCAAACCCCAAGTAAAAGGAAATGCAAAGGGGGAATTTTTTTAATTCGCCTTGGGTTTACCTTGTTGAATGTGCCTTGTACCCAACAAAACCTTTGCTAAGCTAACAAGTTATATTGGAGATAAACAAATACAATTTTTTTTTTTAATTTTACAAAATTCGGGGGTCTTGAATTTAAATTGTGCTTACAAAAAAAATACATAAATAAGTATATAGTCACCAATTCAAATAAAAGTTGGGAAGCTTTAAAACAAAAAAAATTTCAGAACATTATTTTTTTTTATGTATAATTATAAATCTCATTACTAAGGCCTTTACCAAAAAGTTCGGTAATTTAAATTAAAATCTATTTTACAAATACAAAAAAAAATATGATGAGTAATTTCCTTTATTATGGCAGCTTTACCCCTCGGACAAGGGTTTTCAAAGCTGCAGAAAATTTAGTTTAAAACAGAAATACATTAAATTTTGTAGAGAAGAAAAAAAAATTTTTTAAACTGGCTAAAGTTTATAATATAAAAAGAAATAAATATTTTTCGTTAATGTTGAAACAAACTTTTATTTGAAACTTTTACTAAAAGAAAATAATAATTTCTTTTAATAAAAAGAAATTTTATAATGAACTTAAGCAAGAATAAAAAAGAAACTTTGTTTTAAAGAATAATAACATACATATAAGTATTTATTTAAGGTTCTTATTCTAATAAGTTATTTTGTTTTTGTATTTGATTTCAGTATGCAATTTCATAATACACGAAAAATGTGTTACAAATGTGGTTACCCCCTGTTCTGGCATTGCACCATGTATTATTAAGGTAAGTTTTACCAATTCGTTTTATATAAATAAAACTTTGTAAACAAAAACGACATTTATTTTTAGAATCCTGTTGCACATTGTTGGTCGGAACCAACAACACATAAAAAGAAATTTTGTACAGTGTGTCGCAAACGTTTAGATGAAACACCATCTGTACATTGCATAGGTAAGTTAGATCATTTTTGCATTTTTTTTACCACAAAATGTAAGAGGAATTTCAGCAAAATATCAAAAAAATATTAAGAATAATTAGGCCACTAAGGCCTTTAGAGTTACCCTGTAATTTGATTTGAATTTTTGAACATACATATGCACATTATACGGGAGTTCAAAACTTTTTTCCAATTTAAATACAAAAAACTCCGTTTGCACAAAGCACGAAACGAAAAACAGCGGATACAAAAATTTTTATCGTCAATATATTTTTTTTAAGGACATAAAAATGCAGTGTTAAATATTTTTATAGACTTTCTTACTGCATACACTCAAAAAAAGCCGTGAAACATAGGAACGAATAATATAACGAAATTTTTCGTTATTCCACACCACGAAATTATCGCGTTGAATATACGAAATGTACGAAATTCTTTTTCGGTGGACATTTTAATAAATTTTTAACTATTAAAAATATACAAAATACTTTATACTTTTTAGTATACATATTTAGGCATAAATTCTTTATTATTATATCCGTTTTTTTCAGTTTGTGAGTATTATGCCCATCTTGAGTGCCAAGACTTTGCTGTACCCGATTGTACAGAAAATGCCACCTATGTACCCGGCAAAGAGTTATTAAATGTCAAACATCAAGTAAGCCAGCAAAATACTCAAAATTTTTCCTTTTACTTAAAAAAAAATTTTTTTAATTCATTTTAAAATAACATAAAAATCCTTGGTTCTTACAGCATCACTGGCGAGAAGGAAATCTACCATCAAATTCAAAATGTGTTTATTGCAAAAAGACCTGTTGGTCCTCCGAGTGTCTAACAGGTGGGTGTTTATTATCATAATTGTTTAAAAAATATATAAAAAAACATTATTTCATATGCCTTCAATAAAAAAAATTTAGGTTATCGCTGCGAATGGTGTGGTTTGACAACACACGGTGGATGTCGCATGTACCTGCCAACCGAATGTACATTCGGTTGTTTACAACCGATCTACTTACCTCCGCATTGTGTTTCAGTTCCACGTACCGAGGTGCCAATTAAGGAAATAATGGGCATTAGAAAAACCGAATCCGAATCAAATTTGATTCGTGAGTATTCGTGCCGTAAGTATTCTACATAAACAATTAACGTAAAGTTGTATTAAAAAGCAACTTAAAACTATTTTTCAATGGTTGTTGTAATCAAAAAAAGCGAAAAACCCAAAAATTTCATTATCATTTGCATTTTTATCAAAAACCCTTCTGTTGAAATTCAGTTAAAACCAACATTCCATCCATTAAATTCCATTAAAAAAGTTTAAAATTCTAAATGCTTGTGTGTGTCTGTGTTTTTTGTTTGAAAGTTTTTTGTTGTAGACCTAACTGAACCATTTCATCATATCATTACTTCCAAACTTTCTTAAAACATTTTTAATATTCCGTTTTAAATACACTTTGTTTGAAAATATTCAAATGCTTGGTACCAGGTAGCTAGCAAGCCTCTTTCGATAACCAATAATTTATTTTATTACATATGTTAGTTACCTGATTTCAACGTTTGATTTAATTTTCTCAATCATTTGTGAACATCTTTTAAATTATAAGACACATACATATAAGATGGATTATAATTTTATTAAGCTTTTGTTTTTTTATATTTTTAAATATTTTTGTTATATTTAGATTCCATATTTTTCTTCTTTTGTTTTTTAAAATTGCAGATCTTTAGTTTTTTATTTAATACATTCCAAAGTAATCAAAAGAAGAATTCAGGTTAATATATAAACTTCGCTTAAGAAAGTTTATTACGATACATAAAAGAAATCCTCCAAAGTACCTATACAGATAGAAAAAACACATTCTAAAATCAATAATTTTATTCTTGATTGTTGTTTTTGAATAATTTAAGCATCAAAGAGTCCCCGGTTCAAGTCCCAGCTACAACAAGTACAGAAAAAAAAATTTTTAATTAAAAATCAATCAATTTTTTTCGGCTTAAAAATGGCTTAAAGTAAGAAATTCGTAATAGATAAACCGAACTTGGTTCCGTGCTTAGTTTAAGAAAATCCGCACTAACCATACTTTTGACCCTGCTATGTCTTGATTTAAATCAAGATCACTTGGTTTTTTTGTGTGTCATGGATTTCTTAAAACAACCCATACGTGCTGTTAATTTAACAGCACTACCAGGGTACACTTATTAGGTAGCCTCAGATAAACAGCTGAGTAACGGTATTTCGTTATATTAATGTCAAATTTTGTTTATGTTTATGTATTTTCTTCCTTTTATACAAACAACAACTGTAGTATCGTAAGAAAAGCTCTAAAAGAAGAAGAAAGATTTTGTAAGTTTTTTTTATTTGTTTCTGACATTCTTATGACGGTTTTAGTTGTTTTTGTAGAACTGCTCCTACCTGATAAGTGTACCCTGAGCACTACGGCTTGATTAAGGTATATAAAAACAAAAGCCGTATATTGGTAGGATATAACCGATAAATGGTATATTTTTGAATAAAAAAGATTGTAAACATATACGAAAGGGATTGTCATCTGTCATATCGTTGGCTTAACTTAGAAAGAGTGTAACTTAATTTTTTTTCAAATATAGTTTTTTTATTTAAGCAAACAAATGTTAAGTTCGTCACTAAATTTTTTTATTTGAAAATAAAATTTGTTGGTTTATTAATTTTGAAATTACACTAAAACTTCTTTATATGCAACATTTTACAATTTTTATGAAGTATTTTTCTTCCCTGTTAAGCGACGAAAAATCGATTAATGCCCTTTTCTATATTAAGCCATCGATATTAGGTAAACAATTGTTGCCAAACATTTAAAACATGTACGAGATTCCCTCTCTTATTAACGGTTTGCATTCCAAACATAAATGAAACTGCATGGTTCGCCATACAAAATTTTGAGAGCGAACCATTCAGGCTCATTTGAATGTTGTGGAAACCGTGAAGAATTTACTATCATCTCAAATTTTGATAACAACTTATCACAAGTTTATCTAACCTTGGCCCCAAAAAAAATGTAAATAAAGAAAACACAAAAGTTAATGCGCAAATAACTTAAAGAAAACATTCAACAAGAAAAGTATAAATAAAATAAAAGAAATATTGAAAAATAGTGGGAAAAGTGAAACAAGAATAATTGTCTGAACACTATGGCTTGCAATCTTGCTTCAGGGAGCCAACCAAGTGGTTCGCAGTACTGTTTGAACATGCTATTAAAATACCGTAAATTTGAAGCCCTCAAAATTTGTGTAAGCTATTTTGTGCAATTGCCGAAAATGCTGATGAGGGTAATAAATCTCACGATCAACACATTTTGTTGGCACTTTAGGGCTTTATTAGATAGTGGAATTGTCCCCCGTTAACCTCAAAGAAACGTCAAGGCGAACTGTATTATTATAATACCGGATCAGAAAGAAAATATCTGATGGAACTTCTTGTTATACGAATAAATCTTGGGCGAGGGAATAACGGCAATAATGTCGGAGAGTACCCAATCTAGGACAGTGTTGCAGCATAATGATTGACCCCTAGTAATATGGGTGCCTGGACGTTATGGAGTAATTTAAGATAAACGGACAGAAAATTTGTTGATCTAAGTTTCAAAAATGCAGACAGTTGAGAGTTTAGAAACTCAAAGCTTTTTGTTGTCATGAAGGCCGACTTGAAGAAGTAGACAGAAAATGTTTAAAAGTCACTGTTAAACGATAAAACATTTGCCGTAATGACGACTTGGATGAGCATGAGGGAAGAATTGGGAAAATTCTGAATTTGAGTAGTTCTGAATAAGCACAACTCCATCGGACGGACAGCGAGTGTAGGACAAGCAGGGAGGACATAGAGTCATAAAAACATTTTACATTTACCAATTTCTATAATATATAACGCCATAAGCCGTTCTCATCCAAATCTGATATAAGGATTGCAACAAGCGTTTTAAGATTCGTTTTTTTTTTTGGCGCCAGTCACGGTTTTCTGTCAAGCACGGAGTATTGATAAATCTTTGAAACTTATGACTGTAGTGCCTTTAAGACACAGATTCTAGATGTCCTCCCAAATAGTGAATTCCCAGGTACAATTTTTTTTATTATCATGCAGAGATTAAGGCACCTGCACTTCAGTCATACAAGCGTTCCATTGGTAAACTGTGTGCCGTGAGATAAATGCACATTTACTTGGCCCGAGGACATAGGGGTAATAGGTATTAATGGGAATGGCGGTCAAACTAGCAAAAATTGAAGTCCACTTACCAATGGGAAGAGAATTGGGCGTTCATTCTCTGCTTAGCTCTATAATAGGGGAATGACGGCCAGAGCCATTGAAGCTTTGTGCAGAGTCTACAAAATTGTGTGGATATCATATGATTTGGGGGTGACGAAATTGTTTCTATCTCTGTGTGTGTGTGTGTGTGTAAGGGGTTCATGCTAAAAGAGCAGATCTACTGGCTAGAAATGATTGAAGGTGATTTGGTGTACTGGAAAAAAAAGAATGCTGAGCATATTCTTTTGCACTATGCAGCCCTTGCGCGCTCAAGAGCAAATTTGTTAATTGCTTTCGAAGCTGGTAGAAAATATCTAGCGTAGACTCAAATTTTTTCAAACCTTACCTTTCCTGATTTAACATAATAATATAATATTTGGTTTATGATCCCAGAAAGGGCCCTTATATCTTCTGTTCCAAATTTGAACAATTAGAATAAAATTTAGTTATCAGTCTTACAATTTTGAGGAGTTTTTGTGTCGCCTTTTGTAAAAGATTTGGACATAGGTCTTTCTTATTTCATCAAATAATCTTCGAAATAAGATAAAGCCCTTATTAATTTGCCTTTTTTCTTGCCAAACCCAAGTTATTTCAAACTTCATGCACTTACGTCTTCCATTCTTCTTAAATGCTTATGTACGTTTTACATGAAAAAGAAAGCTCTCGCGGTTCCAAAGTATGCAAAGCACATACCGATCATAGGGTGCATTGTCGAGTTTCGCAGACAGCAATAGGTTTGGATTAACCGTTATAATTTAGAAATTTTCACGAAAATTTCACAATTTATTGCCTTTTTTTTAAAGCTGAAGGATCTGCAGTTTTTGAACAACTTTTAAAATTATTTTTTTTCTTATTTTTAAAAATTTATTATAAGTTTTAAGAAATCTTTAGAACTTTTTATTTCATTTGTTTAAGTTTTCCTTTTTCTTGTATTGATTTAAAATTATTTTCTTTTTTTTTTTTATTTTTTTTAACTCTTCTCTTTTTTTTTGGTTTCTTTTGCTTTTTGTGCAAAAAAAAAAAATACTTTAACCAATTTAGCCGAAGAATTTGAAAACATCGAAATAGCTGATTTGGTAGCAGATATTAATCATCAATTTAATGTGGATGAAAGTAACCAAAATGAAAATAGAGCCCAACTAAATCTGAAAGAGATTCTATTATTACAAAAACAACGTTTAGAACAATCAAAACAAAATTTTTTTCTTTCCTCTTCACCCTCTTCGTATGCATCTTCACCCATACCCCCCAATACATTAGCGAGCAATATGGCCCTTTTGGCTTCGTCGGATGCTATGGAAAAGGGTTTAAATAATGACAAAAGCGAGCAGAAACAGAATACGGATCATATTTTAGAAGATGAACAGAAAAAGGAAAACAATTTTGATGATGTAACGGAATCGGGTACCAATGATGATAGCGCTTTACAACTGACTCAAGCCAATACATATTCCAGCCATAAAAAATGTCATCATGTAAAAAACATTACAAAATCTCCATCGGCTTCGTCGTCTTTGCATTTATTTTATACAAATTTAGTAAGTAAGTTACCATATCATGGCAAGCGCAACAAACAAGCCTCCTCGAATACCGATGAAGATATGGGTGTATGTGATGTGAGCGGTGAAGATATCAGCGATGATTATGACCACCGTGATGATGTGGCCTTAAATAAGGAAAAAGGCATTCGCAAAAGTGGAAAGAAACAGACTTTAGGTAAAGCAACTGGCAAAGGGAGTCACGAAAGGCATAGTAAAGAAGGTGAAGCTGGCAGTGATTGTGATTATCATGAACGTTTCTATGAAACTTCTGATACCGGCGGCGAACTGACAACAACCGACGAAATTGATTCTAGCATGAATCTTAATAGTAATTTTAGTTATAACAGTAGTAATAGCAACTCATCTGTAGAAAATCATAGTAGCATAGATATAAATAAAAATGCACACAATCTTAGCTTAACTTCGGCTGTGGCTAAGCCAACAAAGAAGCAAATTGACGGCAAAAATAGCCCTTTGATAACAGTTAACCCTGCCTCAAGTATGCAAAGTGGTAGTTGTAGCAATGCAGCTATTAAATCAACAGCAGATACACAAAAGACTGAAGCTAAAACCAAAGTCACAAAAGCTATATTGTATGCCCCAAAAAAGCGACAACTTGAATTTGGCTCTGGAAGCTCACCAAATTCAAGTGATTATTCTTCGGCTTCTCCTGTACCACCAGCTGTCCCTTCTAAAGCCCTCTCTGCCCTATCAACTAAGTTGTCGACAGTGGGTCGCAGTAAATCGTTTCAAGAACCCGGTGTAAAAACGCCCTCTTCTACTCCACGTCATAAAAAGTACGCTCGGTTTTTTCAACGTCGTCGTTCCAAACGTTCCAATACCTGTAAATCAGATCATAAAAATGCAGACAGCAACTATAGTCTTGATACCATGTATCAAAATATTGAAATAACCATACAAGATGAGTATGGAAATTATCAGCCATATGATGATAATTATGCTACTTACAAATGCCCGAGCCAAAGGCGTGGCAATGATCTCCAAGACGCTGATGACTATGACGATGACGATGATGAGGATAAGGAAGTACTCAAAGAGTATTCACAATTTCTAGATAATCGTCTTAGACCTAAAGGTCTTACAATGCATGACGGCGTTCACAGTGATGATGCTGGCGGCGATATAAGTGATACAACCAGCTTACGCAGTCGTTCGCAAATGAGTGACAAAGAACATGCCTTTCGCAAATTTCTTAAACATATGCGTCATATATCGTTGGGTTGGCGTAAACCGCGCTACCATAAACGTAGAGGTGATTTAACTTAAATACATACTAACTTAACAAAAACTTCCTTTAACTTAAAAGAAAATTTATCAGATTTAATTTAAAGTTAGTTTTCTTTCTAAATTCTTTATATTTTGATTGTTATTGGTTTTATCTCTAACATTTTTCCCCCCTTTTTCAATTTTGTTAAATTTTTTAAAAAGTGTTTGTTTTATGTAAATTTTTCTTTTTTGTTTAAATTCTTTACAAAAATAACCAGCAAATAATCATTCATTTTATACAGTTTTGTATATTTTGCTACATTGTTAATATCTCTTTCTTCAAATATTAATTAAAAAAAAAAGAGTGAAAGAGAAATTAATTTTATCACTTCACTCGTCTAACATTTGACACTAATCATTTCAACCACTAATTTCATCTTATCAATTCTAACCTCATTTTTGCATGTTCTTTTGTAAATTGCATATTTATATTAAATGTTGTAATTTTGTAACTAATATTTTTATTAAAGAAACAAAAACAATGGAAAGCAAGTAAAATATCCAAAAAAAATTTTTAATAAATCTTATGTGCTGTTTTTAAAAGCCGAGTAGTGGTCGTCTTAAGGCGAATTATATATATTTTGTTATTGTAAACAAAAACAAAATACACAAAATTCGTCAGCTTTACCTACCTTCAAAGGCTTAGAATCATTTTTACTGAAGCAACTTTCCATATTGGCTGGAAGTATTCAAGCCTTAATATGACATTTAAAGTGAAAAAAATAATTAATTTGGTGTTAAAATAACTCTAAAAGCATTTTAATACCCTTCACATAAGTAATAATATAATATATAAGATCGTCTTCCATTTGTAATTTCTTTCATATCTATCCGCAACCCCATAATGTATGTATTTTCTTGGTTCTTTTAGTTAAGGAAGTCGATCCAGAGATATCCGTCTGTCCATGTTATGGTTAAATTCAACTTTTTGAAGCCCCCGATGTTGTGTAGACCTGTAAGTGGTATCACACAATCAGAAATATCTGCAGGCAAATCATTATTGAAATTCAGGCAAACCGCCCCATAACTGACCGAAATAAAAGTTAGAAACCAAGACTACCTCTGTTTATTTCTCTAAAATTTGTACATAAAAACCTCTACAAATTATCCTCTATCTCCAGCCCCTGACATGGCCGCCATACCAAATTTAAAAAAATAGGGTAGAAACCTCTGCAACTTCTAAAGAGTCGCCCCTAGAGAAATAAAATATATCACAACTCACCGTTATTTTTCTCCCCATATATATTCTTAAAACATTTTTACCTTATGCCCATCACCCAAGGGGGCTGCCATAAAAAAATTTACAAAAATTATGGTAAAGCGCCCATAACTTCCCCAGAGTCGACCTTAAAAATAAAGTATACGACCGACCCCCATTAGTTTCCCGTTTAAACATATTTCTAGAATATACTTACCCCTATCTCCATCACCAAAGGGGGTTTCTATACAAAATTTGCAAAAATGATGTAAAAACGCCCGTAACTTCCCTAGAGTCCGCCTTTAGAGAAATCAAGTGTACCACCGACCCCTATTTGTGCTCCTTTCCAAACATATTCCTAGAATATACTTACCCCTATCTCCATCACCAAAGGGGGTTTCTATACAAAATTTACAAAAATGATGTTAAAACGCCCGTTACTTCCCCAGAGTCGGCTTTAGAGAAATTAGGTGAACAACCGACCCCCATTAGCTTCCTGTCCAAAACATATTACTAGAATAAACCTACCCCCTATCTTTACGCCCTAAAGGGGTTGCCAAATAAAATTTGAAAAAAAAAACGGTAAAAACTCTTACAAATTCTTCGAAGTCGCCCGCAGAGAAATAAAATGTATGACAGACCCCCATTAGTTTTCCCTTTTTAACAAATTTTTTAAAATAAATTTACAAAAATGATGTAGAAACACCCATTACTTTCTTAGAGTCGACCCCCATTAGTTGCCCCTCTAAAACAAATTCCTAGAATATATTTACCTCCTATCTCCAACGCCTAAGGGGGATCTCTATCCAGGGTGCCCGTGGATAGGTCAAATGTAGTACTGTCCCCAACTCATTTTCCCTTGCAAACATTTTTCTAAAACATACTTACCCCTATCTTCACCCACTAGGGGGTTGCAATACAAAATTTAAAAAAAATTTGGGTAAAACTCTCTCCAGCTTCCCTAGTCACCCTAGGACACCAACCCCTATTAAAATTTAAAATATTTCACAAATAGAAAAAATCAATAAAAATAAAAAAATTGTTCGGGGTTTCGAAAGGCCAATGTAAAGGGTATATAAGATTCGGTACAGCCGAAGATAGCGCTCTTACCTGTTTTTTCTGAACTTATCAAATCCAAGAGCTTTTTTTAGCATCTAAATTATGAATAGCCTTTACAGCATCTAGAAAGAGAAATTTTATTTCTATAGGTTGTCCAGTCAGTAATTCACTAACAGCAGTGTTGGGAGTAAGTAAACACGTTTCTCAAATGACTCGAGCAGGTATTCTAAGATCTCTGGCTGATGACCATAGAGAACTATTTGTCTGGGGAGTCTAAATTCATAAATATTTCAATACAAATTTAAGACATGCTTTTCATTGTTGTTTCTTTAATAGAAAACCCTCTAACAAGTAAATGATTTTGATGTTAAACAAAAGTTTAATTGTCCTTTTTTTAATTCAATTGTTATATATATCCTAAAATGAAATATGTTTTAACTATTGTATCTATTAGCTCGGAGTATATCGGAGGAGTTTAGCAGTGGTGATACGCCACGTTATAAAGATGAAGAATCAATGGAAAGAATTGAAACAATGCCTGCGGTGCCAGGCGGTAGTGCAGCTGGCTGCAGTAGTGGTGGTTCATCCTCGCATCATAGACCAGATTCACAATTAGGTCACAAATCCGATAAATCTGACAGAGATAGGGAAAAGAAAGAAAAAGAACGAGAAGAAAAGGATATAGGTTAATTATTATTGTTTTTATTTCGTCTTAAGAAGACTTTAATTTTTTTTTTGCTTCCTTTTTTTAAAAATTAGAAGCGATTAAAGTTTTCGATGGCAACAATTCATTTAGACGTCAACTGTATCGTGTCATTATAGTACCTCGTACATACACCTTGGAACAATTGCTAACGACAGCATTAAGAGCATTTCATATATCACGAGATCCAAGCGTAAATATAGTTTTTCTTGTACATTTTTTTAAAGAAAATTTTTACATAATTTTTAATTTCCCTTAGGCATTTTATTTAACCGATTTATATGCACCAGCTGGCATGGAGGATGCTCCTTTGCAGGATCCAAATCCTGTTTTAAGCCTAAATCGCTTAGAAGGTAAAAGGCCAGCTATTTTCCTAAGGTTTCTTGATAGGGACAATGGTTTTGTGCGTGTTTATCCTGGCAAATTACAATGTTCCGTAGAAGAGCCATATGTAAGTGTTCCTGTCGATTCCACGACCACTATTAAGGATTTGATACGTGATGCTCTCGATCGCTTTGGCTTAGCCGATAATCAAATCGGTGACTATAGGTGGGTTCTTGTAAATCAACTTTTATTTTTTATTTTTTAAATTTAACAATTTACAAAATCAAATTTTCCTTTTAGATGTTCCCAAGTATTATTAGATAGTGGTGTTACCGAACGCATTTTGTCCAAAAATGAACGTCCTTTGAATATTATGAAACAAATGGGCAAAGATTCTATACGTCAAATGGAATTGATGCGCTTTTATATGCAACATAGTCAAGATCCTCATGGTCCAAATATTGCTTTGTTCGTGGGTAATTTAGATCCGGGAAAATCTCAGCGCAAGTATGAGGACTTCCTTAATAAATATTTAAATGAAGATAGTAAATTTACAAGCATTGGTCCAATCTATTATGAATATGGCTCGGTGGTTTTGACTTATGAGGATGCCCAGAAAGCTGTAAGTATAATTCTAAGTTAAAAACATGTTAAAGTTTTTAAGATAAATTCTTTCAATGTATCCAAAAATATCTAATTTTATTTTTTCTTAATTATCCTTAACAGGTACGAGCTTTTTACATTCTACGTGAGGTTCGTTGGGACGGAAAAGATCTATTGGTTATGTTGTTGCCAAATATTGAACCCAGCATGGTTCCGGGAGATATTAATCCATTGTTGGTATTTGTAAATGTTAAATCTGGTGGCTGCCAGGGCTTGGAATTAATATCAAACTTTAGAAAACTACTAAATCCATTTCAAGTATTTAATTTAGAAAATGGAGGACCATTGCCGGGGTAAATTAAATTGAACTAGAAAGAAATTAAAATAAATTACTTAATTGCTCTATAAAATTTCTAGCTTATACGTCTTTCGACATATTCCACATTATAAAATCTTGGTGTGCGGTGGGGATGGTACAGTTGGTTGGGTGTTGCAATGCCTCGATAATGTGGGACAAGATTCAGAATGCTCTAGCCCACCTTGTGCTATTTTGCCATTGGGAACGGGTAAGATCTAAAAATTCATAAAATTTTTTTTTTTTAGTAATATTTTTAATTTATATGAAACAAGGCAATGACCTGGCTCGTGTTTTATGCTGGGGCTCTGGCTATACTGGCGATCAAGATCCCCTTAGCTATTTAAGAGAAGTTATTGATGCTGAAGATATACGCTTAGATCGTTGGACTGTGGTATTTCATCCGGAAGAAAAACCCGAGGAACAAACCATGAAGGTTCCAACAAATACAACCGGTAAGAAGAAGAAGGCTCATCAAGCACATCTATCGCAACAAACAGATCAGCATCATCAAGAACTGGCCATTACATCAAGTGATAAATCAGGTCTTTTGATTACTCAATATTTTCCTTTTTCTCGAAAAACACAACAACTTTTCTTTTATACTTTCCATATTAGTTTTATTAAACTTATGTATGTGTATCGAAATTACTTTCATTGAAATGTTTTTTTTTTCATTTTTGTGTTTTGAATTAAAAAAAATTATGGAAAAAATTAAGTCTTCAAATTTTAAGAGAGTTTTAGTCGAAACCTTTGAATTTGCTTTTTCTAAAACTATTTACGTATTAAATTTGTTGACTTGTGTAAAAACTTTTGTGATTTCTGTTGTATTGTAATGTAACTGAAATTCTTTGACTTAAACTTCAAAATTCCCAATTATTACCCCTGTTCCCAAAAAATAATTTTTCGTTTGAGTTATTCGGGTTAGATATTTTGGTGTTCCAAAAAAGAATTTATTTTTTAATTGCCAAAACTTCTTTTAAAATATGTTTGTATATTAAAACAGGGATAGGCAACACATACTTTTACATTGTTCAGATAAAATTAGTTACACATTGTTGTTAATGTAATTTTACAAACAAGCCTTAACCACCCACTTTGTTTAAAGGGTCATCTGAGACTGATTAAAATGTCTAATGCTTTGTATATGTATGTGTGATTGTGTACGTGTAAAGATAAAGAGGGAATTTGCGCGGCGTAATATTTACCCCAACAAAAATAAATTTCTGATAAAAAGTATGATTTTACCCACATCATATGCGTAATAAGGGTTTTATTCGTTTAGTTCAGCACCCACCCTCAATTATGCCAATCGGCTCAGAATTACTTCCAGGCTTGTCGGGTCGTCTATTTTATGTGATCAATGCACAGATGCCGTTTTTGTCAATAAAGTTTATAAAATTAAAAAAAATAAGGACCCTACGGTCTCCATTAGCGATAAATTGTTTTAATAACATGATGTTAAAAAGCTTTGTTTTAACATTTGCACTACCAACGATGTTATAACATGGAAGATCGTTAACATGGCGGGTCTACATTTAACAATAACATAATGTTATTGTTAATGTTAGTGATTTCATATCTAATAAAGACCGTAAATTGAAAAAAAAAATAATTTAAAATAAAATTGGGAACAAGGGTATATATTTAATTTTATTTTTTAATTTATTTTTGAAATTTCATTTAATTTATGTACCAAATGAATTAAGCCCTTAAATGTTTTCCCTAAAAAAGATGTTTGATGTTGTAACTAAAACCATTTTTTTTAAATTATAAATAAGTTTGAAAAGAGAATCATAAGAACAAAACGCGTAATTGGTTAAAAATAAATAAAACGTATGAATATGCTGTTAGTTTTGATGTGGTCATAGATGTTTTTTATTTAATAAACATATTTGCATGTAATTTAATTTATTTTTTATTTTTGTTTTAAACGTTTCACTTTAAATTTATTAAAAAATTGCATGCTGTACTTCAGTTCTAACATACCAAAATCTAACAAAACTCATTAATTAACTTTATATTTAGTATTCCTTAAGTAAAAAAAATTCTATCTTCGTTCGAAATCTTGAAAACCCCCCAAATTTTCAATTCACAGACGATTTTTCATAAGTATCCGACCAACTATCAGGGAATGCAAAACAAACACATAATTATTACGAAACTTTAAGCTTACGCTATAACTAACCAAGGGGTTACAATTTGTATACCCACGCCACATACCTTATAGGGGTTATAGGGGTCTGTAACGCCTAAAAATAATATTCTGAGGTCCTTCTTCAAGCATACCGATCGACCCAGATAACTCCCTGGGTTGATTTAAGCATAGTCCGGCCGTACTTCCGTCTGGTCGGGTGGGTGTATTTCACAAAATAATTTTACTTGATTAAGCTAGTTTGTGGTGTTATCGGTTCATTATTTGTTATATTTAAAATCGCAGAACAAAGCGTGCCTTTTAAATTATTTCAAAATGTTGGAAAATCAAAGAAACCTTTTTCGCCTGATTATTTTAAAGCATGAGCAGCCCAGAATATATAACAAATTACTTTCTTATTATAAAATGCATTGGGCCACAATAAGTCTTAAAAAAATTTTAGCGATGTAGGAAATAAAGAATTTTTTATAACAAAAAAGTACGTTTTGTTTAAAATAAAATGCAAAAATAATGTTTTGGTATTTGATAATAAAATATACTTTATGTATATATAGGGAGACTATTCGCACTGATTTCATCAGTACATGTACTGATTTTTGGTTTAGTGTACTGATTAAAAATCTGTGTACTGAAATGTACTGATATTTGAGAAAAATTACTAATTGTACTGATTTTCAATATAAAATTCTATTTAAAATTTTTTCTTAAGAAACTCGTTAAGTTACCATCAAACTAGATAGTTAACCCAACACACATATATGTATGAAGTGACCCAGTTGAAGTTTAAACGTTTATTTGACACGAGCGATTATTTCGCGACTCTTTTTTATCTCCCAGACGATTGCTGTTTGGCTCTAGAAAATGATACTCTTAAGAGTAATTTTGAAGATTGCTAAACAAGAAAATCTTCCCTTATGTATTTTTGAGATTATTGGAGCATTGTAATTAAGCTAAACTCGTGCTTATTTTTTCAATTAATAATTTTCAGCAACATTTTGTCACTTGTTGTGCGAACGCTTTTTTTGTAACCGGTGTCGTCGTTTGAACATTCAAACGATCCCCAAAAGACTTCTATTGACCAGACATATGATAAGCTTCAAGTTATTTGTGAATTGTTGGGCTATAATCGCCTTTTGCACTTTCTTGTTTTAAAAAAATTGCTTTAAATTTTGTTTAAGTTTCCTTAATAAAAAACTAAATTTAAGATATAAAAGTTTTTAACGCTGCTATCAGTTTAAGCAATACTGTTCAAAACGTCTGGTTCCCTTTAAAAAAATTTGTATTTTGACTTAATTAAATAAGGAAGAGCGCGAATTATTCTTACAGTCAAATAAAGAAAAAATTGTTTGCTAAACAAACAAATCCTATTTTTTCGAAATACATCATGGAGAATAAATATTGTAGATTTACATATGTTAAAAAAAGTAAACGAACTTGTTTGAATTAATATAAAACCATTTTATGCGTCGAAAGAAAGCCTTCTCGGTTGCCACATTGTAAAACATTTGTTAATCAAAATTGGCAACAGTTAGTCGTCAATTGGCATCTGTAATATAATTTCGGCAACCAGCAACCGAACTAAACTATGATTGCCATACTTCAGCGATACATTAAACGAATTATAAAAAACATTAAAAAAATTGGAGTGATTTTGTATCGTTTGTGGCTTTTTGATAAAAAAAAATCTACTGTTTTAATTATTAATTTTTTTAGAAACCCAATATTTATTTTTGTATTTCTTCTTAAAAATTCAACCTGCACTTTGGCTACTAGTACACAAGACGGAAGGACGAACATGCTTAAATCAACTTAGCAAGTCATTTAAAGTCGATCGCCATAACCGAAAGTGGTTCTTAGACTATAAAAACAAAAAACTTTTTATTAAAAAAAACGAAAAGTGTACTGAATTTCAAACCGGAAGTAAATGGTCACCTTATTTACATACATTTGTATGTGTGTACCATGTATATGAAACTATTATTTTACTTAAGTTTTATCAGATTTTTCTCCTTTTGAAATTATAATGAAACAAACAAAAATAAATTATTTGAAAAAAAAATACGTTTTGTCCTGCGTTAATTTTTGAAATCAAATGAGGAAATTTAATGCAAATAAATTATTTTCTAATAGAAATTAATGCAAATACATCAAAATATATTTTCTTAAAAAAATTAAAAAAATCACGTTTTGTTTTGCGACTCCTCATATAGCCTTTCATACAAATGTTCCCCCGAGTAAGGTTTTTTGGCTATAACTGACTATTTAAATACATTAACACGTTCGCATAACCTTTAATTATTAATGAGCCAAACAAATTTTGTAAAGAGTTCTCAAAAATGCGTACCTCCGTTAGAGGGTGTTTACCCAAAACTCCGCCCACGATAGCCATCTTAATCTCCCTTCACCTTGTATAGTACTTACAAATGATCATAACATAAAACAAATTGGGGTGAAGGGTATAATTTTTCAAAAGAAACCATAGGTCTAAAGTTAAAGTCTACTTTGCGCAAATCCACATAAAGATTTGAAAGGACAATAAAAACAATAAAAAAAAAAATTTTAATATTAAATGTTACAAAAACAAATATATAAATATTTGGAAAGGCCAAGTAACTTTCTTTCAAATGCCGTTTGAAAATTCAAAATCGGGTCACAAATGTTTAAATGTGGCGGTTGCATAGTGGGACAGACTACAGTTTTTTTTGGAAAGAATTTAGCCATTTCCAAACGGCTTGCCTGATTGATTGGTGGCGCTATAAAGACAAAAAGGGTAACCTTTCAAATGGGAAATTTTTCAACGTTTTAAATTTTTTTGTTATTTATCATAAATTTTTTTCCATGCGTAAAACATGTATCAAATATTTTAAATAGTCTGTGAATAAAATAATTTAAATTAATAATATTTATTGTAAAATTCTTTTTTATAATATTTATTATAATACTTTCTTTATCTTCTTCTAACCACACTCTTTAAAAACTAAAGAAACAAAACTTTGCAATTTACATTTAACGGTTTTACAACAACTCTTTTTTAATTTATTTTCTATCAAAAACAAACTAAAATAGGCGCCGGAGATGATGAATGTGAGGGTACCAAAAATGAGGATAATACCCAAATTTTTGTTATGAACAATTATTTTGGTATTGGTCTTGATGCCGATTTATGCCTAGACTTTCACAATGCACGCATGGAGAATCCCTTTAAATTTAATTCACGCCTTCACAACAAGGGAGTGTATGTTAAAATGGGACTGCGCAAAATGATGACACGTAAATGTACAAAAGACTTGCAAAAGGAAATGCGCTTAGAAGTTGATGGAAAAGTAGTTGACTTGCCACCATGTGAAGGCATTATAATATTAAATATTTTAAGGTGAGATTTAAATGTTAATTAAAAACTATTTATAAGTAATGATTTTTTGTTCTTTAAGTTGGGGAAGTGGTGCCAATCCCTGGGGACCTGATAAAGATGATCGCTTTTCGTCACCCAATCATTATGATGGTCTCTTAGAAATTGTTGGTGTTACCGGTGTTGTACATTTGGGTCAAATACAATCGGGCATACGTTATGCTAACCGTATAGCCCAGGTATTTACTAACATTTAAAATATTTATTTATTTGTTTATAATATTTAATTTTGCTATTGAATTCTCTTTTAGGGTGGCCATATAAAAATGCATTTACATTCTGATTTACCCGTACAGGTTGATGGTGAACCTTGGGTACAATGTTCTGGTGATATTGTGGTTTTAAAATCTGCTTTAAGGGTAAGTAATTTAAGAAGGCATTTTTAATATGTTTTATCTGTTAATTTATTTTTAATAAAGTTTTCAATAGCATGTTTTGCATGTCCTTTTTTTCCTTTATCATAAGGAGCAGGATTTTTTTTTAACTAAAAAAAACTGCTTTTTCAATTCTTTAGAAAATGTTTTCAAGTTTTTTTTTCTTTATTATGAATCAAAACTCTCTTCAACACAATTTTTTTGGATTTTACTTTTTTATTTTTAACATTTTGATTTTCTATATTATTTGTTTTTGTGTTAAACTTATTTGAATGAAGTACAAGAGTTTTAAATACAAACCACAAAAATATTTTGTAATGCAGTATTGAAAATACTCGATAAATTGATATATTGTTTTTCTTGATTGCAATCGTGTATTTGGTTGTGTTAAATATTTCCACATGTTTTTTGATAAAAAAACTTAATAATTAGGTAGATAAGGTAAAAAAAGAAATAATAATAATAATAGTTGTAGCTATGGTGCAATAACATAAACAGATGGCTTGACTTGGGCAGCTATAACAGTTGATACTCTTTCAATGTCGGAAAATCATTTATTCTTTTTACCTTTTTAATTAAAAATTGTCGAAATTTATACTTAAACTACTTTTACACAAAAGTCTTCTCTAAGCTTTAATTACACTATGCAAAAGTTTTAATTTTTTCTCATGACACTTGATCATCACTATATTTTTTTGATAAACCAAAATTTAAAATGCTTTGGATAAGAATTTTTTTTTTAATTTTTCTACCCTCCACATAAGTAATAAGGATTAGTCTGTCACTCCGTTTGTAATTTCTTTATTATCCATTTGCGACCCCATAAAGTGTATATATTCTGGATCCCTATAGATAGGGAAGTCGATTTAGCCATATTCGTCTATTTGTCCGACTGTCCGCGTTATGGTTGAAATCAACTTTCTGAAGCCTTCCGATGTCGCATAGACCCGTAAACGGTATTAAACTATCAAAAATATCTGCGAAACAATCGCTATTGAAATCTAGAAAAATCACCCGATAACTGACCGAGATATAAGCCAAAAACTAGGACAACCTCTTTTTATTTTTTTTTTTAAATTTGTACATAAAAACCTCTACAACTGCCATGCAGTTGTCCCGTAAAATGTGCAATGCAAGACCGATTCCAAATAATTTTTCCCCACGAATATTTTTATGGAACATACCCTTTTTTTAATTTTCTTCTACAGCTTCCAGGGTTATCCTACAAAGGTAAAATGTAAGACCGACCTCAATTAACTATACCCTTCACATAAGTGATAAGGGTATATATAAGTTTGTCATTCCGTTTGCAATTTCTTTACTATCCATTTGGGACCCCATAAAGTATATATACTCTGGATCCTTATAGATAGGGAAGCCAATTTAGCGTTGTCCGTCTGTCCGTGTTATGGTTGAAATCAACTTTCTGAAGCTCCCCGATATCGCATAGACACGTAAGTGGTATCAAACTGTCAGAGATAGTCGCGAGAAAATCGGTATTGAAATTCAGCAAAAACGCCCGACAAATTACCGAGATATAAGCAAAAAACCAAGCCTACCTCGTTTTTTTCAGTTTAAAACAACAACAAAGAACATACTTATGTATATAATAATAAAAAAAAACAACAAAAAAAGAAAAAACAGAATCAGTCATGTTGATATTATTGAACTACACCCAAAACGAAAATTTTATTAGTATTAGTATTCATACATATAACAGGGCTGCCATACAAAGCTTAATTTAAACATTTTTTAAATCGCTTCTACGGCTTCCAGGGTTCTCCTACAAAAATAAAATGTAAGACCAACCCGAATTATTTTATCCATCCAAACATTTTTGTGAAACATACTTACCCTCTATCTCCAGCCCCTAACATGGTTGCCATACAAAATTTTAAAAAATAAGGTAAAAACCGCTACAACTTCCCCGGAGTCGCCCCTAGAGGAAAAAAATGTATCACAGAATCCCATTAGTTTTTCCTCCCAAACGTATTCCTAGAGTATACCTACCCCTTGTCTCCACGCCCTAAGGGGGTTGCCATACAAAATTTACAAAAATGATATGAAAATGCCCACAACTTCTTCAGAATTTGCCTAAGAGCAATAAAGTGTACGACCGAGCCCCATTAGTTTTCCCTCCAAAACATATTCCTAGAATATACTTACCCCCTATCTCCACCCTGTTAGTGGGTTGCCATACAAAATTTGTAAAAATTAGGATAAAAATCCCTACAACTTCCCCGTCACCCGTGGAGTGTAAAAAAATGACACCGACCTCAATTTTAAAATTATAAATATTTCATAAGTAAAAAAATTGTTACAAAGAAAAAAAGTTTGGGATTGCGAAAGGTCAATGTGAAGGGTATATAAGATTCGGCACAGCCGAATATAGCGCTCTTACTTGTTTTTTTCTCCTAACATGGTTGCAATACAAAATTTTAAAAAAATAGAATAAAAACCCCCACAACTTTTCCAAAGCCACCTCTAGCGGAATAAAATTTTTTTGGACCCTTACTAGTCTTCCCTACCTAAAATATACTTACCCCCTTTCTCCATCACCTAAAGGGATTGCCATACAAAATTTACAAAATTAATAAAGTGTACGACCGACCACTATTAGTTTTTCTTCCCAAACATATTTCTAGAATAAACTTACCCCGATCTCCATCGCCTAAGGGAGCTCCCATACAACGTTTGGGAAATTGTAATAAGTCCCCTTCTACAGCTTCCAGTATGCCCGTGGATAGGTCAAATTAAGGAATGAAATAAGATTCCCCTCCCAAACATATTCCTAGAATATAAATACCCGTTATCTCTATCCCCTGAAGGGCTCCCATACAAAGTTTGGTAAAATTGTAATAAATCACTTATATATCTGATTAAGAAAATCAAACGCGCAAAAACCCAACTAAAAACGTTTAACAAATAAAAAGTGTAAATTAACATAGGTATATATTTAAATAAAAATGAAAAAGAAAGAATTAGTGAAAAGTAATAGTCAAAGTGAAACAAAAAAAAAATATAAAAAAAATAACGGGTAAAATCCTACTAAAAACTTTTAACAAATAAAAAGTGTAAATTAACATAGGTATTCATATATTTAAATAAAAGTGGAAAAAATGAATAAGTGAAAAGAAATAGTTAAAATAAAACAAAAAAAAAATGATATGATCACCAGTGTTTGCAATTGTGGTTAAGAGAGCCAGCCTGGTGGCTTATATTACCATGTGAACATGCTATAACCGAGTAAACAAAGGATTTGTATTTTTTTCTTTTGGTTAATGGCCTTAAAAACATGCTTAATTGGCATCACTGCATTTGTGGAACAAAAATCTTTTCCTTGATCCTTTCTTTCCAACCTTTTAAGCAAAAAGAAGCAAACATCAATATACATGGATGTACAAAAACTATCTTACCAATCCCAGGGACGTTTTTGAGCGACATTGTCATAAAAAGATTTTAATTGATCAATCTACGTTAGACAGTCCAGTCATTGTAGTATCAATGAAATGGAAAAAGTTAAAAGTAACCTCTAAACTGCAAGTCTTTGTCTGCCACAAGTCTCTGTGGTCTTTCATGAATTTTCATGATATTCTCTGTTAAGACACAGATTAAGGGGAAACCTGCCAAAGAGAACTATCACCATTTATCTTTAAAATATTGGACAATTACTAAAAAAGATTGTCAGCGATTGTCAGTATAATTTATTATGACATTTGCCACTGGGAAATTGCTGAAACCCAGTTTTTTAAAATAGGCACAAGCCCGTTGGAACAAATCATTGGCAAACTTTTAAGTACAAATATATAAAATAAAAGAGCGGCATTGTCGCTTTTCCTGATTAATCTATTGAATTGATGCAGGAGTTAGATCATTAAAAATTATTTGGCCAACTTCGTATTTACATTTCTTGTTTTTATAGGTAAACTAAAATAACAATGATCTGGTTACAACGATCTGTTATTTGCATTTCTTCATACAAATATACTTTAAATGTTCTACCTTTTTGAACTATGTATGTATGTATAATTATAAATATTTGTCAAAACTGTCATATTAAAAACTTTTTATAATTAGGGGATTCACAAGGTGTTCTATTATGTCCTATTGTCATATTGTTATAAAATTTCAAAATGGTTTTTTTGTCTTTTATACAGAAATAGTTCTTTAAAAGTACTACGTCGTTTAGTGTACTTATTAAATTGTCACAACAACTCCACTAACACCTGCGCCGAGTGTCGAATAGTTGGTAAAAGTTGTTAAACCATTGCCAAAATTTTAATGATAATATGACAATAGGACAAATAGGATACCTTGTGAATCCCCTTAATATTTAATGTAGCCTCTGCTACATGCCAGCTTTAAAGCTGCGGCTTGTGCTTGCTCACTGTTTTGGGGTGACCAGCTGTTTAAAGATGTTAAGTTTAGGAATTAATAGAGATTCCAACATGACAGCGTAGCGTCCCAAATTGTTTTTTATTTGAAAAATAGGGTAAATACTATGCTTCTAAAAATAAATTTTTATTTTGCTTACAAATTTAGTTTTTTCGTTAAAGCTGCCTTAAGCGGTTAAGAGGAGTTTGCATTTATTTTCAATGGTTTATCAGGTGGAATTAGGGAGAAAAATGAAGTTGACACACTTTCGTTTTACATTTTTTTTTCATAAATGGGAAAGTGTCTAACTTCATTGATAAAAAATATTTATTTCACCATGCTCCATTATTTATCAAGTGAGCGCAATTTGGAGAGAATTTTTGACTCTCTTGCATTTTTCTTTTTTAATATGGAGTTTGACACAGGCATAAAAAAATAAATTAAACCGAATCGTTAAACTCCATTAAAAAAAAATTAAGAAAGTCAAACATTTTCTCTGAATTGCGCACACCTGGTAATCTATTTTACCATGCTCCCAACTTTAATTAAAAAAAAACACAAGAATAATAGACAAAATCACAAAAACATTTTAAAAAAATTATTAAGAGGTATTTGTGACCAAACTATTCCAAAGTGAAAAAGAGCGACGGAAAAATTTCGGTTCAATTCAAAATACAACATAGGCGGTGTTACTTGTACTTATGCCATTTTTAAAGAAATTTTTAAATGTTAATCAGAACATATTGAATTTTTTAGTTATGTTGAACGCTTTTTAACTAATTTTCGTTTATATTTTTATTAAATTTTTTATTATATAACCATTTTTACATTTCTTTTGTAATACCTACAAAATTTGACCTATTTAATTGTAATATTTTATCAATACCTTTTTTTAAACAAAATCAAAATTTTTAATTTTTTCTATATAATTCTCTTTTTTCTCTTTTTTACAAAATAACCTTAAAAACAAATTATAAAATTCACCTGGGATGCACAAAAAATTAATAAAACTTACACATTACACAACATCAAAAAAATTTTGTTTCAATTAACAAAAAATTTGAATAAAAAAATTTGTACTGGATGGTTTAACCTAAAAAAAAATTGAAAATTGAAAATAACATCCTAAAGGCCACCATGTTAAAACGAGTTAAAAACAAAATGAAGCGTCGCAACACTGAGCCAACCATGGCTTTAGCTAACCAACAAATGTCCTTAGCCTTGCCACCTACTACCGCTGAAGGGGATTCCGAATCAGAAATCCCAATCAACAATACCGATTTCTGAATATGGTACAGTGAGCGTTTGATTTAAGGTTTTAATAAATTTTTGTTTTTCACAATTTTTTTGAACTCATTTATCAACAACAACAAAAAAACTAACAAAAGCACCATTATGTACTCATTTCGCCATATTTTAAGAAATTTTCTTTTAGTCTACATCTATTTTTTATATTTATGAACATAGATGTACAAGTAAAAAATGCATTTATTACTACCTTAAACTCAAATTTGCTCTTATTTAAAAACAAAATTTAGCAAAAAAAAAAGAATTTATCGAAATGGAAATATTTTTTTTTAAACAAAGTTGTATTAACAGTGGCCAGTTTAAAGATTAAACTTTAACTACAGTTTAGAAAACTAAATTAAATAAATCTTTATGGGGACTTAAAACTTTCTATGTTTACATAAACCTTAGTTAACGGCGAATTGCAAGTTCAAAGTTTAACGTTTAATTTTTATTCGAATTACATTTAAATTCCTTCTAAGCTATTTCATGTTACTTGATTTGAACAAATATTGTAAAAGTTCTTAAATAGTTTTATAAACTAAACTCATTTTGTGATTTTTAAAAAATTTAGTTAAACTTAAAAAGAAATAAAAAAATTATATTTTAAAAAGAAAACTTAAAATTTTAAAAAGTTCTTTTAAAAACAAATTGTTTAAATTTATTTTTCTTTTTTGACAAAAGCATCCCAAAGCAACAAAAAAAGCTTTAACATTTAGACCAAAATAAAAAGCTTTTCGAAAATGACGTGATAAGATGATAAATAAAGAGAAAAAAAAGCTTTAACGAAAACTTTTTGAAGAAAAAAACATTAGCAAGATTATAGCAAACAAAAACGACTTTAAATTAAACTTAACAAAGCTTTTGTTATACAAAACATATGTTACTTTAAGCTTAACTTTTGACTTAATATCGAAGTAAAGATTTCTTTAAAATCCTTAGTTTTTATTAAAAATAGATTAATTTTTAAAAATATCTACCTTTAAGTTTGGTTATTTATTAACTTACTTAAATTAAAATATATTTAGAAAAAATTAAACAAAAAATTTTTAAATTTTAAAAAATTAAAAAAGGTGAAAATCTTAAATATTTCATTACAAGCACAAAGTTTTTGTTCAAAGAACGTAGTAAATTTCAAAAATTTAATTTCTAAAAATTTAGTTTCTAATATATGTATTTTAGGCTGATGTCTAAGAAACTCAAGGCTTGGTTCATAAACGCACTTGAAATTTATTTAAGGTTTTTAAAACAATGTTTCAATACAAAATGTGTTTTATAAACCTTTTATAAATTAAAAAAAAATATGTTATTTTTAGCCTTTAAAAAATGCCACATTGGAAAAAAATTTAAATAAAATATTTACATACAAAAAATTGCGGTTTTTTAAAGAAATCTTTACAGAAAAAAATTGTTATTGTTTAGAATTTTATGTTTCTTTATCTTAGCGTTAAAAAAAATGCTAAAATGTATTTAGAAATTATTAAAAGTTTTCGAATATCAAATAAATCAAATTCTTATGCCATAGTAATGATTAAAGATGTAATTCCCGTTAAACCTGACAACAAAACAAAAACAGTTGTTTGGCAAAAACAAAACTTTTCAAAAATATTCCAACAACAATTTTGACGAAGGGTTGCATTTTGCCAGACGAGACAAAAAATTTAACTTATCTATTAGGCCACCTCAATAGAAAAATCATGGCTTAAAAATTTTAGCTAAAAACTTTATTAAAAAAATTCATGTTTGAGTTTATGTTTTATACTCTAAATACAAAACTTGCAATGTTTTTTTATATGAATGAAAATAAAATGTAATTTTGTTAAGAAAAAATTTATTTTAAATTCTTTAATTCAAAACAAAGGCGACCAAAATATCTAAAAGTAAATTGATAAGGAAAAACAAGAAATTTAGGCACAAAAACCCTTATAATGAAAGACTAGACAAAATTGCTAAAAACATCAAATGTACATTTTATTAAAGAAAAAAATTACTAAAAAAATCATCCTAACCAGAATGTAATAAAAAAAATATACAAACACGGATTAAACCTTAAAAAGAGTACAGTTTGTGCATGAAAATTGTTAATAAATACATAGAAATTCAAACAAATTTACCAGATTTACTTATTTAAATAAATGTAAAAAAAGATTTGAAGTTCGTTTTTACGCAAAACTATGCAATGGAATCTATCTGTATTTGTTTATAATTTTCATCAAGACTGTATTTAGCCTAAAATATCTAAAATTTTATTTTTAAAACAAATGTTTTTGCCTTAAAAACATTTGCGTTCTGACTTAAAAAAAATTTTCATAAAAGAAAAAAATAAACAAGAAAAACAGCTTTTAAAAAATAAAAAAAAAAAAACAAATCGTTTAATTTTTTTTTAAATTAAAAAAAATATTATTTTAATAAATTTTATTTAAATCATTTCACTTTGTCTCTTTTTTTTAAAGAGAAAACAATATTACAAATTTTGAAATTATTTTGCATGTCTTGGTAATTCTCTTTTTTCTTTATTACCAACATTATATTTTAAGTCTAATAACACGGAAATGTAATATCAAGACCTAAAATAATTTCAAAATCCCTCGCACACACACATACAAATTTCATTAAATTAAAAAAAAAAAATAAACCAAAAAAATCGCCAATATCTTTTGACGAATTTAGGGGCTCAAAGTGTATTGGCATTTAATCGTTATTTCCGTGTTTTATAAAGCGTGAAAGTTTTGAAATTCCTTGTTGGGCAATTATAAGGTAATTTCTTAAAATTGAATATCCAAAAACCAAAATTAGTTTATAAGCCAAAATATTTAATTCTTCAAATTACATTGTAATTGTCTGAAACTCTTAAAAAAAACAATGAGTTTTTTAACTTTCTGCTAAAAAATAAATTACCACCAATAGAAAAAGAACGATTGGATGTCTACACATTTAAATTTGTTTCAAGATTTGGGAATTTTTAATTTAAACAAACTAACAAACAAACATATATTTTCTCATACATTTATGTAATTATATATAAATATTTCATTTTCGTATATTAAACAAAACCAAATTAAAAAACATAAAAAAAATAAATCTTGAAAAAAACCAACAAGATTTTAGTTTAAGTTAATAATTAACAAAATATTGAAAAAATACCTTAAACCATCAACAACAACAACATATGGTAAAAATTACAAACTAAACTTACAAAAGTGTAGTTTAACTAAACCAAAATAATAAAAAAATAAATGAAACGAGATTAAAATAAAACAAATAATTCATCTACTACATTATATATGTAATAAAAAAAATAAAGTAAAAAAAAAACTATTAAGAAATCATTCCTCCTCTTTAAATAACTACAAAATGAAATGTAGCAACAAGAAAATATGGAAAAACTACTAAATACTTAAAACAAATGTAAAATATACCAAAAACAAAACTACACAACAACACAAACACACTTTACAAAAAAAAAAAATATGGAAAAAATTAAAATTAAGGTAAATTTGAAATTAACCATGAAAAGAAGTAAAAGATTTAAAACCTAAAAAGAAACCAAATAAAAAACTATATGTAAAGAAAAAAGAAAACTGTGTTTAAAATTAAATACTTTAATTGTGGTCGTGTTTAAAATACAACACAAAACACAAGCGATAAAGTAAGTATGAGGAGTCCTTTGTCTAAGTATATACAAACAATAAATGAACTGTGTAAATGACTGCCTGACTGACCGACTGACTAATTTATCATTGTATAGCTAAAGCGCTTAAAGCTAGAGGCTTACCTACCATAAGGGTATACAATTCATACAAAAATGAAAAACTTCGAAACAAAGTTTTTAAAGTATCGCATTCTTTCAAAAAAAAGCAAACTGACTCGTGTCGTAATTATGGACCCTAGAGTTTCAAAAAGGGCAAAGATTTTATTTTGGTCCATTTAAGGTTAAATTGGTAAATTTCAAGCCAATAAAGAAAAAACATAACTCATACTGCGTTCAATAGGTTAAAAAAATAAAAATACGCTTCTGGTACTTTTTTCAATTTAAGACCTTAAGCTATAAAAAAAAAGTAAAAATTATATTTTAGGTCTTTAAAGGCTCATTTTGTTTTGGGTACTTTTTTTTAGCTCTAAGTGGTAAAAAGGATAAAAACTATATTTAAGTACTTTGTAGGTACCTTTTTTAACTTCCAAGCCAATTAAGATAAAAAACATTATTCAAAGAAAAATTATGAGTGCATTTTTCGTACTCTATTCAGATTATGAGTCTTGAAATATGAAATTAAGGACTATTACCCAAAATTGAGGACGAAAGTCAGTTAGGTGGTCAAAAAGTCCTTTTTTCACATTTCTGTTATTTTTTTTTTAATTTTTAGGGTTATAAGTCTTGAAATATGAAAATAAGAATTAAAAACACAGATTTAGGGTGAAAGTCAATTAGGTGGAAAAAAATACTTTTTCCTATTTTGATAGTTAAAGGTGAAAAAAAACTACTTTTATCTTATTTTTGGTAGATTTTTGCATATTAAAAAAAAGAAAAAGAGAGATTCTGAATTAAGAAAAATCATGCAAATCGTGCTTCTAATAGCCTTTGGCATTTACCATTTTTTTTTTGTTAACTTTTTAAAAACTGTGCTGTTTGTATGATTATATTTTTAAACAGGACTTGCTAATCAGCATTGTCAAATAAGAGTTTTAACAAAGTTTATGTAAGTGCTTCTTAAAAGTTTCGCCGCAAAAACTTTTAAGGAAAGTACCTAGTGTTTTTAAGTTTTTTTAGCTTAATGTTTTATTTTCATTTTTAAATGTAAATAAGAATGCTTTCGAATTGGCAACAACACAATATTTTTATATATTAAGCATATTTATATTTCTTAGGTCACTTCTTTGTTTAAATGTTGTATTTACTAACTATTTTCTTATTTAATGGAACAATATTCAGTCCATGTACAATTTTTTACCTGAAGTTAATATAAATTCATTTAAGGTGTTGACAAATATATGTACATATATGAAGCCATTGAATGTTATAATTATATTTAACTGGTTGGTCTCAAAATGTCCACATAGACTACCTAAATTCTTGGTGTTACCTGGCGGGAACAAACCATAACAACCTGGCGATTCCAATTTGTAAAATGAAACCATTAAACGAATATATGTTTCTACTTATTTGACTCTTAAACCGATTAAAATAATAAATACCTATATTTATCTTATTTTTTTTTTAAAAAATAGCTTAGATCAGATAACAAGGTCGAGTAATGTTATTCGCCTACGTTTTTGTAAAACAAGTTCTTTGAATATTTTAAAGACAAACGATAATTTTTATTAAACAACTTCTTAGTTTATTTAAGTTTTATAAAAAAATTTTAAATGTAACTTTCGTTCAATAAACCTTAAAAAAGGCCAATATCCATTAAACATTTTTATACTTATTTCTTAAATCATATATTGAATTTAATGATTAAACCTTGTGCTAAAATATAAGTCAAGAAAGCCAAAAATCTTAAAATATATTTTGATGATTGTTTTTGACTTAATTAGCAAAAATGACAATTGACTATTTTTTGTTTAGATTTTTTTTAATTTTGACGAATATAACGATTTTTAAGATTTATTACTGTTTAAAGTTACAAAGTGTAGAACCAATTCTAGCAAGGTTTATATGGTATCACTGTTTTTTAAATGTAAGTATCTACGGTGTAGTATTTATGAAAAAAATTCCAATAATACTAAATAATAAAGTACAACGGCTTTATTCATCTTATTTCAGTTTGTTTATAAGTAAATGACTTTACCAAACTCATCTGCTAATGTTAAGAAATTATTTAGCCAAACTTATTGAAGTAAACCAAAAATTATAAAAACCCCATTCCAGGGATTTTTTTTGAAGGATATAGAAAAAAGTGATTACCCCTATTGTATGATATACAATAATAAAAAGCGTTTCGTTCCATCTGAGAGATGGATTAATGCTTGTTCGTAAGTCAAGTGTTGCCAAAGAGACTTTTAATGGAAAAAAGCATAGTGTATATGAAAAGTAAACTTCGTCCTAACTTACAAAATGAAAAAAAAACAGAAGGAAAACACTGACACCGTATACTTTTCTCTGTTACATGTAAGTTAAATAGCTGATGTTTACAACAAAATTCACTTCTACCGTTCAAAGAGTACTGATGATGAAATTGAGTAGCTGCTTTCGAAAATGCATTCTACTCGGCTAGTAGCGGTAGAAAAATCAGCTTTTTTCAAATTGAAAGTTTCTTTCAACATTAACGGAAAATAATAATTTCTTCTAATAAAAAGAAATTATATGAACTAAAGCCAAACTAAAGATCAAAAATTTGTATTAAAAAATATTTTTTTTTTGTGAAGACTTGTTGTCGAAAACGTGATGACTTTGACATTTTTTCTTTAAAATTTTTGGATTTTTCGAAAAATCTGGCAGCCCTTCTTGTAGCCTTAGCAAAGTTTAAGGTTGAATTTAAGTTAATCTTTAATAAGATTTAATAATTTTCAAGCGTTACCCTGAAGCCAGTGTCTTAATAAGGTTTTGGCTCACTTTGAAATAGTAAAAAAAAACTATTTCAAAACTTTCAGAAGAGTGTGGAAAAAATATCTTCTCAAATTATTTTAAAAAAATGGCCATTTTCTATTAGGCGTACCAGAAAAGATTTAAATTTAACAAAAATGGCACTATTGTGCCACATTTACCATATCGAGCCTTTGGTGCAATACCGTAGTAACTTCAAATTTGAATTGTTTGAGCGGGGTATGCAGAAATTATCTTTGGGGAAATATCTATCGAAAGAAAAAAAGATTATGATTCCACCTCTAACGGTTCAGATTCTACAGCTAAAAATGTCTTTATTGCCTCTAGGTATTTCCAACAATATTTATTTGCAATAATGAAATATTTCCTTTTATGACAAGAAATTTACTAACAGAAAGCAATTTACGAAAAAAGTATAAAGCAATATTATTTTTTGCTACGTTTTAGGCACAGAAACACAACTGCATAATTTGATTTCTTTTTTACTTGTTCGTATTATATCATATTACAACTTTGTTAGAAAAAAAATAGTTAAAAGTTTATTTGCTATAACGATATATTTCGAATTAATTTTTAAGTTTGTCATAGGTTTTGTGACAATAACGATACATCATTGATAGGTTAATAAAAAACACTTAAATATAAATAAATATTTTATATTTTTAATAATTTTTGGCCTTTTTTATTTAAAAACATTCCTTTTTATTTAAAAACTTGTAAAAAAATAACTTTAGTAAACGAAAATACTATCAAAAAGATGGTTCAAAACTTCAAATGCATTTTTCTCAGTTCACGATTTTTTGGATTACTACGGTATTGCACCAAAGGCTCGATATGTGATAAGCGCAAGTGTATGGGTACGTATACGTTATATACAATTTGCGCATATATTAAATATTACGTATACGTTGGGTTAAATGTTGTAGTTTTTTTCTATCTCCAAAAAACTTTAATACTTGGGTGTAGGAGAAACAAAGTCAAAAATCAATCTTAAACCAAATAAAATTAAATATTTGTAATCTGTTTTCTGTTAACAATTTTTCACTGAAATTGATTATTGAGGCCAAAAAATCAAGGTGTCTAGAATTGAATTAAAGCTTCCGAAATACAATTAAAAAAACTATGAACTGTAATTTGAAACCCCTGAAGCTTAATTAAAATTTTTTTGTATTATGTAATTAGAAATTTTTTAAATTTAGTTAGAAATTTTCGGAATTTGGGTAAAACTTTTTTAATTGCGTCGGAAAATGCCTAAATATAATTTTTTTTCAATTTAATAAGAAATTTTTAAAATTGAAAAAGAAATTTTTAAAATACAACCTTTACAAATTATCAAATTGAAATTTAAAGAAAGTTCCATATTTGAAGTAAAAATTAAAAAAAAAAACAATTTAAAGTGGTATAGAACAAAATCTTTGAAACACACCTTCAACTATTAAGTATTTTTTTTATTTTAACTGGTGACCTGTAAATCTGTAAAGCAATTTCATATAACAAGCGACCAAAAATAAAAGAAGTTATCATAAAGAAATAAACTTTAAATAGCCGAAACTTTCCCAACATACTTAACAATTATTTCTGTTTGTTATAGAATAAAGTCTACCACTAATTTTTTAATAACTCCTTAACACATGAAAATATTATTTAAATGGCTTAAAGAAACTTTCATTCCTAATAATTTGATGGTGTTTTAAACAAAATCGAACAAATCGTTCTTAAATTATGATGAAATTTATCAGCATAACAGGGCAAAACTTTAATAAGGCTCATAAAAACGAATCTGAGCCCGATAGAAAAAAACCTGTAAGTAGATTGGAATAAGGCGCGTTGAAATCTCGTTAGTCCCCATATTTTTATTTAAAGCCTTAAAAAAGAAAACACTATTAGATTTACAAAATTTTTTTAACAGTTTAAATATTCAATTTTCTCGTTTTTGTTTTATTAATTTTCTTTTTTTCTTTATTCATTGTTTACAAGTATAAAATGGATATAGTTTTTGTTGTATCATTTGTTGCATATGGAAGTAGATAGATAATATATCATTAAACAAACAATAAATTACTTTTATACTGTATTAGTGTTAAATATTATTGTTAAATGTTTGCTACTCTTTATTTAATTTGTGATTATTAAGCTGCTAACAAGAAGTTTTGAAGTTCGCTTATTAGAATTAAATAATAAAAGAGATTCAATTTGTGCATATTAATTACAATAATCTTAAGACTTAACTTAAAGAGGCTAAATTAGAAATTAAAAAAATTAAAATAAATTATATGTGAGTTGTTATAAAAAAAATGATGGTGTAACTGTGTTTAGAGCAAAATTTAAAAGTTTAGGATTTACATTTGCTTTACAATACTTTTACAACCTTTAGAGTGGTTTTTGTTGTAAATGAGATTTTCAAAAACAGTAAGGTGGAAACGTTATTGATTTTAATAAAGGCTTTAATCCATATCCCCTTAATCTCGTTTAAGTATTTATATACTTTTTCATTGTGGAAAAAAGTGGTCAAATATTTAGGGTTAAATCTTCATTTAAATAATAATGAGAATGATAATTTTCAAATAAAAAATTATGAAATTAAAACCGGAAATTCTGAAACTGGGTTAAAAAAATCTGAAACTTAAATAAGAATTTTCTAAATGCAAAAAATGATTTTAAATTTTCGGAAATGCACGCAATTCATTTGAAAATTGTGAGTGTTGAAATTGAAACTTTTTTCTGAAAATAGAACTCAATTTTGTAAGTATATTGTTTGAATAACAATTAGGTTTAAAACAATTCTTAGCAAGAGTTGTAAATACCGAGTTTTGGATATTCAAAAACCTCAAGTTTAATATACATATATTTTATTATTATGCTTAAACAAAACGGTTTAATCCCTTAAATCAGGGCATTAATTACGAAATGATAGAAATCATTTTTATTAAAGTCTTTTACTACGGCATCTATCGGATGTCAAAAAATTAGGACATTTTGTTAATTTTCAAGTTATTTCGAATTACTCTTATTCATCTACACCAGTACAACTGTATTACCATATGCTGCACTGCAATCAACAGACCATACAAGTCGCCAGGATCGGATGACTACAGAGGACTTGCAGCGTAGCATCGAGTTAGTAGCCTGCTGGCTTATTAACTTTACAGCTTTCCTATTTAAAACCCTGGAAAGGCTGACCGATGTTTACCTAAGAGCGAAATTCAATATGTACGTCTTTTATGGGACTGCCAACACGCCTACATTAAGAGCAGATCAGTAGTGACGACTCTACTCGTTAGTTGGTTACATCGAAGAATGTTTTAAATTGTGTCCTTCCTAGAAAAAGAAGGTGCCCTAAATAACGCCGTTGCGGCCCATCGTGAGATGGATTTTAACAATTCTCTGGTTGAAGTCATTTTTAACCCACTGAAGTTCAAGATAATAAAGTCCACAATGGGACGAGCAGTTGTCACGAGATCAGCGAATAGAAGAATTCCTAACATGCTGCTTAGAAAAATACCTGTATGTTCTATTAAACAAAAAGATTTTTAATAGAATGAAGTTCTCTAAATCGATCGATTGGTTTCATTAAAACAGGTTTGCTGGCTCGATTTGTGAAATCTCCTTGAAACCGATAAATTTAATGTTTCGGTTTACAGGGCGAAGGCAGATGACGATGCAGCGGCAATATTTGGCTTTCCTCTTGATACTACCGCTTTCGACACTCAATATATTGTTTCTGAGTGCCAAATAGCACGAAATATTTGGGATTAGTTTTGATCAGTAAACTGTCTTGAAGACCAAATGTAGAGTGACGAAAACTTAAACGGTGATGTATGTATGAAAATGTGCCTTTTTCAGGACCTGCGGACCCGTAGTACCAGTTGTGTTTTTAAGCCGGTAATAGAACGGATTTTCTTCTATGAAGCTATAGTCTAGTGAAAGGCTATGGACTCTACGGCGAATCATCTACATATTGAGAGAATGATATGCAGTATAGCGATTTCAAATACAGGTGTAATGAAATTCATTTCGACTAGGTCGCTTTTGGCCCTACTCAGTTAGCTCTCGACAGATCTCCGGCGAGAAAGCTGGTACTGACTACAACGATACACGAGGAAGGAGTGAATAAATGAAATTATCTCTGCATGGCCTGTCGATCTGGATCAAGTTGTCAGTGCTTTTAGTATAGGAATTCTAACAAGAATTTTTCAATTTCGAATCGAAAGCCATTATTTGCCCCGTGTTGTTGGTGGAGGCATATTTATTGCACATACACGAATTCGCCTAGACTTTCCGAGCGATTTCTAAAGCAGCTAAGAGGCTATTGTACTGCAGCATATTTGGCAAAAATATCCACATTTTTAAGGACTGCCGAGCCGCCATTTAGTTTATCAATGATATAAACTCCATATCACAACTTGTACACGAATCCTGTTTAACAAGTTTTGTGCATTTTTTGTGTCCGATAGAAAGCGTAAAGATGGGATCTTGCATTTAAAAACAGAAATAACTGCAAAGTATTTTCGCTATTATGATTAAGTTTAAACTCAGCAGGCGCTAAAGTACTCATGGATTTGTGTAGATTAGGTCTGAACGCCACTATTGGGTTCATTACGCGGCCTTGTCTAGTAAAAGCTATGACAAACAGAAGGCATGGCGGCATTCAGAATTTTTGTAGAACATGTGAATATGAAGGCGAACTGAAATAACAATAAAGGCCGTTGCTAGTCAGCACTAGGGATTTCAGAGCCATAAAGTTTGGTGATGTATAACGATGATAAAGTGTGCAAATTTGAATTTTTTTTGGAATTATAAAGAAGTTTGGGATGCACTGACACTGTGTTTCAATTTAATTGTTTTGTTTTTTACTATTTTTTTTAAATATATTCCCATTGCTTTAAAGGGATGCAGAGTTGGTTTTGGGATCTCCGGCTGAAGTTGTTGACTCTAGCTTTCTTATGTGCTCTCAGAATATCACCCCCTTTTGTGATTTACCAACCGCTTTATATATGTGTGTTTGGATTTTGTTCTTATAAGCATGCGATAAATTTATTTAGGAACTTAAATTCAAACGAATTAAGGGCAATAAAATAATTTTAAATCAAACAAACAAAATATAGGCAACATATAACTCACCGGCTGCAATAGTTTAAATTTAAGATAAAACTGAAATATTTTTCTGAATTACTATTACTTACAGGTGCGCGTTACAAATATTTAATCAAAGAATTTCTATTATCAAAATAAATATGCAATAAATATGGTTAGGTCCACTACTACTTAAAGCCGGTGTGCAAATAAATAAAAAAAAAATAAATGCGATGCATTTTATGAAAGTTAGTATTTTATAGTTTAAGATTGATTTATTCCCTTAGGAAGAAAGTTTATTGATAAACTCTTCGAAGCACTTGCACTATGTGGCAGTAAGGGCATTCCATTCAAAACGAGGATTCTTAGAATGTGTCACTGGCAAACATTCCGGTTCAACTAGTTTCCATTGGCCATCGATTTCCTCAACATTAGCTAAACTGCAATAGGGTATTTTGTGTATAACTTGACGCAATTCATTTGTATTGCGCGCGGGTTCACCAATCAATTGACGTGTGCAGGTGTCAAGGGTAGTAGCATGGGCTACAATTAAAATGTTGCCACCTAAAAAGAAAAAGCAAAAGTGAAGAACATAAAATTTTTTTAATAAAAAATTACAAGATAAACCTTACTTGTTGATTCAATGATTTTCTTTAAAACCTCAAAGTTACGTGTATAAAATTCTTCTGTAGTCTCTTTTATCGATTCATTTAAATTATTAATGGTAACAAATGGTTGATACTCATAATCTATATTATAATTAGCTTCTCTTAGTTCCTCTTTCTTTAGCCAATCGGGTACACCATCAGGATACCAAGCCATCCATTCGAACAAACCAGGTTCTAGTTTTATTCTATGATTTCCCCTTAGTTTAAGACCTAAAAATAATTTTTCAATTAGGGATTTTGAAACTTAAGTGATAATAATTGTTATTGGCAAACCTTCTAGAGCACTGGTGCAAGTTTGTACACAACGATATGCTGGAGAGCAATAAACATTATCAATTTGTACGCGAGCATCATATAGAGCTTCACCTATTAAACTGGCTTGATACAAACCAATATTTGTAAGTGGTGAATCATTTTGCCAACCCTCTGGACAGTTATTTCTAAAAAAATAAAAACAATAAATAAATAAAGAATATAAAAGCATTGGGTAAACATAATTAAAGGTTTTACGAATCGAAAATTTTTCAAATTCGTGCAATGTGCATTATGCAGTTCGCCTTTCGAAAACTAGCTTACAAACGTTCACAAATTAACTTTTATCTTTAGTGCATGCTTTAACATGTTTTAACCCTCCCATTACTTTTTTTTTAACACAACTTAGAAAATATTTTTAACTTATTGGAAACAAATTAATTTTTTTGTTAAACATATACTTTTCCTCTCGCAAATTGGAAAATATCATTATAATTAGTGCTACTGAAATCATCCTCACCTTTTTGGCAGTGTTTTTGGCATATTTAAGTCCTTTCTCATATAGTTATTAAACTCATCAAAACAATATGGTATCCAAGTTCCAAAGGTAAAATCAACCCTTTCGCCATGACGCATAATATAAATACGGCGATTTTTTGCTGATATTAATAAAGAATTTTCCACTGAGTGTTGACTCAATGTATCGTCAGCCTTGGGCGGAGTCGTTTGAAGTGGCTCCACTTTAATGTCACTAGCATTTGGTGTTGACATGCTATTTGGTGTAATCTCTATAATAGGTGTTGATTGTTGATTAAGATGGTTGTGGTTATTTAAGGAATGTAAATCCAAACAGGGCCTTAAAGTTTTTCGTAAATATTTTTCAACACTTTGTTCAGAGTCCTCATTAAAGGATGAACCTTCAATTAGTTCGGTAGAATGTAAGCCAACTAAACAAAACAGTAATTAAAAAGTTAACATTTTTCTTTTTTATTTCTTTATTTAATACACTAACAAATTTTCATTTACATTACACACATTTTTTAACTTACTATTTGACAAATCTCGATGATGACGTGATTGTTGTTCTTCTGTTTCTGTTGAAATGCTACGGCCATCGACCATATCACACTCTTCGGCTGACGTTAATGAGGGTGTTATTGATTTTGACAATTGCACAACACGATGTAGAGTCCAGGCGTCTGATTCAGCTGTTCGCTCGGTATAGTTGACAGGCAAATGACCATGAGCCCCTGTTAGCCAAGATATACCTTCAGCCCAACCATCCGATGAGTTATCAACAGCGTCACTATTTAAATAGATATAGTCACCAATACGCAATTCTAATTCATCAATTTCATGTGGACTATGTGGATAAACAACCTTTTGCACCTGAAATATTATATGCAAACGCACAGCAAAAATAAAACCAAAACAGTATAACAAACACATACAGTCACACTTTAAAAGGGTAAAAAAGAAAGGAAAAACTTTACTGGGTTAAGGTTAAATAAAACGTTTCATTGTTATAAAACAAAAAACAACTTTGATAAAACTAAACTGATGTGCATGAGTACGAGTAAATATGTATATAGTACGCTAAATCAAAAACAGTCACAACTTAAAATCCTTTTTTACAGGATAGTCTTCCTTTTGGAATTTTAAAACATGATTTTAATTCTATAAACAAAAAACCATAAAAAACCTGTTTACTAAATTTTCGTTAAAGATTTAATCTGCGAACTGGCTTAAAAAATTTAACAATTTTATTGAACTTTGGAGTTATGTCTGTTTTTGGTTAAGTGTGCGATATGTACATACACATATCTACCATAAACATACACACATACATATTTAAAGTATTTAAAATAAATAATAAGAGAATGTTATATACTTGTTTTGTAGCCAATCTGGGATCACGCGAATAAAGTCGTAGCTCCCAATTAGAGGCACATGATGCATCTAGTGATTCCACCAAAGTTTTTAGTGCGTTAAATTGATTCTGCGGAAATTGATACGCTAGAGTCAGGTGCAACGATTTTACATGTGGTTCCAATGAAATTGCTGTATATAAGTTATTATTCGTTAGTTTGAAATGAAAAGAAAATAACAAATATTAAAGGTATAGAAGATAAAGTTATACTTATCAAGTTTACGGATTGTTTAAAGGTTAAAACAATTTACTACTCTATGTTTATAATATAAATAAATATTAAATACTTATGTATAGGTCGAGCGTTTAAAGATGTCTTGCTTCTTGAATATAACAATTACTACTAAAACAAAAGATAAAATGCAAAATATGTAACTAAATTTTGTAGAATATGTATGTTAGTCTGTACATATATACGTATCTATAGAATAGTAAATCATGCCATAAAAATATAAAGTAGTCTGGAGTAGTAGAAGTATTTATGATTGTATTGCAACAATACCCAAAAAACCATTTTTGAAACAAAATATAACTGTGTTGGAGAAAAAGCTTGCCATAAAACATTTTATATAATATTTATTAGACATCTGCAAGACTATATTCATTTTATTGCCTATACACAACAAAAACAATATTTATTCAAACATTTTTCATTCTATGGGAGATAAATAAAGTTAAACCAATAACAACACAAGAAAGAATGTATTGTGTGTTACACTCAATGATACATGAAGAACACATTCATTTTACAGTTTTCGTTTTGAATGAATAAAACTCACTTGAAAATACAAAAACATAGCAAAGTCTCATTACAGTTAGACTTTTTATAAAAACATTCAAGTGTTTTTTCGAATTAATGAATGTTTTAACAACAACAATAACGACAAATTTGCAAACACAAATGAATGCGCTCAATAATAATTTTTTACACCAATCATACAATATTTACACATTCTATTCAGTATTTATTTATATGAATGTATGGGTAATATTTTGTTTTCGGTTGGGGTTGTTTTTTATTTGCTTTCGCTTGTGGGTTCATTCATTTAGTTTGTTTAACATTGAATGAAAAACACTATGTGGTTGAAAAACAAACGAATGTATTTAAACGGCTTTTGAGTGTAGTCACGCAGACGTCTAATATTTATTATACATTCTTATCATTTGCTTCCTTATGCTCAAAAAAATTGCAGTTTTTATTACTATAGTTATACACTTTTTTAGGTAATAGCTTTACAAATTATGTCTACTATAGTTTTATTAGTGCTTCACTATGAAAATGACGCGACGTTCTATGGTATTTCGTATTGTTTAATCTGACTTATTTGTTTAAAAAGTGAAGTTTAAAACAACAATATAACAATATAAGTAAATTAAAGATTTAAATTAAAAAAAGTAAATTAAAAAAAGTAAATTAAAAAAAGTGTTACCAATTTAAGCTTATTTCAATTATAATTAGGAAACTATTTTTGTGCAAGTTTGTTATATCATTAGAGTTCTAAGCTTTTTTAAAGCATTGAGTAGCAATATTATCACAAGGGATCGGGTTTCTTTATTAAATGATTATTAAAAAGCCTCTTACAGTAGATTTCATAACCAATTTATAAGTTTAAGCCTTATGGTAATAAACTTGTTTTAAGCTTTTTTCCTATATAGTTTTTTGGTTTTTTGGGTAGTGTATTAAAGTTTTTTTTATAGTGTTAAGCGAAATAGTGCATACGTATAGGAATGTAGTTTGAAAAAGTTGGGTGTCTAAACATCAGTTAAAAATCAATAACAAATATGATCTAGTTTAAAAGGTTTCTGGTCAATTTAATTATTTTTTTTTTATTTAATATGTACAATGTTAGAAACAGAAACAATTTACATTATCAGAATTCAAAATTTATTGCTAATGCAAGAAACACAACTAGGAAGTATATAGAGTTTTTCGCCTGAAATATTCGTTACAAAAAACAAAACATATTTGTGTATATGAAAATTTACCCAAGAAAGGCGTTCGTCAAAATTCATCGTTATCGGTGAACTTTACAAAAGGTTTATTTCTATTTCTTACATTGCACTGTGGGTTAAAATAATTCGAATGTGACGCTTAACTGAATTTTTAAAATTAAGTTTTTGTATTAATATTTGGTATCGGATAAAACTAGATCAAATTCTACATCACTATATAAATTTTGAAGCATCTATTTTGTCAGCAATTTTTGCAAATTTTTTTAAAAGCGAAAAAAGGAAAATTTTGCATTAAACGAGTCCGTAATTTCCAAATTTAACGTTAACAAAGTGCTATTTTAAGAATGGAACCTTTAACTTCAGGTATTTAAGTGTACAAAAATGATGTAGTGTTTTCAAAAATGTGTGAAAATATTTTTGACGATTTTTTTAAAAAAGGTCTAAAATTGGCATATTTTTGATGTTTCGTGAACCATAACTTCCAAGTTAGTTAAGATTGGGTTTTGAATCTTATATTTTCTAAAAGTATGGAATCTTAGCTTGGTAATACAAAAAAGAAAATTTGCGGTTTTGTTGCTCCATTTTTTGCTATTAACATTTTTCTGTTTGAAGTCGTGTTTTTTCAAAGTAATGTATTTAACAAAACTAACGTTCATTCAATGCTTACTATTGTTGTTATTGTTGTCGGAGGTAGGTGCGTAAACAAGTTTCAGTCATTTTTATTCACGAGAGTGTTAAAAGGGTTTTGTATGACTCCTACAATACATAAATTTTTAATTCATGGTCCCGAAATCATAACATATGCCATTTTACCGATTGGAGAACTTTCAGAAGAAGCTCAGGAAGACAGAAAAAAGGATTTTAAAAATTATAGGAAACACTTTGCTCGCAAATGCAGCCGAGAAAAGTCGAATAAAGATATTCTAAATAAATTTTTTTCTCAGTTCAGATCCATTCATATCTAGTATTAATAAACAAAATGAGCGAAAAGGAAAGCAACAATTATCAAATTCCGAACTACAGCTTTTGCCATCGCCTATAGTTTTTCAAGAAATACATGAAAGTGAGAGTAATGATAGCGAAGATTTGATGATGAAGGTGAGGATGAACATAATATGGTTTCTTTTTAAGTGTATGACAATTATTGATAAACAAAAAAAAATTATACAAATTTATTTCGTTACTTTTTTAAAAAAGTTGTAAAATTCTCGAAATCCTTAAAAACCCAAATTCAAAATTTAAATTTAACTTATATTCATATTTATGCAAAATATATATGTATTTATTTTTCTATTTTTTTTGAAAGAAGACAATTTAATTTGAAGAAAAAAATTTCAAAAAATTTAAATTACGGCTCCCATGAATTAAACGCCAATTTCGGTGTCATCGAACCCACTGTGCATTGGCGAATAAAAAAAAACAAATCAGTGCAATGTGACCATTTATGATTTTATTGGTTTTTAAGTATTTCAGTTAGTAAATTTTTTTTACTTAACAACTGATTTATTTTAATTTTTGAAATTCGTGGCAATATGCTTCGGTTGTGGTTACAATATTTTTATTAAATCGATGATTCTAAGTTGATTTAAACAAATTTAAAGTTTTAACGTAACACTCCGATAAATGATAGTAGGTATGTTCATTTACAGAAAATTATCAATAAGTTTTGATAATTATTGCCAGTAGGTATACACAGACACAAAAAATTAGCACTAGAGGGCCAACATATGTTTAGAAACAAGTTCCTGATAGTTTCTACTAGTAAAAATTATACTATCTTTCTGTCATTATGCTTTCAAAAAAAAATTCATAAAATAAGTTTACTATAACAAAATACAATACATTTGCTTGCAAATTTTGGCTGTAAAAGTTCATTTACTTTTTGAAATTTTTGAAATCAATTTTGAAATACATATTTCTTTTCACTCTCTCGTTGCTAGTATTTACTGAAAAGTTATTGAACACAACTAGTCTCAGTCAGTGTCTCTCTATAATAAAACGTTTTAAAACATAACATCTTTGGGAACTACACCCATATTTTAAGTTTTAAATGTTTGAATTATAATAAAATAATGCTAGTCCAATGGTCACATCTGTCACAGTGCAGTTTTCCTCCAGTAACTTTTTAATGACACAAGGTTACTCATGGACTTAAAGCATAAATGAGCCTTAGGACCATAATTGGGGTCATAACTGAGCACTGTCCGCAAAACAATAATCATATTTTAAATAAAAGAAAGACTGATAAGATAAACTAAATTTTTTAATTCTACTAAAGCAATTATATTGTGAACTGTTTCCAAAGATTAAATAAACCAAATCTACACATAGTAATTAAAAATAAAAGCCAAAAATAATACTAAGTATATTCAAAATGAATTTTATATATATATTTTTTAGCTTACATCGACTGCTACGTGGTATACAACGATTACCCGATGAAACAGCGCCACACCAAGGAAAACAAGCCACTATTGCATCAAGTTGTTCATAAGTATCACTAATTACTGTATAACATCACGCCATGTTTAAACAAAAATTAGTATATTTAATGTAAAATAATAATTTAAAGAGAGTTAGAAAAAAAAGCAACAGATTTTAACCATCCATTAAGTTAAGACATACAATCAGAAAAAAAAAATTGAAGAAAAAGTAGAATACAAAACCATTAAAAACGCACCCGTTAAAAATTTACTTTTTAAGTAAAACCAATCAAGAACACATACTTGAGTTTGAAACTTCCTTGACGTACTGTAAAGCTAAACGTTTCAAATAATTAGCATCGTCTTCTGCCACAAAAAATCCCATAAAATTCTGACTCATATATAACTCCAATTTAATAGGGCGGTCTAAAAGTGCTCCCGTCATATCAACCACCTGCTTTAGGGCTTTTGATAACTGCAGAGAACATTCATCGGGAGCCTATTAGGTTAAAAACAAACATATATTTACCTTGTAAATTCACTTGAAAATTATACTTATTTTACCTTAAAAAACGACACTAAAGTAATGTGTGGCACATAATTATGGGCTCCATTCCACCCGCAAATTTGTCTTGACTTTGCCCAAAAATCTTCAAGTTGTTGTAAGAATGGTCCTGTTGGGCAGGCATATAATATATATTCACGTGGTACACATTCGTCCAAGGTATTATCATTTACATGCGCAAGTAGCCAATCGGAGGCAATTTGCACTCCACGATTACCTGTAGAAGCTAAAGCTTTTTCTCTAAAAGCAATAATACATTTAATTTAAAACTTTTAAATCTTTCACAGTTAAACAGGTGTTAGTTTGCCCAGAAAAAAATTGTTTGTTTTAGCTATAAGTGATCATAACTAAATCAGAGCCTAGAAAAACATTATTTATAATTAAACCTCTTTTGTGCGGTGGGTGCCTTGTTAAGATAAATAACAATTCATAAAGCAAATAACTTCAAAATTTCGGTGTCAGAATGAAACAAAAATCGATATAAAATATTGAAATTAATAAATAAATAAAAAAATCTCACATCTTACTTTAGATTGTTTTCTTTTTGCAATAATGAAAAAGCAAGAGTTCGTTTGCACAAACATATAATTTTTTTGTCGTATTTCAATGAAGGAAAATATATTAGCGTTGAAAATTATCAAATGCCACACAAAATCTTTTTGTCTTTTTTCGTTTAAATCTCAAAAGCTTTTAATTTATTGTTTAAAATTTAAAAAGCTTAAGGTTTTATTCAAAACAAATATCTATTTCGATGTTTTTATAAAAAAAATTAAAGCTCAAAATTAGTTAATGAAGTTACATTTTATTTGAAGTTTTCATAATGGAACTGAATTCAAATAGTTAATTATAAAAAAAACTTTGTATAATTCGGTTAAAATTAAAAAAATTGATGTGCGCCTATGATAAATGAGAAGCCATTATGTAAATAAATGCAGCAACCTATTTATAACATTTTTATTTTTATTAACTCTGACGCCTAAAATTGTATCCAAATTAGGCCGCAATCTCAGAATTAACGATATACCTATTTCTGTTTATGCGACAAACACCTGACGACCTGGGGGCAAATTACGGCATTCGATTCGAAATTCTACTCCATCGATCGAGTTGTCAATGCTTTTAATATAGGAATTCTAATAAGAATTTTTTAATTTCGATTTGAATCAAATGCCTTAATTTTCCCCCTGCACAATATACCGAGGTTTACTTCCCTACCCAGAAGCTATCAATCAAAGGTGAGTAGTACAGTAAAGAAGCTTTAACATTGCATTTAAAAAAAATCAATAACAAACCCAATGATTATTGAAATTAAAGTTTGGACATTCATACATATTAGTTTTATAGCACTGCTTCTTATCATAATATTTAAGTTTAGTGTAAAGATTCTTACGCTCTATGCTTTTGGAAACCCATTTGAAGCAAAATTTGTAGAGGCGTCAAATGCTGTTTAGATATACGAGTCGGTGTTGGGTTTTTACGTGGCGGTAATGTAGCCATTTTTTATTCAAATAACAATAAAAAATGTTGTGTTGGTATATTTAAGTTGTAAAAACTTGACAAAAGTTCACTGCACACTTTCTTAAATATTTATTTATAATTTCAAAGAATTTCAAAAATAAATAACCACACCATAACAGAAAACAAAGCCGACCGGCCTAAATTTAGGTGCTGCACTATGCCGGCAACTTGTACCGCCTTAAATAATTAGCTGGCTTAAACAAAACCGCAGAAATGCAAGAATAGCAACACAATAGAAACGACCAACGAATTAATCGTATTACTTGTATATACATCAATAAGTTTGTACAAAAAAATTATGTATGGGATTTTGCAATTTCTTTAGTTGGATTATTTATAAATGTTAATATTAAACATATCGTTTTATATGTAGTAGGAATCCTTTTTATATGTAAGAAATAAATAAAAACAATTTTCGATATTTGTCGAACTCCTTAATAAAAAATGAGGAAAACACATTTTCCTATTACACATGCCTTGTAAAACTATGTTAAAGTGCTTGTTCAATATAAACAGTATTTCTTGCGCTGCATTATTAGCGACGCAGCTAGGATTTACAGCGTTATTATTTACACAGGCATTATTTCGTTAATAAAATGCTTTAAAACAGAAAACATTGCTTGAAAAATTTTAAGTTTTAAATACATTTGCTTTTGTTTGTTTCGCGTATTACAAAATGTGTGGGAAGCTTATCTACTCATTAACTTCTGTGATTACTTGGGCATTGGACCTTCACGATGCCAAATTTTTAAAAGTGTTGTAGAAAGTCCGTCTAATATTGTACGCAAGATTGTACGTCTTGACAAATATCTATGCCTTGACAAACGTATAAAAATAACAGGTTTTTTATTTATTTGGAATTTGATATTTGTCTGGGCATGAATTTTCCTCGTCAAGACGTCGATAATGCAGAGAAAACACTGCTTTGACAGTTTTAACGCGTGGGCGCACTTTGGCAAAAAATAGTCAGATGTTAAATTAAATATAACATTTTACCAGGCAATATACAATGGTGAAATTATATCGATCAGGTTGTATTACGAGCACAGCTGATCTACTTTTTTCATGAATATTCGAGGCTGGGTTGTCAAAGTTGTTTACTTTTACATATCTTTTTTGACACATGAGCCAACGAAAACCACAACAAAAACGAAAATTTTATTCACAACAATTTAGTTGTAGTGGAATCACCACAAACCGTTGCATTAATTCCTTAATACCTTGGCCTATACCTTGTAAAGTAATTCTGCCATGCTCTTGGCACCTCTATTATTTAAAACAACAACATACAACGTTTTGTTTAGAATTGGGTTTAACAGCTCTTTTAACTGGCCGCTCTTTTTAGTTCAGCTCATATTACTGAACCAGGTCGCTCTCTTAGTTCAGTACTTTTATTATATTATTGATAATTTTTTGATTTGATGATATTTTATTTTAAATGATTATTTTTTATTTCAGAAAATGATAATTTTTTATATCTAGTTTTCTAAAACAGAAAAAGTTTGTGTCAGCTTTTGGTTTGTTGCTTTGCGCTTTACATATGTACCCTGTGTCCTGTATACAATATAATTCGTTATTATTTTTGGGTGTTACTAACCCAGCAAAAGTTGTTGCTAAGTATGGATAAGCCTACTGATAAAGGTAATAGGAAATTGCTCTGTTTAGTACTTTGGGCAACTATAAACTTCAGAATAAATGATTTATTATTGCCCTAATTAAGGTGGACAGTTGTGATGCATTAACAATATTTAATCACATAAAAAAATATTTTGAAAAACACAATATATCGTACGAACAAAATAAAATATGTCGAAAAATTAAAAAAAAAATATACTTTAAAGACTAAAAGTCTACTACATAAAAAAAAAATTAGAAGGCTGTTTTTTTTATAAAATTTAACTTTTCATAAAAAATTCATATACATAATTACAAAATTTTTGTCTAAAACTTAGTCACATATATAAAAGTAAAGCAGTCAAAAACTAATTTTAAAGTGGTTGTTGAAGCATGTAAACTATAACGTATTTAACAATCGATTTTAATATTTTTTTAAAACTCTGAACCTGATATATGTATAACAACATTATATCTTGTGCGACTCCCAAAATATATTTCTTTGTTTATTTTCCTGTTTCCCTGATAGCTACATAACAAATAGCCCACTGCAAAAGACACAATTCTAAGAAGTTTGTGAAAAACAAAAAAAAAATGTTATATCTCTCACAAACCTTATTGAAAAAATTTAATTTTCCTCAAAATATGATTTTTTTTTAATGACAAATGATGATTTTCTTCTTAAAGCTTTTGGCAAAGCTGAGCTCATTATTTCAGTTGACTTGGTAGGTTAGGTTGAACAGGCGGCTGCGGAAATGTTAAAGTAATAGTTGTGCAGCCCACTTGGGTCCGTTTCATCGGTCCCTTTGTGATACCTGGGTTGACTTGGTAGGTCAACATAAAAATTTTACTGCAACCCTCTCTGAGCGTAACCGTGTTATATCGGAAGTGTGTACTTAAATCGCAAAATGTGCAAAATATGTAAATTTTGGTAATTAAACGAAAAAAATGTATTTTGAAAAAATTTAACTATTATAGGACAGAGTAATAATGGTAAGCGAAACATAAAATAACTCAAAGAAACATGAACGAAAATACACAAAAAATCAAAATCAACGATGAGCTGCTGAGCTTCGGAACTAAAAGCGCTCAGTGAACTAACCCGCTCATATAGTTTAGTAGTTCAATTGAACTAGTTCGTTCTAAACTCTTGCAAAGTTATATCTTTAACAACCAGTTTGTGTGTTTTTCAGCTTTTAGTGTGTATTGATAAGTAGCTTTGTGTTTTTGTTATAAGTTGGTATTGGTGTGCTCTCTAACTAAATATGGTGTGGTTTGGTAAAATGAGAGCAAGAGCAACAAATTTGTTTTTCTATGTTTCGTTGAAACAGTTGTGTGTGTTTTCTTATTCTGGCTACATGAGCCAGTTTTTCTATTTTTTAAATTTTCTTTAAATAAATTAAACAAATTTAGCTAAAAAAAATTAAAACTGCATCGTAACTATATACATTTAAGTCAAATTTAAAATTAAAATTATTAAAAAATACAAAATAAATATACATTATTTTATCTTAATTTTTGAGCTTGAGATAAAAAAATGCTTTTTTTAAATTTATTTTATTCATTTTTAAACACTATAGCTACAATAAACTTTAAAAATCAAATTTTCATTCACAACCTTTTATATAAACGATCTTGTGTATTTGTTGTATCAACAGTAATAAGAAAATATTTATGATACCATTGTTATTCAGCACAAAAAAAACAAATACATTCCACACTCAATGCAAAACCATAAACAACAATATTTGTTTATAAGGGTAGAGTAAGTGCGCAAAAGCAAAACCATACAATATCATTTACACTTATTCACACACTTACACCAAAAAGAACTGGTATGTACATGGATGTACAAGATATACCTGTTTTTGCAATACTTATTTGTTCTATTTGTGCACGTGTATAGTTCGTTCATGAACTACACAACTCTAGTTTTGTTATCAGCAGTGTCAGCGGTATAATTAGAACAGTTATTAAAAAAATACTACAATAAAATAGTCATGGTACAAGTATGTACTTAAATCGCAAAATGTGCAACATATGTAAATTTTGGTAATAAAACGAAAAAAATGTATTTTGAAAAAATTTTACTATTATAGGACTCAGTAATAAGGGTAAACGAAACATAAAATAACTCAAAGAAACATGAACGAAAATACACAATAAATCAAAACTAACGGTGAACTGCTGAGCTTCGGAGCTAAAAGCGCTCAGTGAACTAACCCGCTCACATAGTTCAGTTTACTGAATAGTTCAATTGAACTAGTTCGTTCATGAACTACACAACTCTAGTTTTGTTATCAGCAGTGTCAGCGGTATAATTAGAACAGTTATTAAAAAAAATACATATTCAATAAAATAGTTAAATGCGTTAACAGTACACGGTTTTATTTATAATTTTTTAAAAATGTTTAAGACTAAATTTTGCTTTATTCTTTTTTTAATACTTTGTTCTTGTACATATGCCGACAAAAGAGCTAAAAAATATTCTGAGGAAGCAAATGGTCCACATTTCGAGCAAGTCAAATCTGAGACATATGACCCAGACTTTCGGACTCTGCAAAGACCATTTCGTATGGCTAAATTGAATTTAGTATGGGCTAAAGCACAGAATGTAAGTAAAATTCTTAAATTTAACAATACGGATTGGGGTAAAAAGCTTATTTTAATAAAGACAAATACATAGTACAATCCTTTGTTTGCCATTGCGTAAAAAACTAACAGTAAATTTCAGGCTGATTTTGTGTTATTAATAAAGGTGCTTTCGCACGATATGTATTTTACACATGACTTTTCACTTTTGCAATCCACATGTAATTGCGTATGTCTGTCAAAATTGCCATTTTGATGGTCTATAATTTTTGCTTTCACACGTACATGTGTAATTACATCTGACATAACCTCCAAACCAAAATAAACAACTTACTTTTCCTTGTTGTTGTTTTAAAAACAACTGATGACACATGCTTTGTCAGATGAAAATAGAGCACGCTCTAATTACAAATTTGTCATATGACATTTACATATGTTTTTCACACATGCAATGTTTAAACGCGTTCAGACGGCAGATAACAATTTCGCACTGCAAAATTTGACAAGTCATGTGTAAAATACATATCGTGCGAAAGCACCTTAAACATCGACACTGAAAAGCTTCATAGAGGTGTTTCATTCTTAACTTTTGACAAATTTTACGCAAAGGGTTGGTTTTAAATAATTCTTGTGGAAATAAAAAAGTATTTTTTTTCTTGTACGAATTTGTACAACCTTTGTTTTTGTTAATTTTGAAATTATTAAGGAGTAATTTTCTTTTAAGCCAGACGTACTTAAATACAGCTTCATTCCCGTTGCTATCCTTATTCGACACATTAATCTTATGCAACATCCTCAAAATTCCGCATGAATTTCATTTCATACATATATATTTTTAATCGAGCCCATTGGGCCAAACATGATGATTTTATAGGTAAATCGGTTTGTACACAACCTTGTTCTTTTTTTTACTTATTTAAAAAAGCCAACACAAACGAGTTTTTCACATAGCATATTTTGTATCTGTTTTGAAATAAGTTAATAATTAAAATTATTTAACAGAGATTAACCGAACCGAAATTGAAATCTTTGTACATGGAACTTAAAATACATGACAAAGAGGAAATTGCTTGGAAGCAGTTAAATTCTCAGCACAAAGATAAGGATGGCTTAAAGGAAAACGAATTAAGACGAAAATTAATAGGAATTATGAGTTCATATGACCTGTTGGAACATTTTGAAGAGACAGAAGACAAAGATAAAGTTAAACCCTATAAAAAATTTCATGATCCCGAAGACCGTCATCTTAATAAAAGCCTTTTCAAAGATAAGAAACTTAACAAGCTATGGGAAAAAGCTGAAGTTTCAGGTTTTACAGCTGAAGAACTTGATTCATTGAAACAAGAATTTCAACACCATCAGGATAAGGTAGATGTATATTATAGTTTATTGGAAGGCATTGGATCTCAGGTTAATATAAACAAACATGAAAGTAAGTAAATTTTAATATTTTTGCTACAATTACCCCACAAAAACATATAATTCCTAACACAACAGATGCGATAAATGAAGATGAATTGGATAATTTTAACATGATTTCAAGTGATCCCAACGATAATGAAATTGAAACACCAGCATCCAAAACTAAAAAATACGAAAACCACATAAATGAAGTGCGCGAACATCATCGTGGTCTAAAAGATCACTACGATCGTCTAGAACGTTTAGTCTCGGCTGGTCCACATAGCCAAGATTTCATTGAACCTAAAGTGCAAGGCTTATGGCGTGTAGCTCAGACTGGTAACTTTAGTGATAAAGAATTGTCTTCCATTAAAAGTGAATTACATCACTTTGAATCGCGCCTTTTGAAATTACGCCACTTGCATGCTGAACATGCTTTGCAAAAGGAAAAATATAAAGATGAAAAACACAAAGACAAATCAAATCGATTTGAAGATATGGAAGATACTATCAAAAAGCAATCTCGCAAAGTTGAAAAAATACAAGAAAACATTGAAAAAACTATATTTAAACATACTGAACTTTGAATTCTTTAGTGTGTGTTTAAAACGTGCAGCTGAGCTGAAATGAGCCAAATTCGAATAAAATCTATAGTATTAAGTTTTGTAAAAATTTAAAGCATTTTGAAATCTATGAATAATATATGTTTACATAACCCTACTTAATTATTAAAAACGTCCTTAGTTGCAAATAAGGACTTGAAAATGAATTAATGTATAAAATAAAAAAAAAATACGCGACTAAAGGTTAAGGCCTATTTGTACACCAAATAGGGAAAAATCGGTATGTTGCTTTTTCCTGAACTAATCACTTGAAACAAAATTAAAACATTGTTTTATACTCAAAGAATATATCGTTCTGTGTCTGGCCTTTTTTTCGAAATTTCATCTCTACACTCCTTAAAGGGTAAAAACTTATACCGACATTTTGTAACTTTTAACCCATAAAAATGTAAAAATTATTCAAATTGCGTTCGACAGGCCTCAAAAAATATGAGAACAAATACATTTTTGAACTTAAAAGATTGATATATATTTTTTCGGTATTTAAGGAAGTTTTTGCAACTCATAAAGCAACAGAGATTGAAAAAGATTTATTGAAAAATCGGTTTTTTTTTTGTTGAACTAATTGTTTTTGATAAAAATTTTTGGTTTTCTATTCTGGCTTAAGTTCATTATATAATTTCTTTTTATTAGAAGAAATTACATAATATTGTCCGTTAATGTTAAAAGAAACTTATTCGAAAAAAGCTGGGGGCAAATTACGGCATTCGTTTTGAATTGAAATTCTACACGATCGATCGATCAGGGCACACTCAACCAGGTAATATTAAGAGCCCAGCTGATTAAAATCAATTTGACATTTTCACGTTATAAAAAATAAATTTTATATGAAGTTTTTAATTTTTCTGACATTCTACCGTTCAAACAAAAAGGAAATGCAGAGGGTAATTTTTTTGAATTCGCCATGGGTTAACCTTGTTGAATGTGCCTTGACCCTGCTGGAACACAAAAAACAAAATTTTGTACATGGCGGAACAGGGTACACGTATATCAGGTAGCCTTAGATAACCAGCTGAGTAACGGTATTTCGTTATATTAATGTCAAATTTTGTTTTTGTTTATGTATCTTTTTCTTTTTTACAAACAACAACTGTAGTATTCATGGTGGAATAAGAAGGTGGGAGCGTCCCTAAAACAACTTCCTGTAAAATTTCAGCATGTATTTTGTTGTTGCTAATTCCAGCTTGGTTGTCGAAATTGTAAGGAACACACATACCCACAGTATAACACAACCATTGTACAACATAAGCAAGTGTCCAAGCTAAGCTAGATAACATATGGCGGAAATAAAAGTCAGCTGATCAGTTGTTCCTACCTTGTTGAATATACCTTGTGTAGTATTGTAAGAAAAGCTCAAAAAGAAGAAGAAAGAATTTGTGAGTTTTTGTTATATGTATGTCTGACATTCTTATGACATTTTAGTTGTTTTCGTAGAATCGCTTCCACCTGATATGAGTGCAGCTTGATGGCGAAATAAGGTGACCTCGTCCCCACAACAACAACTTCCTGCAAAAATTTAGCATGTTTTTTGTTATTGCTAAATTCCAGATTAGCTGTCAAAAATGTTGCGATCACACATACACACAGTATGCACAACCATTATATAACATAAAAAAAATTTGCCAAGCTAAGTCCCGATTCGCACGATGCAAGTATTTAAGCTAAGCTGATTAGGTTATATAACGAATATAATATTAAAAAATTTGAAAAGCCGAAAGCTTTATATATATATAACAAATATAACAATTAACTGAAATAACCTCCTGATGATGCCACAAAACGGAGTGGCGAAATATTGAAAAAATTGTACAAAAAAATAAATATAAAAATAAACCTAAAGCTTAAATAAATAGACTAATTTGGTCAAAACACCTTATGTTTTTAATTTATAATGAGAAAGTAAAACCATGTTTACATTTACTTATAAGCAACACTGTATTAGATTATTACGCCATAACCATAGAAACCAATTGAATTTTGGTTTTTATAGAAACGGTTGTGGTTATGGCATTATGTTATCGCACGTATAATTAAAGCTTTAACTGATTTTCAGCCGCCCCGGACAATTTTTGCACGAGCCGGCGCCGCCGTGAAATTTAGTCGCCGGCGGTCTCTGCTGCTCAGTTGTTTTATAAATTTTAATAAATTGTAAATCCAAACCAGCACCAAAATTAAAAACAAGTTATTTTGTACAAACCCATTGTAAAACAGTTAACAGATGAAGATTTTTCTAAAAAACAAACAATATAGTAAGAACAGTCCTAAAAAAGGAAACTAGCAATGGGACGCTTTAAAATTTATGATGCCAAGAAATTGGTCAAGGCACTCAAGGATACTAACTATGCTAAATGCTTAATATGCGAACGGAAATTAAAAAATATAATGGGCAATATAAAAAGGCATTACCGACAAATGCATAAAACGTACATTAATCCAAATATCAATTTTAATGCAAAAAGGTGTAAAAAATCTTTATCAAGTTTAAAAGATAACAATTACAATGTGACAAAGACAGCGGTTAATATTGTAAAAAAAGAGAAAATTTCTAAAATTGAGAATAAGTCTGCTTTAAAAAATTCTGTATTTTATGACACCAATGTTTGTGAGTTTCAAAAAATAAACACATCAAATAATATAAATTATAATATTGGCTCACTAACTAAAGAACAAAAACCACTAAATGAAAATATTGAGAAAAAAATAACTCCAGATACAAAACTGGAATATTGCCACACAAATTTAAATTTCAAAAAAATTAAATTAAATATAGAAAAGCATAAAATTCAGACTGAATGTTATGTTAAAAATATAAATATATCTTCGCTGCAAACGTGTCATAAGGATGAGCTTGTAAAATGTTTAGTTAAATTTAATGTTTCATTAAATTTGCCGATAAAGAATTTAACGAATTGTAATTCTTTTGAAAAGGTATTGGAATCAGAAAAACAACTTCTTGAGTTGAACTACAGCCTAAAAAATATTGGCAATGACATGAACAGCATAGTTTTAAGGCTGCGCAATGAAATTGCTAAAATTGCAAGCAATAGATTAGTTTATCTTAAGCTTGATGTTGTAAATAGTAAGGAAGCCAACATAATGTTGATAAATATCCAATTTTTACAAGCCTTTAAAATCAAGATAATTACTTTAAGTGCTTTTGAATTTTTCAACAAACATGAAGCTGAAACTTTGAAAGAAGAAGTATTATTAGCTTTAGAAAAATATAAAATCGAAATAAAAAAAGTTTATTCCATAACGAAAGACTACATAACTTGGCAAAATTCAAGCGAAGGTGATACAGAAAATCTGCTTAAACAGGACGATTTTTGCAAAGCAAATACTTCAACTCAGCCTACGGATTTTTGTAAACATTTATGTGAACAATTTCCCGGTCATGCAATACATTTTGTTGCGTGTGATATAATAAAACTGTTAAATGAAAATATAAGTCAATGTCGTGATTCTGCCAAATGCTTACGTCTACAAATGAGTATCCTAAATATAAAACCTCTGCCTGAACTTGATAACACTAGTAGTTGGGTTTCCGTATACGATATGGCAAAATCTTTACTAAATGTACAGGAAAAAATAGAAAGTAATAGTGTACTGCTGGTGGAAGTTGATTGGAATTTTACAACAAAGTTTTTAGATGGATTTAATCCTATTGTAGATATGGCTTTACTGTTGCAGTCTGATCAACACTTTACAATGGGGGATCTCTACAGAGAATGGCTTTTATGTGAAACTGTATTAGAAGAGCTGTCAACTACAAACGAAATAGCTTTATATTTGTTAAACGCTTTACATCAACGCAAAACAATACTATTTGAAAATGCTGCATTCTTAGCTGCTATTTATTTGGATCCACGATACTGTTATTTGGGTTCAATGCATTTAAACAACAAGCATAAGCAAATGGCAACAGTAAGTATATAAGGTTGAATTTATACATATGTACAGTGCAAGCTCGGTATTCGCGACTACCCATTATCGCGACTGTCCGGTTATCGCGACGGCTTAATTTTTAACATTGTTGGTTCTATAATCGCGACAGTTTCAAAAAACGAGGTTCTATTATCGCGAATTTCATTTGTTTTATTAAAGGAAATCCCTGTTTTTTGGTATGGTAACCTTTTACAATAATTTTAGTCTTATATTTTGTCAGTTTATTCTTTCATTCGTTGTGTTAACATACATATCTATTAAAATGGGAAAAGTTCAGCTTTTTTTAAAGCCAACGATTTCTAAAAATTTAGAAAATGATAAACCGACAACAGCACTATATAAATTACGCGATTCAGCTGTTATTTTAAAAAATAATTTGCCAAAGAAGCAACTAAAAATCTCAAATTTTTAAAAAATATTTAAAATGTAAATATTTATGAACGTATGTCAATAAAAATAATTCTAATTTCAAAAATTGCACAAAATTATTCAATAAAATTTTGGGTTCTGTTATCGCGAAAATTCGATTTTCACGACAGGTCTGGTTTTTAATTAGTCCCGAATTCCGAACTTGCACTGTATATAATTCCGATATTAATAGGTTTGCTTTAATATCTTAACAAATTAAGTAATGCAGAAAACCTTTTGTTAACACCAATATTGTGTAGGTAATTAATAAATTTTAATTTTTCAGGCGCATTTGCTAAATATTTTTAATAAATTAAAAGAACTTGAAAAAAATATTTACCAACAATGTGATTTGAATCCACTCAATAACAGTCGCTATTTAAAACTGGAGAAAAAGTACGAAAAAGAAATGTCTGCAAACAGCGCAATTGAAACGAAGAATTCATGTTTATTAAGCGAAGTAAACTGCCTATGGGTCAAGGAAGCCCTAGATAAACTGCAATTTGGGGAAAGACTTTCTTTCGAAAAGAGTATATTAGATTATTGGAAAGCGGTTCAATACAAAAGTCCTATTTTAGCGAAAATAGCAGAAACAGCTTTGGCAGTACCTGCTACACAAACAACCATCAACAGAGCGTTGAACGTCTGGCCCGTGTTTTTATTACAGCATAAATTTCAACTTAAAAAGGATAATATAGAAAACATATTGTTAATGAACCTGAATCAGGAGTTAGTGGAAAGAATTTCGTTGGAGTCTTAAATTGTTTCAAAATACGCTTTAAAAAAGTATTATTTTTTTGATACTTTAAAACCTTAAGTGTTTTAATTACAATTCCGCATGTTTGTAATATTATTTATCGAAAATCAACCCATCAATAATACTGTAGTATTGCAAATATATTTTCATAGTATATATCCCTACAGATAAAGTAACTACACCATTTTTCATTGTAAATGGGAAAATTCCAATTGAAATTGAGAATTTCCATTTTAAACTAAGAAAATTCCAATTGAAATTGAGAGCTTCCATTTGAAATTGAGAAAATTCCAATTTAAATTGAGAATTTCCATTTGAAATTGAAAAAATTTCAATTGAAAATGAAAACTTTCTTTTGAAAATGCGAATTTTCATTTGTAATTGAGAAAATTCCAATTGAAAATGATAGTTTCCATTTGTAATTGAGAAATTCCAATTGAAAATGAGAATTTTAATTTGAAATTGGGAAAAATTTGCTAATTTTTATTTATTGTTGAACTAATTGTTTTAATACAAATTTTTGCTTTTAAGCTTGGTTTAAGTTCATATAATTTCTTTTTATTAAAAGAAATTATTTTCCGTAAATGTTGAAAGAAACTTTAATTTTTGAAAAAAGCAGATTTTTCTACCGATACTAGCCGAGTGGAATGCATTTTCGAAAGCAGCTACGCAATTTCATCATCAGTACTGCTGCTTTCGAAAATGCATTACACTCGGCTAGTATCGGTGGAAAAATCAGCTTTTTTCAAAAATTAAAGTTTCTTTCAACATTAACGGAAAATAATAATTTCTTCTAATAAAAAGAAATTATATAAACTTAAGCCAAACTTAAAAGCAAAAATTTGTATTGGGAAAAATTCTAATTGAAAATGAGAATTTCCATTTGAAATTGAGAAATTTTAATTGAAAATGAGAATTTTTTGAAATTGAGAATATTTCAAATGAAAATAAAAATTTCCATTTGTAATGGGAAATTCCAATTGAAAAGAAGAATTTCATTTGAAACTGGGAAAATTTTAATTGAAAATGAGAGTTTCAATTTGTAATTGAAAAATACCAATTGAAAATAAGAATTCATATTTGAAATTGCAAAAATTACAATGAAAATTCCGTTTGAAATTGAAAATATCAAATTGAAATTGAGAAAATTCCAATTGAAATTAAAAATTTCCAACTAAAATTGAGAAAATTCCAACTGAAATTGAGAAATTCCATTTGAAATTTAAAAAAAACCAACTGTAATTGAGAAATTTTCAAATAAATGTGAGAAATTGCAAAACAAAAAAAAATTGATAAAATATAAACACATGTATAATGTATTTGAGTAATTATTACAAGCGATAAATTAAACACATTACATAAGACCATAATACATAAGGAAGTAAACACAAAGTTAACACGAAGGTGAAAAGAAACAAAATCACACTGTTTATTAGCCAACAGGAATGTCATCAAGATTTAAAGCAGACTGGCATAATGTTGCAGTGTTTTGAAAAGCCATACTGCAATCCCCAGCTGTTATTGATAATTTAGATTCATTGACGATTTGTTCCAAAAGGGCAAGCCTTTGTTCTCCCACATTTGGAGGACTTACATTTAGTACGATCATCTTTGCCTTGACAACACTTTTGATTTTCGACCAAACTATTTCGACAGAAGTAAGCATTGGTGAATATGGACTTAACCGTTAAAGCTGGAGAATTGTCAAAAATATGCTGTCGGTGACAGTGGCAGGAAATGAACCCTTACGAGTTCCATTAGAATTATCCCTAATGTTTAGCCCGCGGGTTGAATGAAGTGACTGGACTGCGCAGAGTCCAACACGAGACCAATCGTGTTTTCTACGACAGAACAAGTTGAAATTGGTTTCGTCTATCCACACAACCTGCGTTTCAGCTCTTACCAGTTCTTTGATTTTGCGCACATGTTCTGTACGCTATTCTTTTTGTGTTCATTTTGTTGGTTGCTTATGAACAGCTTTCATATAATACATCTTTCCGTGAAGAGTATTTCACAGTTGTAATCGTAATCTGTTTTTTGAGCTGGGCATTTATTTTCTCGCGAATTTCACGAAGGGTAATTTCTGGATTTTCTTCAACCCAAGCTTAAGTAATATTTACTTCCTCGCTACTTAAGAACGATACGTGTCGGTGTAAAGCTTCTATCTCATTCGTACATGGGGTTCCGATCCTACGTTAAGTGGTATTCATTATTATTAGTAAAAATATTATTCGCATTGTATGTTCATTTACTTATATGTATGTTGTTACTGCTGCAAGTTGTTTTAAAGTTGACCTATTTCATTTCTGCGTAAAGGGCACACTAACGCTTCATATTTGCACATGAGTTTTCGGTGCAGATAGTTTGAAATTAATGGTTAAAAAAAAAACAATTCTTAATAATCGGTTTCAGTACAATATCGTTAACAAAACGCCGACTACAAGAAAATCGATTTTTTTACTATATTGAAGTCGATTTACTAGTTTCTAGTATTTACATGTATGCAATCGATTATAAATTCAAAAACAACGGCAGAACTGTTTTACCAACTACGCAACAGTACTATCACAATAAGGAAAATTTAAAGCAACAGAGCTGTTTATAATAGTCTGCCTAACGCCGAGCATATATATATTGCCACCGTCATGCAAAAATCGTTTAAGAATTTGCTACCAGGGAACCAAGGCAAATGTATCAGGTGGGATCGGTTCCCCAAAAAAAAATTTTTTTATATTGGGGCTTAATCGTCGCATTCAGTCCGAATCGAAATTTAAAATTGAATTACTTATTATGTGAACAGCATTGAAAACTCGATCGATCGAGCAACTTTCGAATCGAAATAAATGCGACGATTTGGCTCCCGAATTTATACTAAGAGCGATTACTGCTTCCAAAAAATTGATTTTACTTAAAAAATTTCGATATACCTGAAATGTTTAACATGTGTGCTATAAAAAAAAATAGTTAAAACTATATAAACTGAAATATTTATGCGTTAAAATGCAGCGTTAGTGTATTGTCTAAAAAATTTCAATATTTGCAACAAGTTAATTAAGGATCTAATTTCGTAAAACACAACGCATAATAAGAACAACAACAATTGTGTGGAAAAAAATTAAATTTAAAAAACTTTTTCATTCATATTGCTTTTGTTGTAGTTTTCGTTGGCTCAGTTGTCAAAAAAGATATGTAAAAGTAAACAACTTTGACTACCCAGCCTCTATATATGCATGAAAAAAGTAAATCAGCTGTGCTTGTAACACCACCTGGTACACATAATTTCACCATGGTTGGAATAACATGATTTTTGGCCGCCGCCGCCGCCGATTATTTTGCATCGGCTGAGTTCTCTGTTTGCTACGTTGAAAATGTGAAAAATAAGATTTCCTACATTTTTGCACAAATAATTTAACAAATAGCCTAAAATTTATTTTAGCAAAAGCAAAATTCAATTATTTAAAGTAAGTTTTGATATTTAGAATAAAATTCACAGTGCGATTTATATGAAAAGAGAGATTTAATAAAGAAGAAAATTAGTTGTGTATGAGGCAGCACCCCTGCGTCAGCAGAGCGTCTTGGTTTAGCCTATATTTTTAAATACACACTATTGTTTCTGTTTTTACATACAAACGTGGTGATAGAATAGCATCAGTTCTTAGTCACCGCCCTAGGCAGCGATGGTTTTTGTGTTTTGGTTTATTTGTTTGTGTTTTTCATATTAGAATAAAATTTTTAAAATTCTATATCGACTTAATCCATATTTTTTTCTGGCTTGTTTTCTTTTAACAGTTCCCATAGTTAAAAATATAAATTAAACTTCCCTTCTGATAGTGTTATGGTCATGGGTGAGAATATAATGGACGAATTAGCATCACTAATACGCACGGAAATTCCTGATGGTCGTCAAAGTCTACGTGACAGTTATACCAACCTGGAAAGGGTGGCTGACTATTGTGAGGATACCTACTATAGAGCTGACAATAAGAAAGCCGCTTTGGAAGCTACCAAAAATTATACAACACAATCGTTGGCAAGCGTTGCTTATCAAATAAACACTTTGGCCTATAGTTACATGCAGCTTTTGGAATTGCAGGCACAACAGCTTAGTGAAATGGAGTCACAAATGAATCATATCGCCCAAACGGTTCAGATACATAAAGAAAAAGTAGCACGAAGGTAAGTTTAAAAAAATTTTAAAAAATCCTACCAGATACGTATCAATATCGTGAACTACTTTGTGCCACTTTGTTGTACCATGTTGATTTTATATACGAAAAAGACTTCTCTGCCTTTTGAATCCGTTAATTTTTATTTAAACTGCCAGAATATTACTTCACCTTCTCAAAATAATACACAAATGCATATCTCTATGCCACCAACTATTATACTGAATACAAATATAATCGATCAATTTTTTCAAAGTCCCATAAAAGTGTGGGGTAGGGTATAATATGGTCGGGTTTAACCGACTATAAGTAGGTAGGTAGGTTGCAGCATCTCGTAGAGGTCTCAGCCGATAGGTGCTCCACGAAGATTTTGGCAAAGTGACGGCGCCGTCTCCTGACAAGTGCCGGGCATTGGCAGAAATGGTGTTCCATCGTCTCAATCTCATCTGCATCCTCGCATAAGCGGCAGTATTCAACCATGTCCAACCTTTACTTAGCCATTGATCTGATGTTGCAGTGACCGGTGAGAATACCTGTAGCCGCGTTATAGCAAATATCTCCACTTGGAATACACTGCAGTGGTCTCTTAGTCTCAATGACTGCGATTTCAAGTGATTCACTGAAGATACCTGCTCCAGTCCCAGTGTCCGTCTTAGACCCATCGGTATACAGGGCCGTTCCCTCAAGCGGAAAGTGGCCATTCACCCAAGCCGATCTGTTTGGGATAAGCATCCGCACGCTCGGTGTGAAGTCCAGGTATGGTAAGAAAATACTCAGACTCACTGGCTATAGTCCGCAGCTGTTCGACCCTTCCCAATTCCGTCAACATGCTGGCATGTCCCGAACGAAAATCGAGCCATGTACCTGTCTCCCAGAGTTTCAAAGCACTACTGGCTGCAAAGTTCCTAACATAAAGGTCGAGAGGGAAAAGTTTCAGAGTCGTATCGAGGGCAGCTTGTGAAGTACTCTCGAGAGCTTCGGTAATATAAACCGAGGCATTCCTCTGAACCTTATTCAAAACCCTACGGTTGTAGCCCCTTGAGACAGCGTCCTGCCGAACCAAGCAACACGTAGGTAGTTATAGGACGGTCTATGGCCTCGTATATTAAGTGGGAAAAGCTAGGCCTTAATCCCCAACTCCTCCCGAACGAGCTCCTGCAGGCGTAGAAAGCACTCAGCCCTTCACCCTTCCCCCGATGTTCCTTTTCCAGTTAAGTCTACGGTCCAATACAACACCAAGGTATTTAGCCGCCAAAGAGAGCATACATATTGTTGTAAAATAACCATAATACACGCATTATAAAATTACTATACCCAACTGCCTGTAACTATAATTATTACAAGGATAGTTGACAAATATTTTTAAATTTTATTTTCTTGCGTCTTGTTTTCTGCACCTCTAAACGAGCAGAATACGTGTTTTGACAAAAGTCAAACTCTGTATATAAAAACCCAGCATAAAAATATCGGATATTTTAACTTGGAGTTTGGCATTCGTTAAGACATAAGTTTGTGTTCTTTGGATGTGCAGTAGCCACTGTTATTGTGTTTATTTCCTTAGTTAAGAAATAACGATAACTTCATTCGTTAAGCAACCCTTTTTGAATTCCATAGTTTCCTACTTTTTATATGTATATTTACAACTTTTTTTGCTCTTTTTTTATATATCAGGGAAATTGGTGTTCTAACAGCTAACAAAGTAAGCACACGTCAATTTAAGATTGTCGCACCTATCAATCCCGAAAAGCCCATTAAATATGTGCGCAAGAATATCGATTATTCGATTTTAGATGACATAGGGCACAGCGTAAATACCAATCAAATGAATCGCAATCCCAAGCAGCAGCACCGTGGCTCATCACATGGATCGGTTCAGTCTTTGGCACAACCTTCGATAGTGGGACCACCACCCACTACAAAACCACCCACACCGCCGCAAATGTCGCGTGGTGGCAATACTGGCACTCTGGGCAAGTCTGTAAGCAATACCGGAACTTTGGGTAAAAGTTCCCGTGAATATCGTACACCACCAGTGGTCAACCCACCACAAGTACCTTCACACTATGCTCCCAACTATCCAATTGGTCATCCCAAGCGTTTATCATCGGCCTCTTCGAGTACTACTGCAACTGGAGTAAGTAGTACCGGGCTAGTAGGAAGTTCTATTAATAATGAACGTGCTGCTGGCTACAGTGCTCTTCCAATGCCGCCAAGTCAACAAATAGCAACACATGTTAATTTGCCATCAGCTGGTATGATGCAGTCCTTGCCACCACCACCACCTACTACATACGACGATCGCAACAGTATGCCACGTAAGTTAGACAATATTAAAGACTCATTTAAATAAGCCTTTTTAATTTACAGAGACATTGTTTTATTGTATAGTGTCTCCAAAATTTGCCACCTAGCTTTAAAAAACTGAAAAATTAACTTTTTAGACAAAAAAGGGAATTTTTAAAAATGAAAAATAATAAAAAGTGTTTATTCGGGGGAAAACGTTCTAATACGAAATAAAATATAATTTCCAATTTTTTGAGGGAAATACATATTGCAAAAATTACTTATAAATATGTGATTAATGTAAATTGAGTTTCACATAATCTGGTTGATATTTTTATTTAAATTGTTATGTTTGCAGCACCACCTTCTCCATTGACAGTTTCGCAACATGAGATCACCGAACAAAGCCACATCGGCATGCATACTTTGGGGCGCAATCACAATAGGTAAGTGACTTAACTTTATTATCTTTTTGATATGTGCTTAATACTTAATTGTCTGATTTTTTTTATTTACAATTCTGCAGGAATGGAAACAGGTAATTTAATAATTTTAACTATTTTAAATGGTTCTTTGAAATAACTTTAAAAAAATTACTCCTTGCGGTAAAAAATGTGATTGGAGGTTTTTTTTTATAATAAAATAAGTTCCGATAATTGCAAATATGTTAACTAAAAAGAAATCTTTTCTTGTAGCCGAAATCATTTTAGCTTGAACTTTGCTAGAACCGGTTCACAATCGCCACCCTTGCCGCCGCCACCACCGCCAGAAGAAGAGCACCATGATTTTGGACGACCACGAAATTCCACTGGCCAGGGACAATTGGCACCAATAGTGCCCGATGATCAAAATTTACCTGGCTGGGTGCCCAAAAACTACATAGAAAAAGGTAAACAAACAATTTTATTGGTTTATTATAAAATTATTTTTTTTCCTTTTAGTTGTGGCAATTTACGATTACTATGCTGATAAAGATGATGAACTTAGTTTTCAGGAGAGTTCAGTATTATATGTTCTAAAAAAGAACGATGATGGATGGTGGGAGGGTGTAATGGATGGTGTAACTGGTTTATTTCCTGGCAATTATGTGGAACCTTGTGTTTAAAAAGCAACAACTTTCAATAAAAATTTAAAAAAATCAAAAATGCATTAATAGAAAGAAAATATTAATAATAACAACAACCACAATAATTATATAAAGGAGTAAATCAAGAAAAACACAATTTATACACTACAAAGAAATTTATATTTGTAAATCAAGCAAGCGGATTTCTTTCTAAATATTTTATAAAATACAATATGGTAATTAATCTTAATAATATAAATAGTATTTTTTTTTTTTGTTTGTAATAATATTTATTATTAAGCTTCAATTATTGTAACCAAGCCCAGAGGGCCATTTATGGCTAAGCAAAAAACTACTTCAAAATAATACAATATAAGGAAAAAATAAATTAATATAAAGAAACAATGATTAATAACTAAAAAAATATATAAAAAAACAATAATTAAATAATTATTATAACAAATGATGTAACAAATAAATCTATAACTAAGCATAGTTTTTTTGTATCCTGATTTTACTTTGAGCAGTAGGTAATGCAAAAGTTGCAAATGAAAATAAACAAAACATTATTGAGAGAAGAATAAAAAGAAAGGTGATTACAAGTTATACAGGTAAACAAAGTCTACCAGGTTCCGCCGAAAGACTCGTGGCGAGACAGAAAAACATTTCAGTTCTCTAGGCAGGGAGTTCCATAATCTCGATAACCTTACCTTAAACGACCTCTCAAACATTGAAGTATGAAAAATAGGAAGCGTCAATTGAGGGTTTCTATTAGAATAGCCAAAATGAAAATTATTAATTAAATAATCGGGAAAACCATTTAATTCTACCTTGTAAAAAAACAACAAAACCCTAGTTGCAACATAGTTTTCAAAGGAACACCCAAGAAATCTAACTACATACGTGTTCAAATGCTGACGAGGTTTTAAACTATAAACAAATCTGACAATTCTGTTAAAAATCTTTTTAAACTTAGAAAGTTCACGACCCGTTGTACCAGAAAAAACTTCTACACCATACAAAATATGGGGCATTAACAATGCTGTGGCCAAACGTATCCTAACAAAAAGGGGAAGATGTGCGTCAAGAGAATATAATCTCCTTAACAAAAACGATATTTTTGAAGAGATGCCATTGATATGAGATTGAAAGTTTAAACGATCATCAATTATAACCCCCAAGCATTTTAACCTATCTACAAACTCAACGCGTGTTCCATTTAAAAGAATTTCCATATCACCAATACGACCACCAAAACCCATTAAGCTGGTCTTTGTTAAATTAACTGTAAATCCATTTACAGAGCACCAAGACAAAACTCTATTAACCAGATTCTGAACCACCTCCTTTAAATCCTCAACAGACTGTGACGCTGAATAACAGACAAACTGAACATCATCTGCATAAACGAAAGGGTTACATGACAAACCATCCGCTACTCCTAGAAGGTCATTTAGGTATAACATGAAAAGAAGTGGACCAATTACGGATCCCTGAGGAACGCCACTAATTATAGGAAGAACAGAGGAAGCTGAGTCACTAATGGAGACATACTGGCTCCTACCAGATAAGTAAGAAGAAACTAGTCTGCACGCCGCTGACGAAGCAAAAAAATTTTGATGCAATTTCTCGATTAGCCTAGAATGTATAAGCCTATCAAAGGCCTTTGATAAGTCAAGCGACACCAGAACTGTGTTCCTCCCATTATCAACCAATTCCCGAATTGAATCCGTCATACTTATAAGAAGGCCACTAGAACTATAGCCATGCCGAAAGCCTGACTGAGATGAATGTATAAGTGAATTACCATCAAGGTAAGAGGATATTTGATCCTTCATAATATGCTCCACTATCTTAGAAATAATCGGAAGAACAGAGATAGGTCGTAGATTGTCTAAAGCGTTGGATTCACCACTTTTACGTAACGGAACCACACGTGCCCTTTTCCATTCCACAGGATAATCAGAAGTCATAAAGATGGTATTTATTAAATGAAGTAAATGCGAGGCAATATAAGGAAATATTATTTTTAAAAACTTCATAGATAGTTTGTCATGGCCTGCTGCATTCGACTTTATTTTACTGCAAGCAACATACAATTCCTCATTATCAACACAGCGAAAAGAGAAATCACCTCCAAAGCTTTCACTTAACCAATAATTTGAAGTAGATGTATCATTTTGGCATGATACAAAATACTCATTAACCTCATCAGGATTTACAAAGGAAACACCATCACCAACATCCAAGCAACCATTAGTCCTTAAATAGTTCCACATTTGCTTTGGAGAAAAATTACGAAACTTTGTCGAATAGGCACGCGCCTTTGCAGCTCTGATTATTCTCTTTGCACGATTTCTGTGCTCGCAATAAATTGACCAGTTAGGGGGGGTTTGATTCCGTAAGTAACATCTGTAGGCAATGTTTCGCAAAGAGATGTGATACTGAATATTACGCGAGTTGAACCAGTCCTCCAGTTGAGGCGATATCCTACGACGTACAATTGGCACCATGGCATGTAAGACGCCAACATTCGTCATCAAAGTCGACAGTTGAGTATTAACATCACTAGTCAAATACATTTCACCAAAGTCCAATGAATTGAAAGTTCGTTCAAAAACCTCCATATTCATTGCATTATAATCTGTATAAGATACATATTGCGGAACACGGCTAATCTGTAGGTCAATAGAAATAAAAATAAAAGAGTGGTGTGAAATACCCGGGCATTGCATCTGCCCAGATGAGCTTACAGTTAAAGATGAGGTCAGTAGGAAATAATCAATTAGGGAGGTGGAACCACTATTAACATCAAAATGTGTCGGAATTGCATTATGGTGGCAGTTTAAACACAAACTGGTACAGACCTGCCGGACAATACTTGATTTTCTAGAACAAAACATGTTCATATTAAAATCCCCCATAATACAAACATTAGAGTATCTTACAATAATATCACCGATATTAGCTTCAAAAATATCCAACTCACCCTTAGGTAAATAAACCACCCCAACTAAGACTATGACACCGTTAAAACATACCTCAGCAAATATAGACTCAAAACTACCATACATATTCGATCTAAAGATCACTTTATACCTTATACCTTTCGAAATAAGTAAAGCAACTCCCCCGCCTCTCACCGGTCTCGGTCTATCACTTCTACAAATAGTATAACCAGGAATATTAACTGCTCCAGACAAAATATCAGGTTTCAGCCATGTTTCACATAACCCCACAATGTCAAGAATATTTCCATTCAAAACATTTTTGATTTCATCCAACTTAAATGAGGAGGAAGCAGTACTAAAACTTTGGATATTGTAATGACCAATCTTTAAATGACTCTCAACGCCTAAGAAGTTACTACGTAGCACTGAGTTACTACTGCATATTGGACCCAAATTAATGGAAGAGCTCATAGTAAAAAAAGGAAAATAAAAAAATAAAAAATTTAACAAAATAAATAAGTAATAAAGAAAATAATAAATAAAACAAAAAAATATTTTAGTAATAATAATAACAAATATACAGCCAAGAGGCAGCACTAATTCTCAAAAGTAAGCGTTATTTATATAAAATTCAAAAATAATACCGGATAGGATAACTCTTAAAAGCTTAAGTATTTTTCTTTTCCTTTCTTTTTGTCTTATTTCCCTTTTGAGATTAGTTAAGAAAATTCATAAATTAAAAAATTACATAAATTAAAAATACAAATTGTACACACAAACATAAATGTTAATGCACCTGAATGGACACACATGCTAAAGGTGAAGCAACACACCAGGCAAACTCGTTAGAACAGATGATAATTTATTTCTAATAAGTTCAGCCCGCCTATCAATACACCATGTTCACACGGGTACATTTACATTTATGCATGCGTACAATCATACATACACACATATATACAAACACGATGTACTATATACATATATTAAGTATTAGTTGTAGGGGAAAAGGTTCCATTATCACCTTCGCCTCCATCACAAAAATTTAAACATTGCTCGTACGTAAATGTTTTCTCTACATTATTCGGCATTTTAACTTTAACTTTAGGAACATCGTAGTTGAGGAATGAATATTTCAAAATTTTGCTGGACTTCTTTAAATTCCGACAGACGGACAATAGTTTTTTAGCAGCTTCAGTAAAATGATCGTTCAGAAATACAGTTGAGTTTATCGTACCACCAATAATACCATTCAGTCTTAAGTTTCGCTTTTTCTGATAAGTTATCATTAACGCATCACGAGTTTGGATTGAATTAAATTTAACTAAAACTTTTTTCCCACCAGCAATGTATGTACAATGTTGAATGTCAGTGTACGAAACCGCAACATTAAGCAAAGAACATATTTGTATTATTGGCTTTCTTAAGTCTTTAATCCCCTTTGGCAATCCAGAAATAACGATATTCGATCGGTTTAAGCGCCGTTGCAGGATATTGTTCTGCATTTCCAAACACGACAATCTTTTGTTTGCGGCAGTATCAACCACATTAATAAGATCAAAACAGCTTTTAATATCAGAGTTTATTTGATTTGCAAAGCCACTCCCCAAAAAGCAACTATTCATTGAATCACTACTAAATTTCTCCTTTAATATATTCATTTGGCTTTCAAATTGTTCATCCAGCATACGCTTAGCATCAATTAACTTTTGCTCAATCTTTTTCTCTAAAGAGTCCATTAAAGCCGAGAACCCTTTTCTAAGCTCCTCTTGTACATTACAGTACTTTGGCAATCTTGAACAGTGATCACAAACATACTTCAAGCTCCGATTTTTCGCAAGAAACTCATACTGCTCTAAAGAAACTTTGCCACAGGTTATGTGAAAATAGTTTTCACAGTAAGAGCATTCAACACTCCTATTTGTTTTTGTTACATTTTTACTACATAAAGGGCATTTATATACAACCTTAGACATAATTAAGCAAGTCACCAGTTCCTTCCTTCACAGAAACAAATACTTCAACAACCAATGGTTATTCTCGTACTGCAGGTCAGTTCGGCCACAGAGTAAGCAGAAACAAGTTGGCCACAGAAGATTAACAAACGTGTATTTATTTCGAGGAGCAACAGAAAAAAAGGTTTTTATTTTTTCTTTCTTTCTTATAAACACTCCAAAAAACTACTTTTAATTATAATTTTATATATTTTTTAATTTTATTTTCTTAACAATGAAAAAAAGCGCGTTAGTTCATAGCAGTGCTGCCAGACGAACGTTCATAAACGTTCATAAACTTTATAGGCCTTTTTTTATAATAACATGAATATAATAAGAATACTGCTATTAAGTATAAAAAAGTAACAATAAAATTAAGCTCGAACATTTATCCACATAACTAAAAATTAAACAAAAATTAAATACATTTTTAAACATGTGAGGTTTTTATAAGAACATTTTGTTCCACGTTAAATCTTATTGATTTTTTGTACAAAAATAAAAACAATAACTCTCTTCCCATAGCTAATTCAATATGTTTATTCAACACCTCCAAATCCATTAATCATTAATAAATTCAAATGTCAAAACAAATAAAATATAATTAAAGATCCATATGGAAACATTTAATAGATTTAATAAAAAAACAGAAAACTGTTAAATTTATAACAATAATTAAACTATTTTTTACTTTTAATATAAAAATATTCCTTTTACTATGATTTTGTCTACGAACAAATTTTTTGTGGAGATTCTGGAAACTTAAATAGCTTCTTCAGAAGTCATTGTAAGGCAGTTTCAATCTACTGGCATGGATGCCAGGTCAACAGTGAATAGTTAGTTCGTATAAGCGAATATGAAAGAAAAGAATATAAATCGTGGTTTCGCTAAAATTAAAAAAAAAAAATCCTGAGGCATGAATTTGTCTCATCAAGACATAAACATATGAATAATTTTTATAAAAAAAAAAATTAAATGATGCTACATAGTAAACAAAATTTGATTTATGTATCAATTTTTACTTGTACATTTGCAGGTAATAAACAAGTTTAAAATTCTGTCTTCAATCAAGATTTTCAAGATTTATATAATTTATCAAGTTACCAAAGTTCAATTATTCTTCAAATACACATTTGCATTCTACATATAGCAAGATTAAACAACAAAGTAATACCTTAACTGGTTGATTATCAGATTTCAGTAAGTGTTTTTTTATTTTTTTTATATTTTTTTTATTATAATCTTCACATAAGTGATAAAAATATAATATAAGAAATGACATTTCGTTTGCAACCCAATTAAGTATAAGTGGCGAGTTGGACTCGCCACTACCCTTTGTAACCTAACCTAACCTAAGTATATATTTTCTTGGTCCTTATAGATAGGGAAGTCGATTTAGCAAAGTCCGCCTACCCGTCTGTGCGTGCTATGGTTGAAATCAACTTTTTGAAGCTCCCCGATGTCGCTATTTAAATCCAGAAAATTCATCCGATAACTGGCCGAGATATAATCCAAAACCCAGGACTACATCTGAAATTTGTACATAAAAACCTCTTTAACTGCCCCGGACTTGCCCCTACACGGGTGCAATATAAGACTGATTTCTATTAATTTTTTTTTGCACGAACGTTTTTTGGAACATCCTACCTCCGCCCCCTAACGATGGCAATACAAAGTTAAATTTTTTTTAAATCGCTCCTACAGGTTCCAGGGTGCTCCTATAAAGATCAAATGTAAGACCGACCCCAATTAATTTTTCCTCCCAAACATTTCTGTGAAACACTCCTATCTCCAGCCCCTAACAGGGCTGCCATACAAAATTTAAAAAAATCATGGAGTCGCCCCTAGAGGAATAAAATGTATTACCGATTCCCATTAGCTTTCCCCTCTCTAACATATTCCTAGAACATACTTATTTACAAAAATGATGTAAAAACGCCCATAACTTCTGCCTTAAAAAATAAAGTGTAAGACCGGCCCCCACTAGTTTCCACTTCTAAACATATTCCTTAAACATACATACCTACCCCCTATATCCATCGCGTTAGAGGGCTCCCATACAAAGTTTGGGAAATTGTAATAAATCTCCCACCCCCCCCTACAGCTACCGGGGTGCCCGTGAATATTTCAAATGTTAGCCTAATCCCAACTCATTTTTCCTGGAAAACATTTTCCTGGAACATACTCCCTATTTCCACGCCATAAGGGGGTCGCCATACAAAAATTTAAAAAACTAGGAAAAAAACCCCAACAACGTTCCCGTAGTCACCCTAATAGGGTAAAAAAATAAAACACCGACCCCTATTTGAAAACTAGAAATTTTTCATAAATAAAAAAATAGGTTTAAAATAAAAAACGAGTTTTAGAAAGGCCAATGTGAAGGATATATACGATTCGGCACAGCGATCTTGTTTATTATTTAGTTTAATTTAAAACTTTAAGGACCAACTAAGGAAAGCTACCAATTAACTTCTTTACAAAGATGCGTTATTTTAAATTATTAAATTAATACTAAAGGTTGCCGATTTGACCGTAATTTTTTGCACGTTCATACATGAGATACTTACCTTTTTGGATAGGAACAAGGAAAGTGAAATCCCTCCTGCAATGGCAAAAATTGCATGAAATTTATAATAAGCTGTATCTCGCAAGCTGTGTCAGCTATTGATTTCAGACCTGCTACAAAGTAGTTCCAGTACACTGTATACGTTTTCAAAAAAATAAGTTAAATAAGAGCAAAGGGACACAAAGCACAAATTTATAAAGGGTATACATACATATGTATACATGCAAGGTGGGCCAATGAAATCACCCTATTGGAAGATGCTCTTATTTTTGCAAATGGCGGCCAATGTCAAATCTGTTTTGACATTCGTGAACTAGACAGATGTAGAATACAAGTGAACAAGCCATGGAGCAATACACTCCCCAAGAACGCGGAACAATCGTGTCTAATTTTTTGCGTGACAATTCGTCTGTGGTGTTGGCCCAGCGCAAATTTCGTCGCCGATTCCCTGATCGACCGGCACCGACTGCGCAAACACTGCGCCGTTTGGCCACCAACCTTGAAGAGTATTGGACCACACGAGACGCTGCCAAGAGTGGCCGGCCCCGAAGCGCCCATTCTGCCGAGAATATCGCTGCAGGTGGCGAGAATGTCGAGCTGTCGCCAGAAACATCGACCAGACGCCGTGCTTCGCAATTAGCTACCAGTCGGTCGTCCCAAATGCGATTTTTGGTCAAAGACCTGCGCATTTCCTCATACAAAGCCCAGTCCGTGCATCAGCTGCTGCCTGTCGACCGCAAAACGCGTGTAACCTACGTCCAAGCCATCCTCAATCTCGAGGCCGAAGTGTACGATTTTTTGACCAATATCATTATAAGCGATGAGGCTCATTTCCACCTTAGCGGGTACGTGAGCAAGCAAAACTATCTATTGGGGCACCGAAAATCCACGAGTGATGAACGAGGAGCCGTTACACCCGTTTAAAGTGACTGCATGATGCGATGTTCACGCTGGAGAAGTCATCGGGCCATTTTTTTTAAGACACCGCTGGTCAAACGACAACAGTGGACGGTCCGCGCTATAGGGCCGTGCTATCCGAGTTTTCTCTGCTGCAATTGAATGAATTTGAACTGGAGGATATGTGGCTCCAACAGGACGGAGCAAGGGCACATAAAGCTCAAGCCACAACCGATATTCTGAAGGTGGCGTTCCCGGGTCGCCTCAGCTCTCGTTTCTGCGATTACCATTGGCCGGCAAAATCGCCAGATTAAACAGTTCCAGACTTTTTTTGTCGGTTCTTTGAAGTCCCATGTTTACGTGAATAAGCCGAGACCCTGAAAGCCCTCGAGGACAACATTCGACACGAGTGCGAGAATCTGTCGCCCGAAGTGAGGAAAAATGCCGTAAAACGAACCCGTATAGCAATCAATTGTGACGGCGCCAGTTTGGCCGATATCATCTTCTCGACTTAACTAATAAAATTCTTAAGGTTCAAATAAACACAATCAAAAAACCGAATCGAAGTTTTTCATTCAGAAGAAAAAAAAAGGAACCAAACAACATTGGATGACTTCTTTTTGCACACCTTGTATATATATAAACAGAGCTCCTGCTTTGTTTTTTTTTTTTCTTAAAGCGTTTGCTCTGTTAGAATAATTTGTAATGTATTCCGAAAAAACATATTTTAATATCCTTCCAGCAAATACTCTCCAATTGATTTTGTAGAAACGTTCTTTTTTCAAAGCAAAGTGTTTAAGAAAGACATACGGACTCGTTTCAAATTTTTTAAATTTTATTGTGCGTTAAGATTTATTTATTTTATTTTTTAAATGTATGCAGGTATGAAGTATGTACAATGTTTAAAACAACAAGCCAATAATAAAATTTATTTTGAATGTTCCCTGAGCTGCAGTGCGACCCTTTTTCTCCTTAAATCTAGTTAGCGAAAGGTTAAAAAATTTGTCGTGGTAAATGTGCTATTTATTTATTAAACCTCATGACTCTTCTTGATGTTGGAGGCCCCGCATTAACTGCAGCCGGTAACTTAGGTAGTCGAGGATGTACTGCAGGCCCCATATGACGATCAGGATTATCTTGTTTTACGATTTCGGCTATAGGTTGACCATTTTCTATGGGTGGCAAAGGGGAAGAGGGTGACCATTCTGAACTTGAGCTGGAGCAGGGAGAATCGGATCTATAGAAAAAAATTGATATTTGTTTGTTTAAGATATTTGTAGTAATATATTTTACCCTGCAGTATAAATGGGAGGTAGTTTGCGCTCATACGCTGCTGTAGCTGTAACAGTGCCAGCATGTATTTCTTGTTGATAAAGACCATACAGTTCGCGTAATTCATCCGGCAGTTCAACATTTCCCTCTTCAATTAAGCGTCTTTGGGAACTAATAATGTCTGCAATTTAGAAGCTGCTTTAGAAATGTTCTTAAAAGTTTTATAATAAATAAAATTTTGCGGGCTTAATTTGACTCGATCCGAGTTGAAAAGGCTTTCGAAAGAAATTTCTAATTTGTAATATCTAATATGTTCTAAACATCCGCAGAGTTGTATTAAAGAATCAATTTTCAAACTTTTAAAAATTAATTCTGAAAAGTTTTTGTTTAATTAGAGAAACATAAAAACCCCCCTGACTTTTACCTTCGCATAACCTCCTTTGTCTTTCCGCCCTTAAAAGTTGTAAATCTCTTCTACGTAATTCTGCTTGTCTTGCTAATCTTTCGGCCTGCAAGGAAACTTTATCCGCTTCTAATTCATGTACTCTACATAGTAAAGCCAAAAGTTCTCGTTCGTCATCACTACTTATACGTTCAGGTAGCTCCTGTTAAACATTTTTAAATGCGTTCAAATTATTTTAAATGTGTACAAATTATACAACATTCACTTACATCTTCCAGCTGTACACCCTTTTGACGACATAATTCCAACTCCTGCTCTGTTCTTTCTCTAATTTCCTTATATCTTCTTGTTTCTTTTTCAATGGCAGCCAATTCGCCCCAAGCGTTTTTCAAAGCAATTGTTCCTTCCGAGTCAATGTCTTAAAAGAAATTGTCATAACAATAACTTTTTGTTTATCACAACAAATCAACTTACCATCTTCAGCTGGTGTATCATACAGTTTACCCATACGTCCCTGCCAGTGTGATATAATCATATGCTGGCGCTCAGCATCCAATTCCAAACCTAACAAATGGCTTTCAGATTCTAAAAGCTTACGCCGCAATTTCATTTGTTGCTTGAAAGTCAAAACTATTTGTTCGCGCAAATATCTAAGCTCAGATTTACGTTTCTCATCATGTTCAGAGCTTTGTGCACCCTCTTCTGGGGCTGTTGCTGCATTGGCGGCCACTGCAGCGCTTCTAGGACGATCGATTTTACTGCGTAAACGTGATACTTCTTCCCTTAGTTCAGACACCAAGTGCTGATAATGTTTGGTGGGAAAATTTTGAATTTCATCAACATATACGGAATTTTGTAAACGCGTTGTTATGCTATTGGCTCGATCGGCATAGACAAGCGTGTTTTTCGTTTCATCCCGATGTTTACTTTCCGGGGCAACGTGAGCAATCATAACAGTCTTACATTTACCACTTAAGGCTTCTTTAAGCAGGCGTGTCAACTTTGAATCCCGATAGTTAACATAACGAGCACCACCAGACAAGGCATTTATACAATTACCCAAAGCCAAAAGGGAACGGTTAATGTGGGCGCCCTCCTGTAAGCGCTTACCTCGGTTTTTGGTTTTTTTAGCTCTTTCCGAACCAGCTAAATCCGTTAAAAATAGCCTGCCTTGTTTAATTCCCAATGGCGTCTTCGTTTGTACCGTAATACTTAGTAAAGCATGACTTCTGGATGAAGTTTGATTTGCAGCTGTTGGTTCCATTGTACGAGCTTTATTTCCTTTCATTAGCAAAGAAACTACTTCTTTACGACTAGAAGTAGTTATTTCTGAAAGGCCAGCTACGGTAATGCGTTGTCCACGATTATCTTCTCGCAATTCTAGTGGACCACCCGGACTCAAAAGATCTCGTATCAATTCATTGTATATTTCCAAGTATGAGATGGAAACCTTAAATGAATAAATATGGGTTTGTTAAGAAACAATTTTTAAAAATAAATTATTTAGTTGTTGTCACATACTTTACACGAATTTTGATCCTCTGCCATTTCTATATACTGAAATATTTCTTCTATTGCTCGTACCATAAGGCCACAATCAGAACCGGTGGCATCAATTTCTGCAGATGAACCCTTTTTACGTGAAGGCCCCAGCATGGTGTGAGTTTTACCGGAACCTGTAGCTCCATAAGCGAAAACAGCAGCATTATAACCTTTAATAACATCTTTGACCAAAGGTGCTGTAGTGGTCTTATAAACAGTATCCTAAATTCAATTAAAAAAATCGTTTAAATTATCGAAAAATTGGGAAATAATTTAATTATTTGTATAAAAACGGTTATTTTCTTGCCCCACAGTTACACGATTACACGCCAGCGAAAGTCATTGTCAACGTCGTCGTCACTACAGTCTATTTAGTCGCCGTCTTCAACTCCAACCGAGATCGGTTTTAATTTTGAGGTATGTAAAAATGTCGGCATATTATCGATATTTTTAAGGAAATAAAGATTAATACTATATAATTTGGCAGTGATTTTACTTGCGAGTCGACGTTAAAACAGGGCGTCTGGCGACAAATGTATATTTTTAAATACGATTATTTTAACAGGTAATGAACGGTCGTGAAGGGAGGGTGGCGTCGTTGAAATTACCAATTGTGCGGGTTTCTCAGTCAGGACGTCGCAGTGGTCGAGTGAGCATCGCGCGCTTGCTATGGAGGAATTTTTTAAGAGCAATGATTCTTACGTAATTGCTCGTTGACAATTTTACTCAAATTTCATCCATTGTACTCTTAACACCCGGGGTTTCAATAGGATGGAGCGACAGTACACACAGCCAGAGCTTCGATAATTTTGCTTCGGGGAAATTTTCCCCAAAAACTGATTAGTCGCTTTGGCGACATTCCATGGCCACCGAGGTCGCCCGATCTAGCTTTCATGGATTTTTAAAAAAACCGCAAAAAAGAACACTGGCTGCCACAGTTTATTCTAAAAACATGGCATTATTAAAACTAAAAATTGCTTCTTCATCCCAACCATTTGCAAATGCAAACTAAAAACATCTTTTTAGGGCCACTTTAGTAAAAGCATATATAAAACGTGTACGATCGAATAAAATTTCAATTGCTTTTGGAAGCCGTATTTTACCACTTAGCCTTCGGCATGTAGTATTTAGCGACGGCACTCCAGATAGTTGCAGTTAAAGAAAAAAAAAATAAAATTGTCCAACAACTTAAAGCAGAGATATTTTTACGAAGTTCCGCTGCAGTTAAAACGGAGTAGGGGTGGGGTAGTCATGATTTTTAGGCAAATACCTGCCATGGGAGGTACCAGCAGATAGCTGGAGGCTACTCTACTCGACTCTTCGAACATCTTCAAGAAAACACTCTTTAGTAAAGAGTCTTTACCAAAAAATCAACTCACATTCCCAATTAATTCGCACTGCTGTCGACGAGTTACTTGGATATGGTCGACCACGGAGGAAACCGTAATACGACTAGGAGTGTCGCGGCGCAACTGTGAAGAAAAATGTGGAATTCAGAGCAACCCTGCAGCTGCAGGGTCCAGTCCAAAAAGAAAGCTGCAGCCAATTTGTATAGGGAGATTAAGAAGGACGAGCGGCGCCTGTTCCAACGGTAGGAGGAATAATTAAGAGCGAAAATCAGTCTTTCAAAAATATTCCTGTGGCAGAGTTTGTGAATATTGTTGTTTGAAGGATTTCGTTTGTTTTCAGTTTTTCCTTAGTAGATGCACGACTGGTAGAGGACTTGAAGCTCTCTCAGTTGTACCAAGTCAGAGCTAATTTTCGAACTTCACCAAGCCAAAAAGATCTGTAGCATAAATAGGAAAGGCATGAGAGTGTGGAAATTAAAATGCACTAAGGAATAAAACCTGGAAACCCTTTCAGAAATAAAGCGTCAATCTGATGGATTTAAATTTGGAGTGGCTTACTGCAAAGATGTCAATGGGAATTTAGAACCGGACACATAAGGTATACTAAGGCTGTAAAAGGATAATTTCTATAAGCATTTGGTAGGCGATCAAATTAGAAATTTCTCAAACGAGGATTCCGCACCCAAAATGCTTATTAACGGTAACGACATTGACATACTTCCGCCCGACTACATTAACGTGCAATCAAGGTAGCATGGTTAAAGAACAATAAAGCCGCTGGCCCCCATGGCTTGCCTCTGAGCTGTTTAAAACTGCAGGGTAAAGTCGAAAAATAGCATACACCCAACCCGATGAGTGGAACCTAAGTATACTTTGTTCTAATTACAATGAAGGATATTCCACCCTTTGCGCCAACTAAATAGATATAAGCCTTTTTTTCCATTGCATACAAAGAATTTTCTAGTGTAATATGTACATATATGAACGATGAAAGCCATATCCCAGCAAACTGATAGAAAAATATTAGCGTAGTTTTAGGTCTGTTAAGTCTGCCATTAATAAGAGAAAAAACAAATAGACATCTATAATCGTCGACTTTAAAGTTGCGTTTAATACGGAGCAAATCACCCTTTAAACAGAAAGAGGTTTCAGGAAAGGCAATGTCGAATCGCGTTACTTCTTTAACTTGGTAGTAGAGACGGTTTCGCACAAAATCAAGCTAAAACAGCTGACATTAGTTTTAACAAATGTGTCATGCTGCTTGCATATGCTGACGTAATCGACATCATTGATCCCAACATGAGCAGTAAGCAGAGCTTTATATGAGATGGAAAACTTTCAAATAATGTGGGTCTAAAAGTTGACGAGAACAAAACGAAGCACTTTATCTCGAGCTGTAAACCATCGCAGGGTATCGTACGGTGCCAAACTTTTGGTGACTTCTGCTTTTCGGTTGTGGTATTTGTTTAATTACGTACAATAGTAACTTACGAAAACGAATTAAGCTTGAAAATTATCCGAGAATAACTCTTGAAAAAAAATGTCACTTCCACCCTTTCTACTCTATGGTGCTGAAACACGGACAGTAAAAGGATAAGATAATGTTTAAAAGGAAAATTCTCCGAAGAATATATGGCCCTATATGCGCAGGTTTAGTTTCGGAATCAGAACGAACAATAAACTGTATGATATATATGTTAAATACCTTAAAAAGTTAAGCGAATGAAAATCCAACAAATGCGCTGAGTTGGACTCGCTGGGGAATGAACAATGACACTCCAGCTCTATAGGTGTACAAAGATGAACCCACCGATGTGCAAAACAGAAAAGAGCATATATGTATCTCCTTTGGAATGGGCAGGTGCAACAATATATGTATATCTGGCGTTCTATCTTGCTTTAGGCTAAAACCGACCCCGGACTCGCCTATATGGCGAGTAAAATAAAGTAATAGTTGGTGGCATAAAATTATACACAAATGTAAAATTTTGTAAAAATAGATATTTAAGGTAGCTAAAGCCCAAAAAACTTATTCCGGGAGGATATTTGTATGGAGGCTATGTGACTAGGTTTGGTTTCTATACAAAAAAGAAATCTTAGCAGTTCCAAATTTTATCCAAATACTTTAAAAAATACGACCTACACTTTGATCACAAAAATAAATACGGACGGACAGAATTTCCATTAAAGACTTAGGACATGATTCTATGTCGATCGGTTAAAATGAAGGTTAACCTTTTATCTTTAGGTGTAGCAAATAAATTCATAAACAAATAATGCTCCCATCAGAAATGTATGTGGTGTGAGAATAAACAAAGTTAATCAACTTTAGTTTTGTTTATTCACATTTCCCACACTTGCAATAATTTTAGTTCAATAAACGGTTCAAGTCAATTAATAAAAACAAATCCATTAAATAAAATTCATTAACCTCTTACCTGTGTATCTGACTCCTTAAAAACGTTATCATATGAATATTTTCGGGCCTTACCCCGACCACCATCATCGAACAATAAAGATTTCGAAGAAGCCACTTCAATACAACGTTCACTATTTTCAAACGAAGGGCGAACACGGACAGCAACCTGAATATGAAAAGGTCAAAAGACAACGTTAACATTAAGTTAATGTAAACATAAATAATCGAACAATTAAAATAAATCTAATTTCTATTTTTAAAATTGAATTAATTATTTAATTTGGTTAAATGGACTTACTAATAGACGTTCCTCTTGGTGTTGGGCCGTTGACAAACCTCTACTGTGACTTGTTGACGAACCGCTGCCACTGCCGCTGCCGCTACCACTAGACCATGTTCCATTATGGGCCATTGTCTTTTTCAAAGTGATTTAAAAAAATTATTGCAGCAAGTATTGTAGAATTGTTATTAACAACTTTTAATTGAATAGCGTCGCATATAAACTGCAATAAAAAAAGAAGAATTTTATTCTGTCTTCAAGGTAACAATAAATAAAGACTAAAACGTGTTTATTTTTTTTGTTGTTTTATTTTACAGACCCATTATTTTCATTTCTCCTAAAGTTTGTCTAATTTGAATGAACTCTTTTTTAATCTATTAAATATGGGTTTTATTTTTCATATAAATTTATCCATTTGTCAATTACATTTTACTTAAAAACAAAAAAAAAAAATTATAACAAGTCATTAACTTGTTATAACGGCCGGTTTGTTTTTATGTTTAGTATACATATGAATATACATACATACATATAAAAAATAAATTTCAAGTGTGTTAACCATTAAACTTATCTACACACATATGTACATCCATATGGGGGATTTCATGTCAAGTGACCCAACTTTTAAAACCGATGTCTTTCGATTGGAAAGAAATTTGGACCAAAGTAAGTTCTTGCAGAGAGTAGTTTAGACACAATTTTTTAACACGATCGGTTAAGAACTCTCTGAGCTAGAGGGGTTCAAAATTTGACGTTTTCGGCAAATAGGTGTTTTTTCTAATACATGTAGTTTATTACCTTTTGCTTTTAACAAAATTCGTCCCAAATACTTTCGATAGCTTTTTTTCAATTTTCCAGAAAAAAAATATTTTTAAAATTAAAAAAAAATTTTTTTTATTTTTTTTATAAAATAATTAGAAAAAAAATTTTTTTTCCAAATATGCCCATTTTTTTTTTGCTCAAAAGAAAGCTTAGGTCTTTTTTTTGAAGAGCTTGGAAGTCGCTTAGTGGGATGCGAGTGGGATATCTATAAAAATTAATGTTTTGTAACTTAAGGTAGAGGTTTTCCAATTTTCGCGTATATTCTATTTTGATTTTTTATCCTATTTATGTAAAATTATCTCTTAAGCAAAAAAAAAAATATTTTTGCTAAGAAACAAAATAATTTAACCTTTCTTTTGAGCAAAAAAAAAAGGCATATTTGGAAAAAAAAAATTTTTTTAATTATTTTATAAAAAAAAAATAAAAAATTTTTTTTTTTAATTTTAAAAATATTTTTTTTCTGGAAAATTGAAAAAAAGCTATCGAAAGTATTTGGGACGAATTTTGTTAAAAGCAAAAGGTAATAAACTACATGTATTAGAAAAAACACCTATTTGCCGAAAACGTCAAATTTTGAACCCCTCTAGCTCAGAGAGTTCTTGACCGATTGTGTTAAAAAATTGTGTCTAAACTACTCTCTGCAAGAACTTACTTTGGTCCAAATTTCTTTCCAATCGAAAAAAAAAAGTTGGGTCACTTGACATGAAATCCCCCATATATATAAATCTACGTTATTTGATGATGAATCCTTGTAAAAAATTTTGCATTTCATAATGGATATTGATCATTAAATTTACAAAAATAAAAATTGAAATTCAATTTATAAAATTCAAATTGATTTAAATTATTTTAAAACAAATAAGTAAGAGTGCTATATTCGGCCGAATCTTATATACCCTTCATATTGGTTTTTTTTATCCAGTCACCTGATCTAGGCAAGTCGTCTTCGAACCGAAAATAGAAAGTGGGCCAAAAGAAGTTATCAGATGTTGTTTGGCTCTCATTTTTTCTAAATAAAAAAACTGTTTTTTGATTATGTTTAGTTGAACCTCTAGAATTTCATTGGTTAAGTGTCGAGAAGATGATATCGGCCAAATGGGCGCCGTTACAATTGATTGCTATATGAGCTCGTTTTATGGTATTTTTCATTACTTCGGCAAGAACTTCGAGCCACAGATTCTCGCACTCATGTCGAATGTTGTCCTGGGGGCCAGTATATCCGATACTGGCTAATCGTAATGCTTTTTCGAAACCAGCTACAATTTCTAGTCACAACTTTTTCTATGCGGTACTAAAGTAGTTTGAATATAATATAAATTTTTTTAAGCAAACTTTTACTTGAATTTGATTACTGGAGCTATATTCTATATTGATTAAACCAAATTAAATTAACATGCAACTTATGCTCTCTATTCTCATTCTCTTTGCACTTATCACTAGCTAGTTCTATTAATTACTTTTATTTATATTTCGTTTTGGCTGGCCATCGGATGACACTACTACATTGAACCGCATGTTTGTAATACATTTTATAGTTATTTATTTAAACTTGCTTACACTTCATAATAATTTCTATTTATTCAGTAGTTTCGAATAGAAAAAGTGCTGACAAGAAATCGTAGGCGGTTTCAAAGATACATTACATTCAGCTTATATCAGAATAACTTAATTTTTTAGTACAATTTACTTACTTAGGTATTGCAATTTCAATAATGAACTTAAAGACGAATAAAAAGAAATTATTTAAGATAAAAAAATTATAAAATGAACTTATTTGCTGATGTTTATACATTAAACCAATAATAAGCTTACAATATGTTGTAGGGTATATTGTGCTTAGGTTTTACCGACTCTAACTTTCTTACTTACTTATATTTTACAATTTTGTAATCAAGATAATCTAACTATAATATAAATATATTGATTTAATTATTTTTGTAGTAAAAAAAATTAATTTTTTAAAGTAAAAACTTCCACATATTTTTTTTTTTTAACATTTAATAAACCAACTTCTAGAAGCTTTAATAATTCAATATTGCGTTGTTATTATCCTGTAACCAATCATATACAATTCAAACCAAAACTATAAATATTTGTATCTGATTATAATTTCTGATAAAAATTTCAGTTTGCTGTGCTTGTAAGTTTAATTGCCTAAAATGGATTATTATTGTCGTAATAGTCTTTGTTTTGGCTAACAATGCAAAGGGCGAAAAAAGCAACAAACAAAAGGAGTCAAGACATTGTTATATACAATACATGTTTGTTGTCGGCATTAAAAAATACCCAGCAAACAAGTTTTATGTTAAATAATACTAAAGTTTTGGCAAATAAAACTTTCCTGCAGCTTAAGTTGAAACAAGTAACATTTGAAAATATTTATGTACTAGTTGCTATCAGGACTGTTGTGAATGTGATAAGTTTGTGTCAGTCAAAAAAGAACAAAATGAAAAAAAATATTTTACACATCGACTGTGCTAAGTAATATGTGCAATAAAAACAACTAAGAGCGCTACATTCGGCTGTGCCGAATTTTATACACCCTTTACATAGGTCTTTTTGCTTACCCAGTCACCTGATCTAGGCCAGTTGTTTTCGAACCGTAAATATTTTTATTATTTGTGATGGGCTTAAAGCTTATAGTTTTATAGTTTTCGCAATAGAAAACTTACAACGTTCGAACAATTGTATCGACCTCCCTATATTTAAGGATTCAGAATATGTACACTTTATGGGGTCGCATATTGATACAGGGTGTCCGCCGGCAAGGTATACTACTTTGTTTTGCCGTCATTTTAGTAAACATTAGCATTGACAGTTCATATTTGGCAGTCGTGAAGTAGAGACGTGGCAAATATATAATAAAAAATATTCAGTAAACCAACGTGTTTAAATTGTTTAAACATTTTATAAAAATCAATCGTCGATTACTGTGACGATAAGAAAGTTACGGGAAATTGTTGGGAGAAACAACGTGCCAACAATACGCACTATTTATCGTGTAGTGAATGATTTAAAAGAAAGAGGGATAGCTGATAGGTCCAAGCATGGATCACAACGTAGTGCAACATCGGCTAAAAAAACATCACTGCTACTCAAGAAAGTGTTCAAAACAATACATCAACCTTAATTCGACGCCGTACTCAGGAGCTTTTTCCACAAAGAACAACTTCGGCCACAATTTTGCACAAGGATTTGCATTTGTTTCAATTTAAAATTCAGTTGACACAAGAGCTTCTTCCAGAAGTACGCCGCCGTACTTATGCCAACAGGATGTTACATACAGCTCGCGCATGATAACCCCGATTTTCATGAAAAAATCATAATGAGTGACGAGGCACATTTTCATTTGAATGGAGGTGTGAATAAATACACAATGGAAAACTCTCAAATTATTAATCAGTCACCTTTTCATCCATTAGAAGTGACAGTCTGGTGTGCGATTTGGTCAGGGGGAATCATTAGACCTTACTTTTTTCAAACTTAAAACGGCATAACGGTAACTGTCAATGGGGAGCGATATCGTGATATGATTAAAAATTTGTTGATGCCACAACTGCATGCTTTGGGCTTGGTTAGCATATTGTATCAACAAGACGGTGCCACATTGCATACAGCCAGGATTACAATGGAATTACTGCGAAACCTCTTTCCATAATAAGTTATTTCAAGAAATTGTGATGTTGATTGGCCTCCGCGGTCGCCTGATTTGACTGCTCTGGACTTCTTTTTGTGGGGACATCTGAAAAACAAGGCTTATGCAAACAAACCAAAAACACTGAAGCAACTCAAACAAAATATTCGTGATGAAATATTTGAAATACCGTGTACATTTCACGTAAGAATATAATTAAATGTGTGCTCAAAAGCGGTCGCATTTGTGAGGCTAACAGAGGCGGACGTTTATCTGATATTGTATTTCATACATAATTGCCGACATTAAGTAAAACATTTATCAATATAAGATCCATTCTCTTTCATTTAATCAAAAATTATAAACAAAGTATTATACCTTGCCGGCGGACACCCTCTATTAAAAAAATATTACAAACCTAATGGCAAACTAATATATACCCTTACCACTATGTGAAGGGTATAATAACAGTCACACAAACACACACACTATGGCTCTTAAAAAAACAGAAAACAAATAAGGCAAAAACAATATACAGGTATGATACGATGTACATCTATTGTCTTTGCAAGAGTGATAACAGCAATAGTAAGCTATAACTGTCAAAATCCTTTCATAAAAACAGTCTTCCTTTTTTTGCGTTTAAATTGTGAAATGTGTACCGAAATCAACAACACATGTTCATACATTCCTGCGTCCAAACGTCATACATAAAGAAACTTAATGTGTATTTATTCACATCCATACATGTATATGCTTAACAGCGTTGCCAGTTGGTTACATTTGTTACACTTTTTGTATGGATTTTGTTAAAAAAAAAACTGGGAGAACTGGGGCAATGGCAGTATTTTGGCTATATTTAGGTCCGTGGTGAACCGAACCTGCTCTTTTTATACAGCGATCATCTCAGGGATATTTCTGATAGTTTGAGCAATAATATCTGGTGCGTAGTACCTAAATTGACTCCGGAAACTTGATTTTCATAGACACACATACGGACAGATGGACAGACAGACATGGCTAAATCGACTTCTCTATCTATAAGGATCCAGAATATATATACTTTATATATATACATATATACTTCTTGTTATTGAGACCTTTAACATATTTCACGCTGTATTATTTTCTTTTTCAAAAAATGAATACACAAATAAGAAGTAGTGACCATTTAGTCACTATTTGCCAAAGTTATTATTTTTTTGTTGATTGGGTAAATAGATATGTATGTACAACATGTTTGATAAATTAACGTCTATTTGCGACTGTAAGTTTAGTTTAATGGTCTTATTATTTTTTCATTTGTAAGTTTTTGTTTTGTTGTTTTGTTGACCGACCTGTGACCAATGACCATAAACTATAGATCAACTTTTTTTTTACAATTAAATATACATTCTTCATACATACACAAACATACATATATTTTTTATTAATTAATCAATCCAGCAGAAGTCCTTGTAAATTTATTTTTCATAAAAGTAAAATATGTAAAATTCAAATATTTACCATTGGCCAATAGTACATTATGAGTCACGATAGTTTAAACGAAAGGAGCTCTTGGAAAATTCTTGACCTTGATAGTCTTCAATTAGAGCTTAATTTCAAAAAATCACGAGATGTATGACTTTGATTTACAGTTATGTTGGTGGAGTGTTGAAAAGTTAATAACGCACTATGGAATTATTAATGTTAAAAGGCGTGGAAAAATGGAAGAAATTTAAAGTGGGTGTCTGAACTGTTTAAAGTTTATAATTTTTTGTGCAGCTAAGCGTTATAAGAGCAGCATGTTTATCTATGCGCCGAAAATTTAAAATAAAGTATTTATGTGGTGTTTTTTGGAATTAAAAGCAAATTTACCTCACTATCAACATATGTATGTTTGGCTATTTGTGCTTAAGGGTAATGAAAACCAAATACTCCTCCAGAATCACTTAATTGAACAAACGCGTAAGTTTAAGTTAAAGTCATTAAGCACCAATTCCAAATAGAAGAAAATATGAGAAAATTGATAAGTTGATATTTTACAAACTGTTAACGATAGAAACAAAGTTTAAAAATGCTGTATTTTGGAAGAAAACCTTCTTATGCCTGGCAATTTACCCTTAGGTGCAAAACAGGGTAAAACCTTTTTTATTAAGTCCACTCCGTAACTTCTTAACTCGGATGCCCCGGTAGACCAGTGGAAGTACACGAGTCTATCAGTTTAAAGGTTGTGGGCTCGATTCTCGCCAGACACCCTGAAGTCTGCTTCATTTTCCTTTTCTTCCTTTCTTATCCTTCTCTTAAATTTCTTTTTTCCTTCTTTTATCTCCTCCCTTTCTATCTGCCTCTCTAGGTAATACAAAGGGACCGAATTAAGCGGACCCAAGTGAGCTGTACCCTTTTCTTTAAAGGCTGCCTGTTCTACCTAACCTAATTTAACTTCTTAACTCATAAAAATAGAAACATTATTCAAACTGCGTTCGACAACTGTCGAAAAAATATCAATGCGGTTTTGGTACTTTTTCGAAATTTCAAACCGTAAGGTCCACTTTGTCACTTCTAAACCAATGAGGATAAATAAATAACTTATGTATATTGCGTTGGACAGGTATCGAGGAAGTATAAATATTTTTTTGTAGTTTTGTGAAGTTTTAAACCTTAAGGTTAAAATAAACTGTTACTGTAGGGTTCTTTCTGTAACGTTCGAACCATAAGAAACATCAATAATTCAAGTCGTGTTTAACAGATCACAGAGAAGGATTATTATTTTTTATAATACTTTTTGGAGTTTTTTATTCTTTCAGGTAAAAAAGAGGTAAAAATTAGGTACCATGAAATAACTTCCAAAAAAAAAAATTAAATAGTTTTAAATAAATTGAGAGCGATTTCATTTTTAATGAACAGGGCAACCAAAAATATGCAAAATCATATTTGTTTCTTTGCGCTGTATTAACCTTTAATGTTGTTATTCATCCGTTTTAAAACTTTTGCAAAATTTTGGCATCCATTTGTTAGCGCATATTTTGCATATTACAGGATATTTAGCCATATTTTTCTTTTTAGAACATATTTATTCGGAATTCCTGTTTTAACCCATTTTTTTAAATTTTTATATTTGATTTTAAAACTAGTAACAAAAAATCTCTGAGGTGTTCATTGTCACCTTTTGTTTTTTATTTAAATATTTATTTTGAAGCGAAACCCACTAATATTAATTATAATACGTTTCAAAGCTTTCGCAAAATTTTGGCATCAATTTGTAAGGGCATATTTTGCATATAGCAGCATATTTTCGCACATTTTTCCTTTAAGAGCATATTTTTTTTGTATAACCCGTTCTTAGAGCAATTTTGAATTTTCTATATTAAACTTCAAAACTTAAGAAAAGGTTTCGAGTGCTTATTGCCACCTTTTTTTATTCATTTATTTTGAAGCGAAACCCATTCTGATTTGTTTTGATTTGAAAGTAAATCAAAACCCGCCTAGTTTTAAGAACGTTTAATTTAATATTATTCAACATCATTTTGGTTTCCTTTTTAAACTTTGTAGCGAAATTTTTTGGCAATTGTAATTGGTTTTTTTTTGTTAATGAAACTTTATTTTGAATGCTGCGTTTTCAGATTCTTTAATCTAAGTTCCTATTATTATTAATTTAAAAGGATATATATTTAACTTGTTAAAGCATATTATTGACTTTTAATCGAACATTTTGTGCGCATGAAACTTTTCTTTAAAAGCATGTTTTTGGTTGCCCTGCTTATGAAGTTTATTGAAAATTATTTCATTTCATCGAAATGTTGGAAATTATTTCGTTTTGTTGAAAGTTTTTTTAATTTGTTTGGGAATGACAAAAAATTAAAAATATTGAGTTAAAAAAAGGGGCTTATGAAATTGGCCTTTAGCCAGGCGCCTTCGACCGGGCAAAGGATCTTAAGATCTCAGCCGGCTGTCTGCAAAAAAATTTCACGTTAGTGAAATCTTATTTATAGATACGAAATTTTTTTGCATTCTTTTTATATTGATGGGAGTCATTTCATTTCTGTTGGGGCTTATTTATTAGGATTTTATTTTTTTATTAAATGGTTATTTTATTTTTTGGGACTTATTTGTTTTTAAGTTACATATTTTATTTAGAAATTATTCAATTATACATAAAAATTGTGTTATGGTACTTTTGTAACTTCGAAACTAATAAAGATACAAATAAAATTTAAATTTCAATCAAAAGTTTGCGAAAGTAATAAATAAATTATAAATTTTTTTTTTAATACAAATTTTTGATTTTTAGTTTGGCTTTAGTTCATATAATTTCCTTTTATTAGAAGAAATTATTATTTTCCGTTAATGTTGAAAGAAAACGAGTAGAATGCATTTTCGAAAGCAGCTACGCAATTTCATCATCAGTACTCTTTGAACGTTAGTAGTGTATTTGGTTGTAAACATCAGCTATTTAACTTACATGTAACAGAGAAAAGTATACGGTAGCAGTGTTTTTCCTTCTGTTTTTATTTTGTAAGTTAGGACGAAGTTTACTTTCCATATACACTATGCTTTTTTCCATTTAATGTCTCTTTGGCAACACTTGACTAACGGACAAGCATTCATCCATCTCTCAGATGGAACGAAACGCTTTTTATTATTGTATATCATACAATAGGGTAATCACTTTTTAATTTCTTTTATTTTGTCAACGACAAATTGACAGAAATTATTAAAGATCATTTTGCACCGTGCCATGTGTGAGTTAAATGTTAATTTTTATTTATTGTTGAACTAATTGTTTTTAATACAAATTTTTGATTTTTAGTTTGGCTTTAGTTCATATAATTTCCTTTTATTAGAAGAAATTATTATTTTCCGTTAATGTTGAAAGAATTTTTTTTTAATAAAAGAAACATACTTTTTTTGCGTTTTTAAAACTTTTTTTATATTTTGTGCCACTTAACGTCTAAAGAAGGGTAAATATTATTTACATTGCTTGAACTTTTTGTCTTTGGACCCCAGATAAAGACGGAAGTTACCAAAGTGTTAAAAAATTGTTTCTTTAACATTTTTAATAATTTTTCAATTTTTTTTTGGGCTATGAGACTACTGCAATGAAATTAACGACAATTGACCAAGATTTTATTATTTTTAAAATTTTTGGTATTTTTGAGATCGAAAGTCAACGTTGTCAAAATGTACTTTTTTGAATTTTTTGGTACTTATTTGCATTTTTAATATTACACTGGTTTGCAGCAGAAATCGTCTTAAAATAAAAATATGTTCACTATAGATATTTGAACGTGGTAATTTCAAATTCACTTTTGGTTTTTTTTTTATAATGGTCTCAAATTTTTTTATGGGCCCTACTTATATTTCGCTTAAAATAAGGTGGTTATGCTTATATACTTTATCGCAACTTGAGAACGATTTGTCCAATTTTAATCGAAACACTAACAACTGGCTAATTTTTTTTTTACTTTTAAGTGGTTTTGAGTTATTCATAAATTAATTGCAAAAAATTTTTTTCCTGCAATTTATTTTGTTTCGAAAACGCCATCAAAAAATTATAGGAAAAAAATTCAATTTTTATAATCTTGTAGAAAAATAAAAACTTAACGAATAAAATAAGCTAAAAATTATAAAAATCGGTTGATAAATGTTGATTTTAGTCACTTGTAAGTGGAGACACCTATATTATTAAACACGACCAAATAAATACACCTGAACTGCACTGTTCTGCAAAAAAATCAGAAATTTACTCCATTTAAAAATAAACTATGTGGACTATGGAGATTTTAATGCGGTAAACTCAAATCGGTTCTCTTCTATCGGGTTTAGATTTTTTTGGGGGTCCTACTAATACTTCTCCTGAAATAAGGCGGTTTTGCTGATACATTTTATCATAACTTGAGAACGATCTGCCCAATTTTGATTAAAACACCAAGAAATGATTAATTAGAAATGAAATTTTTTGAGCCAGTTAACATATTTTTAAATTTTTAAGCGTTTTAAGGAGTTATTCAGAAATTAGTGGCAATAAAAATTTTATTTTAAGCAAAATGAGTATTCAAAATTTTTTAGGGAAAAAATGTAAATCATTTTTCTGATAGGTTAGAATAAATAATACACCCAAACTACCCTGGCCAGCAAAAAGCAAATAATTTTCTCGTCCTTAATAAAACTCTCTGACTTAAAGAAATTTGGATGCAATTATTTAAATTCGCTTTTAGGTTTTTAATGGGCCCTACTTAATATTCGCCCAAAACATGGCTGGATATACGCTGATTTAATTTAATCATAACTAGAGAATATTATTCCGATTTTGATTAAAATACCAATAAATGATTCTGAATAAAACTTCTTTTTGTACTGCTTCTGTTTAAGCTAATTTTGAAACTTAGTTACAAAGTAGCAGCTTAATCGCTGGTTGAAAAATTATAATAAAATAAATTTAGGTTTAGCATCTACATATTTAGTTATAATATTTTTTTTCATATCCCCAATGAGTATGATGTATGTTTTTATTTACATAAAAAACTTAAAAACCCTAACTGACTTCGAATCAAAAAAAAAAAATTATCTTCTTATATGTATATAACTAAAACTTTGTATTTTCGGGAACAAAATTATTCGTACAGAATTTTTGTAAACTCAGTTCTGTTAAAGTTTGAAGCAGGAAAAACATGACTTTCGTCGAAATTTGAATATAAAAAAAAATTCCAACAACTTTCTTACTTTATTTATTGTCGTAACAAAAAAAGTTAAAAAAAAACCCCACTGTGCAGTGCTCTAAACCTAGGTAAATGCTATAAAAATATTACGTGTTGAATTTTTTGGCTTCAACATGAATTTCCTTAAGGTTTTTCCTTTTTTTCTTACTGAGTTTTAACACTGGCCTTATTGTGCCCCTTTAAAAGATTTTAACATGCTATAGCGTTAAAAGAAACTTGTGTTAACTACTACGTGCGTATAATTAAACTTTATATTTCTAGAGTATATAACAAACAAACGTATATACTTGTATAGGACTCATTCCTCATATTAGAGTTTTTAATTTTGCAAAGAATTACAATAAGGCTCTGTAAGTGTAATAAAAAACAATTTTTGAAAGTGTGTTAATTTTGTTTACTTTTTATTTGTTATTGAGGCAATACACTTTTCTAGATTTATCAAAGTAGGTTATGACGAAAACAGGTCATGTAAAAACGCATTGTAATTTTATGGCTTTTTTAGGTCATACTGACCCATTTGCTTATAGAAATTACCATAATATAATGGGAATAAAATATTTTTTAATTTAATTTAATTTTTATTTGCTTATATTGTATTTCTTTGATTTCTACTGCATTTTAATGCTTTTCAAAATATCGCTAGTGAAAACTTTATTTTTTTTATTTAAAAAAAAATTTTAATAAACAATCCTAATTCAGAATTAATAAAATGTATTATAATTTAAAATGTAATTTTAACTTTTTTCTAAATGGACTTTAGCTTATACATACAATTATAATATCAAATTTTTTTCACGTAATAAATAATTTTTGTTTTATACCCTTTACTTACTAATAAAAAGTATTAAAAATTAAAAAAAAAGTACTTTTGTTCACTTAGTTGACTTTCGGCCTTTCATATTTAAACAAATTGCATATATACAAAAAGATAACTAAAAAGTAGCAGTATATAATATTTAACCTTCTTTGAAACTTAAGTAGTAAAAAATTTGAAAAAAATGCCCTGAAATGGACCAAATGAAAATTCAAAATATTATTTCACTTGAACATTTCAAAGAAGTACCTGAAACATATTTATACTTTTTGAGACCAGTCAAACCAAATTTAAACTGGGTTTCATCCTTATTGGCTTAGAAGTAACGAAAAGTACCTTAAACGTACCAAAACATCATTTTAACCCCTAAGGGTTTAAAATTTAAAAAAAGTACCAAAAACATTTATATTATTTTTGAGAGCTGTTGATAGATATTTAAATGTGGTTCTTACCCTTTTTGCTATAAAAGTAGAAAAGTGGATCTTAAAAGAATCCAGATACATTTATTACTCGTTTTAAGCCCCTCTTCCATCCCTTAGGGGTGAAAACTTTAAAAAAGTACCACAAACGTATTTGTATAGTTTTTTACCTGCTGAACGCAATTTTAGTTATGTTTCTACTTTAATTGGCTAAGAAGTTATAAAATGGACCTAAGCTACTTTGAAAAAAGGTTTAGCCCTTGGTTTACCCCTTAAAATTCAAAATTTAAAAAAAGTAAAAAAGGTTCATTTAGGTTTTAGGAGGAATACGACGTGTGTTGTTTCTTTTATAGTTTAGAAGAAAGCAACTTACCGATTTTTCCCTTTCTGGCCTATTTTTAATCTTTAAAGGTCTGAATTTTCCAAAGTCCCGTCTTAGATGTAGAGATCATCGGGAGAGCTACACACAGTAACTTTAACTCACTAGCTTTGCGCTTTTAGGCTTTGCGATGATGATAACGCAGTCAGCCAGTCAATCAGTCAGTCCAGTCAGTCATTAACGCTTTTTTTTTTAATAAACTTATACAATATTCCTAAATTGGGCAGCAATCATTCAGTCTAGTCAGTCATTAACGCTTTTCTTTATAAACTTATACAATATTTCTGAATTGGGCAGCTTTTAGGGAGTAACCCATTTATTTTATGAGGAGTGGTTACGTCTTCTGCTTCATAATTAAACTACAAAATGTTAATTAAGCTTTGGTGCTGATGCCTAATCTGAACTTAGCTTTTACCATAATACAAGGTGGGCCAAACAAACTCACCCTATTGATAGATGCTCTTATTTTCGCAAATGGCGACTAATGTCAAATCTGTTTTGGCATTTGTGAAGAAGACTGGTGTAAAACACAAGGGAACAAGCCATGAAGCGATACACTCCCCAAGAACGTGGAATAACCGTGTCTATTTTTTTGCGTAACAATTCGTCTGTGATGTTGGCGCATCGCGAATTCTCTCTCTTCTTCTTCTCTCGCCGATTCCCCGGTCGTCCGGCACCGACTTCGCTAATACTGTGTCGTTTTGGCCACCAGCCTTGCTGAGTATGGAACCATATGAGACGCAGCCAAGAGTGGCCGGCGTCGAAGCGGCCGTTTTGCCAAGAATATCGCCGCTGTTTTTGGCGAGGATGTCAAGCTGTCGCCAGAAACATCGACCAGAAGCCTGCCTCGCAATGAGCCATCATCCGGTCGTCCCTTAGGCGAATTTTGGGCAAAGACCTGCCCATGTTCCCATACAGAGTCCAGTCCGTGCGTCAGCTGCTGCCTGTCGACCGCCAAACGCGTGTAACCTACGCTCAAGCTATCGACCGAATCATAATGAGCGATCAGGCTCATTTCCACCTCAGCGGGTACGTGAGCAGGCAAAACTATCGCTTCTGGGACAACGAAAATCCACGACTGATGCACGAGGAACCATTACACCCGCTCAAAGTAACTGCATTGTACGCTGTTTACGCTGGAGGAGCCATCGGGCCAATTTTTTTTAAGGATGCCGCTAGTCAAACAAAAACAGTTGACGGTCCGCGCTATAGAGCCATGTTAGTTGAGTTTTTTCTGCAGCACTTGAACGAATTAGGACTGGAGGACATGTGGTTCCAACAGGACGGAGCAACGGAACACACTGCGCGATCCACAACCGATATTCTGAAGGCGGCGTTATCGTTTTGGCCATTTACATTGGCCCGCAAGATTGCCCGATTTGACCGTTCCAGACTTTTTTGTGGGGTTTTTTGAAGTTCCTTGTTTACGTGAACTAGCTTGAGCGAGACCCTGGAAGCCCTCAAGGACAACATTTGACACGAGTTCTCGCCGAAGAGATAAAAAAATGACATAAAACGAGCCCGTATAGCAATCAATTGTGACTGCGCCAATTTGGCCGATATCATCCTCTCGACTTGACCAGTAAAATTCTAAAGGTTCAAATAAACACAATCAAAAAACAGAATCGAAGTTTTTCATTTAGAAAAAAATGAGAACCAAACAACATCAGATGACTTCTTTTGGCCCACCTTGTACAAATACTTGTATTTTCTAGAATGAATTTTTTTAATACTTAAATACTTATTTAATTGATCAGTTATGCCTTATTATTTGTCTAGACATTAACTACATATGTGTGCATATATATACATACATGTGTAAGTACATAAGTACATACACAATGCACATATGTATGATTTAAAGATTATATTTCTTATAAACAATTTATTTCATTAAGTTCAACTAGTAACTGTATAATTAAAAGTTTTCATAGAATATTTCAATTATCACTTTAAGGAAAAAGGGGCGTTTTGTTGGATATATAAAATGAGGCGCCAATTGCCAACCCTTTTGTTATTACAAGAACACCTGACTGCATATAAAAGACCTAAATAAAAGGCTTCCTAAATTCTAAAATATTTAGATGGTCAATCGATACAAAGCTATTTCCGGTCCAGTTTATTTCTTACTCAGTTTTTTTCGGTTTTTTAAAACAAATATCTTTAATATGTTTTGTTCTTTTATATACAAAAACAAACATACACTTGTTTTTACCATATCCTTTTACAGGAAAACTTTTTCTTTAACATTTTTTTAAATTTTTCAATGCTTGTAAAATTGTTAACTTTAAATTATGCAAATAGTTGGCATAAATAACTACAAACTGTTTATACCGTAACCTTTTTTCCTGCCATTTAAGTTGGCAAACTTGGTTATAGTGATTGCAACGTATTGTTTGGAATAGTAAAAAGAACGTGTAGAGTTTTAAATGAATTTTAGTCTAGACGAAATGTTAGGTGCCCTATATAATATTTAATAGATACTATTAAGGAAAACTAATATGCTTTAATTAAAGAAAAATTTTTGCTTAAAGTCGATATTGTTAAAAAAACTTTTGTTTTTTATGTATTTTGACATGCTGATGTACAACAATAGTGCGATTCACAAGTAAATTAACTAGGCGACTATTTTAATGCGCTATAAAATTTTCCAGAATCCCTATGAATTGAGAAAATAATTATTTCATAATTTAAAGATTTTTTTGCAAGAATAATTGTAATATTTTTTTTCTTGAAAACTAATTTTTAAGCACTCCGGGCTTACAACTTGCATAAACTCTTTTAATTTAATTAAAATTTTAACCAAAATAAGTATTTTATTGTATACAGAAAATTGCAGTTCTTCTTATGTTTTTATACCCTTCACATAGTGATAAGAGTATATATCAGTTTGTCATTCCGTTTGTAATTTCTTTATTATTCATTTGCGACCCCATAAAGTATATATATTCTGGATCCTTATAGATAGGGAAGTTGATATAGCCATGTCCGTCTGTCCGTCTGTCTGTCTGTCTGTCTGTCTGTCTGTCCGTCTGCCCGTCTGTTGAAATCAAGTTTCCGGAGTCAAATAAAAAGATACAGATCAGTTAATGGTGTCAAACGATTGGAAATATCCCGCTAACAATCGCTATTTAAAATCAGCAAAATCGGTTCACTCTTGACCGAGATATAAGCGAAAACCCAAAACAACCCATTTTTTTTTTGGAAAAAATCCGTGCATATATCCTTATATATCTCAGTAAGTATAGTCACTCTTGCCACAAAACTTGGCACGGATACTCTTAAAGAAGGGACCTAAATAACGGAAAAAGTTTTTTCAGATAGGACCAGGGAAAGGGGTATTTTTCCTACAATTGCACAAATTTGGTGAAATATTTTATGCGCTATATCTCGTAAACTATAACAGCTATCAACTTTAAATGTTCTACAAAAAGTAATTGTACGCTAAGCGCTACACTTTAAAGAAATATTTTTTTTAGTGGGGGCAAAACAAGGGGTAGCTCCCATACAAATTAACGATTGTTATGAAATATTCGATACGCTATGTCTCGGAAACTATAACAGATATCGAAATCAAATGTTCTACAAAAAGCAATTGAACAACAAGGCCTACGCTTTAAAGAAAAAATTTTTTGAGTGGGGGTAAAATAAGGGGTAGCTCCCATACAAATTCACAATATTTATGAAATTTTCGATACGCTATATCTCAGAAACTGTAATAGATATCAAAAATTAAATGTTCTGCAAAAAGGAATTGGACAACAAAACCTACACTTTGAAAAAAAATTTTTTGGTTGGGGGCAGAAAAATGGATAGCTCCCATACAAATTAACAATTTTTATGAAATTTTTGATTCGCTACATCTGGGAAACTATAACAGCTATCGACCTTGAATATTTTACACAAAGTAATAATCAAATAATTCATACATTTTGGAAAAAAAAACTTGGAGAGGAGCAGGGGGATTAAAACATCCCATAAAAATTAACAACTTTTATTAACCTTTTAATATGAGTAATGTCGAAAACTTTTAAAACTCCCGACCTCAAACCTTCTTAATCTATTTCTATTATTCATACGAATGTTAAAATTTTTTAAAGTTTTTTATGGACTTTAAAGCTCGCACAAAGTATGTTTATTATTTTATTTGCAGTACAAAATAACTCGGCTGGGTATATTAAAAGACCAATGTGAAGGGTATATAAGATTCGGCACAGCCGAATATAGCGCTCTTACTTGTTTTAATAAATATTTAACGCTTTTTTCTTATTAAAATTAAAGTTATTTCTCCTGCGTGTATTTTGTTTGTATGTGACGTAAAATCGTCACGTTCGGCATTCCTGACACTAAAATAAATTCTTTGTGGCGCGAAGCTTTTTGTTTACAAAAGCTACAAGTTGATAATATTGTTGAAAAAAGAATCAGCAAGTATACTTAAAAACACCTTTATAAGTTTGTTTGTTAGGAAACAAAAAAATAGTACCGTGGCAATTGTGGAACGTGAAGTTAGCCATTCTTAACGGTATTTAAACGGTATAAGTATCGGTTACGGCATCGGCCAATCTTGTCAGAATATATTAATAATTTTTTTTTGTTAAAAAAAATCAAAAAAAATTATGTTTAATACTATCAAAATAATAAACTTAACTTTACTTTCTCAGATTTCCATTTGCCTGCCTATTTTTTTTCTTCGGAAATTAAAAAATAATTATTATTTTTGGTACCTGCTTATTAGTTTTTTGTATAAAGTTCGCTTTATATTTCCCATTTTATATGATGACTATTTCAGAATTATTTCGCATCAGGTTTAAAGCCGGTTGATCTTAAAATGGATTTTGACAGAAAAAAGCTTCACAAAAATTAGGTAGAATTTAAAAGCACTATGCCTTCTCTTTCAAAAAATCCAAAGTTAGAAAAAAAAAATCGTAAGGCAAAATTAAACATTATGGCGATGTTTAACTTTCTTTTATCAGGGTATCCCCGACAAACTCAAAGGATAGAATATGATACAATTATTTACAAAATTCCGGTTTCCTGGAACAAGTAGCCTGACTTCATTAGAGCACATTCTATTATAATTTCCATACAACAGTGAAACCCATCTTACGTTACGACGGTGCCCGAGTAAATCGATTCGGTTAAATACCCAACATCGATAAATACCTTTACCCGTTCCTAAGCGCGGTAAAGTAGCTCTAAGGAAGACTTTAAAGCACCCGCTTACACATGAGCGATTTATTCCATTTTCAGTTCTTATGATGAAACAATGATAATAATAAATTGAAATTGAAATATAAGTGGTATACACAGAAAAAAATATCACTCAGTTTGGGTTAACAACATCTTTTGTTGAAATAAATTTTGTTAAACAACAATTTGGTTGTTGATGTAATAAAACGTCTTGTTAATATTACAAAAATACTATTTACTATTTACATATAAAAATATGAAAGAAATATGCAAGAAGAGCAAGCTTTGAAAAAAGCAAAGACGTCAAAATTTAAAACGTTTACTTTTTGTAATTTGGTGTGTTTGATAAACATAAAAAAGTGTTCTTAAAAAAAATAATATAAAATAAAAATATGTATAAGTGAAATTTTTTCGTAAAAAAAGCTGTCAAAACCTAAAAATGGTAAATTAATTGTTTCACTTGCAAAAAATTATTTATTCACACTTTATTTCCGCCTTCATTGGCAGTTTTCACTTAATCTGACGGCTCAAAACAGCGTGAAAAATAATCAATAGCAGAATTACAAGAAACTTTTGTGCTAATTAAGAAGAGTTTTAAAGAAGTTGTTGCAAAGTTTAATCTACTTATACTGCAATGTTGTTCTACGCAACCTCTTCTGTAAGTGACCGGAGATATTTGGGATATAAAAAGCTTTTCCGATTATATTTTGGTATAAGATATCCCGTAGTAAAATCGCTGACAGCAATTGGTACATACATATATAAATTAAACTAATATTTTTATTTAATCTAAAGTTTTTAAAACAGTCCGAAACTTTTTATTTGTTTTTGCAAACATTTTTTTATAAAATAGAAAGCCCTATTGCAAATGTAAAACTGTTCACTGTCATTATTCAAATATTAGAGTAAATACGTTTTAATAACTTAAAATGTCATTAAATAAAATTTAACATACACATATATGTATGTATATGTATTTATCTTCAGATACAGATACGCAAAACCCACTTTCCATTTAATAAAAAGTCAACAATAACCATAGAATGAAAATATCAATATCTTTCTAGTTTTTTGGAAAAACGTGTTTAATTTAATTAATTAAAATTTGTTATGTATGCATCTAAACTTATTATTCTTTCATATGTTATAAAATTATATAATAAAAATTTTTGCGAAAAAATAAAAAAATATGTTTTTTTATTAAAAAACTTGCTGAAAACTAACAATTTTCCTTGTTAATTTGGCAAAAGATTTATTTGAAAAGATTTCTGCGGTTAACAATTTTCATGGTTAATATAATGATGTCTGTAGTTAAATATTTTTATGAAATATAACGATAAGAGTTGTTAATGTGACAATAATTTTGTTGACTTGGCTATCAACAATCAACTTACAAATATCATTGTTGTATTTACAAATTCTATTGTTGGTTGAGTTTTAATTAAACTTTTAATTGTATTTACAAATAATTTAATTGTATTTACAACAAATTTTTTTCTGTGTAAGTATTAAAAAGGTTAAATGATATAAAATTTTTCACCGTTAAAAAAACGCACACTTGGATACTTCCTTTATATCCTTGAAAAACATCCTCCCTCGAGTGGATATCGCCCTGAATTTTTATTCCCAAAAGATTCAAATCACTTTCTATGCGTTTCTGCATCAACACAAATTATTGGGTTATACATATAGGCATTAAAATTTAACCAACAGGACCCCAATCAGAAACTTAATTAAATAGCGGTTGGTTGAAGAAAGAGAAAACGGTCATTAAGAGAGATAAGGAATAAAGAAGGAGAAAAGATCGAGCCTAGCGGAACCCTTGAATTGGTTTCAAACTCTTTAGTGAGACCTTAAAAAAATTCAATATAAAACGAGAAAAATGTTCACCGACACCAAAAGCAACAAATTTATCTAGAAGCGCAAATGAGAGAGCCTGTTACGCCTTAGAAATATCTAAAGCCACTCCACTACTTTCACCAAAAAAATGGTGCAGCCAGTACCTTTTCCGTAGCACCAAAGCCTTACGTTGAACTCGAGACAGTTACGAAGGCGGTAAGTAACCTTAGTCACCATAACCTTGGTATTAACTGGTTATATAATTCTACATTTAAAATTTGTTTTTGAAAAATTTGCTAATGTAAAGCGAAACCAGATGGTTAGATTTTTTCTAGGAGCAGAATCAGTATTACAATTGTTTGTATCGTCTCATCTTAAAGGTACATTAAACAAGGTAGGAGCAACTGATCAGCTGACTTATGTTATCTAACTTAGCTTGGCAAATTTTGTATGTTATATAATGGTTGTGTACACTGTGTGTATGTGTAATAGCAACATTTTTGACAACTAAGATGGAATTAAGCAACAACAAAGTAAATGCTACATTTGTGCAGGAAGTTGTTGTTGTAGGGGCGAGGTCACCTTATTATTCCACTATGCTCAGCTCATTTCACAGCGACTGGCAACCGCCCTTAAGTTATTAGGAGGATTCAAAAACTTTTTTACTAAAAGCTTGCAACAAAAGAATAATAAAAATGTTATGGAAACTTTTTCTCAAAAATATCACAACGTAAATGAACACTTTACTATCCAAGCCCGCCAGCACAACAACGTGTTTTTGAGAAGAAATATGAAGAATGCTGGATTTAATTTTTTGACAAAAATACACACTTGATTACTTTTTAAATAAAATCATCGACACGGATATTTATTTTGCATAAATTTTTAAGTTCTTATAAATTTTGAAATAAAATATTAAAAGTTATTAAAATTGAGTCAAATAAAGGCAAAAAGGGTTAATGCCGCATTTGATAATTTTTAACACTTATATATTTTCCTTCTCTTAAACGTGCGGCAAATAATGTATTTGTTTTTTGCAAACAAATTTTTTAGTTTTTTTCATTATATTGAATTATTTATCATAGTTTTTTTTTTTTGTATTTTTAAATTAAGTTAAGTTCTTTGATTGAAAATATCGAAATTGTGGACACAGAGCAAAGCATATTTTTCAATATGTTCTAAATGCATAAAAGTAGCTTGGGGATTTCAAAAAGGACACATGGATTATATTTGGTTAATTTGTAACTTCATTTTTTTAAACATGTCGTTGGGCAAACAACGGCGACATATCTTTTAAAAAAAATTGCAGAAGCCTAGTTTTAAAATCTTCTTATATAATTTCTATTACATTAAAATGCTTCCAGTTGCAAACCTAATAAAAAAATTAACAATGCTGCCTTAGTTTTTAGAGCTAATCAAATAAATATGTATAAAATTTAAGTACATAAATACATATATTTTACAAACACGAAGTTTGCATTATTTTTGGTTTCATTAGGGTGTTACAAGTGGGTCAATTAAATGCGAAATTTGGCCAAAAGGTATTATACAACACATTTACAAACCCATTAAAACAAACACTCCCGGCCAATAGAAAAAAATTTTTCCATTAATAATTCTATATATTTTCCATGTTGGCATGTTGGCAAATATATAATTAATATTTTTAAGTAAATTGTATCTGTATGTGTTTGTTTAAATATTTTTAGTATTTTTATTTATCAAGTTTATCAAGTTTTAAACTCACGTTTGATTCTAAGGATTGCTTTTATTATTATTTATTTGTTTTGCTTTATTTTTTGTTATTTATATTTATTTTTTCCTTAAATTTTCTTTTTGTTTTTTTTTGCGTTTTTATTTTATTTTTAATTGTATTCGTTTAAATGCCGCTTTTAAAGTTAACACGTTCACCTCAAAATACCAACTAAATACCTTTAACTGAAAAATCCTTTTAAGTGTGGCCAGTATTCAAATTAACTTTTTGTGTAGAAATAAACCCCTACCTCCTTCTCACGAAAGCATGTTTAATTTCTTTTATTGACCATATTTATATTTAAGTAAGTATGTATGTATGTATGTAGGGAAGGGTTGTTGGCTAACTTTCAATGAATGAAAAACATTTAGGGGATTCACAAGGTATGCTATTATGTCCTATTGCCATAATGTTGTTGTCTTTTATACAAAAATAGTTCTAAAAAATACTACGTCATTTGGTATGTTTATTAAATTATCATAACAATAACACATACACTTGTGCCGAGTGTCCAATAGTTGGCAAAGGCTCTTAAACTATTGTAAAATTTTATAACATTAAGACAAAAGCACATAATAGGATACCTTGTGAATCGCCTAATTATTTAAAAAGCTTAATACATATATGTATGTACGCCGTTAGGTGAAATATAATTTTTTCACTTGCTTATATTCGCGCCTATTGTGTACATACATACATACATATGTATTTGTGTATTTAGATAGTTGGTATCATGATCGAATTATTAAGACTACGATATTATCAAAAACGGAACACATATGTGTTTTGTAGTAAGTGTTTAGTACAGTTAGATGTCAGGGTAAAAAAATGTTAAATTGAAGTAATGAAGCTATGTGTATGAAAATAAGCATATCAAAAGTTTATTTAAGGTGGTTTTATACGAGATATATTTTACACATGACTTGTCACTTTTGCAGTCCACATTTAATTGCGTTTGTCTGTCAAAATTGCCATTTTACAGATGGTTTATAATTTTTCTTTCACACGTACGTATGTAATTACATCTGACATTACCTCCAACCAAAATAAACAACTTACCTATTTCTTGTTGTTGTTCTAAAAACAGCTGATGATACATGCTTTGTCAGATGAAAATAGAACGCGCTCTAATTGAAAATTTGTCATATGAATTTTACATATGTTTTTCACAAAAGCAATGTTTCCACGCGTTCACACGACATGTATCAATTTCGCAGTAAAAATTTGACAGGTCAAATGTAAAATACATCTCGTATAAAACCACCTTCCCTAACATATATAAATGTATGTATGTATGTATATTAGAGTGCGTATACGCACAATACAATTTTTTTGTTTCAAAGTCACATCGCGGGTTAATCCAAGAAACTTTGCCAAAGAAACCCTGGGTCAAATATAAATTTTGACCCCCCAGATATTTCAAAATAGGTTTTTAAAAAAATTCAAGAAAAGAGAAAAAAATTTATTTGTTCCATCTTAACGTGTATTTTGAGATTTTTGGGTTGAGAAATCCATTTTTGACACTTACGTATTTGTAGTTTCGACTGCCACTAGAGGGCATTTGTGTATATTTTTTTTATTTTATCGCTTTTGAGGAAAATTTACGAAATCGCTGTGATTTTATTCCGTTTAAAAGAAAGATCAAGCAAAGGATATTTTTTTCTTATTTTTAATAGCTTTTTTTCTACAAAAATTGAAGGGAATTTTTAACAGCTTGTTAAGGTTGCCACTTTTCTATTCTGCGCTAAAATTCATTTGGGCACTCTTGCCAGCAAAGCAACGTGTCTTTGCATTCCTTGTATACGTATGCACAAGGTGGGCCAAAAGGAATCATCCGATGTTGTTTTGCTCTCATTTTTTTTTAATGAAGAAATTAGATTCTGTTTTTTGTTTATGTTTTTTATTTGAGCCTTTAGAATTATATTGGTCAAATCAAGAAGATAATGTCACCCAAATTGGCGCCGTCACAATTGGTTGCTATACGGGCTAGTTTCATGGCATTTTTCATCACTTCGACGAGAACTTCGGGCCACAGATTCTTGCACTCGTGTCGAATGTTGTCCTTGAGGGCTTCCAGGGTCTCGAGGTTGTTCATGTAAACACGGGACTTCAAAAGACCCCACAAAAAAATCGGGAACGGGTAAATCAGGCGATCTTGCGGGCCAATGTTAACCATCAAAACGGGTGATGAGGGGACCTAGGAACGCCGCCTTTAGAATATCGGCTGTGGCTCGCGCAGTGTGTGCCGTTGCTCCGTCCTGTGAGAACCACGTGTTCTCCAGTCCTGTTGTCGTTTGACCAGTGGCGTTCTGTTGGAACCACATGCCCTCCAGTCCTAATTCCTTCAACTGCGACAAAAAAAATCGGCGTTCTCGACAAAAAAAGGCTCGATGACTCCTTCAGCGTAAACAGCGCACCATGCAGTCAAATTGAGCGGGTGTAATGGCTTTTCGTGCATCACTCGTGGGTTTTTGGTGCCCCAGAAGTTTGGCTTGTTCACGTACCCGCTGAGGTGGAAATGAGCCTCATCGCTTATTATGACTTTAGTCAAAAAGTCGGTCACTTCGCCCTCGAGGGCGTAGGCTGCACGCATTTGGCGGTCGACAGTCAGCAGCTCATGCACGGACACTTTGTACGGAAACATGCGCAGGTCTTTGACCAAAATTTGCCTTAGGGATGACCGACTAATGGCCAATTCCTAGGCGAGGCGTCTGGTCGATATTTCTGGCGACAGCTCGACATCCTCGCTAACAGCGGCGATATTCTTAGAAGACGGGCGCTCCAGGGGCGGCCACTCCTGGCAGCGTGTGGTCGCATACCCTTCAAGGTGGTGGCACAGTGTTTGCAGCGGATGACCGGGGAATCGGCGACGGAATTCGCGCTGCGCCAACATCACAGACGAATTGTTACGCAAAAAAATAGACACGTTTATTCAGCGGTCTTGGAGAGTGTATCGCTGCATGGCTTGTTCACTTGTATTCTACATCTGTCTAGTTCAAAAATTTCAAAACAGATTTGACATTGGCCGACATTTGCAAAAATAAGAGCATCTTCCAATAGGGTAATTTCTTTTGGCCCACCTTGTACATAGTATACTTGACAATTTTTTTGTTAAGTGCTTACAAGCTCATTCGTAGTTATATTTGACTACAAAATTCATAAATTTCACTGTGCAACAAATGAACGTAAAAGTGTCCAGGAAAATTGTTTCTTTTTTGATAAAATGTGTCAATATTCATTAAATAGAATCTTTTATAAAATATATTTGAATATACATAGTTAGGCAATATAACCAAATTTTAATCAGCTTTTGAGCTTAAACTAATGACATTATTTTGTGAGAGGTCTCCTGATTTTTCCAAACTTTTGATATTTTTAAAATGAAAATCGTCTCCAGCTCAGAAGTGGATTTAATTATCCCGTAATTGTAAATCGGACTAATAAATTTTCAAAAAGTCTCAACTTGACACGCAGTTAATTACAGGTTTGCCATATTTTTACTAGTTTAGCACTAAAAGTCTCAAAAAAAGGTGCAAAGCGCTAACTAGCACTTTTCTTCAGCTGTAAGTTGCTTATGGGCAATTCCGTTGTGACAGGTGTGACCAGATTGCTCAAATGGTTACTTATAATTAAAAAAATAAACATTTTTGTTTGAAAACAGGCTATGATTTCCAAGTATTGGTTGTTTTTAAGCGATTAATAGTAAGTAGACACTGAAAGAGCATAATTTCTAGTCACAATGATCTTTTAAAAACTGTGACGTGTGTCACCTTAAAAATTAAAATTTAAGAGAATTTCGACTTTAAGATTGTGTTGAGTAAAATATTCTAGTTTTAAGGGTTTTAAATCGTATTTGATTCATTATTTTTACAAAAAACTTTTTTTGCCTTAGGAAAAACCTTTTCTAAAATGTGACGGGCGGGAAAAAAGAAAAGCTTATTCAGTATGTGATTGTTTTTAACTCTTGCGAAATAAATTAAAATTAAATATGAACCAATACTTCGGTAATTTTCTTTTTTCTTTAGACAAAAGACGACCCCCAATTTGGGTCGTTTTACGTTTTATATAATTTTGTTACTAAAGTCATACGATTCCAATTTTTTGCAGTTTAACATTGAATTGATTTAGCATTACTTATAATAAACATCAAATTATTTTTTTTTATGTTTTTGCATTAAAAATAAATGAAAATTCCGCTATAAATGTTAACTTTTTGTTGTTATTGTGATACATTTTTTTTAAACTAGCACTTTTATGATTTCTAGAACATTTTAGCACATTATTTTTAACTATTTAACACTTTGATGATTTATTCTTATGGCAGCACTTGTAAGGTATAGTCCAGTTGAGAAGGAAAATTTTTTTTTCAGGAGTTTATAAACTGTTTGGAGTGCCAAAGTCAGCTTTATGGTGGCTATAATTTTCCTTGTTAATGTTTTTTTTTTTATAAAATGTAAAAAATTTTTTTAATGTGGCTTAAGGTACAAAATTATTAAATAAATTTAGTAATTATAACCAAATCTGAATCAGTTTTTAATTGTCGCCAAACTGAATATAAGGCTTTACTATCTTTCTAATGGTAGAATCAAACCTATACTTTTACATCTTTGTATTTGTATTTCAATGTTGCACAGTGTTATTAAACTTTTTTTGTTTATAAGCACTTTTAACTGCAAATTTGTTTAAAGGCTTTTGCTCCTTTTTTTTGGTTCTTGCTTATTTAAAAAAATATGTTTAGATATTAAATAATAAATTACTTAACAATATTCAGGTTGTTGCTAATCCATCCTTCTTCTTACAGGCCCAAGAAAATAAACACCTTTTCAAATATCAGTTACAACGTATTTTTTGATTTCCATATAAAAACAATTTTTAGACACACGGTTTTTCGTTTTTTTTTTTGTGCAACTTATTTGGTGCAACAATGTTGTTATGCGTGAATATCGTGATAACGATTTATATTTTAATATTTATTAAATATTTTTCTAATTGAAAAAAATTCCATTTTGTTAATTAATAGCGAAGTTAAAATTAAACCTTTTATTAAATTGGCGAATTAGAACACAAACAAATAAGAGCTCTACATTGGTCTTTTTGTACTGCAAATCATATAATAAGAAATACCTTGTGCCAGGCTTAAAATCAATCCTAGTTTTGGAAATAGAAAACTTTACAAAATTTTAACGTTCGTATGTACAAGAGAAATACCATGTAGAAGGTTTGACGTCGAGAGTTTTAAAAGTTTTCGGCATTATTCGTATTAAAAGTTTAATAAGAGTTGTTAAATTGTTTGAGATGTTCTAGGCCCTCTGCTCCTGTCCAACTATTTTTTTCCAAAATGTATAAATCATTTGATCATTACTTTTTGTAGAACATTCGAAGTCGATAGCAGTTATAGTTTTCCAGATGAAGCGTATCGAAAATTTCATAAAAATAGTTAATTTGTATGGGTGCTACCAATTTCCCTACCCCTACGAAAAAAATATTTTTTTTAAATGAAGGTCTTATTGTCGAATTACTTTCCGTAGAATATTTAATGTCGATAGTTGTTTTAGTTTTCGAGAAAAAGCGTAGGTCTTATTGCCAATTATTTTTTGTTAAACATTTGAAGTCGAAAGCTGTTATAGTTTCCGAGATATAGCGTATCGAAAAGTTCATAAAGATTGTTAATTTGTATGGGAGCTACCCCTTCCCCTGCCTCTACCGAACAACATTTTTCTCCAAAGTGTAGGTGTCCAAATATTTTCTGTAAAACATTTGAAGCAGATATCTGTTATAGTTTCCGAGCTATAGCGTATTGAAATTTTAATAAAAATTGTTAATTAGCGTGGGGGCTACCCCTTCGCCTGCTCCTTCTAACAAAAAATTTTTTTCCAATTGCAGGCCTTATTGTCCAATTATTTTTTGTTACACATTTGAAGTCGAAAGCTGTTATAGTTTCCGAGATATAGCGTATCGAAAAGTTCATAAAGACTGTTATTTTGTATGGGATCTACCCCTTCCCCTGCCTCTAACGAAAAATTTTTTTCTCCAAAGTGTAGGCCTGATTGTCCAATATTTTCTGTAAAACATTTGAGGTAGATAGCTGTTATAGTTTTCAAGATATAGCGTATCGAAAATTTCATAAAAATGGTTAATTTGTATGGGTGCTACCTCTTTCCCTGCCCCTACCAAAATAATATTTTTTTTTAATGTAGGTCTTATTGTCAAATTACTTTCCGTGGAACATTTAATGTCGATAGTTGCTTTAGTTTTCAAGATATAGCGTATCAAAAGTTTAAAAAAGAAATTATTAATTTGTATGGGAGCTACCCAGGGGCAGCTTTCCCTTTACTTTATGGGGTCGCAAATGGATAACAAAGAAATTACAAACGGAATGACAAACTGTGAAGGGTATATTTACATAAAAAAGGCAAACATACATATGTGTGCTTATAAACGATTCAGTTGAATTGATTTTTTATAAAGAATCTATGTAAACAACTTTTAAAAGTCTTTAAAATAAGGCATACATACCTATATAGAAAAATAATCTTAAAGTCACCCTTAAACTGTGCTTAGAATATTAAATTTCCGATAATATTTCACATCTAACAAATAAAAAAAAAACTAGTGAAATAATACACTTTTCAAAAAAATATTTTTTCTAATTTCTTGGAGTCTATACACCGGATGCAAGTAAAATGCAATTGTGTATATAAAAACAACTACTAGCTTAAAAAAGTAAATCCGTACTTTAAAAATCTTTTCAATGCTATGTTGAGACACTGCTATTCTATAGCTCTCTTTAAGTTAATGGCAAAAAGTAGACGCGAGACCTTTCCAGCAAAAACCCACATTGCTTTGTAATAAGCTAAAATGCTTAAAACCTGTATCGGCACTACTTATTTATTAGCATTTTAACTCATGTTTTAAACATATCGATGACATTGCAAGCATGTATTTCCTATGCTCGCTCACAAGGAGGTAGTAAATAAGTACTTACCACCTCGCTTACAAAAAGGGATTAAAACAACCTATTCTTTAATAGAATTAAAATAACTTCAATTGTTAAGGGCTTCAATAACTCATTGTTGCTTTAAACATTTTTTCTTAGATGTTTTGGTTAAAACTGTTTAAAAATATTAACCTAAAATAAGATAAAAAAAATCTTTAAAACTTAAACTATTACCAGACTTAAACGATAAAATTTTTTGTTTGCCGACCAAAAGGTTAAAGAAGAGTCTACTTTTTAACACCCCTCGTCTGAAAACACAAAATTTCATTAAAGTAATTCCAAGTTTTTGCTGGGCTATTTTCAAACCTATAAAAAACCTGCCAAAGTTAATTTGGCATAAAAAAATTTTTGGGTTAGAAAATCTCCCATTTTCATAACAAAACTTGCATCCCATATTACAATAAATCCTCAATTTGGAGTTAATGTTTCTTAACTGAAAACTCTGTGTGATTGTTTACAAATTTTTTTTTCTTCTTTTATTTTGTTGTTGTCTTTTTTATATTCTGTTTGTATAAGAGAGTACAAATAGAATTCTTCACAAGGCAACTTATGTGCATAGATGCCAGATGTGACGATTTATCGTCATTTTGACGATTTTTGACCACAAAAAATGGGTTTTGACGATTGGACGATTTTTGCCCTAAATTTGACGATTTTCGTAAAGGCTTTCGACTTTAGTCACAAAAAAAAATTCATTATATGTACAGAAGTATGACTTTAAAATTTCATATAATATCATGAATAAGTGTTTTTAGAGAAAATGTTTGTGATTTTTTTGTCAATCTTTAGCTACTTTAATCACAAGTTGCTATATTAATCACGAAACATTTGTATCAAATGAAAGGGTTAATAATAGGATCCCTGAAAAATGATTTCTGTAAAAAAATTATGTGTTTCAAATAAAATAGTTTTTAACATGAAAATCAATTTTAGGACTAAAGTTGGAATTCTGTAACAAATTTCTTAAATATTTGCGTTTTTTCATTTTTAGTTCAATAAGATTTTACCTTTTTTGTTACTACTTTTGACTGAACTATCTGTAAGCACTTTGTTTCCCCGTTTTTTATTATTATTAAGTAAAAAAGTAATCACAAACATTAATTTTTGTGTTGACGATTCTCTTGACGATTTCATAAATTTGTTTTGACGATTTTGACGATTTTTTAGCAAAGATTTGACGATATTGGACTAAAATTATCTGGAAACTATGCTTGTGTGAAACAGTAAAATATAAAAACAGAAAAATATAAAAATGTTTAATAAAGGGGTTGCCATTGCATTAACCTATTTCAGTAATCGACTTGTTAGTTTTTTTTAATAAAAATATTGATACCGCTCAAAGAATTTGTATTGAAAACTAATTTTCTTAGTGCGTTTTTTTCTATAAATCCAGAGCTAATCACGGCTGGCTTTCTGTTAATCTTTAATGAGATATTTAATAACCAGGTTAATAATAAAAAAAGAGTGAAAAAATGGGCTTGGCAGTGACTGAAGACAAGACTAAGTTGATCGTTTCAACGAATATAGAATCCACAAGATTTGGACAATCTGTTAACGTTGGCAGCTTACACTCCGAGGAAGTAGAGGAGAGAGCTGGGTCAATCGGTTACTTTAGCTTGTTTTTGTCAACAACCTTGTTCTTTTTTTTCAAGGTTAAATGAACGAGGTGGTTGGCGAAAACGAGCAAAAGTAACGAATCGAACCCAACTCTACTAGAGCAATCCGTGTACCTTGGAACTGCCATAACAAATGTTAATGTTTTATGAGATACATATATCTATAAGGAAGTTTTTTTATTATTTATTATAATAGCCAAGTTACTAATACAGAAAAAGAATCACCGACTTTCTTTCTAACGTGCCTAAAATGGCGTCGAATAAAAATGTATGAAGAATTACTTTGCCGCTTATTTTAGAATATGCCGAAAGATGATGAAATTATCGATGTTCACTCGCGTGTATTTAGAATCGCAGAATGTCATATTAACGCGTGCTTGAGGTGAACGAGCATTTTATAATAGCCATGATTATTATTATTATTATTATTTATTATTAATAATTAATAGCCATGATTATTATTATTATTATTATTTATTATTATACCCTTCACATAGTAATAAGGGTATATATATCAGTTTGTACTTCAGTCTGTGATTTCTACAATATCCACTTTAGATCCCATAAAGTATATATATTTTGAATTCCTATATATAGGGAAGCCAGTATAGGCTTGCCCGTCTGTGTGTCTGTTGAAATCAAGTTTCCAGACTTAAATAAAGTCATACAGAAAAAGTTTTGATATCAAACAATCAGGTATATAAGCGAAACCCCAAAATAACACATTTTTCTTAGGACAAAATCCGTGAATATATCCCTATATATCTCAGTAAATATTGTCACTCTGGCCACAAAACTTGGCACGGATACTTTGAAGATAGGAACTTAAGTTTTTTTAGATAGGATCAGGGGAAGTAATATTTTCCCTTCAATTGCACAAATTTTGTAAAATATTTCATGCGCTAAATCTAAAAAACTATAGCAGTTATCGACTTCAAATGTTCCACAAAAAGTAATTGAACAATAAGACCTACATTTTGAAAAAAAACTTTTTGTATGGTAGCCCCCATACAAATTAACAGTTTTTATGAAATTTTCGATACGCTACCTCTGGAAAACTATAACAGCTTTCGACTTCAAATGTTCTACAAAAAGTAATTGGAAAATTAAGCCGTGCATTTTGATAGGAGAAGGGGAAGGGGTAGCCCCCATACAAATGAAAATTTTAATGAATTTTTTTATATGCTATATATTAGAAACTATAACAGCTATAGAATTTAAATGTTTTACAGGAAGTTATAGGACAATAAGGCCTACATTTTGGAAAAATATAATTTGGATAGGTGCAGGGAAAGGGTTAGCCCCCATACAAATGAAAAATTTTGTGACAAAGTTTCGATACGCTATATTTTGGAAACAGTAACAGTTATCAACTTTAAACGTTCTATAACAAGTAGTGGTACGACAGTGCCTAAATTTTGAAAAAAATAGTAGAATAGGAGCAGGGGGAGGGGAACCCCCCATACAATTAAACAACTTTTATTAAACTTTTAATACGAATTATGTCGAAAACTATTAAACACTTTACCCCAAACCTTCTATATAGCGTTTCTACTATACATACAAACTTTAAAATTATGTAAAGTTTTCTATTTCAAAAACTAGGGTTGCTGTAGACTTCAAACCCGGCACAAAGTATTTTCATTACAATATTTGCAGTACGAATAACTGGGCAAGATCAATGTGAAGGGTATATAAGATTTGGCACAGCCGAATATAGCGCTCTTACTTGTTTTATTATTATTATTGTTGTTGTTATTAATATTATTTAAAGTTTTTATTCACATTATTAAAAATAATTAAATGTCACATTATCATTAAAATAAAAAATTGTCATTTCTTGAGAAAAAATACATATTTCATTCAAAATATTTGTATTAATAAACCGCTCCTAGTGTTATTAACATAATTTATGTTTTAAGATTTTTTTCTCTACATATAATTGCGAGGAACATAGGTAACCCTTAAAATCTTGTAAAAATACCTAAAACAAATTCAGATAAGAACGGTTATTATACTACACAGAAAAGTGTAAAAGCAAAATTAAAAAAAAACACAACTTGTTTTATTACTGAACGAACTAGGGTGTTTTAATTGCATATTGCAAGACTGACTAACTAAACGGCTGACTGTCGTCTGTCAGACATTCATTTCATGTTCGTTGTGTCAGCATGAAGATGAAACATGTTCCTATAATATTGTACATCAAGGATTTCAAAATTATTGAATTAAATTGTGATTGTATGTACTTAAATAAAATATACCGCTATTGGTACTAAAAAAAGTACAGTTCCAAACAATTTTTCATCCCTGACATTTGTTAAAAAGAAGTGAGTATACAAAAGGGATGCGCGATATTTCTGTGCCAGTGACTTAAAAATTACAGTGACAGGGAATGCTAAGTAACTGATATCTGCATTTATGTTGCTTTGAATTTATTATGTTATGTAAGAATAAATTTTTTGTTCTTAAAACTGATGGGCAAAAACAAATATATATATACATATGTATGTAGGTATAAACGAAAATTTAAGAGTTTTAAAATTTTTTTCTGGTATTCGTAAAAATATAACTTAATTAAGAGTGGCTAGGTATATATTTTTTTATAGAAGCAAAATATACCAGGAGTGATCCCTGTTACTAATTTAAAGATGAATGATTTACAAATCACATTCACTGTTCACAATGTTCTTTAATAGTGAAGGGATCGCGCGTCTCTAGTGTACATTGACGATTGCAATGTGTGCAGTAAAACTCACCAATGAAATGAATGTTTTTGTTGTTGTAAAGGAATAAGTATCTTATAGATACAAAAATACTTTTTGTATGCGTTACAAAAATAGAAGCAGTAATAACAGAACGTAGAAGAGTTTCGGTTCGTTCTTTACAAATATGTAGGTTTATTGCGCAGCTTGTGTTTGTGTTTCCATAGATACTCAAAAGTGAAGTAATATTTACATACGGTTTTTATTTAAAAACATTTTTCCAATTGTTTTTTCCATTAATTAAATTGTTTTGCTTTTGTTTGTTGAAAAAAATATAAAAAGACAATGAAAAAGTATTGGATTTAAAAACATTTGAATTAAAAGAGTTTTAAAAAAGATTTTTAGACATCAATATTATGTCAGTTTTTATTCTCATATTTGGGATTTTTTTTCCAAAAATAAAAAAACAAAACAAAGAATGGATAAAATTGAAAAAAAACAAAATACTTTAAAACGCTTAGCAGTAATCAGGTTTTATTAAAAGTCTGTGAATTAATAAAACATTAGAACTATTATGAAAACTAAACTAAAAACCAGGTGAAAAACATAAATATTATTTCCTATTTTAAAGAAAATGTTTATGTTCGTTCTACTTTTTTTTTACTGGGCTCTACTTTTTTTTAGCTAAAAAAATTATGTGCTGTTTTTAGAAGACGAGTAGTGATCGTCTTGGGCCGAATTATGTGTATTTTATTTTTGTTTACAATAACAAAACACATATAATTCGTCCCAAGACGATCACTTCTCGTCTTCTAAAAACAGCACATTAATAAATAAATGTTTAAATTATTATTTTGTAATCCCTATATATATTATAAAATCAAGGTGTAAGTTTGTTTGTTTGTTTGTTTGTCACGCAATCACGCCTAAACGGCTGGACCGATTTTCATGAAATTTGGAGTGTAAATACCTTGAAGCCCTGGGTGTGCGATAGGCTATACGTTTTTGGAAAAAAGGGAGGTGCCACGCCCACAGCACTTCAAATCTAACTGTACTTCTACTGCAAAAAAATAACTTTTAATACTGGTGCATATGTTGCACCGATTTTTTAAAAATCTTGTACACATTTATAAGGCCTCTAACGGAAAAAAATTTTAAGGAAAAAAAGAGGCGGGACCACGCCCCCTAAAACAAAAATTATATGATAGGCACTTATTCTAGACCGATTTTTTTGAAATTAGTTCGCATATAAACGGCTTCTAAAGTTAAAATTTTGGAGCTAAAAAAGTGGTCGGTGCCACACCCACAAAAATTTTACTTTTTTTGCTGTTACTTTTATTGCACCGATTTTTTTTTCAAACTTGGCACACATATAGAAGGCCCTTAATTCTAAAGGACACAAGCTAGGGGTTGTTGCGCCCACAAAAATTTTAGTCTTCATGTTGGCTCCTCTACTGTTGCAATTTTTATGATTTACCAATAATTTTTATTTTCGGAATAATAATAAGTGGCACAAAGATGGACAAACGTGCAAAGTTATGTGAAGATAGAGCAATAATTAAGCCAGTTATAGCCTAAAACGCTTAATCCGGGAGGACATTTGTATGGGAGCTAGGTCAAAAAATTAACCGATCATCACCACAAACAACATGCTTTTTTCCTATGCCAAAAAACACATCTGTTCCAAATTTCATCGAAATATCTGCAAAAATGCGGTCTTTACTCTGTTCAAAAGCCGGACTGACGGACCGACATGTTTTAATCGACTCAGGAAGTGATTCTGTGTCGATCGGTATAATTAGAGGCAGGTCTGAGACCTTTACTTTTGTAGGGTATAAATATTTTTACAAAAACATAATCAAATTTGGGTATAACAATATAAAAGAACTTTAAACTCCTTTTGAAAAACACTTGAAATGTAAATATACTATAAATTAAGAACGATTGATATATACAGGGTGTCCCCCGGCAAGGTATACTAATTTATTTTACCGCTATTTTGATAAACGTTAGTCTTGACAGTTCGTATTTTTCAGTCATGAAGTAGAGACATGGCAAATTTATTATGAAAAAATATTCAGTAACCCAACGTGTTTTAATCAATAAAACATGACAAACCCGATTTTCATGAAAACATAATAATGAGTGCCGAGGCACATTTTCATTTGAGTGGATATGTCAATAACCAGAATAGTCGGTTCTGGGTAAAAAAACCCCCTCAAATTATCCATCAGTCACTTTTGCATCCATTAAAAGTGGTAGTCTGGTGTGCAATTTGGTCAGGAGGAATCATTGGAGCTTACTTTTTTGAAACGGAAAATGGCGTAATGGGAAGCGACATCGCATACAGCAAGGATTACAATGGAACTTCTCCGAGATCTCTTTCCACAATAAGTTATTTCAAGAAATGGTGATGATGATTGGCCTGATTTGACTGCTCCGGACTTCTTTTTGTGGGGATATCTGAGCAGCAAGGTTTGTGCATATAAACCACCTTTACGGCGGACATCCCGTGTATGGCAATATTATTGGAGCAACAATACCAACAGAGTAATTCTAAGCGGAAGATATTTTTAAGCTCCATATACCAAGTAATCCAAAAGGTTTGCCTTCCAATTCTTAACGCTTGCAGTTTTAAAACAAACTAGCCTTTGCTTTAACAATTAAATAATCCCAGGTTGCTGAATTTGCTGGCTTGCACTTGGAACCCCCCCCCCCCCCCCCCCCAAACATACCAAAAGCATAAACAGCTCATCAAAACGATCAAAATTTTGAGTTGAATCGAATGCCGTAATTCTCCCCGAGTTTTATATGCATTTTTTTAAGTTAGACAACTGCTTTCTAACTTTACCTTTTAATATTATTCCCGCGCAACGCCGGGACGGGTAAGCTAGTATCTAAATAAATTGAGAATTTTTTACTAAATTTAAACAAATTTATTGGTTACAAAAAGTGCCAAATTCCAAATTATAATTTTTACCCTTTCCAACCCTTATTATATTGAGACTTTTCGAGCGCAATCGAAATTCTTTTTTTATCTCTATTAGTTTAGAAGTAGGGTTTTTGTTCCCGGACTTTTTTGCTTCCCGGGAAACGGTAAATCAAAAATTAATTTTCCGGGAATTCCGCTCTTCAAATAAAGAAAACTTTACAGTTTGTACTAATAAAAAACTGTTTTTTTTACTTTTTGTGTTTGAACGGTGGAATTTAAAAAAAAATAAAAATTTAATGCAAAATTATATGTACATTTAAAAAGTACGATTGTCAATTTTATTATAATCAGCTGGGCTCTTGATATTACCTCTTTGACTGTACCCTGATTGCAATTATGAATTATTTTCAACCACTGTAGAATGACACCAGCGGTAAAGTTTTCGTTAGGCAAAAATCCGATTTTTTTTTATTTAAGCTCGTATTTTTAATAATTATAGTAGGCTTATTAAAGGATTATTTGACAATTCGCAAATAAGCCCTTAATAACCATACTTTAATTTTTTTATGAATATGGGGGTTAGTATTTAATGTTTTATAAACCAAAAATAAGGAAAAAGTAAAAAAAAAATTGTGAATATGCTACGAAAATACTTGAATTTTCTGGGAATTTTTGGGACGAAAACTCCCGGGAAAAACCCCTATTTAGAAGTTACAAAATTGTGGACCTAATTTTTGCCCTCTTTTACTTCTTAGGGTTCAAAGTTTTAAAAAAGTGACAGAAGTTTTAAAAAGTGACGAGCTTGAAGTCGATAATTACTATGGATTTTTAAATAGAAAGGCTTATAAAATTTGCCGGTTCCTTATTTGGGGGAAATCAATTCCTACGCAAGTTTTCAACAAATCACAATGAAGCTACCATGTAGCATGACAGAGACATATCGCGTCAAAAATTTAAAAAAAAACTGGCGCCTTTGCATTTGGGATACCACTCCCCTTTCTCCTATCAAACTAATTTTTGCTTTATATCTGAATATTGTAGTACATTTACTTTGTTGTATGTTTTAGGTCAACAGATAAAGCAGTTTTTAAGATCAAACGTACCAAAATCTTTTATGCCTCTGCATCTAAAGCAGAACAAACAGAAAACGTGTATAGTGTGAGCTTTCTCTACCGAGATAGGACCCTGTTCTTTTACTGTTTTATTTATCTATGAGCTAGTGTATTTTTTCGCTTTCTGTATAAACTGATGTTAGCGAGGTACACGAACTATTCTATTACCTCGAAGTTGAAATTACCAACGTTTACAGATTTTCCCAATCTAGTGGATTCTCTGTTTATTGAAAACATCAACAAAGTTTTGTCTTGATTAACTGTCAGACCCGTTTTTGCCGATTCTTTTTCTATATTAGTTAAGGCAACAGTGACATCTCGCATTGTACTCCCCATAATGTCGATGTCGTCGGCATTTTAGGGCAGTATGTGACTCTTGGTAAAATTGTGCTGCTTATTTAAACTGGGGCGTTACGAGCCACCTTTTCCAATAAAGTATTTAAGACGTCGCACGACAGTCAATAGCCTTGTTTGAAGCCCCGTTTGGTGGTAAACGGCTCGTAAAGGTGTTTTTTCGATTTTTACTGGTGATATTGTATTTGCCAAAGCTATCTTACGCAATCTGATAAGCCTGGCAAGTACGCCGAATTCAGGCATGGCTTCAAACACATTTTGCACGAATCGGCCTGTCAAAAGCGGCCTTGTAATCGACGAATATGTGGTAATTGATGATATGTTTCTCATGGGTTTTCATCAAGATATGACGGAGTGTGCATATCTGGTCGGCGGTCAGGGGTAAAGCCAGATTGATAGGGGCCAATAATGCCCCCACCCTGCTCCTATCCAACTAGTTTTTTTTGTATCACGGCATTTAGATGATGTTACTTGCAACACGTTACTGTAACATGTTACAAATTTTTGAGGGCGAAGGAAGTAGAGAAGGCAGAGACGTTACAAAAGTAACACGATTTCTGTTTTTCATGTTACTTTTTCGCGTTTCTCTTTTGACATTTTCTATTTTTCTTTATTCTCTTTCATATATGCAATGGTACAATTACCTTTAAGGTAATTGTATATTACAATTAAGGCAATTGTACCATGGTCAAAACGTTCAAGAAGGAGAGTTAACAACGAAACTAAAACAAAAAAAAAAAAAATAAAAAAAGAGACAAGTTTGTAGTAACATAATGTAAATGCTTAAAGTTTTTGGAAGTTACTTTAAAACGAAATGAGAAAAGAGCCATGTTACAAGTAACATAGTCTAAATGCCGTGTATGTAGGCATTGTTTCACAATTATTTTTTGTAGTAAATTTTAAATCAATAGTTGCTATAGTTTTCGAGAAATAGCTTATGCAATATTTCCCCCCTGCTTTTATTTTTTCTTTTCAGTTATGGGTTTTTGCTTATATCTCGGTCCAAACTAAACTGATCTTGTTAATTTTAAATAGCGATTGTTTTAGGAACATTTTTGATAACTTGACTATCAACTACACAAAATGGCCAGACTAATATGGCTATATCGACTTGCCTATTTATGAGGATCCGGAGTATATATACTTTATAGGGTCCTAAGTGAATATTGTAGAATGAAAAACTGATATGCACGGCGCATCATCAGGTGAGCGTTACAAATAATTTAAAAATTAAATTGTTAATTAAATTATAAATTTTTTCTCTGTAAAACAAGGGAATAGTACACCAAGCCTGTTTGAGGCCTTTGATTAATTCAGTTTCTGTGCTGTATTGCTTACCAGTCTCGCACAATTTCCCTACCAGCCATCTTCAAAGGTTCCCTGTTATATGTATATAGGTCGAGTAAGGATAGTGGCCATTCAGAAACGACTGTTTTTAAAGCCACTTTTGAAGTTTTCCGCATTAATACGTGACAACTGAAACTTGCAGGTGTAATTGTAGGATATTGCTCCCCACACTATTACACCCCCCTCATGTTCAAAAAAGTAGTAAAACGCTTTCTTACATTGTTTTATTTGTTTCTCTCCAATGTTGTCAAATTACTACTTAATAAGCTTCTTTAAAGTCTTACAACTTTAAAAAGGGTTATAGTTAGGGTGACTATAACAGTACTGATTGTACTGATTTTTCAATATAAAATTAAATTTTTTTTTTTTTTAAAACTTATTAAGTTACCACCAAACTAGATAGTTAACCCAACATACTCACATACATATATGAAAGAAGTGACCCAGCTAAAGTTTAAACGGTTATTTGACACGAGCGATTATTTCGCGATTTTTTTTTCAATGCTGCTATCAATTTAAGCAATACTATTCAAAAAATCTGGCGAAAATTACGGCATTCGATTTGAATCGAAATTCTACTCGATCGATCGAGTTGTCAATGCTTTTAATATGGGAGTTCTAAAAAGAATTTTTAAATTTCAACTCGTATCGAATGCCGTAATTTGCCCCTGGTTCCCTTTAAAAATCTTTTTTTTTTTACTACAATAAATTAAGAAGAGCGCGAAATATCCTTACAGTCAAATAAAGCAACAAATTTATTGGTTTGACGTTAAAATTAACAAAAAAAACCCTATTTTTTCCGAAATACACCATGGAGAATAAATATTGCAGATTTATGTTGAAATAGTAAACGAACTCATTTGTTATATGAATTAATATTAAACCATTTTATGTGTCGATTATGTACAGCATCCCAACATCAGTTGCGTTACCCATTGGCAACCAAGACTACTTGGTTTTTTTTAATTAATTTTTTTAAAAACTCAATATTTATTTTGTATTTTTCCTTACAAAGTCAACCTGCACTTTGGCTACAAGAACACAAGACTAAAGGACGGATAGGCATAAATCAACTTAGCAAGTCATTTTAAATCTATCGCTATAACCGAAAATGGTTCTTAGACTATAAAAACTAAAAAAAAACTTTTTATATAAAAAAAAAACGAAAAGTGTACTGATTTCGAACCGGAAATAAATGGTCACCCTAGTTATAATCTCAAAATCTCAAACAATTTTTTTTTTAATAAAATTTTTTAATTTTCATATATAATTGCCGACATCAAATAAAACATTTATCAATATAAGATCCATTCTCTTTCATTTAATTAAAAATTATAAACAAACAAAATAGTATAACCTGTCGGCGGACACCCTGTATTAGGACAGGTAAATGGTCAAATACATTGTTTTGTACATATATGCAGTGAAAATAAAAAATAATAAAAAATCGTAGTTATATATAATAAAAAAATTTAATTTTTAAAAAGTATTAAAATATTATTTTATTTTAAGAATTCCCAAATATTATGCAGGATATGATCCCAGTTTTCTTAGTTTATTTATAGGGTTTATTGTAGGTTAACTATGTCCATATGAATTTAGTTGGTTCTTATACCAAATCGTCTGTAGACTTCAACCAAAATCTTGAAAAAGCTAATAAATATCCTCTGCCTTTATATAACAACTTCAATAAACTTATTGAGAATTACTACATGCAAATCAAAACATTCAAGAGTTTCTTCAAAAACCCAACAACTTTTTTTTGCTTTTAGCTGTTTTTTTCTTTCTCCCTTTTACCTTCTTTAGGTATGCAACAAATTCGTGAAGTCAGATGCGAAACGAAAAATTGGAAGCATTGAAAAATTGTTCATGTCCGAGGTACTACCGTTTGCGACCTCATAGCGCCGCACGTTGGGTTGAAATGGTTCGAAAGTAACGCTTAATTGAATTTTTAAAATTAAGTTTTTGTATTAATATTTGGTTTTGGATAAAACTAGATAAAATTCTACATCTCTATGTAAATTTTCAAGGATCTATCTTGTCAGCTGACTCCGTAGTGACGTGTCAAAGTTAAAAATTTTTTGCAATTTTTTTAAAAAGCGAAAAAAGTAAAATTTTGTATATACGAGTCCGTAATTACCAAATTTAACGTTAACAAAGTGTTATTTTAAGAATGGAACCTTTAATTTCAGGTATTAAAGTGTACAAAAATGATGTAGTGTTTTTGAAAATATGTGTGAAAATAGTTTTGACAATTTTTTTCGAAAAGGTCCAAAATTGGCCTATTTTTGATGTTTCGTCAACCATAACTTCTAAATTAGTTAAGGTTGGGTTTTGAATCTTATATTTTCTAAAAGTATGAAATCTAAGCTTGATATTACAAGAAAGAAAATTCGCGGTTTTGTTGCTCCATTTTTTGCTATTAACATTTTTCTGTTTGAAGTCGTGTTTTTTCAAAGTCATGTATTTAACAAAACTAACGTTCATTCAATGCTTACTATTGTTGTTATTGTTGTCGGAGGTAGGTGCGTAAACAAGTTTCAGTCATTTTTATTCACGAGAGTGTTAAAAGGGTTTTGTATGACTCCTACAATACATAAATTTTAATTCAATGTCCCGAAATCATAAAATATGTCCTTTTACTGATTGGAAAACTTTCAAAAGAAGCTCAGGAAGCCAGAAATAAGGATTTTAAAAATTATAGGGAACATTTTGCTTGCAAATGCAGCCGAGAAAAGTCGAATGAAAATATTTTAAATAGATTTTTTCTCAGTTCAGATCCATTCATATCTAGTATTAATAAACAAAAAGAAAAGCAACAATTATTAAATTCCGAACTACAGCTTTTGCCATCGCCTATAGTTTTTCAAGAAATACATGAAAAGGAGAGTAATGATAGCGAAGATTATGATGATGAAGATGAGGATGAACATAATATGGTTTCTTTTTAAGTGTATGACAATTATTGATAAACAAAAAAATATTATAAAAATTTATTTCGTTACTTTCTTAAAAAAGTTGTAAAATTCTCGAAATCCTTCAAAACCTAAATTCAGACTTTAAATTAAACTTATATTCATATATATGCAAAATATATATTTATTTTTTAGAGAGAAGACAATATAAGCATTTGTTTGCTTCTCATTTTTTAAAAAAAATCACTTTCCATTTTAAAATTACGGCGAAAATTCTGAAACAAACAATAATTTTCCGAAAAATAAAAATGTCTATTAAATCGTAAAAAAAATTTTTTTCGTGTATCTTTTTTTCAGAATATGCCTTTTTATGCATATTAACCGATTTGAAAAAAAAATTCAAAAAATTTATATTACGGCTCCCATGAATTAATCGCCACTTTCGATGTCATCGAACCCACTGTGCGCCGCCCTGAGCTAAAAGGGATACTTTTACTCAAGGCCTAAACTCTAAGCTCGTCCATATAAAGTTTTATGGCAATCGGACAAACTGTTTAGAAATGGTTAAATTATTTTCAAAAAAACTTCGGTTCTGCCCCACTATGTGCCCATATAGAAAGAAGCTAATTCTATTATTACAGAAAACAATTTAAAATTATCACAAATAAACACTCATTGCAACCACCCAAAATTTAAAATTCTTAGTAAACTATAAAGTTTTATAAACTAAATGAAAAATAATTTTGTTGCCAATATAAAAATAGAAGCAAAACCCCCTCAAAACGTCAAAGTAAAAACAAATATTTATTCTTAATTGTTTAGTGTCAATAGTTTTTTTTTTGTATATTTGTTTTAAGGTTAAAAGAAAATTAATTATTAACTATTTTTTTTAGTGAACTAATAAAATGAACAATATGCTGGATATGGCAAAGGCCTTAGCGGCTAGACAGGAAGAGGAAGATGGAGAGGAAAATGTTTTGTTCAGCAGCTTACCCAATGAAGTGTTAATACGTATTTTCAAATATTTGCCCCAAAGTGATTTACAACAAATACGTTTGGTTTGCAAACGATGGGATGTGTTAATGCAACTGCCTGAATTTATGAAGAAATCCAAATTAATCATTAGTTGCGACAACATTTATGCCTTAAAGGAATGTTTGACTAATGATAAGGAGCTGTGTAAGAAATTAGCCTTTGATACACTGGAAATACATGAATTGGAACTAAGTGACGATTTGCGATTTATTTTAAAATCCTTGGGACTAAACACAAAGAAATTACACCTGCTGAACGCACCAGTATTTTCCATTTTAAATGATTGTCTGCCCGAGTTGGAGGAGTTAAAACTTACCCAAATAACTATCATAACAAATGATGTTTATGCGACAAACTTAAGCCAATTCAAAAATTTCAAATCATTAGATATTTCCTGCAATAATGTTTCAAATTATATTAAGGCTCATATGATAATGAGTTTGACTCGAGAGTTGTCCCTAAAAATGGAAAAGTTGTGTGTCGCTTTAAATCAAGAACAGGAAGGACAGCTTTTATACACCTTACGATTTAATGGCAAATTTCTGAGACATTTGGAAATTTTTTTCCTTTTCAATCCTGTATTGACTTTAGAGTGGAAACAAGTTTTTGCTTTGTTTCGGAACTTGGAAACCGTAAGACTAAACGGTATTTTTACATGTGGGTGGTTAAGGGTGATTTTTGAAAGTTTGCCCAGAGCATCACCATTGCGTCATTGTGACCTAAGTGGTGGTTTGAAAGCGGGGGAGTCTTTGATCAAACTAATCGTAAACAAGTGGCCTAAAACATTGGAAAATATGGAACTCATGTTTTATAACCTACCTTTGGATAAAGGCATCAAACATTTAAGTGTATTACGAAACACATTGCGCTCATTAAATTTATCTTATTGTTCCAAGGTATCAGCCAGAGCTCTGATGGAGAGTTTGGCACCAGAAAAGAACACAACTCTTAGGACCCTAATACTTACTGGCATGCACGACTCGAACGCAGATTCGGCCAAGCTTTTGGTGCAGTGCTTACCCTTTTTAACTTATTTGAGTTTAGAAAATTGCCAAGAAGTAGTTACCGACTCCACATTAGAATACATATTTAGATATCAACGCCAATTACAACATTTATCACTAAACGACTGTATTCAAATTACCGATGAAGGTCTTTGTGGTTTTGGTAATAACCCCTCGCCCATTAGCAATCTTAGAGGCCTACAATCTCTTAGCTTAAGAGGCTGTCGACATATCTCTAATCGTGCTCTAATCAAAGGATTCAAATTTACCGAGTTACGTAAAATAGTTTTAGGTTACTCTCACAAAATCTCTTCAATGGGCATTGAAGGATTAGTAATCAATTGCCCGGCCTTAGAAGACTTGACTATTTCTAGCTGCCTGTTGATTGATGACGATGCAATACTGCATATAGCCCAAGGACTACCCAGGTTAAAGCGTCTGAATGCTAGCAATTGTATTAAATTAACTAAAAAATCCTTAGATATTGTAGTTGGGCTTTGCAAATCCCTGAAAGAACTTTCCTTGTTTGGTATAGATTCAATAGAAATTCAAAAAGCTCGGAAACAATTTTTGAAACTCAAATATCAAAATGTAGATTTTATTTTATAGTTACAAACTCATCAAAATTATTTGGAGGCCTTAATTCTAAGTAGTATGTAAATGGGAGACTCTATCTTTTCTCAGTTTTTTTGGTCTAACATAAGAAACTGTACCTTTTTTAAAATACCTTATATATTATAAATGTATTTAGTTTAACTAAAAGATAATTTAAGATTTTCTCAATATTTAATTGGCAATTTACAACCTCTCTTGTATCGTTGTACATTGTTAACAAAATAAAATTTTCAAACAATTATTGTTTAAAACAGAAAGAAATGCGTTTGAAGTTCTTGCTTTAATATCGCATAATTTCAACAATAAAACACATGTTGTGAATTAGGCAAATGTATGGAATATCCATTTAATATTTTATAATTTAAAACCATAATAATTTAATTTTACCAAAGATTTTAAGAACAAATTTTGTATTATCGTTTATTTTAAGTAACCTGTGCCTCGTTTCTGTAACTTGCGAGAAGTTTTGGCATCGAGAAATTTTTTAAGATTATAGAAGTGTTCCAGTTATTAACAGGGCGAGTCATATAATTTTAATATATTGCAAGTTAACATTAAAAATGTATAATAGTTTTTCTTTGATTCATTCCGTTCTTGGCAGGGCGACTATAAATTTCTCGACTAAAAAACTTCTCACATACCATACAGAAACGAGGCACTGGGGGCGAATCGTCGCATTTGAATCGAAACTTACTCAATCGATCGAGTTGTCAAGTTTTTTATATAGAAATTCCAATTAGACTTTTTTTAATTTTGTTTTGATTTGAACGCGGCGATTAGGACTCTGGGGGCAAATTACGGCGCATCAGGTAAAATTTCTTTACGGATCAAATGCCGTATTTTGCCCACCCCCTGAAATAAACTATAAAATTAATTATATACATATGTGAAAAATATTGTTTTTTAACAGCTCTTTTTTTTTAAATCGAGATTAAAATTTCGTTAAATATTTTAAGGTGGGCGTACACTTCGTTCTTTTCTGGCAGTTTTACAATTGTCATGTGTGTATTTAATATTTGTTGCAGCTTGAATTTAACGGAGCGTTTTTAAACGTGTTAGTTTAAAACTGCTCGTGAGTGGGGCAAAGCAATTAAAAAGAACGGGGTTTTTTAGCGTCAAATGCCAGGTGTTGTGTATTACCTGACATTTTTTTTACTATAATTTTTTTATGTGTTGCACTAAGCTCGCTTACAAATTTCTATTTTTTTCTTTTGTTTATGCATTTGTTTGTCGACATTTGAGTATTGTCACCGCCTCTTTAAATTGAAGTAAAAAAAATATGTGGATATGCTCGTTGTTCATTTTTATCAGTACAGTTTTAAACCTGCTAAGATCGCCCGCCCACCTTTAGAAATCCTATTTTTTTATACAATAAAATTTTTACTTTATATAAAATGTATTGCAATATACATACATAAGTATGTTTGAATTTACTATTAATAGAATAAGTTCTTGTGCAATTTTAAAATTAAGAAAATAAAAAAAAATAAAATAGAAAAATTTAATCCATACATGTTTTTTATAATTAACTTATACATGTTAAAATACTTAAAAACATTAACATAGGCATATACAGGCTGTCTGGTGGCAAATTTATATTTTCAAACTTAAATACAAAATGTAATAACTGATACAAAGTTTTTTGAAGAGAATTGAACGATATATTCAACGGAATCACTCCTCTTAAAAAATCACTCCACAGCGAGCGCGTGATGCTCACTCGACCACTGCGACATCGTGACTGACAAATCCACCCTCCATCCGCACTGTTTTGTACTTTTTGTTAAAATAATCGTATTTAAAAATATAAATTTGCCACCAGATACCCTGTTTAAATTTTGATACTAAAATAAATTTTTAAACTAATACAAATAAAAACTATATATACTTTTTCCCAGATAGCATTTGGAAGATTGTTTTTTGAAAAATCACCTTGCTGAGTCTTTTAAGAGTACTTTTGGTGATCAAAAACTGATTAATCACTTACACGATCAAAAAAGAACTAGAAAATGATTCGCGCTACTGAGTGAAATGAGTTTGATTTTAAATACAATAACAAATTGTATAGCAATCGAGAATCAAGCATCCAGACGTTTAAAATGTGACTACTTTTTTCGTCATTTATTATCATTTTCTACTCACCTAGAAGAGTGAAAAATGCTTAATCAAAAACAGATCATGCAGGTGCTTAAGAAGTGATTAAAATTATGTATTTTATGATCATATTTTGCGCAGATAGATGATTGAACACTGCTTGTTAAGTAAATGTCAAACACTTAAATTTTTGTTCATTTTAAAATTACATCGTGGTATAAAAGTCGTTTTGCTGTGAAAGTGAAATTAAAGAAATAATAAAAACGTGTAATTAAATTTAGCAACTATTCAAAAGATATTGAAATCAAACAGTGAAATGCAAAGTAAGAGGAAAAACGTTGCAGCTCAAAGTTGCAGAAGACAGGTAGAAAACTTGGAACAGGAAGAAGAACTTAAGCAGCCATATGGGGCAAAACAAGAACATGGAACAATTTTAATTACCTTCTTTTTGTTTTTTTATAGTATTTTTATGTATTTATGTATTTATAGTTTTTTTAATGTATTTTGAAAATGACAATAATAATAAATAATAAAATAAATAATAAAATAGAAATATGTGTGATAAATGACAATAAAGGGACTTACAAAAGACTCGAAAGCGACTATAATTATGACTGAAAGACGACTCAAAAGAGAGTCACAAACGAACTAAAATTAGACTTATATATGATCAGAAAACACTTCAAATACTACTTAAAAAGGAGTCGAAAAAGACTTTGAACTGATATCAAAAAAGACTCATAAAAGACTCATCAAGAAGAGTCATGGGAAGTTACGTTTTTCTCCCGACAAAGGAGTCTTTTATGCTCAGAAAATGCGCGCATATTTTGCCTTTTTGATCGCGCAGTGGAGTCAAAAAAGACCACAATTTGATTAAAAAATGAACAAATTGCGAATGAACAAGTTTTAGATGGTAATTTTTTGAAAGATTTACCACATATTAATAAATCTAGATCTTCTAAAGACAAAGAACTTAATGCACAAGGCAAAAAATTGATGAATCTTATTGAAAATGTCGGTGGGATTGTACTAAATGGTAGAACTGGTAACGATGCTCTAGGGGAATTCAGCTTTTGTGGGGTTATGGGTAGTTCTGTTATTGATTATTGTATTTGTTCACTTAACTTTCTACAATATGTTGATGATTTCTTTATCGCATCCAAGCCGTTTTCTGACCACATGCCACTATGCTTAAAAATTAAATCATCATGCCGTGTTGTTAAAACTAATGAGGATAATACAATTCAAAGACCTCGTTGGAACAGTAAATTGTCTGATAAATACAAGGATAACCTTTCATTACTTGCTAGCAATGTTGATCTACAGTCTAATGAAACGGTTGATGAATTGGTTGTACATCTATGTAACAAAATAAAGTTGGCTAATGTTACTAAGGTAAACAAACGTGTTTTTGAACCCAGGCAGAAATGGTTTGATTGGAAATGTGCTCGTGCTAGGAAACTTATGCTGAAGAAGCTTAGGCGTTATAGGAAAAGGCACAATTCGGTAAACAAATCTCGATATTTTGCATCCAGAGCTTGCTATCTTAAGATATGTAATGAAAAGAAAATAGATTTGTATAATAAAAATATTGACCAATTAAACAAGGTTAAATGTAGCAGTGATTGGTGGAAGCTATCCAACTCTATGAAATCGCGATCATATTCTGTTAAAGGTTCACTAAATTCCGACGATTTTCGTTCGCACTTTAGTTCGTTACTGCAGGCAGATGTTGATTGCCAGACTATCAGCTGGTCAATGCCATACTTTATTGATCCGATCCTAGACTCACCCATGGAAATGTGTGAACTTTTATTCGTTTTAAAATCACTTAAGGATAATAAATCTCCTGGCCAAGATGGTATCTGTTATGAATTTTACAAAAATGCTCCTAATTCTTTTATTAATGAAATGTTATGTGTCTTTAACAAAATTTTCCTACATGAACAAATTCCATCCAGTTTCCGAAAATCTATACTGATACCTCTTTTCAAAAAAGGTGATCCCAATCTTCCATCAAACTATCGAGGGTTATCGCTTATTAATACCTTATGCAAAATATTTAATACCATTATACTGAATCGTTTAACGGAATGGATAGATCGTAACATGATTCTGAATGAATTTCAAGCCGGATTTAGAAAGAATTATTCAACCGTTGACAACATTTTCAACCTCATTAATATTGTGAATTTAAACAAAGCAAACAATAATAACACATACGCTTTCTTTGTTGATTTTTCGTGCGCATTTGATACGATTCCTCGTAATAGTTTATTTTACAAGCTCTCATGCCTTGGCATGTCGTCGAAAATAATAAGAATTTTACAGCACTTGTATGAAAACACGGAAAGTTGTATTTGGGATGGAAACTCTTATTCAGATCCATTTGCAGTTGAGGTAGGTGTAAAGCAGGGTTGTATATTAAGCCCTCTATTATTCTCATTGTATGTTAATGATTTGGCAGATGAGTTACCTGGGGGTGTAAATGTTGCGGACGTTAATGTTAAAATACTGCTCTATGCCGACGACCTTGTTATATTATCAGATACTCCAACAGAATTGCAAAAAATGATTGATTGTTTATACAATTATTGTTCAACGTGGTCCTTGAAAGCTAATCTAGATAAATCTAAAATAGTGATATTTCGTGCCGGCACTAGAATTTCTTCAAATTTAAACTGGTTTTTTGGTGGTGATAATATTGAGATTGTAAACAGTTATAAATATCTCGGTGTAGACATTACATATAATCTCTCCTTTAGAAAACACTTGAACAATAAATTAGCAGCCTCAAAACTGGCGATAAACTCTACTTGGTCCAAATACATAAACAATCCGCAAATCTCACAGAATAATAAACTTAAAATATTTCAAGCAGCATCCAGATCTATTATGTTATATGCAGCTCAAGTGTGGGGATATGTGAAATATGATGAGGTTGAAAAACTATTTAGATTTTTTATTAAAAAGATGTATCTACCTACCGCTACACCTAATTACATTTTGTATATAGAAACAAACCTAGAGTCTCTATACGTATCTACCTTAAGACTTCACCTGGACTATATTAACAAAGTATTAAGTATGAATCCTCACAGATTACCTCGTATTTTGGCATTAAAAATTATAGAACAAAATATTTGTTGGGCTAAAGAGTGGGAAAATCTTTGTCAACATATACAGTTTACCCCTGATAACTCAATATCTCCACTTAGCAAACAATGGAAACCTATATTGGACCAACTCAAACTCAAGGAACGTAATGATTACATAGAAAATGCAAAAAGTTCACAGTTTCATGATCTATATTCTATACTGGATTACAATGTTTCATCATTATATACTTCAAATTTTTCTCCACGTGCAGTCAGTTTAATAATAAGGGCTAGAGGTGGCTTGTTAGACTTGAATGCAAGGTCTTTCAAAAATAACACTGTTGGTATTTGTACAATGTGCAACCTAGATGCTTCGGAAAATACTTTTCACTTTATTGGTGTTTGCCCATTGTACAAAGTATTTAGGATACAATATTTTGGTAAAACCATACTTAATTTGAATGATGTTATATGTATACTAAATGGCTTAAACTTTTACTCCCTGTATAAATATATAGAAGTTTGTTTAAAATATAGAAAATTTATTTTAAATGAATTTGTTTTTTAATTTTCCATGTAAATATTAACTTATAATATATCTTGTTATTTTCATTAAAATTATATAAAATCAATATTTTGTAAATAAAATTTACTTTCCTAGAATTGTGCCAATCTGGCTTACAACAAAATGTTATGCCATATATAGATTTAGATATCAAACATATTGTAAATGAATTAAATATGTACATACAAAAATCTATTAATAAATAATAATAATAATAATAATAAATTGCTGGATGGGTAATAATTGAAATTACACTGAAAAAAATCAATCCAACATTTAAACGAGTTCGTTCGTACATTGTACGAAATCTTTCGATATTTCGCACAACGAATTTTTTGCGTAAATTATACGAAATTAACAAAATTCTCTGAAATATTTTACGAAGTAAATTTAATATTTTACAAAATAAATTCACAAATTTAAAAAAGTAATGAAAATCTTTGCAATTTATTTTAAGTGGATGAAAGTTTTGTAAATATTATAACTACAGTAGACTCGCGGTAACAAAAACACCGCCTTACGTGAACACCGGCTAACATGAACATCATTTTTTTACACTAACTACTCTGTAGCGTGAACACGGCGAGAAAGCCCTATAGCGTGATCAAATTTTAAATGCATTGAACATAGAAGTCGTTGTTTTGTTCTACATTTGTAAGTTATCAAAACTGTTTTTATAATAAAAAGGGGCATCCGCATTATTTTGGAAGTTGCTACCTGACAGAACAAACGTATTTTCTCAAGAAAAAAAAATGCTCCTGGAAGAAAAACGTAAAAAAAGCAGTCACTTTTTTAGCTTGTACAAATGCAACAGGGGTACATTAAATTAAACTTCTTGTGATTGAAAAGGCAAACAATCCTTCCTATTGTAGGAACTTTGAATCTCCTGTGGACTACAATTACTTCAAATCGTCATGGATAACAGCTGCCATTTTTAAAAATTGGTTTCACCATTTATTTGTACCATAGGTAAAGTTTCCTTGATTTTAAAGAATAAACCTCTGCTGTTGATAGATAATGATCCATCTCATATCCCGAAAATGTATTGAGATCAGACGACGGTTTTATGGTTGAAATGTTTATGCCACCAAACGTCACGCCGCTCATACAGCCTATAGATCAAAATGCCATTAGACTAACAAATTTTTACTACAGAAGCAGTCTTTAAGCAATTGTTGTAGTCACAAGGACTAACGTTATTTAAGGCTTAAAAAAAATTGAGTTAAGAGACGCAATTGGCTATTTAAATTCAGCTTGGAAACGTCTTGAAAAGGAAACAGTAGCAAAATGCTGGAGGAGCATTTTGAGCTCTTTAAGAGGACGAAGAAGACTGTAAAGAGGATATCCCATTATCTATTTTGAGAAAAAGGATTTGTTCGGCAATTAACGTTCAACAAGAACATGCAATAGAACTTCTTCATATAATTAATCCAGAGTTTTGAACCTTTTCTTCCGTTTCTTAATCCAAATTGTATAGTTGAAGTTTTTTATTCAACTACATAAGTTTTTATTTAAAAAAAAAAACAACAGTAATGGCTTCTTCTTTATTTTAGGTTTTAGCACGATATAAGTCATTGAAATATAGATAAGATGGCTGTACCATTAATCAGGGACCGAAAATAACAGTTATTTTTGAAATTTAAAATCAAAAAGTCAGGTAAATATAATTTGTCTATCAGATATTTGAATAAATCATATTGATGCTGTTATGCTAAGGAATAATAAACTTAAGACTTTAATTTTTTTGACTTTTATCTAAAAGTCACTAATAATTATTTTTTGACCGATATTTTTTTGGTCAAAAATAAAAGTTAAAATCTTACTTTTATTTCTTAAGTCAGAAATTAAAGTTAAATTTTGACTTTTATTTTTTAAGTCAGAAATAAAAGTTATAATATGACTTTTGTTCCTATTAAAAGCAGATGTTAAAAAAGTTAAATACAATTTTAATTAAATATTAACACAGTTTTTATTTTTAGAATTATAAGTACATGCTGTATTTGTATTCAAACAAAAAGAAAAAAATTATAATAAAGTACATATGTATACAAAAACGTTTATTGGCTAGAAAGTTAAGGAGTTGGTGTTTTGCATATTTTGCTCTGAAGATACAAATTACATTTAACTTTTATTTTTGACTGAAAAAATAAAAGTCTAATTTTAACTTTTATTTTTGACCGAAAAAATAAAAGTCAGATTTTAACTTTTATTTTTGACCGAAAGAATAAAAGTCAAAAAATAACTATTATATTTTGACTTTTTTTAAAAAAGTCGTAACTGTTACGGTCCCTGCCATTAATTGATTAAGGTGTTTGTTATCTATAAAAAATAGCACAACTTGCTTTAGTGGGCTTCTCGAAAAATGGCACTTTGGGACCACAAAGTGAAAATGAAAAATGGCCCCAAATTTTATATTAAAAGCAAAAACACTAAAATATGGGGTAATTTTTCATTTCTTAAATTGGGGTGATTTTTATAACCTTTCGCATAAGTGATAAGGGTATATATCAGTTTGTCATTCCGTTTGTAATTTCGATTTGCGAACAAAAAAAGTATATATATTCTGGATCCTTATAGATAGGGAAGCCGATTTAGCCATGCCCGTCTCTCCGTGATATGGTTAAAACCAACTTTCTGAAGCCCCCCGATATCGCATAGATCCGTAAGTGGTATCAAACTGTCAGAAATACCCGCGAGAAAATCGGTATTGAAATTCAGCAAAATCAAAGACTACCTGAGCGGCGTTACAGAATGCCTGACTAGGATTTAAAACCTAGTTGGGCATTCTGCCACATGACCCAAATTCCCTCTTATCTTAACTACACGTATACAAAGCATTAGAAATTTTTAGTCAGTCTCAGATGAGTTTTCAAACAATGCAGATGATTAGCGCTTGTTTGCAGTGTGACCAGATTTTCAAGTAAAGTTAAAGCTAAAGAAGATAAATAATATGTGTTCATATACATATGCATATACAAGAGCTTTTTAAAAAAGTTTCTAATATATATGTATATTAAAAAAGATATATGTATATTAAAAAATAAACAAAAAACGAAAATTTGTTTTTATTTAAATTCGTAATTTTTTTTTACAAAAACACGTAAAATTTAGTAATTTATTTGCAAAATTTGTTCATAAATACAAACACAGGAAAACAGTAAACAATCGAAACTATAAGATTACATTTACACGATGCAATTTTTTTAATATTCCTTCAATGAAATTTTTGTTTGTTGACAAAACGAGTATAGAGACTGTTTTTTTAAACCTATCTATTAAAATAATAATTATTATTATTTACCGTTTTTATTTTAATTAAAAAAATGACCGTCCTGCGAAAAAAACAAAATTTACAAAGAACATGATTTTCAACAAATATAGTTCAATACTATTAGTTAGTATTAAAAAATTTTATAATTTAACAAAAAAAAAAAATAAAAGGAAAAAATGTTTGTGTCGCATTTGGATTTTTTCTTTAAAATTGCCGCATTTAAAAGTACATACATAGGTATTTGTTTTGGGAAAACAAATTCTTACGTTTTTTTTTGTAATACCATACCTTCCTTATATCTTTGTTTAATTGAATTTTTGTGCTGTTTCACGTTTTTTAAATGTCGCTAGAAGTTAATTATTAAACAAAATAATGGTTCGGAAACTGTAATGTAAATTCGAAGAAAATTTAGAGCTTGATACCTTTCAGTATAATTGAGATATATACCCAAAAATATAATACGACAAATTTTTAACCTTTAATCTAGCTCCAAAAACTACTAAAAAAGCCAAATTCAATTTCGAAAAAAGCTAAAGACTAAGTGTAAATATTGTTGCGGGGTAAATCTGGACACCAGGCACTTGACTGACTGCGGCAGGGCAAACAGAACAATGGCCGAGCCAGCAGTATATTGTTTGGGCGAGCCCCATGTTATTTAATGCCACACATTGAGGCAACGGTGTGTCAGGCCGTGATAATAAGACACAGGGAGTGTTTTGTCTTCTGTGGAAGAGTTGAGCCACAACCATCAAGAAAATTTCTACCAGGGTACCTGTAAAGAGAATAATAGTAAAGTAAAATGGATGGGGAGCATACTTACCAACCTAATTCGATGGAATGTTTCCTGAAAAAGAAATGAAAAAATTATATATGAATAAAATGGAATTTATAAATTGTTTTAATTATAGTAACTACTTACCATGAAGCGTGGGCGAAAAGTATTATAAATTTTGTGTATGCACTAGTTTGACAGATCAAGATAAAGAGAAAAAAGAGTTGCCGGACATGATTTCTGAAATGTAGATAATACGGTGGGTAAATTGATAGTAAAATCAATCAATGAAAGTTTAAAATAGTTGTTAGTGTAAACGTTAAATTTAAATATCAACATCTAATGTTTAGATTCATATTAAGGAAATTTAGAGTAAGATAGTTATAATAACAGCACTAAAAGAGGACAAATAAATAGTTAGAAAGATTTAGCTATATATTCTAGAAGTTTCGTTGAGTGAAAATGGGGGTATAAAAGGCATAGCACTACAGCCATTTTGGAGAAAATTTTTGTTAATTATATTGAGAAAGATCGCTCGCAGTGGCTATAGTGGATGAAAATAGTTTAATAAAAGGAAATAGTTTGAACAGAATTTGTAAAAGTGAAATATCGTGTTATTTAGATACAAATAAAAGGCAAAAAGGAAAATAATCTGTTAAGTAAAGGAAGTCCTGCCGAAGAGATTTTGTTCGAGTGGAAGAAGATAAATCATTAGAAGATTCTAAATACTGCACTGGTCTCTGGCTAGGACAAGGCTGGTCTGGAGTGTCAGAGAGATCAGTGGGAGAGAATCATCCAGACCATTCCAGCCATTGGTTAAAAGCATAAGAAGAAAATTTGCAGTAGGCCAGGTAATAATAGTTTTAAAATCTTATTGGCCTGTGAGAAGTCTTTACTTGTTCAAATAAAAGAGGGAAGACAGGCTTTAGAGCCAGAAGTAGCCACCATTTAATTGCGACTGCCATTTTAAGTCAAAGGGCGCGCATTTTATTTTTTTGGTATACACACGTATGGATTTGTGTCTTGTTGCAGAGTGAAGGTGAATCATTTTAATTGTATGTGATAAATTGTTTTATATTTTATATACTTTAATTTTTTTTTACATTTAATTACATATTTATTTTAATATTTTTACTGCTTAGGTTATTAATTTTTTTATTACGTTTAATTTTGTTTTTTTTATAAGCGTTAAGTTATTGTGATTGGGGTTATTTCAGTGTACCTTTTTTTTTGTGGATGTAGTTATTGCATGCATTAGAAAGAAAGCTGCAAACAAGTCGGTTTTAAGAGAGCTCTTTTAGGCGGCGTTTAAAATTGTCAATAACCGGAAGTGAGGTTAGAAAAAAAGGGAAGAGGAAATAGTCTCAAAAGTTTTATATTGTTGTATTTTAAAGTGTTGAGAAGTTGTGTATATTTTTGTTAAATTTTGTAAAATATGTTTGTTAGGTATAGATAGAGTATAAGAAGTACATATATAGATAAGGTAAAGAGTTAGTAAATAAGTAAATTTAACACTATACATACCGATGAGTTGAACTGATTTTTTTTTAAATATGCATGGATAATTTGATTAAGTGGGTGGTCGGGTAAGTAAAACGGTGTGATGCGGAACAAGGGGGTCATCAGGAAATTTGCTTAGTGAGGATGACATGATGACCAAGGAAGGGAAAGGGCGACTGGTGGTTTAACATCTAAGCACCTTGTTCAGAGGTGATATGTGCGTTTGTTTTAGTTTTGTTTTTTTTATTGTAACTGCCTGGGGTTAAACTATGGGATGTACTTCTACCCTACACCATGAGATGACGAGAGCTAGTCGGGGAAAGTAGCTCGGTCCAAACCCGGAACAGGTCATGTAACAAAGTAAAATATACGAGGAGTGATCCCTCTTACTATTTAAAAGATTAATGATTTACAAATCACATTCACTGTTCACAATGTTCTTTAAAAGTGAAGGGATCGCTCGTCTCTAGTGTACATTGACGATTGCAATGTGTGCAGTAAAACTCACTCGTGAAATGAATGTTCTTGTTGTTGTAGGGGAATAAGTATCTTTCAGACAGCGTGACCGTTCGTCGACTAATGTTGCAATTTGCAACCTTTTTTCCGCCCTGTGACTTTTTGTGCGACTTCGTTAAGCTGATACTATTTCGCAACTTTTGGCCCTTTTTTTGTTAAAACAGCTACAAAAATATGTTTTTTACTTAATAATGTGTGCATACATGGAAAAATTTTTTACTAATTAAGAAGATACGTGCTTTTCACCCTAAAAGAAAGTTTCTTACGTCGAAAACACATTTTTTACTAATATACTCAGACTTTTCGAACTTGTTGCTTCAATGTACGCCATGACGAGACAAATTCGTGACTTGGCAAATGCCACACTCAGTATTGAGTGAAAATATACGTGAAAATATCAAATTGATTTTAATCAGCTGGGCCCTTAATATTACCTGGTTAAATGTGTCTTGGTTCTCTGTATGTGCCTTATACGTGAAAAACAAATTAAATTTAAAGTAAAGTAATATCAAGGCGGATTCAAAAATTTGCCCAGTTATTGGTGTCAAACTATTGGAAATATCCTTGAGACAATCGCTATTAAAAATTAGCAAAATCGATTGACTATTGATCGAGATATAAACGAAAACTCAAAATAACCCATTTTTTTAGGACAAAACCCGTGCATATATCCCTACATATCTTAGTAAATATTGTCATTCTTGCCACAAACCTTGGCACAAATACTATTAAAGTAGGGACCTAAATAAAAAAAAAATAAAACATTTTTTTTCAGATAGGATCAGGGGAATTGGTTTTTTCTCTACAATTGCACAAATTTTATGCAATATTTCATGCGCTAAATCTTAGAAATTATAATAGCTTTCGACTTCAAATGTTTCAAAAATTGTACAACAAGACCTACACTTTGGTAAAAAATTTTTTAGGTGGGGGCAGGAGAAGGTGTAGCTCCCATACAAATTAACAATTTTTATAAAATTTTCTATACGCTAAATCTCGGAAACTATAACAGCTATCGACTTCTAGTGTTCTACAAAAAGTTATTAGATGATAAAACCTACATTTTGTCTAAACAATTTGGAGAGTAGCAGGGGGACTAGAAGATCCCATAAAAGTTAACAACTTTTATTAACCTTTTAATACGAAAAATGTCGAAAGCTTTTATAACTATCGACCTCAAACCTTCTTGTTCTATTTCTGTTATTCATACGAACGTTAAGTCTTTGGAAAGCTTTCTATGGACCTTAAAGCTGGCACAAGGTATTTTTATTATATTATTTGCAGTACAAAATAACTCGGCTGGGTATATTAAAAGAGCAATATGAAGGGTATTTTAGATTCGGCAGAGGCAAATATAGCGATCTTACTTGATGTGTTTAAAAGTGTGAATGTCAAAAAAGTTTAATTTTTATACAAAATTTAATTTTTTTGACATTCACATTTCCAAATATCCGCTTAACTCTTGATATTACCTGAATGAGTGAAACCTGTAAAAGAACGCGCCTTGATAAGGCGAAGACGTAAATGAATACGAAGACAAAGTTTCCATTTTTTTTAATATAAAAAAATAAATTTTTTTATATGTATTGTAAAAATTTTCAAATGACAACTTTTTGTATAACAAAAAAATGTATTTTGCAAAAATGTATTTTGCCATCATAAGTATTTGAAATACAAAGTACTTCAGTGTTGGGTATTTCAAATACAAAATACATTAGAAGGTGGTATTTCAAATACAAATACTAAATACGTATTTCAAATACAAGTATTTGAAATACTGCCCAACCCTGATCTGAGGCTACCTGATATACGTGTACCCTGCATAGCCCCAATTCGCACTTTGGAAGAAAATAAGACTGCTTATTTTCTTTTTCTTCTTTGAACTCTCATTCGCGTTCGCACGGTTCAAGTCGTGGTACATTTACCTTACAAGCAGGGTACACTTATCAGGTAGGAGCGGTTCTACAAAAACAACTAAAACCGTCATAAGAATGTCAGAGACAAATAACAAAAACTCACTAAATCTCTCTTCTTCTTTTTGAGCTTTTCTTACGATACTATAGTTGTTGTTTGTATAAAAGGAAGAAAATACATAAACATAAACAAAATTTGACATTAATATAACGAAATACCGTTACTCAGCTGTTTATCTGAGGCTACCTGATAAGTGTACCCTGCTTACAAGGTACTATCGCTACGGCAACAACTACAACAAACTCTATACCAATTTATGTAGTTGTTGAAAAAGCATCCCCGTTTATGCCAAAAAACGTTCTGTTTGACAGATTTAGAGAGTGGAAAAACTCGAGCAAAAAATAGTCAGCTGTTAAATCGTTACTACAGTGTAAGGTAATTGTACCATGGTTCAAGTCTTATTGCTTAATTTGTTTTGATTTTATCATGAATATACACCAGTGGTCTTCACCCATATTACCCAGCTAACGAAGATTTTCGGGTTTTTACTTACTCTCTTCGTGAATAATACAACCAGGGCTTTCCAAAATAAATTGTTTTCCTACCAAAATGTTTCTTAAAATATGCCAACAGCAACTGAATAACTAATCCTGATTAAATTGTATTTTAAAATAAATATCGTATTTTGTTAACTGACATTGCTTTTATAATTCATGGCGAGCTATTTTTATTTTATTTTTCGATCGTAAACTTAAGAAAAAATAATAAATTATCAACATTACACAATCATTCCTAAATAAAAAATCCATACGCTTTGTTTTCATCATTACAAACGGTAATCATAATCAAAACAAAAAACATATGAAAAATAAAAAATTTCAATTAGTAGCTTGTTAGCTTTCAAACAGAGTAGGTGTATGTCGCATGTTTTTATTTTTCAGAGCGAGCTAAAAATGTTTTTTCTGCACTGCAGCGTTGCCAATTAGTGTGTAATTATCCAAAAATAATTTGAAGCTCTTTATGTGTGCAATATAGGTAGAGCTAAAATTTTTTTGATAATTACAGTAAGAAATTGATAGCAAGCTACATAAATTTATGCAATTTAAAAACTTTTTCATAATTCAGGTAAAAACCTACGGACATACATATAAATTTTTTACAGCATTTTAGAAAAAAATATTTATAATAATTATGTGGGACATTAAGTGGGAAAATCTTTTTGTTTTCTTTAAACATATTCAAAGAGGCTGAGTGCCTTGTATGCAACCAGTTACTAAAGAATATGTTTGCATCACACCTTAAGCGGCATACAATGCATATTGAGTTTCATTCTGTTTCAGGAAATGAGAGAAATCAAATAATAAAAAAACTAAAAGAAGATTTTCGACTCAAAAATCTTTGTATCCAAAATAGATGCTCAAATAACTCTACCAATACAGATAGCCAAATCAAGACTTCATATATCATCAGCTTAGAATTAGCTAAAAAATATAGTTGTAATAAAACAAAATATTAATTTTTTTATATTTTGCCTTGAAAATAAAAAAAAAAACATAAGCTTACAAAACACTGATAACCAAAAACGTATATAGTAAAAACAATACCTTAATTTTTTTATAAAAATGAATTATTTTGGTTTTTTTTACATTTTTCAGTTAGTACTGTATTACTGAATGTGAGCGATATGTTGTGCTATGTTTTTATTTTTTTTATATATAATTTGTTATGTTCTGTTGTTTTACTTAAAATGCAGATTTGTTTTTCCAAATTTGCAGTTCTTATAAAAAAAAATAATGGCAACGCTGACAATAATACTCTCATTTTAAGTGCGTTTCTCTTTGTGAAGACCACTGATATACACACACTACTGTGTTTTTTACATTTTATTTTGTCCATCAAATTTAAGCAGCTGAATTGCAAGTACATATAAGCAGAGTGACCGCTCGTCGACTAAAGTTGCATTTTGCAACCTTTTCAAGGGCCTGCGACTTTTTGTGCGACTTTTTTATGCTGACACTATTTTGCCACTTTTTTAAATTTTTGCAACTTTTGCCCCTTTTTTGTTACAAAAGTTAAACAAATTCTAGCATATGCGCATTCCCAAATATCGCATTCCATAGTTTTTTGAAATTAAACATGCTGAAAGCTTTTGGCATACAGTGTGTTATTTAAAAAATGATTTAAATAAGCCATTGTGATCAAATTAATATAAAACAGTTGCGTATATTTTTACATTACCCCACAGCAGCGCATGTGCTGAAAGAATTTTTCCTAAGTCAGGGCTGGTTAAAAATAAATTGGCAAACAAATTAAAAGTTACGACCTGTAATTCAAGGATGTCAGCTTTACATTTATTAAATACTGAACTAGAAGACTGTATTCTAGGTGATGAACTAAAACACAAGTACAGAAACGAGTTTTCAAATAATATGAAAAAAATTAATAATATGAACTTGTGTATTATTACATTACATCCCTAGAGAAAAAACCAGTGGTTAGTTTAAATGTGCTATATGTTTTTTACTTAGACTAGTTGTCTGTCTGTCCTTGTTTCAACCAAATTTAAAAAACGATATTCCGATATTTAAAGAACATTCGATTTTTCATAATATTAAAACTATATAAAAATTAAATTCTTTTTTTGCAATTTCAAATTTATTACTTTTTATGTGTCTTTGTACATAAATTCGTTCTTAATGATTGTTTTCTTTTTGATACATTTCTAACTTTTAATTTATTTTGATCAAGTTTTTTTGAGTTGTTGAATTATTGATCTGTTTTTGTTTTTATTATTTGTAAAAACATTTATAGAAAGTTGAATAAGGGCTTTAAAAAAGAGTGCAACTTTTTTTTCCAAAAGCGACTTTTTTTTCCTAAAACGACTATTTGTGCCACTTTTTCAAAATTCTCAGCGGTCACACTGCATATAAGCACATGGTACAATTACCTTACAAGGTAGTATCGATTCAACAACTTACTATTTTTTGCTCGAGTTTTTCCACTCGTCAATTCTGTCAAACAGTACATTTTTTGACATAAACAAAAATGCTTTTACAACAACTTCATTTCGGTATCGACTTTGTTGTAGTTGTTGCCGTAGCGATAATACCTTGTAAGGTAATTGTACCATGGTTCGTTCTTTACAAATAGTTTAATCGCGCAGCTTGTGTTTCCATAGATACTCAAAAGTAAAGTGATATTTACATACGGTTTTTTGTTAAAAACATTTTCCAATTGTTTTTTCCATTGATTAAACTGTTTTGTTTGTTGATAAAGCTATAAAAAGACAATGAAAAATTATTGGATTAAAAGATTTTTAAACATCAATATTATGTCATTATCACCGGTTTTTAATATCATATTTGGACTTTTTTTTCATTAAACCCAAAAATAAGAAAACAAAATAAAAGGATTAAATTGAAAAAAACAAAATACTTTAAAACGCTAAGCAGCAGCAATCAGGTTTTATTTAAAGTCTGTGAACTCATAAATCATTCAAACTATTGCGAAAACTAAAAAGCAGGTAAAAAGCATAAATATTATTTCCCATTTTAATGAAAATGTTTATGTTCGTTCTACTTTTTTTTACTGGGTCAGTCAGTTAAGTAATGTGCTGTTTTTGGTAGCCGAGTAGTGATTGTTTGGGTTTTTGTTTACAACAACAAAATACATAAAATTCGTACCCAGACGACCACTACTCGGCTTCCAAAAACAGCACATAAATCTGACTTTTGTGCTGTTTTTGGAAGCCGAGTAGTAATTTTGTGTTTTATTTTTGTTTACAAAAACAAATTACAAAAGTATAATTCGTCCCAAGACGATCACTACTTGGCTTCAATTACTTTTTGTAGTAAATTTTAAATCAATAGTTGCCATAGTTTCCGAGAAATAGCTTATGAAATATTTTTCCCCTGCTCCTATTTTTCTTTTCAATTATGGGTTTTTGCTTATATCTCGGTCCAAACTAAACTGATCTTGTTGATTTTAAATAGCGATTGTTTCAGCAACATTTTTAATAGCTTGACCCCAAAAAAGTTTTTGTTCGATTTTATTTGGCTCCGGCAACTTAATTTCAACTACACAAAGTCGGCCAGACGAACATGGCTATATCGACTTCCCTATTTATGAGGATCCGGAGTATATACACTTTTTATGGTCCTAAGTGAATATTGGGGTGCCCCGGTAGGTCAGTGGTAAGTGCACGAGTCTACCAGTCAGGGGGTTGTGGGTTCGATTCCCACCAGAGACCCTGGCAAGTCTGCTTCATTCTTCTGTTCTTTCTTTCTTTTTTATCTATCCTTCTCCAAATTTCTTCTTTCCTTCCGTCTAAACCTATTCTATCTGCCTCTCCAGGTAACACAAAGGGACCGAATTAAGCGGACCCAAGTGAGCTGTGTATCTTTTCCTTCAACGGCTGCCTGTTCTACTTAACCTAACCTAAGTGAATATTGTAGAATCACAAACTGATATGCACTGCGCGTTATCAGGTAGGCGTTACAAACAACTTAAAAAATTAGATTATGAATTTAATTATAAATTTTTTTCTCTATAAAACAAGGAAATAGTAGACCAAGCCTGTTTGATGTCTTTGATTGCTTCAGTTTCTGTGCTGTATTGCTTACCAGTCTCGTACAATATCCCTACCAATCATTCTCAAACGTTCCCTGTTATATGTATGTCGAGTAAGGATAGTGGCCATTAAGGAACGACCTGTTTTTAAAGCCACTTTTGAAGTTTTCCGCATTAATACGTGACAACTGAAACTTGCAGATACCACTGTAGGATATTGCTCCCCACACCATCCTCTCCGATTTTAAGAGGGTCCAGACAATACCCCTATTTTCGTACTTTATGAAAATAGAAATTGTACCCATCAGGGCGCTGGCCTGATGACATTATCACTGTGTGAAAGGTATAAAAACGAATTTTTAATTTTGACTGTTTAGTACTTTACACCATTTGAAACCATACATCTATTGTTCAAAAGTGCCAAAATTATAGTTAAATTAAACATGTTCAAAAAGGGAGTAAAACGCTTTCCTACATTGTTCTATTTATTTCTCTCCAAAGTTGACCAATTAGTACTTAATTAGCTTTCTCAAAGTCTTACGACTTTAAAAAGGGTTATAGACTCAAAAGCTCAAAAAATAAGCTTTTAATATAAATTTTTTATGGGATATTGTTGTTTTCTTTTATGACTGTTTTGTTTGAAATAGGATAGATAAAAGAAAATATTCAAATATTTTTGCTATAATTCCTTAAATATTTATTACGTATGATGTGCAATCCCTCTTTCTGCCAACGCACATTGGTCAAAAATTCATTTTTTTTGGCCAAAACTATTTTCGTAAAATATATCAATTTATTTGATTAATAAATCAGTTATTGTGAATTACTATAACAATGCTTTATCGAATATATGAAATTTAGGTATGCATTTAATATTAAAAAAAATTAAAAAAAAGCCTATGTAAGCCTAAGGATCTTCAAGTTTGTTTTAGACATACATATTTGTTTGCTTCAAACAAAAATATATTATTTATAGGGTTCTTATTGGTTAAGTTTGTCTATATGCATTTCATTGGTTCTTACACCAAATCATCAGTAGACTTCAACCCAAATTCTTAAAAACTTATGAATATTTTCTGTCTTTATATAATAACCTCAATAAACGAAATGAGAATTACTATAAGAAAACCAAAACGTTCAAGTTTTTTTAAGAATCCAACAAACCAATATTCGCTATTCGCTTGTTTTGATTTTCTTTTTCCCCTTACATTTGAATAACCATTGGTTATTACTAAATGTATTAAAGGGCTGCCGAAAACAAAACAAGAAATATGGGATTAAATCCTAAATAATATTTAAAAAGTGTTCAAAAATATATTAGATATGATTAACATGTTTAAGTCAATACAATGCATAAAAATGAAAAAAGTATTAATGTTAAATAAAACACTTATTTAATATTCTAGCTTTAATGGCTTGCAATATCTAGTTCATTGGGGAGTAATATTACACCATAAAGGTTTTCCTGAAGTATTGATTAATCTTTATGGTATTACAGTGGTTGCAAAGAGGTTGTAATCAGTATTTTGAGGTGAGCGTGAATAATTAAAACCTTGCTTAAATTGAGCTTGGCCACTACTACCGTCAAATCCATAACTTAAGATTAATTCTGACGAAATTAGTGCTCTATTTTCAATATTCATTATACCTAAAATGACTTCTTTTTGCGATTCTACAATTCTTGCTGCAGTATGTTGCAACAGCTTTTGTAAAGGTATTTTTTCAACTTTTTCACTTACAAATATATTGCTAGGCCTACAGAGAGCTTTCTTTGTATCTATATTCTCCATGCGAATATTAGAGCATTGATTTTTTGTGAAGTCGTTTTCAATAAAAAATGCAAACGGTTTCTAGTCAGAAAGTTAAACAGGATCTTTGAAATTTTTTCAGCATACATTTCTGATTTTATATGGACGCGTGAGAATTTTAGTTTTATTTTTTAAAACAGCAGCTAAATCATTTTCCCCCTTTTTCGAGCTGAAATACATGCCGCATGAATTAATAAATCTGTCTCATTTTGCTTTAATGATGAAAGGCCTGTCGCTTCCCTTCTTTTGCTGTGCTCGAACATTTCTGACCAGCTCTAGAAGAACATGGTACATCTATTTTCACTTTATATATTTTGAAAATTACTTCAGATATTATTACTTATTATACTCATCAAAAGAGTTATTTTCGCCGATTGTTTTAATAATATTTGTCAAAAAAGCTTTCTTTTTTTAAGGGACTGGGAAATTAATTTTTACTAGCGCTGCATGAAATAGTCATAAAAACTTAAAACAAAAAAAAATATAACGAGAAAAATATTTTTTCTAATTTGGTGAAACAATTATGCGGTCGTATATATACATATATATCTATATATATGTACGTAACCCAATGTACAGGGTGTCCGTCGGCAAGGTATACTACTTTGTTTTCCCGCCATTTTGGTAAACATTAATCTTAACAGTTCATATTTGGCAGTCGTGAAGTAGAGGCATGGCAAATTTATTATAAAAAAATATTCGGTAAACCAGTGTGTTTAAATCGTTAAAACATTCTATCAAAATCAATCATCGATTACTGTAACGATGAGAAAGTTACGAAATTCTTGGGAGAAACAACGTGCCAACAATACGGTCTATTTATCGTGTAGTAAATGATTTCTAAGAAAGAGGAATTGTAGCTGATAGGCCCAATCATGGAACCAAACGTACTGCAATATCGGCTGAGAACATTACTGATGCTCAAGAAAGCGTTCAAAACAATCAATAAACCTTAATTCTACGTCGTTCTCAGGAGCCTTGTCCTCAAAGAACAATTTTGGCCACAGTTTTGCACAAGAGCTTCTTCCAGCAGACCTTTTACGCCGCCGTGTCAGTCACCTTTGCATCTATTAAAAGTGACAGTCTGGTGTGCAATTTGGTCAGGAGGAATCATTGGCCCCTCCTTTTTTGAAACTGAAAACCGTGTAACGGTAACTGTCAATGGGGAGCAATATCGTGATTTGGTTGAAAACTTTTTAATACCACAATGGCATGCTTCGGGGTCGGTTAACATGTGGTATCAACAAGATGGTGCCACTTTGCATACATTCAGGATTGCAATGGAATTATTGCGAGACCTCTTTCCACAACATGTTATTTCAAGAAATGGTTATGTTGATTGGTCTTCACGGTCGCCCGATTTGATTGCTCCGGATTTCTTTTTGTGGAAATACCTGAAAAGTAAGGTTTATGCTAACAAACCAAAAACGCTGGGGTAGCTTAAACAAAATATTCGCAATGAAATTAAGGGAATACCGCGAGAAATGTGTAAGAATGTAATGAAAAATGTGCTCAAAAGGTCTCGCATTTGTGAAGCTAACAGAGGCGGACCTTTATCTGATAATTATCAATATTGGATCCGTTTTCTTTTATGTAATTAAAAATTATAAAAAAAGTAGTATAACGTGCCGGCGGACACCCTGTATTGAGGCAGTTAAAATGTCAATTCAGGGTACACTAATGCAGGTAGTGTTAAGAACCCAGCTAATTGTTAATTCGCCTTGAAATTTTGTGAAAGTGATTGTTACATTTATTAATTTTGTTTAAAATCAAGGCACACTCAACAAGGTATTCTCAAGGCGAATCCAAAAAATTCGCCCTCTGCATTTCCTTTTTGTGTATACGCCACCTTTTTGGACTTTTTTAATTTAAATTTTTTTATTTTTAAATAGGTTTTTTTCATACAAAATCAATATTTCAAATCTATTTTAAGGTTGAATCAGACGTGAATTAACCGTAACGCCATAGCCGTACCTACGGAAAATCCAACTGAAATCCAATATAATCCAATTAGAACCCATTCGGAAACCAATTGCATTTTCAATAGTTATGGCTATGGCGTTACGGTTAAGTCACGTTTAATTAAACCTTTAAATTTTAAAATTTTTATGAATATACTCCTTAGCCTTTTGCATGGGTAATAATGTTATACGTAATTTACCATTCTAATTTCTCAACAAAAAATAAATGATTGCACTTCTATGTTTACTGTATTTAAAATTTAAAAAAAATGGTTGTTTTTTTAAACTAATCTAAAAGTCACGTTTTTTAAACCTACTATTCGAAACTTTTGATATTGCAAAAAATATTATTTACAGCCTCTCGTGAAAGGAAGCATATTTACGTACTCAATTATTAAAAAACAGCGCATGGAAAGAAAAATATAGTTGGCAAGAGGCAAAACTAAACCATTAAAAAAAAAATTAGAAAAAGCAAAAGAGGGTATCAAATTAGTCAGAGGAGTAACACGGTATTTTCCACCATCCAATAGTGTCAAAAAAAGTACGATCGTATCAACTTTTGCAACACTGGTTTAAGATATAATCCCTGTTCTCTTAGTTTATTTATAGGATTTGTTGTAGGTTTAGTTTGTCCATATGCATTTCATTGGTTCTTATACCAAATCGTCAGTAGACTTCAATCTTGAAAAACCTCATGAATTCTTTCTGCCTTTATATAAAAACTTCAATAAACTTATTGAGAATTACTACATGCAAACCAAAACATTCAAGAGTTTCTTCAAAAACCCAAAAACCTTTTTTTTTGCGTTTAGCTGTTTTTTCTTTCTCCCTTTTACATTTTTTAAGTATGCAACAAATTTGTAAAATCATATGCGAAACAAAAAATGGGAAGCGTTGAAAAATTTTTCATGTCCGAGGTACTACCGTTGGCGACCTCATAGCGCCGCCATGGGCAAAAAGGGATGTTTTTTTTAAGGTTAAACCTTAAGCTCGTCTATATAAAATTTTATGGCAATCGGACAAGCTGTTTAGAAATGGCTAAATTATTTTCAAAAAAATTTCGGTTCTGCCCCACTATGTGTCCATATAGAAAGAAGCTAATTGTATTATTACAGAAAACAATTTAAAATTATCACAAACAAACACTCATTGCAACCACCCAAAATTTAAAATTCTTAGTAAACTATAAAGTATTATAAACTAAATGAAAAAATAACTTTGTTGCCAATATAAAAATAGAAGCAAAACCCCCTCAAAACGTCAAAGTAAAAACAAATATTTATTCTTTATTGCTTAGTGTCAATCGTTTTTTTTTTGTATATTTGTTTTAATGTTTAAAGAAAATTAATTAACATTTTTCAAAATATTATTTAGGATTTAATCCCAATTTTCTTGTTTATTTATAGGGTTTGTTGTTGGTTAAGTTTGTCTATATGCATTTCGTTGGTTCTTACACCAACTCTTCAGTAGACTTCAACCCAAATTCTTAAAAAACTCATGAATATTTTGTGTCTTTATATAATAACCTCATTAAACAAAATGAGAATTACTATAAGCAACCAAAACGTTCAAGTTTTTTTAAGAATCCAACAAACCAATATTCGCTGTTCGCTTTGTTTTTTGTTTGCATATAGACAAACTTAACCAACAAAAAACCCTATAAATAAACAAGAAAATTGGGATAAAATCCTAAATAATATTTTGAAAAATGTTGTTTAACAACAAGGTTTTGTTTTCGGTAGCCCCTTAATACATTTAGTAATAACCAATGGTTATTCAAATGTAAGGGGAAAAAGAAAATCAAAACAAGCGAATAGCGAATATTGGTTTGTTACATTCTTAAAAAAACTTGAACGTTTTGGTTGCTTATAGTAATTCTCATTTTGTTTAATGAGGTTATTATATAAAGACACAAAATATTCATGAGTTTTTTAAGAATTTGGGTTGAAGTCTACTGAAGAGTTGGTGTAAGAACCAACGAAATGCATATAGACAAACTTAACCAACAACAAACCCTATAAATAAACAAGAAAATTAATTATTAACAATTTTTTTTAGTGAACTAATAAAATGAACAATATGCTGGATATGGCAAAGGCCTTAGGGGCTGGACAGGAAGAGGAGGATGAAAAGGAAAATGTTTTGTTTAGCAGCTTACCCAATGAATTGTTAATACGTATTTTCAAATATTTGCCCCAAAGTGATTTACAACAAATACGTTTGGTTTGCAAACGATGGGATGAGTTAATGCAAATGCCTGAATTTATGAAGAAATCAAAATTAATCATTAGTTGCGACAACATCGGCGCTTTAAAGGAATGTTTGACTAATGATAAGGAGTTGTCTAAGAAATTAGCCTTTGATACCCTGGAATTACATGGATTGAAACAAAGTGACGATTTGCGATTTATTTTAAAATCTTTGGGATTCAACACAAAGAAATTGAACCTGTTAAAAGCACCAGTATTTTCCATTTTAAATGATTGTCTGCCCGAGTTGGAGGAGTTGAAACTTACCCAAATACGTACCATAACAAATGATGTTAATGCGATGGACTTAAGCAAATTTAAAAATTTCAAATCTTTAGATATTTCCTGCAGTTACGTTGCAGATTACATTGAGGCTCATATGATAATGAGTTTGACTCGAGAGTTGTCCCTAAAAATGGAAAAGTTGCGTGTCGCTTTAAATAGAGGACAGGAAGGACAGCTTTTATACACCTTACGATTTCATGCTGATTCCCTAAGACACTTGGACATTTTTTTCCGTGTTAACCCTGTATTGACTTTAGAGTGGAAACAAGTTTTTGCTTTGTTTCGGAACTTGGAAACAGTAAGACTAGGTGGTGGGTGGTTAAAGGAGATTTTTGAATGTTTGCCCAGTACATCACCATTGCGTCATTGTTACCTACATGGTCGTGTGGAAGCGCGTAAATCTTTGATCAAAATAATCGTAAGCAAGTGGCCTAAAACATTGGAAAATATGGAACTCATGTTTCATAACCTATCTTTGGATAAAGACATCAAACATTTAAGTGTATTACGAAACACATTGCGCTCATTAAATTTATCTTATTCTAAGGTATCAGCCAGAGCTCTGATGGAGGGTTTGGCATCAGAAAAGAACACAACTCTTAGGACTCTAATACTTACTGGCATGCACGACTCGAGCTCAGATTCGGCCAAGCTTTTGGTGCAGCGCTTACCCTTTTTAACTTATTTGAGCTTAGAAGATTGCAAAAAAGCAGTTACCGACTCCACATTAGATTACATATTTAGATATCAACGCCAACTACAACATTTAATACTAAACGGCTGTATTCAAATTACCGATGAAGGTCTTTGTGGTTTTGGTAAAAACCCCTCGCCCATTAGCAATCTTAGAGGCCTACAATCTCTTAGCTTAAGAGGCTGTGAACATATCTCTGATCAATCTCTAATCAAAGGTTTCAAATTTACTGAGTTACGTAAATTAGCTTTAAGCCACTCCCACAAAATCTCTTCCATGGGCATTGAAGGATTAGTAATTAATTGCCCGGCCTTAGAAGACTTGTATTTTTTTAGCTGCCTGTTGATTGATGACGATGCAATACTGCATATAGCCCAAGGACTACCCAGGTTAAAGCGTCTAATTGCTAGCCATTGTATTAAACTAACTAAAAAATCCTTAGATATTGTAGTTGGGCTTTGTAAATCCCTGAAAGAACTTTCCTTGTTTGGCATAAATTCAATCGAAATACAAAAAGCTCGGCAAGACTTTTTGAAACTCAAATATCAAAATGTAGATTTTATTTTATAGTTACAAATTTATCAAAATTATTTTTTCTCATTTTTTTTTGGTCTAACATAACAAACTGTATTTTTTTTGAAATGCCTTATAATATTATAAATGTATTTAGTTTAACTAAAGGATAATTTAAGATTTTCTCAATATTTAATTGGCAATTTACAACCTCTCTTGTATCGTTGTACATTGTTAACAAAATAAAATTTTCAAACAATTATTGTTTAAAACAGAAAGAAATGCGTTTGAAAATCTTGCGTTAATTTCGCATAATTTCAACAATAAAACACATTTTGTAAATAAGGCAAGTATATGGAATATCCATTTAATATTTTATAATTTAAAACCATAATAATTTTATTTTACCAAACATTTAAGAACAAATTTTGTATTATCGTTTATTTTAAGTAACCTGGGGGCGAATCGTCGCATTCGAATCGAAACTTACTCGATCGATCGAGTTGTCAATTTTTTTATATAGAAATTCCAATTAGACTTTTTTTAATTTTGTTTTGATTCGAACGCGGCGATTAGGCCTCTGGGGGCAAATTACGGCTTGATCGATCGGTTGAAATTTCTATACGAATCAAATGCCGTGTTTTGCTCACCCCCCTGAAATAAATTTTAAAATTAATTTTAAATGTGGAAAATATTGTTTTTGACAGCTTTTTTTTAATCGAGATCATAGTGAGATTAATTACCAGGTGGCCTCGTCCGGGAGAGAATTTTTTACTACCCTACTTTTTTCTTTTTTATATATGGAGTTTGACAAAAGGGTGAGGAATTATTTTCAAACTCCATATATCAAAAAGAGAAAAAAGTAGGGAAGAGAAAAAGTCTCTCCCGGCGGAGTTCACCTGGTAATTAACTTCACCATGATCGAGATTAAAATTTCGTTAAATATTTTAAGGTGGACATATACTTCGTTCTCTTCTGGCAGTTTTACACTTGCCAATCGTGTATTTAATATTTGTTACAGCTTGAATTTAACGGAGCATTTTTAAACGTGTTTGTTCAAAACTGCTCGTGTGTGGGACAACGCAATTAAGAAGAACGGGGTTTTAGTGTCAAATGCCAGGTGTTGTGTATTACCTGGCATTTTTTTTACTATAATTTTTTTATGTGTTGCACTAAGCTCGCTTACAAATTTCTTTTGTTTATGCAAACAAATTGCATTTGTTTGTCGACATTTGAGTATTACCTTTGTGTATTACCACCGCCTCTTTAAATTGAAGTAAAAGAAAGTGTGCGGATATGCTCGTTGTTAATTTTTATCTGTACAGTTTTTCACCTGCTAACTGTGAAAAAAGATTAAAGTGTATGCCCGCCCTCATTCAAAAGTCCTATTTTTGTATACAATAAAATATTTACTTTTAATTAATTGCAATGTACATAATTATGCGCATACATAAGCATGTTTTCATTTACTATTGATAAAATAAGTTTTTTTGCAATTAAAAAATTAAGAAAATAAAAAAAAATAAAATAGAAAAATTTAATCCATGCATGTTTTTTATAAGTAACTTATACATGTTACGCTGGGGCTAGACGTGCATTTTTTATTTCTGAACATAAGCAATAACGTCGGCAGAATGACGTCACAAAAATGTTTTGTGTTCAAGCTTGTGTTCAGAGTGGGGAAAACGTAAATGAGCAAGAACACAAATTAAAAATTTTTGTTGAGAGAGGTTGCTGTAAACAACAACAAAAAATGCATAATATTTATTGTTATTAACATTTTTCTTACTTATTATTTAATTAGAAATATTTCTTTATTAATTTATTTTAATATCTATCATTTTTGTAAAAATTTTTCTTTATTTCTTAATAATTTTTTATTTACTCAAATTTATACAACAACAACAACGTTATTTGACAGTTTGTGTCCTAACATAATTGCTCAGCTCTGTGTTGGAAAACTTATTTTCTAACACTAAAATTTGCGGTCCACACGGTCATTTTTTGTGTTAGCAACAGATTTTGACAATTGCGAACATAAAAATTTCCTTCTGTCTCGTGTAGACTATAAGTTAAAATACTTAAAGACATTAATATGGGCATATACAGGGTGTCTGGTGGCAAATTTATATTTTCAAGCTTAAATACAAAATGTAATAACTAATACAAAGTTTAATTAAGAGAATTGAACGATAAAATGAACGGAAATGAGGACTTTATTTTATATAGAGTATGTCATCCCAATATCTTCCGTCAAGTTGAACACACTGTTCAAAACAGAGCCTTGTTTTCTGAGCCACACGCGCCAGTAAACTTGGTTCAAATGAGCTGATTTCTCGATGAATATTTTCGTTTAAAGCCACAAGAGATTGGGGATTGTTATGATAAGCCCTTTTTTTTGAAGTAGCCCAAAAAAAGAAATTCATGGGAGTTAGATCGGGCGAATTCGGTGACCATGGGATGTCCTCAAAGCGGCTGATCAGTTTTTGGGGGAAATTTTCCCTAAACGAATTCATCGAAGCTCTGGCTCCATCCTGTTGAAACCACGTGTGTGAGAGTACGATAAATGAGCTCGTATATTTTCCAAAAATAATTCCGTAATCATATGTCGATAATTTTCACCGTTGGTATTTGCCGTCTGGCCTCCAGAATTTCGAACAAAAATGGTCCAATTATCATGCGTGGATAAGGCACGCTACGCTGTTATCCTGGGGCAATGCAATGGTTTTTGATGTTTCAATCGAGGGTTGCGGGTTCTTAAAACTCAGTAACGGCAGTTTTACTTATGGACGTGGCCGTTTAAGTAAAACGCTCCAACCTAGTTTCACAAAATTTTTTGCGTAAATCAAAGTCACTTTTTTTCAGTTCTTGAACGATTTAAATTTTTTTGCAGAATGGAACCGTATAGATCCTTTTTTAAAATTTCATAAAATAATCGCTCATAGAAGTCACAGTGAGGCTGCTATTTTCCGTATTGAAAGTCGCCGATTTTCACGTAAACTGCCTTTAACGTTTTCGGGAGTCCTTGAAGATCGACTGGGCTCTGGCCGTGGGAAATTGATAGCCGAAGCAAATCCATAACGTAATCGCCGAATATCGAACTTTGAACGAAATTGTCGAGAAGCAATTACGTAAGAATTATTACTCTTAAAAAATGACTCCACAGCGAGCGCGTAATGCTCACCCGACCACTGCGACATCGTGACTGACAAGTCCGCACAATCGATAATTCCAACGGCGCCACTCTCCCTCCGCACCGTTTGGTACTTTTTGTTGAAATAATCGTATTTAAAAATATAAATTTGCCACCAGATACCCTGTATAAATATAGATATTAAAATAATTTTTTAAACTAATATAAATAAAAACTATGTATGTATACTTTTTATATACATTTTTACTACTTATAAATAAAAAAAATAAATTAATTTAAAGCATTACGTTAATAATTGAAATTACACTAAAAAAAATCAATGCAACATTTGAACGGGTTCGTTCGTACATTGTACGAAATCTTTCGATATTTCACACAACGAATTTTTTGCGTAAATTATAAGAAATTTACAAAATTCTTTAAATTATTTTACAAAGTGAATTTAATATTTTACGAAATTTTTGCGTAAATTATACGAAATTAACAAAATTCTCTGAAATGTTTTAAGAAGTAAATTTAATATTTTACGAAATAAATTCACAAATTTAAAAAAGTAAAAAAATTTTACAAAAAATTTTGAATTTTTGAATCTTTGCAATTTATTTTAAGTGGATGAAAGTTTCGTATATATTATAACTACTTATAAATGTATGTATAACGAAGGGTAATCGATACTCTTAAGGCTTCGTAATTTAACAAACAAAAAGTTTTCGGTGCTTTCTTAAAATTTAAAAATTTTGTTACTATATTACGAAATTAAAAATTACAAAAAGTTTTTATTACTTTTGGAAATTATTAAAATTATATCTTAGTAATATGTACGAAAAATGTTGTATATTTTACAAAAAACAGCATTTTTTTCCTATATTGTTGCATGGATTATTTTCAGTGTATGCATTTTTTTATTAACCTTAATTATTCAGCTACATAAGTTTTTATATAAAAAAAAAAAAAAACAGCAGTAATGGCTTCTTCTTTACTTTAGGTTTTAGCACAATGACTTATATTTAAATATAAATAAGATCTAAATACAGCCATTATTTAGGGACCGAAAATAACAGTTATTTTTAAAATTTAAAATCAAAAAGTCAGGTGGATATAATTTGTCTACCAGATATTTGAATACATCATATTGATGCTGTTATGCTAAGGAATAATAAACTTAAAAGACTTTAATTTTTTTGACTTTTATCAAAAAGTCACTAATAATTATTTTTTGACCGATATTTTTTAAGTCAAAAATAAAAGTTAAAATTTGACTTTTATTTTTTAAGTCAAAAATAAGTACATGTTGTATTTGTATTAAAACAAAAAGAAAAAAAATTTTAATAGAGTACATATGTATACAAAAACGTTTATTGGCTAGAAAGTTAAGGAGTTGGTGTTTTGCATATTTTGCTCTGAAAATACAAATTACATTTAACTTTTATTTTTGACTTAAAAAATAAAAGTCAGATTTTAACTTTTATTTTTGACCGAAAGAATAAAAGTCAAAAAATAACTATTATATTTTGACTTTTTTGAAAAAAGTCGTAACTGTTACGGTCCCTGCCATTAATTGATTAAGGTGTTTGTTATCTATAAAAAATTGCCCAACTTGCTTTAGTGGGCTTCTCGAAAAAGGGCACTTTGGGGCCACAAAGTGAAAGTGAAAAATAGCCCCAAATTTTATATTAAAAGCAAAAACAATAAACAATGGGGTAATTTTTTATTTCTTAGATTGGCCTAATTTTTCCTTTTTGGAATTACCCCAAATATTTTTAAAATTTTAAAATTTTTCTTTACTATGTAAACTTTTTATAGTACTGAACCATTTAAAAATTAATAATGATCCCAAACATTTGAAAAAATTAATGTTTTCCAAAAATGAAAAATCACCCCAATTTAAGAAATAAAAATTTAACCCAAAAATATAAAACGACCTCACATTTTTGTGTAACTGTTTTGCATTATTAAAATTTGGGACCATTTTTCATTTTCACTTTAGAGCAATTTTAAATTGGGGACATTTTTCATTTAGTATAAATATAGGGTGACCATTTTTTTTCTGATTCGAAATCAGTACATTTTTATTTATTTACTTTTTTGTGTTTTTAAGTTAAATTTTTTGTAGATGTTACTGTTTCAATGAATTAAGGTGTAGCAAAAGATTTCTTTTATACATTCGCTGTGTGCGTATTTGCACAGGTTAACTCTAAATACATTTGCTATCTTTTTTATTTTTATTTTTTTAATTTAAATAATCAGCATTGTTTTGGAAATCTAAAGTTACCGAAGTTGAATTTTAAAGCGACAAATAAATACTCCTTGTAAGGAATTTTGGGTTGAGAGCTCTAACTTAAATCAGTATTCTAATGAGAATGAAATATCTATTAATTATTTTCCAATCCAATTTCCAATGCTACTGGATTTTTTTGACAAGTTCCAATATATATAAAAAAAATAATAATAGGGAGTCATTTGTATAAAGAGTTATTTGAAATCCTTTTGCATAATCCTTTACAAAATTGAAAATTTTTAAGTACAGCTAGAAACATCTAAAATATTAATAATAAATAGATTTAAGTAATTTAGAATTTTAAAAATTAGAAGTTTTTTAAATTAAGTAGAAAGTTCTTAAATTGAAAAAGAAAGTTATGGAATACAATTAGAGATTTCTGAAAAACAATAAGAAAACTCTGAAATACAATTCAAAATGGTGCAGTTATACTAAAACTAAATTAAGTTTTTATGCAGAAAATTTGAAAAATATATCAAATTAAACATTCTGTCAAATCAGTACATTCAGTACGTGTTGTCAAAATTCAGTACATATTAGTACACACATTTTAAATCAGTACACCAAATGAAAAATCAGTACATGTACTGATGAAATCAGTACGAATGGTCACCCTACATATATAACAACAAAAAAAGTAAAAAAAAAAATTTTTAATAATTAAAAGGCACCTAAAAGCACTGTGGGAAATCGTTAAAAGCACTGAAAATAGCCGCTTTTCGAAAACGGGTATTTTAAGAGATTTCGAGTATCGCATAAGCAAAAAACACCAAAAAATAACCGAAAGACACCAAATTGGCAGCAATGTTCTAAAGCAAGAATGCAAGTTACAATAACGTATTTTTAATGGAACTTTTATTTGCTATAAATACAAAATTATTTTTTAAAAAAGCTATTAAATAGTTGCAAAAGTTGTAATATTACTTAAGCTAAAGCTTTTTTAAAAGCCTAACAAAACTTCCTTGAAATAAAGCTTTAACTAAAATATGAAAAATTTTGTGTGAAAATTCATTTCACCCTTTAGTTATGTTGTTATTATTTCCATTGTTTTTCCAAAGTATTGTGCTTATTGTCAACTAGCTCTTAAGATAATTGGACAGACAGACAGACAGGCTGAAAAGTGCATAAGATAGATTATGGTATATATTTGTAAAACAAAAAAAGCTTCTAATAAGAAAACTATGAAGTGCGCAATGAATGAATGATATTTTTGTCAAAAAAAAAAAAAAAATTCACGAAAAATTAAAAACTAAACTTATTTTCCACAATTACATATTTGTATATTCGTTGCGGTTTTCATTTTTTGAAATTATTTTGAAAAGCATAAAATGTATGAAGCGGAAAATTCAAAAGGCCAGATAAACTTGAGCGGTTTAACTAAAAAGACCTTTAAACAAAAACTAACGGGAAAAAACAAATTTTCAATTGCCAAAATAAAAAAAAAAACATAAAACTTTGAATATAATACTTACAGCCTTAACGAAACAATATATATTTTCTTTGGCTGCGTTATTAAATAAACAAAAAAAAAAATATTTTAAAATCATCAAAAAATTTATGAAACTAAAAATAAAACAAAAAAAAAAAAACTTTAAAAAAATTTAAAAGTGTTTATACATTAAGTATTAAAACAATTTTGAATAAAGTGCTTTTATGATATAATTATTGATAATTACACTCAATATAAAAATATATTTGAATTTAATTACTTAAAAATATTTAAAAATTATATTTCTGCACACAGACATTTACATGTTTATTGTTAGTAAATTCAATAATAAAAAATAATTCAAAACAGAAAATAATAGCATTTTAAACTTAAGTTATAAATCTAATTGAATAGTATTCTAACGGCGAGTTTGTTGACTTGTATTATTTTACCTGTAATCATATATTCGCTTTAAGTAATTTTCCCTACACTTATTAAAAGCTAATACAACAATTATTAAGGGGTTGGAGAATTTTGGATTATAATACATCAGTAACTGTTTCTTTTTTAAATCCAAATTTTTATAAAACATTATCTTTTTGATTGCCAAAGCTTGGATTATTTGACATTTTTTTGTTGTAACATTTGCCTAAAACTGTCAATATTTATAAACTTTTTTAATAAATGCTGTGTACAGATTTCTTTAAAATAATTTGTCTTTATAAAGAAAAATCTGTGCTATATGGCAAATTATATGTAAAAAGAAAATAAAAAAATAATATTTTACCAAGAATTTCATGTTAATAGAATTGTTTTAAATTAAATATTAAAGTTTTCAAAAGCCAAATGATTAAATTTTTGTTTGTTTGTATTAAATGTTTAATAAAGAGGGGAATGAATAATAAATAATTGAATTAATTTAATCAATAAATTTGTTACTGACTAAAACTTAACATATAATTTAATAAGGTCCATTCTATCGCAGGCAGTATCCAAATAATTTTTATATTCATAGACAGTTTGGTAATCATTGGGGATTGTCATTATAAACCCTCTCTTTGAGGTAGCCCCAAAAAATATCCATGAGAGTTAGATCCGGCGACCTCAATTGCCATGAATGTCTCCAAAGCGACTGATCAGTTTTTGGGGGAGATTTTCCCGAAGAAAATTCATTGAAGCTCTGGCTGTGTCCCCATGCTGTTGAAAGCATGTGTGTGAAGAGTATGACAGATGAGGTCGCCGGTTTGGCAAAAAGAATTCTGTAATCATGCGTCAATAATTTTCACCGTTAATATTTGGCGGCTGGCCTCGAGAATTTTTGAAAAAAAAATGGTTCAATTATCTCATGTGTGGATATAGGGCACCAAACAGTTACCCTGGCGGTATTTTGGAGACCAGTAACTGCAGTTCTGCTTACTGACGTGGCAGAACTGCAGTGTGAATGTTATTTACAGTGCGAAAACGCTCCAACATTTTTCTTTCAGTTCTTAACCGATTTGAATTTTAAAAGGTTGGAACTTAAGATCCTTTTTTAAAATTAAATGAATAATTGCTCTTGGTAGTCCCAGTGAGACTGCTCTTTTCCGTATTGAAAGCCGAGAATTTTCCCGTAAACTGCTTTCAACTAGTTCAATGTTTTCGGGAGTCCTTGAAGATCGACTGGGCCCTGGCCGTGGGACATTTATAGTCGAAGCAATTGCGCGGAATCTCTGCACCAACGAACGAGTTCAACTTACACTCGGTGTATAACGTATTCGCCGAATACCGAACTTTGAACAAAGTTTTCGACGAGCAATTATGTAACAATTATTACTCTTAAAAAATGTCTCCACAGCGAACGCGCGATGCCCACTCGACCACTACGACATTGTGACTAACCGTTTATTACTTTTTTAAATAATCGTATTTACAAATATAAATGGGACACTGGACACCCTGTAGTAAAGAAAGTGCTTTTCGGAGTAAATACATTAGGACTTCATTTAATTTTTTATTATAGCAAACATCATTGCTGCAGAGGCTCCAAGAATTAAAAAAAAATTGTTATAAGAAGACGATTTTAAGTCGGTCCACGTGTCCGCGAAGCTGCTTGTGTATAGGGCATTATGATTTCTGCCTTAATTTATGTAACACTATTCCGCGTTAAAAATGTAGGGTATAAACAGTTTGATTAAAGAATATAAAAAAAGTTTTGTTAAAGAGAAATTGTTTCAATTATTAATTCCAGTTCTACTGTGTTAAATGTAAACCAAGAAGAATTATAATTGTTTAAGTTTTCGCACTTTAAAAGCATATCATAGAAATATAATAGAGTCTCTTTTGTACTAAAAACTTGTTTTAATTTTATTTGAGATCTTAAACTTTAAAACACAGATACGACAAAATTAATTGTAAAATGTATTACATGAATAGTGTGTGTTCCAACCCCTTAATAGTTTTGCGTGCCTTAAGCAAGTTTAAATGCTTAATTACAATTTAAAAAAAAAAAAAACTTACAAATAGTGGACACAACTAAAATTCTATTGTTGCAGTAACATTTAGCCAGGTCGGTCTACAGGAACTATGAAATTAATATTTTTCTAAAAAAAATATAAAAAAATTAAAAAAAAATAATAAATAAAAATATAAGTGAAAAATTAAAGTGTTAAAATATAAAATAAATAAACAAAGTGAAATTGTATTTGCAAAATATAAGGAATTTTTTTTAACCAAATGCAATCAATGGCCCATAGAAATGATAATAAAAAGTAAATTTTATCAACATTTGAACGAAATTTAAATTATTTAAAATTTCCCAGCCGTAGCAGCAACAACAGTACAATGACTAATATAATTGACGATACAACAATAAAAAACAACAATAACAGTCACTTTAGCAATTCATCGTTCATATATGCAGCTGAAAATAATAATGTGTATGAAACGGCAAACGATTTTGAAAAACCCATAAATTTTGGACCCCAACGGGACTCACTGAAGGTTGTTATACCTTTGACGATTATCTATGGCCTTATATTTATAACGGGGGTCATAGGCAATATAAGCACTTGTATTGTAATTAAAAAGAATCGTTCAATGCACACAGCAACAAATTATTATCTCTTTAGCTTGGCCATATCGGATTTTCTACTTCTATTGTCGGGTGTACCTCAGGAGATCTATTTGGTCTGGTACAAATATCCTTATGTTTTTGGTGAGGTTTTCTGTGTATGTCGTGGTATTTTAGCCGAAATGTCAGCAAATGCTACCGTTCTCACTATAACGGCATTTACAATAGAACGTTATGTGGCCATTTGTCATCCGTTTTTGGGCCAAGCTGTTTCAAAACTAAGTCGTGCCATTCGTATTATTTTACTTATTTGGTTTGTCTCCATAATAGCCGCTATGCCTCAGGCTTTGCAATTCGGAGTAGTTACATTTAACGGAATCGATATGTGTGTTGTAGTTCGTGTTATAATTCAGCATTCATTTCAATTGTCTACATGCATCTTCTTCTTTGCACCCATGTCTATAATATTTGTTTTATATCTCTTGATCGGTTTGCATTTATATCGTTCTAATGTTGTTGGTGGCAGCAGTGATCGTTCTAGTAGTGGCGGCATTCATGATAGTTCAAAATCAAAGGAATTGGAAAGTTTTCGGAGTGACTTACCTCTCGGTTTAAATAAACAAAATTCTCATATTCGCCGTGGTCGTTTAGGTATGAAAAGTACCCAGAGTGATACGATTTTATATCGTTATGCAGGAGGCCCACAGTTCAGTGCTGTACGAGGTCGGTTAAATCAAGTTGGCACTAGACGGGTTTTAAAAATGTTGGGTAAGTAAATTACAACTTATTATATTATACTTTGTAAATCTGCTAATTGCAAAAGTAAGGTAAAGTGATTTACTTCTTAGGGGGAAAATATTAACGCGTTAATGAAAAATTTCGTCATCGTTAACGTGTAGATATGATTAATAGAAAATCTTTAAATTTTATATATAAAAGCATATGTTAATGATTCATGCATGTGTATATATGTTTATGCAATCAAATATTCATAGCTAAATAATTTTACTCCGATATCTTTTAAATGTTTTAACTTTAATGTTCCTGTACTATAAATCATCATTATAATGCTACTAAGTAGCAAAAAACATGATCAAGCAAATAAATATTAAATTATAAAAACACGTATTGTGCTTTTGATTTGCTTACAGTGGGATTAAGCTTTAATGAATTAAATTTAATTGGGGAGAACCCCTGTGAAGATACAAAAATATGAGTTACACCTTTTTCAGATTACGCCATAAATATTGTTTTGTTAAGCTGTACAATTTTTTACCTAATTTTGGCTAAGGAGAACATCATAGTCAAACAAGTGAGAGCGCTATATTCGGCTGTGTGGAATCTTATATACCCTTCGCATTGGTCTTTTAATATACCCAGACACCTTTTCCAGCCGAGTTATTTTTTCTTCAAATATAATAATTAAAATACCTTGTGCCGGGCTTAAATTTAATCCTAGTTTTGAAAATAAAAAATTTGTATAAAATTTTAACGTTCGTATGTATAAGAGAAATACCATGTAGAAGGTTTGAGGTCGAGAGTCTTAAAAGCTTTCGGCGTTATTCGTGTTAAAAGTTTAATAAAAGTTGTTAATTTATATGGGAGGTTCTAGTCCCTCTGCACCTCTCCAACTATTTTTTGCAAAATGTATGAATTATTTGATCATTAATTTTTGTAAAACATTCGAAGTCGATAGCGGTTATAGTTTCCCAGATATAGTGTATCAAAAATTTTATAAAGTTTTTCTTTATATGGGGGGTTCCCCTTCCCTTGCTTCTATTCAAAAAATTTTTTTTTCAAAATATAGGTCTTATTGTCAATTAGTTTTTTTTGAACATTTGAAGTCAATAGCTGTTATATTTTTCCAAGATATATCGTATCGAAAATTTCATAAAAATTGTTAATTTGTATGGGAGGCATCCCATCCCCTGCTCCTGTCCAAATTTTTTTTTTCAAAATGTAGGTTCTATAGTCCAATTTCTTTTTGTAAAAGATTTTAAGTCAATAGCTTTTATAGTTTTCGAGATAAAGCGTATCGAAAATTTAAAAAAAATGGTTAATTGTTTGGGAGCTGCTCCTTCCCCTGCCTTTGCCCAAAATGTTTTTCCAAAATGTAGGTTTTATTGTCCAATTACTTTTTGTAGAACATTTGAAGTCGATAGCTGTTATATTTTCCGAAATATATCGTATCGAAAATTTCAAAAAAATGGTTATTTGTATGGGAGCTACCTCTTCCCCTGCTCCTACCCAATTTTTTTTTCAAAATGTACGTCCTATAGTCCAATTTCTTTTTGTAGAACATTTGACGTCAATAGCTGCTATATTTTCCGAGATATATCGTATCGAAATTTTCATAAAAATTGTTAATTTATATGGAGGTATCCCTTTCCCAAAAACTTTTTCCAAAAATGTAGGCTTTATTGCCCAATTAGTGTTTGTAAAACATTTGAAGCCGATAGCTGTTACACTTTCCGAGATATATGGTATCGAAAATTTCAGAAAAATTGTGTATTTGTGTGGGAGCTACCCCTTTCCCTGTCCTTACCCAAAAAAAATTCTTTCAAAATGTAGGTGTTATTGTCCAATAACTTTTTGTAGAACATTTGAAATTGATAGTTGTCATAGTTTCTAAGATTAAGCGCATTAAATATTTCACAAAATTTGTGCAATTGTAGGGGAAATAACACTTCCCCTGATCATATCTGAAAAAAATGTTTCCCTTATTTAGGTCCCTATCTTTAGGGTCACCGTTCCAAGTTCTGTGGCAAGAGGGACTTTATTTACTGAGATATATAGGGATATATGCACGGATTTTGTCCTAAAAAAATAGGTTATTTTGGGTTTTCCCTTATATCTCGTTTAAAAGTAAACCTATTTTGCTGATTTTAAAAAGCAATTGCCTCCAGGATATTTCTAATAGTTTGATACCAATAACTGGTCCATATTACTTTATTTGACTCCGGAAACTTTATTTCAACAGACGGACATTGCTATATCGGCTTCCCTAGCTATAAGGATGCAGAAATATATATTTTATGGGGTCTCAAAGGGATAATAAAGAAATCAAAAATGGAATTTCAAGCTGATATATACCCTTTTCACTATGTGAAGGGTATAAGACCTCATCAGGCCGTAGCAATGTGAAAAAAAGTTTTATTTTAATTTATTTTTATAAAATTTTAAATTTGTTTGTATTTTGATTAAATCGATTAATTAATAAAATATTTTTATAATTACAAATTTTTTTAATTAAAGTTGTTAATTGAATATAAGTATTTCTTGATAGGTTTTTATCTAAACATATTTTTAATCAAACGAACAAGTTTTTTAATTGAAAATTATTTTTTTTTCTTTTAATGGGGGTCATTTTATATTATATGACAATATTTTAAAATAATTTTTTAGCCTTTTTTCGTTTTCGATAATTGGGGTAGTGTTGCTTCTTTTTAGAGACATTTTTCGTCCCTAAAATGGGGGTGATATTTAATTTTGAAAGTGGGGCTATTTTTAATTTGGTTTTTCAGAAAAATTTTTCAAGGAACTGTTTTTTACCTCATTCATCTCTATTAGATGGCAATAAAGACTAGGCCCCTTCCTAAAAGTACACTCAACCTACAAAAATTTTTAACAGATGTTGGCACTTGTGGCGTAGAAAAGAATGTGGTCAGGGGGCAAATTATGGCATTCAATTAGAATCGAAATTCTACTCGATCGATCGAGTTGTCAATGCTCTTAATATAGGAATTCTAATAAGAATTTTTTCATTTCAATGCGAATCGAATGCCGTAATTTGACTTGACCAACTGTAACATTTTTAACTGTTATATTTACATCAGTAATTTATCTTATTTACAACTTTTATTGAATTTTTGTGGAAGTAGCATTTTTTAAAATTAGCCCTGCATCTGGGATTGTACTTTTCAACCCTTAGTGAAATTAAATACATAAATAGAAATGGGATGCTGCAGGTTATAAATAAAAAAAAAAAATTATTCCTAGGGCTTCTTTAAGCGAAGCCAAAATATTTGGTCTAAATTTATTTTTTTTTAGAAATCAAGCCTATGTCAACTATTTTTTTTGGCTTCACAAATGATGAGATTATAATCAGTTTATCATTCTGTTTGTAGTTTTTTAAAAAATTTTGTTGCGAGCTCATAAAGTATATATAAGCCGTTTATTTATAAAGTGGCGCAAGTCACTTTTTTTTAATTGAGATACTTAAAGTTATGAAAAAACCTTTCAATTGTATTTAATACTGCCATTAAGACGATTTTTTCGAAAAAGTTACTTATGTCACTTTTGAAATAAACCGCTCATATGTATATAGTGGATCCTTATAAATAGGCAAATTGATTCGATTATGAGCAATGGTTAAAATATAGTTTTCAGAGAAAAGTAAAGTCCTGGGTTCCTGAGACCTTCGTTATTTAAAACCAACAAGGTATGTTAACTTCGGGACAGTATACTTATAAGCAACAAAAAAAAAAAAAAACTGGCCGTAAGTGTCATAAAATTCGGTGTTGTCATATGTAACGCTGTTATTTTTTGCCTTGTAACCGATGGCATAATAATTATTTAACATATGTCCATTACAAGATATACAAATTGTAATTAATAAATATTATCACGCTTATCAATGTGAATCCTTCCTTTTACATTCATTTTACCCAATAACATAGTTATTATACGCAGCTCATTAATTCGAGTGCCAAAACAAATTATTAGTTAATTATAATTTGTATTTATTTTTATTCATATCATTTATGTACAAATTTAGCTGGTTATAACCAAATAGAAGTTCTTTGTAATTTCAATAATTGTGTGTAAAACAATTTGAGCTCTTTAGATGTACAAATACTTACATACAATTATTACTGAAAAAAAGCTTAAATTATTAGACAAAAACTAAGGCAATACTTATCCCTACCAGAACAGTGACGGTCATTTGACCGGTCATATGACCGACACAGATGACCGGTCAATCGGTCATTATTTTCTATCATTTTCTTAAGGGCGATGTGAAAAAAATGACCGAAACTTTGTGTACGTGTGGTCTTGCATCTCCTTCGCACCTTCAGATGTGATAGAAATATTGGTCACAAATGACCGAAAGAAAATGTGTTAGTGTTAGTTTCGGTCACAAATTTCTTGTAGGGTATGTATGTCTGATAATAATTTTTTGTATTTTGTATAAACTGTACTTAAAGGTACATGTAAAATAACAAAAGATCAATAATATTTAAGTCAACCAAAAGGAACAAAATGTTTGTTTACTTCGACGTTCTAAATGCGTGGCATGCTGTGTTGTAATGTTCCATAACATGTAGTGAACGGTTTTTGGGTAAAATTCTTTATCTTGTGTTTGTTTTTGTTTGTTTTTTTTTTTTTTTTGTTTTGGTTCTTGACAACTTGTTTTCAGTAAAAAAAAATAGTAAAAATATTACAAAACTTTTCGAAGTCGTTAGAGTTAAGATATACTTTTTGAAATGATACCTAAAATTTTTTTTCGCGTTCTCTGTAGACTAAAAGTATTTCCAAAGCTACATAGTAAAAACAGATCGATATTTAGATCTGTTAAGTTTAAAGTAGACTTGAAATACTAATTTTGTATGAAAGTTTCCTTTAAAAGCAAATCGATATTAGAGGCCAGCCCAAGACGACACTAAATAAGGCATCATCTCGAATTTTTAATTCATTTCATTTACCTTACGTGTGCACACACAAAATTAAGTACTGCGTTGTATTGTTCGCCATCTCTTTTGTTTACTTAACTTAACTTAAATGAAAAATATATTCACAGTTAAGCACAATTAAGCAAACAACCACGGAACATCGAGTCATCATGATCGCACACTTCCATTTCAATTCGTCTCGAAACTTTACTGTTGGCGGGATGTTCCTGGTGTGATAGTTATAAAAAACGGGGGTTGATTTTGAATGTTCATATGTATGTAATGTAATGTAATTACGCATGAGTTTTATATTGATTTGCCTGCTTGTGTATATGTTTGCTTGTGTATGTACCCACTCAACATTGTGTGTATTATTATTTGTTAACATAACAACAACATAACTCTTAAGTTTTTGTTGTTGTTGCCACACCATAGGCACAGTAATTTTTTTCATCGACCACAGTCTCGACGCCACTCTTTATTCTTAGCTACTCTACACTGCAGCACAAAAACTGTTTTAGCTACTCTACATTTTAGCACTTAAACCGTTTAACTACACAATAACACAAGAATTAGAAAATTATGCGGTTCTTGAATTATCTTGAAAAGGACTTGGTGCAGGTCTCTAATCGATATATAATTAAATACATTTCACGTTGCTAGTTTTTCTTTCTGTATTACAAACCGCATTCTAATTTATATTAAATGTAACAAGTAGGAGCGCTATATTCGGCTGTGCCAAATTTTATATGCCATTCACAACGTGTAGGGGTTTTTGTCCTAATTCTTTAAAATTTTTGTATCAACCTTCTTAAAGGGTTGTGATAGGGAATAAGTATGTTTTAGAAAAATTTTTGCAAGGAAATTTGTAACCCCTTAGGCGATGGAGATAGGGGGTAAGTATGTTGGTCTTAGGGAAGTTATGGGCGTTTTTACATAATTTTTGTAAATTTTATATGGCAACCCCCTAATGGGATGGGATAAGTATGCTCTAGGAATATATTTGGGAGGGAAAACTAATGGTGGTCTGTAGTACATTTTATTCCTGTAAGGGAGACAACGTGGAAGTTGTAGGGATTTCACTAAAATTTTTATTTTGTATTGCAACCTTGTTAGAAGCTGAATTTACAGTGTAAGTATGCTTCACAAAAATGTTTGCAAGGAGTCCTACATTTTACCACCATGGAAGTTGTGAAGGGGATTTATTATAATTTCCCAAAATTTGTATGGGATCCCCCTTAGGGTAAGTATGTTGTAGGAATATGTTTGGAAGAGGAAAATAATGGGGGTCAGTCGTACACTTTATTTCTCTAAGACCGATGCTGGGGAAGTTATAGGCATTTTTACATAATTTTTGTAAAATTTGTATAGCAACCCCCTTAGGTGGTGGTCATAAATGGTAATTTCTAGGAATATGTTTGGGTGGAAAAACTAATGAGGGGTCTGTAATGCATGTTATTCCTCTAAGGATGACTCCGGGGAAGTTGTAGGGTTATACCAAATTTTTTTTTAAATTTCGCATGGCAACCCTGTTAGGGGCTGGAGGTAGGAGATAAGTATATTGCACAAAAATGTTTGACGGGAAAAATTAATTTGGGCCGGTCTTACATTTGACATTTGCAGGGGCACCCTGAAAGCTGTAGGAGCGGCTTAGAAAAATTTTAAAAAATTTAATTTCGTAAAGCAACTCTGTTAAGGGTATAGAGGAAAGGTATGTCCCATAAAAATGTTTGTGAGGAAAAATTTTTGTGAGTCAGTCTTACATTTGACATTTGGAGGAGCCTAACACTAACAATTTAAAACTTTTAGATGTGGCCTTAAATTGAAAAATTATTTTTTTACCAACGGTTAAAGCTTCTATTAGATTTTAATCGAAAGTTGTAGAAATGGTCGTAACTAATAAATATGCAATAAATAAATGTTATTTAGTTAAAGTGTTTGTTATAATAATACATGTCTAAAGTATAATTATAACAAGTACAAATAATTAGTCGTTAAAATAGTTTCAATAAACTGTTTATAAAATTATTATAATTGCAATTTCTTAAAAATATAAATTTTGATTTCCATTTAATTACTTAGTGGCGGTAGTCATATGTTTCTTTCTGTGTTGGGCACCATTTCATGCTCAACGTTTACTTGCGGTTTATGGCATTTTGAGTGCAAGTGGTGATGAGAACAATAGTGAGACAAGGGAATTGGATTCAGATGCCGCTACAACTTTTGGTGATTCCATAACAAACGAACAAATACTGGAATCTTCAGTTGCAACAGAACGTGAGAATCCTTTGCGAAATGCGAAACATGATCATCTCATAATTATCTATCATATAATGACGTATATATCAGGTGTTTTATATTATTTATCCACCTGCATTAATCCATTGCTCTATAATCTTATGAGTAAAAAATTTCGTCAGGCTTTTAAGGTGAGTAACAGCAAATCGATTAAAGCAATACTTATGTTCATTTATTTCTTTGATTTGTAATTCTAGTGTGTACTGTTTGGTAAAACATCATCGTCTAATGTGCGCAGATCACAAGCTTCCCAGCATAGCATGAACCGTAAACCCACCACAAATTCATCATCTATACATCGAGGTTCAAGTGAATCGGAAATTCAATCGAAATCATCATTATTACAGGTAGTTTTTTTTTTAAATAGGCTAATGGAAGATGTGCACTTAAATGTTGATGCTAAAATTTTCTTATATTTTGTTTTGTTTTCAGACTATATCAAACGAAAGGAAAACAAATTCCCACATGATTCCATATATTTATTACATTTATTCTTAAGTTCATAAGTACTTACGTATAAGTAGATTAATGTTGTAGTAAAATACTTTCTTACAAAAATTTAATTAAAATTTTATTATTTAAATAATATTATTGATGTCTAAATAATTAAGCTTTAATATTTATAAATTAGTTAACAACAAAGTTATAGTATGTCAATCCCGATCATGTTATACATTACCCTAGAGTTTATTTTATTTTACGTACTCACTTTTGTTAAACTTGTGAGCAGGTTCACGTATTTTTCAAGAGTTGGGCTCAAAATTTGTGTACAAATTTAAAATCCAATTTTGATCCCGATAAAAACGTGCATAAGGAATTTTTGGCACGGGAGTAAATCTTTATAAAATTTTGCGGTTGAAAAAATTAAATCATTTAACTAAGATGGAGAAGGACCCATATCATCATAATAAAATTTAGGCTGACATTTAGTCACGAGGCCTTGAACATGTCCATATCTTTATCAGAGTAATAAAGTAAGTAAAATTTATTCGATAATTAATCAACACGCTACTTTGTAAGCGCAGTTTTAATTATTTTTTAAAACCGAGTGCTAAACGCGTAGTAGAATAAGTAAAATTTTCCTAATTTTCTATGCAATTTCAAATTATATTCTAAAAGTACACTTGTCGCACTGTATGGCTTTTTACCTTATCTCGGCTTAAAATTTTTTTAGGTTTATAAAAAGAAACTATTAAAAAAGCCCAAAAAGGAGAAAGCTGCATATTGTCCTTCCTTATGACTCCCCCACTTAATCTAGGCCAGGGACTATTGAAAAAATATAAAAATGTACAAAATATATGTAAAATTAAGGACCGTTGTTATTGTGCCAAAAAATCTCTAAAAATTATAACTATTTTTTCAATTACAACTTTTAAAATATTATTTAGGATTTTCTCCCAATTTTCTTAGTTTATTTACGAGGTTTGTTTTAGGTAAAGTGAGTCTATATGCATTTCATTGGTTCTTACACCAAATTGTCAGTAGACCTTAACCAAATTCTTGAAAAAAAACTCATTAATATCTCCTGCCTTTATACAATAAACTCAATAAACTTATTGAAAACAATTCCTAAAATTCAAGACTCCTTTCAAAAAACTTAACAAACGACTTTTCGTTAATAAACTGTTTTTATTTTTCATCTGGTAACCATTGGTTACCACTAAATGTATTATGAGGGCTACCGAAACCAAAACTTTTTTCGTTTTAAAAAAATTTTGTAAATATTTTTCAGGACTCTTCAATGTTTTGGTTTGTTAATAATAATTCTTATAAGTTTATATAGGTTATTGTATAGAGGCAGGGGATATTCAAGAGTTTGGTTGAAGTCTACTAACGATTTGGTGTAAGAACTAATGAAATGCATTTAACTAAACACATTTAACCTAAAACAAACCTTGTAAATAAACTAAAAAAATTGGGACCAAATCCTGACTGTGGACTTTGGACCATTATATTTGGCCCCAGATACATCTTTATCCACACCACAAAAGCTTTTTTTAGCTTTTTTCGAAATTGGATTCAGCTTTTTTAGTAGTTTTTGAAGCTAGATAAAAGTTCAAAAATTTGTCGTATTATATTTTTTGGTATATATCTCAATTATATTGAAAGGTATCAAGCTCCAAATTTTCTTCGAATTTACAACATTACAGTTTCCGAACCATTGTTTTGTTTAATAATTTACTTCTAGCGACATTTAAAAAACGTGAAACGGCACAAAACTTCAATAAAACAAAGAAATAAGGAAGGTATGGTATTACAAAAAAAAACGTAAGAATTTGTTTTCCCAAAACAAATACTTTTAAATGCGGCAATTTAAAAAACAAAATTGAACTTTTTTTGTAAGGTCGATAGGCATTGATGTTCAGTTCTAAGTGTATACAAATTGACTATGGAACCTTCGACCTTATAAATTTTGTTGACCTGTGTATTTTTTTGTTTTTTGTATGAATAAAAGGTATAACACTTGTTTCTGTCTAAAGAAAAAATTTAAAGAATTCGAATTATTTTCCAAAACAAAAAAATGCATATAAAATTTTTAAATTTTGGCAAAATAAAAATCTAGTTAAATACTTAAGCTAATTCTCCGGCGTATTCTTGTGCCTGCTTCTTTTTTTTTTTTTGTTTTTTTTTTTGAAAACCTAACAATTATAATTTTCGGTTTCTGGTGTTTGGTTATGTTTGAAAAAACCATTATTTTCACTTGCGGTTTCCAAATGTTCAATTAATTCTAAGGAAGTGTGTTTTTAGTTTTCAGTTTCAATGTTTCAACTTAAATTAGATAAATTTAAATTTTATTTAAAATATTTAAAATTAAGTCTTATAAAAATATGTTTAATATAGAAAGTTGAGTGCCTCATTTTTGAAAGTGTATATTAATTTATTTAATGTTAAATTTCTTTAGTTTAAGTTTTTAATAAATATGAATAAACCACATTCAAATAAATAAAAAAACATATTTATTATAAAGGGTGTCCAAAGGTGAAGAGCTGTTTAAAGAAAAAAATACTATATAAGTAAAAAAAAAAATATTTCAACTGAAAATTGTTTCAAAGGCATTTCATACAATGAAATGATTAAGGCATAATTATACCCTTCACATAAGTGATAAGGATATATATAAGTTTGTCATTGCGTTTGTAATATCTTTAATATCCATCTGTGGCCCCATAAAGTATATGTTTTCTTGATTCTTATAGATAGGGAAGTCGATTTAGCCGTGTCCGTCTGTTCGTCTACCCAACTGCCTGGTAATGATTGAAATCAACTTTTTGAAGCCCTCCGATGTCGCATAGGCCCGTTAGTGTAATTAAACTGTCCGAAATATCTGCGGGAAAATCGCCATTGGAATCCAACAAAATCGTCTGATAACTGACCGAGATATAAGCAAAAAACCAAGGCTACCTCTGCTTTTTTCCTATAATTTGTACATGAAAACCCCAAAACTGCCACGGAGTGCAAGGTAAGACCTTTTTTCTCCGAAAAAATTTTGTGGAACAAACTTACACCCAATTTGCGCCCATTGACAATGTTACCATACAAAATTTAATATTTTTCTTTAATTTTTTTAAAACGCTCCCACAGCTTCCAGGGTGTTTCCCAAAGGTCAATTGCAAGATCGACCCCAATTAATTTTTTTCTCCCAACCATTTTTGTCAAAGAATCTTTTTCCCATATCTCCAGCCCCTAATAAGGCTTCCATATAAAATTTAAAAAAAAATTGGGTAAAACCCCCTTAAACTTCCCCGGAGTCGCCCTTAGAGGAATAAAATGTATCACATACCCCCATTTGTTTTCCCTCCCAAACTAATTCCTAAAACATACTTACCTCCTACCTCCATCACCTAAAGGGGCTACCATATAAAACTTACAAAAATATGTAAAAAATCCATAATTTCCCCAGCGTCGGTCCTAGAGAAACAAAGTGTACGACAGACTCACATAAATTTATAAAAATTTTGCAATTTTTTTTGGTAAATTTTAGGACACCTTTCAGCTATTTTTGTTGCTTTAAACAGGAAAGCATGGTAAGATTTTTAAGGTGTTATACAAATTTTCTATTTTAAATTTGGGCCCCCTTACTCTTAACTTTTGAATTGGCAAACATGAAAAACTATTCATTATTATTATTTGTAAATGATTCGTACGTAATTGCTCGTCGACAATTTTGTTCTAAGTTCAGTATTCTGCGAATACGTGATGAACCGAGTGTAAATTTAATTCGTTTGTGTGTGCAGAGATTCTGCGAAACTGCTTCGGCCATGCACGTCTCACGGCCAGGGCCCAGTCAATCTGTTTATGGGAAAATCCGCGACTTTCAATACGGAAAAGTGCATCCTCACTGTAACTTCCAAGAGCGATTATTCATGAAATTTAAAAAAAGGATCTGATAAAACTTCATATTAAAATTCAAGTCGTTCAAGAACTGAAAGAAAGCAACCTTGATTTTTGTGAAATAATGTTGGAGCGTTTTCACACTGTGAATCCCATCAACAAGCAAAACTGCCGTTACTGGTCTCCAAGAACCCGCAACCCTCGATTGAAACATCAAAACCATGGCATTGCTTATTGAATTATTTTTTTTTTTTCAAAAATTCTCGAGGACAGCCGACGAATGTCAATGGCAAAAAACCATGGCATTGCCCCAGGGTAACTGCTTGGCGTGCCTCATTCACGCATAAGGTAATTGGACCATTTTTTTTGAAAATTCTCGAGGACAGGCGACGAATGTCAACGGTAGAAATTATCGACGCATGATTACAAAATTCTTTTTGCCAAACCTGCGAGCTTATCTATCGTGTTTTCACACACATGGCTTCAACAGGATGGGGGGACTGTACACACAGCCAGAGCTGTGTTAAATTTGCTTCGAAAAAATTTAACCCAAAAACTGATCAGTCGCTTTGCGGACATCCCATGTTCGGTAGCCGGATCCAACTTTCATGAATTTTTTTAAGGGGCTATCCCAAAGAGAGAGTTTATAATGGCAATCCCCAATATCTTGTAACTTTAAAGGAACATATTCGTCAAAAAATCAGCGCAATTAAACTAAGTTTACTGTAGCGTGGAGCAGAACACAAGGCCCCGTTTTTAACAGTTTGTTCAACTTGACGAAAGACATCTGGAGGACATACTCTATAAAAAAATTCTCATTTTCATTCTATTTTTCAATGCTCTTAATAGAACTTTGTGTTAATTATTGCGTTTTTTATTTAAGTTTAAAAATATAAATCTGCCACCAGACACCCTGTATTAGCAAAGAAGTGTTTACAATTTTTTAACGAAATTTTTTTTTTATTTTTTTATTTTAATCACAATAGGGACAGAAAACTCTTATAAATTATTGTTTTTGATTATGCGATATATGACAAATTAATTTCGACACGATGATATTCATGTTTATCCATTTGTGCATCTTATTTTAAAAGATTATGACACAAAAAAAAGTTGTTGTTATGAGTTCTATTAATACTTTTTGTGTAGATACATATATGTATGTATATACATAAATATATTTAAAATTAGTTTTAAGTAAATAGAAAACTGCATAAGTCTACCTTGATCGAAATTAATTCATATAAAATTCTTTCATTTAATTGTTAAAAGTAACAGTCATCATGTGTCCTTTAGCAGAAACAGCTGTTTAAAAATTTTTGTGCACTCATATGATTGAAAATAATTTTAGAACAAATACTTTATTTCTTTTACACATGTGTAAACAATACATTTGCATAAACTTAAAAAAAAAAAAAAACAAAGAAAAACATCTACAATAAACTAAGTTTATACTCATAACTACTGACAAAACACATCACAATAAAAAAAGTATTAAAGTAGAAATTCCATTTATTAAATTAAAATTTGTTTATGTGAATCCTTTAGATTTGTTTTATTTACTTTCATTTTCACCTGGTCGTCTTTCTTTGTTTACCTTAATTTACTTTTAAAATAAATATAAGACCAATTTGTTTTTTATTTTATAAAACCATTATTAATCAATTTAATATTTATTTTAAAATGCAGGAAAATGCATAGCAAGACAAATCCTTTTATCCTTTACGGTAATTTATGTTGAAATTCTTTATATGACATTTATTTAAATTTAATAACCAAGAATGATTTTTTTTTGTTTTGTTTATCATTTCTGTAACTGTGATAAGGTTGAGAAAAATTTACGGGTAAAATTTTTTTAAAAGTGTGCATGAAAGTTATTATCATCCTGCATGACATAAACGTACAATTACTTAATGGGTATAACTTAACACGATTTTGCATTTATAGATAATAGATTCACAAGATATGCTAAATTGTTAAAATATCTCAAATTAAAAAGAAGTATTAAAATCAGACATGTTTTGCATTCCTCTTTAAATTGAGAATCATTACAGTTTACATTACTTTACTTTTACGTTTAATTTTAGTTTTGATTTCGAAGATATACAAAAAATAAATAAATAAAAAAATTGCTCCTTTTGCAAAACATCCATAATGAGAAGTTACCTTTTTAAGCCAAAGTGGTTTGAAATTCAAAGAAGAAGACAAAAAACCTGGTACAAAAGTTTTTATTTCCGATCACTTCTACAAAATCTAATCAAAATCCCTGTAGGTCGTTGGATTACTTATTTTGATGATAACTATTGGAAAAATCGTTTGTTAGGTTTCGAAGGAAGTCTTGAATGTTTTGGTTTCGATAAGTTTATTAAATTTATTTTATAAAAGCAGAAAATATGCATGAGTTTTTTTAAGAATTTGGTTGAATAACGAATGGAATACATATGGACAAACTTAACCTAAAACATAACCTATAAATAAACTAAAAGAATTGGTATTAAATTCGGAATAATATTTGGAAACGGCTATAATATAAATAAATATTGAGCAGAGATGCAAACTTGAATTCTTCTTTTTTTTTTAAATATATTTGTAATCAGCTGGTCGTCCCTAAGCCGAATTTCGGTCGAAGACCTGCGCGTGCTTCCGTACAAAAACCAGTCCGTGTATTAGCTGCTGCCTGCCGACCGCCAAGCGTGCGTAACCAACGCCCAAGCCATCCTCAATCTCGATGCCGAAGTGGACGAGCGATAAGGATTGCTTCCACCTCAGCGGGTACGTCAACAAGCAAAACTATTGCTCCTGGGGTACCAAAAATCCACGAGTAATGCACGAGGAGCCACAACAACTGCTCAAAGTGACTGAATGGTGCGCTGTTTACGCTGAAGAAGTTATTGGGGCATTATTTTTCAAAGACGCTGCTGGTCGAACGACAACAGTGGGTGGTGCACGCTATAGGACCAGATTAGCCGAGTTTTTTCTGCTGCAGTTGAACGAATTAGGACTGGAGGACATGGCGTTCTAACAAGACGGAGCAACGGCACACACTGCGCGAGGCACAACCGATATCTTGAAGGCACCATCTCTCGGCGATTTACATTGGCCCTAAAGATCGCCCGACTTAATCGTTTCAGACTCTTTTTGTGGAGTTTTTTGAAGTTCCGTGTTTACGTGAGCAAGCCCAAGACCATGTTAGCCCTCAAGGACAACATTTGACACGAGTGCGAGAGTCTGTCGCCCAAAATTCTCGCTGAAGTGATGAAAAATTAAATACAACGAGCCCCTATAGCAATCATTTGTGAAGCGCCTATTTAGCCGATATCACCCTTTCGACTTGACCAATCAAATTCTAAAGGTTCAAATAAACACAATCAAAAAACAGAATCAAAGTTTTCATTAAGAAAAGAAATGAGAGCCAAACAACATGGGATAACATCATTTGGTCCACCTGTATTTAGTGAAACAGACCCTAAATTTAATGTTTTAGCGTTAAAAATATTTGTGCTAAAGCTCCGACTTTCCCAACTAAAACTTTTTTCCCTGCTTATGTTACATTTTACAAAGGTTCTAAAATATATTACACAAAGCAAATGGTCCTGAAAACAATTTAATTGTTTCGAAAACTTAACCTTGATAATCACAATTTGGCGATTTTGAAGCCAAAAATCAAAAACGTTTGAAGTACAAAAGTTATAGAAATTTCTTAAGAGAGGGCAAGCAACTGCCCTGAAGGCAGTAAACTACAACAAGTAATAAAATTTTAAAACTTAATATTTAATTTTTTGTCCAGCCAGTGCCAGACTAAAATTGTCTTAAAAATGAAGTTGTTTAATCGGATGGTTTTATCTAAGGGCAACAGTGTCCTTTTTCATTAAACGGGTGTGTCCACCATGTTGTTTATTTAAATACTTGTCTAATTAGTTTAAGATTTTGCACTTAACTAAAAGAATATGTAGAGCCTTGTGGATGTTGATGTTTTAATGTACCAAGGAACACCAGTTTTGATTTTTAGGGTTTTGTTTTGACGATGTTGAATTTCCTTTATGTTGGAGGTGGACGCATTGCCTTATAATTATATTCTGTAGCACAAAAAAGTTTACAATCAAGACAAAGCACAGAGTTTCTACCAACCAACGAATGAACTTTGACTGTTTTCAGTTTTATTTGTGTTAACTTAGCATCTATGTGTGACTTCTATATGAGGCGAAGATCTAGGTGAATGGCAGGTTATTTCAACTCAAGGTGCTGAGACACTCTCTGGGTTTCAATTAATTTTAGGAAACACATTCCTTTGCATTAAGTAAAATTTACTATGATGCATTTTCGCTCACTAATTTTTACTCCCCATAACTTCGCCTACAGTTGTGGACTGTTGTTAGCTTCGAGGACTCTTTGATGCAGGCGAAAAACCATCACTCAACATCTCTGCTTAAAAGTCCCACGTACAAAGATCTCTATCTTGTAGCCAGGCTAGTCGCATCAGCTGGCATTCCTAGCACCAGCCTAGGTTGCTTGGGCTAATCATTCACTTGGCCGATCTATCAACGATTAATGAAACTGGACAGCTCTATGGAACGAAATGGATTCAATATAATATATAACTTTGCCCATTTCTCTACTTGGATTAATTGATGCTGTAGTTGTTTTGAGATCTCTTTAGGGTCTTCATGAGTACTGAGAAAAGCAGTATCATTAGCAAATGTCGACGTGTTTGTTTTTTAATATCGGTTGGCATGTCTGCTGTGTAAAACAGGTACAGAATTGATCGTTAAATGCTACCTTGAGGTACGCCAGCCAAATTTGGTTAAAGACATCTAAAGTGGTCTTTTTTTGATCATAAGCTTTCGATTGGTTATATACTTTTCCAAAACAGGTTCAAAGGCAAGTTCAGCTTAAGTTTGTTTAAAAGTCCTTTATGCAACTCTTTATCGAAAGCTTAAGAAACATGTATTAATGGCGTTGAGCAATATTTTTCTATTTTCTTAAAACATCTACCAAATTGTGGGTCTGATTAATATTACTGAGAAGGTTTGTGCGCTCTATGTTTTTGCCATCTTCCACGGGCATTTCTTTTCGCAGATAAAAGTGGTTCCACATCCGCCGAAAAAATTTTGTTGTCTTTAGTCTTGCGATATGTAAAAGAAGCATGTTCAGCGGCTTTTTTTAATATTTTCACTTCTGGTGCCTTTAACAGCAGGTTTTGCGAGCAGTGGGTGCTGATACATTTTTCAATTTGAGCCAATTTTTACTTTTAGAAAAGAGAAAATGGCGAGTAGTCTGAACATAGATCTAACAAGGCTTGAACCTCAAAAAGCTCCGCGGGTAAACCTTTTGTTACACCGAAGTTAATAACGCCTGGAATTTTATTTTGGTCTGTTGACCGGTAAGTGGAAAATTCCATTCAGTCCCATTTTGGACTAGAAGTCATACGAAATGCGACCTCTAGGGATAATTACATGGAAGTCCCACTACGTATGCTTGGCGTTGTAGACACCAGCAGCTATAAAGCGGGGACCTAAAGATTCATAAAAACTGTTGTAATGATGTTTTGTTATTGAAAATCTAGGTGGACAACAAATGGACAAAATGGGTCTTGGAAAATTTATTTGATACGGATATAAGATGACTATATAATTCTCAGAAAGGCCACCCATCACATTAAATGGTGTTTGATTCTAGATTTAATCAATATAGTTGAGCCACCACATGTTCAATTTCTGAGGTCCTTCGAGACGTAAAAAGTATAGTATTTTATTTTAAAGGTGGTTCTGGATTTCATATGAGTTTTGGAAATCAAAATTCCATCAATTTTTTTGTTTGTTAAAATATGTAGCTTTCTGCAACAAACTATTGTGCATAACTTCAAAAATCGATAATAGTTTTTGGTCCTTGACTAAAACTGTGACCTTTGTTTTGAACATCAAATAAAATAAGCAGAGAGATGAATGGATGCAGTGTTTTAAAACGATTTTGACAATTAAAAAATCAGTAGTAAAAATAAAAAAATATTGCAACAAAATATTGTCGATGATAAAATTGATTGAAACATCTGCTTTTTTTTATCACATGCAACAATTTGTTTACGTGTCCTTATCTTTGTCTATTAGCGAAAATTGCAGCCATAGAGTTTATGTAATAATACGTGTGTGGTTTATGACTTTAAGTTTGTGGTTATTTTTGTAAAGTAGTTATTCCTTTTTATATAAATACTTCGTTTGCACGTCATTACTCTTAATCAGACTTGCCCAAGCCTTATGCGCTTGGTGCTCATTTGTTTTTATAAAATCATTCAGCTTAAAGCTGTGTGTTTCAAAACACACACACATGGTAGTGCTGAGTACCAATACGAAATACACAAACAATTTTTTCTTTTTAGTTTTTTTGTCGTCCTTTATTGTATACACGCAAGTGCAAACCAACAACACTTTCGTATGATTTGCTGGTAAACATTGACGACAGCGATCATCATTGCAAATTTTGTTTTTGTTTAACGTATAAAACTATTTAAAGAAATGTGGTTTTTACAACAAAAAATATTAATTAAAAATTTGTTTTTCTTTAAATGTATTGCCATTTGCTCTTCCATAAAGAACTTTGGGAACCCCTGCTTTAAATACTCTTATAAGGCTGGTTGGTGTTTTTTTTGAAAATTTAGCCAATTCCATTTTGCTGCTACAAACAGGAACAACATTTGATGAGCATGGAAATAATCATCAGGTTTCTTTTAACATGTTAATTAACTTTATATATGTGGATTCGTGTGTGTGTGTGTTTGTAATTTTACAACGTTGTGTTCGTTTGTTTGATAGACTAATAATGGATTTAATAGTTCCAAACTCCTGTGGGTTTTATGTATGTATTTATAAACATTTATTTATTTTTTTAAATATGTAAAATTCTAGAAATTATTACACAATAAAAATGATGATTTATTGAGATAACAATTTTGCATTTAGTTTATATTAAAACAAAAAATTTTTAACTTATTTAATAGAAATTTGCTTTGGGTTTAAACCATGTTGACAATACTAACTAGTCTAGCAGTTTTATTAAACGCAAAAATTTTTTTGGCTACAATACTTACGGCCATTTTTTTGAGTACAATAATTTTGTTTAAGTTATATTTACGTAACTACCAAATTTCCATACAAAATTGGTATTTAGAGAGAAATTAACATAATTTCTGTTTTCTAAAAATTACTCAAAATTTCTCATTGGATTATAAATCACATAACCTATATACGTTTACTTTTATAAGTAGTACCTGTAACGTCAAACAATTTTTTTGTGCAAATTTTTTAAAAAAAACTTTGTGTTTTATCACATGAACTCCTTGCGTTTGGTAATGGTTGTAAGCCAAGAGTGTCTCTGGGGGACGAACACTAATCGGAGTTTACATAAACACAATACGAGTATCCATAAAAAAACTCTAACAAAGAGAGAAAAACAAAAGAAAAGTAGCAACAACACAGACGAATATATCATTGTTTTTTTTTATAATAAACACAGTGAATGCCCTTACATTCTCATCAATCATCCCCTCTCGTTGGTCAACGTTGGTTAAAAATAAAATTTTGTTAATGTGACGAGAGCCAGTTGTCGTGACGTATAACAGTTGATAATACGGGCAATGAAGTTTTGCTTTTTAACTGTAACAGAGTTAAAATATATTTTTCTTTTTGATGATAAAACGTTAAACGCCAACAACAACAATATTCAGACCTATTTTTTAAAAAAAAACGTTAAAATTGGAAAACTGGGAAAAGGCAATGTTCTGCTTATAAAGGTAATAATAACATTGTATTTTCTGTACGTGAACATGTTTGTAGCGTATAAAAAATTGCCTAAGCCCCACCCTTCCCCCTTTAAATATAACGATAGACTCAAAATCAATTTCCGTCCTTCCATTTTACTGGATGTAAACGCTGTTTTCTTATCAACGCAAATAAGTTTTTGGAATCAGGTATAAAAATGGATAAGTATTGCGTTTTAATACTCTTTAGATACTTTTTGCAATTATTGCTATGTATACACTACCTGATTTATCATCTAAGTTTCACAACTAAAGCTATATAAAGCCTGAGTTGTCATCTGAGTTTCACAACTAAGACTTATTTTTATAGTGTAATAACATGTCTATTTTCATTTGTTAATATTTTTGTCTGACCTCAGTTGAAAATAGAACGTTTTCTATTTTCAAATTATTTAAAGTCTGAGTTTTAAATTTGAGTTGTTAAAAGTTACCGGATTAAATGCTTGTTTTTGAATTGCCATACACTTTGTACAAGTTTACCAAGTTTTAGAATTAGCGGACTTATTATAATTTCTCAGATGTAATGTGATACTAAAAATAAAAATTTCAAATTGTTTTTTGACACTCATAAAAATTTTAACTTATTTTTGTGACACTCAACTCAGATGGGAAATTAGGTAGTGTAAATATAGCTTTAATAAATAAATATAGAAAAAAGTTCCACAGTGTACTCTTTTCAAACTTCGGGCCCTAAGGGGTAGAAAAAAAGGCTAAAAACCATATATTAGTCCTTTAGGGTACTTTTTGTAACTACTAAACCAATTAGGATATAATGTTAATATACATATGTAAACTTATAACTCTTAAACTAATAAAGATAGAAACATAATTAAAATTGTGTTCCACCTTTAGCTCTTTATATCTTTTTTCAAATTTTGTTCACTTCGGACCCCAAAAAGGTTAAATATTTTATTTTTGTGGTTTTTGCATTTTTATATCATGATTATTAAAATAGAAAAGTGGGAACTGTAGACCCCAGTTAAGGCAGGAAGTCAACTAAGTGGAAAAATATGCTTCTTTCAGTCTCAACTAATAACGACGAATAATCTTTTAACAGCTGTGTATACTTACCTTCAATAGAAATATAATTTTTTTAAAGAGTTTTACAAAGATGTGAAATTGTAGTAATTGAGGTATTTATTTGTAAGAGCACTTGCTTTTGGTAGCAATGAGAAGTCCATACTTATGTAAAAAATCCGCGCCTGTAATCGCTTTTTCCATATTCGCTACAAGAAAAATAAAAGAGTCCAGCTCTGTACATATAATTTTGTATGAAATTTTTAATTTTTTTTTTAAATTTCACCGTTCATACACAAAAAGTAAATGCAGAGGGCAAAGTTTATGGACTCGCCTTGATTACCTGGTTATGTGTACCCTGTATAGAATTGTTAAGTTTTACTGTGATCTCTTTTTTTTTTCTTTTTTGAATTTGTCAGTTTTTTATATGTATGTATTAACTTATATACATTTTTTTATTTAAAAATAAAAACAGTTTTATATTAATACAACCTGTAAATTTTTCCTTATTTGAAGAGCGGTATAGCCGGGAAGTTAATTTTTGATTTCCCGTTTCCCGGGAAGCAAAAAAGTCCGGGAGAAAAACCCTACCTATTATTACAAAATGTTAACAGTAAATTAATTTTAATGAAAATTGCGTTTAAAAAATAAAACGCTTTATTAATGCAAAAATTTCTACATAAAGTTAGTCAAACCATTTTATATAAGGCCCTAAAAATTTTATTTTAGGGTAAATATTTTTATGAAGCCTCTTTATTTTCATAACAGTTTATTGAAAGAAAATAAATTTACTAAACAAAACCTCCGGAATTCTTAAGCCTTTAATGTTCTTGAATGGCCACATTTTTAAAGATTTTGATCTTTTGATGGCAAATAAGTTAACTTTTAATGTTCTAAGCATTTGCCTATAAGTTATTTTAATCTAGCAGGTTTTTAAAGTAGAATAAACTGCACTACAAATTTACTAACAAACTAAATCAAAACATATACATAAATATTAACAACATACAAACACTTTCTTTTTTTTCCTTCAGCTCATAAGAGCTTATAATTCATGATTTTGGATCATATATGTATGTATATGCACGTTCCAAGCTGTAAGTAATTAAAAAGATATAAAACACCAATTTACTGAAATTAATACAATTATTAATATTACAAACTACAACTCTTTCGGATTGATTGAGAAAGGCTAGAAGAACGTAAAAATTACTTAGTTGTATAAAAACTTAAGCCTCCATTTTTAAAATAAAAAAAATAATGCATTACGACAAAAAAACCAATACACCCACAAAAAAATAAATATAAAAGCTTTGCACACTTACACTATCAGTAAAGGTGACCATGTAACCTTTTTATGTTTTCCATGGTGAAAAAAATGTCATAAAGCTTTATATATTGAAAGCTTTTAAAAAAGCCAACAATAAAAATGTTTGAATATATTTGTCCGTTAAAACCTTTATTTAAACACAAAAGTATGTGTTGGCTTGTGTGCATGTGTATGTAAACATTTTTTTTGGAAATGTGTTCTCATCTAATTATTTTTTACAAATGCAAAAACATTCCTAAAAAATCAAACTTTGAAACAAAAAACCAAATTTCTTTTATTAAAAAAAAAGCCAGAAAAAATGGTTAATCAAATATATTGGGTAAGTTGCGATTGCGTTTTTCTGTGTTTTAACGCCTCTGCATTGGCATTCTTATCACTTTTCGTATCTCGTATATTATCTTGTCTTGTAATAATACAACCATTATAATGGTATCTATATCAATTTTTTGTTTCTGCATTTTTTCTATTTGTGTATTAGTACAATGTAGAATTGCTAATGTCTTTCTACATGTTTCGCACTTCACACAGATAGATATATGTATACATATGTATGTATGGGTACTTACATATACTAACTTATTCATTCATTCAAAAATTTAACCATGTTGCGTATTTAAAAGTTTATGTGTTAATGTCAGTGATGTACATATGTATGTGTGCATGAATGTTCATATCTATGCATTTGATTTTTAGTCTTTTAACCTGGTTGCTTCTTTCTTGTTGGTTTTATTCTTATTTTTATTGTGTTTTTTTTTTCTACTTCTTGTATAAAAGTACCATGTAAACCATGTTTTAGTGGACAGTTCAAATTTTGCTTTAAACTCTAACGGAAATCGGAAGGAAACAAAAGTTAAAAATATATTAAGAAAGTGTTTTAACAGCGTCTTGATAGCAAAACTACTTGTTGAATAATTTTAAATGATTTAGTATTTTGTGCTTTTTATTTAAAAGAACTGCAAAAAATGGCATTTAAAACATTTTATTACTCATTATGGATGGTTTTGATTTTACTTACGGTGGTTAAGGGTAAATAATTTTTTTTAATTAAAAAAAATATTTTTTTTACAAAAAAACAAAAATTTATTTATTTAAGAACAAAAGTTATGTGTTTCTTGTTACAATTAAAATCTTTTTTTTTTGAATTTTAAAAAGCATGAAGTATATTTTAAATGATATTTTTTAACAAATACCTTGAAAATAGATATTATTGCATTGAAATAGTTTTGATATATGTATGTGCCAGTTTTTTAATTTTTTTAATTTTGGCTAAACAAAATGTTTTTGTATTACAAAACAGGCCCTTTGGTATTACGTTTTTCTTAGTTTGGCAATAGTTTTTCCTTTCCTATATATAAATTTGTTCAAATAGGGCTTAAAATCATTAAATTTTTTTTCATATATTTTATTATTGAATCTTCGCTTAAGCGAACTGACAATAAGTATTCAAATCTTAAAACTAAGTAATTAATACTAGTTCAGCCATTACCAGACTAAAATTTAAGTTCTCACAATAAAATTACTTATTTCAAAAGTTTCATCTAAGAGCAATAGTATCCCTTCGTTTTAGGCGGGTGTGTCCACTATGTTGCAGGATGCTTCGAGCGAGCGGATTTGGATGTGTTTCCAGCTTATTTAAGTACTTGTCCATATAGTTTAGGAAAATGCTTTTTACAAGTGGAACTTCAAGATCCTTGTGGATGTTGCTGTTTTTAATATACCAAGGAGCACCAGTTATCATTCTTAGAATTCTGTTTTGACGGCGTTGAATCTTTTCTATATTGGAGGCGGAAGCAGTGCCCCATAGTTGTATCCCGTAGCACCAAATTGGTTTTAAAATCGAGCTGTAGAGTAGAAGTTTACAATCCAGACGTAGCACAGAGTTTCTACCAATTAGCCAGTGGATTTGAGCAGCTTTAAGTTTCATTTGAGTCAGCTTCGCATCTATATCAGGCTTCCATGTGAGGCGGCGGTCTAGGTGAATACCAAGATATTTTGTATCGGTTCGCTGAGGCACCATATGGTTGTTAATAGTGATTAGGGAGCACGTTTCTTTACGTAAAGTAAAAGTTACGTGAGTATATTTTCGTTCATTTATTTTTACTCCCCATAACTTTGCCCATTTCTCAACTTGGGTTACGTGTTGCTGCAGTTGGTTCGAAGGGTCATTATGAATACTAAGGAAAGCAGTATCATCAGCAAATGTCGACGCGTGTGTAAAACTATTGGTTGGCATATCTGCTGTGTAAAGCAAGAACAGAATTGGACCTAGTATACTCCCTTGAGGTACACCAGCCCCTATTTGTTGAGAAGAACTTATTTGGTTTCCCTCTTTGATCATAAATTGTCGACTAGTTATGTATTTTTCTAATAGGTTAAAAATATTAGCTGGACGGTTGAACTTTAGTTTGTTTAATAGGCTTTCATGGCATACTTTGTCGAAAACTTGCGAGACATCGATAAATAGTGCGGAGCAGTACTTCTTTTCCTGAAAGGCTTTTCTTATAACCTGTACCAACCTGTGAGTTTATTTAATGGTACTTTGTTGACTTCTAAAGCCAAATTGGTGATTTGGAATGCAGTTGTTGTAATTCAAGATCGGATTCAGCTTATTTTTTAGCAATTTTTCGAACAACTTTGACATTGTGGGTAACAAACTAATAGGCTTATAAGACTCTACCTTCGAAGGATCTTTGCCAGTCTTAGGAATCACCTTTACTAAGGCCACTTTCCTTTCATTCAATTAAAAAATATTCCAATATTCAGTCTACGTCACACCATCAAGAAAACAACGAAAATTTGTGAAGCCAAAGATTAAACTTATTTAATTACGATTTTAATTTTTGCTCAATTATATTTTTAATTTAAATCGCTTATTTTAATTTGATTAAAAAAAAAACAAATTTATTTTATTGTTAATTCATTCAATATACATAAAATCTTAAAATGTCGTTTTTTTATAAAAAATAAATAAAATTTTGATTGTAAAAAAATTGTATTTTAAACATTTATTTAACTTTATTTATACTTGACATCTGTTGCAATTTTTTCCATTTTTGTTAAACAATTTTATGAAACTTTGTAAAAAATGTTAAAACAGAATATATTTTTTTACCTTCTCCAAAAATGTAAATAAAAAAAAAAAAAAATGATGGATCTTTAGTTAATTTCTAGTAAAAAAGGAAAATATACAATTTTAACGAAAAAAAATCCTCACAAAAAATAATAAAGTTGTAAATTTCTTTTTAAGAATATTAAGAAGTTGCAACCAAAAACGAATAATATTAAAAAAATCAAAAATGAAGATGCAAACTAATCAATGAAAACTTACTTACCTACAATGGTGATCTGTAGGACTGACTTTTCTAAACTTTACCTTTAAGCTCTACTTTATATTTGCTGAGCTAAAAAACAAATAAAAAAAGCTTACAAGTGATTTTTGGTAGGGTTATTTTAAACCTGCGTAGCTAAATTTTTTGATATCTAACAGCAGTAGGAAAAACATTTTTTTTAATTTTAAAAGCAGTTTTTCTTAAAATTTGTTCCTTATATCGGGATTGAATTTAATTTTTTAGACAAACCAGGCTTAAAATTTGATGAAAGATCTCCAATCACCTGCTAATTAATATTTGTATATTTTTTTTTTTGAGTTTTTTAATTTCAACATTGTTTAAGTATATGATTTTTTATCGAAAATTTTACTGTGAATCACAGTCTTTAATAACCCTTTTAATAATAAAACAAACTCAAACATGAGGAAAGTTTTGAACTTGGATTTGTTTGTTAGCTTTATACTTAAGCTTATGTTTTGTTAAACATAAATTTCTTTGAACATTTTTCTCCCATAGCGTATACTTAATAAAACTGATTAATAAAACTTATACGCAGCCATTACTTATGCGCACAAAATACAAAAAAAAAGTTTTTTTTGTTACTTTTTGTTTGTAACGCCACTTTATTTCGTAAGTGTTTTGATCAATGTCCATCCGTCCTTTCCTTTAGGTTTCCATGTAAACCTTGTGCTCATACTTAGTAGATATAAATGGCATTTAAAAAATTTTTTTTTTAATATATCAATTGGCCTTCCATAAAAAATTTTTGGCCTTAACCGCATTCAGTCCTTATTTATCCCCACAAAATATTTTATATGTAAAGTGTCTTTAATAGCAACCATTAAAGTCTTACTTCCTTATATCATATTAACCGAAAAAACTGCACGAATATTTTGTTATTAGCTGTAATTCTACATAAAAGCCAACAAAGTTTTAAAAATTTTTCTGCCTTATAACTCGGAAACTATTAAAGCTATCGACTTTAAATCTGTCGAAACGGAATCTTATTTTGATATTTACAATTTGAGAACAATTAAGAAACAACTGGGGTTACAAAAAAACCAGTGTAAGGGGTGGGTTTAAACTTCGTTATTTTATCAATTGGTTAACTTCGTCAAATTATAGGTAAAATTTTTTTACCGAGAATTTTAATTTACTTCATTCATATTTAAAATATTATTTTCTTTGTTTTCTATTTTTTTTTTAATATATTTTATTTTATTTTATTTTATTTTATTTTATTTTATTTTATTTTATTTTATTTTATTTTATTTTATTTTATTTTATTTTATTTTATTTTATTTTATTTTATTTTATTTTATTTTATTTTATATTATTTTATATTATTTTATTTTATTTTATTTTATTTTATTTTATTTTATTTTATTTTATTTTATTTTATTTTATTTTATTTTATTTTATTTTATTTTATTTTATTTTATTTTATTTTATTTTATTTTATTTTATTTTATTTTATTTTATTTTATTTTATTTTATTTTATTTTATTTTATTTTATTTTATTTTATTTTATTTTATTTTATTTTATTTTATTTTATTTTATTTTATTTTATTTTATTTTATTTTATTTTATTTTATTTTATTTTATTTTATTTTATTTTATTTTATTTTATTTTATTTTATTTTATTTTATTTTATTTTATTTTATTTTATTTTATTTTATTTTATTTTATTTTATTTTATTTTATTTTATTTTATTTTAATACATTTATGATTATTTATTTGAACTTTTTCTATATATTTTATAATTATGTCTATTTATTCGGCTTAAGTTCATTATTAAAAATGTGATAGCTAAGAATGGAAATTTTTATTAAAAATTAAGTAATTCCGATACTAGCCGAGTGTAATGCATTTTCGAAATCAGCTACGATTTCTCGTCAGCACTCTTTCTATTCGGTACTACTGTAAGTCATCCAATGGATGGCCAAAAGCAAAAATGAAAATAAAAATAAATAATAGAAGTAAATAGTGATAAATGCAAATAGAATGAGAATAAGAGAACATAGAGTTGTATGTGATTTAGTTCGGTCTAAACAATAAAGAATATGAATAGAATTCCAGTATTCAAATTCTAATTAAAGTTTGTTTAAATAGAACAAATCAACATTCAACTTACAGTAGTACCGAATAGAAAGAGTGCTGACGAGAAATCGTAGCTGATTTCGAAAATGCATTACACTCGGCTAGTATCGGAATTACTTAATTTTTAATAAAAATTTCCATTCTTAGCTATCACATTTTTAATAATGAACTTAAGCCGAATAAATAGACATAATTATTTTATTTTATTTTATTTTATTTTATTTTATTTTATTTTATTTTATTTTATTTTATTTTATTTTATTTTATTTTATTTTATTTTATTTTATTTTATTTTATTTTATTTTATTTTATTTTATTTTATTTTATTTTATTTTATTTTATTTTATTTTATTTTATTTTATTTTATTTTATTTTATTTTATTTTATTTTATTTTATTTTATTTTATTTTATTTTATTTTATTTTATTTTATTTTATTTTATTTTATTTTATTTTATTTTATTTTATTTTATTTTATTTTATTTTATTTTATTTTATTTTATTTTATTTTATTTTATTTTATTTTATTTTATTTTATTTTATTTTATTTTATTTTATTTTATTTTATTTTTATTTTATTTTTATTTTATTTTATTTTATTTTATTTTATTTTATTTTATTTTATTTTATTTTATTTTATTTTATTTTATTTTATTTTATTTTATTTTATTTTGTGATAAAGTACACAAAAAGTAATTTATTTTTAAAAAACTTAAATCTCAAAAACGCAAAAATATTTTTGCCAAATATTGTGTTTTTTTCCTTTAGTTCTTTAAAATATTGTTTATTTCCAATTAATAGCAGACGATTGTCAAATAAAAAGATATCAACATAGAAAAACATGGCCAAAATTATTACACAAATAAGGTAGCAGACAATTACAGTGGTTTCTAAGAAACTATATATTTTAGCAACATAAAAATTCATTCAAGCATCGAGGGTCAAAAGGAACAGTGTTTTCGCATTAGTTTTGTTTACTTTAAAAAATGTATTTTACTTTAATTAAATTCGTTGCTTTTCATAAAAATATAGGATTGACTAAAATTCTATGGATACATACACACATATATCTTATCTTATATATAAGAGAAGGTCCTATTATATATGTATGTATATACATAAGTATTTTTTTTTTCATATATTTTATTATTGAATCTTCGCTTAAGCGAACTATCAATAGGTATTCAAATCTTAAAACTAAGTAGTTAAACTAGTCCAGTCAGTACCAGACTAAAATTTAAGTTCTCACAATAAAATTAACTAATTTCAAAGGTTTCATCTAAGAGCAATTGTATCCCTTCTTTTTAGGCGGGTGTGCCCACATAAGTATTGTTTTAAATTTTTTGCATTGCTCAAAAACTATTTAAAATTTTAAAAATTTTGCTGGTGTTTTCTAATTAAACAAAAATACATTCAAGCATTACATATTATACCAAATATATAAGTTTAAATAAAAAAAACCAAAATTTATTAATGTTTCAAAAATGTAAAAGGTTTTTTTTGTTAGATTGCAGGTATTAAACATCCGCATTTAAAAAATGTTCTTTCAAAATCCCGTAAATGTTGTTTGAGCTTTGCGGAAATTACAACAAAACTTATTGGCATACATACATACATACATACATATGTACAAACATATGTACATAATAATAACATTAATGTACCCAATAAGCATTTTGGCTGAAATTCAAGTGGAATTACATTTGAAATCAAGTCACAATTTCCAATTTCCAGTGTTGAATTACAGTTGAAACACAGTTGAATTCAATAGCGAATCCAGCAAAATTAACCATTGAATTACAGTCGAACAAAACAGTACCTTTATAGTGTAATTCCAGCCTTGAATAACGGTGTGATTCAAGTTGAACCGAACTTGAATCTGAAAATTTAATTATAAAATCATCATCTTCACCGCCGCCAATGATTTTCCATCAACTCTGTGCCATAAATAACGTATGCTTCAAACAAATTTGTTGTTGTTTTTTAACAAACTTCAAACAGACTGGAAAGAGGATGGATTTTAAATGTAATTCAAGCTTGGATTCACACCGGAATTCCAACATTGGAATTCACAAAAAATTTGTGCTTATTGGGTATGTATGTATATAACAAAATTTGCCTACAAATCTCGTGCTTCAAAAAAATGTGTTTTCGTTTTTATACGTTATCTTTGGCCTAATAAACATCATTTATGTTTATTTTGTACTGAAACCCATTCTTAATATATTTAAAAATGATAAAAAGATAATATATGACCTGTTACCTTGTAAATGAATCGAACATGAACGGGTACTTTGATCATTATCAAATATAAACAATTGTAAAAGAGTTAATATTATCGAAAAACATGATTGTTACATTCAAGTTAAATGATTAGAGTCATAAAAACTAGAAGGTCAAGATAACAATTGAAAATGCATTTATTTATTTTTGGAAATTGTAATCTAAGTGAAACAGTTACTGAGCAAGTACAATTCACCCTTTAATATTTCACGCTTGTTAGCTTTGAGGCATTTTGTTAATTTGTTGAAATACTTTAATATTAAGTTTCCTTTAGCATGAAAAGGGTTTACTTCAGCATATAAAATATGGGCCTATATGAAGAGGGTAATCGATTTAGCCATACCCGTCTGTATATCTATCCATCTGTCTACTTATCCATTTGCCTGTTAAATCAAGTAAACAGAGCCAAATCTAGTCCTACTAATTTTCACTGAAAAGCTTAAGCTATTATAAATATTTCTAAAATGATTTCCATTTTAAATCAGAGATCGGTATACTACGGATCGGGATATAAACAAAAATCCAAGGAAATCCATTTTCTTAAAACAAAGTCTATACATAGTCCCAATATATTTTAGTGACTTTGGCTACTGTTATAATTAAACTTTATCAGAAGCAAGGGAAATCGAAACCCCTTATAAATCGATAAATTTTATAAATACTTTTGAAAGCTGTAATACTTACTGAACACAAAACGAATCGTTGTGAAAGGTAGATTTGTCAGATTATTACTTTCTTACTTGCTAAATTTCTAAAAAATTTAATAGTAATAAACTGCTCCTTCAAAATTAAAGGTCGTATATTTGGCTCTGCTGAATATACCCTTTACATCACATGCGATATTAATATTAAAAATTTAATGTAAAGTTTATTACTAAGTCGACAGGTATTTTATACATTGGTTTTGGAGGCTTTTCATATTTATATTTTACGTTAAATATTTTACTTAAGGTAGAAAATATATCGTAACCTAAAACTCAACAGAGTTCTAACTAACATTTTAATAATTTTAAAGAAGAAGGAAAAAGCCTCCTAAAATTTAAAGCAAGTAAGAGCGCTTTATTCGACTGTGTTGCATCTTTTATACTCTTCACATTGGCCTTTTAAAACCCCGAACCTTTTTTCTTATTTTAATCCATTTCGTTTTTATTTAAAAGGTATTTCAAGTTTTTAGATAGGGATCGGTGTCATATTGCAGCCCTCTTTGGGTGACTACGGGGAAGTCTTTAAGGTTTTTTTCTAAAATTTTGTATTGCAACCCTCTTAAAAGGTGGAGATAGGGAGTAAGTATGTTCTAGGAAAAGGTTTGGGAGGGGAAACTAAAAGGGATTTGGTATACATTTTATTCCTCCAAGGGTGACTCCGGGAAAGCTGTAGGAGCTTTCACCCTAATTTTTTAAAATTTTCTAGGGCAGCCACTTAAGGGGGTGGAAATACGGGGTAAGTACGTTTCACAAAAATTGGGCTGTAGGAGGAGGATTTATTATAATTTCCTAATCTCTGTATGGGAGTCCCCTTTGGCGATGGTGATAGGGAGTAAGTATGTTCTAGGAATATGTTTAAAAGGGGAAATTAATAGGAGTCGGTCGTACACTTTAATTCTCTTAGGCCGACTCTAGGGAAGTTATAGGCGTTTTAACATATTTTTTGTTAGTTTTGCATGGCAACCCCCTAAGGTGTTGGAGCTATGGGGTAAGTATGTTCTAGGAGCATGGGGGTCTGTGATACATTTAATACTTCAAAAGGAGACTCTGGCGAAGTTGTATTTTTTATTTTTCATGGCAACGCTGTTAAGGGCTGGAAATAGTGGGTAAGTATGTTCCACAAATAAGTTTGGAAAGAAAAAATTAATTGGGGTCGGTCCTACATTTGACCTTTGTAGCAGCACCATGGAAGCTGTGGCAGTGATCTAAAAAAATCTTTAAAAATTTAAATTGGTTTGGCATTCTTGTTAGAGAAAAATTTTCGTGAGGAAAAATTAATGGCAGCCGGTATTACATTTCATCCGTGTAGGCGAAAAACCGAGCCAATGGTCGCAAATGGATGTTAAAGATTTTACAAATGGAATGACAAACTTTTATATACCCTTATCACTTATGTGAAGTATATAAATAAGAGATTTTCAATGAGAATTTTTCCAATATAGTAAAAAATCCCACGGCGAGCTCATTGCTCTATAAACATTGTTTATGTTTATAATAATTCAAAAGTTAATATGTATCACTAAGAGCTGTTGCGATTAATAGTTCAATTGAGAACGTTAAATACACTTCCTCTTTTACTTTTAACAAATTTTTCAAGAAAGTGATTTTTTTAAGTTTTAAAAGTTAAGTGATAAATACGTAAACGGGGTTGCCGTCTCTCAAGATTTATATAAGTTCACAGGACTATGGTAAAATTTTATTGAATAATTTGAATTATTTGCGATTCCTTCCTTAACTTTGTTAAGCAATACAAAAGATTTTTAAATATTATTTCTTAAATCTGGAGCATTAAAAACTGTAATCATTAAAATTTTTTCATTTCATTTTTATTTTCATTTTTCTCTACCCACGAATGAACTGATTATAATAGTAAAAGTTGTTAAGCTATCGCCACAATAAGCAAAAGAATTGTCCAACAATTAACAAAAACATTTGCAGCATCACTTAGAAAAGAAAAATACGATTTTTGGTTTCTAGCAATCCCTTAACAGTCGTCGTAATGTTTAAATAACGATTGTAAGGTAACATTAGCAAGATTCGCTAACAAGTGCTAAAAAAATGTGCTAAAAAAGGGTCGGAACTGTGAGGCTAACAAATGCGGACGTTTATCTGATATTGTATTTTATATATAATTGCCGACATTTAATAAAACATTTATTAATATAAGATCCATTCTCTTTCATTTAATCAAAAATTATAAACAAACAAAATAGTATAACCTGCTGGCGGACACCCTATATTAATGTCGAATGTGATGTAGGGGTATATTTGGCCCAGTCGAATATACGACTTCTAGTTTTAAATCATCAGTTTGTTATTTTAAAAATTTTTTTATAGGAATAAAATAAAAAAAATCAAAAATTAACCTTAAGAAAGTTAGAGTCGGTCAAGCCCGACTATATTATACCCTTCACCACAATTCGCTTTATATAACAAAAGATACATATACATTTGTAATAAGTGTGGTTTATGGTAAATAACTACCTGTCCTTCAACAACTTTAGTAAGACAATTTTTGCTTAAATAAGATTTGTCCTTTTATCTTCATATTAATAAAATAAACGTAGTATTGACATATATTTAGAAGAAAATTTTAAAACTTAATTATGAAGACACGCAAGCACTAACCGGCTTTAAAAAATGTATGGTTATAACTCCCACCTTTTAGTTAATTTATATATTACAGTAATAAAACCAAACATTGTTAGTTAATTTTATTTTTTTTTTTTCTATTTATTTTCAAATATATTAGTAACAACATGTTGTCTAATTCTCATTGAATTTTACAAAGCAAATGTCGGCTTAAATCGTAAATAGTTTCTTTGTTTTATTTGTTATTATCAATTGTTTGCTGTAAAAGTATTAAAATTAATTTACGATAAAAGTTTATTAAAAGAAAATTTTTATACGGCAATAATGCACATTTAATACTGCAAACATTGTATAAAAATGAAAATTAAACAAATAATTAATTGTTTATATTAGTCGCAATAACTTTAGTTTATTGCATTTGTTTTCAAAATATTTTCTGTTTTATTTAAATATATGACTTTTATATTTAATTTTAAATTAAGTATAGGACATTTTGATGAGGTTTAAATGTTGTTTTTCAAATAAAATTCTTCGAACTACTTATTTCTGACTTGCACGATACAATTTTTTTATGAAATTATTTGCAGTTCTCTCTTGTTTGTCGCCCTGCTAATTACCAGAAAATAACAGTATTTAAAACAAAATTAATTTTTTAAAGTGTTTTACCCCCTATAATAAAAAAATATAATGGATTGAAAGTGTATTTAACTGGCAAACAAATTAACGAACCCCTCTATTATTCTCATTATCATTATCCAGTTAATAAAAAGTTTTAATGCACTTTTACAACAAAGTACTATAATTTTTTGGGCTTTTAAGCCAAACAAAAATACTTTAAGACGTGTTTATTATTAGCAGTTGCAACAATTAAATTCTTGTTGACCAAATAAAATGTTTATTGACACTCTAGAAATGTAAGGATTTTGCATTAAAATTAAACTTAAATATGTACATATCTATGACAATGACCACAATATATGTATGTACTTACATACATACATAGATACATACATATGTACATACATACATACATACATACATACATACATATGTACATACTTACATACATACATACATACATACATACATACATACATACATACATACATACATACATACATACATACATACATACATACATACATACATACATACATACATACATACATACATACATACATACATACATACATACATACATACATACATACATACATACATACATACAAACATACATACATACATACATACATACATACATACATACATACATACATACATACATACATACATACAAACATACATACATACATACATACATACATACATACATACATACATACATACATACATACATACATACATACATACATACATACATACATACATACATACATACATACATACATACATACATACATACATACATACATAAAAACATATGTACATACATACATACATACATACGTACATACCTACATACATACATATCGCTTATTAGATCAAACAACGTCATAATTAGAAAAAACACATTTCGAGAACAACGCGGATAAAGTTTTCAATTTGTTGATATTTTCCAAAAATGATAAGCGGCACTTTTTTTCAAAATGAAAAGTTAAAACAGTTTAAAGCTGAAATTTTTAATACAGCATAAAGCAAAACATAACCAACAGCTCTGCATCATTTATTCAAAAATTCATTTTGTGAGTTATTACATTGTTAGAGCAAATACGCGATATGTAATCCTTCATTATCACAAAAAACTTTTATTGACGATGATGGGAGTTAATGTAGAATCTGAATGTTTTTTTAATGTTTTTATTAACTTCATTAGTCAACCATTATCCTTTAAGGATTATAAAGATTATTCAGTTTAATTGTTAACATTTATTACGTTTAACACTTAAATGTCATTAAATGACATCTGCTGAGATGATATAAGACCATCATAAAGTAAAGCATTATTTATATGATTTTTTTTTTTGTGATAAAAAGTGTAAAATGTTATTCTAATACTTTAGACGCGTATCTTGTACCTGTTGCTCTCTCAAAACTCTAAAAGTAAGGATTAAATCAGTCTACAATTTTGGCTTTTGATCTTAAGATCTATTGTCGTTATAGCTACAGAATATTTATACTTTAAACATGCATATGCCAATTTGCCTTATTTTCCCAAATACCTTTTTGTTTTTTTTTGTAAGGATTTCTTTAAAAAAATTTAAGGTTTAAAATAAAAACTATTACAAAACTTAACTCATGATTAACGCAACGTAACAATGCACCTGCGAATAATTTATGTATTATCAAACAAAAACAAAAACACGCATGCACGTACATCCACACACAGAGACATATGTTCTTATATAAATATTTTTTAGTACTTAAATACAAAACCTCTTTGTATCTTTTCTGTATAGAAATGCACATTTGTGCATAATATGTGAACCTAACAGACATACATACCTACACATACATATGTAGATACGTTCTTGCAATTGCAGCTGGTAAAGAAAAAAAGTTTGCACTTGTTTCTAGAAATAATATTTTCCTAAAATAAAAAAATTAAAATACATAATTTTGTTTTTAAACTTATAAAGTAAAAACTACAAAAAATATTTTTCCGGTAGCTTGTCCAACACCTAAAATAACTTTTTTTTTATTAAATTATGCGTGTAAAGCCGTAGTTTTCATTGACAATATTTTCATTTAAACACTTTTTACCTACCAATAAGAGCACCTAGCGGAGTTATTGCCTAAAAATTGCTTATAAATTAAGAATTTTAAATTTTTTTTACAAAGCAGAAATGTAACTTCCAGTTCCATAACTATTATTTTCGGGTGCATTTAATCAGTTTATTTTAGTGTTAATTTGTTTATTAGAATCTGTGTTTAGCCCATTGTGCAATGTCCTGATAGTGTTAAACAAGTGTTTCTTTAGATTATTTTCTACATCATATAGTAGAGATTTTTTTCATCTTTTATTTACTATTTTTTACTTAATATTTTTAATGGTCAGTAATTTGTATTCATGCTTTTTGTGTTGTAACTGTAACGTCGAGCTGTGGAGTAGAGATGATGGCAGGTAGTACTAACTCATACAGATAATAATTTAATTTATTTACGTGTATATGGAGAATTCTTCTTCTTTGAAAAAATTAAAAGTATTTCTTATTTGTCTTAGTAAAAAGTAAGTTTTCGTAAAATATATATATTTTATTGTTATCAAGTCGGCAGGAGTAAGAAATGAGGGTGTTTTGAATCAACTGCTTTTTTAAAAAAAAAAGACTCATCTGCCATATTTTCTAAAAAATTATGTAGAGAAAACTGATTTTGGTGGAAATCATCAATTACTGTCAAAAAAATTCTGGGCACAGATTACTTCTTTCAATGTCTACTTTCTTCAAGTACTTTTGTATTCCCATCCTTTGCTTAGAGAATTTTGAGCACGTCATAACACACAAAAAACTACAAAAAAAATTGTTCAAACAAATTCTTGTTCAAAATAATTTATTTTTTTAGTCAATTTATTTAATAGTCTCTAATAATATTTTTATTTGATTTTTAAATCAAACAAAATTTTCGCCTAGACAAATAAAATATTTAACCAGCTCAGCAAAATTTTTAAACAGAAACTAAAATAGTTACAAAATTGTTTGTCTAAATTTACAACTTTCGTTGTAGGTCCTCAGCCAGACAAAATATTTACTGATTCTCTGAAATTTGTTACTGATTCTACAAATCAGTTTTTTCTGTGTAAGGAAATGTCCTAATCGGTTTTAGAGTAAGTAGTATTCGAATGATCTCGTAAAAAACTATGATGAAGGTGTTGGATCCCTCGTCTACTCAAAGGGTCTCTGAAAAAGTTACTCATATGAAATGCATGTTTTTCAGGCAGAAATATCTACTATCCTTTAGGAATGCTAACATTTTTTTAAAATAATATTCGTGGGAATATTAAATATTTTTTGGCCCCAGGTGGCTATTCTGCTACTATGTTACTACTTTTTTACGGAGCTATCGAGTATTACTTAAGGTTGAGTCCTTACCCATAGAAACCAATTTGACTATAGAAAAGAGCTGGCAAAACTGGGACCGGCTTTATATATGCTAAAGCAAAATTAGTCGCAGTTTCGCTGGGGACTAGCAAAAGCAGGATCTTTAGATACTTTTCTTTAAGTGGCTAATAAGAGTTGGCGTAATTCTATAGATTGATGTGACCCAATTTTGGCTGTACGCGTATGTTTGAACTGACAAACTTTAAATAGAAAAATAACGAAAGAAAATTGTACCAAAACATCGCTTAAAAAGTCTTGTAGGCAGCCAGCCTTAGAAAGTTTGATAAACAGCTTATTTTAAAACAATAATGCATTTTAAGTTAATTTTTTTCGGCCAAATTGACGATTTAAAAGGGCCAAAATGCCTTTAAAAGGGCAAAAAAATACTTTGTTGTTGTTTTTACTTTATAGACATACCCATGGTGGAAAAATAAGGTCACCTCATCCCTACAACAACAACTTTCTGTAAAAATTTGGCGTGTATTTTGTTGTTGTTAAATTCTGGCTTAGCTGTCAAAAATGTTGCTTTTACACATACACACAGTATACACTAAGCTTAGCTAGAAAACATATGGCGAATATAAAAGTCAGCTGATCAATTGCTCCTACCTTGTTTAAAATACCTTAGACATACGAAAATTAAATAAATAAAAGTAAGGAATTTTTTTTCACAAACAAACCAATGTTGCAAATAACAGTGGTGTTCAAAATTGTTAGAAAATTACATAAAAGAATATACTGCTCCTCTGTTCAGTGACTTGTAAGAAGCTTAAGCGGCGAGAAAATTTTTGAAAATGTAATAGTGCTCCAATTATTAACAGTGTAATTTAGATAATACAGTTGCTTATATTTTGGGCTGAAAGGGCTAGAACGGATTAGAAAGTACTACAGGGCCATCAAAGATTCAAAAGTGCCACAAATGGCCCCATTGTGCTACATTTTGCATCACTGTTTTTAAATGGTGTCATAAACTTTCGTGTCTAACACAAAATCTTAAGAGTTTTAAAGGTTGGCCTTCAAGATTCAAAATTGAATGACTTCCCAGCTATAGGTTGAATTAAGTACTTTAAACCTTAATCCAAGCTCTGTTTCTAGGAGAAAATACAATAAACTGCCAGACCTTGACACCTTGTAAGCTAGAAAAGCTACTATTTGAACTAATCGACGCAACTACCTAATTACCCATCACAGCCAATTTTGACAACAAAAATTAAATCCAAATAATAGAAAAATATTCGTTAAGAGTTATTTTAAAATGATTAAAGTTTATCAAATTCTTCCCTCTTGCCTTTAGAAAAGGTTCGAAATCAGTTCGTTTTTATATTTTTTTGCAAGAAAAGAATAGCGTTGTTTTTAGTTTGTATAAGCTTAGACCCACCTTCAATTATTGCGATCCACTTAAAGTTGATTAAAGCGTGACCATCCGTATGTCTGGGTGTCAATCTATTCTTGTAAAAAACTTTGTCAAAAACACATCTTTAGTTACAACAAATTATTCAAGAGTTAAATTTTCTTTTTAAAAATGTTACTCCAAGTATTATTGTGTTTTTAAGCAATTTAAAATGGTGTAACATTAATTGATTTTTTAGCAATTTTTCTTTAACATCACAAGCCCCATTGCTTGTGTTTTTATAATTTTTTTTTCTTTTTTTTCTTTTTTTAAATAAACGATTTCCTTGAAAAATCAGTACATTTCAGTACATACATTTTCAATCAGTCCACCAAATGCAAAATCAGTACATGTACTGATAAAATCAGTATGAATGTTCACCCTAGTCATATGTTACTTTTCAGTGACCGCTATAGCAATTTTCTGCACTAATGATCGGTATTTAAAGAATGGCGGTCACTTAAAAGCCAAACATAATTTGGCTTGATTAACTCTAATTAAAAATATTTGCACAAAATTTCGTGACAATCGGTGCGGAGATTACTATGGGCGAATACGAGTCCAAATTTCGAAAGCCACCCTGATGTGCGTACAATTTAGGCGAATGTAAAATGTTTACACATTTTTTGCTATTTAAATTTTACGTTTTAAAAATTTCAATAATATCTCAAAATGTGATTATCATAGGATCGCACCCGTTACAATGTATCAAACCAGTGTTTGTTTTATTAAGTGATAGTGTTATCTTAAATATTAATATGTTTCTGCGAAACTAGAGAATGGAACAACTTTTAAGGTAATCACAAGCCAAGAGAATTCACAAGTGATTGTAAAAATTTGTTTCAGTAACGAAAGCTTTTAACCTTTTGTTTTTGTAAAACATCTTGTGTGTAAACATTTATTTTTTCAAAAACAAATTCTAAAGAGAAATAGTTCGGTTATGAACTGTTGGCAGTATGGACACCTGCCTTATACTACCAACACTTACTAATTTTATATAAAAAGAAAAGCCGTATAATGTAAGTATGACGTGTTACATAAATCAATATTTGTACGTGTTTTTTTATAAAAACGCAGAATATAACAATTTTTATTAAACGTTAATGACGAACAACACCGGGTTTTCGCTAGTAATCACATAGAAGTTAATAAGTCATAACAATTTTTATGAACTACTAACAGCAGGTACAGATTTATATTTTTTCTTAACATTGCCATAATGTTAAACTTTTACTACCCCACTAACCACAATTTTAAAAGCCACGTATATTTTGTTAAACCAACACATTTATAATGCATGTGAATATGGTGCAGTTATTCACCATTAACAACTCCCCAAAGTATGCAATACATTCTTACATATATGACAATGATGTATATATTTTTGAATAAAGATTTATTTATGGCTATTTTATTTAGTTACAATAAATAATTTTTTTTTTGTTTTTTTTTTGTGATTATTTTGCTTTTGCCATTTTTAAGCAGAAATTATTTAAAACATCATAAAAGCTTTACTAGAAATAACTTAAAGTAAATATCAAAAATATTTTTTGTTTTATTTTTTGAGGTTTTATTGCAGAAATTTTTAAACACTTACAGTCTTGTTTTACACCAAACTTTTACGGAAAATTCTATTTGTTGGTTTTTAAAACCATTTAAAACTTTTTCTTTCATTTTTGTTCAGTTAATGTTAAAGAGTTATGATTTGAAGCTAAATGAAACGCAACAGGTTGCCGTTTTTCATAAGCTCGTTAAGGGATCTTTTTATTTGTTTGTAAAATATTCATAAATAACTTGGTAAATTGTTATTTATGTTGTCTATGGACTTTATTTTATGTATAAAAGAAGTTAACCAAACTTTTAAACCTAAATGTTAATTTTTAAAATGTTAAAAAGTATTTTAAAATATTTAAGAAAGTTAAAGCAGGTCAAGTACAATCATATTGTACCTTACCCTATAAATCAATAGTGACTTTAACACTGACTCCTAATACTTCGACAGTTGCTTATTTTCCGGCATATTTCAATGACTTAACATAGCCAAAAAAAAAAAAAAAAAAAAAAAAAAAAAAAAAAAAAAAAAACAAGCCTTTAGTCGCAAGCATGTCGCGATAGCATTCAACATACAACGTAACTGTGACTGCTTGCTGCTGACTTCGAAAAAAATTTTAAAACCTGTAATGGCGATTCGTTAAAGGTTTTAAAATTGTCTTGTTGCTGGTTTACTAGGCCTATTTTGCTGACAAAGTACTCTATGAACCTCGAGAGCAGATTCAATTTTTTCAAATTAAATTTTTACAAATCGGAAGTATGGTTCTGGTGTTAGACTCTTCATGATGACTTGCTAAACCTTACTGAATAGAAATGTAAACGTAGTTTGACATTCTTAGCGTATATCGTTATCAATAATTCTTATGCAGCTCAAGAAATATCAAATACTTGTGATTTATTTTCTTTTTTTTTTTAATATTAAATGCTATAAAATCACATATACAGCTATGTATAAAAGAAGTTTTAAATTAATACATATTCATGTGGTTTCTTTAAATTCAAACCCTAACGAAACCAAAAGTAAGTTAATATGATTATCTGAAATTGTTTAAATTCGGCCTTTTGACTATAAAAAAATAAACACGCAGAAACAAGTGCGTCTGTTTACTTTTACCGCCAATTTCCATTAGAGCAGACTTTCGATATATATATATCGTTATCTTAATATAGAACGGACCTTACTCGTAGTTTTTTATAAGCTCAGAATTTTATTTATTTCGATAAATGGTCTGCTCATATATCACAATTAACCCAAAAAAGGTCTCGACTTAAAAAAACGAATTAGGGCCTTACTATATTAAGGCAACAATATGGCACTTTACTTTTATGATATCTCAGTACACAATTTGACACCCATCTTTCTTATATATCATGATCCTTACTTAAAAAGTTTTTTTCAAAGCCTTAATTAAGATCTATGAAAGGCGTTTGTTTATTTGTTACGTAGAATAAGACACCAATGGGATCGTGATTAATTAATTTATGTAGAAAAGAGTGAGAAAATAGTGAAGGAAGTTAATTAAAACCTGTGGGATGGTTTGTTTGTTTTTATGCCGAGGAAATTATAACACCGACGCCAAAACGAATGCGTCACGATAGCACCTACGTCATACATAAAACATATTTCTTTATAAAATTTAATGCTCCATTTACATTTGACGTTTTTATATAAAAGCTTTAGTTAACAACATTTTTGATGGATGTATTAAGCTCGACATAAATGATTTAGCACTCTGACAAGTTTTTCATAACGTGGCCATAAAAAACTGGATGTTTAAGGGAATCGTTTACAGAAAAAATATTTTTTCCAAGCTTTTTGATAAATTTTTTTTAATGAATCCAGTATTGAAAAAAAAACTAAATTTAGTTATTTTCAATCAAATATGGATTTTCTTACCAACTAAAAAAAGTGTTTTCAAAAATTTTTTTTGCAACTCACTTTTGAATTGATAATTAATTTTTTTTTTAATTATTTATTCATTTAATCAAAATAATTTATCAATTTCTTTAAGTGTTTAGTGAAAGCAATCAAGGTCCACTAATTCAAGTAGCTTTAAGGCAAGTTTAATAAATTCAACCACCACATGTTCTTCTTATTTTAGAAAAAGTGAAAATAAAAAAAATCAAACGAAATGTGTGAACTTGTCATGTTTTCTTTTTAAATACAGGGTGTCTGGTGACAAATTTATATTTTTAGTTACAATTATTTTAAAAAGTAATAACTAGTGCGAAGGGAGGGAGGCGCCGTTGGAATTATCGATTGTGCGGATTTGTCAATTACGATGTCGCAGTGGTCGATTAAGCATTGCGCAAATTAAACTCGTTCGTGGGCACAGAGATTCCCATTAACTCCACGGCCCAGTTGATCTTCAAGGACTTCCGAAAACATTAAAAGCAGTTTGCGTGAAAATCCGCAACTTTCAGTACGGAAAAGAGCAGCCTCACTGGGAATTCCAAGAGCGAGTATTCATGAAATTTAAAAAAGGATCTGAGGTGTCATTCTTTCCAAATTCAAATCGTTCGAAAACTCAACGACTTTGCTTTACGCGAAAATTATTGTGAAACCATGTTGGAGCGTTTTTGCACTGTAAATCCCATTTTTGGATAAGGAGGCTCATTTTTACTTAAGCGGCCACGTCAATAAGCAAAACTGTCATTATTGGTCTTAAAGAACCCGCCACCCTCGATGAAAACATCAAAAACCATTGCATTACCCCAGGGTAACTGTTTGGTGTGCCTTATCCACACATGAGATAATTGAACCATTTTTTTTTCGAAAAATCTCGAGGCCAGGCGACGAATATTAACAATAAAAATTATCGACACATGACTACAGAACTTTTTTGGCAAAGCCGACGAGCTCATGCATCGTACTCTTCACACACGTGGTTTCAACGGGATTGGCCGACTGCGCACGCAGCCAGAGCCTAATCTAACTGCCATGTCCTTTTTATGGGGCTACCTCAAACAGAGGGCTTATAATGAAAATCACCAATCTATTGTGTTCTTAAATGAAAATAAGCGTCGAGAGATCAGCATAATTGAACCAAGCTTACTATAGCGTGTGGCGCAGAACACAAGGCTCCATTTTGAACAGTTCGCTTAACTCGAAGAGGACATGTGTATGACTTACTCTTTAAAAAATAAAAATTCGCATTTCCATTCTATCGTTCAATACTCTTAACTCACCTTTGCGTTAATGCTTATGTTTCTTTTTTAAATTTGAAAATATAAATCTGCCACCAGACACCCTGTATTAAGAAGAGTTCAAAAAAGGTATTCCCTGTTTCGATGTACCTTAATAGCAATGCTGTTACCCTTTCTGTTTAAGGTTAAAATACCATAAAACTAAGTAGAATCAAAGAGTGAATGTATAGACTCATTAAGACGGAATTTTTGGAATTTTTGAGCTCTTAGGGGTAAAAATGGGACAAATGGGAAAATAAATCCACATCTGAAATTTCCCTAATTATACACGATAGAAACAAAATATAAAATATATTTTATTCCACTCACAAATAAACGGACCAGTGTCTGGCACTTTTTTGAAAAATTTCGATTCCTAAAAGGCAAGTATACAATTATCGACTATTGACCCAGGTTGAGTTCAAAAGTGAATTACATAATCAATAACAAGTTGTTATAAATTTTTTGCATTTAGATATGAATTTATAGTAGTTATTTTAATTTATAAATAAAATATTAGACATTCTGGATTAAGATAATATACAAAATCATGCAAATTTTACTTTGTATGCTTTCGATAACTTATAACTTTGTTTTAGTAACATTTTAAGCTACACCAACGAAGTAGCGGGTTAAGTGCATGCAAGCTTGAAATACATATCTCTTGTTATTAACATTTTCGATTGGGTTTCTTTTGGGTTAAGTTTGTCCATATGCATTAAAATGGTTTGTACACCAAATCATTAGTGTACTTAAAAGAAATTCTTAAAAAAATCTTGACTCAGAATAAACTAATTGAGTATTATTATGAACAAACAAAATCTTTCAACAAACAAACCATCTTTCTTTATTTAATTTTTTGATTTTCTTTTTTCCTTTTAAAATAACTTAAATTGGGATAAAATTCTAAACAATATTTAAAATTACTATTAACATTTTTTTATGTATTTTAATTTATAGGCTCCTGTTTGGAATATGGTCACTCTTGTTTAGGAGGTAAGTTGGAGATTTTATTTATTATTCGATATTGCTTCTGTTAAGTAAATGTTTTCTAACCCGATTTTTTTCTTCTTAAGCACATGGTAAACGTTCTGGTCATAGAGACATTAAATCTCCAACAGAAGTGGATTTTCAAGATATAAGTGACTTAAGGGACAAGGTGAGCTTTAATTGATTTATTTTATTAACGTATAAGGGTAAAAAGGTCCCCATTGGTGGGAATCATTAGTGAGGCGGGTGTAAGTAATATTATCAGCAAGATCAGTTCAATACGGACAGGGATATAAGCGAAAACCTGATATAACCCATTTTTAAGACACAATTCATACATATATTTGTAGCCACAAAACTTGGCACGAATATTTGAAAGATAGCTAAAATGGGGGAATTTCTTTAGATAGGACCAATGAAAGTGATTGCAGTGTTGTCCTGTATGTAACATTCTTCACTTCGGTAGCATAACGACACTCCTGGTAATACCATGGGCTCCTTGGGGTAGGCTGTTGGTACCGAAAGAGTACCTTATTCAAGCAATTAAGTCAATCAAGCGGAATAACACGATGCTGTCGATGCTGTCTGCAGCCTTCTGGCGTCAAGATTTCGTGCTGTGTCACGTTTCTGTGTACATTTCTCGCCACATTCAGACAGGTGCGAATCTTTGCTGCAACAAGGTAGTGATCCGAATCGATGTTCTCTCCTCGAAACGATCGTACGTCTAAGGCAGTGTAAGATTGTCTTCTGTCCTTTACAACATGATCAATCTTTTTTTGTATAGGAATAGCCACGTGATCTTATGTATATTGAAATGGCAAAATCTGCTGCTGCTACTTACCATATTTTTTGCCGCGGCAAAGTCTACTAGCCTTATTCCGTTAGCGGATGCTTCCTTAATTTTCCGACTGTTGAAACAAACATATTTTTCCCTCCTATTTTCGCGCTTAAATCCCCAAGGACGATTTTAATTTCATGGTAGGGGCAGCGGTCATATGATCTCTCCAGGCGCTCGTAACATATATCTTCGGTCTCTTCGGTCGGGGCATGGGCCAAGATAAGACTGATGTTGAAGAATTTGACTTTTATACAAATTGTGGTTAGCCTCTCATCCCCTGAAGTAAATCTGGAGACAAGATGTTTAAGTCTTCACAAACTCAGAGCCAAACTCATATCTTGTTTCATCGTAGCTATAATACAGCGTGCCGCCGTTTGGTGTGGTTGTGATGCCTTTCTCGTTTCATCACACTTACTGTAAAGCGGTAATATCGACCTTGTTCTTTTCAAGTATATGTACCAGTCTATACACTGCACCTCCTCTATCAAGATTTCTAACATTCTAGGTGCAAATCATGGTCCTTGAAACGTTAACGGGGTTTGTCAATATTAGGGGGGTCCATTAATCTTCTTCTTTGTTTTTTTTATAGAAGGCAAGCTTTTATAAGGGTCGGTTACTCAACCGATGCCTCAACCAAATTATGTCGTTAATGTGGGTGAATGCGCTGCCCTTTTTACCTCACTGTCTTAAGTAGGTATTAAAGGCAGCTACCCTAGGGGATATCACGGGGAGGTCAGTGTCTATAGTTAAGAAGAGGGAGGGACCAAGATTTGTCTGAGCATTGCGGAGCTTAAACCCATTAGAGCCATTACTTGCTTTCCAAAATTTCCTACGTCTCCTATCAGATCGTCTTGTCAGGAAAAACTGTAAACCCCTCATATAAACTGAAAGATCTTCTCTCTGAATACAAAAGGATCAATAAAATTAGGCACTACATAGTATTTGCAACTTTATTTCAAACTTGCCTCATTGCACAATCTCAGACCAGTTTGAAATGCGATTAATATTCCAAAATAGTTTTCATGTGTATATTTTTTTTTCAGAAAACTTATGACAGTACCGAAGAACAAATTAATAATTCCGCCGATTTTTTAACTTCAAACCATAATACAATCAAAGAAAATAATGAAGACGATCTTACAGAAGCTTCTGATAAAACTTTAAGAAAATTTAAAAAATTTCTTTACAAAAAATTCAATAAAGCCAATGGAAAACAGCGTAATTTAGAATCAACTGAACATATCGTACAAAAATCAAATGCTCCCATGAATAGCGAAAAATGGCGACGTCTACCCCTATATAATCTATGGCGTATTGAACTTCCAAAAAATGACAATGACTGGTTAAAGGAGCTGGAACGGGAAACACAAACAAATGATGAGGACTATATGTAAAAATGAACTTAAGAAAGACAAAAAAATTAATTGATTTAGAAACATACGTACAACTTAAAAATTAAGAAATTAAATTCAGTAAGATTTTCCTTCTCTAAGTGTAAAACATTGATTAAAAATATATAAATTTAAAACTATTAAATTTATTTGAAATAAAGTATTTGCATGTAAAAACGTTATTAATTGACAAAAAAAAAAATACAACAAAAATAAAATAAAAATTTTAAAACTTAAATACTTTATTACTTTTCCACTTCAATACATGTGTATGTGTATTAATATTTTATTACAATTAAAATCTATAATAATAATAATTTAATTTAATTATATTTTAAAACAAATAAAAAAAACAATTAAGCGAGAATTAATGTAATAATTTACTCTAACTCATTCTATAAATATATTTTGTAAAAATTTAAATAATTACTTTGTAAAACTTAAAATTATATATTTTTCAAAAAAAGTGTTATAATATTTAAATTAAAAAAATGTTTTAAATATTAATATCCATGGGCTGGAGATATTAATATGAAAACATTTTTACAAACAAAAAAAAAACATGCTCATAATTATGCAATAATTCTTGTTTTTCCATTATTTAATTTCAATTAAAAAAAATTGTTCAAAAATTAAACAAAAAAAATTTCAATAAAACTAAACTCATTTTTAAATATCACAAAGCAAAATAATGCTTAAAAAATTCATTTAAAAATGTTTTAATTGTTTGAAAATTTTTAAGCTTTAATTTTGGCGGGTACTTGGAAACACGCTGCATCACCCTCCTTATCACCCAAACCCCAATGTATATCTAAACTAACAGTGGGATAAATTGGTAAAATCTTAAAACTATTTCTATAAATATAAGTTTCGCCGGCTTTTAGTGGACAACCCACATGATTTTTGCCTTCAGCATCATAGATATGAGGACAAGCGCTGGTGCCATAATAACCGGGAAACGGCAGAGGCACATCTAGGATAATGCCTTGTATATCCGAATTTAATTCTTTGAAATCACGTTTTGGTATAATTTTCATTTCAATACTAACATCAGTATTGCGTTTTAGTGTACATTTGCTCTTGGGGCAATTGGAAATTGTAACATCACCCTCCTCCAAGTGGCGGGCCTTAGCTGAAAAAATACAAAAGAAAATTAATATTAATTTTTATAATATTTTCTTATATACATAATTATATATTAAGTAATTAAATATACAAAATTAGATTTCTTTTACAATTTCAATTTAAAAATATTTTACAATAATTCATAGCAAACAAGAGCGCTATATTCGGCTGTGCCGAATCTTGGATACCTTTCACATTGGACTTTCGAAACACCGAAGCTTTTTTATTTTTATCCGTTTTTTTATTTATGAAATATTTCTAATTTTTAAATATGAGTCGGTGTCATATTTTAACGCTCTAAGGGCGATTAGGGCAGCTGTAGGGATTTTTACCCTAATTTTTTTCAAAGTTTGTAAGAACTTTTTAAGATTTTGTATTTCAACCCCCTTAGGTGATTTTGATAGGGGGTAAGTATGTTCTAAGAATATGTTTGGAATGTAAATTAATGGGGATCTGTGATACATTTTAATCCTCTAGAGAGCACTCCGAGGAAGTTGTAGGGTTTTTTAACTAATTGTTTCTAATTTGGCAACCCCCTTAGGGCATTGAGATAGGGGGTAAGTATGTTTTAGGAATTCGTTTGGTAGGGGAAACTAATGGGGGTCAGTTGTACGCTTTATTTCTCTAAGGCCGACTCTGGGGAAGTTATGGGCTTTTTTACATGATTTTTGTAAATTTTGCATTTCAACCTCCTTAGGTGACAGTGATAGGGGGTAAGTATGTTCCAGGAATATTTTTGGGAGGGAAAAATAATGGGGGCTGCAATACATTTTATTTTTTAGACCTCGGAGAAGTTGTAGGGATTTTACCCAACTTTTTTTCAAGTTTTGTAAGGCAATAATGTTAGGGTCTGGAGATATAGGGGGGACAAATTAATTGAGGTCGGTATTACATTTTACTTTTGTAGGAAAACCCTGGAAGCTGTTGGAGCGATTTGAAAAAAATTTTAATATAATGAAACTTTGTATGGCAGACCTGCTAGGGGGCGGAGATAGTGTGTAAGTATGTTGCAAAAAAATGTTCGTGGGGGAAAATTTTTGGGAATTTGTCTTACATTGCACATTGTACGGGCAACTCCGGGGCAGTTGTAGAGGTTTTTATGTACAAATTTTAGAGAAATAAAAAGAGGTAGTTTAGGTTTTTAGCTTATATCTCAGTCAGGGCGATTTTGCTGGATTCTAATAGCGACATTCGTACTTGCGAAAACAGAAAAGGCAGTACTTCTAGAGTCCAAGAGGAAAATTCTTCCAAAAATCTATGGACCAATCTGCGTTAACGGAAAGTACCGGTGTTGTTCGTAAACGTCGGCTAGATCATAATCTGGAAATGAATTTAGATGCTCCAGCTAGAAAATTATTTAAATTCAAACCTACTAACGAAAAATTACTTACTCAAAAGAGAAAGACCAAAACTCCAGTAGAAGGATTAAATAAAGGAAGACATCTCAAAACTTGGCCTTAGAGATTGAAGAAAAAGCGTAGAAGGGCTTGGAAATCGATCATACGCTTGGATTAAAGAACAAACGATCTGCAATAGCTCCACAAGAAAGTAAGATTAAGGTTAATTTAGGAATATTTTTTGGGCAGAGGCAAGTGAAGTGGTAACCTTCCTACAACTGCAATAATTTTACGAAATTTTACGATACCCTATGCCTCGAAAACGGTAACAGCTATCGACATTGAGCTTTCCACAAGGTAACTCTTGTATAATCATAATTAAGTCGAGCAGGAACATAAGCTGGTTAGGAGCAGGGAAAATGGCAGCCCTATACAAACGGACAATTTTATTTAATTTTCAATATGCTTTTTCTCAAGCACTATTAAAGCTTTTTGCCTTAAATTTGTAAAAAAAGAAGTTATAGTAGGATTTGTATATTTTGAAAAAAAAAAATAAATAGTTGGGTGGGAGCAATCCCACATACAAGGTGGGGCAATACAAGTCATCCTATGTTGTTTGGCTCTCATTTTTTTTCTAAATGAAATATACCGATTCTGTTTCTTTGATTATGTTTATCTGAATCTTTGGAATTTTATTGGTCAAATCGAGAAGATGATATCGGCCAAATGGGCACCGTCACAATTCATTGCTATACGAGCTCGTCAAATTCTCGCACACGTATCTAATATTGTCCTTGAGGGCTTCCGGGGTCCCAGGTTTGTTCACATGACTTCAAAAAGCTAAAAAAAAGTCTGAAATGGTTGAATCGGGCGATCTTGCGGGCCAATGTAAATCGCCAAAACGAGAGATAAGGCGACCAGGGAATACTGCCTTCAGAATATTGGTTGGGGCTCGCGCAGTGTGTGCCGTGACTCCGTCCTGCTGGAACAACACATTCTCCAGTCCTAATACGTTCAATTGCGGCATAAAAACTCCGTTCACTGTTGTCGTTTGACCAACGGCGTCCTCGAAAAATATAGCCCGATGACCCCTTCAGCGTGAACAACGCGCCATGCAGTCACTTTGAGCGGGTATAATGGCTCCTTTTGCATAACTAGTGGATTTCAAGTGCTCAAAACGCAATAGTTTTGCTTGTTTACGTACCAGCTAAGGTAGAAATAAGCCTCATCGCTCATCATGATTTTGGTCGAAAAATTGTCTACTTCGGCCTCAAAATTGAGGATGACTTGAACGTAGGTTATACGCGTTTGGCGGTCGACAGTCAGCAGCTAATGCATGGACTGGACTTTGTGCGAAAATATGCGCAGGTTTTTGACCCAAAATTCCCCTTTAAGGATGACCGGCTCATGGCATGGTGTCTGGTCGATGTTTCTGGCGACAGCTTGACATCCTCGCCAACAGCGGCTTTACTTTCGGCAGATCGGGCACTCCGTGGCTGGCCACCCTTGGCAGCGTCTCAGGTGGTTCCATACTCTTCAAGGTTAGTGGCCAAACAGCGTAGTCAGTGTTTGCGTAGTTGGCGCCAGACGAGCGGGGAATCGGCGACGGAATTTGCGCTGCGCCAAAACCATCGACGAACTGTTACGCATAAATATAGACCCGATTAATCCGCGTTCTTGGTGAGTGTATCGCTCACTTGTAATCTACATCTGTCTAGTTAACAAATGTAAAAAAGATTTGACATTGGCCGCCATTTGCCAAAATAAGAGCATCTCCCAATATGGTGATTTCTTTTCGCCCACCTGTACAAACGGGCTTTAATTAAATTTTCGACTTGAGATTTTTTTAGACAGTATTATATTTAACGATTTTAAACCTGTCACAAAGAAATTTTGCTTGCATATCAACATTCTGACAACAACTTATCTATATTGGTTTACCCATGTGGAGGGCACATAAGAATCGGCACAACCGAATAAAACGTTATTTTTGTCAAAGTTCCAATTATTAATTATGGGATCGCAAGCCTTAAACGTTTTTTCCTTCACATAATTAAAAATTTGTTTAAAAAATTCGTACTTTAATGTAATTATTAACATTAAATTTCAATAAGCAATTAAATATTTAATTGGGGCAATAAATCTTTTAAGTAAAAAAATGAAAAAATTTTTTCATATTATGAAAAAATTTGACTTTCACTCAAGCCCATTTACAAGCACATGCGTTCTCGTTTTATAAACGGAACAAAAAACGTGTACAAGTTAGAACAATTATTTAAAAAGTGGGAAGCACTCATGCAAAACTTCAGACACAAGCTTGACAGTCATTCGATTATAAAAAAATCACTTTTTTAACCTTTAATATTTTGTAACATTTACCCTGTAATTACCAAAATTTTACAACAAGCTTTTAATTTCATTCGAAAATTAAATACTTAGTTATGGTAGAGACTAAAGGTTAAGTTTAGTTTTTACGCTTTTTTTTTAAAGAAAGGAACGAACAACAACAATGCTTTTTAAAATCGAAATCGAATTGTAAAAAATATAAAAAAATTCGAATTTTACTTACTTTTCGGACAGTTTCTAACTATTGTGGCCATTGTGGAGGCAATCAACAAAATCACTACAACTGTTAAACATGTGAAGCTCTTCATTTTGTTCGGATGCGGATGACAGACTTGACAAAGTTTTTAAACAATAAAAAAATCTGTAGAAATAAATAGAAAAATAAAAACAATTAAAATTTTTGGGCTCGTTTCTATTTATATTTATTTAAAATTTTTTCAATATAACAGTTTACAAAGCAATTAACTAATTTACAACTTTCGGTTGATTAGTTTGTTTTTTTTTATTTTTTTATTTAATGAAACCTAACAAAACTTGTAAATTGGCTGATTGAAACTAACAGACAAGCAAACACACTCTCTTTAATTATAATTTATATTTAAATTTATTTTAACTTTATGTGTCTAATTTATGGCCTAATAAAAAAGTTAAATAAGAAGACGATTATTTTAAGTAGTAAAAGTATTTTTAATGTTCTTTTATCAGAAAGAAAAACTCGTTCTTTAATAACGGTTTTAAAAGAAATTTTTTTAAATAATATTGAAATGTTACCGAATAAATAAAAAGTGAAATTTACAAGATTTAATTTAATATAAATCGATATTTTTAAGAAAAAAACATTTCTTTCAAACAATTCCCACCAGATAATAAAATATAAAAAAAATTCCCCAAATCCCGATATATATTATACAAATTAACTAAGGTCTCCGACAGAAGAATTTTCAAAACTACAAAGTGGATGGGACCACGCCCCCAACAATGAAATCTTAATAACTGACTGATTTGCTTACATATTAACTGTTTTCAAAGTTAAAATTTTAAAACAAGAAAGTGGGAGATGCCACCTCTGCAAAAATTAAACGCTTTATACTGGTACTTCTAGTGCAACGATTTTTTCAAAATTTGTATGCAAACACAAGGTCTAAAATGCCAAAATTCTCAAGGCTACAAAATAGGCGAGGCCATGCCCACCAATATAAAATCTCAATACAGGTGCTTCCGTTTTATTCTCATATTACCGTATCCACAGTAGAAATGTTTAAGGCAAAAAAGTGGGAGGTGCCACGCCTTAAGAAAATAAGCTCTCTATACTGGTGCTAATACTTTTTTTAAAATTTTATGCATATAAAAAGCGTCTAACGTCAAAATTCCCAAAGCGAAAAAGTGGACAGTAACGCCCACGGTACTTTTGCTGCCCATATTTTTTGAAAGGACCATGCTTATATAAGAGCTCCAAAGCAAAATTTCAAAGGTAATAAAGAAGGTGGTATCACGCCCACGAAGATTAGAATCTCCACCGAACCGATTTGTATGAAATTTCGTATGTATAGCAAAACTATGAAGGCACATCCAAGCCCCTAAAAAATATAATCGTTTATATTAGTCCTCCTACTGCACAGAGTTTTTTTAAGGCTTTGTCCATATACAAAAATGGCATATAATGTCAAAATTTTCAAGAGTAGGCGGTACCACGCCTACAATAACGAAAACCTCAATATAGGTACTTATACCTTACCGATTACTTTCAAACTTTGCCCGCACATTGATGTCTTCTTATGTAAAAATTTTTAGAAGCATAAAAGTGGGCTGTGCCACGCCCACGAAAGCTAACTATTATTGAAATTTTCACTGTATCGATATGTGAAAGGTTCTGTATTTATCTTTAAAGCTTCTTGCATCAAATTTTAAACCAGAAAAAGGTGGTGGCATGCCTACAGAACTAAACACTTAATACAAGGACTTCTTTTGCATTAATTTTAATAAACATTTAAAAACGTAAAGGAAACTTCTAATGGCTAAAAGTCAATGACAGAAAAAAAGGGCAGCGACACGCATATAAAAAAAATAGTTTACAGTACAGATACTTTTGCTTGCCTGATTTTTATGGAACCTTATGCACTTTTTGGAAGCCTTTGGCATTAAAATTTTAGGGGCAAAGATGACGGTTTCACGCCCACAAAAATTAAAGATTCAATACGGGTTTTTATACTTTGCTGATTTTTGTAAAATTTTTTATACTCACTGAAAACTTCTAATGTTTGAAGGCAAAAAGGCACCGTATGCAGTAAAACAATTTTTGTGACATACATTTTAAACGGTTACATCTAAGTTCCTTAAATTTGTATGGTTAGGCTCATATCCATCAATTTTTTATACCCTTCACATATGAAAGTAATAAATATAAGTTTATCATTCTGTTTGAAATTTCTTAAATATCCATCTGTGACCCAACAAAGTATATATCCTCTTGGTGCTTATAGATAGGGAAGGGGATGTCGGTATGCCCGTGTTATGGCTGAAATCAAGTTTTTAAGGCTTTCCGATGTCGTTTAGATTCACAAGTAGTATCAAATTATTAAAAATATTTACGAAAAAATCGCTGTTAAAACCCAACAAAATCGCCCGATAACTGGCCGAGATATAAGCCAGAAACTAAGACTACATTTGTTTATTTCTTTAAAAATTTTACAAAAAACCTATACAACTGCCCGGAGTTGCCACTACACAGGTTCAAGATCGCTCCCCATTGATTTGTCCTCAATAACATTTTTGTGGAACAAACTTACAACCTATCTCCGCCTCCTAACAGGGTTGCAGTACAAAGTTCAATTTTTTTAAGTTTTTTAAATCGCTCCCACAGCTTCCACTGACCCCAATTAATTTTTCTCCTAAACATTTTTGTGGAACAAACTTTTCTCCTATCTTCAGCCCCTATTAGGGTTGCCATGCAAAGTTTGAAAAAATTAGCGCAAAAACCCTTACAACCTTCTCGGAGTCGCCCTTAGAGGAATAAATTGTATCACAGACCCCCATTGGTTTTCCCTCCCAAACATATTCCTACAACATACTTACCCCCTATCTCCATCACCTAAGGGGGTGGCCATTAAAATGCCCAAAACTTCCCCAGAGTCGGCCTAAGAGAAATAAAGTTTACGTCTGACCCCCATTAGTTTCATCTCCCTTACATATTTTTAGAACATTCTTACCTCTTATCGCCATGACCTAAAGGGGCTCCCATACAAAGATTGGGAAAATGTAATAAACCCGTCCCTACATCTTCCAGGGTGCCCCTGGATAGGTTAAATGCAGGGCTGACCCCAAATCCTTTTTCATTGCTAAAATTTTTCCTAGAACATACCTACCCCCTATCTTTACCCCCTTAAGAAGGTTGCCATACAAAATTTTAAAATATTTGGGCAAAAACCCCTACACATTGTGAAGGGTTTTTAAGATTCGGCACAGCCGAAAATAGCACTCTTACTTGTTTAATATCAAAAGGATAAAAAAATCACTTTAGTTTTATAGGTAGTAGGGTCTGGTAGTTTTAAATATGTTAAACTTTTAGATGATCCACAAATTACGTTATCAGACAGTTAAATAAAAAATGTACAGTATCGTGAAAAACAATGGTAAAACTTTTCTTATTGTATCCTACATATAATGTCAGTTTGTCATTTTAATCATAATTCCTACAATATCCTTTTGTGATCCCATTAAGTGTATATATTCTGGACTCTTTTAGATTCGGAAGTAGATTTAGCCATGTCCGCCGGCTAAAATTAAGTTTCCGTAGCCAAGACGAATCCTATGGACCACGTTTAGATATCAAACTATTATCCATAAGCATGTCGCTATGTTAAGCCAGGAGGGTTGGTTTACAAGACACCTAGATATAAGCAAAGACCTGAGATAATCCATTTTAAGGAAAAATTTAATGCATTTACATCTTAGTAAATAATAGTGGCCGCCATACAAATGCACCAGTCATCGACTTCAAACCAGCTAGAAAGTAGTTCTAGTAAGATGTGTATATTAAAATATTCTTATTTATCTCATTAAAAATACAAAAAGACCGATGTGAAGATTTAGCATAGCCAACGTAGCGCTCTTACTTCTTTAATGTTAATTCTGTTGTATAAGTCTTAACGAAAAAAAAACTTTTTGTTACAACGTAAAAAGAACTCGTTTTTGTTAAAATTTTTTTTTGTAAAAACAAGGTATTTGTATAAACGTTTACAGATTTTGTTTGTATTAAATCAGTTGTGATGATTAAAATCTATTTAAAAAAGATAAACTATGTAATTATTTTTTTAAAGTATTTTCTATATTTTTTTAATGCCATAAAAATATAATTAAAAATAATTTATATATTTTACCAAATTACCTGGGCGATATGATTGCCTAGACATTTTATTTGATAATTATATGGGTTTTAAGCGATCACTAAATAGGGACAATGACGTTAACTGTTAAGTACAATAATTAACGTTAATTATGGCAATCAAAAGCCTTGAACAATTAAAAGGTATTAAAAAAAATTCCATTCCTTCATTTTACATCTGATTAATTAAGATGTGTTTTAAGTTTCTTATTTAAGCAGTATAAAGTGTCGATGTCGGTGTTGCCAGAATTTTTATAGGTTATATCAGCAATTAGCTTTTCACTTAATGGTTAAAACGCTGGTATTTAGAATTTCTGTTAAATATCTAAAACTAATTGCATAAACTTTTTTATATACTTCTCTTTAATTATTTTTTAAGGTCAAAAGTTTTCTCAAACTAAAACCACACATTTAGAAAATTAACTGCAGATGATCTTGAGAATATCACGCAAATAATTTACACAGCATTTAGGGCCTTATTTCGTAAAACGCAACGCATAATAATAAAAAACAATTGTTTGGAAAAACACAAACAATTTTTAAAATTTTTCTGCACATTTTGTTTTTGTTTTAAGGCTTTGCGTTTAAGAAAAAATGGATGATGGGGAATTAATTTTTGAAAATAAAAAATCAAAATATTTAATTTAAATGTATTTATTTACATATGTTTGCGTTGAAGATATTATAAAATTTTCTTTCTTTGAAACAGTCAATACACATATTTTTACTTTTTTTAGCCGCGTTCACTTGCCTACCAGGAATAAACTAAAGCGGCAGAAAGCTGATTGCCGCCGCTGACGCATGCCGCTTACATTGGCTTTCACTAATATTTCGTAAAACTTAACGCAAATCAACAAAAAACAATTGTTTAGAAAAACACAAACAATTTTTAAAATTTTTTTACACTAAACTGTGCTGGATCTCATGGCCTTTTAACACTCTGCTAAATTGAAGGATCCGGACCGTATTTTAAAAATGCATTAAGAAAACGGCAAATCAAGTTAGATGGAGATGCTTTGTAGAAGTCTTGTGCTATAAAGGGTGTAACTAGAGATGAGTTTAGACCTGGGTATTTACCCTACGCTGGGTATTTACCCATTTATACCCATTTTCATACCCGGGTATTTATCTAATTTCGGGTAAATACTCACTTGAATAACAAATACTCATTGTTACATATTTTACGCATTTTCGAATTTATTTTGAACATATTTTGTTTAAGTGCATTTTGTTTTTACATTTCTTAATGCGTTTTGCTCAGATAAGGCAGTTTTGACTGCATCAAACACAACAACAATTCTTAATAAGAATCGCTAATCAGCGTGCTTATGACATTTCTATGTAATGAGTGGGAGCAATGACAACAACAATGCTGAAGCAACTAGAAAGATTAAAGTTTCGAAACGAAGTGATTTCATTTGTTATTAAAAAATCTAATTCATATTAAAAAATTAAATTCTTTTACAGTCAAATCCCGATAATTCGTACCCCGATAAATCGTAATTCCTGATAATTCGTAATAAACCTTCGGTCCCTTGAAAAAATCTCCTTAATTCGTAAAATTTCCATACATTTTGGTCCCCTCGGTAATTCGTAATTTTTTTTTCAAATAAAATCTTCTTTACCTCTTATAAATCGTAATTGTTTGCTAACTACCACTTATAATTCGTAATAAAAACAACAAAAACAAGGAAAGAATGATTTTTTGTTTACCGCTATTTTTTTACGTGGCTTTTGCTTGTGTGTTTATTTTCTTAAGATAAGTTTGTTACAAAAATTTTACGCTAAGTAAATGAATTTGCTACTTTATTTAATGTATTTATATTATTTATTTTGTATTAATTATTTTGAGCAATTGTTTTTTATGTTTATTTTTACCGTTTTAGTAAATAAATTGAAAAACCCCGTTAATTCGTATTTATTTTACTTTAACCCCGTTAAATCGAAACCCCGCTAAATCGAAAACCCCTATAGTTCGTAAGAAATGACCGGTCCCTTGCTATTACGAATTATCGGGATTTGACTGTAATTTATTTAAATTTTTCTTTATTCTGATTTATACCCACATTTTGGGTAAATACCCAGGCGCTTGGGTAAATACCTGGGTATTTACATTTAAATACCCAATTTACCATTTGGGTATTTACCCTTGTCCCATCACTAGGTGTAACTATAACAAGCTAAAACGTGATTATCTTGCACTTTATGAATATCTTTCATATTATGAATCTGCAAAAATAGTTTATGATTCTGAGATAGATACTAAATATTTTTAGTCGAACTTCCATAACTACAACTTTATAAACTCGAAATTTCTCTAACTCGAACCGAGTACTGACATATTTAAATAGCTTAAAGTGTTTTGTTTGTTTTGTTAATTTTGAATAACGAAATATGTAATTTTCTTTGCTCTTTCAGGTGGTTTGTACATATTACTTTCCCTTTATTATTGCTGGGAAATTGCTTTTAGTACAATAGGCTTGTTCGACGTACCGCGGGCTTCCAGTTTTACCAAAAAAATTTAATGTAATGAAAATCGGATAGAAAATAGTAATTTGTGGTTCTTCTTTTCCGATTATTAACCCGTATTTTTTTTTTTTTTTTTTTTTTTGCGTAAAAAATGGTAAAACTGTCAAACCAGCTGTATTGAATTTGCAAAAATTAAAATTACATTAAATTATTGAATGAAAGGTTTTTGTTTGTAAACAGTAGAAAAAATATCTAAAAATTAGTGTAGAAATTTTGTTATTACGAGTATTTAAATAACTTTAATTAATTTTTTAATGCAACAATAGAGGTTCCAACTGTTGGCAAATAATAGGCGGAGGCTCAGCACAAAGATGACCGGTTGCGTCTTCAAGCCAGCCAAAGCTGATGTTGAAATCAAAAACAGAAAATTATTTATTTAACAGGCTTTAAGTGTTTTAATACAAATTAAATATACCTTAATCTTAATATTAAATTTTTCTATATTGTGTTGTCTTTTTAAGCGAACAAAGTTTTACATTTTTAAAGCAAAACTAATTGGAGGTTATACAAACTTATTGGTTCAAAGTTTAAGAGAACAAGAAATAACACCCAGGAAATAATTTAGTAATAAACTGTTATAATTACATATATAAACCTAATCGAGATTGAAATATTTTAACGTTATCATGCAGAAATGCCTGTTTTCTGTAATAATAGGTTAATGAATTTGTATACCCTTCACATAATGAAAGGGGTATATATAAGTTCGTCATTCCGTTTGTAATTTCTTTCATAAATGTCTGCGATCCCATAAAGTATATATTTTCTTGGTCCTTACAGATAGGGAAATCGATTTAGCGATGTCCGTCTGTTAGTATTATGAATGAAATCAACTTTTTGTAGCCCCCGAATTTGCATAGACCCATAAGTTGTATCAAATTATTAGAAATCTTTGCGAATATATTGTTATTTAAATCCAGCAAAATTTCCCGATAACTGGCCGAAATATAATCCAAAAACCACAACTACCTTTGTTCTTTTCTCTAAAATTTGCCCCTACACGGGTGCAATGTAAAACCGACTCCCATTAATTTTTCCTCGCAAGCATTTCTGTGAAACATACTCACATCCTTTATCCTCCCCCTAGCATACAAAGTTTAATTTAATTTTTTTTAATCGTTCCCACAGCTTCCAGGGTGCACCTACTAAGGTCAAATGTAAGACTGACCCCAAATAGTTTTTCCTTCCAAACGTTTTTGTTAAAGATACATTCCCCCTATCTCCAGCCGCTTACAAGGTTGCCATACAATTTAAAAAAATAGAGTTAGTTCCCTACAACTAACCCGAAGCCCCTCTTAGAAGAATAAAAAGTATCAAAAACCCACATTAGTTTTCTCCCCCAAATATATTTTTATAGAACATACTGATCCCCTATCTCCATCACCTAAGGGGGTTGCCATACAAAATTTACATAAATGATGTAAAAACGCCCATAACTTAGCCAGGATCTGCCTTAAAGAAATAAAGTATAAGACGAAACCCAATTATTAGTTTTCCCTCCCAAACGTACTTCTAGAACATTCTTACCCTTACAGGGTTGCCATACAAAATTTAAAATATTAGGCTTGAAACTCCTACAACTTCCCCGAAGTCACCCTTAGAAGCACCAAATATATAACAGGCCCCCATTAGTTTTCTTTCGCAAACATATTCCTAGAACACATTTACCCTCCATCTGTATCACCTAAGGGGGCTGCCGTACAAAATTTAAAAAAAATGGTGTAAAAACGCCCATAGCTTACCCAGAATCTGCCTTAGAGAAATGAAGTGTATGACCGGCCCTAATCGGTTTGCCCTCCCAAACATATTTCTGGAACATACTTACCCCCTATAGCCATCGCTTAAGGGCTCTACACACAAAATTTTAAAATTTTGACATCCAGGATGTACGTGGATAGGTCAAATTTAGGATTGACTTCAACTCAATTTTCCTTGCAAACATTTTCCTAGAACATATTTACACTATCTCCACCCCCTAAGGGGGTTGCCATACAAAATTTTAAAAATATAGGGTAAAAACCCCTACACGTTGTGAATGGGATATAGGATTCGACACAGCCTAATATAAAGCTCTTACTTATTTTTTAATTAACATTACAAATAAACTTGTTTTTAATTGCCTGTCAATTAAGAAAATTTTTTCTTAAATGAATAAAACAAGTCAAAAGTGGATAAGAAAAAAGAAATCAGCCGATAAATATGACATTTCAGCTGGAACAATTTTAAACTTTTTCAAAATAAGGAATAAATTACCAGATTGCTTAAAAATGGGTTTCGTCTACCTATTTAGAGAATTGATTCCCCAATATACAAAAATATCGACAAAGAAGTCCTTGGTATATACATATGTTAACAGCAGCTTAAAAACAAGAGATATTTTCGCTCATTAGTAAGTTTTTAGTTTTTTGATAATAGTAATTCGAGCTATGGAAGTTTGACTGTAAATATAAAATATTTTCCAATTTACTTTTCAATTATTTTTTTAATTATTTAAAAAAGTTTTTTAATCAGCTTTACAATTTTAACAGTCCAACCAACTCCTTTTCCAGTTTCAGATCTTGTTTAACATGACTTGTGATTTGAATTATTTTTTTTTTATAAATTTATAAACTTGAATCACAGATTAGTATAACAAATTACTTTAATAATTTTTTGCATTTATAATCTTTTAATCTAGATTTAATTACTAAAAAAAGTTTTGCAAATTAATTTAAAAATTTATTTTTATTTTGCTACAATGTCAATTAAACTTTAAACATATCGTTAATGTGCGTTAAATGGCAGTTAATGTTAAACTTTTTGACGCCATTAAAACAAATTTGTTGTGTAAATAAAATATTAAAAATAAAATTTAATCCATTATTGTATGCTTAAAAATAAACCTGTGCACCTAAAATCGCACTTATGTAAATTATAATTAATTTTTTTTTTCTTAAAATAAAAAGCAATATTTGTTAAAAGACCTTGCAGAATTTCAACAGATTTAAAAAAAAAAAATAAAAACAAATTTTTAAAACACAACTAAAGAAAACGAAGATTTCAAGCGTTTTGCATGTTTTCATATAATTTTTGTTACTTTTATTTGTAAAAAATATTTGTTTAAAAAAAGCATCATTTCAACCTTCAAATGCACAATGACCGCTTTTGTTTTTTTTTTTAAATTTAAATTATAAATAAAAAAAAACTGCATTAAAATTGCAGCGATTGCACATAATATTTCATATCATTTACCAATTTTTAAATTTAGTTTTTTATGTTTTTTTATATATTTTTTGTTGTTTTCTCACGTTTACTCTTTTCTTGTAAAACTAGTATCTGTTTAATTATTTAGGTAGCTTTAAAACATTTTAATTTTCTTTTATTTTATTTATTTTTAATATTATTTTATTAACACACTGATTCGAAATACACGCAACTTTAACTTAACACCAGTTCTAACTTAACTAAAGCTTCAAACTAATTGGTTTCGACATTTATATATTTTTAATCTCACAACTCAATCTGTTGTTTTTTTGGTCGTATTGTAAGTTGTTGCTTTTTTTAATTTTACTAGCCACTCTGACGTATTTAAGCCAACATTCGCTGATGGCGTTGCCGTTGAAAAGCAAAAAATTTGCCCAAAAAGAAGATTTTAAAGTTTATTTTTAGGAATGTCCATGACCATTAAAAAGCCAAATATACTTACATAACCCAGCATACCATTATCGGAGCGCTCTTATATATGAGCTCATATATGAGCGATTTTATGAGCTTCTGTGAGTGTTTCCTGCGTGCATATTTCTGAGCTCATAAACGATAGATTTGATGTGCTTTTTATGAGTATTTTCTACACGCTGACAGATAACGGTAAATTCCAGATAAGCAGAAGAAAGAAGTTACACAAATTGATTCATTAGTGAATATTTTTGGAAGCGTAAAGACAAAATTGTGAGTTATCTTATAATAAATACAAAAATAATACATAATTAAAATAATGAAAAGATCAAGCTTAAAAGAAAGCAAATTAATAATAAGTGAACTTTGTTCAAACAAATTAAGAAAAGAAAATCCAGAATGTAATATTAAAAACAATAGTGTTGTTGAAGAAAATAGTGACAGTGCACTGGAATAAGAGCTCAAAATGCGTCTTAAAAAAAGAGTCATAAAATACTCTTTTCTGCATTAAATTTAGAGCTCTTTTATGAGTGACCAGTTTAGTGGAAAAAGCCACTCAAATATGAGCGTTTTTTGACTGTTTATGATTATTTTATGAACTCTTTATGAGCGTCAGCCTTCCGACAAAAGAGTCTTTATGAGCTCATTTAGAGCGCATATGGTATGCTGGGAAATATTAGGGATCTGCACGAATATACTTGAACTTGTTGAATACTTGAGTATTTGAAAGGATGAACTCTTATTCGTAGTGCTTTAAATAATAAGAAACTTTTTCAATGGACGTCATATTCGTCAACTATATGATCGCTGCTACTTGACAGAGATTTTATCCCCTTCACATGTTGATAAGGGTATATATTAGCTTGTCATTGTATTTGAAATTTCTACAACATTGACTTTAGACCCCATAAAGTATATATATGCTGGATCCTTATAGATAGGGACAGCCATGTCCGTTTGCCCGTCTATGTGCCTCTTGAAATCTAATTTCCGGACTTAAATAAAGGCGCACAGAAAACATTTTGATATTAAACAATCGGAAATATCCCTGAGACAATCGCTAAAATCGGTTCACTATTGACCGAGATTTACGCGAAAACCCAAAATAACCAATTTTTTAGGCAAAATCCGTGCATATATCCCTATATATCTCAGTAAATATAGTTACACTTGCCACAAAACTTACGACGGATTAGGGAAAAATGTTTTTCAGATAGGATCAGGGGAAGTGGTATTTCCCCTACAATTCCACAAATTTTGTGATATATTTCAAGCGCTAAATCTGAGAAACTCTAAAAGCTATAGAAATAAAATGGTTTGCAAGAAGTAATGGGACAATAAGGTCAACATTTTTGGATTGGAACAGGGGAAAGGGTAGCCCCGTGACAAGCTTAGAATTCGTTTGGAATTTTCGATACGCAATATCTCGAAAACCATAACAGCTATCAACCTTAAAAGTTATACAAAAAATAATTGGGCAATAAGGCTTTCATTTTGAAAAAAAATTTTTTGTATAGGAGCAGGGGAAGGGGTAACCCCCATACAAATAACAAGTTTTATGGAATTTTCAATACGCTATATCTCGGAAACTATAACAGCTATCGACTTCAAATGTTCCACAAAAAGAAAGTGGACAATAAGAGCTACAATTTGAAAAAAACAATTTTGGATACGAGCAGGGGAAGGGGTAGCCCCATGCAAACTAACAATTTTTTTTCAATTTTCGATACGCTATATCTCGGAAACTATAACAGTTATCGACTTCAAATGTTCTAAAAAAAGTTATTGGACAATAAGGCGTATATTTTAAAATAAAATTTTGGAAAGGAGCAGGGCAAGGAATAGCCCCCATACAAATGAACAATTTTTTTTAAATTTTCGATACGCGATATCTCTGAAAGTATAACAGCTTTCGACTTCAAATGTTTTACAAAAAGTAATTGGAGAATAAGGCCTAAATTTTGGGGAAAAAATTTTGTATAGGAGCAGGGGAAAAGGTAGCCCCCATACAAATTATCAAATGTTAAGGAATTTTCGGTACGCTATATCTCGGAGACTATAACAGTTTTTGACTTCAAATGTTTTACAAGAAGTAATCTAACAAGGGGAGGGGCAGCTCCCATACAAATTAACAATTTTGGTCAAATTTTCGATTCGCTATATCTCGGAAACTTTAACAACTATCGTGTTTAAATGTTCTACCAAGAGTTATTTGGCATTAAGAACTAAATTTTGGAAAAAAAATTTTGTGAATAGGAGCAGGGAAAGGGGCAGCTCTTATACAAATGAACAATTTTTAAAAAAATTTTAGATACGCATCTCTAAACATAAAGTAGGGACGTTAGATTTCCAGCAACAGTTGAAGCACAAACTTTGCGCACTAATGATTTTCACAGGACATTCAAAGTAGTGCTTTAATCTCTTTGTATTTTGTTTTTTCCTAGGGAGTCACTTTTGTTTAAAAATGAAAGCACCAGAAATTTTAAAATTAATAAATTTGAAACAAAGCTAAAATTAGTAGAAAACAACTTAAAAAAATTTAAAATTCTGTTTTGTAAAATAATCAGGTGTGAAGTAATTTTAAAGGGGACAACCCGTCGCTGTTATTGCAGTACGGTAACGCTAATTTTCATACTTACAAAGGTGTGTGTGTGTATGTATGTATGAATGTATTTCTTTGTTTTTAAACTAAATTAACCAGTCATTTATTAATCAGTTACAACCAAGTTAATAAATAAAAAAAAACGAGAACATAATCTACAATTTAGATGAAAGCGACAACTGAGTTCGGTTTATAAGAGAAGACAATATTTTTACAAAATATATCGACAAAATAGACGACAAGAAATTTTTTAAGTGTTATAAAAGTTTAATTTAGTTTAACTCAAAACATTCCTTTTTCTATAGTTGTCAAATTTAAGCTGCTGACAAAATATGAATAAAGATGTGGTCTCTTGAATTTCAAAAATTTGGTGAATGCAAAGGCTATATTTTACGCCAGTCCCTAAGCCCCAAAGGTGATCGATCCAACACAAAGCATACATTTTTTTAGATTTCTCTAGTTTTTAAAGCCTAGACTTAAGCAGTTAAGTTATGCGAAGTAATATTTTTATGAGACCCTTATAAGAGGGAAGAAGAGTAAAAAAATAATCACAAGATCTTTTTAATGTAAAACTTTTTGACGTCTACAATCAAAACCCATACAAAAAACTATTTTCAAATTTAACTTAAACATTTTACAAACATTAAATAAACATAAAACTGAAAATGTGTTAATGTTCACTTAAAACAATTAAGCTGGACTTTTTACGATGGTTTAGTTTAAACTGTGTCTGTGGGTTTAGGAGAAAAATTTAGGTAATAATTTTTAAAAGTTTTTTAACGCAAACATTTGTTTTAAATAATAACAATTAAAAATAGGGCACTTTTGTTGGGTTTGAATTTAAATGTAACGAAAGTCGTAATTTTAATAACAAGAAAAAAAAATAAAAAGTTTTTTAACTTAATGTTGTATCAGGGGGGCTTGTAAGAAATTAATTTTAACAAATTTACAAACAACTAAAAGTTTAAATGTTAAAAAATTAAAACGAAGCATTAAATTCAAATTTTATTATATTAATAGAAATATAAATTGTGTTGAAAAATGTTTAAATTGATTTTATAATATGTAGAACATTAAAATAATGTTAGACTTTAATAGAGGTTTTTTTTTGTAAGCGACGTTTAAAATATTTACAAAAACAAAGTACTAAATGCGATAAAAAAAAGTATAATTTGTATGATTTTCTATAAAATCTTAATCCAGAATTTAAACTTTTCTATTTTTATGAACGTCAACTTGGATAGCCCCTAATTTAAGCGTATTTTTTCACTACTTAGCTGACTTCTGGTATCAATCGGGGACAAAAGTATTTTATTTTATATTTCTAGAAGAACCAAAAGGTAAAAAATGCTAAAAAACTACTTTTGGATCCCATAACTGCCTATTTAACCTCAATCTGGCTAATAGTCTTTACTTTCATATGTGTGGACCTGATCCAACAAAATTAAAAAAAAAAAAAAAAAAAAGTATGAAAAAAGGACTTTTTGTTTACTTTCCTGACTTACGAATTCATTCCGAGTCACGAGGCTTAAATTTTACATAACTCTAGTCAAAAACTCAAAAATGTCAAAAAGTTCCAAATATTAAATAAAAAGTATTTTATGCCCACTTTGCTGACTTTCGACCTCAATTGGGTAAAAAGCCTTATTTTTTTCTTTCTAGAGTCAAAGCTTAAAAAAATGCGTTAAAGTGCCAATAATTTGTAAAAAGTACTTTTTGTCCACTTTGCTGACTTTTGACCTCAACCTGCATCAAACCCCTTTAGTTTTTTATTTATGGTTTCATAAACTCGAAAAATACAAAAAAAAGTATCAAACATGTAAAAAAAGACATTTTTCTCCACTTTTCTGACTTTCGACCTTAATCTGGATCAAAACTCGTTTGTTCTATATTTGTAACCTCCAACTCCAAAAAAAAGGGAAAAAATACTTTCTGTCCACTTACTTGACTTCCAGCCTTAATGGTGAGCCTTTTCTTTCATATTTCAATACTCAAAATATTAAAAAAAAGACCAAAAGTACCTTGAAAGATCGCATACAATATTAACCCCTTTTAAGATCCCACGTTGAACTAAGTTTAAAAGAATACCAACACCATTTTTTCAAGGCCATTTGAACGCAATTTGAATTTCATTTCTATCTTTATTGTTTCAAATGTAACAACATGTACTTAAGCAGTATCGAAATAAAGTTTTTAACTTGTATTTTTCCTTAGGGCCTAATATTTCAAAAAAGTAGCAAAAAGTTATTTTCACTTTTTTTTAAAACCAGTCGAACGCAATTTGAATTTTTGTTTCTATCTTAATTGGTTCAAAAGTTACAAAATGTATTAAAATTAATTTCTTACCCTGTCTATTTCATTAGAGTCCAATATTTTAGAAAAGCACTATAAATATATTCATATTTTTTCGAAGTCAGTCGACTGCATTTTGGGTTTAGTTTCTATCTTTAATGGTTCTGAATTTATCAAAAGTATCTATAAAGTACTAATATAGATTTTTCACTCTTTTCTTAGCCCTTATTAGGGTCAAAATTTCCCAAAATGTCCTCTTAGGAAATCTATACATACTAAGAGGTACCAGTAGTGTCAGTCAGTCACCATCGCTCTTCCTTTTTATATAATAGATAGGTACTACTACTACATATTAGGTACTAGGAAGACGTTGAGTATAATGGATTGCTTTAAAGCAATCTGAAAAATTAATTTAATTAAATAATAGTTGCGAACAATGAAAGATAAACAATTTAACAAATAAATAGCAAAAAAGTGTTATTTTTATTTGCTCTGATCTTGGTCAGTTTCAAAGTCAAATATTTACAAAAAAAAAAAAAAAGAAACTAAACAGTAAAGATACAAAATATAAAGAAAATCACTTAAAGTACACTAAATAGAGTTTGTGAAACCAATTTTGATTTTTGTTCTCCATACTTTGTTTAATATTATTTTTTTGTTGTTGTCAGATGCATTTAAGTGTTGCAGGCGCGGAATATGTGGTGAAACAGAGGTCTGTGCCAGCCGGCTATAAGCCGAGTTTAAGCCGCCGCTGATATCTCTTTAAAACAGATGCTGACGGAATGTTTTTTAGCTCTCACCGGATTAAAAATTTTACATACTTTCGTAAATACAAACTAAAAAAATTTATGGCAACATTTTGGTTAATTTCAGGGAATTTTGGGTATTTTCGAAACACTTAAATTTATTTGAAATTTTCGCAATACAGTAAAACCTTTTAACTTATTTCCTAAATACATAAGGCATAGCGTTGCCCTATTTATTTTCTTAGGAAATTTTTTTACGTTTTTATAAATGTATTTTGATGTTGACTTTTACTTCATTTTAGTTACGTTTTTGGCAAATTAAAATAGTTTTTATGTTTACTCCTATTTTTTCATTATTATAGTTATTTTAAATTTATTAAGGGTTTATTTGACAAATATTGTACAAATAGTAGTTTCTTAACAAACTTTAATTGGAAACCACCACCATTTGGCCAAGGAAGCTACATACACATAATCGTGGCGCAGTTTTTTTGTGAAGCATAATTTAAATATTTGTTTTTTTTTATTTCAGAATAGATGTGTCCGGTTACAGACAACTTTTAATAATTTTCGATAATTATTAGTAGTACTCAAGTGTTAGCTTTAATGCAAAAATACTTAACTATCAATTTTAGGTATTTGTTAGGTAATCAGTCTTCCAATTCAGCTTACGATATGTATGTAAATGAAGACTTGTATATACATTTGGTTTTTTTATTGTTTTTGTTCAATCACACCAGCATTTACATTGTCAAGTTTTCCAAAAAAATTCAAATTTACTGGATAAAAACAAGTTTTTTTAAGAAATATAAAATTTTGTAAAGTTTTTAAAAAAGGTAATTTAAATTTTGCCGTATATTTAATAAAAGTATTTAGTGAGAATATAATGCAACGAAACGATCTTATATATTTTTACTCTCTTCAACACATGGCCCTTTATTCATCAAAAAAATAAAAAACCTACTACAAAGAAATAAGCAGAGGTTCTGGAGAGTCCAAATTTTTCAACAAAAGCTAAGAAAAAGAAAGGTTTTTGTGTTTTTTTTTTCTAAATTTTGGGAACTTTTTTTTTAACAAGCTTTTAAAAAGGAAAGTTTGTTGCCAGATGTAAGAAGTTTTTTTTTTTAAATATGTGTATGGTAACGCTGAAGCACACACAAGTAAATGAAGTTGTTTCTCCTTTCCCAACAGAACACAGCTTAAATCAAAACAGCTCATCGCGACAATTTTGAATCCCCTTTTCCGCAACTGTTTTCTCCCCGGCTGGTAAGAATAAGAGTTTTATTCCCAGGAAAATTAATTTCCCGGAAACTTATTTTTCTGGGGAATATTTATAATTGGCCTGATATTTACTAAGAGGACTCTCTCCGCTATTTGCATTTATTCTTTAGCTTATTCTGTATACGAAACACAAGCGGTTTTACTCTTGGTAATAAAATGACTATTAAGTTTCATATTTATGATAAATGATATAAAAATACTACAACACAACAGTAAGAAGAGTAAATTTAGGCACCTTATCACCAATAGTGGAAAACGCTTATGTTCAAATATGTCTGCGGAGAATTCACACCCACAGTAAAATATAAATAGTCCTAAAATTTTTAGCCGAATTAAAGCCGCCGCCGATAAAAATCCCCTTGGCGCAGGTGTCTGTGGTTAAACTGCATATTAAATTGAAAAGTATGTTTTAAGAGTTACATTTTGATTATCATTTCGAAAAATTTCCCCCTGGGCGTTGTTTTTAAGTGATTGCTTTCGAATGAAAAAAAGGTTTAAAAACAATTGAAAAGGCCAAATATGTATACTTTTTATAAAATATTAAACCAAATTCCCACAAATATTTTTTGTTGCTTTCAGATTTTTAAATTCGAATTTTAGAATTTTACTTAAATTAAGATTTGAACAACAAACCCTAAAAAGTACTAACGCTAATATACCTATGAATATAAATATTTACAAACTACATAATAACTTATGATAGATGTTTAAATTAACACCTTACAAATTTTCTATAAAAAATAAAAATTTAAATAAAGCTTGACGTAGTTTAAATAAATTTAAAAATTTGAATTCAATACAAAATTTGCTTCCGATTTGTAACAAACAATTTTGGTAACATTTTACATATCGTATGTACTGCTGCTGAATTGTAACACAGACAAGAAAGAAAACACGCTTAATTTTTTTTTATAGAAAAACAACATAACCGGTCGTTTTAAAATGTATATGAAAAAAAAACCTGCCGCCATCGAATCAATTACCCACGTACACTTTAAGTACGTACGATCACTAAAAATGGCATACAAATTGATCATTAACTTTAACTTCCGACTAAACATTTAATTGGCTTTGTGACGTAGCAAAACGATCGTCTCCTTATGCACGCACCCGCCTTTATGACAACACAAGTACAGTAAAGATATTCATTGCATTAATTAAAATTTTATTTATTCGATAGAAAAGTATTAAAAATTAGAGTCAGAAGGAGTCGTGTTTAAATGCAATCTTCATAATATACCCTACATTCAGCATTAACGGAGGTTATGCAACATTAGTCCACTGTTTTGATAAAACTACTCCTGATTAGACACTTCTTGGATGACTTTTTAAATTATTTATAAATATATTAACATCCAATGGAACGCTGTTAAATCCTTTAAAGGGATACGAAAGCATACAAATTTTTAAAGCAGAGTGACGTTCACTTTTTAGGTATTTCCTTTGTACCAAATTCATAAATGTTTGTATTTGACAACCTCTGTACTTCCGTACTTTCACAGTGCTATTGAATACAGTGCATACCCTCTTTTACGTCAACATTCAAAAGCTACTTAAAAACTTATCCGCTGCAGACCTTCAATACTTACGCGCGTAAGTGATTTAGGAAGAAGATTTTGTTTATTTAGGATTGTTATTTAAATGTACTTATAGGTATATCTTTATATTACGCGACAATAAATATCTTATTTAACTACCAAGTTTAATTAATATGTATCTCACTCGAAACAAAAACGATCGTTTCAATTGTATCGACAAGTTTAATACAACAATTTCCTGTAAGTACTTCGTACAATGAATCATATTAAAAAGGAATTATGTATTTCAAATTCTCAACTCTATTTTAAAAAATTTGCAATAATATAAGTATGTATTTACATACTTACACATGTACATACATGTGTGCATATTTGTCATGTGTAATTAGCATAAATTACTCATTCCAAACACACATTTAATTGTTGGAATTATTATTTTAGTATCTTTCAATTTCATATCCATTTAATGTTTTAGTGAAATATAGCTTGTCTACAATAATTATTTATTTAATTTACTAAAACGAGAAAATAATTCATAAAATATTTGTTTTTTAACTCAACTTTTAAAAGGAATGGAAAGTTGTAGTTTAAGTTTGTGTGTGTGTATATGCACCTTAATAAACTTATTGAGAATTATTATAAACAAACCAAGACATTCAAGAGTTTTTTTCAAAAGTCTACAACAAACACTAAAAGTAAAATTGGGATCAAATCCAGAATAATATTTGATATTGTTGTAATACAAAAAGGTTTTGTTTTTGGTAGCCCTTTAATACATTCAGTGGTAACCAATGGTCATCCAGACGCATGAAGGAAAAAGAAAATCAGAACAGTTGAAAAACAAAAAATGGTTTGTTGAGTTAAAAAAAAAATTCGAATGTTTTGGTTTTCTTATAATAATTCTCAATAAGTTAATTGAGGTTGTAATATAAAGGCAAACAATATTCATGAGGCTTTTCAAGATTTTTTTGGATGTCTAATGACGATTTTGCGTAAAAACCAATGAAATCAAAATAGACAAACTTAACCTACAACAAAACCTATAGATAAACTAAGAAAATAATATATGAAATTGTAGAAGTGAAAAGTTTTATTTAAATAAATCTTTGAAAATATTTTCAAGCGCGATGAGCAATCATATACATACATAAGTACTTTTGATTAGAAATTAAACTTATATGATAAACTATTACTTAACCCGATACTTCGTAAATACAGTTTTCGATATCAATTAATATTAAGTAATAAAAAGTAATTTGAGCATTAAAAGCCAAAATTTTAATGATTTATTTATGCAATTTTAATTTAGTTTTCAGATATGTAGTGGATGACATGGCTAGAAGCAAGATACCACAACACAGGCTAAGATATGTTGCCGCATCAAAGGGAGATCTGTGAAAGCAGCTCTGCATGGGATGACACACTATATTGAAAAATCCTTCAATGAAAAATTGTATACTTTGGCAGTACGCATTGGCATGAATAAAGGTTTTAATAATGTACGAACCGACCTTTTAATTCCATCATTGGGCCAGTTTTACGTTGATCTGGTACTAAGAGGCTCAATCAATCGCACGCTAGGGAACAGGACAAAAAGATAAGAATTGTACGGGATCGCCAATGAGGACAGTGTGGAACCTGGAATTCCACAAAGTGGCATTCTTTTGCTCCTTCTGTGGGTTACTACAACACACGGTTGTGTTGGTGTGATTATACCCTTGAGGGGAAACGATCTCAAAGGGGGAAGACGACCACAGTATTACGCATTACTGGGATCAGCCTAGGTGCTGAACTGAATGCGAACCCGAACAAGACTGAAGTTCTGGGTCTCACCAGGAAACGAAAATCGGGTACTATGACGAGCTTAATTTTTCGGATAAGATTATTTAGATACTCGAGAAGGTCAAGTACCTAGAAGTAATCCGGTTTGGAAATTTATTTGGAAGCTATACTGAAAGGAAAGGGCAGTGAAGGCTTACCGATGTTGAGCGCTCCAAATATGACCAAAAACGACACACTGACTATACAGGAGAGTAATTAGACTTTCCGACTCTTCGATGGTATGCTGGACATAGAATGACTGAAAGTTCAAGTTTAAGGTTCAATTATATGTGACTTACCATAACACCATAACCATAATCGTTGCCATAAAAGCCAAAACTCAATTGGTTTCTATGGTTATGGCGTAATGGTAAGTCACCTATAATCCAATACAGTGTTGCCCATAAGTTTGGTTCGAACAGCTGTTTTCTGTGGCTATGGTTAAGTCATGTATAAATGAACCTTTAAAATTTTATAAAAAGTCCAACGTATATGTTGCCTTGGAAGGGTGGGGGAGTAAGGACTACTCCGACGAGGGTTTTAAAGATGATTTTGAATATTCAGCCTATTGAAACTTATGTAAGGTACGAGGCGACACTTGTGGCGAAACACCTATAGATGACCGGGCAATAGTTTAATGTGGCTTGTAAGTTTAAGTATCAACGCAGCTTGGACATAATTGTAGGTTATAAGGGGACAGTGGAGTTATCCTAATGAATACTTGCAGTGAAGGTAAAGGCTAACAGTCCAGCGCTGATACCAGAGCCGCGGTCCTGGCTAGACGATACCGGGCATCCTTGTTTAAAACCTGGCGAGGAAGATTTACTTCCGCCTTTTGGACCACAACCATGTTTTGCAAGCGGAATAATGGGCACTCACGGAAAGTCTTTCCGGGCTCAGGGCACACGTAGATCCGCCGTGGGAACACCAAATCTTGTATAGTGTTGCAATGCAAGAAGATAATGTTGGTAATAAAGAAACCCGACAAAGACCAGCATGAAATATGAAGTGAAAAATATCCAGAGACTGCTGTGAAACACCAGAACAGCTAAAAGAGTGACCGGAATCATCTGGGGTGTCTCGAAGAGGATAGAACTAGGGAAATACTAAAGTTTGGAAAGCCTAAATTTAAGAAAATGATGAGTGTGCTACGGGTAACTCAAACTTACAAGAACACCTCCATTAATCTTTAGTTTTTATATTGTTAGACTCAAAATTTGAAAAAAAGTCAAAAAAGTAAGAAAAACATGAAAAAAGTAAATTTAGTCCACTTGTGTGAAAAACTAATTTTTACTAATTTATTGGATTTCCGAACTGTATATGACCCAATTTTATATTTCTAAACTTATGATCTTAAAAAAATGCAACAAAATGCTAATATTATATTTCTACCCAGTGTACCCTGGGTGAATGAACGTAAAAATGTCAAATTAATTTTAATCAGCTGGGGTCTTAATATTACCTGGTTTAATGTGAATCGGTTTAGAAGACAAAAAGTTTCAAAATATAATTTTTGTTCTTATCATCCAAAACTTCAAAAAGTACCAAAAAGGTGCAATTATTTTCAAAACTAATCGAGCGCAATTTGATGTGCCAAAATATAACATTTGCCACATTTTACTCCTTAGGGTTCACAATTTCAAAAAGATACCAGACACAAGTACGAACATTTCTTTTTGAAGTGGAACGTTCAAATTATATAACTGCTATTTTGACTGTTTCTAAAAGGATTTACAGTGGGCTTATAGTCCTCTGGGTGAAGGGGGTGAATATCATTTGTTACTACCATGTAGGTTTTAATTATATTTCTGACGTGTATATGTTAGGAGATATCAAAAATAAATTTTTTTCTTTTTGTTTCCTTAGGGTAAGAATTTCAGGAAATTACTTTTCAGGGGATTCATACATCTAAAGGCTTGAAGATAAAATCTTTTAAAATTCTTTAATTTTTCTTAACTGAAAAACAATAATTTAGCCTTAAATTTAGAAATACTTCGATTGAAATACATAATTTACAACAATAAATGGTTAAATAATTTCAAAATGCTTTTTTATTTTCTAAAAGAAATTGATAGTATTTGTCACAGCCTTCTTTTAACTAGAAATATTTACTTACGGGTATTAACTTGTCTTAGTCGCAGCTAAATCTTTGTAGTCATGACCAAAGTGCACTTTTTTATACCCTTCACATAGTGATAAGGGTATATATCAGTTTGTCATTCCGTTTGTAATTTCTTTATTATTCATTTGCGACCCCATAAAGTATATATATTCTGGATCCTTATAGATAGGGAAGTTGATATAGCCATGTCCGTCTGTCCGTCTGTCTGTCTGTCTGTGTGTCTGTCTGTCCGTCTGTTGAAATCAAGTTTCCGGAGTCAAATAAAAAGATACAGACCAGTTAATGGTGTCAAACGATTACAAATATCCCGCTAACAATCGCTATTTAAAATCAGCGAAATCGGTTCACTATTAACCGAGATATAAGCGAAAACCCAAAGTAACCCATTTTTTTTAGGACAAAATCCGTGCATATATCCCTATATATCTCAGTAAGTATAGTCACTATTGCCACAGAACTTGGAACGGATACTCTTTAAGTAGGCACCTAAGTAATGGAAAAATTTTTTTCAGATAGAATCAGGGGAAGTGGTAGTTTTCCTACAATTGCACAAATTTGGTGAAATATTTTATGAGCTATATCTCGGAAACTATAACAGCTATCGACTTAACATGTTCTACAAAAAGTAATTGTACGCTAAGGGCTACACTTTAAAGAAAAAAATTTTTGAGTGGGGGCAAAAAAAGGGGTAGCTCCCTTACAAATTAACGATTTTTATGAAATATTCGATACGCTATATCTTGGAAACTATAACAGATATCGAAATCAAATGTTTTACGGAAAGTAATTGGGCAACCAGGGCTACGCTGCAAAGAAAAATTTTTTTGGGTGGGGGCAAAAAAAGGGGTAGCTCCCATACAAATTAATGATTTGTATGAAATTTTCGATACGCTATATTTCGGAAACTATAACAGACATCGAAATGAAATGTTCTACATAAAGTAATTGGGCAGCAAAAGCTACGCTTTGAAGTAAACATTTTTTTGGTGGGGGGTGAATATGGGGTAGCTCCCATACAAGTTCACAATTTTTGTAAAATTTGCGATACGCTATATCTCGGAAACTGTAACAGATATCGAAATGAAATGTTTTAAAAAAAGTAATTGGACAGCAAAAGCTACGCTTTGAAGTTAAAATTTTTTTGGTGGGGGGTGAACATGGGGTAGCTCCCATACAAATTCACAATTTTTGTAAAATGTTCGAATTGCTATACCTCGGAAACTGTAATAGATATCGAAATAAAATGTTTTACAAAAAGTAATTGGACAGCACAACCTACGCTTTGAAGTTAAAATTTTTTTGGTGGGGGGTGAACATGGGGTAGCTCCCATACAAATTCACAATTTTTGTAAAATGTTCGAATTGCTATACCTCGGAAACTGTAATAGATATCGAAATAAAATGTTTTACATAAAGTAATTGGGCAGCAAAAGCTACGCTTTGAAGTAAACATTTTTTTGGTGGGGGGTGAATATGGGGTAGCTCCCATACAAGTTCACAATTTTTGTAAAATTTGCGATACGCTATATCTCGGAAACTGTAACAGATATCGAAATGAAATGTTTTAAAAAAAGTAATTGGACAGCAAAAGCTACGCTTTGAAGTTAAAATTTTTTTGGTGGGGGGTGAACATGGGGTAGCTCCCATACAAATTCACAATTTTTGTAAAATGTTCGAATTGCTATACCTCGGAAACTGTAATAGATATCGAAATAAAATGTTTTACAAAAAGTAATTGGACAGCACAACCTACGCTTTGAAGTTAAAATTTTTTTGGTGGGGGGTGAATATGGGGTAGCTCCCATACAAGTTCACAATTTTTGTAAAATTTGCGATACGCTATATCTCGGAAACTGTAACAGATATCGAAATGAAATGTTTTAAAAAAAGTAATTGGACAGCACAACCTACGCTTTGAAGTTAAAATTTTTTTGGTGGGGGGTGAACATGGGGTAGCTCCCATACAAATTCACAATTTTTGTAAAATTTTCGATACGCTATATCTCGAAAACTGTAACAGATATCGAAATAAAATGTTCTACAAAAAGTAATTGGACAGCAAAAGCTACGCTTTGAAGTTAAAATTTTTTTGGTGGGGGGTGAACATGGGGTAGCTCCCATACAAATTCACAATTTTTGTAAAATGTTCGAATTGCTTTACCTCGGAAACTGTAATAGATATCGAAATAAAATGTTTTACAAAAAGTAATTGGACAGCCCAACCTACGCTTTGAAGTTAAAATTTTTTTGGTGGGGGTGAACATGGGGTAGCTCCCATACAAATTCACAATTTTTGTACAATTTTCGATACGCTATACCTCGGAAACTGTAATAGATATCGAAATAAAATGTTTTACAAAAAGTAATTGGACAGCACAACCTACGCTTTGAAGTTAAAATTTTATTGGTGGGGGGTGAACATGGGGTAGCTCCCATACAAATTCACAATTTTTGTAAAATTTTCGATACGCTATATCTCGAAAACTGTAACAGATATCGAAATAAAATGTTCTACAAAAAGTAATTGGACAACAAAACCTACGCTCTTAAGAAAAAATTTTTTGAGTTGGGGCAAAAAAATGGGTAGCTCCCATACAAATTAATGATTTGTCTGAAATTTTCGATAAGCTATGTATATCTCGGAAACTATAACAGATATCGAAATCAAATGTTCTACAAAAAATAATAATCTAATAATTCATACATTTTGGAAAAAAAAAGTTGAAGAGGAGCAGGGGGACTAGAACATCCCATAAAAATTAACAACTTTTATTAACCTTTTATTATAAATAATGTCAAAAACTTTTATTGCTGTCGACCTCAAACGTTCCTCATCTATTTCTATTATCCATACGAACGTTAACATTTTGTAAAGTTTTCTATGGGCTTAAAACTCACACAAGGTATTTTTATTATATTATTTGCAGTACAAAATAACTCGGCTGGGTATATTAAAAGACCAATGTGAAGGGTATATAAGATTCGGCACAGCCGAATATAGCGCTCTTACTTGTTTTCTTATAAGGAAGGGGTGGGGAAGCAACTAAATAAAACTTGATTTGTTTTAAATTTACGTAAGAAAACTTGTTTTAAGTGTTTTTCAGTTCAATTATGCCGTTTTAGCAAATAATTAACAATTTATTTGTAAATACAGACAGTAGACTCTAAATAATTACAATTTTCGTTGCTAAGCGTTTTCATATATTTTATACTATGTTAATTCAATAGCGGGATTTAAACTTATTAGTTTTACACTTCCATGATACAAATATTGAAAACTAAATAAGTAACTATGTTAAGTGCATTAAGGGGTACAGCACTTTTGATTTTCGAAATATTTTTCAAAGTAAATTATACTACTCAATGTCAAATCTGTTATGACATTTGTAAAATAAACAGATGTAGAATACAAGGGAACAAGCTATGGAACGATACACTCCCTAAGAACGCGGAATAATTGTGTCTATTTTTTTGCGTAACAATTCGTTTGTGGTGTTGGCGCAGCGCAAATTTCGTCGCCGATTCCCCGGAAGCGCCCGTTCTGCCGAGAATGTAGCCACTGTTGAAGAGACTGTCGAGATGTCGCCAGAAACATCGACCAGAAGCCGTGAGTCGCAATTCGCCACCAGGCGGTCGTCCCTAAGGAAAATTTTGGTCAAAGACCTGCGCATGCTTCCGTTCAAAGTCCAGTTCGTACATCAGCTGTTGCCTGCCGACCGATAAACACTTGAAACCTACGCCCAAACCATCATCAATCTCGCGGCCGAAAAGGACGATTTTTCGACCAAAATCATTATGAGTGATGAGACTCATATCTACCTCAGCATGATGCGCTGTTCACGCTGGCAAAGTCATCGGGCCTTTTTTTTGAGGACGCCCATTTGGCAGAAATCATCTTCTCGGCTTGACCAATAAAATTCTTAAGGTTCATATGCATAAACATAATTGAAAAACAGAATCGAAGTTTTTTATTTAGAAAAAAAAATGGAAGCCAAAAAACATCGGACGACTTCTTTTGGCCCACCTGTTAAAACAAATTTGCATTCAGCCTGTAGTAGTACCGAATAGAAAAAGTTTTGACAAGATATCGTAGCTTGTTTTGAAAATGCCTCTCACTCTGCTTCCATCGAAATTACATAACTTTCATTAAAAACTTCCGTTTTAGTAATCAATTTTAATAAATAGAAATTTATGTATGGATTTTTATATATTATATTTATTTATATACCTTAGATAAACTTTTGAATCGCTCGCTAATTGTTCAAATTTATTTTCAAAACTGGGATCAGTTTGGCTATGTTTTGTGTTTTTTTTTTTTGCTACTTTTGGTATTTCTTGCGGCTTTTTTGTGTGTTTTGCCCTTTAATTAGAATTTTATTATTGAACCATGTAACAAAGAAAAACTCTAAAATAGTTAGATTTTGAAAAAAGCGACAATAATAAATTTTAATAAAATCAAAGCTCAAATGATTGTGTATTGAAATCATGTTTGGTCATCATTAAATCCATTTATTTATTTTTGTATTAAGACGATAATTTTTAAAATAGATTATCCAACTTTGTGCTCTTTAAGGTAGTAAGACAAGCGATGGGCCTTAAAGTTTTGCTCGAAGTGATTTATTTGCTTATTATTTTTAAACTACCCGCCTCGTACTTTCAAAAACCTAACTATTACGTTTCACCGCCATCTACATGTCAATCGCTGAACAATAACTTACTGCCAGTTGGTTATAAACTTCACACAGTGCTGCATTTTTGGTATTATAAACGTATAACTTTTAAACGCTTCGCTGTATGGATGGGTGCGTAGAAAGAGAAATAGCAAAACAAAATAAAAAAAAAAAACTAACGAAACCAACTAAAGGACAATTTGAAAATTAAATAAGAATTGATTTTCTTATAAGTAATATTCAAGTGCTGGTAAAATTATATATTAAGGCGTTATTGTATTTAATTTTAGTAATTTACTTTAAACAGTTCAAAACAGATTTACTTACGGCTCCCAAAAGAAGTAGTTAAAAAGAAACGGCTGTTTTAAATTTTCTTAGATTATACTTTGGCATGGTACAATTGTTCCATGTATTTTGGGCTCTTTTAAGCCAGCTCTAAAAACGGTTGTCACCAGTGCTGCCTAGCCTCTAATAGTTCATTAAATCAGTGTTACATATAAGTTAAATAATAGTTATGGGTTTTTGTTGATTTTTTTCGTTGATATCTTTTTAAGCTAATTATTTAAAGTAAACTCTATAGAAATTTAAATTAAAAGTACATTTTCGGATTTTTAGTAGATATTCACATGTTAAGCATTAAAAAAAAATAAATGAAACATCGAGAAATTTTAATAACAAAATTATTATTTTTGAAACTCACAAACAATGGTTATCAGTTTTATATGTTAAATATATATAATTATTACCATTTATTTTATGCCTCTCAGAAAAATATAATATATTAAAACTGAAATTGATGAGTGGTGTACGCTTAAAAAATTGAATTTTAAACAAATTAAACTTTGAAATCATGTTGTCTAAAATATTTCTGAGAACAGGGGCCAAATCGCCGCATTCGACTCGAAACTAAAATCAAATTTTTAGAATTTCTGTATAAAAAGCAAAGAAAACTCCATCGATCGAGTAAATTTCGAATCAAATGTAAAGATATGGCCTCAGGCTTTGTTATATTACTTAACTTCATAGTGTAAAGTACTTTTCATTGTGTCTATAACTTTATTTCTACAAAAAAAGAAGTCCCAACTTAGCGGCCAGATGTTCAATATTTGCCTTTCAAGTTGCAATAAACTCACCAATTTTTACGAACACACTAAAGCTTCTCGAACTCGAAAGCAACTCGATGATCAATTTTTCCATTCAACTCGCCTTTCAACTTGATCGGCAAGTTAACAGCTAATTATAGTTATTTTTTTTATTAATTTTTGTTTTTTCACATGTTTGCTTACAAAAATATTCTATCGCAAATAATTTTAAACTAAATTTTCGTGTATGTTTCGTATATTAACATTAATAAATAAATTAACGCAAATAGTTTGTATGTCGTTGTACCAAAATTCAGCCGCAAATAAATAAAAAATGTAACAAAATAGCATATGTAATATAAAAAACAATTTTTGTGTTACGTTTACAAATATTCTGCCGCAAAGGGAGCATTTATAATTTATTTCTGGACGACGCCATCTTAAGAAATGAAATTGATGATCAAGTTGATTATCAAGTAGCTTGCAGCCTACGTCACGATCATCAATTTGAATGAATTTGACAAACAATATGTATGATCAGCTTGAAAGATATTTAACGTCTGGCCGCTAGCTATATAAAAATTTTTTTCAACCCATAAAAAATTAACGGTTCATGGCAGCACTGTTTTTTGTTATTATTCCAAGTGCCTTTTGTGTAGATGTTTCTTTTTCTGTTTTGCTTTTTAGTTTTCTTTATTCGTGGCTTTAACTCGGCTTCGTTTCTGTATTATTTTTGTTTTTCTGAACCATCAACAACAACTTTAAATTAAAACCCATCATTTATTAATAAATTAATTTTGTGCTGAATTTTATTCGTGTATTTTTTTTTAATATTAAGAAGTGTTTGTTAATTATTGTAGTGTTTCTTTAACATGGCTTTAAGTCGGTCGGATTTTGAGGTAAGTTTTAAGCTAGAAATTCTAATTATTTTATTAGGTACTTGTGTGTTTATGCAATTAATTTATTACATTAACATTATCTCATATAATTGTTAAATTTTTCAACAAAAAGTTTATTCTTTAAGTTATTTAAGTATAAAAAGTATAAACGAAACAAATTTATTTTTTTTAACATGAAGTTTGAAATGAATAAAAGTTAAGTATGAACTTAAGAAAACAAAATTGCTATTACATTTCCAGCTTATTTTTAAATTAATTCATTTATTTGTATCATATTTTGTATTTAACTTGGCAAACCTTGGCACATTAGTTAATTTTAAAATTGTCTTGAGCTTTTGTTAAGGCTTGATTGGAATTTTACTGCGGCGACGCCCTTCCAATACGATCATCTTTATAAGTAGTTTGTTGTATACAGCACACTTTGCCTCTGTTTTGACAGAATTTATCCGGCTAATACCTATACCATTAAGAGGTTTCAAATATGCAAGTAATGCAAAAAATTTATCTGATGTAAATGGAAACTAGTTAAACATATGACAACCCTTTCAAAATTATATACAAATGTAGCTTGGAAATAGTAAAAAAAGGGTTTTAAAAAATGTGCATGTACATAATATCATTTTAGTCATGTCGCCAAAATTAGGTAATTTAAATGTCAATATATTTCACTATCTTTAAATGTGACAGGCACACGTGCCATGTTATTGTGCAACAGCAAAAATTGCACAATACGATTACAGGTGCCTGGGTTTTTTGATTGTCTTTTTGTCACTGTTATTGGTCCATTTCAACTAGACAATAAGATTTTTTCAATCAGCTGTTCACTTTAAGAAAGTGTGCGTGAGACAATTGTCTTAATTTAATTCTTAGGGGTTAAAGAGGTCTTGGATAATTATGCCTTGCTGGTCTAAAGCTATGAGTCTCTTAAGCTCTCGTCTAATGTCTGTTTAATATTATTTTGTTGTCTGTTTGTCTCTTGGAATTTATTGGGGCGCTGTCTTGTGCTCTTTGATAATAATGTGCATGTTGTTTTAAAAATGCTGCGCAGTCAGCAAAGAACAGTGCTGTAGGTTAGGGAAAAATTGGAACAAGTTTTTATTGGGGACTGTAAATTATACATAATTATTTTCCAAAATATTATGTACAAGGGAACATTGTTAAGCTAAGTCACCATTAACATGTTAAATGGTATTAAACAAGATTTTTTGGGAAATAAGTGTTTCTAAAATTTTTTACTTTTAGTTTTTTTTGTCATAAAATAATTACTAAATATTTTTTTTTTTAGCAGAATTATTTGTTATATTTTATTATAAAAAATATTTAAAATAATATCAAATATATAATATAAAATTATGTAAGATAAAAATAATAATAATTAGTTTAAAAAAAATCAAAAAATAATTATTTTTGGCAAAAATAAAAAAAATGTAACAAATCCAAAAATAATTGTAATTTTTAAAATTAAAATTATTTGTCATATTTATTACGGTCCCTGCCTGGTTCTTATAATCATAATGGGACGTCTTTTTTTCTTAAATTCTCTTTAAATATACGTTTAAAATAATTTTTAAGGCGATGATTAATTCCTTCCTCATTTTATAATAAAATATTAAAGTTTGAATTATTGAAAAATTATTTTTGAAAATATATTTTTTAATGTTAAACTGGCAGATCTTAAATACTTTACATTAGATGTCAAAAAATCCCGGTAATTCGATGAAACGAACACAAATTTGCAATATTTTTACATGTATTTTAAAGAAGAAAACGCTGTTTTTTTTTGCCTTTTTTCAAATTTTCGAATCAACTTTTTAAACTACAACCCCTTTAAATACATTTACTAATAATAAAGCTAAAGTTCTTCTCTGCTGCATTTAATTTGTTTTTCTTTTGAAGTATTTTTCTTATTGTTAACAACATAAGACTTATCATCGATATTATTGGAAGTAGTTGCTGCTGAAAAACAAATAAAAAAAAAAAACAAACAATAACAAGTACTAAAACAGCTTAAATTAATATTTCCAAAGCGTTACAAACTCTTAAAAACAAAAAATCTTTCTCTTAAGACATGGCTTCTCTTAGCAATAAATTTAAATTGTTTACACAACCCTTATTAACAAAATCAGACTTGCGTTTTTAAAACATTTTCCTCTTCTATTAACAACCCCTTGACTAATTTATCTCTATCAATATTTAAAAGAGAATTCCACGTGACTATCTCTGCCTAAAGAGATTTTAAAACAAATGCTGTGACTCGTACAATAAACTTTGATGAAATACGTACTATTCTACTGCATGTATATATTTTAAACAGCGAAAGCTTTTTCTGTAGCTCTATTATATAACCGCTGTCTGTTCTGTAGTTACAAACTAAAGACTAAAAAGAATTATAAAAAAAGTGAGTAGAAAAAATATAAATTCCGTTGCTACCCTCTAATATTTTTAACATTATATCATCCTCCACAACAACGAAAAAAGTTTGTACAAACAGATGTATATAAAAATATTCATATGTATACATATTCCAACACCCTCACTTGTTATTAGTCTAATGGTTCGGTATTACTATGTATGTATGTACATATGAATGTTAGTATGTGCTTATTACGTGCAACTTTCTGTATCTGTTTTTACGATTAGATTGGAGAAAGTTGAGAAACCATTGGCACCTTTTTCTGTACCATTTGGGACATAATATATATTCGAATTCGGATACCATACGTAGTTGCCTTAAGAAAACGTCCCCTGTTTGGTGTAGTGCTGGTTTGAAGCCTTTTTCTCTGTTTTTTTTTCTTCTTTAAGAGGTGGGGTCTCCTGTGATACTTTTGCTGTTGATGTCTCTTATTGTTCTCCCTACAGGGGACAAACATTTTTTATTTACTTTGCTGAGATTTAATACTCCAACCGCTACTTTTCACAATATCACGTTGTTTACTATCGTCTTCCATAAATCGATATTCTCAATGTCAATATTGCCATTTTTAGTATTTTGCAAGATTGCCTGAAATAATAAATTTATTATGCCCTATACATAGTGATAAGGGTGTATATCAGTTTGTCATTCCGTTTGTAATTTCTACAATATTCACTTGCGGTCAGATAAAGTATATATACATTGCGTCCTTATAGAAAGCCCGTCTGTGTCTCTGTTCTTAACCAGCTACAAAGCAGTTCTGATACAATACGTATATTTTGCGAAAAAAATTAGTTGGATAGGAGTAGGGCCAGAGGTATCCCCCACACAAAAAAACCAATTTAAATAAATTTTTGATACGTTATATCTCGGAAAGTGTAACAGCTATCGACTTTCAATTTCCTACAAAAAGTAATTGTAAAATACACAATGGATAGGAACAGGGTGAGCGGTCGCTCCCATACAATTGAAACATTTTTATGAAAATTTTGATAGCTTTAAAACTATCGATCTTAAACCTTCCACATGGTATTTATTTGTATTATAATTTTTTTTATTTAAAAGAAAAATTTGTTTAAGAGGAGTCGGGAAAGTAGCGTCGCCCATTCCAAAACTAGAAGAGCTATCGACTTCAAACCCGTCACAAAATATTTTCTGCTACGAAAATAACTAGGCTAGGTCAGATAACTGGGTATATAGGTTAGGTAGAACAGGCAGCCGTTGAAGGAAAGGATACAGCGCACTTGGGTCCGCTTAATTCGGCCACTTTGTGTTACCTAAAGAGGCAAATAAAATAGGTTGAGATGGAAGGAAAGAAGAAATTTAGAGAAGAATAAGAAGAAAGAACAGAAAAATGAAGCAGACTTACCAGGGTCTCTGGTGGGAATCGAACCCACAACCCCAAGACTGGTAGACTCGTGCACTTACCACTGATCTACCGGGGCCCCCTGTATATAAAGGGTGGGCAATTTAAAAGTTTAAATTTAAAAATGCAATTAATCAAGAACAGTCTAAAACCTTGTCAAATTAAGTTTTTTGTGAAGTACATTTTTTCTAGTCGTTAATGAAATATTCTTTAATTCATATGGCTGCCACAGTTGGCCTCACAGTATCTTATTGGATCCGACTAATTTTCGAGCTTTTTTCGAGTATATGGTGTTGTATTTCGGCAATGGCATCAGGAATATTGACCCTAAAATGCTCTATTATCTCTGGTTTGTCGGCATAACACTTGTCTTTAACGACGCCCCACAAAAAATAGTCCTACGGTGTCATATCACAGCTTCTAGGCGGCCAATTGACATCACTACTTCACTACTACATCACTATTTTACCAGCGTAAAATGTTAAATTTTTGAAAAATTATGAATCTGAGCTACAGCTTCGATATTTTCCGGTATATGCACTACAATCACGCTCACGTATTGGAATGAAAGCAGTTTCACAAACTTTACCAATAAACTTACGTATACCGGGTACTGTTGGTCCATCTCTGCGACCAAATTTTGTACGACATTTTCTGGCAGTTTCCGACCAATTGTCTATGTTTTGGAAATAAATTTTCATAAAAATCCAAGTTGCTCAATCGTAAGTCAATTTGTTTCATTCAGCTGAGATAATATACTGAGTTTTGATGCAGATTAGAGTGACATATGTAAGTATTGCCAGATTCGAAATAACTGCTGGCTCAAATTAAAACCGATAGCAAGATTAATGTGAAGGGTATCTTTCGGGTGTCTGGTGCAAAATGTATGTGTTTAAATACGATTATTTTAAAAAGTAATAAACGGAGCGGAGGGAGGGTGGCACTCTTGGAATTATCGATTGTGCCGATTTGTCAGTTACGATGTCGCAGTGGTCGAGTGAGCATCGCGCGTTTGCTGTGGATACATTTTTTAAGAGCGATGATTCCTACATAATTGCTCGTCCACAATTTTGTTCAAAGTTCGTTGTTCGGCGAATACGGCATTAACCGAGTGTAAATTTAATTCGCTCGTGGGTGTAGAGATTCCGCATAACTGCTTCGGTTATGAATGTCCCACAGGCAGGGCCTAGTCGATCTTCAAGGACTACCGAAAACATTGAACTGGATAAAAGCAGTTTACATGAAGATCCGCGATCTTCAAAACGAAAAAGAGCAGCCTCACTGGGGCTTCCAAGTGCGATTATTCATGAAATTTCAAAAAAGGATCTGAAGGCCCATCCTTTTAAAATTAAAATCGTTCAAGAACTAAAAGAAAGTGATTTCGTTTCTCGTGAAACGATGTTAGAGCGTTTTCGCAGTGTAATTCCATTTTTTTGAGCGACGAGGCTCATTTTCATTTCAACGGCCACGTCAACAAGCAAAACTGCCGTTACTGGTCTCGAATAAAATATCAAAAAACCATTACATTGCCCCAAGGTGTGCTTTATCCACGCATGAGATATTTGGCCAAAAATTCTAGAGTTCAGGCGACAAATGATTACGGAATTTTTTTTACCAACCCTGCGAGCTCATCCATCGTACTCCTCACACACGTGGTTTTAACAGGATGGGGCGAATCCACACACAGCTAGAGCTTCGATGAACTTATTTCGGGAAATTTTTCCTTAAAAACTGATCAGTCGCTTTGGGGACATCCCATGGCCACTGAGGTCTAGATCCAATGGATTTTTTTATGCGGCTACCTTAAAGAGAGGGTTTATATTTACAAACCCCAATCTCTTGTGGCTTTAAAGGAAAATATTGGTCTAGAAAAAAGCTTAATTGAACCAAGTTTACTGCAGCGTGTGGAGCAAAACACAAGGCTCCGTTTTGAACAGTGTGTTGAACTCGACGGAAAACATCTGGATGACTTGCTTCCAATTCATATCAAATGCTATTAAAAATGTGGGTGAACTCCATCGAAATTATGTCTTCAAACTGATAATTAAGAACGATATATAATCTGTTTTATAAATTTTTTATAAGGTACTATTTACGTAGAAAATAATACAATTTTTGTAACAATTTGGTACAAAGTATTTATTTCACATCCCATCTCTGATGTGTTTGTAACAGTGTAAGTATAACTTTTTCACACAGATACTTTTGCGAGAGCCGACTGAGTTTGTATTTCAATAGCTTATATAAATACATTCATATAATCTTTTTCTCCATACATTTTTATATATATTTTCTTTTGTTGTTGTATTTTTTAAACTTCTCAAATTTGTGTCATTGGGGCGCGTCGTCAGCATACAGTTGATAGTTTCGTGTTTGTCTAATTATTATGTATTGACCAAGTACATTTTGACAAAAAAACTAAGAAAAAAAAATAATCCTTAACAATGTGTAACGAAAGTTTGCCACTTGTAGTAGATTTTTTAGTTTTCGTTTTATTGAAGTACAAGTATGAATGCGAGTGGGTACTTAGCACCTTGCAAGAAGCAATGCCAGATTGCATACCTATGCTTAGTAAATAAATGATAAATCAACAAATTTAAAAAAAAAAACAATTATTACCGACAAAATTTTTAAATTTAAATAATTAAAGATTATAAACTCATTTACTTTAAGCAAACAGTTGAATTGCCATATATGCATACATGAACAGTATCGAGCAAAACTAATTGAACAAAACACTCATGAGGAGTATTAATGTTGTAATATCATATTTTTTTTTTTAAAGACACATCGTAGGAGCTTTATATAAATCTTTGATATTTTGGACCCAAAAAATACAAAAATGTTGTCAGATGACAATTATAAAATTCCGTTCCACTGTTGACAACTTTCGTAAGAAACCGCTAAAAATTAAAAAAAAATGGTTGCCAAAGCAGGAATTTATTGACCTGGAATCGTCTGTTTAAGGTCTGGGAGACGGTTAAACCGATTAAATATCTTCCTTAAATAATTGTCCAAAAAATCCAATCAGAGCTCCAAGTACCCCTTCAGACCCTTGTCCCCTATTCAAGGTGCTTGGTCGTCCGTAACAATCTCATAAATTTTATGCTGAAGAGATGCGAAGCATTGAAATTCAACAAATGCCTTCCATCTGGGTTTGTCGTTAGCAATATGCTTTCGGATGAATTCAGCTTCGCGGCTTTCATTTTTGTTAATCTACGCCAGGGTTTGAATGGCCGGTCAGCCCCTCCTTTCGTAACCTTGTTTGGTTAAATTATATTGTGGTTTTCGTAGGGCATGACCTAAATGAGACCACTTACGTAGTTTTATTTCTAAAAAACTGGTGCTTGTCGCGGCCGTATCCATACATCATTATTTGTGATTATGTTAAGTCAAAATTATACGCAGGCAACAATTTACAAAAGCTTGGATTGTTTACGATTCGCGGTTGGATGTGCTCCACATTTCACATGCGTAAATGAGGGCAAAATTTACGTTGGAATTATAAATGATTATTTATGTATTCCTGAATATCGGTGTGGATTGCCAAACCGAGAATAGCAAACTGAAGGCAGCTTTTGCTCTACTGAGTAAAAGGCCTATTTGTCGAAGTATTGGCACTCATAGTTTACATTTTTCCAATATAAATTTTTAAGCTGCATTCCACATTAATTGACGTATGGAAGCTTTTTAAATCAGGAAGATAAATGTCGTCTTCATTATGTAAGCCTTTTAAAATTTTATGAAGACTCCATGTAATGACAGTATCTGCAGGCCATCCCCTGAGTGCTGGTTATTATTATATATAAAAAAAACCTGTTATAGGTCTGGGTATATTTATGGAATTATTTCCAAGCACTTCGGTGTTGTGCGTGCTATCTCCTATTCCTTAGACCAGGGACTTTCATGTCTATATTGATTTGGTCGTTCCACTGGAGTCTCGTTCTTCCCTGTTAATGCTTTCCGTGGTAGCTGCCATCCCACGGCTTCTTAGCTGAAGAATTTTTGTGTAATCGACCAACATGATCCAATTATCGCAATCGCTGTATTTTGAAGCTCTTGACTTTGTTCATGTTGGTATAAAGCGCACACTTCGTTGAACGATCATCCTTTCTGGTTAACACCGGGCTTGCCAAAGTTTTTGCGCTCCAAAGCATCCAGTAGTGTTTCATCAGCTTTCGCAGTTACCCACGTTTTAGCGCCATAAAGAATTACGAGCGTGTATTTCTTCCAGGAAGAGCTCTGTTCTTAGGCTGTCTTCAAAGCCCAAAGTAGTATCTTTTTGCCAGCACGATTCTTCATCTTATTTCGATGCTGAGATTATTATTTCTTTAAATGGCGGAGCCGAGGTATATTAGGTTTTCTACTACCCCGACATTGCAATTGCCGGCCTTCACAATGTCACCTTTTGTTGAGGACGTTTTCCTGGAATTAAACCTGTTTCTGTCGATTCTCTCTCAATTCGCAAAAAAGTTTTCTCTCGCTATATCCTACCGACGAAATCAATGTCATCCGCATATGGTGTTTGGTGTTCACTGTGCCTCTTTTAAAAACTTCTGCATTTTTTTATTATTTTCTCCATCAAGAGGTTCACAAAGTTGTACGATAGGCTGTCATTCTTTCGAAGACCTGTTGTAATAGTAAATGGTTCGAAGAGGTAGTTTCCTAATTTTACTAAAGATTCAGTGTCATTTAAAGTCACTCGACAAAGGCGTTAAAGTTTTGGTAGGATCTTATACGCAGGCATTGTTCCTAACATTTTTTTCTCATCGGCGTGTCAAAGGACTTGAAAGAGTGTAAAAATTTTGTCGACAGTTGATTTGTTGAGCCTAAAGTTACATTGATAGGGCTGTATCAGTTCATCTTGTCTTCAATATTTCGCACAATATGCCGCATAGGATCCTAAATGCGATAGATATGACTCTTATTCCACGATAATTGGCGCAAAAGGTTTTGTCTCTTAATATGAATATGTATGCTGAGTTTCAGTTATAGGGCATGCTTTCATGTTCCCAGATGCTGCAGACAAGATGATGCATGCAACTTATTACCCATTTTCCTGCAGTTTATTTCTTCTGCACCTGCGGTTTTATTGTTCTTAGCCCGGCCCATTGCTGTTGGTATCTCATTTATTATTGGTTGCATAACTTATGTTAAATGCCTCTTAGAAAACAATGTTAGTCGTTGAAGTAGTAGAAAGTTAAAGCAATTAGTAAATTAAAACTGTCATTTGGATTAGAAGAGCTCTAAAATAATGTCTAATTTATTAACTTCTAACACCGCAAAGCCACAAAATATGCTAAATGTTTTTGTCTTTTGTTTTGTTTAATGCTCCGCTTTTCTTACGCCAACGTTTGTATATGTTATTTTATTGATTTTATTATTATGTATTTACCCAGCCTGCAAAATTGGCTGATATCTGTACGATAACTAACAGAAACATTCGACATCTGCCAAATTTTTAACTATAGACAAACTTCAGAGATTTAAATCGTTAATCTGAATTCTCTCAGATTTCTGTAAGACGTGTCGGCTATAAATTCACCACGACATGTTTTGCAAATTTCATGTCAACCACTTTATATGTTTCGGGGTCAAAAGTCTGACAAAATTCGTTAACAATTCAGCCAATTTTGCTTGCTGGGTATGTACTTTGCGGCTTATGTGACCATGTATTTACATGTGCAAGTACTTTTATAAAAATTTTGCACACATATTGTCAAGTATTCTAAAAGTTTAAGTGTGTTTGTCAAAAAAATTAGAGAAAATTTGAGAATTTTAAGTTTTTGGAACTGTTTCTTGCATATGTAAACTTGTAGTTAATAATCAATTGTATTTGTAAATGAATAAGTACTTAGAAGTAGTATTTTTTTCGTACCAAAACTTTGACTTTATTTCTTAATTATTATTTCCTATTATATATATTAGCTTTAGAAAATTATGCCGAAAAATTAAATTTTGTCTATTAATTGCCTAAAAAATTATATTTTTTTCAAACAACTCTCTTTGTCTAAAGTTCTAGTTCATTGCCTGTTTTAAATAATTTTTTTGGTTGCGTTTTGTACGTTTTCTAGTAAAGCATTTTACATTTTGTCTTTAAAATAAATTAGTTAAGATAGCACTTACGCCTGTGTTACTTGCTGCAAACAGACTGAACAGGGTTGTCAGATATGGCGACTTTGCGCCAAATGTGGCGAGTTTTTACCGCTCTTGGAGATTGAAATTAGGGCTTTGGCGATTTTATTGGCGATTTTTTAAACAAATTGCATAGTTTTCGGTGATAAAACAGCGATGAAGTCTTGATTAAACTTTTAATCTTTATTTATGGCGAAATCTTACTTAAAATAATAATGTTATATTATAATTTAGTGAGTTCTTCATTAGAGAACCCAGCCTATGCAAAATAATCGGCGGCGGCGGCGCGCCATAAATTGTTCGTCGGCGGCGGCCTAAATCCAAAATCATATTGTTCCAACTTTTATATTAAAAAAAACATAAGTTTTAAGTACTACATCACAAAAAATATCCAAGTTAAATAAGTAAAAGGATTTTATGACAAAAGAGCGACGAAGTAAATTCGATTCGAATCAAAATGCAGAATAGAGATAATATTAAAGTTTTGAAAAATAAAAGTATTTTTCATGCAAATTACGAACTGTTAGGGATTCTTAATTTACTTTTTTCAAATATTAAAAAATTTCAGACATTTTATTTTGACTTATAAATTTTCAGTTTAGATAGTTTTAGAAAAATTTTTTTATATTACACGTGCCAACCATTTCTTTTATTTGGAATCTATAATCGATTTTAGTAAAGTGCAGGGGCTAAATCGTCGCATTCATTTCGCATCGAAATTTGCTCCATCGATCGAGTTGCCAATGCTTTTAACAAAAGAGTTCCAACAAGAATTTTTCAATTTCGATTCGAATCGAATGTGATGATTTGTCTAACCTCAGTTTAAAAAAATCAAAGGTACATAAGAAATTTTAGCAGCGTAGCTGATATAATCGGCAGCTTCTGAGCCGATACAAGTCGGCGGCGGCGCGGCTAAACTAAAAATGACCAGCGGCGGCTCGCAATTTAAAATATATTTTTCTTAAAAAAATTGAAATCTATTTATGCCACTGATTTTCTTTTAAAAAAGACCCAAATCTTTCATTTTCTAAAATCGTTAAATTCAGAGCGAAAATCGTCCAGTCGTCCAAAGTCTTTTTTGTCACCAAAAAAAAAAAACGTAAAAATTACGATAAATCGTCAAATCTTGAAATTCGTTGCATAAATTCGTCAACTGAAACAAATTTAGAACGAAAAAAAACAGCTGTGATAGAGTGACCATATTTCTTAAAAAAGAAGTACTAATTATAAAAATATTAATTAAAAAAAATATTTAAAAATATAAATATAACATTAAAAATACATTAAGTGTGTTATATACAATAAATAAAAACTAAAAATAATTCTGAAAGTATAAAGTAACATTTTTTAATAACAAAATAACAACAAAAATTAAAAGAAAAATGGCTACTCTGTGCCAAACTATTCGTCGTTCGTCAGCATAAGAAATAGGGTGAGTTCCAAAACGTCATATGCAATGCAACTTAACAAAGTCATGCATTCCTAAACGCAACCATAAAAACATTGACAATGTTACACATCCCTAAATGTATAATAAAATTTACCGATACGCAAACAAAGCAAAATTTATTTATATTTTCAGGGAAGATTGCAAAGTGTTTCTAAATGTAAAAAAATTGGCAAAGTTTTTTTTTACAAAGTAAACAACATAGTTGTTATTAAAACAGTAGCAAAACCGCACTGCTGCAATGTGTTTTGACGTTTTGGAACTCACCCATAGAAACAAACCTATCGTTACGCATGACGATTTTGAGTGGACGCAATGCTTGTGTGTATTTTCATATACACAAATGTGTTTTATTTAAATTCCCCATGAATATTTATAATTGGACTGATAGTTTTATGTTCGTCGCAATCTCAATAAAATTTTTTATGCGACTTTTTCATTGTGAAAACTCAATAAAATTTGTTGGCGATTTTTGATTGGTATGTGGCGATAGAACCTGAAAAAAACCTGACAACCCTGATACATTGAATGTTTGTATTTAAGAATTAAATCTTTTTTTTTATCTTAAAATCTTTGTTTGCCTTTATATTAACAAATTGTAAACCATATTTTTTAATTGTTTAATTGCTGTTAATTACTATAATATTATTGTTGCTGTTCAGTCTGAGAATATTTTGCTGCCAATGTTCGTTTAATCTCTTTTTATTTTGTTTTTTCCTCGTATTTTTTTAAATTCATATTAACAAGATGAACTTGTTTCAATTTTTAATTACGTTTTATCTCAAAGTTGTCTAGTATTTAATTATTTTATTTTGTGTAAGTTCATCGTGATGGTTAGACAAAATTAAAATCTGTATAGAAACAATTTTTTGTTAAACAAATTTTCTAAGTAATTTTTTGTAGGAGGATTTTTTTATTTTTGCATTAAACTAACATATGTATATAGAGGAAATTAATATTTTTTGAGATCTACCAATCGAAATTTTCAAAATGTTTTTTTATTTTATTGGTGTGGAAGTTACCTTAAGAAATTTATATGTATTTCTACCTATTTTTGCTTTTGAAGGTCACATAAAATATAAAACAAGTATCAGACCCTCTTTCGCTTCTTGTTGAGTAGAGCTCAATGCATTTCATTTTTTTTGTATCTGGTTTAGTTTAACAGGTACAAAGCTTCCAGTTTCCTTTTCCGCCCCTTTCTTTATCGTCCAGTTATTTACATTTTTAAGCAGTTCTTATATCAAGTCTTTACCCGATTTGTTTAAAATCGAACCCAAAACCACCCCTTTAAAATCTACAGACCTCATATTTATGGCCTTAACTTAAATATTTATTTAAACCTTTTTTCCGCATAGAAACTGCAGATTTATTGCAATTTTTTAAGCAAATCTTTCACTGAGTTAAATAATTAAATTGTAAAAGTGCAGTGGTAATAAAAGTCGAATGTCATTATAAACTTATGAATGTCATAAAAAAATAAGATGAAAATTTTTTTTGTTCCTTCCTGTTGACAGGTTTATTGTTTGACTTTACATACTTACAAACACACAGATACATAAATCACAATTGCAGTGGGTGGGTTTAATTGTTTTGTTGAATTTGTTCTGCTCTTTATTGCATTGATATGATAAAAAAGATAAAACTGCTTTTTATACTCTCTGATTTTAAAAATTATTTTCAATATCTTTGTTATCTATTGACTTATTTAATTAGAAATGCAATTAAGCGATTAAATGTGTTTTGAGTATAACAGCCACAATAATTTGTTTAATATTTTATAGAGTAAATTTTGGGTTTTTTCTTATTGGTTTCCTTAGATTTAATTAATTATTTGATTTAATTTAGTGCGAGATCAAATAGAATTTTTAGTAGTTTTTAAAGTCATTTATGTTAAACTCGTTCCATACACAAGAAATAAAATAAAATTTTAATTTTATTACATACTTAAGCGGTTATTTCGAATCTGGCAATACTTATGTCATTCTATTTTGCCACAAAATTCAGTATCCTGTAATAAATACATTAGCAACAAATTTAAGGCAGCATATCCAATGTAATATTGCTTTTAGTTTGAAGTGTTTTCAATAAGCTTTAAAAATGTTTTTTTTTAAATTAACAAAAATATGGCGGAAAATAAGGATGGAAAAAGGATATAATAGAGAACGTTACATCTAATTTGATCAGTTGATTTTTTATGGAACTGAAAAACAAGTAAGAGCGCTATACCCGCTAAACCCCGAACTTTTTTTATTTTTATCCATTTTTTTAATATTTAAAATATTTCAAATATTTAAATGGGGGTCGTTGTCATATATTAACCCTCTTAGGGTGAATAAGGGGAAGGGGGGGGGGGGGGTCAGTACCCTATTTTTTTAAAATTTTGCATGGAAACGCCGTTAGGGGGTGGTATGTTCTAAGAAAATTTTTGCAAAGTAAAATTAGCTGGGGTCAGTCCTACATTTTACCTACCTACGGACACCCTGGAAGCTTTACGGGGGATTTATTACATTTTGCCATACTTTGTATGGGAGCCTCCTTAGGCGATGTAGATAGGGGGTAAGCATGTTCTAGGAATACGTTTGGTAGGGGAAACTAATGACTTTCGGTTATACATTTTATTTTTCTAAGGTAGACTCTGGGGAAGTTATTGGCGTTTTTACATAATATTTGTAAATTTCGTATGGCAGCCCCCTTAGGTGATGGAGATAGGGAAAATATGTTTGAAAGTAAAAACTAATGGGGGTCCGTGGTACATTTTATTGCTTAAAGGGCGACTACGGGGAAGTTGTAGGGGTTTTATCATTTTTTTTAATTTTGTATGGCAACCCTGTTAAAGGCTGGAGATAAGGATAAGTATTTTCCACAAGAAACTATTGGAGGATGATGTAATTGGTGTTACATTTGACCTTTATAAAAGCACCTTGGGAGCGATTAAAAAAAATTTTAAAAATAAGCTTTGTATGGCATCCCTGTTAGGGGGTGGAAATATGGTGTAAGTATGTTCCACAAAAATGTTCGTAAAGAAAAACTAATGGGAGTCGGTCTTACATTGCACACGTAAAGGGACAACTCCGGGAGAGTTATAAAGGTTTTTATGTACAAATCTTAAAGAAATAAACAGAGGTAGTCGTGACTGCTGGCTTATATCTCAGTCCCTTATCGGAAGATATCCATCAAGGATTTTAGTACCGATTTTTTTGCAGAAATTTCTGATAGATTGATACAACTTACGGGTTTATGCGACATGGGGGGCTTCAAAAAGTTGATTTCAACTATAACACGGATAGACGGGCTTTGCTGAATCAATTTCTCTATCTATAAGGACCAAGAAAATATATACCTTATGGGTCGCAGATGGATATTAAAGAAATCACAAACGGAATGAGAAACTTATATATAGCCTCATTCAAAATCTATTTTCAACATGCCTAAAAATGTTCACGGTGATATGAGGTAAAGTATAAAAAATTTAACCATCTAATAAATGTTGAAAGCAACACTCTTTTTGTATAAAGAGCTAAACAAATTTTAAGGATCTCAAAAGTGACAAACGTGTCACGCGTGACAGCATGAGAGTGAGCGAGTGACAAATTTTTGAAAATGAAGAGGAACTCTTTTAAAGTTAAGTTCAAAATAAATTTTTGCCAAAAAATGGGCCAAACCACCTACTGTGCAGCCGTGGCTGTCTTATGCCAAAAGTAATATTTAAATAAAAGTACCAGAAGATTATGTTTCGATTAAAGTAAATTTTTTGTCAATTAAAAATATTCATCTTATTTTTATTGCATTTTAAAGTTGTATGCCCCTCTATAAAAAACATCCTGTACTAAAAACACTGACCAATTTTAAAAGGGTGTTTTATTATTAGCTTTTCGTTATCAAAATGTTGGAGACTGTTTAAATAATTATATCGGAAAAAATATTTTTTGAATATATTTATTTAAAAATAAATTTCTCATTCAGAAAAAAAAATTTTGTACCACCCTCGTATTTAAGTTTATGAATTTGTATACCAAATAGATTTTAGTTTTATAGTTTAAACATTTATTTTGTGGTTTAATGGAATCACGTTTTTTGAATTTTTGTTTTTTTTTTGTCTCATTTTCGTTTTTTGCTGCTATTCGTTTTTGGATAATGCTTTTGTTTTATTTTGTTTTGTTTTTTGTTGACGATAGCTTTTGGATTTTTGTTTTATATTAATTTCCTGTGTTTATACGTTTGTCTTCTCCTCTCCTCTTTTGTATTTTAAAAGTTTTTTTTTTCCAAATTCTTTTTTGCATGCACTTGCGCTGTCATTTTTTTCTAGTTGCACTTTTCATTGATTGCATAACCTTTTTACGCCTTGAATCTGGGCTAAAATTGTTACATCCGTAAACGTTATATTACATCAGCGTACTGCATGTGGCAGTTTTAATGGTATAAATGAAATGAACTTGTGATGTTTATGTGCTAAACCGTTTCTTAAACGTAATTAAAAATAAAAAGAAAAACAAAGAGGCCCAATTCTTATCTTCTATGTATGTGAGCTCGGCTCTTAGCATGATTATATTATCCAAATTGGTCGAGAAGGTGATTTCCGGCGGCGCAAAAATAATTAAGTTTTAAACGCTCTTACCGCGTAATTTTTACAATTGCATAGTAGTTTATTTGATCCGTTTGGGAAAAAACTAGTTTATATCTGGGACGATTTATGTTCTAAACAAAACTGGGACGAACGACGAAATCTACACAAACAGTGTGTCGACTAATATGCGTCATGCGTAACGAACTCTGCGATAAGTTTATTTCTATACCTTACGCCGACGAATAATTTGGCACAGAGTAACCATTTTTATTCTTTTAAATTTTTTTATTTTGTTATTAAATAATGTCACCTTATACCCTAAATATTATTTTCAGTTTTTATTTGCTGCATAAATTGCTTAAAATATTTTTAATGTTTTATTTATATTTTTAAATAGTTTCTTTTAAATTAATATTTCTTTTAATTAATGCTTCTTTTTTAAGAAATATGGTCACTTTATCACAGCTGTTTTATTCGTTTTAAATGTGTTTTAGTTGACGAATTTACGCAACGAATTTTTAACAGACGAATTCGTCGTGTAGTGTGAAACTCGTCCCAGTTGTGTTTAGAGCATTAGTTAGAATGTTTTTGAACTAATGCTTTGAGACTTTTTCTCTTCATTTTCGGAAATCAGTCTCTCACGCTTAGGATATGTCACGCGTGACAAGTGGGACATCTTCGTTACCAGAATTTTTTTAGCTCTTTTCTCAAAATTTTATCAAAATATTTAATTTTTAAATTTCTTACCTGACATTAGTTGTGTTCAATAACTTTCCAGTAATTACTAGCAACGAGAGAGTAAAAAGAAATATTTTCAAAATTGCTCTCAAAAAAATTTCAAAGTAAATGAACACTTTTACAGTCAAAACTTGCAATCAAATGTATTTTGTTATTGTAAACTTATACAAATTTAAAACTTAAATTTTTTTCAAAGCATAATGACAGAAAGACTGTTTAAATAGGTGTGTTCATTTACATAAAATTATCACTTATTTTCGATAATTATTACTAGTAAGTGTTCACGTACACAAAAAATTAGCAGCTAGATAGCCAAAAAAGAGCGTAATATGTTTAGAAACAAAAATGTTTCTGATAATTTCTGCTAGTAAAAATGTTACTATCAGAAATTATTCAAACAGTCTTTCTGTCATTATGCTTTGAAAAAAAATTAAGTTTTAAATTTTTATAAGTTTACAATAACAAAATACATTTGATTGCAAGTTTTGACTGTAAAAGTGTTCATTTACTTTGAAATATTTTTGAGAGCAATTTTAAAAATATTTCTTTTTACTCTCTCGTTGCTAGTAATTACTGGAAAGTTATTGAACACAACTAATATGTTCTGATAGTAAAATTTTTAACTAGTAGAAATTATCAGAAACATTTTTGTTTCTAAACATATTACGCTCTTTTTTGGCTCTCTAGCTGCTAATTTTTTGTGTACGTGAACACTTACTAGTAATAATTATCGAAAATAAGTGATAATTTTCTGTAAATGAACACACCTATTATTGTAAGTGATTTGGCGAACATATAGAAATTTTTTTATTATTAATTTTAATTTAAACCAATTAATTTATTTTTACTCGTAATTTCATTCACCTTAACAGACTCCATGCATTTATTTGATAGTTTCAAAACTGCTAAATACGGCCATAATTTTAAAAGGTTGTTGTAAATTGTTTTTTAGAAAAAAAAAATATTGTTGAGGTTTTATTAAAAAAATCAAGTATTTTTTAACGAAAAATTGCTCAACTCTAAACGTATTGTTCTTTGTTATATCCTTTGGTCATACTCCTTTCCACCATTTTTTTTTGTTGAATTCAAAAATGTTTTAAAAATTTGTTGAAAATGCTAAACACAATGTTACAGTGGATATTCTGCATGAAATTTGTTGCTAATTCATTACAACTTTGACAACTAATGTATGAATAGCAGTAACAAAAATGTTATTGTATCTTAAAAAAAATGACTTTTATCCAAGAAAACAGGTCAAATTAACTAATTTGAAATGTAGTAAATTTTTATAAGATCCAATACATTGTTAATGCATATGTTGTTCTATTATAAAAAAATTTTAAAAATCCTGCCCAATCAATAATTCAATTTATTTTAGGTGTTTAAATTTTGTATTGTAATTGTCGCAAATCGTAAAAGCATTATTTGCCACTGTTTTCGGATTGACTATCAATTGTCATTGAATGTGAAGTGGTCTATTGTCTGATAGTAATTAAAAAAAATATGTACAATTTCATATAGTATCTCCTTAAATCAATCAATAACATCCAGATAGTCGTATATGGCTAATATCTTATGACTCAAAACATTTTAATCAATGTTTAAATATCTTTGAAAAACAAAAATTTTAAAAATGCGTTTTATAAGTTTGTAATCTGAAGTATTTTAATATATTTTTTGGCATGGTTCACATTAGGCAAATATTTAATATAATACACGTAATTTCTTGAATAAAAAATTATTAAATAAATAAACAAATAAATAATTAATTATGGTTAATATACGACAAAGTCTTTACCAAGAAATAAACTAAAAAAAGGTTTTAATTACCAAAATGATTGAAGCAATTAATAAAATGTTTTCAAATTTGCATCTACCAACAAAATGATTATATCAATTACCTAAAATGTAAAAATTAAAAAATAGCGGTTTTTTATTCAATTAAAATTTTTTTTGATTTTAATTACTGAAATAATCAAAGTTTAAGCTAACTTCAAACACTTCAATTGCTAAAAGGAATCAAAAAATTAAATTTTGTTGGCTCGGCTGAACCTGGCACCGTCTGTAGTTCAATTGAACTATTTAGCAAACTGAACTATGTGAGCGGGTAAGTTCACTGAGCGCTTTCAGCTCCGTAATTCATCATTCATTTTATTGTTTAGTGTCTTTTCGTTTACGTTTTTTTGAGTTCATTTCCTGTTTCGTTTACCCTTATTACTGAGCCCTTCAATAGTTTATCGTAGGTACGTCTTTCTGTTATTAAGCAGTACTATTTTTAAATAACACCTTATTTGATATTACTTTAAGAAACACATATTTTATACAATATACGATTTTTATACTTTCAATATAACATGGTTTCGGTCAGACAGGGTTAAACTAAAAAATGTTATGCTGACTTACCAAACCAACTTAACTATTAAGCTTATTGAACTGCTGAACTATAAAAGCGACCTAGTTCAGTTAGGTGAGCTGAACTATAAAGAGCGGTCAGTTAAAAGAGCTGTTTAACCCAACTCTATTTGCCAGGCTAAGGCTCTACCGCTAGACCAACAGCCATTTGATTTTTAAAAACTTAATTCTTATTTATCTTATTTCTGTGTTTTTAACTAACAACGTTGCTGCTTCCAAACAAAAATGAGTGTACAGAGCCATTAAATTATAAAATTCCATGCAAAATTGTGAATTTTGTAAGAGTTTGTAAATAAGCATCACTGTTGGCAATAGGCCTTTAAATACAGTTAAATGGTTAATTGAGACAATCAACTTTTTAATTAAATCAGGTGAATTTTTTTAATTAATGCGTTGTAAAATTGAAAAATAAGCCAATGTTTTCTGTGCATTTAAAAAAACTTTATACTTATGGATGAGTCACTGTCTGTACTATCAGTATAAAGTGTTCACATATTTCATAAAATATTTTCCTTGTGTAAACTAACTAAGCTTTTTTTTATTACCTATCAAATATAATTTTGCTACGTATTAAAAAAAAATTGTTTTTAAGAGCTTTTTTTGTAATCAATATGATAAATCTTGTTATGCTTTATTTTTTCTTTTTATCAAACATTATTATTTTCAACAAATAATTAAAAACTTAAGAGGCTCTTTGGACGTGTTTCATAATACATACTAAGGTATGGTAACCAAAGACAATAATCGATTTCCGATTTTACGATAAACTATTTGGATTTCGATTTTTAAAGTCGATCAATTGCAGCTAACTGATTCATCAGAATCAGTTCTTCCCTCTTAAGCCAGTTTCCAGTTAAATTCTTCAGCAAACACGAAAATTGTATCTGCATTTTGTAAACTTATTTCCTAAAAGGTTTTTCTATTATTGAATTGAATTAAGTTAGTTTTTTTAAAAAGACAAGTTGCTTCTACAAAACACTTATGTTTGTTTACATGTTAAGTACTGAACTCTTTTTCTTCGTTTCCAAGCTTGGCTAGAATAAATATTTTTTCCCGCCAAATATCGCCAAATATTGATTCGTTTTTAGACATGGATTTAAGGTACACAGAAAAAACTGAGTTGTAGAATCAGTAACAAATTTCAGAGAATCAGTAAATATTTTGTCTGGCTGAGGACCTACAACGAAAGTTGTAAATTTAGACAAACAATTTTGCAAGAATTTTAGCTTCTGTTAAAAAATTTTGCTGAGCTGGTTAAATATTTTATTTGTCAAGGCGAAAATTTTGTTTGATTTAAAAATCAAATAAAAATATTATTAGAGACTATTAAATAAATTGACTAAAAAAATAAATTATTTTGAACAAGAATTTGTTTGAAAAATTTTTTTTGTAGTTTTTTGTGTGTACAGCTAGCTAGAAAGTTATTCCAACAAATTTCTTGGAATTTAAAATTTTAGACAAAAATTGACTTTTTAGGCCCTTTAATCGGTATAAAATCGTTAACAAAAAGCTTATTACAAATTGGTTTTTTTTATACCCTTCACATAAGTTATAAGGATGTATGTAAGTTTGCCACTCTGTTTGCGACCCTATAAAGTATATACAAGGTGCTCTTATTTTTGCAAATGGCGGCCAATCGAAGTTTTTCATTTAGGAAGAAATGATAGCTTAACAACATCGGATGACTTCTTTTGGCCCATCTTGTATTTTCTTGGTCCTTATAGATATGGAAGACGACTTAGCGATGTCTGTCCGTCCGTGTTATGGTTGAAATCAACATAGACCCGTAGGTGGTATCAAACTATCAGAAATATCTGCGAGAAAATCACTATTGAAATCTAGCAGAACCGCCCGATAACTGACCAAGATATAAGCCAAAAACCAAGGCTATCTCTGTTTATTTCTCTAAAATTTACACATAAAAACCTCTACAACTGCCCCGAAGTTACCCCTACACGAGTGTAATGTGAGACCGACTTCCATTAATTGCCCCTCACAAACATTTTTGTGAAATATACTTACACCCTATCTTCGTTCCCTAACAGGGTTGCCATTCAAAATTAAAAAAAAAAATTAGGGTAAAAACCCCTACAACTCCCCGTAGTAACCCTTAGAGAAATAAAATATATCACAGACCTTTATTAGTTTCCCTCCCAAACATATTCCTAGAACATACTTAGCCCCTATTCCCATCACCTAAGGGGGTTGCCATACAAAATTTACAAAAATTATGTAAGAACTCCTATAACTTCCCCAGAGTTGGCTTTAGAGAAATAAAGTGTACGACCGACCCCCTTAGTTTCCCCTCTCAAGCATATTTCACGAACATACTTACCCCCTTAGGGGGTTGCCATACAAAGTTTAAAAAAATTAGGGTAAAAACCCCTACAACTACTAAGAGGGTTAAAATATGACACCGACCTCTATGGAAAAATAAGAAGTATTTTATAAGTAAAAAAAAGTTCGGGGTTTTAAAGGGCCAATGTCAAGGGTATATAAGATTCGGTTAGTGCTGTTACATGTTGGGCTTAAAATCCATTTTGAGACTATAATCGCAGTCGATTTACCAGTCCCTAAGGGCTTTATACTCGTACATACATATTTTTGTTTTTGTCCGTTAATCAGGACAAAACCCCACGTTTTTAACACGGCATACTAGGCATAACATTGTTTTTGAATTATTAGTTAATAGTATTATCATATTATAAATTACGCAGAAAGTTAAGTTTAATAATATTTTTGCCATTAAATGATAAAAAATTATGAGTATATAGCCCAACAACAATCTATTTTTTAATACAGTCATGCTAAAAGATAAGGGGTTGGTTGGGTCTTGTGAAAATTAGAAAAAAATAAAATTAGCGTATGTCCTACTATTCTACCAAAATCAACAAGTATGCAGAATATTCGTGACCTCCATTCCTAAGATTTTTCGGCTTTTATTCGTGAGTTGTTAACATAGTCAATACAAAAAAGTTCCTTAAAACCGGTCTGATTTTGTAATTTTGAAGTCGTTCCTCAAATTCCGTAATTTGCACTCAGTACGAATGGTCACCCTAATCATATTGCCATTTTTAAAAAAATTATAAAATGATTTTAAAAAAAGTTTTACGTTAAAAAAAACTTTTTTTGTGCAAATTAAATGTATGTAGTTAGAGAATTCAAAAGGTGTTCTATTTGTCCTACTGTCATATTGTCATAAAATTTCCACAATGGCTTAAAAACCTTTACCAACTATTGGACACTCGGTGCAGGTGTATTTGGAGTTGTTGAAACAATTTAATAAGCATTTTTAACGACGTAGTATTTTTTAAGAACTATTTTTGTATAAAAGTCAACAAAACCATTGTGCAATTTTATATCAATATGACAATAGGACATATTAGGACACCTTGTGAATCCCCTAAGTATTTTATAAATTTATGACAATAACACATGATTCCACACCTATTAAACTACTTACTGCATAAATACGTTAAAATAAACTGACTGACATTATTTTTACTGGTATTTAATAAAACATAAAAAATATTAATTAATTTGCGATTTTGTTTTGCCTTTGGTTTTTTTTGAGTTCTGTTGTGTTAAAAATAGTTGAACAATTTTTTACGTGTTTAACGCCAGTTAGCAACAAAATTGAAAAAGAAAAACATAAACAGAAAAAAAGGCAAAAAAGAAAAAAAGCCATTAACATAAACAATGTAAATATATTTTGCGGTTGTGTTTGCGACATTTTAAATTTTGTCTCCACTGGCCAAAACAACATACCACCAGTCAGTATCTTGTTCCACCAGATATTATTTGGTTGTCAACAGTGTTTATATGATTATTTGTTTGTTTGTGCTATTTTAAAAATTTCGCTTTTAATATTAAAATATATGTAACGCATAAATACGTACATATCGTTACCTTAATATAAAAAGGCCCTTAGCCGCGTTTTTTTAAGTCGAGGTAATTTTTTGGTAATTGTGATATAAATAAACCAAAATCTGGGCTTTGAAAAATATGAGTTAGGGCCTTTTTATGTTAAGGGAACGATATGTGTCTATAACTGTATAGGGACAGAAATTAATTATTACTTTCCAATTAAAAAAAATAGCAGGCAGAAGGAAACTGAATGGTATTGAACTAAATTTTTGGAAAATCAAAAGTTTTCCAAAATCCTGATTTAATTTTTTTTTGCAAGAAGTAATAATACATATATGTTTTCTTTATTTTTATTCCATTTTTTTTTAAGAAATAATGAAGAGTTAAAAGTTATAAGGAAAAACGTGTGTTAAGGTTTTTTTTCGATCTCACTCCTTAGTACTCACACAGACGAACAAAATTGCAATGTCTAATTTTGTATGTACGTTTGCATGTATGTAAATACTTTTTAATTAAATGATCAAATAAGTGTACATACATGTGGGGGATTTCATGTCAAGTGACCCAACTTTTTTTTTCGATTGGAAAGAAATTTGGACCAAAGTAAGTTCTTGCAGAGACTAGTTTAGACACAATTTTTTAACACGATCGGTCAAGAACTCTCTGAGCTAGAGGGGTTCAAAATTTGGCGTTTTCGGCAAATAGGTGTTTTTTCTCATACATGTAGTTTATTACTTTTTGCTTTTAACAAAATTCGTCCCAAATACTTTCGATAGCTTTTTTTTCAATCTGCCTCTGGAATAAAATCACTTTTATATGGCAATGTCTGAACACGTTTTGTTAATATTTTCAATGCATACCGTCGGAAAGGTTAAATTATTTTGTTTCTTAGCATAAAATATTTTTTTTTTTGCTTAAGAGATAATTTGACATAAATAAGATAAAAAATCAAAATAGAATGTACGCGAAAATTGGAAAACCTCTACTTTGAGTTACAAAACAATAATTTTTATAGATATCCCACTCGCATCCCAATAAGCGACTTCCAAGCTCTTCAAAGAAAAGACCTAAGCTTTCTTTTGAGCAAAAAAAAATGGACGTATTTGGAAAAAAAAATTTTTTTTCTAATTATTTTATAAAAAAAATTTTTTTTTATTTTAAAAATATTTTTTTTTGGAAGATTGAAAAAAAAGCTATCGAAAGTATTTGGGACGAATCTTGTTAAAAGCAAAAGGTAATAAACTACACCTATGAGAAAAAACACCTTTTTGCCGAAAACGTCAAATTTTGAACCCCTCTAGCTCAGAGAGTTCTTGACCGATCGTGTTAAAAAATTGTGTCTAAACTAGTCTCTGCAAGAACTTACTTTGGTCCAAATTTCTTTCCAATCGAAAAAAAAAGTTGGGTCACTTGACATGAAATCCCCCACATGTATGTACACTTATTTGATCATTTAATTAAAAAGTATTTACATACATGCAAACGTACATTCAAAATTAGACATTGCAATTTTGTTCGTCTGTGTGAGTACTAAGGAGTTTTAAAGGTTTTAAAAGTTGGGTCACTTGACATGAAATCCCCCATATGTATGTACAATATAAACATTTGCATGTAATTACTTGTAATTCGATCGCAAAGTTTATTTATTTAAACGGGCTGGCTGATATCGTTTTCACATCAATGGAAGTAGAGAATTTAATCAATAAAAAACATTTTATAAAAAATAACAAAAATAAATGTGAAATGTGACACATTTCATACTATTAAAACAAGACAAAAAAGGACAAGTACGGAAAAAAATATAAAGAAAAGCAAATTAATGCAATCTGTAAAAGAATGCAATGATTTGACAGAGTCTTAATTGTTTTTTTCTTTCTTTTGACAGCGGCCAAAGTTAAACCCTTAAATTGCAAGGGTCGTTATCGACGTCAATTGTGTTGCCGTTGACACTGGGAATAAGAGGGAATATCTTGCTGAACTATTGATGAATAGTATATAATATTTTCACTTTAAGATTTCTTAATCTGTAAAGAAAACCCTTTTTATAAATTTTTTTAACATTTTTCAAGGCTTTAATTTTTTATAATTTGTAAATGTAACATGCATGTAACGGCTGAGCTTTGATCCAGTCTGTCCAAGGTTGTTCAATGGTATGCATTCGTGGAACAGGAGGAGAAGAAACAAGGTTTAGGTAATAAGGACACAAATAACTAAAATAAGTATGAGTAAAATTTCACCGACCTGGTGTTCGGTTCAGACAAAATTACATTTCGTGTAGCAAACTTATACAAGAGAAATGTCAAAGGGCTTGTATTTGGCTACGACTAAAATACGATCTAGTATTGTTAACAATTATAAAAAAAGAAGCTCTTTATACTCACTTTCGACTAAAGTACAATCTTATATAGCTTACGATAACAAGGATAATACGAGGGGTCTTTTAATTGGCTTTGAATCAAATACGATCCCATTTTTGCTTCGACTAAAGTACGATCTTAAGAATTTTATGACAACAACGAAAATACGAGGGTCCTTGTATTTGGCTTTAAATAAAGTCGACTTTATAAAGTAAACGATAAAAAGCAAAATACGAGCAGCCTTTTAATTCGGTTCATTAAACAAATTGTTGTCTTTATACCAAACTAGTTACAAACCAAATAAAAATTTTTAGAGGTTTGTGTAATGACTGTTCGAAACGTAATTTTACAAACTTAATAAGAATTATTGAAAATTAATACATGATCTCTTGACCACATGTTAGAGTAAATTTACAGTCTAAATGACTCTGAAGTTTCGAAAGTATCGCTAAAGACTCCCGCTACAGTATTAGTTCCCATCTTTAATACATTTTTTAAGTAAAAAGTGGTTACTTTACAGCATACATCTCTCCAGGATGAGTATCTCTGTGCCCAGTGTAAATATGGTGACAAGTAATGAGATTCCCGAGCAATATCCCGCAGCTGTTCGATGTCTCCCATATTAATCAATGTGCTGGCATGTCCCGATCAAGATCTCTGTTTTCCAAGTCTTTAAGTATTCTTGGTCGCAGTGCACCCAATAGGAAGATCCACATTCAAAACATACCTAAGATAGCTTTCGAAGTGATCCTGAGAGCTACAGTTAAATAAACGGAAACACTTCTCTGACGCTTATTTAATATCCTGCGATGAGACAACATCTCGCCAGATCAAACAACCAAAGGTGCTAATAGGGCGGACCATCGCTATGGATGTCCAATGAACAGCGCCACCCCTTAGTACCCAGTTTTTTCCACTGAGTTGCTGCAACCGACCGTAGAAAGCATTAAGTCCCTTTTTAATTCTTTACTCCATCAGTTTAGCTTTCGGTCCAGTGTAATACAAAAGTATTTCGGCTCCGAAGAGAGTTTTAGGTTGTCAATCGTTTGCTCTTGCGGGTTATACTAAGTTCATTTAAGTTTGCCTGCACAAAAAAAATAAACCAAGTAAAGTTTACTAAAATCAAGCCGTAGCGGTGTCAAAAGTACGGTGGGTACCGGGTTTCCTAAACCAAGTACGAACATTCTTAAACCATGTACAATTTATTTGCAGTCAAAAAAGGTTTGATTTGAGTCCGAAACCATACTTGATGTTTGATTAAAAGTTTTGATTGAGTTTAGTAAACGAAATTAATCAAAAAAAGACAGTTAATTTTTTTTTTGGAATTTGAACCCGGGACTCTCTGAACTGCAACACCAGCGTACTACTATCTAGGCTTCCGATACACATTGTTTTTCAAATGTTAAAATATATCTAAAAACAACAACTTTTTTCTGCTTGATTTTTTGAAGTAATCCAAATAGACTTGATTTTAGAAAACCTAAGTTCGGATTGTATCTAAAACTTTCAAGTATGATTTTGTATAAATTGAAGACCAAAATTTTAGATTTCAGAATGTGTTTTTTTTTTCTATGCAGTGTGAAAGTTTTCCTTGCGTCCCCTGCATGAGATTTTACAAAGTCGCCAAGTATTTGTCTCCAATCCGTATGTTCACAACATCATCGAAAGTCTTCAGAATTCCATTGGTAGCCAGGAGCATTTAGAAGTTTCAGCTTTTTCTTAAATATAATTAAGAAAGTTATATAAACATTTGCAGTGACCTTAAAACACAGAGACAAATTGTTATACAAATTTTAAATTGTTTTTTTCTTTGCGTACACTGATCTCATTCTTTTTAATTTTTTAACTGCTTTTAGTTACTATATCCGTTAGAAAACAAAATAAATTCATTAAAAATCTTAATTGATTTCCTCAAAATCTCTACACTTGATAGACACAAGTATAAGTATGTGTATAAACAAATACATGTATAACAGTTTAAGCAATTAATTAATTGTTTATATTTTGTTTAATTATTGTAATTTATTTGATGTTTTCTCGTTTCACAAATACATAAACACAAACACGCACACTTAAATAACAATGAAAGTTTTCACAAAATACTGGGTGTCTGGTGGCAAATTTATATTTTTAAATGCGATTATTTCAAAAAGTAATAAACGGTGTGGGTGGCGCCGTTGGAAAAATCGATTGTGGAGATTTATTAGCCACGAGAGATTTGATAAGAGTAATGATTCTTACGTAATTGCTTGTCGACAATTTTGTTCGGTGTTCGGCGAATACGTGATGGACCGAGGGTAAATTTAATTTGTGCGTGGGTGCAGAGATTCCGCACCGCTGCTTCGGCTATGAATGTCCCACGGCCATGGCCCAGTCGATCTTTAAGGGCTCCCGAAAATATAGAACTGGTTCAAAGCAGCTTACGTGAAAATTCGCGACTTTAAAAAAGGGAAAAGGGCAGCCTTACTAGGACTTCCAAGATTATTCATGAAATTTTAAAAAGAATCTGAAGTTCCATCCTTGTAAATTCAAATTGTTCAAGAACTGAAAGAAAGTAATTCCCTTATACATCCGCTACAGTCTGGTTTTCGTGTGGCTCATAGCTGTGCTACTGCTGTACTGAAAGTAACTGATGATATTAGACCTGAATATGATGTTGGTAATCTGACCCTTATGTGCTTTTTAGATTTTTCCAAGGCCTTTGATATGGTGGATCATTCCATATTGTTTTTTAAGCTTAAACACTATTTTGGTTTTTGCAGCAATGCGGTATTGCTTTTGGAAAACTACCTGTCGGAACGTTACCAAAAAGTCGTTGTTGGCAAAAGAGTGTCAAACACGAGGAGAATTATTTCTGGTGTTCCTCAGGGACCAGTTCTTGGTCCCCTGTTGTTTAGCATGTTTGTTAATGATATTTTCAGTGTTGTGAGTTATGTTAAAATACATGCTTATGCTGATGACATTCAGTTGTATACATCTAATCGTATTGGTCTACTTGGGGATATGTGTTATACTCTGAACGAGGACTTGAGTGCGATTTATGAGTGGGCTTGTCGCAATTGTCTGATACTAAATCCAATGAAATCTTTCGTTTTGCCAATAAGTCGGCATAAACTCGAATCCATAGATTTTCCGGCTATACGCCTTAATGGAACTGTGCTTGGATATGTGAACAAAGTGAGATATTTGGGTTTCTACATAAATTCGACCTTAACGTGCACGGACCATGTAAATGATGTTGTTAGGAAAATATTTCTCACACTTCGTAATTTGAGAATGTCTTCTGAGTATGTGCCGCAAGCAGTAAGGAAGCGACTTGTTGTTCAACTTATACTTCCTTTAATTATGTATTCTGCTGAAGTATATGGCAATGTTGATTCGCAATCTCTTCATAAACTTCAGGTAGCTTTTAATAGTGCGACACGCTATGTTTATGGCATACGACGGTACGATAGCGTATCATCTTGGAGTCGAATGATCCTAGGTTGTGACCTATCGGACTTTCTACGTATGAGAAACTTGATTTTCTTACACCGTTTAATATATGGAAAAACTCCGTCCTACTTGTATGAGAAACTTACTTTTGGATTATCCACCCGCTGTGTTACACTTTTGATACCAAGTTTTTCTCATCTTAATACATCCAGATTTTTTTTCATTAACGCCATTAAATTATGGAATGCTTTACCATTAAACCTAAAACGTATGCAGGGAAAAGCCAGTTTTGCTTGTGCTATCTTTGACTATTTTTCAAGAAACTCTTAAAAAACTGTATCTTTATTTTACTTTGTTTTAAAAAGAAGATTATGCTTAAGTTTTAATTTATATTCTCCATTTTTTTTTACTTATATTCTTGTATGTTTTGTTTGGTACAAATTCATTTAAAAAATGTTATTGAACTACAAAAGAAGCAATTCTTAATGTTCTTATGATGAAACAATGATTATAATAAATTGAAATTGAAATTGAAATTTATGCAAAAATTTTTGTTAAACGACGTTGGAGCGTTTTCGCACAGCAAATCCCAGTTTTTGGAGCGACGAGGCTCATTTTCACTTAAACGGCTACGTTTACTGATCGCCAAGAACCCGAAACCCTCGATTGAAACATCAGGAACCATTGCATTGCCCCAGGGTAACTGTTTGGTGGGCCTTACCCATGCATGGGATATTTAGACCATTTTTTTCAAACATTCTCTTAACCAGGCGACGAATGTCAACAATAAAAATTATCGACGCTTGAAAACGAAAATCTTTTGGCCAAACCTGCGAGCTTTTCCATCGTACTCTTCACACACGTAGTTTCAACACAGCCAGAGCTTGAATAAATTTGCTTCGGGGAAATTTCCCCAAAAAACTGATCAGTCGCTTTGGGGACATCCTATGGCCAACGAGGTCTTACTCCCATTGGTTTGTTAATGGGGAATCCCCAGTCTCTTGTGGCTCTAAAGGAAACTATTTGTCGGAAAATCTGCTCAATTAAGGCAAGTCTACTGCAGCGTGTGGTGCATAACACAAAGCTCTGTTTTAAACAGTGTGTTAAACTCCACAATCTGGATGACATACTCTTTAAGAAATAAAATCCGCCTTTCCTTTCTATTGCTCAAATGCTGGTAAAAAACTTTGTGTCAACTGTTACGTTTTTTATTTAAGTTGAAAAATATAAATCTGCTACCTGACACCCTGTATTAATGTTGCAAAAACTGATCAATTAAAGATGGCGCTGATCATGACACATTTAATTAAATTGTCGTTAGACCAACAAACTACTAAAACAAAAATTCCATTTCACATTGACTATAGTTTTCAAAATCTGACGGTCACATTTAGAATGCGCTTTTTCAAATTAAAACTTTTTACGTGACATACAAACATGTGTTCATATAAATGAATGAATGTAAATATCTATGGTTGCCTGAGTTTGGATTTGTTTATAAATTATTTCTTCCCCTTTAACGCGTTCATTCATGGCATTATTTCAGGGCATTCATTCATTTATTTTGAATGTTGTTGCATTTATAATTTAGATGTGAAGGTACATTTACTTACATTTCGATGTAAATTTTTCACTATTGCAAATGAACTTGTGTACGAACGAAATCCAATGTTAAAAATTTGTGTTTTAGTTTTGCATTTTTTTAGGTTTTTTTTTACCAGTCACATAGTAGTAACTTGATAAACATTAAACAAATTAAAAAAATATATATTTGTTTGTAATACTTTACATAATGTAGAATATACAAATTATCATCATGATGTTTTGACCTTGTTGTGTGCCACACATTTATATTAAAGAACACATAATTGAACATGTGAGTAATAGAATGAATGAATATGTTGTGTGATTTATTAAGACTTAAGTGTGATTTTTGTTAACTCGTTACAATCAATGTAAGCAGTTCTTATCTCGTTAAGAATTTATACAAAAGTTATACAAATAAATTAGTTTTATCACAGCTGGAAATTTTTGTGTTGGTTTTGCTTGCTTTTTATTATTGCGACTCGATGAAGTATTTATATTCTTGATCCTAATAGATAGGAAAGTCGATATAGCCATGTCCGTCTGTTGAAATCAAGTTTCCGGAGTCAAATAAAGTAATACGGACCAGTTATTGGTGTCAAACTATTAGAAATATCCTGGAGACAATCGCTATTTTAAACCAGCAAAATTGGTTTACTATTCACCGAGATATAACCGAAAACCCAAATAACCCATTTTTTTTGGCTGTGCCGAACCTTATATACCCTTCACATTGGCCTTTCGAAATCCCGAACTTTTTTATATTTATCCAATATTTTTTTTAATTTAAAAAATATTTCTAATTTTTAAATAGGGGTCGGTGTCATTTTTAACGCTCTACGGGTGACTACGGGGAAGTTGTAGGGGCTTTTATCCTAAGGTTTTTCAAATTTTGTATGGCAACCCCCTTAGGGCGTGGAGATAGGGGGTAAGTATATTTTAGGAATATGTTTGGGAGAAGAAGCTAATGGGGGTGGGTCGTGCACTTTATTGCGCTAAGGCCGACTTTGAAGAAGTTGTGGGCATTTATACATCATTTTTGTAAATTTTGTATGGCAGCCCCTGTAGGGAGTGGAGATTGGGGGTTCGTATGTTTTAGGAATATGTTTAGGAAAAGAAACTAATGGGGTTCGGTAGTACACTTTATTGCTCTAAGGCCGACTCTGAAGAAGTTGTGGGCATTTTCACATAATATTTGTAAATTTTATATGGCAACCCGCTTAGGGCGTGGTGATAGGGGGTAAGTAGACTCTAGGAATACCTTTGGGAGGAACAACTAATGGCCATGCCCGTCTATTGAAATCAAGTTTCCGGAATCAAAAAAAAGATACGGACCAGCTATTGGTGTCAAACTATTAGAAATATCCTGGAGACAATCGATATTTAAAATCAGCCAAATCAGTTCACTATTGACCGAGATATAAGCGAAAACCCAAAATAACCCATTTTGTTCAGGACAATATCCGTGCATATATCCCTATATATCTCAGTGAATAAAGTCACTGTTGCCACAAAACTTGGCACATAGGTTTAGGGGAAATGGTTTTTTCCCTACAATTACACAAATTTTGTAAAATATTTCATGCGCTTAATCTTAGAAACTATAAAAGCTATCGATTTCAAATGTTGTACAAAAAGTAGTTGGACAAAAAGACCTACATTTTGAAAAAAAAAAATTTGGGTAGGGACAGAATAAAATATTTTTATGAAATTTTTTAAACGCTAAATCTCGGAAACTATAACAGCTATCGACTTCAAAAAATCTCCAAAAAGTAATTGAACAATAAAACCAGCATTTTGGGAAAAATTTTTTTTGGGAAAAGCAGGGGAAGAGGCAGCTCCCAGAGAAAGAACAAATTTTTATTTAATTTTTGATACGCTATATCTCGAAAACTATAACAACTATCGACATCAAATGTTCTACAAGAAGTAATTGGACAATAAGGCTTACATTTTGGAAAACAATTATTTGGATAAAAGCAAAGCGAGGGGAGTCCCCCATACAAATGAAAAATTTTTATAAAATTTTTGATACCCTCTATCTAGGAAACTATTACTGATATCGACTTCGAATGTTCTACAAAAATTAATGATTAATAATTTATACATTTTGGAAAAAAAGAAATATTTGGAAGGAGGCAGGGGGACTAGACTTTTATTAGACTTTTAATACGAATAATGACGAAACTTTTAACACTCTCGACCTTAAACTTCTACATGGTATTTCTCTTCTACATACGAACTGTAAAATTTGGTAAAGTTTTTTTATTTCGAAAACTAGGATTGCTATGGACTTTGAACCCGGCACAAAGTATTTTTATTATAATATTTGAAGTAAAAAAATAATTCAGACAGAAAAGATGACTGAGTATATTAAAAGACCAATGTGAAGGGTATATAAGATTCGACACAACCGAAAATAGCGCTCTTACTTGTTTTTATTGATTAAAACATTCACAGAAAGAAGAAACACATTCTAAAATCAAAAATTTTATTCTTCAATTTATCCAAAATCGTACTTTAAAATTTTAAGAACAATTCGTACTAAGGTTTTCTAAAATCAAGTCTTTTCGGATTACTTAAAAAAATCAAGCAGAAAAAACTTGTTGTTTTTGAATATATGTATATGTATTTACATCTCTGTAGCGTAGATACGAGTAGTAGCTTACTGCCGTTGCAGTACAGAGGGTTCCAGGTTCAAATCCCAGCTACGGCAAGTACGGGAACAAAGTTTTCAATAACAATAAATATTAAATGTGTATAAAATAAAAATAAAACTAAAATATATAATTCTTCTTCTTTAATAATGCTCCGTTAGTCAAAAAAAAATTATTTTAATTTTTGGAATAATTCCGATTTCTAGTTTTTCTTCTTATTTTTGGTATTAGGCCTGTAAAAAAAGAGTGACATAAGTATGTATAAGTACAAAAATTTGTTATATGGTCGGTTATTTCTATAATATTAATTTGAGACTCTACAAGGTACATAGTAAATAACGTGAGAGTATCTTTATCCTTAGGAGGATACCAAAAAAAATGTAATTTAAAAAAAGTTTTTTTAAAAGAAATTTTTTGGGAAATTCCCCCTAGTCGATAAAGCTTGTCCGTCTGTCCTCTCTCTATTTTTGTTGAAATAGGCTTAAATAAGCCGCTTATGGAGCTTAATAATTTAATAGCATCGGCTTATACACGACTGAGCTATGAACAATTTGTCTCAGCTTTTTTATGCTAGAAATACTTTAATATTAAATAAAACAAAAAAGTACAGCATCCTTTGAGGCGCAGATTAATTGTTTTTGTTCAACAACAAGAATCAGTTTTGAAAAATTATTTCGTAATGCCCACGCATTAGCAAAGAAAAGATTTTTCACAACCGAATATAGCATTTGAGTTTGTTTTTGTTTACAACTTGAACCCAGCAACAACAATAATTCTGATGTATGAAGACAAGAGGAAGAAAAAAAAATATTTTATCTAATCAAAAAAGATAAAGTAAAGTGATATTCTGGACTTATTTAAATAAATTGTAAAGTTATAAATTAACTGAAAAAATATTTGTGTGAAGTGTCTGTTGTGGAAAGCTGGTATTATTATACTCTATAAAAAATTTCTTTGTTTTTGAGTTTTTTTATAATGGGATAAATAGTTCAAGGGAATCTAAAAAGTTGTTTTTGTTTTAAATATATAAAATAATTTGGTTTATTTTTTTTAATTTATAAAAGATTCTTTACATTTTGCTTATAAATGCCTTCGAGTTTATTGGAGAATTTTGTTTGCGAAAATTGAATGTTTAGTGAGAACAAAGGAATGATTTTGTGGTTTAAGGCTTTTGAAAATTGGATTTTGCTAGTATGTAACAAAGGTGCGAAGTTCGAGCCGGGCTGAGACATTAAAGTTCTTTTATACTCTTAACACAGTGATAAGTGTTAATATCAGTTTGTTATCCCGTATGTAATTTCTGTGATTTTTATTTGCGATAACATTATTTTTGTATATTGTTAATCCTTATACAAAGATAAGAAAGTTGTTGTAGCCATGTCCGTCTGTCCGGCTGTATACGAAGTTTACAGAGCCAAGTCAAGTGCTACGAAACTTCTTTTGGTGTCAAACTTTTAAAAATATTTCTGAGACAATTGTTATTCAAAATTAGCAAAAACGGCTTACTACAGACCGAGAAAAAAACTGCACTCAAAAATTTATTTAAGTATAATCAAATGAAAATGTAACTTAGAAACCCTCTAACAAGATATTCATTTATATCAACAACAACAAGTTATGGTCTCTACCCTGAGTGACACATGTTCTATATCTTATTAAAAGTTATTTTTTATGTTTGGAAGGAGCTTTCACCAGCCACCCTGTATAAATTATGAACTTAAAACAAGCTTAAAATTTTCTCTAGTTTACTGGCTATGTTGCGAAGGGACATAAGTAGGATAGAAGCACGGAAAGTAGTAGTAGCCCTCATACAAAGGGGCCAACTTTACAAAATTTTAAATGCGTTGTTTTTTAAAAAACTACAGGGTGTCCGCCGGCACGGTATACTACTTTGTTTATAATTTTTAATTAAATGAAAGAGAATGGATCTTATATTGATAAATGTTTTACTTAATGTCGGCAATTATGTATGAAATACAATATCAGATAAATCTCCGCCCCTGTTAGCCTCACAAATGCAAGCCCTTTTGAGCACATTTTTCATTACATTCTTACACATTTCACGCGGTATTTCATTAATTTCATCACGAATCAGATATCCCCACAAAAAGAATTCCGGAGCAGTCTAATCAGGCGACCGTGAAGGCCAATCAACATCACTATTTCTTGAGATAACTTGTTGTGGAAAGAGGTCTCGCAGTAATTCCATTGTAATCCTGGCTGTATGCGATATGGCACCGCCTTGTTGATACCACATGTTAACCAAGCCCAAAGCATACAGTTGTGGCATTCAAAAGTTTTCAATCATGTCGCGATATTGCTCCTAATTGACAGTTACCGTTACGCCGTTTTCAGTTTAAAAAAAAGAAAGGCCCAATGTATTCTCCTGACCAAATTGCACATTAGACTGTCACCTGTATTCGATGCAAAGGTGACTGATGAATAATTTGATGGTTTTCCATTGCCCTGAATCGTATTTTTCTTGATTCACATATCCACAGCCTAGTCATTCATTATGATTTTTTCATGAATATCGATGATTGATTTTGATAAAATGTTTTAATGATTAAAAAACGTGGGTTTGCCGAATATTTTTCAAAATTAAAATTTGACAAGTCTCTTTTTCACGACTGCCAAATGTGAACTGCTAAGACTAATGTTTACCAAAATGGCGGCAAAACAAAGTAGTATACCTTGCCGGCGGACACCCTGTACTACCAACTATTATACTGAACAAAAATGTTTTCGGCTCATCTTTTGATGTAAGCATTTCGGGCTATAAATGGTTCGAATGTTACTTTACCTTTTTAAAATTTCGCACACATGTTTAACTCTACGCTTTTAAGTGAAGATAAATTTTATCGGTTTATTATTTTCATAACGTCCCCATACAAATGTGGTGCTCAGTATAATATGGTTCGGCTTGACCGACTATAAATTTCTTACTGGTTTTAAATTATTAATCATTGAATATTGAAATAGTTTAACTCTTATCAGACTAAGTTATTTTAATTATTTTTCAAAATATTTGCACGTGTAAAATAAAGTGCGTCGTACAATTATTACAAAAAATTTTTTTTAACGGCTTCTTAATGGCTAAATACACAACAATATCATTCAAAACTTGACAGTGTTTTAAAAAACTTGTTGCGTTAAAACGTTTTAGATTTTTGTTTTAAGTTATTTTTCTACTTTCAACACAATCTGTGACATATGAGGGAACCATCCCCTGAGTGCGGGGTTAAGCCAAGTTATAACAATGCCCTAAAGGCGGTGGCACATAGAATCCGTCATCCGTCATACTTCGCCTTTTTTAACTGACATTAACGTAACAACGCAAGAGGTTAGCACATAAAATCCTTTATAAACGGATGTTAAATCAGCAGGTGGTGGTGATTCTACAACAAAATTTGGTGATTATAATAATTGTTTTTGTTGTAGTTTTCGTTGGCTCAGTTGTCAAAAAAAGATATGTAAAAGTAAACAACTTTGACCAGCCAGCCTCGATTTATGCATGAAAAAAGTAGATCAGTTGCGTTCGTAACACCACCTGGTACACATAATTTAAGGTTATGAACCAGCTGGTAGTTGTCAAAGTACTTGACGTACGTTGAAAGTTAAAAGTTGCCCAACTTTAGTACGTTGCGTTGAAGGAGGCGTACTGAATGTGACATTGTTCATAATAAAACATGTCTTTCAACTTAGCTGTCAGTTTAAAAAAGGCGACGTATGACGTATGACGGATTCTATGTGCCACCGCCTTAAGTCTGCCAAACAACAAGTATAAATTTATACATATGAATGTATGTACTTATAAACAGATTTGAACATATAGTATGTATCTGTTTATCCAGTCCAATTCATTATTCATTGAATCATTGAAATGTGTTACAAATCGCATACAATTGGAAAATTGTGCAAACAAAACATCATTAGCAATGAGATGATGAACTAAAGCACAAGTAGGAGCAAAATTCATTTTTTTGCGACTACATTTGAGGTAAAGAGAGATTAAAAAGGCCTTTTTCTAGTGTTTATGACAAAAAAAAAACATTTAAAGACATTTTTGCTTAAATTTATAAAAAGTAGTACGAAAATGAGCAACGAAAATCCTTTACGGAAAGGCAAAGTAAGACTTACAGACAAGATCGGTTAGTGAAGATGCAAAATTTTTTTTTTTTTTTAAATTATTCAATAACTAAATCGCATTAAACATATTGTAATACTTTGCTAGTTTTTATTAACCAGCAAGATAGTTGAAAAGGCCCTTTCGGCAAGATCACTGCAATAAAGCTTTCTTCCCCTTTAGACAGTTTCTATAAAGAAGAATATTTTTTGTTATTATTGCTTGACTTACTTTTACGAAAATTAAATATCGTATGAATTTTTTGAGATTTCTTTACGGAGGCTTTTTAAATCATAATAAATTTTTATTAAATTTAACGCGTTGTGACGACAATTGTCACTCAAACTATGAAAAATATCTCTTGTGCGATGACAATCAAATGACATTATTATTGTGTGATTTTATTTATTATTTTTTTTAATTTATTTTTCACATATTCTGTGATTAAAATTTTGTCTGATTATAATAATTTGAACTGGAAAGTTTTATTTGAAATACATTCGCACTTAAATACATACAAACGTACTTGTTTGTATGATAAAATATTTTATCTGTAAAAATGAAAAAGTACTTTAACAGTTTAACCGCGAAGACGTGAATATGCAGAAGGTTAAGTTGGGAAGAAAAGGCAGTTGCAGATAAATATGAGCAAATTGCATTGTACTTGGGTTCGCCACTGCGGTTCCATGGTCAAATCAAGTACCAGATGGCCGCAATTCTGGACAGACTTTTTGACTCTTACTTTTCTCTTTTTTTTTTATAAAGTTTGACACATGTATTGAAAGAGAATTTCTGTTTTAGTGTCAAACTTCATATATAAAAAAGAAAAAAGTAAGAGAGTGACTCGTTTTACTTTGTGTTGCAATCACCTGGTATGTAATTTCACAATGTAATATTCCTTTGTGTTACCTGAAAAGAGATACTATCTAGAGGTGCAAAAATTTTTACTATGGACAGTGTTCTTAATAACAACAGTTTTCAACAAAACCAATATTAATGTCTTTAAATGGCCCTAACTAACCAAAAAATAAAAATAAAAATTTGAACTCCGTAGTCCAAAACTAGCGGTTTTATTAACAGAAAACATAGGACTTTGTCTACAAAAGCACTCTATGAAAAACGCGTAAAAGACAAAGCTTACTGTTCCTACTTATATAAAACACTTTTAAATGTCAAAAAATTACATTATCACATACTTCACATAGTGATAGGCATAGCTAGTCCTTTAAAATCAAGTTTTCAAAGCCGAGGCAAGCCTTCTGAGCTAGGTTTGATGGAAACCTATTTAAAGTATTTTTATGTCGAATGCCGTGCATATTCCCATATATCTTAGTAACAGTGGCAACTCTTGTCACAAAAATTTTAAGGACCGCAAACAAATTTGTGGGTAGGAGCAATTTTATGAAATTTTACGATACGTCATGTTTTCTTCTTTAAGGTAGTTTTAGTGTAATATCTTAATTAAATTGGGACAGCAAGAAAAATGGTAGTCCCTATACAAACGAACGATTCTATAAAATTTATTATGCGCTTAATTTTGGATTCTGTTACAGATTTCCGCTTTAAACCTTCTAGAAGGCATTGTTTATGTGATGTATTATACATACCTTGAGGAAAAAAATTGTTGAATCCTTATATCTTGGAAACTGCAACAGCTAATTACTTAAAACCTGCTATAATGCATTTACCACATTCAAGCTAAAAGAACACAGGAACACACAAACACAAAAGTTGCTTGCTACATTTGTGTCCGTGTGGCTCCTTCTGAAAGATTTACTAGACTGCCACTACAAAATAAACGTATTAGCAATATGACTTTCAGAGGTGCCACCTAAAGTCTTTTTGTATTTTATAATTATGTCTATTTATTCGGCTTAAGTTCATTATTAAAAATGTGATAGCTAAGAATGGACATTTTTATTAAAAATTAAGTAATTCCGATACTAGCCGAGTGTAATGCATTTTCGAAATCAGCTACGATTTCTCGTCAGCACTCTTTTTATTCGGTACTACTGTAAGTTGAATGTTGATTTGTTCTATTTAAACAAACTTTAATTAGAATTTGAATACTGGAATTCTATTCATATTCTTTATTGTTTAGACCGAACTAAATCACATACAACTCTATGTTCTCTTATTCTCATTCTATTTGCATTTATCACTAGTTACTTCTATTATTTTATTTTTATTTTCATTTTGCTTTTGGCCATCCATTGAATTTTATCTTAAGTATTAAAAATTTAATTAAATTTGCTTTATAATATTAACTAAAAAATTTTTAATTTTGTAATAAATACTTTTTTCACATATATTTTTTATTTATATTTTTTGAATTTATTTATATTAAAATTTTGTTGAATTTACAAGTTCTACTTATTTTAATATCAAATTAAAAAAGTAACTGCATTGCGGTAACAGTTACTTCATCAGTGATTTTGAAGTCACAGGTACAAAATAATCGCTCATCTCTACTGCCTACTAACAAAAAAAGTTATAAAAGTGTTAAACATATTGAAAATTATGGTTTTTAAGACTTTGCAAATTAACATTATTGTTGGCATTTAATATATAAATACAATAAAATATTTTATGGTGGCAATTAAATTTTAAATGAAAAACGCTTAATTTTTTAATTAATGCGTTAATTGAAAAAAATATGGTACTACTATCTTCTGCTTTTCATTCTCAACTTTTTTAAAAGTCGACAGTGATTGCTCGGAAAAATTTGAAATAATCTTTAATTAAGAAATTTGTAGTTTTAATTAAAAATTTAATTGATTTTTCGCTGGAATACAAACGTGTAAATTTAATCGACATTTTATTAGTACTTTATTATTTTTTTTTTTTTTCTATTAAAAATGTAATGTTTACAATCAAAAATTTTATTATTATCCTCTAAAGAAACTAGGCATTCTTTTATCAAAAGCTTTAATATTACTTTTATAAAACTTCAGACTAAAAAACTCAACAAGCATAAGCAAAGGCCAAAAAAAAAGAAAAAAGATAAAATAGAGCAGAACAGAAAAAAGATAACCAGAAAAAAAAAAACAGAACATAAACAAAACAAAAACAAATAAGTGCACTATTTTCGGCTGTGCCGAATATTTTTATTTACTTTTTATTTATAAAATATTAATAATTATTAAATAGGGGTCGGTGCATATTTTTACCCCTTTTAGGGCGACTAGGAAAGCTGTAGAGGGTTTTGTCTTTATTTTATTAAATTTTGTGTGACACTCCCTTAGGGGGTGGAGATAGGGGGAAAGTATGCTAAAGAGAAATGTTTGCAATGAAAAATGAGTTGGGGTCAGTCCTACATTTGACCTATCCATGGGCACCCTGGAAGCTGTAGGGGGGATTTTTTACAATCTCCCAAACTTTGTCTGGGAGCCCTCATAGGTGATTTAACTTTATTTCTCTAAGGCCGACTCTGGGGAAGTTATGGGCGTTTTTAGATAGATTTTTTTTTAAATATTGTATGGTATCCCCCTTAGGTGGTAGAGAGGTAAAACTAATGGTGGTCTTTGTAACATCTTTTTCCTCCAAGGACGACTCCAGGGAAGTTGTGGGAAGTTTTACCCTATTTTTTTTCCAGTTTTGTATGGAAACCCCGTTAGGGGCTGGAGATAGGGGGCAAGTATGTTCCACACAACTCTTTGAAAGAAAAAATAAAGTGGGGTTGGTCTTACATTTGACTTTTATGGGAGCACCCTGGAAGCTGTAGAAGCGATTAAAAAAAAATTAAAAAAAATAAATTTTGTGTGGCATTCCTTGGGTGGTGATAGGGTGTAAGTATGTTCCACAAAAATGTTTGTGGAGAAAAAATTAGTGGGAGTCGGCCTAACATTGGAGTGGCAACTCCGAGGCAGTTGTAGTCGTGGTTGCTGGCTTATATCTCGGTCAGTTATCGGGCGATTTTGTTAGAGTCAAAAGCAATTTTTTCGGATTTATGTATGTATTTCTGATAGGTTGATATCACTTACGGGTCTATGCGACATCGGGGGCTTCAACCAGTTGATTTCAAGTATAACACGGACAGATAGACATACGGACATCGCTAAATCGGCTACTTTATCTATAAAGACCAAAAAGTCGCAGGTGGTTATTTAAGAAATTACAAACGGAAAGACGAACTTTATATACTGTTATCACTTATGTGAAGGGTATAATAAAACACAAAACGAAAAAATAAAACATTTATTGTTTGATATCAAAACGGCAGCTTCTGAATGCAAGGCTGAGACTCCTTCACCGAACGAGGTTTTAGTTTAGCGTTACCGTTCGTTTTTTCTTTTTGTATACTCAACTTGTAATGTGGTGCCTACTAACAAAAACGAAAGTAAAACTCGTTAAACTATTAAATTCCTATGCCAAACTCTCGCTTTTTTTAAAGGATTTCTAAATAAAAATATTATTTTGAAACACAATTAAATATTTAATTAGGACAAACAAATTTTAAATTAAAAACAAAGTTTTTCAAGTAATACGTTAATTGAACAAAAATATTGGAATAACTTTTTCAGTGAAATAACGTTTTCTTGAGTTCACTGTATTGCAAACAAATTAACTGTTTACTTAAAAATCATTGAACTAAGACGTCATAATTGTTTGTTTTTGGTGAATTTAAAATCTTAATCAAATAATTTTTTTGTTAAGATGAAATTGAACAAAACTTTTGTGTTTGAAAGAGAATGATAAAAATTTCATTGTGTTAATTAAAAAAAAATTTGAAAAGTTCCAATACTGAGACAATATTTGATAAATTATATGACGCCACTATCGGCATTATATGTTAAAATAATTTATAATTTAATCTATATTTTTTTAGAAAATTAAGAAAATTTATTTATTTTTAAATTGACGTATGCAGATTTTAATTTTATTTGAGCAGTTATTAACACATTAATAAAAATAGAAAATGTTGAGGTTTTCGACATAATTCTTTTTAACAAATAACAATTTTTATTGTTAACTGGCATAAGAGTTATAGAAATTATTTTGCTTTGAATCTTATAAACATTATTATCGTAAAAATATTATTGTTTAGCAAATTTTATTTTCTTGTGATAACATTTATACATAACAAATTTCCATTCTTATTAACACATTTAAAAAACCTTAACCATTTTAAAGTGTTTTTTTTTATTGTTTTGAAATTGATCACTTTTTACGTGCATTGTCGGTTGAAAACTTTTATAAATAGTTAGTCTTAACTGATAAGGATTGAAGTGGTTGCTTTTGACGTAAGCTAAAGAAATAAAAAGAATAAAGTTTTTTCTGATTTTGTTGGTTTATAAAACCGTTTAAAATCTTTTTAAGTATATAAAGGCAAACATGCAGCGCTAAAAGGGCCTCTTCTTCAAACCACTAGATAGTATGAGTTTAGTTACTAAGTAAGACCTAATTGAGTAACTGTGGCCGCATCTTGTTACTTAGTCTTGAGTTTTTAGTTTTAAGAAGCAAAAAAAAAAAAAAAACAAATAAATGCACAATGGGCATGTCAAAACCGGGTCATTCCAGTCCCTTCTTAATTAATAAGTTGTTACCATGTGAGGCAACCAATCAAATATGTTTTTGAGTAAAATTTTTAGAAAATATTTGACGCAAAAAAACACCCGCTTTACTTTTAATTGATTTTGAAATTTATGATATTGTTTTGAATTTATTATGATTGTTACTCGAATCAGCGTTTCCATCTCCTGAGGCAAGAAAGAAAACTGGTCGCCTAACGAAAAAACACTGAACTCCTCTGTTCGCTAAAACGTCAGCCCATTTCCTTCCAATATGTCCTTAAGTTACAGCACCAGGCTAATATAGTATGGGCACCAAGTCCGCATTTTTTAAGCTGCATGAAAACTATAGATGTCTATAAATATGGTTTAACAGCTCAGAGTGTCAAACTGTGTGTACATTTCTGTTAATAAGATTTGGCAAGTTCTCTTGAATCGTTTATTGCATCCAAATTTTGGAACTTTATTAAAAAAATATGTCGTAAAGTTCATAGAGTTTTTTGCCCATTTTCGGATCAACATAGTCGTTTTAGTGAAACAGCAATTCGTACATCCTCACGTCTTCCCACAAATTTTACCGTTTCATACTCAAAATGAAGCCTAAGTTTGCTACTATGGCCTAAGGTCAAGTAAGTTAGGTTAGGTTGAACTGGCTTGTCCCGAAGCCCTCACATATACCCTTGAGGTCCTTAGTGTTAGCAAACAATAAGAAACGATAACCACTTTTAATATCTCGATGTAATGAAATCCAGGGGCCTCCACACTCTCTTGGCAAATACCAGAAGTCTTATCCTACCAACCACAGACATTATCTCCAAGTTTTAAAATAAAAAAAGACAATAAATACTTTGCTTTGCGCTGGACAGCGACACAGAATTTGCTCCACAGTCTTCTTATCCCTCGGTACACCACAGAATCTGCAATTATCGCTGGCCGCTCGTCCCTCTCTTTTGATATGAATCATCCTCACTAGGAGTCAACAATCGCTCCTTCGCAAAGACAACAGATATTCAGAGGTCTTCGGGTCATTAGCTAGAGACCCTGTACAAAGTGGTATTCACCCAGACCTCCATGAATCTTTACTATCATTGAAGAACTAAAGTGGATCGCAAAGGGTCTATTTGCCTCTTTCCATTAACAAATAGACCCTTTGCTCCGCCAGCTCGTCTGCCATCTCGTTTCCTAAAAAAAACCCCTCCGTCCCCGAACCTAGTAGACGTGCACTTGTCTCGCGGCACACAATCTTCCAAAGGATTCTTTGCATGCCTGAACAAATAAGGAGCAGGTGAGGTTCGCAAAGATTGACCTAATCATCACCTAACTCAATGAATTTGTTCACCAGAGAATTCTCAGTCTGAGAGGACAAGGCAAGATCGGCCGACAATTTAACACTGCAGTAGTCAGGAATTTTTAAAGACTCTGATACCCAGTTTTTCGACAGAAAACTGCAGCTCCAACCCCTTCTATATCTTGAAACCGTCAGTAAAGCAGCTACAGATTCTGTGGTCTGGGCCAACTGGCCGTATTCCTTTATAGTTAACCCCGGCTTCCCAATAAAGCTCAGCATCGGGATCATGTGGTCACTGCTTCATTCTACGCTCCCAATAATTTTGCCATGACCATATGGTACCCGAGTAAATTGTTCTGCCGGCACCAAATAAATCGCAGACCTCTTTGTTAAACGGCCTTACTTCCTTTTATAAATTAAAAACAGGGGATTTTGAACTTTAAGCACCTGTGATAGCGACACATATATCGCTCCTACCGAGCAAACCATGGCCGTGGTTGGTCACTTCTCTGGCCATTGTCCTAAATAGTGCAGCATGCTATAAAATTGGCTAAACGATAGTCTTAAAGACCAGCTTAAACCCCAACGTCATGCTTCAAATTAATTTTTCTGAAATTTTATGGTCCGGCTTAATCGATTTCAATATTTTAATTTTTTTTATATTTTTTGACACCTTGAAACGCTTAAATGCTTAAAGTGCAACTAAACTTTAAAGAGATAAATTATGGCAATTTTGTATTTACTAATTAATTTATATTTAATATTTTTTAATATATTTTTAAACATTTATTAAGTAAACGTGCTAATTAAACTGTTTTGAAAGTATTTTTTCCCCCTTTTTTGAACTATGACGCATTGAGTTGTTGGGCGGATTTTACTTAATTTGTTTAAAGGAGTATTTACATTTCATTTCATATTTTAAAAAATATGAAAACGTTATCGATTCCAAAAATTAAAATAAGAAAAAGCTAAGCCAGGTCTTAGAGAACCAAACCTAAATAAGAGAAGTAAGCGTTTTAGCTTTTAAAAAATATGTATTGAGCAAGCCGCAATAACGAGGCAAAGCATCACTGTTTTTGAATAAACAAATTTTGACCAATAGTTTAGGAGTGAAGTTAGCTGCAACAGAGGAGAAAAAAATGTAAACAAACAAGAAATACGAAATCCATTTTGGTTTATTTAAGGACAAATTTTTAATGTTGTGCAACATTAAGCTTAAGAAGTACAAACATATACTCATTTCTGCTTCCCACTGTACACCTTTAGATTTTTTTAACGGCTTGGATTTATACAAAGTTATAACCTTAAAATTATTTACAAGTGTTTAAAAGAATTTCATAGTTTAAGTTTCATGACAGTGCTTAGGTATCTACAAAATGTATTTGTAATACTTTTAAAATATTAAACGTCTAGGAATGATATACATATGCTTAAGCTCTGCTTAAAAACAATTTATTCTAATTCAAAGTGTCAACAAAATCAAAATGTTAATTTTCAAGACAAATAATAATAAAAACAAGCATTTACAGCATTTTTTTTAAAGACAAATCTCTATTAAATATTGTTACTTGTTTTCTATTGCTCCTCATAATTCTTATTATTCTCTTTTTTTATTTCAACTACAACTCAAGGTTATAAAAATATGAATATGATTAGGAAGTCTTTCGGATATAATGATTTACATACATTCATGCATATAAACATATGTATGAACATAAAAACCTTTATTAATAATAATCTAAAATCTCGTGTTCAGTTTTATGATTTAAGATTTTTATACAAAAAAAAAAAAAAACAAAATCAAAGTAACTATGAGTTTTTTACATTCACTTGAAAAAACAACTTTTAAGCCATGTGCTAATTTTTTGTTAAATATTGTAAACAAATATTAAGTACAAAATCATAAATTGTTGTTTAAACATTTAAATTTAAGTACACTAGCTAAGCCCCGGTGTGCACCGCTACACCAATCATAGAAAAATTACCAAAATATGTAAATAAAAGCATTTATATATTTTTTTAATTTACTGGTTGCCCCACATAAATTGCAACAAATTATAAGTCAGTCCTACTTTTTAATTAACATTTAAAAATTGGAAATTTATAAGGTTTATAGTTTTGGAGATACCCAGAAAGCTTTAGCTATCCAAAATTCTTTTATAAACTTCCATACATTTATAATTCTAGCCCTTTATTAACATATTAACATATTTTGGTAACCTGACGACTGTAATTAAAATTATTTTTCTATATTAATTGATTTTAAATTTACAAAAAGTACTAAAACATAATTTTTCCCCTTAGGGTCTAATAATTAAAAACGGATCTAAAACATACGCATATTTATTAGGCCTGTCGCAGCTAATTTGAATTATGTTCCTTTCTAATTGGTAACAAAAAACGCATAAAAAATCAAAATATATTTTTAACCCTTTTTTCACCCTTTGGACCCAAAATTTAAAAAAAGTACGAAAAACGTAATCATATTTTTGTAAAACCTATCGAACGCAATTTGAAAAATTTTTCTATCTTTATTGGTTTAAAAGTATCAAAAAAGTACCAAAAAGTACCAAAATATAATTTTAACCCATATTTTCGCCCTTTCGGACAAAAATTTAAAAAAAAACTCCATATACCTGTCTGTTCATTTCTTAAGAAAACGCAAAACTTTTTAAATTTTGTTTCTATCGTATATACATCAAAAGATAGTAGGTTACAGATTTTTCCCTTTTTGTCCCCTTTTTATCCCTTTACAGGCCCAATTTTTAAAAATTCATGTGCATTTAAACAAACATGTAAAGCTTAACACGTTTTATAAATTTCATGGATTTAGCTCTACGCGTTTGATCAGTATAGCTTTGGGAAATTTTGTTAGGCAATTCATAACCTCACCTTCCCACACAAATGTGCGTATTGTGCGCGTGGCAGCAATAATTTTCACAAAAAGTGGCCTATTGTTCCTTCCAGACTTGAAGTAACTCCCTGTCAAAATTTCAAAAAAATCGGTCCACTGGTGTGGCCAGCTATAAAATACAAACATACATACATCCATATATACATACATACATACAGCCCTTCTTTATATAATAGATATCTAGTAAATATTTACATTCTTTACAACATGCGCCTGCTTATGTTTTATTTGCACAAAGAAATAAAATATTTCATATCTTTTTACTTTATTTAACAACTTCATTGGCCACCTTATCGAGAATAAGTAATGTATAAAAATACTTAAAAGGGCTTATCAGACAAACTGCTTCAGGTATATTTAAAATCCAGTCTAATCAGGCCCTTAAGCCGTGTAAAAGAAAAATATAGAAATAAAAAATATAGAAATCATACAGGGTGTCCGCCGGCAAGGTATACTACTTTGTTTGTTTATAATTTTTGATTAAATGAAAGAGTATGGATCTTATATTGATAAATGTTTTACTTAATGTCGACAACTATGTATAAAATACAATATCAGATAAATGTCCGCCTCTGTTAGCCTCACAAATGCGAGCCCTTTTGAGCTCATTTTTCATTACACTCTCACACATTTCACGTGGTACCTTATTAATTTCATTACGAATATTTTGTTTGAGTTGCTCCAGCGTTTCTGGCTTGTTTGCATAAACCTTGCTTTTTAGACTTTCCCACAAAATGAAACGACCGTGGAGGCCAATCAGCATCACCATTTCTTAAAATAACTTGTGGAAAGTAGCTTCGCAGTAATTCAATTTTAAAACTGGCTGTATGCGATATGGCACCGTCTTTTTGACACCACATGTTAACCCAAAGCATGCAGATCGCTTTCCATTGGCAATCACCGTTACGCCGTTTTCAGCTGAAAAAAAGTAAGGTCCAAGTGGATTGTTTTGAACACTTTCTTGAACAGCAGTAATGTTTTCAGCCGATCTTGCCATACGTTGTGGTCCATGCTTGGGTCTATCAGCTACAGTACCTCTTTCTTCGAAATCTTGGAAATTATTCACTACACGATAAATAGTGCGTCTTTTTGGCACGTTGTTTCTTCCAAAAATTTCACGTAACATTCTAATCGTCACAGTAATCGAAGGTTTACCAAATATTTTTCCATAGCACCTTCTATATAATCCAGTCTAATCCAAAAAGAGTTTTTTAACGTACAAGTATAATATATTTTGATTTTTATACCCTTCACATAAGTGATGAGGTAATATAAAAGTTTGCCATTCGGGTGCAATGTAAGATCGACTCCCATTAGTTTTTCACATTTTTGTGAAATATACCTATACCCTATCTTTGCCCACTAACAGGGTTGCGGTTTTTTGTAAATCGCTTCCACAGCTTCTGGGGTGCTCCTACAAGGTTAAAATTTAAGGTCGACCCCAATTAATTTCTCGTCCTAAACATATTCGTGGAATATACTTCCCCCTATCTCCATCCCCTAAGGGGGTAGCCATACCAAATTTTAAAAAATAGGGTAAAACCCCTACAATTTCCCCGAAGTCGCCCTTAGAGGAATAAAATTTATTACAGACCCCCATTAGGTTTCCCTCCCAAACATATTTCTAGAACATACTTACCTCCTATCTTCATCACCTAAGGGGGTTGCCATACAAAGTTCACAAAAAATATCTAAAAACGCCCATAACTTCCCCAAAATCGGCCTTAGGGAAATAAAGTGCACGACCGACCCCCATTAGTTTCCTCCCTAAATAAATTCCCAGAACATATATACATACCTATCTCCATCGTCTGAGGGGGCTCCCATACAAAGTTTGGGAAATTGAAATAAATGCCCCCTGCAGCTTTCAGGGTGGCTGCCCGTGGATAGGTCAAATGTAGGACTTACCCCAACTTATATTTCCTTGCAAACCTTTTCCTAAAACATACGTGCCCTCCATCTCTACCCCCTAAGGGGGCTGCCAAACAAAATTTGGAAAAATTACGGTAAACCCCCCTACATGTTGTGAAGGGTATATAAGATTTGGCACAGCCGAATATAGCGCTGTTACTTGTTTTAATTAAGCTTAATTTTGTGAATACATTTGTATAACTATAATTTCAAATGTAGTTAACTCATTTTGCTTTGAACATGACCATGTAATTAATCACATCTAACAAGTTTCTAGCCTCCAGCTTTTATTTCGATTTTCGCTTACTTCCTTTAATTCTTATTTTAGAATAATTGTATTTTTAGTTAAATTACTTAGAGTAAAACTGTGATCATTAATAGTAATTCCCACTTAAGATATGTTTTCCTGTTTCTGCTTATGTAAATGTAAAGATGAGTGAGTTATTGCCGATTTTTGATTTTAACTTAATATTATTTGTATTGAAAATGGGGCCCCTTTTTATCACTTACGACTAGTGAGACTAAATTTGTTGAGTAAAAATAATACTAAAAAGTATTCTAATGCAATAACACAATTCTGGTGTCAACTAATGAACAAACTAAAGTCTTTTCGCAGATAAGATTTTGTTCAAATACAGGACTATTTTGTAATTAAAAATGTGAGTCCTTAAACCACCATTAATTAGCAAAATATTCGTCAAAATTACCAAGGCGTTGCGTCGTTTGTCTCACTCATATACCATTGAATGCTAATAGTGAATGTCTACATCAAACAAACTTTGCTTCATACTCAAAGCACTTGTAGTAAATTTTTTTTTATTAAAATAATTCATTTAACTAAAGTCCACTTCGCTTCACGAATTTGGGTACCAGGCAGTAATGGTTTAAACTTGCAGAAAGTTATTGGTAAGCTTAACTTTGTTTATCGAAAATTTCATAAAAATTTTTCATTTGTATGGGAGCTACCCTTTGTTTACCCCCCACCCAAAAAATTTTTTCTTCACAGTGTAGGTCTTAGTGTAAAATTACTTTTTGTAGAACATTTAAAGTCGATAGCTGTTATAGTTTCCGAGTTATAGCGCATAAAATATTTCACCAAATTTGTGCAATTGTAGGAAAAATACCCCTTCCCCTGGTCCTATCTGAAAAAATATTTTCCATTATTTAGGTCCCTTATTTAGGAGTATCGGTGCCAAGTTTTGTGGCGGGAGTGACTATACTTACTGAGATATATAGGGATATATGCACGGATTTTGTCCTAAAAAAATGGGTTATTTTGGGTTTTCGCTTATATCTCGGTCAATAGTGAACCGATTTTGCTGATTTTAAATAGCGATTGTCTCCGGGATATTTCTGATAGTTTGACACCAATAACTGGTCCGTATCTTTTTATTTGACTCCGGAAACTTGATTTCAACAGACGGACAGACGGACAGACGGGCATGGCTATTTCAACTTCCCTATCTATAAGGATCCAGAATATATATACTTTATGGGGTCGCAAATGAATAATAAAGAAATTACAAACGGAATGACAAACTGATATATACCCTTATCACTATGTGAAGGGTATAATTATCATTATAAATTTAACAGAAATAATAACACTTTTTTCTGTAAATTTTAAGAATTTCTAGCTTTTTTTTTCGTTTAAAACCTATAAGACTACAACATCAAACATGTCGGTGTGTGTATAGGTGTGCTGGTTGTTCGAGCCCGGAAAATCTTAATTATTGTAAGATCAAAATTAAAGCAATAAAAACAAAAAAAAATTAACTTATAAAGAATTATGTGTTTAAAAAGAAATTACAAAAGCATACATACTCACGTATTTACTGCTAACAGTTAGAAACAGACGATCCGTTTGTCGTCTGACATTTAATATCGTCTTTAGAAATTAGCGTAACTAGCTGATTTACTAACTAACTACCAGTAATACTAATCTTTCATTTTTTCAATGCTAATTCTATAGATTTAAATTAACTTGGATGACACTTTTTTCTTTCTCTAGGTTTTGCTTCTTAATCATAATAATAATTTCATAAGATCTACTACTTAAGTAGGTGGAGAAAGATAGAAAGAGAGAGACAACGAATGACATTACACTTCTAATAGAATAGGATGGAGAAATAAAAGCAATTCAATCCAATATAAATCTTTTTTTTGTAGACATTTGAAAATTTCACACTTAAAAAAATTAGCGCAATAAATTCTAATCAAAAATATTTTCATACGTTCGTTTGTATGTTGTTAGACTTTTAAACCTTGTGATGTGCAAAGTGCATTTTTTTTGTCTAAATTCACACTTGTGATGATTCTCACAATTGTATGTAAACTGAACAATAACTATGCAAAAAGCAGAAAAAAAAATAATAAAAATCTTATTATATTTATTAACTAAAAAATCCCGTCATTTAAAGCAATGATGATTATAATATCCTCTAAGAGTATAAAGGTAAAATATCTCCATTAAATCTTATAGAATATTTAGTTTTGTGGCCTTTTCCATGCATTCGTATGGTTTAAGCTTAATATGAATCGCACCATCTTGCATTAGTGCCACACGAAAGTGGCTTAAAATAATATTTCTAAATATTAAAAGGTAAGACAAAGCTGTAATAATTTTAAATAACGTAGAACAATAAAATATTAGTTGCATTTATTAAAATTTATTTGATCCCAATTTTATTTATTTTACTTATAGTGTTTATTGTAGGTTAAGTTTGTCCATATGCATTTCATTGGTTCTTACATTAAATCATCAGCAGACATTAACCAAACTATTAAAAAAACCTCATAAATATTTTTTGCTCTTATATAATAATCTTAATAAACTTATTGAGAATTATTATAAGCAAACCAAAACATTCAAGAGCTTTTATAAAAAACTCAACAAACCGTTATATAACCGTTTTGATTTCTTTTCCCCATATGCATATGGATAGCCATTGGTTACCACTAACTGTATTAAATTGCTATTTTGTATTACAAACATTATTCAGGATTTCATAAGTAAAATAAGTAATATTGGTACTATGGATCAGGAAGTTATTCGGAGTCGATCGGTATGCTTGAAGTGTGTCTCAGACCATTATTTTTGGGCGGTACAAATTCATAATAACCCTACCACGCATGTAGAGTGGGTACAATAATTGTGCTAATATTTTCATCTTACATAACAATTGGTCTCTCTTAATAGAGAGCCGAAATACGGAAAAGTTGTCCTGAAATAATTCCGTTACACTGCGCCAAATAAACGATGTTCGTCTGTATATTCCATTGTTTCACAATTTTCATAAGATTTCGTAGAAATATAATTTTAAGAGTAAACTCGTATAAAATCGTATTTGAATAAATATGTTTTGTGTTACTTTAATCTGTTGTAACATTTGCCTTCAAAAATGGGTGATCCATTTAAATCTGCTCACCAAAATTTTTTGTCAATGGAGCCGCTTTGCTGGAACCAAATGCCGCTTTTCGCATTAAAGCTCAGTAATTCGAAACCAATGTTTAAATTTAGTTTTTTCATGAGAATTAGTAATGCCAGACAGCCATGATCTGTAGAAATTAATAAATTGGTAAGGTTCGGCTGGCAAACCCTTTAATAAGTACAAAAATCTGGCTACTACTTTACACTATCTGATCTTCTCAATATTTATACCACCTATATCCGGCCAAAAATGGAATACAACTCTCATGTATGGGCTGGTGCCTCAAAGTCTATTTTGGGGCTACTTGACCGCGTACAGGAACGAGCGAGGATACTCATTGGCGACGTTATGGTATCTAACCGTCTGGATTCACTCGGACACCGCCGTTATGTGGGGTGTGTTTCTCTGTTCTATCGATACTATGTGCTCTGAGGAAACCAGGAAACTTGTTCCCGAAACTCGGAACTTTTTGCGTGATACACGTTTTTCTAGAAGAGCACACCCATACGTAGTCGACTAGCCAGTGAATCGCACCACTCATTACAGAGAGAATTCCTTCTTCGGTCGCACAGTTTGTATGTGGAATAAACTTCCCAGTGATGTCTTTCCTGCCACAGTAAATATCGAGAAATTTAAACAAATGTCCACAAACACTACTCCCTTAATCCTCCTTCCCATAACCTATTTTCCTGATACCAACACAATGCAATTTATGTGTAGGGGCCATCCCCTAAGTGCTGGTTATTATTAAAAAAAAAAAGTATGGGCAGCAATGGACCGATCTTTATAAAATTAGGATTAATCATTTCTATTTAGTTTATTTAATTTACTTGTCCATGGGTAACAAGTAAGAAAGTTGTACTTAGTTGATCCAACCCAATTGTATTATACTCAAGGCAACAATATGTCAGCAGCCTGATTTAGAATAGATTTTCATGCATCTACAGTTTCCAGCATCAAGTTTTGCGAAATCTTCCTTAGATTGGTCCTTTTGCCGGAGTTTGGGTCTTCACTTTCTATGTCTCTCTTCGGTATCGGATTCGAATGCTTTACTCGCCGGGACATTTTCATCCATACATACGACATGTCCCAGCTGGTGTACCGTGCTTTGATACGCTTAACTATGTCTATGTCTTCCTACATAAAGCTCGTGATTCATTCGACGGCAATAGTCTCCGTGGAGGCAGGTAGGCCTATATATTTTGCGAAGAATCTTTCTCTCAAATATCTGACTGACTTCTATGAAACTTTGTCCGCACATTAACCGCTTTCAGAGTAAAAATTCTCAGAGTGAAACAGTGGGCGGTGCCACGCCCTTAACATTGAACTTCTTATACTAGTACTACTACTGCACCGATTTTTTGAAAATTTGTACGCTTAAACAAGGCCTCTAATGCAAAATTAAAAAAAACTAAACTCTACTAAGAAGAAAAACAAGTAGGAAAGCGTTGAACTTCTTTTTTGAAAATAATTTGATATACCATAAATTAAGAAATTTTAAGCAAAAATATATGATTTTAAACGGAGCTAAGTTTTTTAATAATTCATTTTATAGGCAGTAGACCGAGCTTTGCAAAGCGGGCCGGGTAAATCTGTCAGCTACCAGCTGCCCCGACAAATCCTTTTTTAAATAAACACACATGACTTAAACGACTTTCCTATCTTTTAATGTCAAAAGTTTGCGAAGTCAGTTTTACTATTGACTAAATGTTCCTAAAATATAAAAATTTAGACGCCCCGTTCTGTTGACCATTTCGTTAAAATGTCACAAAAATTTTCGACGAAATAAGTGGCTTGAAGACACTAGACCACAGGTTTACCTAAGGTGTACTTACATTAATATGTGGCATGTATGTGGCTTTGAATCTTTATGGGTTCGACATATAATTTCCAATTGAATTTTTCCTTTTTTTGGGTGTTTCTAAAAATTGCTGTGAATGTGTGCATGACTCACCCTGCAGAAAATGTCAATAGTAAAACTGTCCTAATTCACTATGTATATTCTTCTAGCTTTGTTTTTGATTTGCTTTGTCGTTTTATTTGTTTTATTTCAGCTAAATGGTTAATTGATAGTCAAATGTGTGTTAGACCGGTCTAGGGGTTGTAGATATTAACGTTAATATTGGACAAATGATTGATTCCAGTTGTTGTATTTTCTATCGATTTAATTTGTATAGTTTTTTTGGTTTTTATTCTTAAAAAATCAGCAACAAAGTATAAGAAATAACTTGATAATATGTTGTTGTCAATCGTCATCAAAACAAGAAAATAAATAAAATATTATTGCACTAAATAATTGCTTCCAAAAGTAAGTGCTCGTCAAATCACGGAAAAGCATTACAACCTTGTGGAAGCTACCTATTTACCCAGCTATCCAACCTCTTTAATAATTCCTATGATGTTCCCGCAATCCGCAATAAGAGACCTTATTAAGTCCATCTAAGAAGCGCCCTCCCCAGCTATCTCTTTCGCTGGAGCTGCCACCCTGTGCATATTCTGCAGAAGTATGAAGAATTCCTATCCAATTTACTAGGCACAAATCTCACATCGCAGTGCTCTATGAGAGTCCTAATCACACACCTTAGAACCCCCCTGCTCTCCTTAATCACCAGGACAGTTCTTTTCAGCCCGGGGCAAAAAAGCCTGACGACCTTGATATCGGCCCTGTCCCTCCGGCCTTGGCCCATTTTGAACATAACCTAGGTCCCTATATTTATATTGTTTGTTGTAGGTTAAGTTTGTCTATATACACTTCATTTGTTCTTACACCAAATCATCAGTAGACTTCAACCAAATTCTTAAAAAACCTCATAAATATTTTTTGCTCTTATATAATAACCCCAATAAACTTATTGAGAATTACTATAAACAAAGCAAAACGTTCAACAGTTTCTTTTAAGACCCCAACAAACCATTATTCGCCAAGAGCTGTTTTGATTTTCTTTTTTCCTGAAAAACCTTTGGAAATTGTTATAACCCAGGTCCCTACAAAAAATATTAGAAACATTACCGGCTTACATACCAGGCCGATCCCCTTCTTCTTAATATACCAGCAATTTCCTAATCCCGCAACGTCACAAGGACCTGTCACTAAAAAAAAGCCCAACCCTGTGCTATCACCCTGAGAGCGCGTCTATAGTCATCCACAAATCTAGGCATGGCTTAATGTCCCTCTATAGCCTTAAGCGTGGCCTGACTGTAGATGTAGATTGTGACGTACCCTCTCCCTTTCGCATCCTTCCTAATCGATTACGCGGCCCACATAACCGCCAGAATCTCAGCCTGGAAAACACTGTAATAGTCCGGCAATCTGTATGATACCCTTATTCCTATATCTGATATGCAAACACCAGTTCCCTTGCTTCACGGCCTTATGGCCAAGATTGAAGTGTAGTAGCTCTCAAGCGAAATGTTATAAATTAAATTAAAGACTATTTTCTATCACATTTATCATTTACATAATTTCAAAGTAACGAGAGTTGTATTTTTAAGAACAATTTATTTTACACTGAAATAAAGAAAAACATCACGTATTTTTATTAAATGTGTGTTTTATTTTAATTTTTAATAAATCCTCTTACATTTTAAGTAGTTATTGTTACAAAAACATTTTAAATGTTGTTCTTAATTTTTGGGCAGTAAAAAGTTTTTACTTTTTTTTGTTTAAATTGTTGGCAGTAAACCTTTAAAAAAATCTTTAAATATAACTTTTTGTTGCCAATTCAAATGCAAACAATATACACAAACAACCATTTATAACAGTTACATAATCTTAAAGTTGAAAGTAGTAAGTAAAACTGGTTGTTGCTGTTGTAAGGATTTGGTTATTTCTAACCTACATTTATAAAGTTGGGTGTTTCCCCAAGTGTATCCTTGTATGTCTTAAGTTTTTCCCTTGAGATAAAATTTAATTAAAATTAATAAAAAAAATACATAAACAATGCCAAACTGCACGCTTTTTTACATACTCTTTTGTGTTAAACAATTTTTTTCTTTTTGTTTTTGTAATTTACAAAAGTCATTAGAGCAGTAAGTTACTTAATGTAGTAGAAAACAATTTACTATTTCGGACTTTCAGACTTTATCTTTTTCCCATTTCTTCTTTGCATAGACTTACAAGCTGCAACGAATCTATCTTATACGAAATAATATTTAATTCGATTAAAAATTGTAACTAAGTTTAGTTCTTTATACGATTTTAATGCTAAAGATGCGACTAGAAACTAATTGGGCTCTTTTGATGCAACGATTCCTAGAGCTTTTTCAAGCACTCAATTATTATCAGCTACAGAGTCTACCTTGCTTAAACGACGAATATTCACAATGGGTTTGCTACATTAAGCAGTTTTTTTCGCAGGAATTTGATTTTTTATCAGTTTGAGTGATTTAAAAAAAACGGAGCTCCTTCACCGAAAGGAAGTACTAATTGATTTGTGAGCTAGAAACCCATGTTTTATTTAATTTTGTTTTGAGCGTAATAAAAAGGAATAGCATTGGGGACTGACTGACTGACTCATTTATCATCGTACAGTCATAACGCATAAAGCTGGGGGCTTGAAATTTGGACTGTGAGTACCTTCTTCGATGTTTAGATCCGCTAAGACAGCACTTTGGAAAATTGCAAACATGAATTTTGGCCCAAGGGTTTAAAAAATGGTAAAAGTTATATATTGGTACTTTTTGTAACTTCTAGGCCTATAAAGATATACATTTTAGACCCTTAAGGGTAGAAAAAAGGGTCAAAATTATATTCTTGTACTCCGTACTACCGGACTTAGAACGGCGTTACTAGGAATGGAGATGATTTGTTATTACTCTCAATGTCGTCTGGCTCGCATTATATGGATGCCTGGTCATCTGGGGTAGGACGAAAATAAATGGGCAAATGGTCTGGCGGTTACGGCTAGGGGGCAACGGGAGGTTTATGTAGTAAACCTAAATCCCTTTGTTGCGGCGAAGATGATGAGTTTTCTGACGGGCCACTCAAACTAAAAAGCACACCTCCATCAGTTGGATGTTGCGGAGGACAGCGAGTTCAGGGGGAGGACATTGAAACGATGGCAAATTTCCTGTGTCACTGTCCAGCTTTTCTACAGGACATTGCCCGATGTTTTATCAGATGTGGCTCACTTAGTACTTAAGGAATGGGAGGCGTTCACCGAATTTATGTGGAGAATTTTTTTTCCTCGCTAGAAGCGCACAACAAGCCGATCACTGGCTTAGGTGTATGTCCCGCGGGGCTCGACGCCTTTGAGGTCTCCTTTTTCAATCTAACCTAATCTAGGTACTTTTTGCAACATTAAAACTAATAGAGATAGAAGCAATGCTCAAATTGCATTTTACAAGTCTTAAACATCGGTTGTAGTCAAAAGTCTGCAAAGTGGATAAAAAGTACTTTTTTACATATGTGGTACCTATTTTTAATTGAATGGCTTGAAATGTGAAATTATAGACCATTGACCCAGATTGAGGTCCAAAGTTGGCAAAGTAAACAAAAAGTACTTTTTTCACCTTTTTGGTACTTTTTGCATTTTTTAATATTACGCCTAAAAATATTAACTTTACGCAATCCACAAATAAGAAATTAACAACCTTTAACCCATATTAGGGCCAAAAGTCAGTTAAGTAATAAAAATATTTGTTTTCACATGTTTGATACTGCCTGCACATTTTAAGATTATTATGAGTCTGGAAATATTAAATTAAAGATTATTAACCCGGAATTAAGGTCAAAAGTGAACTAGTTGGTCAAACAGTACTTTTTTAATTTTTTGGTACTTTTTTGAATTTTTTTTAAGTTATGGTTCTAGAAATATGAAATATGAATTTATAGCTATTGACCCAGACTTAACTCCGAAGTCACACATACATGTAAAAAAACTATAGACTCTGAATTAAGATTTAATGCTAATGGTACTCTTACGCATTTGGTACTCTGTTTAATTTTATATTTAAAACTTTGCTTGCGAAGGAGCGGGTAAATTGCTAATTAAAATATATTTTTCCAGGTGCGGATATTGCAAAAAGTCTACATTATATATCCATGATTATTTTAAAATGAATAAGTTTTCTTACATGTAGTTGTATCAAACCGCTCTACAATCTTTGTCAAAAGCCATAAAAAATCGTTACCCATAAACCTATTAAACTGTTTATTTGAATTCTAATGTGCAGTTAATTTTTTTATGCTTCTGCCTGATTTCTTTTAATATGAGTCTTGTATCTTAAACAAAAGACATTAAAAACACCCAACTCTAAGATCTCAGTGTTAACTTGTGACACATTTTCTTTCTCGTAACGCTCTACGCCTAATAAACATTCCACTTGCCCCACAACTTCACGGGCAAAATATTGATTTTCCATATGAAATTTGTTTATTGTAATTTATTCTTCTAAATCATAAAGTTTTCGTTTTTCTTCCTTGATGGCAACATTTTCTTCTTGATGTTCATGATTACTGGTCTTGATTAGAAGGTTCTGTTAAGTAAACATATCGTTTCAGCTTTTTAGCATGATTTGTATGTCATGTGGCTTTTTTTTGTTTTCCTATTGAATTGACTAATGAGGCTTTTGATAGTGGCAGCAACAAGAACATGTCATCAACATCATGTTATTAAAGACATGCGTCTTCATGCGCCTTCAAATTCTTTGAACTTAAGCGATAAAAACAGTTGAACCTTTTTTGCCACAAATAATATATGGAAGGCGGTTTGTTTTTGTTAGTGTAAATAGAGGGTGTGATTGTTTGAAAACTTACTAATTAGCGCCAACCACTGAATGAAAATTGAAAAAATGTCTCCATCTTCCTAATGACTTACCGACATTTATGGGTTATTTTAAATGTCTTGCGTGAGCTAACGAAATAAGTAAAGTTTAATGTTTAGAAAATTGTTAAGGTGACTTTTCCTTATGTTTGTTTTTTAAATTGGTGGGGAGCGGGTAGCGGGTTATAGCCTTTATTACAATAACTTGTATATGTCACGTGGTTATTTTAAACGATTATTGTAATTTTTGGTCTTGTATTAGGTTTGACATATGAAATGTTTGAATATATTTAATGTTATCAAAAAATTGAAGTGATTTTTTTCTAGTTTTGTTATATTTAAAACATAAAATATGTAAAATGCCTATAGCATTTCCATGTCATCGTACGTGACATTTGTACGTCAACAGAGTAGGGCAGATTTTGCAAAAATAGGGGCGTTGGAAAACAATTTTGTCAATATGTTACATACAAACATATTCAAAGGGTACTACAATTAAAAAAAATAATACATTGGACACCTTGTCGGCCGAAATACCGGGCGAAGTTAGTGCATATCGTACGTGACATTAAACGGAAATGATGCTGAAGTTAATTTAAAAATAAAAATATGCGAAAAACTGTAAACTTTCTTTTTCTTTTACTTCTAATAATTTTTCCTTTATAAACCATAATTTTGAAGCAAAAAAGGTTTTGGATGATATAATGATAAAAAAATTACTATCGTTTGTGACATACCGTACGTGACAGATATTTCTGTGTTTTGTTTTTTCTGCTTTGGTTTTGCCTTTGCTTGTGATTGTTGAGGTGTGTTAAGTTTAGATCAATTGTGTTAAGTTTTTACGTGGTGGTTGGTAAATAAAAATAATATTAACACTTTTAAGAGCAGATTGGGTGAATAGAGCGTAGGTCATGCAACCATAAGGCCCCAGGTTCGAATCGGTCTTAAGGCTGGTAATGTAAACTAAAATTAGTTTTATTTGTAAAATTGTAAACTAAATAAAATACAAGGTGGTCCAAAAGAAGTCATCCGATGTTGCTTGGCTCTCATTTTTTTAAATGAAAAACTTCGAATCTGTTTTTTGATTTGAACTTTTAGAATTTTATTGGTCAAGTCGAGAAGATGATATCCACCAAATAGGCACCGTCACAATTGATTGCTATACGCGTTCGTTTTATGGCATTTTTCATCACTTCAGCGAGAAATTTGGGCGACAGATTCTCGCACTCGTGTCGAATGTTATCCTTAAAGGCTTCCAGGATCTCAAGCTTGTTAACGTAAACACGGAACTTCCAAAACCCCCAAAAATCTCGAACAGTTAATTTGCGTGATCTTGCGGGCCAATGTAAATCGCCAAAACGAGAGACCAGGCGACTCGGGAACGCCGCAGTGTGCGCCGTTTCTCCGTCCTGTTGAAATCACACGTCCTTCAGTCTTTATTAGTTCAGTTGCGGCACAAAAAACTCACTCTAATATGGCATTATAGCGCGCTCCGTCCACTGTTGCCGTTTGACCAGCTGCGTCCTCAGAGAAAAATGGCCTAATGACTCCTCAAACGTAAACAGCGCCCCATGCAGTCACTTTAAACGAGTGTAATGGCTCCTCGTGCACCACTCGTGAATTTTCGGTGTCCCAGAAGCCATAGTTTTGCTTGTTCACGTACCCGCTGCGGTGGAAATGAGCCGTTTGGCTCATTAATTATAAGACATGTTATTTAAAAGTCATACTTTTTTCTGGCAACGCTGTACATATCAAACGACAACAGGTGGAGGCCGGTAAGTTTTCGAATAGACGCAAAGCTGTAGCAAGATAAATGATTCAAAAACTGATATGTTTACATGTTTAGTTAAGCAATTAATAAATATTGCGTTTAACCAAATGAGAATTATAACAAATTTTATCAAATAACTTAACACAGAATCTTCGACATCAAAATTTTAGTTAAACGAATTAAATGTTTTAGAATTTTCTTAGCTAGTCTAAACCAAAATTCTTAAATTATTTAAAGTCTCTAATAAATGACAATGCATTAATTTCTGAAAGACCCATTAACTTTATATGGCGACTAAAAACTTACTTTGAAATTGTTCTCTTATTATCTAACACCCACCCCTATAAAATAGTTATGACTTTAATATGGTATCCATGACCTGCTAGAATAAAACTTTATGTACAAGCGAAGGGTGATTTTCCTTTTTTTTTTATTGTATTTCGTAATTGCTTTATGTAAATGTAACTGCTTTTTCGTGTGTGTGCTTGGAATTCTTTGGCTTTGTATTTTCTTTTGCCTCTATTTTTTTAAGTTTGTGGTATATAAGTATATTTGTAAAGGGTGTTTTTTTTAGCTGCATGCGAACTTTAAATAATAAAACAAGGCACAAATATTGTTGACTTGAAATCTTATCTGGTACATAGTTTAATGGCATTAAGTTATCAAAAAAGATGTTTCGTAAATATCCGCTGCGGCTTCAAATCTAAGAAATCTGGCCGTATCGGTTCAATGGGGGCCTTAATGTTGGCTTTCAATTCTGCAAGAGTTGTTGGCTTTGACGGCATAAATCAATGACTTGCAATGCCTGCATATGTACATGTTAATAGCACAAACGATGGTACCAGTGAACAGTAGCACTTCCGAAAATAAAGTTTTAACCAAATAGCCTGAAGTAGGATAGAACGTCAACTATTACTTTCGTTTGCATGATGGCGCTTAACGATGATGAAAAGTGCCTTTAGATCTTGTGGCACCTGGACATTCCTACGAAGGTTTGGTAGCCCCCTTTTTTACGTTGCCCAATGGTGGGTTCATCCTTGTACGTCTTTAGCGCTGAAGAGTCATTGTCTATTCGCCAGGCATGTCGGAGCGAGCGCATCAACGTTGGCATATAGCTCGTACAGCCCATTGTATAAGGCCGTATATTTTACGGAGCATTTCCCTCTCCAACATGGTCAACAATGACTACCACAAACATATAATGGTAAGTTAAATCATAACTATGATTGCATTTTTCGCCAGAAACTTACTACAACTACAGTAGGGTTGTGGCAGCCATAATAATAATCTTCGTAACCATATAATGACGGAATTGCTTGTAAACATATTCCCGTGACCATATTCAACCATGTTTTTTCTCTGCGTGTAGAGGCTCAAAGTCGTACAAAGCTGCAAGCAAACTATGCTTTTGCCTTTAGTAAATATCACCACCTTTCCTTTTAGTACATTTCTGTGGTGTTTATTGTATATCTGAACAGCAGTAATTTCAGCTTCACATCTGTCTAGGAGATTTGGCAGTTGGATGGCTGCAAGCTGTCAGTAAAGGTTTCGAACATTCCAGGTGCATTTCATTAAAAGGGTATCTTTTTTCTTTTTTTTCCGTTGTTACTGATTTTTCTGTCGCGGCCCAGAAAATTAACCCCCCAACTTTAGAAAAACCTTGAGGAGCAGACAGCTCCATACCTTAGCCGTCGACCACCTTATACTGATCACTGTCTTTAACCCTTTCGTCATTTACTTCGGCCCGGCGCATGTGCACAGATTAGGCTTAAGTTAAAAATTTAGCCTTTATGCGTATTGCGACAAGTCGGTTAACTACAGGTGCTAAACCGCAGACAGAAGGATGCAGCCGTTGGTTGACTACAAAAGTGCAGCCAAACTCGCGCTTTTCTACATGAAAGCTTTAGCAGATATCTCAGTTTGCCCTTTTGGAGCATCCTTGTCCTTCATATTTACTGGATGGCAGTGATGTCAGCCTTACAGCTGTCGAGGACAATTGACAGTTGGGTGGTTGCACCTTGTCAGTAAAGGCTTCGAAAATTCCAGATGCATATCCCTAACGTCGTACTGTATTCGTTTGCGGCGTTCGCTATCAAAGCGAAATTAATTTTTTGTTCTTCCTTTTCTTTTCATTGTTGTTGATTTTTCGGTGTCGTCCTCCAAAACCAACCCACAACCTCGGAAAGGGAAACCTCGAAGAACACGTCGCATTTCACCTTAGTGATCGGCCAGCTTGTGGGGATCGTCGTTTTACTTCCGTTTCCGTTTTGACATTTTCAAGCCATATCTAACGATATTTATAGTTCCCATTCAGCTAGGTTAGGTTAGGTTAGGTAGAACAGGCAGCCGTTGAAGTAAAGGATATAGCTCACTTGGGTCCGTTTATTCGATTCCTTTGTGTTACCTAGAGAGGCGGATAGAATAGGTTGAGATGGAAGGAAAGAAGAAATTTAGAGAAGGATAAGAAAGGAAGAAAGAACAGAAAAATGAAGCAGACTTACCAGGGTCTCTGGTGGGAATCGAACCCACAACCCCCAGACTGGTAGACCCGTGCACTTACCACTGATCTACCGGGGCACCCCATGCAGCTAAGGAAACACCAGATTTATATAAGTGATAAATACTCACACATATATGTATATACACACATACATATGTATGTAAGTACAAACATTTATATATTCTTACATATTTTTATTATCGTAAGTGTTTTGTTATGTCAAACATGTTGTACTACTACTCATTGCCAATTTCTTCGAAGTTTACGCGTTTTTTTTACAACATTTAACCTAAAAACTACACTTACATACTTACAAACGTAAATAAGTTAAAGTATGTGTGTGTGTGTGTCTGTTGGCATTAATATTTATCAATTTTATTTTTATATAAATTGAACTACTTAAGTAAATATAAAATAAATAAATACTTCAGAGATATGATTTGATTTAAATCAATTTTTGTTTTAATAAAACTTTGGTATTTTTTTTCCTCAGAATGATTGACATCATCACTGACGCAGTATGACGTCATAGTGAGTTGGTTTAACGAAGAAAAAGTTTTTAAATTTAATCCTTAGGTACATACATACAAACGGTATATACATAGATATGTACATATTTCCTATTGTTTGAGCTTTTCTCTTTAAACTTAAAGAGTGTAATTAAACGCAACATTTTAAATTGAAAATAAAAAGAAAAATTAAACAATTTTTTTAACGGGAATTTGATTCCACTTATGCTGTTTTGCATTGTGCTTTTTTCTTCTGACATGTCCAACATGGTTTTGCGAGTTCTTGTTTTCTTCTTCCTCTTATCTTGTGTAAGTTTTAATGGTGGTGACATACTTTTGAAATTCCTTTACATAAGCAATATTTATTTTAATATTGTCTTTTTTAACACGTTCTTTGTTGTTAATTTTTTTCTGCCCTAACCACATTATTGGCATTTGCACTGAGTTCACCCATTTCATCCCTTAATCCGTTGCGGAAAATAAAAGCTCTCTTTCGAATATTTTTTTTTAGCTTTTCTTCCATATGCTTAAAAAAAGGCGCCTGCGTTGAAATTTTTTTCTTTATAAAATATCAAAGTGTATGAAAATGTTTGTTTCTATGTATGCATGCACGTACATGCTTACGTTCTAATAAGACTTGGCCCAATAATTTTTTCTTTCTACCCTCCCATTTTGTGTAGTTATTATCTAATCAACACAAATTGTCCACAATTTGTTTCTGTGTTCTTTTATTTCTTCTGCTTCTTCTGCTGTGACTCTAATTTGAATATGATTTTATCTTAAAGGTTTGTTCAAATAGGACTTTCCTTTAGGGTATTTCCTTTTGGCTTTTTGTGGTTATATTTGCCCTTTTTTCCTGCGGTTAAACCAAAGATGCAAACAAATTATTCATTCATAATGCTTGGTACATATGTGGCAAGGTCGAAGGGTTTATTTTTTTTTGCATACTTTTCGTTTAAATTTTTATATCTTCGCCCCGGGCAAAGTGATTTTTTTTCATAATTTCACAGTCCATCTTTTGGATTGCTTTGCTGAATATATTGAATAAATTTACATTTTGTACACGTTTGTTGAAAATGAAATAAACATAAGCCGCATGTGTATATACCTCGTTATCATTATTCATTATCTTTTTAAGCATGTTTGTATGGCAGAGATATTCTTTGCCGTATTACCTAACAAGTGGCATACAAAAACACTCCTTTAAGCTTATCAAGTTGAAATATTGATTTTATCGTTTTAAAGAAAATTTTAAAAAGGCAAAATTAAACAATTTAATGTTGAATACTATTTTTAAAAACTTTGTATTAACTAATGAAACGCAAAAATATTTTAAAGATCTTTGTTAAATTGCCTTTAGTATCACTCTTAGACTGAATAATATCGAACATGATCAAATACCAAAGGGGATGAAACCTTAATGCTTTTTATTTTCTGAAAGGTGATGGTCAACTATTGCTAATTTGGATTCAATAAGGTTATACTAAAAATTTTATAATTGATCCCACAGACGACAGACAGCCATGTCTGTTCATGTCAGTCCTTGATTAAAAGAGCACAGCAAGGACTAGAAGAAGAAGTACTAAGAAAAGAATGCGAGAGAAAGAAAGAAAAGCGCTTAGGTGTATCCCAATCTATTCCCTAAATTTTTCCCTGGTGTACGCAAGCGTTCTAAAAATGTCGTAGTCTTTCCCTCTGCCTCCTTGCATAAGCGACAGAAATACTTTTTTCTCATATACAGTTTGCCAATGATTATCTTGTATAAATTCTCTTTTAATCATTGGCCGCACTAGAAATCATTTTCCACATGGTACCTATTGAGTACTGGGTGATAAGAATGAGAGAAACCAATTTTGTCAGACTGGGCAAGTCAAAATTGGGAAAATTTTTAAATACAGGCCAAAATAAGACTCTATGTGAGATTGGTCTTGAATAGTTCAGCCCGGGGATCTACGACTATATGGTAACGGAGATTAGTTTTAAGATAAGACCACCAATAATGATCCCTGATGGTTGGTTTGGATCTGTATGAGGGGCTTGCAGTTTTTACAGACGAATCTAGGATGAATAAAGGCACCCAAGTCGGGGTCTATATCATTTGACAGAGAAAATAAGATTTTCCTTTAGAGTATCTGATGAGTGTTGTATGTTCCAGGCGGAAATACTGACCATTTTAAAGGCAACTGAACACGTTCCAAGGAATGGTGAGGTCACTATTAATGTTTACACTCAGGCGGCCGTTAGTGACACCTTAAACATCAGACTACTGTGTTTTGGGGAGCTGCGACATAGGTAGCAATGAGCTCGCTCGAAGTGTCTCAACCCTGGATGTGACATATAAAGAGGAAGTTATGAGACCACCAATAGGTTAATATTATGGGAAGATTAAGACATGGATGCTTGACATAGCGAATCTGCAGTGGGGTTTGGGGAATAGGAGCGACCGCAGGGTGCCTAAGGCTATGGGCCAGGGGCTGAGCAGGTACTAGGTTGCCCAAGGACTTAGGGAAAATGGGCCAAGAAATTATAATTGGAGTCATAACTGGGCACTGTCCGGCTAGGACTATGACGAGCAGATGAGATCGCGGCACTCCAGATTATTTTAGGATGTGTGAAGCTAAATAGAAACAAAGTCAGCATGTTATCTATTACTGCCCAAAACTGCAGAACCATAGGGTCAAGTGGTTGTGTAAAAGATTTAATGAAGAACAGGCGATGTTTCGTAGTGTAAACTGGAAAACATCACTGAGTTCATTATGTGAATCAGGTGGCTAAGAGATAGACAATGGAGTGGGATTTTTCGTACGGGCATTCAATTTTTTTTCTTTTTCAGTATTTTTCCTTCTTGTTGGTCTTAATATTTCTTTTTCTCCTTACTCAATGTCTTATTTTTCCATTATCTTGCTTTTTTCTTGAAGGGATGCAGGAGATCTCCGAGTGTTGATGTGTGAGAGGGTTTGCCTCTTTTCATCAGATAGTCAGCGCGCGATCACGACTTTAGAGGGACATTATGTCAAGGTCTAGACTTGTGGGCGACTGTAGACGTGCTTCACGTAGGGTTAGGCTCTGTTGGGCTCCAAATCATTGTGATGTTTCCGTAAATTGAGACTGCCGCTGAACCGGAAAGGAGGGGATCTTGCCGGGATAGGGACTTGGGTAATGGACAAGGTGGGCCGAACCTGTATTGATAGGGCTGATTGCGAGATATCCAGACCTTTGTGTCCCAGGCTGGATAGGGTGGGCACTGACTTGGTCTATAAGGAGAGCAGGGGGCTCTGAGGTGCATTATTGGGACTCACAGGGCACTGCGATGGAAAATATATGACGAGCAAATGGGTCAGGAACTCTCCTAATTTCTGCAGGTTTTTCGGAGGTGAGAAGGAGATAGAGACGGTAGAACACCTTGTCTGCCACTGTCCTAGGCTGCATATCCGCGTGACAAAGGTCGTTAGGCGGGCACTTCTGGAATGGATTTGGTGAGGTCTCTGGCTGTGGGCTAGGGAGCATCATAGGAATCATCAAAGGGGTTGGGTGGCTGGGAAGATATTCATCTACGATAACTGACTTCTTGCGGACAGCATTCTGCTCTCTTTTCTCATTTCTAGCTATGAAATTTCTTGTCTTTTCTATTTCTCTTTCCGACTCTTCTGAAGGTATTCACAATGGGCCTAGAGGCCTCTGGGTGGAGGTGGCGAGTTGCCATCTTTAATGATTGTGTTTAATTTGTTTTTAAAATCGCCACCCACCCCTTCTTATAAATCGAATGAGCCCTGAACATAAAGTGTGTTGGAAACACCAAATTGAGCTCAACATTAACATAATCCTCGTGCTCTATTCGTGAAATGTCAAAGTAGTCGTAGCTTTAAGTGTATTATGTGTTTAGATGTTTTTTTTAAATTTATTTTGTAGAATTTATGATTTGTTTATTACAAGTCTTTTGATTTGATGGGGATGATATAAAAGTACAAATACAGAACTACTTAACCCTGGATGGTTACTCTTCATTTTAGTACATTAAGGTTACTCTTCGTCGAATTGAACTATTAAAAAATAAATTAATTTTGACGGAATGATTTTTTAAGTAAAAAATAAGAAAAAATATTTTTCAGTTAGGAATTTTATTAAAAGTTAAGAATAAAATATAAATTTTAAAATTATAGTTCTTTTTCTCTTTTTAAATTCGATGCGAACTTGAATACTTTTTTTTTTGGTTTTTCAAATTGATTAATTTTTTAAAACAAAAATACATAACAAATTAAAATAAAAATTATTTAATTCATACACAGTCTTAAAATATAATCAGTCAAATAATAAAAAACAAAAATAGTCTTATTTATTACCCATGTTTTACACATAAAACACAAAGTTCAACTTTGTGTTCATCACAGATGCTTTTCTTAGATATGTTGCATGTAGATTTTGTCATTCTGTGTCTATTATATGGACAGATGACAAATTTTACGTTTTTTAGGCACTTTATCAACATTTTTGATACCTTCTTGGGGATTAGGTATTATATTTTTAATTTTTTCCCTTATTGAGGCTGGTAAAGTAGGCGTCTCGAGAGTGCCTTTCCAATGGGGAGCTACGAGAGCTTCATAAAGATCTTTTGTCGCCGTTTTTTTGGTTTATGACCTTTAAGGAACATATTATGTGTATATATGACGTATCTGTTTACAAAAGTAATATTTAAAATTCAAAAAAATATACACACGGGCCACCTGTTGGTTTTTCGAAAACACGAGACAATGCTACAGATGTGATCCAAAGTGTCGATACCACCTTTTTTCTGATTGAAATATTCTACCATGTAAGGTTTTCCTGTTTTCGGATTTATGGTTCTTTCTTCATCGCAGCTTGATAAAAGATAAAATACATTTATATCATCGTTGTCACAATTTTCTAAAAATCTTTCGATTTCAGCGTCTGTTAGTACTTTTTAGAGCTCATTTTTTATTCCAAGAACTTAAATTCAAAAATCTTTAATGTAAATAATAGCAAATTGTTTAAAAAAAACAATTTGTAATAATACTAATAAAACTAGTGCAAAATAATTAAACAGCACAACAAAAAAATTATAAAGTTATAAAGGCAAAAAGTTACACTAAATGTACTCTTCGTCGTTCCGACGAGTACACGCCTCTGAATTTTACCTTTAAAAAAATGAGTATCCAGCGTACAACCGCTCACTGCCAGCTTTTGACATTAGCTAACGTTGTTGACAAAAAGAGCGTAATTTGAGTACAATTAAAAAAGTTATATCATAAAAAGTAAATAGGCTTCGTCAATTCGACGAACAGTAACCATCCAGGGTTAAATTTAATATGTTTGATTATTTTTGTTTAATCTGAAACTTTTTTACGTTTTACAATTATCGACAATTCCGGCAATTTATGAGTTATTTAGGTTTACGGCAGCAAAACCTAAGTACATGTTTATTCTCTCATTAATGTCTTGCTCTTAATCAAAAATAATTTTCTCCTATAATATAATTATCTCTAACTACACTTGCTCTCATGAATTTTGTGATGACGACAACAACACAGCTGTGTTTTTTTTTAACTTTCTCGTTTACTTTACAATATTTTAGTTATTTCTGCTTCTTAATTTGTTTTTTTTGTTAAATAAATGCACTTATATTTGTTAAAGACAAACATACATACATAGGAAACACAACAAAATGAGTACTGATTCCATTGGTTCTCATTTCGTTTTGGGTAGTGCTCATTTTGCGGAAGGGCATAACATGAAAACGACAAAACTTTCCATACTTATTAAGCTTTTTCTTCCCCCATATCTAATTATTTGCAAACAGAGTGGTCTACTGTGAAATTAAAGCGTTAAAGTTTAATTTAGTTATTTAAAAATCGCTTAACTTAGGATGTTTGATTACAAACTAGTCTTGGTGGAGTTTAAAACATGTAGTATGTTATGAGACTTTTGCAACCTGAAAATTTATTTGCATTTTTAGTATTTTTTTATGAACGCATTGTAAGGAATGTGCGGAGAATTAGCATTTATATTCTTTAACGAATAAACTTTTGCTCAGTGGCAAATCAGAGCGGATTGGGGCCAACTGTTAAAACGTTTAAGAACCAACCTAACATCGCCTTAGGTTATAAGGGTAATGAAGGCTTAATTCAACGCGCTTCCCGTAATGCTTCTTCTGCTTATACGCAGTAGAAGTTCATGGGTCTAAAGAGGAAAAAGTTACTTAAACTAAAAAAGCGAAAAAAACTAACTTGATTTACAGTATTAATACTTCGCATAGAAGTAAAAAATAGAATTGGAGCAGGGAATTTATTATCTATAAATATGTATTACTTGGTCTCTCTATGACTCGTGGTGCGATTCTCATGCAAGAGATAATCTTACCCTTCTCTTTCCTAAAAAGCCAACTAGTTAAAACCCTGTTCCGCTCATCTTGGAATATTTTTATCCAAAAAAGCTAATAAAGGCCTTATCGATTGGAAACGATTAACTAATAGAACTATGACTGCAAGTTTGCTAACCAGACCCTTAAAACCTTTTAATAATACGTATGAATACAATATTACGCCTAAATGGAAACATTTGAAAAAAGAAACCATGGAAGAATTTTATGACATTTTCAACCACAACAGCACGCATGTCGGCAACACAGTGTGCTACATAGAGTATAGTATGCCGTCTTTCAGAGAATGGGGAGATGCTGTGGAGAACATATATAACAAAAAAACTTGCCACAGATGGAACCTTATTCCACCATCCAAGGATACCTAAAGTAACATATGTAGGTATCTTATTAAGATAAATAAAACGTAAACCAAATTGACATCATAATCATTTAAAGTGGCGAACTTGTTACTCGACGTACATAACAAGATATAAAAAGTATCCACTTCTTGATTCTTGCAAAGATCCAAAAAATAACAGGCAGTAAGTTTGACAAGTAGACACTATAAAAGGACGAAATTCCAAAATGTTTACTGAAGAAACATAACACTTTATCGAACACAAAAAAATGCCCGAAAAAGGGGATTGGCGGTGCTTTCTGGAAACTCGGAAAAAAATTTTTCAAGAATTTTGCAATAATTGCGGCTGCTTAAAAAACTCGCTAGATTCAAGCTTGATATCAAGCTGCATAGAAATTGACAAAGAACTAAGATGTGTATCAGCATTCCTTGAAAAGGCGTTTTCCACGCCACAACCCGTACAAAACACAACAGCAACATGCCATAAACCAACCCATCTAACAATTTGTTGTTATTTACTGTTTGGGTTATATTTTTTTTGTTTGATGGCTTTTTTTAAACAACTGTTGAATGTTTTTGTTTCAAAATAATTCTCAGTGAGTTTATTATAGTTTTTATATAAAGACAGAAATTATACATAAAGCTCTTTAAGAAAATGGTTGAAGCCTCCGAGCGGTATGTTGTACTTAAGAACCAAAGAAATGCATTCTTACTTATGTAAAAACTAAATCCTTCAACAAACCCTTTTCTTAAACAAGCAACAACATTTACATAACTTGGTAACTCCCTGATCAACACAGAAAACCAGAATAAACGCATTTGAGTCTCAAAAAGTTGACACCACTGCTGTCGTGTGTATTTTGGTTTGGACTTACAAGCGAGTATATTGAGTTCTAATACCGCATAGTTTTATTTTTTTGGAAATGTACTTATTTATTTTTATTGCTGAGAATGTACAGTTAGTCACAGTCAAATTGGTCCAATTAAAGTCACTTGCTTCAAATTGCAAAAACTATAGCATATACATATAAAATCGAAGAAAAAAGGGTTGTATTAGCTGGTTTAGTTTATTTTTATAATAAATACACAAAAAAAAAATTAGGTAATTCATTTATATTTAACATAAAAACTAAGATTAAGCAAATAAGGAGAAAATTGCATGTCACAGTGTAAATGGTCCACTTAAGTTTAACATAAAAAATTCAATTTAAAACCGATTTTTAATATTTTGTAGGATATCCTTTTTGAAGAACAACGGACTTAAGACGATTTGGAATAGATTGTACTAATTTTCTTGTATATTCCGGGGTAATTTTATTCTATTCCTCTAAAAGGGCTGCCTTTAAGTCATTTTTGTTGGAAATTTCATGTTTTCGGATCTCCACTTCGAGTTTCTGCCACAAATTTTCAATAACGTTGAGGTCCGGTGATTGGGGAGGCGTTTTGATTACTCTAGGACAATGATACAGAAGCCATTCTTTAACAATTCCGGCTGTGTGCTTTGGATCATTGTCCTGATAAAAATGAAATGTGTCACCTATTCCCAATTTTTCTGCACTTTTTCTTATATTTGTTTTTAAAATGTTTAAATATTGGATTTTTTCCATATTTCCTTCAACAAAGTGGAGCTCACCAACACCAGCAGCAGAACATGCACCCCAAACCATCACATGACCACCACCATGTTTCACTGTTGGGCGCAGATTCTTTGGGTTCATCTCTTGGTTGGGTTTTCTCCAAACGTTTACCCTTCCATCTGATCCAAAGAGGTTATATTTGCTCTCATCCGTAAATAAAACGTTCTGCCAGAATGAAAAATCTTTCCCAGCATAGCTGTGAGCAAACTGCAACCGAATCTTTTTATTCTTCGCACTTACAAAGGGCTTCTTACGCGCTATTCTGCCATTCAGTCCACTTTTACGCAGTACTCTGCGAAATGTTTCGGCGTTACAGCTAATACTAAAATGGTTTATAACCATATCCCGCAGTTTCGGAGCACTCAGTCTTGGATTTATTTTCACTTGTTTCACTATCCACCTTTCTTCACGTTGACTAAATATCTTTTTTGGGCTAATTTTTGGCTTATTAATAACTCTGCCTTCGTTTTTGAAACGGTGGATGATGTTTTCTACTGTTGTCCGGGGTTTTTTAACAATTTGAGCGATTTGCCTCTGACTTTTTCCACTTTTATAATGTTCAATTATTAAATTTCGAAGCTCAATTGTTGTATGGCGACCCATCTTAAAATTTTTAAATTAGCGATTGAAGTAATAATTTAAACTTTGTTAGTTTTAATAAATCAGAGTCAACAACAGAAAAAGAAATAAAACAAAACAAGAAAATTAAAATGTTCCGTTATTGTATGGTTTACACTGTGGACCATTTTTACTGTGACCTTAATTTTATACTTACTTCGTTTATTGGTTAATTATGTCCAAAATTTTGTATATTTATAATTTTTTTTTTTATGAATTTTTCTTAAAGACAAAAAAACTAACTAATTTAGAAAAAAATTCTTTGGTCCAATTGATTTTTTAAACTTTTTTTACATCATAATACATTTTGTAACAGGTGGACCAATTTGACTGTGACTAACTGTATATGTCGTTTCCTTCAAATATATTCAGGGATGGAAATGTCTATACGTAAAAACTTTTTACTTGATACCAATATTTGGTTTTTTTTTTGTATATCATTTGCTATGGTTACTATTGTCACGAAACGTGATGTAACTTTTTGTTACATCCCTTCAATGGTTCTTAATAACTTTGAAACAACCCAATAAAAATTCCTCGGGAGTTTTTTCTTATACCCTGTTTGCCTATTTTAAATAATTTTTCTGCCAATAATCTCATCCTTTTCCCAAACAGAACACAGTTTAAAGCAAAAAAGCTGACCGCGAAAATTCGAAATCCTCTTTCCCACAAAACCTCTCTCCGGCAGTTTAGAATACGGGAGTTATGTTTCCGGAAAAATTATATCTCCGGGAACTTACTTTTCCGACGATATTTAATATTAGGCTTAAAAATTTCGTAACTTATTGACAAAAACAATCAACATTTTTTGATAGAAGCAAGGGCATAAGGTATTTCTTATTACAAAAATTAGATATTAAAAAAATTTATTGAAAAGTATCACGAGCCACTTTAAATGCATCCATTTTATTTTTGATACGGTACCTCTCGAAATTTATAACTATATTTTTACTAAATTATATCTACTTCAAGCCTGGTGCAGAAGCATTTTGTAATAGTGCTCGTATTTTATTAGGAGTAAGGACAACAGAACTTAGATCTGGTCTGCTATAAAATGTAATATAATTTTCGGTTTTAAGTTCTAATAATTTGTATTTTAAACAGAACAACTTTGCAGTCAAACAAAATTAGTATCGAATAAAAGGAGAATTGATGAGGAAACCGTGGCTGGTTTTGAAAATACATTACACTCGGCTTATTTGGAAATTTTTTTTTTAATAAAAATATCCATTCTAATGACCATTTTAACGGTAAAATATTTATCATTAAAATCTAATTAAGCCCCAAACTTTTTTTCAGCTTAATCTTAATCACAACAAAAAAAATTAAATCTCATATTATAACTGTATGATCTTTATAGTTTTTTTATGTTTTCAAAGTCGAACAAAAAAATTATTATAAAGCAAAGAAAATTTGCATTTTCCAGCCCTGCCTTGCATACAAACGGTGAGCTAGTTTTGTGTGTGTGTGAGCGTATCTATGAGAATTGTGAGTAACTGTGTGTATGTTTCTCAATTTGAAATTGTGCTTAATAATTTGTTGGTGTAGTTTTTCAATATATTTGGCGGAGTGTGTTTGTGTGCTTTTTCAAATTGTTCTGCCTTGCTGTATTGTGTGAAAGCTTAAGCACTCGCAACTCGTTAAAAAATTTTAGTCGAGCGCTGATACCGTACTGAAGAGGTCGGTCTTAGAAATAATTTTCTCGTCTCGGGTTGCTTACACAATTCAAATAGTTACAATAAATATATATATATTAAATATAGTATATATATTTTTCACAACATCAACATATAAAAAATACAAAATTATATATTAATATTGAAATAAGAATAAAATTAAATTCCAAATAGTAATTTGTGTAAAAAAAAGAAATAGAAAAACTGTATCTACAGGATACAAAAAATTCTTAACATATTTTTTGTTAAACAGAAAAAATTACATAAATCTCAAAAGTGTTGGAAAGTTTGTAAGAAAAAAAAGCCCTTTGCTTTAAAAAACAAAATTAAATAGGGGGTAGTTTTAACCCCTAACGAAAAAAAAGCCGAGAAATTGTGTAACACCAGTGCTACAGAAAGGTAACCAAATCAACCCAACAAACAAATAAGAAAAAAAAAATACAAAACAACCAGCAACCAACAAACTCAATTGAAATTTTCAATAAAAAAGAAGAAAGGAAAAATTTAATAAATAAATACAAAGAAGATTAAGCAAAAATTTTAAAAATATTTTTTTTTTAATAAATTTTACCAAAAGAGATAATAAAAATTGTTGTGTTGTAGTTGTTGTAACTCGTCGTTTCCCCAAAATCTTTTACATGACTCGTGTCTACACACTGAGATACAAATAGATATGAAAGATTTGTTTAACATAGATATTCAACGCCAAAGATGTCCTTGTTCAAAATCGATTTTTCGCCATTTAAACCGAAACTAAAGCAAAGAAAAATTTAAAAAAAATTATTAATATTTTGCCAACAATTAATGCCATTTTAAAAAGTGTGTGCCTACAAAATTGAAAACATTTTTGTATAAAAAAATTAATTTTTAAAAATACATTATTAAACTAAAAAAAAAATTCCAAAACATTTTATGAATTTTGTTTTTACATTTTTAAGTGTTTGAATATTCCAAGCGAATAATTAATTATTAGATTTATTTCGTTTATGTGTGTTTTTCTTTCACATTTGACATTTAAAGAAAATTAATAACAATTTGTGCGCTATTTCTTGCAACAAATATTCATCATCTCTTAAATAAAACCAAAATAAATTTTTTTTTATATTTTTGTTGCCGTAAAAAAAGTGTTTTATTTTTAAAATTTAAATTTAAATTTTATTGTTGTTTTTCATTCTAATTTGATTGTCTGACATTTAGTCTCGTTTGTAATTAAAAATAAATTTTTTATTTTTTGTTTTAAATTTAAAAGATTTTTTTTTTGTAATTTACCATCTTCAAATTTAAATAGACTTTAAGATGAGAAAAAAAAAAACAATTGCAATATATTTTTACTGACGTCTAACGTATTTTTTGTTGCCCTTGAATTAAAAAAAAAAAATAAAGAATAAAATTATAAATTTTATATGCATGTATTGGTGTGCTACTTTGCTATTGACCATTTTCTTCTGTGATTTTTTTTTCTTTTAAACCGTTCCGTTTTTAAAATTTTCCTAATAAATCATTGATTTTTGAAAACTAATGAAAGTTATGTGCATGTGTGTGTGTGTGTTTTGGTTCTTACACACATATGAAAATTAAATTTTCTTTAGAAACTTTATTCTTTATTGTGCTCTCTGGTCTTAAAAGCATTAAAAGCTTTTTCCTGTTTAATTTTGTGGTTCTCTTAACTCAGAAACCGTAAACTCCTTAAAGAGATTTCTAGTAAGGCATGATAGCCTAGTCTTTTATGGTTATTCCAAAAGCTTGTCTTAAGTTTTTAATTCATAAAAACTGAAAAACTGTTAAAACTCTAACATATAATATTTTTAATATTTATTTTGCTATGAAACTTGCTTAATAATTTTTTTATGGTTGTAAACCCCTGTTTAGGATTATTATCACCAATATATAAGGCTTTAGATTCTATAAAAAACATTTTAAAGGTTTTTTTTCCAGAAATTACTAGTAAACGTATTTGTGCTCCCTCTTTTGCTCTCTCGTTTTTTTTAAGTTTTCTTTTCAGAGAGTTTTAGGGTTAATTTAAAAAAATATTTAAATAAAAAATTAAGTTTTTTAAGTTGTACAGAAAGATGTTCATAAATTGTAATGTTTAAATTATTTTGTTTTTACTTTTAAAATAAATAAAAAAATTTTAAAATATTTTCTTTAGAGGGCGAAAATTTTTCAAGTTATTACATAACAACTACTTAACTCTCTTTTACAAACTCAAACCAAGTTAAGAATAAAATTCCTGTTTGCAGCAAACTTTGTCCATACAAAAAGAGAAAAAAATCGATGCGGCTTTTTAAGACCGCAAATTGCTTTTAGAACAATTTTTTATTACAAAATCTACAATGAGTCATTAAATCCTTATTACAAATACAAGGGTGTTTTGTTAATTCTAGGGACCATAATAAAAATGTAAAAAAATCTCAATAAAAAGTTACTTTTTTGCCAGCAATAATTTTTGTTTTTAAATTTTTATAAAAACCAATTATGATGACAATAATCTTTTTTTATATTGACTTAAAAAATAAAAATAATTTTTGACAAAAAAAAAAAAAAAAAAAAAATAATAAAAACAAAAAAGAAAAACAAAAAGTAATTATTGTTAAAAATTTTTTTTTTTTATTTAAAAGAACTTGATTTTCCAAGAATCTCGTTAAATACCATTAAGATGTACTTCACTTGACTTTCCGGTGTTTCCTTTTACATGTTTTACATGTCTTTTAAAGTTCGAAAATAATTATTTTTACAATTTCAGTCCCAGTAAAAACTAAAAAAAATTTGCATTCGAAAATAAACATTTGAAGAAAAAACCAATTTCAATTTTCAATACATATAAACAAATAAAAAAATATTAAAAAAATAATAAAAGGGGATGAGACATCTAAAGGAGTTCGGATGATAAGTTTTGTCTCTGGTCTCTGCTTAGAAGTGGTACCACTACATTAAATTTTCAATTATATGTGACTTACCATAACGCCATAACCATAACCGTTGCCATAAAAACCAAATTCAATTAGTTTCTAAGGTTATGGTATTGGCGTAATGGTAAGTCACATATAATCAAATACAGTGTTGCCCATAAGTTTGGCTCGAGCAGCTGTTTTCTGTGGTATAGTTGAGTCACGTATAAATGAACCTAAAGCCACTTCATAAAATTATACAATAATTTTAAACACATAATATAATTATAAAGATTTTAATTAAAAATATTTATTAAATATGTTAAAATTTTATTTAAACAAAAATTATTGTTTTTATTATTACAAGTTAATTGCATTAACGAAATATAGGAATTTCTTCTAAAAGAAAAGAAATTAAATAATGAACTTAAGCCAGAATGGAAAGCAAAAATTTGTTTTAAAAAAAGAAATTAAAAAAGAACTTAAATAAATTTAATTTTATTTTGAATATTTTAAAACAAACTGCCAATATTTTTTTCTGTGTATGTGAAATATTAATGTAAATCGTAAAATAGTGTTTGAAATTGTACTTAGCGGTTTGAGATGTAACAATTATCTCCTGAATTCAAACAAAAAACCTAATTTTACAAATATTATTAAATGAATAATATAATTTTGCTCAAAATTTTATTTGCGACTATTAATATGCAGCTTTTTTTTATAGGAGAGTTGTTTTCTATTATGCAATAAAATAAAACATATGGACAATCCCAAGTTAAGTTAGCCTGAACAGGGGGAAACAATTATTAAAAAATCGTTCATTTATGCCAATTTGATGCATACCTGTTTTTAAAGCTTTGAAAGCAATTTCAAATTATTATATGCCAAATATTTTTTTTTCCTTTTGCCTTTGGCTAGGGATTCCTGTCTAATTTTCTTTAAAATATAGATTAAATATTGACATCAACGCATAAACTAAATTAAACGACTTTTAGAATAAGGGGGCATATATAGGGTGACCATACAAACAAATATAAACCAAGCAATCTGTATATAAATCAAGCCGTAGCTGTGTCAAAAGTACGGTAAATACGGATTTTCTTAAACCAAGTACGGACTTTCTTAAAACAAGTACAGACTTTCTTAAACCAAGCACGATTTATCTAGTACGAATCTCTTACTTAAAAAAAAAACAAATATATTTCTCTTAATAATATTACTGAAGAAAACACTTACTTATTTAAGTTTGACGTTTGTTTCCTTAGAGTAAGATTTTCAGGCGCCTTTACCTTCTACCCTTCTCATATTTCTGACACCAAGATTTAAGAAACCTTCCCCAATTTGATATTGTTATCGCAGTTTTGGTTCTTTTCCTTCTGCGTGATGCCTTAAAAATTCAAATTATAATTCAAATGACCTTTAAGCTAAAGCATCTTCATTCATTCTTACGACATGGCCCATCCAACTTTAACGTTGAGTTTAAATATGCCTAAATGCATGATACGACTTCGATATTCTTTATGAACGCAGATTAACCCTTAGATTTCACGAACAATTTTTACTTTAAATACTCGAAGTATGCCTCGTCTGCTTAAAGAAGTATCCATGATTTAGGTCATCACAGTACGGGTAGTATAAGTGCTACAAAGAGAGTGATTTTTATCTGCCGCAAGCATCAGCATCTACATTATAGCCAGTTTTGTTGCCCCTTTTTTTTCAAAACTGATGTTGTTTGTTTTGTTCCCAGGTAGACAAAATCGCTAACTATTTCAAACTTGTAGATTTTAACTTCCAATGACAGACCAAGTTTAATGAACGTCTAGGGTATTGCTGTTATCAATTTGGTTTTATTTTTATTTACTGCCAGACTCGTTTTGGCCAATTTTTTTTAAACTTTTTATAAAGTAGGCAGTTATTGGACGGAATGTTCGATCGATGATTTCAAAAACTTCTAACACGTAAGGAGTTTTGAAATTTTAAAACAAAGTTATTAGATTTTATTGTTTAAAATTGTGATGAAAGCCATTGCTGGTATGAAAAGAAAAGTTTTTAAAAAGGCTAATTCCAAATAATATAATTAGCTTAATTTTTTTCTTTAAAACAGTGTTTTAAATGCTAGCTGTAAAATTGCAAAAGTGGCGAAAAAAAATAGTACTCTACGCTATAATATCTAGCAACTTTCTAAAGCAATTATGATACTGTTACTGTTACAGAATAATAAAAAGCAAAAGTGAAGGTTACAAAAAACGGCATATTATATATATATTTTAGCTTTCAGCTCGATTGTCAGTTGCTGAAAGTATGTAAATATATTACAAATAGCAATTGACTACTAGTAGTTAATAATTTAATTTACCAAATGGTTGTATTTTCACAAAAGTGTAAATTTGGCTGCCGTTTAACAACCAATATTTCATTTTTCTTTGGCATTGTTTTAAATTTTTTTAAGCAGCTTCAAAGCACTGTAAACAGTAAGTAAAATTTTTCTGTTGCTGTAGATTTTTTTCATTGCTATAAGCTTGCTTTGAAAAATGATAGCAGCAATGAACAGCATAACAATTATTTTAATGTTTAAGCTGCTGCTATAGCTGACAACGGTAATAGTAATTTAAACACATCTTTTAGACCCTGCAAAGTAAGGGCAAAATGCTTCTAACCCTCTTTTTCGGCTAAAGTTTTATATTTTTAATTTTGATTTTTAAAACAAGTTGTGCTTTAGAGGACCATATTACAAATATATTTTAATTAAATATTTATATTGAAAACTTACATATCAAAAGACATTTCTTTAGGGCAGAAAAAATAAAGTTAGGATAGAAAGTGTAGCTATTGCAGCCGAATAGAGAACAATTTCCTATTAATTAAAAAAGTTTTTCTTTAAGGACATTTTTAAAAAAATTTAAGAAAAAAAAAATAAAAAATGCCAGTTTTCTGTGGTAAAAATATAATTTATAAGGAGTTTAATAAAAAAACTTAAATATTACGCTGAGCAAAAGAGGCATTATTTAGCTAAAAATATTGGTATGAAAAATCCTTAAAAAAAGTTTCAAAAATAATCAATTTTAGTGATTATATTTAAAAAAATAAAATATAAATTATTTATTAAAAAACATTAAAATTCTCTACTGCAGTAAAAAAATGGAAACAAAGAGATTTTTTTGTTTAAATCCTTAATTATTAAGGATATTTTTATTAACCCACTTTTAAAAAATTATTGAAATCTCTTCATCATTCCAGTTATAAAAAGCTTTAAGTGCAAGAAAAGAGAACACAAAGAAGAGAGTAAAATTATTTTCAAATCCTTCATACCCTTTAAGAGAGCAAATAAAGACCGATAAATAAAACTTTAATTTTCCTTGCATTTAAAAAGAATTGATTTTTTTTCCTAAAGCAAGCTATTGCATAATAAAATATTTTTTTTATTCATTCATATACCCAAGCATTTATGTTTTTTTTCTCGTTTTCTTTCCGCTTATTTTTTTCTAGTATTATTTTTTTGTAAAATAAAAATTATTAAACGACAGCAAAAAAAAAAAAAACCAAAAAAGAACAAACAAAAAGACAAATAATTAAGAAATGAGTATACAGGTTAGTATTTTTTATTTGTTTTTTCTTTCTTATTCTTATTATACATTTTATAATTTTTCATCATATGTCTTTTTAGTTCTTTATTCATTAACTCTTTTTTTTCTAAATAACGCACAAGAAATCAAAAAAAAAAAAAAAAAAAAAGAATTTTATGTAAAAAAAAAGTTTGTCAATATTTACATTTGATTTGCCAATTTATTAACATTTTTCATATTTATTTAATGTTTTTCGTTGCTTTTTTGTTTAAAAATTATTATTTTTTTATAGTTTTCTTTAAGTTTATTTAGCTTGTTGTTAAAAATAAACGTGCGTCTTAGAAAGAAAGAATATAATAAAAATATTGAAATATTTTATTTTGTTCCTTAATCTTATTTCTTATTTAATTTATTGCCTTAAATTAGCGATCGAAATAATATTGTTTTAAAATTTATGGTTTGTTTAGGATTTTTTTTTTTTCTTAATTATCAGTGTAAAAAATTAAATTGTTAATTTTTCTTTAAGATTTTTAACATTTTAATGCAGTTTGCTTATCACATATTACTGGTATTAGGTATTCCTAATTGTACAAGTAGTTTGGTAACTGAAAATGTTGATCAATTATCAGGGGATATAACGTAATTGAAATCAATTCAAAACGGCTGTTACGAATTATTCCTGATCAAACAATTACTTGTAATCAATAAGCATATAAATAAATTTATACAAGATCCTAATATTTTAAAATAATTAAGGCAATTTATACTTAACTTTTGAGTGATAGATTATATGCATAATATTAAAAAAAAATTTTTTTGTAGAAGTGGAAAGTAAAAAAATATCACTTTTTCTAACTTCTTCTTCTTATTTTTTTAAAATTACAATTATGAAACAAATTAAAAAAAAATATTATTAGCTTTTCAATAAAAATAAACTCGTAAACTATTGTTTAATTTTATTGCTATTTTATGTAATTTAAAAACAAAATACTAAAGTAATTTTTTTTAAGAAAATGCTTGCGATATGGCTTATCTTTTAGGAATTTGCATACGGGAATTGTAATAAGTAAGATTTTAAAGCTTAAAATATGTCCATTAACTTTGTGTTAAAGTGTAAAAAAGGCTTTATTTAACTTTAAACATTCAAGCATAATGCAATTACAATTTTAATTTACGAAAATTATATCGTTTGTGAAAAGTTTACTTTGCAGTTTTAAGCTTATTTTTGTCACATGATTTTAGCACTTCCGTTTCCGTTGTGTTTTTTAATTAGGCTTCTTCCCTTGAATAAGGGTTTCGTCATGACTTTTTTTATATTTTTAACTTTAATACGTTATTTTACATTTTTCTAAGCAAATTGCATGTCTTTCAAATTAGTCAAAAGTTTTTCTTTAAGAAATTAGTTCTGACATTGTTTAATTTTAATAAAATTGAGGGAATTTTGATGATTTTATGGAATTTCAAGTTATATTTATAAACTTTATTTTAAAGCATTTAAGCATACGGGAATTACAACTCTTGCTTATAAAAATAAAATTGGTTTTGAATTAAAGAAAGAAAAATTATAAGTTTTGTAATTTTGCTTAACTTTTATTAAAATATTTTTAAAACTTTTTACTGAATAAATATTTTAAAATACAGTTTTTACAAATAAAAACCAAATTTTTTAAAAAACTGGCTGAAGTGTCTTATAAAATTTAACCCCCTACACTAAATTTTAAAAATTTACATCTCAAAACTCAGCTAAATCCTTTCATTTTTCCTAAACCAACCAAGACCAAACCTTGCGAAAACGACAATTTTGTTTGCATTGAAGAAAACTATTATTTTAAGTTTAAAATTAAAAAATTTTTTTTAATGTAAAAAAGCCTAAAAAAAAATTTCAAGATTTTGAATTTTGATTGTCTTTGATCTTTATACAACTGTTTAATTTGAGTTAATAAAAGAAACGAATTAATTAAGTTAATTTTATTCTTTCGACTAATTGCAAATTAACACATCTCGAGAACCTTTAAAATTTAAATATTTTCAAGTTAAAAAAAAAGAATTTCCATTGAAAAAATTATTAAAAAAAATATTTATAAAATAATTAATTCGGTTGAAAAAACCAGTCGTCTACCTTTTGTGACAATTTAGCAGCGATTAGCATTTATTTGCATTTTAAAACCTCCCAACATATCAAGCAGTTGTTATTATAAAGACGACTTCTTTATTTAAATCAGTGATGCCAGTTGGAAAAAATTTGTTCCTTGTGGAAATTGTTTTTAACTTTGGCCAAACAACGATTTTGTATTTACATTGCAAGTATTGGGGGTTTTTTCGCACTGTTACTTGCATGTGTAAACACCTTATTAAAATGTTTAGGATATTACCTAGTTAGTTAAAAAATAATGCAATAATATTATAATTATGTAATAATTTTAAAAATTACTACTAAACATTATAAATAAATAAAAACAAATATATGCATTACTTTCTAATTTACTAAACAATATTAAATAGAATTTCGTTAAGCATTACTTATAATCATGGTGTTATTTCTTAAAGTGTTTGCATTAACGAAAGAAAATTTACGTAAAGTTTTGACTTAGGAGTATATCAGCTGTTGAACAGCTGAGCAGTTTCGCCCATTATAAATACTAAAATGCCGTTTTCCAATTTTTATTTACTTTTATGTTTAAAACAAATATTAGAGATTTTTAGTGTAATAGTGTGCTCCGTAAAGATAATAAAATGAATACAGAGATATGATACAAACTTATTGGCTAAAATATCTTTATAACATGCAACTTTTAGATGTCTATCTCATTTTGCTCTAAGAAGTTCAAGCCTTTTTCTTAATCAGCCATAGGCAAGGCGTATCGATGCAAGGTGATTGAAAGAAAAATTTATGAGAGTCATTATTTTATCCTCTTCTTTTTTATATGGACTTTGACACTAAAATAGAAATTCTTTTTCAATAGATGTGTCAAATTTTATATAAAAAAATAAAAAACAAAAAATCAAAATGTCCGTCCACTATTGCGGCCACCTTGTATCGATACGCCTTGGTCATAGGTAATCTACACTTTGACCCTGGCAATGGTTAATGTGCTGGTTAGGCTCTTTTAGGGAACGTACATTTCATTGTTCATTTCAAACTATTGTTAATGTAATTATTAAAGCAAGCGGTAGCACATTCAGCTTCTTTGAATGCCAATTGGTTCGGTTTAGCTGTCTACAAGGTGTGTGCACACGTACGTAACGTAAGTGTAAACAAAAAGGCGTGGCGCCCTGTTTTTGCATATGGCTGTTCTTAATGCAAAAACCCCTCTAAAATATTAGAAAATCACTAAACATCGCTTTGGTGTTTTTAAATTTTTTTTTTATTATTTTTATGTATGTTATATTTTTAAAAATTCTTCTATAATTATTTTAATTATTTTGCCATATTTAGTTGACATAATAAACTTTGACAAGTCTAACAGCATTCATAAGTCTGACCAAAGGTATCATGGATAGCTTATGGCCGACATTTTAAATTTTATAAAACTTCACCTGAAAATATTAATTCACAGGAGATTAAAAAAAAGTAAATATTTTATTTATACAGGGATATTTTTGAAATTATTATCTGGCATCACTGACGTGAAACCTCTTTGATCAGTAGTTTCACACATGATTTGTGAAAACAGTGCTTTACTTTTTTAGCCGGTTTTTTGTTTTTATTATTAATAATGTGTTAAGTTTTATATCTTTCTTATGAAATCTACAATTGTAATTTAAAAAATTCGAATTAATTTTTGATTTTTTTTTGTTAATTTAAAAATTTTTTTTTTAATTTCTAATGGATTTTTCTTAAGCTAATAAGGGTCAGTTTTTAGAATGTAGTTTAAGCATTTTTATTTTCAGACAATTTTATTTTCTTTATTTAGGCTCAAGTTCAATACTACTAAATTTTTATTTTTACAAATGAAGAAACTAATATTTTTAGTTTTTACTACTTAATTAGCGTTAGTTAAAAAAGGAAAAATTTTTATTGAAAAAACAAGTTTTTACCTATACTATCCGAGTAGAATGCATTTTCGAAAAACATGTAGTTATTAATTTGGTTGTAAACATCAGCCGTTTAACCCACTGGTCTATGTGACTAACTAAACCAAAGCTTTTTCTTTTTCCCTTCTTTATTTGCTAACGCCATCTACATAGTAATTAGTTAGTTAGTTTAGCCCTGTTTTGGTTAAAGTTTAAATATTTTTTTAATTGAAGTCATACTAAATAAAATTTTCCGCTAAAGTCGAGCTAAAGTTGTCGCAAAAAAAGAAGAGCTGGAAAAAATAAATACTAAAATATAAAACAGCAACGAAAAGTAAATCAGATTTTTCGGCTGATTAGAATAGTGTTGTTTTAAACATAGTTTAAACTAAGAACCTATGTATAAATCACTTGATAATTACTTTTTGATTTTTTTTCAAAAATAATTGTTGTTCTCCGATTTTCAATAAAACAAAAGAAAAAAAAATGTTGCTGCCTGAAAAAATAAAAAAAAAAATTATTAGTTGTTGCAAAAAAAATTTTTTTTTTTGAGTCAATTTTAATGGTTTTAAAATTTACTACTGTTTTCCAATAAATGTTCATTTATCTGTGTATCATTTTTTGAATTGTTTTTTTTTATAAATTTTTTTCTTTATGCTAATTTCAATGAAACATTTTCCTTCTACATATATTTTTTTTGATTAATTATAAAGCGTTTGTATAATTTTTTTTTGTCTGTTTAGTTTTAATCTTGAAAAATATTTCCACAAAACACACAATGATATTTCTCTATGTGTGTTTTTTTATTTTTTAAGCAAAATTTATTGTTTTTTTTTCTGTGATTTTATTGCTATTTTGCTGGCTTTTTTAAACAAATTCATAACACAATTCTCTACTAATATGTTAATTTTTTTCAATGTTTTTTTTTTGTCATATTCTCCCCTTCAAAATGGCAAAATTTGACTTTTTGTTGTTGTTTGTTTGTTTTTTGTTTTGTAATAATGTTGTTTTGTTATGTGCAGTTCACAACTGATTTGAACAACAACTGACGACTTTGTAAATTGATTTTCAAGTTCAACTATTATTTCAATAGTCAACTGTGACAGCATTATCCCAGCTTTAATTTAAACATACATTTAACTGTTATTTTTATACCCTTCACATTAGCGATAAAGGTGTTTTTAAGTTTGTCGTTCTATTTGTAATTTCTTTATTATCAATTTGTGACCTCATAAGGTACATATTTGTTTGATCCTTATAAATAGGAAATTTAATTTAGCGATGCCCGTCTGTCCGTTAATTGTTAAAATCAAGTTTCTAAAGCCCCTTGATATTTCTCGGACCTTTGTGTGGTATCAAAACATCAGGTATACTTGCGAGACTTTTGCTATTGAAATTTAGCAAAATCGTCCCATAACTAACTGAGATATAAGCCAGCAATCACGACTACCTCTTCTTTTTTTCTCTTAAATTTATAAAAAAACTTACAAATGCCCCCGGAGTTGTCCCTACATGGGTACCGTGCCATGTAAGACCGACTTCCAATAATTTTTTCTCACGATTATTTTCGTGAAACATACTAACACCCTGTCATCGTCCCCTTACAGGGGTGCCATACAAAATTTAAAAAAAAATTGGGTAAAAACCCCTACAACTTCCCCGGAATCGCCCTCATTAGTTTCCCCTACCAAGCATATTCCTAAAACATACTTACCCCGTATCTCCATCGCCTAAATGTTCAAATATATGTGACTTACCATAACGCCATAACCATAACCGTTGCCTTAAGAACCAAAACTCAATTAATTTCTTAGGTTATGGTTATGGCGTAATAGTAAGTCACCTATAATCAAATACAGTGTTGCCCATAAGTTTGGTTCGAACAGCTGTTTACTGTGGTATAGTTAAGTCACGTATAAATAAACCTTAAGGGAGCTTAAGGGAAATTATAATAAATCCTGCCTACAGTTTCCTCGGTGCCCTCGAATAGGTCAAAGTAGAACTGATCCCAACTCATTTTTCCTTGAAAACATTTTCCTTAAAAATTTTTCTTATTATATATTTTTAATATGGTTGATTTAAATAACAATTACTTGCCAAATACTCAATCAATGGGTAAAATTAAAATAATGAAAAAAAAAAAAAATTTAATTAATCTCAATAAACTAAATGTATTTTTATATGCAGCACATGTTAACAATATACGATTGTTTTGTTTATACTTTTTTAAAAATAATAACAACATATTTAAGCTAATTTGAATAGAATTTATTAATTTATTTACTTTTTTATTACTTTAAGTTTAAACCTAAATTAATGTATTTGTTTAAGTTTAAAAGTTGTTGGCAGTGTAGTTCAACGTTTAAAAGAGGTTTTATAACTTTTAAAACTTTTATTTTAATATTTTTTTAAACAATAAATATTTACACCAAATAAATTAAAACTTACATCTTTATTTACGATTTATTATATTTTTCTCTTTTTCAATTAAAAACAATGTTATTACAAATTGAATTAAGTTCAACCACGCGTTCTAATTTTTTCCCCTTTCAAAACGCTACAAATCGTTTTACCTTCCATTCGCTTTCAAAAGTTTAAAGTTTTTTTTTCCTCAAGCAAATACATTAATTTTATAAGAGTGTTTTATAAAACAAATAAATTTAATAATTTGTATTTAGTGTAAACAAATAATATTTTATGCAGATTTTTTAAAATTTGAATTTTTCTTTTTATTTTATTTTTCAAATTTTTGTTGTTTTAATGCTGATATTAAACGAACGCACATTTTGGAAATTATCATTTGGCGAATGGGTTTTGTGTGTAAAATAACAACAAACTTCTTATTGTGTTAATAAAAAAAATTTTCTAAAATTCTGTTTGGTTGCACCTATTTCTTTTTTAATTGTTTATATTTTTACATTTCTTATCAATTTATTATTTAAACAGATTTAATAAAAGTGTTTTTAAAAATGATAACGAAAACTAGTAAAACATATACAAATATTTTTAGAAAACCGACTCTATTTATATGTTATAAAATAGACAATGGACTGAATGGAATGAACTCATACATATATAAAAAATATTATAAACTCATTTAGGAAATGACTTAAAAAATATTAAAGTCAAATAATTTAATAGGTGCTTCTTAAGCTGCAACAATAAATGTATATATCATATACAGGCGCGGATCCAACTCAAGCTTTGAGGGGGGGGGGGGAGCATTATCAATAAAGCACACAATTTAAAAACTTAGAATATTCTGAGGCAGAAGTTGAGGGATGTTAAACAAAATAAAGGACTTCCTTTGAGAAACATGTTTTTAATTTTTGTAAAACAGATTCAATTAAGGGTATAGAGGCCTCGATGCGGTAGTATATTTCGACACTTTCAAAATTATTTTTTCTTTCAAATCTAGGATTTTTAATTTCCATACCAACGCAAATAATTTTTTTCCTCTTCAAAAATAGTTTTAAATTATGTGTGGGCTTCATTCGTTTTAGCCTTAAAACACATTATCAGGGTTTCTATAAGAGATGATCCTTTTTGTAAATCTATATCATGCTTTTGTAGAACTACACTAAGCGGCTGTGTGACAGTAAGTATAGCATTTATCAAAAATAATCGAATAGTAACTATTTAGCGTCATAAATATTTTTTAGTATAATATCTAAAATAAGATAAAATATATAAAAAACAAGTAAGAGCGCTATATTCGGCTGTGCCGAATCTTATATACCCTTCACATTGGTCTTTAAATATACCCAGCTGAGTAATTTTGTACTGCAAATAATATAATAAAAAACCTTGTGCGAGTTTTAAAGCCCATAGAAAAAATAACAAAATTTTAACGTTCGTATGAATAATAGAAATAGATGAAGAAGATTTGAGGTCGAGAGTTTTTAAAGTTTTCGACATTATTCATATTTAAAGGTTAATAAAACTTATTAAATGTTCTAGTCCCCCTGCTCTTCACCAACTTTTTCACCAAAATGTATGAATTATTTGATTATTACTTTTTGTAGAATATTCGAAGTCGATAGCTGTAATAGTTTTCCAGAAGTAGCGTATCGAAAATTGTTTAAAAATTGTTAATTTGTATGGGAGCTACCCCTTCTTCACCCCCCATCCGAAAATCTTTTTCTTTAGAGCGTAGCCCTTAATGTCCAATTACTTTTTGTAGAACATTTGATTTCGATATATGTTATAGTTTCTGAGATATAGCATATCGAAAATTTAACAAAAATTGTTAATATGTATGCTACCCCTTTTTCTGCCCACACTCAAAAAATTTTTTCTCTAAAGCGTAGGCTTTCTTGCCCAATTACTTTTTGTAAAACATTTCATTTCGATATCTGTTATAGTTTCCGAGATATAGCTTATCGAATATTTTATAATAATTGTCGATTTGTATGGGAGCTACCCCTTTTTTTGCCCCCACTCGAAAAATTTTTTCTATAAAGCGTAGGCATTCTCGCCCAATTACTTTTTGTAAAACATTTCATTTCGATATCTGTTATAGTTTCCGAGATATAGCTTATCGAATATTTTATAATAATTGTCGATTTGTGTGGGAGCTACCCCTTTTTTTGCCCCCACTCGAAAAATTTTTTCTATAAAGCGTAGGCATTCTCGCCCAATTACTTGTTGTAGAATATTTTATTTCGATATCTGTTATAGTTTCCGAGATATAGCATATCGAAAATTTAATAAAAATTGTTAATTTGTATGGGAGCTACCCCTTTTTTTGCCCCCACTCAAAAATTTTTTTCTTTAAAGCGTAGGCATTCTCGCCCAATTAGTTTTTGTAGAACATTTTATTTCAAAATCTGTTATAGTTTCCGAGATATAGCGTATCGAATATTTGATAATAATTGTCGATTTTTATGGGAGCTACCCCTTTTTTTGCCCCCACCCAAAAAATTTTTTCTTTAAGCCGTAGCCCTTAGCGTGCAATTACTTTTTATGGAACATTTCATTTCGATATCTGTTATAGTTTCCGAGATATAGCGTATCGAATATTTGATAATAATTGTCGATTTGTATGGGAGCTACCCCTTTTTTTGCCCCCACCCAAAAAATTTTTTCTTTAAGGCGTAGCCCTTAGCGTGCAATTACTTTTTATGGAACATTTCATTTCGATATCTGTTATAGTTTCCGAGATATAGCTTATCGAATATTTTATAATAATTGTCGATTTGTATGGGAGCTACCCCTTTTTTTGCCCCCACACAAAAAATTTTTTCTGTAAGGCGTAGCCCTTAGCGTGCAATTACTTTTTGTAGAACATTTCATTTCGATATCTGTTATAGTTTCCGAGATATAGCGTATCGAATATTTGATAATAATTGTCGATTTGTATGGGAGCTACCCCTATTTTTGCCCCCACCCAAAAAATTTTTTCTTTAAGGCGTAGCCCTTAGCGTGCAATTACTTTTTATGGAACATTTCATTTCGATATCTGTTATAGTTTCCGAGATATAGCTTATCGAATATTTTATAATAATTGTCGATTTGTATGGGAGCTACCCCTTTTTTTGCCCCCACACAAAAAATTTTTTCTGTAAGGCGTAGCCCTTAGCGTGCAATTACTTTTTGTAGAACATTTCATTTCGATATCTGTTATAGTTTCCGAGATATAGCGTATCGAATATTTGATAATAATTGTCGATTTGTATGGGAGCTACCCCTTTTTTTGCCCCCACACAAAAAATTTTTTCTGTAAGGCGTAGCCCTTAGCGTGCAATTACTTTTTATGGAACATTTCATTTCGATATCTCTTATAGTTTCCGAGATAGAGCGTATCGAATATTTTATAATAATTGTCGATTTGTATGGGAGCTACCCCTTTTTTTGCCCCCACACAAAAAATTTTTTCTGTAAGGCGTAGCCCTTAGCGTGCAATTACTTTTTGTAGAACATTTCATTTCGATATCTGTTATAGTTTCCGAGATAGAGCGTATCGAATATTTGATAATAATTGTCGATTTGTATGGGAGCTACCCCTTTTTTTGCCCCCACACAAAAAATTTTTTCTGTAAGGCGTAGCCCTTAGCGTGCAATTACTTTTTGTAGAACATTTCATTTCGATATCTGTTATAGTTTCCGAGATAGAGCGTATCGAATATTTTATAATAATTGTCGATTTGTATGGGAGCTACCCCTTTTTTTGCCCCCACACAAAAAATTTTTTCTGTAAGGCGTAGCCCTTAGCGTGCAATTACTTTTTGTAGAACATTTCATTTCGATATCTGTTATAGTTTCCGAGATATAGCGTATCGAATATTTGATAATAATTGTCGATTTGTATGGGAGCTACCCCTATTTTTGCCCCCACCCAAAAAATTTTTTCTTTAAGGCGTAGCCCTTAGCGTGCAATTACTTTTTATGGAACATTTCATTTCGATATCTGTTATAGTTTCCGAGATATAGCTTATCGAATATTTTATAATAATTGTCGATTTGTATGGGAGCTACCCCTTTTTTTGCCCCCACACAAAAAATTTTTTCTGTAAGGCGTAGCCCTTAGCGTGCAATTACTTTTTGTAGAACATTTCATTTCGATATCTGTTATAGTTTCCGAGATATAGCGTATCGAATATTTGATAATAATTGTCGATTTGTATGGGAGCTACCCCTATTTTTGCCCCCACCCAAAAAATTTTTTCTTTAAGGCGTAGCCCTTAGCGTGCAATTACTTTTTATGGAACATTTCATTTCGATATCTGTTATAGTTTCCGAGATATAGCTTATCGAATATTTTATAATAATTGTCGATTTGTATGGGAGCTACCCCTTTTTTTGCCCCCACACAAAAAATTTTTTCTGTAAGGCGTAGCCCTTAGCGTGCAATTACTTTTTGTAGAACATTTCATTTCGATATCTGTTATAGTTTCCGAGATATAGCGTATCGAATATTTGATAATAATTGTCGATTTGTATGGGAGCTACCCCTTTTTTTGCCCCCACACAAAAAATTTTTTCTGTAAGGCGTAGCCCTTAGCGTGCAATTACTTTTTATGGAACATTTCATTTCGATATCTGTTATAGTTTCCGAGATAGAGCGTATCGAATATTTTATAATAATTGTCGATTTGTATGGGAGCTACCCCTTTTTTTGCCCCCACACAAAAAATTTTTTCTGTAAGGCGTAGCCCTTAGCGTGCAATTACTTTTTGTAGAACATTTCATTTCGATATCTGTTATAGTTTCCGAGATAGAGCGTATCGAATATTTGCTAATAATTGTCGATTTGTATGGGAGCTACCCCTTTTTTTGCCCCCACACAAAAAATTTTTTCTGTAAGGCGTAGCCCTTAGCGTGCAATTACTTTTTGTAGAACATTTCATTTCGATATCTGTTATAGTTTCCGAGATAGAGCGTATCGAATATTTTATAATAATTGTCGATTTGTATGGGAGCTACCCCTTTTTTTGCCCCCACACAAAAAATTTTTTCTGTAAGGCGTAGCCCTTAGCGTGCAATTACTTTTTGTAGAACATTTCATTTCGATATCTGTTATAGTTTCCGAGATATAGCGTATCGAATATTTGATAATAATTGTCGATTTGTATGGGAGCTACCCCTATTTTTGCCCCCACCCAAAAAATTTTTTCTTTAAGGCGTAGCCCTTAGCGTGCAATTACTTTTTGTAGAACATTTCATTTCGATATCTGTTATAGTTTCCGAGATAGAGCGTATCGAATATTTTATAATAATTGTCGATTTGTATGGGAGCTACCCCTTTTTTTGCCCCCACACAAAAAATTTTTTCTGTAAGGCGTAGCCCTTAGCGTGCAATTACTTTTTATGGAACATTTCATTTCGATATCTCTTATAGTTTCCGAGATAGAGCGTATCGAATATTTTATAATAATTGTCGATTTGTATGGGAGCTACCCCTTTTTTTGCCCCCACACAAAAAATTTTTTCCTTAAGGCGTAGCCCTTAGCGTGCAATTACTTTTTGTAGAACATTTCATTTCGATATCTGTTATAGTTTCCGAGATAGAGCGTATCGAATATTTGATAATAATTGTCGATTTGTATGGGAGCTACCCCTTTTTTTGCCCCCACCCAAAAAATTTTTTCTCTAAGGCGTAGCCCTTAGCGTGCAATTACTTTTTATGGAACATTTCATTTCGATATCTGTTATAGTTTCCGAGATATAGCTTATCGAATATTTTATAATAATTGTCGATTTGTATGGGAGCTACCCCTTTTTTTGCCCCCACACAAAAAATTTTTTCCTTAAGGCGTAGCCCTTAGCGTGCAATTACTTTTTGTAGAACATTTCATTTCGATATCTGTTATAGTTTACGAGATATAGCGCATAAAATATTTCACCAAATTTGTGCAATTGTAGAAAAAATACCCCTTCCCCTGGTCCTATCCATTTTTTTTTCCATTATTTAGGTCCCTTCCTTAGGAGTATCCGTGCCAAGTTTTGTGGCAAGAGTGACTATACTTACTGAGATATATAGGGATATATGCACGGATTTTGTCCTAAAAAAAATGGGTTACTCTGGGTTTTCGCTTTTATCTCGGTCAATAGTGAACCGATTTTATTGATTTTAAATAGCGATTGTCTCCAGGATATTTCTAATAGTTTGACACCATTAACTGCTCTGTATCTTTTTATTTGACTCCGGAAACTTGATTTCAACAGACGGACAGACGGACAGACGGACATCGCTAAATCGACTTCCCTATCTATAAGGATCCAGAATATATATACTTTATGGGGTCGCAAATGAATAATAAAGAAATTACAAACGGAATGACAAAGTGATATATACCCTATCACTATGTGAAGGGTATAATAATCTAAAGGGAAAACTAGGAAATTGGAAAATTAAAATTTTATCTCCGGCATCTATAGGAAATCGCAGAAGTGAACAAAAAAATACCTTTCGAGTTTGTATTTTCAGAAGATAGCAAAGAACCATTATCTCGATGTCCACGAAGAGGTATTTTATGCCTTCCGAGGAAAATTATAGTTTTTATAAAAGGCAACAAACGTTCTTGATTTTCAATTTTATGTTGAAGTGCAGATATTTGTATTTGATTTGCCACCTCAAGGCGAAAGTTTTCCTGTGTCTTTAAAAACATTTTCCCAAAAGCAACAGCATCTCTGAACATGCAAAACATTTGTTTAATAAAATAAATGAAGCGCTTGTTTCATTGCTACCAATATTTTTTTTTATCAAATAAGAAGTTTTAATAATTTGTGTTTTTTTTTCATGATGCCATATACAAATAATTTGTGTTTTTTTTTCATGATGCCATATTTTTTTGACATTTTCAGTACGAATTTCTCGCTCTGCGTTCACCTTGTATGAATTCGCCTTGTAAGAAACTAAAAATAGAAATGCCAATTTGGTTCAATTAGACCAAATTGTGGGGGGTTTTTTTTGGTAAATTTTTGCAAAAAGTAGTTCCTTAGATTTTCATTTGAATTTTAAAACATATTTGGTGAATTCACAAGGTCTTGTGAAATCATATATTGTAAAATAATACAACCAAAAAATATGACCGTTGTGAACAACTCTTCGTATATTTGTAGGTGTCGTATTTAAAATCTAAATCAGCTGATACGACCAAACGATAGAAAAACAAACACATATTTATGTACATAAATCTGGTGCTGCTCTTGGCTTAACTTAATAATTTGTAGAAATTAGACCCATGAAAACACAAAATAGTCTATATCTAACATGGTTAGAATCTCTAAAATCCATTAAAATAAGCAAAGTTTTAGTAAAAAATCACAAGAATTTTGTTATTTTTACGTAAACAAAAAACAGCTGATGTGTCAGAGAGCAGTGCCGGCTATTTTTGCCGGCGGAGGCGGCTTAAGGAATCTTCTTTGGCGGTTTTGCCTAAGTTTTTAGTATAGACGTTTTTAACGGATGCGAGTGCTAGCGGCTCTAAAAATAAATTTAAAAACTCGCCGTTTCGTTTTAGGCGCTTGGCGCATGACTTTGTATATAATACGACATCACAATAAACATATCAAACAAAGTTGTATTGTTTCACAACAAGTTTCGTATGAAAAGCAACAACAAAATGTTTATGCTATTGTGAAATTATATGACAATAATACAATATGCTATTGTATCGTACCTTGTGAATTCGCCAATTTAGTACAAAAATTAATTTGCTTATTTTATTTGCTTTAACCTGTACAACTTTGTTTATAATTTTCGATTAAATGAAAAAGAATGAATCTTATATTATTAAATGTTTTTGTTTAATGTCGGCAATTGTGTATGAAATACAAAATCAGATAAATGTTCGCCTCTGCTAGCCTCAAAAATGTGAGGCCTTTTGAGCACATTTTTCATTACATTATCACTCATTTCACGTGGTATTTCATTAATTTCATCATGAATTTTTTGTTTGAGTTGCTCCAGCGTTTCTGGTTTATTTGCATAAACCTTGCTTTTCAGATATCCCCACAAAAAGAAGTCCGGACCAGTCAAATCAGGCGACCGTAGAGACCAGTCAACATCACCATTTCTTAAAATAACTTGGGGGTTTAATGCATCTATCGGAAGTTTTATCATTATTTATCATGCCTTAACTTTTGCATTCTGTCAGGTCTTCTTTTTTTTTTTTTGTATTTTGATTATAATACCCTTCCTATATCAGGGGGTTAGTTTGCACCCTAAAAGTTATTTATGATGAAAAGTAATAGTGATTTGTAATTGGAGGTTTAATCCGCACATTTTCTTTTTGTGTGGGTGGGGAACAAGCGCATTAAAAAAGTAATACATTTTGTAATGTCTTTGTTTATTTTATGGTGACATATTTATTCCTATTGTAGTCGTACGAGGGTTGCCTTTTATGTTTCGGGATTTGGCAACACTAGTGTTTCAATCTGACAACTAACAACTCTATCGTAAAGTTTGACATTTTCTAAGTTATATGTATTTGTGTTGTTTACAGTAACTTAAAAGATTCAACTCGACCCAAAAATTAAATTCAATCGCGAACGTTTTCGTGCGATTATTTTTTACAACTTTCGACGTGGATTAACTCAGCAACAGTGCAAGGATGAACTAAATTCTGTTTTTTGGCGATGAAGCTCCATCTAGGACCAGTGTTAATCGATGGTATGGTGAATTCAATCGTGGTCGTAGTTCACTTCATGGCGAATTTCGTGAAGGTCGTCCAAAATCAGTTGTTGTTCCGAAAACCATTGATGCAGTGCGTGAGCTGATATTGCAAGATCGTCATGTGACCTATCGTAAGATTGAGACAACCTAAGGCGTTAGTGGGACCAGCATGCATTCAATATTGCATGAACATTTGACTGTCAAAACAAGTTTTTCACGTTGGATCCCACACAATTTGTCAATCGTTCAAAAAAGGCTCGAAAGTGTCGATTAGTCGAACTAAATACTCAGAAAATACGATCGCGGTGCTTCGAAACACGTCTATGATATCGCGACAGGTGATAGATTCTGGATTTACGCGTATGAGCCCGAAAGTAAACAGCAGTCGACTGTATGGGTGTTTCAAGATGAGTCAAATCCAACAAAAGCTGTTCGTGCACGAAGAACTTCTAAGCAGTTTTTCCAGAAAAACTGGACGTGTCGCAACCGTTTCACTATAATAACGCAGAACAGTCAATTCTGAGTGGTACACAGCCATTTGTTTGTCAGTTGTCTTCCAAGAAATCAGGAAAATTAACCGCCGAAGATGAATCACTCTCCACCCCAACAATGCGAGCTCTCACACATTGGCTCAAACAACTGCATTTTTAAGCACCAAAAACATCGATTTGATGACTCATCCGCCGTATAGTCCTGACTTAGCATCGAATGACTTCTTTTTATTCCCGTTCATAAAAAACAAACAAGAGGTCAACGTTTTTCGACACCTGAAGAAGCGGTTGCTGTATTCAGAATGCATGTTTCGGAGATACCTCAGTGTGGCAAAAGTGCTTCGGCAATTGGTTCAAACGCATGCAAAAGTGTAAAGATCTTCATGGGGAGTATTTTGAAAAACAATAAAGTGATTTTCGATGATTAATATTCGTTTTTCTTTAATTTTTAAATCCCGAAATATAAAATTCAACCCTCGTATAACTTCTCTCTTGTTACCAAGTAATCCTAAAAGCTATCTTCTATGTAATTTATCAGCCTTCTTCTAAATAATCTACTCAGTTATAATGAGTCATTTACAAATGCAGGCAATATGTTTGCTTAAACTTTGAAACATTTTTTAGTCAATATATTTATCACGTGATTTCTCTATAAAAAACAAAAAATTCACGTGCCAAGAAACTTCAAAACAAAACAAATCCATCAATTTTCATTCTCTCAAAAGCGATTCGTTTTTTCATTCATTTGTCAATAACTGGCTCTCTAAGTGACTTTTAAGTAATAAATTTTTTTTTTTGCTCGTGTTAAAATTAACAAGTAATAAAATATAAGCCCAGACAAACCTTTAAAAAATAAAAAAATAATAAAAATTTTATTGATTAACAATAAAACGAATTACTTTTAGCTGGCATTTAATACTTAATAAAAAGAAATCCATAATAATAAATAATGAAATCGATTTTTGTTTAATTTCAAATGTTTATTATTAGTTTTTTGAACTTGATACAATTTCAATGTTGCTGTTGTTGTTTTTGTGTTAACTTTTAACCAACAAACAAATAAAATACATTTTATTTTTCAGTCCCAAAAAATTTTTTTTTGTTGATTAAGTAATTTTTTTCAGTTGAGTGCTTGAGGCTGAAAAGACATTCACTTATATTAATGAAAAACCTTACGCACACAGATGATTGTATCTATTTGAATGTGCTCGTTTCAATATTTTTTGTTTATTTAAACAATTTTTGTATATAATTTTTAAGCTTTAAATTCTTAAATAATTATTTGTATAGTGAAATAGCACAACAAATTTGTTATGTTAATACTACATTGTAATCATATGTAGTTGTATTTTTTTTAAATACATACATGCAAGTTGTGTTAAAAGTTTTTGAAAAAAAAATTCACTCAAAATAGTTTGTTTGTCAAAAAAAATTTTGTTTTTTTTTTGTCTTAATTTAATTAATGTCCAGTTTGTCATTCCATTTGTAATTTTTTAATATCCATTTGCGACCCCATAAAGTAAATATTTTTGATGCATAAAGATAGGTAAGTCCATTAAGCCATGTCCCTGAGATTATCGGTTAACTACGGACTGAGAAATAGGCAAAATGGGGCGATTGCCTCAGTTCTTTTTGCGACAAAGTCCATACATGAGTAGTCTCAGAACAAAGCGTGGTTTTTCCATTTTTTTAAGAAAATGCTTTTATTAATTCGGCAAAGTTTTATTAATTTTAATAATAATAATAATGCATAATTGTCCTTTGGAAATTGTTGTAATACAACAGGGTTTTGTTTTCAGTAGCCCTTATAATACATTTAGCGGTAACCAATGGTTATTCAAATGTAAAAGGGACGAATGGTTTGCTGGGTTCTTAAAAAAACTCTTGAACATTTTGGCTTCTTTATAGTAATTCTCAATAAGTTTATTAAGGTTATTATATAAAGGCAGAAAATAAATAAGAACCAATGAAATGCATATAGACAAACTTAACCTACAACAAATCCTATTAATAAACATGGAACTATTTGGTTAAAAATTAGTGCATAAAAACGTGTTTTTTCTTAACAATTTATTTTTTGTAGGTTTCCATTATCATTTCAATAAGAGAAATATCAATATATACAAAAAACAAGTAAGAGCGCTATATTCGGCTGTGCCGAATCTTATATACCCTTCACATTGGTCTTTAAATATACCCAGCCGAGTAATTTTGTACTGCAAATAATATAATAAAAAACCTTGTGCAAGTTTTAAAGTCCATAGAAAAATATACAAAATTTTAACGTTCGTATGAATAATATAAATAGATGAGGAAAGTTTGAGGTCAAGAGTTTTAAAAGTTTTCGACATTATTCATATTTAAAGGTTAATAAAGCTTATTAAATGTTCTAGTCCCCCTGCTCTTCTCCAAAATGTATGAATTATTTGATTATTACTTTTTGTAGAATATTCGAAGTCGATAGCTGTAATAGTTTTCCAGAAGTAGCGTATCGAAAATTTTATAAAAATTGTTAATTTGTATGGGAGCTACCCCTTCTTCACCCCCCATCCGAAAATGTTTTTCTTCAGAGCGTAGCCCTTGATGTCCAATCACTTTTTGTAGAACATTTGATTTCGATATCTGTTATAGTTTCCAAGATATAGCATATCGAAAATTTAACAAAAATTGTTAATATGTATGGGAGCTACCCCTTTTTTTTGCCCCCACTCAAAAATTTTTTTCTTTAAAGCGTAGGCCTTATTGCCCAATTACTTTTTGCAGAACATTTCATTTCGATATCTTTTATAGTTTCCGAGATATAGCGTATCGAATATTTTATAATAATTGTCGATTTGTATGGGAGCTACCCCTTTTTTTGCCCCCACTCAAAAAAAATTTTCTTCAAAGCATAGGCCTTATTGCCCAATTACTTTTTGTAGAACATTTCATTTCGATATCTTTTATACTTTCCGAGATATAGCGTATCGGTATTTCATAAAAATCGTTAATTTGTATGGGAGCTACCCCTTTTTTTGCCCCCACCCAAAAAATTTTTTCTTTAAAGCGTAGCCCTTATTGCCCAATTACTTTATGTAGAACATTTAATTTCGATGTCATTTATAGTTTCCGAGATATAGCGTATCGAATATTTTATAAAAATTGTTAATTTGTATGGGAGCTACCCCTTTTTTTGCCCCCACTCAAAAAAAATTTTCTTCAAAGCATAGGCCTTATTGCCCAATTACTTTTTGTAGAACATTTCATTTCGATATCTTTTATACTTTCCGAGATATAGCGTATCGGTATTTCATAAAAATCGTTAATTTGTATGGGAGCTACCCCTTTTTTTGCCCCCACCCAAAAAATGTTTTCTTTAAGGCGTAGCCCTTATTGCCCAATTACTTTATGTAGAACATTTAATTTCGATGTCATTTATAGTTTCCGAGATATAGCGTATCGGAAATTTCATACAAATCATTAATTTGTATGGGAGCTACCCCTTTTTTTGCCCCCACTCAAAAAAATTTTTTTTTAAAGTGTAGCCCTTAGGGTACAATTAATTTTTGTAAAACATTTTAAGTCGATGGCTGTTATAGTTTACGAGATATAGCGCATAAAATATTTCACCAAATTTGTGCAATTGTAGGAAAAATACCCCTTCCCCTGGTCCTATCGGAAAAAACTTTTTCCATTATTTAGGTGCTTTCTTTAGGAGTATCCGTGCCAAGTTTTGTGGCAAAAGTGATTATACTTACTGAGATATATAGGGATATATGCACGGATTTTGTCCTAAAAAAAATGGGTTACTCTGGGTTTTCGCTTATATCTCGGTCAATAGTGAACCGATTTTGCTGATTTTAAATAGCGATTGTTAGCGGGATATTTGTAATCGTTTGACACCATTTACTGATCTGTATCTTTTTATCTGACTCCGGAAACTTGATTTCAACAGACGGACAGACGGACAGACAGACAGACAGACAGACAGACAGACAGACGGACAGACGGACAGACGGACAGACGGACATGGCTATTTCAACTTCCCTATCTATAAGGATCCAGAATATATATACTTTATGGGGTCGCAAATGAATAATAAAGAAATTACAAACGGAATGACAAAGTGATATATACCCTATCACTATGTGAAGGGTATAAAAAAAAAATCCAATGTGAAGGCTATATAAGATTCGGCACAGCCGAATATATCGCTCTTACTTGTTATACCCTTCACATAGTGATAGGGTATATATCACTTTGTCATTCCGTTTGTAATTTCTTTATTATTCATTTGCGACCCCATAAAGTATATATATTCTGGATCCTTATAGATAGGGAAGTCGATTTAGCGATGTCCGTCTGTCCGTCTGTCCGTCTGTTGAAATCAAGTTTCCGGAGTCAAATAAAAAGATACAGATCAGTAAATGGTGTCAAACGATTACAAATATCCCGCTAACAATCGCTATTTAAAATCAGCAAAATCGGTTCACTATTGACCGAGATATAAGCGAAAACCCAGAGTAACCCATTTTTTTTAGGACAAAATCCGTGCATATATCCCTATATATCTCAGTAAGTATAGTCACTCTTGCCACAAAACTTGGCACGGATACTCCTAAAGAAGGGACCTTAATAATGGAAAATTTTTTTTCAGATAGGACCAGGGGAAGGGGTATTTTTTCTACAATTGCACAAATTTGGTGAAATATTTTATGCGCTATATCTCGTAAACTATAACAGCTATCGACTTAAAATGTTCTACAAAAAGTAATTGCATGCTAAGGGCTACGCCTTAAAGAAAAAATTTTTTGGGTGGGGGCAAAAAAAGGGGTAGCTCCCATACAAATCGACAATTATTTTCAAATATTCGATACGCTATATCTCGAAAACTATAACAGATATCGAAATGAAATGTTGTAAAAAAAATAATTGCACGCTAAGGGCTACGCCTTAGAGAAAAAATTTTTTGGGTGGGGGCAAAAAAAGGGGTAGCTCCCATACAAATCGACAATTATTTTCAAATATTCGATACGCTATATCTCGGAAACTATAACAGATATCGAAATGAAATGTTCTAAAAAAAGTAATTGCACGCTAAGGGCTACGCCTTAGAGAAAAAATTTTTTGGGTGGGGGCAAAAAAAGGGGTAGCTCCCATACAAATCGACAATTATTATCAAATATTCGATACTCTATATCTCGGAAACTATAACAGATATCGAAATGAAATGTTCTAAAAAAAGTAATTGCACGCTAAGGGCTACGCCATAGAGAAAAAATTTTTTGGGTGGGGGAAAAAAAAGGGGTAGCTCCCATACAAATCGACAATTATTATCAAATATTCGATACGCTATATCTCGGAAACTATAACAGATATCGAAATGAAATGTTCCACAAAAAGTAATTGCACGCTAAGGGCTAAGCCTTAGAGAAAAAATTTTTTGGGTGGGGGCAAAAAAGGGGGTAGCTCCCATACAAATCGACAATTATTTTCAAATATTCGATACGCTATATCTCGGAAACTATAACAGATATCGAAATGAAATGTTCTAAAAAAAGTAATTGCACGCTAAGGGCTACGCTTTAGAGAAAAAATTTTTTGGGTGGGGGCAAAAAAAGGGGTAGCTCCCATACAAATCGACAATTATTATCAAATATTCGATACGCTATATCTCGGAAACTATAACAGATATCGAAATGAAATGTTCCACAAAAAGTAATTTACGCTAAGGTCTACGCCTTAAAGAAAAAATTTTTTGGGTGGGGGCAAAAAAAGGGGTAGCTCCCATACAAATCGACAATTATTATCAAATATTCGATACGCTATATCTCGGAAACTATAACAGATATCGAAATGAAATGTTCCACAAAAAGCAATTGCACGCTAAGGGCTACGCTTTAAAGAAAAAAATTTTCGAGTGGGGGCAAAAAAAGGGGTAGCTCCCATACAAATCGACAATTATTATAAAATATTCGATACGCTATATCTCGGAAACTATAACAGATATCGAAACGAAATGTTCTAAAAAAAGTAATTGCACGCTAAGGGCTACGCTTTAGAGAAAAAATTTTTTGGGTGGGGGCAAAAAAAGGGGTAGCTCCCATACAAATCGACAATTATTATCAAATATTCGATACGCTATATCTCGGAAACTTTAACAGATATCGAAATGAAATGTTCTACAAAAAGTAATTGCACGCTAAGGGCTACGCTTTAAAGAAAAAAATTTTCGAGTGGGGGCAAAAAAAGGGGTAGCTCCCATACATATTAACAATTTTTGTTAAATTTTCGATATGCTATATCTCAGAAACTATAACATATATCGAAATCAAATGTTCTACAAAAAGTAATTGGACATTAAGGGCTACGCTCTAAAGAAAAAGATTTTCGGATGGGGGGTGAAGAAGGGGTAGCTCCCATACAAATTAACAATTTTTAAACAATTTTCGATACGCTACTTCTGGAAAACTATTACAGCTATCGACTTCGAATATTCTACAAAAAGTAATAATCAAATAATTCATACATTTTGGTGAAAAACTTGGTGAAGAGCAGGGGGACTAGAACATTTAATAAGTTTTATTAACCTTTAAATATGAATAATGTCGAAAACTTTAAAAACTCTCGACCTCAAATCTTCTTCATCTATTTCTATTATTCATACGAACGTTAAAATTTTGTTATTTTTTCTATGGGCTTTAAAACTCGCACAAGGTTTTTTATTATATTATTTGCAGTACAAAATTACTCGGCTGGGTATATTTAAAGACCAATGTGAAGGGTATATAAGATTCGGCACAGCCGAATATAGCGCTCTTACTTGTTTTTATATGAAATAATTATTTGTTTATTGACATACAAATTTGCAAATATGTTTCAATACTACAGGGACTACAAATTATTAATATAAATAAAATTCTGTTGTTGCCAAATATTTCCATAATAATTAATTTTCTTAAATATTGAACAGGATTGTAAAATATATTATTGAGCATTTAACCTAATATTTTTGATTCATGTATTATTTCTAAATGTTTTAAATGATTTTGGGTTATTTATAAAAGTTGTGTCTTTGAGAAGGAAATGCGTTAAATGTGACAGTTTTAGCGGCTAAATTTCTTTAAACTTCAAAACAAATAAGTTATCAAACTACCAAGGAAAGACAGTCAAGACCTAGAAAGAAAAACAACTAATGCAAACGTGTGTAACTTGAGTAACTTGTCCTTAATCCACCCCATGACTATGCTACACGCTACGAACTTTGTTAAAGAGATTGGGGTTTCTGTTCCCGCTATGAGTAAGGGGTGCTGGTAATCTCATGAAAAAAGGTTGACGCAGGATTTAACTAGACCGCTCTAAAATGAAATATAATAATGTTGGATCAGCCGTTTACTTAGAGGATCTTAGCATGAGTTCCTCATATCGTCATTTCGCGTATAAGTAGAGCTTGAAGCCGATATATTTATAATGACGGCCAGGGCGGCTAACTATAAAAATATCTGGCGGCGGCTCAAAATTTCACACTGTCAAAGAACAGTAAAAGTATTAGCAGGGTGTAAAAAATACTTTTTGTTCACTTTCGACCCTAGTCCGAGCAACAGCCGGTGATTTTAGATTTTTAGACTCATATTTCAAAAAACGTAAAAAAAGTATTAAAAAGCTTTTAATATTTTTTGAGATCTGTCGATTGGCTTCCAGAGTCTCGGGCTTGTTAACGTAAACAAGGGACTTCAAAAAACTCAAAAAAAGTCTGAAACGGTTAAATCTGGCGATCTTGCTGGCCAATGTAAACCGCCAAAACGAGAGCTGAGGCGACCCGGAAACGCCGCCTTCAGAATTGCGGTTGTGGCTTGCTCATTATGTGCCGTTGCTCCGTCCTGTTGGAACTATATGACCTCCAGTCATAATATCTTCAATTGCGGCAGAGAAAACGCTGCTAACACTGTTGTCGTTTGACCAGCGACGTTCTCGAAAAAAATTGGCCCGATGACTCCTCCAGCGTGAACAGCGTACCATGCAGTCACTTTGAGCGGGTGTAATTTCTCCTCGTGCATTACTCGTGGGTTTTCGGAGCCCCAAAAGCGATAGTTTTGCTTGTTCACGTACCCACTGAGGTGGAAATGAGCCTCATCGCTCATTATGATCTTGGTCGCAAAATCGTCCATTTCGGCCTCGAGATTGAGGACTGGACTTTTTAAGAGAACAAAAAATTATCCTTAGGAAAGACCGGCTGATTGTAGGAAAGACCGGCTAATTGTAGGAAAGACCGGCTAATTGTGAGAGTTGGCGTCTGATCGATATTTATGGCGACAGCTCGACATCCTTGCCAACAGCGGCTTTATTTTCGGCAGAAGGGGCGCTTCGGGGCCCGCCACTTTTGGAAGCATCTCGTGTGGTCTCATACTCTTCAAGGTTGGTGGCTAAACGGCTCAGTGTTTGCGCAGTCGGTGCCGGATGACCGGTGAATCGGCGACGGAATTCGCGCTACGCCAACACCACAGGCGAATTGTTACGCAAAAAAATAGACAGGATTATTCCATTCCGCCTTCTTAGGGGGTGTATCGCTTCATGGCTTGTTCGCTTGTGTTCTTCATCTGTTTAGTTCACAAATGTCAAAACAGATTTGACATTGGCCGCCACTTGCAAAAATTAAAAGCATCTTCCAATAGTGTGTTTTCTTTTGGCCCACCTTGTACTTACAAATACGTTTAATTTTTTCTGATACAGGCAGTAGGTATTTCAATTTAAACTATTTGAAGTGTTTTTACAGAGAAAATGTTTGTAAGTTTTTTGTAAAAATAGTACTAAATTGGCGTAAGGTGTAACATCATACTTTTGAGGCTTAAATTGTACTAAAAACAGGACAATCGTACCACTTTTGTCATCCCTGCCAAGCTGTTAATCTTTAAAACCTAATGACAGGTGCAAATTAGTTTGTTTCCCTTTAACATTTAAAAACATTTGTTAATAACGTCAAGAAATTGATTGTTTATTTTTATTTTCAAGAACAAGTTTGAACGTTCTACATACATAAAAGAAATGTGGTCGTTCGTCTTCTTCTTCTTTTCTTAGTTTTGTTGTTGTATAACTTGATTTGTTTTATTTGGGGTTTAATTTTTATATGTCGTCGTCTGAAATTTGACGTATTCAGTTTTTCCTTTTTTTTTTTGTTGTTACGTAGAAGTCTGTTTCTCTAAATTTTGATAAATTTCTTAGAATTTCTTTTGTGTTTTCTTGTTTTACTATTTTAGTTGTCTGGTCTGTTTGTTGTTTATTTATTGGGTTGGGGATTTAAAGAAATATGAAAGTTATGACAAATTTTTATTTTAAAATTTATTGTTTGAATATTTTCTGCAATTTTTCTAAATTTTTTGCTTTTTGCAAATTGCTGCAATTTTCAAGAAATTTATAAAGAGTGAAACAATTATTACTAATTTTTAACGTGTTGAAATAAATTTTTTTACATTAATTATTTAACGTATAAAATTTATTCTAATTATAACTATTTAAAATAATTTTGTTGATATTAAATGAACAATATAAATAAAGCTTTTTTTTTATAAAAAATCAAATTAAATTGAAATCTTTGTGTTTATTCAGTTTCGAATTCTAATAAATTGTTTTGATACCCTACACAAACAAAGGCGGCTAATAAATTTCAAATTTTTTTCTAATGTACACATGTACTTCAAATATATATATAAAATGTTTATACAATTAGAAAACTTGAAAGTACAATTAGAAAGAAGATTCTTAAATACAAATGGAGAATTCTGACATACAGTTCAACAATTCGAAATTGAATTATAAATTTCAGAAATTCAATTTAAAAATTCTGAAATTGAATAAAAATTTTCTGAAACTGAATTAAATATTTTAGAATTTGAACGTGAAGAGTCTGAAATTTAATTAAACAAATCTGAAATCAAATTAGAAATTTTTGGATGTGAATTAGAAAAATGTAAAAAATGAATTTGGAATTTCTAAAATTAAAATTTTTAAAATTCAATTAAAATGTTTTAAAACACAAGTAGAAAACTCTAAAATACAAATGAAATATTTTGAATGTGATTTTGAAATCTCTAAAATTATACAGAAAGTTCTGAAATTGAATTAGAAATTTCTGAAATGCAATTAGAAATTTCTAAAAAAATTTTTTTATTATAATTCAAAGTATCTATCTTGCTTTTTTATTATTATATTATTTTAAAATTAAAATAAAAAACTTTCCTTTAAATTCTATGTTTTAATAAACGATCAAGTTGGTGCTGCAAGGCATCATACGATCGGTCTAAACCTATCATGGCTTTATGTGTTTTGCTTTAAAAAGATTAATGAAATAAAAACCGCTTTGTTTTTGCAAGTACAACATTTGTAAAAAAAATTGTTTATATATTCGTTTATTTTAAAATATTCTATGAGTAATACCTGCACTGTTATGTATTTATAGAAAGATTTGAAAACAAATTGTTTTATGAGTAAAAAATGAAAAAGTAATTGTGAATAGATATTTCCACAAAAATATCAACCGGAGGAAAAAATTAAAAAAAGTATTATTTTAATAAAAAATGTTTTGTTTTTAAACTAAAAAAATATATAAGTAGAATGAAAAAGTTGGCAATTTATCCAGTACTGTCTCAGGAAAATAAAGCATTTAATTTAAGTTTTTTTAAATCAGATTTTTAGTGCAGTTATTTCCAGTTTGGTATTTTATTTATTTATTTACCAAGAGTAAAGTGGTTAATAGTACCGAGTGCCCCACCATACTGCTTTCGCCCTAGCAGGTTTATCAGAAATATTTATTAAATTCTCTCTTCCCAAGAAGCTTAGATATAAAAGTTATAGAATTGATTTCAATTAAAAAATTTATTAACACAAACAAACTTTTAATTGTTTATAAACCTGCCAAAAATTGGTTATATCAATCAACGAATCTTTATAATTGAATTTTTTTCATATTTTTAATAAAATTATTTTTTAAATAATTTTTATTCATTTTTTTATTCCCATATTTTATTTATTTTATTATTTAAATTTATTATTTTTTGAGTTAAATTTATAAGGACAGTTTAATTTTGGTATACACATAGTAAGTCTCAGTCTGAGAACTCAAACAAGGAAACCTTTTAACTGCCAGATTACACTCTTTCATTATCCCAACGAAGCATTCTTTTTTTCAAAGTAAAAATATTGTTTTTTTGCGCTTATACTAAATAACTTGATAAAAGCAAATATCAGATACCTCATGTTTGCCAAGTTCTTTAAAGTTAAGATAATTATTTGCGTAAGCGTTTATATGCGATTGTTTTGTAGTTTTGCAAACTTAATTAAAAATGTTCTACATCCTTACAAAAACGAGTGTTTTTATACAATTTAATGATGAAACAGAACACGTCCGCAACTTCAAGCAAAAACGACGACGAAAAACAGGCCCATAATTAAAACCTCGGCTGACACTTCACGAACTGACAATTTTTATTCACCAAGTCTTCCTTCAAATACAAGTTTTAGTACATTGGCAACTGGAAATTGTCATGCCCATAACCTTTTTGACTAATTTTTTAATAATATTAGTCATTTAATTCATAAATTTACAAACATTTTTAATTTAATTGCATTTTTAAATGTTTTTTTGCTTTTCTTTTGTTATTACTTTTATTCTTCAAAACACATGGTTTTGTTTACAAAATGTATGAAACTTAATAAAAGTGTGGCAATATTGTTGCGAGAATTTCTTTTTCAAAGTGAGAGCATAAGAAAAATCACCGTCAGAATAAAATAGATTCTATTTTATAACTACATTTAGCAGCGTGATTTTACGTCAAATTGTATGAAAAATAACGTCATGCTAGTGTTCTGTTACATCATTTAAACTGCAAAAATGGGTAGAGTCTCAGCCTGGCAATCAGGTGGTGACGGGTTCAATGCGAGACTGCATCAATAAATTTTTTCTTTTTGCTATTTTTTGGCTGCACCTAGACTTATGCTTCTTGAGTTAAGTTTTTTTTTAATAAAAAAATTTCAAATTGTAATTCATTCAAGTAATACAATGGTTTAAACTTAGCATTTTTTTTGATATATTTAGTAATCAAAAGCCTAAAAAATTAATTTTATTTTTCTTACAATATTTTTTTACTAGAAGGATTATGCTTTTACAATAAATATGGGGGATTTCATGTCAAGTGACCCAACTTTTAAAACCTATGTCTTTCGATTGGAAAGAAATTTGGACCAAAGTAAGTTCTTGCAGAAAGTAGTTTAGACACAATTTTTTAGCACGATCGGTCAAGAACTCTCTGAGCTAGAGGGGTTCAAAATTTGACGTTTTCGGCAAATAGGTGTTTTTTCTCATACATGTAGTTTATTACCTTTTGCTTTTAACAAAATTCGTCCAAAATACTTTCGATAGTTTTTTTTTCAATCTTTCAGAAAAAAATATTTTTAAAATTAAAAAAAAATTTTTTTTATTTTTTTTATAAAATAATTAGAAAAAATTTTTTTTTTTCCAAATGTGCCCATTTTTTTTTTTTTTTTTTTTTGCTCAAAAGAAAGCTTAGGTCTTTCGCTTGAAGAACTTGGAGGTCGCTTAGTGGGATGCGAGTGGGATATCTATAAAAATTAATGTTTTGTAACTCAAGGTAGGGATTTTTCCAATTTTCGCGTATATTCTATTTTGATTTTTATCCTATTTATGTAAAATTATCTCTTAAGCAAAAAAAAAAATATTTTATGCTAAGAAACAAAACAATTTAACCTTTCCGACGGTATGCAAGTATGAGCAATTTTTATAAAATTTTTGATACGCTATATCTGGGAAACTACAACTGCTATTGACTTCGAATGTTCTACCAAAAGTAATGATCAAATAATCCATACATTTGGGAAAACAATAGTTGGAGAGGAGCAGGGGGACTAGAATCCCCACACAAATTAAGCTTTTAAGCTTATTAAACTTTTAATACGAATAATGTCGAAAACTTTTAGAACTCTTAAGCTTAAACCTTCTACATGGTATTTTTATTATTCATACGAACGTTAAAAATTTGTAAAGTTTTCTATTTCGAAAACTAGGATTGCTATGGACTTTAAACCTGGTACAAGATATTTTTCTTATAATATTTGTAGTACAAAATAACTCGGCTAGAAAAGATAGCTGTGTATTTGAAAAGACCAATGTGAAGGGTATATAAGATTCGGCACAGCCGAATATTGCGCTCTTACGTGTTTTTTTTTAACTTGTTAATTCCTTTAAGCTATAAACGTGTTTGAAGTAAAGTTTAATATTGATCATATAAGTAAAAAATGTTTAATTGGATAAAAAAACCCATTTTTTTTTGTTTTTACATTGATAAAATTATTTTGGTGAAAGGTGCAAATTTAATTTTTTATTCTTAAAAAGGAAACAAACATAGCGTTTCTTACCATGGAAATGCCCATATGTTTTGTATATATAGATACATATGTATAAATATTTTCTTAGACAATTCCTAGAAATTTTCATGGTAGACAACATTAAATTAAAACGAAAAGGTTGTATTAGTCTCAATTAACAGTTTTACTATAAATACGTAGAACTTGGTAACAGTCAGAGTTGTTGCTTTAAGCAAATATTTATTAAGATAAAATTTAACTTTTAAAGTAAACAAATTTTGTTGTTATAAAAAAAATCGCAAAAAGCTTAAAATTTATAATTCTTATCACTTTTAAACTTAAAAAAAAAAACAAATAAAAACATTTTTAGTAAAATATTTTTTTACAATTATTTGTCCGTAAATGCTTAAAAAAAGGTGTTATTTTTAAAGTATTTTAAAATACTTTTTTATTTATTTATTAAAAAATATATTCATATAAACATACATACATATACAAAATACTACATTCTTATCTTATTGCTTCTTACACACAATACCTTTTTTTTCTATTTTCAACACAAAATTTTCCAATTTTTTAATTTCCATTTTTTAAAATTTAGGCCATAAAATTTAATTATTTTCAAATATTAAGTAAAATTTTATTTATACATAAATTGTGGCCGCTATGTATGTATGTTTATTAAAACATTATAGAATATAATTTTTTTAAATATTTACTTTTATTATATTATAAAAATTAAAAAAAATATTATTGGCTGCCTAAATCAAAAAAAAAAAAAAAAAAAAAAAATAGTAAAAAAAGTTGTTTCTAAGTATATAATTGGGGAATCATTAAATTGTTTCTCCGTTCCAAATGGTGACAAATGACATTGAAAATATCATCCAAATTTTGAAATCATTTCTTTTTTTGGTCTGTGTTTGTTTTTCGTTAAATAAATGTTTGCAAAAATTTACGCCTTTAAATTTACAAACACTAAAATCTTAGAAAACAAATATTTTTTATTGATCATTCCTGGCACGTACGTAATTAATTTCAATCAGGGATGTGATTAATGTTTTTTTTTACCTTAACAAGATCATTAAATAAAGTCATGTTTCATAAATTAAATTAGGTTTAAATGAAATTTATTATTGTAGAGCTTTTTTTAAAGAACAAAATTCGGTAAAACGGTGGGTAATCATTCACGTCACATATTTGGGTTTTGCAAAAGTGAAGTTTTTTTTAAACCTAAAAAAGTGCAAAAAATATTCTAATTTCGCCTTGGAAATTGACTCTCAACAGGCGTGTAATATCTGTTTAATTGTTCAGGTTATTAGATTTATTTTTAAATTTTTTTTTTTATATCTGTCATCAAGTACAAATTACCGCATTTAGTTTCTCTTAAGTTAAAATATTTTTGATATTGGTTTTTTTGTTTGCCAGCAGAACTTTAAAATAGAAATATTTTCCCAAAATTATACTAACAAACCCAAAGTTTCTTTTCGTCTCGAAGGTGTAGAAATATGTTAAATAAATTTTGTTGTCGAAACAAAGTAAATCAAAATAATGACGACATCAACGACGAAGACAAATATCAAGAATTTAGGGTGATTAAAAATATTGAGTAATGGTGTTTTCCTTTCTGGTAAAAATGTTACATTAATGTTACCATTCGAGCGGGTTTATGTTCCATTCTAAAAATACATGCAAGAGTGAAAACAGTTTTCGTTTTCCTTTCTAAACATGTTGCACAAATAACTGGCAAAATTGTTACATATCTTACCCCCAATTATATTGCAGTGTAAGAAAGTACCACTTTTTACAGCTGTGTTTTGTAAGTAAATACTTTTTTATGCAGGCGAGTTTTTAACACAGAGTGCAGTTTTTATTAAAATCAAGACATTTTTCTGTTCCATTCAAACAAAAAAAAATGGACAACTTTATAAGTGTGGGTGTAAACTGAAAAAAATATTACACATACATATTGTAACATTATTTTTTAGAATGGAAAACACCATAAGATTTGTTTATAATGCTTGGGGTTTCAAAAATCTTTTTTTAAAAATTGTGAATGTGCTTAAACTGTATTAAAAATATATAAATAAATATTAAAAAAAAACACCATATCTAAACTTACCTACAAAATTCAAGTTACTGAATACTTTTTAACAATACCTTATTTAAAATCCCATTTTGATAGAAGAATTTAGAAATTAAAAAACTGAATAATTTTGTTTGGTTTTTTTTTTTGAAAATTCGTTTATCAACTTTGTTTTATTAAGCGATATTTTGAATTTTGCAGTATTAATGGACATTTTGTTGAATTAATAAGAAATGTTGGAATTCAAAATTGTTTTTAATGATGTTGCTTTATTGATTTTAATTATTGTCTATTTTTTTGTGTGTGGTGATACTTTATAAGAAATGGGAGTCATCCGCTCACTATTTTCGGCACCACCATGTGGCTCTATATTAATTTTTACACTTTTAGTTGGTAAAAATTTTATGTTCTTGTACCGCTCTTTATATAAAAAGGAACTTGGTACGTTAAAAATATTTTAATAAGTGATGCGTTATTTAAAAAGGGCGTGGATTGCCTACTTTTTTTGTCCCTCCCCCACTCCCATGTGCCACTTTATATTTTTTTGACCGTTCTAAGTGGCCAACACTTATAACTGATGCATATATCGAAATTTCGCGCATAAAATGCCCAAATAAAAGTAATGATCAATGCGTTGTAAAAAATAGGCGTAATCCGGTCACTTTTGTTGGCAGCCCCATGTGCTACTATATGCCTTTAAAGACGTAGACGATTAAAACTAAAGACTCGTTTCGATCCAGATGTCAGAAGAAAACTTGATGCATAAAAAGCCTAAACATAATTAAATGCATTTTAATAAAAAAAACGCTCCTTTTGTTACCGCCCCGCCCGCATGTGCCACTTTGAGACTTTTTACATTTTTAAGCAGTACCGATGCAGATACCTATCAAATTTGATGCAATAATGTCAACATAATTTATACTTTATAGAAATGAACAACGTTTTCAAGTGCCACTATATGACTTTTGACACTTGAAGTTGGTCAAAATTTAAAGCTACGAATAAGGTTTACTTTATGAAAAAAAATCAACGCCCTCATGTCACACTATATGACTTCGCATACTTTTAGATGGTCAAAATAATGACTCTTGTACCAATCTAGTTCCGAATAGAAATTAGGTGCATATAATGTCTATATACATACATCAAAGTTTATGACCAACAAAAAAGTGTGAAAACGCTTTTAGAAGCTTAAATAAAAAAAGTTGAATTTTATAAAAAAAAATACCTCATGAATATTATCTGCCTTTATATAATAACTTCAATAAACTTATTGAGAATTACTATAAACAAACTAAGAAAAGTGGTATTTAATCATGAATGATATTTGGAAACTTAATATAGACTTTTAAATATTTAATTTATTGTATACTTAAAATTTTAAGGTAATTTTAAATCGTTTAGGCAATTTTAAATTGTTTTTGAATTTACGTCTAAAAGAAAACAAAATGATCGAAATATACATAATTTAGTTCATATTTTATTTTAATATATTTCGCAAGAGCCTAAAATGATCACATACTGAGTAATCAGGTTTTCTTTATTTGCGCTTTTATTAAAATGTCACACCCGTCACATTTTATAAAAGGTTTTCCTTAAGAAAAAATAGTTTTTTTTGTGAAATAATATATCAAATACGATTAAAAACACTTTTAACTACCTTAAAAAAAAGAAAAAGTAAACCTGTTCTTAAGAATATTTTACACAACTCGATCTTTAAGTCAAAATTCTCTTAAATACCAATTTGCAAGGTCACACCTGTTACAGTCTTTAAGTGAACATTGGTCTTGAAGTCTCTACTTACTAATAATCGCTTAAAAACATACCATCCCTGGAAATTATAGCATTTTTGCAAACAAAAATTTTGAATTTTTTGAGTTGTAAACAAAAATGTGAGCTAGATGGCCACACCCGTCACAACGGAATCGCCCATTATTTTAAAATCTAAAATTCGGCCACATATATGCCGGTTTAAAATAAAAATCTTATTGTTATTAATTTAAAAAAGGTTTTATTCAAAATATTTCGTTTTCCAGGGGCGTTCTAAAAAGTACAATTTTTTTAGAAAAATCTGGTGCCAAATCAGCGCATTCGATTCGAATCGAAATTTCACTCGATCATTCGAATTGTAAATGCTTTTAACAAAGAAATTATAATGAGATTTTTTTAATTTCGATTCGAATCGATTGCGACGATTTGGCCCCTGATTGTATTGAGGATTTACTTCTAAAATTTTTTGAAAAAAAATACAAAATTTGTTTAAGAAATTTATTTAAAATTTTTAAAAATTTTATTTTTTACTCATAAACGATTTAATTGGATTTTAAAATAAATACTATATTTAATTAAAAATGGTTGGTGTTGCTTTTTTTTTATTTTCTCCTTACAAATCATTAAGTAATTTCCTGAAAAAATAATTCAAATAAAATTTTTATTCAAGCTTAACAGCTCATGCGTCATAATAATCCCAACTCCTACTTTCTTGAAAACAAATCCTTCATAAACTTATTTTTTCTGTATCCATATGCCCATATGACCTCCTTTTGTTTTACAACAAACAAAAAACAAACATTCAATATACATACATACAGCTGATGTGTACAAGTTTGTGCTTGTGTATAGAGGTCCTTTTGAAAATAAATGAAACCTCCCTTAAAGTCAGTGCCTAAAGGTCCTTAAAATAGAAAGAAAATTATGCAATAAAAGAACTAGTTTTTTTTATAGATTTAATGTCACATAAACTAATTTTTTATTAGCTGATGATTCATAACTAAAAATGTTTGTTAAATTTTATATAAAAAGGCAGTTTAATGAGATTTGTTTAAGAGAGAAATTGATTTTTAGTCACCTCTTTACCAGAAGAAAGGGTGAAACTTAATGTCGGTTTCCTTAAGCTAAGTTAACATATGTAAGTACTTATACATATATGTATGTGTGTATGTATGTGTAAGTATAGGCATATAGTAAGTAGGTGTGTGTAAGTCTTTACATATTTACTTTAAAAGTTTTTATTTTATTTTTTTTTAAATTAAATCTACATATTAACTTAAGTATTCCACAAATAATATTATTTCGATCGTTTACAATTTTTAATAAATGCATTTAAGATAAATATAATTTTATTTATTAAATTATTTTACATTTAATTTACATATTATTTATTAAGACATAATTTTTTGTAAATTTTTTTTATTGCCAACATTGTTTATTTTGTTTTTATCTTTTTATCTCTTTCTGTTTCTTTTCATAATGTTTTACCATAAACCAAAACAAAAAAAAATCGAAAAACAAAAATCTGCCTAAAACAAATTGGCCACAATTTGTGCTCCCCTCCAATTGGTTTAAAAACGTTGGATCCTCATCTTATTGTGCCATCAACTCAATGTGTTTTTTTAAAATTTTTATTTTAAATCATATTCATTTGGATTTGTTTTGATCGCCTGCTTGCCTGCCTCAATGCTCTTTGAAACTAATGCTCTTTTACATCATATTTTTGTTGAATTTTTTTTATGTATTTTGTTTTTGTAACGTCTTTACAACTGTCATCTGCTTTATGATTGTATATCGTTAATATATATCAAACAAACAAAAAAAATCATAATTCTACCATAATAGCATGGGAGAGCTGACTCTTATCGCGTCGCCACGGTTGTACCAACCGATGACGACAATCTTACAGCCGATGGCCATTACAAGGTAAATATGTTTTTTTTTTATAATTTTTGTCTTTGTGTTTATTCTTCTTTTAATTTGCTTCTCTTTTGCCTTAGTTTTTTGTGTAAAATATTAATTTAAAATTATGTATCTGTTTAGCATTAAAATTAATGTTATTATTTGGTTTCACATTATACATTGTAATTAAAAATATTTATTTTTAACTTTTTTTCTTAATCATTAATGATGATTTTTTTTTCTTTTTAAATTCATATTTTTATGGGGTTTTTATTGTTTAAAGTGCACTTGGTTTTGCATAGAATTGGATTTGTAAATATTTCTGTTTCTGTTTGTGGTTTTGGTTATTTATTTATTTTTTTCTTATTATTTTATTATATTTTTATTAAGTTATTCATTTAATTAAATATATATTTCAATACTAATATTTTGCATTTTAAAACGTTTGTGGTTAGTTCCATGTTTAACAGTATCACAAATAGTCATCAACCATCTTTAAAAATAAACTGAGATATTTTTACATATTTAACACTTTTAAAGTAAAACATTGTAAATTTAATCTTTGAAGTGCCGGTTTTAATATTTTTGTTAAAACTGTATGAAAAAATTTTTTTAATTAAGGACCCTTAAAAAAAAAAATAAAAAAAATTTTGCAATATTTTCCAAATGCTCTGCTGAGCTTTGCTTGGTGTTTCGTATCCGAAATATCAATTTTCCATCAATCCAGTGCATAAATCTGGCTGAACTTAAGCGGTGCCATAGGCCTTGAGGGTTGCTCTGGCTTGTGGTATTTTTAAATAGAGAAAAAGTCTTAAAGGATTTATCCGCACGACCTTGGTGGACTGTTTATATCAAGCAATGTTATATATATATGTGCTGTTCAGGCTCTTGAGAAACGTACATTCTAAATTGTTTTTAGTGTAATTTATACCATGTTTTCATCATAAACTGAGACAATTTAAAGTAAATTGAGCAGTTAAGCTTTCTGTTCAAACATAATTAATTAGGCATATGACACCTAAAAAAAATTATTTTAATTTTTAAGGTAGATTGAACAAGGTAGGATCAACTGATCAGCTGACTTTTATTTACGCCATATGTTTTCTAGCTTAGATTGGCAAATTTATTTTTTATGCTATATGATGGTTGTGTATATCGTATGTGTGATAGTAACATATTTGTGAATTTAGCTAGAATTTCTCAACAAAAAACTATATGCTAAATTTTTACAGGAAGTTGTTGTTGTAGGGATGAGACCACCTTATTATGCCACCATGGCATATATATTTAAAGCTTTCAATATTTAATATTAACTGACCACAGTTCTTATTAAATCAGCAGGGTTGCACTTTGAGCTTAACTCAATTAGTGAAGCAGTTTACAATTAATGGCTCAGTTTATTAATTGAAATCTTGTATGGTAAATCGATGCGCTCAATTTTTGCCTATAGCGGGTTTATATCCCCAAAGCGTCGTATATCATCGATTTTCGTAATATCCAGCTCAGGAAAAAAATTTTGTATCAATTTTTGTACCGTCCTAAATTCGATAATTTTGTCGTTTAATCTTTATTATCTTTCGTTAAAGGTGATCATGTTGACTTGATAAAACGGACTGAACAAATAACAGCAAGTTTTACAAATATATCTTTAACAATACCGCCGCTGTTAACTGTCAAAAAATTACCTATTGGATAAGCCTCTATAATTTTTTTATATTAATTTCGTTAGTTGAAACCCTTGAACTACTTATCTGTTAAAAGGCTACAAATTAAAAATGCATATCGCTGGCTTAACACGCAAAGGTTCTAAGTCCACATTTTAAAATTTTACAGCAGATACAAAAGACAAGCCACCTTTTTATGCGTAAACAAAAGATATTTTTAAACTTTTAGTCAATTTTTTTTTATGTTATTGAACAATTTGACAGAGATGGTTAACTGCACTTTTAATAGAGACTAAGATCTTTTTCTCGAAATAAATTGGACTTAGCTCTGTCCTTGTAATCCCTGTATTTTTACTTTTTTTTATATTACTGAATTATAATCTTAATTTTTGAAAAAGTGGACTTAGAGCTTTTGCATGTGAAGCATATTAGCCGTGTTATTCAAATTACTTCTTTTAAGCACTTTGGTTTTGTGCATACCCCCTCAAGTTCTTTAAACAAAGGGTTTGGATGTCTTCTCACGTTTTGTTTGACGCTTGTACTCTTCGTTACCACAGGTCGTGGCATAGATTTCGCAAGGGAACCTAAAAAAAAACAAACAGCACCGCTTCATCGATTTCGCAAGTACCCTTTGTTTAAGCGCCTAAAAGAAGCATGGGTGGAACAAGCGTGTTGTACCATCTTTTTTGCATTTTCGAGGGAGGGAGCCTTCCAAAAGTGCCAGCAAAACACAAATTAGCACGCCAGAACTACGCTTAGCCTTTTTTTTAACTTGACTTCATTATTTCTGTTGATGGCGGAGTCCAGGTATATTAACTGCTTTACTTCCTAGACGCTGCTATTGCCGGATTTTACAACGTTCTTTTCTTGGTTCTTATCGTTCACTATCAGATCCATCTTTGCGGTTTCTTCTAAATTCTGGAAAAATACACCATTTATTTTCCGATTTATCTTTCCGACGATTTTAATGCCATCCACATATGCCAGGGGGATGTGGTCTTTGGTGTTCGCTCTGCTTATTTCAATAACTTCCTCTTTTTAAAATTTTCCCCGATAAGCTTTCCACCTGAAAATGACAATTTACCACTTTCTATTTTTACTGAGGATCTAGTGTCACTCAGAGTCTTTCGACAAAAGTGTACAAGTTTTGATGGAATCTTATACGCTGATTTACTTAGTTTCAAAAAATTTTTTTTATCGGCGGGTCCACGGTGCCATATAGTCGATAAAAGAAACCTCAGTTTTAAAAACATTAAGAAGAGATGATTTCCAGCATTGGACTAAGCCTATTGAAAATGTTTATGAACGTGTTAGTGTTAGGACTTCTTCTAACCCCCTTAGAAATGTTCTCTCGACATAATATTTATCGGCCCGTTTTAAATCTGTGCAAATAGCGAGAAGTGCTTAAGTCTTATTTGTTTGTTTTGCAGTAAAGCAATTTTAAGTTTTTTTTGGACATTTTTTTAAAAATTCAGTCAGTTCTATGAGAACAATCATTGGTCATCTATTAATTAAAAAAAAACATTCTTCCACTTTTTATAAACAAATATATTTGATTAATTTGTTACTCACAAAAACAAAACTTCAGCGGTTTTTCCAAACAAGATAAGGAACTTTTACTCATGTCTTTATTAGAAAAATTAAGCAGAAAATAATTTTGTTTGGATTTTCAAAAAATTTTACAAAATAATTGAAACTCTACCCGTTGGTACTTCAATCTAGAGGCGTTAAATTGCACTAGCGAAAAAACCAGTAAACAGTACCTCTTCTGGAAATAAAGTTGTCATAAAATTGATTTGCAATAAATCGATTATTAAACTCACTGTATGGCAAGTTGCAACGTCTTAGAACAAATGTCGTTGACTTGCTGTTTAATTTTCAAAAAAAAAAAAAAAAAAAAAAAATCAGTCAGCATGACTCGACAGCGCTTACCATTTATCTTTAAGACAGCTACATCCGTTAATTGTTAAATGCACGAAGTGGTCTATAAACTTTGCAAACAGATTTATTCATTTTTATAAAGTAAATTTTCATATTTTAGAAGCCCTATAATGGCGTTTAATGGGTTACGATGACAACGTTAGTGAATAGAAATATCAGCACATATCAAATTCAGATGGCAGACCATAGTTATCGATAGTTTTTAAGCAGCTTAAGAATAAAATTGTACAAAACCTTTTTAAAATTGCTCTGTAAAATACTATTGGTTCCATTTAGGCTCCACTTTTCAAATTAACCTTAACCTGCATACCGCTTATGGAATACGTGAACTGTCAATGATATATTCTCTTTCGTGAAAATAGCAACTACGTAGACGGTAGGCCATTGGTATCTCTTTAATTTTAAAACATTTAATTGAAAAATTAAATTTTTAAAATTAGTTGTACAGGGTATGACATGATCAGACATGCCTGTTCACAACTTTTTACTTGTTTTTGCCGGCTTTTAAAAATCAGTAAAGTTTGAAAGCAAAACTTGATACAGTTTATAAACCATAAAATAAGTAAATGTTTAACCCTAAAGAGCATTATTTTATTCGTTAAAGTTTTATGCTGTTTTATTTTCGGGCAAAAAATGTCGCCCCTTTTTCTGTCCTGATCTTTTACTTTACTCAAATACGGTACCAAATTAGGGGTGTTTTTAAAGATCTATCACAGCTAATACATTTTTGCGCAATACTCGAATGAAAAAATATTTATGCTCTGCTATTAAGAGTTTTGTCAGAGTTTTTTCTTAAGTTCGCGGTTATCAATTTAAGACATTTAGTTTTGGTACCAAAGTTTTTGACTGCATATTTTCTTGTACATAGATAGATTCCTTATTATATTAAAAATTGGCACTAAAAAGGAAACATTTTTTTTATTAGAAGAGAAAATGCCATAAGTCATTTAACATTTTTTAAATTCATTAAAAAAATAATTTTAAATGCACCAAATGAAAATGTCTTGGTCTACGTAAATGTAGTTCTATTACGTCAATAGTTCAAGATTTTCTTTTAAACATAAAAATTTGTCAATAAAACAATTTTAGCATTTTGCAAAACTAAAACAAAATCAAAATCATTTTTGTTTTTGTTTTTCTTTAAACAAAAAATTTATTTAGATTTATTTTGAATAAATGACGTAAAAACAAAATCGTATTTTAAAATAGATAATTTGATCTTTTGAATTTGTTCACCTAAATTCTAAAATTAAAATTATACAACGAAATTTGTATTTAATTTAACAATTATAACAAATAAATTAATTGTATTTTTTTTTACATTTACTTCGTTAATGATTGATTTCAAATTAAACGTGACAAACATTTTTTTTGTTTAACCTTTGTTTATATGTTCGTTCTACTTTTGTTATAAAATTTTAAATTGAATAAAACAAGAAGAAAACTGAATTTTCTCACGATTTAAACATTTTTGTTTGTGTTTGTTGTTTTGTTTTTTTTGATTATTATTTAAATATTGTTTATTTATTAACAAAAACTTTTTTTTAATGAGTTTGGTTTTTCAAACTAAAATTAACAAAATTTAAAAACTTAAGGGTAAGTTTTCTTTTTTATTAATAAATAAAAAAAAAAAATAAAAAATTTTTTATAATTTAAATTTATTTTATTTACATTTTGTATGGTAAATATAACAATAATATGATTGTGGTGAGATGGTAAATTCTTTATACAAATGAAAATATTTTAAACCTTTTTCTTTTGATTTTACTTAGAATAATATTTATTTAATTTTTATATCTAACACATTTATCATGGCCAAACGGGATCTTGCTAAAATGAATAATTATAACAAATTTACACCTTAGAATAAATAGCGAAAATTAAATCACACTTGAAAATAAAAAAAAAATGGCATGAATTGTAACTGGGCTTAAACGGTATACGGATATTTATGAAACGTAACCCTAATTTATCTATTGTATCTCTTTAAAAAAAAATAATTCTAAATAAAACTTATACTATTTATATATTAATTTATACATATGTCTATTTTCTTATTTCCAAATAGTCAAAACGCAAAATGCCTGCTAAAGCTGCAAAAAAAGAAAATTTAGATGATCTCAAACAGGAGTTAGATATCGATTATCATAAAATCACTCCTGAAGAGCTGTATCAGCGCTTTCAGACACATCCTGAAAATGTTAGTATTTTCATACTCTCTCTCTCTTAAATTATTTCTTTTATTTTTAACATATTTTTGAAATCTCTTTTAGGGTCTAAGTCATGCCAAGGCTAAAGAGAATTTAGAACGTGATGGTCCAAATGCTCTTACACCACCCAAACAAACGCCCGAATGGGTAAAGTTCTGTAAAAATTTGTTTGGTGGTTTCGCCATGTTATTGTGGATTGGTGCTATTTTATGTTTTGTTGCCTACTCCATTCAGGCCAGTACCAGCGAAGAGCCATCAGATGATAATTTATATTTGGGTATCGTACTTTCTGCTGTAGTTATAGTAACTGGTATCTTCTCGTATTATCAGGTAAGTTAAATTAAAAAATGTCTATTAAATGCAAACATATGCTCTAACTAATATTAACGTAGTTCACACCTTATTTGTAAACTTTCTTACTAAAAAAAAAACTTAAACCTTTTTCTTAACGCAAGGTTGGCAATTACGGTATCAATATCTAAACAGGGGAGAAATTACGGCATTCGATTTGAAATTCTACTTTTAATATACAAATTCTAACAAGAATTTTAAAATTTCGGTTCGAATCGAATGGCGTAATTTGCCTCCAGTATTTATTTCTTAATCGGTAAAAAATTGAAGTTTAATGCCCGTTTCTAATTCTTAGAATAACCTTCTCACGAAAAAAAACAAGTTTTAATTTCAAATAAATTTTTGAAATATGTTATTCCTTGCAATTATTTATAAAACCTGGCATAAAACTCCAGAAGGCCATTGTCATCATTCATTGGTCGTGCGCAATCAACTGGACTGCAACAAGTGAATGCCTTGAGGCACACTTCGTCTGTAGAAGAGCAATCACCACAATAATATTTCGACCTTTTCCTTACTTCGCACCCTGAAAAGTACGTACTAGGTTTTCTTTTATCTATTGGTAACTCGGAGTATTGAACTATTTCCCCCTTCTTCTCGTTCTTCGAACTTTACAATGCTTTAATACAACCCAGAAGCACTCAATTTTTATTTACAAAGAGATTCGGGGGACAGATGTCAACGATTTCTTTAGCAACTTGTTTCTTGGGTTATAATGTCAAAGCCTAATGAAAATTGCCGAAAGCATTATTTTGTTGGAAATTAAATCCTTTATTTCGGTTCAAAAAGGTCTTCATTAGACCTGCACAGAAACTGTAGTTTGTGTTCCAAACTACTCAGACGTAAAAAATCTCTCTTTGAACAGCGTCTGAATATAACATTCCTTTTTGTAAAACCGTTTTATCATATGTCTATTAAGCTATAACACTGGCCCAATTCAGAAAAGCTTACTGTTTGGCAGAAAAATTTAATGGCAATTAAAATTTGCCGGAAAGAAGCAAATCTCTGCCCGGATCTGAAAGAGTATTTGGGACTATGTCAAAAATTTTCTCTCGAGCTGGTGCAGTTGAAAGGGTTTTATCGAATCTAAATATAAGTAAGTCCCATAGGCCGGATAAAATGCCAGCCAATACATTAGGGGTATTCCCCATATAAGGCTAATATTACGCTGAACCCCTAATGGGTAAAGGCTGACAGTCCTGAAAATTATCGGTCAAAATCCATTTGTTCAGGACTTGTCACGGTTATGGAGAGTATGGTTAACTACCGCCTTGTTTACTACCTGAAGGAAGATAGTCTATTAAGAGACTGTTAGTAGGCTTCCATAGGGACGTTCTTCGGGGGACAAACTGGCATTTCTAACATAAAACTGTTAAAAATTTATTCAATTTACATCGAGTTTTCTTAGAGGTCTCACTATTTTTGTTTTAATAAATTGGATCTTCCAATTTGTAAAAAATCGGTTTAGGAGTTCCGCAAGGCTCCGTCCTTTCTTCCACATTGTTCCCTATTTTTTGAGTGACTTTCTATTAGAATTTATTTGCACTTAATAGCAAAATATGTAATATATATTTATGGGAATTGGAGCTTTGAGGCGGAGTGTGAACGACATACTTAAAGACGATCTAATGGTAATCGATAGACCTGATATTGTCTGTTGACATAAAAACGCACAGTTGATCATGCTGCATCGTTTGTGCTAATGGATTGTATGTTTGAAAAACAGAAACCCTTGATGGTTTGGACACGTAATCCAGTGCAATGTTCGCTGGACAATTAATTTGGGTTTTTGAAACATTGTAGGAACTACATCATACCAACGGATCTCTAAAATTTAGACCTCCTATGTCCGACCGAAAATAAAATACAGTTCTCGCTTATGGGCTGGTGCTCTATTTTAAAATCTATTTCGGTGGTGCTTTACCAAGTAGTGGAACGCGGGAAAAACTCATCGGTTACTTGGAGGCAGCTAACCGTACTTAGATTTATTGCGTAATATGTGCATTTTAAGAAAAGCCTTGTTAAACCTGTGAAAGAGAAAGTTAAACTCAGGTTAAAGAAGTTCGGTTGTTAAAAAAGAGGTTGAGATATCTGGGTGGCGAAAGGCGCCTTAAAACGATCGAATTTACCCGTTAAGGGGTGAAGACTTGATAGGCTAATGTCAGCCACTTTCGACAAACTTATTAGTCTGTGGTTTCCCAAATGCTTGGCGCAGATACCGTCCAGTGCCGAGTAGGATCTTAGAAAGGCTGCACAAGTACCTTTTCCTCCTTTTGCGTGATTGCTAAACCAAAAGTTACTGGTTATTCCGGCCAAAGAATCTCTTACTCTCCGCCTTGCAAAACTTAAAAGATACATGGAATGTCTTGTATCTAACTAGAACACCTGGTCCCGCTTGTGTAAACATCCACCCAAAATTTTTCAGGAAGAAACGGGAAGGACAAAAAAGGTGTTAATCGTTCCATCATTTAGTACCGTGGAAAATTTTCTAAATGCATCGGTAACACTGTTATCTGAATTAGTTCCTTGTTTCCTCGCACACATGTAAGAGTGATGTAACTCAGTTTAAGGATGCCCTGAAAAAGCAGTCAAAACACATTAGAAAAAAACTTAAAACCATAAAAAAATATGTTCACTCTACACCAAATTGTCCGTTGGTCATTTCTGTGACAAATATTCGGTCTAAAAAATTCGTCGTTCTTCCCGGGGCTGCTTTTAGCATTACAAAAAACATAAATATAAATTTGTATTTCAATTTTATTTTTATATCTTACTAATACGTTTTTTTTTACTTCTTCCATTTTATTTTTAGGAATCGAAAAGTTCAAAAATTATGGAGTCTTTCAAAAACATGGTTCCTCAATTCGCTACTGTCATTCGTGAGGGTGAGAAACTCACTCTGCGCGCTGAAGATTTAGTCTTGGGTGATGTTGTCGAAGTGAAATTTGGTGATCGTATCCCTGCGGATATTCGTATTATTGAGGCTCGTACCTTTAAGGTCGATAACTCGTCGTTGACTGGTGAGTCTGAGCCCCAGTCACGTGGTCCCGAATTTACCCATGAAAATCCATTGGAAACAAAGAATTTGGCCTTTTTCTCCACCAACGCTGTCGAAGGTACGGCCAAGGGTGTTGTCATCAGTTGTGGTGATCACACTGTCATGGGTCGTATTGCTGGATTGGCTTCGGGTTTGGATACTGGTGAGACTCCCATCGCTAAGGAAATTCACCATTTCATTCACTTGATTACCGGTGTGGCCGTGTTTTTGGGTGTGACCTTCTTTGTAATTGCCTTTATTTTGGGTTACCATTGGTTGGATGCTGTTATTTTCTTGATTGGTATTATTGTGGCCAACGTGCCCGAAGGTCTATTGGCTACCGTAACTGTGTGTTTGACTTTGACCGCTAAGCGTATGGCTTCGAAAAATTGTTTGGTAAAGAACTTGGAAGCTGTCGAAACCTTGGGTTCCACCTCTACCATTTGCTCGGATAAGACCGGTACTTTAACCCAGAATCGTATGACTGTCGCTCACATGTGGTTTGATAATCAGATTATTGAGGCCGATACAACAGAAGATCAGTCGGGTGTCCAATACGATAGAACTAGCCCTGGATTCAAGGCGCTCTCTCGCATTGCCACTCTCTGCAACCGTGCTGAATTTAAAGGCGGCCAAGAAGGTATTCCAATTTTGAAGAAAGAAGTCAGCGGTGACGCCTCAGAAGCTGCTCTGTTGAAGTGTATGGAATTGGCTTTGGGCGATGTTATGAATATTCGCAAACGCAACAAGAAAATTGCTGAAGTTCCATTTAACTCCACCAACAAGTATCAGGTCTCAATTCACGAAACTGAAGATCCCTCCGATCCACGTTACCTGTTAGTCATGAAGGGTGCCCCTGAGCGCATTTTGGAACGTTGCGCCACTATTTTCATTAACGGCAAGGAAAAAGTTTTAGACGAAGAAATGAAGGAAGCTTTCAATAATGCCTACATGGAGTTGGGAGGTTTGGGTGAGCGTGTCTTGGGTTTCTGTGATTTTATGCTGCCCTCTGATAAATATCCCACTGGATTTAAGTTTAATACAGACGATGTCAACTTCCCCATTGATAACTTGCGTTTTGTTGGCCTTATGTCTATGATTGATCCTCCCCGTGCTGCCGTACCTGATGCCGTAGCCAAATGCCGTTCGGCTGGTATTAAAGTTATTATGGTTACTGGTGATCATCCCATCACTGCCAAGGCTATTGCCAAATCTGTTGGTATTATTTCTGAAGGCAACGAAACCGTTGAAGATATTGCCCAACGCTTGAACATACCTGTTTCGGAAGTAAATCCTCGTGAAGCCAAGGCTGCCGTTGTTCATGGTGCTGAATTGCGTGATGTGTCCTCCGATCAATTAGATGAAATTTTACGTTATCACACTGAAATTGTATTTGCACGTACCTCACCCCAGCAAAAATTGATTATTGTTGAGGGTTGCCAACGAATGGGTGCTATTGTGGCTGTAACTGGTGATGGTGTTAATGATTCGCCTGCCTTGAAAAAAGCTGATATTGGTGTTGCTATGGGCATCGCTGGTTCCGATGTCTCCAAGCAGGTAAGTGGTATTAGTTACGTTGGTTTTTTATTTTTTCAATCACCTCTATTCTGCATTTCGATTTGAATAGAAATTTTTTTTGTTTTTCTGCTTTACTGAGAAATACTTTGGTCATCATTTTATATTGTTCTAACTATTCCGCAGGGAAAAACAGCAACTGAGAAAATTTCTATTTGAATAAAATGCAGAATAGGGTTCAATAATCCTTTAGATATTAATTGTTTGTGTGCGTTTTTTTCTTGTTTTAGGCTGCTGACATGATCTTGTTGGATGATAACTTTGCTTCTATTGTAACTGGTGTTGAAGAGGGTCGTTTAATTTTTGATAATTTGAAAAAATCTATTGCTTACACTTTGACCTCTAACATTCCTGAAATCTCACCCTTTTTGGCTTTCATCTTGTGTGATATACCACTGCCCCTAGGTACCGTTACCATTCTGTGCATTGATTTGGGTACTGATATGGTAAGTTCTTTAATATTTTTTGTTTTCATAATTTATTTTCTTTTTTCTATTGCCTTGTTTGTTCTATGGGTTTTAAGTATGTTTTTAAAAATAAAAAAGAAAAACAATTTAGGGCATTTATTTTAAAAAATTAATTATGTAGTTAGTCTTAAGTCTATTTTTAATAAATAAAAAAAAAAAACAAAATTTGTAAACACATTTCGCAACAAACACCCATAAGATACCAGCCATTTCCTTGGCCTATGAGGGACCAGAAGCTGACATTATGAAAAGAAGACCACGTAATCCCGATGTTGATAATTTGGTCAATGAAAGGTAAAGGACTTGAAAGCCTGTTAAAAAGAAACCAACCCAAAGTACAAAAGGCTAAATGTACAAAAAAGGCTAAATAAACTTCCTATCAAATTAAGTATTAGGTCCTTTAAGTAGATGTAAGCTAGTATCTTTATTTAGATGTTAAGCCAGTTTTAGGTCTGTTTAATCATTATGACATTTTAGAAACATTTGGAGATTCTTATTTATTTTATCTTATTTTAATTGGAATATTATATTCTTTGTTTTTTAGTTTTAAAACATTTTTATAAAACATATTTATTTACTCATTATTATTATATCTTTTATTCTGCTATACTTCTATACTACCACTACAACAACAACTACATACATGTGTGTTACTTTCTCAAATACAAAATTTGTGGTTATGTTAAAAATGTTGTTAATGCTTTTTTTAAAAATTTAATTTTTTCGAAAAAACAAACGTCTTTCTATGTGGCCACAAATCTTAAAACACACACAACACTACAACAACACTTTCAAACATATAAATATGTAAACAAATATGACAAAAACAAAACAATTCAAAAAATTTGTTTTTAAAACTGCGTTCCTGTTATGAATGTCTATGTACTATGTGTTGAAATTGAAATACAAATCAAAAAATCTGAAATTTAGGTTCCTGCTATTTCTTTGGCTTACGAAGCTGCTGAAGCTGATATTATGAAGCGTCCACCACGTGATCCTTTCAACGATAAATTGGTCAATTCAAGGTGCCTATAAAATTTTTTTTTTTAGTTTTTCCATTTTCATATTGGTTTTATTGTTTTCTTGAGTTTAACAAAAAATCATCCTCATAAATTTATTAACACTTTTAACTAAAAATTAAATCCGTTTTAAAAAGCTGAATAATTTTTTACAAAAAAAAATCCTAACAAAATGGCTGGATTATATCTGTATATGTGCTCTTACTAAACAATACTTTATTAACAAACCCACACACACACACACATACATACTTGCTACATATGTGTTGTTAATTCGTTCTACGTTGTTGGTCATTACAAATGCCTTTTTTTAACTCAAATATTAACAGTTTAATCATACAAAAACAAGAAAAAATAACTCATTTTCATTTGAACTCAAGTTCTTATATTACTTTTAATATAACAAACCATTTATTTTATTATTTGAATATGAATATGATTTTATATATTTCTTTCCCCCATAAAAACCATTCATTATCCTCTAACATGTCATCGGCCTGAAATTAAAAAAAAAATTATCATATTTCTCGATGTTGTGAGTTTTCTTTATTTAATTAACAAATTATTTTCAAGATTTTTACTAAAATATTTCGTTAACAATTTTTTATTTAACAAAATTAACAAAGGTTGCCTTAAACTTGTTTTCTTTAATTTGTTTTTTTTTTTAATTATTTGAAGTATTTTGCACCATCAACAAAAAAAAATAAATAAATTAATTGGCTTGAAAATGTTCGAAAATGTAAAAATTTTGTGTGTATTTATACGAGTAGAGTTGGATTTTTTTTTATTATTTGAATCAAAACTTTTTTAATTTTTTTAAGTCGACAATATTTAAAGAAAAGTTTTATTTTAGATTTTAGTTTTGGCTTAAGTTTGTAATAAATTTCTTATAAACAGATTAATCTCTTAGAAATAATAGTTTTAGCATAATATTGCTGTCCCACAACCATTAAACTTTTGAGGAGGCGCGCAATTCGTAATTTTTTTTACATATTCGAATCAATAAGTTTTTAACCGAAATAGTTTTTTTATTTGTTCCGGTTTTAAAGAAATCTGAATTTATATACACCAAGTATTTTAACATATTTAAGATAGAACAGACCCATTGAGGCAGCTTCTTAGGTCCATTTGTGATTTTTTAAAAAAGGTGAAGAACAACTAAATTAAACTTCTAAAAAAATTCTCAAATATAATAAAAAGAATTTTACCTCGTTAGCTTTATCGTGCGTTGCAAGAGTTTAGAAAAATTTGTGTAATAAAAACCGAGAGATTTCACAAATCGACGGTTATTGCGGCCATACTGTCTTCATTAAAACAGATTTCAAAGAGACTTAAAACGCCTTGGATTCAGTTCTGGCCCGTTAATTCTTGCAGTTTCGCATCTAGGGTTGATAGAACACCTCTTCCCAGCGAGTCTGCCGGTATCCGCATCGGCGAGCATTTCTCAGGGGATAGGGAAACGCCTCATCGTCCGGCTTTGTATAATATTTTGCTAGTGCTTCGCCACACCGCTACCCTGTATCCAAACAAAAGTGGTGATAGAATGTATTGCCATCCGGTTAAATGACAAACCGTGTTTGCGGACAGGATGTCGTGTATAGAATACATTAGAAAGGGACCGCTGCCAGTTAGCTGCTTTGAAAATCACCAAGAGTTCAGCCCGAAGTATACTGCATTCATCAAAAAGTCTGAATGAAATCAGGAGTCCTGTTTGTGCAATTAATATACCTCCTCCAACACCAGACCTCTTCTTAGTGGGTCTAAGACGAATGACGTAGAATATTCTTATAGATAAGATTTGAAAATTTCAATGCTAAAGTCCAAAAACAAACGCCCTTAATCATAAGCACGTATCTTTAAAATTTTTAAATCCTTTTTAAAACATGTTTATGCATGCATCACATGGTCTCGAAACTGAACTTTATAGCAAAGCCGGGTGTAACTATTGGCCAATACAGCTGAATGGCGAGCAAGTATTTGTCTAGACTACAAGACCTTTACTATTTAACGGATTGATCCAAGATGAAAGAGGCAGTGGAAGCAACGGCTTTTTATTAAAATCTGAACATCAATGAGTTTAACAAACCTACAGACGACGGCTGTTAATCTTGCACTGTTCTTCCAGACTGGGGAATCTCAGGTAAATATGTTTTTCAATAGCTAGATGGCGATCAAGGCTATCTTTGCGAACCTCACACATTCCTGGCTCGTCCGCGCGTGCAAAGAATCTATTGGTAAACTGTGTGCCGTAAGAAAGGTCCAGATATACTGCGTTCAGGGACATAGGTATATCGAGGAGGATAAGATTCCTGACGAAATGGCGAAGCAACGGATCCATTTACTTTTGCAAAGTGCAATTATTTTTGAGCGCCACTTTAGTTCTATAATGAAAGTATTGATGCCACTATTAGGGTCGCCTAGGCGCGACGAAGTTTTTCCTGTCCTTTTGGTGAACAGGGTGACTGTAGATTCCTAAGGGGGTGGTAACCGGTTATTCTTGGACAGCGAATTATGCTTAAATAGCGGAATGACTGGCCAGCGATGATTGTAAGTTTTGTGGGATAAGGGACTGTTGAGCACATTCAATGTTACTGTCCAATCTTGTGCACTCCAGGGGCAACTGTCTTCAATTTCTTCAAATCCTGAATTAGCTGGAATTAGTAAGGCCAGGCTGCTGGCAGTTACCCAGAGGGTGTGATGGACCTTTAAATTCAATGCTGTTTTTGTAATAGTGAAGTATTTAATACAAAATAACTTTAAGCAATCAGTTAAATCAAAATAACTTAAATAATAAAAAGAATGAAGACTTAAAGTTAAAACTTGTTAAACCATAATTTTATAAAATGGCACCTGTCACAATCTTTTAGTTGCCTTTCTAAGCAGAAATCATATTCTTGCAGTCTCTTTTTGTTTTTAAATATTTAAAGGATTGTTTACCTTAAAATAAAGCCTTTTATTATTGAGAAAATTTAAATTTTTTGAATTGTACTAAAAACTGAATGTCATAGTCTTACTCGCTTAAATGGAGTTGCCCATATATACAATTAGGAATAAAACTATTTTGAAATTCTACAAAGTTATCCTTTTTTATTATTATTTTAAACGTCAAAAAAATACTTTTCGTTAAAATTTTGTTATATATAATTTGTACAGTTTATGTATTTAAATGTGTAAGTTCACAGACAACAAATAATTTCACCCAAATAGTTTTATGTTAGTTAAACGACAAAATTGATATTTATGTTCGTTGAGCAACTAAATACACACAAAGTATAAATGTTATAAATGTTTGTATTGAAAATTGAAACAAAATTTATGCACAAATTTAAGTTTTATTTTTTTTTTAATTTTAACAAATACAACAACAATAGTTTCACCAAAATTCATTAAGTATTTTAGTCTTAAGGGGTTTTTTTATTAAGGTATGTGAACACAAAATGAAGTATAATGTAAAGAAAATGAAGTCTTCTTAAGAACTTAAGGTTTATTATATATGTATTTGTATATTAACTAAGTATGTAAGTAAGTATGTATTAATACAATTTTTAAGATATTTTTTTTACTAAACTTTTGTTTAATATTTTGTAATTTTTGTATAAATAATTTTTGGTAAAACAGCTTTTAATCATTTTAAATGAATTTCCTTTTTTCCCATTTTTTTTAAAAACAAATTTATTTTATTATTTTTACAATATTAATTTTGTAAAAAATTAATTTTTGCGGCCTTCACATAATTTTAACCGAAATTAAAAAAATTAATTTACAATATTAACACCCTGTATGCCCGCTCTTAAAAATAAAATTGCGTTTCCCAATTGTTATTGTTGTTTGTTGTATTGTTTGTATAATACGTTAAAAATGTAAAACTACTAGGTACCTGCTATTTCCCTTGCCTATGAAGAAGCTGAATCAGATATTATGAAACGTCAACCCAGGAATCCATTTTGCGATAAACTAGTCAACGAAAGGTAAAGTTTTTCTTTGTGTCATCAATCAATCAATTAAACAATCAAACAATTTTTATATTGTTTTTCTTAAGTTTTTTGTTTGCCAATGAAAAAGTATCAGCAACTATTTAGAAAAAGAATTCCAGCGAAAAAATATTCCTTTTTCTTAAAACAATTTTTAAAAAAAAAATTTAAAACTGTTTTTTCTTACAAAAAAACACTCCACATTTTCTTAAAAGCAAAATTTAAATCCATTTCTTTAAACACTTGCTCTTAAAAATGACAAAAGAAAATATATAAAATTTTTTTAAAAGCCTTTTACTAACTTAAAACAATGAAACAAATGCGTATTTAAAATATATTTTTATTTTTTCCAACTTTCAACTTCCAATTTTTTATATTAGTTTTGTTTATTTTAAAAAGTATCCTTTTTTTGTTTAAGTACGATCAAGTTTCGAATATATATTTTAAATTATTCTAGATGGTTTCTGTTTTTAATTAAAAAATTATTTATATATAAATTGTTGTCCTAGTTTTAGTTATAAAATTTTCTGGGTTTTTTCATGTTGTATTTTTTGAATGATTTAAATTATGTAAAGCATACTTTCAGGAGTTATGCTGGGGCTAAAGCTTACATAATTTGTTACGAACAGTTTTAAATTAATATTACAGGTGAATTAAAATTAAAAATTAATTTTAAATACCTTATCTTATTCACAAAGCTAACAGTTTGAGATAACCTTAACTGGAAACATTTTGTATGTAATGTGCTATAAAATATTCTTCAAACTGAAACTCATCTTTCAAGTTTCGAGCTGCTGTGGTCTGCAAAGAAATATATATGCGATTTGAAATTTGGCCTAGAAGGTCATTTAGTAAAGTAGAAAATAAATTAAGAGAAAGAACGGAGACTTGTAAAACCCCTGAATGCTGTATCTCAAAATAGGTGTTGGTGTTGCGAATAGTACGCTCAGTAGGCCGATTATGTTGACCATAATTTAAGCGAAGTGCACATAACACATTCCTCACAGAACGTGAATTTTCGTAATAAAGTTGAACGATTTGTAAACGTTATTCAGGCGTAAGTCTTTCCATTATGAATTGCCAAACAATACTAAACAAAAATAACATGACAGCGTGACACGACTCACACGGGATCTCTCAAAAAAGGGTATTGAAAAAAGTATCTCTACTTAAATCACCCTTTTAATATGAGATATGAGCTATAGCCGCTTCTGTCTTTTTTTATGCTGAATTCTTAAATATTGATGTTGTTTTTATATTGTAATAATATTGTTCATTTCAAAAGAGGACGCTAGCAATGCTTCAAAAATAGTACAGCATGCTTTAAGGCGCAGCTTGTATGTAATACCCATGTATTATGTGTAAACTTTCTTTTAGCAAAGACTACAACCTTTGATTAGAAAAACAAATAATATTTCGAGGTTATAAGTTGGTGAATTAGTAAAGAGAATGTAGGATTTGGCAAAGCGGAATATAACACTTACAACGGGTGTTTTTTTTAATGCATGAGTACTTGATAATATGTACAAGGCATAAATATTGTCGGAATGATTTTTTTGTTATAACTTGTAGATAATTTCATAATATTTATTTTTTAAAATATTACTTCCGGCACTTCATTCGATAAGCCTAGTTTTTGACTATCGTTTTAAATAAATCTAATGTATAGCGTCAATGGAGGCTTTATTGACTTGGCTAATGCATTAAGCGCTGTTGGTTTGTCGGCATAAACTTAGTTGCAGTTCCAGTTAACAGGAACACTTCTGGAAATAAAGTTGCTACTATTAAGATTATGCAATAAATCGACTTTTAGGCGCGTTGTTTAACAAGTTATGCTGGCTTGTTGGAAGCGAATTTCTCTAGAAATCCTTGCTCTGGCGTAAAACGATTTATGATGGCTTTCGAAGCCTTACCGAACCAAAATGACAACACATTTTGATATTCTCAACTGTCAAACAATATTTATCGATATCGATTGTTTTTCATGCAGTTAACGAAATAGCATTTACTTTGTTTTTCCATATGATACAATTAATTATGTGAATTTAAATTATAAAGTAAAAAATTAATAATTTTTAACTCTTTATTTCAAAATTTCGTAATTTTTCGAAAAATCTTTGAGAACGGTTAAGATGTTTTTAATAACAAAACTTTGGCAAAAATATAACTTTGCGCATTAGAGCTCAAAATGTTTATTTTTTTTCGATTACTGTACAGCTTTAGACCCCATTTTTTGTTAAAGAATATTTTTAAAAGTACAATTTTTACCTTCACGTCTTAAGTTTAGTTTTATTTTAAGTTTCAGTTCATTTTTGTTGTAGCCCTCGTTTGTTCTAGTTTCTCTTTTTTTAATAGAGTTTATTTTTCTTTATGTTGTTTGATTTTCATTTAGCTTTCATAAAGTACAAACAATTTCTCTTTAGAATACTAATTGCTATTTACTTTTGAAAATGAGTAAAAAAAACACAAAGAAAAACTATAAATATATAAATTAAATATTAATTTTTTAAATAATATGCTAGAAAATATCAATATATATATTTTCAACTTAAATAAAAATATATATTTTACTTTCTTTTTTAACCAAAATATCTTTATACGATATCATAAAATATGCCTCTTTTTGTTTATTATTATTGCCCAACTATTTCACTGACCCACCATAATATCACCATAATATTGCTCGCTAAAATATTTTTGCTCTTTCTACTTCTCTCTACTTCTCTGTCTCTTAATCAATAAAAAAAAAAATATTTAAACTTAATATAATATTTAAAGAAATATTTATATGCAAAATAATTTTATTCATTAAATATTCAAAACATGTTTTCTTAATTTTTTCTAAATGCATTATGCCATCATAATTGTAAAAAAAGCTTCTTTTTTAACAAAAAAAAATATTGTATATTAAACAAGTCCATTTCGAACTTATTTAAAAATGTTAAGAAATTTTTTGCTAAAGTGTATTTGTTTGGGGAGCAATATTTTCTAAAGTATATTTTAAGGAGGTTGCAATAATTCATCAGTTTTATATTGGTATATATGTACCTCTCTTACAGCATTAAAAATTGTACTTCCCCTTAAAGAAATTCACTTTGGCAAAATTTTTTTAATCAAACATTTTTTTGATCTTAAGGTAAGTTTTCGTAAAATTATATATAGGAGGTTTAAACCAATTGTCTTCTCCAACCCTTTAAAACTAGTTTTATCCCTCAAACCCCAAGAAAATTAAAAATTTAATTTAGTTTTTTTCAAACAAACTTTTTAATCAAAATACTGTGTAGTAGTTTTGTTTTTAAACTTAACCCTCAATTTGTAGGTTGTATTTTTTTTAAGAATGTTAAACTAAAAACTTCCAAATTCCAAAACTAACTTACTAACAATATTAGATTTATAAATTCTGTTACTCGAAAAATTTTTTCTTTTAATTTTATTCTTGTACTAGTTTTTAATATATATTTTTCTTTAATTTTTAATTTAACAAGTTTTCTTAATATATCAAAATTTTTTCTTACTAAGATTATTACTATTTTTATATTAACATGTATTTATATATTTAGTTTATTCTCTAAAATAGCGTAGTAAATACTATTTAAAAACTATAAAAAAACCGTATCTTTTTTCCTAAAACAATTTAACATTATTATTAGTTAAGACAAAATTAGTTTATAAATTAGAGCTAAAAAAAAATCTATAGGATTTTCTTAATATAATTTTTTTTATGTTGTTTTATTTAAAAAAAAAAACTCTTTTCGGCATTTTGAAACGAAAGTTATCTAAAACGTATCTAATCATGTTTTTTATTCTTAAAAATTTTTTTCCTATATATTTTTTTTTATTAAAAAAAATCGCAATTTTGAAACGCCTATTTTTTAACTAAAATTTCCACCAAACTCTTGTGCACTTTTCTACTTTAAAAATAACAAATTTTCATAATCCAAAAAAAAAAAAAAAAACAAATAAATATCAAAATCCCTGTGTATAACAAAAAAAAGGTACCAGCTATTTCTCTGGCTTATGAGAAACCAGAAAGTGATATTATGAAACGTCAACCCCGTAATCCTTACCGTGATAACTTGGTCAATCGCAGGTCAGAACAAAATCAAAACAAAAAAAATTATAAAATTTAACACTTGACACACATTTTGATTAGATTTAGATAAAAAACAACAACAAATATAATTCCTAAAAAACTTGATATTTTTAGTTGTTTAAATGAAAACAAAAAATAGTTATTTTTAAAAGCCTTTTAGTGTGTTACTTTATTAGTGCATTTTTTTATAGAATTTATTTTAGTTTTATTTCAATTTGATCTTCTATTTTTTGGTCATCGTACAAAAAAATCCTTAAAACAAAAAAAAAAAAAAAAAACATCGTTTTTCATAAGCAGATTGCATTTGTTTGTTAAAAAGAAAAAAAAATAAATGTTGACCTCAAGTTGTAGTTCTAATTTTGGTTGTTTTTAGTTAAAAATTAAGAAAAAAAAAATATTAAAGATGTTTATCTGTTACGTTTTGTTGTTGGTTAAAATTCCCGTATTTGATTTGCAAAAAAAAAACAAAAATAAATCATCTCGGTGTTTATAATCTCATGCATAATACTTGTGTTCAACTTCATTTAGGAATAAAATTGAAATAAAAAGCGTTTAAAATTGTAATTGTATTTTTAGTAGTGTTTGAAAAAACCGAAATTGTTTTAGGTTTTCAGGAACCTTAACTGCCATTAATTATATAAGTACTTCGTTGAGGGCACGTGTACTCATTCTGGGGGGTTTTTTAAAACTTTAATGGATATTTAAGTATATGTTTTAAAAAACTAAAGTTTAATTATGGGTTATTAAATAAAATTGTTATAATTTTATAAAATATCAAGAATTAAACTGTCATACTTTGTTATATAATCAGTAAAAACTGGGAAAAATAGACCGCTTTGGAGTAATTCCACTTAAAATAGCGCCATATAGGAATAAATAATTTTCTTAAAAAAAAAAAAATAAAAAAATGTTTGAAATACATTTGAACATTTGGCTTGACCAAACCAATATGTAGATTTTTTAAAGAAAAATAGCATTAACCCGAAGATCAGAACAACTTATTAACCCAGCACAAAATAATAGATGTGAATATCTTTAGAAACCACATATTAATCACCACCAGGGCAACCAAAAATATGCAAAATCATATTTTTTTTATGTGCATCGAATTAACTTATAATGCTGTTTTTCATTCGTTTCAGAACGTTTGCAAAATTTTGGCATCGATTTTTTAGGGAAGATTTTTGCATATTTTGCATATAGCAGCATTTTTCCTTAAAGAGCATAAATTTTTGTAAAACCTGTTTTTAAAACTTTTTTTTAATTTTTTTTTATCAAAAAAACTATCAAAAAATGTTTCGAGTGTTAATTGTCTCCTTTTGTAAATTTTTGTTTGTTTTTTATTTAATTATTTTTTTTGAAGCGAATCCAATTATTTTTATTATATGTTTCATAATGTTCGCAAAATTTTGGCATCGATTTATTAGGGAAGATTTTTGCATATAGCAGCATATTTTGGCATATTTTTACTTTAAGAGCATTTATTAGGAAAGATTTTTGCATATTTTGCATATAGCAGAATATTTTGGCATATTTTTACTTTAAAAGCATTTTGGTTTTTTTAAAATTTTTTTTTTTTTATTTTTTTCAAAAACATAAATAATCTTTTAAGTGTTTATTGTCTGTCACCTTTTGTAAGCTTTTGTTTTTGATTTAATTTTTTTTTTTAAGCAAACCCCATTCTGGTTTAGTTTGATTTGACAAAAAAATCGATACCCAACTAGGTTTGTTAATTTATTAAAACATATTTTTGACGTTTTACCATAAATTTTTTGCGCATAAAACCCTATTTTGAGAGCGTGGTTTTGGTTGCCCTGATAATCATACCCAAATATGCTGGAACACGTTTTTCGGATTGGTAGTAGTTATTTTAGATAATGAATGGAACTTACTTAAAAACCATGGATACCTTAAGAAACGTCTATTAATTAATATTACCTATTATTACATTTATTAACTTTTTCTACAATTACAATTTTAAATTTGCTTTTTTATCATAGTTTTTCTAAATTTTTCTATTTAAAGGATTGGCCAATAGGTATCTTCATATAATTGTGTCTTTCATCAAGCATTCTTGTTAAATTTTTAGCACAAAAAACTTCTCTGAACTGGTTGTTAAAAACATATATTTTCCTTTTTTAAAAAGATTTTTATTTTAATTTGATAAATGAAAAAAATTGTAGTCAAATCGTTTTACAAAATGTTTTACTGCCTACAGACAGACTTTTATAAAGTTAAAGAGGAATATCGCTTGCTGGCAAAAACAGCCTAAGTATTTTTAAGAATTTTTTTGAAAGCAACCAAATCTTTTATATTTTAGGCCGGTTCTTTTTGTAAACAAAGCAACTAATAAATTTTAAAAATATAATTAAATTTATTTTTTAATAAAATTAATTTATCGCACAGTTTATTATTATGCTAATTGATTTTTTATATAAAAAAATATTTTCAATATTATTCCTTAACAAATTCACAATAGCAACCAACCTAATTAACTATATGGAAAATAAAAAAAACAATTCAAAATACGTTAAAATAAAAAAAAAGTTATCTATTTTATTTGTTTTCTGTTTTTTTTTTAATATTAATAAAACGTGCGACAACTGTTTTGCCAAAAGATTGTAGAAATGCGGAAAATTACATTTTAAAAATGTTGCGATTGATGTAATTTAAATCTAAAATTTTTTCTTAAATTTTATTTGTTGTATTTCAAAAGCTTTTTGCATTTTACAAAAGTCTTCCAATACGAAATTTTCATAACAATTTTTGCCTCTTAAATCTTTTACAATTTTGAAACTTGTTTAATGAAACTCACTTCCTAAATGTTAAAAAAATCAATTTTTAAAATTTGTGACACTATCTTTAAGCAAAGATAATTAATTTATTTGGAAATAATATTTGCTAAACGATTTGACTTAATTCGGTTATATTGGTGTTTAAATTTTACCTCTTAATGTTTTGTGTTAAAAAATAAAAATATATGGGCTATTCACAAGGTGTCCTATTATGTCTTTTTGTTATATATATTTATTATTTTACGAGGGTTTAAAACTACTAGCATGGTTTTTCAAACAATAACATTTAACGTTTTGTTCTAATGTCTTTTTATTTTGTCATAAAAACAAAAACCCTGAGCTGAAAAACTGGACTTCGTTAATACATATGTATATTAGAGAGCTGCACAAATATACTTGAACTTGTTGTATACGTTAGTGTTTTAAAAGATGAACTCTTATTTGTAGTGCCTCTAAATAATAAGTTCCTTTTTCTATGAATGTCACAATCGTCAAATATGCATTCGCTTATGACAGAGTTTTTTATTTGGGATTTCTTGTTTTTCCTTTTTGCCGAAAAAATTCAAGCTGATGATGAAAGTATGTATTAACTACGGATATATTCGCTCTCGCAAAAGTAGTTGAACAGGAATAAACCCAATTTACGTTTGGTGGTTGGTTAAGTTCTGTTGGTTTTTTTGATTTATTTTTGATATGTATTTATGTGTATGTAAACACAACTTACTAATGGTGGTGATTTTTTTTTAAATACATATCACAACTATCTTATTTAATTGAAAAAAAAAAAACAAAAACATGCCTCAAAAAAAAAATACATATTGTGCAAACAAGTATAGACAAAAGAACTTCTTGTAGTTTTTATTTGTAGTATTTTTTATTTACGTTTACTTTCTAAGGTATTTCTTTTGTGCCGAAAATATAAATGTTGGTATTTGACAAACTGCGGTTAAGTTACCTTCCGTACTCTCACACTGTGAGCGAATACAAGCGCATAATCTCTCTTACGGCAAATTTCAAAAGTTATTTGAAAAATTATCCGCTGCAGACCTCTAATTTATACGATTTTTTTTTCAACTGACATCAACTTTAAATATCACATTAAGCTATGTAAGGTTGTTTACAGCAATCATAATTTTTTTAAATAATATTTTTAAGACATACGATTTTATGACACCTTGTGAATTACCCAATTATTTATTTATAAATATTAAACCTTTGTTTTTATTTTATTAATCACTTTCCCTAATTGAAAAGAATATTTTTACCATCAAACAAATTTAATATGGTAAAACTTATCAAATAAGGTAAAGTGATTTACAAAATTTAATTGTACATTTTTGCTTTAATTAGAAATTTAAAATAAATTTTAGTACTTTTAGAAAAGTTATATCTTAGGGCAGACTCGCTTAAAGAAATTAGTGTAATTATTACTATCCTGCCTTAGTTAAATTATGCTTAGAGATAGATTTTATATAAATTTGATTTTTATGAATCGTGAACAAATCTTAAATGTGGGTTAGCATATATTTTAAGTAAATTGAAATTAAAAAAAAACTCTTTAACTTCCTGTAAATTTAGTTTTTAAAGTGCATTCCACTCGGCTAGTGGAAAAAAATTTTTTAAATTGAAAATTCGAAAAGCGAAAATCAATCCGAAATTGTCAAGACTTTTTGTTATTTTCAATTCACTTAAAATATAAGAACAAAATCCTATTTCCAAGCTTTCACAAAATTGAAATTTTTAGAACTGCCTTATTTCAAAGCACCTTTGAAAACTCTCCTAAGCAAACTTATTCTTCACATATTTGGCATTAAAAAACTAAAAAAAAAATTTAATTTCCCCTTTAAATTCAAAACAGGTTTAAAGTAATAGGTGACTTACACCCAGCAGCAAAAGTCTGCGTACAAGATTTATTATTTAATGTTAAGGTTAATAAAACTATAATTATATAGTTTTGTTTATAAAAAAATGTTTCAAATTATTAGTCACCCTGTCTTCAACTATAGCGACAACTAATTTGATGTTCTATCGATTTACTTTACGATTTATCGATCATTTTCAATACCAAGTTTCATCTCTAGTGCAGCAAAAGTCTGCGTACAAAGTATGTAACGGTATCTTTTATGTGTTTTTTCGTATTTAGAGCGCCATTTATTAAGATCATTTATATATTTTGTTTCAATTGACAAGTATAAGGTGTTTTAAAAGAAAATTTATAGATTTTATTACAATGGGTCAAGTGAAAAAAGAAATTCATGAGCAAGAGAGGAAAATTATAATAAAGCTATGGAAGGAAGGAAAAACTCTTCGGGAAATTGGTAAGACTGTCGGCAGAACTCATTCGTCAGTACAGAGAGTTGTAAATAATTATAAAGAAACAGGAGTTTTTGTGTCCCGCCCGCGATCTGGACGTCCACCTGTTCTAACTGTTCGGGAAAAACGACACATTCTGCAATTAGTCCAGCTGAATCCGAAAACTACGTCAAGTGAAATCACTAAATCTGTTGAAAATCAGTTTAATAAGTCTGTTAGCAAAGATACCGTACGTAGAGTTTTAAAAAAGGCTAATTATAAGAGTCGCGTAGCACGTAGAAAGCCTCTGGTGTCACTTGTTAATCGTCAGAAGGGAATTGCCTTTGCCAAAGAATATTTAAATAAGCCAAAAGAGTTCTGGCAAAAGGTCTTATTTACAGACGAAAGTAAGTTTTGTATTTTTGGTGTTAAGGGCAAACAGTTAGTCTGGAGAAAACCAGGAAAAGCACTTGATCCTAAGAATTTAAGTGCAACTGTTAAACATGGTGGAGGCGGTTGCATGGTATGGGGATGTATGTCGTACCAAGGAGTGGGAAATTTGGTTTTTATTCCTTCTATAATGGACACAAAAGTGTATATTGATGTGTTAAAAGAAAATTTGCAGCCAAGCATAGTAAAATTGAACCTGGGTAATGACTATGTTTCAACAAGATAACGACCCAAAGCATACGGCTCATAATGCGAAGCTTTGGCTACTTTACAATGTCCCGCAACAACTCAAAACACCCCCGCAGTCACCAGACTTAAATCCCATAGAACATTTATGGGATTTATTGGAACGCCGTATTAGGCAGCACAAAATTTCTTCCAAAGAAACATTAAAAAATGTGATGGTTGAAGAATGGAACAAAATTTCCGTTGAAGAAACCTCAAAGCTAGTCGATTCTATGCCAAAACGTTTGGCAGAGGTTCTCCAACGAAGAGGATATCCAGCTTCATATTAATTTTTTTTTAATATAAAAACTTTGAACAAAAAACATTACAAAACATTTTTGTACGCAGACTTTTGCATATGCCATTTTGAATAGGCTGTTAGTTTACGTTATAGTTATGACTTATTGTTTTTGTTTTTATTAAAAATTAGTACAAATATTGTTAGAAATAATCCTAATAAACAAGTAAAACTGAATTTTTTACAATTTACCTAAAATGTTATTATTTTTTAATTCTGAAAAAAATATCAAGGGCTTGTACGCAGACTTTTGCTGCTGGGTGTACATAATAAAATAAACTGTTTAAAACTGTTTAAAAAAAAGTTTTAAAAACAAAATAGTTTTCAATATTATTTTTATTTTGAATAAAATATACATTTTTATATAATAATTTAAGTGCATTAAAAAATGTTGTTTAAGCGTAAGTAAATTTTTTTTACGTTTATTTTTGATAAAAAAACATTTATTTTTATTCTTTAAAATATTGCTGCATAATTTTAATTAAAAAAAAATTTATTATTAAGCATATGTATGTAAATAAGTATATTGTTTTAATGCATGTTTAAGCATGTTTAATGACTCAAATTTTTAGAAGCAGTAGTAGTTAAGCTTTTCTTTTGCATTTAATTATCAACTTCTTTCATGTGTAAAAATATATCATTAAAAATTATAATACTCACATCACATTATTTTCTTAATTTTGTTTTGTAACAACAGTGCTTGCTTCGTTTATTCTAAAAAATACTAAAAAAACACCTCTGTGCTACTCTTTGCTATTCTGTCGATCTTTCTTTCTCTCTTAACTGTCTTTCTTACTCTGTATTTTGCTGCAACTCTTTTCACGCATTTGTAACAAAAACAAAAAAAACGCTAATATTTTGCGCCTTATTTGCCCTTGTTTTGGTAAATTTAACTGGTTGCAAACTTGCACATTCTTAACCACCAACCATTAAAGTGCTTTTAAAGTTGTAAATTTTAAAAATAATAAAAACAAAAAATGCTGCTTTTTCACTTACCTTTTGGTTTTCTTGTAACAAATTGTAATTAAAAAAAAAAAAATAACAACAACTCACCATAACATAAAAATATATTAAAGACATTTTATTAATTAATTCGGCATCCAAAACGAAAAAATCCACCATTTGTTTACTTAAAGAAAACATTTAGCATTTTCAGTTTAAGACAAATAAGAAAGTCAAAGTCATGCTCTAAACACAACTGGGACGAACGACGAATTTTTCATTGCGAATATTCGTCTTAGAAAATTTCAACAGATTGATATATGTATGTAGGTGTGTATAGATATCTAAAATCTTCGTAATCTTATCACGTAGGTATGTCCTCCCTGCTGAAATTTTTAATGAAGTTTTACCTAATAGGCAAAGAAAACTATTGGATACTAACACAATCACAATATCTATTTGTTAATTGCGGGCATAGTCTAATGATGTTTCCCAGCCAACGACTAGAGACCTCACCAGGTCGTTCGTAAAAGTGATCGCCTTTAAACCTCTGACAACGGACTTAAAGCCTTGGGCAGCGGTAGTCAGGGTATTCTTCATTTTCTTTTTACTCCTTATTATTATACAACATGGAAATAAGACATTTTTACTTTTAAATCCAATTACACGGAAACCTCTGAAGGGTTTTTATTCGAGTAACTGGCAATATATCTGACATCATAGTGAGGTTGCCATCTGTGTTTCTCAGGGTTTTGTTGCTTTTACTAAGCAGCAAGTTAATGTTTACTTTGTTTAACCTGAGCCAACGAAGTCAAGAAATATCACAATCAGTTCTGCTCCCTCTAGACGTACCTTATTCAAAAGCCCTGTTTCTATCACACCATAATATAAATTTAACGATGAACTTAACAATTTACGCTCTTGTTGGGAAACTCACACTTCCGGCAACATTCCAATAAACAGGCACTCAACAGAGCCTCATCTTGCATGCCACCATGATTACTCAAGGAGCATGTTTACAAACGTCCGCAAGTCTAGATGATGGTGAAATCGTGTATCAGGTGACAGCACTGCTTACAGATATTTTTGAATCTTTTGTTTTTTTTATATTAAGTTTGAAACATCTTTTGAAAATGAATTTCTAATTAAGTGTCAAACTCCGTACATAAAAAAGAAAAGAGAAAGGTGATTGCAAGACGAAACGAGGAGAGTCATTCTCTTACTCTTTTTTTTTTTGATATGGAGTTTGAAACAAAAGTTAAAATTCTCTTTCAATAGATGTGTCAAACTTCATATAAAAACAAAAAAAAATAAGGGAGTCAAAATGTTCTTCCGGAATCGCGGCCACCTTGTACGCTTCGGAAAATAGAACGAAAGTGACTCTTCACTTCGTCATGCAATCAACTGGTACATCATTTCACCATTGTCACGATTTGACGTAGTGAGTGAATGGTGTTCTCTTAACCCACCGATTTGCTGTATTCAAACAGTGGGCAAATCTTGGCCACCATATGTAAAATTTGTGGATTCGGTTTATAATATACTTCTCTTTCCGTTCTGCATGTCCTGCCATTTATTCCGCTACTCTTAACATTGTTACAAATTTCGTGATATTTGCTCGACAGTCTGTACGGCAATCGAATTTCCATATCCTTACAGCCCCTGTACTTTGTTTCGGCCGATCAGTGAAGCTGTACAGTTTCTCGATCTCATAGCCTTTGCTATCCGGAAACGCCGTCTGGGGCATAGCTTCAAAATAAAAAGCTACAAGCCTACTGTCCCAGGATTCGTTCCTGCGCACGCACCCGATCTCTAGCTTATCTTGGGGTCAAATATAATATCCGCGGTTACGACTTATAGGTGACCAGACCAGTGTGCATTATAACAGCTTGTTGCTAATGTGATTTTTGGGGAAAGAGCTAATATGGTGTGTTAGGGTTAGGTTAGGTTAGGTTATGTGGAACTGGCTGGTACCGAAGGCTTCATTTAAACGCTTTGGGTCCTTAGTGTTATCACACATGAAGAAACTATAACCAGTTTCACTACCTCGATGTTATGAAATCCAGGTTTCTAAGCACTCTTTTCCAAATGTCAGAACCCTTGTTTTACCAACCCCAGACATTTTCTACAGGGTATAAAAAAAAATAATACCTTAGATAGTTTGTTCTGGAGCGCACGTTCGCTGGACAGTGACACAGGTTTTGCTCAACGGTCTCCTTATACCCCGGTACACGACAGAATCTATAATAACGCTGGCCAGTTGTCCTGCTCTCTTGACATGAACCGCTGTTCGACAATGAACTCTTATCAACCCCACTAGGAGTCTGTAGACGCTTATTTGCAATAACGAAAAACTTCGTCGCCTTCGGGTCATATGATTCCCACATAGTCCTCACGGCACACAATCTACCGCCTGCAATATACTGCAGTGGTCAGGAAGTTAGTTTGAAAGATTCTCTGATACACAGTTTCTGGCAGATAACTGCAGCTCAAACTCATTCCACCTCCAATTTTTACCTGTCTTAAAAAAAAATTCAGGTCCTGTGGTTTGGGAGAAGACCCGCCAACCAGCCGTATTCCTCGATAGTTACACCCGACTTCCTAATAAGGCTCAGTTTTGGGATCATGTAATCCCTGCTAAGTTCTACGCTCCCAATAGTCTTGCCATGATCATATGGCACCTGAGTAAATTGTCCCATTAACCTCAAATGAGTCGCATACCTCTTTGAAACGCTCTCTTCGACCAGGATAATAAGTTTCAGGTCCAAGATTACATTCAGCGCCGCCGTAGGGGTACTTCTGTAAGCACCAGTTATACACAGCTCTGCCGGTGTGTGCGCTCTCCAGGCGCCTGCGATGGACCTGATTTTCCAGTACAGTCCAACACACAAGTATTCCCTACAGTAGTATAAGCCTATCCACTGCATTGTATATTCAATGCGTAATATTTGTTGTAATACACCATGTTTCCCTACCACAACATTGATAGCTTTAGTACCAAATTGGTGTTATCCCATCTCGGTGTGGTTTGTGGACCAATCTTAATCTTTCTGGGAAAAGAATCAGGATCATTTTCTCTGAGTTGACGCTCAGCCCCAGTTTTCCCGCATACTGGCCTATTCTAACCAGGGCAGCCTTTAAGACTTGGATAATCCATATACAATGAAATCCAGTATAACAGTTGGTGGCATAAGTAACTAAAACTTCGTGAGAAAAAAGTAATATTTAAGACTACTCTAGTCGATAAAACATAATTAGGGAAGACATGTAAAAAATTGGTTGATCATAACCAGTTTAATAAATACTCAACCAGATAAAGATACCGACTGGCATCGTTTATTCAACTCAGGAAGTGACTAAATCGTTATAAACTTAAACTTAAAAATGCTAAATGTCTGTTAAAATTTATAACAAAAACATCATTACCATCTTCTAACCAAAAAAAAAAAAAAAAAAGTTAATCAAACACTAACACTTTTCTTAAAAGAAAGAAATACAAAATTTAAAAAAAAATTTAATCAATTTAACAAACTTTTTAATTACGCAATGCTCTCAAACAGATTGATTTCCATGGCTTATGGACAAATCGGTATGATTCAAGCTGCTGCTGGTTTCTTTGTATATTTCGTTATTATGGCTGAAAATGGTTTCTTACCCTTACATTTGTTTGGCATTCGTAAGATGTGGGATTCGAAGGCTGTTAATGATTTAACCGATTCATATGGTCAAGAATGGGTGAGTAAAAAAAAGAAAATAATAAACTCCTTTGTTTTATAATTAAAAATAATCTTGTTTTTGTTTTAGACTTATCGCGATCGTAAGACTTTGGAATATACCTGCCATACTGCTTTCTTCATTTCCATTGTTGTTGTGCAATGGGCTGATTTAATCATTTGTAAGACACGACGAAACTCCATTTTCCAACAGGGCATGAGAAATTGGGCCTTAAACTTTGGTTTAGTATTCGAAACCATTTTGGCTGCATTCTTATCGTATTGTCCCGGCATGGACAAGGGTCTTCGTATGTACCCACTCAAGTAAGTAAAACATAAGATCTTTATTAATATTCTTTTAATTAAAATACACAAGATTTTTGTAAGAAAATGTAAGAGAAAAGATGTGTGACCAAATTTTATGATAAAGAAAAGGGACATTAAAAATATTAATTTAAGTCGGAATGCAGTATAGAAATGAATATTTAAATTAAACAATTTAAGTATTTCATAAAGCGGGATCAACAAAGAAATAACGCCGTTAAACAATGTGTAACAAATACGCCAGTTTTCACTAAATAGATCTTCTGTCGTTTTTTTTTTGTCGAACTCGGCATTAATCGACACAGCAACGTAAAACAAAATGAGACTGAATGTGAAAAGAAAATAAGTGGAAAGAAACTTCCGATGATACTTGTAAGGAACTTAAGGTTAAACTTATTCTATTTCGATAGGTAATCTCAAAGCGGGAAAGAATAATTTATAAATTTTAGGCTGAAGGAGGACATTTTGACCAGGGTTACACCAAAAAGGGGGGGTTTCCCTATATTGTGGCTTTTAAAAATTTATGATATTTTTAGGAAGTTAGATGCTGCATATGACAGCGTATGAAAGCTTTTGCTAACAGTTCTAAGATGGCTCCGGAACCGGAAAGGACAGATCATTACAGTGTGTTCCAAAAACTGGGCAATTTAAATACAACAGATTTTATAGTAAAACAAAACCCATAGAATAGTGAGTTCAATATATACGAGGTGGGACAAAAAAATCACCCAATTGGGAAATGCTTTTGTTTTGGCAAATGGCGACCAATGTCAAATCTGTTTTGACATTTGTTAACTAGACAGATGTAAAATACAAGTAAACAAGCCATGGAGCGATACACTCCCCAAGAACGCGGAATAATCGTGTCTATTTTTTTGCGTAACAATTCGTCTGCGGCGCGAATTCCGTCGCCAAATCCTCGGTCGTCCGGCAACGGCTGCGCAAATACTGTGCCGTTTGGCCACCAAGCTTGAATAGTATGGGACCACACGAGACGCTGCCAAGGGTGGCCAGCCTCGGAGCACCCGTTCTGCCGAAAATATTGCCGCTGTTGGCGAGTATGTTAAGCTGTCGCCAGAAACATCGACCAGGCGCCGTGCCTCGCAATAAGCCATCAGCCGGTCGTCCTTATAGCGAATTTTGGCCAAAGACCTGCGCATGTTCTTGTACAAAGTCCAGTCCGTGTATCAGCTGCTGCCTATCGGCCGCCAAACGCGTGTAACCTACGCCCAAGCCATCCTCAATCTCGAGGTCGAAGTGCATCATTTTTCCACCAAAATCATAATGAGCGATGATGCTGATTTCCACCTCAGAGGGCACTTGAAAAAGCCAAATTGTCGCTTCTAAGGCACCAAAAATCCACGAGTGATGGACGAGGAGCCATTACGCCTGCTCAAAGTGACTGCATTATGCGCAGTTCTTGCTGGAGAAGTCATTGGGCCATTTTTTTAGAGAACGCCGTTGGTCAAACGACAACAGTGGACGGTGTGCACTATAGGGCCATGTTGGCCGAGTTCTTTCTGCCACAGTTGAACGAATTGGGAGAGCAATCGCACACACTGCGCGAGCCACAACCGATATTCTAAAGGTTCCCGGGTCGCCTCATCTCAAATTCACCCGATGTAACCGTTCCAGAAATTTTTTGTGGATTTTTTTTTAAGTCAAGTGTTTACGTGAACAAGCCTGAGATCCTGGAAGTGCTAAAGGACAACATTCGACACGAGCGTGAGAATCTGTCGCCCGAAGTTCTCGCCGAAGTAATGAAAAATACTCTAAAACGAGCCCTTATAACAATCAATTGTGACGACGCCCATTTGGGCGATATCATCATCACGATATGACCAAATAAAATTCTAAAGGCTCAAATAAACATTATCAAAAAAAAAATCGAAGTTTTTTATTTAGAAAAAAAAATGAGAGCCAAACAACATCAGATGACTTCTTTTTTGCCCACCTTGTACAAATTTTATTTGTCAATTGGCCAACAGGAATGCCTAAGGCATTGGTTAAGGGAAAATAAAATTAGCATCAAACAAACAACTTTCGATTTTTTATGTTTTTTTATTTATTATTGAACATTTATTTAACATTTTAAGACATGTTTTCTTCAACAATATTTAATTTATTTTTTTTTCCTTTTTTTAGACTTGTTTGGTGGTTCCCAGCCATTCCATTTGCGCTGGCCATCTTCACTTATGATGAAACCAGACGTTTCTACTTGCGTCGCAATCCAGGAGGTTGGTTGGAGCAGGAAACCTACTATTAAATCAACAACAACAATAAGCATAATTTTTGTTATATGGCTGCTTCATTCATTTCTCTTAACCCCTGCTGCCTCCCAAATGCTCTACCCTGCCCCCCTTTATAATCAAACCAACATCAACAATCAATCACCACCACCACAACATTAAAATCAACAAACTCAACACAATTGTCAAAGTCACCTCACTACTATAATAACAACAACTATCACTACCAATTTATCTTCTCACCAAGCTTCAGCAGAAGAACATCTTTGTATAAAGAAATAAAAAAAAGCAACAACAACTGATGTTTTTCTTGTTTTTTAAATAATAAATTGTAAAAGAATGAGAAAATAATTATAAGAAAAGCAACAATAAAAAATAAAACACGAATTCATTAGCAACCATAGTAAGCAGTAAAGAATATACAACAACAACAACAACTACAAATTATTAAAATTCATTATTATTATTATTATTATTGTATATGTAATTGTAATTTAACGAATGAAGAAGGAAAGTGCATTATTCTTTTATGCCGCCTTTTGTTATATTTAAAATACTTTTTAAATGAAGAGTAAAACAACTTTAGTTTAAATAAATAAAAGTTAGTTTCTTTTTTTTTCTAACCAAAAAAAAAAACACATTTCCTAAAAAATTAAATTAAAATAATGGCAACAACAAACACAGCAAGAACAGCAACAGAGAAGCAACAACAAAATACAACAACAACAAATATTTTTTTTTAATTTTAATTATTATTATTTAATAAAGAGAAAGATAATTATTTAAACGATTAAGTAAATTTTAATTATAAAATAAATAAGATTTAAATAAATTAAATAAAACTGAAAAAAACCATACAAAAAACTTAAGTTTGAAAGTAGTTTTTTTTTATATTCTTTGGATTGAAAGCGTAAATGCATTGGATAAGTTTTAAAATGATTTAAATTTATTTTTTTTTAAATTCTGACGTAAGTGACGAAAGGACAACGTTTAAATTTTTTTTTGACTGTTTTGATCAAATTGCAATACTTTTAGCCAGTTAGTTTGTTTGTTGGATCGTATATGTTATTTTGAAGTCTAATAAAATAATCAGGCCCCCCTCTATTAATTTTTGAAACACAACACTTAGGCTTTACTTGCTAAAAAAAGAAAGATTAATAAAACAACTTTAATACAACAATTACAAAAAAAAAATATTTAAACAAAATTTAGCAGTATAGTGTTAAACGTTTTCACTCTACACAATAACTTAATAAATGAAAATTAAAAAAAAAAAACAAAAATTCAAAAATATTAAAAAAATTATATAAATAAAGTAAACAACGCATGTTGATTTAAGTAAGAATATAAAAATTTAGAAATTTTATTAAAAACTGAAAAGAACAGAAAAAAATATATTATAGAGTAGTTATTAAAAAAAAAAACAATAGTAAAACACAACAAGAGTATTTTAAACTCTAAATAAACTAAAACCTTAAAATATAAAAAACAACAACAACAACAGCATCTTAAATTAAATTAAAAAGAAACTAAATCTGTTTTGATCAAACGGAGAATAAATAAAAGTTTTTTAGTTTTAAAAATAATCTTAGGTTTAGTAAAAAAAACATTTTCTTTTCATTTTGAAATTTCCAAAAAAAAGGTATCGAACGCTAAAAAATTATATAAAAATAATAAAAAAAACTTTTTTAATAGTATCATGAAAAATTAAATATAATTCATAAAAAACTCATTAAGCAAAAAAAAAAAAAAATAAAAAATAAATAAAAAATAAATAGTGCTTTGGTTTGCTGCAATATGACATTATCACACAGAACGCCCCCTAAACAAATGCCCTTTTTTACACTTTTCTCTGCCAAGCTTTAAAACATTATTAACAGTTACAAATTTATTTTATTCCAAAAAAAGAAAAGTTGGTTTAAAATAATGCTAAAAGAAAACTAAGACCCAGTTTCCATGTTTGTAAATTTCTTTCGAACGAATGAAATAAATATTTAAAACAAAAATAAATTTTAATTTTTGGTTTTTGTTTGTAATATTTTAAAAAAGTTACGTTTGCATTTACTTAAATCAAATTTGATTTTTATTAAATCTTTTTTAATTCAAAACCCACGAAAAATATGTATAGTTGGCTTTTTGGGAATATCTTTCGAAAATAATTGTACGTCTTGACGAGACAAATTCATGCCTAAGCAAACGTCAAACTCAGTATATAAAAACCCAGTATAAAAATACCGGATTTTCTTAATTTGAATTTTGACATTTGTCTTAGCATGAATTTGCCTCGTCAAGACGTTCTTTAATAAATAAAAACTGTTAACATAGAAATGTTTTTAGCTTTAACAAAAAGTACATAGATTTTTTTTTGGATCAGAAGGGCTACCCCAAGGCGCATGTATATCAGGTGGCCTTAGTTAATCAGCTGAGTAACGGTATTTCGTTGTTTAAATGTCAAGTACCAACTTCTTATAATTTTCTTGGAAATTATAGGGCAGCAAAAAAATGTATCCAGTATCCTATTTTGAGGCCTAAACTTTCGAACAGGGAGCAAGCTTTCACCTATTTTTGTCTCCTTCAAAATAAGTGGGCCTCGCTATTCTCCTGAAAATGGGATATGGATATGGCCGACCCACTTTCCAGTTATTTTGATAAACGGAGAGACTTAGAGGTGTTGGTGGTGTTTGGGCATGGAACCTTGGTATTTTCGATGTTGGACCCTGAGATGTCTCTTATTCGTTAGTTGCCTGTTACGTTATCAAGTCGAGAGCTATCAGGCATGTTGTGAAAATCTCACAGAAAATGTTGTTAATTTTTTTGGGTTTTAAACTGGTCACAAATAAATTAAATTAATTTCATTAAATTATTAATAAATTAAATTAATAAAAAACCTAAAATCACAAGTGATTTGAAAGTACATGATTTTCAGAACATGCTTGAATGTTAAAAAGCAGCGGGGCAGAACGCAGCCATGACTTTCCCCTGTGTTCACACTAATAATTCTTACCCAGCAAATTATTGTGCACGTTTTTGCATGTTAAATCTTGAAAAAAAGCTAAGGCAAGATCATTTATTTTAACTGGAACCACTTTGTATTTGACGGTGTCCCAGGCGTACCTTTTTTTAAGGTAATAACCAGTACTCAGGGGATGGCTCCTAAACAAGCATTTCATTGTGTTGGTACCAGGAAAATAAATAATAGGAAGGAGAATAGAGGGAGTAGTGTTAATAGGCATTATGTTTGAATTTCTCGATATTTACCGTTCTTGGAAAGACGTCTTAAGGAAGTTTATTTGAAACTGTGCGACTTAAGGACGAATTTGCCCTGTAATTCTTGGTGAAATTCACGGGCTAGTTAACCAAAAATGGTTGTACTTTTCTTTTTTTACCCACAAAATTCTTAGTTTCAGAAATAAGTTCCTTGATCTCTTTAGAGTACCTTCCATTATAGTAACAAAGGGACAGTGAAACACTTTCTACATTACGACGGTGCTCAAGTGAATCAACCAATTGGATACCCTAACCGATAAGTACTTGCGCTCGTTCTTATAAGCGTTCCAGTAGCTTTAAAACAGACTTTGGATCACCAGCCTATACATGGGCGTTTTATTTCACCTTCTGTCTAGTAAAGGTGGTATAAATGTTAAAATCATCAAATGCCGTAAAGTAATAACGTTTCAAAAAACCAAGACACTCTGACGCTTTTTTCGACATAAAAAATTGTGTTCCGTCCAACAGACATCGCACTGGCTTTTTATGCCCAGAATATCAAAGTTTTCTGTCTCCCCAATATTAATACCATTTATTAATACAGACGATGCTACATGGTTTACTGTGCTTTCATGTGTCAAAAGACAACATTGCGATGAACGCGCATTAAATTGACCCTATTTGCATGGCCCCAATCGAAGATAGTATCATATCACGATTAAGTGTGTCAGTCATACTATGCCTCATAGCTTCAAATTCCAAAGAGCTATGCCTGTAGTCAAATAAGTACGAATGTCAAAAGATGCTGTCTTCTGCAAAAAAAATTGATAGGAAGTCTGACATAGAAGGCCATTAAAAAGCTTAAGAAATAAAGTAGTAGAAAGGACGGATCGTAAGCACATTGGAAGAGATTCCATCTATAACAACACAAACAGTGCAATCTCTGAGGAAACTCTATCTTAACTTTACACCAAATTGTATGGAAAAAAACGTCATGCTCGAGCTGCTTTATCATTAGGAAATACTTGCAACAACAATAACAACTGCCATAAGGCAGCCACAACTGCTGCACTGTCGCAAAGTAAATCAATTCAGATCTTATCAGCCTATAACTAAACTTAAATTAATATGAAATCCTTAATAACATTTAAAACTATAATAAATCAAAAAATTTTGTTTTAGCATATGCTTAGGGTGACCATCCATACTGATTTCATCTGTGTATGTACTGACTTTTCATTTCATGTACTGATTTAAAATATGTGTCTGAAATCTAATGATTAAAAAAATAAGGTGCTGATTGCACTGAGTTTTTAAGAAGAATTAAAATTTAAAAATTTTTTTCCCCAAAAAATTATAGCAGAATTAAATAGTAAGGTATTTTCCTAACAGTTGAAATTGTATATAAATTAAAATCTTAATTTGGGTCGATTGACAAGTCTCCAAAAATTATTAACTCTTTAACTACAATGATACATACATAAACACCCACATGGACAGACTTGCGGTCGGACCTAGGAAGTGATTTTAATTTGCTGTAGACTAGAAAACTGAAACGCGTTCTGGTTTCGAATCAGATATATGTGAATGGTCACCCTATATATGCAAAAATATTATAACATGTTGCAGCTGTTGTTCAAATTTCAAACCTTAAAAATTTTCCCCGCCCAGCTATTGGTTTAAAATATCATAAAAATAAAACATCCAAAATTTTAACAGTTCAAAATTATAAAAAAAAAAAATAAATAAAAATTTTCAACACTGCCGCCAACTATACAAATATGTTTTACAAAATATAATTTACTGTTACAAGGAAATACTTCCTTCTACTTTCAAAAAAAAAAAAAAATGTAAATTAAAACCAACAAAATTCGCCACAAAAAGCACTATTTAAATATACTTTAAGAATATTAAAAAAATTTTAAAAAAACACACAATTTTGAATCCAATAAAAATTACTAATTTATATATGAAACGATGAAAACACACACACACTAACACATTGAAAAATAAAACTTACACAACTAAATACAAACACGAAACCCTGTATGCTAAAGAGAGAAAAAAACAAGAAAAACATAATTTTATAGCTAAAACTATTAAAGAAATTAATAAAAAAAATAAATATAAAAAAGAAAACTATTGTTGTCTACACTCTGTGTTTTTTGTTAAAGCCTAAATACAAAAATGATTAAAAAATAAATATTAAATTTATAAATAAAAAAAAAACAACAAAAGAACATTTAATTAAAAAAATTAATGATTTTTTTTAGGTTTCGAAAATAATTATTTTTTTTTTAAATGTGTTCAAATTGAAAAAGAAATCATTTTACTGTTTTAAATAAATCCGAATATTTTTTTTTATTTTTTGTTAAATTTTTTACAGCCGTTTCTGCATCATAATCACTTCTATATTCATGCTCGAAATTTTTTAATTTTACTCTTCCTTTACAACTACAAAGTTATAAAAGAATAAAATTCAGTTGTTAAAAACCTTAAAAGCGATCTGCAAAACAGTTATTAATAATTTTTTAAAAAATATTTAAAAGATGAAAATTAAAAGAAATAAAATGTAATAAATGGAATGGAAGAAAAACAAACAAAAATGAAATATCGAAGATAAAATAAAACTTTTTGAAAACATTTTTTTTTGTTCTTTTCGCCCTCCGCTGTAAATGTATTGTAGTTTTTAAAATAACGAAAGAAAGAAACAAAAATAAATCTTTAAATAAATAAATAAAAAATAATATTAAAAATGGTTCTTAAGATTTATTCAACATATTAAGTACATATGCACTTAGCCAGAATTGTCGGTTCTATTCAGATTTATTGAAAAGTGGTTAAGTTTCAGGAAGGTCTTAGTTTAAACAAGTAAGAATGTTATATTCGCCTGTGACGAATCCTATATACCCTTTACATTGGTCTTTTTATACCCTTTGCTTGTAATTTTTTTAATATTCATTTGCGACCCCATAAAGTACATATTTTCTTGATCTTTATAGATAGGAAATTCGATTTAGCGATGTCCGTCTGCCCGTCTGTTTGTCTATCCGTGTTAAAAATTAAAATGAAACTTTTGAAGCCCCCCGAAATCGCTACTAAAATCCAGCGAAAGCGCCAGATAACTGACCGAGATATAGCCAAAAACCAAAACTACATCTGTTTATTTCCCTAAAATTTGTACATAAAAACCTCTATAACTAGCTTGGATTCACTCCGTATAATGTGCAATGTAGGACCGACTTACATCCTATTTACGCCCCCTAACATGGTTGTCATACAAAATTTGTAGAAATAGAGTAAAAACCCCTAAAACTTCTCCGGAGTCGGCCCTAGAGGAATAAAATGTATCACAGACTCCCATTAGTTTTTTCACCCAAATATATTCCTAGAACATTCTTACCCCCTATATCCATCACCTAAGGAGGTTGCCACGCAAAATTTACAAAAATTATGTAATAACGCTCATAGCTTCCCCAGAGTCGATCATAGATAAGTAAAGTGTACAACCGACCCCCATTAGTTTCTTCTCCCAAACATATTCTTAAAGTTAACTTACCCTCTTTCTCCATGGCCTAATTGGGCTCCCATACAAAGTTTGGGCAATTGTAAAATTATAATAAATTCCCCACTACAGCTTCCAGGGTTTTCGTGAATAGGCCAAGTGTAGGACTGACCCCAAATCATTTTTCCTTGCAAACATTTTCCTAGAAAATACTTACCCCCTGTCTACATCTCCTAAGGGGGTTGCCATACAAAGTTTTAGAAAATAGGGTAAGAATCCCCTTAAACTTTCTTAGTCACCATAAGAGGTTTAAAAAAGGGTGTCACCTACATAAAAATTATAAATACTTCATGATAAAAGGAATAGATAAAAATAAAAGAAAAGTTCAGTGTTTCGAAAGGTCAAGGTGAAGGGTATCTAAGATTTGGCACAGCCGAATATAGCGCTCTTGCTTGTTCTATACCCAAGTTATTATTGTACCACAAATAATAGAATAAAAAAAATATTTAATCTGGGTTTTGAGGTCGAAAGCGTTTTTTTGTATAACAGAAATACATGTTGCGGATGCCCCTGCCCCTGCTCTTATTCAATTAATTTTTTTCCAAAATTAGGGCACTTTTTTACCATTACTTTTTGTAGAACCTTTTAGGTCAATAGCTGTTTTAGTTTCCGAGACATATCGTATCGAAAATTTCATAGAAAACGTTCATTTGTGCCCCTCCCTTTGCCCTTACAACTATTTTTTTTTTCAAAATGTAGACATTACTGTACAATCACTGCCTGTAGAACATTTGAAGTCCATAGCTGTTATTGTTTTCCAGATTTATCACATGAAATACTTCATAAAATTTTAACAATTGAAGGAGGAATACCACTTTCCATGCTACTATCCGAAATAAAAATTTCCTCTAATTTAGGTCCCTATTTTTTAAGAGTGAATGTATTTACTGAGATATATAGGACTATATATGGATAAAAAAAATTGGTTATTCTGGATTTTTGCTCATATCTCGGTCAAGAGTGAACCGATTTTGCTTATTTAAAATAGCGATTGTCTTGGGAATAGTTTTGATTGTTTGGTACCAAAACATTTTTTGTGTGACTTGATTTCAGCAGACACACAGATGGACATGAATATATCGACCAAAAGGTTTATGTTTGTTTTTGTTTCTGTTTTATTATCAATTTTTTCATTTGTCTTTAAGATTATCGTTTGCTGTCTTGGTAAAAGCTTACTTTCATGGCTGCAAAGACGTTGAGGTGGCTCCGAGTGATCAACGGAAATAACATATGACGGAGTTTTATTGGCAATTGTTTCGTACAAGTTGCCAGGATTATTTTCTGGCTATCAAGGATGTTTAAGCTTTGCCTCTGTCACAACAACGTTTCAGTGAGCTCGCTCGATTCATATGGAACTGGATAATGAAAATCTAAAGGTCGTTGCTTATGTGGACGGTGTAGTAATTGTAGCAGCATTAGTATCGGGATGGTTTTTAGACGTGATTATTGTCATTATCAGGCATGTTTTGCACTGCAGAAAACCAATTTGAAGTGTTTTAAAAATAGAATGCAAAAATATGTTGCCTGGATATCTAACGCTCTGATAGGGGCCTAAGAGTTAGCCCGGACAAGTTTAAACTGGTGCTGTTGACGACAACAACCACGACTCTAAGCTACATATTACTGCGGTTAAGCAACTGCGTAATCTCCCTTTCGGATAAATCGAAATATCTGGATATTATCGTCGACTTGAAGTTATCATGGAAACGGAACACTTAGAGTAAATAGGGCGTGGGTAGCCCAATACACTTTTCAAATGGATAGACACGGTTATATTACATATAATTCTTACATACGGTTGTCTGGTATAGTGGACTACAACAGAAAACAAATTGTAGTAGAGATCGACCGACACTGGAACTACAAGAGCACTGTGCATCAGCCCTTTAGAGGCACTAAATATTAGACTGCAACTGGCTCCCATTGAACTTTATATAATAGCCACAACTGCTAGTAGCGTAGTGAGGTGCAAGGCTTTCGGGCCATTTGGGATACTTGGGCAGTGACAACTTTTTGACTATGTTACATCCCTTACAGATTTGAAAAGGAAATTGGGGTTTTTATACCTTCCAGTAGTGAATGATGTGAGGGCTATCGCGCAGTAAATTATGACGTTAGGAAATCTATAGACGACTACAAGATGGAATGTTGTGTAGGATGCAAATTAGCTCCTCATATCGTCTACCTGATGGATACAGTATATTTCAGGCCAAGATATTTGCCTTCTATGGGGCTTGCAGGATATTGTGTGGTGGAAATTTTCGCTGTAAAATCTGTCTATTTATTAGTTCGCATAATACCAGATCCTTACTAATCAGCCATTGTATGCAGGAGTTATCATGGCTGGTCCTAGGCATAGGGACCATTTTGGTAATGAACGGACAGACGGTCTGGCTAAGCATAGATCTGCTCAACATACCTCTAATGCGGACTCAGTTGCAATTTCTCTAGATGCTATCATTATCAGGATCTTTGAACACTTTCTTAAAGTCGCTAAGAGCAGGTGACGTAATCTGGAAACATGTAGGACCCAAAGGTTTATGGACCATTTTTTTAATTTTGGGCGTATGATCTGGTTGTTGTGCCGTAATCGTAGGAATGCATCGAGGTTAATATCGGTCCTAACGGGTCACTGAATGGTAGCCAGGCGCAGATTAAGCTTAAGCATTGTGGGGGTGATTTCCTTTCCCCCCTTTAATCCGCGCCTGGTGGTAGGTATACACACAAGAAGACCTGGGCACTCTTCTAGCGGCCGTAGTTGTAGGAAAAGCGATAAGGGGAGAGTGTTTTTCATCTTTTCTGAAAATATCCTGCTCTAGCTGCAGGTTAAACGACCTTCTGAAATACCTCTTGGCAATGGGTTAGACCTTGTACTCAGGGTATGGATTCTAGAGATTGTGACGTCTGACATGTAGAATGGTAATGTCAAAATGGATTTATATCAGACCCTACTTGACAACTTGCGCGCTATGCAGGCTACCATGTTAACTAACCAAACCGAAGTCTTATGTTAGATTTGAGCTCTAACTGATATGGTCTCGTCAAAACAGGGTCACTTTAGGCCCTACTTGAAAGCTTGCAAGTATTAGCGACTGAAGACAAGCCAATATTTAGTTTACAGTATTTGAATTGTTATTACGTCAGCAGTAGATACTTAAACCCTATAAAATTATTTCGGACGTGTTTGTAATACCGACAGACAGACAACCAATCGATATGTAATTGCAATATGAAGATAAAAATATAAAGAAAGAAAATGTGACAATAAGTCTATCGGCGTTTAGCACAGACTAATCAAATGTTTGCTTTGTGCATGTGCATGTGTGTGAGTGTGCATGTACATATGTGTACTTTGTAATTGACTGTCTATACATTTGCTTTTATACTTTTACTACTTTTAAAATAGACCAAATTGTTAGTTACCATCGTATTTCGTGCATTTTTTAGTTGTATGTTGTAATATTTCTACAAATAATAATGCTTTCGTCATAATTTCAACAACAGAAAACTATTGGAATTTTACTTCATACTAAATCAGTTTTCCTATTTTGTGTTTGTCAACAGTTTGTAAAAGATAACTTAAACACGTAAGTATAGCAAACGTTAAGACTAATAATAAGTGCGTAATGGATATGACGAAAGCGTGTTTATAAAAGTTGAACTATTGAATAAATAGAATTGCAGACACAAAACATTTAACTATCAAGTGCCATCTCAAGGGAATATTGTCATGTGTAAATACTAACTATTCAATGTTTAACAAGTTGAGTTTTTGATTCTCGCTTGATTGTGTTGTAAGCATGTATTGTTAACGATAGTGTAGTTGTAAGAATAGGTTTACCCATTACTGGTGGTAAGAAATATAATACCCAAACACAAAAAAGAAGGCAAACAGACTGATTAATTAAGCTTTTATTTCAAATTTAATTTATTTGAAATCACATTAAATTTGGTTGATACCAAATACAGGGTGGCTCCGATGAGAGATGTTACCACGAAAAACAGATAAGATCGCTATATTTGGTTGTGCCCAATTTTCTATACTCTTCAAAACCTGTAGGGGTTTTGACCATAATTTTTTAAAATTTTGTGTGGCAACCCCCTTAGGTGATAGAGGTAGGGGATCATCATACTCTAGTAATAGGTTTGGGAGGAAAAACTAATGGGGGTCTGGGATACATTTTATTCCTCTAGGGGCGACTCCGAAAAAGTTGTAGGGGTTTTTACCCAAATTTTCTTAAAATTTTGTTGGCAACCCTGTTAGAGGCTGGAGGTAGAGGCTAAGTATGTTGCACAAAAATATGTGAGAGGAAAAAGTATTTGGGGTCTGTTTTACATTTGACCTTTGAGTGTCAACCCTGTTAGGGGGCTGAGATAGGGTGTAAGTATGTTTCACAAAAATGTTTCTAAAGAAAAAATAATGGGAGTTAATCTTACATTGCATCCGTGTAGGGGAAACTCTGGGGCAGTTGTAGAGGTTTTTATGTACAAATTATAGAGAAACAAACAGAGGTAGTCTTGGTTTTTGGCTTATATCTCGGTTAGTTATCAGGCGACTTTTCTGGATTTCGTAGATATTTATGATAGTCCGATATGACTTACGGGTCTATGCGACATCGGGGAGCTTTAAAAAATTGATTTTAACCATAACTCGGACAGACGAACATAGCTAAAAGAACCCTTATTAATTATGTGAAGGGTATAAAAACGCAATAACTTTTTTCTGTATAACTCAGGTTTTTTTATAGATTGATCTTTTGATGTAACAAAACAATAATTTGGATAGTGCACCACTTTTAGGCTTTCACGTCCAAAGAGGATAAAGGCGAACGTTTGGCGGTACTCCTTTTAGCAGATAAACTGTAATGGGACTCGTAAGTTAGTGGCACATTAGCATGAAGACCTTATCATCGAGATACCTCCGTTTACACGTATGAAACTAACGCGGCTGTAGTTGTTGCTATACAATCCGATCTTAGATTTTCCAAAAGTAGCTTATTTGCCCAAATGGGTGTCAACAGACAGTCACTGCATCAAGATTTAAACTTATTTCCATTTAAGATTGAATCAACAAGGAAGCAGAACACAACAGATTTGCTTGGAATTCTGCGACAAGATCATTTAAATGGCGGCAGAGGATGAAAACATCTTGAACTTCATTTTTGTGTCAGACGAGGCAAATTTTGATCTAAACAGCAATTATAACAAACAAGATTGTCGAATATGTATTGACTCTAAGAACAAATATTACATAAGATACAATTGCATCTACTTTGCGTCACAGTGTGGTGTGATGTTTTGACTAAGTTTTATTGTTGGGCCATAGTTTTTTGAAGAAAACTGTTATACTGTTACGGTCAATGGAGACCTTTACTTAAAATTTTTTTTCCAGAACTACGCCGAAAGAGAATCCCTTTAAACTCTTTGTGGTTTCAATAAGATGGGGTATTTTGTTACATAGCCACGCCTGTTATGTCAGAATTGCGGCAAAAATTCCCCAGTAAGCTGATTTTAAGGAACTCTACATTCCGTTGGCCCTACAGGTCTCCTGTACACACCGAATCTGATTTGTTTATGGCGTTATTGCAAACAGGATATTTACAACAGAAAAGCAGCAAATTTGGATAATATAAAGCAATTCATTTGGAAGATAATTGCGGCAATTCCCGCTGCAACCCTCCAGGCAGTAGGGAATAACTTTTTGACAAGATGTCGCATATGTGTCACTGAGGATGGAGGCCGTTTGAATTCAATTGTTTTTAAAACTTCCTTATTTGAGTTTTCTAACGAAGAGGAGGGAATCTTACATGAAGCACACAATTGAAAAACTAGCTTTTAGCGGTTTTTGAAACAAAAATTCCACAAAAAATTTAAATTATTTAAAATAATTATAATTACAAAAAAGGCAAAAAAACATATTTAATAAATTAAAAGTGTATGGTTTCCTGTTAAAGCAAATTCGTTAAGCACGACATTTGCATCAATTTCAGGGACCTTGTCCTGGGAAAAATCAAGTCGATGGACCAATCTACAAAGCTTTTGCACAGGCCAGAGTACAAAGTTTAAGAAATGTAAAACGTTAAGGGAATTCATTTGCGTCTCCAAATTTGCTAAATACAAATGTTTTTCAATAGTTTGTTCAATAGAAATGATAAAAAATAAACGTGTTAAAACTTATATAAATTATGCATCCAAATAAATATTAATGCTGAGTATATACATATATAGTATGTAAGTAAGAATGTATGTACATATACTAGACTTTTTTACTACTGTGTAAAACATGAACATAATTTTATTGAATCCCCTTTTTCGTAACCTACACCACTGTTCTCTGTAAACTGCGCAGCTTTGTTAACACGAAACGAAATATATACTAAAAGGCACAAGACAGCGCCCAAACGAATTCCAAGAGGCAAACATACTCAAAACACACAAGACAAACAAATTCTTAAGAGAGTCATCACTTAAGAATAGTAAAGCACAGTTATCCAAGACCTTTTTAACCCAAATATCTTAAGACAATTTTTACACGTACACACCCTTAACTGTTAAACAAGACATCCACATTTTTTCTTAAAAGTAAAAGAACACATGTTAAAATAATAGCAATAACAAAACTAGAAAGGCCTTAACACGTGTAATTTCTTTAGGCAGTTTTTGTTGTTGCACAATAATATCGCAAGTGGGTACGTAATATATAAGAGTTGTAAAATATTGGCACTCGCTGTTGAAATTTAAGGGATTTGTAATAATCCCAAACCACATACATATGTACATTTGTGGTAGGGGTATTATGAGTGCGTGCAGACGTTTGTCTGAGACCCACCATTAAGTATACTGATCGACTCAAAATTATTTTCTGAGCCAATTTAAGCATGTTCGTCCATCCTTCCGTCCGTCTGGTTTGTCATCCACGTAATTTTCTGAACATGTTAAAGGTCACAGTTTTAAAGATGTTTTGATGAAATTTGGCAAAAATAAGATTTTTGTCACCAGCAAAAATGCCAATGGTTTTTGATGATGATAGATACAAGTTTTTGACATAGCACCCATAAAAATGCCCTCTCGGTAAAAGCATTTTGTGCTAAAGCTGTCTCGAATATTTTTTTATTTTGACAAATTTTGCCTCAAGTATACTTACTTTTGAAACTCATGTATTTCGATTGGGATGAAATTCGCACCGAAGTTAGTTCTTTTGAATAGCAGCTTAGACATAATTTTTTTAGCAAGATCGGTCGAGAAATCTTTGAGATACATGCGTAAAATTTTGACACTTTGGCCAAGCAGGTGTTTCTTTACTTTACTGTTTAGAAAAATAGTTATCTTAACTACTTGGGACAAATTTTGCTAAAAGCACTAGGTAATAAAACACCTGCTTGGCTAAATGTCAAATTTTGACCCCTCCCAAATCTCAGAGAGGTCTTGACCGATCTTGTTACGAGATTGTGTCTAAGTTTATATTCAAAAGAAATGACTTTGATGCAAATTTCATCCCGATCGGAAGACATCGTTTTAAAAAGTTAGTACACTTGAGGCGAAATAACTCATAAGTATCTTACTTTTTGCCACCAACCAGTATACTGAATGAAAATTAAATTAACCCGAATTAACCCACGGTTACCATATGGTAACACAAAACATGAAGTTACATTTATACAGAAAGATTCACAACAAAACAACATAATAAAAAGAAAAAACGTTATTTTGTGCAAAACATTTGTAGTTTGTCAAATTAAAAAAGATTTTATTACTCTGGGTTCAATTAGGAAAGTTGTGGCGTGTAAAATTTAAGTGACAAAAAAAATTTATAAAAATTCGCGTTTTTAGATATAACACATCGGTTAGATAAAGCATTTATTTATAATTTTTAATAAATTGTAAAAAAAAATTAAAGCAGCTTGTAGCTAACAAAATAAACTATAAAATATAAAAAAAAATGTATTAAAAAACTTTTTTTTGTACTATTTATTTACATTTTACTTAAGGCGTTACCATATGGTAACCGTGGGTCGCCCAGGGTACAAGTTTTTTCTTTGTGTGTGGTTCTGAGCTTGTTAAGTGTTTTAAAAATTTAACAACCCTTTAGATGTTTATATTTGCAACAAAAGGCTCGATGAAGCAGAAAATCAAAATTAACGAACTGACATGCCAACTGTTATTTATATCAAGCCTCCTATAGACGTCAATATGTCTGGCAAAGATGATGAATGTTGGGGCATTCCCTATAAAGTTTGCCCAGCTCAGATGAAAAGTTGCTGTGAAGTTGTAAAAAATAGCGAGCAACATTTGCAAAATTTTGATGTAGAAGATGAAACTAAAAGTATGTTAAAAAACAATATTGGTTTATAAATTTGGAGAAAATCCGAAATTAATGACATGGCGTAATTCTTAGGCGAGTGCATACAAAATAAATGTACCCCGTTCTTTGCCATATAGAGGACAAAAATGGTGGTCTAGTATTTTTACTTGGCTAATAGATGCTTGTATTCAAAACGATTGACAGATTTAGTGAAAAGAGCAGTTGACAATGACTAAATTTGAATTTCGATGACAATTGGCAGTATACAATTACAAGCATTATGGAAAAAAAACCCAAATCATTAGACCCAATGTCCTCCCACAGACATGCAACACAACCAGGCCTAGTTGACCACACTATTCATAATGATCAGATTGGACGTTTTGTAGTGTCATCCAATCGAAGGCATTGTGCCAGCGAACGATGCAGTCAACGGGCAAACATTTTGTATAAATGCAACGTAGGACTTTGCGAAAAGTACTTCGCCGATAACCTACAAAACTCTTTTATTATTTAATGAATTCTATTTTACTTGTAATTTAATAAAAATGTTCTTTAACCGCTATTTTTCGTAAATTATAAAAAAAACATGTAACAAATAATTGTTTTGTTCATAAAAAAACATGTACCCTAGGGGCGACCCACGGTTACCATATGGTAACGCTAGTTTTTCACGTTTTCCGGAAAAGCGTAACAATGTATTGAAAAACTAAACTAATTTTCGTGCTCAGGAGGCTAAAATATGTAAGCGTTATCTTATTCAGAAAAATTTAAAACAAAAAAAGTTCTGGGAACTACCGGGTTAAACAAATTTCCTCCCGGAATAAGCAATTTGGGCTACTACAGACTTGAATATTTCTTTACCCTATCAAAATTTTGCACTAATGTTCTCTTTATTCCACCAATTATTATTCTGAACGCAAGTATTATGAGTAAATTTTTGTTTCTACTATTTCACATAGTGATAGAGGTATATACATATCAGTTTGTCATTCCGTTTCTAATTTCAACAATATTTACTTTTGATTCCATAAAGTATATATATTATGGATCCTTATAGATAGGGCAGTCGATATAGTCATGTCCGTCTGTCCATCTGCGTGTTGAAATCAAGTTTCCGGATCCAAATAAAACTTTTTAATATCAAACAATCAGAAATATTTCTGAGACAATTGCTATTTAAAATCAGCAAAATCGGTTCACTATTGACTGATATATAAGAAAAAACCCAAAATATATCCCCATATATCTTAATCAATATAGTCAGTCTTGCCACAAAACTTAGCACGGATACTTTGGTGATAGGGACCTAAATTAGGGGAAATTTTTTTAGAGAGGATCACAGAAAGTGGGTTTTCCCCTACAATTGCACAAATTGTGTGACTGAGAAGCTAAAACAGCTATAAAATTAAAATGTTGATAGAAGTAACTGGACAATGATACCTACATTTTGGAAAACAATTTTTTGGTTAGGGACAGGGGAAGGGCAGCTCTCATACAAATTAACAATTTTTATTAAACTGTTACAGCTATCGACATCAAATTTGCTACAAAAAGTCATTGTACAATTAGAATTATATTTTGTAAAATTTTTTTTTTTGGATAGAAGCAGGAGGAGGGACAGGTCCCATAAAAATAGATATATTTTATTAAACTTTTAGTTCGAATAATTTCGAAAACTGTTAAAACTCTCGACCTCAAACCTTCTACGTGGTATTTCTATTATACTTACAAACGCTATAATTTTGTACATTTTTCTATTTCAAAAACAAGGATAACTATCGACTTCAAACCCGGCACACAGTTTTTTCATTACAATATTTGCAGCACAAAATAATTCGGCTAAATCAGATGACTGGGTATATTAAAAATTTTTATGTAAAGGGTATATAAGATTTGGCACAGCCAACTATTATTTGGACAAAAATTTAAAATAATCACGTTTTAAATAATTTGCTCTTCTTTCATTTAAGTTTTAATGAAAATGCCACACCCGGGTTCGGAGTTCAGTAAAAATTGATGTTCGGACAATGTTTAGAGTTTTGCATGTTAACCGAACGCTGATCAAACTTTTCGTTAAATGATTTAGATTAAGTTAGATAGAAGAGGCAGCTTACTGGGGTCCGCTTAATTCGGTCCCTTTGTGTTACCTGGAGAGGCAAATAGAATAGGTTGAAATGGAAGGAAAGAAGAAATTCAAAGAAGGATAAAAAAGAAAGAAAGAACAGGAGACTGAAGCAGACTTACCAGGTTCTCTGGTGGGAATCGAACCCACAATCCCCAGACTGGTAGACTCGTGCACTTAGGACTGATCTACCGGGGCACCTACCAAAATGATTAAGAATATTAAAAAAAAACAGGCATTAATGTCGTACACATTAATAAAAAAGGTTTTTTTTAATTCTATTATTTGTGGACTCTACTGTACGACTAAAATAATGTTTTATGAGTTTGCTTCTTCTGATTTAATTTTTATAAAACTTAAATGTGGTCGTACATATGTATGTATATAGAGTCTGTCGTTCGTTATTTGACTCCCTTTTCAACTGGAATTAACGTGCGGAAGTAGGAGGCTGCCACATAAAATAATTGGCTTAAATCAGTAACACAACAGAAGAAAATCCAGCAAAAGTAATATTCAAAATCAGGTGGTAATTGTCAAACTATTCGACGTAGGTTTAACGTTGAAAGTTGCCCAACTTATGCATGTTCTGAGATTGACACGATTGATAATAAAACCTGGTTTTTAATTAAGCTGCTAATTAAAAAACACGGCGGATAACCTACTACAGAACTTAAATATGTATGTATGTATGTACGTGTCATCCCTTTAACTAATGTACATTTTGTTGTTGTTTTTTTAAATCTTTTTAAGCACAACTGATAAGGACGTTTTAAATAATTATGTTGTCTTAAAAAACTAAGTTTGGTGGTTCATTCTTCAGTATGACAATGTGTGTATGTATAAATGTGTGTATATATTTTCGATTTGTAAATAAATATCTATGTACATATGTATGTAGTTTATACGGCTTAATATTGTAATATAACGACGACAAATAATACCGGTATTTTATTTTTTTATTGTCGATTTGTTGTTATTATTGCTTTTACAGAAAACTACTTATAGTAAAATGCTTATTCTTATTTTTTTGTTGTTTTTGCTTTAAATACTTTAAAGTGTAAAATATATAACTGTTATACATTTAACAAGAGAATATGCAAATATTTTTTCGCTAAAAAATCCCACTCATTCCCAAATAAATGGACAAGTAATATTAAACTTATGCGCATGTCCTAAATTCAGTTTTTGTTAAAGTCATTATATGAAGAGTAAAATTTTTTTATTATAAATTAACATTCTCTTTTAAAAAGCTTTGGTGGATGGGTAATTGTGTATTTATTTAATTAAATTTGTTTGCCATAACGTTGAGTGTTAGTATTTGAAATTAAATTAATTTCAAGACAGATTATTTGGAATTATCATAAAAATGCAATTTATTTCATGGGGTTGCTTGTTTAGAATTAGCTAATGGTATAAAGATCTCTTTTTAACGAAAAGTATAACATCGTTTGGGTGGTGAGATAATTTGTTCTTTGCTTTTCACTTTTAAGTATTCAAAAGCAACTGAACGGATATGAATATAGTCTTTTTTACAAATGGTTAGCAGCCTGGATAAACATATGGCTTAAATAATTATAAACTGCGCAAACCAAATTTTAGTAATTCTCTTAAATTATAGGCAAAGAATAAAGTATCTTCTTACTAAATTTTTCGTGAATGTGTTGAATGTTTAGTTGGTACGAATTTTCTTAATAAAGATAAAAATGGTTATTGATGAATGATTATTTTTAGCTTTAATTTTATCTCATAGAAGTTAAGCCTAATTTTGTTTTGAATAACAATAAAATTTAAAAGCTCTATTTTTAGTTTTTCTCAAATATGCAGATAAACTTGATTTAGTTAAAGGCAAGTGACTCTGGCCAACTTTTTTATGTTTTTGTTACTCATATGCCGTTTCAACCGTTCAACACTTCAACCGCCATTACAACATTCTGTGGTGATTCCCGTGTAATGGTTATGCCCGTTTTACTCAAACATTTAAAAATGTTTATATAAATGAAGGCTGTGAATCCAACGGAAGGAATATTTTTAAAAGTTTTATTGAGTGCTGGAACTCAAAGAACACGAATTCTGCTTTTGTTCTTCAATAGAAGACTAAGATAGTATTATCTTAAAAATTTAAAATTAACGTTATTTTTGTTTTAATATCCTGTTGCGTAAAATATTTTTAAGAACGGGCTTAATTTTATTTGGGTAGCATGTTGGTTTTAAGTGTTTTGAGTCGTATTTCGTACATCAAAACTCGGAAAGTTTCTGGGCCTGCTAGGCATCCCTTTAAGGAAAAGTAGAGAAAAAAAAATAACATGTCGAATAAAGAGGAAAAGAAGTTTACTGACCAACAAAGAACAAAAAGGCTGAGAAAAAAGAAAACAATTCGAGCACCCTTATAAAAACTTCCCCTCCATTACTATCTCGTAGCGACTTGCTCTCAATGATGAACCCAATAATTTTTTTTAATTTATATTGCGATACATCTTCTGGTTGCTTGTAGAATCTTTTTTCCAACTTGGGCAGTGAAAAAAAACATGCTCTGTCGTTTCTAGATTCTGAGGCATTAAAGGGTGCCTAAGCTTTTTTCAATATAAATTCCATTGGCCAATATCTTCCCCTAGAGTATACTATTTTTATCAAAAAATAGTGGGATAGTCTGATATTTTCCTTAATGATACAGACCCCGGTTTCACTGCCTTAATCATATCCTTGATCCGCCAGTAAAAACTCCATTTTCCTTATACAGAGTATCGCATCCTAATTTATAATTCCGTTTAGGGATAATATAGGTGTTTTTTGCTTTTAAATCTAACCACTGTAACCATTTGGTCTGTTTAAGATCGGCTGACCGAACTAGGATCTTCCATAATATCTTAGTTTGGCCAGTGTTAAAATTTTTCGCAATTCCGATTTGCCTAGTCTGATAAAATTTTTTCCTGGCATTTCAAGCACAAAGCCGTGTAGAGAATGACGTCTAGTTCCACTTGAGGTGTACTTCCCATGGCACGAGTGATTGAAAGTGAGGCAGATTTTGGATTTTGGTAAAAAAAAGTTCTTATACTAGCAGATGCTTTCAACTGTCCTTGACAATACAGTGCATCCATACGCCAGAATTGTTTTGACGACTATTGTGCAAATCCAGTTTATCATCTTTTTCTGAAAACCTCAGCTGTTTTCTATTTAATTGTTTGAAGTATGCAGTCAGGTCCCTTTGGCTCTTTCCTAAGTATTTCCATTTAATGACGCCTCACCTTTAAGGATTATCTCAAGATATTTAGCCTCGCATGCCTTTTTCAATTTAAGCTTATCTAGCGTTGGGCTTGTTGAAGCCACGACCATATACTTCCTTGTAAAAATAACTAACTACTAACTACTTTTTTTTTCAGAATTCATGGTCAATCCGTTCTTTAACTTTCTGGTGTGCCCCTAGTAACTTCTTTTCTACGGTACACCTCTCCTTGTCTGGGATTTAGTACTTAGCTTGTGAGCATTGGGGTTACCCATTCAATTAAGCACTCCTTGACTTCTAGTTTCTTAAGTGGCTTGTTTCCTTTATTCTTGCGTTTTTAAAAACTTCTTATACATCCAGGAATGCCGTATTGTTCCTTTCATGGAGGTCCTATAATATATAACCAACCATATCATAAAATGCTTTCTCAACCAATTTACCTATAAGGTGGTCATACCCAGATCTACTAATGGTGTAAGGATCCATTAAATCTTCAGCAAAACCCCTTTTTTCGTAAATGATACCTGTACTTTGATTACAAAAACTAATGGACGCCCAACCAGTCAGATAAATATGCTTAAGTTTACTTAAGAAGTGATTTCAATTTTGTGATTTTTTGAACTTTTAACCCTTTACAGCAACAATTGCTCAAGAGCAACCCCATCCCTTTCAGCCTTCTTCTTTTGGCCGTTAAAAAATGATTTCTCTTTTTTCACATTATGTATGTATGTATGTACGAATAAAAATGAACTTAAATTTTGCCCAAAATTCTTAAACTACTAAAGATTAATGCAAGTTTAACAAAGTGATGCTTGTTGTTGCGTATCTAAGTTAAAGTAAAATATATCGCTGCCACTAAATTTTTACTAGAATAAAAATGTTGTCGTTTTCTGTCTTTCATTTCCTATGTCTTTTTTTATGTGAAAAATAATATACGTGAAAGTTACTACACAGAAAGAAAACTCGCTTTCTAAAATCAAGAATTTTATTCTTGAATTTATCCAAAATCTTTTTAAGTACGATCCTTACTTACATTTTCTTAAATCAAGCCTATTCGGATTGCTTCAACAAATCAAGCAGAAAAAAGCTTGTTGTTTTAATATATTATTTAACATTTGAAAACAAAGTGTCTCGGTGGCCTAGAGGTAACGCGCTTGTACTGCAGTGCAGAAATCCCTGGTTCGAATCTCAGCTTCGGTAAGTACAAAAAATGAAATTTTTAAATTATAAATTAATTATAAAATAAAAATAAACTACAAAATTCTTCTTCTTTAATTAAAAAAAAAAAAAAAAAGAGCTCCATAAGTAAAAAAAAAATGACATTTCACTTTCGAATTAATCCAGTTTATGGCTTAAATTAATCTTTTTCACGCTTACATCAAATACGGTTTTGAACTTAAAGCAATCCTTTTTTGGCTTAATTGTGGCTAAAAGTAAGAAATTCGTAATTGAAAAATTTTACTTGGAGTAAGAAATTTCGTACTTGACTTAAGTAAAACCGTACTCACCGTACTTTTGACACCGCTATGGCTTGATTTAAGTAAAGTTTTCTTAGATAATTTTTTGTGTGTACTAAAACGATTACCTTAGGCATGAATAAAGATGTGTTAGCGAATAAGCATTAATGTCCATATGTATGTGTGAAAATTCCACTTATGCACTTAAATGTGTATTTAAGTATGCGTGTGTGCATATTTGTTTTCTATGCATCTTTATATTTTAGTGCATTTAAGTTTAGTCTTTAGCATTTGCATTTATTAATTTCCGTTTAGCTAAAGAAATATTTGAAAATAGCACTCACATGGCTTAAATGAGGCATTAAGGAGTTTTTAAAGTAGAACCAAAAAAAAAAAAAATAAAATAAGAGCATCTAAAACTGGGTTATATTAAATGAAAAAAGAAAAAAAAAATAAATGTAAAGAAACCGGAAAGAACACGAGTGCTTAGAAGTAAAACACACACATACTACATGCATATGTGTGTATGAATTTGTCTATTATCAAATATACGAACACACATACATATGCGCATATACATTCATATATGTTTAATGATTTTCTTATTTTGATAAATGTTTTCTATGTTTAGCAAAAAATTCTTAATTTCTTTTGAAATTAATTTTGGTTTTAGTTGAACGTATGAGTTATAATTAATTGACGATTAGATTGACAGTAATATTGCTCATACGTCAGAGGAAGATTGTTAACAAAAACAAAGGGAACACAGAAAGAAAAACCACATTCTTAAATCAATCATTTATTCTTTAAATTATCCAAGATGCGTACTTAGATTTTCTTAATCCAAGCCGATATCAACAAATCAAGCAGAAAAAACTTGTTTTATATATTTTTTTACATTTGAAAACAAAGTGTCTCGATGGCCTAGGGGCAGCATGCTGGTGCTGAATTGCGGAGAGTGCCTGATTCAAATTCTAGCTATGGTAAGTAGAGAAAAGAAAATTTTAAAATTCTAAATATCAAATATGTTTAGTTTATATGGTTTGTTGTTGGTTAAGTTTGTCTATATGCATTTCATTGGTTCTTACACCAAATCATCAGTAGACTTCAACCACCCAAATTCTTAAAAAACTCATGAATATTTTCTGTCTTTATATACTAACCTCATCAAACAAAATGAGAATTACTATAAAAAACCAAAACGTTCAAGTTTTTTTAAGAATCCAACAAACCATTATTCGCTATTCGCTTGTTTTGATTTTCTTTTTCCCCTTACATTTGAATAACCATTGGTTATTACTAAATGTATTGAGGGGCAACCGAAAACAAAACCTTGTTGTTAAACAACACAATTTTTAAATTATTTAGGATTTAATCCCAATTTTCTTGTTAGTTTATATGGTTTGTTGTTGGTTAAGTTTGTCTATATGCATTTCATTGGTTCTTACACCAAATCATCAGTAGACTTCAACCACCCAAATAATTTAAAAATTGTGTTGTTTAACAACAAGGTTTTGTTTTCGGTTGCCCCTCAATACATTTAGTAATAACCAATGGTTATTCAAATGTAAGGGGAAAAAGAAAATCAAAACAAGCGAATAGCGAATAATGGTTTGTTGGATTCTTAAAAAAACTTGAACGTTTTGGTTTTTTATAGTAATTCTCATTTTGTTTGATGAGGTTAGTATATAAAGACAGAAAATATTCATGAGTTTTTTAAGAATTTGGGTGGTTGAAGTCTACTGATGATTTGGTGTAAGAACCAATGAAATGCATATAGACAAACTTAACCAACAACAAACCATATAAACTAACAAGAAAATTGGGATTAAATCCTAAATAATTTAAAAATTGTGTTGTTTAACAACAAGGTTTTGTTTTCGGTTGCCCCTCAATACATTTAGTAATAACCAATGGTTATTCAAATGTAAGGGGAAAAAGAAAATCAAAACAAGCGAATAGCGAATAATGGTTTGTTGGATTCTTAAAAAAACTTGAACGTTTTGGTTTTTTATAGTAATTCTCATTTTGTTTGATGAGGTTAGTATATAAAGACAGAAAATATTCATGAGTTTTTTAAGAATTTGGGTGGTTGAAGTCTACTGATGATTTGGTGTAAGAACCAATGAAATGCATATAGACAAACTTAACCAACAACAAACCATATAAACTAACAAGAAAATTGGGATTAAATCCTAAATAATTTAAAAATTGTGTTGATCAAATATGTTTAAAATAAAATATAAAACTCTTCTTCTGTGAAAGAGCTCCGTTCGCTAATGTGAACTAACAATAAGTATTCAAATTTTAAAACTATGTTATTGATATTAGTCCAGTCAGTATCAGACCAAAATTTAAGTTCTCATAATAAAGTTAATTATTATGAGAATTAAAAAAATTACATCTCCTTTTTGGAATTAATTTGTTCGCGCCTTAAACAATCTTTTTTATGCTTACATCAAGTATGCCTTCAAGTTTAAATCAATCCGTTTTTTGGCTTAAATGTAGCTACAAGTAAGAAATTCGTACAGAAAAATCGTACTTGGCTAAAGAAATTTCGTACTCGGTTTAAGAAAATCCGTACCCACTGTACTTTTGACACCACTATGGCTTGATTTAAGTAAAGTTTACTTAGTTTATTTTTTATGTGTAGATTAGATCTGTAAATTATTAACCCCAAAAAGCCTGACCACTAAAAGTTATAGTTTTAAACTTTTTTGCTTATAAGGAAACGAAATTTTAGCTCTGTAAAAGTATTAACAAAATTTATTCGTTCATTTTATCGTATTTGGCTTAAAACAAAATTATTTAAGGGCAAAACTCATCAAGGAGTTATTTGCTTAAAAAGATATAAAACCCTTATATTTGTAAAAAAGCATATATACAAGGTGGGTCAAAAAATTCATCCGTTGTTGTTTGCTTCTCATTTTTTTGTAAACGAAAACTTTGATTTTGTTTTTTGATTAAGTTTACTTAAACCTTAAGAATTTTATTTGTCAGGTCGAGAAGATAATATTGTCCTTAATGGTATTTATCATCACTTCAGTGAGAACTTGGGGCAACAGATGCTTGCATTCGTGACGAATGTTGTCCTTGAGAGCTTCCAGTGTCTCGTTCTTGTTTACGTAAACAATGGATTTCAAAAAACCTCACAGAAAAAGTCTGGAACGGTTAAATCGGGCGAATTCGCGGGCCAATGTAAATCGCCAAAACGAGAGATGATGCAACCCGAGAACGCTGCCTTGAGAATAACGGTGTCGGCTCTTGCAGTGTACGCCTAATTCGTTCAATTATGGAAGAAGAAAAACCGGATAACACGGCCCTATAGCGCTCTCCATCCACTGTTGTCGCTTGACCGGTGGCTTCTTCAAAAAATGGCACGTGCGTCACACGTGTTTGGTGGTCGACAGGCAGCAGCTGGTGCACGGACTAGATTTTGTACGGGAACATGCGCGGGTCTTTGACGAAATTTGCTTAAGGGATAACCGGCTGATAGCTAATTGCAAGCCACGGCATCTGCTCGATGTCTCTGGCGACAGCTCAATATCCTCGCAAACAGCAGCGATATCCTCGCAGAATGGGCGCTCCTTGGCCGGGAAATTTTTACAGCTTCTCGTGGGCTCCTATGTTCTTCATGACTGGTGCCCAAATGGCGAAGTGTTTGCGCAATCGGTGCCAGATGACCGTTGAATCGGCGACGTAAATGACGCTGAGCCAACACCACAGACGAATTGTTACGCAAAAAAAATAGACACAATTCTTGAGGAGTGTATCGCTCCATGGCTTGTTTGTTTGTATTCTACATCTGTCTAGTTCACAAATGTCGAAACAGAATTGGCCGCCATTTGTTAAAATAAGAGCATCTTCCAAAAGGGTGATTTCTTAAAGCCCGCCTTGCATTTTTTGGATTGCTGAAAATCAATTATTTTTAAATGTCTTTTATGTATATTAATAAAGATATAACGTTAATGACTGACTGGGGCCGATGGAGTTAAACGTAGGCCAAACTTAGAAAAAATATCTTCAAAACTATACACGATAGAAACACGATTTAAAAAGCATCGTATTTGTCTTTAAAAACAAAAAGCATGGATAATACTGGCTTTTCACATTTTATAAGTTTTCGCAGTTTTTTCATTTGTAAATCTAAAGTAAGAATTTACTTTAATGCGGTTACATAAAAAGGCCGTTCAAAATATATTATTTTAAAAATAAAAAGTAGAAGCTTTAAACTAAAGTTGTACATTTTATATGTATAATATTATACATGAGTTTTACTTTTTATTGCTTATAGTATTTGTTGTTTTGAGAAATAATTAAATTTGCGCTTGTAAAATAGTGGGTAATATTCTAGTAATTTAATAAGTTCAAACAATTAAATTCTGTTTCAACACGAACTGTTTTTTCAAACAGCTATTTCAATGATCTTTTTCTTGATGCCGTTTAAAATCAACTAAACACATAAAGAGCTTAGAAAAATCATTGTATTGAAGTTTGCCGGTTCCTAACTTTTTATAATAAACCATTGATGTGCAGTTTCGCTTATTTTTGAAATATCAAGCACATATGTATGTATGTATGTATGCACATACTATGTACAATATTTAAATATATCACAAAAGTTAAATATTTAAAAAAAAATTTTTTTTTCACACTTCAAGGGAGAATAAAATATAATAAAAAGCTACATAAAATGTTTTAAATTATTCAAAAAAGACAAAAAACACAACACAAACTCTCACAAGCAATTTTTGCTTATAAAAATAATGCTAAAAATAAAACCCGGCCAAACTTGTTTAAGAGAACTTTATTAAAGAGATACTAAAAAATTTTAAAAGAGAAGAAGAAATACTCACCGAATGGAAAATGTAGGTTAGTATAACAGTTTCCTATTGTAAACAGTTATCCTTAGGGTTCGATTTCTTCTCTTACTTGGCGAAAAAATGTATCATAAGCAGTTATACCAACAGAATATGACAGCTATGGAATACAAAAAAGGAAAAGCTTTTAGTCTTTGCAAAACAAACGAGCACATTAGAACGGTTTTTTAAAACGAACAAACGAGCAAAATAAAACCGGGCGCGTACCGAAAATGTTAAAGAAAAAAAATTAAATAAAATAAGAATAGCAAATACAACAATACATAGGTTGAAATTTTGTTCAAAGAAAAACAATAACAACTTAACAGTTATAACGGTTAATAATACAAAGCAATACAAATTTTAAAACATGTGACAAAATCTGGAGTAAAATAAAATAAATGTAAAATACTAAAAAATTTATAATAAAAAAATAAAACTAAAAGCATTGAAATTTATAACTTAAAAACAATTTAAAGAAATTTTAAATATTAAAAATTTATATAAGAAAAATCCTTAGGCATAATTTTACTAATTAAATTATGTTTAACAATACATATGTTACAAAAAATGTTTAAAAACATATGTATGTGTGTATGTATATATTAGTGGTTTTAAAAGTTTTGGTGTTAAAAATATAAAATCTCAAAGAAAATTATTTATTGCTTCCAGTTTATTAAAAGTTGATATTAAATAAATTTATAAAAGAAAAAATTAAAAGATATCTTCTTGGATAAATTTATGTATGTGTAAAATTTATGTGAAAATATATAGAAAGAAAATATAAAACATGAAAGAAAGTCATTGCGCTTAAAGCCGCACACCAGCAGCCATTTATTAAAGCAGTTTTTATGGAGTTAATAAAAGTCCCAAAAGTGGAGCACACTTTTTTGGTAAATATCCGATAAAACATAATGACAAAAATCGCCAATGTCATTAACATTTTATGACAAATAAAAAAAATATGCAAAATTGAATGATAAAATACATTTTTTTATGATTTAATATGTATTTTTATTATATGTGAATAATACTAACGATCAGCCTAACAATTTAATTAAACAAAAATTGGGCTACATTTAGGTTAATATAAAACCAATTTAGAAAAAATATATTTTAAAATTAAATCTTATCTATTGTTAATTTAATGTCATTTTTAGGCTTTAGATGTTTTGAGAAGGTTTATAAAGATTTAAAATGTGATGTGCCTTAGCAAATGCCATAAAATTATTTCGACGTTTATCAATGGTTTGCCAATGTAATCACAACAACAAAATAAAAAGAAGAGAAAATCCATTTAATACTCCCTTTACGCTCACTTTTGCTAACGCTACTACCGTTATTTGGTTAAATACACTGGTTCAAATCGAAACAACGTTGTCTGTTATTTTTCAAAAATTATGTTTTCGGTTTGCGATAGAAAGCAATATTTACAGCTGTTTTAGGACTATTTTCATGCGAACAGCAGCGATAGTAAATATTCTTTATAGCAGACAATATTTTGATTTTTTAGTTATAAAGAAAGTATTTTTTTGAAATTACTTAAAATTTTAAACACGCACAACAGAACCTTAAGTTTGCTGCTTCTAAAACTGACCGATGCGAACAATATCCAATGCCGGACAGGAGTGAAAGAGGTGCTGTATGATCATTGAAAGGCAGTTCTAGTCCCCTAGCGTGGCTCTGAAATTGTAACTGACCAGTAATTGGCGGCCACAAAGTCTTTCAGGCTTCATCTGCTTAGACTGACAAGATACTTGGGGTGTATTGGGTCCAACCCTGGCACTGTTATGCTTGTAGCTTTGCACACATGTTCATAAGGCAATTTGTCATCAAAGTGTCTGTTAAAGGAGTTTGCAAAAAAAGGTAAAAAGGAAAGCTACATCAGTAGTCCTTAGCCGCATCACCTCGTTTCGTACAGCAGCTCAGTGGGCTTTTATTAGTCTCTTGTCCTTGCACTCATATTAGAGTAATGGTAAAATGGGTCGCTATCCAGTTCAAGGATGGCCGGCAGTGGCATACCGAAGAATCGTTTAGTAAAGGATTATTTTCAGGAATCATGATAAAATAAGTCTTGAAAAACCGCAGTCAGGTCCAAGCAGGAAGCATTCCCTCTTTGGCTTGCTAATAAGAATGCTGATATTGATTTACTAGGCGAGCAACTAATATCTTTGTATGCCACGGTACTTGCACATAAAAAGTCTCTATTTGTTCAGCATCTGTGACCGAAATTTGTTTCGAAAGGCAGCAAAAGCTTTTTATCATTTCTCAGATAACGCTGATTCTTTAGTTTCTACTCTATTAAAGAGTTACATACAAGTTACTGACCCGGTCAAAAAAGCAAATCTTTTTGCTGGAATATTTGCAGTTGATTCACATTCGCTTGAAAGCAGACAACCATTTGCAAAACTGAAAAGAGTATCCGGGGCTATAGTCGATATATTCTCTTGAGCTCGTGTAGTAAAGAGAGCTTAATCGAATCTCGACTTAAGTAAATTTTCTGGGCCGCATAAAATTCCAGCACTGGTCTTAAAGCGATGCTCTTAAATGGTATGTCCTTGGGCCAACCTTTTTAGCATCGCATACCGTTCCGGGATATTCCCCATGTTCTGAAAACTGGCAGTTCTGGTGAAAGTCCCCAAAAAATAAAAGGCTGAAAACCCGGAAAGTTACCGGCCAACAGCTAACTGTTTGATATGCTCCAAAGTTATGGAGAGTATGGTTTGCTACCACCTTGTTAACTATCTAGAGAGCAAAAGCTTATTAAATGACCACCAGTATGGCTTTTGTAAAGGATGTTCTAACAGAAAAATACTATATCCTGATTTTAAATTTGGGCAAAACCAATGTGGTGTTTCTAGATACTGTTCCTTTTGGTGACGGTAACCGGTCAGAGATTGCCCTTTTACTGTTATGAAAAGGATCTTTTACAGTGGGTTTAGGATGAATTCAGGCAGACTGTAAGGCTCTAAACCCCTCTCCTACTTTATCCCTTATCTTTTTTAACGACTGTCTATGTCAATATTCAAATCGTATCTATTCTTTTACAGATGTCAATTGCATATATCATTCATATTTATTAGACCACAGAGCGAGCGAGTGGACTCACTTGAGTGTCATCAAAATGTGGATTTTGTTTTATTGTTCCATCGATACTATAACTAAATATTTTTTAAAGAGCATACTCATTTGGGGTTAAAGGAAAAATTTGTTATTTAGTCGAGAAATGCATTACTACTCCCTCTATACATCTACCGCAGCATATTTTTCTGATACCAATACAGTGCAGTGCATTTCAAAGTTTTCGGCCAATACCTTGTAGTAGCCAAACAGTTAGTCGCTCTAAAAATTGCCGAAACTTCAACTTATAACACACTTCATTTTTAGGGTATGAACTCTCAACATCTGTTTGTGCAATCCAGCCATAAGCCATAATAAAATTCATATTTTTATAAACCTGTGCATGACAAGTAAAACAATGTAACATAATCACAGTTTACTAAATTTGAAGTTGAAGTGGGAAGAAATTGTGTACATGGCCACTTCGGGGCGATATGGCTAAGAAACTCCTTAAATTAAGAAAAGCTGAACTGAGCAAGTGATAAGTTTTCTAGCAAGCTGCTCAAGCCTACAAGTATACCTCCCTCAGATGTCTAGTATTCGCGCATGCCAGAGACATTAAGCCCACTGGAAATACACAATGGTTGTAAGACCCATTCTGTAGGTGGTGGAAAAAATTATGAAAATGACAGCCGGCAACAGTATCATTGGAGAAAACGGCAAGCTTTGTTATAGAATAGTTAATGAGTGAAACATATTCTTGGTGGAGATACTTCCCATTTAGTTAGGTCACTATTTATGTCGACAGGCAGCCCTTAGGTCCTTGAAAACATATTGCATCAAGTCTAGCTCGGTAAGAACTGGTAAAAGGGCCCTTGGAGAATTTACGACATTTTTTACGGTCAAAATATTTTGGGTTCTAGGGCATTGCAATGTAGTTGACAATAAAATTTCTGGCGAGCTCGCTTGTAGTGAGTCGGCCCTTTGGTAAACATAAAACAAGGAGTCTATTAGGCCACCAATAAGCCACTACTATGAAAAGATGAGAACAGGGTCTCTTAATATGACAACTTTTGAGAAGGGAAACAAGAATGACTGTAGGGCAGCTAGAGCTTTATGACAGGGGCTAAGCTCAGCAGACACCAGGCTGCTAATGAATTTTTGAAAGCAGTATTTGAATAATTGTTGGCATGAACAAACAAGAGCGCAGAAGTCTCAGTTATTGTAGAGTTTTTGAGACCGAGTAGAAAATAGAAAAATTGGAGCCAAAATTAAGAAGTAAGCTCAAAAATTTAAAAAATTTAGCAATGTTTTGACGTAAAAACTAAAAAACTTTTGGGTTTATTTTGTGTATCAGGTGACTAGGGAAAAGGCTATGGAAAGGGATTCTACTGAACTTTTTTTTTAATTTAATTTTTACAAAAAATAGTTTGAAAAGGAATAAAACCTTGTAGATTATCCTAATCTTGTGATACCTTTGTCCTGTTTCCTCTTAATAAAAACTTCCAAACGTTTTTTCCATTTTTTTTTATTAACAATTGGTAACGAATCTATGACAACATTTTAGTCCACAATAAATAGAAAATCAAACATGTATTCTTTTTAGCTTTGACTAATTTACTGGCTGTTTTAGGGTGAGTTATGATGCGCCTTAATACTGCTTTACATTTTTATTTTAATTTGAAATACAAGTGTTAACAAAATGCTTAATCAGCTTTTTTTCCACGTTTAAAATAAATTAAAATTAAAATTTCAGAAACTACAAACGGAACAACAAATTTTAATGCACTTGTGTCACTAAAATGTTTTAAGTTGTTCTCAGTAGAAAATCAGATATTTGATTTAAATGCTATATGTGGTTCCTTTTTTTAACCCTTTTTTTTAATAATTTCCGTAAAATATTTTGAATTTTAAAGACGACTTTCATTTAAATTTTTTCTTGTTTTGCGTTAACAAATAAAAACATTTTTAACCTTCGCACACAACGCATGCTAATATTTTAATTATGTACGAACATTAAGCGGATTTGGCAATAAATTTCAAATCCAACTTTAAATGTTAAAACATGTGGTAAAGAACTATTAGCAGTTAAGCACTTTGTAAAGTTTTCAAACACAAACTTTATATTCCAAGATCTTAAAAAGTTAAAGCACACTTGAAGGCTTAAAAGGAAACAAATGTGTTGCCTACTTCTAGGAAAGTTCAAATGGTTAATTTATGCATTATGCAAATCTTAAGTACAAATAACCAAGATTTATTAATGTTTTTTAAGTTAAATTCAAAAAGCATATAATAATCATAAATTTACGGAGTTAAAAAGATATTTATATTCTAAAACATTTTAAATGAAATATATATATATACATATATATCCATGTGTAAAAAAAATTTAATTAAGTAATGGTTTAAATAATCCCATGAAGAAGAGACCAAACGGTTTGAAATTTATCAAATTAAGTCTGAAAAGAATTCATTTAGAATTAGTGTAAAATAAAAATTATACAAAAGAGAAGGGTTTTTACCGCTAAATATAATGTTTACGCGCACATTTTACATTATCAAATGCATAACAACACATTTCTAGTTTATTTAAAGTAATTAGCATATGATTAGTGTTCGAATTAAAATAACATTTTTGCAGTATAATTTAAGGCTTAATTAACAAAAAAATTTATTGCCTGCTTTTTTTGAAACTGGTGGATACTAAAACTATTTAGAATTGTCATGTGTTAAGTAAATTAGCACAATTTTAGAATATAGTTTTCTAAACTTTAAATTACTTGTAATTACTGCCATTAGAAAAATAAATAAATAACAATGTGCTTAACGGATGAAAAGTGTTTGTATTTTGTTGCCTACAAAATAGTTTATTTTATAGAAAATGTGTAGAATTTAAAGGCAGTCGGAAATCGAAAGTTCTTTTATTTTAAAACAAACTCCCTCATTGTAAAAGTCTTTGTCAACTTTCATTTGTAGCTGAATTTAATTAAGATCGCCGACGTCAACTTGGCCCAAAACCGTTATAATTTCTTGCAGTCCACTTGGGTTCGTTTCCTCGGTCCATTTGTTATACCTGGGGAAGAGAAAAGAAGAAGAAAAAGATAAATTAAATTAGATCAATAGAAATAAAGATAGAGAGTTAGAAGGAAAGTTATCATGTAAGGTCAACGGTAGTCGTCCCATACTGGCCGCTGTCCCCGAACCAACCGCTATCCCTGATAAAGGATGCCAAGTTGGTTATGCCATTCAGTCTACCGATACCAAAGTGCCTGATCCGAATTTCTTTCAGTGCCGGACAAAAACACAAGAGGTGCTGTATGCTTTCAGTCTCCTCTTTGTCTTGACAGCTTCTACAGAAGTCGTTCCAAAGCAATCCCAATATTTCGGCATGGGTGCCAAATCGGCAGTGGCCGGTGATTGCGGCAACGGTCCCCCAAATCCTTCTCCTATTCAAATCAAGGAGATACCTCGAACGTCCCGGATCTATCCTCGGCCAAGTTATCTGAGTAGTTCCACACCCGGGTTCATCAGACCATCTAGCCCCTGCAATTCCCCGAAAATATTCATCCACGCGAAATTTGCAAAAGTAGAGGGGGATGCCACAAAAGTGATCAATTGCCCGATCATCCAACCATTTCTGGCAAGTGCATCAGCAGCACAGTTACCCGCATTGGTCCCGTGTCTCCTCACCCACGCCAAGGTGATGTCCAAATGCATCGCCATCCAGTTCAAGGATGCCCGGTATTCACGGACTAGTTGTGATGTTGAATATACATCAGTAATGGACCTGAAATAAGGGGTAAAAGGATCTCTTAACCTTTCGAGGGTGTAAAAAAAGGTCTACTTCTTTGTTGGGGTTAACAGAATATTTCAAGCAGGTGCCATTTGGATGCTGAAATTATTGGGGCGAAAAATGCAGCAGTGACTATACGTCTAGAAACAAAGCTTAATTGTAAAGCCGAGTTCGGTTAGGTAAAGTTAGGTAAGGTTAGGTAGAACCAGTGCCTGCGAAAATAGAGAAGGAATACGGTGCAGCCCACTTGGGTCCATTTCTTCGGTACCTTTGCGATACCTGGGGAAGAATAAGATAGGAAGAAAAACAGACTTGAGTAAGAAAATTTATTTAGAAATAGAGAACTGATGTATATGGCTGGCAATAGTCGCTCCGCAGTGGTACCTGCCATTGAACCAACCGCTATCCCTGATAAACGATGACAGACTAGTTAGGCAAATGTTGGCTACATTTGAAAGCTATCCAGTCTTTTCGTACCAAAGTATCTTATCCGAATGTCATCCAGTGCCGGACAGTAACACAAAAGGTGCCGTATACTCTCAGCCTCCTTTGAATTCTGGCAGTTTCTCCAAAAGTCGTTTAAAGGCAACCACAATCTGCTGGCATGGGAAAAAAATGGATTGTGGCTGATAGTTGTGGCCACGGTGTCCCTTATCCTTCAGTTTTCCAGATAAAAAAGATACCTGGAACGTGTAGGATGCTCATCGGCCAGGTTATTTAAGTGGCTTAAAATCTAGGCTCGTTAGACCATTTAGCCTTCATCCATGTGGAGCTTACAGGAACAGAGGTTAATATCGCAAAAAAGGTTGATTGCCCAATTATCCACTTTCGCATCACTTAAAGCAATTGCATCGGCAACACAGTTGCTAGCATTGGTTCTGTTTTCTCTCATAAAGGCCAAATTGATGTTAGAATGCATTGCCATCCAGTTCAATTATATCCAGCACTTTCAGACTAGATGTGATATAGAGTATACGACAGCAATGAAGCTGATTGAAACATGGCTGTCGGTTAAGATTCCTATATTTCTGCCGAATATCTTGTGGCTGCGTAGCCATTAAGCCGCTTTGCTTATCGCCGACACTTCAGGTTGCAGTTAAATGCATTTATTCGGAAGTCTGAACAAAATCTGGACTCCTGTTTGTGCAATGAATATGGCCCAACCAATACCAGTTTTTTCCTTTACCAATCTATTTCTCCAGATCGACAAACCCAAAAGAGATGATTTCTTCCTCCCCTCTCTCTCTGCAAATAACGAAGAAAAATTTTTTGCAGAGAAAAGTTTCTAGTGTGCAGTAGTCAAAAAGATTGGTTACAAAATTGAAGGTCCCGATAATACTTGCATGACCACATGCCACCTGTTTCCATCCTCCAAAAGCATACAGTCATATCACGGTGTTTAGCCGAGTATGACTTTGGGAATAAACGGCTGGTTGGCCGGATATTGTATTGAATGGAGAAAGGAGGCGGGTCGAAGCTATAATATAACATCAAAAAGTAAGTGTCAGAGAGTCCAAAAAACTTCCTGGTGACTGCAGTATTCTTCAGGCAGAGATTCGAACAGCAAGTTGCCTGCTGATCTGTCACAGCTGAGAGTTCTCAGTTGAGCCTGTTTATGGATTAATGTGTAAAAAAAGACGATTTTTGGAAAGCTTACCTGCTTCTTAATTTTTTAACAAGATTTGTCTGTCTATAAAATTCTATAAAAGTTCCAGTTTTGTTATAAAATCATATAAGCTGCTGTGATAGTTTGAGATACGGGAGTCTTAAAAAATACCAATTCCTGTAGAATCTCCAGAATCATGTAAAAGTGTTATGACACGGAATGGTTTCTTCTATCTTTCTGAATGTTAAAACCAAGTAAGTGTGAGAACAGGTTATTACTGAAGAGCAAAAAGATAGGATACAATCGTCCTTCTTTTTTTTTTCTAAGAACGCTACACCAAGCTTTAGAATGGTCTAGGTGTACGTTCTGCAGGGCTCAAGGCCTTGCTTTTTGCAAATTAGCCGAACTTAATCCTATAAACTTTAATAACAATTTTTTATAAAATTGTAAGTATTAGCACTTTCCTACAAAAAAAATGATGTGGTGTTTATAAATAAAGATTTGTGCATTTTTGACTTTACATTGAATCTTACAAAATATAATTATTTGCAAAAAGAAGGCATACTCTTAGGCTGCACAAAAATCCTTTAACTGTCGTATACTTTACGCTGCAACCGTAATTTTGCAAACAAAAATATCATAAATTTTACTTAAAAAAAAACAAAAAAAAAACGTAAACTTATTTTTTTTGAAGTTCTTTGACTTTTAAACTCAAAACTGATAACTTAGTTGCACAACTTTTGAAATGCCACATATATTTATACTTGTCTGTATACAATTAGGACTTTACGTAACACACAAAAACTACTACTTTCAAAGAAGAAACTAACAGTTCTGTTTACTTTGAAAAAATTTTTAAATACTTGCTGGTAAAAAAGCGAGATAAAATAACTAAAAGTCTAAATATTTTTGGCACAAATATTGGTTAGGCAGAAAGAAAAAAAATTTGAAAACAAAAACAAAAAACTAGAAAAACTGCTGAAACTATAACAACTACTCTAGAGTTACTAGTTCAACAGCCTCCAGTTCAATGCATGCAACAATGGCGAAAAGAAAAAATAAGGCAGGTCATTCCATACAGTCATACAGAAACATAAAATAAAGTCTAGTAATACTTAGTATTAACCCAGCCCCAAAGCAAAAACAACTAAACAATAATATTTTTTTGAGTGCCACACAGGCAGCTTATGCAGCAGAATTTTATGTCATCTATGTTTTTGCAACAAAATAATAAAAAAACAAATTATTTTTTATGTTATAATACAGTCGTTGCGGCATCATAGCAAAAAGAAGCATCACTATACTAACATGCAGTGTATAAATATACCACATACGGATGTGTGTGTGTGAGAAGCTAAAAACACACACACATAAATGCCAATGCATAATTTTAGTACTTTGAAAAAATGTTAAAGTTAAATGCTCATCCGTATCCGCAAAATTTAATGTTTTCTCTTACATGTTTTGGGCTTCACTTAAAGTAAGGATTGTGATCAGTTGCATTAGTAATTAGTTTGTTTAGGGTTGGGCAGGTATTTTCTATACAATTGTTAAATAAGTATTTGTATTACACACCTTGGTTAATTATGGTGTTGGCGCATCAGACTCAAAATTTGTAAAAATGATATCTTTTTTCATTATAATAACTTTACCTAAGCTTAGCTCAATATTGGCATGCATTATGGTTAATGCGATTTCCCAAAGTTCCACTTGTGCCGGGCACTGCAAATAGATAATTCTTGGTGTCAACCTTTTCCTGACCTGATGTGTCAATGACAAAAGTACAGGTTAATATTTTAAAGTCACTTTAGGCCAAAAGATAAAAAAAACATTGCTTGTGTTCGCCAATTTCCAAAGGAATTTCAACAACTTACAGTGAACAATCTCAGTCCAGCTTGTCTTATTCATGAAGCGGACCTTAACTCCAACCATTATATTTATATTTAGGCCTTTGATTTCTACAGCGGCCCATTTGCATACATACGTCGCAGTATGGGTATTTGATACTCTCGCCTCTATGTCTCACTTTCGAAACAGCTTACTGTCCCGAATGACTTCCAGATATTTTTCGCTTTCTAATAGAGTCAGCACCACGCCATTGAGTGCTGGGGGGGTCAAAAAAAAAATGAATTTTTTACCTGTTCGTGAACATCACAAGCTATGCTTTGGAACGGTTGATAGACCGTTCTCTGTGCTCCACTCATTAAGTGTCCTCAAAGCCAACTTCATCCTGTCAGAGATGGTATTCATATTGAAGTCAGATATCGCAACTGCTACGTCATTTGCAAAAGGTAACAGTTTTAACAGCTTGTGCTGCAGTGCAGAAAGCCCCTGGTTCGAATCACAGTTCCGGTAAGTACAAAAAATTAAATTTTTAAATTGTAAATTAATTATAAAATAAAAATAAAATATAAAATTCTTCTTCTTTAATAAAGCTCCATAAGTCAAAAAAATGACATTTCACTTTCGAATTAATCCAGTTTACGGCTTAAATCAATCTTTTTCACGCTTATATCAAGTACGGTTCCGAACTTAAATCAATCCTTTATTGGCTTAATTGTGGCTAAAAGTAAGAAATTCGTACTTGAAAAATTTTACTTGAAGTAAGACATTTCGTACTTGATTTAAGAATCCTTTTCAAGAATAAAATTTATTAAAAACTTATCCCTCATGTTGGTGCTATCTCAAATTTGGCGATGAGCATTTCCGTCGGCCCCTTTACTAACAGGGATTCGATTTTCCTTCGCAGCACCAACGGCTTTCCAGACCAGATCGTGCAGTAGTGAATCTTAATGGTCGTGCATCGAATGGCTTTAGGAAATCATTCAGTTGTACCATTTCCCTCCCAAGCTGCAGTTACTGTATTTTCATCATTATAATCAGACAATATAAAGATACTATGTTGCCTCTTTGCCGTTATGCGTTTTCAAAAAAATGAGTTCAAAAAAATTTGTATCCGGTGGTCCGAGATCTCTGGACTAGCATGATGTCCCCATCCTGTTCAGCTTTATGAAGCAACTCTTCCCATCCCAGTCCTTTTCCTACAAAGTTTTGTCTTTTATCTTCAAACTACTATATGAGTGTAAGAACTTTATTCGTTTGTTTTCTCTGCAAGTGTTTAATTTACTGCTGTTATCTATGCAGCATAAAAGTTTTTTACTAAAACTTTTTTGTTTTATTTTTCATTTTCTTGCATTATGATTCTTTGGCAAATTTTCTTTTTATAGAAAACGTGTCGTCGACTTTTTATTTCTGAGTGAATTGAGTATCGGTGAGTGAATGTGTTTTAAAAACAAAAAGTTTTAATTTAAAAACGAATATTTGTGACTGTGTGCTCAAAAGTGTATTTATATGATTTGCTTATTTATGTGTGTTTAAATACACATCTTCGTATAGTAGATAAACAAATATGTAGTCAACATGAATACATTAATTTTTACATACACCTATACATACATATTTACATATTTTTATGCATTTTTATTTTTTATACGTGCACTTATACGTTGTCAACTTATGCAGAAATAATTGTGTCAGCAGCAACTGCTGCCGTATTTTCATAATCATAATTATCATTAGTATAAGCATGTACCATCATATGTATGTATGAATGTACCACAATTTTATAATCATCGCCGTCGTCGCCATGCTCATCGTCATTACAACGTGTTTGTTTTACCAACAATCGAATTTATTTCAGAACATTTCTTTAGAGACCGAAAAGTCACAAAAATTATTTTCTGTCTTGTATTTAATGCCTTCACAGTAGTCTGTGTCTATCTATGTAGTACCACAAAGATACCCGGTAGTAAGCGACGCAATGATTTTCAGTGTTACTCGCTAATTTACATCATCAGTCGGACGAGTACGGTCAAGTATGTACCCACTTGTATTCTCTTTTCCGGTCCCTCCTAAAAAAATACGACTTGATGACTTGGACTTGATGTGTGTAAAGCTCGTCTACTATCCCAACTGAAAAAATCTTATATAAATATGAATCAACACAATAATATATTTTATCTTACAAAAGCAAGAATTTTGGGTAAAGTGTATTATTCGGAGCAGGGGGATTTATTTTTAACAAATTAATTTGTCATATCCATATTGGATATTTTTATTTTACCACCGGGTACATCATAAACTACTGCAGCAAAAGTGCACAAAACTACATTGTGTTTGTTTGTGACTGTAAAATATTAAATAATTTTTTTATTTTTACTGCTTGTCAAAATATTGAAGTCAACTTTGACGTCGCCGTCTGAAGGCTGTTTAAAATGTTTGTGGCTAATTTACAGAACAAAACTAGTGTAAAAGCATAAATATTTTTTTGTTTTCTCTTTTTACTTGATTTTTATTGTTATTCTTTTTTAGTACTTAAAGAAACATTATTTATTTACGATTATTACTGATATTTTTAAAAAATTCAATATCTGGATTTTTTATACACATATAACCTAAAATCTAATTGTGAAAAACTTTTTCGGTTGGATCCGGGATACACTTATATAAGTAGTGTAAAGAACCCAGCTGTTTATAAATTCGTCTTGAAATTTTGTAAAAGTGATTGTCAGATTTACTAATTTTGTTTGAAATTGCAATTTTTTTTGACATTCACTTCATCAAACACAGTTAGGAAATGCAGAGGGCGAATATTTTGAATTCGCCTTGATACTACCTGTATTAGTGTACCCTGGAATAAAGTAACAAATACGATTAAAAACACTTTTAGGGCACACTCAACCAGATAATTTTAAGAGCCCAGCTGATTAAAATCAATTTGACATTGCCACGTTATAAAAATTTAATTTTATATAAAATTTTTAATTTTTCTGACATTCTACCGTTCAAATACAAAAAGAAAATGCAGAGGGAGAATTTTTTAAATTCGACTTGGGTTTACCTTGTTGAATGTGCCTTGAGTGTACCTTGGTTAAAATAAAATATATACAAACAAAGAATAAAATAAGTAAATTTTACTTAAATCAAGCCATAGCGGTGTCAAAAGTACGGTGAGTACGGTTTTTCTTAAATCAAGTACGAAATTTGTTACTTCAAGTAAAATTTTTCAAGTACGAATTTCTTACTTTTAGCCACAATTAAGCCAAAAAAAGATTGATTTAAGCCGTAAACGGGATTAATTCAAAAATGAAATGTCATTTTTTTAACTTATGGAGCTTTATTAAAGAAGAAGAATTTTATAGTTTATTTTTATTTTATAGACACTTAAAATTTACAATTTAAAAATGTCATTTTTTGTACTTACCGAAGCTGAGACTCGAACCAGAGACTTTCTTCATTACAGCACAAGCGCGTTACCTCTTGGCCACCGAGACACTCTGTTTTCAAATGCAAAATAACATATTAAAACAAGCGTTACGGGAATAATCCAAAAGTTAAATGTCATTTTTTTGACCTATGAAGCTTTATTAAAGAAGTAGTTTTTTAATATTTTATTTTTATTTTATAGATACTAAATAGTTATAATTTAAAAATTTTATTTTTTGTACTTACCGTAGCTGGGATTCGAACCAAGGACTTTTCTTACTGCAGCACCAGCGCGCCACCTCTAGGCTACTTTGTTTTAAAATGTAAAATAGTATATTAAAACAACTAGTTTTTTCTGCTTGATTTTTTGAAGCAATCCGAATAGGGTTGATTTTAAAAATCAAAATACGGATCGCACTTAAAAATTTCAAGAACGCGTTTGTATAAATTCAAGAATAAAATTCTTGATTTTAGAATGTGTTTTTTTCTTTCTGTGTACTAACTAGTTATTTTACATACCGATATTCTTTTTACAGAAATAAGCATTCCAGGAGTTAATTTAATTATTACTCTATCTTCACAAAATGTTGTATATGCTTAAGACGTTATTTGGGCAGTGATCGAAATTCATATTATTATGATCGTCCCATAATCTGCCATTGGTCACGAACAAGTCCTTCTTATAGAAATCAGATTCAATCGCACAACCTGTAAATAAATATATTGCTTTTGGGATATTAAATACACATACTTTTTTTAAATTAAAAAGGACCTAAGCAAGTTTTGTAAAAATCGGATGCTTTCAACCATGGTTTGCCCAGCTTCACCCGGAAATAATTTTCAAGCATTTGCATCGGAACCAAATCTTGCTCAGATAGTTTTCATGAGCAAGAAAATCGTTTTACGGAATTCGTTTACAATTTGCAGTTGGTCTTATAAAGGATCCATTTCCGAAAATCATCTTAACCCGATATATTTTTTGAAGCGTTATTTTAAGAAAATTGAGGTGTGGAGCATAATATTTTCGGCATTGAGCGAGCTTGGTTGGCCTTTGTTTTTGTCGACCATTCACACAAATGTGACTGATTTTGACTATAGTCCTACTAGCCTCAATAGAATTTTAGTAGAATAAAACAACGGCGCATGTTACAATTGTGTGGATTCTTCCAATTTCCTTCTTTTAAATACACTAACTTTGAGTATAATTCAAACAAATTAAGGAGTTTTTTTAAGAAATAAAAAAAAATAAAAGGGTAGTTAAACAAATCTGTGGCAAACTCTTATTAAGTTTTAAGATGCAGTAGATAAAGAATAAATAAATACAAAAAACCCAAACAGCGTCTTTAAATACAAAGAAACAATAAAATTGTTTTTAAAAAATTTTCTTCATTATTTTTTCATTTCACTTGCTCGATAACAATTTTTCAAGCATTTCTTGTACAATTACCAGCTGTTTCCTTTGACTACTTAAATCACATCTAATTGACCCTAAGAAAAAAGGACAGTAACTTGACCCATTTGTCTAACAACAAAATAAAACATACAAAAAGACACACACACACAAACACTCTTAAAAAATCAAAACAATAAAATGTTGTAAAAGAATGGACAAATGCATGACTGAATGATTGAATGAATGAATGGCAAGTGACACACAAACAACTACAATGGTTGAAAATCATACAGCTTGTTATTTGGTAATGACATCCATGCCTTTTGTACATTTGTCAATACTTTTCAAAAGTTTTCACGTTTATTTTTTGTTCATTATTGTTTTGTATAAACATTCTTTGCACTTCCAAGAGATACATACAAATGGCTTTCAGCTTTTTTTCATTTTCTTGTTTCATTCTTTTATTTACATTTTTATTGTATTTTTTTTTGTTGTGTTGTTCTTTCTTCAATCGATAGAGTTTTTTTGGGTTTTTTTTTTACAAAAAAACATTCTAATGCGGGTGTGAAGTGTATGTGTTAGTGTATGTGTGTGTGTTTTAGCACAAAGCCATATCATTCGTTTTACAAATTCTGAACTCAATTATTTATTCATTCGTTTGTTAACTCAAGCATTTCCAATATCGCAACATCTATCAATCACAAAACAGAGATACGAATCTTAGCTGCGCGAAGTTTAATCAAATGATTCACAAAATTGGTCCTTAAATTAAAAAGGGTTTGAAATGAACAATATTTTTAAAAAAAGGACCAAAATCAATCAAAGCGTTTTAGTTACAATATAACGAAGTTTTTCGCATCCAGGTTTTTTGACATTTAATTTTAAGAATTTTTTTAGTCTTATTGTGAATTGCGTTTCAATAACAAATATTGTCAAAAATGAAAGAAATATGACCAGGTTATTATTCTAATCAAAAACTTGTCAACAAAGTTCAAAAATGTGTGTCATAATTACACCTACACAAAGAGACAAGAGTAAATTTGAGTTAATTATTCTGTTTGTCGTTTTTTTTAATTATGGATTTCCAAACGTATAAAGTATATTTTCCATATTGATAATAATTAAAGTAGGTGCGTTAGAGGCTCATTTGACAGATGTCTATGAAATAATTGTCAAATAACCATAATAAACCTACTTTAATTTTTATGAATAATTTAAAACTCAGCAAAAAAGTTCAATTCATTTAAAATAATTATAATTACATATTTTAAAGGCAAAAAACATCCTTTTTAAATTAAGAAAATGAAGCAAATTTGTTGCATATGCGACATTGCTAAACCGTTAAGCCTGTCCTCTGTCATGGTTGATCTCAGCCATGTTTTAATACGGCGAAGGGTGGAAAATTATCTTTTAGCCGTAACATTACTAAACGGCATTGAAAATTAATGATGAATATTTTCTGCATGTTTTGGCAAATATCTGGGGCACACCTTCCGAAAAATCTTTTATTTTTTCTGGGCGGTCTTTATGTTTTTCCACTTTTGTTTTTATTTTATTTTATTTATTTTATTTATTTATTTCTTTGAACTATTTTCTGTACAACAAGACTTAGTCTTATATTTATAGTACAGAAACGGAAGGCGTCAAACTTAAAAAAAAACATTTATAGTTTTAAAAGCTAATTTAAGCAAAACAAACAAAACAAGAAAAATTAAATAATTATAATAATAAAAATTAAAATAATAATAATTAAAATACGAAACATATATGTATATAACAATTTTGCACATAATAAATTAAAAAAGTAACCTCCAAATTTAATTTTATAATTTTATTTAAAAAAAAATTAAAAAAAAATTATTTAAAAAAATTAACTACAAATTGTTTGAAGCTACTAGCATTGCTATTTAATTGTTGACATAGTGGAAGATTATTCCAAAGTCTAGCGGCATGTACATAAAATTGCCATTCTGAAACTAGGGATTGATATCTAGGTATTATAATGTTCCGGTTTCGTTGCAATTGAGAAAATCGTATATTTTCAAAAATGTATTTGGGAGTTTGACTATGTATTATTTTATATATGAAAATCAAAACGCGAATTTTTAGTAGGCTATCCAAACTGACTCCAAAAAGGTTTTTGGACACAGAGGAAATATGATCAGATCTTCTCAGTCCGTACACATACCTTGTAATATTGTTAAACAGCACATTCAATTTTCTTCGACTAATAGAGTCACAGTTTGCAAATAATTCACACCCGTACAATAAGGAAGGGACCAAGTATGACTTGGCAAGCAAGATTCTAATTCTGATGGGTGTAAAATATTGTGTAGGCCAGAGCGATCTTAACTTTAAATACGATAGGCCAGCCAATGAGTTTATATGATCTTCCCAGGTTAAATGGTTATTAAAGATTATACCTAGGTTTTTCGCTCTATTAACGATTTCAATTTTCTCACCATTTAAAACTATATCCCTAGAAATAAACGGAACTATTCGTTTTTTGCAAATAACCATACATTTAGATTTTTTAGGGTTTAGGCAGAGGCCATTTGCATTAGCCCATAGATAAATTTGATTAGGTTCGTCATTCAACTGTGAGATACCATTATCAATGTTTTTGGCTGCAATACCTAGAGTAAGTTGTATGTCATCTGCATAAAGATGGATGTTACACTTTTACAATACTTTTGGCAAGTCATTTGCATATATAGAAAATAAGAGCGGACCTAAAATGGAGCCCTGAGGCACTCCCCTTTTAAGCGTCAGCTCATCAGACCAAGCATTGTTTATAAGAACTGATTGCCTTCGATTTGATAGGTATGATGAAATAAGGCTAAATGATGTTGCAGAAAATCTGAAAAACTGTCTCAGTTTATTAATTGATGTGGCATGGTCGACAGTATCAAATGCCTTTGAATGGTCCAGTAGTACTAAGAAATTTATATTCCCATTCTCTAAGCCCTGCCGAAGGTGCTCACTTACTTCAACAAGCGCCGTTACGCAGCTATGGCTCTCGCGGAAACCAGATTGTTTTCTAAAAAGCATGTTGTTAATATTAATATATGAAATCATTTGCTTATATAAAATTTTTTCCAGTACTTTCGAAAGAAAACACAAAATGGCTACTGGTCTATATTCACCATTTTCTTTCAAAAATGGAATAATTTTTGCATGTTTCCAATTTAAAGGAAACGTGGAAGACATAATAATATTGTTAAAAAGGTAAGTGACGTAGGGGAGAATTAGTGGCATAAGTATTCTAATAAATTTGGGAGGTAGATTATCAGATCCCACTGCATCTGATTTTATTAGTAAGCACGTTGACATAACATCAAATTGTGTTATACATGAAAAACGAAAAAAATTACCGTTTACATCTGTGTCTGTATTTATTGCGGGTGAGGAAAAATTGTAAAAGAACGGATTTGTTTGAATTACGGGAGCATTAGTAAATGTCTTATTAAGTACGTTTGCATCTACATCCATATCTATGTTGTTCAACTGCTTGCCAATACCTATTTTACGAATAGTATTCCATGTTTTTCGAGAATCCATTGCAGTGCTAAATCGTGTGGAATAATATTCGGTTTTAGCAAGTCTTATTTGTTTATTAACATTTTTCCTAGCAGTTGTGTATTGCAATTTCAGTTCAAAAGTTTTGTACCTTTTCCACCTGGCGTATGCTAAGTCCCTTTGACGTATAGCTTGTTTTATAATGTTTGAAAACCATGGTGTAGGTTTATGTGCTATCTTCTTGTGTTTGATTGGTACTGTTAGATTAAAATGGTTTTGAATGCTGTGTTCTAGGAAATAAGACTGCTCGTCAATAGATGGCATGAAATAGATATTACTCCAGGAAATGTGTGATGAATACTCACATAAGTTGTTAAAATCTAGTCCCTTAAAGTCCCGGTAACTGAAACTCTGCTCAATATCGCTAACGGCAAAATTGTAGTTTAAAAATATAAGTTCATGTTTGGAAAAACAGGACGCAGAAATCTGATCGTATAAGTTTATACTATCAGCTTCTAATTTTATTTTTTATTTTTTTTAATTTAATAAATCACCTGCAAGTTGTGTAATTAAAATTTCTAATCATTAGATGTAGTAATATTCCAAAGGAGAAGGATGCTCAACAAATAAAATAAGTCCTTTGAGAAACGTGTTTTTAAGTCCTGTAAATAGATTTAATCAAGGGTATGTAGCCCTCAATGCGGTAGTATTTTTCGAATTCTTCAAAATGGATTTTCTTTCAAATCTAGGCTTTTCAACTAAAAATCCAATAACAACACAAATATTTTTAGCCTCTTCAAAAATAGCTTTAAATTGTGTTTGGGCTTCATTACTTTTAGTCTCAAGACACATTATTAGGGTTTTTATAATAAATTAATCTTTTTGTAAATCTATTTTTTGCTTTCGTAGAATTACACTTAGCGGCTGTAAGACAGTAAGTAGATTCTTTAGAATATGTAGTCCGCAATTAAATTTGAAAGTTATCAGAGAAGTCCTTATAAATAAAGACGTATTCCTATCTTTCCACTCGGGTATCCTTTTCAATGCCTCTGTTATGCGCTTTATTTTTACAGCAAATTGTAAAATAGATTCGTGATGATCTATCGTGTTTCGAATAAAGAAGAAAACTTTGTAACTATATATTTAAATTTTTCCGGCATCTATAAAAATAGTAGAAGTGAACGAAAAATGCCTTCCGAGCTTGCATTTTCAGAAGATAGCAAAGGACCACCATCCTGATATCCACGGAGAGGCAAACTAGTCCTTCTTGTGAAAATTATAGATTTTATAATAGAGAGCAAACGTTCTCGATTTGAAATTTTTTGTTCCAGTGCAGATATTCTCATTTAATTTGCCACCGCAAGAGGGAAGTTTTCTTGTGTCTACAAAAACATTTTTTTAAAAGCAACAGTATCTTTGAATATGCAATACATTTGTTTAATTAAGTATATAAAACGTTTGTTTCATGGCAACCAATATTTTTAGTTATTAAATCAAATATGAGTTTTTAAACGTTTGGGGGTCAAATTTATTCAAAACTTTTTTAAATTAACTCATTTATCATTTTTTAATTAAAAATTTAATTGTCTCAATTAAATTATTAATTGTTTTTGAAAAGTAAATGGCAACAATGCAGCTTCTTAAAGAATTCTTCAAAAAAGGCGTAATTTTGCCTAAAGCATTTTTTTGGATTTGCTTATAGAAAGCTTACCTTAAGTTCAGTTGTTAGAGTTGAATTAAAAAAATGTTAAACATACATTTATAATTAAATTAAACAAACATAAATAAATAGAAATAAATAATAAACAAAGAAAAAACCGAAAAACAATTTTTTTTTATTTTTAAAAAGCGAAAAAAGTGATATTATTACGAGTGATTTCGACAACCTTCTTACTTGGTGACCAAGATCCTTAGAAGTTGTCGGAGTAGTTAAAACATTTATGCTGGCGATTTCATGTTAAAAATTCCTCTAGGTTTTGCTGTTTCAGTCACACATTTGCAGAGACCCACGTACAAGCAGCTTTCGTAACTAGTAAATGAACCAACGTACACTTCGTATGTTAAAAGAGCACCACAATAATACTTTTCTCGTTTGATCTCCTCAACAGTACGAATTAGAGGAACCTTTCAAAAATTTGCACCACTTTTGCCTCTTTACATTCTTTAAACTACACAAAGCGTCAGTGACAACAAAGAAACATAATATTTAAAGCATGGACTTGTATGTAAATTCATGCATTTTCGTTGAATATATTTCAGATACGAAACAGCCAATCTTTTTTCTACTAAATTCTAAGCAGAGAACATTTAAACCTTTTTTTTTTAATTTTTTTAACAAATCTTTAACAAGTTTAGAATTTGATTTCATATATGAAAGTAAATTCATATTTTTGAAAAAATATTAGGCTTAAAGAAGCCTAATAAAATTATGCATTAATATTCCATTTTATTCCATTTATTAAGTAACTTTCTTTTGTACATAAATTTTTATGTTTTGCTTAAATTACTCCCAAAAGGAACAAAAGAAGCAACCAAACGGTACGACTACATAAGCCACTATGTAAGGAGTTCATTAGAAAGTGGAAAAAAAGGACAGAACAAGTCTCTAGGCATTTAACGAAGGAAAAGTTTCATTTCAAAAACATAAACACTGATTTAATTTTGTAGTTCACATTAAAAAAAATTCGACTCTATAAAGTTTTGAAAAGCTTTTTTATGCCCCCACTTTAGGAAAACAATTTAGTTAAAATCTAAACATAAATGAAAACACTTTAACAACTTTAAAAGCCAAAACAAGTTAAACCAATCAAAATTGGGATAAAAATTAATGGAAAACCTTTTGTAAATAGTATTTATTTGTATGCCAGTCATAGATATTGGTTGTTAAAAAACAAACACAATAAATAAAAATAAATAAATAAATAAAATCTGTGTACAGGACTTCCCCTTTTAGTTACAACAATGGAGAAAAATTCTATTGGAAAAATGTTTAACCTAAATTTAAGTTGGTTTTTGTAATTGGGTGTTTGTGTGCTCGAAAACAACAACTTAAATGTTAAATCTTGTTGTTTTACAAGTTTTTTTAGTGTTATTGTTGTTTCTTTTGTTATTTTACTACTAAAAATTAAAAAGTATAACAATTAACCCAGTAACATTAAAGAGGAGTAAGACAAAGAAGACTCTAGTGAAACCATTTAAAGAGAAAGAGTATTGGAATGTTTAGCATAATTAACAGCTAGTTGTTGTTGTTGTTTATCACAACTTCCATTGAGGAATTATACACACACTTAAAGCTGGACTTTTTTGGCGTTTTTATTTCATTTAGCAAAAATTTAAACTTTTGGTATTTTTTAAATTAGTTTTTGATACTTTATTGAAGTAAATATAGAATCGCACCTAAAATCTTTTTTTTTTAACTTTATTTGTTGTTCTAAATTTGACTTTTTCGTAACGCCTACAAAATAGGGAATTTCGGAAAAATAAGGCTAATAAGCTGTAAATAAAGACAACTTAAGTAATTACCATTAAAATTTTTAAATTAATTGGTAAAATAAAGTTTGGCACAATCTTGCACATTTTAAAATACTCGTAAGGGCCAAATAAAGTGTTATACCTCAAGACCAATGTCACCCACGAGTGTTTCTGAGGGGCGAACACTGATCGGTTTTTACATGAACCCAACACGAGTGTCAACAAAAAACGGCAACAAATAGAACGGAATACAAAAAAGTAACAACAACAACATTGGTTGATGTCATGATACAACTAATCAGGTAATCGCGTCCCTGCAATAACTACAAATTAGTACCAAGGTGTCAAACAACAGCTCATAGAAAAAAAACGATGAGTTATAATTTTCGTTGTTTTATTTTCACAGGGAGAGCAAATTTTAACATTTTGGCACTAATCAGCTGGGCTGACGAGACTATTTGGTTCTTTGTATCATGGTTGATATTAAAACTTCTCAAAAATCAAGTTTTCTTTATTGTTAAGCGAGTCACATAACAAGTTAGAGCGCTATATTCGGCTGTACCGAATCTTATATACCCTTTACAATAGCCTTTTAATATATCCAACCAACTGATCTAGCCGAGTTTTTTCGAACTGCAAATATTGTTATGAAAATACTTTGTGCCGGGCTGGAAGTCGATAGAAGTCCTAGTTTTCGAAATAGAAAACTTGACAAAATTTTAACGTTTGTATGAATAATTAGAATATTATAGAGTAGGTTTGAAGTCAGGTGTTTTTACAGTGTTCGATATTATTCGTGTTAAAAGTTTAATAAAAGTAGTTTTTTTGTATGAGCGTTCCCCTTCCCCTGGTCCTATTAAACTATTTTTTTCCCCCAAAATATAGGTCTTGTTGTCCAACTACTTTTTGTAGAATATCTGAAGTCAATAGCTGTAATAGTTTCCGTATTATTTCATAAAAATTGTTAATTTGTATGGAAGCTTCCCCTTCCCTTGCCTCGTCCCGAAATTTTTTTTCCCAAAATGTAATTCTTATTGTAAAATAAGAACATTTCAATTATATAACTGTTACAGTTTCTCAGATTTAGCGCATGAAATAAATCACAAAATTTGTACAGTTGTAGGGGAAATACCACTTTCCCTGGTCTTCGAAGTGTTTTTCAGCTTTTAGTGCGTATTGATAAGTAGCTTCGTGTTTTTGTTATAAGTGTGTATTGGTGTTTTCTCTAATTAAATATGGTGTGGTTTGGTAAAATGAGAGCAAGAGTAACAAATTTGTTTTTCTATGTTTCGTTGAAACAGATACATACAAATAATGATGTTTAACTATAAGTATTTTCGTTGTTTTTTCTCATTCTGGCTACATGAGCCAGTTTTTCTATTTTTTAAATTTTATTTAAAAAAATTAAACAAATTTAGCTAAAAAAAATTAAAACTGCATCATAACTATATATATTTAAGTCAAATTTAAAATTAAAATTTAAATTATTGAAAAATACAAAATAAATATACATTATTTTATCTTAATTTTTGAGCTTGAGATAAAAAAATGTTTTTTTTTTAAATTTATTTTATTCATTTTTAAACACTATAGCTACAGTAAACTTTAAAAATCAAATTTTTGTTTCATTCTGAACCTTTTATGTAAACGAACTTGTTTATTTGTTGTATCAACAGTAATAAGAAAATATGCATGATACAATTGTTATTCAGCACAAAAAAAAAACAAATACATTCAACACTCAATGCAAAACCATAAACAACAATATTTGTTTATAAGAGTAGAGTGAGTGCGCAATAGCAAAACCATACAATATCAGTTACACTTATTCACACACTTACACCAAAAAGAACTGGTATGTACATGGATGTACAAGGTATATCTGCTTTTGCAATACTTTGTGTTATATTTTTGCAGGTCTTTAATAGGGATGTATGGATAAAAAAATAGGTTATTCTGGGGTTTCCCTTATATCTAAATCAATAATGAACCGATTTCCCTGTATGGCGTGTAATTGCTGTTTTACACAATCCTTATTCGATGGAAGTGTTCTTGTAAGTTATGCTGAATCGCCAGAACACTCATCATCCTGCTTAGTTCAAGCTTCCCCAGTTTCAGATACTCCTAGTCTACCATATTGCGATATATCTAAAAAGTGCAAATTCGTTTTTGCAACCGAATTCTGTGCAAATCATAATTATAGGTTCCTGCCATCGGATTTTCTTGTTGCATTAATAAAATTTGTTATTATAGGGATTCTAAATTTGTAACTAAATAATTTAATTAAATTTCCATTGAAAATTTAAAGGTTTCTGTTTGGAGCAATTTTTTTTTGATTCAGACGTAATGTTCATAAACCAATGGAGTGTAAGAATATAAAAGTACGTAAGCGGTTGTTTATATGTGTGTTTGGGCCAGAGAAAACATTTTGAGTTGTTAACCTTCCTGTGCCACTTAGTTTGTGCGTGCAATATGCTGTTTTCGCTTTAATATTAGTTGGCAATACGCAAAATATTTATGTATTTCGTTAGTTATTTATGACTTTTTCTTTGGATCTTTTTATTAATTTATGTTTTATATTTTGTTTTCCTATATTTTGCCTTGTAGGGTTCACCCTTTATTGGTTATAGTTGTGTTGTTTTGGCATCATTAAACATTTAAGGCATTTTATGACTTTGTTTATTTTCCCATAAAAATAAATGCAAACACGTAGCCTGTGGGGAAGTAAAAAAAGCAAAGTAATTGCTTAACTATTTTGTACTCAATTTGTAAAAATCCTTTTTGAGGGCTCGAGGTCATTGTAGCAAAATTTGTAATTTAACCGTTGCTAAAACATATTTTTAAATACATTCATACACACATATGTACTTACATATATAACACAGTTCTTTATAAAACTGATTTCGATTCGTTTTTAGCGATTTTGTTTTATTTCAAAATACAACAACAAACATTTGTTTTTCTAACATTTAGACAAATTTTATTTTCACTTTCTTTAATATCACGTGACCAGTAATTATATGCCGTCGTTTGCAAAATAGGACGGATTACGTATTTTTCTTTCAAGGTTTTTTATTTGTTGTTCTGAAACTTAACAACTCTAAGACTGTATTTTTCTATGGCCCTATTTTTTCGGGCTAAATATATTAGTTTGTCGAATTATTTCGTCTTAATTTTATGCAGACTGTTTTGGTTTTTTGTTTCTAATTTTAATGCCAGACAAAATGTTTTACAAAAAACTTCAAAGAAAAATATTGAATTCGTTAATGCAGAATTGTCACGCAACGTTGGTGTTTGAAGTTTTTTTGTTTATTTGTAAATAAACGTATTTCAATGTTCTATATACATACTTATGTCCTTTTTTTCTAAAACGTAACGTCTAAAAAAAACCAAAACTGTATTGAAATTTATTTTAACCAAGTTTTTTATTTTTTAGTCTGGCTTAAGTTCATTATTTAATTTATTTTTTATTAGAAGAAATTAATATATTTCCGTTTACTAATGGGCTCTTTTTATGGCATTTTTCATTACTCGAAGTCTGGAACTTTTAAATTGGGCGATCTTGCGGGACAATGCAAATCGCCAAAGCGAGAAATGAGGCGTCCCATGAACGTCGCCTTCAGAATATCGGTTGTGGCTCTGGCAGTGTATTCGTTGCTCCGTCCTGTATAATCAAATGTCCTCCAGTGTCAAGTCGTTCAACTGCGGCAGACAGAACTCGGCTAACATGGCCCTATAGCGCACACCGTCCACTGTTATCGTTTGACCAGTGGCGTCCTAAAGAAAAAATGACTCAATAACTCCTCCAGCGGGAAGAGCGCACCATGTTGTCACTTTAAACAGGTGTAATAGCTTCCTAAGCATCACTCGTGGATTTTCGTTAACCCAAAAGCGATAGCTTTGATTGTAAACGTACACGCTGAGATGGAAATAAACGTCATCGCTCAGTATGATTTAGGTCGAAAAATCGTCCAATTCGGCCTCGAGATTAAGGGTAGCTTGGGCGACGGTAACACGCGTTTGGCAGACAACAGGCAGCAGCTAAAACACAGACTGGACTTTGTACGGGAACAGCCCAGGTCTTTGACCAAAATTCCCCTTAGGGACAACCAGCTGATAACTAGTTGCAAGGCACGGCGTCTGGTCGATGTTTACGGGGACAGCTTGACATCTTCGTTAACAGCGATAATATTCCTTGCAGAACGGCCGCTTCGGGTTCAGCCGCTCTTGGCAGCGCCTCACTTGGTCCCATAGTCTTTAAGGTTGGTGGCTAGACGGTGCAAAATTTGCGCAGTCGGTGCGTGAGGACTGGGGAATACGCGAAGGAATTCACGCTGCACCAACACCACAGACGAATTGTTGGGTAAAAAATTAGACACGATTATTTCGCGATCATGGGGAGTGTATCGTTTCATGGCTTGTTGACTTTTATTCTACATTTAACTAGTTCACAAATGCCAAAACAGATTTGACATTAGCTGCTATTTGCTAAAATGAGAGCATCTTCCAAAAGGGCGATTTCTTCTGGCCCACCTTGTATTAAGGTATTTTAAGGTACCTTTTTTGACTTACATATAAACATAAAATCATAATTCAAATTGCCTTTGGCAGGTCTCAAAAAAAAAACAAGGATATGGTTTTGACACTTTTTTGATATTTTGAGTCTTTACGGGTTATGGTACTTTTTAGGTACTTTATGTAACTTCTAAGTTAATAAAGATTGAAAATAATTTAAAACGCGTTTGACACTTTACAAATTTCATGAACATTCTTGCAGATACTTTTTCAAGTTCTGAACACTAAACGAAGGAGGAAGAGTTAAAGTTATGTATCGGTATTTTAAGGTCCCTTTTATTACTTCTAAACTAAAAAAGATAAAAATTAAAATTAAATTTCTGGTCGAACGCAATTTTAACTATATTTCTTTCTCGAAAAAATTCAAAAATTTTTGGAACTAATTTAAAGCTTTAGGATTTTTAGAGAAAATGGTTACAAATTTTATTTTCGCAATTTTTGCCCCTTAAAAAGTACTTTTTTATCTTAATATTTTTCATAGAAATATTGAATTAAACTCCTTTGACCTGAACTTAGTCAGCAAACTAGAAAAAAATTACTTTTTTAACCTAATGGTCCTTTAAGTAAAACAATTTAAAGTCAAATTATTTACAGCAAATTATAACTTTCTTTCATCGCACATCTAAATTAAATTTTCCTTAACTTTTTATAATGAAACTTCAAATTGCTTGATTCTTGACACAGAAAAATTTAGGCCTTTAACAAGATTCAATTTAACCAAATAAGCCCAAACTTTCAAAAACTTTGCCTTAATAAGTTCAGATCCTTCATGATTAAACAACATTTTATTAACAAAATCCTTTTTATGAAAACAAATTTGTAACAAAACCAACAAATGCAACGAACCAAAAAGGGGAAAAAGGGATTAAAAGTTTTCATATGAGAAGAAAACAAAAATAACAATGAAAAAGTTTTTTGTTGTTTTATTGTTGTCATCTTTAGGCGTTTGGCAGCAGCTGGGTTGATTGGTTGATTGGTTGACTGTTGGATTTTTATTTAAGACAAGCTATTTAATAGAGCATTTAACACCTTAACTTTTTTCTATGGCATTTCTTTCTGAACAGTTTTTGGTTTATTTTAACAAAAAACTGATGAGAAATTTTGTTTTGACTCTTTTTGTTGTTGTGCCTGTTAGTGCTAAAGTAGCTGTAGTTTTGTTTTGTATATTTTTCCTCTATTTTAGTTGTTGCTTACTCCACCACAGGGTATGAATGTATGAGCTGACAACACTACGAGGATATTGTTAAAGGAGCTGCAGGAAGAAAAAGAAAAAAAATCAAAAAGTAAAAACGAGTTTAAGAAGAAATTCCCTAAAATTTATTTTATTTTTACATTTTCTTTTGTCTTGTTTTTGTTGTAAAAAGCACGATAGAAAGAAAAGGTTTTACGACTCATGCTGTGTATTTTAAATTAAGAGATGTCATCATATCCTTAAGGACTACAGTTTCTTATTTTAAAAAAGTAGTCAAACAATTTTTTAAACAGGTATTCTTACACTTATTTATCGCACAATACATCAAAAAAGCCACAAATCAAAATTAATTTAATTCAAACCCCTTATCAAACAGGAACTTCATTCTAAGAGGAAATTTTTACTTTTTAGCTTATAAAATTTGTTGATCTTAAAGGCAGAAAAAAAGACTCTCATGCAAAAAAATATATTTATCGTGACTGTTTTATTTTTAGTGTGCGATATGTATCTATATGTGTACATGTAAAAGAACACAATCACTACAAGTTATTTTAAGAAGTCAAGAAAAATTCTTTTTACTGAATCATAGTTTGAAGCTTTGTTTAAGCGATTAACAAAATTTAAGAAGAGGCAAAGAGTTCTTTAAATTGGTTTAAAAATAGTTTAAACATATAAAAGCTTAAAGCAATATTTTTTTTAAATTCACTGTCGTATTCATATTCTCTTAAAGTTTTAATACTTTACAATAGTTTAAAAAAATTGTTGCTGTGCTTAAAAGAAAAAAGTTCTATAATAATAAGACTTTTTGAACTGTGTTTATTGTTTTGTCATAAACAGTTGAAACCTGAACCGGGCGGCAGAAACTCTTTAGTGAAGCCGTCGCAGTCGCAGTCATTAATTTTAAAATATTTTTGAAATTAGTTATTTTTCTGTTTTCTCCAGCAGCTGAATAATATTTAAAATAGCACACTTAATTATGAGCGGATGCTCAAAACAGTGGTATTTTTTGTTTTATTTTTTTAAGACATATGACTTTATGACTACCTTGTGAATACCCTAAATGTCATTTCAGGTATACACAGAAAGACAAATAATGTTCTAAAATCAAGAATTTATTTCTTGGATTTATCTGAAATTTTTCCTAAAAATTTTTGGTACGATCAGGGTTGTTTTTTTAGGCTTCATCGCTAAAATTTTATTGAAAATCGCCAAAAAAATATATTGTTTTAAGTTTCAACGATAAAAAAAGTCGCCATAAAAATCACCAAAATGAAACTTTATTTACTTTTCGATTAAAAAAAAAATTTAAATTATTACGTTCTGGTTAATTAAAAAAAAACTTGCTTTTAATAATGTATTTACAAAACAGCTTATAACAAATAATTGTTTTTGGGAGCCTAAAAAGCATCTTAAAATTTTGGTTTTTTAATAATAATTCTTAAGGAGTTTATAAGAGACAGATAATATTGCTAAAGGCTTTTTTAAGAAATTGGTTAAAGTCTACTAATAACTTGGTGTCAACCAAAACCCTTTCTATAAATTAAAAAAATTATGTTAAAAATTCTTGAGTTCCAATAAAGCTAAAACACCAAAGCTTCGTAATTTCTTTAAAAAAATCACCAACAATGTCGCCAAGCCTCATCTGCGTCTTCGCACAATCGGCTGTATTTGGCCATAGCTGGTTGCCGTTTATCCGATAATGACCTGATGTTGTAGTAACCGATGGAAATACCAGTCAGCAGGTATTTTTTTCCATGGACGAGAGTATCTTGCTTATTTCGGCTGATGGTACTCGCCAAAGAGATTTCAAACTCCTGCCGCCTGTGGCCTCAGTCTAGCGGCTGAACGACGTATTCTTAAAGTGTTGCTTGATCGTACCATTGAATTCGGACAGTGGAGGAAAAATCGAGGCAATTACCGTATATGCATTTGCTGAAATACCTATCGCGCCAACTCATCTGCAGTTTAACTTTCGGATATCCCGGAGTGTCCCAGCACAGTCCCTGGTCTGCAGTCCCTGACCACGTTTAATCTGATCTGAAGTCTCCGACCACGTTTGACCTGATCAAGCTTGAGCTCAGTGCCCTAAGAGCAGCATGGTTATCCACATAAGTGGTAATGCATTATCCTCTTAGACCGCTGTTCTGCCCAGATAAGTGCGCGGTATCGTAATTGCAAATATATCTGCTTGGAATACACTGCAGTGACTGTCCCGGCCAAATGCATCCGTGATTTCATGTGACTTACTAAAGATACCTGTTCTAGTCTCAGTGTCTGTCTTAGATCTATCGGTATACAAGGCTGTTCCCTTAAGCTGTAAAAAGCCACTTACCCAACCTTGCTCGCTGTGACGTCCATGTATGGTGACAAGTTGTCAGATACTGGCTATAGTCCTACTATATATCCTACCCATTTCAGTCAGTATGCTGGCATGCAGTGAACGGAAATCGTGCTATGTATTTACCTGTGGCTCAGAGTCTCAAAGCACTCCTGGTTGCAGAGTTTCAGAAAAAGGTCCAGAAAAAGATAGTTCAGTATCGTATCGAGGGCAGCTTGTGAAGTACTCCCAAGAGCTCGCATGACACAAACTAAATTGTTGTAGGTTCCATCTGTTTTGTTTTCTTTGCCCATCTCTGTAAAAGATTTGCAATTACTTTTTTTAGAGTTATATTTTCGTGACTACGATAAAAAATAAATTAGTTTATTTAGAGTAGATAAGGCGGCAACGGAAATCCTGAAAACAACTAAAATCAACCCACTAGGGTCCATTTCTTCGGACCGTTTTTTTATACCCAAGGGATAGAAACATAGGTAGAGAGAAGTTATATATAAAAAATATTTGGATAGATGAAGAGATTAATGTATATGGCTGGCAGTAATCGTCCCCGTCCTCGAACCAACCGCTATATTTTATAAAGGGAGACAGACTGCGTAGGAAATTTTTGGCCACATCAGGCAGGCTATCCACCAAAGTGTCTTATCCGAGTTTGCACTCTCAGCTTTCACTGCATCCTGACAGCTCCTATAGAAATTGGTGAAACGCAATCTCAAGCTACATGCATAAATAATTCAAAAACTTAAAAAACAAAGTGCTTCGGCAGTCTGCTTGGTAGCATGTTAGTGTTGAAGCTTGAAGACTCATGCGTTCGATTTACAGACAAGGCAAGTGCAGACACAAAATTTTTAATTACAAATATTAAATATGTGTAAGATAAATATAAAACTTTTTGTTTGAAATTAAGCTTGTAAGTCAAAAATCAGATTTAATTTTGGAAATTTATCCCATTCACGCCTAAATCCCAGCAAAAACTTTACTTAAAATTTTTGATGACGGTTTAAAACTCGAAATAAAAACTAAAAGTGGATTTAAATTAATCGTATTTAAGTCTTTATAGTGTAGTCTAGGTGCATTAACTCTACTTAATCATTAACAAGATCAAAACTTGTCCAACGGTTTTTACGATTTAAAGCTCATTTTATTAACAATATTTTTATCTTTTCCTGATTGAAATGATAAATTTTTTCCTTAATATTTTTTAATGATTTTGTTTGAATATAGAACGACCTTGTCTTTAAATTTTCTTCTTTTATATTTTGTTAACTACTTCCAAGGTTCTTGCTTATTTTACTCTAAATACAACTAGTATTTTATTAATTTACCCAACGTGTCCCTTGTATTTTCTAGCCTTTTGAGGAGTATTTATTTTCAGGCAATCTGGTAAATACATTAATGAAAATATTTTTTAGATATCTTAAGGACAATTTTATTTTTAAACATTTGACTGAATGATTGTATTTTGATTAAATTCGGAAAAATAGTTGTCAAGTTATGATGAAGTGTTTCAGGACCACAACTTTTTTTGTGCAAAATATTGGTAGGACCCAAAATAAAATAAGTCTGAGTCCGAAAAAAACTAAAATGGATTTGAACTTAGCGTGTGAAAATCTCTTTAGGCTACATTTTTTTATTTAGGGGCGATTTTTGCGGCAGACTGGTGTAATCAATTAAAAATGGCAAACTCCAACAAGCACTAGAACAAAGGATTTGCCAACTAAAAAGCTGTTCCCCAAAATAAAATTAAATACTGTTAGTAAGGTTGTTGTGTTACGTTTATTTTAAAACTCTAAACAAACTTACACGACACAAAAAAAAAAACAATGCACAAAAAAAGGCAAATACCTAGAGTAGAAGAGAACGTATAAAAAAGCTCTTAAAATAAACATAAATAACTGAAAAAACCCTAATTTTAATAAGCATTAAATCAGCAAAGTTTTTATTTGCGAAGTTTTTGTAATTCTTGCAAAAGCTGTCATTTTCCAATTAGATGTCTTAGCTCAGACTGTACATCTTGCATTAAAATAAACAAAAATTATCTGCTTTTTATTATTTTACGCACTTGTTAGTAGAATTAGGGGAAAGCTGGAAACTTTCTTTCCCTTTCTAACGAAACTATAAAAAAGTCAGGCCCAAAAAAGAAAAAAAAAATAAGAATACTTAATATATATGTATGTATGGTGGTGTCGAACATTATACACTCTATACCCAAGATGACTAATAAACAAAGGTTGTATCCTAGATAAATCTGCTCTCGTTACTTAAGTTAGCAATTCACTTAACCCAACTTATCTAGGGTCTAATTGCAAGGATACAAAATAATAAAATTATGAATTTTTAAGAAATTTATTACAACTCATCTTTTAAAAGGTAGGTTTAATTTGAAACCGCCTAAAAATATGCTACAGCCCTATTTTTTTTAAACTAAAGTGCTTTCTGAATATTTCTTTGTAAAAGAGAAAACAGCAACAACATATTTTTTCTTTTAACAAACAATACTGAAAAAACCCTCCCATTTATAAGGGCTTATAAATAATATACACAAATATGCTCTCTAGGGTCACAAATATTAAAAAAATTGCAAACGAAATGACAAACTTATTAATATCACTCACATATGAAGGGTAAAACTAAAAACATAAATAATATATGTGCTGGTAAATGGTATCTGTTGCGTAAATTATGCTAGACACGTTTATTTGTTGCTTCATAAAATTTAAATTCATAAATTTAACCACAACAAATATCAACAGTGGCATGAATACATGAGTTAAAATGTTGTTACAAAGATAAGAAAACTAAAGAGGTTGAAAGAAAATATGATACAAAAATGTCCATTAAAGGAAGAAAAAAAATGTATTAAGAATATTAAAATAAAAAAGCAAAAAAATCTTAAAACATGTTTTCGTCTTTTATTTTGTTTTTATTTTCTCTTTTTGCAAAAATACGCATCTGCCAAATGAGTTCGAATATGTCGGATTTTTTTCGTTTACTTATAGTTAAGGAAAAAACCAAATGTTTGTTTTAAATATTCATTTTGATTAAAATTATTTTATTTCGTTTTTATATGAATAAAAAAAAAAACAAATTTTTAATTGCCTCATTAAATGTACATTTTTACTGCCGCTTATCATTTAGTGGTTATTACGCTTAAGCCTGGCCACCAAATTTAAATTATCTACGACCACTAAATCCAAAGAAAACTGCAAGAAATGGCCACAATAAATCTTACGTTTTATAGCTTAAAACCAAAAACGCTTTAGTCTTAATTATTTTATTACTCTTTTTTTGTCAGTTTTATGTGTCTTTTATAAGGATAATAAAGAAATAATAAAGGGAGATTATTGCAACATAGCAAAACTGTCGTTTGTGTTATAATACTCTTTAAGAAGAATAAAAATTAAATTGGAAAAAGAAATTTGGAGAATTTTGGATAAGTCACTTCTCTAAGCATTTAAAAAATAGAAAATTCATTACATTCGTAAAATAAATATTTCCCTCTTTAAGAAGGGACATAGACTACGAATATGAAATAAACTGAAAACAACTTTTAATTAAAGTGTTTTTAGATATTTTATAGTAAGTGTCCTAAAACATAACATAACCCACAGTGTGATAGTACTCTTCAGTGTTTTGAATAGGATGTTTTTTTTTAACATTGACTCTTCAACTAAAATTTCCCTTCTTTGGACATAGCTGTTGGTGTTTGAAATTTTTTTAAATTAAATATTTGCTGAACTCATTCTGTCTTCAAGACGCATTATGAGGGTTTGTCTAAGATTTATGCCTTTTTCAATGACCAAATCTTGTTTCTGCAAAATAATGCTGCGAATAGTCCTTACATACTTGCATCGTGCCGATTAGCCCATCTTGTTTTATGTAACAGCGAAAGTCTTAATTCCAAATATTTAACCAAAACAGCTTTAACTTATTTATTGCCGTTTTACAAAATTTCGGGATATCTTCCGCCATTCGATCCTTCTACTGGACTTTCGAACTTCTCCTTTTGAGTGATCAGTCACCAAGTTGAATTTTGATACTCATGTCGGCAAATAGCTAATGCAGCTCAAGGTTTATACAACACCAGTATTCTCCGTCAACAAGGATTGGTCCAAAGATTATACTCTAAAAGACTCCAATCACGGCCTTATCTGCTGTTGCAAGTACGCATGCTTCAGAGCAATATGTAAGCACGAGTAAAATCAGTTTCTTATAGAAAGTAATTCTTGTCCTTCGGGAGGTGGCTTTGCTTTTAAACTGGTTACTAAGTCCAAAATAGCACTTATTGACCCACATTATTTTTCCATTTATCTCAAAGCTGATTCTGTGTGTTTTGTTAATGGTGGTACCGAGGTAGGAAAAACCGTTAACTTTTTCAGACTTGTTGTTTTTAACATCCACTGTTTGTCTAAGTCTCCTGGATGTCTTGTGGCTTGATACCATAAAATTGCTTTATTTCGTATTTACTGTCAGACCCACTTTGGACTTTTCTTTCTTGACTTTTTCAAGGTAGAAGTTACTGCTCGCAATGTTCAGCCCATGATGCCGATATCGTCTGGGTAAGCCACCAACATGTGCTCTTTTCTGAAAAGTGTGCCAGTTTTATTAACATATGCATCTCGTACTACCTGGCTGTCTTTTTGTCAAAAAACTCGTTTGGTACAAAAAGGCTCAGAGATAATTATGCCCTTCTTAACTGAGGATTGCATATCAGTTTAGGTCTTCCTGCAGAGTCGTATTAGCTTTTCCAGTATACCAAGCTCAGATATAGCTTGAAACACCTTCGAACGGTCGAAAGCGGCCTTATAAGTAGTTTAAAAAAAGAAGTAGATAAAAAAATAGTTGGTCTGCGTCCACCTGTCTTTCTTGGCTCTTTATCAAGATTTGCCGTCATATGTATATGTGGTCGAAAATGGATTTGGCAGGTGTTAAGCCGCACTGAAATGGCTAAATTATCCCACCGTCTTTCTTTTTTAATCACTCTTACAATACGCAGATAGTTTCTTGTAACCAATAGCCAGGTGACCTTTTCCTCTATAGTTGGAACATACTGTTTTGTCTACTTTTTAAGTACACAAGACATAAAGCACTGATGTTCCAATCCTCAGGTCGTTTTTTGTCAAATTATACAAACAAGCTGATACATACACGTTATCAGGGTATTGTCTTCGTTCTTAAATAGGTCAGCTGGCAACCCATCGGCTCGTGATGTCTTTTTATTCTTAAGCTGGATAGCTGCCAATTTGACTGCGTTCTGGATACGCTCAGTACTCTATGCCGGCTTCTGGGATGAGTTAATTGGTATCTTTATCGTTGCTATGATGAGATACCAACAGGCGTGAAAAATAATTCTTCCATAACCTCAGCACACAACCTATTTCAGTCACCAGCTATTCTTCCTCCTAAAAGAGCTTTTATAAAAAAAATTTTTTAATTTTTTGGTCCCTTACTGCTGTTGAAAATGAAATTATTTAGTTTATAGGAACTGCAGGGCATTTTTTTGGCATTTTTTTTTTGACTCCAAGTATTTTCTTCCCAATAAGGATCTTAAGTTTATGCTACAACTTGTAAAAGTTTTGATCACAATGGTAGATGGCGTTTCTCGCATGTCTTTAACTCTTTAATAAATAATAATAATTAATAATCCTTATTTGGATTATTTCAGTATTAATTTTAGTAGTCGGGCTTTAAACATTCCTTAGTAGAAATGGGCAAAACGGAGTTCGGCAGCATGTTTTCCAGGCACAATTTATATTTTTACTTAGAAAATTTAGAATACATTTATTTTTGTTAGGAATTGTCACTTGATCTTGCAATTTAATATCAACAAAAACCCATTTAAGCTTGGCAGGCCTACATTGGCTAATATGCTTCCAAATTAACATTTTCTCGAAATTTCATACTCGTCAGTTAAGTGACCCCCTTACAAAAGCTAAGGACTAGCTCTTTTAAATCTAAAAAAGAAGAATTTTTAATTTCAAAAACATTACCCTTAAGGAACTCTTTGACAGATCATATAACATTACAAGAAAGCATTACGTTTATGACATTTATTTACCAAAATACAAATTCAGGTTTTGTTTTTATACTAACTTAAAAATTTTTAGTATACAAACATACATAAAGGGTTGAATTACATTATAACTTCATATGAAGCAAATAAAAAAGTTAACGATTTTATTAAACAATATTTACATTCTGGCAAATGGTTAGCAAGATACAGCACGAAGTAAAGACTTTTGACTTGTTTAAGCTAATTTTGTTATTACCACCATTTTGTTTACTTGTTGGTAAAACTTAATTTGTATTTTATTATAGTTTGTATCTTAAGACCATTTTAAAATGTGCTAAACAAGAGTCACGTTTGCTATAAAAAAGTTGGTTTATATTTTGCCAATTCTCATTAAAATTAAATGCGTTTGCTTACCAACTGTTCTTCGTAAAATTAAGAAAACAAGAACAAAGCAAACAATAAAATCAAAAGTGTTACAGAACAATTGTTAAACTTTAACAACTTTCCTTAAACTTCGACCAAAACAACCTAAAAGTTGATACAAATATCAGAAAAATAAGAAAATTTAAAACTACTTTTAAGCTGATTAAAAGTTGCCAAAAGTATTTTTTATTGTTGTAGAAATAAAATTAAGGTTTTACAATATAAGACTTAACTTATTGCTTTTCATCACATTAAGTTAAGCAGGAATGTAATTAAGCTTGATCTACAGTACGTATACTTAATGTGGATTAAACCATTGTTAATTATACGTCATAGATAACGAAAATAAATAATTTTTTGCTGCGTAGAGATTTAAATGCAGGGAGCAAATTACGGCATTCGATTCGAATCGAAATTTTTAAAACCACAAAACTGTGTCTTGGGCCGTTTTACCCGAAAAAGGAAATATCTAAGTGGCAGCTACCTTGTTTATATATAAAGACTTTAAAGCCGCAAGTCGAAATTGGTAGACTTGAAATTGCTTTAAATGAAAACTTCTTTAAGACATGCTCGTTTTCAAATAAACAACATCATTTAAATACTAGTAAAATTTATTTATCTTAACGCCACCTTAGCTATATTGTAGCCCAGATCTATTGTAATTATACACAGAAAGAAAACTTGCTTTTTAAAATCAAGAATTTTATTCCTGAATTTATTCAAAATCTTTCTTGAAATTTTTAAGTACGATCCGTACTTACATTTTCTTAAACCAAGCCTATTCGGATTGATTCAACAAATCAAGCAGAAAAAAGCTTTTTGTTTTAATATATTATTTTACATTTGAAAACAAAGTGTCTCGGTGGCCTAGAGGTAACGCAGAAAGTCCCTGGTTCGAATATCAGATTTCGGTAAGTACAAAAAATAAAATTTTTAAATTGTAAATTTTAAGTGTCTATAAAATAAAAATAAAATATAAAATTCTTCTTTTTTAATAAAGCTTCATAAATCAAAAAAATGACATTTCATTTTCAAATTAATCCCGTTTACGGCATAAATCGATCTTTTTTGGCTTACATCAAGTACGGTTCCGAACTTAAATCAATCCTTATTTGGCTTAATTGTGGCTTTAAGTATGAAATTTGTTCTTGAAGAATTTTACTTGGAGTTAGAAATTTCATACTTGATTTAAGAAAACCCGTACTCACCGTACTTTTGACACCTTGATTAAAGTTAAATTTTCTTAGATAATTTTTTGTGTGTATGGAAATTTAAATGTTGTTATGTATTTTGGATACGATTGGGCATATGAAAACAAGAAAGGAGCATGCACGTGCCTTATTCACACTAATTATATTTTTTCCCCCCATAAAAGTCTTTGATAAGGGTATTTGTTTGGCTGTAGAAATTTCAAGTATATCCTGATCAGATAACAAAGTATTCAGAATTTTGCTAGACTTAACTGTTCGTTTCTTAACAATTTCTTTAGTTGGTTTGTTTAGGTAAACATTTATATTTACCAGTTAAAAATCTCTTTTGCTCAAAAACATTGATAAAATATAAACGATTTGGGCGGAAGGGTATTCTCTAAACACGTAAGTAAAAACCAAATTGAATGCGTTATTTATTTGCACTTTAAAGAAGAAGTTATTTTAATCTATTTGTTGTTGTTTTATTTTGGTAAAACCATAGTTTTTTATTAAAACACCCAGCTCTTTTATATAATAAAGAAAAGTTTTCGTTGCCATATTCTGTTAAACTTATCAAAGTTCTTGCCAGAATAAAAGATGTGTTATCGTACAATTTTAAAAGGTTATTTGTATTAACAAAGTTTGGTTAATATATATTTTCCGTTTATTTAACGCAAATGATAAAATCTTTTTTTTTTTTGCTAAAAGATTTTACTAAAAATTTTGATCTGGTAATTAGTTTTTTGTTTATATAAAACAAGTAAGAGCGCTATATTTGACTTTGCTGAATCTTATATACCCTTCACATTGTTATTTTTGTTTACCCAGTCACCTGATCTGGCAAGTTGTTTTCGAACCGTAAATATTATACCTATAGTTATATGTGTTGGGCTTAAATCATAGTTTTCGAAACAGAAAACTCACAATATTTGAATAATTGTATCGACTTCTCTATCTTTAGCAATCCAGAATATATATATTTAAGAGATCGCAAATGGATATTTAAAAAATTACAAACAAAACAACCAACTTATATAAGCCCTTATTACCAGATAAAAGGTATAGCAACAATCGCACAAACACACACATACTATGGCTCTTAAAAAAAAGAAAACTGGGGCAATCGCAGTATCTATTTCCGTGGTGAACTGATCTTGCTCATTTTAAATATCAATAATCTCAGGGATATTTCCGATAGTTTGACACCAATACCTGGCCCGTAGTACTTAAATTGACTCCGGAAACTTGGTTTTAACAGACACACAGACGTATAGATGGACATGGCTAAATTAACTTTCATATCGATAAGAATCCAAAATATGTATACTTTTTGGGGTCACAAGTAGATAATTAAAAAATTACAAACGGAATGACAAACTGATATATACCCTTATCACTATGTAAAGGGTATAAAAAGTGGTTTCAGTATTATCAAGAATGAATCTGTGCAGACTTATGCTGTTTGTGTCTCTAACTGACCAAAATAAATCAACAAGCCTTTTTGGTACTCATTCACACATCAGGTCTTTCCATTTTTTTTCTTTTTGCTTGGTATAGTCATTTACATTGTTTAGTTATCCTTAGAAGAATAGATTTATTTCACAAGTTTTAAAAATACCCAATAAAATATGGCAAAATTAAGAAAAAGTCAAGAAAACTTTTCGACTTGTGGTTAACAGATAAACAAAATAGCTTAACACATACACACTTGTGTATAAAAGAATGTGTGTGTATACACATACCCTGCAGAACACGCAACTAGCCCGTACATGCGTGTATGTCCCAGTCTATAAAGGAGTAGGACTACTTCAAAAGTAACCCAATATTATGTAGAAAATATGATTCGTTTAACAATGTGATGTCCTATGGCAGCACCCTATTTTCAAAACTAATCTATGACACACCACACAAGACAAGTTTTACAACTTCAACAACTCATTATGCGAGCGTTAAGACACGAGCACCTGCCGCTTCACTGCAAGTTCTTGTTTGACAATGACATGGTCCATCCCTGCACTACAGGCAACCATGTTCTAACTAGTTCATTTCAACTAAAATGGATCACGTGGCCCAATATTTTTTTGCAGGGTTATGTATGTATGTACGTATAAGCATGTGGTTGATGAATTCTTTGAACACACATCTATTCATCTAATTCTAAGGGCAGGTAAAAAAAAGTATCCATAAGCTCAGAGAATATAAATCATTTTGATGCAGGCAAACAAATAAAGTAAATTAAACAAAGCAAAAGAAATAAATTCATATTATTTCTTAAATTTGCCTTTTCTTAAGCTTTAATTTGAAAAATATATGTTTAAAGAAAAAAATTTTTTGAAAATAATATCATTATAGCAACAAAATAAATGTTGGCAAAAGGGTTGATTTAAAGTACAAAATTTTTGAAATGCTGCCCAATTTTTCATTACTTTAAATAATTTTCCTTTTAAATAGCTTAAATTTAAGCAGTATTATTGCAATTATAATTGGACAAATAAAGTCCTTAAGTTATAAAATTATATCTTTGCAAGGTAATTTCCCTCGTTTTACATACTTATGTAAGCACTAACAGATTTTCTGGGAGTTTTTTTTCAAACTTTTCAAAACAATAAAAAAATTAAAAAAAAATTGATTTCAATTCTAAACTAAAATAACATTTGTGACTTACATTTTTTCATATTAATCCTCTTGTTATGTTAATCACTCAAATAATTTCACTTGAAAATTATTTTTTTTGTAAGTTTTAAGAAAGAACAAAAAAAAAACTTTTAAGAAAATTGAGCGAAATTTTTCTGTTAATTTAAAATTGTAAGAAAGTTTTTTTAAAAGAGAAACGCTAAAAACTGACAGCGTTTCGTCGTGTGAGCTCTTATTTGGCACACGGCACATTTTAAAAACAATTAAGCCAGGAGTTGGTTATAGGTCAAACCCCGATAATTCGTAATCGCAAGGGACCGGTCATTTCATACGAATTATAGGGGTTTTCGATTTAGTGTGGTTTTGATTTAACAGGGTTAAAATAAAATAAATACGAATTAACGGGGGTTTTTAATTTATTTACTAAAACAAATAAAAAGAAACATAAAAAACAAATGTTAAAAATAAAATTCAAAATACATACATATATAAAATAAAAAAGCAAATTTTTTATTTAGCGTAAAACACGTGTAATGCGGTAAGCAAAATATTATTCTTTCCATGTTTCTGTTGTTTTTATTACGAATTATAAGTGGTAGTTAGCAAATAATTACGATTTTTAAGAGGTAAAGGAGATTTTATTTGAAAAAAATGAATTATCGAGTGGATCACAATGTATGAAAGTTTTACGGATAAACAAATTTGTTTAAGGGACCAACAGTTTAATACGAATCCGAAATTAAGATAATCGGGGTACGAATTATCGGAATTTTGCTGTATATGATTTTTTTACTTTTTAGTGTATTAGTTCTTTTAACCCACAATTTCATAGTTTACTAAAGACTGGTTTGCTTAGTTATTTACTTGTTGCGATATCTACAGTCGAAAAACCTGAATTGGCACAAAAACACAACAAGAAACCTAAGAAAAGCGGTTAAAATAATTATAAAAAAACGAAGAATTTGTTCGCAATTATTATATACACTTTTCAGCCGTATTTCAAAGAAAGAAGCAATTAATAATACATATTTAAAAATTGCCAAACGCGGCAAGATTTCTCTGTTTGGATATATTTTTGCAATATTTTTTAATTTACCTTTGGTTAAAAATGACTTTTCAGTCAGTAAAGTAATTTATTTTATGTATGGCAACCCTAATTTGTGGTTATATTTAAATTACTCATTCGTCCTGGTGGCTTTAAACAACATTTTTAATAACTCTTCAACATTGTTAAATTATACACATAAAAAATTATCCGGAAATTTTTTTTATCAACGCATTATTTAGAAAACAGCAACAATTTAAATTAAACCATTATTTATTCCAATTAACTCCTTAATTATTATTGAAAACTTAATGCCAACAATTATGATTATTTATAAACTTTAAAAGAAAATAATACCTTTGAAGGCTTTTGTGCAATCGTTTATGTTTATATGCAGCACATCTTATGTTAAGAAACAAAAATAAAAACCGAACATGAACGCCAACATATATAAATATTGAAACTTCGAAAATCACATGACTCGTTGGTTTAGCGGTAGAGCCCTCGGCCTAACAATTAGTTGGTGCCAGGTTCGATGCTAGACTGGGTAAATATTTTTTATTTTATTTTTTGATATTTTTTGTTCCTTTTTTTTCCTTTTTTTTTTGTTGCACCTCAGATTTGTGCCTGTTAAGTTAGATTTTATTAAATAAAAAAAATTTTTACATGTTAATTCATTTAAGAAATTGAATTGTTTAAAGTAAGCTTTAGTTTTGATCATTATGTTATATTATCGATTAAGTAAAAAATGCGGTCTACCTTTAACACAGTGGCGTGGCGCTGTGGTTAGATCGCTCGCACCACAAGCAAGCAGCCCAGGTTCGAATTCTAGCCGAGCCAAAAATTGTATTGTTGTTGTTGTTCCTTTAAACTTATTAACTCCTTCAAATAATTGAAATGTTTAAAGTAAGCTTAATTTTCAGTAATCAAAACTTTAAAAATTTTAATTGAATAAAAAATCGCTAGTTTTTAGTTTTTACAATTTAGGTAATTTATATAAAATTTGAAATTTTTATTTATTGATTTAATCATCTTAATTAAATATTTTTTTTCTTTCTTTCAGGTAAGCTTTTATATGGCAAAGAAATTGAAATTAGCTCTTAAATGATGGTAAGACCTTGCTGGGCTTACACCTAAAAAAAACTAATTAAAATCATTAACTTTTTTATTACATATTATCAACCAATAATATTTAATTACAGACAAAATAAGGCTACGAATAAAATGACATTCGCTGTCCCATGACCGTAGATATGGGCCTTAAAGATTAATGCACATTTGGTTTCATTTTCTACATTAAAAAAGCTCTCTTAAAGACTTCTTTCTCATTATTCATAAAAGTTTATTAACAATCTGAATCTAAACTGTCTTGGACATATGATTTGTTTTCTTCTCGCCATAATTAATTAAATAGAACTAAAAATATATTAAACAGAGAAATTTCTTTTGTTAAAACCATATTTTCTTTAACAATAGTTGTAACTTCCTTTAGCCCAACTTAAGATTCACAAGGAAATATTCTCGGCAAACAAACGGCCTGTCAAAATCAGAAAAAAAGACATTTTATTAAGTTTGCTGCTTTGTATTTTACATAATACAAAAATGATTTTATCATTAAATATTATATGAAGCTATAAAATTAAATGTGGTGGGTGGATGCCATTCGCATTTTTGGTGAAAATCATTAACATAATAGGATAAAACAAAAATTATGTATAAGCAGCCAGATGTAAACTGTGACACAATATATTACAATATTTATATCCGTTAAGGAACGTAACGGACAAATCTAAGAAAAAAAATTTTGTTTAAAAAAAGTCTTAAAAAACTTTTTTTGTAAGTGAAAATGAAAATGTTTTTAAATAAGACTATTTTTTAAGCTTGAGGTCTATTTATATGTTTATTTTTTTGCAAATTCTTTTCAATATTTTGCCACTCCGTTGTGTGGCATCATCAGGGGGTTATTTCAGTTAAATATTAAAGTTGTTATTTTGGTTTTAAAATTGGTTTTTGGCTTTTCGAATAACGATTATAATATTAACAAATTTTTATAATAATAAAAATTTTATAATATTAAAAATTTGTTAATATTATAATCGTTATAATAATAAAAATAATAATAATAATAAAAATTTTATAATATTAAAAATTTGTTAATATTATAATCGTTATTCGAAAAGCCAAAAGCCAATTTTAAAACCAAAATAACAACTTTAATATTTAACTGAAATAACCTCCTGATGATGCCACACAACGGAGTGGCGAAATATTGAAAAGAATTTGCAAAAAAATAAACATATAAATAGACCTCAAGCTTAAAAAAATAGTCTTATTTATTAACATTAAAAAGGTCAAAAAACTAGAAAAAATAGATAATGAAAATGTTTTCATAATTAGAGTATTATTTAATTTAAAAATATTTTTAACAATGATTTTTTTTCATTTTTGTGCTAGAATATATATTGATCATACTATTTAAACCGGTAAGCTAGTTTCTTTTTAAATCTTTTTTTAATTTAAAAGCTTTCTTAAAACAAAATCGAAAGTTTGTATTAAATGAAAGCAACAATAGTACAAGTACCAGTGTTGCCAGAGGCTTTAAAAAGCAAATCATCATTTGGTAGAAATAAAGTCATATTTTAAGGGAAAAATCATCACATTTTTTTTTATTCAAAAATTTAATTTTGGAGACAAAAAATATAATAACAATTAAGTTTATATGCCTAAAAGCAAATTTCTTTTTGGTGCACAGCGCAAATAAGTTCTGAAATTTTTACCAAAATTCTTTTATAACTGAGATTATCTAGAGCTGCCAGATGACCCTTACAGTTGACAAACGAAGATTGCGAAGTTTTCTTAACTCGTCATCTAAATTTTGAATATTATTTTCAATAAACCTAATAAAGAAGGAACTTTCCCATCTAAAAATTCAAAAGAGTCAAGTCATGAGAGTTCTTTTAGAGAATAATCTTTTTAACCAAATCGTTTTAATATTTGTTTACATTACTCGATATAAAAAGAAATAAAATAATAGACTTCTTCGTTTTGTAAAAAAACTTAATTTTCCGAATTAACGTTATTACTTAAGTTCATAATAGGAGTTCCATATTCTGGTTTTATAAGATTTTCTAAGACGTAAGGATTTAAAGTACTTTCACATGGCATTTAGAATACGTACAAAATTTTAAATTGGTTCCACATGTTTTATTTGTTTTTATTAGTTGAAATAAAAAAATTACATCGGCATCCAGCTAGCCGGAGGGCCGGACAAACATCGTTATGTCTCCTTTTAGATTGTTTTCGTTTGGTATTAGTAAAGGTGGATTTTTTACTCTTTAAAATATTAGAAGAAGCAAATTATATCCCCACCACTAAGGTTACGTGAGTATATAACGCTTTAACGTTCTGATGTTCAAACAACTTTGATGCTGTACAAGTTCATAGTTGTTATATACAACTATGAAACCCTGTTGCTTTCAAGGGCCAGAGGTACTCTACAGTCTCAGGATCAACACTAAAATTCGCGCATTTCCACATACAACCCTGACATCTTATTAACACTAAGCCTAAAAAATATTACTTACAGCCATGTAATATTGACTAAACGATATGTAAAGTATACAAAAGCAATAAATGACAAGCTGGAACAAACCTTTATTGTTTTTTTTTTAATTTACTGTTGAAAACAAAAATTCTACACAAATTATGTATTTGCACGTTTTTTATAAATAGCTCAATGTAAAAAGTCATAATTTCTAACTATAAAAAATCATCATTTAAAAAATTATCAAGTCATATTTTTAACAAAAAAAAATCATCAAAAATATGATAAAGTCATCATTCTGGCAACGCTGGCAACCACCGAGTAATTTGCACATACTAAAGCTGGAGGTCCATACCATACGTTCTATGCGCTGTGCGTTCTCTCAGTCTGCCAAAAAAGTAGAATCAGTGTAGTTGTATGTGGCAACTACTCTTGGTCACGGCTTTTTAATTTTTTGAAAGTTGCCGCAAAAATACCACTGACGTTCCGCTCTTGTAGCACAAAAATTATATGTATTAACCCAATAAATTCCATTAGTAACACAATTTAACTTTCCATTCTCTTCAGTTTGTTTTTATTTTACACAGTTTTTTTACAAAACAGCTGATCAAAACAAATTACTTTTCGCACAAAACGTGTTGCATGTAACTTGGCAAAAACAAACGTATAAAATGTACCGAAATATGATACGCATAGAGCGCAGCCGCGCATAAAACGTGCGGTGTGGACCTCCAGCTTAAGGCCAGCAGCGCTGCTTACACTAGGAAAACAAAAATTAGCATAAAAAATCAGAATGTTGTATAAAAAAACTTTTAAATAAAATAACAGGAAGAAAGCCTTCCCGTCTAAAAAATATTTGTAGTAACGGAAAGCTAATTATGTATCTAAAAGGTGCTTAACTTTGTCCAAAGGAAAGCCAAGCTAACGGGCCTGAAGTGAACATATACATACATACATAGAACTCTGTGACTTTAACATCGTGCTGTGTAAACTAAACTTAAAACAGGCTTTAATATTATAACTGATAAGGGTAAATATTTGCTTGTCATTCCGGTTGTAATTTCTTTATTGTCCATTTGCGACCCCATTAGGTATATATTTTCTTGATCCTTATAGATAGGGAAGTTTTTATAGCCATGCCCGTCTGTCCATCTGGGTGTCTGTTGAAATCCAGTTTATGGAGTCAGTTTTATTGCTACAGACTAAATATTGGTTTCAAGCTATCAGAAATAATCTTACATTGGTCCCTATTTAAAATTAGCAAGATCAGTTGATCACAGACTTAGATATAGGCAAAATGCTGCATTGACACAGTTTTTTTAGTTTCTGTATATATGTTTGGACGTCGATTTGTATGAGAATGTGTTGCTGATTTCGGCACACGTTTGGCAATTCAAACGCAAACGAGATTTAAAACTGTTTTTTTTAATGAAAGGAGTTTGACAGTTATAGACTAAATCGTATCATACGTGTATATTGTTTTTGCTTAATTTTTTTTCTGTTTTTTTAGAGCCATAGTGAATGTGTGTGTGATTGTTGTTATACCTCTTATATATAGTGGTGAGGGTATATATCAGTTAGTCATTTTGTTTGTAATACTTTCAACATCCATATGTGTCGTTATAAATATTATACATATATTCTCGATCCTTAAAGATAAGGAAGTCGATACAATTGTTCAGATGTTGTGAGTTTTCTGTTTTGAAAACTATGATATCTATGTAATTTAAGCCCAACACAAATAACTATAATATTTAGGTTAGAAAACAACTTGCCATTTGTACTTATGAAATTCAAATTAACTAATATGCATACTTATGCATATCTATGTTGTAATATTCTTATCTAAGATTTTGTAAAGTGGCAACTACGAATTAGTGGTAAAGTCTCAAACGATAATGCCAGCAGATTTGTAAACGTTTGTTGACAATGTTACAGATACAAATACCAAGGATACCACCTAAGTGACTGCAATACTTAACTACCATAACTATCAATACATTTACATTTTGCTTATACCATGATCTAACTGTTATTGAGTTTTCTTATAATGTTTCCTTCCAGAACTGTTCTGTTAAATGGTTATTTTAAATCCTCCACCGTCATTCTTAGTTGTGTTTGCATTTATATGGTTTATCTCAAATATGACACCACCAACACGTCTATGGCATTTTGTTAATGTAAATATGAATGTAAATTGTACATTTTGTTGATATTAAAGTTAAATAAATATTTTGTTGTCATAGTTGTTGCTGGGTCAATCACGAGCTTGTTTGTTGGAATATTTGTTGGAGAAAGCGTTCCCGTTGTAAGATTTTTAAAAGGTTTTTTTTTATTGATTTAAACTAAATTTTTAATTTTAACTTCAATTGTGGAGGTCTTTTGACATACCGCATATGAGATAAAATAATTCATAAAGTTTTGAATATATTTGAATTCAAATGGCCTCCATCCTCGGTGACATATGTGCTACATCGTTTCAAAAAGTTATTTTCTTCGTAGCAGCTTATATTAGCCACCCTGTATTATTAAAAATAGTGTAAGTTTGTTTGTTTGTTTATAACTTTGTTTGTCGCGCAAACAAACGGTTACACCTTTTTCATTAAACTTGGAATTTAGGTACAGCTTTAGGCCATAGATTAAACAAAATGGGGCATACCACGCCTACAACATTTAAAATCTTAATACCGGTCCTCTACCACACAGACTGTTGTGAAACTTTGTACACAGATATAAGGTCTTTAATGCTAAAAAAGTATGTGGGGACCCATCCACAATTTGACTTTGTACCAACATATAAGGCATCTAACGTCAAAATTCTGAAGCAAAAGAGGTGTGTGAAGCTACATCAAAAAAACATAAAGATCTCAATACAAATGTTTTAATGCACCGATTTTATTAAGACATTGAACGTTTGTTAACGGCTTCTAGAGTAAAAATTCTGAATACAAAAAATTGGATTTCTACTGTACGCACTTGCAATGTGAGAACTCTCAACAAATAAAGTGGTCGGTGCCACGACATTTTAATCTTAATGCAGGTACTTCTGCTGCACTGAACTTTATAAAACTTTATGCCCGCATATAATGCTGGAGGCGCGGAATTCAATAGGTAATAAAATAGGCGTTGCCACGCCCCTAAATATTAAAACTCAATATAGGTATCCTACTGCACCGACTTGTATAAAAACTTATAAGTACATTAACTTCCGATAAGCTCAAAATATTGAAAGAACAAAATGGGCGGTGCCACACCCATAAAAATTATTTTCTAAAATTTTCCACGCTTACATAACACCTCATTAGGAAAAATTTTAAAACGTATAAAAATGGCTGATATATTATCAAGAGCTGTTTTGTAAGCTGGGGTTTTTAAAAAGTTGTGATAAGGAGCAACAGAGATATTTAAAGAACTGAAGTATTAATATTTGACATTGAAAATACTTTCCTATCCAACTACCGAAACCGACCAAATTAAAGAAATAAAGAAGGAGGACTTCACGCTTCAGGAAAATTAGTTCAATGTAGCTGATTTCTCGACGAATATTTTCCTATAAAGCCACGACAGATAAGGTATTGTCATTATAAATCATCTTTTCGAGGTAGCCACATAAAGAAACCCATGATAGTTTGCTCGGGTGACCTCGGTGGTCACGGGATGTCCATAGAGCCACTGATCAGTTTTGGGGGGAATTTTCCTGAAGTAAATTCAGCGAAACTCCGTTTTTATCTTTAGTCACCCTATCCTGTCGAAACCACGTGTGTGAAAAGTACGATGGATGAAGTTGCAGGTTTGGCAAAAAGAATTCCGTAATCATGTGTCGGTAATTTTCACCGTTGGCAGTCGTCTCCTGGCCTCGAGAATTTTTGATAAAAAATGGTCTAAATATCACCAAACAGTTACCCTGTGGCAATGCAATGGGAGGGTTGCGGGTTTCTGAAAACTAGTAACGGCAGTTCTGCTTGTTGACGTGGCCGTTTAAGAGAAAATGAGAACGGTCGCTCAAAAAATGGAATTAATAATTCAAAAACGTTGTTTCACAAAAATGTTTGGGCAAATCAAAATCTCTTTCTTTCAGTCCTTGAACGATTTAAATTCTAAAAGCATGGAACTACCGATCCTTTTTCAAAATCTCATAAATAATCGCTCTTGGAAATCCCAGTGAGGCTGCTCTTTTCTGTATTGAAACTCGTGAGTTTAACTGCTTTCAACCCGTTCAATGTTTTCGGGTGTCCTTAAATATTGACTGGTCCCTGGCCGTGGTATATTCATAGCCGAAGCAGTTGCGCGGAATCTCTGCAGCAACAAATGAATTAAATTTACAATCGCTACATCACGTAATCGCTGAATAACGAATCTTAAACTAAATTGTCGTCGAGCAATGACGTAAGAATTATTTCTCTTAAAAAATATCTCCATAGCGAATGCGTGACTCACAAGCTTGCAAAATCGATTATTCCAACGGCGCCATGCTCCCTCCGCACTGTTAATTACTTTTTTAAATATTTATATTTAAAAATATAAACTTGCCACCAGATACCCTGTATGTATACATATGGCAAATTTTTCTTTAGTATAAATTTTCTGCAAGAAGAATCTCTTTGCTTTTCACAAAAATGTGTCAGATTTCTAAACAGGGGCACAAAAAGTGGCAAGGCAAAAGAAATGGCTAAAACTTAAGATTTAAGTCTTAAGTCATACAACGGTAACGCTGGTTTTTAGACTAAAAAGATGCCTGGGCTTAATATGCAACAAAACTACTGCTCGTTTATATTGATGAAAGTGCGAACGCCGAGAAAATAATTTTATCTAACAGTTGCTGTTGACATCCCTCTTCCTTTAAAACTAAAATTACCATTTTAATAGATTGTTGTTGTTGTTTTTGTTATTGCCATTTTCATCCTTGTGTGTGTGTGTAGGTGTTGATTTGTTTGTGATAATAAATGCTGATGTCGTGATGATGTTTTTATGGTATTTTAGTAAATTTGCTCTTCTTCATGCTGTATTTGTTGCTGTTGTTAATGGAGTTTACTTGGATTTAACTTTGTTTTGTTTTATTTAGGTTTTTATTATTCGTAAAATTATGAAGGATTTTATTTTCATGTCTCATCATAATGTTTTATCGTGTTTAGAGGTATCGTATTATATTATTGTTGTTGTAGTTGCTGACACAGTTTTGAAATGTTTGTCATAAATAAATAAAACGCACAACAAAATTCTTTGAGTCAGCCGAATTATCCGAATTCTTTCCTTTTTTATTAACCCCAATTTTGACTTTTGTTGCCTTCAGTAATCAATAATTTTAATCATATCCTTAATATTTATGGATAAATATAAGAATTGTTGGTGTGAATATAGAAGAAGAGAAAACAATCAGATTTGAAATCGTATTTTGCTTGGAATTGTCTTTGAATCAAACATCTTTGAAAGAAGGGTTGTTAAAATCCGTTTCAAGCATTTTTTCTACATTAATACACGTAATACAAGTACATTCATATGTATGTATGTATATAGATATGTGTATGTATTTTGCATAAACAAATGTATTATGTATTACAGTACCGTGCAATTAAATTTAAAGATTTTTTTTTGCTGTTCAAAATCTGTGGACTTACCATCCATATAACTATATAAAAAAATATATATTAAATATGTAAAATAAAACATGTGTGTGTATATAATATAAGGTTTATTAATGTCTTATTTGGCAGATATTTGTTGCATGATTGTCTAATAAGGTTTTATTGAATCTTCTAAAAATATTATGAATATGAGCATAAACGTTTTAAAGAGTATTTCTTTGATATACAATTGAGATATGGTCTACTTCCTTATTTGCCTTAAAGAGCTGATCCTTGAAGTGTCTTATTTTTTCTTAATTTAAGTATTCTTCTTTAGGGATGTTAAGGCAATTTCTGTGTAAGAGTTGTTTATATTTTGCCAAAGATGGTACGAGAGTAATGAGCTTATTGGATAAAAAAAATAGAACAAAACTGCTTTTTTAATAGGACCTCTAATCAAATTCTTTTACTTTTTGATTAAAAACTTGAAAAAACTTGATTAAGCAACCGACAAAAAAAATTTTAAACCATAATTTTACATTTTTATATTTTAAATAAAGACCACAATTTAAAAACTAGCTTTAAACAGGTTTTTAAAACAAAAATTTTACAAAAATGTTTAGGGCCTAATTACGTAAAACGCAAAACATAATAACGCAAATAATTGTATGGAAAAAAAGTGGTTTATTTATTTTAAATAATTATAATTAAATAAAAGGCAAAAAACATACCTATTAAATTAATAATTTAGGTTTTCTGTAGAAGACAATTCACTAAGCACGACATTTGAGGTAATTTCAATTTTGTTCTGTCTATGCAACATTGCTAAGCCGTTAAGTCTGTCCTCTGTCGTGATTGATCTCAGCCATGTTGTGGCTTCATTCCTTTTAGTCTTAAGAGACATTATCGGGGTTTTTATTAGAGATGATCCTTTTTGCAAATCTACATATATCCTGAGTTTGTAAAATTACACTTAGCGGCTGTGTGACAGTAAGTTTATCATTTAGAATATGTAGTCCTCAAATAAATTGGAAAGTGCTATCTTTCCACTCGGGTTCCTTTTCCAATGCCTTCTATATGTGCTTTATTTTTACTGCAAATTGTAGAACTCAATCATTAGGATCTACTTATCGTGCTTCGCATAATGGCGACAACTTTGAACTTACTTAGATATTTCAGAAAAACTGCATTATGTTTAGGATGATGTTTTTAAAAAATTTGCTGGTTTCTTTAGAAATCGGGTTGTTAAAATTATGGGAAGAGCAAGGCGTTTGTTTTGAATTTCTTACGGTTTCTTGTATTTTTTTACTGCTCCATTTTCTGCCAACATCAAAACATAAAACGTTCACGTACGCAAACATACTTTAATTAAATACATACCTTTACGTATATGTATATGTTAGATACAAACTTTAACAAAATCTTGCAATCGACAAATTTCTTTATGTTATTTAGAATTCAATAAGCGTCTTTCGATTAAATTAAACGGTTTTTAGTTTTAGTTGTTTTTATTAAATAAAAGGTCATCTTACATTCTTCGACATATATGGTCAATTCAGTTGCTCTCTTAATCTCGTAGTGTACGGACGTGTCTACGCGAGTGTATATTTGTAATAGGTGATATTTGTAATAAGTTACAAAAAAAAATATTTGTTAATATACATACCTACAAGACATAAGTGAGAATCGAAAATAAAAACAAACTAAACAAAACAAAAAAACCAAACGGTTAATGAGTAACAGTAATCGTTGTGACAGTGGGCCTAATAGCCGAAATGCTTACATTGTGTTAAGCTCAGCAAGCGTTAGCAATGAAAACATTAGAGACCCTGAATATAATAGAAACTATTTAAGTGCAAAACCGAAAACAAATACAAATAATTTAAGTGCAAGTGTGCCTAATTTGAATAAATGTACTGAACAAGGGACAAATTTAGCCCAATCTCTGTTTAAAAATTATAAAAAAAATACCGAGGTGCCATCTTCATCGCGGTCTTCTTTATCAAGTTCTGGTGTCGCACCAACAGCTGCTAAAGGCGCTACGGGCCCAATTTCTGCGTGTGCTCCTAAGATCCAGGTAGGGATGGACAGGTACGTAACAGTTCTTAAAAGGGGAAGGAGCCCTAAATCGGCAGAAGCATCTCAACCTGCAAAAATTTTAAAAGACGATGAAAGGCCAACCTCATCGCAAAATCGTTTTGCAATTTTGCAAGAGGATAATGAGGCCCATGTTAGTGAAAAAAAGTCCTTTAAGCCACCTCCCATTTATTTGAGGGAAAAAAACTCAAATGATCTCGTCAAGTTTTTAGTCGGTTTGATTGGGGAAAATAACTTTTATGTTTCAAACGTTAAACGCGGTAACATATTTGAGACAAAAATTCAAGTGAACCATGAAAACGCCTACCGCGCCACGGTTTCGGAGCTCGAAAAACTCAGAAAAAACTTCTATACCTACCAACTCAAGACCGCAAAAGGCCTTCAGGTAGTTATTAAAGGCATTGATTCTAACGTTGACCCAGAAGAGATCAAGACCAGTTTGTTAAACAAAGGGTTTATGGTTAGGACGGTATCGAATATGAGAAATAGGGAAAAACACCCCCAACCATTATTCCGAGTGGAGCTTGAGCCTGGTGATATCAAATTGAAAAAAAGTGAAACTCACCCCATCTACGATTTAAAATATATTATGCACCGACGAGTCACTGTGGAAGTGCCACATAAGCGATCTGGGCCCGTACAGTGCTTAAACTGCCAGGAATATGGCCACACTAAAACTTATTGTAAGTTGCCTACTGTTTGTGTTGTGTGTGGGGATCTGCACGATACGACCAAGTGCGACAAGCCAAAAGATGATCCTAGGATAAAGAAATGCAGCAACTGCGGGGGAAACCACACTGCCAACTATAGAGGTTGTCCTGTTTTTAATTTAGTTAAGCGATCAACTAAGCCGAACATAGTTCCTGCCCCTCCCCAGCCTTTAAATATACCAACTACAAATATGCATCCATTGGCACAACCAGCTACAAATCAAGTTTCTTACGCCGCCGCATTAAAGTCTAACCAGCCTAATTCACGTAAGTCTACCCAGCCTACAACACAACAAGAAGTGCCAACTAGCGAACCAACCGGGCCTAATTTTAGCCGCCTGGAAGCCGTAATTGACAATATGGTCACACAATTTACGCAGATTATGGCGCAAATGGCCAACATGATGCAAGAAATGCAAAAAATGCAGTCTGCTTTTCTGCAGGCTATGCTTAAAAGACCATGAACTGCCTCAGGGTTTGTTTCTGGAACGCAAACGGCATCCGCCAACACAAAAACGAGCTCGAATATTTCTTGATGAACCAAAAAATCGATGTTATGTGTATTTCTGAGACTCATATGACATCTAGAAGCACTTTTAAAATTAGTGGTTATTCTTTTTACGATTCAAAGGATCCTAGGGATAGATCATGTGGTGGCTCGGCTATTCTAATCAAATCAAGAATTAAACACCAATGGTTGGGTGGCCTCTCGGAAAGTTATATCCAAGCTACGAACGTCTGCATTGATGAATTTTTCCATAACCTTGTTATTTCATCAGTTTACTGTCCACCCAGATTCTCCATAACGAAGGATCAGTACAACAGTTTCTACAAATCATTAGGTCCCCGCTTCATAGCTGCTGGAGACTATAACGCTAAGCACACATACTGGGGCTCCCGCCTAATTAGTCCCAGAGGTCGTGTTTTGTATGACTCAGTGTCGGAAATAGGACTTTTCGTTATTTCAACTGGACAACCAACCTATTGGCCAACGGACAATAATAAAATTCCAGACGTAATAGATTTTGGCGTGGCAAAAGGTATATCACCGGACCTTATTGAGGCTGAAGCCTCCTTCGATTTATCTTCTGACCACTCACCCACAATTATCACTATTTGCAGTCCTCACCAAATAGCAACTAGTGATTTTTTCTTATCAAAAAGAGTAAATTGGTTAAAATATAAAAAATATATCAGCTCTCACTGCTCGGAACACATACCACTAAAAACTCCCCAAGAAATCGATGATTGCCTAAATATCCTAAATGAAAACATTAAAAAAGCCGTTGAACATGCTTCTTCAACATACCGTCAGGTCAAATACAACAAAATTTTTTCTGTCGATGTTGAGGAGCTTTTATCTGAAAAAAGGAGAGCGCGAAGAGAATGGCAACAGCATAGATCGCCCCAACTTAAAACGAAGCTAAAAGAGTGTACAAATCGCTTAAAAAACTTGCTGGAGGTACACAGAATTGCATCAATTAAGAAGTATTTGGAAGGTCTAGACGCAACCCCTCAAACAAATTATTCTCTATGGCGATCAGCCAGTCGTCTCAAAAGACCCGTAATCGCAAAACCACCACTGCGCAATCTAAGAGGATCCTGGGCTAGAAATGATGAAGAAAAATGCGATCTGCTCGCAAGCCATTTAAGAAACGTGTTCACTCCTAATACATGCACTGACGTGAGGGAATTACCGCCTGTTGTTTCTAGACGTCCCATAGAAATACGTTTCCGATATTCAGATGTGGTAGAAGCTATAGCTAACCTTAATGATAAAAAAGCTCCTGGCGTTGATACAATAAGCAACAAAATGCTTATTGAGCTGCCTTTAACAGCAAAAAGAATAATTCTTTTTATTTTTAATGCCATAATACGGCTTGAACATTTTCCACCAATATGGAAAATTGCCTTAGTTAAGATGATTCCTAAGCCTGGTAAAGATCCTTCTAAGGTGGAGTCTTATAGGCCTATAAGTTTGTTACCAACTTTGTCAAAACTGTTTGAAAAGCTGCTTAAAAACAAGCTTACTCCGATCCTGAATGAAAACAACTGCATTCCAGATCACCAATTTGGCTTTAGAAGTCAACATAGCACAATAGAACAAACTCACAGACTGGTGCAGGTTATAAGAAAAACTTTCGAGGAAAAAAAGTACTGCTCCGCGCTTTTTATAGATGTCTCTCAAGCTTTCGATAAAGTATGGCACGAAGGCCTGTTAAACAAACTAAAGCTAAACCTTCCAGCTAATATTTTCAACCTACTAGAAAAGTACATAACCGGTCGACAGTTTAAAATCAAAGAGGGAAACCAAATAAGTTCTTCTCAAACAATAGGGGCTGGTGTACCTCAAGGGAGTATACTAGGTCCAGTTCTGTACTTGCTTTACACAGCAGATATGCCAACCAATAGTTTTACACACACGTCGACATTTGCTGATGATACTGCTTTTCTTAGTATTCATAAAGACCCTAAAGAGGCTTCAAACCAATTGCAGCAACACGTAACCCAAGTTGAAAAATGGGCAAAGTTATGGGGAATAAAAATAAATGAACAAAAATGTACCCACGTAACTTTTACTTTACGCAAAGAAACGTGCTCTCCAATTCTTATTAACAACCATATGGTGCCTCAACGAACCGAGACAAAATATCTTGGTATTCACCTAGACCGCCGCCTCACATGGAAGCCTCATATAGATGCGAAGTTGACGCAAATGAAACTTAAAGCTACACAAATTCATTGGCTAATCGGCAGAAACTCTGTGCTTCGTCTTGATTGTAAACTTCTACTCTACAAATCGATTTTGAAACCAATTTGGTGCTACGGTATACAATTATGGGGCACTGCTTCCGCATCCAACATAGAAAAAATTCAACGCAGGCAAAACAAAATCCTAAGAATGATAACTGGTGCTCCTTGGTATGTTAAAAACAGCAACATCCACAAGAATCTACTAGTTCCACTAGTTAAATGCGAAATCCTGAACTATGTGGACAAGTATTTAAATAAGCTGGAAGCTCACCCAAATCCGCTCGCCCGAAACATCCTGCAACATAGTGGGCACACCCGCCTGAAAAGGAGGGATACTATTGCGCTTATATGAAGCTTGATAATTAATATGAGAACTTAAATTTTAGTCTGGCACTGGCTAGACTTATATTAACTACCTAGTTTTAAGATTTGAACACTTATTGTTAGTTCGCCACAGGCGAAGATTCAATAATAAATATATGAAACAAAAAAAAAAAAAAAAAATATATGGTCAATTCCACTTAAAACGGCCTGAAAATGGGGAAAACACGCTTGTATCTTTTTTAAAAAAATCATGATTTGACACCTTAAAGGAGAATAAAAATTATTGATATATGACACAAATTGATTTATAATTATTTTTACTTTTCTTAAGTGTTAATGAAAATGTTGCACCCGTCACATTTTTTCATTCGACTATAATGAATTAAAAAAAGTTAAGCCCGTTCTTAAAATATTTTACACAACGCAATCGTTAAGCTAAAATTCTTTTAAATTGAGAATTGCAAGGGCAAACCCGTCACCGTTTCTTATTAGTAAACATATCATTCTTAAAAATCAGGGTTTTTTTATTGTTAATTTTTATTTATTGTTGAACTAATTGTTTTAATACAAATTTTTGATTTTTAGTTTGGCTTTAGTTCATATAATTTCTTGTTTATTAGAAGAAATTATTATTTTCGTTAATGTTGAAAGAAACTTTCAACTTGAAAAAAGCTGATTTTTCTACCGCTACTAGCCGAGTAGAATGCATTTTCGAAAGCAGCTACGCAATTTCATCATCAGTACTCTTTGAACGGTAGTAGTGTATATGGTTGTAAACATCACCTATTTAACTTACATGTAACAGAGAAAAGTATACGGTATCAGTGTTTTCCTTCTGTTTTTATTTTGTAAGTTAGGACGAAGTTTATTTTTTCATATAAACTATGCTTTTTTCCATTAAAAGTCTCTTTGGCAACACTTGACTAACGGATAAAAATTAGGAATTGTTTCAGTTATAAGCAAAAATGAGAGTGAAATGTTTGGCGGCATGAAATAAGTCCCCACGAAATAAGTCCCCAAAAACAAAATGAAATAAGGCCCCATTTTTTGGGGTTTAATTTCACATGAAATAAGTCCCCAATTTTAAAAATGAAATAAGTTCCCAATGAAATAAAATAACATCCCAAAAAGAAGTGTAATAACACCCCAATATTTGGGGACTTATTTTATATATAATAAATCCCCAATTTGTGAAATGTAATAACTTCCCAATAAGTCTTTACAAAAATTTAACAGATTAAATTAATTTTATTTGCAATAAATGTAAAATTAAAAAAAAAATTTCCTAGATTCATCAACGGTTTTGAGGCAACAAAGGCAATTGTATTTTTGATGACCCTTCGAAATTGCAGCTGCCATTAATTTCATGTTACACTCATTGCATGTTTTTAGATGTTTGCATGGTAAAAGGGCAATATTTGGAGCCTTGTCCGTAAAAATCACACACAAGTTTTTACTGTCTAAAATCGGCAACTCAAACATATCATCTGCCGATTTGCCTTCAGAAGATTCCTCTTTAAATATATATTATTTCAGGCACCATATTAATACAAATTGCGTTTTCCTTGTAAGCCATTCTTGCAAGAAACTCAGACACAGTTGACTTACCCTCTTCCAATAAAAGTAACGATTTTTCAATTTCTCAGCTGATTAAGTAAGGTCACCTGATATACGTGCGCCCTGTATCAATCAGTGTATGTTGTGAATATAACGGGACAATTTTTACAATTTTCTAATTACTTGAAAATTTAATAAGTCCACGAATTATTTTTGAGGGATTATTTTATTATCGAAATTGGGGAATAATTTCATATGAAATAAGTCCTCAAAAACAAAATGAAATAAATTTCCAAAAAGTATTGTTATTGTTTCCTGAACATGTTTTTGGGGACTTATTTCATGCCGCCTTAATTGTTACTGCGAATTGCAAAATTGAATCGATCTACCCATCGTGTTTCACACAATGAAAACAACTATGTACTTTGATAGCTTAGAAAAACTTCATTATGCTAAGGATAATGTTTTTTTAAATATAAATTTGCTGGTTTCTTTAACAAACGACACAATTTTTGTATTATTGGTATCTTGCTCCCTTTCGATATCGGATTGTTAAATTTATGGGAACAGTAAAGCGTTTGTTTTGCATTTTGTGCTGTTTCTTGTATTTTTTTAACTGCTCCATTTTCTGCCAACATCAAAGGATATCCGTCAGTTTCAATCCCTACACAATTTTCCAAATTCAAACCAACGTTTTTTAAAGCTCTTAAAACTTTTGACGACAGTGTGTTCGCATTAATTGACACTTCGACGTTATCGAAAATATCATTTAAAGCCTCTTCAAATGCGTCGACAAAGTCAATTAATTATTCTTAAACTTACTTTTCCATTACGTTAGAATACCATAAGGCTAAAGGAGTTTGGCTTTTTCCTGATAAATCATTGATTTCTACAAAAATAATCGACTAATATTTAGCGTCAAAAATATTTTTTAGAATAATTTCTGAAATAAGATTTTAGAAACTTTTGTTTACTTCGGTTTTTTTTTTTTTTTTTTTTTGATATACATATATGAAGCATCTCAAGGGAAATTGAAAACGGTGGCCTAACATTTTATCTCTGGCATTTATACAAAATCGCAGAAGTGAACAAAAAATACCTTCCGAATTTGTATTTCCAGGAGATAGCAAAGGACCATCGTTGTGATGTCCACGGAGAGGTATATTATGCCTTTCGAAAGAAATTATAGTTTTTATAATAGACAAAAGACGTTATCCATTTACAATTTTTTGTTGAAGTGCAGATATTCGTATTTGATTTTCCACCTTAAAGCGAAAGTTTTCTTTTGTTTAAAAAACATTTTTCCAAAAGCAACAGCATTTTTGAATATGCAATACATTTGTTTAATAAAATATATGAAACGTTTGTTTCATGGCTACCAAAATGTTTATGTATTAAATCAAATATAAAAGTTTTAACCGTTTTGGGGGGGGATTTCTTCCCCCCCCCCTGAATTTACGCCTGTACTGGACCATCTTTTTCCTATATTATCTGATGTATTTTCATATGTCTGCCTTTGCAGCTTAGCTTTTTCTTAAATTATTTATTAAATTGTTTTTGTTTGAGAGCAGACATACATACATACCCTTCTACAGATAGATATGAGTGTATGGTTCCTATTATTATGAATTTTTACTCAAGCGTTAATATTCTAACATCAGCCACCTCTAGTCTTGACTAAATTACTTCCATTTCTGTGTGTATGTGTGTGTGTGTGTATGGGTGTGTATGTGCGTGTAAATTTATCTAGTTGCTTACATATACCTGCAGGAAATATTAAGAGTGCAACTTTACCGTTTCACCAGTGAAGTTGGCATCATTACTACTGACTTGTTATAACTGCCTGCGTTATATGCTAACAGCTGGTAGACATTCAGTATACTTATGGATGACATTTATTATTTATTAATAAAATAAGTACAACTGACTACTTGTGTTATTGTTTTATGTTCACATATGCAGGCATTGGAACCAATGATTTAATAGTACACTTCAGTTATCATAATTTATTTGTTAAAATTGTTTCTCCTTAAAGGAGAAACTTTTTGTTAACAATGTCGGTAAAGAGCAACAAAAGTGGGGACTTTAAACACAAAGTTTCCTAAAGGGATACTTGTTCATATCAGACACGCATTTATGTGTAAGAGACAATTCTCGGATGGATATTATATGAAAGAAAAAAAATAAAGGAATGGAAATAATGATGATAAAATGAAGAGTCTGTTGGTAATCTTATTTTAAGCTAAATAATTTTTGTTTTTACGACTCTAAGAATATGTGTTTTTATATACATATGAGTGTGTGCTTCCCTAAATACATACATATTGAATATCCAGTTTCCTCTTCTTTGAAATCTTTTCTAAAATGATATTTAATATCCATTTTACTTAATTTCACACTTGCCTCAATTTTTTCATTGAATATTTTTATTCTTTCGTTAGTAGCTAAAGTAACAAGTTGTTTAAATAATCTTGTTTAAAAACGTAAATATTTTACTTTTGCCAATTGATACAACAAAAATGCTTTAAAAAGTTCTATGTGTTTCTAAAATTTCTTATCTTCAATATTATGTCACTCGTATTTGTATCTGTAATATTATTCATATTGAGGTTGTCAAGATTTATGTTTGTTAAGTTTTTTTCCCCATAAATTATTTTTCTTCTTCTATATGTTTATGGCTAAAGCATTGATGTTTGGTCTTTACCAAATTTGTGTTAAGGGTAGATGTTTTGAGGTAAAACAAAATTTTAAAATATTTTTCTACAATACTTTGCATATGTATTGGTAGTTGTGTGACGAGTTATAAATTTAGTAATTTATCTCTTTTGTTAAAAATTTGTCTTTTGCATGTCGTTGCTGGAAGATGTAATTGTTTTAAAATTTATTAGTTCGAAGAGATTTATTGGTTAAATAGCAAATTGCCAATCCTGTTTAAAAAGATTTTAAGAATTTTTTAATAGAATTTTCATATTTTTCTTAAATACATAAAATACTAAAAATAGTATGCAAATGCTTGTGGGCCTGTTTTACTAATTACAAATAAAACTTACGTTTGACTTTTTCCATAAATCACGAGTATCGAAAACGCATAATAGGGCTGGAAAGAACTATGATAACTACTTAATAGCTATTTAATTTACATGAAAACTATCGGTGAAAGTCCAACTGCGTTGCCATTTCTTCTCAGTGAAACTCAGAAGGTCACCGAAAATCGTTTAATGACAAAACAATATTTCTAAATCGTTGAATAAATTAAAAAAATCTCAGATACGGGTCGGCTTATGTTTTAAATTAAATGCATTTTTTTAATTGGATCTAAAACTTTTAGTTTAGGGGATATTAACTTTCTAATATTTCCACATTCGGCCCATTTTTACGCCCCTTGGGTCCAAATTTCACAACACCTCGTCTTATTGGATCTATACGTATGGAACGGTAATCATTGTCTAAATTTAAAGTTTCTAGCTCTACACGTTTGGACTGTACGATGTGTATTCAGTAAGTCAGTCAGACATTAACGTTGTTTTCTAATATATACGAGGGTTACCTTTTATGTTTCGGGATTTGGCAAAACTAGTGTTGCAATCTGACAACTGACAGCTCTATCATAAAGCTTGATATTTTCTAGGTTATACGTACTCAGAACGTTTTGACATACGAGCGCTATTTGCCTTGTTTATAGGCCTCTTAAAAGATTCAGTTCGACCCAAAAATGAAATTTAATCGTTAGCATTTTTGTACGATTATTTTTACAACTTTCGACGTGGGTTAACTCGGCAACAGTGCATCGATGAACTCGATTCTGTTTTCAGCGATGAAGTGCCATTAAGGACCAGTACTAATCGATGGTATGGTGAATTCAATTGTGGTCATAGTTCACTCCAAGACGAATTTCGTGGAGGTCGTCCAAAATCAGTTGTTGTTCCGAAAACCATTGACGCTGTGCGTGAATGATATTGCAAGATCGTCATGTGACCTATCGTGAGATTGAGACAACCTTAGGCCCTAGTAGGACCAGTATACATTCAATGTTGCATAAACATTCGACTGTCAAAAAAATTTTTTCGCGATGGATCCCACACAATTTGTCAATCGCTCAAAAAAAGGCTCGTGTCGATTGGTCGAAAGAAATGCTCAAAAAATACGATCGCGGTGCTTTGAAACACGCCTGTGATATTGTGACATGTGATGAATCGTGGACTTACGCGTATGAGCCCGAAAGTAAAAATCAGTCGACTGTATTGGTGTTTCAAGATGAGTCAAATCCAACGAAAGCTGTTCGCGCACGAAACACTTCTAAGCAAATGATCGCAAGTTTTTTCGGAAAAACTGGACGTGTCGCAACCGTATCACTAGAAGAATGCAGAAAATTTAATTCTGCGTGGCATACAATCATTTGTTTGCCAGTTGTCTTCCAAGAAATCAGGAAAACCAACCGCCTCACACATCGGCTCAAACAACTGCATTTTTAATTACCCAAAATATCGATTTGATGAATCATCCGCCGTTTAGTCCTGACTTGGCACCGAATGACTTCTTTTGATTCCCGTACTTAAAAACCAAACTTAGAGGTCAACGTTTTTCGACACCTGAAGAAGCGGTTGCTGTATTCAGAATGCATGTTTTGGAGATCCCTCAATCAAAGTGGCCAAAGTGCTTCGACAATTGATTCGAACGCATGCAAAAGTGTATAAATCTTCATGGGGAATATTTTGAAAAACAATAAAGTGATTTTCGATAGTTAATATTTGTTTATCTTCTTTAATCCCGAAATATAAAATGCAACCCTCGTATATAGATAATAATAATAATAATAATAATAATAATAATAATAATAATAATAATAATAATAATAATAATAATAATAATAATAACAAATAAAGTAATATTAATTAATAAGAAAATAGTAATACTTTTTATTCACAAACAAAATTGTAAATTTTATTGAAGTCTTATTAGGAATTATGTGATTGTTTGTTTTAATTAAAAATTAATAAATAAAATTTTTTACCTAAATCCATTTCCCTCTTTTATATTTAGTCAAGTTAAATTAAAAAGCCTTAAAGCAATTACTTCGTATATTTCACATTTAAACCTTTAAGGTCAATAAGGTTTAAATCATACACATATGATCAAACTAATTTAGACTTTTAATGGGTTAAAGATACATTTAATTAAAAGCAAATCTTAGTCAAGATAAAAGTGTCATTAAATTTTTATATACGTCGTTTCTGATCAATATCAGGGAGAGAAAAATAATGGATGTCAGTTTAAGACTTTTTTTCTAAGCCCGATTCTGGCTATGGGCGTTTTTATATTATTATTATTATTATTATTATGGCAACCTCCTCAGGTGATGGAGATAGGGGGTAAGTATTTTCTAGGAATACGTTTGGAAGGGACAACTAATGGGGGTCTGTGATAAATTTAATTCCTATAAGGTCGACCCTGGGAAAGCTGTAGGGGTCTTAACCCTATTTTCTTCAAATTTTGTACGTTCTTCCAGCTAGAGGCTGGGGACAGGCGCAATGTATGTTGCACAAAAATGTTTGAAAGAAAGAATTAATTGGGTTCGGCCTTACATTTGACCTTTTTATGAGCACCTTGGAAGCTGTGGGAGTAGCTTAAATAAATTTTTTTAAATTAAGCTTTGTTTGGCAACCCTGCTAGGGGGCGGAGATAGGGGTTTGATATGTTCCACAAAAATGTTTGCAAAAAAGCTAATGGAAGTCGGTTTTATATTGCATCCGTCTAAGGGCAACTCCGGGGCAGTTGTAGAGGTTTTATTGTACATATTTATTTTAGAGAAATACACCGTGATAGTCTAGTTTTTCGCTTACATATCTGTCAGTTGTCAGGCATTTTTTTTAGGTTTCAACAGCAATCTCGTAGATATTTCTAATAATTTGATACCACCTACGGGTCTATGCGACACTAAGGGGCGGCTTAAAAAATTTGATTTTAACCATAACACGGACAGACGGTCATCGCTAAATCGACTTCACTATCTATAAGGACCAAGAAAATATATACTTCATGAGGTCGCAGATGTATATTAAAGAAATTACAAATGGAATGACAAACTTACATGTATGTATATACCCTTATCACTTATGTGAAGGGTATAAAAACATAAATTATTAATATACAATAATAAGCATAAATAATAAAAAAGGGTTCTGCTCTTAAGCGACCTATCTGTGTATAAAAAAAAGTAACTTTAACGTAATTGCAAAGGGCAAAATATAATTTAAGCTGCATCCATGTCCATGTACAGAGAATATCTTATTAACAATTCAGTTTACAACATTTTAAAAAAGCTTTGAAGCCCTTAACAGCGATTTGTACAGAGAACATTTTTTGTCTTAATTTCAAATTCTTAAAACATTTAAAAATTTGTTTAAAAAATAATAAAAACAAATTTGTTTTTCTATATAAAATAATAAAACCCAATTATTTTATAATTCGTGTAAAACACATTGCCCTTGACTATGGCGGCATAATTAGCATTAATTTGATTACACTAAGTGTCATTAAATTTTATGATTGACAAATAATTTAAATGATTTACACACAAAACGGACGGTCGCACTTTGTTAGATAACTTAATTTTAAAATAATAATCATACAAATTGTAGCTAATTAAAGGTATTAATGAAAACAAAGCAGTGATTCCCAAATTCAAATATGTACAGAACTTTAAAAAGAAATTGAAATGATATTTAAAATAAACAAAATATTAATTAGTATTACTGGTGCTAACAGCAATTAAAATATAATTTAATTTATTTAAAAATACCCAAGTCACATCTGCTCTATTTCTGGGTCGCACATGACATGTTTAGGTCACAGCTATTATAAATGCATGTGCTTTAATGCTTTTAAACTCTAATATAACAAAGACGATCTCGTCATAAAATCTTTAAAAGATTACATACATGCAAATGTAGTCAAATAAAGTGTTTTTTTTCAAATCTAGTTACAATTGGCATATATGTTTTTTATGGAGTTGTAATTTTTGTCCCAAGGTGTTTAAACCTGCTTTACATTAATATTTTTGATCTAGTGAAACATGCAATAATTGAGCAGTTTTAAACGTTAACAAAAGAATGTGCTTAATGCGTGACTTTTAATAATCTTTTCAATTTTCAATTTTCTATCTTCAATAATAATATGTTAAAATGTGCAAAAAATAATTAAAATGTACTTTTAATTGACGTTATTTTAATTTTTTCTAGAACTCAAATCTTAAATAAAAGAAAACTACAAAAATTGTGAAAAAGTAGTTTTGATTCTGTTAGTTAATTTTTGATCCTAATCGAGGTCAACAAAACCCAAAAATATAGCAAAAATGTGAAAAGTACTTTTAAAAAAGGAATTTTTGTCCACATAGTTGTCTTTTGAAATATTCATTAATTTCATATATGTATGAAAGGGGAGCTTTTTGTCTCCTTAATCAGATTTTAACTTCAATCTGGGTTAACAGTCGTTGTTTTATAATTCTGTAAATATGCGAAAAATATCAAAAAGGTCTAAAAAAATACGTTGTAATCACTCAACTGACTTTTGACTTCAATCTGGGTCAACAGGACTTAATTTCTTATTTGTAGCATTTAAAATGTTCCAAAAATGTTTAAAAGTACTTTTTGTCAAAATGGTTTATTTAATACCTACATCTTGATCCTTAATTTTTTATTTCTAGACCAGCAATCCTTAATTATGCATGGAAGTACCAAAGAAATTAAAGGGGGGCTTTTTGTCCACTAAGTTGACCTTTAACTTCTAACTTGTATTATATTTCCAGGTTCAAAACCTTGAAACAACAAAAAAGTACCAAAAGTTGTAAAAAAGTAATTTTTGATCACTTAATAGATTTTAGACCTCAAACTGGCTTGTAAATTTCATACTTGTAGTTTCATATTCAAGAAAAAAAATTGAAAAACTCAAAAAATATAAAGAATATATTCTAACCGCTGCCCAAAGCCCCCTTTTCATATTTCTATATTCAAAAACATAAAAAATTTAAAAAGCACTAGAATAAAATATTTAGCCTCTTTTCTACGCTTTGTTCTTTAAATTTCGAAAAAGTACCAATAATGAATTCATAATTTCTTGAGACCTGTTAAACGCAATTTGAATTAAGGTTCTTCCTTTATTGGTTAATGTATGTTTTCAAAAGTACCTTAAAAGTACCAGTATATAATTTTTACTTTTTTTCTGCCCGTTTTGATACAGAATATCAAGAAATTACTAAAAAAATATACATATTTTTTGTGACATGCCGCAAAAAATTTAAATTATTTTCAACTAAAAGGCACCAGTATGTACTTTTTACACTTTTTTCTTCACCTTAGGCTCCAGATTTTAAAAAAAAGTACTTAAAACATGTGAAATTTTTTGTAACCCGTCAATCTTATTGGCTAAGAAGTGTATACCAGCTTATAATTTTTTCTCCCATTTTGGTTTCAGGACTGCTGAAATTAATTTAAAATATGTTTATATCAATATTGGTTTAGAAGTTAAAAAAGTATCTAAAAAGTACCAATATAGAGTTTTCACTCTTTTTTTACCCTTTAGGGTCAAAATTTCAAAAAAGTGGAAAAATTGTACCCATATTTTTTTGAGGCCTATCAAATGTAATTTTAAGTATATTTCTTTCTTTATTAGTTTGGATGTTACAGCGTGGACCAGGGCACGGCCAAAATTAAGTGTTTACTTTGTTTTACCCCTTAGGGTCTGAAATTTCAAAAAAAGTTCTTGACACGAGTCCATCGATTTTTGAATAGAATACGATTCTTTTAATATTTTTATTTCTATCGTGTATAGTTTAGGAAATATTGACATAACGCTTTTCCTTATTTGATCAATTTTTACCCCCTTTGAGTCCAGCTTTTTCGAAATCCCGTCTTATTACATATGTATAAACATATTGCTCTACGCGCTTGAGATTTACGATTATGATAAATTGCACGGTACTGTATTTAAGATGTTTTTAAAACTTTTTTTAGCTTTGCAGCATTTTGCGTTAAATTCTAAAAGCTGTCAGAATAGTTTTTACTTGTTTATTTATGACTTGCTTACTTTCCAATTGGAAACTTTTCGTTAACACCCCAAGGGAATCATTAAAAGCAACAAAAATGCAAACAACAATATTCAACCACTGACCAGGGTTACAGTTAAGAATTGTTGGTACGGTTGTGTTGAACATATCCTGGAATATTACGGGATCCCGAAATTCGCATCCACTGCAAAATAGAACTGTATGTAATTTACCAACTACTTTTTTTACCAAAAAGGTACTTACATTAAGTTTATAATTTAGTTAGTTTTTTGAAACAGAAATTTAAATATTATATATAAAACAAATATCTATGCATATATAAAAGGAAACAAAAATTCTTAAAGAAAAGTCTGATTTAAATCCATTCATATAAAAGTATTTAAGTACCTTATATTAAAGTTATGTCAGGGGCTGGTAATACAGGGCTTTTTGTGGCAAATTTATACTTTTTAATACGTCCTACGGCCAGGGCTCAGTCGATCTCCAAGGACTTACCAACACATTGAGCTGGTGTAAAAGCAGCTTACATGAAAAATTTCGACTTTCAATATGGAAAAGAACAGCCTCACTGGGACTTCCGAGAGCATATTATATTAATGAAATTTTAAAAAACTTTGAAGTTTCATCCTTCTTAAACTCAATAATTAAAAGAAAGTGACTTGATTTAAGCAAGAATATTTGTCAAGAAATCAGCTCAATTGAAACAAGTGTGTGCAGCGTGTGGCGTTCTATCGTTCAATGCCCTTAATAAGACTTTGTGTCAATTATTTAGTTTTTTATTTAAGTTTGAAAATATAAATATGCCACCAGACAATCTACATATATTATTACACTTCCCATTATAACATTGCACTTTTAGAGTGAGCGTTATTACCCTGCAGCTAAAGTTGAAAATAGTAACGTTATGGAATAGCTATAAACTAGTTGCAACCAAGACTGTTGTAAAACTGATAAGTTTTTGCCCAGTAAAAAAGAGAACAATTAAAACAAAATATTTTAAACATCGACTGCGCTAAAAAAAAGCCAACATATAATAAAATAAAGACAAAAAGCTATAAATGAAAAAAAAACTAGTATTTTAACTAGTCTGTAACTATATTATTCTAAACTAGTTGGGCTTCTATGACAACCTTACGTTATAAACGATAGTTCGATGTATAAAAAAGGTCAGATATGCAAATAGTTTGAAATAAGAAGCGACTAGTATATTTGCAACACATACTGGTTTTTTTTTGTCTGTAGGGTAAGTGCAATAAGAAATTAAATGCAGGTAAACAGCTATAGACTAAAAAAAAGCTAGTATTTAACTAGTTATATAACTATATGAAACTTGCTTACTATGTTTACCTATTTCCAAAAATTAAAATGAATTAAAAAAAGGAATCTCCCGGAATTTTAAGGACTAAATTCTGGGATTTTGGATTTTTCAATCCCGTAAAATCCCAGTATTTTTCGAATTAGCAACCCTAGTCTATGTATAAAAGCATGTGTTTTTTAATCATTTTTTCTCATTAACATAATTTGTTTAATTTTTAGTTTGTTTATAGGTACTTATAATATTAAATACAGTGCACTCGCGATAATGTGAACACTCTAATATTTGAACACCCCAAAATATGAACACTTTTTCTTCACCATTGACTACTCTAAAATATGAACTTTGTACAAAGGTTTTAAAATTTGAACAGTTTTTTTTTATTTTTAAAGCATACAAATTTCAGTTACAAAGCATTAGATGTTGGGGAAATCCCGAGTTATATTTATTTTAATACCAAATCTTAAAAAACCACACATATGTACATGCATAAATATGTATGTATACGCACGGGCAAGGTCTATTTTTTCGTTAGTTATTACATGTACGCGAACGCAACTTGTCAACAGTTAAAGTGCTTATTAAACGTAAATAATTTGTTAAATATGCATACAAAAAAGCATAAAATTTTAACTTTAAAAGAAAAATATGAAATTTTAGAAAATTTATTTAAGCAGGAAAGGTGTTTACCTGCAAGAAAACAAAATTTTTTGCAATAATTTAAGCCAATTGTAAATATGAACAATATCGAATATATGAACAGGCTCTGTTTTAATTAGTTCATATTATCGCGAGTGCACTGTATCACTTAATTATAATTTAAAACAAATTTAATGAAATTTATTTTATTCCTTTTTTGTTATAAATAAAGAGTTTTTGTATGAAAAAAAAACATAGTTGTTTAAATTTTCATTATAGCTTTTGTTTACTCCTACATAGTTCAAAAACTTAAAATCAGTTGTCGTTAAATTTGTTTACTACAGCAGGCGTTTACCCGAAAATTGTGTTACCGCACTTACGAAAGTCAACTTAACCTGCATACATTAAATGCAAATATTTGTAGGGCAATTGCGTTGTGACGGGTGTGATCAATTTACAAAAATTTTTATTTAAAGCTCAGACAATTTAAAATTGTAATTAAAATAAAAATTGTGATTTTCAAAAATGTAATGTTGATTAGCGTTTAATAATAAGTGGACACTAAAGAAGCACAATTTCTGCTCACAATGGCCACTTGCAGACTGTGACGGGTGTGACATTACAAATTAAAATTTTTAACTTGTGTTTAAAGTTGTTTAAAGTGTTTTTAATCGTATTCGTTACTTTATTCCCACAAAAAAATACTTTTTCTTAAGGAAAGCCTTTTAGAAAATGTGACGGGTGTGGCATTTTTATCTAAATTCTAAAAAAAGAATAGCTGATTTTTCAACATTTAACTCTTACATACGTTATAAAATTTAATTAAAACATGGACCAATTAATTTATATTTAAACTATTTTTTTCTCTTTTGGACGTATATTCACAGAACTTTTTTCAACAATAAAAAATTATTTTTCCACAATTTGAGCCTTTTTACGTGGTATTTACTTGTATTAAATATACTGTATAATATAATTGTGATGTTGGACATACTAGTTTCAAGTTTTTTAATTTAAATAGGTAGGTACAAGGTGGGCCAAAATATATTACCCTATTAGAAGATGCTCTTATTTTTGCAAATGGCGGCCATTGTGATACCTGTTTTCACATTTGTAAACTAGACAGATGTCGAATACAAGTGAACAAACCGTCGAGCGATACACTCCCTAAGAACGCAAAATGATCGTGTCGTGTTTGTTTTTGTGTAACAATTTGTCTGTGGTGTTGGCGCAGCCCGAATTCCGTCGCCGATTCCCCGGATGTCCGGCACCAACTGTGCAAAAACTATGTCATTCGGCCACCAACCTTTGAGGGTACGAGACCACACGAGATGCTACTAAGAGTGGCTGAGCCCGGAGAGCTTGTTCTGCCGAGAGTACTGCCGCTTTTGGCGAGAATGTCGAGTTGCCAGTGAGCAAACGGCTGGTTGTCCCTAAGGCGAATTTTGGTCATAAACCTACGCATATTCCCGTACAAAGTCCCTTTTGGGTATCAGCTGCTACTTGTTGACCGCTAAATGCGTGCAAACTACTTCCAAGCCATCCTCAATCTCAAGACCAAATCGGACGATTTTTCGACCAAAATCATAATGAGCAATTAGCTCATTTTCACCTCAGCGGGTACTTTAACAAGCAAAGCTTTCGATTATGGAGTCTATACACCCGCTCAGAGTGACTGCATGGTGCGCTGTTCACGCCTGAGGAGTCATCGGGCCATTTTCGAGGACGCCGCTGGTCAAACGACAACAGTGCACGGAGCGCGCTATAAGGCAATATTAGCCGAGTTTTTTCTACCGCAATTAAACGAATTAGGACTGGAGGACATGTGGTTCTAACAGGACGGAGCAACGGCACACACTGCGCGATCAACCGATTTAACCGTTCCAGACTCTTTTTTTGTGGGGTTTTTTGAAGTCCCGTGCTTACGTAAGCAAGCCCAATACCCTGAAAGCCCTCAAGGACAACATTCGACATGAGTGCGTGATTCTGTTGCCCGAAGTTCTCGCCGAAGTGATGAAAAATTTCATAAAACGAGCCCGTATAGCAATTAATTGTGCGCCCATTTAGACGATAACATCTTCTCGATTTGACCAAAAAAAATTCTAGAGGTTTGAGTAAACTTAATCATAATTTTTCATTTAGAAAAAATGAGAGCCAAACAACATTGGCTGACTTCTTTTGGCCCACCCTGTACATACTTATTTATCCCTAAATAAGGGATATGCTGCAAAAGTTATATGCAAGTAAATAGAAAGAGGTTAACAAGCAGAGCTTACCATACAAAAAATTTTACAAAACTAGTTAGACCGGTTGCTTAATAAAAGAAACTCACCGCCTTAGACACTAAAAATATTTGATAAGAATATTGCGTCACAAAATAGATTTTAAGTTAATGTAGACATTCTCACCCTCCATCTTAATTCAAAAAATATGTCAAATGTATAAAAATTTCAAAAAAGGGAAAAGGTATATACAAAAATATGAATAGTTTTTGTCGGCACTCATTCATATCGTCAGTTTAAATGCAAAGCTACATTTTTTTAAATTTTACAGGAGAAGAAAAACATTTTCCAAATTGCAATAGCATTGTTTCTTAATTGTTCTTTTTTCGTCATTCTGTTCAAAAATTTTTTTTTTAAGTAATGTGACTTTTAATAAAACATACTTAAACATGTTAAAAGATCGATTTGGGTTTTTTTGTTAGTTATGTATGTGGTTTTTCAATTTAGCAAACGATATGTAAGAACTTTTTATTAACTTTTCTTTAAATAAACTATGTAGACAAACAATAAATAATGTCAAAAACGCACGAAAAATGTACAAAAACATGATACAAAAATATACTAAAATTAAAAAAAATAAAAGTCTCTAAGTCTGTCAATATAACATTAGAATAGAAAATAAAGTTAAAATATAAACAAAAAATAAATATTTGAAATATGAAAAATGTTGTAAAAATATAAAAGAAAAACCAAGGGAATTTGCACGCAATAACGTTAAACCACGGGAGAGAAAAAGAGAGACTTTTCTACACAAATTCATTTAAAAATATTACAATCTGTCTATGTAGGTGTTACCAACACCTAAAATTGTTGAATCTGCAAAGCTTTTTAAACTAAAATAAACACAAAACAAAATAAAATAAAAATAATATAAAACAAGTAAGAGCGTTATATTCGGCTGAGCCGAATCTTATATACCCTTCACATTGGTCTTTAAATATACCCAGCCGAGTAATTTTGTACTGCAAATAATATAATAAAAATCCTTGTGTGAGTTTTAAAGTCCATAGAAAACTTTACAAAATTTAAACGTTCGTATGAATAATAGAAATAGATGAGGAACGTTTGAGGTCGACAGTAATGCAAGTTTTTGACATTATTTATATTAAAAGGTTAAGAAAAGTTGTTAATTTTTATGGAATGTTCCCCGATCCTCTCCAACTTTTTTTTCCAAAATGTATGAATTATTTGATTATTACTTTTTGTAGAATATTCAAAGTCGATAGCTGTTATAGTTTTACAGATGTAGCGTATCGAAAGTTTTATAAAAATTGTTAATTTGTATGGGAGATTCCCTTTGTCCATCCTCCACCCAAAAAATTTTTTCTTCAAATCGTTGTCGAATTACTTTTGTAGAACATTTGACTTCGATATCTGTTATAGTTTCCGAGATATAGCTTATCGAAAATTGCATAAAAATTGTTAATTTGTATGGGACCTACCCCTTGTTCACCCCCCACCCAAAAAATTTTTTCCTTAAAACATAGCCCTTGATGTACTTACTTTTAGTAGAACATTTGATGTCGATAGCTGTTATAGTTTCTAAGATATAGCGTATCGAATATTTCATAAAAATCGTTAATTTGTATTGGAGCTACCCCCTGTTTTGCCCCCATTAAAAAAATTTTTTCTTTAAAGCGTAGCCCTTATTGCCCAATTACTTTTTATAGAACATTTGATTTCGATATCTGTTACAGTTTCTAAGATATAGCGTATGGAATATTTCATAAAAATCGTTAATTTGTATGGGAGCTACCCCCTGTTTTGCCCCCATTAAAAAAATTTTTTCTTTGAAGCGTAGGCCTTGTGGCCCAATTACTTTTTGTAGAACATTTCATTTCGATATCTGTTATAGTTTCCGAGATAAAGCGTATCGAATATTTCATCAAAATCGTTAATTTGTATGGGAGCTACCCCTTTTTTTGCCCCCACCCAAAAAATGTTTTCTTTAACGCGTAGCCCTTATTACCCAATTACTTTAAGTTGAACATTTCATTTCGATATCTGTTATAGTTTCCGAGATATAGCGTATCGAAAATTTCATACAAATCAATAATTTGTATGGGAGCTACCCCTTTTTTTGCCCCCACCAAAAAAATTTTTTCTTAACAGCCTAGCCCTAATTGCCCAATTACTTTTTGTAAAACATTTGATTTCGATATCTGTTATAGTTTCCGAGATATAGCGTATCGAATATTTCATAAAAATCGTTAATTTGTATGGGAGCTACCCCTTTTTTTGCCCCCATTAAAAAAATTTTTTCTTTAAAGTGTAGCCCTTAGCGTACAATTACTTTTTGTAGAACATTTTAAGTCGATAGCTGTTATAGTTTACGAGATATAGCGTATAAAATATTTCACCAAATTTGTGCAATTGTAGGAAAAATACCCCTTTCCCTGGTCCTATCTGAAAAAAACTTTTTCCGTTATTTAGGTCCCTTCTTTAGGAGTATCCGTGCCAAGTTTTGTGGCAAGAGTGACTGTACTTACTGAGATATATAGGGATATATGCCCGGATTTTGTCCTAAAAAAAATGGGTTACTTTGGGTTTTCGCTTATATCTCGGTCAATAGTAAACCGATTTTGCTGATTTTAAATAGCGATCGTTAGCGGGATATTTCCAATAGTTTGACACCATTAACTGGTCTGTATCTTTTTATTTGACTCCGCAAACTTGATTTCAACAGACGGACAGACAGACACACAGACAGACAGACAGACAGACAGACAGACAGATGGACAGACGGACATGGCTATATCAACTTCCCTATCTATAAGGATCCAGAATATATATACTTTATGGTGTCGCAAATGAATAATAAAGAAATTACAAACGGAATGACAAACTGATATATACCCTTATCACTATGTGAAGGGTATAAAAAAGATCAAAAACTAAAAATCTTTTAAAAAAATCTTAAAGTGTGTGGTCGGACCGGACCGTAAAAAAAATATTTGTAAGTTCCAACATACATATTGTATGTTTATAGGCAAAAATGTATTTAAGTTTCTTCGTTGAAAATGGTCTGTGATTAGTGTCTGCCTAAAATTTTAGCAGAAGTGTTGACGCATTTAGTGCTTCAACTGATAAAGATAAGAAACATTATTTCTATTTTTTAAAATTTTGTTGTTGTCATTTTTATCGTTTTTAAACAATCTTAAGTGATTCATTAATCGCTAATAAATAAAACAATAACAACATGGCAGCCACTTTGTAGAAAAAACCAAAAAAAAATAAAAAATTTGTAAATTAAACATAAAAATTTATTTATTTAAGCTTAAAGATCGCGATCACTGCAAATAAACAAAATAAAATAATTTTCGTGCTGCTCGCTTGGTCAAAAGATAATTCAGTTTAGGTTTTATCTAGCAAATATATACTCAAATGAGTTTGTTGTTGTTGTTGCTGTTGTTACCTCTTTAACAACATTAAAGAGCATTATATCTTCACTAAAAAATGTTGTGCGGTAGGTATCAAAAATATTTCGAATATGTTTGTACCTTTTTTTAACCCCAAAAGCGCCAGAAAATTATGGTTTGATTATTTATGTAAACACTCAACATTTACACTGCGCTGCTCTAAACCAAATAAGAGGCCACTTCAGTAAGTGTCTTTAAGCTGTTTAATAACACTGTGTCACCGTATAGAAAATACACCGATCGGATAGCATAGTTTCAGTTCTAATATCTAAACTTTTTTTTAATGGGTCTCAAAATTTTCGGGAAATCATTGAACCCTTTAAATGGGGTGTAAGTATGTATGTTTTATAAAAATGTTTAGAACGAAAAATGATTTGGGATCAGTCTTAGATTTTAGCTCTCTCAATGGTCTCCCTGGAAGCTGTAGAGGGGGATTTATTATAACTTCCCAAACTTTATATGGGAGCCCCTTAGGCGATGATAAGAGGGGGTAAGTATATTCTAGGAATATGTTTGGGAGAAGAAACTTATGAGGATCGGTCGTACTCTTTATGTATTTCTCTAAGACTGGCTCTGGGGAAGTTATAGGCGTTTTTACCCATTTTTTTAAAATTTTGTATGGCAATCTTCTTAGTTGACTGGGATAGGGGATAAGCATGTTTTAAAAATATATTAGGAAGGGAAAACTAGTTGGCGTCTCTGTTACATTTTATTCCTCTAAGGGTGACTCCGGGGGCAGTTATAACGGTTTTTACCCTATTTTTCAAATTTTGTATGGCAATCCTGTTAGGGCCTAGTAATAGGGGGTAAAAATATTTAAAAAAAATGTTTGGGAGGAAAAATTAATTGGGGTCGGTCTTACATTTGGCATTTGTAGGAAACCCTGGAAACTGTTGAAGCATTAAAAAATATTAAGCTTTGTATGGCAACCCTGTTAGGGGCTAAAACCATTGGTTATTTTCGATTTTTTCTAATATCTCTGTCAGTAGTGAACCGATTTTTCTGATTTTGAATAGTGTTCTGCCTTAGAATATTTCTCTTACTTAGTAACAATTACAGTCCAAATTCATTTCCCGTTTAAAACTTTTATGAATCCTATTACTATGTGGTGAAGAGTATGATAACTCAAGAAATGTTGAAATCGGAATATATTGGCTGCAAAAGAAGCTTTAGTCTCTAATAAAACTTTATGAGTTTTAAGCTGTGTCATTTTCATATTAAACGTGCGATATTTAGTTCTTTTTAACTACTATTTATTCAATATCACAAATTCGATCAGAATTCACCACTTACACTTAAGCAAATGTGTTCTCTCTACACTGCCAAAAACTTGCTCTCAGCTAGTTAAAGCTACAAATCAGGGTACACTTATCAGGTAGCCTCAGGTAAACAGCTGAGTAACGGTATTTCGTTATATTAATGTCAAATTTTGTTTATGTTTATGTATTTTCTTCCTTTTATACAAACAACAACTGTATGATTGTAAGAAAAGCACAAAAAGAAAAAGAAAAATTTTGTGAGTTTTTGTTATTGGTCTCTGACATTCTTATGACGGTTTTAGTTGTTCATGTACAACCGCTCCTACCTGATAAGTGTACCCTGCTACAAATGCTAAAGCTTTTTGTTTTATCAGAAAACATAGTATAATCATATACACATAACAACATATCGCACACCAAGCAGAAACAGTGACAATTTAAAAACATTAATTTTCATTAGAAGCTTTCTTTTCGGATTTTAAAAATATATTATAATCAACCGTAAAACAACCCCCATATTGGGGTTAAGTTTAATCAAAGGCAAACCAAATTTAAGACTTGGTTAAAAATTTGATCGGGGAACTAGCTTAAGAAAAATAAATATTTTTATGAATTTTGACTTACATTTTATGGTTTGGTGGTCGATATATACACTTAATGTACATATGTTTGTTTAAACGAAAAATCAAATACAACAAATAGTACCAAAAAAAATATTAACATTTAAGCAAACTAAACTAAATAAAAAAAGCGATTCTTTCACAGCTAGCCCGGAATTCATTTAGAGACAAAAGAAAAAAACAACACAAATTGTTTTGTAAATTTAGTTGACGTTTTGTGACTTGTATGTGCGGTTCGTTAAGCTGTGTTGCTGTCCTCTATTTATAACGTGATAATACATTCATACATACAGCCAGACAAAAGATTGTTTAATGTTTGTTGACGTTTTTTACGTCATCACACACTGCCGTAACATAACTCGTGCTATTTATGTATGTGCAAAACAATAAGTGCTTTGTAAATGTGTTTAGATTTTTTTATTTGTTCAACAAATTTTCCAATAAATGGTTGGTTAGCTTTTTTAAAAACTAGGCAGCTGTTTGGAAAATTTAGTTTTTTTTAAAGGCTTGGTTTTTTGTTTACAATTTAACAAGTGGTTTAGCTAAAGTCAAAACAATTTAAAGCCGTTTTTTAAGTGTTCATACTGATATTCTTAAAGAGAGTAAAAAGTTTTTTAGATAAATAAAGCGGAACTATGAAAAACTAATTTAACTGACTTTTGACAACATGATTCTTAACGTTAAAAGTAAATAAATAATGAATTAATATTTCCCCAAGCTGCTTTATGTAAATGTAAATGCAATGAAAAATAAATAAAAAATATTTGATTTTAAAAAATTTATTTAATACAACTGTAATAGAAAATTTGTTGTTTGTTAAAGGAATAGATTTTAAAATTGTCTTTGAATATTAAATTTAATTTTTATTTCAATGTTTTTTATTCAAACAAAAAATATATTAAAAACCTCAAAATTTTTATAATTATTTTTAGTTTAAAATGAAAATAAACGCTCATAAAAACCATATGCAAAGAGATAAAATAAAATTGAATAAATATAAAACAAAACCACATCATAATAATTTCTCTCAATAGGTAATTATTAGTTTTTATTTAATTAAATATTTCATTAATGGCCAAAGTACGTAAACCAAAAATGTTTATTATATAAGCAAATGTTTATATCATATAAAAATAAAAACATAAAAATTTTTAATTGAACTTTAAGAAATTATTGCCCACATTAAATGTCTACTATGAGCATTAAATGGAAAACAAGACAAAATTAAAAAAAAAAGAAATTCAATTAATGAAATTTATAAATAAAATTTAGAAATCAATAAAAGCAATTCAACAAATTTCAAATAAATGTGAAATAATTAATTATTAAATGAGTAAATAGTTATGCACATTCAATTCCCTACACGCCATACCCATAGTGTTGGATATTTTAAATGAAGTGTTTACAAAGAAGTAGAAAGTGTGTGACTGACAGATATTTTGTAAATAATTAAACTTCACTATTAAAAAAATATTCTTTATTCGAAATGAAAAAAAAAAAATGCTGCTAATATTAAGAAAATGTGTAAGTAATATAAAATTTATAAGCCTATGTGTATGAACCAGCAGTTAACCCTCTATTTCGTATGCGTAGTTTAACTAAAACAAACTGAAATATGCAAAAATGCACTAAAAATAAGAAAATATGCCTTTTTATTTACCTTAATTTTATAGATTTTAGACCGCTTATCCTTGAAAAAAATGCAAACAACTGCCAGAAATGTGAGAAATGTGGCCTAAGACGGGCCAATATAGCTTTATTTCATATATTTAAGTTCACAATATAAAAAAAATTAAAAAAAGGTACAGAAAATGTTAAAAGTTACTTTTTGACCACCTTTTTAAATTCTAAATTTAGTCTAGAAAAATTTAATATATGCAGACTCAAAATATTAAAAAATGCAAAAATGTATCAAATATGTCTAAGAAGTACCTTGTGATCATAGCTCTTTCTTCCATACTTACATATGTATATACTCATAACCTAAAAAATGTAAAAGGTCCCAATTTATAATATTTACCCTTTTTTGGTCCTATTGGTACTTAATTTCCAAACATAACCAGAAATATTTATATGTATATTTTCAAGACTAGACAAGCGCAATTTAATTTATGTTTTTGCCTTTATTGGTGTAGAAGTTGCAAAAAATGCCAACGGTAAAAGATTTCGCATTTTTTACCCCTTAAGATCCAAAATTAAAAATAATATACCAGAAATGTATTTGTTTTATTTTTAGGGCTGTCGGCCAAATCTGGAACTGAATTTGTACCTTCATTGGTGTTAAAAGTTACTTTTTCGGGTTAAAAATTTCACTAGGGGTGCGGAAAAGCATGAATTATTGTTCCAACCCTGTTTAAGTGCAATTGGAGATTTAGATTCTATATCTGTTGTTTTAAAAGTTATAAAAAATACCGAAGAAGTAACAGATATGAGTTAAATCTCTTCTTCTGCCATTAAGAGTCCAAAATTTAAAAAAAAAAATACCAAAATAAGAAATAATTATTTATTTTCGAGACAGTTTTATTTTGTTTCTAAATTTGTTAACTAAAAAGAAGCCAAATGTATTACAAAAGTTTAATTTTTAATTAACCCTAAACCCTTAGAGCCAAAATTTTGAAAAAGAGGTCCGCTAAATGTTATTTTAATAATATTTATAATTTTGTTGTCTTAGAAGTTACAAACTGGCCCTAAGAAGCATCAAAATTCGGTTTTAACCCTGTTTTCTTCCACATTTTGAAAAGTCCCAAGCATGGTACCTTTATTTGTTTGAGCAAAATAAGATTCTTTTTAAATTTTCTTTTCATCGTGTACAGTCTAGTAGATAGATATTAAAACACCAATCTTTTCCACATAAGCACCTTTTAACCCCCTAGGGTCCAAATTTCCCGAAATCTCGTCCTAGTGGATTCACATAAGCATTTGAGCTTGATCCCATTTAAAAGGTTAGGGATCAGATTCCGAGGATACAGATATTAACTAGACAATTCGATGTGGAGATCTTCGAGCGTGCCATTTGGACCAATAGGTCCTGGTGGCCCCTAAAAGAGTGCAATGTAATACCAACTCCCAATAATTTTCCTCATAAACATTTTTGTAAAACAAACTTACTTCCTATTCAGAGCCGCTAACAGGGTTGCTAAAAAAATTTAATTTTTCAAAAATTTTTTTTAAACCGCTCCCACAGCTTTCAGGGTGCTCCTCTACAAAGGAGAAATGTAAGACCGACCACAAACAAATTTTTTTTCATAAACATTTTTGTGAAAAAAACTTACTCCCTATCTCCAGCCACTAACAGGGTTGACCTACAAAATTTGAAATAATTAGGGTAAAACCCCTGTAACTTCCCCGGAGTCGCTCTTAGAGGAATAAGATGTATTACAGACCCCCATTAGGTTTCCCTCCCAAACATATTCCTAGTACATTCTTAACTGCTATCTCCATTACCTAAGGGGATTGCAATATAAAGTTTACAAAAATTATGTAAAAAATCCTATAACTCCCCCAGAATTTGCCTTAGAGAAATAAATTGTACGACCGACCCCAGTTAGTTTTCCTCTTAAACATACTCCTAGAAAATTGTTATTAAGCACCCCTACAGCTTTCGGGGTGCCCGTGGAAAGGTCAAATATTGGACAGACCCCAACTCATTTTTCTTTGCAAAAATTTTCTAGAACACACTTACCCGCTATCTCCACCCCCTAAGGGGATGCCGTACAAAATTTAAAAAAAAAAAATAGGGTAAAAGCCCCTACACGTTGTGTTTTGATGTGTTATGGTTTCCTTAGTTGGATATTTTTTTTAACCATAGGAAACACCCGTGCAAGGCGTACAAAGGTTACTTTTATAAGTTCTTAACGGTTTCAGAAAGGCTTCAACGCTACTATAAAGAATTAAAATTTTTAAGCAAAAATTAGAGAAGTTTTTCTAAATTAAATTAAGTTAGCAGGTGGCAAAAACTTTTTATATATTAAATTACAGAATCACTGGAGCAGCTTCTTCAAAAATCTAAATTTTGAGATCAAAATAAAAAAAAACTTATCCATAGAATTTTGAATTTTTACTGTTTTTTGTATTTAAAGAACGATACATAAAAAACAAAATATATTAGTCATCAAATGTAATTTTGTTTGTTGCATTGTATTATAATATAAATTTTAATTGGTTTTCATTAATTCTTCACTGAATTATTTTAATTGATGCAGTAATCAAGCATTAAATGAATTTCATAATTATTGATATTTCAAATTGAATAAAGTTCAATTATTATATTTATTGTTTAATTAATTTTTTATTGAAAATGTGATTTTATTATTAACGCCCTCTAATCAATAAGCATTATTACTACTTATTGTCTCATTTCATACGTTCACATTCAACTAATTGTTTTGATTTTATCTTGATTGTGACAGGTCATTAGACCGGCAAGAAAATTTGTAAAAGAGTAAATTCTTTAAAAGGCTGCATTAATCATTAAATTATTGTTAAAGTCAACATAAAAAGACAACATTTATAACAATTTTCATTATTACAGAATTATTAAGTAGTCAGTGTGTGATCATGTTTCCATACCATACACAACCAAACTCTATATCTGGGTGCTGCTAGAAATCAATTAAGTGCACATGCTTTCAACCACACTTCCTTAAAAATTTAACTAAAAATATTTATGGGTAATTGCAACAAATTTATTGCCTTAATTGTAACAACTTAAAGTTTCAACACATGTGACAGATGGCAATAAATATGACAGAAACATACAACCATTGTAAAATATAACAAAAGCAATAATGTATTTCATATTAAAGAAGCTGGAGCTGCTTTCTTAGAGAATTTTTTTTAAATATTACAAAAATAAAACTCAGAAGTTTGAACAATAATTTTTTTTTAAATATTTTTTCAAAACATATTTTCGAATTATCTATGTAGTTTTGCACATAAAATGTTAACTTGTTATTGTTTTTGTGGCAAAACAATTTCGTTATAACCAACATAAATACTTGGGAGATTCACAAGGTGTTCTATTCAAAATCTATAAACGTAAGTTTGCCCACACCAAAAAAAATTTCTGAGTGCCTCGCACGGAAAAACAAAAAAAAATCTTTCGTAAGCATTCGTTAAAACAAAAAAAAAAATTGTTAAAAATTGTTGAAAATTTTATATTTTTCTTAACTGTCTTTTTAGCTTCATATTAAATTTTCACCCAGAAGTTTTTGCTTTAAAAGATTTTTTGAATGCCATTCATCAATGGTTTGAGTATATAAACACTATTGTAAAAGTTTTCATAGTTATCTATCCAAGACTAAAGCCTTAGTTAGCCGAGCGTTGCTGCAACCGTACTGTAATGTTACGTACTGTAAGCACGTTGGTGCAGTTATAGAATATTTAAAAACGTGACATATGTTTTTGCATTCATAAACAAAATAGCATTAGTAAAGGTATTGTTATACAGGCACTCGTTTGCCTGAACAAGTAAAATTAGATTTTCGTCGTCCATTTTTATTTTAATTTGCACGAAAACATTAAATTTATAAATTAATTAAAAACTTATTTTATTTGACTAGTTTATTTTTGATTTTGGAATGAAAAATAAACAGCTGTTTAAAAGACAGTGATGGGAATTACAATTTTTCAAATGGGTTTTCGTTATGAAGAGAAAGTACCTAATGACATTAGAGAATATTTTGTGTCTATTTTTATGTATGGCTATAAATATGTTTTATTTATTATTTAGCATCTACAATTTAAATATAATAACCAAATTATAGTTTATTTAGTATATGTGTATACCTAATAATAGATTTCTATACAATTTAAATCCTTATATATTTTACATTTATTATACACAATATATGTACTAAACGTATGCGCAAGACGCTTAAAAGTCTCCAGTTGTGCATTTTTTTCAAGCGAAAATAATTATTATAGTGGTAATTATCTGTAAAGCAAGTATAGCGAAAAAAGACAAAAACAATACTGAAAAAAGCATTATATAAAGTTAAATAATAGACAATATTATCAAGTGTACAAAGAAAATACCTAAATCTTCATAGTTCACAAAACAACATTTCAAAAATGCGAGAAATAAAATAAAAAAAAGAAACACGCAAAGTACTAATGGTTATTTTATCTTTCTTTCGCATATAAAAGTATATAAAAAAAGTACCATGGAAAAGAGCAAAAATACCCTCAAATTATAAAACAAACAAGTAGCCCATCACTGGCATACAAATGTCACGCAACAACGTAAGGAAATTCTATTTTATACAGAATGGTACGTTGCGGTTACAGTACGTTTTTTTTCGCTAAGCTTTTGCATTGCTTCTCATAAGCCAAAAGCCAACAGCTGATACATTACAGTACGGTTGCGCTCGGCTAATCCAGCCTTAAGGGTATGGTCAGATCTGTCAAATATTTGCCCCAAAAGCGTGACCACTGAAAACTATATTTTAAATCTCTTTCATTTGTTGAGATATATAACTTTGGCACTATAAAAATATAGTTAAAAAATTGTTTTTCTTATTTTCCACCTTAAACCACTTATTTAAGGGCAAAAAATATCAAAAAAATGTTTGCTTAAAATAGTGGTAACGCTTTTTTGGGAAAATATATGACTTATCTGTTCGTAACATAAGTATTTATTTTCTGGCATTTTTTTTACAACTACAATATGCCAAAGACAATTTTGTGTTAAATAAATGTGAATTTAACAAACGACAAAAAAAAACTTGAAAACAGACACAAGAAAAACGTACAAACAAAAAGTGTCACAAACACTTGAAAAGTATCGAAGAGTTTTGTCTTTATCTTACTCTACAGAAAAAATTTAAAATTAACACTTTTTACTTAGAAAGTTTTACAAAATTCAAAACTTACCACAAAAATAAAAATATTAGTAAAAACGAATGGGATATCAAAAAATTCGTTATCCGTATTTCCTTTTGTGTTTGAGGAAGTAAATAACCCAGCAAAATATATAAAACATAATTTTTAAAAACCACATTTCAGTTGCACATAAAAATGATAGTACATGCTTTTCAGATTTTTAATAGTTTTTTTTACGTGGATATTAAAATTAATTCAAACCCCATGTTGAAGATTTACATTTCCAAAAATTCTCCTTTCTTTTTTAAACGTATGAGAATTATTTACCAACGAATATGTTGATCAAATGCTGTTTAAACTCTGCAAAAATTAAAAGCATCACTTCAATGACAATTCTATGTTAAATTCATTAGTTTTTTACCAAAATATGAAGTGATTCAAGTAGGATAGTTCTGGGTTTTTTCTACTTCTTTTTCCTCCCTTCTTTTGCTGGGAAATATTGCCCGATCAAAAACATTTTTTGTTGAAGCGTTAAACATTTTCATTGATTCTTACACCAAATCGTCGGTAGACTTTAACTAAATTCGGAAAAACCTCATGAATATTTTTTGCCATTATGTAATATCTTTAATAAACTGATTGAGAATTACTTTAATAAAAAAACTTTTGAGAGTTCCTTCAAAAACCCAACAAAAAATTTTTTGCTGTATTAGTAAGGATCCTTAGACTTGTTATTTGTACTTCTAAAAACCGTTAGCAGGTGCCAAATGGATAGATTTTAATGCAGTGACAAGATAATTATATTTGGTAAATTTATCAATAACTGACATTTTCTTTCGCTTCGAATTTTTTGCGGATGTGTACGTCCCCCAATTAGTGGCAAACAAGACTTGTATACCTTACCGGAAACGCCAAAGAACTTATTTTATAAGGCACTTGGTTACCTTTTCGGAACCTTCCTTTCTATTTGCACACTTTTTGTAAACGCATTAAAGATGAGTTAATGAGCCTCAGCATGCAACAATATAATTATGATAAGTCGTTTATCTTTAAAGTTCTAACAGACGGTAGCTAAACAATACCGAAGCTGAAACTACTGATCACTTTCAATTATATAATTACTATAAAAGGATGAGATTTTTTTTAACAACGTTTGCAGCCTAACCGGGTACCTCTTTAATATGTTGACACGGTAATATTAACCACCGGGTTCATTCCATTTGTAATTTCTTAAATATCCATCTGCGATCCCATAAAGTATGAAACATGAAAGTATGTACATGAAACCCTATACATCTGGCCCAGACTTGCCCCGTACAATGTGTAATGTAAGACCGACTTCCATTCACTTTTCTCCACACTTTGTGGCACATACTTACACCCTATCTCCGCCCCCTTACAGTGTTGCCATACGAAGTTTAATTTGTTTTAATTTTTTTAAATCGCTTCCAACAGCTTCCAGAGTGTTTCTACGAGGAAAACGAAAGACGGACCCCAACTAATTTTTCCTTTCAAACCTTTTTGTAAAACATAATTACCCATACGTATATTATTTATTGACCTTTTTCTTTTTTATGATAATTAATTGTATGTTCTTTACAACAGGCTTTCAAGGTCATAATTCTCCAGCCTCTAATATGGTTGCCATTGAAAATTTTAAAAAATAGAGAGAAGTTGTAGGGGTCACTTCTCCGGAGTCGCCCATAGAGGAAATAAATCTACTACAGACCTCCATTAGTTTTTCCTCTCAAACATATTCCTAAGACATACTTATTTCCATCACCTAAGGAGGTGGCCATAAAAAAAATTGCGAAACTGATGTTAAAATGCCTATAAGAGACCTTAGAGAAATTAAGTGTACGACCGACCCCCACTAGTTTCTCCTCGCAAATATATTCACCTATCTCCACGCCCTAAGGAGGTTACCATACAAAATTTGAAAAAAATTGTGAAGGAGCCCCTACAACTTCTCGGGAGTCTCCCCTAGAGGGCAATTTAAGTCTAACCGTGTTAACAGTTTTCTTTATAAAACTGCGTGTTTTAAATTATCTTACAAAAAATTGATTTTAGACGAGCTCTTTTCTTCTGGGCATACAATTTGGTTCTCGTGAGCATAATTCGCTGGTATTTGATGAAAACTCCATTTTAATTTGGAAATAAAATTTATAGAATAAATTAAGAAAATACATATGGATCTTTTGTTTGCGAAAAAAAGTTAACAAAATAATCTGCCAACCTTATAATGCTTCTTTAGCAGCTTTATTGTATGCATTCAAAACAAAAATAATTAATTTAAATAATGTTTAACATTATTTAATACCAACTTCTCACGGTCTTCTATTATATAATGAGCGTGAAAAATTATTTGTAATTTATAACTTGTATCATATGGAAAAGAACAAAAAAATATGTTGCAGAAAATGAGACGATGTTGCCTCAAATACTTAACTACCTCATTAAGATGACGCAACAATATTCTATTAACGTTATTTTTTGGTATTATCTTTTCAAAAAAATTACATCTTATTTTAGTTAAAGCAATTTTTCAAAAAATTTTAAAAAAGCCGGATTTTTTAAATGAAAGAAAGCAGCAACTGAATATATTAAAGTAATTGTAAGAGAATCATAGAGAACCATGTTTTAAAGAAACAAAAGAAATTTACAAACATTAAAAACTAGACAGTATTTTCCTTTTATGCACCAAGGATTTAGAGAACAACAACATTTGTTATATATTGTTTGTTCTTGAGCAAAATTTAAAAAAGAAAAACATTTAATATAAACAGCCACAAAACCAACCATTTGAAGGAAAATAGATTTTTGTCCGCAAACGAAGAAGAAACTGCAAAAACTGGAGGAAACAAAAATTTACGGTCTAACACGAACGCCGTAATTTACCCCAGTTTAAATTAACTGGAAGCTCTCAAATTCACTATAACATACAACAGTGTTGTTAACTTTTAAAGAACTATTTTAACAAAAAATCTTTAGTTTGGTTTACATGTTGCTCATTAAAGGCCGATACGCATTGCTATCTGAGTTTCAGGCTGTCATAAGAAGTACTGAAATTCAGGCACAAAAAATTTTTTCAGCATTTTTCCTAATAACTTAATACAGGGACGCACTTTAAGTTGGCGAAGACTTTCCGTCAGCCAAAACGAAAATTAGTGCTCCCGCATTTTTTTGGTTAAAAAATTTTTGACATTCCATAATTTTTGATATAACGTTTTTATGCTAGTACACACCTTGCAGCATGTTTATGCAACCAGACATGCTTTATTGCTGGTTGCAGAGTGTAAATTAGTATTTATGGTTTCCTTTCTTGTTGCATTCGAGATTTCAAGTACAAATATCAAAAAATTTTAATATTTTCTGGTTGCACAAACATGTTGCAAGGTGTGTTCCTAGTTTTTTTTAGGAATATCAAATTAAACTGTGTTTAATATAGTTTTTTCTATTTTTGCTAATAATAAAAAAAAAATTTAATGGAAGCTTTGGTTATAAAATAATTCCTTTTTGGAAATAATGGTGTTTAGTATGAATATGGATAAGTATAACATAAAAAGTAAAAAGAATTTCAGACGTTTTATTAACTAATATAAGAGAATCAAACCTTAATAATTGTTGAGCACCTAGTTTTTTAAAGGCGCAAACTTAATTTCAATATCCAAGTCGGGTATTTTTTTGTTGTTTTGTATTTTGCGACTAATATTTTGGCTAAAAAACTTATTTGCTGTGCGAGCACTGCCTTTAAACACTTTACACAATTAAATTTCCGTGTAGAAATATATGTTAAATTTCTAACCTGAAAAAGAGGCAGATATGCATATCGGCCTTAATATGGAAAATATAGCTGAATATAAGATTTTTTAAAATTAGGGGATTCACAAGGTGTTCTTTTATGTCCTCGTGTCATAATGTTTTAAAATTTCACAATGGTTTTAAAAGCGGCGTAGATGTATGTGGAATTGTTATGACAATTTAATAAACATACCAAACGAGTGGTATTTTTTTAGAACTTTTTTCGTATGAAAGACAACAACAGTGTTTTAAAACCATTGTGAAATTTTATAGCATTATGAAAATAGGACATTATAGGACACCTTGCACATCCCCTAAATATGTTTTCTTCTAGAAATTTGGCATATCAAATATGTTTCTTTAATTTTTAAAGATTTTCTTTTATTCTATGTTTAATATAAAAACATTTCCTTAAAAAATCTGGGCCCAAATCGTCGCATTTGATTCGAATCGAAATTTAAAAATTCTTATTAGAATTCCTATACTCAAAGCATTGACAACTCGATCGATCGAATAAAATTTCGATTCGAATCGAATGCGACGATTTGGCCCCTGGCTTAAATTTAAATACAACTAATATAAACAATTTATTAATTAAAATTTATTATTTTAATCTATTTTTAGGTGAGTTGCTAAATATAAGGAATGAACTGTTGGTAAGACTTTTATTTTGTTACTCATTTTAATATTGTCTTGTTTAAAAATCTTTTAAAATCGTTGTTTTATTTTGTTTTATTAATAAACCAGTTCTTTTTAGTGCAAAAATAAAGAAGTGAACAGAAATTTAAGTTATTATTATTAAACATTTTATTTAAAATACAAGTATAACTGCTGACTAAAAAGATTAACTTAAAACTTTATTGCCGGCAGTTAAATAAACTTTATAGTCCGCCTTCTTAAACTAATTCACTTTTAAAAGAGATTTGCCTCTGCACTGGTACACAGAAAAAAATTATATTGATTGAATGCAACGTTTGGAACAAGGAAAACTGAATAACCTTTATTTAATACATCTTTTATAATCCCTTAAGGTTGCATTTAAAAATCTTAGTCCAAAACGCGCATTCAGTATTTAACAATGCGGTGTTAAGACTCACAAAAAAAAAGCGAAGCGTGTGAAATACCAAGCTATTTTAGAGATAAACTATTTAAATGTTCCGTTTACTTGTTTTTATTATTTTGAACTAAACTTTCATTTAAATGAACTAAATGTACGATCCATTAAATTTATGCAAGGTAAATATAAAATTCTAGGTTTATCGTAACATATTACTGAACACCCCTTTAAAGATTTCTAAACAAGTGTTCAGTCTCAGTTAGTTCTGCAAAAAAGCTAACCATTTTTATTCGCACTTACAAAAAAGAGCAATCCCGTTTGCTTTTTTAAGCATGTAGTTAAACAGATGTTAAGAGTCAAGCGCTACTGTCGTTTAAGTTATACTGTAAGAAAATCTGTAGCTGCTTCAAAAATACATTCCACTTGCCTGGTGTTGGTAGAAAAGTTCGGTTTTTAAAATCTGAAGTTCTTTTTATAACAATTACGAAAATTATTAATTAATAATTTTTTCTTAGCAAAAAGAAATTGAATAAAAATAAGCTTAAGATAAAAAAATAAGCAAAATTTGTCTTAAAAATATGGACTGTGTTAGGAATATTTCTGATATTTTGATACCAAGCCCTGTCTCGAAGGAAACTCGATATCAATAAATGGACAGACGGAGTTGCCTTAATAAGATGATGAAGTATTCCATTACACTCCCACCACCTACCTGTGTTTTTAGAAAATTAATTCGAATTAAAACAAAAAAAATAAAGTTGAAAAGCAAGCAAAAACACATTGGAAAGCAAAAAAATTTCAATAAAAAGCCGATGCAGCCCGCAGCAGCACTTGAGATAGCTAAACTAGCATTGGCAACATTTTCAGCAGTAAAAATTCAAAGCAGCCCTAGTCAACCAATTAAAATACTTCAGCAAACAGTTTATTCTAAAGATACATTTTCATATGACCACACTTTCATAAAATTTTTGTACACGTATTGTCATGTACTGCATAAGTGTAAAAATGCCCTGCGAAAAACGTGACCAGTCCGTACATGTGTGTATGGACCATCCCATCAAGGAGTAGGACTACTCCAAAAGTACTCCAATGGTATGTAAAAAACATGGTGCATTTAACATTAGGATGACCTAGGGCCGGACCACCCAACCCATCTTTGCATTAGATCTAAGCAGTTTCATAACTGATCTATGGGACACCACACAGGACAAGTTTTACAACTTCTACAAATCAATGTGTGATTTTTAAGGCACAAACACTTGTCGCTTAACTGCAAGTTCTTGTTTGACAATGACATGGTCTATCACTGCATTACATAGGACCATGTTGGAACAAGTATATTTCAACTCAAATGGATCATGTGGTCTACTTTTTTTTCAGGGTTAGAGAATATGTATGTAAGTATGTTGGATTTTTTACTCTGTTACCGTCATGTGTAAGCCCTAGTGAGGTAGACAAAGGTGAAAAAAAACAATAACAAATTATGTCAGTGTGATATGCTAAGCTGTGACGAATTTTTTTATACCCAACAGCAGTAAAAGCTCTTAAAGGTGTTATTGTTAAGCTGTTAATTCCATGCTTACAAAATATTTGCGTATAAAGTGAAACATAGTTTTAGCAAAGAGAAAACGTATTGGGTCCATTTGTACTAAATACGATAATGCAGTCATAGTTTGACAAGTAGGTTTTGATTAAAATATATGTATACATATTTATTTTTGTATAGTCTGGAACCAGGGTCCAAATCGACGCACTCGATTCGTATCAAAATTTTATTCGATCGATCAAGTTGTCAATGCTCTAAATATAGAAATTCTAATAAGATTTTTTTGAATCGAATCGAATGTGACGATTTGACCCCAGTAGCAAATAAAATGATAAACAAACTCAACATTTTTTTAAGCAGAAAAATACACAAACATAAATATGTTTTTACAAATACATTGCTTATGTTAAAAATATTGCAAAGCCAATAAATACTTATTTTTCTAAAGTACTTTTTGTGTTTGATGGTCTTCTTATTCTGAATATAATTTAGTTAGAGAGTATCGGGCTGTTGGATTACATGTGTCTGTGGTGAAGTATTAATTAAAGAATTATAAAAATACTGGTGAATGGTGAAATTAAAAAAAATATATACATATATAAAATGAATAAGTTTTTTAAACCAAAACTGATAAAATCAAAAATATTTCTAAAATTCAAAAGTTAATAAAACTTAAAAAAAAACTAAAAAAAAATATCTTTTGTTAAAATGAACAATTTATTAAAACTCACCACACCTTGAAAATGAAAAATAAATTTTTAAGCCTTTTTGCACATAGTTGTGTTTGTAAAATGCCTGGTCTAGTGTAGAAAGAAAATCATCAAAATAAATCTAGTGAAAAAAGAAAATTGGAAAAAACCAAAGAATTTTTTTAACAAAGTAAAAGAAAAACCTTCATTTTGGCCTGCCTACAGCTAAAAAAATACAAATTTAAATGTTGAATAAATAATTCTTCGTAAAAATTTTAAAATTTCTTTTAATCAATACCAACAACCGTTTCGCTGGTCTTCTCTTTCTTTGTTTTAGTTGTCAAAAGTAGACCGCCGTAAGCGCACGGGCCGAGTTTTCGAACTTTTTTGTTTAAATGAGTTTTTCGTAATTAGCAAAATATTTTCCTCAAAGAAACAAAAAAAAAAAGGAAAAACAAATCCAAACATTTCGGTCATCGTGTGAGACCATGTGCGGCGATCAATGATCTTTTTCTGATGTTGTCCATCTGTCGGTGTGCTCGCGTTTTCAGTTTTTGCAGTATTGCTTTACACGGTGCTTCTACATATGTAGTTTATGCTCTCAGTTGATTCAGCTAAAAACTATTTTTAACAAAAATATGAAAATGTGTTTAAAAAATTTTTCATATATTTTTTCATAAAAATTTCAAAACTAGTGCAATGTTGTGAAAAGTATTTTGTTTGAAACAAAAATAAATCAGCTTTTAAATAAAAATATATATACATACATAAGTAAAAGCGATACCAAAAAAAATTTAAAAGAAAGCATAATTTACAAAAAAATTTATATTAAAAAAAAAAAATAAAAAAGTTAAAAAAGATCTTAAAGTTTTAATTCAAAATTACGCAAAAAAAATAAAAATGTTTTCCCCAAATCCCTGATATAAGCTTACTAAAAATACAAAAAAAAAATTATCTTTGTACATACATATGAATACATACATAATTTGTAATAAAATGTATAAAAATAGCATAGTGCATAACAAATAATGCAATTTGTATGTAGAACAACAAAAAAAGCAGCAGTAAAAATAACAGTAAAAGCAGAAATATTATAATATTTTTTATGATAATTATTCCCCTACATTTCTGCTAAATTTACATAAGATAAAAATCATAACAACAATAAAAAGTGTTATAATTCTAAACACAAACACATATGTATGTGTATATAGTGTAGGTACGTGCCTAAATAAAAGTATTTTTTTACGGTTATATTTGCCAATATCAATAAAAATTAATATCATCTCATTAAATCAATATTGATTATCTCCTCATTGGAAGTCAATTGTTTTTTAACAACAAAATACACGCAACAACCGTAAACAGCAGCTCTAGTTATTTAAGCAACAACAAACAGCAACACTAACCTGCATACAACGTTTTTGTTGTTGTAACAAGTAAGTTTTTGCAAAAACAAACTGCAAGAAGAAAATTAATGCATTTGTTTGCCTACAAAAATCAATACTAAACAATGTTTAGCAACAATTTAAAGAGAATCACGTAAAATAAAAAAAATGTTTATGGGCAATTTCACAGAAAAAAACAGCACAAAATGGGGAAAAATAATTTTCTTTAAAAAAAGCTATGAATTTATGTCTAAAAGAGAATAAAATAATAAAAAATTATCATATGCTAGAAAATCGGTTTTTTTATTACTCTTTAGGTGCTCGGTTTTATATGGGGTTTTAATATACATATGTATGTACCATCTCCATCTTCCATACAATGATCGAGAAAGTTGATATTTTTAAAGGTAGCAACGGTCTATCATCCCGGTGACCACAGAAAATTTGATACTGCCACCCTTCCTCGATTTTTAATTTCTAGTTAGAGCGAGGCAGTATGAATAAGATTAACAACCTAAAGCTGGAAATTATCCTGCGACTTTAAAAACATTTCTCAAAATGAAGAAAAATCCTTCTGATAAATCCAGTTTGAATGGCTCTCTGAATCGCTTTAAGCACTAAGTAAATTTTTTAAATTTTCAAAAGGCAATAAGGCTTAAAGTCTTACATTTTTAATATCTTGTTTCGTTCCCCGTTACAAATAGTGCGCAATTTTTACAACAAAGTCCTCTTTTAACATTAGATAGAACTAACCACTCTTATAAATGCTTAAGGCCAACAAAGTTTTTTTTTCTTCTCCAGCAATTTTTTCTTAGAGAAAATGGAGAGCAATAAATTTTGGAGGACTCCAGTGTTTTTTTTAATAAATTTTTCTAAATAAAAATTTTGCAGTATTCTTCTTAGTAAATCCGTAAGAGTACGCGTATATGTTTTTAAAATGATCTGATAAAACTGTCTTAATACTCCTTAACAAATGTGTAATGGTTTTTGTGCACTTAAGTTTTCGATCTTATCGAAAATTTGTTTTTGTAAAAATACTTACTCAGAAATTGTTTATTTCTTACAAAAACAGACAGTTAAAAAAGCGAATGAAAAAATGTGACATGTTTGTAACCCTTTGATTATTTTGAGGGGTATTTACCTTTCTCAGGGCAATATAATCAGAAATTGTATTATGACCCGAGAAAAGAACAAAAAGTTGGGCACAGGGCAACATTTCTTACAGAAAAGGAAACGACATAAGATTTGGTAGACAAAAGCTTAGGAGGGATGGTTAAGGGCAATAACCATTAAGGGAAATTTTTAATCAATCGAAGTTAAAAACATCGAAACATCAAATTCAAAACACCGACTGCAAATGACGAAGATGGAATAAAAAAAAGTTTCGTTACTCTAGTTTAACTGTCCTCAGTCCTTACAAATTTTACAGTTTCTATTTATACAATTTTGTGTCTGGGATTGTTGACATAACTAAATTTTATATTCTTTCTGTACTTTTGTATATATTTTTTTATTTTGACAAAAATGACATTTACAACAATTATAAACCAAAGGTTAATTGCAAACAAGTATAAATTAACACAAGTAGGGGCGATATATTTGGCTGCACCGAATCTTATACACTAGTCTTTTTGTATATACAGCCATTCGATATAGCCAAGTTTTTTTGAGCCTCATATATGTATTATAATAAAATTACTTTTTACATGCCGGGTGTGAAGTCGAGAGCTGGGAAATAGAAAACTTTACAAAACTTTAACGTTTATATGGACGATGCCATTTCTAGGCTTCTATCAAACAAATTTAAAAAAAATAACAGAAATACCTTGTAAAAGGTTCTAGGTCGATAGTTTAAACAGTTTCCGAGATATTTCGTATCAAAAATTTAATCAAAAATGTTAATTTGTATGGGGGCTTTTGCTCCCCCTGCTCCTATCCAAGTATTTTTTTCTTAACAGGTAGGAACTGTTGTTAAATTACTTTTTGTAGGATATTAAAAATAGAAAACTGTTAGAGTTTCCGATATAATGCTTATTAAAAGTTATATAAAAAATGTTAATTTGTATGGGGGCTGCCCCCTGAGGCAGTTTTACTCGAAGGTAATAATAGTAGTGGCTTATGAAGACGAAATCGTGGTTTTCAAGACATGAAGCCCAGAGAAGCCCAGTGCTAGTTCTATTCACGAGAAAATACAAGGTGGCAGGCTTTGAGCTGCCGGTTTTTGGCAAAGTTATGCAGAAAATGGTGAATATGGCCAGGTATCTGGGTATCGTCATGGATGTCGAATGCAGAGAAGAGGGTTAGGAAAGCTCTCAATGCCTATTATGCCTGCAGAAACTCCATAGGTGAGAGCTGGGGGTTTAAACCGCTTATAGTAAACTGGATTTGTACATCCGTTATAAGACTAATTCTTACTTACGGTAGTCTCGTATGGGCCTTGGACAGGGACGACATAAGGAAGTTTTTGTCAAAGGTCCAAAGATGGATTTTACTAGGCATTAGGTTGGCCTGGGATACTATACCGCAGGTATCACTGGATATCATTTTGCATTTTCTTTCTATTGAGGACTTTGTTGCTAGAATGGTGGCAAGGAGCTTGCTTAGACTTAACAGTCAGATATGCTTAGGAAAGGGTTAGGTGGACACGCTGGCATTCTGGGACTCCCCAACCCGATGGTCGTTTTCTGCGGCAGTCGGGTTTGATGGACTATGTGTTCATGACACTTAACTTCGTGAGGTATGGAAAGAATCCGAGAGGATCTTTGAGGGGGATGTAGTCTTCACTGATGTAATCAAGATGACTGGTGTTTATATAATGTATATGGGAGTAGAGATGTCATACAGACTTCCGGATGAGTGATGCGTTTTTCAGGCTATGATTCTGGTAGTGACAAGCATAGAGGAGTTGATGAGTTTGGACGCGAATCGAAGAGAAGACATGACAATCTACGTTGACATAAAGGGCACTCTAAAGACTCTAGAGGTACATTATGTCAGGTCTATACTTGTTATGTTATCAGTAATAACACTTCCGATGAATTGGTGAGGAGGGGATTGGCCTGGGATAATGAGCTTTGCTGTGAGCTAGTAAGGCCGCCATTGGGTTTTTATTGTGAACTAATGGGGGCTTTGATAATGGACAAAGTGGGCCACAAACCTGGGGGGACAGAGCTGATTGCGGGATCTCCAGGCTTCTGTGGCCCAGACTGGACATAGAAAGAGCAAGAGGATAGGAACTCTCCAGATTTTTTCATGTTATGTGGATATGAGGAGGAGATAGAGACTGTGAAACACTTTTCAGCCACTGCTCTAGACTGCAGATGCACCGACAGAGGTGGTTGGGATGGCGCTTCAAAGATGGATTTGGTGAGGTCTCTGGCTGTGAGCTGGGGAACATCATAGGTTTTAGAACTTATCAAATGGGTTTGATAGTTGAGTAGATATGGGGCTAAGCGACTTCGCTAGATTGACAAACATTGACTCTTGCTCTTCTTCTTTTTTCTGTATTGTTCTACATACCTATTAATTTCTTTGTCTTTCTTTTTTTCCTTTTCAACTTTTCTAAAGCGATTCACAATGGGCTTATAGGCACTCTTTACTACCCTTCGTGATTTAACCAAACCTAACCATGGGGGTTCCACCTCCTATCTCACTTACTTTTCGTCCAAAATATACGTGTCATACCGGGACTACTTTGTACCTGGCTTAAAATCAATAGCTGTTGTAGCTTCTCAGATTAAGCATATTGCAATTGTGGAGTAAATGCTACTTCCCCTATCCAAAAAAAAGTGTTTCTAGTATATTCCTCCTTCTTTAAATTATATATGCGAAGCTTAATGACAACACGGGGGCTGTATTTTTTGAGACATGTAGGGAAATGTGCATGAATTTTGTCCTAAAAAAGTTGGGTTTTTAGGTTTTTTCTTATATCTCGGTCCGTAGCAAACCAATCTTACTGATTTAAAAAAGAAATACGAAATATTTCTTATAGCTTGACATCAAAACGCTTTCCTACAGACATTTTTTCACTATGTAAACTTGATCTTAATAGACGGACAGACGGATAACTGCTATATACCCATATAATCATGTAAAAGGTATAAAAATAAGGGCATAGAAGCAGGTTAATGTAACCAAAATAATGTTAAGAAAAGTGCAACAACAGAACTATTAAAAAATGGGTTTTTTAAAAATAAAATATGTTTTTTATCTGCAAACCTTTTTTAAAAATTAAAAAAAAAATTATTAATAAAATACAGTTTAGTTTTAACTTTTTTTATTACTTTTTCTACTTCTGTTTATTTTTTTACCATTAACTCTGTATTTAACAAATTACTATAATAATTTTGTAAAATTTACAAACTCAAATTGCCATCCCTGGCTTAAACGGTCATAAATAAAATTTTGCTGCTTATTGTCACTTGTTTGACATTTAACGCCATTGTTTCTAGATGTTATCGTAGGTTTCCCTAAATCGTATTTTCGTAACACTTTATCCCCATTAAGTTTTGAAATGTTTTTATTATTGTTTTTAACACTTGTTTAGTTTCAATTTCCCATAATCGTACATCTCGCCAGACGCTAGTTTGGTAACGTGGGAGTGACGTATGTGCTTAAAGCGCCATAGTCAATACACGTACATATGTGTATATGTATGTACATGCATACATATAAATGCCTACATGCATACATATGTATATTAAGATGACCAATGCTTATATTCAAATATAAATTCCTTTTTTCTTTAAAAATTTAATTAAATTTGATTGACCAAAAAATTATTTTCGTTTGCTTTAACATTAAATTAACGTTATAACAATTTTAGCACATAATTTAAAAAAATAAAAATGTTAATATTTTTTAAAATAACTTTTTAAATTTTATATTAAAATTTGCAATTTTTTTATAATATTTCTAGTACTTTTCGCAGACATATTTTATTATTTTTTTTTTGTTTCTTTGAATATGTTAGTTCTTACAAAATGCAAATAGAGAATAATAGATAAAAAATATAAAAAATAAAATTATTCAGTTTGTCATATGCCTGCCAACAATAGAAAAACAATAGAAAATGTATAAAAGATGCCAAAAATTAAAACAAAAAAATTACTCGTATATATTCAACAAAAATATCATGTGAGTTTTATCAAAAGAAAATACACTTTTTTAAAAAAAGAACTAAATTTTGTTGCCGTATACATTTAAAAAATTAAAATCAAAACTAGTCAAAAAAGCAGTTAAAGTATTTGAAATCTAATTACAAATAAAAAAAACTAGTTTTAAATTTCTTTTAACTTTTTTCTTGAATATTACTAACAGGGAATAAAAATCATAATTATTTTCGCATTTTTTATTTTTTTTTTATTTCTTTGTTTTTATTTTTTTGCAGAAATAATTTTTATATTTTTTAATATAAACGCCAAGAAGAAGTAACGGCAATTGATTTTAATAACAATCTAAAAATAATTAATATTTCTGTTGAAAAAATAAAAAAATTTTAAATATTTTTGGAGATTATTTTTTTTTTTTTTTAATTATTACTGCCCCAGTTTAATTAGTTCAATTTTAAAAATATTCAACTGTTCTTTAGAAACTTCTCATTCAACTAAAGGACTTTTAAATTCAATTTCTGAAGTTTCTAATTAAATCTAAAAATATTTAACTTTAAAAACTTTAGTTTCAAAAATACAATTTTTAAATTTTATACTTATTTCGGATTTCTCTATTTCTATATCAAAATTTCCAAATTTTATTTTAGAATTTTCCAATCGTATTTTGGATTTTTTTTTTGTATTTTAAAATTTTCTTTTTCGTATTTTAAAATTTTGAAGTTTTTGATTTAAAAACAAAAATTATTTTTCATTAACACAAATTATGGAAAAATATTAGAACTTAGTTACGAAGTTCTAAAGAGCAGTTCGAAAATATTTATATTTAATTAGATCTAATATTTTAAAATTTTCTTATTTTGCTTTACAATTATCTATTTGTATTTTAGAATTTTCTAATTATTTTAAAAAATTTTCCTTTGACGTATTTTTGAATTTTTTCCCAAATATTGGTATTTTTAGGATTTGTTGGTTCTGCTTCGGAATTTTCCACTTAAACTTTACAAATTTCCAATTGTATTTAGGAATTTTTCAACTGTATTTGAAAATATCCATTTCTTATGCCTTTTTTCCGGTTTAAGAATTCAGAGTTTCAAATTTGTATTTCCGAATTTAAACTGAAAAAGGGTTGAGAGAATTGTGGATTGGTGCAGCATGAATATTGTCTGTTTCTGCCTGACGATAGCCAAACCGTCCCAGCGAAAAAAAAACTAGGAATTTAATAGATTTAGGAATTAATATTTTTTTGCAGAGGTAGATACCCAATACGTAACTTACTAATTTTTTCCACAAAACATGAGGTTTAAATAATTTGAAGGAAAGTGGCCACTTTTCCGCCTAAATTTTTTCGAGATAAGTATAATTTTGCCCAGCATTACGTTTAGCAATAGTAACAAGTAGTCAGCCTTTCTGGCACGTAGCTTCATATATCTCTCCCATATTGATTAATGCGACAAGTTCGTAAGTTTCGTAAGTCCCAAAGCACTCTCTAAAGATACCCCGTGGTAGAAGGTTTAATATCGCATTTAAGGTAGCCTTTGCTCGGCTCCCGAAGGATTTTTTTATAAAACTAAAGCACTTCTATAAACCTTATAGTAAACAAACTCAATAACAATCCTTTGACACAGAATTTCGCCATGTCAAACTACTTCCTTGTCTTCTGCGCTTCTTCTCTAGTTTTCAACATATACATAGTTTCAAAAGGTTTTCCTGGTCTTGGTCTTTCAAACGGAGTCTCCTTATTCAAACACCTTTTTTGTTGAAGCACCTTCGTTGATTCGCACAACATGTCTTAGCCAGCCAGAACAAGCCCTGATGATAAGTAGGCAGACTATCGCCGCTTATATACCCTTAGCAGTATCAGGTTTCAGTCCCCAACCCTTTTCCATTCAGTTACTGCAAGCATAGGAGGAGTAAATGTTAATTTATATGTGACTTAACCATACCACAGTAAACAGCTGTTCGAACCAAACTTATGGGCAGCACTGTATTTGATCATAGGTGACTTACCATTATGCCATAACCATAACATATAATTGAACTTCAAAGCCTTTCAATGTATTTAGAGTCAATTCGTGCTAACTGAAATGTAAGTGGTAACGCAGAAACATAACTTAGCAGCCCTAAATGTATTGCATTGTCTGTTAGTTTGTTTTATCTTTAAAGCCCACGTTTTAGTGGGATATTTAACACAGTTTTGCGTTCTTCAAGTGCCACCATTCGTTAGGATCTGGGTTATTCAAATGACAAAGACTGTCCATATGAGAACAGATACTAGACGTTACCGCTACAAATGTCATTTGCTAATGTTGTTTTGTCAACGAAACCTGAAATATTTTACAGAACTCAGCACCAAATGAATTGGCATTTTTTTATGCAACTCCCTAAGCAGGAGTCGAGGGTATCACTACCGCTTTATGCACAAATACTGAGGGGTTTTTACCGATTTCCGGCTAATATGAGCCCTTGCATTGATGACCTAAATATTCCTACAGTCACACATTTAGCAATGACCCCATTTAGTGAGGAACGAACCTATTTAGAACTCCTTCGAAGCTATAAGTCATTGCATTTCGTTTAAGCGTAGCTCCACACCAAACAAAGCTCTCCTCGCCATTTTTGTTTAAAGCAAAATCACTTGCTAATTGCTTGCACTCAGAGGACCTATACCTGTCAGGTAGCAACAATATACTTAGCTCTCTACCTAGGCTTCGTAACCAAAATCATTTTCAGTAGAATTCAAAAACTTTAGGCACGTTGAACGTCTAATATAAATTCAACACAGAAGCAGCAACCCTTATACTGATTTGCTAACTTTTATTTGTTTTCAAAATAAAGATTTATTATCTCTCAACGCAGTTTCTCAACAACTTTTTTAGCCGGGTTTAATACAAGCATTAGCCTTAAGGCTAAACATCAGCTTGAAGAATAACTTCAACTTTCTAGTTAATGATTGAACGTGATTTGGAAATACATAATTAAAAATATATATAAAAAATTTTCCAAAATAGCTGTTACCCTTATAAAATAATACATACATACACCAACTTAATATTCAAAATATCATATTTAAAATATTTGTCTTTGATTCAAAATGAAAACATATATTAGAAAAACTTACGAAATTTTCTTTTACGTGTAAAATGTTTAACAACTTTATTGCCCATAAAAACGATTCAAAAGAACTAAAATTTTCCATTAAAAGAAAAATATAAAAATAAATGGTTAACAAAGTGCCCTAAAAACCTAAAAACATGTTTACAGAAAACAAAATTATAAAATTCCCATTAAAACATTTAGTTTTCGTATTAAGTTCTGACATGTTTTTTTTTCTTTGAAAACTTAATAAAAAAATTCTTTAAATGCCTCCTCCTTTTTTATAAACTGCATCGCAGACGTAACCGTATGATGCTGAGTATTCTGGCTAAGTTTTTACAGCCACCAACAATGTTTAAAAGAGATATTTGTTTACATGTATGAGATTTTCATAGAAAGTCTTATTTTTTAAATCCCTTTTAGATAAATATTTATGTGTGTACGCATACAAACAGAAATACTTATGCACATATATATGTATATGGGAACTTCCATGTTTATGTATGAACATTAAGGTTGTTCTTATTTGTATGACCAAATTTCGGAATGCTTTGATTCCGTTTTGCCGGCCAGATTTTTTATTCTTTTTAACAAAATATTATTTAAGAAAATTTTTAAAAATGAGTTTATTAAATTTAAAGGGACTCAGAAACAATTTCAAAATAACCTTAATTCAATATCCTTTATATCTCTAATTTTTTATTTTGTTAAAGAACCTAAACCCTGCAATAATTGAAAACAGTTTTTATTTATTTATTATTTTTTTTACATGCTAAAATTGGATATCAATTGATTCCTTTAATCGTATTAGATAATACGAATTGCCAGTCGATTTAAAAAAGCATTTGAAAAGAATTGGGGTACATCCGACTAGTTTAGGGGACCTGGAAGCAATTTTAGTTATTTGTGAAAACATCTATTTTAATACATTTCAAGGGGGCTATTATGTAGTTCAATTTGATTCGGATGGGCTCTCAAAAAGAATTTTCAATTCCCAACGAAATTCATAAAAACCCTCGCAAAAATGTGTTAAAATAAATGTTTTTACCCAAATTTTAAATATTTTCAGGTCCAATTTATCTACTTGGATTTAACCTAATTTCTATTTATTTGTTTTATTCATATGATGGAACTTGAGTCTGGTCGGCGGTACTTTAAAATCCGATATTTCAAATTAAGAACACCCCTAATGTTCATGCACATGTATGTGTGCATGTACTTTTTTATAAATAAATTGCTTTTACTAAGTTTTTTATGTCAATGTGTATGAATATTTTTATACGTGAGTGCCTGATGATGTTGCTGTTGTTGTTTTAAATAGTTCGTTTTGTTTAGACATTAAAATTAAATATTAACATCATATTTGTCATCATAAACATACATACCTACATACCCTGCAGGAAATATTAATAGATAAACTGTACTGACTTAATACTTAGGTTGTTACCAGGGGATAAATCGCCACTTTCGACTTGAATTGTTTTTTAAATGGTTTTATACTCAAACTGTCCGAAATATTTTAATTTCGAGCTGAAAAAAAGCTAGAACCTATAGTCCGTTTACTTAAAACAAAATCTGCAAATATTTTCCTCTATATCTCAGCTTAAAAAAAAGGGGAATTAATATCAAGTTTCTTAATGAGCAGTCCGATTAAACTGAAATTTCACTTTGCAATGGAAGAAATATTTCTATGCTTGAGGTTTAAGTTTTGATTCGATGTTTAAGAAGGGTGTGGTGGCATAGGGCCCCAAAATATGGCACCCTGGATCTATAAAATTTTTAAGCCAATCGGAGATGCATATTATGGATCCAAATAAAAAACTCTTACTCCAAAGGAATTTTTCTAACTAAGGGCAAAAAAAACCTAGTGACATGCATGGACTCTATCCTGTAGTTAATTTAAATTTAAAATTTTTTGCCCAACCTTTGTTTGCCTTTTTATTATAGACAACCTAGAACTCACTCGATTTCCAAGATTTGGTATTCTTTTAACTAAGTAAAAATTAGAGTAGGTCTTAGGAAAAATTTACAAAAGAACTTCAATGCCTGTGAAGTTGTAAGCAGTTAATCATAAAATTTGGATTAAGTCGAATTTTCGCCGTTTCCTTTTTGTTTCTGAGAAGAAGTTTATATATCCTTTTTAAGTTCTAAAATAAGTTGGGGAGAACTATACAGCATAGTTTTATGTTTGTGAAAGAAAGCTTAACTTTAAAGTCCTAACTTTTCGACCTTTGTCTTAAGTATTTTTTTATTTAATCGAGTTTGAGGTCAAAATTTTTTGTATTAGTTGTGTTTAATAAGTTTCCAGTAAAAACTAACAACAATATATTTAATATTTTAAAATTGCTCTCAAAAATATTTTAAAGTAATTGGACACTTTTACAGCCAAAACTTGCAAGCAAATGTATTTTGTTATTGTAAATTTATTAAAAAAATTTTTTTTAAAGCATAATGACAGAAAGCGCTTTTGAAAAATTTCTGATAGTAAAATTTTTACTAGCAGAAACTATTAGAAATATTTTTGTTTCTTAACATAACTCGCACCTTTTTGGCTCTCTAGTTGCAATTTTTTGTCTACGTGAACATTTATCGAAAATTATTGATAATTTTCTGTAAATGAACACACCTATTATTATAAATTAATTTTATTTTTATCCGACATTTCGCTTTAAAATTATGTGAAGTTTTTGAGAGATTATTTCAAAAAAATTTTATATTTGTTTTAATATATAAAAAAATATTTTTTTTAAGTATCCTTGTAGGAACTTCTTTTGATTTTAAAGCAAAATATCGGATAGTAATAAAATTTAGTTAAATAAATACAAAAAACCATTGATAACAAGCTCGATTAAATAAATAAAGCAAGCTTAGAGGTATAAATTCTAATAATAAAAAAATATTTACAGTCGTAGAAGTAAAAGCCGGATTTATTTTTGCAAAATTTTGCACCACGTAGTTATAACACCTTTATTTTTCCATATAAGTCTCGCGTTTTGAGTTTTGGGCGGAGACAACAACAAAATCAAGAAATCCAATTTTTTGGATTTTTTAAAACTTGTTAGAAATTGTATTATTGTATTTAAATTTTTTTAAATGAAATTTAGTAATTTTATTGTAATTAATTTAAAAAACCAAAATTTTTTCACCGTAATCCTGTTATTCCCAAAAAAGTTTAAAAATCCCAAAAATGAGACCTTGCATTTTTCTGGCTGCCCGTTAACTATAGGATGCAAAATTTGACTTTTTGAACAATTAAAGGTAAATTTCACCTTTATTTTTCCATAAATGTTTTTTTTTTTTTTTTTTTTTTTGCATAATTTTTTATTATTGAATCTTCGCTTTAGCGAACTAACAATAAGTTTTCAAATCTTAAGACTAAGGAAATAATATTAGTCCAGCCAGTGCCAAACTAAAATTTACGTTCTCATAATATAAATAGTTATCTTCATCTAAGCGCAATAGTATCCCTCCTTTTTAGACGGGAGTGTCCACTATGTTGCAAGATACTTCGAGCGAGCGGGTTTGGATGTGTTTCCAGCTTATTTAAATACTTGTCCACATATTTCAGGATTTCGCATTTAACTAGTGGAACTTTTAGATCCTTATGGATGTTGCTGTTTTTGACATACCACGGAGCACCAGTTATCATTCTTAGGATTTTATTTTGACGGCGTTGTATTTTTTCTATGTTAGAGGCGGAAGCAGTGCCCCATAATTGTATACCGTAGCACCAAATTGATTTTAAAATTGAGTTGTATAGTAGAAGTTTACAATCCAGATGAAGCACAGAGTTTCTACCCATAAGCCAGTGGATTTGTGCAGCTTTAAGTTTCATTTGCGTCAGCTTTGCATCTATATGAGGCTTCCATGTGAGGCGGCGATCCAGGTGAATACCAAGATATTTTGTCTCGGATCGTTGAGGCACCAAATGGTTGTTAATAGTGATTGGAGGGCACGTTTCTTTGCGTAAGGTAAAAGTTATGTGAGTACATTTTTGTTCATTTATTTTTATTCCCCATAACCTTGCCCATTTCTCAACTTGGCTAACGTGTTGTCGCAGTTGACTCGAAGCCTCTTTAGGGTCTTTATCAATACTGAGAAAAGCAGTATCATCAGCAAATGTGGACGTGTGCAAAATTGGACCTAGTATACTCCCTTGAGGTACACCAGCCTCTATTGGTTGGGAACAACTTATTTGGTTTCCCTCTTTGATCATAAATTGTCTGCCGGTTAAGTATTTTTCTAGCAGGCTTGAAATATTAGCTGGTAGATAGAGTTTTAGTTTGACTAACAGGCCTTCGTGCCATACTTTATCGAATGCTTGAGAGACATCGATAAAAAGCGCGGAGCAGTACTTCTTTTCCTCAAAGGCTTTTCTTATAACCTGCACCAGTCTGTGAGTTTGTTCGATTGTGCTATGTTGACTTCTAAAACCAAATTGGTGATCTGGGATGCAGTTGTTATCATTAAGGATCGGACTCAGCTTGTTTTTAAGCAGCTTTTCGAATAGTTTCGCCAAAGTTGGTAACAAACTTATAGGCCTATAAGACTCCACCTTCGAAGGATCTTTACCAGGCTTGGGAATCATCTTTACTAAGGCAACTTTCCATATTGGCGGAAAGTGTTCAAGCCGAATTATGGCATCAAAAACAAAAAGAATAATTCTTTTACCTGTGAAGGGTAGCTCTAGAAGCATTTTGTGGTGGTTTTGCGATTACGGGTCTTTTTAGACGTCTGGCTGTTCGCCATAGAGAATAGTTTGTTTGAGGAGTCGCGTCTAGACCTTCAAGGTATTCCTTCATTGATGACATTCTATGTACTTCCAGCATGTTTTTTAATCGGTTTGTACATTCCTTCAGCTTATTTTTAAGTAGGGGCGATCTATACTTTTGCCATTCTCTTCGGGCTCTCCTTTTTTCAGATAAGAGCTTTTCAACATCGGTTGAGTAAATTTTGTTGTATCTGGCCTGACGGTAGGTAGAAGAAGCATTTTCAACGGCTTTTTTAATATTTTCATTGAGGCTACTAAGGCACTCATCGATTTCTTCGGAAGTTTTTAAAGATTGGTGTTCCGAACAGTGCGTGCTGATAAATTTTCTGTATTTTAACCAGTTTATTCTTTTTGACAGAAAAATATCACTAGTTGCAATTTGGTGAGGACTGCAAATAGTAAAAATTGTGGGTGAGTGATCAGAAGATAAATCCAAGGAGGGTTGAGCCTCAATAAGCTCAGGGGATATGCCTTTTGCTACGCCAAAATCTATTACGTCTGGTATTTTATTGTGGTCAGTTGGCCAATATGTTGGTTGCCCAGTTGAAATAACGTGAAGTCTCATTTCCGATACAGAACCATACAAGACACGACCTCTGGGACTTATTAGGCGGGAGCCCCAGTATGTGTGTTTAGCGTTGTAGTCCCCAGCAGCTATAAAGTGAGGACCTAAAGATTTGTAAAAACTGTTGTACTGATTCTTCGTTATGGAAAATCTGGGTGGACAATAAACTGACGAAATAACGAGATTATTGTAAAATTCATCGATGCAGACGTTTGTTGCTTGTATATAACTTTCGGAGAGACCACCCATCCATTGGTGTTTGATTCTTGATTTAATTAATATAGCTGAACCACCACATGACCTATCTCTGGGATCTTTTGAATCATAAAAAGTATAGCCACTTATTTTGAAAGTGCTTCTAGATGTCATATGAGTTTCGGAAATCAACATGACATCGATTTTTTGGTGTGTTAAAAAGTATTCGAGCTCATTTTTGTGTTGGCGGATGCCGTTTGCGTTCCAGAAACAAACCCTGAGGCAGTTCATGGTCTTTTAAGTATGGCCTGCAGGAGAGCAGACTGCATTTTCTGCATCTCCTGCATCATGCTAGCCATTTGCGCCATTACCTGCGTAAATTGTTTGACCATATTGTCAATTACGGCTTCCAGGCGGCTGAAATTGGGACCAGTTGGTTCACTTGTTGGCACTTGTTGTTGTGTTGTAGGCTCGGTAGACTTACGTGCATTAGGCTGGTTAGACTTTAATGCGGCGGCGTAAGAAACTTGATTTGTAGTTGGTTGTGCTAACGGAGGCATATTTGTAGTTGGTATATCTAAAGGCTGGGGAGGGGCAGGAACTATTTTCGGCTTAGTTGAGCGCATAACCGAATTAAAAACAGGGCAACCTCTATAGTTGGCAGTGTGGTTTCCCCCGCAGTTGCTGCATTTCTTCATCCTAGGATCATCTTTTGGCTTGTCGCACTTGGTCGTATCGTGCAGATCCCCACACACAACACAAACAGTAGGCAGCTTACAATAAGCTTTAGTGTGGCCATACTCCTGGCAGTTTAAGCACTGTACGGGCCCAGATCGCTTATGTGGCACTTCCACAGTAACTCGTCGGTGCATAATATATTTTAAATCATAGATGGGGTGAGTTTCACTTTTTTTCAATTTGATATCACCAGGCTGAAGCTCCACTCTGAATAATGGTTGGGGGTGTTTTTCCCTGTTTCTCATATTGGATACCCTCCTGACCATAAACCCTTTGCTTAATAAACTGGTCTTGACCTCTTCTGGGTCAACATTAGAATCAATGCCTTTAATGACTACCTGAAGGCCTTTTGCGGTCTTGAGTTGGTAGGTATAGAAGTTTTTGTTAAGGTTTTCGAGCTCCGAAACCGTAGCGCGGTAGGCGTTTTCATGGTTCACTTGAATTTTTGTCTCAAATATGTTACCGCGTTTAACGTTTGAAACATAAAAGTTATTTTCCCCAATCAAACCGACTAAAAACTTTACGAGATCATTTGAGTTTTTTTCCCTCAAATAAATGGGAGGTGGCTTAAAGGACTTTCTTTCACTAACGGGGGCCTCATTACCCTCTTGTAAAATTGCAAAACGATTTTGCGATGAGGTTGGCCTTTCATCGTCTTTTAAAATTTTTGCAGGTTGAGATGCTTCTGCCGATTTAGGGCTTCTTCCCCTTTTAAGAACTGTCACATAGCGGTCCATCCCTACCTGGATCTTAGGTGCCGGTGCAGAAATTAAGCTTGATGCGGCTGTAGCAGCTGCAGGTTCAATTCCAGAATTTGATAATGGTGACCGCGACAAAGATGGTACCTCAGAATTTTTTTTATAATTATTAAATAAAGATTGGGCTAAATTAGTCCCTTGTTCACTACATTTATCTAAATTAGGCGCACTTGAACTAAGATTGCTTGTAATTGTTTTTGGTCTCACATTTAAATAATTTCTATTAAATTCAGGGTCTCTTATGTTCTCATTGCTAACACTGCTTAACACAATGTAAGCATTTCGGCTATCAGGCCCACTGTCACTACGATTACTGTTACTCATTAACAGTTCGCTTTTTTTTTTTTTATTTAGTTTGTTGTTATTGTTTTTCTTTTCTCACTTTTTTGTGTATATATGTATGTATATTAATAATTTCGTTTGCTACCTATTACTAATATCACCTATTAACAATATTACACTCGCGTACACACGTCCGTACACTACGAGATTAAGAATGAAATTTAAGAAAATTGGCCTTAAATGTTAAATTTCCCAGTTTAAACTGGGAAACTCTAACTCCTATGATTGTTAACAATATTTAATTTTTTTCGTTGTATACCCCGATAGCTTTCACAAAATATGCAATATAATTTTGAAGCTGTTTCTTATAACTTATTATGAAAATAACACCACCCCCCCCCCTGTTTTATATAATTTACTATTAAAATATCCAAATTTTTCGAAAAAAAAAAATACGGCGAATTATCTACTTTTTTTAATTCTTCAAGTTTTGCTGTCTATAACTTTTTACTTCTTAATATATATTTGAAATTTTTGTTTAAATCTACTTTGATTTACGTTCTAAGTAATAAATCGTGTAAGAAAAACTAAAATTTGGTTTTGCTTTAGGCAAAAAATTAATTAATAGTTGTTAATTTAAAAAATACACAATCGGTTTCTTCGAAGAAACCGATTGTGTATTTATTAAACAATAAAGGTCGAAGAAATCAAAGAAACTTGGAAGATTATTGTTGTTAATTTAAATTTTAATTTTTAATGTCTTCTTAACATTATAAGCCAAGAATTTCTATTTCCACAAAATTATAAGGAAGCTTATTGTAACGAAAAATAAATATTTTCTATCGGTTATAAACTTGGAAGGACCTGAGGTGCATTTTTTTTTTGGCCCTATGGGACTGACCTTGTTTTAAACATAATTCTAAACTCTAAATCATAGCGAAGGTTCACATCTTTTCTGAGCATTACTCCATCAGACTAAATGCTTGGAAACCACATATATATTTCCAGTTTTGTTGAAAATTCTCCCATTGTGCAGTAGAACGTACGGTCTGACATGCTTTCAGCGATTCAAGAAGTGGTTTTGACACGGTCGGTATAACTGAAGGTGGGTCTCAGACTACAATTTTTAAGCATTATGAACATCTGTCGTATGTGGCTTGTTTATAACTAGAATAGCTATCGATTTTGAAACCGTCATAAAAAATTTTTGTATAATATTTCACACAAAAAACTACAAAAAAATTTTTTCAAACAAATTCTTGTTCAAAAGAATTTATTTTTTTTAGTAAATTTATTTAATAGTCTCTAATAATATTTTTATTTGATTTTTAAATCAAACAAAATTATCGCCTAGACAATTCAAATATTTAACCAGCTCAACAAATTTTTTTATCTGAAACTTAAACTATTATTTTTTCAAAAAAATTCTTGCAAAATTGTTTGTCTAAATTTACAATTTTCTTTGTAGGTCCTCAGCCAGACAAAATATTTACTGATTCTCTGAAATTCGTAACTGATTCTACAACTCAGTTTTTTCTGTGTTACGTTTGTAAACCAACTTAACTGAACCGGAGCCCTGGGTAAATGAAAAGACCAATGCAAAGGGTGTATTGCATTCGGCACACCAGAATATAGTGCTGTTATTTGTTTTTTTTTTTTTTTATTTAACTAAATTAAAAATATCTTACACACAAAAAACTACAAAAAAAATTTTTCAAACAAATTCTTGTTCAAAATAATTTATTTTTTTAGTCAATTTATTTAATAGTCTCTAATAATATTTTTATTTTAGTTTATTTTATTTGAAATTTTCGCCTAGACAAATAAAATATTTAACCAACTCAGCAAAATTTTTTAACAGAAACTAAAATAGTTACAAAATTGTTTGTCTAAATTTACAACTTTCGTTGTAGGTCCTCAGCCAGACAAAATATTTACTGATTCTCTGAAATTTGTTACTGACTCTACAACTCAGTTTTTTCTGTGTAGTAATTGTGTTAAAACAATTGTAAGGGGGATATTGAAAAACAACTAGTCTATTTTTATGTTAAATTAAGGAATCTTCAATGTATAATTTGGAAATTTATAAAGTAACTAAAGCGCGTCATATTTCAATTGAAACTAATGAAAAGTAATTGAGCTTTAAAAAAAAATTTACAGAAAACACATTAAAAACTTCTTTTTAATAAAATTAAAATGTTTATCTTGTAACACTTGGAAAATGTGGAAAATCGATTACTTTATATCTAACTTTTCCGCTGTAAGAGTGACAAAAAAACGATTTAAAAAATAAAGAAGATTAAGTAGAATTTTCTCTAAATTCAATGTAAAGGCATTTCACAAATCTAAGGATTATTTTGAGGCTCTAAAAAAGTGTAGAAATATTTGATTGAGTTTTATCTTATATTTAATTCTCTTAAATAGTTTTAGTATTTTTATTTAGAAAGTCGTAGATAAATAGTTGCTTGCAATTCCCGTATGTATGTTTATGTCAAATTATGTGGATGATTTTTAAAAATTTTAATTTTCTGTTGATTTTACGAAAATATATTTTTGGCATTTTCTTTTTGCGAATTTTTTTTACCTAAAAAATGTTTATTATTAGAAGAAACCAAAACAAATATACGAAAGAAATAATCAAGCAAACAAAATTATTTAAGACCCAAAAATAAATAAACAAAAATACTGTAGAAAAACACAAAATCACATTAAATGCAAATAATTAACAGCAAATCTGTTTTAAAGCTAAATTTTATTAAAATTTTCTCTTAATGCTTTTTGTTTGAATTTATTTATTCAATACAAACCAAATATTTAATATTTGTAACGCAAATGACATATTTTGACTTATAATGGAACAATAGTTTCGACATGATACTACTTCTATTTAAATATATTTTTTTCTTTTTTTACCTTTTCACTACATTTTTTTTTATTTTTATACAATTTTAATTATTTTTCTAATTGTCTTGTTACTGGCGTTTTTACCCCTCCTTTTGCTCATGCTAAGTTTAGTTTGTCTTAAAAATACTTATGCATGTCTAAATCCATAAAAAAACATCGAAAAAATGTGACATGTTTTTAAATGAATGTCGTCTAGTACATACATACATTTGTATATTGATCAAAAATAAATAAAACAAAGCAAAGAGTAACAACAAAAATAGGAAATATATAAGAAATACCTTTAAGTTTAAAGGCAGACACCCACAACACATGAACACATGGCCTTAATGACTTATTACTGGTCAGTGCATTCTGTGTTCTTTTCAACATGGAGTGCTAATTTTGTTTTGTCAGGATTCACATCATATTTTCGATTGCAATAGCTTCCGGACCAAGCTTTCATTGAGCTCTTAGCAATAAAGGACTGAAATAAAAAATTATTTCCGAATTTTGGATTAAAAAAAACATCTACAAGGAAACATCAGAAAGTCCAAAAAGTACCCAATTTTTATATTATTGATACAGATTTTTTTAAATAAAGTACCTTTAAAATTTTAAATTTTAGATTGTTTTCAAAAAATATTACTCCATTTTTTTATTTTTTGTTAAGAAATAATAATTATTTTTGATTTTTTTTTTGCAGAAATAATTGTTTATATATCATAATTGATTTATATAAAAATTAAAAAAAAATTATTTCTGCCAAAAAAAAAAATAAAAACCAAAAAATATTTATTATATAAAAATAAACGACAATTAAAAAATATTTATTATTTTTGGCAAAAATTTAAAAATAATTTTGTATCCTATTTGACTCATTGGTGCCTTGAACGTCGTTCACTTCTTTCCTCACAATTTTAAAGACTGCTTTTATACGGAGGAACAAAGCCAGTGTATCTTAAAAAAACAGTTTATGAAAGTAATCGATTAATATAATGGTGTATCCCGTTAATTTTAGTTACAACTTAACCTTTACCTGTATTAACCCGTAACACCAAATATCAAATAATCTGTGGATTTACTTCACAAAAAACTTTTCAAAATTTTCATACATATACATATGTATGTTTCATAAGATATTTTAAGTGTCACTAAGTTTTAAATATTTAAAAACATTTAAAGAATTGAAAACCAGTAGTTTTTTTTTATTTAAGGCTACATTTTCAATAATATTTGACCACTGTTGGTTGTTAGGCTTGTCCAGCTTAAATATAACATAGTTTGAGGTTAAAACTTTAAATTTTACATATTAAAAAGTTTGCCAAATTTTAACGCAAATTTTTTATAAATATATTTTTTTTAATTTGCACGGTACATTTTCAATAACATTTTACCCCTGGTGGTTGTAAGGAGTTTTTAGCTTTAGATATAGCATAGTTTTAAGTTAAAACTTTTACATTTACAGATTGAAAATTTCGCCTCTTTTTAAATTTTTATAGGAATAACTTTTTTTAAATTGCACGGTACTGTACATATACTACTTGCATTACATTAGTTGTGTTCAATAACTTTCCAGTAATTACTAGCAACGAGAGAGTAAAAAGAAATATTTTCAAAATTGCTCTCAAAAATATTTAAAAGTAAATGAACACTTTCACAGTCAAAACTTGCAACCAAATGTATTTTGTTATTGTAAACTAATAAAAATTTAAAACTTAATTTTTTTTCAAAGCATATTGACAGAAAGACTGTTTGAATAATTTCTGATAGTAAAATTTTTACTAGCAGAAATTATCAGAAACACGTTGGTTCTAAACATATTACGCTCTTTTTTGGCTCTCTAGCTGCTAATTTTTTGTGTACGTGAACACTTACTAGTAATAATTATCGAAAATTAGTGATAATTTTCTGTAAATGAACACACCTATTTTTTCTTATAAAGCTAAACATAATTAATTCTCAATATTTTTTTTCTACAAAATTACAAGGTGCATTTAAATATTTTTTTTGGTAATTAATTACACTTCAAGGGCAAGTTATTGTTGTAGGATAAATGTTTGATATAAAAGATTTTTTTGTACACTCAGACTTTTAATTTAAATCTTTGTATTTGTCATGTTACAGGTATAAAAAAGCATGACCAGTTTTTGTTGTAATTATTATTACTTTTATTATTATTATTATTATTATTATTATTATTATTATTATTATTATTATTATTATTATTATTATTATTATTATTATTATTATTATTATTATTTTTATTTTTATTTTTATTTTTATTTTTATTATTAAGTATAGATTTTTTCCTATAATATCAAAAACTATATTTCTCATCACATCTTGTAACCTACTTTTTTCTCTTTCTTTTCAGGATAGAAATAACAAATAAAGCTATTTTTATTGAAAAATGGCCTGAAGCAAAGTATGAATTAAAACACTACAAAGTCAGTTAAATCAACCAATCAACAACGCACCCGAAATAACGCTACACAAGTATCGAAACAAAAACAAAAAAAAATTAAAAACTTCAAATTGGCAGTAAACGTTTGGTCACGTGTAACTAATTACAAATTTAATCAAAATATAGAAAAAACATATTTTGCAAATTCAAGATTGATCAACGAAAACAAATTAAAAAAAAAACAACCATAATTTTAATATTAATGATTATAAAGCCTAATAGTTAGTAGCGCACGCACCCAAACTTCCACACAAAAATAATCACCTTAACGATCAAAAGTTATAAGTAACGAAATTTAAAAAGCACTTAATACTCTTTTAGCCATAAGAATAAACACCAATAGCACACACACTTGTCCTATCTTTTAACAAGATCCCCCGCTCTCTTCCACTCATTGTAAGCAATTCAGCTGCAAGCACCCAAAATTTGCTGTGAAACATTTGTAAACAAAACATAAAAAAAGCTTAAAAGCTTTCTTCCATTTAGTCCTATACGAACAAAACTTAACAAAAAATATTTACATATAAAACAATATAAAAGTAAAATTAAAGAACAACACCGCCACTATAACAACACGCTTAATATTATTTCACGTTCAACCTAAAATACTGAAAGAAAGTTCGAAAATCCTAAGACAAGCAGCCCATTCTTACTTAAAACAAGAAAACGCTTTTTTTAACCGTCCACAATAGAAACATTCACACACCCCCACATAAATATCTTTGTATATACAAATGAAACGCTTTTCGACAAACTAAACACTACTTATTTGCAATAGTTGCCTAGAGATCTGGATTTAAAAGTCACCACTTTTAATTAAGGTGTAATTAGAAAGCCAATACTGTGGCAGATAAAGTCTTTCCAAAGAAAACTAAGAAGAAAAAAAAAACGAAACCCAATAAGTTATTTTACAAATTTTGCCAATATTTGAGTTTACTTAAGGAATATCTACAATTCACGGTATTTTCCTTTTCAACTCTTTCGCCAATAACAAACGGAAAACAATTTAAATTTAAGCAAAGAACAAGTACAAAAAAACCATTCGTTATAAGACATGGGTTTACTTAAGAAGAGAATCACACAGCTGCATGCAATCGTAGCACTATGTGTGCTCTTGGCGTCTTGCACAATAACGCTCACACTAGCTGCCGATGATAATAATGATAATACAGATGCCGATGATAACCAAACTCTGCCACAGAGTGGAACAACACTGCGAGCAGTTATTGATGGTGAGGCGGACGACGACAAAGACGACGATGACGGTGACGGCATAGATTCATCGTCCACCTCACCGGCCTACAGTAATAATTCAATAGCGCTGCCGCAGACATCAACTACTGATGTTAAATGCAGTGAAGGTCTTGTTATTCCAATGTGGATGCCTCAAACCAATCTCAGTACTGGAGATCGTGTTGCAAGAGGTTTGGTTTACTTTTTTGTCATGATCTATCTGTTTATTGGCGTTTCGATTGTATCCGATCGCTTTATGGCAGCAATTGAAGTGATCACGTCCAAGGAAAAGGAAGTGGTGATCAAGAAGAAGAATGGTGAGAAACAAATTGTGGTGGTGCGCGTTTGGAATGAGACGGTGGCAAATTTAACTCTAATGGCTTTGGGTTCTAGTGCACCGGAAATTCTATTGTCTGTGATTGAAATGTTTGCCAAGAACTTTGAAGCAGGCGATTTGGGCCCTGGTACGATTGTGGGTTCGGCGGCCTATAACCTATTCGTGATCATAGCGCTGTGTGTGTTTGTGGTGCCCGATGGTGAGGTGCGCAAAATCAAACATTTACGGGTGTTCTTTGTCACTGCTACGTGGTCGGTGTTTGCCTATATTTGGTTGTATCTGATACTGGCCCAAATCTCTCCCGGTCGCGTCGAGGTGTGGGAAGGTCTACTAACATTTATGTTCTTCCCAGCCACTGTGCTAACAGCGTACATAGCCGATCGTCGTCTTTTAATTTACAAGTATTTAGATAAGAATTATCGCATGAACAAGCGTGGCGTTATTGTGAGCGCTGAGGGCGACGCAGCGCTCGAAATGAATCAGCAGGATGAAATCAAACAACTGGAAGATACCGATGAAATGAAGGACTTTGAAGAGGCCCGGCGTGAATACATTTCGTTGCTTAAGGATTTGCGCAAAAAATATCCACAAAGTGATCTGGAACAATTAGAAATGATGGCTCAGGAACAAATGATTAATCGTGGTCCCAAGTCAAGAGCCTTTTATCGCATTCAGGCTACACGTAAAATGATGGGCAGCGGCAATATAATGCGCAAAATTCAAGAGAGAGCACAAAGTGATCTTAGCGAGGTCAAGGCTCAGCTGCAGCGAATAGATGTTGCTGTTGATGAAGAAGAGGCCGCTCTAAGAGTATTTTTTGAGCCCGGCCATTATACGGTAATGGAAAGTTGTGGTGAATTTGAATTGCGTGTGGTAAGACGTGGTGATCTTTCTAGCTACACCACAGTTGAATTTGAAACCGAAGATGGTAGTGCCGAAGCTGGCAGTGATTATGTGGGCAAAAAGGGTGTTCTTACCTTTCCGCCCGGCGTCGATGAGCAACGCTTTAAAATTGAAGTCATCGATGATGATGTCTTCGAACAGGATGAACATTTCTACGTTCGCCTCAGCAATCCTTCAGAGCCAGCTGTTCTGTCTGTTCCCAAAGTGGCCACAGTTATGATATTGGATGATGATCATGCTGGTATATTTGCTCTCTGCCAAAAAGATCATGAATTGGTTGAATCAATTGGCACATACGAGCTAAAAGTGCAACGTTATTCGGGTGCGCGTGGCAAGGTTATCATCCCCTTTTGGACGGAGGATGGTACGGCCAAGGCTGGCAAAGACTATGAACCACAACAAGGAGAGCTGGTGTTTGAAAACAATGAAACTGAGTAAGTTTTATACAATTTGTGTGTCCTTTTTTAAGAAATATATACTAAATTACTAAAAGCTTTTAAGACTTTTCTGAAATTAAGGATTTTTTATACGTAGTTCTAATATAAAAATACTGTTTGTCGTAACTTTTTTTTCGTTTTATATAGAAATTTATTTCATTGGTTAGCACGCAATCCTTTTGCATTATCGAATTCCTACCTTTACATGTTTGTGTGAGCGGGCGACACTGCAAATGTCTTTGTATCGCTATTGCTATGCGAGAAGTAAACATTTGTCTTTTATGTGGGCAGTGAGGTAAGACACTTAATAAATAAATAAAGACTGTCGCCATCATTTCTAATAAAACTAGTAAAACTTCATTAAAAAATATACAGACAGTTTTAACGAGTATCAACCTTGAATTTACTTTATCGTTTAGATAAGAAACTTTCTTTTTTAGACACAACGGCTTTAGCTTTTATTGTGTTATTTTTTTCTTTATCATTCATTAAAATGCTGACCAAAATGGGCTGCCATAAACCATGCAAAGAATATTTATGATTAAGATTTCCAAACACGACAAAGTCGTCACTCAAGATAAAAGTGACATGACATAATTGTATTAACAGCGTGTTTATGTAGGACAATGGTGGAATAGCAATAAGGGGCACATACATACATACTTACATATGTTTATATGCAAGTATGTGCTTAGGCTTTTCGCCTTATGGCATAATTTCCAAAATACACACACACACAGTAAAAAACGCATTAAATGACGAGACTGTTTAGTACAAAGGGTACAAATGAGTACTGGTGAGAGAGGGAGAGAGACAGTGTGAGTGTGTGTGCGGGAGGAATATCAGCCTAAAGCCAAATTATGGGAAATTTGTTCAATGTTATTTTGTTTTATTTTTTTTGCCTCCCTTTTCACATTTTTTTGTTTATTTCCTAAACAAATTGTTGTTTTAAAAAAACAAAAGGGGGTTTTTTTTAAATTAAAAAAAAAAAAACAGAAAAAAATAAAAATTGCTAAATTTTAAATTTTGTAATTAAAAACGAAAATTCTAAGAATTTTTGAAGGCATTTATTTCGCAGGGAGAAAACATTTATGCATGTTTTTGAAAAAACAAATTTTTTTAAAATAATTTTTAATACTAATGAATCAGAAAGCTATTTGCATACATTTGGAATTTTAAACTAAAAATTAAAAAAAGAACATCCATTCAAATATTTAAAAAATCAAATATAAATGTCTAAATGTAAAGCATCGCTCACAACACGTAGAACATCTAACAATTTAATTGTGAAAAATTAAAATATAAAAAGAATTTGTTTATTTATCTTTTACGCTTTTTATGTTTATTTTTCCACCTTTGCAATTTTTTATTATTATTATTTTAAGATAATAATGGGTTTGGCAAGACAAAGAATAAAGCCATAAACTCTATCACATTATCATTGAAATTTGGTTCATTTAACATTTTTATGGCGGTGTTGTGTATACAAATAGATATACACTTGGAAAAATTAAAGCGCGCTGATGTGGCAACCAAACCGGCTAAAAGTAAGAAATTCTTAAAAGATACATCGTAGTAGGTTAAGAAATTTCATACTTAGTTCAAAAAATCCGTACTCAGCGTACTTTTGATACCGCTACGGCTTGATTTAAGAAATGGTTCCTTAGTTTATTTTTTGTGTGTATGAAAAAACCTATATTTTTTTAAATTTTCATTTTGTTTTCGTTTTAAGGCCTTGCGTTTAAAAAAATAATGGGGAAAGCTTTATTGGGGAAATTTTTAAACATACTCTGTGATATTTTTTGGTCGTCACAATCGGGTTTAACGACATTATCGGGCTCATGATACAACTAGTCAGGCAATCTCGTCCCTGCAACAGCTACAAATTAGTACCAAAGTGTCTAACAACAGCTCATAGAAATAAAAAACGATTAGTAATAATTTTTGTTGTTTTATTTTCACAGGGAGAACATAATTTTGACATTTTGGCACTAATCAGCTGGGCCGACGAGACTATCTGGCTCTTTGTATCATGCTCTAGACATGTTAATACAGTGGCTTTCAGAAATGTAATGCTAAAAATTACAGTTATTTTCAACTATTATTTTTATTGTTCCTAATGTACTTAAAACAATGTTTCGCTCTATTACTTTTACCGTTAATATTTTATTTGTTTTTATATATTTATACGTACACTTATAATAATGTACACACGTACATACAAAAATGCCTTTTATTTGTTTTATTTTCATTTTAAACGATGGCATTGTAACGAAACCATAAAAATTTCTATTCTGTGAATGTCAGGGAAAAACATACAAAAATTGTAAAAAAAGAACGGTTGCAGTAAAACAAAAAAATAACCCATAACATGAAAATCTATAACGAGTCGAAAAAAAAATTGAAATAAAATTTATGTAATATAATTAATATTTAGAGCACAAAAGAGGTCAAATTAAATTCAATAACCCGATAATAGTTTTCCTACTAAAAAAATAAAACTAACAACAATAGAAAACCTATATACAAAATATATTAGAAAGTAGAAAATAATAGACAATTTGTTTTTGCAATCTACATACATGGAAATAAGTTTTTCATAATTTTTAGTTAGTCACATACATACGTTAGCTTGAGTGTTTGTTAGCTCTTATACATATAAATCAGTGTAAGCCAAGAGTGTTTCCGGGGGACGAACAAAAACACTAGTACTGTACAAAACACTAATACCTGCAAAAAGCTATAACAAATATAGCAGTCCAAAAGAAAAGTAACAACAACAATGGCACAGGGGAATATTGCATTATGTTTTTTAATAATGTACACAGTAAAAAAGCACCCATAAATTCTAATAAATCATCCTCTCTCGTTGATCAACGCTGATTTAAATTAATGATAATAATATGCTATGCTAAAACTATTATAATTTCTTAACAAGCCCATACACCCCCATCCATATATGTCTGGGCACTAGGGTGGCAGCTATTTCGCAAACTGTCGAATTTCAAGAACTCCTTTTTTAGACTTAATCTAAGTATTATATGGCGAAATTAAGTTTTGATTATAAAAATATTTTTCATCAATATTTTGTAAAAAAACTGTACTTAACGGCCTTTGTTGCATTGAGTAAATGCATCTAAAATAAATATTTAAAAAATTTGCTTGTATTGCAGATAGTACAACATTATAGGAGCCAATACTCAACTCAAGAGGATTTTATTACATATAAATTCTTATAATTGGGTCATCTTTACTTTGTTTAATAAATCCACAATTTTAGCCTTCTTACCCCTGTGTATTGCGGCTTAGAACTATCCGATTTGACCCAAATTTTCACATTTAAGAAAGAAATAAAATTTTTTAATAAATAAAATATTCTTGATAAACTTTCTTGATGCTTAATCCATCTGCCAGTTTAAACAACTGTGGCAATCACATCAATACAATAATATCATAAAATAATGAATTCAAAATCATTTTAAAAAAGAAAAAAAAAGAATTTTGAAAAATTTGTTTGATTAAGATAATTCATGCTTGTTAAAAATTTCATTAAAAGATTTTCCACTTTCAACGTCTCTTATGGGTTTTAATTTTTTTTAAGAATTTTGCTTCCTTTTGACTTCTTTAACATTAGAGATTTTGTATATATTATTAGTAGAACGTGCGACATACGTAAAAAGTTTAATGTTATTATAATTTTTATTCGTACTAAGTACAGAATTGACAATGCAAAGTTTTTGTCTTTCGTACTATTGGATATTCGTGGAACCAAAAGTACATACTGTTGGACGTCCACTGTACTACATGTTAACAAAAATTTCCCCCACAAACATGTACATGTACATGTGCATGCACTCATTGAAGGCAATGATTAACAACTCTCTTGTTGTATTAATTGTATAATGTATAACAACAATAAAAACAACAACTTAATTTAACAGCTAAATAACTTTTAATGGTTACAAAATAAGAACAATAGAAACAATAGTACACTCATGCAACAAAAACACTTTAACAAACAAAAGTATGAACAATATGTCTTTGTTTTAAGTACTCGTTGGTTGCTCTTGTTATTTTAATATTTACAAATATTGTCGTTGTTGGTTGTTTGTTTTAAGTCAAAACATTATGATAAATTTACAAGAAATTAAGAATGAAAACAAGAAATAACAATAGAAGTGGCAGCATGTAAAATTAACATGCAACTTGTATGTAAGGCTGCTAGAAATATGTGAAATAAAATAAACAAATAAATACCCCTTATTTAAAGCCTCACATACATATATTGCTGTACCTAAAAGGGCTTTTACACGATATGTATTTTACACATGACTTTTTACTTTTTCAAACCACATGTAATTGCGTATGTCGGTCAAAATTGTCATCTTACAGATGGTTTATAATTTTTTATTTCACACGTATGTATGTAATTACATCTGGCATAACCTCCAAACCAAAATAAACAACTTACTTTTCCTGGTTGTTATTCTTAAAACAGCTGATGACACATGCTCCGTCAGATGAAAATAGAACACGCTCTTGTTACAAATTTGTCATAAGACTTTTACATATGAATCTTACACATGCAATATTTAACGTGTTTACACGATATGTATCAGTTTTACAGTGAAAAATTTTACAAGTCATGTGCAAAATTCATATCGTGTAAAAACACTTTGATACAGATACTGAACTCAATTAACTTGTGTTTTAAAGAAAATTGTATTGTCTTACATACGTTTGAAATAAAATGTTTTTAAGATCTGACCAATATCCGAATTCCTTACAGATTTTTGGTGATGATTCTTTATTTTGGTCAAAAATTTGTGTTTGAAAATGTCATATGGCTTTCTTCATACATACATTTCAAAAGTACTTTTTGTTTCAATCTTTAACTCTATCGGAATCAAAAGCCATTTAATATTTCCAGGCCAATTTGAAAAAAAAAAATAAATAATAATAATAAATTAATAAATAAAAAACTATTTATTATACGTAAAATGTACCTATGGGGCAAATGTTTTTAATTTCATATCTATATACTCATAATCTTAAAAAATTTTAAAAAGTATCCTTTATGTAAGCAATTAACTTTTTGACCATTTAGTTTTATTTAATTCTCAATTTGGGTCAATTAGTTTTAATTTCATTGATTTCATAAATTTATTTATGAGACTTGTCGAATGCAAATAAAATAATTTTTCTCTTTTTCAAGTTTAAGTTCCTAAAAAATACAAAAATATAATTTTTACCCCTTAAGATCCGAAATATCGTTAAAATACCAGACACTGGCCCATTTAATATTTTATTAAGAAAAAATATTAATAAGTTACGTTTTTGTTTTATAAGTATACATATGCAAAATACAATTTCAAGGGAGAATAATTAGTCAGATTTTGTAGCTTTTAATTATTCCTGCTCTAATATAGGAAAAATCACCATATTTTTAGTGTTTTCTCTCTTATTTCTCTCACAATTTATTTTTGTGTTTTTGTTTCAAGCTGTGATAATTGTTGTCATTATTGTTGTTGTGCTTTAAGAATTTCACCTTTCTTTATAAGAGTAAAAAATAATTACAAAACCAACAATAATAATAACAAACAACTATGATGTAATAATAACAAACTAAAACGACTTGTAAATAATGAGTGAATTACTGTTTTAATGACAGACAGACAAAAAGTCCCTTGACAAATTAAACGAAAGACATTCAAATTGGTTAAATTTTCCATTTGTTGCTATTGTTCTTGTAGAATACAGATACAAATTAAATAATGCAAGATCGTACATGTGAATGGGTAAAAAATGGTATGTTTAAGTGCTTTTCGGCATAAAAGCAAAACCCACTTTTTATTAGCACACAAACACACCCACGAAATTTGTCTCTCTTTCTCCCATCTAAACCTCACAAACATACATCTATATATTTACATATATGTTTGTGTATATATAATTTTTTGGTATTTTTATTGCTTTCGTTATATTTTAAGCAGCACTAATGTCAGACAGCTCGTTAGATTATATGGTGGCCTAAATTTGCCCCTCATTTAGGGCAAAAAGTTCAGGGAGCAGGTTTTTTCAAGTTTTCACCATTTCGAATGAGAATACCAAAAGCATTAATTATGTTTTTAATTTTCTTTTTGTGCTTGTGTTTGTACGTTTCAACACGGAAATTACAAAATCTTTTTTGCTTTTTATTTTCTCAATGTCATTTATTATACAATTTGTTAAGGCAGCAGCAGTGGTTTTTAGTTTTTATTTAGAAACACACATGGGGGAGAAATTAAAAATAGAAAAGTTTTTATTGCTGCTATTAGCAGGAAATTTTATGTTTACGTTTTTAATGTGGCATAATTAAGGATTTGTTGTTGTTTTTATATTTAAATTGAAAAATGCAGATTTGTAAGGCATATAATTAAAAGACAACACGAAACAATTTCTTTGTTGTGATATAAGAAAATTTGCCTGCTCGCTTTTCAGTTTTATTCAATATTTTCACTAAGAAATTAAAAAATATTATTTTTCGGTTATTTGTATTTTGCGAATTTGTTAAAAAAAACTTGATTTGACGTAGTTAAACTGACCGCATTCATAAGCAATAAAGATAATATTTACTTACACGTCCATGATTTTAAGCCCTTTTGTGTGTTACCAACAATCACCCCGCTACTTCATTAATTTAGGTTAATTAATTTTTTAAAACTGAGTACTAAATTCGAAAGAGTACTATAAGCAAACTTTCAATCTTAAACAATCTTAACCCAGAAACTTTAATATTTTCATTTCTAAATTAATATATTTTAAAGGTTTATTTTGACTTGCTGTATGATTTTTCCCTTATCTAAAGAAAATTATTTTAGATTTAAGCGCCATAAACAAAAAAAGGCCACACAGGAAAGACGCCTAAATTCTCTTCTCTTTTTTAGTTGTTTGTCTGAGTCGAAATCAACAGCTTTGTTTTTCACACAAAACAGTACCAAAATATTAAAAACCAGTTTTTGCCTCTTAACAGAATTTAATTTCGACCCGATTTTTGGTCTGCTTAGTTGGCTTTCCAATTAAATTTTGGTTGGTTTGATACATTTAGACTTGTAATATCAAAAGAGCAAACAAAAAAACTTAAAAAATTATTACAGTAACTGACTGTAAGTTATTTAGGAAATATTCCGTAAAGTAGTTTTTTAATGAAAAAAAAACAGTAGAATTTTAAAATAAAATTTTTAATACAATATTTTTTTTTAATTGGTTTGAAGGGTTTTCAAAGCCTTCCGAAGGAAATTATAGTTTTTTAATAATAGACAATAAATGTTCTCGATTTTAAATTTCTTGGGGAAGTGCAGATAGTTGTATTTGATTTGACACCTGAAGACGAAATCAACATCATCTTTGAATATGCAAAACGTTTGTTTCGTGGCTTCCAATATTTTTATTTATTAAATCAAATATAAAGTTTTAACCGTTTGGGGTGGAGGGTGGGGGTAATTAATTTCTAATTTGGCCCTAATGAACAATAAATTTCTTTTTATGCTAATTTGAATGTGTTTATGTTTGTATACGTTTATATGTACACAATTGGGGTACTCAAACGGTATGCTATCAAGTCATATTGTCTTAAAGTTTTAATATTGTAAAATAGTTTAAAAAAATCGTTGTTGTGCTTAAAAGAAAAAAGTTCTATAATTATAAGACTTTTTGAACTGTGTTTATTATGACAAATAGTAGAAACCTGAGCCGGGCGGCCGAAACTCTTTAGTGAAGCCGTTGATATAATTAACAAGTCGCAGTCATTTATTTTAAAATATTTTCGAAATTACTTAATTTTCTGTTTTCTCCAGCACCTGATTCAAATTTAAAATAGCACACTTAATTATGAGTGGATGCTCACAACAGTAGAATTTTTTCGTTTTATTTTTTTAAGACATTGACTTTATGACTACCTTGTGAATACCCCAAATATGTTTATGTTAAACATACTTGTTGTTATACACAAAAATTTGAAAAGTTTTAGGATTTTATCATTTTAGGTGATTATATGAAATGTATATGCGTGGACATTGCCATGCGAAACACACACACACACATTCATATTAGATTTAGGGAGACAATCGTGAATTATAATTGCATGTTTACTACTTCCATAATCCATTATTCCTTGTATTTCCTGTGGAGAGAAATAAACGCAAACTTAAATAATTTATGGCAAATATTCAATACAACCAATGAAACCAGCAAACCGCTTTTGGACTTTGTCGTTTAAACCATTAAATTAGTTTTTCCCATTAATTATGCCGACGCATAATTGCATGAAAATTCATGTTTAAAAACAAAAATTATGCACAATAAACGCATATTTACAACCAAACATTGTCATTAACGCCGTGAATTTTTTTAGCGCCAAAAACCATTATGTATAATTGGATATAAAGAAAATCTATTTGCAAAAACTATTAAAGTTTATAAACAAAAATGTTAAATTTAAAAAAATTAAATAAAATTTCTGTTTTATATTAAAGCATTTACCCCCAGCTTTAAGTATGTCATTTGCAAACTTTATTTAAATATTTATTCAATAGAAACACTTAACTTTACATTCCTCTTACAAATAATAAAAAAAATCGCTTGATTTTACACCTGTGACTCTTAGCATTTAAAAACTCATTAATATTTAAAACTTAGTTAAGGACTCTAAGTGACAATGAACAAAATTATTTATTTATTACATGTGATAAGTTAAGCAGTAACATTTAAAACACCCTAAAGAATTTATTGCAAACAAAAAATTAATTGCACATTTACAGGCGAGAGATAATATTTGAAACTTGGCAATTCCATTGTGACGGATGTGACCATTCTGCTCAAATTTTTTCTTATAACTTAAACAGTTCAAAATTTTTGTTTGAAAAAAGGCTAGGATTTTCAAGGATGGTATGTTTTTAAGAGATCAAAAGTAAGAAGACACTGAGAGAACATAGTTTTTGCTCACAATGATCACTTGAAGACTGCGAGGTGTGTGAACTTTCAAATTTGAATTTTTAAGAATTTTGGGTTTAAAAAAAGTGGAATGACCAACTGCAGGATATTTAACAATTAAATTTTTTCATTTCTAAAATAAGTTTTTTTGATACTTATCTCTAATTTTAAGAATCCTTTTAAAGAAAATAATTTTAGTTATAAAAACTTTCCAATCGTGTTAATAAGTATTTGGTTAAGGAGAACATGCGGTTGCGGAAACGAAAAAAGAATGAAGATACAGCCCACTTGGATCCGTTTTTCTCGGTCGCTTTGTGATATCTGGGGAAAAGAAGGAAGTAAAGAGCATAATATAATCATACTTTCAATTTCCTCTGCGTCCTGACAGCTCATATATAAGACATTAAAAGAAATTCCAAATCTACTGGCGTAAGTGCCAAGTTAATAGCGGCCAGTAATTTCAGCAACGGCGTTTGTCAGTTCACGTTTTTCCAGATCAAGAAATCATTGAGAAGGTCCCTGATCTATCCTCGGCCAGGTTGTTCAAACGATTCCACATTTAGGTTTGTTAGAACGTCTAGCGCTTACGAGTTGGTCGGCTTATTTATCTTCGCGGAGCCAGAAGTGGTTGGTCACCCCATCATCCAATTTAGCCAATGTATCAGCAACACAGTTTCCCCGCCCTGGTCTCGTGCTGCCACGCCCATACCAGAGTGATGTTATAGTGCATCACTGTCCAATTCAAAGATGTTCGACATTCGCGGAAATACTGGCTGAGCTGTCAGCAAAGATCCCGATTTTCTTGCCGAATATCCAACCGCAGTCAGTTAGCCGCTTTGCTAATCGTCGACAATTTAGTATACAGCGTACCGCATTCTGAGTAAGATACGGGCTCCTGTTTGTGAAAAAAATTTTCCTCCTTAAGCACCAGTTTTCAATTTGGATCCATCCGCATCGTGAGGAGGTGATTCCATCTGCACCTTCCTCTGAAATAATGAAGGAGAATTTCTGTGGAAAAATGTTCCGGTGTGCAGTAGTCAGTCAAAGCGGGAATAAAATTGACAGTCCCAATAATACTTGCGTGATTGTATATTATGTGTCTCCAATCGCTCATAGCATGTAAAATTATCGCTGTGATTAGCTTAAGCTTTTTGCCAGGAGATTCCCTGGTAGATGGTTTAGTAGGGTCAAAAGTGACATAGTTGGTATGATACCCATTGTCCTCTAAATAGGTAAACAACAATAAAAGCGGTTCTATCAACTTTCTGTAAAGCCAACCGATCATCCGGAGATTAAGGCCCTGCCCTTCAAGTGGTGCGTTTGCATGCATATATGGAGTAGTCTGCGCCTTCGCCACTCCTGCCTCCATGTTTGGCTTCCAGGACACCCTGCTGTAAAGAGTGACTCCCAGATATTTCACAATATCTGATAAAGTCAGTGCCTCTACGTTAAGTATCGGGGGGTTAAAAAAAGGAATCTTGTATTTAGTCCTGCACAGCACAACGGTTGATCAGCATCTCGTTTTATAAGCTTCACTCACTAGTTGTTTTTCAAAGCTAACTCCATCCTTTCAAAAATGGTATATGGATGGAGACTAGATAACATAATTACTACGTCATCTGCATAGGCGATAGTTTTTAGTTCCATTAAATATTAAATACAATTAAAGTGACTATAAGTAAATATCTTAAGTAAACGAGAAAATTGTGCGTATTCTCTACAAAAACTTATAAAATATTCTTCACGTCGAAATTATCACTCGTCAAAGTCTTTCCTTGAGTGTTCTTCTATTAATTATAAATTTATTTTTAATTTTTATCAATGAACTATAACTAAAAATGTTTAATATTATGGTCACACCCTCTACATATTATTACACAAACAACATTTTTATTTTATTTTTTTTTTAAATATTTATTTTCCTTTTAGTTTTTATGCCCCTCACATAGCGATAAGGGTTTATAACAGTTTGTCATTCTGTTTGTATTATAATATATTTATTGTGGATCCTTATGGAGAACAAAGTCGATATAGCCATGTCCGTTTGTCCGTCTGTGTATCTGTTGAAATCAAGCTTCTTAATTTAAATAAAGTCGCACAGAAAACGCTTTGATATCAAACAATCAGCAATATCCCTAGAACAATTGCTGTTTAAAATCAGCAAAATCGGTTAAATATTGACCGAAAACCCAAAGTAACCAATTTTTTATAAGACAAGATTCGTGCATATATCCCTATATATCTCAGTAAAAAATAGTCACTCTTGCCACCATACTTGGCACGGATAGCCCGAAGATAGGGACCTAAATTAGGGGAAAAAATTTTTCAGACCGAATCAGGCGAAGTGGTATTACAACTACAATTGCACAAATTTTGTGAAATAATTGATGCGCTTAATTTAAGAAACTATGACAGTAATCGACTTCAAATGTTCTACAAAAAGTAATTGGACAATAAGACTTATATTTTGGAAAAAAATTTTTGGAAAAAAATAGTTGGAGACGAGCAGAGATATTAGAGCCCCCCATACAAATTTATAACTTTTATTAAACTTTTAATACGAATAATGTCGAAAACCTTTATAACTCTCGACCTCACCTTAATCATGGCGTTTCTATTATACAAACGAACTTTAAACTTTTGTAAAGTTTTCTATTTTAAAACTAAAATCAGCAGTTCGCAATAACTCGGCTAGATCAGATGGCTGGGTATAGTAAAAGACCAATGTGAAGGGTATTTAAGATTCAGCACAGCCGAATATAGCGCTCTTACTTGTTAATAACGAGGTTATTTATTTGATGATACTTTATGGCTCTTCTAAGAGAGTTACACAGCAAATAATTTAACCCGTTTTCTTCGAAAAAGTCCTTAATTAAAACAATTTGTTATTGATATTCGCTAAAAAAAACATATCAGAACCAATTACAGCATTATGATTTTTAAAAAAAATTTGTAGAGTTCAAAGTATTTTTTCTGTGCTTTTGTTATTCGACATCTAGAATTTCTATTACTGATTCTAAGATATTAAAAATTAACCGTAAAGAAATATTAATTCCCCAATTTTCTTATAAATCTAGTAAGACAATATATTTATATTAAACGATTCTACTTAAAATAGTTCAAGTTTTTTGTTACAAACCCTTATGCAATATGTTTATTTTCTTTACTTGTATTTACTTTTCCAAACAACAAATTAGATGAGTTCCTACTTTTTATTTGAAATTATTTCAAATGGCAATAAATACCCTGTTTGGTTTCTCCCTGCTTTCTGCAACACTTAACATCTCTTTAAAACAAGTTTAACAAAAAAAAAACCATATAAACATTGAACTTTTGTATTAAGTATTGTTTTATTTTTACAATAAATTTCATGTTTGATATTTAGATTCGATTTCCTTTTTCTACATTTGTTATGCTTTAGGGGAAAATGTTAAATTCTAGTTGTTGTTTATTTTAAATTTACACCAAAGGACAACTCTGTTTATACAACTACCACTTTTCCATAATAGTATTGTATACAAACCATGTATGTGTTGTGGCCATTAAAGGACAATTTCATGGTTGACAAAAAACAAAAGAAATTTTAATAGAGAAATAATAAGAACAATTTAGTTTTTATTTATAAACAAAAAGCTTTTATTTGTAAAAATTAAATATCTTTTACGTTTAAGACAGATTTAAAAAGAAGTTTTAAACCGTAAATTTAGTAAAAGATATATCTTCTTAAGTAAAACCCTTAGATTAAAATCTTCAGATACTGATGGGAATTGATTTCAGAAGATAATACTTACATTTTCTTTTTTATCAAAAATGTGTCCAACTAATATTATTTGTGCAGATATGTTAGTTTAGGTAGATAAGGCAGCCGTTAAAGGTCACTTGGGTCCGCTTAATTCGGTTCTTTTGTGTTACCTAAAAAGGCAAATAGAAAGAGTGGAGATAGAAGGAGAGAAAAAAATTTAGAAAAAGATAAGAAAAGTAGGATGAAGCAGACTTACCAGAGTTTTGGTGGGAATTAAACCCACAACCCCCAGACTGGTTGAATAGTGCCTTTACCAGGGCACCCGTTTGTGCAGATATGTTATTTTTAAAAATTTTATGATCATGATCAAGTATTTTGTTATTAGTAACCATACGGGGTACTAACGAGCGTTTATGCATTATTTGTATTAAAAATGTAAATCATAAGCAGTGTACGCAACTGTCACAGAAGTCGTTACTTTTTTTAAAACTTTGCATTTAAATTCAAATACTCACAGCATATTTAAAATAAAAAAATTAATTAATATTTTATATTAACCAAATTATATAATTTCCCTGGCAAGGCAATCCTAACACACCACATACGTGTTAGGGGTATTATGAATTTGAGCATATTCTCGTAGCGCCCAAAAAAGTACTCTGAGGCCCACCTTTCAACATACTGATCGACTCAGAATCTATTTTTGCCTGAGTCGATTTAGGCATGTTCATCTGCCTGTCCGGTTGGGTGTTCATGTATTTTTGTAATCAAATCTTCCGGAGTAAGTATTTTGGGTTATAACCGACACGAATACTACAAAACTTTTCACATGTCTCTATACAGAAAGAAAAAACTCATTATAAAATCAAGTATCTTATTCTAGATTTTATTCAATGTCGTACTTAAAATTTTTGAGAACGTTCCCTACCATCAAATCTATTCGGATTTTTTAAAAAAATCAAGCAGAAAAACTTGTTGTTTTTGAATGAATTTTAGCAACTAAAAACAAAGCGTTTCGGTAGCCTAGATGGTAGCGTGCTAGTGTTGCAGTTCAGAGAATCCCAGGTTCAAATACCAGTTATTGCAAGTGCAGAAAAAAAATTTTAAAGTTAGCAAGATTAAATATGTATGACACAAGAATAATATATAAAATTCTTTTACTTTAATAAAGCTCCGAATGTCCAAAAAGAATAAGTTAAGATTTTTGGATTAATTTTTTTTACGATTAAATCAATCTTTTTTCGCTAATGCAAGTATGGGTTCGAACTTAAATTAAATTTTGGCTAAACTGCCGCTTATGATACGAAATTTTTACGAGAAAAATCGTACTTGGTTTAAAAAAATCCATACTTGCTTTAAGAAAATTCGTACTAGTCGCACTTTTGACACCGTTACTGCTTGATTTTGTCACATAACAAACATGGTCGGGTTTGACCGATTTTGACTTTCTTACTTGTTAGTAATTAGAAAATAATAAAATTAATTTACGCTCTAATTACTTAAAAAAACATCTTTGATGTCTGTCTTTGAGATAATAATTTGGAAAGTATTTTAGTCTTGACTCAGATTGAGATCCAAAGGTACTTTTGTCAACAAAAAGTACTTCTTTTAAATTTTGGTATTTTTTTAAATTTTTTAAAATCACGAGTCAGCAAAAATTAAACGAACTATCATTGAACAATTTTAAGCTCGGGAATCAACCAGCTAACAAAAATTACTTGAATAATTTTTTGTCATTTTTTATAAGTTGCATTTCGGCTAACGATATATCGTTATCTTGTATGAAAAAGCCAACACTAACAAATACATAATATCACACCCATCATATGGTAGATATTACGGTTTTACAATTGCACACGGCCAAACAACCAACAAGTACAAAAGGGTCACCGATCATATAGTGAAGTAGACTAGTTAGCGGCTGGCACTGGAAACTATTAAAGGTAGGCAGAGACTGTTTTTGCACGCTCTTCGAAAGGTGTCCCTGCATCAAACACCTTGTGATGTGTCTTGCTGGCAAGAGTGTCTTGCCACATCTGCTTCTTTCGTTATTATTTTTTATAGTATTTTTTATTTTTATTTAACTTTTTTCGGATAACCAAAAAACGAATAAACACAATTTCAGAACCAATAAATTGATTAATTTTTCTTTTTCCTAACGTGACCTGGTCTTCCGTTAAGCCTATCTGGGTATCAATGGAAAGGTTTGGGTAAAACTTATTAGGCTAGATTAACACGAAAGTTATATGGCTGGTTAGAGAGTATATGTTTTCGTAATTTGTTGGACTTATGAGTTTTGGAGTATAAAACGAAAAATTAATATTTAAAAGTACTTTTTCAATGGTTTTAATATTTCTAAAATTTTTTGAAATATTCAATTTGGAAATATATAGTAAAAAATTAGGGACCTATAACAATATGCAATTAAAATATTTACAAAGTGGTGCAAAACTGAGTTCTTCATGGTCTGCGGTTAAAAATTAAAACATAGAGACTGGGGATAAAGATTGTAAATAAACCCATACCCGTTTGCTTGTTAAGGCTCATAATAGCTCGCTTTTAGTAGTTTGTTACAGGCTCACAAAGTTACCAGTTAATTACTAGAAAATGCACTAATAATTCAGGAATAAAACAGAAATATTTTTTTCCCAAATATTTTTTTATGCGCACCTCTTATTAAGTATAGGCACAAACAAACGATTTATTATATATAACATATACGTGCATATTGAAAATTTTAAAATTTAACGTTTTTAAAAAAATAGCTGTTCGAGGTTTTATATTTTGCTTTAATGAATTTCTGATTTTAGTTTTTTGGCTTTAGTTTATATTAGGGAATGGTAAGCAAAGCCGAAAATCGATTTTCGATTTTGCGATCAACTATTTTAATATCGATTTTCAAAGTCGATTAATCGAAGCTCATAATCGATTATAATTCAATATCGACTTTTATTTTGATGCTATACTAAAATGAATAGATACCCTCAAAAATTATTTTTAAGTAAGTAAATTGAACTTTTCCCAAAGAAATGTATCATTAGAAAAGGTGTACCTTTCCATTTAATGATTACAAAGAGCGCAGGCCATAAACAAATTGAGATGGTTTAACTTTATACATAATTATATACTTAAGTGCAAATATTCATTATAATTTCAATGTGTAAAATCAATAAGTGAAAATTTAAACACGCACACACAACAGATATACATATTTAAAGGACGATAAGTTATTTTTAGTGTACTGTGTACTGGACAATTTTTCCTTTTTAATTGTTTAAAAATTTTTCTGACTGCATTTTTAAATAACATTCGACGTCAAATATTACAAATTTTTAAATAATACATACATTAACGCTTTATATTACCACTTGAGTTTTCGATGCAGATAGTTTGAAAAAATTTGTGTTAATAGAATGATTCTTTAAATTTAAAGCATTTTAAAATTTTTTAGGTAAAATCGATTTTTTGGGCTCAATAATCGATTTCAGTATAAAATCTTCAACAAAAAGCCGGTTACAAAAAATCGATTTTTTTTTTGGATCAAAATTGACTTTCGACTATAATCGAAGTCGATTTGCCAGTCCCTAGTTTATATGTTTATTAATTTCTTCTCATTTAGAAGAAGTTAAAATTTTTCATTAATCTTAAAAAATCGTTATTTTCAAAAGCAAGTTTTCCACCATTTTCTGCCAGTAAAAGCCGAGTAGAATGCATTTTCGAAACCAGCCTCTCTTTGAACGATAGTAATACAAGTAGTAGTATTCACAAAATATTTCAGGTTTTTCTTCTTTATCTAGTGTTTCTCTTGCTTAAATAATTTATATTTTATAAGCATTATTAAAATGTTAATCAAATTTTTTCTTTTCTTTCTTTTTTAGGTAAGTGCTTGAAAATGTCTAACAGAATAAAGCAAGTAAATCTTGGTAAGCTTTATCTGTATGAAACAATGTAGAGCTCGCAAAATAAATTATTTTTTTTTTCTTAGAGCAAGCAAAAATTTCTGCGAAAAATTTATTTGTACTCGTAAGCAATTTACGGGAATATCAAAAAAAAATTGTAAATCAATATCTGATGCATGAAATGCATTGAACTTACACAAAGTTTCTATATGCGTTTGAATCGGGCTTAGAAATCTTTTCTCTTCCTTTTTCCTCTTTGTTTATTTTGCGAATATCATTTTAGATTTCCTTCTTTGTATGCACTTCACTGCCTTTTTTCAAACTTAAAAAGTTATCTTAACTTTAAGAACTCAAAAGAAGTCTATAAAACAACAAAAATTCAGCTGTACATTGTTAACACATATGCCTCGTGTCTTCGTTATGAAAAAAGTTATGCCGGATTTGCTGATACAACTACAATCCAGACAACAATAAATATTAAAACTAAAAGAAAATTCTGTCTTGTTTCCACAGATAAGAGTACTTTAGGAATCTTCTTGTTCATTCGAACATGTAACTGTTTAAGACAATTTAATGCAAGTCTTAAGAGTTTTAGAGACAAATATTTCTTATGTTTCTGTTTTTTGCAAACAAAATAAAAATATATGTTGAAGTTTACATAATTACTCAGCTTAGCAGGTCTTCATTTTATAGGCCTTTAATGACTCAAACTTTTAAATTTTATTCGGCCCAACAGTTAAATGACATTTTTCTAGTTTTCAGTTAAATGACATTTTTCTAAAAACGAAACGTTGCGGATTAAATTCTATAACCTTAGAAAATAGCTAAAACTGTATATGGCCCTTTGGAAAAATTTAAACTTTGCTCTATTAACTTCAAATATATCCACATTCACACATTGTCCGAAGTAGATTTTATTGTAAAACATTTTTTGCAGAAGTTGTTCCTTGTGGCAGCAGGAAATAAAATGAAACAAAAGACACGTAAACAAGCTTCTTTAACTTTGATGTTTTCTATTTTCTTCTTCGCAGGTTTTGTTTCTTTTTTTCATGTTTAAAGAAAACATTTTAAATTCTTATTTTATGTTTTTAAGTCGCCCATAAAAAACAAGTAAAACATGTTTGTGGTATAAATGCAATTCTGGCTGTCCTTTTCAAATAAAAAGAAAAGCCACGCAGTATTATAAAAATGGAAAAATTATATTTTCGAAAAATAGCAACTAAAACAAAACTTTGTTTAGACATGCTTCTATAAATTTATAGGAACCTCAATAAATTTTGCAAAAGTACTTATTTGAAGATTTTTTATTTTTATAAAAATAAAAAAGCATAAAAAGTTTAAGTTAGCTTCTCAACTGAAAGTTCTTATATAGATTGCCAGGTTTTTCTTTTTAGATTGGCCAAGGAAAAGTAGTTTGGTTTATCTTTTAATTCGGGCTTTAATTCCTTATGCTTAATCTTGAATAAGGAAAATCAAAATTAAAAAAAAAAATTATTATAGAGCAATTCCATATGAAAACGATCAAAATTGGCAAATTTTTGGACGACCCCTCTCCGATTTTAAAATAAATAGTCTCAATCGATTGCGCAGCAAAAAATAATGTACCTACATATTTTTTTTTTTTTTTATAGTGACTGGTTTAGTGGTGGTGTACACCACTGTCATGTGACAAAATTGAAGAATTCTTCATAAGGGACCTCATTGAAAGTTGTTTTAAAAAAAAACTACTAAAGCGATCGCAACGAGTGATAGCTCGTTGGAAAGGTATTAAATCAGGCTTTAATTGAAAAATAAAATTTTCCTAATTTTTCTTAGAAATTTACTTTTAAATTTTCCCATGAAAATTAAATTTTCCGATTTTCCACAGAAGCTCCTAAATTTTCCGGCTAATTTTTTTTTTTTTGGATTCCTCATAATTTTTGCTTTAAGAATCAGCAATAAAAAAATGGGCCCCGACTCCTTGTTTGGACAGGAGAAGAGCATTTAAGAGACCACCTTAATTGAAAAATAAAATTTTCCTAATTTTTCTTAGAAATTTACCTTTAAATTTTCCCATGCAAAATTAAATTTTCCGATTTTCCACAGAAGCTCCTAAATTTTCCGGCTAATTTTTTCTTTTTTTGGATTCCTCATAATTTTTGCTTTAAGAATCAGCAATAAAAAAATGAGCCCCGACTCCTTATTTGGACAGGAGAAGAGCATTTAAGAGACCACCTTGTTAAAAATACATTTTAAAAATTATTTTACAGTTAAAAAAACATTTATGAAGAAAAAATCTTTTTTATTTTGCTGCTTATACTTAATTACAATATTTATTAAAAATTTCAATTGTTTTGGCATCATTATAAAATTAAAGTAACTTTAAATTTAGCACGTCGGCAGACGAAGAGTACCGCTTTACATTAATTGACATATCAGAAATATTTGGTATGAAGCAATGAAACTTTTGCGTTCCAGTTATAGTTTTGACCTTATTATATCTGTTTTGAATTCGTCGCTCCATGGCATCGTGTTCTTTTTGAGTGCATAAAACTGTGTTAATGGCAATTTCCTTGCTTTGAATCCACGAAAACAAATGTTGTACATTTAAGATCTGGTCAGTATATGGCCTTTGCAAACTTGCCTTAGTCGCCATGCGTTTTAGGGTTCCCCCTAACGCATCGCATGGGCCCTTGCCGTGGGACGTCGCGAAAAAGTGCCACTCGACCTTGCAGTTTTGTTCTTCTTCAATTATGCAAAGATTGTAAAAATTTTTTTTATTCTTGTACTGAGAAGCCGCGCCGTCTGAGAAAAACGTTACTTTGTCGATTGCATCGAATTTTGATCTTAAGAACTCAAACAGTTTCATTTGAAATAAATAAACGGACACATAATTATGAGATAAACTCTCCCCGACAACAACAAGGCTTACGGTCTGTAGTTCGTTATCTTCGTTTTTGAAATAAATGCAAAAAGGATGCACCGTGCACTGGTCGTTTGCCCAGTGATAAGCCTGAATTTCATCCTGAACGAGAAAAGTGTAATTCTCGGCAAAGTCGCTTATCACAATGAATTCATTTTGGGCTAATTTCTCCTTACTTTCCTTTAGAAATTTCGATTGCATCTCGGATATGAAATGGTGCGCCTTCAGTTCATTCAACTTGAATCCGAATTCCTCGATGAATTCCGGAATCTGCTTTACCACGGTCTCAAGGGAACATCTGCCGCTGCTAATTATCCACTGTTTGAAATGCACCTCCTGAATTAACAGCTGTTCAAACTTTTCCGCCAAATATTGCTCTAGCTCGTCAATCTTCGGACAATTGTCGCATTTGGACAGATGACAATTTTCCGTGGGGTATGCGCACAACGACTTCGACAGGAGGTCCCTATATGTTTCAATTTCACCGTGAAATACTTTCAATTTCTTGCATGGAAAGAAAATTAATTTGATGTTTTGATGAAACATGCAAACGCAGACTGAATGCGTTCCGTGCCTGTCTAATGCCAGCACGCATTCTTTTGGTCGTAGGATGGCAAACTTAGAAAATCCCACTTTTTCTGCTGGGTATTTCTCATTGAACTGATGGTATGCTTCGGATAGATTACATAATAATAATCTGCGCTGCTTGTGTACTTTTTCTCCATCTTCACGTGTGATAACATAGTCACGTGTACCTGGGCAGGCGCGGCTGTTGTCATCATTGCAGTAAAAATCTTGAATCAATTTCACCGTTGCTTCGCTGAGGGTCCTTGAGCCAAATTTCTTGGTGGGAGTCGCCAATATGCCCTTCTGTCGAACTAATTCTTTGCTTCTTCTCGCGATGTAAAAAGATGTTTGAAACTGTTCAGAAATCTTGCGTATAGACCATGATTGAGGCAGCACAGATAAAATGAGATATTTCTCCGGAAAAGTGGTCGCTAAATTGAATTTTGTTTTCAACTGCTCAATCATTTGTTTGCCGTCATCAACGTCATCTGCTTGACTGCATTCGTTATCAAAGCCTTCATCAAATATTGTCGCGATTGCACTCATCACCTTGCCTTTTTTCTCTTTCCTGTATGTTTCACTTCGCAACTTTCTTTTTCTAATAGGCGTTTCACCTAAAGTGGTAATAGCATCATTCAAAGGACTCAAAGACATATTGACCATCGGAATGTCTGCCTCACTATCAGATGAAATATTTTGTTCACTTGTCATTTCACTCTCGGATTGTGGCTGCATTTGTTTCAATGCATTCATGTATCGCTTCGAAACACCAGTTAATTTTAATACTTTTATCTTTTTCGAACGATGTCCACTCTTGTTAAACGGATTGCAGCAAAATTTATTCATTTTACTTTAAATTGTCTTTACAGCTTCACTCTTTACTTTTCAAAAAAAAACACTTTAACACTTTCACGTTTAGTATTAAACTGAAATTTGACTCAGAGTGTGTGAAGTATTTATATTTATTTTTTGGTAAAAAATAGGTAAAAAAAAATAAGCGATATCTGCTTTTCTTTAATAGGAAAATTTGCGTGAACTACTGGTCATAAAATGTTTTTTAAAGAGGGACTTAATTGGTTACTGCCAATAAGCCGACCACAGGTCATAAAATGTTTTGCAAATTTTTTAAATTACTAGGTAATAAATATTTCGCCATATTTATGGAAAATCCGTGTTTTATGACTTGTTTCTGCACGTGTCATTTTAGGCGAAATATTTATTACCTGGTAATTTAAAAAATTTACAAAACATTTTATGACCTGTAGCCTCAGTCGGGTTTGGTGTGTGTTATTGACAATATATGTAATTATTTTATAAAACTTAAAACACATGTCTAACATACATTTGCCTGGCTCCACATATGTGTAAAGTTGACTGTTCGAAATTTCGAACGCTGGCGCTTATCCTATAGTTAATTTTTTTTATGTGTTATCTTATACTTATTATTATTTCATATGTAATATACAAATTGCTAAGTTAATAAAAACTGCGTTTTCGGTAAATATATTTAAGGTAATAAATCGGTTGTTTACCTGCACACACAAGTCCATGCACATTTTTTTGTTTCTTGTTAGTACGGGAAATACCGTATAAAATAGTGATAAAGTAAAGGGATGATGAAGAGAAATATATTCGTAGAAATAAGAACAATTAGAGATATAAATAATATTAAAGGTAATTAGGAAAATCCTTATTAGGAAAATCCTAATTAGGAAACTCCTAATTACAAAATACTGTTGCCAGTGTAGATGACACCGCTGACCTAGAGTAGTTTCTGATACAAGGTATATAAGATCATAGATTTATAGATAAAGTTAAAGCGCCAATATAATAATATTGTTGGACCGGGAACTGATGTGGTGATGCGCCGGAAAATTTAGGAGCTTCTGTGGAAAATCGGAAAATTTAATTTTGCATGGGAAAATTTAAAGGTAAATTTCTAAGAAAAATTAGGAAAATTTTATTTTTCAATTAAGGTGGTCTCTTAAATGCTCTTCTCCTGTCCAAACAAGGAGTCGGGGCCCATTTTTTTATTGCTGATTCTTAAAGCAAAAATTATGAGGAATCCAAAAAAAAAAAAATTAGCCGGAAAATTTAGGAGCTTCTGTGGAAAATCGGAAAATTTAATTTTGCATGGGAAAATTTAAAGGTAAATTTCTAAGAAAAATTAGGAAAATTTTATTTTTCAATTAAGGTGGTCTCTTAAATGCTCTTCTCCTGTCCAAACAAGGAGTCGGGGCCCATTTTTTTATTGCTGATTCTTAAAGCAAAAATTATGAGGAATCCAAAAAAAAAAAAATTAGCCGGAAAATTTAGGAGCTTCTGTGGAAAATCGGAAAATTTAATTTTCATGGGAAAATTTAAAAGTAAATTTCTAAGAAAAATTAGGAAAATTTTATTTTTCAATTAAAGCCTGATTTAATACCTTTCCAACGAGCTATCACTCGTTGCGATCGCTTTAGTAGTTTTTTTTTAAAACAACTTTCAATGAGGTCCCTTATGAAGAATTCTTCAATTTTGTCACATGACAGTGGTGTACACCACCACTAAACCAGTCACTATAAAAAAAAAAAAAAATATGTAGGTACATTATTTTTTGCTGGGCAATCGATTGAGACTATTTATTTTAAAATCGGAGAGGGGTCGTCCAAAAGGTGATCGCTTTCATATGGAATTGCTCTATATTAAAAAAATTGATTATTTTGTCAAGTTATGTCATTGTGTCAATAGATGTATTTGCTAAGGTATTTCCCATGACTCACGTATGTATATACTGCATATCCTTTAACTAGATTAATAAGCACCCCATATAGACTCTTTGGGTCCGTCCTTAGTATTCCCAGACAAAAAGAAAAAAAAAGAAATTTCGGGTACTCCACTCTTTTTTGGGCAAATATCAGCAACCTTATCTTACCAACCCGGATATTGTCATCAGGCCTTTGAACAAATAAGATCTCAGACTGATTGCTCTGAAGCACACGATTTCTGAATAGTGGCACAGAATGTGCTGAAGAGTCTTCCTATCCCCCAGTACACTACAGAACATGTAGACATTGGTGATCAGTAGCCCTGCAATCACTCCTTTGCACTGGAGAAACTTTGTTTACCTCCGGGTCAATAAATCCCACATTATCCTAGAGACTCCACATGAAGTGGAATTTATCCAGAATTCCATGGCTCTGACCCTCGCTGAAGACTATACACCCTTATTGTAGAACTAAAGTAGAGCACGAAAGTTGATTGTTCCTTTTCCATTGAGAGATGAACCCCTTACTTTGTCAATCCGTCTAAATTCTTTATCCCCTCAATACCCTTGTAGATGTTGACTTGTCCCTCATCGGGAAAAATTTGTTATAAGAAGCAATTAGAAAAGGCAAACTTTCAACAAATCCATTCAATAAATTTATTTCGTAGGGATAAATGTAGGTACCTCTACTGATGTCTAAATCCGCTGTGACGGGATTTCAAAGAACTCGGGTCCTAGAATTGTTAAAATGGGCCAAATAAAAAAAATTGGCATCTTTATATCTCCCAAATTATACACGATAGAACTAAATATAAAATAAATTGTAAATTGCTTCAAAAACAAACCGGCCCTTGTCTGCCACTTTTTAAACATTTTAAATCCTAAGTGGTAAGGCAGGATAAAAACTTAATTTTGATAGCGTTAAGGTCCACAATGAAACTTCTAAGCTAATTAAAATTATAATATACCTGTGAGGAGCTGAATGATCTAAAACTAATGTCCTGGAGGGACTGGTTCCAGTTCTTACACTTTATATGAAGAAAACATGCCACTTTTACAGGACCTTGTAACTCGACGGAAAAATTGGTTCAAATTTAATACCTAATGTCCCAGGTGAATCCTCCTCTTTCATTCATAGCTTAATATCCTGCCCTACCAACTTTGTATGTATAAAATCAGGCGGACAAATCGAGGTTGATTACAGTCTAAACGGGTTTCTGGTTTATGAGTCTTCATAAGTACAGACTCAGACTCTTTTTTTCACGATTACTGCCGTAGTTATGGGAATTAAGAACGGGAGGAGAAGGGTTTCGTTTTTTCTGAAAATTGTCTGTCTTAGTTTTTAGAAGTCATAGATTTCTTGGAAATCATTTGCTAGATAACCTTAGTTAGGTACCGAGGTGCAGGCTGATATGAAATACTTTTTTTATTGATTTCTTATCTTATGTTTAAAGATAAGGAATGCCTATTCAAAATTCAAGTAAAATTTAGAAAAATACTGCCGATCAGATATAAGGAAATAATATCTACGAATTACAAGATTTTTTCCCGAGGTGACTGAAAACCCTTGTAATATATGAAACAGGTACTTAGGTGCTTAATTGCTTATTACGTACTTTATGCTGATTCTCAAAAGAGACATCATTAAGATTATAAGTAGCAAAAGTTACCTGCTCAAAATTTTTCAATTCATATATATCATATACATAATATAATATTATTGTGCAAAGTTTTTAGTTTTTCTTTTGCTTGCTGAGTCGCTTAAAATTGTGTTGACCAACAAGCACGTAACTTAATATAAGGTTGGCTAACTTATGAAGAAATATTTTGGATTTTTTAAAAGCTTGCGAGGAAGGCAAACAGCCATATTAGGCAGCCAATTTTATTAATTATTTTCCAGAAAAAAAACCATCATGCGCTTAAAGGCCAAAATTGTGTAAATTTTTTTAAGTGAAAAATTTTCATTTGATTAAATTTATTGGTGAATTTTCTTTCTTCTAAGTAACAAGTTAGGCCTCTGAAACTGATTCTGGATATGGAACTTCTTGGGCGCCTATCAAATTGCGAGATAAGAAAAAATTTTTCCTTATAAATTGTCGAGGGCTATATTCCGAATGCAGATCACTTCGTTATTTGTCGGCAATGTCTTCCAGGTATGAGTAGGGGTAACGCTTAAATAGGGAAGCTGGGTTAGCCGTTTTATAAGACTATTTTATTAAGAAAACTAAACCTTGACGTCCTTTGCTTCTTACAGATGTTTTTTATCACCATCCTGATTAAAAAATTTCCAACAATCTTCAGTCAGGGAAAAGTCCTATATTTTGAGAGTCATGTTTTGTATTTATTTTGAGAACTATTTTAAGTTATAAAATATGTCGAATTTATTTATTCGGATACTTTTGTTTTTAGGTTTTTTAGGGTCTTTAAATGCTCCTTTTTTAAACACATTCTTCTTAAGTTATTCTCTAGAAAAGCTTATAATAAATTACAATAAGAATTTTGGTTATTTAGTTCAAAATTTAAAAGAAACACATGCAAAAAATTAAAAAATTGTCGATCATCTGTATTTTTTCCTCCTACCACAAGCTAAACTATATATTACATTACTTAATAATAGAATGCCATTTTTATTTGAAACCAACAATTATAACGTCACATATTGCCTTAAGGATACATGCGCAAATTAAATATTTAAATTATATTAGGCACGCAGGCAGGAAATAAAAATTTAAACTAAAAGAAAAGTTTTTAAAAAAATTTAAATTATACAAAGATAAGAAATTAAATAAATTTCAAAAAAGAAATTACATTCAAAAATTTAAAATTTTATAAATTTGGCAGCTGTTAAATAACAAGCTAATTGTTTGAGTATGTATATACACAAATACATACATATTAATTAAATAAAGCCACATTAATTTAACGCCCATTTTAATGCTTGCCTTTTTCTCATCCCCTCATATACCCCTCTTGCCTAAGCATTAACGTGCAATAAATATATAATGTAGACGTTAATTTTGCTGCATGTCATTTCTTTAAAATTTATATCAAAATATTCTCACCACAACTACATTATAATTTTAAGGTTGACTTAATATATATCCGTACAAAAATATATGTGAATATTTGTGTATAATACACCACTGTACCTAGTATCTTTAACTGACAAAATCAATGCCACTAAAGAAAAACGAAAATTATTAAGAATAATAGCTAAAAAAATTGCCTAAAACCAAAATAAAAAATTTAAAATAAATGACATCAAAAATGCAATATAATAAATCAAAATAAAATTCAATCAGATAAACGGTAATACATAAACACAGTTCCTATGTTAACTGAGAAATTCATTAAGCAGAAGCTGTAACCCAGAGCGTATGATTAATTTAAAACATCAACATATTATTTATGTTAATTATACGCCATCCTGTTAATATTGACAAAAAAAATCTGCTATTTTTTAAATGATTGGTTATTTTAATAAACATAAGCTTACGTTTAAGCAAGAAGGTGGCAGGTAGATACGTTGCAGGGAGGAGAACTTGATGTTAGGCCTCAAATCCTGCAGGAGGTGCACTTAACAAGTAATCGGCTTGTTGTGCGCTCCTTGCAAGAGAAAAGCAAAAAAAAAATAGGGGGAAAGTCCATAAAATATTTCTTAATGCATGAAAGTGAACCATATCTTATATAACCTAAAATATAAAATATCGAGCCGGCGCCGAAGCTGGGCACGACGGCAGGAATCGCTTCATCGATTCTGCCCAGCATGCTCTGCACCTTATAACTCCTTGTTAAGCCAAGCTTTCTTAAATTTCAGACTTACCCATTTCCTTACTTTAAATTTTACATTTAGTTACTAAATTAAAATTGTTTTATGGAAATGTTTTTCCAACCCATTAAATATAAATATTATTAAATATTATTTTGATAGGTTAAAGATAAAAACCTTAATTTGGTGCTTCAGTTTTTTAATTAATTTCAGACTAGAATATATTTACAAAGTTATCTTGGAATTCTAAAAATTATGACAAAGAATAAAGCTCTTCTTCTTTTATAAAGTTTCGTAAGTCAATAAAATAAGTTTTAATTTTTGGTATAATCTCTTTCAATCAAACTTCTTTAAACTTACATCAAATACGATTTTAAGCTGAAATATAACCTTTTTGACTAAAATTGGCTAAAAGTAATTTTTACGTTAACTTGTACTTGTGGTAGTTTTGTATTTGTTTTAAGAAAATTTTTACTCACCGCACATTTGAAAACGCTCCGGCTTGTTTAAGTTAATGCTGCTTGGATTATTCTTGTGTGTAGCTATTGCTTTTCATTGCGGACTGGTTTAAAGCTACAAACCGAACCCTGAAAGCGGCATCATCTAATTGTAAGGCTGAAGCTATACTGAAAGCGCACCATTTTTTAAAGCTTTAACTTCTTTTTATACTGGCGTTCATTTTCGTTTTTTTTTAACATTTACTTACAATGTTTTTGCAGCCTTACATAAAGGATTGCACAAAACTTCTATGCAAAAGTATTATTTTTTTTAGAATTTATAAATAAGCATCCTTGTTTGCATTTAATTTTTAAATACAATTAATTCGTTATTTGTGACAATTACTTTTGAATCAAAATCATTGAGTTTTTTTGGTTAATGCGTTAATTGAAAAAATATGCGGATAATTTTTTTTTCTGTACAAAGAAAGTTAATGTAAAAAGTAAATAAAGTTCGGCACAGCCGAAAAAAAGCTTTCTTACTTGTTCTGTAAATAATTTAAACTTTAGTTTTAATTTTTTAATTTTTTGACACAGTTTGGGAGAATCTTTAATTTTTGATTTGGAAAATATATTTTCATAAATATTTATTGCAAAGCTTTTAATAATTTTTTATTAACGTTTTTTTCACACTCTTTTTTTTAATTGTGCTGCCATATTCAATTTCGGAAACAAAGAAAAAACATGTGTTGCCAAGTATTGAATCCTAAGAAGTAAAAAAATAGAAAGTATTTTTAACGAACTATAGAACAAGAGTTAAACATTTTTCGATAAATTTAAATTACCGGATTAACAAACTACAATAAGGTTGTGATTAAAAAAATATAAAAATTAAAATTTATTTATAGGGTTTGTTGTTGGTTAAGTTTGTCTATATGCATTTCATTGGTTCTTACACCAAATCATCAGTAGACTTCAACCCAAATTCTTAAAAAACTCATGAATATTTTCTGTCTTTATATAATAACCTCAATAAACAAAAATTAAAATTAAAGTTTCTTTGACAATTATAAATGAACAAAATGTAAATTCAAAGCATATCAATTAAGGGCGTTATATTTGACTGTGCCGAGACATACATATATACCCTTCCTCTTGGTATTTTTTTAAGCCCAGACATTTGTTTTAGCCAAGCTATTTTGTGCTGCAAATATTGTAATAAAAATATTTTGCGGCAGGCTTTGGAGTCGATAGTTATCCCAGTTTTTAAATAGAAAACTTTACAAAATTTAAACGTTTGTATGTATAATAGAAATGCCATGTAGAAAGTTAAAGGTCGATAGCTTAAGAACTTTTCGAAGTATTTCGTATTAAAACTTTAATAAAATTTGTATATTTGTATAATGGGATCCCTTCGTCCTGATCCTGTCATGCTTTTTGTTTCCAAAGTATAAGAATTATTGTATAATTATTTTTTGTAGAACATTCGAAGTCAATATTTGTTATAGTTTCCCAGATATTGCGTATCAAAAATTAAATAAAATTTGTTAGTTTGTGTGGGGGCCGTCCCACCCCTTGCTTCTTTCCAAATATTTTTTTTCCAAAATGTAGGAATTATTGTTAAACAATTTTTTGTAGAACATTTGAATTCTATAGCTGTTTTAGTTTTTCAAATTTAGCGCAAGGAATATTTCATAAAATTTTTTTGCAATTTTAAGGAAAATACCACTTCCCCTATCTTAAATACATTTTTGCTTAATTTAGGTCCCTTTAAAATATCTTTAAAATATCCGTGCCAATTTTTGTGAAAAATGTGACTGTATTTATTGAGATATACATATAGGGATATATTCACGGACTTAATCCAAACAAATTGGTTATTTTGGGGTTTAAATTATATTTGGATTGATAAAGAACCGATTTTGCTGATTATTAATAAGTATTGGCTCAAAAAATTTTATGATTATTTGGTATCAAAACGTTTTTTGTGCTTCTTTATTTGAACCCGGAAACTTTATTTTAACAGAAACACAGAAGGACATGGCTTTATCGACTTTCCTATTTATAAGGATTCAGAATGTACTCGTATATACTTTATGACGTCTAAAGTAAATATTTTAGAAAATACAAATGGAATGACAATCTGATGTATGTATATCTAGATTACTATGCGAAGGGTATAATGAGGCAATTTAATTCAGATTGAAATGTAGAAACCAGAAGTATATTTTTATCATGTGAAATCGTATATTCTGCAACGTGTCGTAGAATACTTTTGTTAACCTCTACCATACTTAATAATAATTTTTAATGGCACTATCATCGTATACAATAGTTTTCATATAAAAAATTTGCAGTTAAAAACGATCACAAAAAACTCAAATAATTATGGTTGTGACATTTGTTTTGTAAATTGTGCCAAAATAATTTCATATGTATAATATGTACTTATATGTAAAAACATTTTCCCCATTTGTTTAAAAAAATATGTTTTATCTCTAAAAATAAATTTAACAAAAAATAGAACAAAGGAATAATACTTCATAATAAATGTACCTTAAATCATATAAATCATATGGTTTATTAAAAATAAGAAAAAAGAACCCAGCACTCAAAACATCTTCTCGTGTTATTTTTGCAGATGATTTATTTAAAAATTTTAATTAACGTTTTGTTTAAAGAAGCGTTTATTCACTTTAACAAAATATTTACATTAAACTGTTTTTACTTTGTTGTTTGTTGTTTATTATTATTTATTTTTTAAGTTCCTATGTATTAACGAATTTGTTAAGTTCACAGACATACTTTTTAAATTCTTTTATCGTTTTTTTTTTTTTAAATTTCATTTAAACTTTAAAAACATTGTTTTATAAAAAGTTTTATAAAATTGCCTTTTTTTCATTCGTTAAATGATTTGCGTGTGTTTTTTGTTAACATTTTGTTAACAATTAGGGTGGTTATCAGTCCCCACATTTTTTAAAACTTAAAAAATTTTATTTTTTTCTGCTCTTAAAAGTAAATTTAACATTTTATATAAATACCCTTAATAGCTTGAAATATTTAAAGAAATATTTTTGTATACTTTACTCAATCCCCTATTTATGTTAATTTTCAAAAAAATATAAGCTTATCGTATGTATGTAAGTATGTACCAACTTACGTCTATACGTGCATATGTATGTATGTTTGTAAGTATATCCCTGTCATAACGTTTAATGGCTGACAGCATTATTTTGTTCTTTTTAGTCGTTTATTAGTCTTCTTTTATGTGTTTTTTTCCATTCCTTCTTTTGTCTGCAAAGTTGACTTGTCTGTCTAAGAAAAAATTTGAAATACGCGTGCACAATCACATTTACATAAATAAAGTGAATTACATGTGCGAGCAATGTACAGTGAGTGGCTATTTAATGCGTATCTTGTGCCGCACATTAAGTTTATATATTTAGATTGAGGAAAATAAGTATTGGAAAATTTAATAATTTTTTTTAATACAAACCATGGCTTTCACTCACTCCAAAATTGAAATTAATTTTCAATTTGTATAAATTATTTTATATGGGTTATTTTTATTTAAAACATGTGATGCAATATTTTGTTAAATATATAAATAAAGTTTGAAGTGAAATCTGCTTAAGATTTATTTGAAATTTTTTAAGTTTTCTTTAGCACTTTAAAGTTAAAGATTTTCGTGGTATTAAATCGTCTTTTACAGAGAAAAGCTTAAATAGATCATAACCTCAAATTCTAAAATAACTTCAGAACATTCAAAAGGCAAATAAAAATTTTCTTGTCGATCAACCCCAATCATATTATACAATGCATCACAACCAATTCAAAATTAAGTAAAACCACAACAACGTTTTAATTTTAGGGGACGTATGCTAACTAATGAACAGAAAGATAATTATAGGACTGTACTTAATCTCAAGAATCTTAAAAAATAATTAAGATTTTTTTATATTTAGAAAGAAAAACTTAAATAAAAATTTGGTGCAAGGGCATAAAGCACAAAAAAGTTCCTGAAATATTGCAGCTGCAGCCGGTTCGACATTTGTAACCAAGGGAGCTTAAAAATTAATATTTCTAGAAATTTTTAAATTCATAAAAATAATTTTTCTCCTGGATACAACTCAAAAAAAACGATGAAAGATTGTAAAAGGTTAGGAACTTAACTCCAGCAAACTAGGCCTACTCCTTCCATATATTAGTTAAACTTATATATCAAATACTGACAACCAATGCTTAAGAATTTTTTTAGCTTTGCACTTTCATTGAGTTGATTGGATGGATAGTTATAAAATTGATGTGATGGTTATCAGTACCCAGCAGCCTCCATCGACTTGACTACACAGCTTTTTTCACTTTTTCTGATAAACTTTTTGTTGCAAAAAAAAAATCATTTTCCAGCATGCACTCAGATATATTTTTGGAAGTAAGAATTAGGGATTGGCGATACTGGGGTAGATTTATAGCAGGTTTTTGTGCCACAGTACCGCCAATTCCTTAATTTTTATTAGGCTTATCATTAAGACATATGTTTCCTCTTCGGAATACAATAAAAAAAAATTAATTCATCAGATGAAGTTAAAACTAATTTTTTAATCCTGCTGGATTTGGTTTGCCATTTACGTAGCTGTTATATTTTTGTTTCTGAAAGTGTAGTTTTTTGAATGCAATTTATTTTGGATGAAAGAATAATCTTATTTAACACAACATCAAGTTAAAGTTTAACTTCTCAAAGCGAATTAACTTTTCAATAATGACATTTTGTAAACAAAGTTCATGTTATTTCTAAACTCAAAAAGCCTTTCCCTCAAAGTTTGTATGAAAACAGCGAACTTTATATAAGGTGGATAAGACACGTGTATTTTTGAAATTTTTTAATTCAACACGAAACAATATGAACCCCAACTCGCTTTTAGTACTCGAAAGAACTTAAGTTCAAAGTGGGGTTGTTTTGCAAAACATCGTTAAAAATCAAAAAAAAAAAAAAAAACAAGTAAGAGCATTATATTGGGCAGTCCCGAGCAGGTTTGGCACTGAGAGTTTTAAAAGTTTTCTATATTATTCGTATTAAAAGTTTAATTAAAATTGTAAATTTTAATGGGATGTTCTACTACCCTGGTCCTCTTCAACTTTTTTTCCCTAAAATATATGAATTATTTGATCAAAACTTTTTGTAGAATATTCAAAGTCGATAGCAGTTATAGTTTCCCAGATGTAGATAGAAAATTTCACCCTATCGAAAATTTAATAAAAATAGTTAATTTGTATGGGAGCTACCCCTTCCCCTCCTCCACCCAAAAACAAAATGTTTTTCGAAGTTTACATTTAATTGTTCAATTATCTAGTGCCAAGTTTTGTGGCAAGAGTGACTATATTTACTGAGATATATGTATAGGGATTAATGGGTTATTTTGAGTTTTCGTTTATATTTTGGTCAATAATGAACCGATTTTGATGGTTTTAAATAGCGATTGTCTTCAGGATATCTCTAATAGTATGACATATCGTTTTTTTTAAAGACGTGCCTATATCGATTTCCCTATATATAAGGATCCAGGATCTTTATACATTATGGGGTCGCAAATTGATAATAAAGAAATTGCAAACGGAATGACAAACTGATATGTATATACCCTTGTCACTATGTGAAGGGTATAATAATGAAAAACCCATTAACAATAAAATAATATACTTTTTAAAATTTTGGTACATTAAAATTTTTTTAACTTTAACCAAAATTATCAAATGCAAAGCCGATTTCAGGGCTTTTTAAAATAAATTTTTGGTTTTTAGTATAAAAGACTGGTTTACCTAGCTATACTTAGGGTCAAAAGATATAAAATTTTTTAATTTTTTTAAAAATATGCCTGAAAAAAATTCTCCTTATTTTTAAGCGAAATATCAGAAAAAAATTAAATAAAATAATGTAAAAAGCCACTGACCTCAAGCTCCATTACATTAAAAAAAATGTTAAAATTGTTAAATATGTTTGCAGACGTTTAAAAAATATCGAGTAGGCCTTACAAAAACAAAAAGGTTAGAATTTGATGACATATGGTGATAAATAAATGCAAATTTTGTAGAGATAGAGTAAAATTCGTGGCAGCTATAGCCCATAACGGTTACCCCATGAAAATATTTTTATGGCAGCAATGTGATACTATAGTCAGATCCTCATCACAAGGTAGGTCTCAGACTATTAGCTTTGGGCCTTATAAACATCTGCATAAGCGCATAAAAATTTTTCACAAAAGAGAATGGCTCATATACATTTAAATATATATAAACAGGCTGGTCCCAAAAACTTTCACCAGATGCTGGTTTTCAAAACTTTTTTTAATATTGGTTTTATTATTAAATCTTCAAATTAATTAATGGTTTTTAAATTTAATAAAATAAAAGTAAAATTTTTTCAGCAAGTGCCAGACAAAGTTTAAGTTCTTAAATTAAAATAAATTTCAGCTCCGTTGATATTATTTGAGGAAAACAGTGTCACTTGTCTTTAAACGAGGGATCAAGACAGTGGTGTGACTGTCCATTACGCTACCCTCAAGGGAAAAAAACGTTTAAAAATTGATTTGTACCTTTTAAAAAGCCAGAATCAAACTAGTTAAAATATTTTAAAAAGTTTGAAAACTCTAACAAAAATTTTTTTGGAACAGTAAACTTTTGGCAAAACGGTAACAAGCTTATATCACAAATGGTCCCTGCTTTAAAATAAACTCCGCTTTAAGTTCGTGAGGATCTTAAATCTTCAAACTAAAAATAATTACCAAACGAAGTTTAGAAATCGTTTTTTAAAAATGTTTAGTGCTAAATCATCAAACCAGTTTATGGCATATTATTAATGTGGTGGAACAAAAGCTTACAATCAAAAGGACATAATTTTACTTTTACTGTGTGTGTCTATGCAAACCCAAAAACCACTTAACTGCGGTATGTTTTGTAGTTGTATTTCGTGGCGATAGTTGTCGCTGTATTGTCGGAAGTTGTCCCATGTATTTGTGTGTGTGTTTATATTAACGATTTTGCGGTTTTATTCCATGTTGACAACGTATAGTTTTAATATTGTTTTGCCTCGCTTTAGTATATAAAACCACATTTGCCTTAAAATTTATGTTAGACTGTTTAATCTTATGCTTTAGCTTACAAATGTCTGTTTGTCTTTTTTAAGTTTTAATAAGAACTTCCTTTATTTATGTTGTCGTTTTTGTTTTGTTTATATTTTCTTGTTTACTAAGACATGTAATTAAGAATACATGTGTAAATACGGGTGCGGAGGAGTATGCGGCCAAGATATTAAAAGAAAATTATGAAATACAGCTTTCGTTGAATATTACCTACAAAGTAATTTTATTTTTATATGTATTTATTCTAATTAATTTTAAAAGAATTTTTATTAATGCCCCAAGCATTTTGCTTTAAATTTTCGAAAGCATTATCTAAATTGCTTTTGTTTTCATCAGCAATCATTGTTTTGATGAATTCGAAATTTACACCAATATTCTTTTCAGTTTTCTATTTAAAATTCAAATTGAATTTTTTATAGAACTTGAAGGTTAAGCTTATCTATATGCATTTCTGTTAAATATTTGTTCAAAGAACCAATAAAATGTATATAGATAAACTTAACCTACAACAAGTCCTATAATTAAACTAAGAAAATTGTGATCAAATCCCAAATAATATTTGGAAATTGTTTTGGCAGATATTAAATTAAATTGAAAAAATAATTTTTGTTTATTTTTCATTTAGTATACCAAACTAAAAATTTAGTTAAAGGTTTACCAATTAAGAACCTAAAAGATAAAGTTGAAAAAAGGTAAGTTGTGGTACACTTAAGCTCGCTTCTACTGTGAAAAAAATTCTAAGAAGAATTTAATTTTTTTAAAATGCAAAAAGTTACAATACTGCTAAATATACATGTACAATATGGGTCAAAAAGAGTCATCCGATATTGCTTGAAATTCGTTTGGCGGTCAACAGGCAGCAGCTGATGCACGGGCTGGACATTTTACGGGGACATACGCAGATCTTTGACCAAAATTCTGACGAAATGGCCCTATAGTACGCACCGTCCACTGTTGTCGTTTGACCAGCGGCATCCTCGAAAAAAATGGCCCGATGACTACTCCAGCGTGAGCAGCGCACCATGCAGTCGCTTTGAGTGGGTGTAATGGCTTCACGTGCATCAGTCGTGGATTTTGGGTGCCATTGAAGCGATAGTTTTGCTTGTTGACGTACCCGCTGTGGTGGAACTGAGCCTCATCACTCATTATGATTTTGGTAGAAAAATCGTCCACTTTTGCCCCAAGATTGAGGACGGCTTGGGCATAGGTTACACGTTTTTGGAGGTAGACAGGCAGCAGCTGGTTCATGGACTGGACTTTGCACAGGAACATGCACAGGTCTTAGATCATAATTTGCTTAAGGGACGACTGGCTGATGGCTAATTGCGAGGAGCAGCGTCTGGTCGATCTTTCTGGTGGCAGCTTGACACCCTCGCCAACAGCGGCGATATTCTTTGCAGAACGGGCTTTGGGGCCAGCCACTCTTGGCAGCGTCTTCTGTGGTTCTTTACTCTAAAAGGTTGGTGGCCAAACGTCGCAGTGCTTGCGCAGTCGGTGCCGGACGACCGTGGAATTAGCGACGGAATTCGCACTGCGCCAACACCACAGACGAATTATTGCGGGTTCTTTGGGAGTGTATTGCTCCATGGCTTGTTCACTTGTATTCTTCTGTCTAGTTCACAAATGTCGAAACAAATTTGACATTGGCCGACATTTACAAAAATAAGAGCATCCTTCCAATAGGGTGATTTCTATTGGCACACTAATAAAAGATTTATATTCAATACACTTCTGAGAGAAAAATTTTAAATTGGTAGTTTTTTCCAATAGAATGGGAAATTTTATTGCGTTTCAAATATTGCGTGCTCGATCCCATAATTTAACTAATAAAAATAGAAAGACTTAAAACATTTAGAAAGCCAAAATGGTCTTTTTAAACTAAAAAAATTCTTTTAAAACTTGCATTCTAATTTGCACATTTTTGCATTTTTTAGTTGCAGTCGAAAGTAAGTTCAAGGATTTGTCGCGTTCTCATCTGCATATGAATTGCTTGTATATTAGAAAAAAAGCTACAAAATAAATTTCTTTGCACTTTATATATTTCTACTAAATTGCTTTAAAACTCATATCAAAAAAAACAAAGTTTTCGTATTTCTTTATATATTTTTTTTTTAGTCCAAAGACATACGGATGTCGCGTTCTACACTCTGGAAATGCCTTATTGGAACAAATAAATTCAATGCAACACACAAAATTTTCTGGGGGTATTAATACCATCAGACTCGCACCGGCTACTCTCACACATGAATTAGCCATTAGTTCTTTGATAGTTTTTTTTTGCACTCTTTAGTTATTATTTAATAAACGGGACATATTGAACTATTTTGGTAAAACTAGTATTAATAACAACCAAAAAAATTATAAAAAATCTCTTTATTTCAAAAAAACTTGCGATTTTAAAAAGAGAAATATGAAACAAATACAAAGTAAAAATTTTTATTCATTTCTATGAATTCCTTGATAAAACTAAAAAAAATCGAATAAAACACCGTAAATGAACTAAAGGAAATTCCTTGAATAAAATGTAATAAAACTTCAAACCATTAAAAAGAAAAAAGAGAGAAACGAATCATCATAAAAAATGCAATAAAATTAACTTTATTATATAAAACTCACTTTTAATGTTCGTTATTCTGGGAAAAGAAAAAAAACTAAAAATAAACATAAATCCCCTTAAATGTTATATGATAGATCATATGATTTTAAAACTGATATATTTATGACGAGTGCTACGTTTATGCGGAAAGTTTAATTTCCGCTGAATTAAAAAAATATGTTTAAAACACATAAAGTTAATACTTTTTTATAACCATAAAACAACTTAAAATGTATTATTTGTACGAGGGGAAAAAACTGTCAGTGATTTTTTTGAGACTTTAAAATATAATTTAAAAAGAATTTAAAACTATGATGTTATAAATTTAGGGCCTTATGAAGGGTTAATAGCACAAAAGGGGTAAATGCCTTTAACCAAAGTTTCGCTTTCACAAGTCGTACAAAATCCTACCTTCCATGGAACACATTAAACAAAAGTTTTTGTCAATTAATTGGTGCTAAGCAAAACAATTTTTATATAATTTACAAAATTTTTGTTTTTTTTTATACCCTTCACATAATGAAAAGGGGATATATCAGTTTGTCATTCCGTTTGTAATTTCTTTATTATCCATTTGCGACCCCATAAAGTATATATATTCTGGACACTTATAGATAGGGAAGTTGATATAGCCATGTCCGTCTGTTGAAATCAAGTTTCCGAAATCAAATAAAAAGATACGGACCAGTTATTGGTTTCAAACTTTTAGAAATACTCCGCAGACAATCGCTATTTAAAATCAGCAAAATCGGTTCACTATTGACCGAGATATAAGCGAAAACCCAAAGTAACCCATTTTTTAGGACAAAATTCGTGCATATATCCCAATATATCTCAGTAAGTATAGTCACTCTTGCCACAAAACTTGGCACGGATACTCCTAAAGAAGGGACCTAAAAAACGGAAAAAGTTTTTTCAGATAGAACCAGAGGAAGGGGTATTTTTCCTACAATTGCACAAATTTGGTGAAATATTTTATGCGCTATATCTCGAAAACTATAATAGCTATCGACTTAAAATGTTCTACAAAAACTAATTGTACAATAAGACCTACCTGGTTGAAGAAGGGGTAGCTCCCATACAAATTGACAATTTTGATGAAATCTTCGATACACCAAATCTGGGAAACTGTAACAGATATTGAAATCAAATGTTCCACAAAAAGTAAGTGGAAAACATAAACCTAGGCTTTGAAGAAAAAATTTGGTGTGGGGGGGGGGGGGGGGGGGGGGGTGAAGAAGGGGTAGCTCCCATTAAAATAACAATTTTTTAGAAATTTTCGATTCGCTGTATCTCGGAAACTATAACAGCTATTAACTTCGAATATTCTACAAAAAGTAATAATCAATTAATTCATACTTTATAATTGGAAAAAAGTTTGAGAGGAGCAGGGGGGCTAGAACATCCCATAAAAATTAACAAATTTTATATCCCTTTTAATATAAATAATGCCGAAAACTTTTAAGACCCTCGACCTCAAACCTTCCCCATTTATTTCTATTATTTATACGAACGTTAAAATTTTTTATAATTTTCTATGGACTTTAAAACTCGCACAAGGTTTTTTTATTAATATTATTTGCAGTACAAAATTACTCGGCTGGGTATATTTAAAGACGAATGTGAAGGGTATATAAGATTCGGCACAGCCGAATATAGCGCTCTTACTTGTTTTTAATTTAAAATGTCTTGGTTTTTGTAAAAATTAAAAACATAATTTTCTGCTTGCCTTTGTTTATTTAACAGTTCTTTTAAAAATTATATCTTTTGAAACTATTTTGATAGCTTTTCTATTTTTATTAAACATTTTTTTTTATTATTTAAAATTTCTATTTTTGATACATTTTTTGCTCACACTTCTTAAAATGTTTTATTTGCTTTTCTTTAAATTTGTTATTTGTAATATTTTCTCTTTAGAATTTTTTTTCAAAATTATTTCTTATTCTTACAAATAGTTAAAACCTAAACTTTTTTGTTTTTGCTTTTTTCCAAGTAAGTATGCATGTGTTTGTGCAGTAAGAATAAATATTACAGACGTCTAGTTGTCTACTGTAAAGAAAACTATTTTTGTTTTTAGATTTTGGCTTTAAAACAATAAATTTATTGAAAAAAATAAATTTAAGAAAGAAAGAAAATTTGGCAACAAAGTTACTTTTCATATAAACTTTTTATGGCAAACGCATATAGACGTACATACACTGAAAAATAAATGCAACAACATGCAAAAAAACTTTTTTTGTTTAAGAATATACGACTGGAGTGTTTTATAATTTACCAAAAAAAAAAATTCGAAATTTTTTAATCATTTTTTAACATATTTATGAGATTGCTTTGTAATATATTAAATTTATTTTGTAAAATCTACGCAAGAAATTTATGGTTCAAAATAACGAAAGATTTTGTATAATGTAGGAATGAATTCGTGTATATATTTCATTGGTTTATTTTTTGAGTGTACTTAAATCTCTTAAATCTCTGTACATGCATACATCCCATCGAACAATTTCTATACAAAAACACACATTCGAAAATGATATCATTTTCTTATTCAAAAAGTGTTCCCGTTGTGAAAGAAATGTTTTAGTTTTTATAATCTAACAAGTAAGAGCGCTATATTCGGCTGTGCCGAATCTTATATACCCTTCACATTGGTCTTTAAATATACCCAGCCGAGTTATTTTGTACTGCAAATAATATAATAAAAATACCTTGTGTGAGTTATAAGCCCATAGAAAACTTTACAAAATGTTAACGTTCGTATGGATAATAGAAATAGATGAAGAAGATTTGAGGTCGAAAGTTTTCGACATTATCCATATTTAAAGGTTAATAAAACTTATTAAATGTTCTAGTCCCGCTGCTCTTCTTCAACTTTTTTTTTCAAAATGTATAAATTATTTGATTATTACTTTTTGTAGAATATTCGAAGTCGATAGCTGTAATAGTTTTCCAGAAGCGTATCGAATATTTTATAATAATTGTTGATTTGTATGGCAGCTACCCATTTTTTTGCCCCCACTCAAAAAATTTTTCATTTAAAGCGTAGGCATTCTCGCCCAATTACTTTTTGTAGAACATTTTATTTCGATATCTGTTATAGTTTCCGAGATATACCGTATCGAATATTTTATAATGATTGTCGATTTGTATGGGAGCTACCCCTTTTTTTGCCCCCACTCAAAAAATTTTTCCTTTAAAGCGTAGGCATTCTTGGCCAATTACTTTTTGTAGAACATTTCATTTCGATATCTGTTATAGTTTCCGAGATATAGCGTATCGAATATTTTATAATAATTGTCGATTTGTATGGGAGCTACCCCTATTTTCGCTCCCCCTCAAAAAATTTTTTCTTTAAAGTGTAGGTCTTTGCGTACAATTATTTTTTGTAGAACATTTTAAGCCGATAGCTGTTATGATTTACGAGATATAGCGCATAAAATATTTCCCTAAATTTCTGCAGTTGTAGGAAAACTACCACTTCCCCTGGTCCAATCTGAAAAAACTTTTTCCATTATTTAGGTCCCTTTTTTGGGAGTATCCGTGCCAAGTTTTGTGGCAAGAGTGACTATACTTACTGAGATATATGGGGGTATATGCACGGATTTTTTCCTAAAAAAAATGGGTTACTCTGGGTTTTCGCTTATATCTCGGTCAATAGTGAACCGATTTTGCTGATTTTAAATAGCGATTGTTAGCGGAATATTTCTGATCGTTTGACACCATTAACCGGTCTGTATCTTTTTATTTGACTCCGGAAACTTGATTTCAACAGACGGACAGACGGACAGACGGACATCGCTAAATCGGCTTCCCTATCTATAAGGATCCAGAATATATATACTTTATGGGGTCGCAAATGAATAATAAAGAAATTACAAACGGAATGACAAAGTGATATATACCCTATCACTATGTGAAGGGTATAAAAATATTGAGATACTTTCTTTAAAATAAAACTTTAAAAATTATTTAAGTTGTGCTTGTAGCATCGCCACTGTTGGCGAGGATGTCGAGCTGTCAACAGACCATGCATCGACCAGACGCCGTGCCTTGCAATTAGTCATCAGACGGTCGTCCCTAAGGCAAATTTTGGTTAAAGATCTGCGCATGTTCCCGTACAAAGTCCAGTCCGTGCATCAAGTACTGCCTGTCAGCCGCCAAACGTGTTTAACCTACGCTTAAGCCATCCTCAATCTAGAGGCCGAAGTGGACGTATTTTAGACCAAAATCATAATAAGCAATGAGGCTCTTTTCCACTCAGCGGGTACTTGAACAAGCAAAACTATCTCTTCTTGGGTAGCGAAAATCTACAAGTCATGCACGAGGAGCCATCACACCTGCTCAAAGTGGCTGAATGGTGCGCTGTTAACGCTGGAGGAGTCATCTGGCAATTTTTTTGTGAAGACGCCGCTGGAAAAATGACAACAGTGGTCGGTTCGCGCTATATGGCGATGTAAGCTGAGTGTTATTTTTTTGCCGCATTTGAACGCATTTGAAGGACATGTCGTTCCAACAGGACGGAGCAGCAGAACAAACTGCGCGAGCCATAACAGATATTCTGAAGGCGGCTTTCCGGGTCGCCTCATCTTTCGTCTTGGCCTGTAAGATTGCCCGATTTAATCGTTCCAGACTTTTTGTGGGGTTTTTGAAGTCACGTGCTTACGTAAGCAAGCCCAAGACCCTGGAAGCCCTCAAGGACAGCATTCGTTACAAGTACGAGAATCTGTCGCTCAAAGCTCTCGCGAAGTGATGAAAAATGCCACAAAATGAGCCCGTTCAGCAATTACTTGTGAATGCACCCATTTGGCTTCTCGATTTAACCAATAAAATTCCTACATCCAATTAACATAATCGAAAAACAGAATCGAAGTTTTTCATTAAGAAAAAAATTAAAGCCAAACAACATCGGATGACATCTTTTGAACCAAAATTGATGTACACAGAGAATATTAGAGCCAGTAATAGCTCATATTTCTTATGCCGGAAAAATATCTGAATGCGGACCATGTCAACATTTGGACCAATCGTTTCGTAATTTCGTATTTACGAAAGCAAAAAAGGTAAACACACATGCGAAATTTTGTGAAAGTAGAGTTATATTAGAGTAAGCTATGGCTCAACGGCTTATAACGGGAGGGCATTTATATGGTAAAGTTTAAAAAAAAATTGATATATCATCACCACAAACAAAAGGGTTGCAGTAATTTCCAAAAAACTTACCCTTAGAAAATTTCATCAAAAAAATTTACTAAAAAGCGACCTGTACTTTGATCACAAGAACGCCCAGTAGGATGGACTGATGAACGGATAAACTGCCTGCCGGTAAATCGAAAAAGTAGCGCTTTTTTCTTATTTTGTTCTTTCCCTATTTTCATTCAAAACAAAAATTTGCCACCTTCTGAGTACCCTTGATAAAAAATATTTTACTTTTCATTTTACTGCTGTTTCCATCATTAAAATTAACTTAAGCGTTTGTTAAGCAGTTCACTTTAAAAACAGTTTCCTATGATATGAAGAATACAGAAAACTTAATGAGAAACGACGAAATTTAACAAAAATTACAAACGTGACGCACACGTAGCACCAAATGTAAAATCATGTTTTTTGCAAAACTAAAGCGTAATAAAATCAAGTTAAAACTTCTTGAGGATGATGTAATTTTCTTGTCGTTGTCTAACCTTTTGACAAACTTAATATGCAAGTTTGTTTTATTTATTTTTAAGTTAAGACGAGGACACCACAATACTTTAAAGCAAACTTTATGACTTAAATGCTTTTTTGTAATTATGATTTGAGACATAAGTCAGTCGAAATTGTTTAATATTTTCAAGAGTTTTATGAACTATTAAAAGCCGTCAAAAATAAATTTCTTCCAAAGAAAGGGTTTGGCTTTTTATACTTTTGTTGGCATATGATTTGTGCCTCTATTAATGTATTAAATATAAATTAAGGGGAAAAATTATCTAGTCCGAGCAAGTCTCATTGCGCCTTTGATATGGAATGTTGCGCATCGCATTCCCAAAAAAAACAAAGAATGTGGAGCAGAGTCTTCAGCTTTGCCAATATTCTTTCAAGTCCCCTTATAATAAATATTCAACGTCCCAACGTATCTGCGAATGTCGGGCGAATGTGAACTAGAAAGTGATGCATCTAATGCCACTTTAATATGGGTTCGGGGACACAAGATTAATGGAAGAACTGGATTTGTGATGGATAGGTAAAGGATGGTACAAAGCTTAACGATTGAGGCAACTAACAACAACTGTGAATTTATCCTTTCTTCCTGAAAACTCCATGTAAATGTATACACTAAAAAGTCGCTGAAACAAGACGGCCTTACGAACTTAACCCTAAAGCCTGAACAGAAGGTGCCTGGCAAACACTGCAGTAGCTACTACCTTTCAATCTTAATTTTGCCTTAGAATAAGACAGAGAGGAGCACAATGTTTAGTGTGTCATTAGCTTATAGAGACTTATCATTTCAGGCATAGCTTTTAGCGTTACTACCAAACTGCACTCTCTTTCTTTCTCTCTCTATCTCTCTTTCTGTTTCTCTCGTTCTCTTTTTCTCCCTATTTCAATAGTTAAACAAAAAATCCGAAGTTACGTACCAAATTGGCTCTAATGCCAAAAGCTTACCCGTGTCAAATTCTGTCAATTGCTGCCTATTGTTGCGAGGCAACTGTAAACTCAAAAAAGTAAAATCAACTGGAAATCTATTTATAATAACTGGATATTCATTTAAAAACCGTCCAACAAGATATTTATTTAAATTTAATTATTTTTTTATTTAAAAACAACTTTACGGAATACTTCCTTAATAACTTACAGTCAGTTACTGTAATAATTTTTTGAGTGTAATGCCATGATGGCCATACATTGTAATGTAATGAAAAAACATAAAGGGAAAGCAAACAATGGCTATAGCTGCTTCAGAGAGTCGATATATTTTTAACTCTTAACGGTAATATAAACAAAACGCTTTGTGTTGGAGTTTTCTGTATCAAAGACGTAAAAAACATTTGAACAGATTCTATTGAATTAATAATGAATCTGGCTTTATTTCATATTTCGTTATTAGAAAATAGAAGAAAATAAAAATTTGAATTTTAAATTGAATTTTTTAGACATAAATTTTCTGCACATGGTCAATTTAATAGCGCCGAGCGTGGCCGTTTTGCCCACAATTCATATTTTTAATTTGAAAATAGGGTATAAATTCCAAGAGTAGTATTCTGTTAACAGGGTGTGACGGGTGTGACCTTTAAAATTTGAATTTTAGAGAATTTTGACTTTAAGGTCAGGTTGTGTAAAATATTCTTAAGCGGCTTAGGTTTTTCGTTTTCACAATATTTTAATTTGTTTTTTTATCATATTTGAAGCATTAGTTTTACAATAGTCAATTTTTTGCTTAAGTAAAATTGCATAAGAAAATGTGACGGTTGTTATAGTTCTATTAAAACGTAAAAAAAAGAAAAGAGACTATTCAGTCTGTGAATATGTTAAACTCTTGCAAAATAAATTTAAACTAAATGTGAAAAATTATATTTATATTTTTTTTTATTAGTTTTACTCTTTTTAAGACGTAAATTTGTAGATTTTTTAACAAAGTCAGAAAGTACTTTCCTCAAATTTTGGGCCATTATACAACATGCAACCTCTAAAATCGAACAAACGATATGTGGGGTGAGCACACAAGTTTACAAAGATTATTTTGTACAAATTTGTCTTAAATTATAAACAAAATTATTTAATTACATCTTGTAAAATTTTTGGTGTAAATACTGAATTTCAAATTAAAGAAATGTTTAAGTAATTCAAAATAAAGTTTAAATTTTATGCTAATTTTTATTTATTGTTGAACTATTTGTTTTTTAATACAAATTTTTGCTTTTTAGTTTGGCTTAAGTTCATATAATTTCTTTTTATTAAAAGAAATTATTATTTCCCGTTATGTTGAAAGAAACTTTAATTTGAAAAAAGCAGATTTTTCTACCGATACTACTCTTACTTACAAAAGTAAAAACGAAAGAAAACAGTCTTGCCGTATCCCTTTCTCTGTTACGTGTAAGTTAAATGGGTGATATTTACAACTTAATGACACTACAACCGTTCAAAGAGTACTGATGATGAAATTGCGTGCTGCTTTCGAAAATGCATTCTACTCGGCTAGTATCGGTAGAAAAATCTGCTTTTTTCAAATTAAAGTTTCTTTCAACATTAACGGAAAAACAATAATTTATTCTAATAAAAGAAATTATGTGAACTAAAGCCAAACTAAAAAGCAAAAGTTTGTTTAAAGTTTAAATTTTATTTAAAAATTCGATTGCCGGCTTAAAACCCATTAAAAATTATTTTTTTTTTAAAAGTACTTTTTATTTTTTATTTGGCAGTTTATCAAAGTCAATCAACTTAAATATAAAAAGCTTAGAGCTATATGTTTAGGTTGGTATAGATTATATAAAATATTAAAAAAATTTTTACCAATAATTTTTATATATTCGGCATTGAGTTCATTTTAAAATTGTGGTAACTAAGAAACGAAATATTTATTAACAATCTACGTTACTAATTTCTTCCACTTTTTAGTTTTTCTTTTAAATATACTTCAAATAACTATCATAAAAGAACACTATTGTAAGCGGCAGATAAAATCAATATAATATCAAAACAAAAAAAATTAAAAGTAAATTAATATTAATGAAAATCAATGCTCATGTTTATGTTAATGTCAAGGGTGGGCAACAGATAACTTCACCCAAAATGTGTGAATAGTTGTTATCAAGCAAGAAAATTTTCATTAATATTTACAATACTTACTTAGTTAGTGCCTTACCTCAAGCTCCCCAAAGAAAAAATTGTATTTCTTATCACCATTGACAACTAAAAGGTTAAGAAAAAACATATTTTCCTTTAAGATGTTTAAGAATTATTTGGTAATACAACATATGGAATTATTTCGCTTTTGTACTTAGAAATACATAAAGAAATCTTGCAATAATAATAAAAGTCTCTTAACAACTGTTGCCTTACGACACACATAAGGAATTATATAAACATTATTAACAGAATCAAATGCCACAATAGAATTTCAGGCTCCATCTTAAATCATTCAAAGGAAAAGGAATAAAAATGAAGATTTAAAGTGTACAATTGTCGATGGCTTTTTTTGTATGAATAATTCATGTTGTTTTTTTTCGGTTCGTAAAACAATATACTCTTTGACAGTCTTTTGGGCAAAACATGTTACATTAAACGCGCATTTCATTTATGGCCTACATTGGGGGTTCCAACATCTACAAAAAAAGTCGTGTCACAGTTTCTTACCTTCTTTTTTAAATGTAAATACAGGGTGTTTGGTGTCATATTTATATTTTTAAACTTAAATAGAAAACGTTATAACTTACGTGAAGTTTTATTAAGGGCATTGAACGATAGAATGGAATTGCCGGTTTTTTGTTGTTTAAAGAGTATGTCATCCAGATGTCTTTCGTCGACTTTAACTCACTGTTTAAAACGGAGCATTTTATTCTGCGCCACACGCTGCAGGAAACTTGGTTTAACTGACAAATTGTTTCCTTTAAAGCCACAAGAGATTTGAGATTGTCATTATAAACCCTCTCTTTGGGGAGCCCCATAACAAAAATCAATGGGAGTTAGTTTGGGAGATGTCGGTGGCCATGGGATGTTCCCAAAGCGATTGATCAAGTTTTGGGGGAAATTTTCCCAAAGGAAATTCATCGAAGCTCTGGCTAGTGTAAAGAGAACGATGGATGAGCTCGCAGGTTTGGCAAAAGGAATTCCGTAATCATGCGTCGATAATTCTTACCCTTAAAATTTGTCTCCTGCTTTCTAGAATTTTCGAAAAAAAAATGGTCCAATTAGCTTATTGGTGGATAAGGCACACCAAACAGTTACTCTGGGGCAATGCAATGGTTTTTAATGCGAAAATGTGCCAAAATCGTTTCACAAAAATGTTTGCTTAAATAAAAGTTACTTTCTTTAAATTCTTTAACGATTTGAATTCCAACAGGATGGAACTACAGATCCTTTTTAAATTTCATGATTAATCTCTCTTGGAAGTCCCAGTGAGGCTGCTTTTTTCCGTATTAAAAGTCGAGACTTTCACGTAAACTGCTTTCAGCCAGTTCAATATTTTTGAGAATCCTTGAAGATCAACTGGGACATTCATAGCCAAAGCAGTTGTACGGAATCTCTGCACCCACAAACGAATTAAATTTATACTCGGTCCATCACGTATTCGCTGGACTTTGAAAAAATTGTCGACAAGCAAAGTCTTCACAGCGAACGCGCGTTGCTCACTTGACCACTGTGACATTGCAACTGACAAATCCGAACAATCAATAATTCCAACGGCACCACTCTTTTAAAAATAATATTATTTAAAAATATAAATTAGCCACCTGACACCCTGTACATTCTTTCTTGTTTAACGAGTACTCGTGCTCTGTATATCTATGTGTTTCATTTGTATGTGTGTATGTTTTTGTATACATTAATGTATAAATAAGTAATTGAATTATGCCTGTTTAGAAAACAATAACAATAAAAGGACGTTATTTTCCTTTTTCTTTTCCTTTTAGTTTAAACATAAAACGGTTTTTCCTATATTCTTGACGCTGTTTTTTGATTTCGCGTCTTTATGCATCATTCAACATTTCATTTAATTTTCGTTTCTTTTCTTTATTTAATTTAAAGTTTAGTATTAAACCTTTTCGCTTTTGTTGCAAATATCAAATTTTTATTTGATTTGACAAAAAAGGATATTTTTGTTCAACTTCTAACAGCAGAAGATTAACTTGTCCTATTATTTTAAAGGAAAATCGCGTTTGATTGACAAAAGATGTCTTTATTAAAAGTAGCATTAGGAAGCAGAAATAAATGGAAAGTTTATGTCTCATAAATATTTAAATATTATATAGCAGATTTAGGCAAAAAATTAAATTTTTCATCATCTAAAGTTCATACAGAATTCTCTAAATGATTTGCAATTACTTAAAAATTAATGTGTTATGAAAACATTAAGAGGTATATCCAAAAAAAAATCTAATATTAAAATAGGTTTTTAAAAAAAATTTTTAACAAAATCAGCATTTAAAGTCTACTTCAAATTTAAATTTCTTTTCTTTCTAAAGAGTTGTCTTTTTGGCATTGAAAGAATTTTCGGTAAAATACTGGCTTTAAATAAGGCAAAAAAAATTATTAACAGGTTTAGGGGCGTCTTTAGTAACAGTCAGGTTGTGCGAATATTTAAAAAAATATATACAAAATGCTATCAAAAAAAAATATTCAAACTGGCACTAAAAAATCGTTAAAAAGGTTCAACAAACAAAAACGGATTTTAGTATAAATTGATTAAATTTTAATTTCGTATTCAAAAAAAAGAAAATTATCTTCTATTTTCATATAAAACAGTTAAATATATAGAAAATATTTGTTCAACATCAATGGATTTTATACTTGTTATTTTTCGTTAGACTTATTGTTCCGTATAGGCAAAATCTTACTTCTAGTATTTTGGCTTTAGTTAATATTTTAAATTACTTTTTACTGAGAAGAAATTAATTTTTTTAATACAAATTTTTGCTTTTTAGTTTGGCTTAAGTTCATATAATTTCTTTTTATTAAAAGAAATTATTGATTTTCCGTTAATGTTGAAAGAAACTTTTATTTGAAAAAAGCTGGTTTTTCTACCGCTACTAGCCGAGTAGAATGCATTTTCGAAAGCAGCTACGCAATTTCATCATCAGTACTCTTTGAACGGTAGTATTGTCTTTTGGTTGTAAACATCATCTGTTTAACTTACACGTAACAGAGAAAGGGATGCGGCATGACTGTTTTTCTCTCTTTTTTACTTTGTAAGTTAGGACGAAGTTTACTTTTCATATACACTACGCTTTTTTCTATTAAAAGTCTCTTCGGCAACACCTGAATAACGGTCGAGCATCATCCATCTCTCAGATGGAATGAAACGCTTTTTTATTATTGTATTTTATACAAGGGGTGTAAATCATTTTAATTTCTTTTTTTGTCAACCAAAAAATGGACAAAAATTATGAAAGATCACTTTGCACCGTGTCATATGTGAGTTTTTATTTAAAAAGGCAAGTTTGTCTGCCGATACTATTTGAGTAGAATGCATTTTTGAAACCAGCTACGAAGTTTTATCATCAGTTTTATTTGTTATTGGAGCAAATTTAAATGCATTTAATTTATTATTTAAAATATGTTTTCAAAGCTTTTATTTACAGTCAATAATTTTCTGTATTTTTTTTAACAATTTTAATAAATTTATAGTTACAATCTTCTTTTTTTTTTTGATTTTTGATTTTTTGTTTTTTGTCAAGGAATAATATTTTTTTAGTTTATTTTTTTCAGAAATGATTGTTTGTTCAATTCACAAGTTCCGTCTTTCGGATTATTTTACTATTATAATGCATTATATTATTAAAATTTTTTTACCCGTATAAAATTGTGCTTTAAATACATAGCTAGGGTATTTACAAGGTAGTCATAAAGTCGTATGTCTTAAAAAAAACGAAAAAATACTACTGTTGTGAGCATCTGCTAATAATTAAGTGTGCTATTTAAAATTTGAATCAGCTGCTGGAGAAAACAGAAAAATAAGTAACTTCAAAAATTTTTTAAAATTAATGACTGCGACTTGTTAATTATATCAACGGATTCACTAAAGAGTTTCGGCCGCCCGGCTCAGGTTTCTACTGTTTATGACAAAACAATAAGCACAGTTACAAAAGTCTTATTATTATAGAACTTTTTTCTTTTAAGCACAACAACAATTTTTTTAAACTATTGTAAAATATTAAAACTTTAAGACAATATGACTTGATTGCATATCGTTTGAATACCCCAAATATAATTTCATATGTTTTTAAAAAATTTTGCATAATTTTTGTATAATAATTTCCTTCTTTGTAGTCGTCCGTATGAGAATTTCTCCCTAAATTGCAACTAATATTACAATTATACTTTTTTATAAAATTACAAATATTTTTTGACACATTGAAAAACAACAAAAGTTTGATAAAATAACACTTTCAATTCACAAGTATATTACTCTGGCGGCTATTTTAATAGTCAATAGAACTTTACAGAGACCTTGTGAATTCAGCAGTTATTTTAAAATTATTATAAACACCCTGTTTTTCTCATATATAAAAACGATATGCTTAACAAGTATCCTTTTGTAATTTACATATGTATTTACGCAGATGGATTACAGCTTTGCTGAAGTAGCTTAATGCAAATAATAAGTCATAATATCGAAAAGTTGGGAAACTGCCAATGATAAACCATCCATAATGCCTTCCAAATCGTAATGTCTTGTTATTCGTAACAAGCGTGTATGCGTGAACTTTCCGTCCTTTTTAATAATATTGTACGTTATATCTATGGTCTTAGAAGATTTGAGCCTGTCTCTTCATATGCCAAGCAACTCCTAGGCGTTTCATTTGACTATTTTTTTTTAAATTTGAGTACTTCTCTTAACTCATAAAATAATGTATTCTCAAAAACCTTTTTATCTGTTTGCCAATTTACGATTTGCCAGACCTTTTAGAGGAAAGATAATAATTATTCCTAAGTACAGGCACCTCGTGGCTGAATGGCAATTTTGCATTAATTGTATTCGTCTTTGGTATTCTCTACTAGCAAACCAACAAGTCAAAAGCAATATAAACAGTTTTAAATTTTTTTGTTTAATTATTTCGCTAATGTTTAAATCTACCTTTGTTTGCATGTATTTTTAATTGTGAAACTTGTTCGTTTATTTTTATTCTTAACTTTATGTAATTTAATAAAAGATATTGCACAATTTTGTATTTTTATACCTTAAATATGAGATATAATCTTGTTGTATAAGAACTACCGACAATAAATAAAAAAATAATCAGAAATCAACAGAAACATCTACTTTCATAACAATAATCATTCTTTTTTTATATTTTTACATTAATTAAAAAAAGTTACAATTATTTCTACCAGATAAAAAAAAGTAGAAAAATAATTAAAATCTTTTTAACAAATAACAAAAATCAAAAATTAAGAAAAAACTTGATTAACAAACTAGGTGTAAGTGTCGAGCTATCAAAAATATTTTTTTAATAATCGCTAGTTAAAACCAGCAAGATCGATTAACTGCTGACCGAGATATAGGCAAAACAAAGTTTTTCAAAACAAAATCTATGCATATATCCCTATACAGGGTGTCTTTTGGAACACACTGTTCGAAACCGGGCCTTGTTTTCTGCGCCACACGCTGCAGTAAACTTGGTTAAATTGAGCTGATTTCTCGACGAATGTTTTCCTTTTAAGCCACAAGAGTTTAGGAATTGTCATAATTAGCCATCTCCTTAAGGCAGCCCCATAAAAAAAATCCATTGGAATAAGATCGCCCGACCTCGGTGGCTATGGGATGTACCCAAAGCGACTTATCAGCTTTTCAGGGGAATTTTCCCCAAGCAAATTCATCAAATATCTGTGTGTGTGCAGTCACCCCATCCTGCTGAAACCACGTGTGTGAAGACCTCCCAGGTTTGGCAAAAAGAATTCCGTAATAATGCGTCCATAATTTTCGCCGCTAACATTGGTCGTCTGGCCTCGAAAATGGTCCAATTATCCCATACGTGGATAAGGCACACCAAACAGTTACCCTGGCGCAATGCAATGGTTTTTGATGTTCTAATCGAATGTTTCAGGTTTTTGGAGACCTGTAACGGCGGCTTGGTTGTTGACGTTTCCATTTAAGTAAAAATGTGTTTCGTTGCTCCAAAAAATGGGATTAACAGTGCGAAAACGTTTTCGTTTCACAAACATTTTTGCGGACATCAAAATCTGTTTCTTTCAGTTCCTAAGCGATTTTATTTAAAATTTTTTTTTTTTAATTTTATAAATAATCGCTCTTGGAAGTCCCAATGATGCTTTTCTTTTACGTATTGAAAGTCGCGAATTTTTAACGTAAACTGCTTTTAACCAGTTTATTGCTTTCGAGATTCCTTAAAGTTTGACTGAGCCCTGGCCGTGGTACATTCATGGCCGAAGCAATTAAGCGGAATCTCTGCACCCACGAATTAATTAAATTTACTTTCGGCCCATCACGTCTTCCCCGAATACCGAACTTTGAATAAAATTATCGACAAGCAATTATGTAAGAATTATTGCTCTTAAAAAGTGTCTCCGCAGCTCACTTTTTTACAATAATCGTATTAAAAAATATAAATTTGACAGCAGACACCCTGTATATCTTATTAAATACGGTCACTGTTGCCACAAAATTTTGCACGAAAACTTTGAAGATAGGAAGCTAAATTGGTGAGAATTTTTTTTTTTTTTTTTTGATAAGAGTAAGGAAGATGGTTTCTCCTTACAACAGCATATATTTTATGAAATTGCTTATGCGCTACATCTCCAAAACTATAAGAGCTATGATTGTTAATTTGGCAACAAAATTTCGTTTGTTGTGGTAGTAGTGTTAAAATCATTGCCGAAGTGGCGGACGCTTTTGTTTAGGTGTGCATGCTTAGCGTTTGAACTTTGTGGTAAAAGCTCAAATCTAAGGCACTCTTGGCCATTTTCTTATTTATCATCATCATGTAGTCTCATGCATTATATTCGCAATAGGCACAGATTCTTATATCTGTCGAACCTACTTGCCTGATTGCTTGGGCCTCTGCTTGGAATAGGTTGTGGTCTAAGCAGCAGAAGTAGATTTTGGTCTCCGAATCTTCGACAAAGAGATTAAGTGGCATTTTTTACCATGCCCTAGACATATCCGTAATTTTATCAAAAAAATTTTATTAAAAATAAAAAACCCCCTAAATTTTTAATATTTGTTTTACTGGTTTGGTGTAGTAAATGCGTTTTTTACAGTTGCTTTTATTTCAACAGCCTTAAGAGCATTTTACATTGAATAAAAAAATTTTAAAAATTAAAATATTAGAAAAAAAATTTTTAAATGTATAAAACAAAAGCAAAAATTTACACGGTTCAGAAAAATGTTAACTGTGTGAGTAAAACCTTTAACTCTTTGTTTTTTAGGCAGTGCTAACAAACCATGCAAAAACCCCAAATAATTAGATCACTTCGAAACACAAGTGCAATAAATATATTGAATGAGTCACATCCTGCCTTCGATACGTTTGTTTGAATTTTGTTTTTTTTTTTGTAGACAAAACAATATTACTCATACGCCTTGGGGTAAAAGGTCAAACCAAAATTTAAAACAATTTATTTGATTACTTTAACCAAGAGTAATAAAAAAAGTTAAAAAAAAAACATTCTAGTATGATTTTCCCTTTTCTTAGTTTACACTAACTCATAAAAACTGAAACCTTTTGTAAATTTTAAATACACAGTTAAAGTTTCAAAATAAATTGAACATTCATGTTAATTTTAACAAAAGCATTTAACATCTGTATTGTGCAGATTTTTTTTTTTTGATAAATTTTAAAGATTTCGTTTTAATTATATAGGAAACCAAAATACTTTATTTTAAAGAGTTCTTAAGAGATAAAAAAAATTATTATTTATTGCCTTTTTTTTAAATTAAGCTTTGCAGCAATTTTCCGTAATGTATAATACAATTTTATTAAAGCAGGTAGCAAATAACGACATTTAACTCGAATCGAAATTTGAAGATTTTTATTATAATAACTATATTAATCGAGAAAAATTTCGATTCGATTCAAATGCCGTCACTCGTCCCCAGTACTCTAGATAATACGATTCAATCAAGTCGCACAGAACTGCCAAATTATTTGATAACGTTTAAAAACTACAACTCTTTTCCACGAATCTAATAAAAGTTTCTTTTACTTTCTTCTCTACTCTTTTCAATTTATTCCTTCACCTAATCGCAGAAATTTTTAACATTTCAATTGATGAAGTGTTTTTAATTAAAATCGTGTTTGTTCCATTATCCTTTTGTTTTTCTCTTATATTTTTTTTAAGTATTTAATTACATTCTTTACATTTTAAACTGATCTCTTTTTCGTGGTTATTGTTGTTGTATGGAAAATATTTAAATAAAGTTTTACAACAAAAAAACATAAACATGCTTATATTAACATATGTATTGCAATTGTGAAACGATTAACATTACAATCAAAACCGACTTGATTCGCATTAATTTTAATTAGAAAAATTTAAGTTGCTTGAATTTAAAAAAAGTCTTTGAATACCAAATAATAAATATAACACGTTCATAAGAAATTAAAATTTGAAACACAATTTAAAAGTTTTCTAATGTATTTTATCTGTTTTTTCTTTTCTTTTTTTCAGGTAAGTCTTAACTTTTATTCTTCAAAAAAGGAGTTAAAATGTAAGTTTTAATTTTAACAATTAAAATGGGGGTTTTCCGCAATGTTTTTTCAAAAGGTGAAAAAAATTATTTTTCAAACAAACTTTAAAAATAATATATTATTTTATAGGATTTGTTGTTGGTTAAGTTTGTCTATATGCATTTCATTGGTTCTTACACCAAATCATCAGTAGACTTCAACCCAAATTCTTAAAAAACTCATGAATATTTTTTGTCTTTATATAATAACCTCATTAAACAAAATGAGAATTACTATAAGCAAACCAAAACGTTCAAGTTTTTTTAAGAATCCAACAAACCAATATTTGGGTTGAAGTCTACTGATGATTTGGTGTAAGAACCAATGAAATGCATATAGACAAACTTAACCAACAACAAACCCTATAAATTAACAAGAAAATTGGGATGAAATCCTAAATAATATTTTGAAAATTGTTGTTTAATAATATATTATTGTAGCAAATTTTCTAAATTTTTAACTGAAAGAATAATTTGCATAGTCTTTGCCTCTTAATTAAATAAATATTTTTTCAAGGCAACATTATTATAAGTGTGTAAGCAATTTTAATTTAGTCCGCAATATTATTTCTATAATAAAACCTTTAAACCCATATCAGATATATTCTAGAAAAATATTTAATTAAAAAAGTTAAAAAGAAATTTGAGCACCAAATTATCTTATCATAGTAAGAAGCACTTAAAGAATAAAAATTTTTATTAAAAATTTATCAATTCTTTAAAATGTTAGTTTAAACTGATTATCATTTTTTTTATTAAAACCCTTCAATCAAATCAAAATATAGTATAAGCTTCATAATTTTTTTTTTGGTTACAAAACTAAAAGAGATATAAAACTATTACCGAGGTTAATTAAAACCTCTGCTAATTTTATGGTTAGCCAGATTTAAAAGAAAATGTCTTTGCCTTTTATTCTTCACTAACAGGTTTGCTTGTTTAACTGCCCGTTTAAGTGAAAAAAAGCATCGTCGCTCAAAAAAAATGGATTTACAGTGTTAGAACGTTTAACATCGTTTTACATAAGTTTTTAAATAAACTCCAGGTGCTTTTTTAAAATTTCATGAATAATCGCTCTTGGAAGTCCCAGTGAGACTACTATTTTCCGTATTGAAAGTCGCGATTTTTCAAATGAGCTGGACATTCATAGCCGAAAAAGTTGCATGGAATCTCTGCACCCACGAACAAATTAAATTTATACTCGGTCCATCACATATGCGCCCAACTTTGAACAAAATTGGCATTAAGCAATCACGTAAGAATCATTACTCTTAAAAAATGTCTTCACAGCGAATGCGCGATGATCACACGACCACTGCAACATCTTCACTGACAGATCCGCTCAATCGATAATTCCAACGGGGCCACCCTCTCTTTCCATTGTTTACTACTTTTTAAAATAATGTTATTTTAAAATATAAATTTCCCACCAGACACCCTGTAGTTAGATATTTTTATAGCAGCAAAAAGTATATTAAAACTATTTTTATCTTTCAAATTATTCCAAAAATTATTAAAAATTTGTTGAGAATTTATTTTCTGAATCAAAAAAAGGTATTTATTGACTCAGAAAGTGATTTTAATTCGATTGCTCTAATTGAGGGTGGTTCTAAAACTAAACTAAAACTGAAAAGCGTGCTAATTTCGAACCAGAAATACATGGTCACCTATCCATGTGTTTTTTTAAAGGGGCTCAATTGCAACATCTCTAAGCTTTTGCCCTTTAGTTATTGTAAGTATTTTGCAATGGTTGAGTGAAAAGAAATAAATTGGAGATTTTAATTGTTGCAAAAAGGAGAAAACAGTAGTTTGATAGAAAGATGATCTACTAAAATTTACAATTCAAAAGCTACAATCATTTTAAAAATAGGATTTTTTAAATTTAGAAAATTTAAAGCTTAATTCTATATGTAAAATTTTCTATTATTAAAAACTTAAAGAACTCTGGAGAAAGGTCGATTGCAATATTGATTTATTTTTTAGTCTTACATCAACTAACAAAGGCAAACTACTTTTGAATTACACACAAAATGAGTAAAAAAATACAATATTTTCATTTAGCATAAAAAGTTTAACAAAAAATTAATTTTTATTTTTAATTTCCCCAAATTTTTTCTTAGTTTTATTTTTTAATTTATTAATGTAAGTCTGTTTAATATTACTTTACTGTCTTAGTCGTTTATTTGCTCGGCATATCCTTTTGCACTTTTCTTTCACCCGAAGAATATCATGTCATTCACGTATTTAGTTTTCGAGCCAGACAGTCTGCAAATTACTTATTAAGTCTGTGTTATTATTGACTTTTATTAACATTTTCTTTCAATTTCGTTTTTTTTTTTTCTTTAACAATTAAACAGTAAATATTTACATATATTTATATGTTTTTTTTCTCCCATCCATAATAACTGTAGTTATGACAGTTTTTTATATTAATTTTATATGTGCACACACACACAAGCATATGAACGTACCCAGTTAGCAATTTTTATCATATTTTTACCCGAACCACATACTTTCTGTTAAAAAAAAATAAAAATTACAAAATAGTAAGCAATAAGTATATGTTACCAAGAGCTTGCTGGGTAGCTACTAGAGATGAGCGATATTTCCGTACCTGTGATTTTATGCCTGTGACTTGCAAATCACTGGTAACGACAGTGACATAAACTGTGAAGTAACTGCTACTGTTACTTTTAATTTAATGTGTTACTCAAATAACATTTTGACATGTAAAGACAGTGACATAAACCGTGAAGTAACTGTTTCTACTATAGTGTTACTTTTAATTTATTATGTTACTCAAAGTAACATTTTGAAATATTGTGCAGTAACTCTTACCTGCGATGTTACTCTTATTATGTTAAACTTTGCAAAATGTAAAGTAACATTTTTGTGCTTCATGTTTACATTGTGTTCTATAAAAAAGTAAACCATTTATTTTTTTATTTGTGTGTTTGTGAAAGTGGTGTTGAAAACTTTACCAGAAAGGTGTCGTCAGAAATCTGCGCCGAGCACTGTTTGTCCGCGACGGCGGATTAAATCCGGCTATAAGCCGGCTAAAGCATTAATACTCAAAAACAGATTTATACACACATTTATTTTAAATCAGGGATTGTCAAAATTCTCATTTAATGAAATGCGTCTGTATTGGATAAGAGAAAATTGCCCAGCAAACAAAAAACTAAGCATTGCCAATGTGATGAATTTTATTTTTTAAAGCAAAATGGAAATGAACTTAAAAAAAGTTATTAAAATTAAATACAAAATATGCCTCAGTTATTACAGAATAAGACAATTTTTTTTTCACACATATTCCATTGGGCGAGTTTAATTTAAAGTTAAAACTTAAAAAATTAAGTGTATTTAGGTATTATAAATTAAGTTTTTCTTGTTTTCTTTGTTTTAAATGTTTGGTAACATAAAATGTATTGCATGTTACCAAAAGCATTTTTAATGACAAAACAAAAATTTTTATCTTCCATTATACTATTTTGTTTGCTGGTTTATTTTGAAATTAAATCAAAGCTGAAAAAACAACAAAGCTGAAAAAAAAACAGTAAGCATCCGCCCATGTGCACTCGTTAACACTCAATTAACGACTGAAATCAAACTGAAATAAAAGAGAACAAGCGTCGGTGTGAGTTTGTTTTTATTGTTTTTGTAGCACAATTGTGCACTAAAAATGAATTTTTGACAACCATTGTTTTAAATACATATTGTTAGCTAAAATGAAAAAAAAGCACAGCTAACAAAAATATAACTTTACACGAGAAGCGAAATTCTTTGTAAGGGTACAACAATAAACAATTCGCTCATTTGCGCAAGCAACGCCGTAATAAAAAAAATATTTCGAAAAAAATGCGTATGAAGTTTTTAGTTTGCTTGCGTTATATAGAAAAGAATAATGATATTTTTCAACACGTTATAAGTAGAAGCATTTTCAATATGAAACTTATATACTAATTAAAGCATACCATAACAAACAATTCTGAATCGTTAACGCCAAAAATGCATTTCTAGAATTACGACATTTGAGTAAATAAGCTATATATGTATAAAAAATCGTTAGCTGAAATGAAATTTTAGTTATTACGATCAGGCTTTTTGAACTTCACTTTCAATTATCAAGAAATAAAAATATTTTTGATTGGTGGAGTACAAATAAATATATATATTCAAATATTTCTCAAATAGCTCAAGAAAATTATTGTGCATTAGGATCGTCAGTTCCATGCGAAAGAATATTTTCAAAAGCTGGACAAGTCCTAAATGACCAACGAACGCGTTTAAACGAGAAAAAGCACAAATGTTATATTATACTTAGTTGTGTAATGTACATATACAGCTTAATTTGGGTTATTTGTTTTTTTTTTTTTTAGGTTTTTGTTTTTGTTACAATGGATTTCAACTATTTTTATGTTTGGAATCTATTTAACAAGAATTATTAGCTGCTTTTCTAAATTAAAGCTTTACCTCAATGCTCCAAGGGAGCTTTAAAACTTATCTCAAAAGGTATAAATTTAAATTTTGTATCAAAATTTTGTTTACTAAAGTAAATTAAAAATACATTTTATGGTTATTTATTTGAACTTTTTCTATATATCTTATAATTATGTCTATTTATTCGGCTTAAGTTCATTATTAAAAATGTGATAGCTAAGAATGGAAATTTTTATTAAAAATTAAGTAATTCCGATACTAGCCGAGTGTAATGCATTTTCAAAATCAGCTACGATTCCTCGTCAGCACTCTTTCTATTCGGTACTACTGTAAGTTGAATGTTGATTTGTTCTATTTAAACAAACTTTAATTAGAATTTGAATACTGGAATTCTATTCATATTCTTTATTGTTTAGACCGAACTAAATCACATACAACTCTATGTTCTCTTATTCTCATTCTATTTGCATTTATCACTAGTTACTTCTATTATTTATTTTTATTTTCATTTTTCGCTTTTGGCCATCCAAAAAAAAAAAAATTAAATAAATTTAGTGTCATCCAATGGATGGCCGAAAGCAAAAATGAAAATAAAAATAAATAATAGAAGTAACTAGTGATAAATGCAAATAGAATGAGAATAAGAGAACATAGAGTTGTATTTGATTTAGTTCGGTCTAAACAATAAAGAATATGAATAGAATTCCAGTATTCAAATTCTAATTAAAGTTTGTTTAAATAGAACAAATCAACATTCAACTTACAGTAGTACCGAATAGAAAGAGTGCTGACGAGAAATCGTAGCTGATTTTGAAAATGCATTACACTCGGCTAGTATCGGAATTACTTAATTTTTAATAAAAATTTCCATTCTTAGCTATCACATTTTTAATAATGAACTTAAGCCGAATAAATAGACATAATTATAAAGTAAATTAAAAATTTTTATATAAATATGGGATATTGTTGTAACTACATACCTATTGAAAATTGATATTTCTTATTCATAAATATTTTTAATTCTTATTTATCATTTATATTATTTTTCCAATGCGTTGTTCAGGAGTTCGTTAAAAAGAACTAAAATCGCATAATGACTTCTTACAATATCATTATGTATAATAATTTAACAGAGATTAAAATAACTCTTTTACAAGAAGTAGAAAATGCTAAACAGTGATCACCGTCACTGTTTAAATAACCGGTGATTTTTAAATCGCATTCACTATTAACGATATTCGCTAAAAATCACGGGATCGCTCACCTCTAGTAGCTACTACATTCAACAAAAATATGATCGCTTCATATCTTAATGTAGCTGCCATATGAATGTCTCTCCGGTATAAGCATTTTTGGCTATAAATGGTACGAATTTTGACAAAATTTAGCACATGTGTCTTAATTTATGTCACTAACTACTATACTGGATATCACATGGGTAAGAAAAATATGCGGTCTAGCTTTTGAGGAAAACATTAATGTTTTGTTGGGGCAAAATTGTACCCTCATCTCTTCTGAACAAGTCTTTTGTGTATCGTGTTCCAACTCATTGCACAAAATTTTTAAATGTTCATATTCTTTTTAAAAAAAAGTCCCTTTCTAAGCATTTGTCAGATTCATTTTCGAATCATTTTTAAGCACATTTTTCAGATGCTAACTGGGTATGTACGTGCATATATATATATACAAATTTATCTAAGTAAAATTATTAACTTGTTTATTTAACGCGTTGTTGCCATTAGAAGTTTTCATTATAATATCGAATGAAATATCAATATTGGCTTTTTACACACACATACTTATTTAATCAATTATCTTACCAAGACATTTCGTAAAAGTATTGTCTTTATAATATTTTCGTAGGTATTAACGTATTACAGTCAATTAAAAATTAAAATTTTTTTTATTTCTTTAATAAACAGCGATTGCCTAATTGAAGATAAAACAAGTAAAAGCGATATGTTCAGCTGTGTCAAGAAGTATGTACACAAGGTGATTGCAAGAAAAAAATTAAGAGATTCAACCTCTAACTCTTGCTTTTTTTTTGTTTTTTATACGAAGTATGACATTTAGATTTAAATTCTTTTTTTTTTATAAAAAAAAGAAAAAATAGTAGATTCAAAAATTTTTCTCCGAATAGCGATCACCTTGTATAGACGCACCTTGGACTGTGTAGAATCTAATATTCTCTTTGCCTTGCTTTAATTGTATTCCGAACCATCTGATCCAATTTAATTGTGTAAAACCGTAAATATCGAAATAAAATTATTTTGTGGCAGGTTTGAAGTTGATAGCATTAAACTTTCGTTTAACTTGTATGGGTATTTCTTCTTTCCGTGCTCCTATTAAACAATTTTTTCATAGTGTGGGGATATGCATGTTTCGACCAATAACAAATATGCCCCTCATTAGCACAGCCAACTTTAGGTCAAGTTACGGAGGCCTTCCCAGCCAACAACGCATCAAGAGGCGCCAACAACCGAACCAACCAAGTCCAACTTAGCCATCTGGTAATTAAGAATATGGTTAAAAAATTTACCTAGTTCATTAGGCAAATGGCAAGCATTATTCAAGATATGCAAAAAATGCAGTCCGCTCCTCCGCAGGCCATATATAAAAATCCATGAACTCTCTCAGGGTTCGTTTCTGGAAAGCAAACTGCATCCCTCAACACAAAAATTATTTATTTATGAATATGACCCTAAATATTTTATTTACTGCTTACGTTTTCTTATAAAATATAAATTTTTCCAAAACAAAATGTTTTTTTTCTTTACCCAATAATTATTAATTTTTTTTATGAAATAAAATATTTTTGACTTGTTTTGTTATTCACTGTTAATATTATATGCTTTAATAAATGTAAACTCTAGTAATTTGTTTAAACGACTAATCAGAGAAGCAAATAAACAAACAAGCAAACATATCATTAATATTGTTTCATTTTTCTATTAAAATATAATAAAACTTTCAATACGGCTTAAAGAACCCCATTAAATTGGAGGTGGCGAAGTTAAAGAAACCATTAGAAGCAAATCACACACATGCGTACATTGAATTTAATGGGCCGGTTAATAAAAGGAAGGGGGACAGTGATTAAAAATAAATATTTTCTATCTATTCAATTTTTGTTTGTTTTATTATTTTTTGCTGTGCATAGCGTTTGTATTGTTGTTCTATTTGCTTAACAAATTGTATTCAATACTGATTAATAATGACTCTAATTAATGGTAATTAATTTCATAAATTATTTTTATACCCTTCGCATAACTGATAAGAATACAGCTTGTCATTCCATTTGTATTTTCTTTAATATTCATCTGCAACCCCTTAAAGTATATGTTTTCTTGATCCTTAGAGATAAGGAAGTCGATTTAGCGATGTCCGTCTATCCATCTGCCCGTCTACCCGTCTACCCGTCTGTCCGTGTTACGTGTTATGGTTGAAATCAACTTTTTTAAGCCCCCTCGATGTCGCATAGACCTGTAAATGGTATGACTCTATTACAAATGTCTGCAAAAAAAATCTATACAGAAATTTGAAAAATCTGCCCGATAACTGACCGAGATACAAGTCAGCAACCACGGCTACCTCTGTTTATTTCTCTAAAATTTGAACATAAAAACCTCTACAACTGCCCCGGAGTTGTCCCAATACGGTTGCAATACAAGACCAAATCCCATTATTTTTTCTCGCAAACATTTTTGTGGAACATACTTACGATAAGGTGCCCACTAACAGGGTTGCCATACAAAGTTGAATATTTTTTTAAATTTTTTTTAAAAAGCTCCCACAGCTTCTAGGGTTCTTCTACAAAGGTCAAGACCGATCCCAATTAGGTTTTCCTCGCTAATGTTTTTGTGAAACATACTTATCCCCTATCTCCTCCTCCTTATAGGGTTGCTATAGAATATTTGAAAAAATTTGGTAAAAGCCCCTACAACTTCGGAGTCGGCCTAAGAGGAGTAAAAAGTCCCCTTTCAAACATATTCTTAGAACGAAACTACCCTCTATATCCATCGGCTAAAGGGAGCTCCTATACAAAGTTTTGGAAAATGTAACAATTCCCCCCCCCCCCTCCCTACAGCTTTCAGGGTGCCCGTGGATAGGTCATATGTAGGACTGACCCCAACTAATATTTCGTTTTTTCCCTAAGGGAGCTGCTATACAAAATTTAAACAAAATTGGAGTAAAACCTCTTTATGTTGTGAAGGATATATAAGATTCGACACAGCCGGATACAGCGCTGTTACTTGTTTCTATACTCGTGACCATTTGTTTTTTATTGATTCTGTTTACTCTTTTGCTGTGTTTTAGGACGTGTTGTGGTTGGATAAAATAAAAAAAAACTAAATATATTAGAATAACATAATGGAATATTACTTGTTATCATTTATTTAATAAATAGAACTGACAATCTGACACATTCTTTGACTTCATTAATTTTAATGTAATAAAAAAAAAGAAAATATGGTTATCTGTTGGAAACTATATTAAGCTGGTGGTGGGGAAGTAAGTTTTTGATAATAATTAAAAATAGAATTAATTTTATGGAAAGCAAAGCGATTAGTTTCTCAAGAAAATAATTTATATTAAATTATGCTTTATTGAAAGATTTATTATGAACAATACGTTTTTTTAAGGTTTTCCTTTATTTCGAATTCTGTGTGAAAAAATGGCTGATAATTTATTTATTTATATCTTATCTATTTATTTGTATCTTTACACAAAACTTTATCAAAACATTAATTCAATTACAAAACAGAATTGCATAGAGTTTTATAATTTAGCAAAATTTTTCGACGTTTTTCTCGTTATTAAATTTTTTTATGAAATATTCAATTTGTTTCTTAAAATATACAACAGTGTTTCGTACAATTCGTATATTCCACGCAAGGATTTCGTGGCGCAAAATAACGATAGATTTTGTTCAACGTACAAACGAATTTCCCAGCAAAAAATAATCGAGATGTTGTGAGCAGTACATACTTTTTCTAGTATAATTATGCGTTTTGCAGAAAGCACTTATCTATTTCCTTAATAAATGCAATAGTGTATGGCAGTAAATGTAAAACTTTTACTGTTTTACATACTCACTAAAGTGCATACTTAAAAGCACTATTGTAAAATAGTGAGTAAAAAGACATTAATTTTTCGTCCAGTAACATAGAAAAACATTTATTTCGATGACGCAATAAGTTTCAACAACTAAAGAAGCACCAAAGTTATATGAATTAACGGCATATTCATAGCGCCGAAATAAACACTTAGCATGCCATACGTAAGCAGGTTGGTCAGCTTTGTCATCCTAATATTCCCTTGTAATCCTAACTACGGCGAATCATTTGTTTGCTGGGTTGTTCATATGTTGCGTAAATTTTTTTGGGTGTAAGTATTTGAAATTTTCATCACATTTTTTTGTCTAACCGATGAAAGGAAAACCTCTTTAACCCTTTTTGACCCTAAAAAGTTTCATTCCCCTGAAATTTGATTTTATTAAAACGAAAAAACTGGTAAAACATTTATTAAAACATCAGATAACATCATATTACGATATATAGTACAATTAATTTATTTTTTTGAGGCAGAGCAACTAATATGCAAAAAAGTTTGACCCATTACAGCTAACAGTTTGTGAGAAATCATAATTTAATTCTAATAAAATTAACAAAAATTAAACTTCTAATAAATCAGCATAAAATATTTGTTTCCATCAACATGCCACACCCACAATTACCAATATTTTGATCCATTTTTTTGATACCATATGTTTGCCTTCGAATGGCATTAAAACTTTTGAAATCACCAATTGTAAAAAAAACTGGACTTTTTGGGCCACAAAAAGCAACTTTCAACCACTGCGCACCCCAGGGAGTATTTTATGGCATAAACAAACACATTAAATGGTGCCTAAATAAAATAAAAATCTAAAAAAAAAAAACTGAATTGGTAGCAAACAAAAGCGCTATATTTAGATGTGTCAAATCGTATGTACCCTTTAGATCAGTCTTCTTGTATAACCAATGAACAGATATAGCTTAGCTGTTTTCAAATCGGAGTTTTCATAATTTAATATGGGCTTAAGACCGCTAGCTGTTTTAGTTTTTTAAGATAAAAAACAACAACAAATTTTTGTTTTCAAATATAGAAACCATAACAAAATAATTTCGTAGCAGGTTTTGAAGTCAATTATTGTTATGCAACTAATTTTTCTTTCGAAATATAGAAATAGTACTGGAACTACCTTGCATCAAGTCAAAGCTCAATAACTGTTACTTCTTTTCTTTAGAAATTGTGCACATCAAAAATTTCATAAAATTGCTCGGTTCGCCTAGGGGCTAAAACTACCCTTACCCCTATCAAAAAAAGTCCCCACATTAGCTTGTTCTTATCACAAATGTGTGCTTATATCTCGGCCCGGTGCTTACCCACCTTGCCGATTTCAAGCAGCATTTATCAAAGGAATATTTTTGATACTTTGACAAAAAGTTTACAGGCTTTCACTTGGCTTTAGAAACTAGATTTTAGCAGATAGACAGGTGGACAGATAGACGGATAGACAGACAGATAGAAAGACAGATAGACAGACAGAGAAAAAGTTAGACAGACAGACAGACAGACAGACAGACAGACAGAAAGATAGACAGACAGGAGGACAGGCAAATATGCCTAAGTTATTTTTCCTCCTATATCCATCATTTATATATTTTATAGGGTCGCAAATGAATTTACATTAGAAAAAATAAAGTGCTACTGACTGACTGGCTGATTGACTGCTTCATTATCGTACAACCCAAGCGCATAGCATTTAAATTTAGACTGAATATACCTCTCTCTCACTAAAATAGAATTTCGGCAATTCGGGCTCTAAGGGGGAAAACGGGCCAATAAGCAAATATCAATAAGTTGCTGTCTTCCATACTATACAGGATAGAAACAAAATTAAGAAGGTTTCTTACTTATTTACTTTTCTCTGGTTTTTTTTCAAAATTTGGACCCTAAAGTGCAAAACTAGGTAAAATCTATATTTTTATAGTGTTTAGACCCAACATATATAATTATAGTTAAAACTTTAAAAAAAGTATATATATGTTTTTGGTACCTTTTTTAAATTTCGTACAATTTGTTTGTACGTTGTAAGTACTTTTTTGTATTTTTTTAAATCAAAAGTATAAAAGAATAAAAAGAGGCTATGGACCCCGACAAAGGCCGGATATTAAGCCAGGCTAAGGTCAAAAGTATATTGAATTAGAAAAAAATATATTTTTTTTTTCATTTTTGGTATTAATTTGCATTTTTTCAAATTATGAGTTAAAAATATAGCATTAAGGTCAAATGTCCTTGATAAAGGTCAAAAGGTTACAGCCTAGACAAAAATGACTCCTTCACATCTTATAACTTTTTGCATTTTTCTGAAAATGTAAAACTAACGGAAACCGAAGTACTTTTTTCATATTTTGGTAGACTTTTATTGTTTATATATTTTAAAAAGAAAAAATTACAGATTCTAGTTAAAGATTCTATAGAAAATCTTGCAAATTTTCCTCCTTAGAAACACATATTGCTCTTTCCTATTTCGTCCTTTGTTGAGATTAAGATTTAAAACTTTGCTTATGAAGTAGTGGGTTAATTTCATGTTTTATATAAATTAAAAATTAAATGACAATGTAATTTATACTCTTATCACTGCGGCTATAATAAATACACAATGCAAATCACAAGTGGCTCTTTAAATTATTTAAACCACTTAACACTAATCCCAATGTAATTATATGAAGGAGTTGAATTATTATTAGAAAGTTTTTCATACATTTTTACTTTAATTTATTGACCCACAAAAATATTTTCATTTTGTGTTTGTGCTTTGGTCTTTTTTTTTTAATTGTTAAGCATAATTGTTTAAGGCTAAATAGTCACAGAAAAAAATATGGAACAACAATGAGAGCCAACAAAAAAGCCTTAATTAGCTTTTTGACGGTATATAAAGAGAAGATGACTTAACAAAGAGCCAATTGTTTTTTTTTATTATTTTTTTTTTTGTCTTTTAGGTGGAAGAATATTCCTTTTTTAGTTTCAAAGGATGGCCGCAATTCCAGACGGGCATTTTGTCTCTGGTAATTTTTGTTCTTTTTTTATATTAAATTTGACACATTTTTTGAACGAAAATTTTTATTTTAATGTCAAAATCTGAATAAAAAAGAGTAAGAGAATGACTCTCTTCATTTCTTATTGCAATTACCTGGCGTATGTTTAACATTATCAAAAAATTTAAAAAGTTTTGTTTGTTTTATTCGCTGGCTTTAAGCAAACAATTTTGAATCTGGGGCAAAACATTTTCTAAGCAAATTTTCGTTTGTAAAAGCATCAAGTTATTGCGTGTATCATGGACTTTGTTCTCTTAAACAAAGATAACGTTTCTGTTAGGATTTTGAAATTTTGATTATGTTTCTGTTGATACTTTCTTTAATATTAATTTTTTTTTTATTTATATTTTTCTTTATATTAAAATTTAAAATTTAACACAAATATAAAGGATTTCAATTTATTTGTAAATACATTCCTTTTCCATTTCTTAGATCTCTTAACGAGTTATTTATTTGGTTTTAAAGATTTCTAAACACTAAAATACTTTATTTGTTTTTGAAAATGTTCAAGGTTTCTTTCAAACAGAATAAAACATTTTTCACATTCCAATTTTAATTTACTTTTAGTTTAATTTTTGTCTAAGAAATTTTTAATACTTTTTCAAGTAACATAAAACAATTTTTAAAGGATTAAGCTAAGTTTTTAATTAATCAACATTGCAAATTTTATTTTTATTAGATATTATCCGTTTGCAGGCATAAATAGTTATTAAAATTTTTTTAATAAATTGCAAAAACTTCGGTTTTTAAATATAATTTTAAAGAATTTAAGAACTTTTTCTATAAATAAAATTTATTAATTAAATTGACTTTTTGTAGAAGTTTTTATATATTTACTGTATTTTTATGGGCTATTTCAGTTTTAAATTTTTATGTAAATTTTTAACAGGCTATATATTTTTTTTATTGAAAAGTAATACCAAACAAATTTAATTCCGTGACAGGAGATGGAGGAGTGGAATGAATTTCGAAACCCGCTACAGTTTACCCAAATCCGCCAAAAATATTCGTTGCCAAATAAAGACCTAAAATACCTAAAACCTATCACAGCACTAATAACTTATGTATTAGCATTTTAACCAATAATAATAACGTTGGAGGCAAGTACTTGCCATGAGTGCTTGCAGTTAAGGACTTAAATAAGGGCTACAATAACTTATTGATTACTTTCAGTATACATTTTCATTTAAATTTAATGTTGTTAGTAAAAACATAAATTTGCTTTTTAAACTTTTCCTAAATGATTTGATGAAAAACTTCTTTGAATTATTAAACTAAATTAAGATTAAAAACTATGGGAATAATATTAACTTCAATGTCAGATAGGAAATAACTCTTAAGGTGACAACTTCTAAAGAATGCAGATGATATATATACATTAGTCATTCAAAACTAATTTGTTTGGTAATGACTTATCACTACCTTGCTTATGTGCTTAGATGAATAGAAAACTACCGGATTCAATTTACAATTAGGTTTGTGTTAAACTAAGTTTTTTACATCAAAACTAAAGAAGCCGTCAAAAAGTACAGACGAGAAAATGTAGCTGTGATTATACATATTTCAAGCACCTAAATGTCAATGTCATTTAGATCATTTGAAGCACATTCCAAAGCGTAAAAATAAATTTCATTCTTTTATATTGATTTTCTCAACTTCTTTTATAAATTTATGTGTATTAGGGTGCACCTAATTTTTCAAAGAGTGAAATTGCACCGTCACTCCCTTTAAAATGTTCTTCGTAGTAATACAAATAGAAATTTTGGACATACTGCACAAGGGAAAGGCGTGCCTTATCCGCCCCGAAGTTGTATAGTTCGTGTAAAATTAGGACATCTGTAGCTTAAAGCCACCATTCACCCCAATAACAGGCAGCCTAAAATATCTGTTTTATTGTAGGCCCTAAATATGTACCACTTTTTTAGGGGTTCATGTAAACTTACATACCTAAAATTCAAAAATGTAAACTTAAAACTCAGTCTTATCTCAGTTTAAAGCTTTCTAAGCTTTAGTTGATAAAAAAAACATTCTCAAAAATGGCTATAAGTTAATGCATTGGATGGATCATAAAATCATAGTAAGTCCCATAACTTGAAAGTACTATTATCTATTGGTTGCTGGATTAAAATTCAGTTTCTAATTAAGTTAATTAAAAATAACCCCAATATTATGAAAATATTATCGCCGGGAGGCATTAAACATACAAATTGTAGATAAATTACACAACTTCCGGGTGGATGCGGCATGCCTTCCCCCAGCGCAATATGTCTTAAATTTGTAATTTTTTCCTACGGAAAATATTTCTGGGGGAAGTTACGGTGCAATTTTGCATTTTCGAAAAATAAGGTGCACCCTAATGTGTATGCATAGAATTAAGTGCTATTAAAAATCAATTAAAATTAATTGCCCATTTATAGTTGAAAATTGTAACTGTCATGTTATCAAATTAGTTGGGTGTTAGAAAATGCATTCTTTTGTATAAAAGGGTGATATAAGAAGTTACAAACAGTAGTGGCAGAAAAAATTGAAAATTTACGCTCTTTTATTTTAATGCTTTAAAATTCACTGTACTTCACAAAAAAATTACTAGATCCGGCTATAAATTTTATTAGAGAAGACAAAAAAAAAGAAATCTATATCGGCGTTTTGAAGGTTTACATCTGCGTTTCATTTGTGGGGGTTAAAGTTTCCCAGCTCTGACATATTCTTATTGTTAATCGGCATTTTAGGTTTAAAATGTGTTCAGCAATTTTATGTAATATGTTGCGGAAAAAATTTTGTAGAATATATTTACCCTCTAGCTCCTTAAGGTATGGGTCTTCTTTGTCCTTCTTTAAAAAAAAAAGAAAAAGAAAACACCACTAAATAGGGATTTAGAGGGCCAAAATGTTTCGCAATAATATTATCCTTAAAACTTCACTTTAAGTTTTTGAATACACAAAAATGAAAAATTTAACCAGAAAGTCAAAAATAAGATACAACAAATGAGAGCTTAGTGGCTATTTGGAATTTATTAAAAATTTCATTTTAAAGTATCCAAAAAATTTTGCATGAAAAAATATAGTTCAAATTTCACTAAAAATCGCCAATATCTCTATTATTTTACCTTTGGTATCATATTTAAATAGTAGGTATTCATTTTCTATCCCATTTACTTGTCATATATCTCACATCTCAGTACCCGTGAGAGTCCCTTTTTTAAACCTTAAAACCCTTGTGCTCTTCCTGAGTCAGTGCCTCTTATGTCCGTCGTGGGCCACGAAGGTTTGTAGATCCCTCAACCAGCCCTGTCCCTTCAAACTTGGCCCACTTTGTCCATGACATAAGTCCCTCTCAATCCATAAAAAAACTATTTGTGACCTTTACATAGACCTACCTAAAAGCTCTTTTTAGTTAATCTCTATATCTAAAGAGATAAAAGCAGTCCAAATTTAAAAAATCAATTCACCATTGTTCAATACAATTTGCAAAGTTTTTTGTAATTCTACCCCAAACCAAGTAAATAACAGACTCACACAGCCCGTTCTTTTTCATGTGTTTTCCCTTAATCAGAACCCCTATTACTAAAGAAGAAACAAATAAACTATTTGCTTCTGTCTACTGTACATGTTTGGTTGAATGTAATAATAATAAACAAATTTTTTCTGCTATTTCTTAATTTAACATGACGCATGCAAATTGTAATTACATTGATTTTTGTTTTACAAGAATAAAATTATTTTTGCATAAAACTATTATTCAAAGAAAGAATGTAGCCAAACAAATTAAGTTTAAACTTATCAGTTGACTCACATACGTTTTAATTGTAATAAATAACTTTTGAAGAGGTTGTGTTACTGTCATATGGAAAATATATCCTTATCAAGACGACAGACATTATTTTATAAGTATAATTGTATAATTGTAATTATTGTTATTAAGAAAGGAATTACATATAGAAGTATAATTAGTTTTTATTTATTTTTATTGCTCTCCTGTAACTGCAATTACTTACAAACATTGTCCAGTCTGTTTGTCAAGTACTTTTTCACTTGGTTTATTATTTCAATTTATCCTCTGGTGTAATGCCGGTTAATCATAAGGGTAATTAATGGTTTTATTATTGTTTAAAGTAAAGTCATTTACATAAAGTACGACAAAAAGGACTGCGCGTACATTAAAATACTGAAAGCAAAATCTGGATAAATCTTTTTAAAGGGAAACTATAAGGGATTAAAAGATTTTTTTAAATTAATTAACAGTGATTTTTATATAATTGATTTCGTAAAAGAAGGTTTTGTTTTGTTTCTCTTTTTCAGGTTTGTGAGTGTTTCTTGTATAATAAACACACATTTTCTTCATTTAATTTTTAATGTAAATTTGGTCAAATAAGCGCCTTACATCAGGAACAAATATATTTTTTTTAAATTTATATTTTAATTTTCATTATTGCGCTTAATAAAGTAACGTCTATAGGGGAATACTTTTTTTAAATGGCTTAGGGTAGTTTAATTGTAAATAGTTAGTTTCCTGCAGAGAAAGAAAACTCGCTTTCTAAAATCAATAATTTTATTCTTGAATTTATCCAAAATCTTTCTTAAAATTTTTAAGAACGATCCTTACTTAAATTTTCTTAAATCAAGCTTATTCGGATTGCTTCAACATATCAAGCAGAAAAAAGCTTGTTGTTTTAATATATTATTTTACATTTGAAAACAAAGTGTCTCGGTGGCCTAGAGGTAACGCGCCTGTGCTGCAGTGTAGAAATCCCTGGTTCGAATTTCATGTTTGGTAAGTACAAAACTTGAAATTTTTAAATTATAAATTTTTTAAGCATCTATAAAATAAAAATAAAATATAAAACTCTTCTTCTTTAATAAAGCTCCATAAGTCAAAAAAATGACATTTCATTTTCGAATTAATCCCGTTTATGGCTTAAGTCAATCTTTTTTTGGCTTACATCAAGTACGGTTCCGAACTTAAATCAATCCTATTTAGGCTTAATTGTGGCTAAAAGTAAGAAATTCGTACTTAAAAAATTTTACTTGGAGTAAGAAATTTCGTACTTGATTTAAGAAAAACCGTACTCACCGTACTTTTGACACCGCTATGGCTTGATTTAAGTAAAGTTTTCTTAGATAATTTTTTGTGTGTGTAATAGGGCCGAAAATGGGAAAAATTGTTTTTTATTTTATAAAAATGTCGATGAATTTTCGTCCAAAAAAGAACAAAATGATTGAGATAAATGTAAACTAATGGTTCATATTTTATTTTTGTTTATTTCGCAAGAGTTTCAAATGATCACATCCTGAAAAATCGGCTCTTTTTGTTACGTTTAAATGAAAGTATCTCATTTTTTTAAAGGTTTTCTTAAGCAAAGATAGGCTTTTTTAAAAATAATAGATCAAATACAAATAAAAATACTTCTAACTGTCATGAAAATTAAAAAAAGTGAGCTTATTTTTTACACAACATAATCTTAAAGTTGAAATTCTTTTAATGGCTCTAAATCAAAAGTTAATCGTAATTTAAAAACTTGCAATAATAAAAGCTATACCACCTGCACGTATGATTAATATTTTTTTTATCAAAATACTCATACGCATCGTACAAGAAAAAAATTATTAAAGTTAGTATTAAATATTAAATGAAACCCTTTATTTTATTAATATGAAAGTGATAAATAAGTTAAAACAATTGTTCGGGAAAGAATTAAAGTGTTTTAATTTAAAAAACAGTTTTTAATTTAGTTCCAAAAAAAATCCTTACTACACTGTCCGTTTTCTAATTTAAAACTTTGTTTACTTTTGTAAATAAATAAGAGAGAAAAACCATTCATACATTTTGTTAACGAAATAGCGTGGAACGACATAAAATACAATTTATTTTAGTCAAATTAAATCTAAAATTTACTTTCGCCACCACTCAATCCTTTTTGAATTGTACATGAGATTCTATAGAAATTTATAATTTCCGTCAAAAATATCACAATTTATAACAACAAAAATGTATTTGGAATGTTATAATACATATTCCAGTGCAAACCATAATCAGTAAAGTAAAGAAATGGCAAGGTAAATAATATAGAAAAATAGTAAATAGTAAAAAAAAATAAATCGAATACAATGGAGTAATTCATCACCAACAAGCATAGTTGTTTTAAAAACGAATATGAAAAGCAAATAAAGTGAACAAAGGACAGTCGAAAGGTAAAAAAAGTTAATAAAAACAATATATTAAGGTTTTTAAAGACATTTTTATAGAGATTTCAAAAAAATATATTATTACTATTCCCGAGGCTCTTTGAACAAGATGTTTGCTTAACAAAAATATACCTTCGTTTTGCTTATTTGCCTTTAAGAAAGTTTTTTGTTCCTTTCTCAGCTTTTTAATAATATTGCAATTAAAATAATTCACTTAATTTTATAAATAGCAGAAAAATAAAAAAAATAAATATTTAAAACTTGTATGTTTTTCAAACATAAACCAACAATTTAACACCTTCAAAAAGATTAATGTCCATGTGCTTAGAGTTTAGTGTAATATGTTACACTGAAAAGTATTTCTCTTTAGCACGCAAAGGTAAAATATATAAAAGTGTGAACAGTGAGAAGCAGAAATGAATAAATACAGGTTTGTCCTTCGTTAGCTTATAGTTGCATCTGGAAGTAATAAAGCTTGAAGGTTCTGCATTTCAAGATCAGTTTTTACAAAATAAGTTGGAAAAAGAGGCAAGGAAAAAAATTATTATGAACTCGAGAGATAAGAACAAGTAAGAGCGCTATATTTGGTCACTTTTTTATTATATTTTTTAAGCAGGGTTTCAAAACCCACGTTGTACTATTTTAAAAAAACAAATTTAAAAAAACCTTGTTTCCGGTTTTCCAACAATTTGTAATATGGTGTAAAAATTGTATGAATAATCGAAAAAATAATGCAATACAACCAGACCCCTTTTAAAGAAAATTATCAAAGCATTATAAAACACTTTTATAAATTAGTTATCACAAGCAATTTGTATTCATGGTTGTATTTTCAGCCTCACATTTACTTATATGATTAGTTTATAACATGAACATCTTCTTTATTTTCATAAAATTGAATGTAGACGTTTATGTGTTTTTTTTTTCAATAACATAGACACAATCTGTTACTACATCGCCATATTTCCATCTTAAGCTAGTGTGCGAAAGAATAAGCAAAAAATAAAAGAGTTTCAGAAATAAAAAAAAATTTAATAGACCAACCAAAGGATTATAAAAAGGTCAACTAGTCAATTCACATGTGTTACATTCACTTGCAGTTCCTGTTTCCATTTATTTCTGTTTTTCTTTTTTTTTTATTTTTTAAAAATTTTATTAAATCACACAATGTGGTTTCTTATTTTTTTATTTCAATTTAAAATGTAAATAAATATGGTCGAATAAGAAAATTGCTGCAATTTGCATTGCAATGAAGTTTATTCGAGCGTAGGAGAAACCTTTACAAACGCAATTACTTACGTATGTGTAGCATGTATGTATGTATGTATGTAAAAATAAGCACATACATTTGTAATAAAGTAAATTAAATTTTTTTATGTCGAAAACATATGCTTAAAAAGTGGAGAGAAGAGTGTATTTAAGTGAGCGAAGTATAACGAGTGATAAATGAGTGGTTATTATTCATTTGGGGGTAACGATTTATTTTCTTAAATTTTTTTTTAAGCTCCAAAATAAATTTTAAAATTTGTATAATCTTGTAGTTTTTCTTGAGATTTAACGAAATGCGTTTGTAATATTATATTTTTAAAAACATTTGAAACAATTTTGCATTTTAGAAAATAGTATTGCCAGTAGCAAAAAAATTTTTACCAAAAAAAAAACGAAAAACATTTTTTGTTTCTCTTCAAAGATGTCTTAAATAAATTCTTAAAGCAAAGGCTTAAAAAATATTGGAAGTAAGTAAAATGTCCTATTATTTGACGATTTTTCTCTGATTTCCTTGATTATATTTTTAATCCTTTTATCTCTTTGTGGCAAAAGATATAATTTAAAAAAATGGAAAACTAATTTTGTTTCTGCTTATCAAAATAAAGAAAAAATAAACAAGTTGGGGCCTTTCGTTATTGAAGTAGCGAAAGTAAACCGTTGACCGAAAAGGCAAAGAAAAACCGCAGTTAACGTCCAGAGTGTCATAAGTGCTTACTAACATACTCTTCATCATCCGGGTATCGGCTGATATGCCCGCCAGGCAAAATGATATAAGGTAGTTATTTTTAAATTTTAACCCAGTAAAAGTATTCGAGAAAATAATTAATGAAGAAGTGACTAAATTGATTATCAGCAATAATATTTTATAAGCCAATCAAAAACAAAAGGCAGAACTATAAACTTGATAGCATCGACTTGAAAAGTTTTTAGGTCTACTGATATCATCACAAATCACCCAAAAAGGGTTAATACTGGTCTAACAATGAAGATGTTGCGTAAACATAGTATTAAAATCAAAATCTAGGCAAAGATAACGAGATACAAAGACTAATCCTAATCTTCTGAACAATAATAAAGTTGGCAACACCAGGAAAATGTCAAAATGAGAGAAATGTCAAAATGAGGAAAAATTAGAATGAAAAGAACAAAAAGTGTCCATAGGGAAGTGCGAAAGAAATAAAAAAGGATGACAATAGATTTAAAAAGTAAAAGTAAATCCTTTTAGTAAAATAAAAAGAAAATAGCGAATGCACTATGACAAAAAACTATGACGCAATTAAGCCCCTTGGGAGTTATTAAATGTTTGTCTTCTACACAAGGACAAAAAAATTTTGTCAATATTGTAAAGGTATTTCAGTCTTACATAAGGGAGGAGTAAATGAGCTGGACCAGTCTATTTCTGTCTACAGGGTTTCCACGGGGGTGGCCAGTACCTACCTACATAGTTGATGTGGCCATTACAAACGCTTGGCGGTTACATATATGTAATGAGTCATAGCGATACTTAGCATCGATCAACTGGTATTCCGACGTTCCATTGCAAGGTACTGTTTACGCCAAAACACGCAAAATAAAGCTAGGTTTTATTTTTTATTGGCGTAACGATCACTCCAAGATGATATATGTAGGTCATTACCCTCAACAATTAGAAAAACAATTAGGATGTGTTTAGTATCATGCAAGAGTCCGCTGGCAATGCAAGAAATGCTTAAAAGCATTGTGATTAAAAAAAAATGTTTTGAACATTTTTATCTGTAACCGCTGCTTTACTCAGTCTGGTACACCCCTATTACTCTGCCCATGTGTAATAATAATAATAAATAAATGGCAAATAAATTTTCTCCCATCCATCTAAGCAAGTACTTACGTTTTTTGCACATTTATCTCCCTTTCTTACTTCTTACCGTAATACGTTTTCAGGTTGTTTTGTGTCAGTTGTGTTGTTATTCATGTTAGTTTTGTTATTATTTATAAACTTAATGTTTCACTGACCATGTGTGTACAGTTTCCTTTTTATTTTTTCTGTGTGTGGTTCTACTGGATGTGTGGTTGAATTGTTAATTTTTTGTTGAATTCATTTCACGTTCTTTTCAAGCAGAATCATAACGAAACATGTGGCATTTTGGATTGTTGAACAAACACAAAAACACACTGTGCAACTCACAGTACAAAATCAAAAATTTGCAGAGTCCATATAAGCAACCGCTTAGGTCAGTAGCCTGATTGAAAATAAATTTCCAAGCACGGCAATCTAATGTGTTTCGTCTTCAGCTTCCAGCACCAAATTTTATAAGATCTTTCTGAGATTGGTCCTTCCGCTTGAGTATAGGTTTCCCCTTCTTCCCTTGAGATCGGACTCCCGGTCTTCTCTCGCCGTGGATTTTTTATACATATCTATGACATGCCATTACCAATTTAACCATTGGACTTTGATACGCTTAGCTATGTCGATATCTTCGTACAACTCATATATACTGCAGAAAATGTTGCTGCTGTTTACGATGGTGTGGCTAAACCTCAACTTGGCGTCGTGCTTAGCAATTGCACATCTAACGCTCGTCGTTGATGAACATTATGCATAAACACTTGCATTAACACGCTAACAAGGTGCAGATGACTCAAGAACAAAAGCCTCTTCACCATTCCAAACGTCAATGGCCGGAATGGTGGCAAGAAATGGCAACCATGCATGAACAATTTTCGAAGAAAATCATTTTCAGGGATGAGGCACATTTTCACCTCAGTGGAACGTCAATAAGCAGAATCCCGCATTTGAGCGAATGACAAAGTAAGAGAAATTGTCAAAAAACCAATGCACTCACAAAGAGTGAGGTTTATAGTCTGGCGGCATCATCGAGCCTTTTTTTTCTAAAATGAGGTCAGTCAGGTAGTTACTGTGAGTGGTGTTTGCTATCGTGAGATGATAACGAACATTTTATGGCCCGAATCGGAAGATATGGATGTTGACGATATGCGGATTCAACCGGATTGTGCCACTTGCCACACAGCTAATGAAACAATGGCTCTTTTGCGCGAAAAATTCAATGGCCGTGTTATCTCACGTGATAACGATGCCAATTGGCCGCCAAGATTCTGTGATTTGACACCGTTGGACTTATTTGGAGTTATTTAGAAGAAAAATTGTACGCCGATAAGACAGCAAAAATTTAGGAGCCAATAGATAAAACAATTCGGCACATTAATGGTAAAGAACCTCAATTATGCCTTAGTGTCCTCAAAAATTTTAGCTATCGGGTTGAGGTGTGCCGCCAAAGTCGCGGTGGTCATTTGGCCGATTTTTTGTTTCATACATAATTGAGCGATACCAGTATTATCATAAGAATAAATAATTTATGTTTTATTCAAAATCAACATTGGCCCTTAAAATGTACCACCGGATATTTAAGTTTCAGCCACAACATTTCAGAGTCTGGATGATCTACTTACATAGTGTTTTAAAAATTTTATATTTTAAAAGTATTCCAAAGATTAACTAGCTTCTCTAAACAAAAAAGTTTTTCATGTTAATATTTAGTATTTTTTCACACCTTTTTTTAACTTTTGCCTAAAAAAGTTTTGTAATAACCTTTTGTTTTTAATTTTTCTCTTTTTAGGTAAGTGCTCTATCTACATGCTATATTATGAAATTTTATTGGGTAAGATAACAAATAAAAAACAATAAATGAAACATTATTTTAAAAAAATGTTTACAAAGTCTATTTGATTTTTGTAACTTTTATTTTTTAATCTATTGCCTTCTAACAATATCGATGCCTTATTATAGACTTTTTTATGGCTGACTATCTCACGAACGTGAAATTGAATAATCTTTTAAGCCTTTTTAAAATATAATAAACTTTAATAGCCAAAGTTTAAAAACTTCAAATAATTATACAAAAAAATTACAGCTTTTCGTAAGTCTAGCGAAGGTAGACTGGAACCTTTTTAAAAAATTGTTTTAACTTTTCAACTACGAGTATGTTAAGTAAAAGTGTAATTAAAAAAGGTACGTATTGACGTGAAAGTTTTATTTTTGGGTTAATGGAAAGTAACAAAGATTATTCTTTTTGTCTTGTTTTTATAGATTAAGATACAAGAATAATAATTATTCCTTTTTTATTCGCGACATTCACTCTTGTAAAAAAAACTTTTAGGCCAGCTGGTCTGAATTTTTTTCCACTTACTTTAAATATTGTGAGAAATTTCATGAGGTTCATTCTAATAGAAAGCGTTTACCATCTAGCTCCTCTCTTTATGTGTCAGTTTATGATTTTTTTCCAGAAAATTAAAAAATTTTATTTTATTAAAGACATTAAAGATTTAAATATTCTGAGAAGATTTTTGCAGTGGGAATTTCTTAAGACGCCAAAGCTGTAAAAAATAAAAAAAAAGCGCTGTAAGTTAATGCCTGAGATTATTCTAACTATTTGAATTATATTGTGGCCTTTAATGTTGATCATTTCTATAAAGGGTCTTTACCCACCAGTCTTTCTCTTAAAACCTAAACTAAAACCCTTTTTTGAGAAAATAAAAAAATGAACATTCAAGGATTGAAATATTATGAAATATTTTTTGCCGGAAAAGTTCAGTTAGGGTCACCAAGGATATTAAGGCACTGGTTGCATTTTTAAGCTTTTCTTAGCAAACTTCCAATAAATCGTTTAATCTGGCAAACGCAAAGTCGGTAAAAATAAAAAATTAGTCGAGCTTAAACTTAAACTTAAAAATTACTTGTGTAAACTATTGCAAAACTCATTTGTCCTTGACGTTAATAACTGCCACATTAAAGAAAAATATTTTTATCAAATTACCAGTTATGTAAATTATTCTTTTATTTTATTGTTTACTTTGTGCACGTTCGGGCATTACTACTTCTTTGTTTTTTATTTACGCATTAAACAGTTGAAGGCCAAAATACTTAACTTTAAAATCGAACAGAGTTGAAAAAATTCTTTAGGAGAAATAAAAAACAAACCCCTGCAATTACATATACTTTAATCACATTGTACCTGGTCATCTTTAAATTAAAATTTTGTATAAAATTAATTAAAAATAACCTTAATTTTATGTGCGATATATAAACTCTTATTAGACTGCTTTAAAACGCATATTCGCACGCACACACACACACAACTTAAGGCTTATATGTGCTTTTGTACTTATTGCTTGCATCACGCAACATCCTAAAAGAAATATAATGGTAAATGCTTAAAACAACAACAACAGAATTGGTAATGAATAAATTTGTTTACAATTTATTTTACATACATACATATAAACAAACGTACGAACATACCACAATAACAACAAAAAAACATGTTTTCCTGCCCTCAAGTATTGTTAAATTTAAACGACATTAATAGCTGCTGAACTCGGCATTTAGAAATTTTTTTTTAGACATAAAATGTTGGTATACTTTTAGGCATTAATTTTACGCTGGTTTCGGTTTCAAAAAAGTAAGGTCCAATGATTTCTCCTGACCAAATTGCAAACTGACTGTCACTTTTATCTTCCGATCTTCCAGTACGTTGTGGTCCATGCTTGTGCATATCAGCTACAATCCCTCTTTCTTCAAAATCATTCACTACACGATAAATAATGCGTTTTGTTGCCAGCTTGTTTCTCCCAAAAATTTCACGTAACTTTCTCATGATCACAGTAATCGATGTTTGATTTTGATTAAATGTTTCAACGATTAAAACACGTTTATTTACCGAGCATCCTTCCATAATAAAATTGCTACGTCTCTACTTCACGACTGCCAAATATGAACTGTCAAGACTAATGTTGACAAAATGATGGCAAAACAAACGCGTATACCTTGCTGGCGGGCACCCGTTTTGTATATACGAATAATTTTTTTTTACGTAGAACGATCGAACGTATAAGAGTTTACGTTTAAATAATATTAAATAAATAGTTCAAATATTTTTATTTTTTCGTACAAAAGTCTTATATGGAAGATCAAAAAAGGAAAAATCTTTTTATTATTAAAAATAAAATGTCTTATGATCCAAAAATGACATCTCGATGCCAATATCTATTTATATTTTGTGCAGGTTAATGTTATTTTATTTTTCTTAAGAGAAGAAAAAGTAAGATCAGGAGGGTTTTTGAGGAAGTATTCATTCATTTGTTGGTTAAATCTATTTTTAATGTATTCGTCTCTTTTCCAAATTAAAACAAAAATAATGTCAAAAGAGTGGCAAGAACAACCAGCCAGCCTGACAGACGGACTGAGAAATATTGTTGCATTGGCTGAAAAGCTGCTGCTAACTTCAAAAATACAAATAAAATGGGTATTTAATACTTTTTGCGTTGCCAACATCAGCATACAAGCACAATACCCTTTTCACGTAAAAGTCGCAAAGAAAAATTCAAACAATTCAAACCTATTTAAAGAACTTTTTTTTAATTATTTAAACTGTTTGAGTAAATAAATAAAACAGCTTAATTTTTTCTACAAGGTCTCAATAATTTGTTTTATGTATTAAATGATATCATTAGATGTAAAATTTTGGAAGGTATTGAAGAAGTGCCCCAAATTTAAGCTTAACAATTAAAATGTATGTTTTTTAGTATGTTTTGAATTTTACACAAGTCGCTTTTGGCACAAGTTTTTTTAAAATATAAAAAATGAAACATCTGCTTATTTAATACATAAACAAATAAAAACATCTAAATATTTTTACTGAATAATTGTTTTAATTTTGTTGAAGACTTAGGGTCGTATTCAAAAAAAATTTTTAAAGTTTAACATAGAATTGTTGAACGAAATTTTAATACAAAATTATTACTTGAAATCTGCTTAAAATAATTTTTTTTTCAAAATGGCCCTTGAGTTTTAATTAAATATTTATACTAAAAATTAATTTATTACCACAACTATCTAATTTAAAAAAACATTTCTCATTACACTCAATTAGACTTAAAAACTGTGAACAATTACAAACTGATTGGAAAATAATTAAATTTGTATAACTTATGTAGTTTAACCTTTTGAGCATGTGTTTGCCAAAACAAAATATTTGAAACGTGTTTTTAATTCAATCACGTTCACAGTTTAATTTTAGAGGTATTTTTAATAAAATTTTAGAAATATTTAAAGTTGTTATTGGCTTTTTAAAATCAAAATTGTAAAAACAATTTAAAATGAAATTTAAATGATTAAATTGTTTTGCAAAAGCAACTTTTAAAATGATTTTTATTACATTAAAAGCTTTAAATTGTTAGAGTTACTCATACATAAGCTTATTCAAGCATACATATGTAAGTATATTTTTATAGTTTTATTTTTTAAATTTTTTTCTTGCTAAAAAAATACAAGAAAATTTTTTATAACACAAATCTGGGGTATATTTGTAAAACCTCAATTTTAGTTGGCATAAATATTGTTATTGTATTAGAAGTAAATGTAATAACAGTAAATGAAATGTGAATAGAGTGGTAGTGGTAGTTAGTGGTCATTAGCTTGAAAAAGTTACAAAGTAAATAAAAAATTGCATTAGAAGTAGGACCAAGCACAATACATGGTGGGCCAGGAAAAGCCATGATGTTGTTTGGATCTCATTTTTTTCTAAAAGAAAAACTTCGATTCTGTTTTTTGATTATGTTTATGTAAACTTTTTAAATTTTATTGGTCAAGTCAAGAAGTCGGCCAAATGGGCGCCGTCACAATTAATTGCTATAGGTACTCGATTTATGGCATTTTCATCACTTCGGCGAAAACTTCTGGCGACAAATTCTCGCACTCTGTTCTAACCTGTGTTCAAAGTGTAAACAAGTGCAATTTTTTCATCGTTAAAATTTATTTTTTGGTAATTAAAAATTACTGATTTAAAACTTTGTGCAATATAAAATTGCTTCCAATTTATTAAACTGCTTAGTAGCATTACTGGCCTATTGGAGTTCTGGCGTATAAGCTCCTGCTGACTGGTAAAGTAAATTTAAGTTTGTACCTGTCTTCTTGTAATAATACTTGGGGCTCCGCTGGCAAAACAAAAACATCAGCTGTAACTCAACGAATCAACCATTTTGTTCATATGTATTATATTTAATTTGTCACATCCTAAAGGTATGCTTTAAAAAAGTCAAATGAATAAAAAACGTACGTTACTATCGATATCGCCTGAGCAAAACGATAACAATAAAAAACGTTTACCTTTACAAACAATGGATACAAATAATCAACAAGATGTTTTTTCTTGGTCTAAACTGTGTAATCTCCTTGATGAAAAACTGAAAGATGTTGCAAAGAAAGATGATTTGGTTGCCATTAAATCTGAAATTGATGAGTTAAAGCAGGAAAATATAAAACTTAAAGACGATATTAAGAAGCTTACTGCACGTATTGAACATATTGACCGTAGGTCTCGTACTGCAAATGTTTTGGTGAGTGGCTTACTATGTGCAAGTACACTAGCAGCTAAAAATAAGTTTTTGGAACTTTGCAACAATATTCTGAATGTGGAAATAAATATAATCGCAGCCAGAATGATATCTACAGGTAGATCGTTTTTGTTTAGCCTAGAAACTAGTAGCCAAGTTCGAAATGTTCTATTGGCAAAAGGGAAGCTGAGGGGGCAGAATATCTACATCCAGAAGGACTACACTGATGATGAACAAACTGCTAGATACAAACTAAGGCAAATAAATAAACATATATCTAAAACTAAAACTGGTGTAAAGGTTCGGCTTGGTGAGTTCTGCATCTTTATAAATGACAAAAAGTTTACATGGTCAAGTGGAAAAGTAAAAGCGATGTCTGAAAATGATTCCGACTATTTAAAGAACCTGTTGAATGAATGTGGATGTTCGTGTGATGTGTATTTTAAAGAAAACTATAAAAATGAAAATGTAAATAGTTCAATTAGCCCCAATCTTCAATAGCAATTTTATACGTGCCATTTAATATCTTATAATGTAGCAAATCTAGAAAACTCTTTAAAGTTTGTAAATTTTTTGAATTATATTAAAAACTTTGATATCTTTTTCTTGTTTGAAACACATGTAATGTCTAATAAACAAACTTATTTTTCTTCGTTTTTTCAAAATTACTGTTTACATTGGATTGCTGCAACTAAAATACACAAACATGGCAGGGCTAGTGGTGGGTGTTTATACGGTTTTAAAAAGGAAATTCAAAAAAAATTTTCTCTAAAGTTTGTTAACGTACTAAACAACATAGTTTTGTCTGCCAAATTCGATGCAAATGTATTTTATTTCATACCTAAGTATTTAAACTGCACAAACTGGAGGAACGATATGGCGAACTTTGAAGTTTTTCTACAGGAACTTAATCCAACAAGATTTTGCATAATGGGAGATCTAAACGCGCGTATTGGTGAAGAGCAAGTTTTAGACGAAAATTTATTACAAGATTTACCACATATTAATAATTTAAGACAGTCCAAAGATAAAATTGTTAATGCTCAAGGCAGACAACTGATGAATGTTATAGAAAATATAGGTGGAATTGTTGTAAATGGCAGAACTTTTAACGATGTTCAAGGGGATTACAGCTTTTGTGGAATAATGGGAAGCTCTGTTATAGATTATTGTGTTTGTTCGTATAACTTTCTGCAGTATGTTGATGATTTCAAGGTAGCATCAAAACCATATTCGGATCATATGCCTTTATGTCTCAAAATTAAGATTCCAGACGTGAATAGTTTAAATATCACGCCTGCTTGGCAAAAACTTTACTGGAATAGTAAAAATCATATCCAATATAACAATAACCTCACTATACTTTCAAGTAATCAGCTGCTACAGACTAACATGACGGTAGATGAAATGGTTACAACAATCAAAAATAAAATAAAGCAAGCCAAAGCTACAAAAGTGAATAAGACTTACTTCGTGCCAAAACAGAAATGGTTTGATTGGAAATGCTTTCGTCTGCGATCTGTTATGCAAAAAAATTTAAAAAAGTACAGAAAAAGTCATAACAATATTAATAAATCTCGATATTACTCTTCTCGAAAGGAATACCTAAAAGTATGTTCTGAAAAAAAGTTGTCATGTTATAATAACAGCCTTAAGCAGCTAGATAAAGTTAAATGCAGCAAAGAATGGTGGAATTTATCTAACTCCTTAAAAACTCGAACCCAGTTTTTTAAAGGGAACCTAAACGCAGATGACTTTCTTTCACACTTTGGCAGTATCCTATTAAACCGTGATGATGAACAAACATTTAGCTGGTGTATGCCATATAATGTAGATGCCTTTTTAGACTCCCCTTTTGAATTCTGTGAGATATTTACTGTTGTAAAGAAACTCCAACTAAACAAATCTCCAGGTCAGGATGGCATTCCGTATGAATTTTATAAGTATGCTCCACGTTGCTTTTTAAACGAGGTATTGCTGGTTTTTAATAACATATTTCTTTGGGAGAAACTTCCATTGTCTTTCAAACAGTCTATTCTGGTTCCATTATTAAAAAAAGGCGATCCAAATTTAGCAAACAATTATAGAGGACTATCTTTAATAGATACTCTTTGCAAAATTTTTAATAATATTATATTAAATCGAATATCTTATTGGCTTACAACAAACCATATTTTAAATGAGTTCCAAGCTGGGTTTAGGAAAGATTATTCAACAGTTGACAATATTTTCAACCTTGTAAATATTGTAAATCTTAACCAAATAAACAATAAACATACATATGCCTTTTTTGTTGATTTTTCGTGTGCTTTCGATATGATACCAAGAAATAGCCTGTTCTACAAGTTATCCTGCATTGGCCTTTCATCCAAAATAATAAGAATTTTGATGTCTTTATATGAAAACACAGAAAGCCGTATTTGGGATGGAACTAGTTTCTCTGATTTTTTTCCAGTACAATCTGGAGTCAAACAAGGTTGCATACTCAGCCCGGTATTATTCTCGCTATACGTAAATGATCTTCCCGATATCCTTCCTGGTGGCCTGAATGTTGCAAACGTTAACATCAAAGTCTTGCTATATGCCGATGATATTGTTGTCCTATCAGAAACACCTGGTGGTTTGCAAGAAATGATTAATTCTCTCCAAAAATACTGCCAAATGTGGAGCTTAAAAGTAAATCTGGAAAAATCAAAAATAGTGGTTTTTCGCAACGGTCCCAGGATTTCTGCGGATTTAAAATGGTATTATGGAACCGAAAATATTGAAATTGTGAACAGCTATAAATATCTTGGAATTGATATAACTTACAACCTGTCATTTAAGGCTCATCTACATAATAAGCTTTCTGCTTCTAAAATAGCAATTACATCCGCCTGGTCAAAATATATAAATCATCCAAAAATATCTAAGAAAAATAAATTAAAAATATTTGAGGCTGCGTCTAAGTCCATAATGTTCTATGCTGCGCAAGTTTGGGGATACAAAGAATATGACGATGTTGAAAAATTATTACGCTTTTTCTTAAAAAAGATGCTGTACCTGCCGTCCACTACTCCTAACTATATGTTGTATTTAGAAACTGGCTTAAGTTCTTTATTTATTTCAACGTTAAAAATACACTTTTGCTACATAAATAAAATACTATCACTTAGTCCCCAAAGACTACCACGTATATTGGCAGAAAAAGTTATAGAACTTAACCTATTCTGGGCAAAAGAATGGTCAAATCTGTGCAACGAGCTACAATTTTCTGCTCCTAGCAATGCCAACCCTTTATGTGTATACTGGAAAGAGATTATATCCCTACTAGAATTAAAAGACAAAAATGACTTCGCCGGGCTTGCTTCAAATTCACAGTTTCACGATCTCTATTCGCAACTTGATTTTAATGTAACACCTAAACTCACTGCTGAATTTTCCTCTCGAGTTACTAGTTTGATAATAAAGGCAAGAGGCGGACTCCTTAATCTAAACGCTAGATGTTTTAAAAGCAATACTAATGGTATATGCACAATTTGTAATATGGATGAAATTGAAAATACATTGCATTTTATTGGCATTTGCCCAGTATATGGCGAATTTAGAAAGATATACTTTGGCCAAAATACACTTAGTAATAATGAAGTATTTACTATATTAAATGGCACAAATTTTAACTCTTTATACAAGTATCTTGAAACATGCATTAAGTATAGAAATTTAATATTAAATGAATTCGATATTTGAAAATTTAAACACTCAATGTAATAATTATTGCCAATCTGGCTTACAGCAATATTGCTACGCCATATATAGATTGTAATAAATATGTATTATATTAAACCTCTGAATTGTAATTATACATACATATCTATTAATAAATAATAATAATAATAATAATAAATTCTCGCACTCGTGTCGAATGTTGCTCCTGAGAGCTTCCAGGGTCTTACGCTTGTTAACGTTAACATAGGATTTCATAACATCCCACAAAAAAGTCTGAAACGGGTAAATCGGGCGATAGTGCGGGCCAATGTAAATGGCAAAACGAGAAATGAGGCGGCCCGGCAACGCTGTTGGAACCTCATGTCCTTTAGTCCTAACTCGTTTAATTGCGGCAGACGTTAAGGTTTTACGTGGTACCGGCCGGTTGACAATAATTCACGGTGCTAACACTGGTGAATACAAAGCGTCCACCAACGCCCCCAGAATGGCTCGGCTAAACCACCCAGATACCAATTCTCTGTTATGACTCTGTGTAGCCATAACAGACCACTTGGCGAGGAGTTGGGCTATCTAAACCCAAATAACGTTTCTAGTTTTAATCTTGCTTCTTCATCATCAAAACAGATCTGCGCCGACAAAACACCTCTCCACACACTTGTGACACAGCACCCAACCTTAAGCAAGAAAGATTATGATTTTCAGTCGCACCCAACACGGATGTGACACCCAGCTCTGTTAAAAGGATCCATTATTTCGCTCTTTTCAATTAGGATCAAATATATCCGACATCATCAATGCTTCATAATCTTCTCACCGCCAGTCAGAACCGAGTCACGCACATGCTTCGAAGTGCCAATGCCGGTCTTCTCATTTATTTGCTACTACTTTGACGGGATCTTTTTTTATATCCTAGGGTCCCCGTCGGTGGCCGGTTTCCCTATTCACCTACTTCCAAACACACTTACACTTTTTCAGCTAATAGCCTACTTCAACAGTTGCTCATGTGCCTGGATAGATTCGCCGAAACCAGAAACTTTTTTTGTTGAACCATAAGTTCATATAAGACCGCTTACACGGTCACTCTGGGGCCCGTACAGGACGGACCCCAGTATATCAACTTTTGTTCTACAGTTGCCCCGCTTGGGGATGACCACAGCCACCACGTGAACTCCCGAAGGAGACCTCACCATCAATCAGTTCATGCACTGGTAAGCACATGGGGTCAACTGATTCCCGTGGTACCAGATAGGACTCTGGTCAGCCTCGGCAATCTACTTGCACTCCATTCCTACTAATTTCCAATTTACACAGTTAAGGTATTGATATCATTTTAGCCCTGTATAGCTGTGCCACTAGACGGTGATGTACATGGCACAGCGCAACAAGGACAAGCTGTCTCAAGCCAGACCAGTGAATCACTGATCACTCCTTTGCCCAAGACAGACTGCTTTCTTTCAGCAATTATTCCGAAAGTTGCCCGGTTGATACCACTAGGAGGTAGACTTAGGCACTTGTGTTCAAACACTTAACAACCTAATTGCGGCAGAAAAAAAAAGTTCGGCTAACATGGCCCTATAGTGCGCATCGTCCAATGTTGTCGGCGTCCTCGAAAAAAATAGCCCGATGACTCCGCCAGCATGAACAGCATGCCATGCAGTTACTTTAATTGGGTGTAGTGGCTCCTCGTGCATCACTTGTGGAATTTCGATGCCCTAGAAGCGCTAGTTTTGCTTGTTCACGTATCCGCTTAAGGTGGAAATTAGCCTCATTGCTCATTATGATTTTGGTCGAAAAATCGTCTTCTTCGGCTTCGAGATTGATCATGGCTTGGGCGTGGGTAACACGCGCTTAGCGGTCGACAGGCAACAGCTGATGCATGGACTGGACTTTGTACGGGAACATGCTCATGTCTTTGACCAAAATTCGCCTTAGGGATTGAGGTTTTTTAACTAAACAAATTTTCAAAAGGGGATGGTCTCTATACATGCATTGCATTGCGTTGGTTATAGGAAGGAGAGTAGAGAGAGTAGTGTTTATGAGCATTTGATTTCTCGAAACTAACTGTGACAGAAAAGACATCCTTAGAAAGTTTATTGCATATACAAGCCGTGTGACTAAAGAACAAATTTTCTCTGCAATGCACAGTGCTGCTTATTGGCCAGTCGACCTGGGTTTCAGGATTTTTTCAGAGCACATTTCATTGCAGTATCGATTAGATAGTAAAACACAGCCCATGTTGCGAAAATGTTCAAGTGAATCGGGTCGGTTGCGTACCCCAATGTCACCCGTGACTACCTTCGCCCGTTTCTGTACGCCGTCAAGTAGCAGCAAAATTGAATAGACCTGCCCATACATGAGAGTTATATTCCAATATCGGCTAAATTAGGTGGTATAAATGGTGAGAAGATCAGATGGCGTAAAATAATGCCTGAATTTTTTTAAAAAACTAAGACGGGTTTTTCCAAACGAGAGAAACATGTTCCTCCCAACAAATATCGCACTGGATTTTTATGCCAAGAACATCAAGAGTTTCTGTCTCCCCAACATTTATGCCAACCATTAATACAGTCGATGCAGCATGGTTTTCGTGTATATGTCAGAAGAAACAATTTGTGTTTCGGATACTAAAATCGATCCTATTCATACGGTTCCATTCATAGTCTGTCTCGTAACTCCAATCCCCAAAATCTAGGCCTTTAAATGATTTTGAATGGCATATGATGTTGTCGTCTGCAAAGGAAAAGATAGAATTTATTGAATTCTAAAAAATGGTCATTAAGGAAGATAAGAAATAGAGTAGGAAAGAGGACGGAACCTTGCGGTTCCCCTAGATTGATTTTATACTCATTAGAATAGATCCTATCTAGAACAAAACAAATAGTGTCATCTATGAAAAAACTCGATACAAATCAAGAAAATTTATCACAGACGCCAAAAGCAGCAAGGTTAGATAGAATCGCACAATGCCAGACTTTATCAAATGCCCCAGAGATATTTACCACTTTACCTCTCTTCAAAATGATGAGTCGAGATACATCACTTTTCTGTTAAAAGGCCAGTAGGTAGTCCCGAAGAACGTTCTCTACAAAAGCCGTACAAGCGGTTACTTTATAAACCGTTAGACTTTAGACAGTTAACAACGCGCTAATAAACCATACCCTCCATCACCTTGGTAAAAAGTTGCTTATTTTGCCCATTTTAATATATTTTTTTTTAATTTGCCCCACTGTGCATCTGCTATAGACACACAACACAAAACCTACTTCTCATATATAAATAAATGAAAAAAAATATATTCCAACGTGTTATTATCTTTCATATATTTATTTTAAAAGGAAAAACATCAACGAAAAGAAAATAAAACCTCTTCAACACAAGTTTATAGAAAACGTGTATTTCAAATGGTCAACAATTTTGCAAGAGATTTTATTCTTAAAACCTTAATTCAGCTTAAATTAAGGTCTTCTATAAACTAGTGTTTAAGGTTTCCTTAACCTTATTTTGACTTAGTTGTAAAGAAATAAAACTGTAAAAGTTAATGGCTAAATGAATTGCATTTACGGACAGTGAAAGTAAAGTTTGCGTGCAACTGTTTCTTATGTGGTCTACAAGTTTTAAGAAAACTAAATGGAATAAATGCAAATTTTGTAAAGAAAACTTTAAAACAAGTGTTGGCAGAAATATAACAACAAAAAAAGTTTAAAAAAATTTGGAAAAAGGTAAGACGGCGGAATTGTGTAATAAATACTCCGACCATTAAGTTGATGAATTTTAAATAAACGGCCTTAAGCTGTCGATAATTTAAGTTGATTTTTTTTTTTTTAATTTAAGAAAAATGCTTAAATTGGCTGTCCTGCACCTTGGTTTTATAATTTTTTAAATTTTTTATTGTACAAAATATATTTTACAAGCAACGACTATTAAAAATTGTTACTTTTCGATTACGTTAAAAGCTCTTTAAGTGTCAGTTTAGCTAATTGTATGTTGTTCAACCATTTTAAATTTATAACGGAAAACACAAGAAAAACAAGGCCTCCAATAAATGACTTTTACATTCATCAAAACTACTTCAACTACAATTAAAATTTTCATTTAATATAAAAAAAAAACGTGAGTCAGTAGATTGAATAAGCGATAGTGTTGGCTTGTTGCTTTTAATTTGTAATAAAAAAATTTTATTTCTTGTGACTTTTGAATTTTATTTAATTTATTTTCTTTTGCTTGTGGTTGCTACTTTCATTGTTCATTTTAATTGATGTGCGTGGCTTGATTATATTGTTGGCAATGAAAACTTTTTATATTATTTTTGTTATATAAAGTTTTGAAAAGTTTTTAAGCGATAAAAAACTGTTTAACTATATTTTAGTGGGAGTTTTTTGTTGGACTTTAAGAATGATTTAATTGAAACCATTTGATTAAACCAATTTTAAAACTTTAATTTGGCCGCAAAAGCATTTATAACGAAATTCCTTAAAGTTATTTTTATTGCCACTGTGAGACTTCCCAGCCTGCAAAATTGACTGACAATGTCTCTATCAGACAAGTCTTACAAATTTCTGAATTGATTCGTACAGATATATGGCAGAAATGTGTATGCTGTTTTGTTGCTTTGTGATGTGTTGTTCTTTTGCCTTGTGTGTTCGCCAAAAACATTTTTGTCAAGCATACTTACACCCTATATCCGCCCTCTAACAGGGTTTCTAATATAATTAAGTTCAATTTTTTTTTAATTTTTTTAAATCTCTCCCACAGCTTCCAGGGTACATCCACAAAGGTAAAATATTAAGTCGACCCCAATTAATTTTTTTCTCCCAAACATTTTTGTGGAATATACTCACCCCCTATCTCCAACCCCTTCTCTGGAGTCGGCCTTAGAGAAATAAAATTTTTTACAAACCTCCATTAGCTTTACCTCCTAAACATATTCCTAAACATATTCCTAAAGCATTTTTAACCCCTATCTCCATCACCTAAGGAGGTTGCCATACAAAATGTTCAAATACGATATAAAAACGCCCATATCTCTTCCAGAGTCCGACTTCCCCTATCTCAATAACAGGGCTCCCATACAAAGTTTGGGTTAATTTTAATAAATCCCTCCCTACAGCTTCCAGGGTGCCCATAGGCCAAATGCAGGGCTGACTCCAACTCTTCCCTTGAAAACATACAAAACTTGAAAAAAATCAGGATAAAACCCATACAACTTCCCTAGTCACCTCAAGAGGGCTAAAATATGATACCGACCCCTACTTAAAAATTAGAAATATTTCGTAAATAAAAAAAAAATCAAAAAAGAGATCGTGGTTTCAAAAGGCATATAAGATTCGGCATAACCGAATATATCCCTCTTACTAGTTTCGCAATAACATTGTCCATGACTGCATAACAAAGGATACTATTGGACCTTGCGGTGCATTATTTTTTGCAGGGAAGGAATATTTAGTTTTGTGCTTTTTAACCCAAATTTTTACGCTTTTTTACTCTTTTTGTATGTATTTTTTTCCGATGCAAGAGCTGGCATCACTAGAAATAAGCATTTACACAAATTTTGGCACAGTGGTGCAATAGTAGCGCGCTAGACTTACAAACCGAAGAAATTAATAAAGCCAATATTAAAAAATAACTTTAAAAAAAATAATTAAAAAAGGATTGCTTTAAATTAAAATTCTGCCTTAAAGAATTTCCTTTTCCAACTAATTCACATGTTTCGCGGTAAGAAATCTGACAAAATTCGTTAAGAATTCTGCCAATTTTTCTGAAGTTTCTGTTTTGTATCTTTAAGTTGTCGGCCAATTTAGCTGGCTGGGTGGTACCAAGGTTATTTGAAACTTTGCTGGCTTAAGTTAGGTTAGATTAAATTAGGTAGCGTTTAGTCAAACAGCCTGGTCCTGAATGCCCGACACAGACCCATTGCGTCCTTAGTGTTACCAGATAAAAGGAAGAGATAACCAATTTCACTTACTAGATTTATTGAAATCCAGGGCTCTCCACACTCTCTTGGCAAAAACCAAAAAATTTGTGCTAACAAGCTGACATTTTCTCCAAGTCTTGAAACAAATGAAACCCTATACAGTTTGCTCGGCAGAGCTCGAGCGCTGGATAGTGACAGTGACAAAGAAAATACTGAATAGTTTTCCTTTCTCCCGGTACATAACAGAATCGTCAATCATCGCTGGTCAGTCAGTCTGCTTTTTCGACATTAACCGCTGACCTGTTATCATCTTCACTTGGAGACTATAATCGCTCCTTCACAGAGACAAAAGAAACTTTGTCGCCCCCACATAAATGACCTCGCTAGTACAGCAAATTGTTTTTTTTTTCTCCTTAATTATTCTTACGTTTTATATTTAAAAAACTTTTATTGTGGCTTGCCAGTAATTGATTCTTCTTCTCTTTCTTACTCTAACAATTTTTAAGTCTATGTTACGACTTCCAAGAATCGGCTGATTTCCAAGAATCAGAAAACGTAAAACGTAATGCCCTTATACCTTTTACATTAAAGGCTTCATTCCAAAAAAAAACAACCAAATTTTAAAGAAAATTGTGAATACAAGAAAATTTTTATTTTTCTTTTTTGAAATGGCTTTAACAACAAAAATATTTTTGCTACCAGCCATTGTAAATTTAATATTTAAATCTTGTAAAATATTTAAAGCCTAAGAAATCTGCAAGAAATTGAGCTGCTAAATAAACAATTTTTTAAAACATACCTTTTTTTCTTAGCATAATATTGTAAATAGTTTATGGAAGGAATTCTGCAAATTGTATTTTTAATTGCTGTATTTAATTGCTACAAATATAATTTTTCTCTAGAAAAACTTTGTAGAAAATAGGACGGGTGTACATCACTTTTGAAACTATAAAAAGGTGACCATATTATTCCATATCGGATTTTTAACTGTCGCTTAACTACTAAGAAATTACTTTTTTTGATTGCACAAAGAATTAAATTTTAATTTAATTTAATTTTGGTGTAGTTTGGTGTAGAGTAAAATAAAATTTCAACTTTTTAACATTGATGTTATCACAGAATAGAGTTTTTTTTAAATTTATCTACTTGTGGTATCGCTTTCCCTCACTTTCTCTCCCTCTCTCTCTCACTCTGTTTCACTCTCTCTCTCTCTCTCTTTCACTCTCTTACTCTCAAAAACTCAGATCTATCCTTATTGGCGACTGCACATTTTTAGGCCATCACCCAGGCAGGAAGCATAACCCATTATATGAGGAATAACATTTTGTTCATAAACACCACTAAACAAATGAGACCAAGGACCGTTAGCAAATACAGCCACATCATCACCTCCATGGCTCTCTTCTTCAAGAGGGACGGCCGAGGGAAATTGATCATAAATGTCGCCAGTAATAAAAACTGTAGGATCGATACGTTTACCGCTTGTGGTATTAAAGGATTTGGCAAAGCTGACACCATTAGCATAGCTTAAGGTCATGTAGGGCATATTGTCTTCCGTATTTTCAGAAGCAAAACCAAAGATGTCATTTCCACGTTGCTAAACAAAATTAAATTTTTTTTTTAGTTTTCTAAAACAATCTTATAAATCTGTTAAAAACTTACTGCATAACCACTATAAGAAAAAGCATGTGAATGATCAGCCGTCACCACAATTAAAGTATCTTCTTCGCTGGTCATTTCCTTTGCTTTGGCCACAGCTTTGCTAAATTCCACTGTCTCATCTAAAGCAATTCTAGCCATATTTTGATGATGAGCCAAATCAATGCGACCACCTTCAATAAAAAGAAAATATCCATTTTGATTCTTTGATAAAAACTCAATAGCCTTGCTGGTCATTTCTTCCAAAGTTGGTTGATTGGTGGTTTCATTTGTCTCCAAATGATATAGCAAATGGTCGTCTTGATAAAGACCAAATATTCGATCATAATTAGACAAATTACTGGACATAAGTTCTTTACGTGTTTCAATATAAAGATTTTTGGAACTTTGTTTTTTGTACTCTTCTATCAAATTCAAACCATCAGTACGTTTGCCATTTTTATAGAGAGAGGAATCTATGAAATGCTTTTTACCGCCACCCATAACAAAATCCAGTTTCCTGCCAATTTCGCCCTTAATCAATTGATAGGCAATATCTTCAATGCCAGACTTAACACCACAATCCACATTGACTTCCTGATCATTTTCCCAATCGCGATTGGCTACATGGGCATAAACACCACCCGGAGAGGCATGAGTAATGCGTGTAGTTGTTACCACTCCGGTACTCTTGCCAGCATCTTGAGCCCATTTGGCACTGGAATACACCCAGTTGCGACGATCAGCTCCGGCTTGACAATTACCAAAATCAACATTACCATTAACGCCCAACGTACCATATTGGGCTTTGACACCACTTAAATAGGCTGTGGAAGTGCATGCGGAATCTGGCACAATTACGTCTACTGCATAAGTTTTGGCCAGGCCCGTATAGGGAAAGCTGCTGAAAGACAAATTTTGTTCTTCTCCACCCAAGAGATTTCGGGCTGCCGCTATGGTCGTCAAACCCATACCATCTCCCAAAAATAAAATAACATTTTTGGATTGTTTTTTATTTGGAACCGCACTTAGTTTTTTGCTTATGAACTCTTTGCCTAAGTTCCTCCAATACTCGTTAGTGTTTTCACCATTTAAAGAAAACTTGACATTTTTTGGTACTTCTGGTAACTCTGGATGCATGTTACGATCCCTACATTCTTCATTAAGGCGATTACATTTTGGTAAAGCTGTTACACAGTGTAGAACAAAAAGAGCGATTAATGTGACAGTTTTTAAAAACATCTTACCGCGAGCTGCTTAGCTGACCAAATGATTTGTTTTCCATAATAATTTGGAAGCTAAAACAGAGATAACACAAAAATTAATATATTTTTGTCAGTTGCATCGAATCTTAAACTCTTACTATAAGGTCACAAAATTTTGTTTAGTCTTTTGTTTGCAGGATAAATTGTAAAAAATGGTAAAAAAGTGATGACTTGCTTTAGTGTAGCATCGGGTCCTTTCTGGATTTTAAAAAATTTAAATAAAGTAGAACTTCAAGTTTGGTATAAGATTTTTAAAATTTTTATTTTTATTTTATTAATACTAAGGAGATTTACCCAGGGATGGAGCGTCTTAACAATTTAAGTTTCTCTCTAGTACTTTAGTGTGTTACAAACGGAATGATCATTTGATTTTTTTCAAATATTTCGTAGAGTATTTCAAAATACCGAACATCACATAAATCTAAATTTGATTAGATTAATTTATTTTCATAACTTTTAGCTAAAAAAACCCATCATAACAGATAAGAATTTGGTTAGTTAAGCTGAATAAAAGTTATTAAAATATCATTTTCGCAATATTTGAAAACAAAAATATTTGATTAAGTAAAACGATAAACAATTTAAATAGACGTTGAACTTCAAACCTTATATGAAACTTAAGCAGTTTTTATTGTTAATGTATAATGACTGATAACAAGTACTTATTTATGATAAGATTTTTTTTAAGTTAAATGCAAAATGTAAAAATAAAAATATTTTTCCACAAGTTAAAGGTACCTTTACATGGTAATACATATATTTCGACATGTCAAAATATGTTCTAGAAAAATACAAAATCTCATCATGTAAAAGCATAATGTATTGAGTATGAGAAAATACGGATACAAAATTGTACAAGTGTTCGGTAAATGTTTATTTTCTAAACCATTTTATCGACTTGCATATTCTCATCATATTAGAGGTGTGAAAGATTGGCAGCACTAACAACATCTCATGAAAGTGGCTACATTTTATAAAACAAATCACAAAAAATTTAAAATCAACGCAGACGTTTTTCATGTTGTTTTTGTTAATATTGTAAATGTAAACCATATACCGTTACCACAAAAGATACAAACAAAAAAACAGCTTTTGATTTTACCAATATCATCCGCGTAAACATGAAAAATACTTAAAACAGATTTTTACTCTCTTTTCTTAAAAACGGAGAAAATTTCATAAAATTTTGATTTTACAAAGTCCAAATACTTTGTATTACCATATAAAGCCAGCTTTAATGGTCAATAGTATAAATGTGCCCGACTCGTTACTTTCGCTTCTTTTTGCCAACAACCTAATTTATTTCATCTCTAAACCTCATAAAAATTGCATTTTGGTTCGTGAAAAGACAAACAACGTCGTTGAAAAAAACGAACTAAAGTAACCGATTGACCCAACTCTAATAGTCAAAATTCCAAAAAAAAATTGCTTTTTTTAATTTAACGATTGAAAAAATAGTTATTTATTTACCTTTAACGGACTTACAGGGTCTTGATGTTTTGAACATAGATAAAAATATCGTTACCTTAATATGAAAAGACCCTAACTCGCATTTTTTAAGTCGAGAATTTTTTTTAGCTAGGGGTGATAAATGAGGACATTATTCATCGAAAGAAAACTCTGAACTAACCAAAAATTCGAGTTAGGGCCTTTCCATATTAAGGTATATGTTTTGTATTAAAATAAAATTTTTTTATGCTTATAACCAGAGCCCAGAAATATTGTGCCAAATAAAAATAAATCTCAAAATATAGAGTGATTTATCGTGAGGTTTAATTTATGATATGAGATAAAACCCATAAATCTAAGAGTTAATTTAAAATTTTAGTTATCGGTTAAATGAACAATTTATGGCATTTACTGTTTGAAAATTATCTGTTATATAAAAAAGGGTTGTATGTATGTATGTTTTTATTTTATAGCTGGCCACACAAATGGACCGAATTTTTTAAAATTTTTACGGGGAGTTCCTCCAAGTCTGGAAGGAACAATAGACTTTTTTTGAAAATTATTGCTGCCACGCCCACACTTCGCCCATTTGCGACGGAAGGTCAGGTTATGAATTGCCTAACAAAATTAACCATAGCCATACTGATCAATTGGTTTTTCTGACGCTGCTCTAAAAAATCAGAAAATTATTAAAGAAAATATCTGCTTCGGTTTAATTTAAGAACATGCGAGAAATAATTGTTTTAATTGCCGCGGCTCATGCAATTTACCTCACTCCTACTATATTATATTGTTACGTGATACATTGAGTTCTCGTAAACATAATTTATCCTTTTTAATATTTTACACCTTAATTGCTATAAATTATCACCTATTTGCCAAACACAGGAAGCGTTACAACAAAATCGTTTTGTTTAAAAAGCAATGACAATTTAAAGGTAATAATTACGATATAAATCACAACTTTATCTTATTTTCTTGAAGGTTTGCCTAATTAGGAATTAATGGCATAAAACTCAATATTTAAGGGAATTTCTAATAATTTATATTGAAAAGTTAACTGCAGAGAGAAAAGTAGTTGAAAGCAAATTAATGAAACCAAAATATTTTTATTTTCATTTCTGCATAATTTAAAATAAGTTTAGTTTGCTCTGGTTTGTATTTTCTTCTTTAATTATCGTCGTTGGTATCAGGGAAACCGCAAATGGGTAACTCGATGTAATACAGATGTATTAATGACGGCGTATACTGGGACATTTTGCAATTTTTTATACTCTAAAAAAGAAATCATTAAGTAAAAGTTATCTATATATATATATATATATATATATATATATATATGTAAAGGTACGGTGTCCAATTTCCAAATAACAACACAAATCCGTAGTTTTAATATGTAATTCAATTTATTTTAAGTAAAATATGTAGGCAATTCAGTTTAATTCAAATTTCGATTATAATAAGTAATTTTAATAGGAAACGGGAAATAGGGTTATCAGTTAAATAATATAAACTTTAATCAATCTTCAACTTTCAACTTTATACCACTTTAAGAAAGACTAAACTCTTTGACTTTGTAAAACTTTCACTGCAACTGATTTTCTTTAAAAAATGACAACTGTTCTTACCGACTGACTAAGGTCTACTACTTATGACTAGTTCTTCTTCTATGATATGCAATTAAAGGTATGGTGAATAGGTTATACTTAACCCGTTGAGGTCCTTACACTCGGCCATCCTGCAGATCATCCGTCTCGGATGATGACAAAGATTCAAAGTTGGTAGACCGCCAAGGTTTCATGAAGTCACAACTAGTTGATGTACAATTTGGCCCTTCACAATCAGCCACCTTCCTTACTTCGTACCGATTACTTCTTTTGATTTTTGTGACTTCGTATGGACCCAAGTATTCGCTGGCAAGCTTACGGCCGGACACAAACTGAGTTCGTTTTATGGCAACTAAATCGCCAACTTTATAAACTATTGCTTCCTTTCGCTTCTTGTCAAAATTACGTTTGTATGTTTCTTGAGCCTTTTCTATTTGCCGCTTCGCCTCTGCTCTTGCTTGCCGCCGCTCTTCATTAAAATGGTCGATCATTTCATTTTCAATTATTTCAAGTATATTTGTGTCGATATCAGCTTTCATTCTTGTACCAAACATTAGTTCGAACGGTGATGTTCTAGTTGAGCTATGAACGCATGAATTTATGGCTTTTTGAACTTTTCCAATATATTTAAACCATTTGGCTGGCTCATTTTGTGATAGCTTCGCGATAATTGACAAAGTTGTGCGATTCACGCGCTCAACTTGTCCGTTGCCACGTGGTACACCTGTTGTTGCCACGATGTGCTCTACACCTGCCTTACTGCAAAATTCTTCAAAAACCTTAGAAGTAAATGCGGAACCTCTATCGCTGATTATTCGGCAGGCAAATCCAAAAATATCGGACCAAATCTGTAGATGTCGTATTACTTCTTCTGCACTCGTTGTTTTTGTCGCATACAACCAAACAAATTTTGTAAAACTGTCAACAACTGCTAATATATATTTATACTGTTTTGATGTAGCGTCTAAAGGACCCAAGTGATCGATATGTATGGTATGGAGCGGAACGGTGCCCTTTTCAATGTAGTGTAAGAAGCCTTCTTTTTTACCCGTCTTTTTGTTGTGGATAATGCATTCGACACAATTCGTAACAATATGGTCGACTTTACGTTGTAAGTGCGGTATAAAATATTTTTGACGAAGTGTATGCATTGTTTTTTCATTAGCAAAGTGACCGTTCATATGCGCGTTTCTAATTATTTCTGACTCAAGTGATTTTGGTACTAACAACAAATCGTTCCCCTCTATACACTTATACACAAGGCCTCCTTTTAGTTTATAGTTTTCGTAAGGTCCTGTCTGCAACGCTTTTACGATTGCTTTCGCACATTCATCTTCATTTTGCAATTTTTTAAATCTTGTTGATATATCTGACGAAACATACATAACATCGACTGGATAGCGACTTAGGTAATCAACATGTTTTAATCGATTTGCGGTGCGATGTTCGACAGTGTATGTGAAATCTTGCAAATACATCACCCATTGCGCTACATCCCGAGGTATGTCTGTTTTTTTAATTGTTTGTTTAAACGCAGCACAATCTGTTATCAGTTTAAAATTAATACCCAGCAGATAGTGACGAAATTTTTTAAAAGCTAAATATGCTGCTTTCACTTCTAGTATGTAGCTATGTAGCCGACTTTCTTGTGGAGACGTTTTTTTACTATAAAAAAATACCGGATGGAATTCATTTTCATATTTTTGCATTAGCGCCGCGCCAAACCCATCTTTTGAGGCGTCAGTATGGAGCTCGGTCTCAGCTTCCCTTTTATACAAACGTAACACTGGTTCACACATTAACATTTGTTTAATTCTACTTATTGCAGCTAGTTCCTCTTGTCCAATGCAAAACGTATTGCCTTTTTTCAAGAGATTGGTTAAAGGGCGAACAATTTGAGCATATCCTTCAACAAATTTTCGAAAGTAGCCTGTAAGACCTAGAAAGCATTGGATATCCCTAATATTTTTTGGCACTGCTACCTTTGCGACTGCTTTTATTTTTGCATTGCTTGGCGATATTTTACCATTCTCGACGACGTGTCCCAAAAATTCTATTTTGTTTTTCAAAAACGAGCATTTTGACCAATTAAACTTTAAGCGGTGGCGTGCGGCTGTGTTTAGAACTCGTTCAAGCTTTTCGATGCACTTTTCCGCTGTTTCGGCATAAATAATTATGTCATCAATGTATAAGTCCATGATGTCTTCATTAATCAAATCTTGAAAAACATAATTTACGTATCGGACAAAACATGCTGGCGAGTTGCAAAACCCGAATGGCGCTCTATTAAACTCAAAAAGACCTCTCTTTGTTACGAAAGCTGTGTATTTTTTACTAGACTCCTGGACCGAGACGTGAAAAAATCCATTCTCTAAATCCATTACTATGAACACCTTTTGATTTGCCAACTTTTGTAAGACATCATCAACGATAGGAACCGGAAAGGCATCCTTTAATACCATATCGTTCAATTGACGAAAATCAATGCATATTCTATAGCTTCCATTTTTCTTTTTAGTAACTACTACTCTACTGGCTGTATCTGATGTTGATTTTCTAATTATACCGTCTTTGAGCCATTCTTCAACTTGCGTGTTTAAAGCCTCTTCTTCTAGTGGTGCCAATCGACTGGGGGATTGTCTAAACGGTTTCATTTTCTCGTTTGGTACTATATGCATTTCCACCGGACATTTGTCAACTACCTTTGCCAATGTATAATTTTGAATAATTTTACTCACCGTTTCTCTGAACTTAAAGTCGACATCAATTTCTTCAGCGCTGATATTATATACATTCAGTTCGTCCTGTGCCAATTTTTTAGTGGTAAATATATAGCTGTTACCCTCTGCTATCAGTATGAAATTTTTTATAAAATCGTGACCAATGATACCGTCAAACATCATACTATTATCTGGTATAATTAAAAAGTTGTGTTCAGTTACTATATCATCTACGCGGACCGTACCCGATAAACATCCGATTGGTTCCGTTTTTGCGTTACCGAGACCACGTAACACTGATTTGCATTGTACTAACGCGTTTGAATTGAAATGTTTTTTAAAAATACTGTACTTTATAATTGAAATGTCTGAGCCGGTATCCACTAAGCACTTGATTTCAACATTATTAAAATAAATTGTTTTAGAGCGCGACTGATCAACCACACATTGCACTGTTTTTTCAGTACTACCGATTTTATTACAATCTTTAGCAATATGACCAAATCTATTGCATTTAAAACATTTCGCAGAACTTTTACATTCATTCTTTTTGTGTTCTGTAGAACCGCAATTATAGCAGTGCACCGATTTTGTAGATTTATTCTTAGTATCGTTTGCACTTTTATTCATTTTATTATCGAAATCCCGATTCCCGTTCATTGTTTCAAATATATCGTATTTTTCACGTAAGTCCTTATAAGACGTAGCCGTATACATTTGATATTTTATTTCACTTTTTATTTTCAAACCGTCTATAATGTATCGGATCACTGACTTTTCTTCAATATTACCTAAAGCAGCAATTTTTCTCATTTTCAGGACATATTCATGAAAGGTTTCACTTTCTTGCTTCTTGTTGTTTGTTAATATTTTATGCAGTTCTATGCTGCTATAGTTTTTTTTAAACTCACTCAACAAACTGCATTTTAAAGATTTAAAATCACTTACTGTAACTGTGTCAAGAAACAATTTAGCTGTGCCAATAATTTTATTTCTGGCGTGAACATATTTTTGCTTCTCATTTAAGTCATAAGCTTCAGCATTCTGTTCAAAATTTTCGAGCCAATGCTCCACTGTTATATTTTCACCGTCAAAGTCGGGAACTATTTTTGCAAAATTATCAACCGTGACATTAGCTTTGCTGTTATATTCTTCGTCTTTTTGTATTTTCACTCTTAGTAAATGTATTAAACTATTTAAGTCTGATTGATTATTGTCGCTGATTTTTAAGTCATCTTCAAATTGTGTTGCCATTTTTGCTACTTCCGTATTCGCGGCTTTTGTTTTGCTTTCTGCATTCGTTTTGTACCTTGATTCACTTATTTTTTTTAATTCGGTGTCACTATTTTTACTGTTTTCGGCTTCGGTTACTTTTTCTTTGCCTGTCACTTTTTTGTCTTTTATTTCTTTATTTACTTTATTTGACTTTTTCACCACATCGAGCTTATGTACTTCTACGTTGTCTTCAACTTTATCACTCTCACTTCTTCCTCTCGATCTTGCTCTTGTATTATATACTTTATTGTCGCCTGATTTCAAAGTTCCGTTATTTGAAATCATTTATTCATATTATATATTCTTTTAAATAGCTTTAACATGTTACTTTTGACTTTTTATGAAATTATTTCACAGGTACACACTTTGCACTTGTACCGTTTAAAATTGTTATTAAAAAAAATCCGATAGGTTATTATTTTATATTGTATGTAAGAAGTTTAGTTTAAAAGGTTTGGTTGAGCCCCCAAATGTAAAGGTACGGTGTCCAATTTCCAAATAACAACACAAATCCGTAGTTTTAATATGTAATTCAATTTATTTTAAGTAAAATATGTAGGCAATTCAGTTTAATTCAAATTTCGATTATAATAAGTAATTTTAATAGGAAACGGGAAATAGGGTTATCAGTTAAATAATATAAACTTTAATCAATCTTCAACTTTCAACTTTATACCACTTTAAGAAAGACTAAACTCTTTGACTTTGTAAAACTTTCACTGCAACTGATTTTCTTTAAAAAATGACAACTGTTCTTACCGACTGACTAAGGTCTACTACTTATGACTAGTTCTTCTTCTATGATATGCAATTAAAGGTATGGTGAATAGGTTATACTTAACCCGTTGAGGTCCTTACATATATATATATATATATATATATATATATATATATATATATTTCCCTTGTTGTGGGAAAAGAATCACAGACACAAATTTAAAGAAAACTAGAAATAAAAAAAGTTTTTTTTGGTAATGCCACTAACAGCTAAAATTATTAATTCAAAAAATATATTTGTTACCTGTTATATTTTCAATGCATACCGTCGGAGAGGTTAAATTATTTTGTTTCTTAGCATAAATTATTTTTTTTTTGCTTAAGAGATAATTTTACATAAATAGCAAAAAAATCAAAATTGAATGTACGCGAATATTGGAAAACCGATGCCTGGAGTTACAAAACATTTATTTTTATAGATATCCCACTCGCATCCCACTAAGCGACTTCCAAGCTCTTCAAAGAAAAGAACTAAGCTTTCTTTTCAAAAAAAAAAAAAAAAAATGGGCATATTTGGAAAAAAAAATTTTTTTCTAATTATTTTATAAAAAAAATAAAAAAAAATCTTTTTTTAATTTTAAAAATATTTTTTTCTGGAAGATTGAGGAAAAAGCTATCGAAAGTCATTGGGACGAATTTTGTTAAAAGCAAAAGGTAATAAGCTACATGTTTTAGAAAAAACACCTATTTGCCGAAAAAATCAAATTTTGAACCCCTCTAGCTCAGATTGTTCTTGACGGATCGTGTTAAAAAATTGTGTCTAAACAACTCTCTGCAAGAACTTACTTTGGTCCAAATTTCTTTCCAATTGAAAGACATCGATTTGGTCACTTGACATGAAATCCCCCATATATTAATTACCTTAATTGTAAAAACTGAAAATCCAGTTAAACATTTTCAAGGTTTTGATTACTAAAATAATGAAATTTAAAGCTCACATCAAACCCCTTAATTTATTAAAAGTATCAAGTTTAAAGAAAAAATAATAAAAATGAAACATTTTTGGGATAGAAATTATTTGAAAAATCAGGTTACTTAGTGGTTGGAAATAAAAATGATAAATTTCGTACTCACTTACAAAAAAAACGACCTTTCAACGTTGAAATGTGGGTCAAACAAATAATATTTACAGCCAAAACACTATGTCCCAATAAAAGAGTACTGATGGTGATATCCGTAGCTGGTTTTGGAAAATTCCGTCTACTCGGCTGTTATTGGTATAATAACTTGCTTTTTCAAATTTAAATAAAGTTTTATTCAATTAACATTTACAGAAAAATACAGGGTGTCCGCCGGCAAGATTTACTATTTTGTTTGTTTCTAATTTTTGATTTAATAATAGAGAATGGATCTTATATTGATATGTGTTTTATCTAATGTCGGCAACTATATATGAAATAAAATATAAGATAAATATCCGCCTCTGTTAGCCTAAAAAATGCGAGCCCTTTTGAACACGTTTCTCATTACATTTCTAAACTTTTCATGTGATATTTCATTAATTTCATCACGAATATTTAGTTTGAGTTGCTCTAGCGTTTCTGGTGTGTTTGCATAAACCGTGTTTTTCAGATATCCCCACAAAAAAGTCCGAAGCAGCCAAATTAGGCAAAAGTGGAGGCCAATCAACATCAACATTTCTTGAAATAACTTGTTGTGAAAAAAGGTCTCGCAGTAATTTCAGTGTAATTCTGGCTGTATGCGATGTGGCACCATCTTGTTGATACCACATATTGGCCAAGCCCAAAAAGTTTTCAATTGTACCTCGATATCGCTACCCATTGACAGTTACCCTTACGCTGTTTAAGTAACGTCCAATGATTCCTCCTGACCAAATTGCATTAAAGATTGTCTCTTTTAATGGATGCAAAGGTGACTAATAAATAATTGTAGGTTTTTCGATTGTCCAGAACTGACTATTCTGTTTATTCACAGATCCATTCAAATGAAAATTTGCCTCGTTACCCATTATGATTTTTTTCATGAAAATCGGGGTTGTCATGGGCAAGCTGTAACATCTGTAAATGGCGTAAGTGATCCTCTGGAAGAAAGTCTTGTGTCAACTGAATCTTAAGTGGAAACAAATGCAACTTCTTGTGCTAAATTGTGGCCCAAAAATTGACATTTGAAGACAGAGCTTCTAATCCCGGCGTCAAATTTAGGTTAATAAATTGTTTTCAACACTTTCTTGAGCAGCAGTAATATTTTCAACCGATCTTGCAGTACGTTGTGGTCCACCTTTGCGCTACTTAGCTACAATCCATCTTTCTTCGAAATAAATCATTCACTACACGTCTTGTTGGCACGTTGTTTCTCCCAAAAATTTCACGTAACTTTAATCAGTAATCGATGATTGAGTTTGATAAAATGTTTCAACGATTAAAACACTTTGGTTTACCGAATATTTTTCCATAATAAATTTGCCACGTTTTTACTTCAAAATGGTGTCAAACCAATGTAGTATACCTTGACGGCGGGCACCCTGTACAACTGACTCAACAAAAATATTGTTAAAATCTTTATTTAAAGTTAGATCATTTCTTGCATTTACTTGATATCTGTTGCAATTTTTTTCTTAATTACTGTTTCGCATCAATGGTTCAGACATATAAGTAAATAAAAATTTAACATATTAGTTTTGAGTTTTCTTATGTATGTATGTATATAGTAGCTTGAAAAATAAAAATTTGTATTTAACAAAAATTATCAGTAAAATAAAACCATTGAAATACTATTTCATACAAAAACCCCCATTTTTGGTCCCACAATTCCGTTAGCCTAGCCAAGTCGCTTTTTAATTGGATATTTTAAAGCTGTAAAAAGGGAAGAACTAAAGAAAGTGACCTTGATTTACTCAAAAATTTCTGTGAAACAATGTGGGAGCATTTTCACACTGTAAATCCCTTTTTTTGGCGACGGGGAACATTTTTACTTAAATGGCCACGCAGCAAGCAAAACCGCGGTTACTGGTCTCCAAGAACCCGCAACCCTCGAATGAAATATCAAAAACCATTACATTGCCCCAGGGTAACTGTTTGGTGTTCCTTATTCACACATGAGATAATTGGACCATTTTTTTTCGAAAATTCTCGAAGCCAGGCGAAAAATGTTAACAGTGAAAATTATCGATGCATGATTACGGATCTCCTTTTGCCAAACCTGCAACTTATCCATTGTACTCTTCAACGCGTGGTTTCAACAGAATAGGGCGTCTGCACACCCAGTCAGAGCTTCGGTTAATTTGCTTCGGGAAAATTTCCCCAAAAACCTGATCAATCACTTTGGGGACATCCCACCTCCATCGAGGTCTCCCGATCTTAATCCCATGATTTTTTAATAGGGCTACCTTAAAAAATAAGTTTATAATGACAACCCCCAATCTCTTGTGGCGTTAAGGAAAATATTCGTCGAGAAATCAGCTAAATTGAAACAAGTTTACTGCAACGTGTGGCTTAGAACACAACAGTGAAGAGTTGAACAAAGATGACTTACTTTTTAAAAAATAAAATCCGGATTTCTATTTTATCGTTCAAAACTTTGTGCCAATTAATATGTTTTTTATTTAAGTTTGAAACTATAAATCTGTCACCAGACATCCTGTGTAATACAAAGACACACAACTGGAATTTATTGTGAAGCTAATTAATGTGTAACTTGTAAACTTGTTTTTTATGAAACAACTTTTTCTATTTTTTCAATTTGTTCAAAAATCATTACAAAATTAAAAATGTCAAGCCTGTATCTGTATTTTCTTTATATCCTTTTTGATTGAGCAACATAATTTTTTGCTTTTTTTTTAATTTTATATATCGTCAGTACTGAGCAAGATATTTTTGTATCTTGATTATAGCATTTTAACTCAAAATAATATTACACGTTCCATTATATGAGCACTGAAAATTATTACCCGCCTATTTTCATAAAAAATAATTAAAACTTTACTTAAGGTAAATAAATATACACACCAACACACATACATAAAATACAAGGAACAATAAAAAGAAAATTTAATTTCAAGTAATGTCTGGTGTATGTCGTAAAGCATTGGTACTTATGAGCTTTTGCTTTATGGTTCTCTTGAGAAACTTTAATAAATTAACAACCCGCCACAACTTCTTCTTTTAAGGAAAAACGACACTTTTATAATTAGGACCAAATAATTATTCATAACATTCTTTTAATTTATGACTGCGTTGTAATAATAAATTTTACGGAGCTTTAAACTTAAAAAAATATAAATTTTTTAACAACAAACGAGATTTTTAAGCAACGTTTGAAGAATTCATTAAAATGCTTAAAAAGGAAAATGATATTTTCATTTATACCCTACGGAGAATTGGATTGGTATAAAGCCATTGATGTGACCGGTTTCTTAGGGTAGGGACTGGTTCTAGTTCTAGCACTTTATATGAGGGAACCTGTCGCTTTTGCATTGCGTTGTCACTGAAGGGTACAATTGGTTACAAACTAATAGGACAGAACGGGGTGCAGGCGAATCCTATATAAGCATATTTTGCATTAATTGTTTAAGATCTCGTTCAAGCTACTTTGATTGTATTTACGTTTGTGTGTGTGTGTATGTATAAAGAGATGTATGTATATGTGTAGGGACCAGTATATCCTTTTTCCCTAAAGTTCTTAAACAGCTTTTTACCAGTTACGTGTTGTGTGTCTTTTTAGCCGATCACGACCAATACCTTTTGTCCAATTTATGTTTTGTATCTGCAACAGGACGAGTACGCTGACCAATTGACAACAATTTCCCGTAGGATACTCGTGTAAAATAAAACTGTTCAAATTCAGTGCCGTGCTTGAAAACGATAGCAATCCTTGTTTTTGAGGTCGAGAGTTTTAAAAGTTTTCGACATTGTTCGTATTAAAAGTTTAATAAAAGTTGTTAACTTGAATAGATGGTTGTAGTCACCCTGCTTCACTTTAACTATTTTTTTCCAAAATGTATGAATTATTTGATCATTACTTTTTGTAGAACATTTAAAGTCGATAGCAGTTATAGTTTTCCAGATATAGCATTTCAAACATTTTATAAAAATTTTTCATTTATATGGGGCCTTTCCTCCCTCTGCTTCCACCTAAAAAAATTTTTTTTCACAACGTAACCCTTTTTGAAGTCGATAGCTGTTATAGTTTCCGAGATGTAGCGTATCGAAAATTTCATAAAAATTTTGAATTTTTATGGGAGCTACCACTTCCCCTGCCCCACCCAAAATTTTTTTTTTCTAAGTGTAGGTCTTTGGTTGGTTGGTTTTCGTGGTAGTTCGCTGCACGCAAACTGTCAAGTAGAGTCTAAATGACCCCGTTTTGACAACACCACACCACTTGATAGGTGATAGGTCCCCTTAAACCATGGTCCAAAGGAAAATGGAGTGCTGGACCCACCCTGTCGCGTTGATGTATCTCGGAGGGTCGTTCACCCCAATCACAGATACATCCCCTAGGCTATCCAGTGCATGATGGCCCAGGAATTTGTGCCTCTTCACAGTTAGAGCAGGGCATTTGCAGAGAATATGGAAAACTGATTCGTCCTTTTTCCTATTCCTGCAGCTGCGACAGCGATCGTTGAACGTGAGGCCGAGTCGTTCTGCATGCCTTCGAAATTTCCATGCGATTCCGGTTCATAAGTTGCGTAGTACGTCCGACATCGAAAGAGGGCCACGTTTGCCTGGTGACCCTACATATCCAACCCCCGCCACCTATCGTCAGCAATGCGCAGAAAGAACCCTAAGATGCTGCTCTTAATAGAATGCATCGGAACTGCGACTGTATTCACATTGGAGATATTCAGAGCAGATTCTTTCTTAGATAGCTCATCTGCCCGTTCATTACCATGGTAACCCCAATGCGCAGGGACCCAAACAAGAGTAATGCCAGACAGCTGCCTTAGCTTAGACAATTCAATTCTCCTCTGACTGACACCTATAGTGACGAATGTAGGTCATATTGTCCAACTAATTTGTAGAACATTTGAAGTTGATACCTGTTATACTTTCTAAAACATAGCGCATGAAATATTTCACAATCCTATCTGAAAAGTTTTTTCTTCCGTTATTTAGGTTCTTATCTTTTGAGTTGTGGTGCAAAGTTTTTTGGCAAGAGTGACTCTATTTACTGAGATATATAGGGATATATGCAGGGATTTTGTCCGAAAAAAGAAGTTATTTCGGGTTTTCGCTAACATCTGGGTCAAAAATGAACCGATTTTGCTGGTTTTAAACAGTGATTGTTCCAGGGATATTTTTAAATGTTTGACACTAATAACTGCTCCGTTTTGTGGTATTTGACTCCGGAAACTTGATTTCAACAGACGGACAGACGGACATGGCTAAATCGACTTTCCTATCTATAAGGATCTAAAATATATGTACTTTATGCGTTCGCAAATGGATAATAAAGAATTTACAAACGGAATGACAAACTGATATATACCCTTATCACTATGTGAAGAGTATAAAAACATGACATCTTTGATAAAAGGATGGACTTCATTAAGTCGATTGAGAAGGTAATACTATCCGACTGTTGTAACTGAAGATGTATTTAAGATTATTATTTTTGGGCATTACAAATGTTCAAAAAAGCTCCTATTACCTCTACTATCTATGTGGTTAACTAAGATAATTACCTGTTTTCCACTGGCAAACAAACCTTATATAATTTCATATAAAATTTTTCTTTTGAGATAACATTTACATACTTTAAATCTTAAAAAAAGTAACCCTTAAAACAGAAAACAAATTTGACGACCCTGTCAACTTAATGCAATTGAGTTACAAACAAAACGTCAACCCAGTATGAGCAACTCATAAAAACAAAAACAAATGCAACTATCTTGTAAACATTGTTGTTGTTGTTGTTGTTGTTGTTGTTGTTGTTGTTGTTGTTGTTGTTAATTTTCCGATTTGTTAGTTCGTGTTTTTGCTTTATCTAACATGTCTGCTAAGTTGTTGGCTGAGAGCCAAAAAAAAATTTGTACTTAATTCGTTCGTTCATTTCTTTTTTAATTTTTTTTCTCATTTTTAAGGGTTTTATTTTTCCAAAAGAATAAAGGGGGAAAATCAACGTGCCTTTACTTGTGTGTGTTTGTGTGTACGTATGTGTGTTCAGCCTTTTCACTAAGCAAGTGAAAGTTGAGTTCTTGATAGAAGTTTCTAATTACTCACTACTTTTGCCCCATTCAAGGAGTGCCGACCCGAAGTTGTTTAATTTATTTTTTAAAATTTTTTGTAAAATTTAATGACAGAGGATATTTGCCAGCCTAAAGCTCGAAGTAGAAAGATAAGAAGTTAGTGCAACACAAAAAATCGAGAAAAAAGCTAAGTAATTCCCGGCGAATCAAGTTCAAGCGGAAAACCGTGAATGCAACTACATATTTCCTAGCCACCCCATACCCTTGAAGGCTTTTATGATGTCAGTTGTATCTCCCCTAGTTGATCGCAGTTATCGGTGGACTTGCTTCCTTGAGCAGCAGTAGACTAGGTCTTATATATTCTCTATATTCCTCTCATCTTGGCACTATTATTACATTTACTGGCCATATGTGGGTTTTACATCGCAGTGACCCGTGAGATTCCTAATAAGGCATCCCGCTCTCACTAAAAGCAGATTAGCATTATTTTTGCTCAAAAGATCTCGCCGGCTCACATCCTAACTCAATACCCAGCGCAAATCGCTTTTCCTTTGCTCACTGAAAACATCAAAAGAACCTTATTTTGTGTATCAGAATGATCACCCTGAGAGCACGTTTACAGTCATCCAGAAGTGTAGACTTAACGCATGTATGTTAGAGATTTTGAGCTTAGCCTGAATACTCTGCTCTAGGCAAACCCTATTTTTTAAGCCTAAATAAAATTTTTGCCATTTTTGTATAACAGTCTTCAGACCAAAACTGCTTGCGATCACATCTGGACTCCTACCAAGAGTCTCCTAACTTTATGTCTCCCCAAGGCTTTCTACTAAGCAATACTGACATACTTATGTTAAAAACTTATGTTATGTTGTCGAACATAACTTATTCTAGGACGATATTCAAATATTTAGCACCCTTAGCTAGTTTCATCTCAACTTTATTAAGCACTGGTGGCTCAGTTTCCATATGCTTTCTGGTTAGGGGTACTAATTCTGTATTTCCTAGGACAGTACTTTACTCTTACTTACTTACTTACTTAATAAGATGGCTATTACAGAACGTTTGTTCCATTAACCAAACTTAGAATCGATTTTCAGACGCTTCAATCTTCTCCGCTTCTTCCCCAATTTCCGGCTTTAAGCAAGCAGTAATGTTTTCAGCCGATCTTGCAGTACGTTGTGTTCCGTGCTTGGGCCTATCAGCTACAATCCCTCTTTCTTCGAAATCATTCACTACACGATAAATAGTGCGTCTCGTTGGCACGTTGTTCATCCCAAAAATTTCACGTAACTTTCTCATCGTCAAAGTAATCGATTATTGATTTTAATAAAATCTTTTAACAATTAAAACACGTTGGTTTACCGAACATTTTTCCGCAATAAATTGCCACGTCTCTACATCAAGACTTCCGAACATGAACTGTCAAGACTAATGTTTACCAAAATGGCGAAACAAAGAAGTGTACTTTGCCGGTGGACACCCTGTATTTGCATCAATAATAATGATACAAAAAATTTTATATATTACAATTTGCAATCAAATAAATATTTATTGAGAAAAAAGAAAGATAAATTTAAAGTGAATACTTAAAAAAATATTTATATTTTCTCTGTTAATTAGGAAATTATTAAATTGGTTTTTTTTCACTTGTCTTCAAATCAAAAATTATTAATTGCTAATGGCAATTTAAAATATGATGAAATATTTTTCTCTAAAAAAACAAAATAGAACAATATTTTGCACTTATAAATCAATAAGAATTTTTCTAAAAAAATGTTTTAAAATTTCTGATAGATTTTATTTAGTTTTCATTTTAATTAATTAATGTAAAACTTATGCATCATTTTAGCTGTGTTTTTGAGTTTTGTTTAAATAAATAGTTTTTTATTAATAAAACACTCATCAAGTTTTTATTCAACAAAAATTCTTAATAAATGAAAAATTTAACGAAGATTAATAGTTTTTGGGAACCTTTTTCATAAAAAAGTGGAAAGAAATGAAAAGTATAAGAAACTGCAAGTTATAAGTGCCAAAGGGAAGATTTTAAGTTACTGACCTTTAAACGAGCTAATTTCTGGTGACTCTAGGCAATGGAAACAGTTTTGTTTTTTACTAAATTTTTATACCCGGTGCGCTTATGGCCTCTTAATTTTTGGCCCCAAATTATAATTTAATGTTAGAGTTGCCCAGCACGCCTTTCACTTGGCCGAAGAACTCCGTCTTCGGCTTTATCTGAAAATATCCAGTACAGACGAGAATAAATAAAGTAAAGAATGGCCTCCATTTATATTTCAGAATTTTCTATTTGATTTCTTATTTAATTTCAGCAAATTTTTAATAAATTTTAGAAATTTCTGGCTTATTTTTAGAAATCTGTTATTCAATTTCAGTATATTCTAAGTGTTTTTCAGAATTTTATATTTGTATTCTAGAATTTTCCATTTCCATTTACTCATTCACAATTACAAAATTTAGAAATACTAATAGATAGTTTTGAAACACAAATAAAAAATTCCGATATCCAATGTGTTTAAAGTTAAATAAGAAAGTTCTGAAATACAATCAGAAATTTCAAAAATTTATTTAGAAATATCTAAAATTGATCTGGAAATTTTTAAATTTAATAAGAAATTTCTAAAATTGAATTATTAAATTCCGCAATTGAATTGACGGGTATAATCTTAAAAATTTAAATTTCAAAGAATTTTGACTTTAAGATCGAGTTGTGTAAAACATTCTTGAGAACGGGTTTCTACGGTAGTTAAAGTGTTTTTAATCAAATTTAAATCCCTATTTCTACAAAAATTTATTTTTTACAAATTTGGGTCGCTTTACGTGAAATGTAAGAAACTGAAATGGTTAGAAAAATCTGAATATTAATTAGAAAGTTTCTGAAACTGAATTAAAAATTTCTGAAACACAGTTAAAAAGTTTTAAAATACAATTTAAATTGGTGTAGCTTGGGCAAATTCGAAAGTTTGAGAGCAATTTGAAAGCTAGTAAACAGAAGCAAGCTTCATACGGCTAAGTTAAATCGTATCCTATATAAAGTTAAGTACTTGTTAACTTTAGTAGATTGTTTCTTTAGCCGAACGTTAAATAGATTCCAAGCACCTCGAGCTTCTGTGCTTCTTTTCAAATTTCTGACACCAAGTTTTGAGATGTTGTCTACCATTCAATCCTTCCTTGGGGTTCATACGACACCGGTATCATCCGTCGAAGCAACATTGTCCATGGGTTTTTTCGAAGACCCAATCCTAAAAGCCATTTAAAAGCACGGTTAGTATCACCGTCTTGCAAAAAGTAATTTTTGTCTGTTGGGAAATAGTTTTACTTTTTTATGGCATACTTCTTAAGTCTCAAAACTTATTTCGAAATATATTAATAGATTTTTTTTTATATTTTATATTTTATTTACAATCTATCCAAAAAGCATATTAAGTAAATCTAGTAAATAACAATAACAACTTATTGCTGAACTCTACTAAGAACAGCAACATAACAATGTATGTAGCACTTTAAATATTAATAGATGAACACAAACTATATAAACATAAAATTCCTTAAAAGGTGTATAAAAATTTTAAATATTTACTTGCAGCATAAAAAGTCTACCCTACACAGACATGATACGATTTTTTCCTTGGCAAGCGTCAAATTTAAACTCAACAGGTATTGGCTTACGTGTTGTCCAAGGTGGGCATTTTGCCCCCTGCGTCCTAATAGCTTTTACAGAAGTCGTAGAAAGGTAGTCCCTATCTATTTGCCTGGGTGCCAAATAGGCAGTGGCTTTTAATTGCGGCAACTGTGTCCCTCATCCTTGGCTTATCCACCTCAAGAAAAGATTTGGAACGTCTCGGACCTACATTCGGTTAGTTTATTCTAGTGGCTCCACATCTAGACTCGTTGAACCATCTGGCCCCTGCAACTCTGTAGGCGTATTCATGCATGTAGAGCTTACAGGAAAAAAAGAATGCCACAGAAGTGTTTGATTGGCCCACACCAGTCATCGTGCATCGGGAACACAGTTACCCGCATTAATTCCGTGTCCTCTTACCCATACCAGAGTGATGCTAAAATGCTTAGCTATCCAGTTTAAGGATGTTAAGCATTAGCGGACTAGTGCCAGCACAGCTGTCGGTTGAGGATTCCCATATTGATGCCGAATATCTTGTAGTTTCGTAGCCAGTTAACCGCATTGTCTTCACAGAAAGTTCAACTTGCAGTACACTGAATTCAGTTTATGCAATGAATATGCATCCAACAACACCGAGTTTTCCTTTAATTTGTCCGTATATATCTCCAGATCCCGTATAACCTTATTAGATTAGGACAATTCTTTTGTTTTAACTTTAGGCTTAAGCTCAAATCGAACCAAAGTTTTTTCCTTTTTCATTCGTATAGTAACGCCATCTAGTGTGTATGTGGCCATCTATTAGATAATGGTATTGAACAGCTGTCATATTTTATTTATAATTTTATTTTGTTTACTTACTTACCAAGATGGCTTTTACAGACCGAGATATCTAAATTTCTATCACCGTGCCGCATATGGGTTTTATGCGTATTTTATTTACAATTTAACTATTTGTTCAAGCTTAAACTCCGTTAAATTCTTATTTTCAATAGATAAAATAAGGGTTTCCAAATTTTGTCTCTTTATGAAAAGTGTAGAGGAAGATAGAAGAAGTAAATTTATTAGAGAAGAGAAAGATTAGAAAAGCAGGAGGAGGTGAGCTGGAATCTCTGATCAGAATCGAGCTCACATCCTTTAAACTGCCAGATTTGCTCGCTAGTTACTGTTATAACAGTAGAAAATATTGAATTTCTCCTTTCCCTCGATATGCCTGATATTTCTTCATTAATATTTATCACGTTATTCCTAAAAAATAATTTGAAATTAACAATAATCTTAGTGACTTAGTGATAGACATGACTCTTTCGAAAAACCCTTTTTTAGTGTAAAATCGAAAATTCTAAGAATATAAAAGGGAAAAAGAAATTTGTCCTTAAACTTTGCATTTTACTTTTTATGAATTCTTCATTGATCTTATCCTTTTTATTTATTTGTTACTTTTTTGTTTCCTTTTTAGAAAAATTATACAATTGGGTATAACTGAGGAAGGCAGTTATGAAAAGGATGTCCTCTTCTATGTCAACATTGGCGAACCAATTATGGCTCCAGGTAAGCTTATTATATTTCCATATTCACAGCACATAGACAAACACTATATAATAAGTCTCTTAGGCAAATAATATTAATAAGTTCAAAAGAAGAGAGAACATTTTATTTAGCAAAAGTCAATCGAACAACAGTTAGTCAGTATTATAATCAATACATAAATAAATAATTTAAAACGTATATACAACATACATTTTTATATTTTTCTAACAACATTCAAAAAACATACATACATATAGACAAGCATAACAACAACATAATTTATTATTTTATTTACAAACACTAATACAAAATACCTTATTTCCTTAACCTTACTTTATTGAGATATTTTTTTTTTTTTTTATTAAACAAACATTTCATTTTATTACAACCCATTTTATACATATTTATTTATATCCCTAAAGTATGCTCCAGTTTTTAGTTTTAAAGGCTCCCTTAATATATACATCCTTCTTCAACCTCCTATTTTTTTCATTCACCCTCCCACGTAATCATCATTATTTATTTAGAAGAAAGTCTAGGCATCAGATAATATACAAATAATGTCGGCTTGAAGTTTGATAAGAAAATAATTTGAATATAATTATGCATTAAACGAAAAGGTTCTTACCCTCGTTTGCGTTTCTTTTTTATTTTTCTTTATTTTTTTCTCCATTTTCTTATTTTAAAGAATTCATCATTTTAATTAAGAAACAAAATATTGTAAAACTACTTAATATTTCTATAATTTAGTTTAAAAAATTTATTAAGAAAAAATTCATTTTAATGAAATTAAAATAAAATTGATAAAAACTAAATAAATATTAAAAAATAAATTTGTATATTTCCTCACGTTTTTCTCTTTCTCTTTTTTTTTACTTTCCTTTAACTTCTTTCCTTGGCTATATTCTTGTTTTAATTTATTCGTTTTCTTTTCTTTCTTCTTTTTTCCCCCCTCTCTTTAGTATCAACTATGAATTTCAGTAAAAATTAAATTTTTTTTATTAAAACATTCATTTTTATTATTTTACTTAATTCGGCTAAAAATTAACAACAACAAAACTTAATTTGTTTTCTTCTGTTATCAGTGAGATTTAATTGAAAGTTTTGCGGTTAAATGCTCTTAAATTATTAATATTCATGCACACATCATTAATCTTTTGTTAATGGAATATTTGTTTATTCCAAAAAAAAAAAAAAAAAACGGCAACAGCAACAGACATTGTGTTAATGAAATCTTTAACTAATGGGAAATAATGTTAGAATTTTTATGATAAATTTTTTGCTTTTAGGCTCTAAACACATTAATTTAAATAGTTTTATGTATAAAAATAAAATGCATTAATAAAGCATAGTTCAGCTTCCAGTAGAATGACTCATTGTTTAAAAATCATTATTAAATACAAAATTTTTTTGTGAAAAAGAAAATTATATAAAATTCAAGGAAAATAAGTTTAACGTTTTTGCATTGAAAATTCTATTTTTGGAGCATCGAGGCTTATTTTCACTTAAACGGCCACGTCAACAAGCAAACTATGCTTACTGGTATTTAAAAACCCGCAACCCTCGATTAAAACATTGAAAATCATTGCATTGCCCCAGGGTAACTGTTTGGTGTGCCTCATCCACACATAGGCTAATTGGACCTTTTTTTTTTTGAAAATTCTTGAAGCCAGGCGACGAATGTCAATGGTGAAAATCATCGACAATAAGATAGGGCGACTGCACACACAAAGTCCAAAGAATTTGCTTCTAGAAAATTTCCCCAAAAACTTATAATGGCCACCGAGGCCGCCCAATCTAAATCCCATAGATTTTTGTTAAGAGCCTGCCTTTAATAAGACGGTTTATAATGTCAATCCCACACCCTTGTGGCTTTATAGGAAAATATTCGTCGAGAAATCAGGTCAATTGAGCCAAGTTTACTTCAGCGTATGGCGCAGAACGCAAGACTTTGTTTTGAACAGTGAACTCGACGAAGAACATCTGGATGATATATTCCTTAAAAAATAAAAAAATCCATTTTATCATTCAATGCTCTTAACAATACTTTGTGTCAACTACTAGTTTGTTTTAATTTAAGTTTGAAAATATAAATCTGCCACCAGACAACCTTGCGCAGCCAAAATAACACCCTCGAACTTTTTTTTACTTCGCACGAAGTATATGTTCTTGCACCTTTCGGTAACTCGGACCTTTTCGTTCTCCGGACTTCGCCACGCTTTGACGACAGCTCCAAAGCGTTCGGATTTTATTTATGAAAAGGCTCGTTGGGCAAATCTCAATGATTTTTTTTCGGCAATTTATTTAGAAACTATGTTTCCTGGACGATGATGTCAATGCCATGGCGAAAATAATGGAAAGTATTATTTTTTTGCAAATAAAAGCCTTTATTCCAGTTAAAAAGGTTATCCAGTAGACCTGGACAAAAATCGTGGTTTAATGAGGCTTGCAGAGCTGCAGTCAGGTCAAGAGAGTAAGCATTCAGTATTTGGGGTGCTAACAAGAACGACAAATACTGTGAAAGACGTAAGGCAGCAAAATTATTTGGTCATTTGTTAAAATAGTAAAGAATAACACTCGTTCTTTCATACCTGCTCAAATTAAAAACTGGCCCGGTTGATAAGACTAACCTCTTGGCTGAGATATTTCCAGGGCACTTACAAATGACGAAAATCACTCAACCCTTGCCTGAATTCGAAAGACTGTCTGGAGCTATGCCTGGCATATTCTTTCGAGCTCGTGCAGTTAAAATGGTTTTATGGAATCTCAACATTATTTAGTCTCCAGGGCCAGATAATATACCAGCACAGGTTTTAAAACAATGTTATTTGACGTTGACGCATCCCCTAGCTAGCCTTTTAAGCAATATATACCGTTTCGGGTATTGCCCATATGCTGACAATTAGCAAATGTTACGCCGACCCCAAAAAAAAAGAAAGGCGGAAACCCCTGAAAATTATCGCCCAATCGATATTTGTTTAGCACTTTCAAAGGTTATGGAGAGTACGGTTAATTATGACCTTGTTAGCTATCTAGAGCCCAACGGCTTATTAAGCGACCGCCAGTACGGCTTTCGCAGACGGCACTCTACGGGGGACCTACTCGCCTTTTTAACAGAAAAATTGTAAACCTCGATTCAACATTTAAGCGGCAGTTATGGCTCTAAATATTTTCAGAGCATATGATAGAGCCTGGCATTGTGCGCTTCTATTTAACCAGCTGCTTTTGTCGTCGGTAATAAAATTTCTCGATTAATATTGAGTTGTCTTAGAGATCGCACTATTTATTTTGTGATAGATGCGATCTCTTTCAATCAGTTTAATATTAATTCAGGGGCACCGCAAGGTACCGTTCTCTCTCTTACTCTATTTCTTATCTTTCTTAATGACCTTCTATGTGAGACTTCAAATTATTTATACATATATATTCCTTTGCAGACGACAGCAGCGTATGCCATTCATATTCATCTGCCTGAAGGCCCAGCTCTTTGGGGATTAGATTTATTAGGTAGAATATAAATGAAACAGTTAAACGTTATTTGAAGCTTATTTGCGACTGGAGTCGTGCGAATAGGGTCGATTTTAATGCCCGTAGGACTCAATGTTGTCTTGTGGCACCTAAACGCACAGCAGAACCTTTTTTATGTCCTCGGATCTGTTCATCATTTATACCACCTATGTCCGGCCAAAATTGGAAAATAACTCTCAAAAAAGCAAAATTAAAATTACCTAAACTTTGTGACATCGTACAGTGTGGCATAATCGAAATTTTCGAAAATTATTTAGCCGATTCTAAACAGCTTGAAAAATTTCATAAAGTTTAACATAAACGTAGCAGAAAAGTATTTTTGTTTAGGCCTATTCTTTTTCTTGAATATTGGAATAACATTTTGTCATTTTTCAATATACGATTAAAAATTTTCTTGTTTTTATATTATATTTCCGGTAGATCGGCTATGTATTTGAATCAATGCTGAAAAATTTTAAAATTTGAATTTAAAGGGCATAACTCATAACTAATTCTTGATGTACAGGAACATATATGTATGTAACATATATATATGTAAAGATTAAAGCGGGCTTTGAGTATCAAAAAATTCATGAAGTTGAATGCAAAACAAAACAATGGCAAGCGTTGAAAAATGTATAATGGCTAAGGTACCCCCTTGCGATTTTATACCGCCAACCCTGAACTATGGGGAGTTGTTTTACCCAAAGCCTTACTCTTCTCCTATGTCCAAGTCAAGTTTTATGGTAGTCGATTCAGCCGTTTAGAAATGGCCGAATAGTTAAAAAAAATCAATTCTACCCCATTGTGTACCGCTTAGCTAAAACTAATTAAGAGGTGACCATTTCCCATTACTAGCAATTAACACAATGTCTTAGAATTTTATGATTTTTCTTATTAAATTCACAACTTAAATTTCATCATCATTCTTTTGAAATAAATCAAATCCTAGTTACCTATATTTAAGCAGAAACATTTATTCAATTAATTCAAAAGAAAATTTTAAAAATTTATAAATATTTGAAAGGAAAACAAAAATAATGAACAAAAAAGTGCAAATTTTTTTTTCTTTTTTAAAATTTTTTGTTAAATCTTTATATTTTATTTTTTTTTATTTTAATTTATTTTTTTTTTACTAAAATTTTTGTTTTTATTTTTTTTTTAATTTTTATTTGTTTATTGTATGATTTTCTTGCGAGTTTTTAAAATCAATAATTTGCCTAAGTTTCTAACACACTTCACAAAAGTTCCACCACAAATAGTAAATAGGCCTTAAACCAATAAAATGCAATTTAGTAATTAAAAAAATATCAGCCGATTTTGAAAAATTTATTAGAAACAGCATAGAAGTAGAACAATGAAATGATTTTTGATTTAAATCTCTTTAGTTGTATTAGTTTAGATTTTTAAAATTTTTTTTATTGTTTTTTGATTTAATTTGGTTCATTTTAAATTTTTTTCTTCTTCCTTTTATAAATTAATTTTTTTTGTCTGTTTTCTAAGTGTTACAAAATTGTTGTTATTGTATGAATGTAACTGTTATGAAAACAAAGTGATTAATTTTTGTTTTTCTTTAAACACGTGTGCGCGATTCAAATACCGTCCTGTCTTTTATCATTTCCCAAAGCCTAAATAAGATTAATTGGTAAAATTCCTTTCTAATATTTTAGTTCATGTAAAAAATTATATTAAAATCATTTTTTTCCAAGTAGTTTAGTTTACAAAAAATTTAAAAGATTAAAAGCATTTTAAGGCTTTCCAGTAAATAATTTCTTTGCAATGAGTTAAATATTTTTGCATAAAATTTTGTCATTAACATTAAATACAAAATTAAAAAGCACACAAGATAATACCATTTAAACCATTTTATATCTGACATTAAATCCATTTGCCCTTTCCTTTTATTCCTTTGCCAAACAATTTAAAAAAAAATATTTATTTTGCCAGACCTTACGATTATTCACAAACCACTGGCTTGTAAAGTTAGAAAACGATGCTAAGGCTGCTAAATTGTTTATTGAGTGAAAAAAAATATTTTAGATTAAATGTGAAATGTAAATGAAGTTGCATGGTTTTGCTTTAAGATTGATTATAAAACTTTTATAAACACATAAAAAATACTCAAAAGTTTTGAATTTTATTTGCCAGAAATTCCTTGTTTTACATTTATCTCATATTTACTAAATGATTGATGTGGGTTGTCATTTTTGAACTTTGCTTTTGACAGCTAATATTTTTGGGATTTTGAAAAATTGCCAACACCATATTGTAAATAAAATGTAATTTTATCATCTTATTTATAAAAGGATTTTCATTTTTTTATGTATTAAAGGTTAATTAAATAAAAATTTTGTTCGGAATTATCCTAATATAGAACTTAAATAAGTTTTGAAGTATTTAATGAATAACAATGTTTAATAACACGAGGTTGGCATTAAAGAAGTCGTCCGATGTTTTTTGGCTTTCACTTTTTTCTAAATGAAAAACTTTACTACTATTTTTTGATTATGTTTACTTGAACCTTAAGAATTTTATTGGTGAAGTTAGAAGTTAATATTGGCCAAATGGGCGTCATCTCAATTGATTGCTATACGGACTCGTTTTACGGTTCACCAGGCAGTCACTCTGAGCAGGTGTAATGGCTCCTGATGTATCACTCGTGGATTTTCGGTGCTCCAGAAGCGATAGTTTTGCTTCTTCACATACCCCCTATAGTGGAAATGAGCCTCATCGCTCGTTATGATTTTGGTCAAAAAATTGTCTATTTCGGCCTCGAGATTGAGGATGGCTTGGGCTTAGGTTACACGCATTTGGTGGACAGACAGCACCTGATGCACTGGACTTTTTATGGGAACATTAGCAGGTCTTTGCCCAAAATTTGTCTTAGGGCGACCGACTGATGGCTAACAGCGAGTAACGGGGTCTTGTCGATGCAACATTTGGTCGAGCGCTGTAATGATGGAATACTAGGCTTGCATGTCAAGTCTTATTTTAGAGACCTTTTTGGTCAATGTTTGCTTTAAATGAATCAGTTGCATTCGATCCAGACCCATTGGGATAGTTTGGTCAAATCCCAGCTGCTTATTATATAAGAGCATATTTTGACAGAAATATATTCTTCGCCTGTTATAAACTGACGGCGACATAAGCATAGTAAACCTACACCTTCCAAGATACAGCCATCCATTTTGAGCTTTGCCTAAAAAGTACCTAAGGGTCCTGCCTTAGGTTAGGTAGGTTAGGTAGAACAGGTGGCTGCGGAAGTGATGAAGTGATAGTTGTGCAGCCCCCTAGGGTCCGTTTCCTCGGTCCCTTTGTGATACCTAGGGGAAAAAGGAGAAGAAAAAGCTATTTAGATAAGATCAGATAGAAATAAAGATAGAGAGATAGAAAGAAAGTTATCGTTTATAGTCAGCGGTAGTCGCCCCATATTGGCCGCTGTCACCGAACCAACCGCTATCCCTGATAAAGGATGCCAGGTTGGTTAGGCCAATGTTGGCCACGTCGAACAGGCCATTCAGTCTACCGATACCAAAGTGCCTGATCCGAATGTTCTCCAGCGCCGGACAAAAGCACAAGAGGTGCTGTACGCTTTCAGTCTCCTCTTCGTCTTGACTGCTTCTACAGAACTCGTTCCAAGGCAATCCCAATCTTTCGGCATGGGAGCCAAATCGGCAGCGGCTGGTGATTGCGGCCACGGTGTCCCTTATCCTTCTCCTATTCAGATCAAGGAGAGACCTCGAACGGCCCGGATCTATCCCCGGCCAGGTTATCCGAGTAGTTCCACACCTGGGTTCATCAGACTATCTAGCCCCTGCAATCCTCCGAGAATATTTATCCATGCGAAATTTGCAAGAGGAGAGGGAAATGCCACAAAAGTGGTCAATTGCCCGATCATCCAATCCGGCACCATTTCTGGCAAGTGCATCGGCAGCACAGTTACCCGCATTGGTCCCCTGTCCCCTCACCCACGCCAAGGTGATGTCAGAATGCATCGCCATCCAGTTCAAGGATGCCCGGCATTCACAGGCTAGTTGTAATGTTGAGTATACATCAGTAATAGACCTGGTGGCAGCACGGCTGTCAGTAAAGATCCCGATATTCCTGCCGAATATCTTGTAATACCGTAGCCAGTTAGCCGCCGTGCATATCGCCGACAAGTCAGCCTGCAGAACACTGCATTCGTTCGGAAGTCTGAGTGAAATCCGGACTTCTGCCTAAACAATTTATATGCCTCCACCAACACCAGTTCTCTCCTTATCCTGATCGACCGGTCCCGAGGAGATCAATTCATCCGCCCCTCCCTCTGAAACAACGAAAAATAATTTCCTGCGGATGCAGGTATGCAGTAGCCAATCAGATCGGGAACAATATCGACCATATTCAGCGCCAGCTTTCTCGCTAGAAGATTTCCTGGGAGCCAGTTGAGTAGGGTAAAAAGTAACCTAGTCGGAGTCGTCCTCGTTGCGCCTGTTATCAGGATCGCCGCATTGCGTATCGCTCTTTCAAAACGACAACGATTCGTGACAGAGTACATAGCCTTCCACCAGACCATGGCTCCATAAAATAGAACCGGCTCTATTACCGCCCTGTAGAGCCATCTCACCTACCAATGGCGCGTTTGCACATACAAAGGTCCTGCCTTGTATAACGCTAATCAAGCAAGCATTCACAAACTAACAAAAAAGCGATTGTCTATTCGAGACCGTCTATTAAAATTTTTAATATCTTGCTAAAACAAACTTTACGAAACTTTAATAATTCAATATTTTTCCTTTTCGAAAGCGTTATTTCTTTATAAGGAATTAAAATTATTTCTAAGAATTTATATATTTGATAACAAATTTTTTATTAAGTTTTTTGTTTGTGAGCAGTATCACAAGCATATTATCATTCATATTAGGAAGCTGTTTAGTAACTAAAACAACATTAAATCAAAAAAATGTTTTTTTTTTTTTTTTTAACAAAACCCTTAATGCGCTATGCAGCTCCTTTCCATTCGTTATCAAATATCTATTCACAATTATATTTTTCCTTTGTCAATTAAAAATATCCACTCAAAACAATTGTAATTGAAAAATATTTTGAATATTGTTAGTCTGGAATTATTGTTTAGTTTAGTAAAATGGGTTTTTTACCCCCTTCCTTTTTCTCTTTCTCATTTTCCTCTCTTTTTCCTCTCACTCATTGTCTATCATTCTCCTTCTCTAAGCCATTAAAAAAATTCATCTCATTTAGTATTAAGAATTCTTCAAAATTACTAATTCCATAAGGAATTTAAATTTTAAAAAATCCTTGAACAGTTTAAAAAAATATTCCAACTTTTTTTTTATCCTTCAACAGATAATAGATCTAATAAAAAGGATGCATTTGTATTTTTTAACAAATTGTTGGGTACGTAAATATCAAACAATAATTTTCGTTAACGAAAAGAAATTATTAATTCTCAAAAATAATTTCTATATATTTTCTCTTAAAAAAAAATTTCAATTTTTTAAATATTTATTCAAATATAATATATTTGTCTCGTTATGTAATTTTTGTAACTTTTACAAATTTTAAATCTCTCTTCTTTATCCTTTTACTCGTATAATATTCAATGTCGTAAATGTGTATGTCCTAAATGTCTTCAATGTTTTTCAATATTTTCTGTATTTTGTTATTATTTGTCTTCTTAATTTATAAATTCTTTAAATAAATCTAATTTATAAAAATATTTAATTAATATATGATATGGTGTATAATTTAACATTATTTTCTTCTATATTTATCTCTTTTTATATATTTTCTAAAGCCTGATATTTGTAAATACCCTTAAAACATAATAAAATTTAACTTTTTTATATTTTTAATTCTTCAATTATAAATATTTTCTATAGTTCTTGTCGTCAACAATTTTTTTTATAAGTGTAAAAACTAAACTTTTGTTCCTTCCTAAGGGGATTTTTTTTCTTAATTAGCAATAAACAACTTGAAAACAAATCTTAATTTTTTTAAGACTAATGCCGCGTTAGCTTGAAGTTGTCTCTTATTGCAAGTTTTTAAGTGGACAAGCTAGACTTCTACATTTATTAAATATTTCTTTAAAAGCTAGAGATTTTAGGATTTTTTTTTCGTTATTAGTAAAATAGTTAAAAATAAAAATTATTGTTGTAAACCAAGCAAATGTAAATAATTTTTATACAAAATGATGATGCTTTAATTAATAATATTGTGGGAAAAGAAAAAGAATATTTTGTTTTGTGGTCAAATAATTAAATAAAAGACTTAAAGATTCGAAGGACCATTTATATCGTTGTCTGACTGGGTAATTTTTAAATGCTTTTTGTTTTACATTTTGTGTATTGTTTTTAAGGACATGTGATAATAAAACTCTCTAGCAAAAACTTGGTAGTTAATAGTCATGACAAAATAATTTACTTCTCACTGAATCTTACATATCCTCTGCATTATTTAAACGTTGTCAAATAATGTGTCATTTATTTTTACTGAAATTTTAAGTCCGGACCCAAATCAAGCGGCACAGAAAACGCTTTGATATCAAACAATAAAACAAATAAACATCCCTGAGACAATTGTTATATAAAATCAGAAGAATCGGTTCACTATTGACCGAAATACAGGCGAAAAGCCAATATAACCCATTTTATAGGGAAAAAATCTGTGAATATATCCCTGTATAACTCAGAAAATATAGTCACTCTTGCCACAAATCTTGGCATGGGTACTTTAAAAATAGGGACCTAAATTAAGGAAAAAATTTTTTAGAAAGGAGCAGGGGAAGTATTTTTCCCCTACAATAATACAAATTTTGTAAAATAATTCATGCGCTAAATCTAAGAGACAGCTATCGACTTCAAATGTTCTTCAAAAAGGAATTCGACAATAAGACCTACATTTTAGAAAAAAAGCAGGGAAAATGGTAGTCCCCACACAAAATTAATAATTTTTATGAAATTTTCGATACGCTATATCTTGGAAACTATAACAGCTTTGGATTTCCCAAATTCTACTAAAAGAAATTGGACAATAAGACGTACATTTTAGAAAACAAATTTTGAGCAGCAGCAGCGATACGTTATATCTCATAAACTATAGCTGCTATCGACTTCAAATGTTCTACAAAAAATAATTGGACAATAAGGATTACATTTTGGGGAAACATTTATTTAGTTACGAGCAGCCCTAGTACAAATTAACAATTTTTAACAGGATTCCGATACGCTATATTTCCAAAACTATAACAGCACTTGACTTTAAATGTTCTTCAAGAAATACTGATCAAATAATTCTTGCATTTTGCAAACAAATATATGGAAAGGAGCAGAAAGAGTAGAACTCTCCATACAAGTTTACAAATTTTATTAAACTTTTTAAACGAATAATGTCAAAAATTTTTAAAACTCTCGACTTTAAACCTTCTACATGATATTTTTATTATACATACGAACGTTAACAATTTGTAAACTTTTCTATTTCGAAAACCAGGATTGCTTTTGACTTTAAACCCGGCACAAGGTATTTTTCTTTTTGTTAAATTTTGGCTCACTTTTGGTTATGTAGTGGCAGCAATTTAAAGCCATCATATTTCCAGTCTAAACTTAAATTTAGTAAATTGTAAGAAAACCTTAAAAAACCGCGATTAAGAATTTTCCAACAAAAAAACAAAAGTTTTCCAATGACATAAGCCAAAAAAAATTCTAGGGTAAGTCACTAAAACATAAAAAATTATTAGAAAAAAAAAAGTTTTGTTTTTCAAAAAAGGTAATCAATATGGTCCTTCGAACTTATACATCTATTAGCAACTTTTTAGTACTTTTGCATAAAAAACAAAAATATTCTTCTTCTTTTTAGTACTTTTGTTAGAACTCTTATTTCTTTCATGTACAAAAATTCTTCTTCACCCTCTTATGTTATAATTATCTCCTCATACTTATACTAAATAAATGCTGCTTATTTAATCATAACAAATTGAAATACCTAAAGTAATTTCTCCTTTTTTTTAAACTTTTTTTATGTATGAATAATTTGGAATACAAATTTTAAACATTTTGTACTTCTTCCTTTCACTTTCCAAGTAAACACAAATTAACAATTATTTAATTGTACATTTGTATGTAATATATGTATTTGTAAATATTAAAAAAAGCCCCTTTTTAAAAAAATTTAATCAATATCTTTGTGTATTTATTTTTTTTTGCAATTTTTCACAGGCAAACGTAGTGAGTTTCACCATTAAACCCTAGAAAAGCAACGCACTTATCCAATAAAATTAAACAAAAAACAGCTTAAGTTCTTTTTTCAAACAACCAACTTTTTATTTTGTTTTTTGTGTTTCGTTTCTTTTTTTTTTAATTTTTTTTGCAACTTTTTTCCTTTTCCTTTTGTTTTAAAGTTTTTACTAATTTTTACTTATTACTTCAGCACTTTTTGTTGTTGTCTGTAGCTCCATTTTGAATTTCGTTTGGCACTTTGAATCACTTTTAATTTTGTTTTTAATAAATTATAGCTCTTTGCGCTTTTTTGGCATTTCCTTTAAACTCTCACCTCTTTTTTACCGGCAAAATAATTTAAATAAATTTTATAAACACAAATTCATTCATATTTTTTTTTTTCTTAATAATAAAATTGAATTTTTTTAATAAAAATTTAATTTTTACACTGAAATTTATTAAATATTATTAAAACACCTGAAATATAAAACATGGAACATATTTTGCATTGTGGCCAACATCTTTTTCAACCTTCGAGCTTACTAGACAACTCCAGATTACAATGAGATTGTACAGTCGTAACATTCGTTTGCAAACTGTTCCTAATCGAATTGTAAACAGTGCTAAAATTAAAAAAGAAAACAAAACACAAATACTTCAACTCATTTGGAAATGCACCATTATGACATATGCACTTAAAAACATATGCAAATTAATATTGATTGAAAAAATTGCTAAAAATATTGACACTACAGCTATATAATCCATATTATATACAACGGGCAAAATACAAATATAATTTAAAACGCCTAAAAAGATGACTCTGACATTCACTAAAAAATTTTGAAAAACATTTAGAATCGTTTGAACATTAGATTCAGATACAAACATGACAAAAACAGCTTTAGTTTTTAAAATAATTTTTTAACTCTAGTTGTTGGTTTCGTTAATACATATATAAATTAATTTTATATTATACTTCTTTTGTAAACTGAATTTAAAATGCTTGCTTTTAGTAAATTATCTTGTGGCCTGCCTTAGAAATGCTGACGGACTTTTTTACTACTTACCTTTACATAGTTTGGGTTGCGAAAAAAATATTGAGTCAAAACACAAGTTTAAAGCGCGTTTGACACTTCTTTTTCGGTAAACGTAATTTATAATTTGTTATTAAAAAAGTAATAAAATTAAAATGCGTCATGATAAAATTTTAAGGGGTTTAGAGCAAAAGTATAAAATGCGGCGTGATTAATTTTTGTTTATTTTACAGGGGGTCTGATAATTTTTGCTACATTAAGAAACTCAATTAAATTGTTGTAAATCTTATGTAATTTTTTTTTATATTTTATTAAATAAATAAATAATTTTTATTAAAGAAATTCATGAATTTTTGAAAATTGTTAGATTCAAATGGCCTCCATCCTCGATGACTCATGATCGACATCTTATCAGACAGTTATTCATTACAAATTGCCTTGATTTATTCAAATTCGTTGGTCTTGTAAACTTTCTGTTTGCAATAACCGCACAAAAGTCAGGATACCTTAACGACTAACGGAATATGGAGTTTCTTGAAATCAGCTTATCGGGGAATTTTCGCCGCAATTCTGTTATAACAGGCGTGGCTATAGACAAGTTGCGCCATCTTGTTGAAAGAGGCGCACAATTTAGAACCTAGTTTTTAGCGGTTTATTAAAAAAAACTCATTAAAAAAGTTTAATTCGTTTGAAATAATTAATTACATAAAAGGCAAAAAACTATATTTATTTAATTAACAATTTATGGTTTCTAATGAAGCAAATTTGTTAAGAACGACCTTTGCGTTAATTCTAATTTTATTATTTACCGGTTGTCTGGAGTCAAATTCATATTTTTAAAGATGATTGTGTATCTCAAAAAGTCGTTCGAATGAGCATCGCGCGTTCGCCATGGGGACATTTTTTTCAAAGTTCGGCGAACACGTGATGGACCGAGTTTTAATTTATTTCGTTCGTTGGTGCAGAGATTCCACGAAACTGCTTCGGCTATGAATGCCTAAAGGCCAGGGCCCAGTTGACGTTTAAAGCAGTGATAGGCACACTAATACTATCGCATTTGTTCGTATATATGTGCAGTTTCAGATAATATTAATTAATATAAATTGCATATTGTTGTTAGTGTAATTGAACAAACAAGCGCTAATCATCCGCTTTGTTTGAAAACTCATCTGATACTGACTAAAAATTTCTAATGGTTTGTATACATGTAGTTAAGATAAAAGAGGGAATTTGCGCCGATGTGACAGAATGCCCAACTAGGGTTTACAAACTCCCGAAAACATTGAACTGGTTAAAATTAGTTTACGTGAAAATCCGCGACTTTCAATGCGGAAAGGAGCAGCCTCACTGCAACTTCCAACAGCGATTATTCATGAAATTTTAAAAAAAAGGATCTAAAGTTCCATCCTTTTTAAATTCAAAACTTTAACGAACTGAAAGAAAGTGACTTTGATTTACGCAACAATTTTTGGGAAACGAAGTTGGAGCGTGTTAGCGCTGTAAATCCTATGTTTTGGAACGACGAGGCTCATTTTCAGTTTAACAGACATGTCAACAAGCAAAACTGCCTTTACTGAACTCCAACAGCCCGCAGCCCAACATATAGAAAAATACTTTAACAGAGATCATAAGCATTGGCATATGTGTTTGGATATTTATAACTTTCTTAATTTATACGCCAAATTTTAAAGCTGACAATTTGTATGCTGTATCCTTATGACTAAAACAATAAACTTGGCACAAGCGGACAAAGTTTGACAAATCAAATTATCAACATTTTATATTTCTTTTTGTTTATTCAATAAGGGTATTCACAAGGTAGTCATAAAGTCATATGTCTTAAAAAAATAAAAACGAAAAAATACGACTGTTGTGAGCATCCACTCATAATTAAGTGTGCTATTTCAAAAAGTCTTATTATTATAAAAATTTATTCTTTTGAGCACAGTAACAATTTTTTTCAAACTATTGTAAAATATGAAAACTTTAAGACAATATGATTTGATAGCATACCGTTTGAATACCCCAAATATATTTATAAAATTTCCCGTAATCATCGCTCAAACCCCGAAAGGCTTCTTTACCTTTCCTTGCTATTAGGTTTTGGCTAGAAAAGCAAACACAACTCGATTTTTTAACTAAGTAGTGATATAGCAACAAGTATAATATATAATTACTTAAAGATAATAGACTAACACTAATGCAAGCATTTTATTTAAAAACTCATACAAAAACATTGGAATTCGTTTTCCTTTCTCACATAAACACAGTCGAAATTATTTAATCTCTTGCATATGAACACACATACAGATGTAGATATTATTTAAAAAATGTTGTTCATATTTATACATTTTTATGCAATTTTTATATGTGTAATAATAACCAACAATTAACGTTACTATTTTCATGTATTTGATTATTTAAAAAAAAATAAACCAAACAAACAACAACTTTTATAACAAATATAAAATGAAAAACCAAAAACGTGACTAAATTTTAAATAAACTATTTAAATGCAAAACAACAAACAACTTTCGACTTGGTCAATCACAATAATAAAAAACTACCATCAAACGAAACTAAAAAACAAATAAAATATCCTGACAAAATATGAAAAATTTTAAACAAATAAAATCCATCAACTTGCTGCTTGCGATATAAATACAAATAATGGAAAATATTTATGTCGACTTTCTTTCTAAATAAATTTGTGTATATGTGTGTGTGCACGCGCTCTATTTTAAATAACCAAACAAAAAAACCGTTGGAAAAAACCACAACAACAAAAATCCAAACTGCAAATAAAATGCAATCAAAAACTTTAAATCTTTATACAAATAAATCAACCAACAAATAATTTGTGCAAATAACAACAAATAACAAATTTTTATTTTTATATCCGCCACTCAATAATTATAACAAATAAAAATTTACCAAAAAAAAATATCATTAAAATAAATAATATTTTGTAAGTAAATATTAGTTTTTGTATAATAATTTTTAAGTAGTTTAAATTTGCAAGTGAACAAATTTTTTCCCAATTTTCTGTTTGAATTTTGTTTTACCAGCAATGAAAGCAAAAAACCTTTTAATATTTATTTTTGTACCCAGTTTTTGAAAGTAGAATGTTATTTAGTTTTTCGTGTTAGTGTTCGTATCATTTTTTCGTCCTTAAATATGTTTTATTTTTATCAGGGTACGCATTTGCATATTGAAAATCGTCATATGGATATGAGAGCAGCAGAGAAAAGCACGCACATAAAAACTTTACAAAAGCACACAAGAAAAAGCGAATTTTTATGTATAAATATTGCTCGCACAAATGCATGTCCTAGTTGCTGTCAATCATCTTGTGGGGGGATCATATCTGTGCGAGCTTTATTTATTGTTTAGTTGATAATAAAATTATTTAAAATCATGTTTACTCTTCGCTTATATTAAGAATATATTTTAAACAAAAGCGCCTAAAGATATAATATGCTTCTTAGTTTGGTACGACTAATGTTAGCCAAGAGTGTCTGCGGGGGCCGAACACGAATCGGGTTTTCCATGCCCACAACACGAGTACCCACAAAAAAAAATAACAAAGAAAACAAAAAAAAATTAACAACAACAGCATCCCATGTGGATATTGCATTGTTATTTTTTAATAAACACATTGAAAAAGCACCCATATATTCTCATAAATAATCCTCTTTCATTGGGCAACGCTGGTTTTTGCAAACGTTTTTAACGCACAAAAAAAATAGTCTGAGAAGCACCTTTGATAATATTCTTCAACTCGGAATCACTTGCTTAAACAGTAAAAAAATGTCCGTCCGTCTGTCCGTTTGGCTAGTTGTATTTTCAAAGTTTTGAACATATTTTGATAAAATTTGGCTTAAAAAAGCTTTTTAGTAAAGGGAATAATCCTTTAAAAATTAGTGAAGTTTGATAATTTTTTTACAAAGCGCCTATACAAATGTCCTCCTAGAATAAGCATTTTGCCTCTATTGTTATTATTATTTGGCGAATTCACAAGGTACGATACGATAGCATATTGTATTATTGTCATATAATTTCACAATAGCATAAAAATTTTGTTGTTGCTTTTCATACGAAACTTGTTGTGAAACAATACAACTTTGTTTGATATGTTTTTTGTGACGTCATATTATATACAAAGTCATGCGCCAAGCGCCTAAAACGAAACGGCGAGTTTTTTAATTTATTTTTAGAGCCGCTAGCACTCGCATCCGTTAAAAACATCTATACTAAAAACTTAGGCAAAACCGCCAAAGAAGATTCCTTAAGCCGCCTCCGCCGGCAAAAATAGCCGGCACTGCTCTCTGACACATCAGCTGTTTTTTGTTTACGTAAAAAATAACAAAATTCTTGTGATTTTTTACTAAAACTTTGCTTATTTTAATGGATTTTAGAGATTCTAACCAGGCTAGATATACACTATTTTGTGTTTTCATGGGTCTAATTTCTACAAATTATTAAGTTAAGCCAAGAGCAGCACCAGATTTATGTACATAAATATGTGTTTGTTTTTCTATCGTTTGGTCGTATCAGCTGATTTAGATTTTAAATACGACACCTACAAATATACGAAGAGTTGTTCACAACGGTCATATTTTTTGGTTGTATTATTTTACAATATATGATTTCACAAGACCTTGTGAATTCACCAATTGTTATTAATTCGCTACGTACCTGAATTACTTTGTACCATCATTATTATGCTGATGATCACTCTTTTTTTCACACAGTACTTAATGTCTTAAGTGTCTATTACACAACGTTTGTTCCTTAAACCGAACATAAAATATAATTACAAGCGCCTGCGCTTTCTGCGCTCATTCTTAAGATTTTGCGAGAAACTAGACAATGCTTCGCAGTGTAAACTGGTTAAAATCATTGGGTCTATCAAAGAAATCAGGTGGCTAGACGATAACTACTTTTTCCTAGAAGGTATGCGAATGTTGATATATGAAAGGGTTTACCTCTCTTCATTTTTGCAACCTTACCTAAAACCACTAGTCATGTCATATGCTTTTGTTACCCAAGAACGAATATTTCCTCTTTTTTAATGGAGTAGGAAATGCTTTGTCATTTCACTGCATTATTTTATGGGGCAGGATTTCTTTCTTTAGGTAATTTGCTTAAGCCGGCGGAGTATGCCGCTGCTATCTATAGTTTCTGCAGCTTTCCGACATAAGGCTTACTTGCTGTGTCAAATGTTGAATTTCTCGCTACAGGCAGGCAAGTTACAACCTTTTCTGCCACAAGGTATTAATCTAAATCAATATAAAATCCTTAAATAGCTCTAACTTCTAACACACTTTAGGAATGCCTTCTATCCATCACAACTTGATCAGTCTGGTTTCTTTTAGTTTGTTGTAGTTACAGAAATATCTTTCAAATATCTTTTTTGTGGCGTCAATCCGCAAACGTATGTTGGACTAATTATATATTTTTTCCTTCCCATTTTTCCATTTAAATTTCTTTATAAAACATTGATGCAATGGATAGGGCAGTGACCATATTTTTCTTTGGCTACTCGTGTTTCTATGCTCTAATCGTTCTTTTTTTCGGTCCGGGCAAGGGCACAGATAATTTAGCAAAGTCACCATTCACAAAAATTTTAAAATGCTCTGGAATATATTTTTTTCTCTTTTTTCTCTCTTTGTATTGGTGCCTTTACATCGTAATGCATGTAATACAAAATGCCAAAAAATGTTGTGGAATAATAAAAAATACCATCATGTGAAATCATAATGTATTAAGTAAGAGATAATACAGATACGAAAATTAAGAAGTGTTCGGTAAATGTTTATGTTCCACATCATTTTAGAAACTTACGTATTCTCATTACATCAGAGGTGTAAACATTGGCAGCACTACGAACATCTTATGAAACAAACAATCAAAATCAACACAAAAGCTTTTCATGTTGTTTTTGTTAATATTGTAGAACTTAAAGCAATAAAAAGACAGCTTTTGATTTCATGTGAATATAAAAAATGCTAAAAAGGGACTTTTATTCTCTTTTCTTAAACACGGGAGAATTTCATAATATTTTGATTCTTCTAAATCTAAATACTTTGTATTGCCATGTAAAGGTGCCTTAAATAAAGTACTATAGGCTGCACATTCCTAAGCAAATTCTACCCTGATTTAAATAAAACTACTTGAAAATCTCTGACTATATTAGGGAAACTGTACATATTTTTGTATAAACCTTATAACCTTTTATTCCTTTTAATTTTGATTTGTACTATAATGTTTGCTTATAATCTCTTTACTTAAATGTGAATGTTTTTGTTAAAAATATAATTAAAGTTAATTGTTGCACTTAAACGTCATCTGCTCATCGCTTAAACATTTGGCACGTTTAATTTAAAAAAAAAATTTAAGGATGAATGTGCACAAAATCAAAAAAAAAAACAAGATTGGCTTTTGTTCGATATAGATGTCTAAAAAACTTTAAATAGTTGTAACAGCTCTCAAATTTCATTTAATATCCTTTATATGTATATGCATACATACATATGTACATACGTTTCTTTCGGAGACTACATTGAACGCGTAAATAGATGTTGACTTCGAGCAAGAATTTCACATGTATAAGTTTTTTAACTGAAAAAATCTCCAAATTGTTTGCAGATAGATCAATTTTTAATTGTAGCTTTTCTGTTAAACCTTTTTTAAATTATTAAAGGAATAAATATAATAATATTGTAAGGAAGTATCTATTTTTTTGAAATAAAAGTTATTCAAGCTTGAGGCTTGAGCTGTAATATCAACAATATTATGGTATATATTAGTATATAATCAAGTGCACTTTAAAAAGTAATTACAAAGAGAATAAAATCTGCAGCGCAGATCAAGCAGTTTTCCCTTTCTATTTACGCAATGACTAGGACAATATTGTGCGTATAGCAGTTTAAACCTAATTGGTCTCTTAAGTGATAAAAACCATAAAAACAAAAATTACCAAACAATAACTGTTTACTTGTTGTTGTTAAACAAAGAGTTAATTTTAATTGCTCTCATATTTGTTCCTATTTTTTTAATATTTCTCACCACTCAACATGAATTTGTATTTGCTTTTTATATGTATTTGTATGTATTTGTGCTTTTTTATTGCTTGCTCTTATATTTTTTATATTAATGCATAACAATTAATTGTTTTTTTTTATTTATTGTTTATATGTTAGTATGAGCATAACAGCGTATGTATAAATATATTTTGTGTTGTACTTTTATGTTTGCTTTATTTGTATATTTATATATGTTTTTTTTTTTTTAATTTTTTTAATATTCTTAAATTTTTTAATTTTTTTAAGGTTTTTGTTTTTTAATTGTTTATTTTTGGGTTTTATGTTATTTTCTGGATTGTAAAATTTTAAAAGTTTTCCTTATTTTCTATTTTTTTTTACTTTAACTAAATAGATTTGAAAGCAAAAAAAGAAATGAACAAATTTAAATTTTTATATAGATTTTTGTTTAATATTTATTTAATTTTTGTGTATTTTTTTTTAATTTTTAACATTTTCTTTTTAATCTCAAACAAACACTTCTTACATTCCTCCCCTCTATCAAACATAGACGATGAATTGGCAGGACTTATACAGGAGGCTGAAAATAAAGCACCTGAGGATTTAACAGAAGAAGACAAAATGGCTCTACTGGGGCGTCCAAAAAATGGTGATATTGTACGCGCCCAATTGCGTATCAAAGAAAGTAAAGAATTTAAGGTAAGTGCCAAAGATGCATTGTTATTTATTTAGTATTTTATTTAATATTTTTTATGGGTTAAAAATAATTCGCAAAGTGAAAAAAAAATATATTTGTTTTTCTCTAAGGTATATGTATGGGTAATTCCATAATACCGTTTTAAAAAACTAAAATTTACCGAATGTAGATTCTTAGTAATTGTTGCATAGTTTGGCTGCGTCAACAGCACAGACGAATTATTATACAAAAAAATAAAGACGATTATTCCGCGTTCTTGGGGAGTGAACCAATCTATGGCTACATCTGTCTTGTTCATAAATGTAAAAACAAATTTCACATAGGCCGCTATTTGCATAAACAAGAGCATCTTCCAACAGGGGGATTTCTTTTGGCCCACCTTGTACATAAACGACGATTTATTTGTTAAGCCATCTTTATAATAGCTCATAAAGGTATCATATTTATTAGATCAATCGTTGAAAAGTGGCAAAATAAACGCTCTTGTCAAGCAATATTTTAAATACCAATGGGGTCATTTATTGTTAAATGGCTATCTAGTTTTTAGTAACTTAAGAAATTTCTTAAAAAAAATTTTTTAAATAAAAAATTATCTCGAAAAATCAAAACAGTCATTATTGTGCAATCAGTACTGTGAAATAAATTAATTGCAGTACACACATTTTTAATCAGTACACCAAATAAAGAATAAATGTTCACCCTAAATATGTATAAAGTAGTAAAAAGCTCTTCATATTCATATTAATTTATTTATTTTTCTTTCAAAATTAAAAATTTTGTTATTGCCCCTTAAAAAGTTTTTTCCTGTTTAAATATTACAATGGTGCTTTTAAAATATTTTTAATAAATAAACATTTTTTTCAATCTATTAGTACAAGCATTTTGCATTAAACTTTTTAACTTTTTTTTAATGAAAATTTAATCAAATCTAAAATAACGTAACTATGAACATACGTAGATAAACATATTTATTTCAAACTTTTATCCTCAAACAAATTAGGTTAAACTTTTCCACTCCTGTTTCATATTAATGTCATCAACTCCTATACGAACTTTCTGCTTTTGATTTAAGAAGAACTACACAATGATTTGCTTTTGTAATCTTAACAAAACATACGTGTTTCCTTTTAACTTAAGCATAAATTTTTATTAAAATTGACAAAACAAAAACTTTTATGTTATGTAGACATAAACAAATTTCAATAATGTTTGTTATGTTTAGCGAAGTCAAATATCTACAAAAACTCTTTAATTTTTTTCTTTTAAAAGTTTGAAGATAAGAAATTTCCTTTGACAAATATGACAAATTATGCAAATATTACTTCTTTGAAACTTAATTAAATTGTATTCCTTTTGTTTTTTTATAAAATTTGAGGCATTTGACGAATTCAAATAAACTGGTATTATTTACATTCTAACAGAAGGTAGAGTAACAAAGGGCGCAATAAATACAGGCTTTAACGTACTTAAAATTTTTTGCAAACTTTTCGCAAATGGTCCTGTGCATTTCTATTTGAGTTACTACAAAAAAAATTCAAGTTTTCTTGTAAACAAGCTTGTAGTGAGAGAAATTTAACTTCCCTTTTAAAGCTGCTTTTTTAAGAGTCATGATTTTTATGGGGCGAATTCCCAATGCACAGTAGTCTGAAATCAATTTTTTTATAAGAGAATGAGCTCAACTGCCAGAAAAACTAATCAGAAAAATGTTTTTTGGTAGAATACAAAATTTGCATATCGGAGAAAAAGAAAAGGTTATGCGATGCGATTCCCCTTATTTATCCGTTTTGTTGAATTGCCATATTTAGGTTATCGAAACAATTTTTTAAGCCTCAATATAAAATTTTTAAAATCTTTTTTCTAATGAATATCTTCAAACACCTTATCTTTTTACAAATTGAAATACATACATATTTTAAATAACATGAAAACGTACTTAAATGTACTACACTCCGTGTCATTAATATTTTCTTTGAATGAATTTAATATTAATCATACGTCCCGTACATACGGTTACCGACATCTATGTATGCTGACAACAGCACAGGTTGATGTATTTTTCTCAAATGGTACACACAGTAAAAAGGCACATAAAATAAATTTTAAAACTTAACACAAGAAATAATATTTTTGGTTTGCGCGCCTACTGCGTGTTTTTCTATATCTTATTGAGAGCCTTCTTTTGGAGGAATTAACGCAAATAGTGGGGGATTTTCATTACCGTTATGGGTTTTTTGCCACGTCCATTTTATCTAGATGATAATAAAAACTAGGATGTTTTTGTCATGCGTTAGCTAAGACTCGCTTGAATAATAAAAAAAAAGAAAAAAATAGATAAAAAAATTTTGGCATAAATATGACCTGCCGTAAACTTTGTTTTAGCCCAAATAAAAATAGTTCAAAGACATAAATTAATATAAAAAATTCTAAATTTAATTTATAATTTACTTTGATCAGAAATAAGATATTAACTACCAACACTTAATTACCAATTAAAGAATGCTGACGAGAAACTGTATCGGTACTTAACAAGTGTCGGAAAAATAACTTTTCAGTGTTACTCTTCGATAGTTATAAAAATGAGCCAAAAATCTTGTTTATAATAAAAACAAACTGGATAATAAAACAGTTTAAACAAGCACTACATTTATATGTGTGGAATCTCATATTGGTCAAGTTGTTTTCGAACCCTAAATATTATAATAACTTGCGATGGGCTTAACGTACATAGCTTTCATAGTTTTCGGAACGGACTTCCCTATCTTTAATGGTGCCTCAAATAGATAGTAAAAAATATTACAAACGAAATGACAAACTGATATATACACTTATTACTTATGTAAAGGGTATAACAACAACTGCACAAGCAACCACACACACTATGGCTCTTAAAAAAATGAAAATATATTAGCCAAACCATATTTACGTATTTTTTGATACAAACTTACCAACGTATTTATGCAACACGTTTATCATTAATGTTGCATACTAACCATAAACAAAGATTCACACTATGCAACCAACATCAGCGTGGCCATTATATATTCAAAAATTTTGATATTTTTTAAACCTGGAATGCAACACGAAACGAAACCATAAGCATAACTACAAACTATGACACTAACAACGAAACATTCAAGGTTGCACTCACATGTTGCAAAGTTTGTACCTAGTATAAAGGATTGGATTTGTCACTGTCAATGAATGTGTGTAATAAGTTAGTTTTGCTAAGTTATTTTGAATGCTATGCTTAGCCACAGCACGTTTTACTTCTTCTGAGCACTGTTTAAGGTGACCGGCTAGAAGGTTGAGAACAAGTTTGGATTTCAAAAGTATTCTGATTCTTTATTGACAAATGTTTCTTATTTATACTATTTACAATGCTTAATTCTATTTTCTATCTTATCTTCTCTAACCTACGATGAGGTTTATTGAGTCAAAACACTAGTTTCTGATTGGTCAGTGTCTTGACCCAATTTCTTATTTTAAATCATTTTCTTTCACACATTCAACCTTTTACTTAAAATATTACTCATTACTTTCATTTTCAAGTGCATTGGCTTATTTTCTGTCTGCTTGCATATACAAATTGTGTTTTTGAAATATTATCCCTCGTAATATTTCGAATGCAATATTTCTAGTCAAATCACTTGCATAGACATAATTTCAAGTGCAATGCCTTTCATAAATATTGTCTTATGTGTGGTCCTACTAATAATGTGCCAAGTGGTTTCATATTGCAGAAAAATTAAATAACGAATTTTGTATCGTTTTCTGTATTGTTGTTGTTGGGTAGTTGTGTTGCAATAGACACTCTACACATTATTCTTAGGTAGTAGTGATGTGTTTTGACAAACACACTACACTATCATATGATACGATATACATCTACTGTCTTTGCAAGAGTGTTAACAGCGATAGTAAGCTATAAATGTCAAACTCCTTTCATAAAAATAGTCTTCACTTTTGTTAGTTTTAATTGTCAAACGTATGCAGAAATCAATATCACATGTTTATACATACCTACGTCCAAACATATATACAGAAACTTAATGCGCATTTATTCTTATCCATATGTATGCTTAACAGCATTGCAAGTTGGTTACATTTCTTACATTTTTTGTATGGATTTTGTTTGAAAATAAACTTGGAAAACTGGGGCATTTGCTGTATTTTACCTTTATCAAGGTCAGTGGTGAACCGATCTTGCTAAGCTTTCTATATATCATTTTAGAGATATTTCTGATAGTTTGGCACCACTGCCTGGTCCGCACTAACGGAATTGACAACAGAAACTTGATTTCAACAGCCACACAGACGGACATGGGGTAATCGACTTCCCTATCTATGAGGATCAAGAAAGTATACCCTTTAAGGGAAAACTTATATATACCCTTATCACTTAGCACAACCTTTGCTTACCTAGTAAAAACCCAATACACATTATCAAAAAAAAATAAATTGCTGGGACGGTACAAAAAGTATGAAAAATAGACAAAATTTTTTTTTCATTAAATAATCTTATTAAAATCATTCAAGAGAAGCTGCCACATGCACATAAATAAACAAAGAGCTGTCATTAGAATACTTGACAGGACTTTTAACTTTTAAGAAGACAAAAACTTATTAAACGGATGAGCAATTTGTTTAAACGAATAATGAAGAAAATACTCAAAGGCTTGAATAGTTTCTGTAAGTTCAAGTTGATGTTGCACCGAAGCTCAGGTACCTTTTACGTATAAAAGATTATATACTTTCAACTAAATTTATTGTCTCAGATGTTTAAAGCAAAAAACTTTATCAACTTTACCGAAACAATTGCTTGAGTAACAAAAGTATGTAAAAGCAATTTCTGTTATTTGTTTAATATTTTGAAGATTGACTTACAAACTAATCATGTAAAAATTTTACTAAAAATCTAATTTTTCCAATTTTTGTAAAAATTACATTGTTTTCTTTTCTCTTAAAATGCAACAATGTTTTTAAGCATAAACAAACTGATGGGGACTTACGCCCCCTATATTGCATACATACATAGTACATGCATACATTTGTTTGTACAAAAAAATATTTTTTGAAAGCTTAAGTTCTCTAAAAAAAAAATATAAACACGATTTCCAGAGCAAGGAATGTTGTCAAAAATATTAAAAACAATATATCAGTAAAATTTAACATTAAATTATTGTCTATAAGTACTTCAATCTAAAAAAAATCTCTTTAACAATGACTATATTATTTTCCCTTAAGATTTTTAATTTTAAAATACATTTGCATCACTTTCAATTGTTAATCTGGCTTACCTTCTTATTTTACCATTAAAATAAATTCTTCTTACCAAAAATAATACAAAACAATTCTCTCCAAACACTTAAATTTCAAACTTAAACATGAAATAGTGTCCCATTAAAACACAACAAAGAAAAGTTGAAAATTGCTGCATGGGAGCACTCTAAAAGAAACTAAACTAAAACTAAAATCCTTGCAAAACACTCAATGGCATTTAAAATGAAACAGTTGGTTAAATATAAAACACTTTGTCTTTCTTTTGGAAACAAACGAATAATAAAACAATTTTAAATAGCAACAACAAAACAACAAGTAGCTTACTAAGAGAAAAGTGTTAATGAAAAAATTCTGCAACAAAAACGAAAGTGTTTTAAAGGAAAAATTTAAATTTTTTTCAGTTTTGCGTTACACGAGTAAAAAATTGATGAACAACTTAAATAATGATTGTTTTGTATAAAAAGGGCGCAACTCAGTTTTTTATTTGTTACTTAATAAGGGAAGAAAATTACTTCATAAAATTTTTAAAATTTTACATTAAAAAATTAAAAGTGCAATTTTTTATGAAAAGAGGCAATAAATTTAATTTACAATGAGAAAAAAAAACAAAAGATGTATTATGAACTTGACATTTATTCGCCATTTATTCGCCATTTATTCACATTTGAAGTAAAAAAAAACTTAAATTACACCCTTTCTATATTAAGCCATCACTGACTCCTGAGGCTAACACTGTGCTGTGCTTTGGTTTTTTTTAGTAAAAGGGATTATTTTTTGGCAATATTTAATACGAAAGTATTTAAATGAATTTTTTTTTAACAGCAATAAATCTTTAAAGATTTTTTTGTCCTTCTTTGCCAGTTTATATCAATTGGTTTTATATATGTTAAAGTTTTTGGATAAAACAATACTTTATTATTCTCTTTTAGATTTGTTACTCGATATGCAAAAATCATTTATTTAACCAATAAAGTATATAATAGAAGTACAATAACCTTTTTTTTGCACAATCAAAAGGTAAAAACTCAAAACTAACACGTACATACATATATATGTTGGTTTATTAAAAAATAAATTTTAACAAAATGGCATTTATGATCTTTGAATCATGGTTTATAAAAATTAAATTGAATTTAAATAGAACTACCTGAAAAAAACTTATTTCCATAAATTTCTATTATTTAGCATAATAAAACAATAATAGTTGTTGTTATTGTTGATATGACAAATTTGTAAATAATAGTTGATATGGCAAAAACACATGTTACAATATTTATTTGCATATAACATACAGTGACTCACATTAAACGCCGTGCAGCAAATATAACGTTATATTTTATAATTTTTGATTTACTTTCTTTTTTTCTAACTATGTTAAGTTTAACTGGCATAAGTCCCAACAAAACCTATTTTAGGTACAGCGTTACCAGACACCATAAACGGTAACCCGTTACATAGTGCTAATTTGATAAAAAGGTCTCAACAAAGATTTACACTCTCTTTGTAAATGTAAGCGTTCTCTTTTTACCAAAGTTGGCAACCAAAACAAATAACGGTATCGGAGGTATTTATCTAATGGTAATTACTAGAGACCGACTGAACGTTCGTGTTCGGGTTTGGGTTTCGGTATAAAGTTGTGTTCAGACCATATTTGGGGCCTTTTTCCAGAACTCTCACGAATGCTGTCCGAACTTTTCTTGATAATTGTTTGTTATTAACAAGAAAATACAAATGTGTCGAATGGATTTTAAAATATTGAAAAACAAAACTTTTAACTACTTTATTTGTGCAAAAAAAAAAAATTTTCTTGTTAAATTAAGTCCTGCGTGTATTTTTGTTTCTATATGACGTAAAGCCGTCACATTTGGCACCCCTGGCACTAACAGAAATTCTTTGTGCGAAGCTGTTTGTTAACAAATGTTACATGACGAAAATTTTGTGGAACAAGTAAGAGCGCCATATCTGGATGTGCGGAGTCTTTTATGCCCTTTATATGGCCTTTCGAAACCCTGAAATTTTTTTTTATTTTTATTAATTATTTGTTATTTATATATTTTTTTTTAATTTTTAAATAGGGGTCAGTGTCATATCTAAACCCTCTTACGGTGACAACGGGGAAATTTCAGGGTTTTCCCCTAATATTTTTCAAATTTTGTATGAAAACCTCTGTGTCCACCCGACAGAGGAAAAATGTGTTTAGGCCAATTCTACATTTAACCTATTCACGGACACCCTGGCCTTGACACTAATGTGAAGGGTATAAAAAAGAAACGGCAAGTATACCCTGCAATCACCTTTAAAAGTTCGTTTGTTAGGAAAAAAAATCACCTCTATTCTGTGTTTCGATTTGAATCAAAAATTTCTCTGTCGGCCTTCTTTACTGTGAAATAGTTTGGTCACAAATAACTTTTTCTTGCTTTATTTTAGATTTTTCCATGCCTACTCCCTATATCCCATATAAAAAAATAGGTTGAAATGTATCACAGACCCCAATTAGTTTTCCCTTTTAAATATATGGGGGATTTCATGTCAAGTGACCCAACTTTTAAAACCGATGTCTTTCGATTGGAAAGAAATTTGGACCAAAGTAAGTTCTTGCAGAGAGTAGTTTGGACACAATTTTTTAACACGATCGGTCAAGAACTCTCGGGGCTAGAGGGGTTCAAAATTTGACGTTTTCGGCAAATAGGTGTTTTTTCTCATACATGTAGTTTATTACCTTTTGCTTTTAGCAAGATTCGTCCCAAAAACTTTCGATAGCTTTTTTTTCAATCTTCCAGAAAAAAATATTTTTAAAATTAAAAAAATTTTTTTTTTATTTTTTTTTTATAAAATAATTATAAAAATTTTTTTTTTTCCAAATGTGCCCATTTTTTTTTTTTTTTTTTTTTTTTGCTCAAAAGAAAGCTTAGATCTTTTCCTTGAAGAACTTGGAGGTCGTTTAGTGGGATGCGAGTGGGATATCTATAAAAAATAATGTTTTGTAACTCAAGGTAGAGGTTTTCCAATTTTCGCGTATATTCTATTTTGATTTTTTGCTATTTATGTAAAATTTTCTCTTAAGCAAAAAAAAAAATATTTTGTGCTAAGAAACAAAATAATTTAACCTTTCCGACGGTATGCATTGAAAATAAAGTCTCATACACTCGACACTGCATTACCAACAAAATGGTAGGCCTCTGGAATAAAATCACTTTTATATGGTAATGTCTGAACATATTTTGTTAATATTTTCAATGCATACCGTCGGAAAGGTAAAATTATTTTGTTTCTTAGCATAAAATATTTTATTTTTTTTTTGCTTAAGAGAAAATTTTACATAAATAGCAAAAAATCAAAATAGAATATACGCGAAAATTGGAAAACCTCTACCTTGAGTTACAAAACATTATTTTTTATAGATATCCCACTCGCATCCCACTAAACGACCTCCAAGTTCTTCAAGGAAAAGATCTAAGCTTTCTTTTGAGCAAAAAAAAAAAAAAAAAAAAATGGGCACATTTGGAAAAAAAAAATTTTTTATAATTATTTTATAAAAAAAAAATAAAAAAAAAATTTTTTTAATTTCAAAAATATTTTTTTCTGGAAGATTGAAAAAAAAGCTATCGAAAGTATTTGGGACGAATCTTGCTAAAAGCAAAAGGTAATAAACTACATGTATGAGAAAAAACACCTATTTGCCGAAAACGTCAAATTTTGAACCCCTCTAGCCCCGAGAGTTCTTGACCGATCGTGTTAAAAAATTGTGTCCAAACTACTCTCTGCAAGAACTTACTTTGGTCCAAATTTCTTTCCAATCGAAAAAAAAAGTTGGGTCACTTGACATGAAATCCCCCATATTTCTTAAACGTTTTTACGCTCTATCTCCGTCGCCCAAGGGGATTTCTATACAAAATTTTCAAAAATTATGTAAAAACGCCCATAACTTCCCCAGAGTCGGCCTTAGAGAAATACCGACCCCCATAGTCTATTGTTTTTGGTGATGATCGGTCCATTTTTTGACATAACCCCCATACAAATGTTGTTCCGAAATAAGAACTTTGGTCTTTAACTGACTCAAATATCGCTTTATTTTAACAAAATTTTTAACACATGGTTATCCTTATGCCACCAACTATTGTACTGATTGCAAATGTTGTCGGTCTTTTTTTTAAAGTGCCCTATACAAATGTGGTGTAGGGTATAATATGGTCGGGCTTGACCGACTATAACTTTCTTACCTTCTTTATTTAAATAAATACAAAAGTGCCCATAAATAAAGTAATGTAAGTTCCTCGCTTAGTTTTAACTGTAACCCACTGTAACGTCAAATCTCCATACAAATGTTTGCACATTGTTTTTGGTTGTCAGTTTTATTGTTTTGCTATAATTGTTGGTAGTTGTGTTCATAATTTCATTGTACTGGGTTTGTATTGTTGTCATGTTATTATGTGCATGTGTGAACACATGTTTTCGAACCATGTCATTTTGTTGTTTTTACTATTAATGGCTTGTGTGCGTTTGTTTGGTGGCAGTGTGGCAAATGACACTTGATGTGACCCAGGCCTTTACTTATAAAACTATAAATAAAACACAGAAACCAGTCATTTTTTCAAATTATGTGGCTTTAAGGAAGATATAAAGTAAAATAACATGATGTACTGAAAATTTTAATTCCAGAATAATATTAATTTCAGAAATTTTTTAACTCTTATCGTGTTATTAAAGAAAAAAATATATAAATTTTTAAACAATTTTCAAAGGTTATTTAGGATTTGATCCCATCTAAAGCCAAAGTAATAAAAAGTGAAAAATTTGACTTAAATCGAAAAATAAAAAGAATGTATATATATATATAAATGAACAACGTCAAAGACTGACTGATTGACTGACTGACAGGCTGACTGATTCATCATGCAACAGCATAAACGCGTAAAGGTTGAAATTTAAACTGAGGGTACCTCTCACTATGTATAGACCCACTAAGACGAGATTTTGGGAAATTTGGACCCGAAGGGGTAACAATGGGCCATACAAGGTAAAAACGGAAAGTTAATATCTCCTAATACACACGATAGAAACAAAATGTAAAAAGCACCGTATTTGACTTTAAAAATAAATAGACTTGTTTCTAACGCTTTTATAAAATTTTAGATCCTAAAGGGGAAAAACGGAGAAAAACTAACTTTGAACAGTGCTAGGTCCACTTTATAACTAAACTAATTAGGATTAAAATGTAGTCTAATTGCATTCGATAGGTCACAAAAGGCTCCTTTTGCTCCTTTTTTTGAAATTGGATTCCTTAAGGGTAAAAAAAGGTTCAAAAAATGGTAAAAATTTTATTTTATTACTTTTTCGTACTTTTCTAACTTCTAAACCAATACAGATCTAGGCATAACTCATTGCATTTTAAAGGTCTCAAAAAATTATTTATACTGGTTTAGTACTTTTTTTAAATTTTGTACCTTAAAGGGTACACATTATATATTGAGACGCTCTTTTGAGGTAATTTTTGTAAATTTTAAACCAATATATGACAAATAGTTCAAATTGCGTTCGAAAGGTCCCGACAAAATAAAAATATTTTGTTGAAACTTTTAAAAATTGTAAGCCCTAAAGGACAGAAAAAAAAGATACGAATTACATATTGTAATTTTACATTGTTTTGAGATATTAATTTTAGAATATAAATTCAAGATTTATTGATCCCAATTAAGACTAGAAAACAACAAAGTGGACAAAAAGTACTTTTTCACATTTCTGGTAGTTTCTTAGTTGTCTTAAAATTTTGTTTCTGAAAATATTAAATCAAGGTTAAGATAAGGCTTTTTTAAAATTTTTGTATTTTTGTGTTATTGTTAATTTTAAAAATATAAAATTAGATATTCTGGACTAAGGTTGTTTAAAAAATTACGAAAAGTTTGCTTTTTTATGCTTAAAGTACGTTTTTGCATTTAGTACTTTGTTTTAATTAATATACAAAAACTGCGCTTACGAAGTAGCAGGTTAATTGCTCACCTCACTTATTTGTCTTCATCGCTTTTTCACCTTCTTTTTGCACTAATTAAATAAAAAATTATATAACTTTTGTTAACTATTTTGACACCATATTTTCAAAGGCAAGCAGTCTTAAGTGCTTACTTACTTAAGAACTGATTCTGAGCAGTTAATATGGAACATATGCATGTGTTCCCAATTGGCCAAATCGTCGTTAACGAAATTGTCTTAACAATAACTTGAAGAGTTCAGTAAACAAAATCAATGTAACTCATTGTTTTCCTACCTTATCGTACTAATAGGTACAGTTTCTCTGATTTTTAAATTGATTCAAAAACTTTTTATAATTATTAAAAAATTAATTTTTTTTAAACATAAAAATATGGAAAACTATGTAAAAACATATACATATATTTTTTAATACCTTATATGAAGACGGTGTTTATGTGGTTTATCATGATTTCCAATTTTAACAAAGAAAACTTACCATCAAAAATTGGTTGAAGCTTCGCACTTCTTGCTGGGTAACTGCAAAAAACTTGGTTAAACTTTATTTACCCTTAAAGTGTTCTGTGAGTAGATTTTGATTCGTTGAAACATTTTATTCTGTCTTGGTTAATGTTAAAACTTCATTATTTATACTTATCTTTGGGGAGTAACAAGCAGGAAGTTGAAAATTTTACTTTACACATGTAATTATTTATAGACTCGTTTTACATATTATATTAACATTAGGTTGGCACTTCCTAAGTATGGTAAAAGATAAAGGTTTATCATTAGAACAGAATTTCTAGGTTATTCTTTTTTTAAGGCGTAGGCTTGGTAATAAAAGACTGTTAGCTTTTGTTCAGGGTATATGAGGCACCCATTTACTACATCCATCGAAATATAATTATTTACCGAGTTATATTGTTTATCTGAAATAAAGCTTAGAACTTAAGGAACTATATGGGGTTCACGAAACTAACCAGATTAACCTTACGTAATCTTATAGTTAAAGGAAATGTTAAGAAATTTAATAAAAACACTTAAAATTTTTTTTCTGGTTTGTAAGACGCCACCCTAATAAGGACAGAATTTCGTTCCCATTATGTCTTTTATTTATGCCTTTAACAAGCATCAACATTATAATGTGTTTTGCTTCTCTTATGTATTAAAAATATGAAATAATTACTTATTTTTAAATTACTTAATTAAATTATAACAATAAAAATAAACATAATTGTTCATGTTAAATAAGAAACATAAGACGGAAGTTAAATGACAGACACTTTGAATGAATACGTTGGTTGAATTTTAAATGTTAAAATTAGTTTTACATTTGAACATGTTGTTTTACTTATATATTATTATATATAGTTATTATTATTATAAATTACTCAAATATCTATATATTATATACACTACTAGTAATTAACCCGCTACTTTTATGGCGCAGTTTAGGATATTTTTTAACGCCAAAGTACTAACTGAGAAACAATACCTTAAGTATTGAAAAAAAAACAAATATAATTATCATTCTTGCAGTTCTAATCCAGAATCTTTGCCGATAATATCAAACTTATAAATTTCTACACAGATATGTTTAAAATATGCAAAAAGATATCAAGATATGAAAAAAGTACTTTTTGCACACTTTGGTGACTTTCGATTACAATCCTGAATCTTATATTTTTAGAAAATCCTTAAGATGCATACAAGTACCAAAAATGTAAAAACGGAACTTTTTGCCCATTTAGTTGTCTTAAACGCAAACTGAGTCGAAGTCCTCTATAACTGAATTTTGGAAATCTCCAACTTTTTTCAGAAACGTCTAACTCAATTTCCTAAGTTTCCAAATTAGTTTCAGAAATTTCAAATTTAATTTTCAAATTTTCTAATTAAATTGCAGGAGTGCTGAATAATTGAAACCTTGCTTGCTGCTTAAGTGCTGTTTAGCATAGTTAAACAATCAAACGATGTAAAAAATGTTGGTATAAAGGTGTGAATTTAGTTTTTCAAACTTATCATGTGCCATTTAAAGAAAAAATTGCAGGAGTTTTTAATTTAACTTTATAACTTTTTAAGTTTTTTCAACTTTCAACCTTAACTTGGGTCAAAGTCCTTTTTTTCTTATACAAGGTCGGCCAAAAGAAGTCATTCAATGTGGTTTAGCTTTCATTTTTTTTTCTAAATGAAAACCTTCGATTCTGTTTTTTGATATTGTTTACTTGGACTCTTAGAATTTTATGGTCAAGTCGAAAAGATGATATCGGTCAAATGGGCGTCTTCACAATTGATTGCTATACGTGCTCGTTTAATGGCATTTTTCATCACTTCGGCGAGAACTTCGGGTGACAGATTCTCGCACTCGTGTCGAATGTTGTTCCTGTGGGCTTTTAGGGTCTAGGGCTTGCTTTTGTAAATACGGGACTTCAAAAAACCCAGGACTTTGACCAAAATTCGCCTTAGGGACGACTAGCTGGTCGACATCCTTGCTGAAAGCGGCGATATTCTCGGCCGAACGGGCGCTTCGGGGCCGGCCACTCTTGACAGCATCTCATGCGGTCCTATACTTTTCAGATTGGTGGCCAAACGGCGCGGAACGGAATTCGCGCTGCCCCAATATCATAGACGAATTGTTACGCAAAAAAATAGACACGATTATTCCGTGTTCTTAGCGAGTGTATCGCTTGTTTGCTTATATTCCACATCTGTCTAGCTAACAAATGTCGAAACAGAATTGACATTGGCCGCCATTTGGAAAAATAAGAGCTTAAGGTCAGAATATTCCGAAATCCTTTCAGTCTTAATTTTAAGTCTACAGCTGCACGAGTTTGGAGCTTACGACAATTAATAAGTCAGTAAGTTAGAAATACAGTATCGGTCAAAACTAATTAAGCAAAGTACTTATGCTTGGGTTTTTTTTTTATTTTAAGGAATTTCTTTATCCTTAAACCCCCTGAATGACGTAGATAGTAAGTAGTACTATCCTTTATTTTAAACAAAGTAAAAGTGTAGATATTGGCGCGACGAAACTAACTAAGCAAACTTTATATAGTTTTTTTAGGATTTAAGTTTCATTTAAACGTGACTTAACCATACCACAGTGAACAGCTGTTCAAACCAAACTTATGGGCAACACTGTAATTGTGTCTAGGTGATTAACCATTACGCCATAACCATAAGCTCAGAAACCAATTGAGTTTTGGTTTTTATGGCAACGGTTATAGTTATGGCGTTACTGTAAGTCACATATAATTGAACCTTTAATAACTAAACTTTTGTTTCAAATTACCATACCACGATTTTTTCGGCATTAAAACGATAAAATTGTTATCAACTTAATTTTATAACTGGCAACTAAGCATCTTTGATGACAGCAAAGGCTTACCCTGCACCGCTCAAAGGCCTTCCCTCGCTTAAATTGTTGGCTCACTTTTTTCGGAAGATTTGATTTTTTACGATAATTATCGATTTACGATTACAACGGATTAAATCTTTGAGGCTTGTCACTTTATAGTAGCCAGGTGAACGGAACTTTATCATAAAGGAATTTTATCATCTGGCAACATCGCTTTATTAAGGGTTTCCTTCAACATAATTTGGTGGATAATGCATAGGTTTTGTGCATTTTCTTTGGTTTCTTTTTAAAACAATGTCAGACAATAATACCAGCCTCGTATTTAATAGTAACAAATCTCTCAGTTTAAACATAAAATGAAACATTTTTTTTTGTAAAAATCATCGTAAAGGGTTAAGTTTTAATTTTAATTTAATCTTATGATATGAATTTGCATTTTCAAATAATTTTTTTAATATAATATTCGATTTTTTAATTACAGAATACTGTAGACAAACTGGTACAAAGAGCCAATGCATCCTTAGTGATTGGTACATCCTCGTGGAAGGAGCAATTTATTGAAGCACTTACAGTGAATCCCGGTAAGTAGAAAAAGTCAATAAATATTCATTTTTAAGTTTTTTATATCCATTTCACTTTCACTCATTTTATTTACTTAAGTTGAAATATGCACTTCTATCGAGCATAAATTTAAAAGCTCATAAATATTGCAAACAGCTAGAAATGTAAAAAAAAATAATAAAAATGTAAAAGAGCACAAATAACCTATAGACTTACGATGCATATTTCAACAATCAACTAGAAGATAATAAATAAAATACCTTCCTTCGCATCTAGTTTAAGGAATAAATTTACATAAAAATAATTTATTTTCTCGCAGTCTTCTTTAACAAAAAAATTTATTGCACTTTTTTCTTTCTAATATTTTTTGTTGTTTTTTCCCCTTGTTGCAGGCGATGATGATGGTGGCGAAGACGATGGGGAAGAAGGCATGGCAGCAACACCATCATGCTTTGATTATGTAATGCATTTCTTAACGCTATTTTGGAAAATCTTATTTGCATTCATCCCACCAACAGGTAAATGTGATTTAATTTTACACAAAAATGTACTCTGTTGCCTTCCTTGCAGTATGCAATAGATAAGAGTTGATGTTGTATATTACAGACAACACAGAGTTGTAGCAATCACAACTGTCACGTTTGGTATAGTTTCGTTATGAAAGCAAATGATTTTTTATACCCTTCGCATTGGGATAAGTTTGCAATTGTTTTTTTATTTTTACAATATTCATATGGTACCTAAAACAGATATATATTCTGAATCCTTATCAAGAGGAAAGTCGATTAAGCCACGCGTCTGTCTATCAGTTGAAATCAAGTTTTTGAAGCCAAGTCAAACCTGACGGACATTGTTTTGGAGTCAAATTATCAAAAATATTCTTAAACAGAACTTCGATACTTTGAAGACAGTGAGCATAATTAAGGGAAAAAAATGTTTTAAAGAGGAGCAGGGGAAGCAGTAGCCCCTAAAATTTCACAAATTTTGTGAAAATTTTCATGCACTACATTTCTATCATCTATTACCGCTATCGATTTTTAAACTGCCACAGAGTAGTTTAGTATGATATGAACATTGTGAAAAAAATGGTTGGATAAGAGCGGAGTATGGGGGTTACAAATGGACTATTTTTAAGACATTTTTGATACGTTACATCTCAAAACCTATAGCAGCTATCGACTTCAAAGTATTTGTACAACAATATCTACATTTTGGGGAAAAATTAGTTGAACAGTGTTAGGGGAGTAAGTAAAACGAAGAGGCCATCATCAAAAAGTAAAAAAGAACTCAGCGCTCGTCACAGCGGCAAAATCCCTGTAAAAGTTATCTTTTTACTCAGCCAGTCCTATGATGCTCCCCAGCTTACAATCATAGACCTCACCAAGTCCATCTTTAGCCTTGGGCAGTTGCAGATAAGGTGCCCTACAGTATGTGTCTCCTCCTTATACCTGCACAAGCTTCAAAAGTTAAGAGAAGTCCTATCTGTGCCCTGTAAGAATCCCAATTACACACCTCAAGACCCCCTGCTTATCTGAAGCAGGAAATCAGTGCACTTTTTATGTAGCCCGGGCTACAGAAGCCTGGAGACCTCGCAATCAGGCCGATCTATCTAGAATTGGCTTACTTTGTCCCTGACTTAAGTCCCTATCAAACCATATTTAAAACGTTCCGGTGACCTTAACGGCTCATATTTCAACCCAATATTTTTGGCTCATACTTACTATGCCAACTTGTCAGCTGGCTCGTTACCGGTAACGCCACAATGACCTGGCGTTTAACAGAGCCCAAACCAGCGCATTGCCATGATCACCATGGGAGCACGTCTATAGTCGTTCGCACTTCCAGATTTGACGTAATGTCCCTCTATATCCTTGAGTGCAGCCTGACTGTTGACGTATATAGGTTTTTACTTCCCTTCTTCCTTCCGTAGCCTTTCTTATTAATTCCGAGGCCCTTATCACCGACAGAACCTCTGCCAAGCCAACGTTACAGTCATCTGAAGGCCTGTACTATACTCTTACTGTTGTATACGTTTTAAAATTACCATCCCCATTGCCAAAGTCTCTCTTCGATCCATCAGCAAAATCTGCACATTCCTCCAACAGTTTCTCGCTCTTTTTCAAAGTCTTCTGTCCAGTTACTCTACCTGGGGTGAGATCGAAAAGTCAAGTTTTGCAATTACATCGTCAGTCAAAGCAAACTGCCTTTAGAGTCGAACCTTTCCGGCACTCCCCAAATTGCTGACCTTTCAACTAACCCTGCTCTAAGTGTACCTAATTAACTAAGCCTTAACAAGCTTCTTGCCGCCATTTCAGCCACGAAATCTTTAATAGGGAGAAGATGCAGGTTGATGTCCACGGTTGCCTGTGGTTTACTACTTTTGGCCCCTGTAATGCCTACTACAACACATCTTTAAACCTTTAACATGACCTTTTTTATGTTGTGTTTTTTAAGGTCTTCTAGCATACGAGACAAAACTACGTTAAATTGGTCCCACAATTGATGTGTAAATCGAGTTCACCATATTCTTAACAAGTTCTTAGCTTTGGAGCTTCTTCAGGTACAAAAGGCGTTCAGAGCCTCAACCAATAAAGACAAAGACATAAACTGGGTCCGAGTAAATTTTTTGGTTTCAATCCAAATTCATTATTTGTTTTAATTTTGCATTGTTTTTGACAGATCTGGAAAAAAATCTTAACTTTTTTGGAATATAAGTCTAAAAAAATTAAATTTAATCACTCTTAACCCAGATTGAGGTTGACACTCAATTAGCTGATAAGTTAAAAGTACTAATTTTACTTTTGGTACTTTTTTTCCGTTGGTAAGACTAAGTAAATTAGAGATTATATAAGCTCTATTGGCCTAAATTGAGGTCAAAAGTGGATATCTGCCGCGTTATCCCAATCCCACAGTGCTCTTAACACAAGGTGAATACGATATGTCTACCAGCGCCCCCATGGATGATACTTTGCTGACATGGCAAATTACCACCCATGAGCACCAATTCGAAAACATACATTTGGGTATGCCTTCCCCCTTGGTGAGGAGCGTAGCTTATCCAAAACTCCTGCCGATCTATGGGTCATTGCATCCGGCTGCAATGCAACTCCACATCGAGCAGAAGCTCCCCTTCGATTTGGGTATAAACTAAAACCACCACGTTGGTCCCAACAGGGGCCTTAGCCATTATCAGGCTGAAACCACGGTTCTAGAGGCTCCTGACACCTGTGATATCAGACTTAGAATGACAAGCTTCTGGTCAGGCCTCATTCTTCCAGTTGAACTCCAAATAGTTCAGGGACTGGTAACCCCTGGTGGCCGAAACCACTTCTAGTTTCGACTCAAAAGTCCAGGACTGGTCAACCCAGCGTTAACATACAGCAACACATAACAGACAAAACAATGAACAGCCGCCCTCACGAGCGACACTTTGGTCACATGTGACACCGGGAAAGACAATACACACAATACATTAAACAACACTAATGAGCGATGAGCCCCTTCACGGGTGACCCAGCGTCACTCCAACCAACAAATGGTCTGAGACCTATCACATACATATCTGTGCGCGTATATTTCTGTAAAAGAAAAAAAAATTAATCAAAAACCTTGAACTTGATTCCATATTATTTTTTAGCCTTGTTGTTTCATTTGCTAGCAAAAAGGCTTTATCATTGACTGACAGGTTGCCTGTCCGTTCGTCTAACCAACTGAATATTTTCCTTGTTCACAATCCAGCAACAATTTTTCCTATTTCCCTATTTGTTTTTTTCTACTTTGCCAATAGCGTGACTATTATTAAATAAAGCAAATAACATTTAATTGTTGGATTTTTTTTTTAAATTTAACAAAATGTTTCAAAGTCATCGTTGTTCTCTAGACAAAACTTTAAAAATGAAAAGTCAACCACTGTGTCAGTAAGTTATTCAGACAGGCAAAACTAATGAACCGTTTTGTAACCCACAACAGGTGTCATCGTGTTGAGGTTTACAACAAAAAATTCCAACTTTTATTCGTTTTTTACAAAAGTTTTAATTTTACTTTTTTGTTTCGTTTAAATAGCAATTAGATTATAGTATAAATAAATATGAATATTGTAACAAGTCTGATTATATCTACAAATTTAAATTGTTGCTGTCGTGCAACATACCATTCGCAATTGCAACAACAATGACTTACAAACTACAGGCGCTTGTTTAAATTAATTGAACTTGTTATGTAATGCAAAATGATACAAATATTTTTTTAAATTTTATTTTCATTTTTAGATATTGCCGGCGGTTATTTGTGTTTTGTAGTTTCAATAGTTTGCATCGGTTTGGTCACCGCTGTTATTGGTGATATTGCCTCATATTTCGGTTGCACGTTGGGCGTTAAAGATGCCGTCACTGCCATTTGTTTTGTCGCTTTGGGTACAAGTATACCTGGTAAGTTTTTTTAAAATTAAATCTATTTTTAAACTTTAAATACTTAAGTACATTAAATGTTGTATTAATTTTTGAGCCCCACGGAATATTAGGGTTAAGAGTCCGTTAAGAAAAAGTGTTCAGTTCCGAATTCTTAACCGAATACTGACCTGACAAAGGCTAATTCAATTAACATTAATCATAACCAGCAAAATATACTTATTTTTAAAATTAAGGCAATTACTAATTTCAACAAAAATTGATTCGATTTAGAGTTTATTGGAATTACCGCTATATGAGCATTTCCAGGATGGAGAACGCAACATTCGTACGTCTCTAAAGTGAAAAAATATGTAAAAAAAAATCCAAAAAGTTTGTTTTCTTAAAATTAATTTTTAAGAATTATGTTTGTTTGTAATATAATAGTAGTTAATGTGCAGACGTGAACACGATCAAAAGTGAAAATTACTTATGAATACATTTAAAAAAATTCAGTAGTAAGCGGATTGGAATACAATTTTTTTAAGAATATTTTTAAAGAGGATTAAATTCAGTAGTAAGCGGATTGGAATACAATTTTTTTAAGAATATTTTTAAAAAGGACTAATTCCGCTACCTTAAAAAAATTAAAAGAGTTATTATTTTCGAATTCGTTTAATTTTATTGGTTTTAATAGGGCACGCGATAATTGTAAAGGGACAAAACTTTCCATCCTATTGGAATTGATATTACTATTATTTATTTTTCTAAAGTTTTTACATAAAACTACATAACTACATAAAACTACTACAACTGCCACGGAGCTTCCCGGAGCTGTGCAATGTAAGACCGGCTCCCACTAGTTTTTTTTTCCAAACATTTTTTTGGAACATACTTACACCCTATATCCGTCCCCTAACAGGTTTGTCATACAAAGTTTGGTTTTTCTTATTTTGTTTTTAAATCGTTCCCACGGCTTCGGGGGTGCTCCTACAAAGGTCATATGTAAGACCGACCCCAATAGATTTTTCTCCAAAACTGTTTTTGTGAAACAAACTTATCCCCTTTCTCAGCCATTTTAAGGGTTGCCATATAAAATTTTAAAAAATTGATGTAGAAACACCTACCACTTCCCGGAGTCGCCCTAATAGAAATAAAATGTAAAGCAGGTCCCCATAAGTTTTTTCTTCCAAGCATATTTCTAGAATATCTCCATCACCTAAGGCGGCTGCCATACAAAATTTACAAAAATGATGTACAAATGTTCTAAACCAACCCAATGTAGGACCGACCCCCATAAGTTTTCCCTCCAAAATATAATCCTGTATCCATCATACAAAGTTTGGGAAATTATAATAAATCTCCCTTACAGCTTACAGGGTGCCCGTCGATAGGTCAAATGTAGGACTGGCCTCAACTCAATTTTTCCTTGCAAACATTTTCTTAGCAAATACTTACTCTCTATCTCCACCCCCTAAGAGAGTTGCCATACAAAATTTTAAAAAATTAGAGTATTTGAACTTACATATTTATATTTATTTTTGGCATCTACTATAGCGTAAGTCGAGATTAGCAATATAATAAAATATTGGCTGACGCCAATGAAATTTTTTATTGCCTGAAACCTTTACTTATTTTATCTTAAATATGACATGTTTTATTTCACCGGCCCTAAAAAAATTTTAGGATTTTAGCTACTTGCTGTTTGTTGTACACATTCTAACAAGGCAAATTATCATCTAAATTTAATATTTTTTTGCTATCCCTCAAGTTTTCTTTTAAAACTTTTTCTTTACGCGAAGTTGCAAAACAGTTCTATTAAATTGTTTAGAAACCGAACTTAACCGAGAAATTACATCCAAGATATAAATAATATAGAAAACGCGACACATTTTTTCAAGAAAAATTTAATATTATATTTTATGGAAAAGTACGCGAAATTAAAAAAAAAGAAAAAAAGATAAAAAGTTAAGCTTTAATCGACCTTTTTAAGTTAATCCTAATATATTTGTGCCAATTTGTTGTTGGTAGAAGAATTTCGCTATATAAATTCAATCATAATATACACAAATATTTTATTATTTAATAAATAATTACTAAAGGGAAAAAACCAGGGACCGTAATAATTATGTCAAAATAAACAAATCTCAAAAAATAATAATTATAATTTATAATTTTTGTCAAAAAAAAATAATAATAAGATACATATTTTGACTTTTAGGTTTTTCTCAAAAAAAAATATAATTATTTTTCGATTTTTTTTGCAGAAATAATTATTATTTTTTAGTTTCAATAAAAATCAATTATGAATACAGCAATTATATCTTTCGAAAAATATTAATAAAAATCAAAAAATTATATATATGTATATGTATATTTTAACAAAAATTTTAAAGACTAAATATTAAAAAAGCACTTGATTTTCACAAAATTTACTTTATGACTTTGCTTGTACATAACTTTTTTCATTAAAAATAATTATTATTTACAGTCCCTGGGAAAATCCCCTATAAAAACAGTTTGCAAGCAATTTTCTTAAAATTAGCTTTAAGTTATAAAATATTTAAAACTTAGAAACCATTTTATTGCTCTGTTTGAAAAAATCATTTCTTTGTAAACATAAAATTCATCTCGGTAGACCTCCCAATAGAAATGCCCATATACATACTTTATACGTATGCAGACGCAAGTGAATTTTTTGCGTACCGCCATTTTTATATTTGTTCAATGACAAATAGCCAAAAGCTATAACTTTTTATGTGTCTTAATAATGCTTTGGTTACTTCTATTTATAACCCATTTTCCTCCTCCAAGAAATTAACTGCATTTACGCCCTGGGCCCCGTTTATCAAAGCTTACAACTGTTGTATTACAAGTAAAATACTTCTAAAAATCAACTATTTTACAAGTCTGTGTTTCTCAAAACTACACTTACAAAATACAAGTCACAAGTCTGTTAAATTTTTTTACAAATATAGTTAACATTTTACAAGCATATTACACACAATTTCGTTTCTCGAAATAAACAAGTGACACTTGTATATTTATATTATAATCTAAATATTGTAAGAAAAAGGATTTGTGGTCCAGTGCCTCCAGCGATGATGAGGAAGTCAGTGTAGTAAGAAGAGTTAGAAGATTTCGCCAAAGAATTAGTTACGATGAAATTGAGTTGAATTTCGAATTTAATGAAAGACTTCGCCTTACTGCAGATAAAATGGAATGCCTTTTGAATTTAGTTGGCGCCCAGCTTCAAAGACCATCGAATAGAAATAATCCACCAACAGTGAAATTGCAATTACTAATTGCTCTGCACTTGATGGGAACAGGATCACAATACCATGCTGTTGGAGATATGCATGGTGTTTCCAAGGCAAGTGTTTGTAGAGCTATACATTATGTAGTAGGTGCTGTTAACAGTAAGGTACTACCGCTTCACCTTAAATTTCCACAAAATATGCAAAGCACAATTGAAAAATTTTATAACATAAGAGGGATGCCTATGGTCTGTGGTTGCCTTGATGGAACTCTTATTAAAATAGAGGCTCCCACAAAGTTTGAAGAAGCCTTTGTAGATCGCCATGGTAACCATTCAATTACCTGTATGGTTGTATGTGGACCGGATATGAAATTTTATTATTCCTATGCAAATTGGCCTGGAAGTACGCATGATTCCAGAGTTTTAAAAAACAGTGGCCTCTTCCGAAAAATGGAAAATGGTTGGAGACCTGCGCCAAACGGTATTCTTCTCGGTGATTCTGCTAATTCCCTTAAGGAATGGCTTATTCCTCCGATCTTGACAAATAAAAATAATGAGTCAAGCCAAAGATTTCTTAGAGCTCCTAAATCAACTCGAAGGGTTATTTAAAATGCGATTGGCATATTAAAGGAAAAGTTTCCATGTCTTAGCTACCTACGCTTAGAACCAAAAAAGGCATGTGAGGTTTTTAATTGCTGTGTTACTTCTTGCAATTTTGCAAGATTAAATGAAGAAGAAATCGCAAATTATTACGTTGATGATAATGAGGGGGAAGATTTGAATGCAACTGCTCTTGGAGAACCTCAGCATGAGGCACATCAAACGGATGGACCCGCTCACAGAAAACTTCAAACTATTAAATTTTTTTAGAAATTAAAAAAAAATTTTCATTTACCTAAATTATTAATAACAAGCAATTAACATGTTAATTTTGAAACTTATTTATTTATTATTTATTATAGTTTTTTACTTTAAAGAAAAAATAAAAAGGTGCTGCTTTTACCCCTTAGAATTGCAAATAAGTTTTTTTTTTTATTTAAAAAATCATAAATCCATTTTATTTAAAAACAAACAAAAAAATGTAAAATTTAATTGTAGAAATGTTAACCCGGTGCGGTAACATTACAAGTCCTGTTAAAATGTTCGTGAAACAGGTTTTTACATTACTTGTAAATTTATGGTTTGTAATTTGTAAATTGTAAAATTGTGACTTGTACTTTTGAGAAATAGGCCCCTGATGTTTTAAATGAAAAAAATTTAAATATTTTTACTAAGTTACATTAAATATTTTTTAATTTTCCTTAGATACATTTGCCAGTAAAGTAGCTGCCATACAAGATAAATACGCTGATGCTAGTGTGGGTAATGTAACCGGTAGTAATGCTGTAAATGTCTTCCTTGGCATTGGTGTTGCGTGGTCTTTAGCTGCTATTGTGCACGAAGCCAAGGGCACTGTTTACGCTGTTGAACCAGGAACGTAAGTAAACAAATTTTAGAAAATTAAAAAAATATAATAAAAAACTTAATTTAAAAAATTTTTTTAAATTTATTTAAAACTTGTTCACTCTCTCTTTTCTTACAGAATTGCCTTTTCTGTAACACTATTCTGTTCAGAAGCTTTAATTGCCATCCTTATACTATTGTTAAGGCGAAGTAAAAAGGTTGGCGGCGAATTGGGCGGTCCCCGAAAAATTAAAATTGTTAGCAGTACTATATTGTTTAGCTTATGGGTCATTTATTTGCTTGTCAGCACATTGGAAGCATATGGAGTCATTCATGGATTCTAAGCATCATATAAGAAAATTTCATCATCATCATCATCGGTAATTTTAAAATTATTGTAGAAAATATAAAATGATAATGACTGTTGAAAATAATATTAACATCAAACAAATGACAAAAAAAAAATAACAAACCAGCATTACTATATGTGTAACAACTTTTTTTTATAAACAAACAAAAACACAATAAATACTTACATTATATACATACATTTCATTACTATGTATAACATACAAAAAAAACCAAAACAAAACAAAAAACTATTAAAAGAAAAAAAAACACAATCTTAAATAACTACTTCTACCAATACTTCTACTACTGCTACTACTTAGAGTTACTTAATGTTAGATTTTAAACTTAAAACTAAATTTTGAGTCAAAACCTTAAAAAGAAACAAAAGAACCAATAACTAAATTTTTTTTAAAAACCTTTTCTTAAGTCTAAAATATAAATCCAACATATTAATCAAGTAAAACCGAGTCATACAGAATTTACTTTAAATGTTTATCAATGCAAATAGTTAATTTACAAAAGTGAAAATTAGCCAAGCTAACAAAGATGAAACAAAAAACAAAGTACACACTTACCCTTTAACTATTTTAAATTTATTAAAAAAGAATAAAAACAGCAGGCAACGGAAAAAATCCTTAAAAAGTGTTAAGCTCTGTTCAGACGGTTGTCATATATTGCAATATTGTCAGAAAATGTTACTAAAAATAACTTACAATCGCATGAACGAAAATTGTTGTCTGACTACATTGGAAAAAAATTATTGTCAGATCATTGTGAGAGGACCAAGTGACAACAATATTGTCAGATATTTTACCACCGTGTAAACATTCTTCGATGCCATTGCAAGATATTTCCATATTTTAATTGTCAAATATATTAAATTTACAACATCTAACAATGGCGTTATTGTTAGAAACTTATGTTTTTATTTTATTGAAATATTTTTTAGCCAGCAACACCAAGTGATGCCATACGTACGAAGAAACCCTTTTCCTATTTAGAAGCAATTTAATGTCTGTACTTTAGTAAAATAAAATATTGCGATAAAGCAATAAGTAATAATAAAACTTTTTAGTAAATTAAGTGATAAGCTCCATGGTTTTTTCCAGAATTTCAAAAACATAATTTCATTTTAAGGCCCCATATCAAAGTTTTTCAAAATTTTCAATTACACACCCTATATTCTTTGCATGTGATCAGTTGCCCAATAATAATAATTAAAAACTCAACTAAAATTGTACCAATCGATTTAGAATAACTTTTTGAAATGATTAAAACATGTCCGTCAGTCCGCTCGTTCGTCTGGATGGGTGTTTATGTACAAGTGGGGCTAAAAAAAAGTCATCCGATGTAGTTTGGTGGTCGACAGGCAGCAGCTGATGCATAGACTGTACTTTGTATGAGAACATGTGCAGATCTTTGACCAAAATTTGCCTTAGGGACGACCGGCTGATGGATAATTGCGAGGTAAGGCGTCTCGTCAATGTTTCTGGCGACAGCTTGACATCCACGCCAACAGCAGCAATATTCTCGGCAGAACGGGCAGCGTCTCGTGTGGTCTCATACTCTTCCATTATGGGAGCAAGCAGGGTTAGATTCTGTTGGGTTCCGGGTCATTATGACGTTTCCGGCAACGAGATTGCCGATTAACTGGCAAGGAAGAGATCAGCCCGGGATATTGAACTCAGTTGTGAGCCGGTGAGGCCACTACTGAGTTTCTTTTATGAACTGATAGGGACTTGGATAATGGACAAGGTGGGCCAAACCTGGAGGGACAGGACTGATTGCAGGATCTCTAGACTTTTATGGCCCAGGCTGGAAGGGTGGACACTGACCTGCTGCTCAAGGAGAGCAGTGGGGTTCTGAGGTGCATTATTGGAACACTCTCACAGGGCACTGCGATGTGAGATATAGGACGAACAAATGGGCCATAAGCTCTCCAGATGTCTGCAGGGTATGCGGGGACGAGGAGGAGATAGAGACAGTAGAACATCTTGTCTGCCATTGCCCTGGGCTGCCGATTCGCCGATAGAGGTGGTTTGGAGGGCGCTTCTTAGATGGACTTGGTGAGGTCCCTGGCTGTGGGCTGGGGAGCATCATAGGTTTCATTAAGGAGGTTGGGTGGCTGGGCAGATAGGTGATTCAGAGCAAAGTATTTAGGTTTAGAAGAATTTGAGTCATCATGGAGATGCTCATTATTTGATCGATACTATGAACAGCAAGATCATAACTATGCGATTTTATATGCAACAGCATCTGAAATTCTTAACCCTTTTTTTCTTATTTCCTCAATAAATTACTACTGACTTTCTTGGACATCTTGCAGACGGTACTCTTGCTTTCTTTTCCTTTACCTATAAAATGTTTGTCTTTACTTTTATTTTTCTTTTCTTGACTCTCCAGAGGGGATTTACAATGGGCCTGAGGACCTCCACTCAAGTGGCGAGTTGGACTCGCCCCTTCCCTTCCTAACCTAACCGTAACCTAAACTTCGCGCTGCGCCAACACAACAGACGAATTGTTATGCAAAAAAAATAGATACGATTATTTCGCGTTTTGGGTAGTGTATCTCTCCATGGCTTGTTCACTTGTATTTTACATCTGTCTAGTTCACAAATGTCAATACAGATATTTTTACATTTTCCGCCATTATCAAATATAAGAGCATCTTTTAATAGGGTTATTTCTTTTCGCCCACCTTGTATTTTTGCTATGAAAGTACAACTTGCATTTCTAACGAAATTTTGATCATTTATTTTCTGATACATATAGGGACTTTGCCTGTTAAAACTGGCGGCGATTGTAATCTTCTACCGAAATAAGCATTTTTAACAAGAACTGCTTCATATATGTATGTATAGGTATATCGGCAGAACCTGAAACTGCCAATTATTTAACTAAATGTTATGACGAACCGTCTATAATATATTTTCGACCTTAAGTATATAAGTCATACTCCCAGAAATTAAACTTAACTGCATACATTACAAATAAATTATTCTGTCGATATACATATATGAATATAAGCAATTTTGGATTAATGGTTCTTTATAGACTATACTTGCTGCAGTTGGTGTTAACCTGAAAGTCATGTTAACCTCATTCCCAAAAGTAACCTTAACCTGCGTACGTACGTATTTTGCATATGTTGGTACTCAAAATAAATCAATTTCCGTGAAGGATATAATATAGTTAAGATAGACAGACTATAAAGATGCTTACTTGTTTAAGATTTTAAAATATTTTTTTTAGTGAATCCATATGAACATCGATTGCTTAATATAAAAAGCTTAAATCGATTTTTTCAAAAAAGTGTGTTTTGCTTATTCTGGTAAACAACTGCCAAATCTGATTTGGGTTTTTAAAGTAAAAATAAAATTTGCTGCCTCTTTTTCAAACTTTTTCATTTGCAAAATTTTATAAATTGTATGAAGTGTTTTCTCCCTGTAAAGAAACAGAAAATTTTACTTGCGGCCTTATTGTATTAATCTACCGATATATTATATTTTACCGTTAAAGAATGGATTAAATAATTAGGATTTCGAAAAATACCATCTGGCATCTTCTCTTCCAATTCTTGGTTATCTTCGCTACTTTTAAACGTCTAAAAAAACAAATATTTAAGCAATTGCATTTGCTCTTGATTATAATCGATACACAAATAAATATATAAATATATGAGCCGTTTGTTTTGAAAATGGCATAAGTCACTTTTTTAAAAAAAATCGAGTTAATAGCAACACTAAATACCACTTATTGAACAGTATTTTTTCATATCTCTAAATATCTCGACTTTAAAAAAAATTGACTTATGCCACTTTCAAAATTAAACGGCTCATATAAATAAATAAAAACAAAATCTGTAAATTATCTTGAATCTGACAATCGCATTACATCGGACATGGCAATTGTTTGTATGTAGTGATCTGACTACCATATAAACTGACAATTTTTCGCCTGACAACATCAGCATATAAATTTATTGTCAGACAATTATCTTACAATGAAATTGTCTGCTTTTCTCAATTCTAATAAAACAATTATTTTCGTTTTTTTATTTTTGTGCAGGTTAAAGAAAATCTCTTAACACCGTGATGCGAATGAAATTGTTTTTAGTTAAACTAAAACAAAACACTTTAGCCAAGTCTCTTGTCATTCTTAAAACTAAAAAAAAAAAACAAAACAAAAAAGCATAAGGAAAAATTTATAAAGCAACAAAAAGATTTTTTTACTTTGTGTGTTACTAATTAATTGTAAACAATAATTTTAAATTAATTTATAAATTTAAATTTTAAAATAAAAAAAAAACCTTAAAACCTCCTATTTATTATTATCAATCCAACATAGAAGAAAAGAATTTAAACAACAAATAAAAACATTTTAAAATGTATATTTAAATATTTTTATGTAAATTAAGTTATAGCCAAAATAAAAAATTAATAATTTTAATTTCATTGTATTTGTAAATTTTATGGTTATTTTTTTAAGTTTAACATTTTCTATTAAATATTATTTTTATTAATTTTGTAAATACATATTTATTTTTTGTTTTATCTGTTTGCCGTATTTATAATTGTTTTTTTATATTTTATTTTGTTGTTAATAAAAATTATTAAAAAAAATAATCTAAACATTTAAAAAAAAGGTGGGAATTCGGCGAAGTTATTTATTTTTAATTTAAAAAAACACAAAGAAATATGTGAGAATGGCAAAACCTAAATAAAGTTTTTTTCTAGACCTTGTATATAAGCATGTTGCTAAAAGTTGTATGTCCTTCTGAAAGTTTTTTTATTATATAAAGTCAGATTTTGAATTAAATATAGTTGTAAAAAGTTATACGGCCTTTTTTACAAAAATTATTTTAGGTTTATTATTTAATGGCATAAAATTGTTTAATAAGCCCTTAGTAAACATAAAACAAAATTTGATTATTATAGGGGCGAGAGTAAAAAAGCTTTGTATATAAACATGTTGCTGTGTTATGTTAAAAGTTTTTCTTTAAAGAAACTTGTCAACTTAACCCTTAGTAAACATTCAAAAAATTTTATAATTACCGGCCCTTCTTGTCTTTAAGAAATAAAGGTTTTTTTAATTTAATTTTAAATAATTTTGCCGATTTTTTGCCCCAAGGTTTTTATTTTTAGTATTATTAATCTATTTTTAATTCTTTTTTAAATAAACCAGTAAAAATGTTATTATCGGCCAAGCCAACTCTATTATACCCTACATCTAGGGGTATAGGGTAGTGATGCAAAACCTATAACCAATTCTTTACAAGTGAAAAGTGGTCCCGCACATACAAATAAGGCTCTGTCGGCCAACAATGGGTGCAACAACCCAAATTTTTTGTGGGTCAATATTTGTAAATATAAGTGACTTTTGGGTGTAGGGCTTATATGGAGACGTTGTGAATAATGGTCCGAGTATGGAAAAATTTTGCGCGCATGCTATCATTTATATAAAAATTATTTTTAAAAATTCAGACAAGCTTGAGGATTGTTCAGGGTCAACAAGTTCTCCGGCCAAAGGGGTTAATTGAAGTAAGTGCTAATAATAAAACCAATCTTAATAAAATTTATTAAAATGATCTTTTTGTTTTAAAAAAGAAATATGCAGAACTACCCCCCTACCGTAAGTTTTGAAAGGAGGTATTGTAAAGTTTACTCGCGCGAACGAACGGAAAAAAGGATGGGTGTAATTAAATGGTCTCAGAAAGTAGTTTAAATTCGATCGGCACAAGTAAAAGCGTGTTTGACTTTTAGTTTAGGGTACTACAAGAGTATGAGGTGGGGTATTTTGCGTTGTGCAGATGTTTGTAACGTCTAAAAATAATAGTCTGAACTCCAACTCCGGTCCGCCGGTCTGTCCCTCTAGCTGGCATAAATATAATTTTGTGATCAACGTACAGGTTACATTTTCTAAGATATTTTGATGAAATTCGGCACAGAAAAGTCCTTTGGTATGGGGATCAAGCTTGTAGAAACTGGTAATGATCGGCTGGTTATTTTGAATAGCATGCTTACGAATGTCTTCCAGGAATAAGTTTTTTAAGCAAAAACTGCTACGAATTTTTCCAAAAAATTTTTAACCAATTTTTAATCAAACTAGCAAATAACCCAGTACTTTGTAATGTTAATTTGTTTAACTACATAAATTGTATACTTAAAAAAAACCGCTAGTTTTCTCCTCTTAATATCTTAATATAAAAAATCTAATGGATTTATTACATATGGCAACTCGACTTCAGGTCGGTTTTCAGTTGCCGAAATTTTACTACAAATAGCAACTTATAACAAACAGTTGCCAATTTTAGTTAGCAAATCGTTAGCAATGTGGCAACTGAGTTGTTGTGATTGCCGTTGAGCAATATGCATCTAAAGATGAGTTACTATTGACACATTAACTTAAATGTGAATTTTCGAACATAGTCAGTGTCAATAACTTCTAAATTAATACATCTCGATTTAGATATAATTTTACAATATGAAAAATTAATTTTTGCCCAATTAGTTGACTTCTAAGTCAGTTTGGGCTTATATTTTATAGTTTCATATACATATCTAGACTGCTTATTTAAAAAAAAATACCAAAATGTAACAAAAAATATGAAAAAGTACTTTATCAATCCGGATAATTCTTTATTTTACATATCTAGACTTATTATCACAAAAAATTTAAAAAAATACCAAAAATATTAAAAAAAGTACTCTTTCGATTTAGGTCAATACTTCATACGTTAAAATTTCAAGACGGCTTACTCCCAAAAAAACAAAAAGTATTAAGCATATGGAAAAGTACTTCTTGTCAATTAAGTGTACTTTAGACCTGAATCTGGGTAAATTAAAATAAAGAAATTAATTTTACTTCTCTAAACTCATAATTTCAAAAAAGGAAATAAGTACCTAATATATAAAAAAAGTCCTTTTTGATTACCTGATAAACTTTGAATCTCAATATGGGTCGTCCATAATTCCTACTTTTATTTAACTTGACTGCTAGTCCAAAAAATGCAATAATGTCTTAAAAATTAAAAAAAAAGTACTTTATGTCCACTAAGTAGGCTTTCGACCTCACTCTGAGTCATAAGTTCTTAATTATACCCTTTACATAAGTGTTAAGGTTATATATGTATAAGCTTGTCCTTTTTTTTATAATTTCCTTAACATTCAACTGCGCACCCATAAAGTATATATTTTCTTTGGCCTCATGGATAAGGAAGTCGATTTAGCGATGTCCATCTGCCCATCTATCCGTATTATTATAATTAAAATAAACTTTTTGAAGCCCCCCGCCCCCTATGTCGCATAGACCCGTAAGTGGTATCAAATTTAAAAAAAAACGCTTTTTAATCATTTAAAATCGCCCGATAATTGACCGAGATATAAGCCAATAACCAAGACTACCTCTTTTTTTAATTTTTCTAAAATTTTTATATAAAAACCTCTACAATAGCCCCGGGCTTGTATTTACACGGATGCAATGTTATATTGACTCCCATTCATTTTGCCTCACAAATGTTTTTATGAAACATACTTATAACCTATCCACGCCTCTAACAGGGTTGCTATACAAATTTTAATTAATAACATGTGTTACAGACCCCTATTTGTTTTCCCTCTTAAAAATATTCTTAGAATATAATTACCTCCCATCACCAACGCCTAAGGGGATTGACCTAAAAAGTTGGGAAAATTATGTTAAAATTTCCATAACTTCCCCAGAGTCGGCCTAAGAGAAATAAAGTTTACGACCAACCACCATTTGTTTTCCCTTTCAAACATATTCCTAGAGCATACTTACCCCCTATCTCCATCGCTTAAGGGGGCACCTATACAAAGTTTGGGAAATTGTAATAAATCCCCCCTAAAGCTTCCAGGGTGCCCGTGGATAAGTCAAATGTAAGACTGACTTCACCTCATTTTTCTTAGCAAACAATATTCTTAAAGCAAACAATATTCTTAAAGCAAACTCACCCTCTATCACCAACCCCCTAAGGGAGTTGCACACAAAATTTGAAAAAATTATGGTAGAAACCCCTACACGTTGTAAAGGTTATATAAGATTCAGCACATGCCAATAAAGTGTTCTTACTTTTTTAATTTTTTATTTGATTTTCAATCTTTATTGATTTAGAAGTTAAAAATAATTGCGTGAAGTATCTTTTTAACTCCTTAAGTTCGGAAATTTCAAAAACCTACTAAACACAAATTAAATTTTATTTGAAAGTTTTGAACACCATTTGGTCTATTCTAGACCAAGAAGTTACAAAAAGTACCAATATAAAAGATTTACCTTTTTACATCCCTTACTGTCCAAAGTATCTTAAAGGTGCTAAGAACGCTTCATGTTTTTTTGAAATTGTCGATCGCAACTTAAGCCATGTTTTCATCCTTATTGGTTGAGAAGTTACAAAATGAACCTCAAAAGTATTAACAGGTTATTTCTAAATTTTTTAAGGTAAAAAAGGTAAAAAAAACCCAGTTACTGCTACACTTTCTTTATTAAAATTGAATACTTTTTAATTTTCTTTTTGTTCGATTTTTTTTTTCTTTTTTGGCCTATTTTCATCTTCCTGTTATCTTTTCTAAATGAATCTATATATATAGAGGGGTCAGTAATGCTATTTCTTAAAATATAAAGATGACACCATCATTTACCCTGAAACTACACGCAGAGAAAAACCATGATAGCTAAATGGTGATTACGGTCATTATTTGTTCACAACAGTCACCACATATAGTTCACACAAATAATGACTGGGCCATTTCTTCACAAAGCTCCAACATAAATGGTCTTCTGGAATACGCATGTTGGGATATAACTAACTGCTACGAATGTATCAGTAGTGCGCCAAATTTTTATATATGTATATATTTAGAATCTTTTTCTTTTTACAATATTTGGCCCGTGATTTAGCTTTGGGTCCCATGGAAGCATTCCCAAAAATTTTTTATCCCGCATAAGTTTTTAACACACCTGATGTAGGGTATAATATATGGTCGAAATGGGCCGACTATAACTTTCTTATTTGTTTTCATTAAAAAAAAAATCAGAGTACAATAGTTAATACAGGAAATATCTAGAGCCAAGCTGATTATAAATATATGAAAAAGTGAATGTCAGACTTATTAATCTCGCATTAAATTTTAAATAGTTTTTGATATTTACTTTCTTAAACACAAACACGAAATGCAAAATGCGAATTTATTTGAATTAATAAATTTTACATTGACTTTCTAAAATACACATAAGCAGCTGGACTCTAGACTTACTTGTATTTGTGTACCCTGTTTACAACCCTTTTCTTTATGTGTTTTTTTTTTTTTTTTTATTTAACAATTTTGTTAATAACTGACAAATATTTTTAAATTTTTTCATATATTTGCATTAATATAAAATTTTGTATAACAATTTCCTTTTAAAATTAGCAACGAAATAAATATTTGTACTTTTAGCAAACTAATTGGTAAAAATTGCTAAAGAATAATAGTTGTTACCAGTGATTGTTATGAAAAAATACTTAAAGATAACTCATAGTAGAAAAATTTTAAATTATATTAATGTTAAAAAAAAAATAATTGTTAAATGTTATGATTTTATGTTTTAAGCAGCCCTTAAACACGGTTTTGTTATAAATTAAGTTAATAAAAGGTATGAAAATTTTGTTTAATAAACAATTAAACCATAAACTCTACTAAGACATCTATTTAAAGAAAATATTTAAATAATTTTTTTTTTAATTATTTTTAAAAAAAATTTTAAATAAAAATTAGAATTTTTAAAATTATACAAAAAATGCGTTGTTTTTTTGAAAAGTTTATTCAACAAAAAATATATTTAATGTTTTTACATACATACACACACATACAACCATACACACATATTTATTGTAATGATACTTAAGTGTTTCTTTGTTTTTACGTTCTTCCTGCCTAAATTTAAGTAGAAATTTTAATACAAAACTTTTAAGCGTAAAAGGATATGTTTAATTATAATTAAGCGATGTTTTTTTTTTAATTCTAAGAAAAAATCTTAAAAGAAAATCTGTTTGTGTAAAAAGAAAATGTTAAAAATAAAACAAAACTTCCATGACAACAAAAAACCCCCAAATAAATGTTTTTAATATTAAGTATTTTGTTAAGTTTCCACTCCTTTTAGATTTTTATTTTTGTTTGCAAAAAAAATAATATTTAAAAAGGTGCTTCAGACATTAAAAACATATTTGAATTTTCCCTTAGGCTGATTATTTGTGAAAATAATAAAAAAGGCATTACAAATTTTTTAACTTTTGAGAATGTTTAAAAATTTTTTTATGTAAAAAATCTACTGCAAAAAATTTTTGTATTTTTTTTTAAATCATTAACTTGTTTTAAAAAAAGTTCTTCCTTAAAATAACTTATTTTAAATACAAATAATATTTTAAAAAATTTGGCTTACATATTTTTTTCAAGAGAAATTATACCGATAAAGAAAGTAATAAAAAGTTTAGGATGTTTGTAAAAATTTCTATTAAAAACTTATTTTCGACTTTATTAAATCTAGAAAAAAGTTATCGGAACCAATTCCATTTATAGCCTAGAAGCAAAAAGTTTCTTTTAATAACAAAACAGCCCAAATCTGTTGGCAATTAACTTCAAACACCTTGCGCCTTAAGATATGCTTTAAATTAAAGACCAAATATTTTCATTAGCAAATCCGCAGTTGCAAAAATTTATTTGTTTGCCCAGACAGTATTTGTGGTATTTAATTGAAAAATATATTCATCAAAATTATTTTATATTTATTAGGGTCTTATTACTTTTAAACATAAATACTGCTTTATTTGAGGCCGTTATTATTTAAATACAAATAAATCTCCTGATTTTTATTGCGAAAAACGAAATGAAATCATTAAATCAATAAATATTATATATAAAGAGAAAAAATTTTTTTATTATTTTTTAATTTATATATATAAACACATATACATACATATATTAAAACGTTTATTAAAGGTATAAATTTATATTTAATGTATTGTAATTTATTTGTAATAAATGTAAATAATTTTTTTTCTAATAAAAATGATTAAACAAAATAAATTCATATAAAAGAAATTAAAATTTTAACATACTTAAACGAAGTGTGAAGGTAAGAAAAAAATCAAAAAAATTAATATGTTGTTAAATCTTTATCTTAGTGTAATTAATTTTTTTATATTAAAAAATAAAAATAAAAAAATAAGTAAAATTATTAAGTATTATAAAAAAAATATTAAATAAAAAATAAAACGAAAGCCAAAAATAAGATAAATTTAATTTAAAAAAATGTTAAACCGAAAACGATATTCAAAAACCTAAGAAGACGAAAACATAGATTTTAATCTTTATATAAAAGAAAAATTAAGTCCTAAAGGAATATACGTTTAAGAAAATAAATAATAAATCATGGTTGAGTGCTTAAATATAAAAATATTAATTTCTGTTAACTTTTTTGTGTTGTTTATTTATGATTCTTTGAATATTATTTTATTGTTAAATAAAATTTTTACGTTTTTTTTCTGAAAAACTGTTAACAAAATATGTATTTTAAAATTGTTTTAATTTTTAAGTTTTTATAGTTTATCGTTTTTTTGTTAACGTCTAAAACAAATTATTCACCTTTAACTTATGTTTAAACGAAATTTTTTTAGTTAAGTGTGATAGAAGCAGAACTTTCACGAAATCTATTGTATATCAGCATTTTCAGCGAAGAAATAATTTTTTTAAACAGCGTAACAAAATTTAATATTAATTTTGATAAAACTTTGAATTTGAAATTATAACGAGAAGAAAATACCTGCAAACTGTTTTCCATATGTTTTAATTTTTTTAAATGTGTTTTCTCTTCATTTTTTATTAAATATTTATATTATAATTGAATTTAGTTTTTGAAATTCTTCTACCAACAACAAGCTGACACAAATTAATAAAAAAAAAATTATCGGAAAACAGTGAATTTTTTTTTTAATTCTATTCATATTCTAATGCCATTGTCTTTTCCTTAAAACAAAATTTCTTATCAATACCCCACCATCGTTTTAATCAGATGGCTGAAAATATTTTATATAAAAAAATTTCGAGTATTTAAATAAACCAAAAATTATTTGGTAAAATAGTTACGTTTAATATATAACTTTTATTGCCAAAATGTGTCGCGTTCTAAACCATAATTGTATTTTTTACGTGATTTCTGATTTGGTTTTAAAATAATTAGTTAAAATTATATTAAAACTTCTAGTAAGGAAAGTGCTTCCAATGGTATTGAAATGGCCTTGCGGAAAATGTGGATCAATTGGTCGGCGTACTCGTCCTGTTACAGTTACAAAACATGAATTTGGACAAAAGTTATTGGTCGTGATCTGTTAATAAGGCACAAATTAAATAACTGGTTAAAAGGGTATTGAAGAAGTTTAGGAAAAAAATTTAAATACTGGCTCCTACACATAAACATACATCTGTTTATACACACACACACACACACACTCGTAAATACAAAGTTGCTTGAACCGGATCTTAGACAATTAATGCAAAAGTTGCTTATATAGAATTGGTTTTGAACCAGTTGCCCCTTCAATGACAACGAAATGTAAAGAAACAGGTTCCCTTCATATAAAGTGCAAGAACTAGAACCAGCCCCTACCCTAAGGAACCATTCATGTCAATGGTCTTATACCAGTTCAACTCGCCGTAGGGGATTAGGAGTATAAGACTTTAATTTAAAGAAAAATTTAAGTGATGGATTTACTTTGTTCTACCCTACTGACCTACCGGGTGCCCCGGTAAGTGCACGAGTCTACCAGTCTGGGGGTTGTGGGTTCGATTCCCACCAGAGACCCTGGTAAGTTTGCTTTATTTTCATTTTCTGTTCTTTCTTTCTTTCTTTCTCGTCCTTCTCTTAATTTCTTCTTTCCTTCTATCTCAACCTCTCCAGGTAACACAAAGGGACCGAATTAAGCGGACCCAAGTGAGCTGTATCCTTTCCTTCAACGGCTGCCTGTTCTACCTAACCTAACCTAACCTACCTACTTTGTTCCAATGAGCTTAGCAGCAAGAAGCTAAAATTCTTATATTTTTATTACTGTCAATATAATAAAAATCCATAATTACAAATGAAAAGGTTAAAGAGGAACCAAATGTTTCAAGAGTTTTAAAATTTGGTTTTTTTGTCTATTTAAAACTTTTGTAATTTAAAGCAGCTAAAACATAACTAACTTCCCCTTATACAACGGTAGACGGCCTTGTCAAAGCTTGAACCGATCATATCGATATCTATTATACTTGTTAGAAGATAAAAAAAAATTTGGTCACGTTATAGCCCAAAATGCTTTTTACAGGAAAACATTACTATAGGGGCTTTGCCAAAATTTGGACTGGTATGATCGATATTCAATGTACTCGTTGAAAGCATAAAAATAAGGACATTTGCAAAATTCTTTGAAGATACAGTCGTATTTGCCAAAAACTTTTATTCCTAGAGGGCATTTGTACTAAGTCTTTGTCAAAAAATAGACTGATTATTCATCACAAACAAATTTTTTAGATTTTATCGAAATATCCTTAAAAATGGGGATTGTACCTTTGATCCCAAGAATACGTAGGCATCCAGCCAGACGGACAGACGGACATGCTTTATGGGATTGAGGAAGTTAGTCGATCAGTACAATTTAAGTTCGGTATTAGACAATTTCTTTTAGGTGTTACAAACAAGTGTTATAATAAACAGTCCGCTTAAAGACGAACTCTTTTATTTGAGCTGCCAACGGGTTGTGCCCGGCCAGCTTCGCTATTCTTATAATTTATTAGGATTATACAGATAGCTTTTGTTTTGTTTTCATTTGATTTTATTTATTATGTTTTTTACTTCTTTTTTGTAACTATTTTTACATTGTAAATGAAACTATGGACGAAATAGAAAGTTAACATAAATTTATTGCAAAAAATATTTTATAAAATAAAACGCAAAAAAATACATTAAAGAAAGCAAAATAATAAAAAAAACTGTAATCCACTTAAATACAAATATAGTAACAATTTACTTTAAAAACGACTTTAAATTTATATTTTATACAAAGAAAATTTAAACATTTATAAATTTTAATTTTTCTTTTTTTTTGCAATTTTATTTTTGAATATTTTTAAAATTATAAGCAAGCAAATAAATAAATAAAAAAACTTTTTTAAAAAATATTTATAAGAAAAAAAACGATATTAAAACGTCCTATTAAAAACAAAAGAAGAAATAAAAATAATAAGGAAACAACTAAAACTAGTTGAATTTATAAACAGCATTAACTAATTCTACTATCAATCAAATCTGAAAAACTTAAATTTCCTTTTATATAAAAACAACTATAAAATTCTTATATGTCCTTTAGATATAGCCTCAAAATTTAGATACATTTTATTTCAAATAAAAATTATATCTACAAGTATTTTAAATTTGAAACATATTTATAAAATTATTTTCCATAACCCAATAGATTTTGGATAATTTTTTTTTCTATTTAAATAAAAACAAAAGAGTTTTCTACGATTTCAAACTATAGTAATCATTACTTTAACTGACTTTTAAGTAAGTAAATCAGTAAAAAAAAACTTTATAGTAATTAGATAAAATAAATAGAAAATATATATAAAAAACACTTGTTACAAAATATAAACTTAAATGTATAAAAAAGAAAAATAAATATAATAAAATGAAAAAAAATTTAGAACAAGTTTAGTTTTACTTTAAACTAGCCTTACCCGGCTCGCTTTGCTGGATCAGAAAACTTTGCTCCAATTAAAACCATATCTATTATTGTTTAAAAGTTCTAAACTTATAACATCATTAAATATATTTTAAAAGAAAAAGCTCTCTCTATTATAAACTAAATAACTTCATCCAATTCGTGCCTTTTTAAGGGTTATAGTTTTCAAAGCACGCAAAATATTTCCCATTACAGATTGTAGCTTCCTTATATAACTCTATATTTTTTGTCCAAAATAAGACAGTAAATATTTTAATTTATATATAAAATTTTTAGTTCCTATCCCATCCATTTTCAGCCTAAATAAAAAAGAAGGCGTCACAGTAAATCATAGAAAATTTTTAACCTATCATAGTTGCTTTCCCCCTTCAGGGTACAACCAAACCTTCCCTATGTTTATTGGGCATGGGCGTTATATGTATATTGCTATTAACTTCAAACCCGGCACACAAATTTTTCATTACAATATTTGCGGTTCAACAAAAACGTGGCTAAATCGGCTGACTAGGTGGGTGTACAAAAAGACGAATATAATATTCGGAACAGCCGAATAAAGCACTTTTACTTGTTTTTGCTGAGTTTACATTCACATCTGCATAAGTACATACTTATGTAATTAACTTCTCTTTTAAACTTAATATTTAAAAATCAACCAGGAAATGTTATTTTACACATCCGCTCTGAACCGTTAACTGATAACATTAATATTAATATTAATTGATTTTTTTTTGCTTGAGAGCTTTAGCACCTATACAAATCTACCATTTTTAAGAAGTTTTTGATACGCTATATTTTGGAAACTCTAACAGCTATCGACTTCATGCCTACATTGTGAAAAAAATTTGTTGGATAGAAGCCCGGGAAGTAGCATCGCCCATACAAACGTTCAAATTTTGTTAAGTGTTTGGTTTCAAAAATTAGAAAAGATATTGACTTTAATCCTACCACAAATAATTTTATTATTATTATGTTTGCGGTTTGAAAAAAACCTGGCTAAATTAAATGACTATGTATTCAAAAAGACCAATGTGAAGGGTATATAAAATTCGGTGCAGTCAAATATAGCGCTTCCACTTGTATAAGTTAAATACTTTTTAAACGATTTTTAACTAAAACGTCTAAAATTTTAAAGCTAAATAAACTTCTTTGACTAACAACAAGATATTAAAAGAACTAAAAACGCTACATTTGGCTGAGCTGAATCTTATATACCCTTCACATTGGTATTTTAATATACTCATCAGCCATCTTTCCCAGCCGAGTTATTTTGAACTGCAAATATTATAATTAACATACCTTGTGTAGGGCTTAAAATCGATACCAATTCTAGTTTTCGAAATAGAATACTTTACAAAATTTTTAACGTTCGTATGTATAACAGAAATACCATGAAGAAGGTTTGAGGTCTAGAGTTTAAAAAGTTTTCGACATTATTCAATTTAAAAGTTAAATAAAATTTGCTAATTTGTATGGGGGAGTTCTAGTCCCCCTGCTCCTCTCCAACTATTTTTTCCAAAATATAAAAGTTATTTGATAATTACTTTTTGTAGATATAGCGTATCAAAAATTTTATAAAAGTTTTTTTATTTATATGGGTGATTTCCCTCCCCCAGTTTGTGGCCAAATATTTTTTTTCCAAAATGTAAACCTTATTGTCAAATTACTTCTTGTAAAAAATTTGAAGTCGATAGCTGTTATAGTTTCCGATATATGTATGTATGTATAGCGTATCGAAAATTTCATAAAAATTGTTAATTTGTATGGGGGCTACCCCTTCCCCTGCTCCTTCCAAAAAAAAATTTTCAAAAATGTATGTCTTATTGTCCAATTACTTCTTGTAGAAAATTTGAAGTCGATAGCTGTTATAGTTTTCGATACATAGCGTTTTGAAAATTTCATAAAAATTGTTAATTTGTATGGGGCTACCCTTTCCCCTGCTCCTACCAAAAAAAACTTTTCCAAAATGTAGGTTTTATTGTCCATTAATTTTTTGTAAAACGTTTGAAGTCGATAGCTAATATAGTTTCTAAGATTTAGCCAATGAAATATTTTACATACTTTGTGCAATTGTGGGGTAATACCCACTTCCCCTGACCCTATCTGAAGAAATGTTTTCCTAATTTAGGGCCCTATCTTTAGAGTATCCATGCCAAATTTTGTGGGAAGAGTAACTATATTTACTTAGATATACCTATATAGGGATATATACACGGATTTTGTACTAAAAAAAATGGGTTATTTCGGCTTTTTGCTTATTTCTCGGTCGATAGTGAACCGATTTTGATGGTTTTTGAATAGCAATTGTGAAATTTTTTAACAACATGACAATAGGACAAACTTTGGAATCCCCTAAATGCCTTTTTATGTTGCATAAAGTATTTTCCTTACAAAGTCTACACTTTTTAAAAAATGTGGCCGGAAAATATCTCGAAAACATCTAAGGCATGATTGATCTGAAACCAACCCTAAGGTATAACCAAGGCATATCGATACTAGGTTACCGCAAAAAAAAATTAAGAGAGTCGTTTTCTTATTCCTAATTCTTTTATATGGAATTTGACACTAACATTAAAAACAATTCAAGTTTAGTGTCAAACTCCATATAAAAAAATAAAAGTAAGAGAACGACTTTCTTAATTTTTTGCTGCGGCCACCTTGTATAGATATGCCTTGGGTATACCGATCGATTTAGAATCACTTTCTGAGTCGATTAAGTATGTCCATCCGTCCGGCTAGGTGTCCATTTATATTATCAAAGTACAGGGCGCAATTTTGAAGATATTTTGATCAAATTTGACACTGGCAAGAAGCTTGTTGTTTGTGATGATGATCGGTCAACTTTTTGATATAGCCCCCATACAAATATCCTCCTGAAATAAGCATTGCAGGCTATAACTGGCCCGAATACTACTCTATTTTGACAAAATTTTGCATATGGGTAATTCCAAGAAAAAGTTACGTAACGCCAGAACGGACTATTCTTGTTTGTTAGGGAAATATGTACTTCAATTTTTATATTTATATTGATTAAAGTGTTATTGCAAAAAAAAACATAAGCTTTATGTTACTTTTTTCCTGGAGTTACCCATATACATATATCTCACCTTATGCCACCAACTAGTATACTGAATAGAAAATATAATCTGTTCATTTCTTATCATTTTTTGTTTTTTTTTTTAATTTTATGAAAAAATCTTAGTAAAACATTTCAAAACTTTTTAATATTTTTTGAACTTGCATTAAAGTTTTAAAAAATTATTCTATATTTTTTTATATTTATTGCTTGAAATAAAATTATAGTCTTAAATTAAATATTTTACAACTTCATAGAAGCACATATGTAATATTTTTTTTTTTTTCCTTAAACAAGTTTGTCCAATAAATTCTCGACTAAGGCCCCTTAGCCACAGCTAGTTTACCACCCAATAGCTCAGTTGATAAAACTTCAGCTATAGTTGACGGTAATTTTGTTGTTGCTGCCAAAAGACTGTTGGTTGAGGTAGATGTTGACACATTTAGTAGGTTACTTGACAGCTGTTTGTTGAGGGTATTACAAGAGGCGTGGCCAGATTGCAAATACGCCAATAGACAGGCTGTAGTAAATGTCATCAGCAAGGTTAACCAAAATGTCCCATACAATATGCGGCGTAAATTTTGCCACCAAGGATCTAATTTGTACGGCAATAACTCATCTAAAGTCAAGGAAGACGAATGGCTAAAATTCAGAAGCCACAATATTTTTAAATATAAAAATTTAAACAAGTTAAAAATTAATACTCATTTATACAGAATATGGGATCATATTCTGAGGCATCCTTATTAACATAAACTATGTGACTATTGTCGTCGAGGGTATGATAACCGTTAACGTTGTCACCACCATTGTTATGATTGCAATCGCTTTTGTATTGTTGATCGCGATAATTGTTCAACAGGGGCGACGTTTCGTTAGGAGCCATTTTTTCTTTTTAGTTTTATAAATCTTTTTGTTTTTATTGAAAGTTTTCTTTAAAACACTGCAGAACTTAAATGAATAAATTCGGCCTATTTCGAATATAATCATTAACACAAAAAAATTTTATTCAAAAATTTTTGGGTCCTTATGACGAAACGTTTTTTTTAATTGGCTGAAGCCTTCTCTGGGTGACTGTTGTTTGCACCTCAAGTAATGCTTTTCAACTGTTTTGATAACTTTAAAATTTTACTCATGTAGTTAAAGAAAAAAGTTTAAATTTTATTATTTTCCGTAATTTTAACAATGACGACAACAATAACAACAAGCATGAGTGTAAACAATATTATCTTTTAAATATTTACTTTAACATTTTATTTACTTTTCAAAATATGTATCTCCCGCCAGCAGCAGTAAATACTCAAACACAAAATTTTATTTAAAGCAACGAGGATGGTTCCCATCAACGTTGACATATAAATATTTCAAGATTTAAATTTTTTTGTGATGAAAATGTACCAGCTATGTAAAACTATTTTATACTAAAACTTCTCTTAACTATGGCACATATACAAACATACATACATATGTATGTGAGTATGTAAAGTAAGACAACATTTTTGTTTGGCAGGTGAAATAACATATGATCAATTCCACATAAAACGGGTTAAAATGGGGAAAAATCGTGTTATTCTTTTTAAAAAAATCTATAAATTTACGTACATATTTATATTTTAACATATTTATTTTAATTCATTTGGCAAGAGTGTAAAATTATGGTGTACTAAAAACCCTTGAAAACCTATTTAATTATATTTGAAACACTAAAATATAACTTATACCCCTTTGGGTCAAAATTTTAAAGAGGTGCCAAGGTAAGGTTAAGTTGCAAGGGGTGATGAAAAGAGGTAAACCACCAACAATCGGAGACCTCCTAGGTCCATTGTGTATCTCTTTAAGAAAAAAGTAAGAAAAAGGAAAGGTACCAAACCATTGTTTCTATTCTGCCGTGGCCTATCGAAAACAATTTAAATTAATTTTTTATCTTTATTAGTTTCAGGAGTTAAAAAATGGTCCTTAGCAGTTTCGTAACATACAAAGTTCCAAAAAAAGTACCAAAAAGAAGTATTTATAATTTTCGAGATCTCTCAAACGCAGTAAAAGTTTTGTTTTTATCTTTATTAGTTCACCCAAAATATAGTTATTGTCCTGTCATGCCCCTTTGGGTCCAATATTTCAAAAAAAGTATCAAAAACAAATATATTTTCCAGACCTGTCGAAGGCAGTTTAAATTTTGTTTTTATCTTCTTTAAATTAGAAATAAAAAAAAGTACCTAAAAAGTACCAATAATATATAAATAATTGCCCTTTTCTAACCCCGTATTGTAAAATATTTAAAAAAGTACCAAAAACGTAATCATATCATTATGGGTTTAATTGTTACAAAATTGACCTAAGTAGTTTTAAAATAAAGTTTTTAACCTTTTTTAACCTTAAGGGTCCAAAGTTTCAAAAAAGTTCCAGGTACGGGTCCGCTTATTTTTTGGGTAAAAAAAAATATTTCTTTAAATTTGGTTTCTATCGTATATAGTTTAGGATATTACAACGTTCTGGTTTATCCAAAACCCCGTCTTAATAGATCTACACATCGTAAGAAGTATTCGCAGTCCAAAGCTATAAAAGCTTTACTCGTTTCAGCTGTGTGATGATGAACGAGTCAGTCAGTCATTAACGTTGCTCCTTTATGCATTAAACACATTCAAGCTACAAGAACCCAGGAACACGCGAACACAAAAGTTGCTTTCTACATATGTGTCCGCGTGTCTGCTACTGAAATATTTACTAGACTACCACTACAAAATAAACATATGAGCAATATGACTTTTAGTGGTGCTACCTGAAGTCTTTTTGTATTGTTTTAGCTATATTTTTTGCATCTTACCGTATTGGCAGCACTAATCTGTTAACTGTCGCGTACAAAAATATAAATTAGTTTAATTTCGACCACGCCACAAAATTAGCATTGACAGCAACCCGTATTCATGTTGCCTTGTAGCCATTAAAAAAATTATTATCATAAGCATAAGCACACGTGTATTCTATTTTTGACTGGTTGTGTTCGGTAGCCTGTAGCGAGAAATGTATTTAGTGCTTTATGTACATAGATAAGTCAGTTAACAGGATTAATTTTTAAAAATCGTTTTACAATGTACATACATACATCAATACAATAATGTACGCCAGTGCCTGTGTTCTGTAACTTCAGTGAGAACTTCTCGCATCGAAAAGTTTATAGTCGCCTTGTAAAAGACAGGATGAACACGATAAACCTAATTATTTTAACTTTTAACGTTGTATAATAAGAGTTTATGTATTATCTAAGTCACACTCTTAATAATCGGAAGACTATGACAATAAAAAAATTTTCTCGCTGCAAAAACTTCTCGCCAGTTACAGAACAAGGGGGCCAGGTTGTTCATTGCCTTCTTAAAATTCAGAATGAATAAACCATACAAAAATGCTTATCACTCAGCTGCGTTATTATGTAAATGTTGATTCCTCGTTTCTTACTTATCGCAAGTAGCCGAAATTGTAACGCTGCTTAATATGCAAAATTCTTTAAAATATAAAAAAGCAAATAAATTTTCTGTTTTGTTTGGTTTTCTTTATGGTCTAAGAGATAAGATTCATATACCGGTTATAATTGGGCTATACATTCATACATACATACAAAAGTGTTTATTTTTTAAGTAAATAAATTTGTTTATTTTTTTATACAAAATACAATGCAAAGTACTTAATATTTTTTGGACTACATTTCATTTTGTAGCAATAACTTATTGATTCAATTTCATTTCCTCATTATATTGCATAATTTCGTAAACAGAATTAAAATTTTTCAGCGACTGATAAGCGAAATATAAATTTTATGGAAGTATGCAAACAACGTTGAACAAATTAAAGTTATTATACTGTCTTAGTATGTATTGAAAAATTTACTATTAAAAAATATTAAAGGTATAATTTCGTGAAACTTAACGGTAAAATCACTGGTTTAGAAACCACTAAAGCTGCTATAATATTTCAATATGTATTATTGTTCATGTCCTAAGTGTAACTGTCCTCTATATAAAGGTATAGGAGAATATGTAAAACAAAATTATTTGTTGTAGTAATAAGTTTGTTTATAATAATAATTGTAAGCTCATTAGAACCCTTTGCCAGAAACACAACTAGGACGAACGACGAAATTTTCAGACCGATATTTCTTTCTAGAAATTTAAACAGAATTGGTTATATGAAAACGCACACATTTTAGGCGAATTGTTGAATTCGTCTTGCGTAACGGATTTTTTAAAAGGTTTATTATCAAGTTTTCATAACTTTGAGCCTTTTGGTGTCCGTTCCGAGAACGTCTATAGATGATCGACGAAAGATTTGAAAAAAAACCGATGTCGCCTGCTGACAAGCGACAGGCATCAGCATAGCAAATGTACCATTATTTCGAGCCGGAAATAAACCCACAGCTTTCTGCTTCAATTTGCGACCGTGATCTTATGCAGTAGTGACCGGTGAGAGCGCTAATAATCAGTGCTAGGTCTCTTTTACCTACAGGCAATTAGTCTTGGTCCTGCTTTTCAATGTTATTTTCCATTAAGATTTTGACTTCCTACAGTCAGCAATATAAGCTTGGTTCTTGCTCACTTTGTCCGTGTAGTATTCTTCAATCCTCCCAAAAAAACTTACACAATCAGGGATGATCTGGCATCTGTCAAAGACCCCAATCGCGCAAGTTCATTCGCAGCCTCTTTGAGAGCGGCTTTAATAGATGGTTGCGTACCCTTTACACAGGTTGTTTCCCTTTTTAATCAAAATTTCGGCTTGCATTAATGCAAATGTCTCCAAGCAGACTACATGACAATGATTGCTAAATCTTTTACAAAAGTTTAAGTTCAATGCTGGAGTTGCCCGCTCCAGTACCAATTTTCATCTTTTAGTAAAAACGTCGATATTCTCTCATGTGAAAGGTGGTCATTTCCTAACAAATCACTCCCTGGATTAAGTATTTCCATGCCGGGTGTAAAATTCAGATATAGCGGCAGACCCTCTAGCAACACCCTGTTGATGTTCGATTCCTTGCGTCTCACAGCACTATTGTGCGCTGCGGACCTTAGAAAAAGATCCAGAGGCAGAAAATTCAATATTGTATACGGGGCAGCTTGTGGAGTGCTCTAAAAGCTCCTATTATACACACCGAAACACTTTAAGGCCAAATACCCGTAGGTGGTTATAAACCGGACTTTTACCTTGTGTATCCAATAAGCAACTCAAGGCCTTAGCCCCCAGACCTTTCCCATCATTAGGATCATTAGGTCCATTATTGATTCTGTCCTCGAAGCTACTTTTCCAGGTAAGCTTCTAGTCCCGCATAGCACCGAGGTATTTCGCCCTACTTTCTTTTACTTTTTTTGTAACGTTTTTGTTATTGACTATATTTATAGAAAAACTAAACATAATGTTTTTTTAAAGTAAGGTTAACACAAATTTGTATTGTAAAAACTTTACTCTTTTTCAAAACACAAACTACTTTTTTAAACATGGAGTTCTAAAATCTTCAAAAAATTTTAACACAAATTGCTTTTTACCAGTGATCTGCACACGCATACATTCTTATGGTTTATGAAAAATTTACGGTAACAAAAGCGGCTTAACTTCAAATATAACATTCCAAAACTTTCTCAATACAATTCTATCATACTTTAAACTTTCAACTATGGTCACCCTATTGCCATAATAGACAAATAATTGCGCTTAAAAACAAACAATCAACACAATCAAAACATAAGAATGTAGTATGTGCGTGCGGATCCCTGCTCTAAACCAACAAAAAATATGAATGACACCCTTTATTATATAGGTATAAGTATATGAGAACATCGATATGCAGCAATTTTCGATTTTTAATTTTTAATTTTTCAATTTCTAATTCATGGTCTTTCACTAAAAATTTTCCTATAACTAAGTGTTGCGATGGTTTAAAAAATCAAATAAAATTAAAAATATAACTGAAATATAAAAAACAAAGAATATTAAGACATACCGTAATTCCTTAGAAGATTACATCAGCCGCGTACCAGTGATCCATATTACTATGCTAATGATTGATGTCTTTCAAAAGAAGGAGGAAAACAAACTTCATTGCCAAATGAAAATCGTTTAAAGTGTGTAGAGTTGTTTAACTCACTGATAGGAATTCCAATAGTTTGTTTATATTTATGTATGTATGTCGTGTAATGCATCAATGAATTACAAAATCTGCTGCTGTTGCTGATAATTCATCACTATAATTGTTATTATAATAATTCTAAACATATGAACGTATCCCTACAAACAATTTCTATCCGAAAAGACACTCAGAAACAAAAGTAAGTTCAAACCGTGGTAGTAGTATTATAGGTGATTGCATTTAGAAGAGAATTTTTGTGGTGAAATTTATTTTGTATGAATTTTTAAAACTGTAAATTTAACAAATAAAAGCGCTATATTCGGCTGTGCTGAACCTTATATACCCTGCACATTGATCTTTTTATATGCCCAGCCATCTGATCCAGCCGAGTTATTTCGTACTGCAAATATTATAATAAAAATGCATATGTATATGTTTGAATGTATGTGCATTTAAACATACATACATACATACATACATACATACATACATACATACATACATACATACATACATACATACATACATACATACATACATACATACATACATACATACATACATACATACATACATACATACATAAGTATGTACATACATACATACATACATACATACATACATACATACATACATACATACATACATACATACATACATACATACATACATACATACATACATACATACATACATACATACATACATACATACATACATACATACATACATACATACATACATACATCCATACATACATACATACATACATACATACATACATACATACATACATACATACATACATACATACATACATACATGCATACATACATACATACATACATACATACATACATACATACATACATACATACATACATACATACATACATACATACATACATACATACATACATACATACATACATACATACATACATACATACATACATACATACATACATACATACATACATACATACATACATACATACATACATACATATGTACATACATAAATACATACATACATACATACATACATACATACATACATACATACATACATACATACATACATACATACATACATACATACATACATACATACATACATACATACATACATACATACATACATACATACATACATACATACATACATACATACATACATACATACATACATACATACATACATACATACATACATACATACATACATACATACATACATACATACATACATACATACATACATACATACATACATACATACATACACACATATGTACTTACACACATCCATATGAGAATACATTCCTACGTCCAAGCATACAAGTATCTTTTTGTGTATTTTTTACGCCCATCCATATATGTATGTATATACATATGGGCATTTCCATGAATATGTCAACCACGGCTGGAAAAATAAAAGTCATCGCAACTTTTTTTTAAATATACCAAAGAGCAATAAAACACTTAAATTTTATTATGTAAAAGTATTTATAGCTAATTATAATTTTAAAAGAGTGTAGTGTTTTGGGGTCGTCTTAATTTTTGTGTACCCTATAGCCCAATATAATTTTATACAGCTGTAGGGGATCAGCTTGATGGTTAGGCGTTCTCTCGAACTGCCAAATTAGGGATTAGACATAAAACAAGGCAACGATGTGCCACTTTATTGTTTCAAATATAAAATCCTTCTTTATTTGTGGGCTACTACCCTTTTTATACTAATTTCTACATTATTGCTTACTTATTCTAACTTACAGTGTTAGTTTCTTAAATATATTCTGCTTTGTCAGTGCCATGCAATCATCAATGCATATTACTCTAGCCAATCAGAATGTGAGAGTGAGGAATGCACTCATTAACATTTGACACTCTTAAGTTTGGTCATTCACATTCTGATTGCCCTACATACTTTACTATAGTAGACTCATATTTAAACATATTGAGTCACTGGATAAGTGTCGTTATTTGATCTTTTATTAGTGGCATTTACCCTACCATTATTGGGGTGGTATGTATAAGTTTTAGAGTGGTTATTTGGTATGCAGTGGACACTAGTAAGGTACACTACACCCTCACCGTTAAGAGAAAAATTAGGGGAGTAATTTTTCTTGATGCATCCATAGCACTGTAAAAATTATGATTGTCTTAAAGATTTTTACAATTCATTTACATCTATTATTATTATTATACTTCTATATCTTTGCCTTTACATATTTTGTTTTATTTATTGGTTCTTAATCCTAGGTATGGTTTTAATTGGTTATTGTGAATTTCTTTTTCTATCCCGTTATAATCTATAGTGGTATTTACACCATTACTCTTAATTATTCTATATGGGCCTTTGTACGGGCTTTGGTATTTCTTTCTATTTTCTATTTTTATTAAGACTAAATCTCCTATATTTAAATTTAATCTATTATTATATCTATTGTCCAGTATTCTCTTTTCTTTCGTTTTATTTGTTAGTTCTTTTGCCCTTTCCAAAGAAAACTTTAATTTCTGTTTTAACTCTTTTGTATAGTCATCGTAATTATAGATTTTTATTTCCTTATTGTCACAGATTTCTGATGGTAAGCATGGTAATTTACCATAAACTAGTTCGAATGGCGTGTAGCCAGTATCTATGTGTGGTGCCGTGTTATAGGCGAAAGTAAAATAATTTATCCACTTATCCCATTCGTAATCATTTGCCGTTGTTAGCAAGAATTCATTGAGAACTCTATGATTTCTCTCCACCGAACCTATTGTCTCATGGTGGTAAGGGGTTGAAAATGTCTGCTTGATATCAAGTAACGAGCATATGTTACGCATCAGTTCGTTTTTAAATTCAGTTCCGTTGTCTGACTTGAGAACTTTAAATTTACCATGTTTTAAAATTAATTGTTCTACTAGTGTTTTAGCAATTGTAGGTGCATCTTTTGTTGACATTGGGTGAGCAATAACGAATTTTGTTAGTTCACATTGCATTGTCAATATATATCGGTATCCGTTTGAAATACGAAGCGGACCTACAGTATCCACTGACATTGTCTCAAAACTGTTGTTTGGGGTGTTTGTTAGCGTAAGTGGTTCTTTAATGTTCTTCGTTTGTTTGTTTGTGTTACACTTGTCACAATATTTTACAAATTGTTTAACCATCTTATTCATATTTTTCCAAATGTATCGCTGTTTCAATTTAATTATTGTTTTTCTAATTCCTAAGTGGCCTGCGTGTGTGGCATTGTGGAATTCTTCGATGAGTTTATATTTCAATATGTCATCTGTTATTCTTTTTGGGTCATTATATATTAGAATTTTAAGTTGAGGACTTTTATTGTTTATTTTTATCTTTGTATATGCTTCTTTCAATTTTTCCATTGTATATACTTTAAATATTCTATCACTTTTTGCTAGCGCTAATTCTCTTATCTTTTCTTCATTCATTTTAGATACCAGTTTCCTCAGAATCGAATCTAGATTCGCTGAGTTATCGCTGAATCTTGCATGCATATTATCGTTTTGTACGTTCCTGGTATGTAACTTCTTCATAGTCGAATCTTGTTTCGATGAATTATCGTTACATCCTTTGTTCATATAATTATTATTTTGAGTACGTGATTTCTTCATGATCGAATCTTGTTTCGATGAATTGTCCTCACGTCCCACGTGCACAATATTATCTTTAATTCTTATTTCGACGTCTTCTATATTCTCAAACTTATTAAATTGCAATTTCTTTATGTTCTTGATATCATTTATGGATGTGCATTCCCATATTAGAAGTTGATCAGACTCCTGAGAGATGCTTTTATCCGATACTTTTGTATTTACATTATCATTCCTCTTTGTATTACCTGCCTCATTATCTTTATTTATTTTATGGTTTGTCTCATTATTTATATTATTTCTGTTAAGTTTTTCTTGCATGGCCCTTGTAGTTATTAGTATCTTATTTTCCGTTTCATCATTTTCTAATGGTATCATTTGTTTAAGTATTTCCGAGTTTATTTCAATTCTTGATAATGCGTCCGCATTAGTGTTAATTTTCCCTTTCTTATACATTATTGTAAAATCATAGTCGCTTAAATCTAGCCTGATTCTTGTCATTTTTGATGACGGATTCCTGTGTGAAAATAGGGAGATTAGTGGTCTGTGGTCTGTTACTACTATGAATTTTCGACCGTATAAATATGGTCTGAAAAAATTTATTCCCCAATGGATTGCGAGCAATTCCTTTTCAATTATCGGTTTGTTCAAGTCGTGTTTCTGTAGAGATTTACTTGCATAGGAAATTGGTAGATCCTGGCCAATTTCGCCTTGAGATAAGACAGCTCCCAGTGCGTAGTTTGAGGCGTCGGTTGTCAAAATGAATGGTTTTTCGAAATTTGGGTATTGTAGAATTGGGGGTTTCATTAGTTTTTCTTTTAAGGTGTCAAAAGCATTTTGACATTCATTTGTCCATAGGAATTTCGCTGATTTTCTTAGTAACATATTCAAGTGTTTCGCAATGTCTGCAAAATTTGGTATAAATTTCCTATAATAATTGCAAAATGCAACAAATCGTCGTACTTCGTCCGTGTTTCTTGGTATTGGGTAGTTCTTTATCACCTTATATTTTGATGGGTCTGTTTTCACACCGTCTTTTGTTATTAAATGTCCCAAGTAAACAACTTCAGATCTTAGGAAACAACATTTCCTTGGATTCAGTTTTAAATGGTATTTTTGCAGTCTGTCGAGAACCTTTATCAGGTTTTGATTGTGATGATTTAAGCTGCAACCGTATACGATTATATCATCCACGTAGAGAAATGCTTCGGATTCTAGTCCGGATAATGCTATTGTAAGCATTCTTTGAAAGCTGTTAGATGAAATTTTTAGTCCGAATGGAAGTCTTTTAAACTGAAAATGCCCTTGTGGTGTTGAAAATGCAGTTAGTGGTCTGGAGTTTTTATTCAACTCAATTTGATAAAAAGAATTAGTCATATCGAGTGTAGAAAACCATTTTGCTCTACCTAATTTGTCCAAAATATCCTCCAGTCTAGTTAGAGGAAATTTGTCATTAACAATTCTATCATTAAGTTTTCTAAAGTCTACAACAAGTCTCCATTTCTTTTTATCTTCCATATTTTTCTTTGGTATTAAGAGGAGTGGAGCATTGTATGGACTAACGGATGGTTCTATTGTTTCGTCATCAAGCATTTTCTTTACCTGTTCATTTATTATGTCTGTATGTGAATGTGGTAATCTATAGTTCTTTATGTACACAGAAGTGTTGTCTGAGGTTATGATTTCTTGTTTGTAAAAGTTGTTGACACTCAACTTTTCGTTTTCTAAATGAAAAACGTTTTGATATGTTTTAAGTATTTCTGTTAATTTTGTTTTTGCGTACTCATCGTCATGGTCTAATTGCAATTCATTTAAAATTTTGTTAAAACGTTCGTCGCTGTTTATATTGTTGTAACTTAATATGTCGTAGTTTTTTAATGGGTCAGTGTGTAGTTTAATGCCCTGTAAAGTTGTTGTTTCGTTTGTTGTGTTTAAAATTTTGACGTGTGTCATACCGTTTTTAGGTGCTATTGAATTACTTAAAAAAATTCCGTCTTTCAGTTCGGTATTAAATATGACGCAATCTTCTGTAAGGTTCAATCTCAATGGTTGTATAATTTCTGTTCGTGGGGGTACGGTTATTTTTAGGGTATCGAATGATTTTGTTTGCATTGGCAGAGTTATTGTTTCATTGTTGATGAACAAAGAAATTGTAAATGTCTCGTAATCTATTTTGCATAGGTACTCTCTTAAGAAATCTCTTCCTATTATTCCGTCTGTTTCTATTGGAAAATTGTCGTCTACTAGATGAAAGTTGTGTTTACATGTTTGGTTTGCCATTGTTAGTTCAAGTTCACTTGTCCCTAATTAATGTATTTCCTCCTTAGTGATGCCTGTTAATTTGCATCTATTCTCCACATTTAATGGTTCATCATCAAAAATTTCCTTGGTGCGACATAATGATACATCGGCTCCTGTGTCGACAAGAAATGTTAAATTTTTGTTTTCGTATTTAGCAGTTATGAAATTTGTATTATTATTTGAAACTTTGTATATCTTTAATTTTGGCTGTCCGGAATATCCCTGTATTCCGAGCCTTCTTCGTTTCCCTCGTTTTGAACTGTACGTATATACCTTCTGTTGTGGCTGCTTCTGTTGTCATTGTCTCTGTTAGAATTATTGTTATTACCTCTACTGTCATTGTTGTTACCTCTGTTGTTTTGGTAGTTGTTATTTACTCCATTAGAATTGTTATTTCTAGAGAAGTTTGTATTTCTTCGTGAATTGTTATTGTCATAGTTATTGTTTCTAGTGTTGTTATTGTTGTTGAAGCTGTGATTACTGTTGTAACCATTGCCTCTGTTGAAATTTGCATTGTTGCCATTATTCCTGTTATTAATATTGTTTTTGTGAAGGTTTCGGTTATCATGATGCCTGTTCTTGGTGTAGTTAGAAAATCTGTTGTTATTTCCGTTGTGGTTTTGTGGTTGATACTGTGGTTCTTCTTTTCTGATATGTAGGATATCGTGCTGCGTTGCCTTTTTCTCATTTTCAATTTCGACTGCAAGGTCGGATGCTTCCTGTAGTGTAGTTGGTCGGGCAGCGTATATGGTTGGTTTAAAGTACTCATTTAGACCTTTCTTGAATGTATCTAAGGCAAGCTTATTATTTAATCGGACTATAACGTTTTTCTCAGCCTCTGTTACTTGATCTCCTAACTCTTCTATGCCTAGTTTGTTTAGGTTGTCAATTATACTCATTATCTTCTCCCTATATGAATTAATAGACATCTTCCCTTGGGATGATGTAGTGAGTTTGGATTGTAATTCTGGGATTGTTTTATTGTTCTTGTATCTTTTCTCTAAGAGTCTCTTAAGCGTTTCGAAATTTTCAGGTTTCGAATAGCTTCCAATTGATGTTCTGACATTCGAGGATAATTTAGCATGATAAACATACTGAAGAAAATCTATTTTTGCTGCTTCCGATAGGGTCTTATTTAATAACTCCGCTGTTATTATAAAACTGTCCAATTCAATATAATTACCTGTAAACAAAGGTAATGCCTTTGCAACCGTTTCTAAATTAAACGATGTCATGTCTAAGTCTTTTGTCCTTAATGGTTTCTTTATACTACTACCTAAGTATTCTTCTACTAGTCTGTAAAGATTATTAAATTCTAGTTTTAACGCTAACTGTTCCTTATCGTCTCCTTTTACTTCTATTAGTTGAAATTCAAATTTTAAATTTCTGATATATTCCAATTTATTCAATACCGTTGATTCGGTGTAGGTTCTCCCTGGACTCTTCTTTAAGTTCTTCCAGAGTTCTTTCAAATTATTTAATTTCTCTTCCATATATTTTTCTTAGGCTTATCTATAAGCAAAATTTAGTTTCGTTTTTATTATTTAGTTTTTCCTTACAACTTATACATTAGTTATACTATTTTTATTTCTATTGGTATTTATAAGTTTATGTATTATATATAATATAGACAAGATTATGACAATTATTAATAATGTTGACATATTTTTCGAGAACATTGTGTTAAGTTATCTATTGTCTTCTACTTATAATCGTACATACTAGTCTAATAATGTAGGCAATTGCTAATATTGCTAGGATCACTATCATAATTACTTCAGAGATGTTTAAGTTTTCCGTGTCATTTTTATTCTGTATATTCCCTGTGTGGACTCTCATGTGTTCTATTAATTGATTGTGTTCGTTTTCAGAATCTTCATGTTTCCCTACTTCATATCCCGCAAATAATAAAGGGATAGCTTTTAATATATTTTTCCACCAAGTCATTCTAATTTTAATATTATAATTTTGATACGAAAACATATAAAATACAACAACATATTTTGGTAAAATTTTGATTCAAATGTTCATACATCAAATCTTATTTTGTCTGTAGTTTTAGTTGTTTTATGGTCCTTTTGATGTTGGCACATTCTTCTTTGGTGGTTGTTAGGGTGAGCCTTTGATACAGTATGGCTAGTTGTTTTCTCGCCTGGAATCTCTTTCCCGCACGTTTCTTCTTCTTCTGGATGTCCTTGGATGGTTGGGGTTGCTTTTTGGTCACCGCAGTCCTCTTACGGTATTCTTCAATGCTTATAGCCTTCGGGCCTGCATTCAGTGGAGATGGAGTATAAGTTGGTGCTGTTGTTGCTGGTGGTCCTGGGTTATACCGTTCTGTCAAGTATTTTTCCCATCGCTCGAAAATTTCACTTATTTCTTCCTCCATAAATATGTTATTTTTCTTCAGTTAGCTATTGGTCCGAGCTGGCAGGATCGCCATGTAGTGTGTAGTGGTCGTCTTAATTTTTGTGTACCCTATAGCCCAATATAATTTTATACAGCTGTAGGGGATCAGCTTGATGGTTAGGCGTTCTCTCGAACTGCCAAATTAGGGATTAGACATAAAACAAGGCAACGATGTGCCACTTTATTGTTTCAAATATAAAATCCTTCTTTATTTGTGGGCTACTACCCTTTTTATACTAATTTCTACATTATTGCTTACTTATTCTAACTTACAGTGTTAGTTTCTTAAATATATTCTGCTTTGTCAGTGCCATGCAATCATCAATGCATATTACTCTAGCCAATCAGAATGTGAGAGTGAGGAATGCACTCATTAACATTTGACACTCTTAAGTTTGGTCATTCACATTCTGATTGCCCTACATACTTTACTATAGTAGACTCATATTTAAACATATTGAGTCACTGGATAAGTGTCGTTATTTGATCTTTTATTAGTGGCATTTACCCTACCATTATTGGGGTGGTATGTATAAGTTTTAGAGTGGTTATTTGGTATGCAGTGGACACTAGTAAGGTACACTACAAGAGCAAAAATAGCAGATTAAACTGGTAATCTCTTTGATCAATTTCCAGAAATTGAAATTAACTATTTTGTCTTAACTAGTGGCTAAATTTAGGTAATTGTAATATTCCAATTATACTTTAAAAATAATGTTACAACATCAGTAGCCAAGTTCCATTATGAAATTAAAAATTTAGAGTTCGAATAGCGGTATTTTTTATAGATTGCTTTGAATGATATTCTAATGTCACGTACGTAATGCAAAAACGTTATTTGTCGTCATCATTTGAATTCGACCGGTCGCAAGTATTTAAAAATAAAAGTTCAAAGCAAGATAAATCTCGCAAACAAATATTGATCGATTTTTTTTTTTAAATTTGATGCAATAAAAATTTTATAGTCCTTTAAAGTTTGTAGCATACGATATTGTAAGTAACACAATTCAATTTAATACTTTCAAATTCCTTTATAATTATAAATATTTTATTAAGATGGGTAAAAATAGCTATGAGACTACAAAGAAATGGAGGGAGGACTTGAAGAAAAACGAAGAACAAATAAAGAAATACCGGAAAAAGGAAGCTGAAAGACAGCATATCTATCGAAAAAAGTTCGCAGATGCAGCCAAAAAAGACAAAAAAAATAAATAACGACAAATTAACACACAATTAGGGGATTCACAAGGTGTTCTATTTGTCCTATTGTCATATTGTCATATAATTTTGACAATGGTTTAACAACCTTTACCGACTTGTGGGCACTCGGCGCAGGTGTAAGTGGAGTTATTGTGATAATTTAATAAGTATATTAAACGATGTGATACTTTTAAAGAACTATTTTTGTATGAGAGACAACAAAACCATTGTGAAATTTTATGACAATAGGACATAATAGGACACCTTGTGAATCCCCTAAATAAGTTTGATGTTTACTATTTTATTACAAAAACTATGCTTGAAATAAGCGAACAATATGAAGATATATCGTCTATATACATATTTTCTGATTGGAGTAGCGCTCAATTTAAAAACAAATTCATTTTAAAAAGTATTCCCTCTTTTGCGAACAAATTTAGCTGCCAACATTTAGAATGGAACTTCTTTGCCACATCCCATGGTAAAGGTGCAGTTGATGGAGTAGGTGCTACTGTTAAAAGAAAGGTCTGGCAAATTGTAAAAGCAAATAAATTAATCTTGCCAGATGCTTTCTCATTTTATGAATGTGCTCATAAATATGTGGAAGGAGTTAATTTGTTTTATGTTGCTACCGAAGAGATTGAAGGGTTTTCTGCTCATCTCCATGAAAAATGGCAAAATGTCCAGCCCATCCCAAAAATAAGAAAACTTCATTCGTTTACTTATCATGATAGTCAGTATATAAATGTGTCTCGAACTGCGTATTCAGTAAGAGAAAAAATTAAAATTTAATAATTAAGTGCCAGCGCCCAAGTACATAGTGTATAGTAAGAAATGAAAATAACCTTTTATTGTTTTTATTGCTGTTATCACCGCATATACATTTTTTAATTCTTTTTAAATTTGTTATGTATACTTATATTAAAAAACCTATTTTTTTTCAGACAAATACTATAAGAGAAAAATCTGTCACATACGGTATGTCACGAACGATATTAAGATTTGTTCGTAACAAAATCATCTAAAAATCTTTTTGTATTTAAAAATTATGGATTATCAAGGAAAAATATTTGGCTTGGTGAAAGAACTTAAAGAAAGGAAAAAAACTTTTACAATTCGCAGATTTTCGTATATATGTGCATGCACCTCGACATCACTTCCGTTTTTTGTCACGTACGATATGCGCCTTTTTCGCCCGATATTTTGGCCGGCAAGGTTTTCAAAGTCATGATTTTTTTTTAGATTATAGTACCCTTTAAATGTAACATATTGACGAAACAATTTTTCAGTTACCACTCTTTTTGCAAAATCTACACCACTTTGTAGGCGTACAAATGTCACGTACGATGACATGGAAATGCCCATATATGTTTAAACAGCGTTGCCAGTTTTCAATTTGTTAGAATTTTTGTATGGAGTTTGTGATTTTGTTCTATATCTCGGTCGGTAGTTAACCGATCTTGTTGATTTCAAACAACGATTGGCTCTAGGATACTTCTAATATTTTGACATCAATAACTGGTCCGTATTACTTTATTTGACTCCGGAAACTTGATTTTAACAGACGGGCATGGCTATATCGGCTTCCTTTTTTATAAGGATCCTGAATACATATACAAATGGATAATAAATAAATTACAAACGGAATGACAAACTGATGTATACCCTAATCACTATGTTAAGGGTATAATAAAAGAGAGAGAATTAAAATAAAGAGGAGCATCAGCTGACGTGCAGTTTGTGTAGTGAAACCCCCTAAGTATTTTCACCAATATTCGAATTCATTAAATATTTTTTTTTCAGTTTGTCATTCCGTTTGTAATTTCTACAATATTCAGTTGTATGGCAGCTGCGTGCAAATAGTGACTATTATAGGTAAGTGGTGTTAAAGATAGATTCAACAGGAGTTCAACCGTAAAATACCAAAATTGATAATATTTGGAATTTAATTGTAGTCAGTTGGCCAACAGGTTTGTTTTCTACCTAAAGTAACGTTCAGTTTTATTTTAGCCACGCAATCGTACAAATACCGATCTCTAGGGCTAATAAGGCGGAAACCCTATTACGTATGCTTAGCGTTAAAGCCACCAGCAGCTATTATGCATGGACCTAAAGAAAACTTTGTACTAGTCTTACCTGATTTAAAAAATCACTTCCACAGAGGTAGATTACAAGAAAGCTAAAATAAAATTTATATTATAAAGGTAATTTGTTTTTCTAAAATAGGCACTATCGGCGAAAGAAGTGACTAATTAGTTACTTCTATCTAAAATTTTACTTAAATTTGTTTATGTACAAAAGTGTATTCATGTAAATTGTAACAGTGTTAGAAACCAAGTAATTGCTTTTTTAAATAAATAGAAAACAAATACAAAATGTAAACAAACTTTATTTGTGTTTTATAATGCAGTTGTTTAAGCAGTGTTTAGATCATAGGATTTTTAATTGGAAACTGCATCTAACAAATCAACAAAAAAATCCTGTGAAATAATACACTTAGCAGAATTTTTTTATAAATTGATTTGTGTTTACATCAGTGATAGGCACACTTTTACTATCGCATTTGTTCTACTTTATGTGCAGTTTCAGATAATATTAATTCCACATTGTTGTTAGTGTAATTGAACAAACAAGCGGTAATCGACCGCTTTGTTTGAAAACTCATCTGAGACTGACTAAAAATTTCTAATGCTTTGTATATGTGTAGTTAAGATAAAAGAGGGAATTTTCGTGGCGTTGCAGAATGTCCAACAGTGGTTTACATCATCATATGTAAATCAAATGCAGTCAGATGGAAACAATTGTTTTAAAGTGTTTTTTTTACTGTGTAAATATAAATGGTACTCAAAATTTCTTTACAATTGTTTAAAAAAATTTATTGGGACTGTCAAAATCCGCATTTGGGTTTTATGTTTCTATCAATCAAAATTTGCCACACCACTTGTCGCATAATCTAAACACCGCATTGAAGAGAATGTCAATTTTGAATGCAATGCCATAAATGCGTCATAACTAATTAAATGATATTTTAAATGCTTCTCGGTGATAAAAATTGTATGATTTCTATCAATCTAATGGCTTTGGAGAAGTTTGGTTTTTTGTATTTGACAGCGAGTTATTGAAAACACGTACTTTGGCAGCCTGAAAATTAAAATGTGTCTTATGCAGTTGAACAGGTTGATGGTTTAAATTCCAGGGAGTAAAGTTGAAATTTTTTATCGTATCACAATCAATTATATTGTTCGGCTCATTCGTGCGATGTTCCATAACATATTTGTGTAACTGGTGGATATCATCTGAATTACGGCAGATAATTTGCGATAAAGTCGTTTCATAGATGGTCCTTAATTGATCTGGATATAAAAGATAAAAATAATTGTCAAAAAAATTGTGTTTAAATTTTTTTAGTTTAAGCTCTCTAAGGGAGTTAAGGAGACATTGACATATGTACATATACATATATACGTTTCATTATACTTATGTTAGTACCTTTAGTAAATTTTTGTGGTCCCATTTTACGTTCATACCAAAATGCATCACCTCGCTTTAAACGTAAAAATTGATCAGTAACCATACATGCTAAAAGAGGACCGAATATTGCTCCTTCCAGAGGCGGTTCACTCAGTGCACCTGTGTAAACATCAACATCTTTAGGAGAGCTGTAAAATATAAAAAAACCATCAGAATCAAAAACTTTATTAGTTAGAAAGCTATAGTCGTTCAAGTCTGGCCATATTGTAGCCAAATCAAAACTTTATTATACTTATAAGCGACACATGTAAAAATTGTAAGTATTCAAGCTAATTTGGCTTTTATAGGACCCATGGTATATTGTGGACCGATTGTTTTCTTTTATAAAAAAATAATTATAGCCAGATTTGGTTCAACCTCGACATTAACCTCGATACATAAGCTGGATAGTATGCTTGCAATCAAAAGAGGGTTACATCATTCCAAATATTCTACATGTAACCAAATTATACCACCTGATTTTAGCCATTTCAAGAAAGTGTTTAAGAACCCGCAGAATTGCCGATTCGTCCAGGGCGGACAAAGACCCCAAAGTGTGGCCAATAGTAAAAAAAAAGTTTTTAATTAGGGATTTTTTTGTCATTGGGCTGGCTATAGGGACACCGTGGCAGTTGTTCATAACATGGTCCCTTAAATCAAATACCTTTCAAACAGAATAAGCCCTTGATGGTATAGCATAACGCCATATTAGGTCGGCATTTTGAATTTGCTAATTGTGATAACTAATTCGTAATCAAAGACCTACAAAAGACCTCATGGCTTAAGGTCGCATTATGGTTCTTTAACAATATAGTATCTATACGTGGGGACAAAATCATCGAAGTGCCGCCTGGTTGTAGACAAAAATCCCAAGCTCTCGCGTTGTCAAATCTATTTTATTATATATTTGGAGAGTCTGAACTAAGCTTTAAAACCACGTTCAAAACAAGAACAAGTAGGAAAGTTACAGTCGGTCAAGCCTAGCTTTGTGATACCCTACACCAAAATTTATTTTTTTTTTCACTACTATCACCTGTGAAATTGTATATAAGTGATATTGTATGCAAGTAGATGTGACTTTCGAAAGTAATGTGTTATACGGATTCAACTTAAGTTGTGGATTGATTGAAAATGATTTCCTATTTAGCCTTTTCCTGGCCGGAACTTTTAGAAGCCCAACGCTTACCAGGGTGGGTGCATTCCTTGATAGCAAAATATTATGGAACAGGATTGCAGAAAAAAATCAAGAAGGACCACTAACGTGCAAATTCCATGTTTAACACATTGTTTGTTAGACCCATTTTATCATAACTGTGTAGATGATTAAAAAGGGATGTTATGGGAAGCTTCAAACCAAAGTCCAAGTATATGCTTTCCTTGGCATCATTATTAAGTACTGGATACTGAAAAAGCAAAAAATGCTAAGACAGACTAAGGAAGTCGAACTTTTAATACCGGCCACACTAGAACTGTGGGAAATTAGTCATAGGGATCTTGGTGTAGGCTAGGGATCCAAGACGGGTTACATGGTCGCAAAGAACAGTTTTTTAGGAATACCCCCGATAATAATTTCTGAGATTCTAAATCTGTATGACAAGTGTATAGTTTTTACTGACGGATCTAAGAAGGGTATTGGCACCGAAATCGGCCCCTTACCATTGAGGATGATATAAATTTGTCCTATAAACTATCTAGTGAGTGCAATATGCTCCAGGCGGATATACTAACTATTTCAATTAACAGATTTTATGGTGAGCCATGTTCCAAGATAAAGTAGTCTCTTTTTATATCGACAGTCAGACAGCCCTTTGACCACATTGTATCAAGCCTAGGTTGGTTAGTGATTATAGAAAGATTCTTGGTGAAATTATGGACTTTTCACGTTAGACTATGGTGGGTTTTGGCGCACTGCGACAAGTTCGATCGTGGACGGGCCCTTGAGTTGGCATTTAAGGAGGAAGATGTGAGACCATTCATGGGTCTTTTCACTTATGTTTTACATAATGAACAGGAGTAACTGCAGGGTAATAAGAGCTACTTGCCTATGGCTGAGCTCAGCAGACACTAGGTCATTAACTTCAAAAAATTTGGTCTAAAAAATATAATTGGAGTTAAAACTGGACACTGTAAGTTAGGAACAGGACAAGCAAATGAGATCGCAGCACTCTACATTATTGTAGGATATGTGAGGATGAGGAGGAATTGGAAATAATAGATTTTATTGTCGGCTACTTCCAAAATTTACAGAGCCATAAGATCAAGTAGTTGAGTGAATTATCTCACAAAGAACTGAGCGATGTTTCAAGGAACAAACTAGAAAACTTTATTGCATTCATTATGGTAATCGTGTAAGGAAATAGAAAATGAAAAGTGGGATTTCACACGGGACTTGAGTTAATTTTTTTCCGAGTCCAATTTGATCAACGTTTTTTTAAATAAAAGGTACACTTAAATACAATATTAAAAAGATTACCAGTCAAGGGGGTTAATCGAAAATTCTAAGTCGATCGGTATAGTTAAGGGTGGGTGTCAGACTCTTACTTTCCGACGTTAAAAATATTTGCACAAATGAATATCAACACTTGTATGATTTGGTTATTTTAAATGTTTTGTTTTACTAAAATACTGCCTAAAGATTCATCTAGCAAATCTATCCACTTCTTAACATTGAAAACCCCTTATAAAGTCTTTTGAATTACTTGTATAAGACATACCTATAAATCTCTCGTATCGATTCAAGAGAATCCTTATCAATGGCTTGAGCCATCTGCTCCCACGTGTCCACCGGCGGTAATTGACAATGCCGTCTATATACTGGATAAGCAGGTAAGCCATGATCACGGCCGCGTTGTATATTCAAGGAAACCAAATCCAAACCACAAACCGGTAAATGATCTTCTGCAAAATCCTCAAATAGACGCTGAGTAACTTCTACAGAAAAGAAACGATCTACACGTTGAATCGGTGTATTCGTGGCCATAAGAAGGGCCGTATCTATGCCACCACCAGGCCACAAAGAAAAAGGATTAAATAACATCTTGTGTAGCTCCATATACTCTGGATTGCTATGATTTCGCGTAACATTAAACAGACCCTAAAAGAATATGATTTAAATTAAAATCAACTTAATTATGAATATTTAGTTTTTAGGAAAGCTTCAGTTTAACCTACCGGCAATAAAGTGTGAGCAAATCGAAATGCTGCCGCGGCAAAGCCATTTGCTATAGATGGATTAACACTACGATCATAAGTATCTGGGGCATCCAAATCATGTATTTGTGGCGTAAGACCTTTTCTATCAGCCCATTCCCTGCCCAAAAGTATGGGCAGAAACTCATTGTAGGTGATATGGGCTATTTGGGCACCTACTATCCTACGTGTCTCTTGAAATAACGTTTCATCATCCCACTCCGGATTTTCTTTTTGCAGACCGCGTGCCAAATAATTATGGTGCCTTGACCACAACAAATGCATAGAAGTCAATAGAAGATTCTCATTAGCTCGATCATCGCCCGATTCGAAACAATATTTACCCAATTTAATCATGGCAGCACGATTGCAACCATCGTCAGGATTAGTGGATATGGGCAACAACTCTCTGCCATCGTTGGTAATGTACATACGCAGCAGGCCATTGTTAAGGGTGCGCAAGTGTTGCTGTCTAAAATCTGAATTGCCATAGACAACAGAGGCATCTAAAAACGAAGTGGCTTGATTAAGCTGTTGTCTCGGACCAAAATGTCCTGTGGGAGCAGGGGCTGAACGCACAAAGTTCATGCAAGTTAAATTATACGCCTTGTAATAGGGATCGTCGGTCAATATTTTAACGGCAAAGCATTCTGGATGAGTGTTATTCAAAGGCTTTGTACAACAATTTATTGATTCTCCCTCCAGAGAGGATGTCAGAGATGTTGCTGTAATATCATGATCTAAAAATTGTCCAAACACAGCCAGCATTACAGTGAAATTTGAATCCGTTTCATATGAAGCTCGATAAATTTTTAACGATACCTGACGTGCTGGAGGCAGAATGGCAGTGCCATTCATAAGAACACCTCTCGGAATAGAAATACCATCCGAGTAGTCAGGATTTACCATACGGCGATACGGTATTAATGATGCTCCATAATGTCGGGGATGATTTTTATTGTTACATATACCGCTAGAGCGACGGTATTTTGCATTAAAGTCACATGTTATATCCGAAGTGGGGTCAGGCAATATTATTTTGGGACCATGACCAATATTTGATCTAGTCCCACCTCTGGTATAGTTAAATTTTCGTGCTAAACTATCGGTGGCTTTATTTTCTACAAAACCTCTTCGCGCCAATTTCCTTGATGCTGAACTTGAGCTTAATGAACGGTAGTGGCGAAAAGCGGGTGAGTCAACCGGTGTTGACTCTAAACCTTCTTCCAAGATTTCACGATCTCCCAATGCTTTGATACCCTCACTTATAGCCCAATCAGTGTCGTTGCGGCTTACATGATAATTTCTTAATGACCATGCATCTTCCGCCTCATCAGGCATGGGAAACTTTATGGCTTCTAATATTTCGGATATAACAGTTGAATTGATCGTTTGATTCATATTGCTGCTGGAGTCATTTGTTGCCAGTAGAAGGACGGGGGGATAATTATATTCATTGCTTATGGTTAAGACAATAACTAAAGATGCAATAATGATAACTCTGTGGGCAGTAAAAGAAAGCCAAAGAAGAATATTAACATTAAGTATAACAGTAGACTTCAACCACCCAAATTCTTAAAAAACTCATGAATATTTTCTGTCTTTATATAATAACCTCATTAAACAAAATGAGAATTATTATAAAAAACCCAAAACGTTCAAATTTTTTTAAGAATCCAACAAACCATTATTCGCTATTTGCTTGTTTTGATTTTCTTTTTCCCCTTACATTTGAATAACCATTGGTTATTACTAAATGTATTGGGTGGTTGAAGTCTACTGATGATTTGGTGTAAGAACCAATGAAATGCATATAGACAAACTTAACCAACAACAAACCCTATAAATTAACAAGAAAATTGGGATTAAATCCTAAATAATTTAAAAATTGTGTTGTTTAACAACAAGGTTTTGTTTTCGGTTGCCCCTCAATACATTTAGTAATAACCAATGGTTATTCAAATGTAAGGGGAAAAAGAAAATCAAAACAATCAAATAGCGAATAATGGTTTGTTGGATTCTTAAAAAAACTTGAACGTTTTGGTTTTTTTATAATAATTCTCATTTTGTTTAATGAGGTTATTATATAAAGACAGAAAATATTCATGAGTTTTTTAAGAATTTGGGTGGTTGAAGTCTACTGATGATTTGGTGTAAGAACCAATGAAATGCATATAGACAAACTTAACCAACAACAAACCCTATAAATTAACAAGAAAATTGGGATTAAATCCTAAATAATTTAAAAATTGTGTTTATTAAGTATAACAGTTTAATTGTAATGTTATACAATTGCAGTATTTGTTTAAGCATACCTATACATATGTATAGATTCATGTATGTGTTTACATTATTTGTTTTTTTAAATTTTATTTACATTTTTTTTAGCCACTACAGAAATATTTTTTTTAACCGCAGATTAACAAATAATTTTGTTTGTTTTTATTTATTTTTCTTGTTGTAAGAAGTTGTTTGTTTACTTTAAGTGGCAAGAAGAAGCATCTGTAATGCCATTAAAATTGGGCCAATAAACTGGGTGACAAGTAATTTAATATTCCTTGTGAGAAAAAGCGAAAAAAAACAATCTACACAAACTGCAAATGTTAAGGTTTTTTCCATCTAATAGCACAGAAAATGTTGTTTTACACACATTACAAAAACAAAAAATGTTAATTTAACAATGCGAAAATAGAGACGATAGATGGGGCTCTTAGGGACCTAGCAGTCAAAAAGTTCTTAATCAGTCAGATGAATAACCGCGAGGGTTAAGAGAAGGGTGATTAATTCTTAGATGAAGAGGTAGATTTTAGAATAGTATAACCCAGGGGGAGAGATTGTTACGGTCAACGGTTAACGGAATATAGAGCAGTTTGATGCTTAAGAAAGAAAAATCGTTGCACATGCTACGTTAAAAGGTTACTTTCAACGGTCGGGGAATTATTACAGTCGGCATTGTGAACATCAGGGAATAGTTCAGGCATAAGTCCTAATAAAACGAAACTAGTTTTGTTGATCAGAAAGGAAGAAAGCAAAAAACTTTTAGAATCCCAACACCCCAAAGAGTTGCGTTAAAGCTAGCATGCAGGAGTCCATGTTAATATCCTCGAGTCAAAAGGGTAAAGGGGGGCCTCAACATGAAAAACGAGTATTGGGTATTGGAATGGAGGCATGAAAATAATTCAGACTAAGAGAGTCAGCATTCGAATTTTTTTAAATATTGGTGACACTAGTATATTATGGAGGATCTAAAGGACACCACCAATAATAATCCCTGAGAGGAATTGCTGGTTGAGTTCCCATGATCTGTATGTACAACTATTTATGTCGACGGTCAAGCATATTTAGGGCCTTGCTTATATACTTGCCAAGAATGTTTCTAAGGAACATGATTAGGGTGATAACTGGATTCTTTTCAATTCGGGCTAGGACTGTTAAACGGGATCGTGACACTCCGAATCATTCTAGAACATACTTAGAAAAGACAGACCAAGTTTTCTGCCACTGCTTGAGATCACTGACTTATGTAAAAGATTTTACGATAAATCAAATCATTTTTCGAGGCTTAACCGGAAACCCTTATTAGGCTTATAATGACATCCAGGTGGCTAAGGGAAAGACAATGAAGCGGAGGGGTTTCACACGAATACTTGACCCGATTTTTATACCTTTCTAATAGTGATAAGCTTATGAATAAGTTTTTCGTTGCCTTTTTTTAGTTTTTTACAATGTTAGTGCATATATTTCGACTTTATAATGCAATTATAGTATATTTTGGATCCTTAGTGGTAGGGAAGGTTATTTAGCCATGCCTGTCTCTCGAAATTAAGTTTCCGTAACCAAGTCAAATCTTACAGACCACAATTTTGAAAATTTGTTAGGGGTAGGGGGCGATCTTCCTTTCCATAAAAAACCAACTTTAAGAAATGTTTTGATACGAAATATTTTGGAAACCGTTTTAGCTATCGACTTTAAACATTCTACTAGGTATTTCTATAAGGATTTTATTTTTATTTTGAAGAAAAACTAATTTGATGGGAGCCTTGGAATAAGCTTACAATTTCTAATATTTTGCGAAGTTTTCTATTTAAAAAAAATAGGAAAGATGTTGACTTCAAACCCGCCACAAAGTAGTTTGATTACTTTATTATCTGCGGTTTGAAAACAACTTGGGTGGAACAGTAACTGGGTATACAAAAAGACCAAAGGGAAGGGTATATAAGATTTGGCACAGTCAGATATGGGGCCCTTATTTTTTGTTTTTAGTCATTTAGTGACCAGTAAAAATTATTAAAATGTAAACATGTAAGTTCCCAGTTAGCATTTGTCAATCCCCTGTAAAAACGTATAACGGTTAATAAAAAAAATGTATGAATTTCGGTCTAAAAAAAGTGAAAATATGTTGGTTTATATTTATTTTTTTTTTCGCAAGAGTTTAAAGTGATCACATACTAAATAATCGGCTCTTCTTTTTTTACATTTTGATGAAAATGTCACACCGGTTACAATATCGAAACTTGTTGTCCTTAAGCAAAACGAGTTTTTTGTGGAAATAATGAATTAAACACGATTTAAAACGTTTAAAACAACAGTGAAAATAGAAAAAATAGACCCCGTTCTCAAGAATATTTTAAAAATCTCGGATACAGAAACAATTCTCTAAAACTTATGTTTGTAAGGTAACAACACCTTATATTCCATGTGAGAAAAATATGAGCAAAATGGTCACACCGAGCACAATTGAATTGCCCATTCCTGATCCTATTCGAGCCTTTTGGGGTCTTATGCACGATTAAAATAATCGAGTCTAAAATGTAAGTTTTGTTGAGAAAAAATTGTACCCTACCTGTTCTACCTAGCCTAACCTTATTATGCGTTTTAGATAACGCCTTTCATAGTTTAGCAATGGCTCAGCAAGTAAAAGCAAGGGTGATAGACATTAGGCAGCAACGGTTCGATGCCTGACCGGGACAATTTTTTTTTTTAATTTTGTTTGTTTTTGCCTTATCTTTTACTTTTTTTTTTATTGTTCACATGCATTTCAAATCGAAAAAAAAAATTAATAAACGATAATCGGCAGATATAAGCCAGCAACTACGACTACTCCCATTTATTTCTCTAAAGTTTGTACCTAAAAACCTCTAAAACTTAGCCGTAGTTGCCCCTAGACGAGTGCGATGTAGGACCGACTCCCATTAATTTTTCCTCGAAAAAATTTGTATGTAACATACTTACACCCTACCTCCACCCCCCTAACAGGGTTGCCATACAAAGCTTAGTTTAAAAATTTTTTAAGTCCATATATTCGTTTATTTAAATAACTGGTCTGCTCATATATCACAGTTAGCAAAAAAAAAAAATTCGGAGTCAGAGCCTTTCTATATTAAGCTAACGATATGTATGTATGTACATATTTAAGAAGGTTCATGTATTTCCACTTTTTCTTCCTTTTAAAATAATTAAATATTTTTGTTTAACACTCACAAAAATGTTAATCCTAAACACCATTGCAATTGATGCATTTTATGACGTCGCGATCTTGGAGAAACTCCTCCAGGAAACACATATTGCGGACCGGGCGGTGTTTGTGGTAAAAAAGTCGAAGTTAAAGGAGTATTTTCATCCGTCATTATATGTAAAAACTTAACAAATAATGTTGCAAACGTAACAAAAACTCAAAAGTGACTAAACTCTTGGAAAATATAAAGTCAAGCAGACATAAACCAGTCAGTAAAGAGACATGATTGTGATTCACTTGGAGCATTATTAAGGTTTCTATGAATGGATTAATGATATGCACATGAATGTACATATGTACATATGTATGCCGATGTTAGAAAGGGAGATAAAACATAACTTAAAATACAGTTTTGCATATTTTAAAAATGATTCGTCTTATTTTTGATAGCAGTAAGTAATTTAAAGCAGATAATTATTAAATGAATTCAATTGTTTTTCAAATTGTTAAATAAAAGCAATAAAGTGTTGCCAATTGTTGGCATTATTTAAAAAAAATAAAATTTAAAAGTAATTAACAAAATAATTTATCATATTTACATACAAATTTGCTTATGTTACCTCTTACTTTACTTACTTAGCTGGGCATTTAAGGCAACCCATGTGGGTCACTGGGCGAACTACGTATGGATTTCTAAGCACTTCGGTCTTCTGCACTTCTTCGCCAGTTTATAACATTTGGTTTTCTTGAACTTGATATTTTCAGCGGAGTTTCGGTCGTCCACTTTTGTGTTTTTCTTCAGGATCATATTTAAATACTTTTTGTGCTTGAGCGCCTTCGTACACATGCACAACATGCGCTTCACTACATTAATGTCGACATATAGCTCATACAGCTCTTGATTTGTACGATATCGATATTCTCCGCCAACGCAGATTGGTCCATATATCTTTCAAAGTATTTTTCTCTCATTTACTCCAAGAAAACCTTCATCTGCTTGAGCAAGAGACCGCGCCTCTGCACCGAATAGCAGAACAGGCAGAATAAGTGTCTTGTATAGTGTGGGCTTTGTCTGTCGAGTAAGGGGCCTTGTTCTTAAATTGTTTGCTTAGTCCAAAATAGCATCTACTAGCAAGTTTAATCCGTCGCTTTATTTCCAAAATGAAGTGTTTTGTTTTATCAATGGTGGTGCCGAGGTACACAAACTCTTCTTCTACTTTGAAGTTGAAGTTACCAACGCAGATTTTCCCAATCTCGTGGATTCTTTGTTCGTTGAAACCATCAAATTAGTTTTGTCTTCATTAACTGCCAGACCCATTTTAGTCGATTATATTTGTTTACCAGCATTGACATCTCACAATGTACGCTCCATGGTGTCGGTGTCGTCAGCATATGCGAGCATCATGTGGATCTTGGTAAAAATATTAAAGAGGTCGCACGACAGGCTATACCCTTGTTTAAGGCCGCGTTGGGTGGAGAACGGCTTGGAAAGGTCTTTTCCAAACTTAACTGATAATCTCTTATTTTGTAAAGCCATCTTACACAATCTGTTCAGCTTTATAGGTATGCCGAATTCAGACATGATTTCAAACATTTTTGAAAGATTCGGGCTATCAAAAGCGGTCTTGGAAGCGACAAATAGGTGGTAACTGTCGATCAATTTCTCATGGGTTTTTTTCAGGATTTGACGTAGTGTGAATACCTGATGAGTGACAGGCTTACCAGGTCTAAGGCCAAATTGATTTGGGTCAATTATTTAACTTTTCACGCGACAGTATTTTGTACGCAATACTTCTTATCTTAAATCCTTTAAATAGCAACGTGGGTATATGCTTTTTTTCCATGTGTCGGCCACACTCTGGGCTTCTTCTGTATAATGCGTGATAAGTGACAAGTTGACTGATCGGTTAAACTAACATACAAGACAGGACATCGAAAACTTCCGCGATCATTTGCTCAGTTTTTAAAAGTGTAAAGAAAATATTTTTGTGTTCGAAATTAAAAAACAACATAGAAAGTCTGGTCTGTTTCAATACAACTAGGAAAAGCTGCCCCTGTTCTATAAATCGAGTGAATTTAAGAACGAATTTTTTAGAATTGGGTGTTCTGTGAATTATAAGAAGAATGGCAAACTGGCTGGGATACACTGAACTGGAGGATACTTGCTTAGAAACATACTAACTCAGAAGCTCACGGGTATTAAAACCAAAAGCTACGAAAATTCGTGCCCTCTTTTTTACTAAAGAAACAGATCACAGCCGGTTTTGTGAATTCAAAATCAGGATAATCTTAAAAAAGTGGCTGGTAGACTGTAAATAGACTTAAAAGGATATTGAATGGGATATTTATAGGATCAACTTCAAGCCTAATTCTGGGGAAGTTTCTGTGAAACTGTTAAATGGAAAGCTCAACGGCTAGAAAATACTCTTTAAGGATTGAAAGACTGAAGGGGCCATGAAAGGGCAAAATGGTCAAAAGACAAAGATGATATGAGGCACTGGACTTTTTGATAATTCATTTCCACAGGTATAAGGAAGTGAATGAGGTAAAACTTGTGATAGATACTACACACATACCACCCGGGCACGGTCAAGAACCTATTGGAGTAAATTTGGACTTATTTCAGCCCTTTAAATCTTTTGGAAGAGATTGCATTATTCTAGCCATGCTGCAAGTGGTAGGAATAACGATAATTCCACTTGAAATTAGGATTTTAATGGCTTGCCTAAGTCTGACATATGTATGTATGTATATCCTGTCAATGTAGCAAGAAATATTTCCTTATACCAAAGGCGGGAAAGGCAAGTCATTTGAACCAAAAGGACTTCAAACCAATCAGCCTTTCATGATTTCTTTTGAAAACCAGGCAAAGACTATCTGATCTAGATATGCATCAGGGGCCAAATCGTCGCATTCGATTCGAATCGAAATTTCATTCGATCGATCGACTTGTCAATGCTTTAAGTATAGGAATTCTAAAAATTTTTTAATTTCGATTCGAATCGAATGCGACGATTTGGCCCCAGAACTATACAAGATGACAGGTTGTTACGTACACAACAATACGCCTGTGGCTGGTTGAAAATGCACTACATAAAGTGGGAAGATACACAAATTATAAGAGGGGAACTTTAGCTCTACATTGGCACCCTTTTTGTATAAAGAGGAATCATAAAATAATGTGAAGGTGAAACCAATTCATTGGGTCAGTGTGTCAGTTGGACTTAGTTGATATGATGCTGCAGAGCCGGATAAGGTCGCCGCAAAAGGGGGTTATTTCGAGGGGAAATGCATCTTATGAATCTTAGTTGTGGTCAGTGACCTAGGGCGGAGTATATGGTCATAGAGGTCAGGCTTAAAAGACTTAAACGATCTGATTGTATGTACATATAGAGTTTGCAGTTTTACTAACGGATCCAAGATGGATCTAGGCCCCGAAGTTGGCGTCTATGTCCCAGAAGAGGGCCTTAGATTGTCCTTTAAACCTTTTAATGAATGAAGCATATTTCAGACGGAAACATTAACTATTTTAAGGACAACAGATCTTATGTTGAAACATGTTTCAAGAAATAGGGAGGACCCTACCTATGCCGACAGTCAGGCAGCACTTAGGGCCTTAAAAGCGCATTGCTTAGGCTAGGGAAAAATTGCAGAAAGACCTTGTTAAAGGTATAGGCTTTTTTGATGTCAGACTATTTTGCATTCCGGCCCACTGCAACATAACCCGCAAAAAAATTGCCAACGAGCTCGCTTAAATTGGAAACAATAGAGCATTTTGTCTGTCACTACCAGAGATTAAAGAACCATAGGGTAAAGATGCTGGAAAAGATTTCACGAAAGTCTAAGCTGTTAATCATGAGAACCACGTGGTTACGAGAAAGGTAATGGGGAGGGGCTTTCACACGGTTACCTGATTAGAATTTTCTTTAGCGATCTTATATTTCCGCCTTTCTTTCTTGTAAGTCTGGGCGTTGTGGGTTCGATTCCCACCAGAGACCCTGGTAAGTCTGCTTCATTCTTTTGCTCTTTATTTCTTTTTTATCGTTCTCTTAATTTCTTTCCTTCCATCTCAATCTATTCTATCTGCCTCTCCAGGTAACACAAAGACTGAATTAATCGAAACCAAGTGAGCTGTATCCTTTTCTTTAACGGTTGCCTGTTCTAACTAACCTTACCTACATTTTTTTTTTCTTTATCAAAAAAAATTGTTATCATTGCAGTGTAGCTTTTGCCATTCACAGTAACGGCCCGCTTTGTCGTCTTTAAAAAAAATACGGTCCAATGATGCTAACGGCCAATAATGCACACCAAACATTGCATTTTTCAGGACCTATGGGTAGTTCTTGCAATGCTTCTGGCTGCACTTTACACCAAAAACTGCAAGTTTTCTTGTTCACGTATTCATTCAACCAGAAATGAACTTCTTTGCTGAAGACGAATTTTCCACGCAGTGGAGTTACAGAGGCCCAATTGTTGTGAACGGCGGCGAATCGTTAATTCAATGTTATCAACAATACTGGCGGACAAATCTGAGGTATTCTTTTGTCCGCACTCTCGTGCATATGCATGTTGGCAATTCAATTTCCAATAATGTAAGTCTAATGCAAAATTAAGTTACCAGATTCCGAACAGCCGCCTCCAAGTGTCGCTCAAGCTGACCATAAAATGGATGATGGCAAAAGGGAATTTCTTAACAGGTCATTATTGAATATTGAACTTGGTTGTGAGCCGGTGAGGCCACCACTGAGTTTCTGTTATGGACTGATAGGGACGTGGATAACGGACAGGGTGGGCCAAACCTGGAGGGACAGGGCCGATTGCAGGATCTCCAGGCTTTTATGGCCCAGGCTGGACAGGATGGGCACTGACCTGCTGCTCAAGGAGAGCAGGGGGTTTCTGAGGCGCATTATTGGGACTCTCACAGGGCACTGCGATGTGAGATACAGGACGAGTAAATGGGACAGGAACTCTCCAGATTTCTGCAGGGTATGCGGGGACGAGGAGGAGTTAGAGACGGTGAAACATCTTCTCTGCCACTGCCCTGGGCTGCAGATTCGCCGACAGAGGTGGCTTGGGGGACGCTTCTTAGATGGACTTGGTGAGGTTCCTGGCAATGGGCTGGGGAGCATCATGGGCTTCATTAAGGAGGTTGGGTGGCTGGGCAGCTAGGTGACTCAGAGCCTAGGACTACTGACTTTCTTAGACATCGTGCGGACGGTATTCTTGCTTCTTTATCCTTTTTCTCTTATCTATGAATCTTTTGACGTACTATTTTTCTTTTCTTCTCAACTCTTCTGAAGGGATTCACAATGGGCCTAAGGGCCTCCGAGTGGAGGTGGCGAATTCGCCACTACCCTTCGTAACCTAACCTAACCTAACAGGTCATGCATTTTGATAAAAAGCTTCAGTCATCTGCAAGCGTCGTTCCTTTGTAAGTCGATCTATAATTAAATTATTGACCAAACTAAACATGTTTAACAGTAGCATTTAACACCAAAACAGCTGAGCTGCCCATTCTGGCTTAACACTTGAATATTTTTTTCTCTTCAAAGCGGCAATACTGCAATACTTGCTAAAGGAAAAACGCACAAATAAATCTATTGAGCTATTGCAGTCTTAATTAAATGAATTGAAAAATTTTAAACAAACATTGCATTCGAATTTAGTAGATGGCATTAAAAAAAATGTGCAATTTTATTTACAAAACTAATAAACAACAACAATTGTTGGTTTTACATTTCCATCATATCATCGTTTTTCTTATAGGCATCATTTATATATTCATAAGTAAGCTTAAGAAGATATTGAAATGCTTTATTACTAACTAAACCATCTAAATCTGAACTGCTGGCAAACTCTTCAATGGGTGGCAGGAAACTTTCAAAGTCACCATCTAAAATAAAAAGAATTAATAAAAGAAAATACAATAAAAAAGTTTAAGTAAAGTAAGTTATTTTACAACAATTCATACCCATTAAATGACACAATTCTATAAGCTTAAAGAATAACAAATTCTGTATATAATCTACAGCAGAATCTGTATCATATTCAATCCAATTATCCCTCAAAATAGCAGCACACCAAATTTTGTGCCTGGCCTCAAAAGGATCTTCAAGATAATTTAATAATTCCAATGCCTTGCGAAAATCAAATTCTGTGGCCGTTTCATTCTCTTCGGCAATAAATAGCTTTATGATTTCAATAATAAAATATTATTAAAATTAAAAATGTAAAAGTTATTTAAACAAAATTTAAGGTGTTTATACTTACATTAATGATTTCCTCAATTTTTAAAACTTTTTGATGTTCAATATCATAACCAAAATCCAGTAACAAATGTTCACTTAATTGCTCTTGATAATCAATAATATTAAGTTCAGCATTTATGGTTTCCAATTGCAGGGACAGATCGGAGCCGGTAGAAGCAAATGTTGATAGTTTTGCCAAGGACAACATGGACTAATGGTAAATTGTTCAATGTTTTTTTATTAAAAATCAATATAACGTTAAAAATTTAAACCTACCTTTTTTCTTTGCACAAACTCTGTTTCGCTTTGAGCCAATTGAAAGAGTATTTTTGAGGCTCTTTCAAAATCGCCATTAAATACAAGTTGTATCCAGCCTAAAGTTGGATGGTCACGCATAAACTGTGAAAGAGCAGCTTGATTGCTTTTGAAACGCTCAAAAACTTCACCTTGACGATTCTGTCTCAAATGCCAGTTAATGGCATATTGTGAAAAATCATAATCTTCGTACTTCTTTATATAAGCATCGAGTCGTTCTTGATTATTGGTTATATCACACAGCAAAACAAGACTTTGGAAATCCAGATATTCTTCAGCTAATTTGGCAGCAGCCTCATACTGATTGTTGTCAACTGAAGATAAAATAAGAAAATAATTTTGTTAATAATTAAAAAAAAATACGATTTTTAGAACAAAGGGGAGCGCTAGATTGAGTCTGTGCCGAATCGTATGTAACCTTCTCAATATACTTCAGAGTAAAGAGTTCAGTTCGGTTATATAAACAACAATGATAATATTCATTTATAGTTTTTGAGTTATGATATAAATTTTTTTTATAAACAAGAACCATGTTATATCCAAAATAGTTGTGAAATAATGTAGTAAATAAAATGGGTTATAAAAAGTAATAAATCTTCTTCTTGGATGGCTTTCCACAATCCGGTTAGGTCTTTAGCCGAGGTAAGATCGATCTCAAGGCGCCTCGATCTTCTGTGCATTTTTTCCAATTTCAGATATTAAAAACCGCAAGATGTTTTTAAAACTGATCTTTCAAACGGAGCTTCGTTCATCCCCTCTTTTGCATGACTTTGGGATTGCATTCAAAATTTTTCCCTTCTTTCAAGCTAACGCAATATTTGTATCTTTATGGACTTCACTATATCAATGTCGCTATAAAGCTCAGGATTAATGTGTTGCCTGTAATATCCGTTAATACAAATGTATACCATTACGACGTTTCCGGCAACGAGATTGTCGATGAACTGGCAAGAAAGGGATCGGCCCGGGATATTAAACTTAGTTGTAAGCCGGTGAGGCCACCACTGAATTTCTGTTATGGACTAATAGGGACTTGGATAATGGACAAGGTGGGCCAAACCTGGAGGGACAGGGCTGATTGCAGGATCTCTAGACTTTTATGGCCCATGCTGGACAGGATGGGCATTGACCAGCTGCTCAAGGAGAGCAGGGGGGTTCTGAGGTGCATTATTGGGACTCTCACAGGGTACTGCGATGTGAGATATAGGACGAAAAAATGGGACAGGAACTCTCCAGAGTTCTGCAGGGTATGCGGGGACGAGGAGGAAATAGAGACGGTAGAACATATTGCCTTCCACTGCCCTTGGCTGCAGATTTGCTGACTTGCTGCTTGTCTTTACTTTTATTTTTCTCCTCTTGACTCTTCTGAAGGGATTCACAATGGGCCTGAGGGCCTCCGAGTGGACTCGCCACTACCCTTCGTAGCCTAACCTAACCTACCAATTTACCCAACCCTCTATCGCCTTTGATGAATCCTATGATTTTTCCCCAGTTACCAACCAGAGACCTTTACCAAGTCCATCTAAAAAGCGTTCCTCCAGCCACTTTTGCCGGCGTACCTACAGCTTTCAGCAGAAACAGACAAGGTGAGCCACAGTCTCTACCTTCTTTTCATCTTCGCACAACCTGAAGAAGTCCGGATAGTTCCTATCCCATTTACTTGTCATATATCTTACATCGCAGTGCCCTGTAAGAGTCTTAATCACACACCTCAGAACCCTCTGGTCTCCCCTGCATGCACCTTACCAACTCATCACATCCGGACTTAAGCAGCTCTGCTGGTAAACCTTTAGCACCTGCAGCGATGTTAGTAGTCAAGCGGAATATAGCTGCTTTAACCTTAATTTTACTGGGTGGCGTACATTAACCACCATCATCGCTGATTGGATCTGCGATATCTTCACTATCGCTTTGTTCGGATGCCAACATCTCCAACATATTTTTGAGTAGAAATAATGTTATTTCAATGTCTACCTTTAACTAAACGTTTAAATAATCTTTTTCAATTATTAATTTTAAATTTTTGAATTACACAAAAATTATTCAATTAAAATGGTTATCCCCGCCCTAGTGTTATTACCAAAATGTTTTTGTACTTACTTAAAATTGAAATCAAATCACTTCGCTGTGAATCAAATTGTTGTTTCATAACATTAAATTTTTCCATATCTCGTATACTTTTTAAATACTGCCTACGACCATCCAATATAAAATCAATTAGCTCTAATATTTGTTGATATAATTTCTGCTTTAATTCGGGATCACTTGTACCATGAGCACCATATTTTACTGAAATATCAACGAGGTGCGAAAGAGAATCCCTTAAACCAATATTACCCGACATGGCAGTCCATGGCAAATATTCAAAAGTATCCATTTTTTCTGCGGGCAAAGAATAAATGGTGGAATTTTCGTCACGAAAATTAATCACTTCTGTAACAACATGCAAAACTATGGTGTTTATGTCGGATATTAATGAGGCCAGATTTGAGGATTGATGTTGATTTTCAATACGACTTTCGGTTAGATCACAAAACGCTTGAAATATATCTTGAAACTTGCAAATGCGTACATAGAACAAATCCTGGGCAGTTAAACTGCCTTGTGGACATTCTTGCCATCTTTCTACCAACAAGTTAATGGCTTCATCGATAAGTTTGCTAAATCTGTTCAAAAAAGTTTAAATATAATATTTAAATATAGAACCTCGTTTGGCATGATATAAAGGCACATACTTGTTTTGTATGCTTCTTAAGGCTATGGCTGCTATAATTCTTTCATTGACATCCGAAATAACAAAAATAGTAGGTTTTAAAACATTACCGCCAGCACTGGGAATAACACTCAACTAAAATTTAAAAATATTTTCATTATTTGTGATAATATTTCCTAATAACTTACCTTCTCCCATAAGGCTGTAGCATGAAGAAACTCTACAAAGTGTCTTAGGGCCAAATTTTTTTCTTTAAGTTGCGTTAATATCTGAAGAGAAGAAGAGCTGCCCAAAGCATACTTTTGAGAGTTATTGTCTTCCCATAGCTGTTCCCAACGTGGATCGGTGACAGGTATATCTTCAGCCAAGTCCTCAGCAATAGTTATAACAACTCTGAAATAAATTTTCCATTACCTAAAATGTCTGTCTATGGATTTTTTATAGTTAAATTTCAATACATACTTATCCAATTGAGCCGCTTCTCCCACCACCGCTGGTTCTGTAAAACTTCTTAACAAATCATTTATTATGGTATTACACATGTTTGTATTATGTTTTAAGCGGTATATAAAAGCAGCCTTTAATTGGCTAACATCATCTTTGAACTCTGAATATATTGAATCAGGATCCAACTCAAACATATACAAATTTTGTTCATTTATATTACACGTTAGACAAGACGATGCGACACTTTGTTCCCTAAAATTCATATCAGCCATGGGAGAAAATACTTCGGGTGTACCACAGGAAGCATTCATTATATCTGAACTATCAAAATCGCCCGGTGTTATGGAAACCAAGCCGTGTGTGCGACTAAATATCAGAGGAATATTAAAGCAAACTGCTGCACTTAAAATGCGATCATCTTGTAATTGAAATTCAATTTTTTCAGCATCAATTTCGCCAATTTGTATATTAGCCAATGGCAAAGGATATACAACTTTATCAGTATAAATATATATATGTGTACAACTGATAATAAAACGTAAAGCTAAGCAATCATTTTCCGAGGCCAAACTATAGAATTGTGAAAATTTTAAAGGAGTAAAACTTAACAAACGCATGCCATCGTGTGTGGTAGATAAAACGCCTAAGAAGTTAAAACAAATAAAGAGGATGATTATAAAGCTTATTAGTTTTTCATTCTAAATTTATTTTACGATTTAATGCCTTAAAAGAACTTACTCAAAGCGTAATACATTTGAGGTAATTGTGTGGTGTTTACAGCTCCAGCCAAAATATAAGTTTTGCCCTCATGTATGTGCATATCCAAAAGTTGTAAATCAACATTAATACTATCTAAAGAAAAAAATTTAAATTACTCAAAATTTGCAATAAAAAATAAAATAATTCTCATTTTACCTCTTATATTCCAAAATTTTTGTTGAAATTCATCTCTTATTTTGCGTATAACTTCAGAATCTTCAAACAACAATTGTTCATTGTTGCTAGAATGATTAAGGCGCCAGCGCTGTATCCAACGATCAGCTAAAACTACTACAACAGCTTCACGATCTCCAGAGGATTGAGGATCACTAGCAACAGCAACGAATTTCTAGAAAAACAACAAATTTTATTTATGTATTTAAAAATAATAATAAACTTGTTTAACTTACATTCTCCTTATCGTTAACACTGTTCATGCCAATTATAATGGAAGCAAACTTTTTACCGATTCCTCCCAAAAATCCTGAGGGCTGACGTATAGTTCTGTGTTGTAAAACATGCCGGCCGTTTTGTAATTGCAGTTGCAACAAAACCATGCTACAGGTGGTTGTGACGAGTAAATAACTGAGGGGCATTTGTTGCTGCGGCAACGTCAGCAGGTAATCAAACTCTTGGCCATCGAGAATGTTTGTTAAATCAACCGAACTGCCGTCATGCGCAATAGAAGGCCAATAGCGTACATCACCGGTGGGTGAAACGGCAACACAGGATGCCATTTGTTGGCTTTCACTAATAAAAACACTGATAAGAGTAGCCTTGTGGCCGATGTCACAGTGGGGCAGTGTTAGTTCACGACATTGAGCCATTCCACCTCCTCTGCGTTGATGATTCCGAGCCAATTGCTCCTTGGCGCTTTTGGGTGATGAGCTACCAGTGGCGGCATTCCGTACATCTTTGTACTGCCAAACTAAGAGACGGCGACCGTGTACCACCCAAGCCCAACCACTTTCTGCACAACGCACTGACACCGCTTGATTTTTCTCCGAAAATGTTAGTGCCTCGTTTACTAACACAGGTAATTGCATGCCATAACTCTCAACCAAATTGAAATCAGAACGTATGCCTAATAAAGATTGATTTGAACGGCCGGAAACACTATAGCGACTGCAATTCATAAACTTTACTAACTGCCTCAAATCATTTAAATTTCTTTTAACGTACCTTTGCCCTGTACTGCCACCACCATTGGTCTTTTTAAAGTCCCCACCACCAAAACTTAACACTGAGCGAACCAAAGATTTTTGACGTCCCAGCGGGCTATAAGAACTAGAACTGTATCTGGTACGCAAGCCTAATCCCGAGCCACCTAAAGAATGACGTGCCAAACCGGCATATAGTTGCTGGTGTAGACTTTTATCCATTTGAATTATTTTTTTTTTCTTTTCAATTTATAAATCAATTTTAAAAATTTTTTAACACTTGTAAGGTTCGTATAAACAAAAACCGTCTTTTTTGACAAAAAGTCAGCGCTTTTATTAAGCAGTGTTGGAAAGTAAAAAGAATACATATGTACATTACGCGAGATGCCAAACTAAAACTTACTTTTTGCAAAGCTGCCATTTTTGACGATTAATCGTCGTTTTGACGATATTTGGTGGCAAATACATATAAGCTTTTGAAATTAAAAATTTTTGCCCCAATTTAGACGATTTTTGAAAATTGAATATTTACCGCATTTTTAAAAGAAAACCAAAGGTAAAAATATTTATATTATTTTTTAATTAAAGAAGAATATTTTTTATTTAAATAGAGCAACTAAAAAAGATTTCAGTTAGAAAATTGGTATATTACAAGTATTAGAAATAGTTTAAAGAGTTATATCTGTAAAAGATTATTCGAAAGTGGTGTCCTAAGTAAAATGATTTAAGCGTATAAATAATAATTTATCTTAAATAACTATTTGCGAAAAAAAAAACTGTAAAATATTTATCCAGATTTTCTATTTTTAAATTTGCAGTTTATTTTTTATACAATTATAAATTTTGCTTTTAAATTCATTTTTATTTATAAAGAAACTACTTGTAAGCATATTGAATCCCGAGTTTTTTTCTTATTATTAAATAAAAAGATGTTTTGACGAATTTAACGATTTTTGAGTAAAAATTTGACGATATTGAACTAAATTAATATGGGAGCTATGAATGAATGGGAATTATTAATTAACTACAAAATTATGTTACATGTACATCAGGGTACACTAATACAGGCAGAGTTAAGAACTCAGCTGATTATGAATTCGCCTTGAAATTTTGTGACTTATCAATTTTGTTTGAAATTAAAAAAATTTTTGACATTCACTTCACTAAACACAAAAAGGAAATGCTGAAGGCGAATTTTTTGAATTCGGCTTGATACTACATAAGTTCGTGTACCCTGAATGTACATCAAGGCCATGGCGGAATAAGAAGGTAACCTCGTCCCTACAACAACAAATTCCCTTAAAAATTTAGCATTTTTTTGTTGATCAATTACAGCTTAGTTGTCAAATATGTTGCGATCACACATACACACAGTATGCAAAACCATTATATGGCATGAAAAATGTGCCAAGCTTTGTTAAATTCCTTCTTCACTTAAGCAAAGTGTATCCGTTTGCCTGTAGCCTTGAAAAGCGTATATAAATAAAAATATTAATAAAAGTGCTTTTAAAAATAACTTTTTTCATATCAATTAGATGGCAGCATAATACAATATCCCTTTTTAAAAACATCCCAAAAATTTCCCAAACATAGTCCAGCTGACGAATTCAAACAAAATATTTTTTTCAATGCAGCTGCTAGCGTTTTCTTTTCGAAAACAATTGAAAAAATGTTTTAGAGCTTAAAAACTGTATAAATAGAACTATAAAATCAGAAAAATGGCTACGTGGACCAAAAACCAACCTAGTGGGGGTTCGTCACGGCGTAAATGGAATTTAGATGGTAAGTTTACATAAACGATAAAAGCCCCTTTGTAAATTGTATGATCCTTCGTCATCTTTGAATTTCAATCCTTTTAGATCGCACAACGTTAAACAATTTAAAATATCATATAGCAGCAGAAGGTTGCTCCGAAGTACAATTTAATTTAGCCAAACAGTTGCTAGATCAAAATGCTGGTAAGTGTGGCTCTGCATAACTTCTAAAAAGAGGTTATTAATTTGTGTTATTTTCCATGTATGACGGACAGAAACCAGCGAAGAAAGTTATGGCGAACAGGCGGTACACTGGCTGCTGTGTGCTGCCCATCAGGGCCATGAAGATGCAGCAAACATGTTGCAAAAATGCTACGAAAATGGATGTGGCATTACAGAGGAAAATGAGCATGAAGTGCGCTCTTGTTTATCCATGACACCTGGTGAAAGAGCTGCCCGAAAAGCAGCACGTGAACTATTCGCATGTCTTTCAAATGGTGGCAAACATATATCACCACGTCAACTAGAGAGGAAAATGCGAGAAATTTATAAAATGCAGAAGGCTAAAAGACAGCGGGGAGACTCCACGTCAGCTTCTGAGGATGATATGGAAGATAAAAATCTAAGGCGGCGTCCTTTAGAGGATGGCTCTGAGCCAATTGCTAATGGTTCGGTTGATTTAAGATCTCCTGCAAGTGGGCACGGAAGAAAAACGCAGCGTAGAGCACATTTAAATGTTCCAGACAACTTTGCCGATAGCGACAGAAACATAACGGAAGAAAATCTTGTTTCGGCGGCTGTAAACTATGCAGCCGGGCGTATGCCTGCTGTTAATGATGCCTTAACATTAACGATACCCCACCCGGCCACTCTGGATCATGTTCCCACCTTTCATCGCTTACTGTTTCACCCAATACTATTCCTTACCTTGTTATATCATCGCTTGATTACCATGGTCTCTGATTTTCCAAAACGAGTTCCTTTAAGCATACGTTTTGCAATTTTGGTCATTATCTATTGGCTGGCATCTGGCGACAACCTAACCGTGCTACTGCCTATTGGCTTCTATTACTTGTGTTGGAGTGTGATGATTTGGTCCACATCCAAAATGCTTAAAACTAAACATGATTTTATAGATTTTCGCATATGGTCCGGCCTTTTTCTTAGTTATGGAGACCATAACATAGAGGCAGATATATCAGAGAACCGGTTTCTAAAAAACAATATGCAACCATATTTGTATTTCTTTTGTGCATTTATAGGCAATTTACTAGTGTTTCCCCTAATCTCCTCTGAATGGTTGCCTCATTCGGAACTAACTACAGTGGCTGGAATTTTTGTGTTTGTCTCTATGCTGGCCTTTATGTATTCGGCTCAACGCTTTCCTGATTGGATTGTTTTGGTATCGTTCGGTGTTAATGTTTTAGCTAAATATCCTTACGAAATGGATGAGGTTGTAACCACTGGTTGGCGATTTCTGGATCTTAAAGTGCCCACATTCTGTTCGTTTGTTATAGGCAATGGCATAGAGTTTTGCTTAAACTGTCGAACGGCTCTTTATTTGCTTATACCCGTATTTTTGGTACATCTGGCAAAAAGATCCAATTGGCACGGCACATACACTCATCTTATACCACATTGTGTCACCCTCAGTTGGCTGCAGTTGTGCATTACTAGTGCTCAGAGTGCCACCATGTTTGGCGTGGTAAGAGCAACTCTGGGTTTGGCTGGGACTTTACTATTTTTACCTCTATTTGGTTTAGTCTCATTGTTAATACCTGTTTATGTTGTCATCGAATGGTTAGGCTTTACCGATTTCAATTTACGATTGGGTAGCACTGTGGTAGCATCGTTACTGGCCCTCTTGGGTTCGTGCTGTTTTGCTATAAATCGTACGACTCAAAAGTATATAACCGTCATACAGGTAAGTTTAAGTTACACATATGAAACAAAATTTGAACTAAAAACATTGTTCGGTTAAGTAGTTAACATACCTTTGTTAAGCGTCTAGATTTGTGTTTTTGCTTATAAATAAACGGCATTATTCATTAAAATTATTTTGTGTCTTCATTGTTTTTTACACACAATCAAAAAATAATTTAAAAAAGTTATTTTTATAAACAAAAATTATAACATTTTTTCTGACTAACAAATATAAGAAGCGGTAGGTAGGACTTTCACTGTTTTATTTCTAGTAAAACTTTTAATAGAAAAAATTACAAAATTGAAACAGAAATCAAAAATTACTCCTGTTTTAATTTTTATTTTTTTTTACTTTTCTAGCTTTCCCTTTGCGTTGCTTTTGCATGCGTTCTCACTTTTCCGTATATGACATCTAACTTTAAGGATAATGGACGATTTAATACTATGATACCTGATCTTACGCAGCAATCTGTTATTATCACCTCTCTACCAGTGGACGAAACCCATATGCCACCACCACCCTCCGACTATTTAAGTTGGCAACGTTTCTATACACATTGTGGTCCTCAGGCCTGGTGGAAGACTAACAATAAAATTAAAACTCAACTTAAGTGTGCCCATTTAGAGGGTCAGGTGGTGGCTTGGGAGGGCGATGTAACACAAGTACAGATAATCAATGTGCAAAATATACGAGCCTGGTACATTGATAATTATTTACCAGCATGGCTTAATCGAATAATATCTTGTTTATGTGGTGAACGTTTGGAAGCCATTTTTAAATGTTCGAATACCAACGATCAGCTGTGCAATGATTATCAGAATTTACTTAAAAACGTACATTTGGATCAACACTGTTCATTGCACAAATGGAACACTTATGATTATGAGATACGTGTCAAAATGTCTTCAGGCTTATTAGACAAACGACAAGAGGTGATTTTACAAGCTCAACATAAGTTTGGCAATTTTACAAGTCGTTTGATTGAGGGGGATCGTGTACATTTCTATGGTACTTTGGTCAATAGTCGATCGGTTTCTTGGTCAAAACCTCAGCGATATGAAGAATACAATACGGGTTCATCTATGGCGCATGTAAAGCTGTCAGCCATTGAGTGTTTGAAGTGTCAGGATCATGATAATGCCCCTGTTATACTAGATTCTTTACTGAAATCACCAGTTGATGCCCGTATGCGTGATTTATTGCGTGGTATAAAATATTTACTTAATGTATTCCTAAGTCCTTTAATAACATTCAAATAAATATTTAAAATTTTTAGATGCTACTAGATATTTAAGTTTTCTTTAATGGTTTAAGGTTTATTTTTCTAATTATTAAAATCTTTAACAAAAATTTACCAAACCAAGAACAATAACATAAATTGTCGTTAACTTTTTAACAAAACTAAATTTATAAATGTATTTGTATTTATGTAGTTTTAAATGTTTATAAAATAAAATTAATCCCTATATTATAAAAAATAAGGTGTAAGTTTTATTGTTTGCCACGAAATTTTGATTAAACGGCTGAAAATCATGAATTTTGGAACAAGGACACCTCTAATCATGGTTAATGTTAAGTTTTTCAGGACGGTACCACGCCCACAAATTACCTATCAGAGTCTTCTAGTAAACCTATTTTAAAAAGTTGAATCTTTTATTTCTGGAAATCATTAATTTTTTCTAATTTAAAGCTAAGACTTTTAGAGTTACGACCAAAAATTAGTGAAAAATGGCCAAACGCGACACAAGAGAATTTTTTTGGTGCCTTTCAGTCAGAAAATAATTGTATTGACAAATTGTATAATACCTATAACATTTAGTTTTTCACAAGTGTTTTCTAAGCCGATTTAAGCTAAAATTAGCAAATTACATATAATTTTTTTCGAGTTAGAAATTAATAGCGGTGTGCTACATTTGCAAAACAGTTAATATTTTTTTGTTAAACTTCTTTCCAAATATTTTAGACAGATATGTACGTTCGTACTGCTGTAAGTATTTAGTTTTAAATTTAAACTGCAGTTATTTTGCTTTAATAATATTAAGAATGGATATTTTTAACTTAAAATCAAGCTTTTTAGTGCATTTTTTGTAAATTAAGTGCTTTTTCTCTCAAAAAAGTGGCATCACTGACCATAATCGTTATTTTGAATTTTTTAAATTAAAATAAAAATCTAACAATTATTTCTTCAAAAAAATTAACATTAAAAAATTATTTATTATTTTTTGACAAAAAATAAAAATCACAAATTATTTTTTTAAGAAAAATTTAAAAATTTGAAAACCTTTTGATTTGCGTTGCGTTTAAGAAAATAAGGGGAAATTTTCTTGTGTAGTATTTTTTTTTTTTTATTTTAAATCGATAAGATAAAGATTTCTTATTAACTAATAAGTAGTTCGTCACAGAAAATGCAAAACGCCCTATCTAACAAACAATTTAAAATTGGCTTTTTATAAATTATAGCCTTAAAATATGTACGTCATCTCGCAAAACTCTTTTTCAGCAGAAATAAATTTGTTGATCCTTTTTAACTAACATACATATATGGCAAAAATTTGTGTTAATTGTAAATATATTTTTCATTTACACAAAAATGCTTTCCCATTCTAAAAAATTTTTAAATGTTAGATAGGGCGTTTTGCATTTTCTGTGACGAGTTACAAAATACGTACATGCATGCACACAAATAATCATCTATGAATAAGATAAGCACGATCACTACTCAGCTAATTAGTAAAAAAAATGTTAACAAAACTATTCAACTACCACAATAAAATTCTAATTAATACTTCTATATCATAAGAGCTATTTATACTGAAGGAAAACTGATTAGTCATGATTAAGTCGACCGTTTTCTGCGTAAAACTCGTAACGTATTTTAAGAAATTATTTAGTATTTTAATTTGATAAAAAAACTTTTTAATTGTTTAGAGAAGTGAATGTTAAAACATGACATGAAAATAACATCAACTCTGTAATGAAAAAATTATTAAACAAAATGACAATATGATAACTAACATAAGTTAAGAAAGGTACGGAATGTTTACTAAGTCTATTACATTTTTTTACTGTCTACAATATGGGCTTACTTATAATTAAGAATGGAAAATAACTTTTATATGGTATAAAGATGCATTTGGCCAATTCTATTGTAACAGGTTTAATGGTATTGTTATTCTTAAGTTTAACAAGTCTTTTCTTACCTTTTACATAAATTATAAGCATTGAGAAAAATAAACCACACATTTGAGAAAATATATTTGTTGATAAAATGCTAAATTATATTTACTTTCTTCTTCATTTGTTAATTAATCTTATATGTTCTAAGCAGAATAAAAAAAAACAATTTAAAATGCGTGTTTGTATTTTAACTATGTTAATTAATTTAAAATAGGCAATGTTGTTGGTTACAATAATTAAATGTTTATCAAAAGTATGAGTACCATTAAGTAATTTAATAACAATTTCAAAAAAAAAAAATGATGATTAAACACATTTCAGTCTCTCCCAGACTTGCTTGCTCTCGCTCTAAAGTGTTTAAAACTTAACCTTTAGGTAACAATCTCTTAAAATGTTTCACAAAGTATTTGTTTATTTTTTTAATTCTTATTCCAATAAAATGCAATGACAGTTTTCTACTTTTTTTCAAAAAGTTTTAAAAATTTTTTTTTTATAAAACTTATAAAAATCCTTTTTTTCCGTCAGCTTTTAAATTATTTTGTGAGATTTTGCGGCAATTTTGAGGCCTGTAGAATGTAACCTTTGGCAGTGAGAACACCACGACAACGCACATGAATTTGATAGCGAAGTGACCAATCTACTGTGTAGTTTGGTATGATGAAATTTTCATCATCTATTAAAATCTCAGGATCACCATGAGTCAGCAGTTGTATGTCGTATTTAGTACAGAACTCCTTAAGGTCTGATGGCACTATACAACAGTTGGTTAAATTTATTTGATTTATCGAAGGAGGCACTCTGGCATTTCTATGCAGCTCAGTTAAGGCATCACAGTCCAAATCGGCTATGCCTAATTGGCAAATTTGCTTTTTTTCATTAAAATTCTGCAAAACTTGCCACAACTCCTTAAGTACATCTATTTGATTTTCATTGCGTTTGCTCCACTTTGAGTCGCCCGAATACGAGACAGTACTGGCTAAGTCCACTGTATCGGACTGAGTTTTGGAGGATGTCTCGAATGGATGATAAGCTAACACCAAGTTGTCAACATGGTCTACTTTTAAAATACGCATTACAGCATTTACAGCCTCCTCTACTCCCTGTTTAAAAGATTTATTTAAAAACAACTTTACACCAATACTTATGTCATTGCGAGCATTTTCTTTGACTCTCTCTTCAAGCTCTCGACTGGCTCTTAGTATTTGGGCTTCATTTTCGTAACATTCAAAATGGACATCGGAGCCATCATCGCGACCCGGTGCTCCTTCCTGGTCATTTGCATGTTGTGTCGCGGTCGCCTTTTTACACTCTGTGCATAATTTCAACGATTCTAAAAGCTCTTCGCTGGGTTTGCGTAAAGGTGTCGCATTGTCCACATTTAGTATATTCCCCGTGCTGATTATCACCTTTTGTAACTTGCTGTTGTTTACAATTTCACTCAACATGTTTTCTTTTTTCCAATTTTTGTTCAACTGCACTATTAAAGTTTATCACTTTACTATTTATATGTACTTTATTTGCCTTAAATTAGTTTTTATGAATTTGTTATAATAAAAAACTAAATCGAAATTAAGATAAAGGTAAGCGCTGTTTTCTGCTTGTTCAACTTTTAATACTCATACACAAAAAGATAATGAAAACACACACAAGAGCAAAAGTCACATTATTAATTTTGACAATTGGGCTAGACAAAGATGCCAGAGGAAAAAGATGTCGATTTTTTACACGGAACAAAATTTCATAAAAATCAAAACTGTGGCTCGTATTAACAATATATTTGTATATGAGATATCGGTTTTATAAATCTGCTAGATATTAAATTTAAAATTTTTAGCAGCTTGTACGATTTGCACAGTTTTTGTAATTAAGAAAGGGTTTGAATGCGAACGTCAACTACAAACAATTCACATTTGCTTTTGTGTATGCGAAAAAAGTTTACGTTCGCGTTTGACGAAACAGGTACTAAAAAATTTAATGCTTTGGATGGTGCCTTGTTTGTAAGGGAGTCTTTCAACTTGAAAGGAGCGTGTGTTTGAGTCTCCTGATCAATATTCAGAATTCATGTAAGAAAATATTTAATTAAAAGTTGATTAATTTGAATTTGATTTAATTAGAAGTTGAAAATTTTATGAAGTTTGTGGCCAAGAATTAATTCAACTGAAAGACTCAACTGAATTGAACTGTGTGTGAGGTGCATTAAACGTTAAACCACTAACATTAACATCATGATACTGTTATATGAAGACAGCTCAAATAAACGTTTTCTTGATGCTATAACATCGTTTTTAGAGCAAATGTTAAAATAATGCTGCTACAATCCCATATCTTAGCAACGATTCATGGCTAATAAAGACTAGGCATTAAAGAGTAATTTTTCCCTAATCCGCTAAATACCAAAAATAATTTACGTTCTGATATATAGTTATGTTTTTCAATTTTCGGCTTTATGTAATATATTTCTTCAAATAATAAAGTAAACAATTTAGTGTAAATTTTAATTGTTTTCATTTATTAAATTTCCCCATATATTGCGATCATCTTCGGGAGATCTAAATAAATACAAGTAAAAATAACACAATAATTATATATTTTTTCCGCTAAGAAGCAATAATATCAAAAGATTAATTTAATTTATATTATACCTAAGGAAATATATATATAAATAGCTTTCGACGTATAGAATAATATTCATCTAATGCTTAACACCAACTTTATTCTTAATTTTTTAACATATTGTAGGTGTATTGGCAGTTTTGATAATTTATGTCTTAAAAAAATACTGAATAATGTAAGTTATAATACATAAATTTTAATTTAAAAAAATAATTGTTTTACATGTTATAACCAAAATTACCGTAACACATAATTTTTGCATGCAACACAGATATTATCAAAAGCCTGGCATCCATTACCAACAAAATTTCTGAAGCTGGCAGTGCTCTTTTGATAAAGCACATCTGGCAGTTTCTTTTCAACAATGCTACAAAGGAATTTCCGCTTTTTTATGAAAACAACAGTCGTTTCTTTTAGTTTGGTTTTATTTTGTAAAAGTTTTAAAAAGTGTTAATTTAAAATTTAATACATGTTATATAATAGCCGGCAAAAAAGTGATATTATTTAATAAAGCAAGAGTGTTAATAAAGAGAATCAAAGAACGTATAAGTGTAAATAGAATTCTAATGCGTTAATTTAAGCTTTTTTGGAAAGTAAATACCTATGTAGCATGTGATAATTATGTGAAAAAAAATTAAATTAAATTATGAATCAGTGTCTTTTATAATTCTTGTCAATTCATATATCGATTTGCATTTAATGTAAATATGTAAATGAATATCTTAACTAAAAGTGTGTGCAAATGTATGTTGATTAATTGCCAATATGGAGCAATTTAGAAATTTCCCACAAAGGCTGCAAGTTGAGCTTAAAATACATTTAAAAAGGATTTTATTTAATGTATGTAAGTAAAAATGAAAATATGTTAACAATTGATAATGACACTTTTATTATACATACATATGTATATGTAAGTAGAATATTTGCATACAATTAGTCTTAGCTCTTTTAATTTAAAAAATTTAAACTTACATACATATGTACATATCTAGTAGATACTATCTACCTAGATCAGTATGTAAACAGATAAGTAAACATTAAAAATAATTTCGAAGAAATATTAGAAGGTTTTATCTTAACACCAATAATATAATATGAACAAACTTAATTAATAAATGTATGCATCTTATAAAGGAAACACTTAAAGGATCATGGTGATTTACAAAATTCAAATTAAGAAAGTGCGATATTGTATTTTTCAAAGTTCTTACCTTCAAAACAGATAAAATAAAAAAAAGTATTGACAATATTTATTTTGAATACACATAACCATGGTTTTTAGTTTTTATTTATTTTCTTTTTGTGTTGGTTTTTTTTTTGTATTTTGTTTTAAATTACTATATACAAATGTCTTTTATTTGAAAGTTCTTTTTACATAGATTAAGTTTTTTTAATAATTACTTCATTGACATTTTTTAAATTCACATTTATTAAGGATACAATTTTGGTTGTCTTTTTACAAAAACCATTAATAATTAACATAAAATATGCTTCTAAAAATTATAAAAATAAACAAGTTAAATTTTTTTAACAATGTTTTTAAAATTAATTGTTAATTTTTATTTATAATTTACTACAAACAAAACATTTATATAATTTAACAGGAGTGCAAATTTTCTTATTTGCTAGAAAAAATTATAGTTTTTTAAATAATAATTTTTAATTACAAATCAAAACAAAAAATTGTTATACATATATTGTTTCTATATAGTTATATGTTATATGCTTTTGTATATTAGGACGGATGTTTGATTCAACGGACTTAATTTAAAGAAAAAATAATCTAAATAAAAGAGGTTCGTTGTAGTTTAAAGCCCTGTTTAGTAATCTAAACTAAATAAATAATAAAAAAAACTGGCGCTGAAACTACTGGCTTTAGAACCAAAACTCTTCAGAAAGTTTTACTTATATTAATTTTTTCTAAAAAAATCGTTTAATAAACTTTTTTTGACGTAAAAAGCAGTAGTTTTTTGGAAAAGATCATAAAATGGCTGAATTGTAAAGTTATTAGGACTTTCTGAAACATATACATTCATACATATGTAGTTAGCAGTTAGCATTTCTGATCATTATTAAAGTGACTCCTTTTGCGCTCAGTTTTAAGTGGAAAATTATTGCTTTGTAGGAAGAAAATGGTACCCTACTACCGACATTTTTAAACAACTCTTATAAATCGCGCTTTCAACTTATTCCTGATAAAATTTTTAAAATAAAGAACTTCTATTAAATTAAAAAAATTATATTTTTTGCTCTATTAATGTTAGTTTGAGAAAAAAAACAAATAAGAGCGCTATATTCGGCTGTGCCGAATCTTATATACCCTTCACATTGGTCTTTTAATATACCCAGCCGAGTTGTTTTGTACTGCAAATATAATAATAAAAATACCTTGCGTGAGTTTTAAGCCAATAGAAAACTTTACAAAATGATAATAGAAATAGATAAAGAACGTTTGAGGTCGACAGTAATAAAACTTTTTGACATTATTTATATTAAAAGGTTAATAAAAGTTGTTAATTTTTATTGGATGTTCTAGTCCCCCTGCTCCTCTCCAACTTTTTTTTCCAAAATGTATGAATTATTAGATTATTACTTTTTATAAAACATTTTATTTCGATATCTATTACAGTTTGCGAGGTATAGCGTATCGAAAATTTCATAAAAATTGTCGATTTGTATGGGAGCTACCCCAAATTCACCCCCCACCAAAAATTTTTTTACTTCAAAGCGTAGGTTTTTCTGTCCAATTACTTTTTGTAGAATATTTGATTTCGATATCTATTATAGTTTCCAAGGTATAGTGTATCAAAAATTTTACAAAAATTGTGAATTTGTATGGGAGCTACCCCATATTCACCACACACCCAAAAAATTTTTACTTCAAAGCGTAGGTTTTGCTGTCCAATTACTTTTTGTAGAATATTTGATTTCGATATCTATTACAGTTTCCAAGGTATAGTGTATCGAAAATTTTACAAAAATTGTGAATTTGTATGGGAGCTACCCCAAATTCACCCCCAACCAAAAAATTTTTTACTTCAAAGCGTAGGTTTTGCTGTTCAATTAATTTTTGTAGAACATTTTATTTCGATATCTGTTACAGTTTCCGAGATGTAGCGTATCGAAAATTTAATAAAAATTGTAAATTTGTATGGGAGCTACCCCATTTTCTGCCTCCACCCAAAAAAATTTTGTTTTTAAATGTAGGTCTTGTTGTACAATTACTTTTTGTGGAACATTTTAAGTCGATAGCTGTTATAGTTTCCGGGATATAGCGCATAAAATATTTCACCAAATTTGTGCAATTGTAGGAAAACTACCACTTCCCCTGATCCTATCTGAAATTTTTTCCATTATTTAGGTGCCTACTTTAGGAGTATCCGTTCCAAGTTTTGTGGCAATAGTGACTATACTTACTGAGATATATAGGGATATATGCACGGATTTTGTCCTAAAAAAATTGGTTGATTTGGGTTTTCGCTTATATCTCGGTCAATAGTTAACCGATTTTGCTGATTTTAAATAGCGATTGTTAGCGGGATATTTCTAATCGTTTGACACCATTATCTGGTCTGTATCTTTTTATTTGACTCCGGAAACTTGATTTCAACAGACGGACAGACAGACAGACAGACGGACATGGCTATATCAACTTCCCTATCTATAAGGATCCTTATCACTATGTGAAGGGTATAATAAATTAATATAAATCATGTTTTTAAAATTAAAGCTTTTTACTTTTTCTCATTCTTCTACTAACGCCATCTAGTGATGTGGCGCTATAGCCATCTATTAGATTGATACTATATTTATTTATAAAAAAAATTTATTGTTTTTAAATTGTTATCAATGTGCCGTGTGTGTGTTATGAGTTTTGTTATTATTACTTTGGGCTCAGGTTTGATCCCTTCTAAATTCTTAGTTTTTGCAAATGAACAAATACATATTTCTGTTTATTTTAAACTCTTTTGATGCTAGTTTAAGAAGGAACATTTTTATTGAAAAGGGAAATTTTTACCGATATTAGCCGAGTATAAGGCATTTTTTAAACCAGCGACGGTTTTTATCATCAGTGTTCTTTGATCGGTTGTTAGTTACAAGTATTTAAGTTTTGAATTAATTAAACTCAACGATATTTCGCAAATCTCCATGATTAATTTCTGATTGAACTATCATTAATATTTTTAAACAGATCGTAACCCAGTAACCCTTTTTTTTCAAGACGAAATCCATGCATATATCCAGGGTACACGAATACCGGGTGTCCGCCGGCAAGGTATAGTACATTGTTTGTTTATAATTTTTGATTAAATTAAATAGAGTAGAGCTTATATTGATACATGTTTTATTTAAAGTCGGCAATTATGTATGTAATACAATATCTAATAAATGTCCGCCTTTGTTAGCCTCACAAATGCGAGCCCTTTTGAGCATATTTTTTATTTTATTCTCACACATTTTACGCGGCATTTCATTAATTTCATTGCGAATATTTTGCTTGAGCTGCTCCAGCGCTTCTGGTTTGTTTGCACAAACCTTGCTTTTCAGATATACTCACAAAAAAAAGTCCAGAGCAGTCAAATCAGGCAACCGTGGAGGCCAATCAAGATCACTATTTCTTGAAATAACTTTTTGTGGAAAGAGGCCTCGCAATAATCCCATTGTAATCCTGGCTGTATGCGATGTGGCACCGTCTTTTTGATACCACATGTTAACCAAGCCCAAAGCATTCAGTTGTGGCATTAAAAAGTTTTCAGTCATATCATATCGCTTCCCATTGAGTTACAGTTACGACGTTTTCAGTTTCAAAAAAGTAAGTTCAAATGATTCCTCCTGACCAAATTGCGCAGCAGACTGTCACTTTTATTGGATGTAAAGGTGACTGATGAATAATTTGAGGGGTTTCCATTGCCCAAAACCAACTATTCGGTTTATTCACATATCCATTGAAATGAAAATGGGCTTCGTCACTCATTTTTATTTTTTCGGGGTTGCCATGACTAATGTTTACCAAAATGGCGGCAAACAAAGTCGTATACCTTGCCTGTCCGCCGGCCCTGTATATGAAATTATATTTTTTTTTTAATTCACTTTCTCGAACACAAAAAGAAAATGCAAAGATCGAATTTTTTGAATTCGCCTTCATAAATACTAGATGTGCATAACCGTAAGTGGGGCAGATATGATATCACCACCTTCTCCTTGCCATCAAACTTGCAGCTTTAAATGAAACTGAGTTTCAAGTGCAGCGGAGAATTAAGGTATTACCGTAAAAATTTGACTCTGTACCTAAATTCCAGCGCGCCAAGTGGAACACAACTAAAAACACGTTTATGAAATCTGCAATCGGCGTTATCAGCTACACAAAGCGAACTCGCGAAAAGTGATTTTCCGACGCAACATAGAAAAGCTAAAAGCGGTTTAAAACATGATCAAAACTTGAACTACTAAAATTGATATTAAGGAAAAACAAAATTCAGAAGACCAATTGATCAAAAATAGTACGAGACAAAAGAAAATAAAACTGGGATAACGAAGTTAAATAAGATGGTTCAAATGATATGATGGGAAGAATTTAAATTAGATATGTTTGCAATGCGAACTGTCAGTGGGCAGTTAACATACAACTGTATTTTCATTGCAAAATATTAAAACTTAAAACTGCCTTCTCTGAAAAAGTTAGATAATAATTTTTCATATTAATATTATCAATATGAATAACACAGGTAATATAAGTGGCTTTGGTGATATATAAATGCTTTTTTTAATGAAAATTTAAGATCAACATTTCCATGATTTTTTTATTTTGTGTTCAAAGACATATACGTATTCCAATCCTCCTTAACTTTAGCACTTTGACACATCAATTCTGCTGGCGCTTTAGCTTGTATTAAGGCATATAAAATTGAGAGGCATTAGGAACAATATTGCTGAAAATAATTTGGCGTCATTATTAAATCTAAATCAACTTTTGAATAAAACCAGATGACACCATTTTTTAAATTCTTTAAATTTTCAGAAGCTTTTGAGACCCTTAGAAAGAAGAACGTCACCAATCTCGCCACACTGAGTATAAAATTTTATTTCACTTCCTTAGTAGAATCAAACTATTCCGTCTGTGTTACACAGTTGTATAATATGTTTCTGTTCGTGTTATTATAACAAAAATCAGTCGGTCCAAACATGTTATTTGTTCGTTATCTAACATCAATTATAACCCTGCAGATAACACGACTAGTTCATACACGCGTGCTTAGACCAGTTCATAAAGGATAAGGTATTCTCCAAAAGTAACCCAGTTGTATGTAAAAAAAACATGGTTTATATAACATTGTGATGTCCTAGGGCCGGACCATATAATCCATCTCTCTGTGGTACATCAGAGAGGATTAGTTTTACAACTACGACAGCTCAATTTGCGATCAATAAAAGACGAAAACCTGTCGCTCAACTACAAATTCTTCAAATGACTGCATAACCATGTTTCAGCTAATCCAGTTCGGCTAAAATTGACCATATGGTCCAATAGTTTTTGCAGGAAATAAATATTTAGGTTGGTGCTTTTTTACCCGCAATTTTTTTGATGATATGATATGATGATGGTAACACTGGTGATAGTGTAATTCTTTCCAGTTGAAATAAAAATAATTTTATTTTGCTCTTAAAAAACTCAATGAAAGTCTTAAGACTAAAGTGCCTATTATGAATAAAATCCGATCTTCGACTGTGATCGAAAAAGCTGATCGAATGAATTTTCATTTGGTATTATGACCTAATTCGACGGCTAAAAAATTTCAACCGCTACACACTTTGCCCAAAGCAAAAATATATATATGATAAAAAATTTCGGCAGTGCTGCCAGCTTTTAATACGTATTTTACACTCGATAGTCAGTATTTGATAATCAAAGAAGATCTGACATCGAATTCCAGCAAAATCTTTGCTTACCTGGTAAGTTAGCAAGTAATATTGAAGATGAACCAGCACTAGTTACCTTTTGACCGAATAACTAGTTATTTTTCTTAGAGTTGTCCCGAAATTCATGACCCCCACATACAAATGTGCTTACACAAATCAATGAAGTAACCAGTTACTAATGATTAACTGAGCAAAATAAATAAAAATTTATGGTTTTAAAAGGAAAACATTCTATAAAGCCTGTTTCATAATTTAATTTTTGCATTTATACCTACATATTTAATAATAACGCCCTTACTAAAAGGTAGTTTTTCTGTCGTGATGACCTTATTACCTTGTAACCTATGAAGTAATGACACCTCATTAATAAAATTTAAAAAAATTTTGCTGGGATGCAGCTCATAATAAGGGCCTGTATCCAGATGAAAACAATTAAATAGTTTCAAGTAATCAAAGACATTAGAAATTTTCCAGCGCTAGACAAAAACTAAAAAAATAATGCCTATTAATGTGAATTCGCCTTGTTACCAAGCTAACACATGAAATAAACTTCACATGAATAAAACTTTAAAATGTTCAAAACAGTTTTAAAATTGTGAGACTTTTTCGGCTTCTAAGCAAAGCCTTTTTATTAACCGTTTTTGTTTTTTTTTTCTATTTCTTAATTTTTGATTATTTTAGCTAATTGTTTATTTAATATACATTATTATAATTAAAATAAATATTTATGTTCATATTCATAATACTTTTAGTATTTTATTACAGGCTAACTTAAAAGATATCTATGGCATAGTTTTCAAATGAGCCCTTAATAAGCCTACTATAAGTATTATGAATATGGGCATTAAAGAATAGAACTTACTATTTTTTTTATTTCATAAGAATTAACGTTTTTTATTTAAAAACAAAGTTTAAAAAGAAATAACTTTATATGATATAATAAAACCTTTTTATTGATAAAATTTAAATTAAAAAAAATATATATTTTGATTTCTTAACCAAAAATTTATTTAAGTGCCTCTGAAACTTTTTAAAATTTTTGTTCTTTTTTTCGTAAACAATAAAAAGTAAAAAAAAATATTAAAATGAATTTAATAAGAAATTATTTTTTTAAACTAAAACTAACACTAATAATACATTAACATTTAATTTTTTACAAGTTTTCCTTTGCTTTATTCTTTTTTGTTTTTGTGTTTTAATTTTTTTTTTTAATAAAATATACATTATACGACATCTAGTGGACACACAGTTTATTAAATTGCAGTTTTAAAATTTCTATAAAATTTTAAATTACAACATTATTTTTAAAATAAAAAAATATACATACATAATAAATTTTAAATAATATTTTAATTAATGATTTACATATAATTTTAAACACACATTAAAGTGTATATTGAAATTGGTGTAATACTTTTTGCTATAATTTCTTGTTGTTGCTTCTTAAATTAAGATTTAAAATTATGATATTTTGCTTTAAATATATATTTTTTAATATAATAAATTTTTAGTTTTATTTCATTTCGAATACATAAATTCCAATAAAACTCAGTCTAAATTCTGGAGTTGGTCATTGATAATATTAATTTAAAATTACATAAATTCTTTTGTGTTTTTTTTTTAATTTAAAATTTTAATTTTTTTTATTATAAATAAATAACAATTTTTTAGTTTAATATTATTTAAGTTTTTTAATAATTAAACTCTACAATATTCTATGGTCATCTTTTGAGAGTTCAAATTTTTCTAAAACTTTTTTGTGGAATTTTTTTAATCAAAAGAGTTTAACATGTTGCCCTTATATAGAGACATTTTAATCTACCCGTAATTTTTTTGTTTTTAATACCATATATTATTATTTATTGTTTAACACGTTCAGCTGTTGTTTCTGCTAAACTAAAATGGTCCTTCGAGACGAGTTTGATAAAGTTTGAATATTAATTAGACAAAGGTAATTCTTACAGGTTCAAAAGTTTAATTAAAAAAATTATTTAATTTTAAAACCTAATAAAATTAGTAAAATACTCGCTTGATTTAAAATTATAATTTTCATTGTTTAAAAAAAGGATAGAATTTATTGTAATTTATATACCGATTATAAACCATAACGTGCTCTGTGCAATCCTCCATAAAATAATATTTTTCAATTTCACCCAAAGATATATGTACAACATGAGAGAAGGTTGTTTTTTTTTCCTTTTTAAGTCTTTAAAACTCATCAAACTGTTTTTCTTTCTTTAAACCAACTCCTCAAATAAATAATTTTCTTTGAGCGGACCTATATTTTTCTTTACGAACCCGAATCTGTATATTCTTCCAACTCTTTAAATCAAATGAGATTTGCGATTTGAATGTTCTATAGCGGCCAAAAGCTCATGCTTTTGTCTTACATATAAACGACCTTTTTTCCAGGGATTTTGTAACAGAAGAGGCTTAAAATCATCCCGCAAACAACGTTCCCGAGCACCTATTACCGCCACTAAACAGAAATTTTCCAACATATCGGCCGTATATATAGGACCGTTACTGCCCTTAAGCACAGCAGCCATGTTTAATTGTTTAACCACCAAATTGACAACTTCGCGGGCTGTGGTCTTGCCAGTGACATGCAGTTTAAGGCTAGTGCCCGAGGCCAAACCCGTATTGTAGGCTGTATAGACTTGTATAATTCCAGACGCACTATTTTGTGCTTCTGCGGAACCAGTAGCTAAGCTGGGACAGCTAGAGGCGATAAATTCCTCTTGACCGCTTTGTTTTTGTAGACTTTTGCTGGATGAGCAGGCAATTGGTGCAAGATTTTCACTTAAACTAGAGGAACTTGATTTCTTGCCTTCAGTTTTTAAAACCGTTAGGGTACTTTTGAGGTAAGAACTATTATCTCTGAGATTGGTGCTGGAAGCTGACTTAACCTTCTCGGCAGTCTTAATTTGCTTACTCTCATATTCTCCGCTATAATTAACTTTAAGCGACAGACAAGAGCCTGTTGATTGGGAATTTCTGCCTAAATATGGAGCCGAAGAAGAGTGCACCGTTATAAGAGGTGTTGCTGGCGTTGACGTGGGTGTAATATTTGAGCTGGTACGTTTTCTTTGCAGCATTTGAGATTTTTGATTTAGTTGTTTGGCCGCTTCGCTAAGTGTGTCATCTGACCGGGATGGAGGCAAATTAAATATTTGTCCAAAATCACTAGTACTCGTTAAGACGGAATCGGTAGTGGAATTAAAGCTTTGGGTGGTGTAGTGTGATGTACCCGAATCTCCTGAGTTTTTACGTAAATACATTTCTGCCGTCATAAAATCATTGCTGACTTGTAGGAAATTAGGAGTTGCCGGTGTGGCAGCATTAGCTTGCATTTGATTATGTTGCTTTGGATTACAAGTGTCTGACGTAGGAGTCGTGGCTTTCATGCCAAGATTCTGTTCGGACTTGGAATGTTCAGGTACGATATTTACACTACCACCCGATGTAGAAGACCCTGGGCCGGGCCAACTTCCTCTACCAGAACCAGATTTTGTGTATTTTATATCCTTCTTGGGAGGTTGTAAGAACTGAGAATTGTCCTCAACTTGTGTGCCAAAATCTAAAATTTCTTTCATTGCTGCCGAAGGGGCGGTATTTTTATCTCTAGAAAATGCTATGACATCCATTAGCCAACGTACCGCTTTCCAAACAACATTTAAGCTTGAAGTTAACTCCTGCAATTTAGCTAGACGTTCTTTGGCTGTCTGCAATTCCGAGGTGGAGAAGGCTTCTCTTTGTGAGTAATTAGCCAAAGCCGTATCCAGTTCTAGAATACACGAAAGTCTGGCATACTTTTGTATGATGCCCGGTTGATAGGTACTCATGTGTATCATTTCAAAGGATTGTATACTTAGGCTGGCCAAGTCGCCTCGCTGTAGCAATAGCTCAGATTGTCCTGGAACAGCACAGCTTAATTCCACAGATGGACAAATTATAAGGAAACTTATATCTTTGCTATGTTCTATCACTTCCACATCATATAAACGGTGGGTGGAAGCATCTTCAGGTTTAATGTTCATGTATTTAAACAGCTTCTGTGTGGCTGTTGTTAAATCATACAAAAACAATCTTTGAACTTCAGTAGTAGCTTCTGTATTGGTATTAAAATTAAGTGTTATCCTTAAAGGACTAGCACTTCTTCGTCCATCACTAGAATCTTCATTTCCATCCTTTTTAAGAACTTGCCATTCCTCGGCCGTTATATGACTATTATCTCTTACTTTGTAATGAGGCAAGACATTCGGTGTCCTAGATGGCACCACCACCTGTATCTGATCAATTGAACATTGCATTTTCAAATAGCCCAAATATAAGCCGGGCGCCAAACGTTGCAAAGCCGTCTGATGATATTGTATTTGATCAGCTATGGACGATATTAAAACCTCATTTATGTTATACTCCTCGTGTAAAGCACCAATTTTCTTTTGCAATTTATTGACGGGCAGCCAGCGGGAGTTTAGGATTGATACAACTTTTTGACTTTTAACAGATTGAATACAGGTTAATACCACAGTGCCATGGGTATCTCGTAAAGGTTTATAATACAACTGGCCGAGATCATTGAAACCCAAAGCGGATTGCATTTGACAAACGGCCGATAAAAGTTTGGTACGAAAATGATTTGTAGAGGTGAGATTGCGTTCCATATCAGTGCGTAACGATTTTACATCATCCCAAGTACAGGCCACCTGAAAGACAAAAAGGGGGAAAAATTCAAATTTATTTCAAGGAAAAGTAATTTGCCAAAAAACCAGCTGTTTAAATTACCTTCATTAGCCAATGGTAATCACTATTAGTGGAGCTGGGATACGATTCATCAATTTCAATAACAGGTAGAAAATCTTCACTAGTCACCAAAACCTTATCCTCACAGTAAACAATACTGGCCAAATAAATTCCCCTGTAATATTAAAAATTTTAAAATAACTGTACTTAATTATAAAACCTCCATTGAACTTACCTTCTTAAGTTCTTTTGAAATTTAGATGCCACGGAAAATAATTGCTTAATCGTTGTTTTCTTTTTGGGGTTTCTTCTCTGCACACAATTCGTATCCAATGTTAATTCTGACACATCGGACGGTCTGGCTAAGCGCACAGCGGTAAATAAATTATCCAACATGCGTTGACGCCCAAGATAACGATCCTCCCGATTATTTAGATCTCGCCAGCCTAAATTGAAAATTTATTGCGTATTTTTATATGCTTATCTTTTAATGTGTATTTGAATACATACTTGATGGTACTACACTGCCTGGCACGGATGTTTTATATGGACCCCAGCCTTTAATGTTGCCGCATGCTGCACGCAAAAAATAACGCCTTCCTTGTGTTAGACCACATACATGACACTGAGTGCCCATATTACCATGGAAGCTGCGCCATTCCATTAATTCACGTTCACCAACAATGTTGCTAAAATCAGCACGACTTGACCATTGGACTAAATGAGAAATATGAAATAACGGCTTAAAATACTTTATTTGAAAATCATATTTTTATTATTTTATTTTTATTATTCCAAAGTATGCTCTTAGTGTTATTTATTGAAACATATTGGCAGCCTTGTAACAACAAACTTTTTTATAAAGCGAAATAGTATTGCATACTCTTAGGTGGTACACTTTGTAACTTAACAGTTGTACATACATATTTATATCAAGCGACTTTTCCATAGAAAACAAATAGGTGGTTCCACAAAAATCAAAACTTCATATTAATTAACTGAATATATACTTGTGATTTTTGAGGAAACAATTTGAAAGTATTTCCATGAGTTAAAATGCTTTGCAACTAGTTTTAAATTTTTCCTTAAATATTGGCTACCACTAATGTCGGAGAAACGACCAGCATCTGTTTTGTCTTTTATTATATTTTATTGCTAATTTTATTAAACTTTATTGCCCGGCGACTGATTGACTGTGTGTGTGTGTGTGTGTGTCCAATAATAAGTGCATGTTCATATAATGTTTTTATTACCATTAGTACAATAGGAATTTGATTTCTGTCTGGAGTATAAAATGGTATTGTATTCAAACTATCAATTTGTATTAAATTGTATTGTACTTATATATGTACATAGGTATATGCACTTATGTTGACCGATAGCGTCACCTGAAACGCAAAAGTGTCAATTTATTACATTTTTAAACATAATTTTTATTTTGGTTGACCATTTTTGCATTTCAGGTTACCATATGTGAATAATTTTTAAATTATGTTCTTCCTTTGTGTATATATTGCTTTAAATTATATTTACCTTTGAATTTAGTAGCAATTGCACCTTCAAATGGTTCAATTATTTGCACTTGTATTGCGTTATCACCCGTTACATCAACAATAACTGATGCTGGGGCATCTGGGGGTCGTGCCTGATCCCAGCCCAGTAAGAGGCGGCGCAAACCTTTGACTCGTCGTTCCCATATGCCAATTTGTTTATCAATTTCATTGCCGGTACAACCTGTCACAGAGGAACCAGTGTTCCCTGAAAAATAAAAAAGAAGGAAATATGTTTAACAAAATTTTAAGAAAAAAAGGTGGCACAATGGCATTTCATGTAGTAAGGGAAGGTTTAAAAGAAATAATAAACTGCATAAACATCAAAAATCTCTAAGAAACTTAATTTTCTACACTAAAACATTGTAACATGCAATAAGCATTTCCAATTGGCTAAAGCGTCGTGGAAGTCATCATGTGTTCTTCGGCAGGATGTTCGTCGTTCTGGTTGTCCTCTTGATCAAGCGAAAGTAAGTTTTTTTTTTATTTAGAGGTTTGCAGTTATTACATACACATGTATGTACGTATAAAATAAAAAATTATAGACCATTTGCCGTACAAATAATAAACTATTAAAAAAAAAGCTTTGATATACATACTTACCAATAATTATGCTAGATATTGAAGGTCTCGATGAAAATGATGACTGACTGGTACCTTCTAAGCCGCTTAAATCATTGATACGTAATTCGGCGTCTTTTAACAAACAATTCAATTTGGTTCCAATGTTATCAACAGAAACTTGAGGAAAAAAAAACTAAATTATTACTTTTTAATCATATATGGCCCAATGGGCTCGATTAATAATATTTGAAACAAAATGAAAATGAAATGAAATGAAATTAAACTTCTAAATAAAGTTTACTTTTATTTAAAATTCTTTTTTTTAATTTACAAATAAATTAAATTTCTTATTACTTACATTGTGATCCTTCTAAAGCACCACGTTGTAGTAACATTTTAGTCATTGAACGGTTATTGCTTAAAACGGCCACATCCAAGGCCGATAGGCCATCTGTATTAATGCTATGAAATAAACAAAAAATAATTTATTCTATTTTCAATTATTTTTTTGTTTTATTTTAAATTTTATTTTGTTTTCTTTATTTTATTTTATTTTCTTTTCTTTTATTTTATTTTTTTATACCCTTCACATAGTGATAGGGTATATATCACTTTGTCATTCCGTTTGTAATTTCTTTATTATTCATTTGCGACCCCATAAAGTATATATATTCTGGATCCTTATAGATAGGGAAGCCGATTTAGCGATGTCCGTCTGTCCGTCTGTCCGTCTGTCCGTCTGTTGAAATCAAGTTTCCGGAGTCAAATAAAAAGATACAGACCAGTTAATGGTGTCAAACTATTACAAATATCCTGGAGACAATCGCTATTTAAAATCAGCAAAATCGGTTTACTATTGACCGAGATATAAGCGAAAACCCAGAGCAACCCATTTTTTTTAGGACAAAATCCGTGCATATATCCCTATATATCTCAGTAAGTATAGTCACTCATGCCACAAAACTTGGCACGGATACTCCTAAAGAAGGGACCTAAATAATGGAAAAAATTTTTTCAGATAGGACCAGGGGAAGGGGTATTTTTCCTACAATTGCACAAATTCGGTGAAATATTTTATGCGCTATATCTCGGAAACTATAACAGATATCGAAATGAAATGTTCCACAAAAAGTAATTGCACGCTAAGGGCTACGCCTTAAAGAAAAAATTTTTTGGGTTGGGGCAAAAAATGGGGTAGCTCCCATACAAATCGACAATTATTATCAAATATTCGATACGCTATATCCCGGAAACTATAACAGATATCGAAATGAAATGTTCTACGAAAAGTAATTGCACGCTAAGGGCTACGCTTTAAAGAAAAAAATTTTTTGGGTGGGGGCAAAAAAAGGGGTAGCTCCCATACAAATCGACAATTATTATCAAATATTCGATACGCTATATCTCGGAAACTATAACAGATATCGAAATGAAATGTTCTACAAAAAGTAATTGCACGCTAAGGGCTACGCTTTAAAGAAAAAAATTTTTTGGGTGGGGGCAAAAAAAGGGGTAGCTCCCATACAAATCGACAATTATTATCAAATATTCGATACGCTATATCTCGGAAACTATAACAGATATTGAAATGAAATGTTCTACAAAAAGTAATTGCACGCCAAGGGCTACGCTTTAAAGAAAAAAATTTTCGAGTGGGGGCAAAAAAAGGGGTAGCTCCCATACAAATCGACAATTATTATGAAATATTCGATACGCTATATCTCGGAAACTATAACAGATATCGAAATGAAATGTTCTACAAAAAGTAATTGCACGCCAAGGGCTACGCTTTAAAGAAAAAAATTTTCGAGTGGGGGCAAAAAAAGGGGTAGCTCCCATACAAATCGACAATTATTATAAAATACTCGATACGCTATATCTCGGAAACTATAACAGATATCGAAATGAAATGTTCTACAAAAAGTAATTGGGCCATAAGGGCTACGCTTTAAAGAAACAATTTTTTGGTTGGGGGCAAAAAAAGGGGTAGCTCCCATACAAATCGACAATTATTATCAAATATTCGATACGCTATATCTCGGAAACTATAACAGATATCGAAATGAAATGTTCTACAAAAAGTAATTGGGCCATAAGGGCTACGCTTTAAAGAAACAATTTTTTGGGTGGGGGCAAAAAAAGGGGTAGCTCCCATACAAATCGACAATTATTATAAAATATTCGATACGCTATATCCCGGAAACTATAACAGATATCGAAATGAAATGTTCTACAAAAAGTAATTGGGCCATAAGGGCTACGCTTTAAAGAAACAATTTTTTGGTTGGGGGCAAAAAAAGGGGTAGCTCCCATACAAATCGACAATTATTATCAAATATTCGATACGCTATATCTCGGAAACTATAACAGATATCGAAATGAAATGTTCTACAAAAAGTAATTGCACGCTAAGGGCTACGCTTTAAAGAAAAAATTTTTTGGGTGGGGGCAAAAAAAGGGGTAGCTCCCATACAAATCGACAATTATTATCAAATATTCGATACGCTATATCTCGGAAACTATAACAGATATCGAAATGAAATGTTCTACAAAAAGTAATTGCACGCTAAGGTCTACGTCCTAAAGAAAAAATGTTTGGTTGGGGGCAAAAAAAGGGGTAGCTCCCATACAAATCGACAATTATTATAAAATATTCGATAAGCTATATCTCGGAAACTATAATAGATATCGAAATGAAATGTTCCACAAAAAGTAATTGCACGCTTAGGGCTACGCTTTAAAGAAAAAATTTTTTGGGTGGGGGCAAAAAAAGGGGTAGCTCCCATACAAATCGACAATTATTATAAAATATTCGATAAGCTATATCTCGGAAACTATAACAGATATCGAAATGAAATGTTCTACAAAAAGTAATTGCAAGCCAAGGGCTACGCTTTAAAGAAAAAAATTTTCGAGTGGGGGCAAAAAAAGGGGTAGCTCCCATACAAATCTACAATTATTATCAAATATTCGATACGCTATATCTCGGAAACTATAACAGATATCGAAATGAAACGTTCGACAAAAAGTAATTGCACGCCAAGGGCTACGCTTTAAAGAAAAAAATTTTCGAGTGGGGGCAAAAAAGGGGTAGCTCTCATACAAATCGATAATTATTATGAAATATTCGATACGCTATATCTCGGAAACTATAACAGATATCGAAATGAAATGTTCTACAAAAAGTAATTGCAAGCCAAGGGCTACGCTTTAAAGAAAAAAATTTTCGAGTGGGGGCAAAAAAAGGGGTAGCTCTCATACAAATCGACAATTATTATGAAATATTCGATACGCTATATCTCGGAAACTATAACAGATATCGAAATGAAATGTTCTACAAAAGGTAAATGGGCAAGATTGCCTCCGCTTTAAAGAAAAACTTTATTGAGTGGGGGCAAAAAAAGGGGTAGCTCCCATACAAATTAACAATTTTTATGAAATATTCGATACGCTATATCTCGGAAACTATAACAGATATCCACATCAAATGTTCTACAAAAATAAATTGGAACACAAGGCCTACGCTTTAAAGAAAAAAAAATTGGATGGGGGGTGAAGAAGGGTAGCTCCCATACAAATTAACAATTTTTATAAAATTTTCGATATGCTATATCTCAGAAACTATAACATATATCGAAATCAAATGTTCTACAAAAAGTAATTGGACATTAAGGGCTACGCTCTGAAGAAAAAGATTTTCGGATGGGGGGTGAAGAAGGGGTAGCTCCCATACAAATTAACAATTTTTAAACAATTTTCGATACGCTACTTCTGGAAAACTATTACAGCTATCGACTTCGAATATTCTACAAAAAGTATTAATCAAATAATTCATACATTTTGGAAAAAAAGTTGGAGAAGAGCAGCGGGACTAGAACATTTAATAAGTTTTATTAACCTTTAAATATGAATAATGTCGAAAACTTTTAAAACTCTCGACCTCAAATCTTCTTCATCTATTTCTATTATTCAAACGAACGTTAAAATTTTGTTATTTTTTCTATGGGCTTTAAAACTCGCACAAGGTTTTTTATTATATTATTTGCAGTACAAAATTACTCGGCTGGGTATATTTAAAGACCAATGTGAAGGTGGGGGCAAAAAAAGGGGTAGCTCCCATACAAATCGACAATTATTATCAAATATTCGATACGCTATATCTCGGAAACTATAACAGATATCGAAATGAAATGTTCTACAAAAAGTAATTGCACGCCAAGGGCTACGCTTTAAAGAAAAAAATTTTCGAGTGGTGGCAAAAAAAGGGGTAGCTCCCATACAAATCGACAATTATTATAAAATACTCGATACGCTATATTTTGGAAAATATAACAGATATCGAAATGAAATGTTCTACAAAAAGTAATTGGGCCATAAGGGCTACGCTTTAAAGAAACAATTTTTTGGTTGGGGGCAAAAAAAGGGGTAGCTCCCATACAAATCGACAATTATTATCAAATATTCGATACGCTATATCTCGGAAACTATAACAGATATCGAAATGAAATGTTCTACAAAAAGTAATTGGGCCATAAGGGCTACGCTCTAAAGAAACAATTTTTTGGGTGGGGGCAAAAAAAGGGGTAGCTCCCATACAAATCGACAATTATTATAAAATATTCGATACGCTATATCCCGGAAACTATAACAGATATCGAAATGAAATGTTCTACAAAAAGTAATTGGGCCATAAGGGCTACGCTTTAAAGAAACAATTTTTTGGTTGGGGGCAAAAAAAGGGGTAGCTCCCATACAAATCGACAATTATTATCAAATATTCGATACGCTATATCTCGGAAACTATAACAGATATCGAAATGAAATGTTCTACAAAAAGTAATTGCACGCCAAGGGCTACGCTTTAAAGAAAAAATTTTCGAGTGGGGGCAAAAAAAGGGGTAGCTCCCATACAAATCGACAATTATTATGAAATATTCGATACGCTATATCTCGGAAACTATAACAGATATCGAAATGAAATGTTCTACAAAAAGTAATTGCACGCCAAGGGCTACGCTTTAAAGAAAAAAATTTTCGAGTGGTGGCAAAAAAAGGGGTAGCTCCCATACAAATCGACAATTATTATAAAATACTCGATACGCTATATTTTGGAAACTATAACAGATATCGAAATGAAATGTTCTACAAAAAGTAATTGGGCCATAAGGGCTACGCTTTAAAGAAACAATTTTTTGGTTGGGGGCAAAAAAAGGGGTAGCTCCCATACAAATCGACAATTATTATCAAATATTCGATACGCTATATCTCGGAAACTATAACAGATATCGAAATGAAATGTTCTACAAAAAGTAATTGGGCCATAGGGGCTACGCTTTAAAGAAACAATTTTTTGGTTGGGGGCAAAAAAAGGGGTAGCTCCCATACAAATCGACAATTATTATCAAATATTCGATACGCTATATCTCGGAAACTATAACAGATATCGAAATGAAATGTTCTACAAAAAGTAATTGCACGCTAAGGGCTACGCTTTAAAGAAAAAATTTTTTGGGTGGGGGCAAAAAAAGGGGTAGCTCCCATACAAATCGACAATTATTATCAAATATTTGATACGCTATATCTCGGAAACTATAACAGATATCGAAATGAAATGTTCTACAAAAAGTAATTGCACGCCAAGGGCTACGCTTTAAAGAAAAAAATTTTCGAGTGGTGGCAAAAAAAGGGGTAGCTCCCATACAAATCGACAATTATTATAAAATACTCGATACGCTATATTTTGGAAAATATAACAGATATCGAAATGAAATGTTCTACAAAAAGTAATTGGGCCATAAGGGCTACGCTTTAAAGAAACAATTTTTTGGTTGGGGGCAAAAAAAGGGGTAGCTCCCATACAAATCGACAATTATTATCAAATATTCGATACGCTATATCTCGGAAACTATAACAGATATCGAAATGAAATGTTCTACAAAAAGTAATTGGGCCATAAGGGCTACGCTCTAAAGAAACAATTTTTTGGGTGGGGGCAAAAAAAGGGGTAGCTCCCATACAAATCGACAATTATTATAAAATATTCGATACGCTATATCCCGGAAACTATAACAGATATCGAAATGAAATGTTCTACAAAAAGTAATTGGGCCATAGGGGCTACGCTTTAAAGAAACAATTTTTTGGTTGGGGGCAAAAAAAGGGGTAGCTCCCATACAAATCGACAATTATTATCAAATATTCGATACGCTATATCTCGGAAACTATAACAGATATCGAAATGAAATGTTCTACAAAAAGTAATTGCACGCTAAGGGCTACGCTTTAAAGAAAAAATTTTTTGGGTGGGGGCAAAAAAAGGGGTAGCTCCCATACAAATCGACAATTATTATAAAATACTCGATACGCTATATTTTGGAAACTATAACAGATATCGAAATGAAATGTTCTACAAAAAGTAATTGGGCCATAAGGGCTACGCTTTAAAGAAACAATTTTTTGGTTGGGGGCAAAAAAAGGGGTAGCTCCCATACAAATCGACAATTATTATAAAATATTCGATACGCTATATCCCGGAAACTATAACAGATATCGAAATGAAATGTTCTACAAAAAGTAATTGGGCCATAAGGGCTACGCTTTAAAGAAACAATTTTTTGGTTGGGGGCAAAAAAAGGGGTAGCTCCCATACAAATCGACAATTATTATCAAATATTCGATACGCTATATCTCGGAAACTATAACAGATATCGAAATGAAATGTTCTACAAAAAGTAATTGCACGCTAAGGGCTACGCTTTAAAGAAAAAATTTTTTGGGTGGGGGCAAAAAAAGGGGTAGCTCCCATACAAATCGACAATTATTATCAAATATTCGATACGCTATATCTCGGAAACTATAACAGATATCGAAATGAAATGTTCTACAAAAAGTAATTGCACGCTAAGGTCTACGTCCTAAAGAAAAAATGTTTGGTTGGGGGCAAAAAAAGGGGTAGCTCCCATACAAATCGACAATTATTATAAAATATTCGATAAGCTATATCTCGGAAACTATAATAGATATCGAAATGAAATGTTCCACAAAAAGTAATTGCACGCTTAGGGCTACGCTTTAAAGAAAAAATTTTTTGGGTGGGGGCAAAAAAAGGGGTAGCTCCCATACAAATCGACAATTATTATAAAATATTCGATAAGCTATATCTCGGAAACTATAACAGATATCGAAATGAAATGTTCTACAAAAAGTAATTGCAAGCCAAGGGCTACGCTTTAAAGAAAAAAATTTTCGAGTGGGGGCAAAAAAAGGGGTAGCTCCCATACAAATCTACAATTATTATCAAATATTCGATACGCTATATCTCGGAAACTATAACAGATATCGAAATGAAACGTTCGACAAAAAGTAATTGCACGCCAAGGGCTACGCTTTAAAGAAAAAAATTTTCGAGTGGGGGCAAAAAAAGGGGTAGCTCTCATACAAATCGACAATTATTATGAAATATTCGATACGCTATATCTCAGAAACTATAACATATATCGAAATCAAATGTTCTACAAAAAGTAATTGGACATTAAGGGCTACGCTCTGAAGAAAAAGATTTTCGGATGGGGGGTGAAGAAGGGGTAGCTCCCATACAAATTAACAATTTTTAAACAATTTTCGATACGCTACTTCTGGAAAACTATTACAGCTATCGACTTCGAATATTCTACAAAAAGTATTAATCAAATAATTCATACATTTTGGAAAAAAAGTTGGAGAAGAGCAGCGGGACTAGAACATTTAATAAGTTTTATTAACCTTTAAATATGAATAATGTCGAAAACTTTTAAAACTCTCGACCTCAAATCTTCTTCATCTATTTCTATTATTCAAACGAACGTTAAAATTTTGTTATTTTTTCTATGGGCTTTAAAACTCGCACAAGGTTTTTTATTATATTATTTGCAGTACAAAATTACTCGGCTGGGTATATTTAAAGACCAATGTGAAGGGTATATAAGATTCGGCACAGCCGAATATAGCGCTCTTACTTGTTTTTATTTTATTTTATTTATTTTATTTTATTTTATTTTCTTTTCTTTTATTTTATTTTCTTTTATTTTATTTTATTTTATTTTATTTTATTTTATTTTATTTTATTTTATTTTATTTTATTTTATTTTATTTTATTTTATTTTATTTTATTTTATTTTATTTTATTTTATTTTATTTTATTTTGTTTTATTTTATTTTATTTTATTTTATTTTATTTTATTTTATTTTATTTTATTTTATTTTATTTTATTTTATTTTATTTTATTTTATTTTATTTTATTTTATTTTATTTTATTTTATTTTGTTTTGTTTTATTTTATTTTATTTTATTTTATTTTATTTTATTTTATTTTATTTTATTTTATTTTATTTTATTTTATTTTATTTTATTTTATTTTATTTTATTTATTTTATTTTATTTTATTTTATTTTATTTTATTATATTATATTATATTTTATTTTATTTTATTTTACATTTTGTTTTATTTTATTTTATTTTATTTTATTTTATTTTATTTTATTTTATTTTTTTTTATTTTGTTGTGTTTTATTTTATTTTATTTTATTTTATTTTATTTTGTTTTATTTTATTTTATTTTATTTTATTTTATTTTATTTTATTTTATTTTATTTTATTTTATTTTATTTTATTTTATTTTATTTTATTTTATTTTATTTTATTTTATTTTATTTTATTGTATTTTATTTTATTTTATTTTATTTTATTTTATTTTATTTTATTTTATTTTATTTTATTTTATTTTATTTTATTTTATTTTATTTTATTTTATTTTATTTTATTTTATTTTATTTTATTTTATTTGATTTTATTTTATAAAATCAAAAAAACTTAATAAATTGTTTCTACTCACCTATTTACATCTACATCTGTTGATTCTAAAATAGTGCGAGCCTTGTCCAAATGTCCATGTTCAACTGCCGAAAAAAGGGCTAAATTACAGAGAAAGAACAAAATATTTTTATAATATTTAAATCAAAATTCACAACCTAAAGAAAATAATACTTTATAAGTCATTTGAATTTTTTTTTGTAGGAACCTATGCACTTATGTGTATGTTGTTTTGTAGGGAAAAGATAAATATTTATTTATAACACAAAATTTTCGCAAAAAATTCTATTTGATAACTACCATAAAACCAAAAGGTGTATTTATTTACTTGTAACACTTATAAATATTAGCTAAAAAGTCCATAAAATATTAGAGTAGAAAAAAATTTATCTTCACACTATTAAAAAAATTTGTTAAATCGAAATAGAAAACAGTGCAAAATTACCGTTAAAAGTTAAGATATTTTTCCTTCATCTGGTAACTCTATATTAATGTAATTAACTCTTTTTAATAAATAAGGGGTCAGGAATTAAGACTTAAAAAATGTTAAAGTTAAAATTTTAAAGTAAAATATTAACTCCTTTAAGGCCCTGCCTTTTTCCAAAACGGATATATATTTACACTTAAAAAAAATATTTAAAACTGCGTTTTTTTATTATTACCATGCAAATGTAGGTTGCACTGTGTCAACTTTTCCAATTGGGCCTGAGCCAATTTTAATTGTTTTTTAGACATTTTCGCACGATGTGGTGTATTGCCACCATTTGTGGTTCGTACGTTGGCCGGTTGGCGATAAATGGCCAAATTTTGATTATTGGCGGCATGATTTTCATCAACAACACTTCTACTGCTAATACTGCCGCCATTATGTCCTGCTCCCTCAATATGATTGCAATGTAAATGCGATGCTTTATTTAGATTCGAATGACGTGATATACTTAAATTATTTTTGCTGTTGCTTGCACCAGAAGACGCTGAGGTGGATTTAATATTTTCCGCCAACATTTTAATGCTACAACTATTATTGCTCGATGCCGACGATGAGGATGATATTGAAAGGGTTGAAAATGTTGGTGGTGGCAGCAATCTTTGATTATTATGTGCAGCCGGCTGCTGTTGTCGGTGCTGTTGATAATGAAGTTTGTGTTGATGGGGGTTTTGATGTTGTCGTTGTGGTAATAAAAACTCCATTTCGTTTAAATCTTGTGAAGAGCATGACATTGCGGTACGTATTTTTGCAACTTGAACAACATTTTGTGTCAATTGTTCGGACCAACGAAATGTTGGGTTCTCACGTTCATTTAATGATTCTTCTTCTTCTTTCTGATAGCAATTATTGTCTAAACTTTTGTAATTTCTTGAGTTGTGTTGTTGTAATAAATTAAGTTGATGCTGATGATTAACGGTGATAGTTGTCGAAAACGCAGGGGATAACTTTGGAGTTGTAGGCGGTTTTCTTAAGATAACTAAAGAATCATCATTATTGTAATTGTTGTTCTTCTTTTGCAAGCTTTTGTTATTGTTGCTGTAATCGCAACTGTAGGAAGAGCAATTTAATCGCAAGTCTGCATTTCTATTAGGGCTCAAACTACTCGGTAATACATTATCTTTTGTGCGGGAAAAACAGTGAAAAAATTAAAAAAAAACTAAATTATAAACAAATTAAAAAAAGTTAATAAAAAAAATTTAATTGATTTAAAAATTTAATTTAATTATAAATTATAAGCAGGGTACGATTTACACAGGTAGTGTTAAAAACCAAGCTGATTATGAATTCGTCTTGAAATCTTGTGAAAGTGTTTCTCTGATTTTAATTTGGTTTGAAATTAAAATTTTTCTGACATTCACTTTTTCCAAAAAAAAAAAGGAAATGCAGAGGGCAAGTTTTTTTAAAAACGCATTGATGCTACCTGTAGTAGTCTACCCTGATTAAAAGTTACAAACATAAATTAAGCAGTAAGGGCCCTTAACCCAACAACACTACATGATTTAAGTCTTACAATTTTTTAAACACTAGTTTTATTTTTTAAAGATAAAAAGACAAGGACGGGAAACCTTAGATTTTGGTGGAAATCCATCTTTATCCTTTTTATTATTTAACTTTAACAAACAAGGCTCGTTTTTGGTTTTTTTATTCTTAGATATGGTATTTCGATGTTTCGTTTAAAAGGCAGCATAATTTTTTTTTTTATGAAGTTAGTTCTGGCAAATTCGTTAATAAAAAAAGCTCGGAGAAGACTGACAAAACTCTCTTTTTTTGTTTAAATTTTTAGAACAACAAGGAACCACCACGAACAAGAACAACCGAAGTTTCATTAAATGCGTAAATAGCAGTTGAGAGTCATAGGCCAATGTCTGAGGTGGTAACGCCAACAGTCCGAAATTAGCAGGCAGATTTAAGACTCCATAAGTCATGTACATAACGTATGGGTCTTAGTTAAAGAATCGGTTAAATTTTGTCTTTCTTTCGTGACTTTCGAAAAAGCATTTGACACTCAAGATCAGGGATAGGCAACTAATAACATTACATCTATCTATTATATAAAGAAGGGTTGTATGTATGTATGTATGTATGTATGTATGTATGTATGTATGTATGTATGTATGTATGTATGTATGTATGTATGTATGTATGTATGTATGTATGTATGTATGTATGTATGTATGTATGTATGTATGTATGTATGTATGTATGTATGTATGTATGTATGTATGTATGTATGTATGTATGTATGTATGTATGTATGTATGTATGTATGTATGTATGTATGTATGTATGTATGTATGTATGTATGTATGTATGTATGTATGTATGTATGTATGTATGTATGTATGTATGTATGTGTGTGTGTATGTATGTATGTTTGTATTTTATAGCTGGCCACACCAGTTAATCAATTTTTTTGGAAATCATTGCTGCCATGCCCACACCACGCCTATTTGTGTGGAAAGGTTAGCTTATGAATGCCTAACATAATTAAAATGGGTAAAAATTATATTTTGGTACTTTTTGGTACTTTTTGTTATGTTTAAACTCATAAATATAGAAACATTATTCAAATTTCCATTTGATAGGCCCTAAAGAAATATGATTACCATTTTCGCACTTTTTTCAAATTTGGACCCGAAGGGGGAAAAAGGGTAAAAAATATATTTTGATTTTTTTAGGCGTTTTTTGTAACTTTTAAACCAACAAAGGTAGAAACATAGCTAAAATTGCGTGCGACAGGCCTTAAAAATATGAGTACGTTTATGGGTCCTTTTTTAATTATTGGACTCTAAGGGGAAAAAGGGTTTAAAAAATGTTTTAGTACTTTTTGTAACTTTAAAACCCATTGAGATAAAAACATAATTGAAATTGCATTCGTCAGGTTACCAAAATTGGCGCAAATGGGTACTAAAGGGCTAGAATTTTATTTTAGTACTTTTTAGAAGTTTGTAAAAGAATTTTTGCTAACTAGAGCTTTCTGGATATCTCCAAAGCTAGTGAATTCCTAATTTTTATATATTAATTAAATATGTAGTAGGGCTGACTTATAATTTGTTGCAACTTATGTTTTTGTTTACATATTTTAGTAATTTTACTATGATTGGGTTAGCGAAGCACACCGGGGCTTAGCTAGTTATATAAGTATAAAAATTATAAATTTCGAATCGTAGTCCTCTAGTTTCACGTAGTGTTGTTGTTCTTTTAAAAATAATAATGAAACAAAATAATATTATTTTATTACCATAAATATAACCCTTAACTCTAACATGTTAAAATTATTTTATATTGGTGCTGGCTTTCAAATAATTAAATATTTTTAAATGCATATATGTAAATGAAGGCAATAGTTTTTAATGAGTTCAATTTGCTTTTTTTATATAACACTTTAATAGTTTTGACTTTTCTTTATGATATTTTGTCAAATGAAATAAAACATAATAAATGATTTCGCTGTTAGTGTAACGCCCACATCCATGAATTAGCATTAAAACAATATGTATTAATTGCATATGGGTCAATTTCCATAGGGTTGTGTTAAATACAAGGAAAAAACATAATGGGGCATGATTTTCAATGGGTGTTTTTTTAATTTAAAGCATATGTTTGTAGCTTCAATGATTAAGGCATTTTTCATTTTGTTTTGGGGATACATCTATCTTACCATCCTTTACATCAGTCGCATATCTATTGGGTTGCACATTTGGATTTTGACAGAATTTTGCCAATTCGGATACAGTATGAAATGATTTTTGTCTAATAAAAACACCCGGGTTTCGCAAACAGCTGTTCACAGGCAAAAGATGTTTTGTGGGTGATTTTGTCTCACTATTACAATAGCACCTGCAAATTTGTTTTTTTTAATGATTTGTAATAAAATGACAAGTTTTTTTAAACAATATGTCCTAATGCGATTGGTATTTAATTATATTGTAATGGGTAATGAAGGGTTAATATGGGTATTTGTGGTATTTAAAATCGTGTTTGGATGTTTGAAGTCATTTGCAACCTTTGGGTTTTAAAATATGAGCTTAATTAGCTTAAATATAATTATATATATTTGTATATGCAAAGAAAATGTATTTTTTATATTTAAATTACTAAAAATAGATCGAATGATTGTTATAAGCACATAGGGGCTATAAAACTCGTTTGAACCAATGTTAATATCATAATCATACATGTATGGTTGCACAAAACATTTTTTATGTTTATCTCATACAAACCTATGCTTAAATTTAAAATTAAGAGATTCGTTATAAATAATGTAAAAAATTAGAAAAGGTAGCACTTTTAGTAAGACAGGACGTCCTTTATTTCTTTAACACCCCTTAACTTCTGCCTTAGAATCTTGCTTCATTTAATGATTTAGGAATTTTAATTTCACAACTTGCACATGATTTATTAAAATTTGAAAAAATTTATTTAAAATAAATAATATTAAAATTAAAGACTAAAATTTAGCATTGTAATCAAAAATTGGAAAATTTATAAAGAACGCCCAGAGAATATAATAAATGCTTTAGCAAGATGTGAACCAAATATGTATTTACCAAAACTTGCGAAAAATATTTTTAATTTTTGTTTTAATTCCGGCCAGTAATACTACGGTTGAAAGGTTATTTTCCACCTTTCGCCGTCTTAAAACATGGCTGAGATCAACCATGACAGAGAACAGGCCCAGGTTAGGTATAGCAGGCGGCTGAAGTGATAGTTGTGCAGCCCACTTGGGTCCGTTTTCTCGGTCCCATTGTGATACCTGGGAAGAGAACAGGCCTAACGGCTTAGCAATGTTGTTAGTACCTACCAGACGTCTGCGTGACTACACGCAAAAGCCGTTTTAATACATTCGTTTGATTTTCAACCACATAGTGTTTTTCATTAAATGTTAAACAAACTAAATGAATGAACCCACAAGAGAAAGCAAATAAAAAACAACTCCAACCGAAAACAAAATATTACCCATACATTCATATAAATATATACTGAATATAATGTGTAAATATTGTTGTATGATTGGTGTAAAAAATTATTATTGAGCGCATTCATTTATGTTTGCAAATTTGTCGTTATTGTTGTTGTTAAAACATTCATTAATTCGAAAAAACACCTGAATGTTTTTATAAAAAGTCTAACTGTAGTGAGACTTTGCTATGTTTTTGTATTTTCAAGTGAGTTTTATACACATTCAAAACGAAAACTGTAAAATGAATGTGTTTCTCTTGTATCATTGAGTGTAACACACAATACATTCTTTCTTGTGTTGTTACTGGTTTAACTTTATTTATCTCCCATAGAATGAAAAATGTTTGAATGAATATTGTTTTTGTTGTGTATAGGCAATCAAATGAATATAGTCGTGCAGATGTCTAGTATCTACATAATTAAATTGAAATTGATGCTAATGTCGTGCTTAACAAATTCGCTTCAACAGGAAACCATAAATTATTAATCAGTCGTGAAAATTCACGACTTTCAATACGGAAAAGAGCAGAATCACTCGGACTTCCAAGAGTGATTATTAATGAAATCAAAAAAGGAAAGGATTTGAAGTTCCATCCTTTTTAAATTCAAATCGTTCAAGAACTAGAAGAAAGTGACTTTGATGTACGCAAAAATTTTTTGAAAACGATATTCGACCGTTTTTGCACTGAAATTCCATTTTTTTTTGGAGCCGCGAGGCCTATTAAACGGCCACGTCAAGAAGCAAAATTGCCGTTACTGGTCTTCAAGAACCCGCAACTCTCGATTAAAACATTAAAAACCATTACATTGCCCCAGGATAACTGTTTTGTTTGACTTATCCACGCATGAGATAATTAAACCATTTTTTTTTTTGAAAATTCTCGAGGCCAGGCGACAAATGTCAACGGTGAAAACTACGGAGGCATGGTTACGGAATTCTTTTCGTAAACCCTGCAAGATTATCTATAGTGATCTTCACACACGTGGTTTCAACAAGATGGGGCGACTGCACACACTGCCAGAGCTTTGATGAATTTGCTTCGAAAAAATTTCCCCTAAAAACTGGTCAGTCGCTTTGGGGACATCCCATGGCCACCGAGGTTGCACGATCTTATTCCCATGGATTTTTTTATGGTAATCCCTTAAAGAGAGGGTTTGTAGAGATAATTCCCAATCTCTTGTGGCTTTAAAGGAAAATATTCGTCGAAAAATCAGCTCATTGAACCGCTTTTACTGCAGCGTGTGGCGCAGAACACAAGGCTCCGTGAACAGTGTGTCCAAATAGATGGATGGCATACCCATTAAAAAAAATTCGCATTTCCGTTCTATCGTTCAATGCTTCTTATTAAACTTTGTGTCAATTATTATGTCCTTTATTAAAATTTGAACATATAAATCTGCCCCCAGACACCCTGCATTATCCATTGAATTGTCTTATTTTTAAACCTTACGTTTTGTGATAAAAGGTTTTAAAACCTAATTCTCTAACAGCTTTGAATCTTTTTTTAATTAAAAAATTAAATAACAATTACTTTCTGTAATTTTAACAAATACTTTTTTTATATAAGTCATAGCAATAGAGATTTAAGCCTTTCAAAACCTTTAGAAAGTTAGGCTTGATCTAACTAGCATTTCTTTCTAATCCTTATTCTTTATCCTTTAACTATGTCTTCTAACATAATATAAGAAAATTTAACTACCTGATTACACACAAAAAATATATTTGAATTTTAAATTTTATACTAATTCCTATTCAACAGTTCTAATGCAAACACATGCTTAAGTCCGTTCAATAACAACAAAGTACACACGTAAACAATTTCTTTTAGAAGAAAATCCTTAACAAAACCCCATATGAAAAAGAAAACAATTACAACACACACACATACACACTCAAACACATATACAAGCAATTTGCTGAAAACAAAACATTTAAAAAAACTCGTATTAAACCAATAAATTAAAAGAGTAAAACAAAAAGTAGAAGAAGTAAAAATTAAAACACACACATACTGCTATTCAGGTACGGCATTGGTTTACGTATTGTTGCTGTTCTAGGACGTGTTGAACCGTAAATTCCTTGACCAATATGTTTAGATAAATCCTTATAAATGGGATTTTTACAACCATTGCTTTGGTCATAATAAGGATTATCTGTATTATCCTGAGGCTCCTTGGAAGAAGCATTTTGTCGCCCATTTTGTTCCAGTTGTTGTTGTTGTTGGTTTAGCTTTAATTCACTTAAATACTTGCGACAATAAGTTTCTGGTATTTGCAACAATTTACAAGCTTTCCGCGGTACATCACCCTGGGGTAAGGCTGACATTAAGTCATTAATTTCTTTATAATTGTCCTTACACGTTCGATAATTGTCTCCATGCATTGAGGTCATATTGAATGCTGTTTTTTTGTTTAATTTTTTGTTGGCCTTACTTGCTTCATATATTTCTTTAAACTCTAATTCCCTTTCTTCGTCACTGGAAAATTTTGCATAATTTTTGCATTGTTTATGAAGAGTCGTATTAAATTTAAAGGGTGATGTTGTAAGATTGGATTGATTAAGTTTTCCTTTTAAAAAGCGAAACGAGGCGCGCATAGAGCGAGAACGCCGTAAGCTTGTTATACTGACCGTACGCGGATTTTTACTGACAAGCTTTGTGTACGAGCAACGATTAGCTTTACGACGTTCCATTTTTGTAAAGGGGGTTAGTTGTGTTTAAGCACGAACTCTCTTTTAAAGATTTTATAATTAATTCAAGGATTTTTTTTCCACTAGAGGAGGTTTTTATCACTTTAGTTTCATATTTTTTTTTTTTTTGTTACAACTTTATAATTTTTAAAGTTTTTGGTTTAATTTTTGCTTTAATTTTTTTCTTTAGTTTAAAAATTTTTGTAACTGCCATTCATCGTCATACACTGTTTCAAAACAAAATCAAACTGATTTATCTCAACTAAGACGTGATTGCGTATAGTTCTCAACCCCGTGCATCATGTTTTTTTTTAGTTTAAAATGATCGACAGGGGTGGTATATGAGACAAAAACCAAAAGTACTATTTTACAAAAGTACTTAAGAGTGGTAGTTTTGAACAAAGTGAGATGTAAGAGACTCTTTCACTTACAAAGAAAAACTTATTGAAGAAATTATTTCAAAACTTTATCCTGTATGTTTGATCATTGCAACTAGCATCTAAAAGAAAAAAAAAAGTTCGTTTTTCGTTTTTGTGCACGTTTCGCATTCGTTCCAGCTCAAAATCTGTCCCTTGATGTCCTACTAACGCACATGTAGTATAAGTATATCAAACATCTAAGGAAGCAGTTCTCTAATGAACGACTAAGCTATAAACAAAACATTTTAAGTCAAAATATTCCTATATATAAGTACAGAGTTAATGACTTACTGGCTCACTGATATATTATCATATATCCTAAGCCCGCAAAGCAAAAGATTTGAAACTTTTAGACTGGATTTCCGAAAATTCGGACCCTAGAGAAGAAAAAAATTGTGAAAAATGGGGAAATCGGATATTTGTTTTCCTTTTAACTAAATACGATAGAACCAAAATAAAAAGTTCCGTATTCTATTCAAAAAAAGAATTACTCCCTCTCTGACACTTTTTTGAACTCTAAGGGAAAAAACAGGGGTAACAATATAGTTTGATGCTGCTTAGGTCGGCTTTGAGACTTCTGAATTCTGAAAAGAAGAAAAGGGGTAAAAATTCTACTTTGACCTTTTTTAGGTACTTTTTGTAAATTTTAAGTCAATAAAGGAAAAATGTAATTCAATTTGGCCTTAAAAGGTTTAAAAATATTATTTGATCATGTTTTGATATTTTTTGAAATTTTGTCCCCTAAGAGTAAAGAGCAGTAAGAACTAGATTATGGTACTTTTTGCAACTTCTAAACCTGTGAAAAAATGTAAATAAATTTGGACTTTTTTTAAAGAACAAATATATTTTGGCACAAAGAAACGGGTAATTTTTGGAAATTTTGTAAAACTTAAGGTTTCAATAGGGCAGTTATTATATTTATGTACTTTTAAGTTACTTTTTGTACTTTGCGAGATTGCACGTATAAAATATGAATTAAGGGCTATGGTCCGCTATCAAAGCCGAAAGCCACCAAGAGGTTAAAATATACTTCCTTCACGTTTTGGTAGTTTTTTTTGGAAATATAAGCCTATAAATATGATTAACAATTTTTGATCCACGTTGGGGCCAAAGGCATTAAGGCGTTTAAAAGGTACTTTTTCCCCAAGTTTTTATACTTTCATTGAAGTTTTTGAGATTATTTTTATATAAAATTTAAGACTATTTACCCAGTTTGAAAACGAAAGTCAATTTGGTGGTCAAAAAGTACTTTTTCCAATTTTTGGCTACTTTTTTGCATTTTTTAAGATTATAAGTCTAGAAATATGAATTAAAGCGCTATTACCTCGAAGTGAGGCCAAATAGGCAACGAAAAGGACAAAAAGTAATTTTTTTCTATTTTAAAACATTTTTTGCATTTTTTTGAGACTTTGGTTTTGTAAATATAAATTTAAGATAAAAATAAGTACTTTTCTTATATTTTTGGTACATTTTTGCATGTTTTAAAAATAGAGAATTCGAAGTTCTGAATTAAAATTATATAAAAAATATGCAAATTCTTAGATGCTTTTAGTATTCCTTAAGATTTAGAACTTGGTTGATTTAATATTAAACTGCGCTTTTGAAGTAGCAGGTTATCAACTGGAGTAAAAAGACCAATTTTTAATTTCTTATATTTTAAACTCCCTTATAACAAGTACTATTTCAAAAGCAACATCACTTTTGTACTATTTTCAAAATATGTAAATGTATATTTTTTGTAATCAACTACATACTATCATCCCTAATCGAAGAGCATACTCAACCCCTCTTTAAATCAACCAACACATGTTAAACAAATAGAAAAGAGAATGTGTCAAAATGAAAAAGACCAGCTGTCCAGGAAGGGTTTGTAAATGTGTTTGTGCGTGTGTATGTTGAACACGTTTTGAAAACGATTTCCCCTGCGTACATTTTACTTAAAAGATCTTGTAAACACTCATTAATCGTTTGTTGCCATAGTTGGTAGTTGTACTTACAAGTATTGTAGATTTTGTTTTGTAGAAAATTTAAATTCTAAACAAATTTTTCGTTTTATTAGTGACAAAACAAAATTAAATTGTGTTTTTTTTATTTTTTCTTGCAATAAGTTTTGTCAGTTGTTTTACCAAATGCTTTGTTATAAAATAAATGTTAAAATAAAATTATGTTTACAAGTTTATGTACTATATTTTTTAAATGCAGTTTTGAAAAAGTTACGAATATAATACTAAGTAGAAACACAAAATTTGAAAACATTTAAAAACCTTAGAAGAATATTGTCACTCTGCATCAAAGTTTCTGGTTATTTTTCGGTCTAGGTAATAGAAACAAAACTATAGCGCTATCGTTACGCGTGATGGATTTCTGCATTCGCATTGATTGCCTTCGTTTTTATATTCACAAATGTGTTTTATTTCTTATGATGAATATTCGATACGAAAAATTCGTCACCGTTTCAGTTGTGTTCAAGCAAAAGGTTGGTATGTTAACATGTTAGCTTATTTTGCTCGCAAGCTGTCAAGCAGGTTGAATGACCTATTTTGACATAACCATGCCATGCTTAGTTAGTATAAGACACTAAATCCAAAATGTGGCCAAGAGGTATCTCAACAGTTCAGGGTGTAAGTATGTTCTAGGAAAATGTTTGGAAGGGGAAACTAATGGGGATCGGCCTTACACTTTATTTCTCTAATGCCTACTTTTGGGATGTTATGGGCGTTTTTACATAATTTTTGTAAATTGTGTATAGCAACTTGCTTAGGTGATGGAGATAGGGGGTTAATTTGCTTATAAAATATGTTTGGGAGGAGAAACTAATGGGGTCTGTGATACATTTACTTCCTCTAAGGGCGACTCTGGCAAGTTGTCTACACTAATTTTTTTTAAATTTTGTATAGCAACCTTGTTAGGGGCTGGAGGTGTAAGTATGTTTCACAAAAATGTTTGGAAGGAAAAATCAATTGGGGCCCGTCTTAAATTTGACCCTTGTAGGAACAACCTGGGAGCGATTAAAAAAAAGTCTTAAATGAAGTACACAATATAAAAGGTTTCTTTTGTAGCTACGTATTCATTTTTTAAGGTTTTGGGGAGGGAAATTTTCTTTTTTCCTCCCCCTTTAATCCGAGCCTGTTCTTAAGCGAATGTTAGTAAGAAGACACTGCAAAACCATAATTTCTGCTCACAATCGTCACTTAAAGACTGTGACGAGTTTGGCCTTACGTATTTGTATTTAAAATAATTTTAACTTTAAGATCGAGCTGTGTAAAAAATTCTTGGAAACGGGTTTAATTTTTTGATTTTTACGATAGTTTGAAGTGTTTTAATAAGTATCTGATTTATTATTTGTACTAGTTTTGATTAAAGAAAACCTTTTTAAAAATGTGACGGGTGTGACGTTTTCATCAAAACGTAAACAAAATATTATTTAGTATGTAATTATTGAAAGATCTTGCAAAATAAATATATATAAAATATGGAGCAGTTTATTTATATTTCAATAATTTTCGTTTTCGTTTATATGAAATTCATCGTTTTTCGATTTTTCCCAATTTGAGCCGTTTTACGTGGAAATTACCACACACAGCCTTTAATATTGAGCAAGCTGTAGGGGACCTTTAAAGGTAAATAACATGGCAACACTATTAATATATGTTACTGCATTAGAGAGAGAAGATCGTTTAACCAATTGATGTCTCTAGTTTCATGGTGTTGTTACAGTTTATCTAAATGTGTAAACAATTTGTTTCAGAGAGTTACATAAGACAAATTAAAAATAATTTGCTTCATATAACACCTTTTGTTAAGCTATGGTTACGACTCAACATTTTTATGCAATTCTGTAACGTTTTCTTCTAACAATTTTTATCTCACAAATGATTTTAAAAACAAATTTTATTTTCCTTGAAATTCTTATATGACTTTTGAAGGAGTCATCTGCTCACAATATGTGTTTTTAAACTGTTGCGAGGAAACTTCAAATGCAACGTAAATTAATGGCGTTCAAATGGAAAGATTTTCATGCTAAATGTAGCAGGAAAACATAAAAATAGTTTCAATTACATATAAAGACACAGTTACATATGTAAAGAGTTTATAAATAAATATTCAATGTACAACACTGAGGGAAAAAACATGGTTGAGGATGGTCACGAGAATATGATCAAGAACAATTTCATCATTGTATGGTTACGAAGATCATTATTATGACTGCCGCAACTAAACTATAGTTGTACTAAGTTTTTGGCGAAAAATTCAATCATGTTTATATTTAAATTTACCATTATATGTTTCTGGTAATCATTCTTTGATTATCGGTTACCAAAATCTTGATTATGGGTTATCATACATGTGTTTCTATTAGATTTTAAGAGCGTCATATATTTGATAACCCGTTTTCAAGATAATAACTGCCCATGACAAATATAATATGGTTGTGGCAGTCATAATAATGATCTTCGTAGCCATGCAATGAAATTGTTCGTGATCATATTCCCGTGACCATACTCAACCATGTTTTTTTCTCTGTGTGTAACTCTTGTATTGTTACATCAGCATTATTAACAAAGCGCCACTGATAAATAGTTTCATAAAAATAGCAAAAATTTATTAAATGTGTCCTGTTGTAGCTGTATTTTCTGTGTAACGTTATTGAGTCCTTAACAAGGATGTTTAGATAAAGTTAATTCACAAGAAAAATAAACAATTTCAACACATTTAAAGGGAATTATATAAATATTTTCGTATAAAAGTATTTTCCTTATTGATACATCCACAACGAGCACCAGTGGTTAGAGAAACTGAAAACTATGTACGTGTGCAGCACCTTGAAACTTTGGTCTTAATAAGATCCAGTAAAGTATAAGTACGTATGTGCACATGTGTTTATTCTTTGTCCTAGCTATGGTTCTCTGTCAAATGTATTTAAACGGAGTCAAACTATAAATTCGAATAAAGTGAAATTAACTAAAACAGTTTATTTTGTTTTTAGTTACAAGTAAGCATTTAGATTAAGACAAATAAGTTAAGTAGGAAAATTGAATAGAAGAAAGTGAAAAAAATTACCAACAATACACATATGACTCTATTTTTATTAACTTTATTTCAAAAAAAAACTATGCAACTTAGTTTGACAGTTTATTGAATTATTTAAGTGATTTTAGTTGTTAAAGAATATTTAATTCTTTAGAGAAGATAAAATGAAAGAATTTTTGTTTTAAATACTGGCAGTTAGTCAGAAACAAACAAAGGTTTAGGCGATGAAGGCTACTATACTACAGCCTACACAATCATTTACAAGGACGGATTTACTATTCACACCGCGAATTACTTTATATTTTTTCAATCAAAAACCGTAGGCCAAAGCTGCACTCAACAAAATATTAATTTTCTTACAAATTATTTAAATTTAAAAATAAGATAGCGCTGATTATTTTTAATTATTGGAAAAGATTTCAATTCAAAGGACATTTTAAAAGGATAAAACTTTTCACACATTAAAATAAAATAAAAATATTTTATGTTTTGCGGACTATCCTTTTATAAGCAATTACTTCTTTAAGTCTTTTCGGCATTGGATAACCTTAATTTTGTATAACAATTAGGGGATTCACAAGGTATTCTATAATGCCCTATTGTCATAATTCTACAAGGGTTTTGTTGTCTTTTATACAAAAATAGTTCTAAGAAATACTACGTCGTTTAATTTGCTTTTTAAATTGTTATAACAACTCCATATACACCTGCGCCGTGTGTTTAATAGATGGTAAAGGCTTTTAAAACATTGTAAAATTTTATAACAATATGACAATAGGACAAATAGAACACCTTGTGAATCCCCTAATAATATTCTGTTCTTTTTACATAAATACTTCCATTAGTTGAGGCTTACGAAAAATATGGGGCTTTGCTATGCACCTGCCTTATTCATTCCAAGCGTGCTCAATGGGTTTCATTGGCAGTATGTTTTGGGTCCTTGCTTTGTTGAAAGGAAAAACTACTTCCAAACTTAGTTTCTCTACTCTTTGTAATAGGCTTTCTTTTAAAATATTAAGATACACAATTTTATTTATTTTACCAGCAATGCCAGCTAAGTTTTCCACGCCTGCTGCAGACATACAACCCTGCATCCGGTTTTACTGTACTTATGTATAATATTTAGATGCCTGATATAAAACAATTAGAAATATCCCTTAGACAATCGCTATTTAAGATCAGCAAAATCAGTTTACTATTGACCGAAATATAAGCGAAAACCCAAAATAACCCATTTTTATTAGGACAAAATCCGTGCATATATCCCTATATATCTCAGTAAATATAATCACTCTTGCCACAAAACTTGGCACGGATACTTTGAAGATAGGGACCTAAACTAGCGAAAATTTTTTTTTTTTAGATGGGATCAGGGGAAGTGGTAATTCTCCTACTATTGGCCAAATTTTGTGAATTATTTAATGTGCTATATCTGGGAAACTATAATAGGTATCGACTTCAAATGTTCTACAAAAAGTTATTAGACAGTAAGACCTACATTTTAGAAAGTATTTTTGGATTGTAGCAGGGGAAAGGGTAGCCCCCATACAAATACACGATTTGCATGAAATTTTCGAAACGTTATATCTCGGAAACTATAACAGTTATCGACTTCAAATGTTTTACAAAAAGTAATTGGACAATTAGACCAACATTTTGAAAAAAATTTTTTTGATTGAGCAGGGGAAAGGGTAGCCCCCGATACAAATGCAAAATTCTTATGAAATTTTCGATACGCTATATATCGGAAACCATGGCAGCTATCGACTTCACATGTTATGCAAAAAGTGATTAGACAATAGGGACAACATTAAAAAAAATGATTTGATTGGAGCATGGGAAGGGGTAGCCCCCATACAAATACACGATTTGCATGAAATTTTCGAAACGTTATATCTCGGAAACTATAACAGCTATTGACTTTGAATGTTTTACAAAAAGTAATTGGACAATAAGGACAACTTAAAAAAAATATTTGATTGAAGCAGGGGAAAGGGTAGCCCCTAATAGAAACGCACAATTCGTATGAAATTTTCGATACGATCTTAATTGAAAACCATAGCAGCTATCGACTTCAAATGTTATACACAAAGTAATTAGACAATAAGGCCAACTTTTTTGGGAAAAAATGAATTGATTTGGAGCAGGGGAGGGGTATTCCCCATAAAAATAAACAATTTTTGTAAAATTTTTGAAACGCTGTGTTTTGGAAACTACAACAGCTATCGATTTAAAATATTATACAAAAAATGATACAATATTTCTTACGTTTTGGAAAAAAGTAGATGAATAGGAGCAGAAGAAGGGGAACCCCCCCATACAAAAAAAACACTTTTATTATACTTTTAATACGAATAATGTCGAAAATTGTTAAAACCCTCGACCTCAAACCTTCTACATGGTATTTCTCTTATACATACATACAAACGTTAAAATTTTATAGCCCGGCACAAAGTATTTTCATTACAATATTTTCAGTACGAAATAATTGGGCTAGATCAGCTGGCTGGGTGTGTAAAAAGACCAATGTAAAGAGTATAAAAGATTCGGCACAGCCGAATATATTGCTCTTACTGGTTTAAAAAAAAAAAAAGAAAACCTATATAAAAGACGTTGCCACGCCTACTTTGAGTTTTTTAGGCTTGTATCTTCTCAATTTTCTTAAAAATCTAATCTAACTAACGTTTGTATAGAAAACAAGATTTTGGGTTTCTTTCCGAATTTCAAAATTTTCCAGGCAATTTTTCTTTCCGTGAAAAAATTAAAAAAATCGTTGCAGTGTTTCTTAATTTATGCGCTTAGCAACTCCCATCATTAGCTTACTTTTATTTAAGTATATTGATGTTCCTTTACTTCTATGTGGAGCGTACTTAAATGGTATTAAATTATACATATACGTATAAGTATGTTTATAATATTAACTTTTTTTACATTAACTGCGTGATATTAAAAGGTTTCTGTCTTAAACAAATGTTTAAAAGATTAGTTGTCCTAAAGAAAAGAAAATGTTTCAAAACGTAAAAATATTTGAGTTTACTTTCATTTTTGTTTTTACATAAAAACATTAAATAAAAGTGACAAACAATGATGACCTTAATGCCCTTGCTGTCTGTTACAATCCCAATGCATTTAAGTCCCTCATCCATTAAGGAGCAAACAAACGTCAATACGTAAAAAACATATAAAACCCCCTTTCTTTACTTAACTTGAAAATAATTTGACTTTGATTTAAGCAAATGTGTTAAAAGAAATTTGGTTAAGTAAAGCAAAACACACAAAAAAAAAATACCTCAAGCAAATCAAAAGCAAATCTAAGGAATTTGGTTACAGAAGATATAACCATCATATACATAATCAGACAGTTGTCAGAATTTAATAATGTGTCTGGTAGCAAGTTAAAAATCCACCAAATAACTTAAAGCCATGTTGCTTACCCCACAGGGCAAAAAACTAATAACTTTTTTTTGGGAAGAGTTTTAACCGACTGTTTTTAAAGTAAAGAAAAAATTCTTGGTTTTTGAGATTTTATGATTTTTTTTAAATAATTAAAATGAAAATTTGCCTAATTTCGTTTTTAGCGTCACTTTTATTTCCCCTGTTTATAGGTTACGCAACTATAAAAAAAAAAATTTAATAAAATTTTTAACCCATTCTTACCCCTTTTAATCTCGAATTTATATCTAAACATCAGTTCATTAAAATTTTAAATAACTTGATTTAATATGATTCAATATATTGTGCAGCAAATTCTTTAAGCCAAAACAAAATAGAATAAAATTGTTACAAAATGAATCGCTTTCATTCACATAACCCAGGGGACAAACTTGACCGACAATGTCTGTAACAGACAAGTCTGGCCAAGATCTTAATTGATTTGTGCGAATATCTTACAGATTTCTCTTAGAAATGTCTGGGAATAATAATTTACGACGTGTTTCAGATTTTTGATAGATTTTTTCTTAATATGTTTAAGTTGCATCTATACAAGGTGATTGCAAGACGAAATGAAGAAAGTCTTTCTCTTACTCTTAATTATGTCTATGTTGTTTTCATTCCCTTGTGCTTTCCTTTCTCTTTAGGTATTTTTTTCTCAATGCCTGAACTTGTCCTAGGAGGTAAGTGATCCAAAAAACAAAAATTAAAAAAATCCCAGGCCATATCTTTGTTGTTATTGATTATTTTTTTTTCTTATAACTTGTTTTATGTAAGTCCTTGGAATCTTTGTGCATATTAAGATACTGTGTAAAATACAGATTAAAAAAAATTAAATTCGGACATTTTTTGGTATTCAATGAAAATGCTGTAATGGGTAACTTTTATAAAACAAAATGACGCTGTGGTGCGATGGTAGCGCGCCTGACGCAAACTAAAAATACCTTTACATGGTAATACATGTATTACGACATCCAAAAAAAAGTTGTAGAATAATACAAAACTTCATTATGTAAAAGCATAATGAAAAATGCTCGGTAAAAGTGCTTTCATACGATATGTATTTTACACATGACTTGTCACTTTTGTAATTAACATGTAAGTGCGTATGTCTGTCAAAATTGTCATTTTACAGATGATTTACAAGTTTTGATTTCACACGTACGTATGTAATTACATCCTTGTTGTTATTCTTACAACAGCTGATGGCACATGCTTTATCAGATGAAAATAGAACACGCTCTAATTACAAATTTGTCATATGACTTTTACATATGTATTTTGCAAATGCAATGTTTAAACGCGTTCACACTGCATATATCAATCTCGCCCTGCAAAATTTGACAAGACATGTGTAAAATACATATCGTGTAAAAGCAATTTAAATGTTTATTTTCTAAATTATTTTAGAAACTTACGTATTCTTATCATATCAGAGGTGTAAAAACTTGGCAGCACAAGGAACTTTTAATAAAGGTGGCTACATTTTATAAAAAAAAACACAAACAATAAAAATCAACGCAGAAGTTTTTCATGTTGTTTTTGTTAATATTGTAGGGCTTTAACCATATGTCGTTACCACAAAAGTAAACAAGCCATCAAAAACAGCTTTTGATATTACCAACACCATCTGTTTAAATATGAAAAGTTCTTAGAACATACTTTTATTCTATTTTCTTAAACGCGGAAAGAATTTCATAATATTTTTATTCTGCAAAGTCAAAATACTTTGTAGTACCATCTAAAGCCACCTTAAGTTGTTTTATAAATAAATAAATAGACAATGATTAAAAAACAGAAGGTACACAACACTTTTTCAAAATATTTGTGTTTAAAAAATGCATAAAAATAGTTTAAAGTTAAATATACCTATTAGCAAAAACATTTTGTTGTTTAGCAGATTTCATTTCAATTCTCTCAGATTTCTGTAAGACACGTCGGCTACGAATTTTCTACGATGTTTCATATTCCGTGACAACCGCTTCATATGTGTAGCGGTCAGAAATCTGACAGAATTTGTTTAGGATTCTGCGTATTTGGCAAAAGTTTCTGTTAGCTATCGTACAGATGTCGGCCAATTTTATTGGCTGGGAAAATATGATTTAGCTTTGCTTAATTTTTTGGCTTTAAGGAATATTGTGGGGCTTACATTTGTTGTTGTTAAAATTTTAAGCATGTTTGTGGATTAAAGTAAAGATTGTTCGGATAGAAAGGGAGTGGTTAAGTGAAAAGCAAACATTTAAATATGTACATATATATATTGACTGAAGGAAAGCAAAAACGAATGAATGTAAATTATGTCTACTGAGATCAAGAAGTGATTAAGTTAAATTCCTTAAAATCCTTATGACATGTTAAAACAGTTTACTTAGTACATATGATAAAAGGACTTTAAATAGGGCACATAAACAATTTTAGCAAATTTTATGCTTGAGCAAAATTTTTCTTTTCTATTAAAAGTAAATATTTCTTTATTGTAAGAATAATTTTACCTTGAGCTTTTTATATTTTTTTACAACATTTAAAAACAGCCAACTAAGATTAGTTAGTGTATTCCACATTTTTTGTTTTTGCAGGAAAAGTAAAACTGATTTCCTTTTTTTGCACGCAGGCATTTCCATTACCTATTTCTGGGGCCAAATCGATGCATTCGATTCGAATCCAAATTTCACTCGATAGATCGAGTTTTAAATTCTTTTAACATAGGAATTCTAACAAGAATTTTTTTACACCCTTATTTCCTAAAACGCAACGCCCTAGAACATAAACAAAATGTATGGAAACGTTTTTTTAATTTTATATTTTTCCATACAATTGTTTGCGTTATAATGCGTTGCGTTTTACGTAATTAGGCCCTTAATTTCGATTCGAATTGAATGCGACGATTGGGCCCCTGATTATCTGTATCATTGTTAACACTATGATACTTTTTACTAACGAAGTGTAGTAAGACCCTACCAGGATGCGTCGTGTAAATAGGCCCCAGATATACAGTGTTGCACAGAACAGTATAATATAAATGTAATAATCAGTCACCTTAATAATTATGAAAAAAAAGATAAATTAATAAATAAATAAATAAAAATTTAAAAAAAATAATAATTGCCCTGTATCTGGGAAATATGACTGCTATTGACTTCGAATGTTCTACAAAAAGTAAAAATCAAATAATTTATACATTTTGGAAAAAATAAGTTGTATAGGAGCACGGGAAGTCAGGGCCCCTATACAAATGGACCAATGTTATGAAATATCGAATACTTTATATTTCAGAAACTATAAATGTTGTCAACTTAAAGCAGTTCTAGTGTGATTTTTACATTTAAAAAAATTAGTTGGATAGGAGCAAGGGAATGGTAGGCTCCATAAAAAAAGACAGTTTATATTATTTTAATACGCTATGTTTTTGTTTAAATATTTACATTTAAAAAATTACTCAGTTACATCTGTTCACTGGCTATAAAATAGAGCATTTTGAAAGGTACAGGGTGTCCGTCGGCAAGGTATACTACATTGTTTGTTTATAATTTTTGATTAAATAATGACTAATTTCATCACGAATATTTTGCTTGAGTTGCTCCAGCGTTTCTGGTTTGTTTGCACAAACCTTGCTTTTTAGATATCCTCACAAAATAAGTCCGGAACAGTCAAATCAGGTAACCGTGGAGGCCAATCAACATCACCATTTCTTAAAATAACTTTTTGTGGAAAGAGATCTCGCAGTAATTCCATTGTAATCCTAACTGTATGCGATGTGACACCATCTTATTGATACCACATGTTAACCAAGCCCAAAGCATGCAGTTGTGGCATTAAAAAGTTTTCAATCATATCACGATATCGCTCCCCATTGACAGTTACCGTAACGTCGTTGTTAGCTTAAAAATATATCCAATGATCCCTCCAGACCAAATTGCACACCAGACTGTCACTTTTAATATATGCAAAGGTAACTGATGCATAATTTGATTGTTTTCCATTGCCCAGAACTGACTATTCTGGTTATTCACATACCCATTCAAATGAAAATGTTCCTCGTCACTCATTATGATTTTTTTTATGAAAATCGGGGTTATCATGGGTGAGCTGTAACATTCTATTGGCATATGTATGGCACCGTAAATGGTATTCTGGAAGAAGCTCTTGTGTCAACTGAATCTTAAATGGAAACAAATGCAAATCCTTGTAAGAAACTGTGGTCAAAGTTAGTCTTTGAAGACAAAGCTCCTGAGCACGGCGTCGAATTGAGGTTGGTGGATTGTTTCGAACACTTTATTGAGCAGCAGTAATGGTTTCGTCCGATCTTGCAGTATGTTGTGGTTCGTGCTTGGGCCTATCAGCTACTGTCCCTCTTTTCTCGAAATTTTTCACTACACGATAAATAGTGCATCCTGTTGGCACGTTGTTTATCCAAAAACTTTACGTAACTTTGTCATCGTCACAGTAATCGATGATTGACTTTGATAAAATGTTTTAACGAATTAAACACGTTGGTTTACCGAATTTTTTTCCCATAATAAATTTTCCTCTTCTCTACTTAAGGACTGCCAAATATGAACCGTCAAGACTAATGTTAACCAAAATGGCGGCCAAACAAAGTAGTATACCTGGCCGGCGGACACCCTGTATATTAGACTCGGTCAGCTCTTATTTACTTATTTAATGCACTTTTTTACTTCTTAGTTTCACATAATTATCTTTTCACGGACAAGGTTTCATATTACAGTTTTATGCCTTTTAAAAAAAATATTTTTCTTCTCAAAAAATTTTCCGACCATAATTGCATTTGAAACTAAAAGTAATAAACAAATCACTGAAACACAAATAAATTCACGCTGAAAGTCATATAAATTAAACAAATTACTTCAATGACCTCTTCAAATTGTTACAACAAAATAATTTACTTACTTTACTACGGCCCAAAAGGATTTATACATTTGAGCAAAGTGTGTCTGGAAATCATAGAAAAGCATGCGAAACAATGAATATTAAATAAAATTAACATATTTCAAATGAATGAGTTTATTACATACATTTCGTTGCTTATTTTTTTTGGACAAAATACCAGACACAACAAAACAAAGTATGACAAACGAAAAAGAAGAAGAAGAAGATAATGATTGATAAATAACAATAAAATATGTACTCAAAGCTGTCACTTATTTGCCCATAAGACAACAATTAACTGAAACAGTAAGATATGTATTCAGTAGCAAACAATAAGACTTAAAGGAAAATCAGTAAATGTATTCATACTGGAGACTTATCTAATATTCGCTAAAAGGTATGGGGTCGGTCCCTTTTTAATTTAGTATTTTTTTTCTAACATTTCAAATGAAATCAACATTTGTTTTTGTTTCTAAATGAGGCTTAAAAAAAAGAATAAAGAAAAATTTGCATAAACTTTCAATTAACTGAAAATGATAATGACATTTAACAAATATTTTCTTTGTTTTGCTTTTGTTTCTCTTAAACCTTGTACTCGTAAGTACTTGTTACTTGAACTAAAGCCACAGTAGTTGTTGAAGAAATTACAAAAAAGTCTGCAGGGGGTGTTGGTCTGGGAAATTATGGCAAGTGACTAGACAAGACATTTAAAAAGTAAAAGTCTTTTGACATACATAAATACACAACTTAATAAATTTATTTTTTTATTTTGCATTTATTTGATATTTAGTACAGAATTTCTAATTGTTTTTGTCTTTCTTTGTTTTTATCTTTTGATTAAAATGAAAGTTAAGGTTTTAGATTTGGCAATGGAGAGCTACAAAAGTTTTTAATTTAAATGTAGAAATAGCGAAATTTTATTTTTGAAAATTTTAGTTAATGAACTGGGATTTTTTTAATATGGTCTTTAGGTAATAGTTTTTTGGACAGTTTAAATTTTATAGTCCCAGACTTATAGGTATTAAGCCACTAACAAAGTAGTTAATCTTGTGATATACCTTCCATCAGGCATAAGGCCAATGTCTTCGGAGTATCAACTGTGCAAAGTTCAGTAAATCTGGAAGGCTAAAAGATATAGTTAAATTCTTTCCTTCGGCATAAACAGGGTGTCCACCCGTACTAGTCTGTTGAGCTTGATAGAGGTCGTTTCCCAACCCTGGTTATGTTTTGGGGGAGGGGAAAGGTAAATCGAGTCTCTGTCTTTGCTGTAGGTGGAGGTCGAAATTGAATATAATCGAAAACTAAGAAGTTAACAAATTAAATTAAGAAAGGAATTGGAATTAAGTGAGTACAAACGATCGGGCTTAACCTAGCCCTCTTCTGTTGGTAAAGCCCGGGCATTTTTACTCACTTAATTTTAATTCCTTTCTTAATTTAATTTTTTAGCTTCTTAGTTTTTAAAACTACATATAATTTTAAAAGTTTTAAAGTTGAAAAAGGTTCTTGTATTAATCATGCCGCACAGATAGCGAAATTGCAATCCAGTCTGCCTTTCATATTTATAAATTTCCAACGAGCACTTAACTTTATTCTTAACTCTATGATATGGAAGAGGATGCAATGTAAAGGAGTATTCGATAAAACTGATGATCTGGTTCAAATATTTACTTGATCTGTTTTACAGGAAGGTCAAGCAAGCAAATACATTAACATTAAATCCGGTTTCAGGATAGAGCGCCTCTCAGAGATATCTCAGCCTTTGTCTATGTAAAGAGTATTACATTTTCTTTTTGCGAAACAATTTTTTCTTTTTTGTTTAAGAATAACAAATTTTCCATTTATTCTATTGAAAAAACGCAGAATTAACGTGAACTAAATTCAAAATCTGGTATCGCACTCTGAACTTTGGTTTTCTTTACAGAAGTTCAAATTCGGGAAGAGGCATCACTGCGATTGGCTTCGACTCCCTTTTAGAGTCTCAGACCAAGATTCTTGTAGATTGTCCAAACAGTGAAATCGTTGTTGCTGATTTCAATGTTAACAATTCTTATTGGCTCGTCAGTCCGGCCATACGAATCCAGAAGGCCGCTATATTGTGATATTCGGCTCAAACAACCACCTTAGGCAAATAGTCAGGGGACATACATACTTTTCGAGTGTTATAGGGCACCAAAATGTACCTTTAACCTTTTTTGAACCCTGAAAAGTACGAACTAGGTGTTTTTGCACCTCTTGGCAACTCGAACGATTGCAACATTTCCTCCTTTTTTTTTCTTCATACTTCCCAGAAGCGTTCAACTTAAATATAATACAAAGCTCGTTGTGCAAATCTGAACGATTTTTTTTATTAATTCAACTGGAAACTATGATTCTTGAAAAACATCGTCAACGATATGGCGAAAATGTTTGAAACTATTATCCTTTCGAGCTTTCAAAGGTTAAAAGGTTTTATTGGATATCAAAATTCGTTAATTTTCTAGACCTGGTGGAATAACAGCCGATTCCAAAAAAGTAGAAGGCCAAAAAATCCTGAAAATTACCGACCAATAGATATTTGTGCAGAACTCTCCAAAGTTATAGTTAAATGGTTTATTGGGCGACTGCCAGTATAGCTTTCGCGGAGGACATTCTACGAGGGACCTTTTCGCCTTTCTTACAAAAAATGCTGTACCTCTATGCATAATTTGGCAAAAGTAATGTGATGGCTCTAGTTATTTTTAAAGCTTTGATAAAATTTTGCATCGCGCGCTTCAGTACAAACTTGTAGCTTTTGGCATCGCTTAAAAATGTTCTTGATTTATATCCAATTTTCTCAGAGATTACACTATTCGTGTTGTTACAGAAGGATACAAAAGGAATCTCTTCCAATGAGTTAAAATTAATTTAGGGGTACTTCAGGGCTCTGTCCTCTCTTTTTATTTATTCCTGACCTTATTTAATGGCCTTCTATGTCGACAGCAGCATATGCCAATCACACTCGTTTACTTACAGGCCAAGCTCCCTGGAAATTGGAGCTATGAGGGTGGGTATGAGACATAAAACCAGGGTCTAATGGTAATTTCTGATGTACAAGTAGAGTGGATTTTATTGTCCGCAAGACCCAATGTGATCTTTTTAAACATAAACGTGACGTGGACCGTGGACCGTGGACGTCTGTTTTAATGGATGGCATAAATGTTAGAGAGACAAAAACTTCTGTATTCCTGGCATAAGGATTCAGTACGATGTCCGCTGGATCGGACACAGTTTCCTTGTGTCGAAAGAAGCATCCAAGTATCTTGGTTTCTTGAAACGGTGCAGGAGTTACTTTACACCATTTGATCTTCCCAAAACCTATAGCACCTATATCCGACCGAAAATGGAATGGAACTCATATGTCTAATTTGGACCTACTTGAGGGCGTATCTGAACGGGCAAAACACTTAACAGTGAAGTTAAGTTATCTAACCGTATCGATTTACTTGATCACCGTTTCGCTGTTATACCAGTACTATAATGAAATATGCTCTAAAGAAATCAAAGAACTTGTTTCTTAAACCCGGAATTTTCTACGTGATACCTATTTTTTTAAGAAGAACACATCCATTTGTGGTTAACTAGCCAGTGAATTACACCACAAATAACAGGACAAATTTTTTCTTTAGTCACACACTTTGTATATGAAATAAGCTTCCTTAAGGTACCTTTACACGGTAATACAAAGTAATTAGATTTTGTAGAATCAAAATATTATGAAATTCTCTCCGTGTTTAAAAAAAGAGAATAAAAATCTGTTCTAACTATTTTTAATGTTTACACGGATAAGGTTGGTAAAATCAAAATCGGTTGTTTCTTGCCACTTTCCTTTTGGGGTAACGCCATATGGTTAAGGTTCAACAATATCAACAAAAACAACATGAAAAAAATCTGCTTTTATTTTGATTGTTTGTGTGTTGTTTCATTAAGTGTAGCCACCTTCATTAGATGCTGTAAGTGCTGCCAATCTTTCACACCTCTGATGTGATGAGAATACACAAGTTTCTAAAATGGTTTAGAAAATAAACATTTACCGAACAGTTGTCAAATTTTGCATCCGTATTCTCTCCTACCCAATACATTATGCTTTTACATGATGAGATTTTGTATTATCCCACAACATTTTTTGACATATCGTAATATATGTATTACCGTGTAAAGGTACCTTTATGATGTCTTTCCTTCCTGCCACGGTCAATATCGAGAATATTAAATCAAATGTCCACAAAAACTACTCCCTCTATCCTCTTTCACACAACCTATTTTCCTAAAACCAATACAAGGCAACGCATATATAGGGGCCCTTCCCTGAAATTTTTTTATTTAACAAAAATATGTTTTAATAATTAGACTGAACTTAAGCCAATTTAAACATAAACTTCAATTGCTATTTCCGTTCCACGGTATTAATCTAGCTGCCCCCACAATTCGTATCTCTGTTAGTAACACACTGTTACTAACCGCTTACTCGTCTCAAGACAATTTTCCTAATCTTTAGTCCAACTGTTTGTTATTCAAATTATTTTAAACAATAATTCGACGCATAAGTGTCTTAAATGAAATAAAAGAAAAAAAATAATAAAAATATTAAACTTAAGTTTCGCTCAGCAAACATCAATTGAATATCATAACGACGTTGTTGCATCAATTTAAATCTTTAAGATGTCTTTTTTTTGTTGGTTGAGCTTATCTGTCGGTATGTCCTCTTAGTTCGTGCTTATTTTAATATTTTATCTGTTGCTGTTTGCGGTTTGAGGTTTACCAAGTAGCAAAATCGAAGGATGTATAAGTAAAAAACATTATGAACATACGGATATTGCAATTAACTTAAGTAAATAACAATAAGAACAATAAGAACTTTAATTATATTTTTAAAGAAAAAAAAACAAGATTTTTATTGATATTTTTTCTTTGAAATTAAAAATTCAAAAAATAAAGGGATATCTTTTGCTTTTATCTCTTTTGAAACAAATTATTTTTGTTGTTAATCATTTACTTTATTATACAGGGTGTCTGGTGGCAAATTTATATTTTTTAATACGATTATTTCAAAAAGTAATAAGCGGTGCGGTGGGAGGGTGGGGCCGTTAGAATTATCGATTGTGCGGATTTGTCAGCCACGATATCGCAGTGGTCGAGTGAGCATCGCGCATTCGCTGTGGATACCTTTTATAATATATATAAACGATATAAACGTAATATCTTGTCGACAGTTTTGTTCAAAGTTCGCTATTTGGCGAATACGTTATGGGCCGAGTGTAAACTCAATTCGTTCTTAGGTGCCGAGATTCCACCCAACTGCTTTGGCTATGAATGCCCCACGGCTAAGGCCCAATCGATCTTCAAGTACTCTTAAAAACATTGAACTGGTTGAAAGCAGTTTACGTGAAAATCCGCGAATTTCAATACAGAAAAGAGAAGCTTCAATGCAACTTCCAAGAGCGATTATTCATGAAATTTAAAAAAAATTTGAAGTTCCATCCTTTTTAAATTCAAATTGTTCAAGAACTGAAAGAAAGGGACTTTGATTTACGTAAAAATTTTTGTAAACGTTATTGGAGTGTTTTCGCACTGTGAACCACATTTTTTGGAACGACGAAGCTCATTTTCACTTAAACGGCCACGTTAACACGTAAAACTACCATTATTGGTCTCCAAGAACCCGCAACCCTCGATTGAAACATGAAAAACCATTGCATTGCCCCAGGGTAGCTGTATGGTGTGCCTTATCCACGAGTTCTCGAGGCCAGGCCAGGAATGTCGGCAGTGAAAACTATCGGAGCATGATTACGGAATTCTTTTTGCTAAACCTGCGAGCTCATCTATTTGACTTTTTACACACGTTGTTCTAGCAGGATGGGACGACTGCACACATATCCAGAGTTTTGATGAATTTGATTCGGAAAATTTTTTCTCAAAAACACTAATTAGTCGCTTTGGGGACATCCCATGGCCACCGAGGTCGCCCAATCTAACTCCCATGGATTTTCTTTTATGAGGCATCGTCAAAAAGAGGGTTTATAATGACAACCCCTAATCTCCAATGGCTTTAAAGGAAAATATTCGTCGAGAAATCAGCTAGATTGACTCAAGTTTACTGCAGCGTGTGGCGCAGAACACAAGGCTTCGTTTTAAACAGTGCGTTCAACGGCGGAAGAAATTTGGTTGACATGCTTTTTAAAAATAAAATCCGTATTTCCATTCTATCGTTCAATGCTCTTAAAAAAACTCTATGCCATTTATTACGTTTTTATTTAAGTTTGATATATAAATCTGCCATCAGACACCCTGTATTTAATAGTATTTTATATTTGTATTTGAGTGAATTGTAACTTTTTTTAACATTTTAATTATGGCCTTTGCTGTAAGTTAAAAATGTTTTTATGCATTTCATTGGTTCTTGCATTAAATGATCAGTAGACTTTAACCAAGTTCTTGGAAAACCTCATAAATATTTTCCACCTTTATAAAACGTCTTCAATAAACTTATTGAGAACTACTATAGACCAAAAAAGACATTCAAGAGTTCTCCTGAAAACCAAACAAATCATTTTTTGATATTAGCTATTTTGATTTGCTTCTTCTCTTAGACATTACTACAAATATTAGTTACAAATACAGCCGAATCCCGAAAACATGCTAGCAGACCATCTTGTTTTACCAAAAGGACATTTTTTATGTTTTTTCTAAATATGAATGGCATTCATTTTCTATATTTTATCCCTCTTTAACAACACTCTAAACAAAACCCTTTCTTTAAATAAGTAAATTTTTTTTATTAAATTAAAAATGTCAATAAAAATCTCTGATTTATAAAATACACACAGACATATTTACAATTGATATCTTTTAAGGCTTTGTACATTATTTACGGCAATAAATTATTACCAGTCTGTGGCAAAAGTGAGCTGTTGACAAGTATTAAATTTACATCTCTTTTTTCCATAATGTAATTATATCCCCAGAGGCGTAATTTTTTTCTTCTTCTTTACAATTCAAGACGCAAAAAGCAGCGAGAAAAATAAAACTGAGTTTCTTTTCAAATACAATGATACGTTTTTATGTCTTTTTATTGACTTACTGCATGTAAAAGAAGTTAATTAAGAAAATAAAAAGCAAGAAAGTCGTAAATACTTTTAGCATTTTCAGCTTTAAAATTTTTCTTGTTGACACGAATACCCCCCATATTTATCCTTTAAAAGTAATTTTTGTTAAACCTTTTTTGCATTAAAACATTAATTAAACCATTTTATGTTAAAAGGGGACCGCAACAGATGTTACTAGTTACGTTTTTAGAACTTTCAAATAAAATTAATATTGGCAGTTTAGGGGCTTTGTTACATTGTTGCCGAATTAAAAAATTTCGCCTTAGGAATGGAAAATGTAGTTGCAATAAATAAATATTAACTGTTTTTGATAAAAAATTCAAGTCGCAATTCTACTGAGTAACTGGATATAGAATTGAATTGAAAAATTAATTAAGTCCATTGCAGAGGGTTTTGCAGGAAGGTTCGCCACGCATTTGGAGGTCGTGAAATAACGCAAATGACCGTTTCCATGGCAGGATTATTGGGACGTCTAAATGTGGCAGCGAATAGATGATCCTAAAACTAAGCTTCATTGGAATGTGGAAGATAAGTAAAATGACTGTGGTATAAGCTCAGATCACAGTCCCAAGAACTTTTTTTATAAAAAAGTTCAAGATGAGAGGAGAGGTTATAGCTGTGGTATAATGTACAGAACTTTGCTTTCCCTAGGGTTTACCAGTCACCTGGTGTCTGACCACGTAGTGGTTGTGGTAAGTTGGACTTTCGCTTGGATAGTCGCAGAAAAATATGTCAACCCATCTGATACCAAGTCCGGCAACGCAGATTCAAATGGCTGGTTAATCAACCAACACAAAGCTGATATCAACCAAGACGGTACTATCTGATTTCTGCTTAACTATTTGGAATCCGAACAGCTGTTCTTTAAAGAAATTCATTATTACTTCAATCTTTGCCAGTCAAAAGTCTAGACAGTTTGAACTCTTTGGCATAATGCCTATAAATAACCTAAATATTATACCAAAAAAGGGTCGCCCAAGCTGCATGAGAGAGTCTGTCTGCCTAATTAGCAGCCGATCTTGCACTGCACAGTGGGGCAGAATGCTTTCTTTTGGAAATAGTTTAGTCATTTGCAAGAGGCTAGTCCGATTGCCATACAATTTTATATGGACGTAGCAGAGGATTCCTTGAGTAAAACTACCCCGTTAGCTCAGGGTCGGCGCTTGTAAGTCTCAGAAGAGAAAACCTCAGACATGAAACATTTCTAAACGCTTTCCATTTTTTGTTTTGCATTCAAATTCATAAACTTTTATGCTGAAAGACCACATTAGGCCTTACAAAAAATATGTTTACATGTGTTGCCCTACTTCAACCAGAAGTGAGTTACGCCCTCTAAAAAAAATTTAAACTAGAATTTTTAATTTGACATTTGCAAAAAAATTGAATTTCGGCTATTTTTACCCCAAAAGGTATTTTTATCTTTTTTCTTAAACAAATTTTTGTTTGAAAATATATAATAATTTTAAATTCGTCTAAAAGCCGTTTTATCATACGCTGTTTTAAAACTAAAACTTATTATGTATAAACTAAGAAAGTTGAACCTGAGTCACACGGAGTTTGAACTATTTTCAAAGAAAAATTTTAATTTAGTGCAATTATTCTAGAATTCCAAAGCTGCGATTAAAAATTAGAGCCCAGTGTCGGAAGCCTCTATATACATATATTAAAATATTTGTTAAAGTATTTAATCAGTCCTTGACGTTAGGGTAAAAACCTCAAAAAAAGTCTGTTCTGGGGGTTTCGTTAGGTTTTTTGGGAATTGGGGGATCAAGTTTTTTTGTTAAAATGGTATGAAATTTTATGCATATATTCACTTTATTGAATAAAAAGCACTAAATGAGAAAAAAGTAAAAAATTAAAAAAAAACAATCCCAGAATTTCCAGAAAATCTGAAGAAAACCCCAAAATTGGAATTTTTCATTTTTTTGACCCTAATTCTCTCATTTGGGGTAAAACTGCTAAAACACTGCACCGTATTAAAAAGCATAAATTAGGGTTTCTAAAAGTGGGGTTTGTTTTTTCATTGCAGCATTAAAATTTTCGAAACAATTGGCTTAGCTCAAAATTATGTTAAAAAAAACAAAGTAGGACTAAGAGCCAGCTGTTTCGACACATGCAAAAAAAAACTGAGTATAAAAATTTGCCAGTTAAGATGTCTTTCAGAAAAATTCAAATTCGTTATGGACTCCCAAAGAAACTCCTTGTTATTGCGTTTTGTCCGAAACTGGCTTAAAATTGCTCAAAACGCATTGCTAAAAAGAGTGATATGGCTTTCGCCTAAAAATAGAATAAAATTAATTTTATTCGAGTGGTCGATTAATCGATGTACATTGTCTAGAGGTATTACTTGACTGAAAAATTTTCAACTAATCGAGCGATAATTGTTGGTGTGAATACTCTATTTGTTTAGCGGCAGTCCATGCTAAAAGAGTAGGACGACTTACCAGCGACAACTGCTTTTTTTGTAGGGCACTGGGGGATAAAAAGACTATAGAGCAGAGTTCGAAATCGCTCACTCACTTCTCATTCGTGAGAACGAGTGTGAGCGCTGTGTTTACTGCAGCATTTTTTCATTAATGAATGAGTTTTTAAAAAACATTTTGTGCCTTCTCACTCTCGAGCGAGAAAAAAAAATTTTTTTTTCACCAGTCATAAATGAGAAGTGAAAAGAAAAAATATTTTTTTCTTTTCACGAACATAAATGAAAAGCATCAAATTCGAGTACTTCTCATAAGTGAGAAATCATAAATGAATTTTTTCGCGAAGCATTCATAAATGTGTACACATAAAATTTTTTGGTCATGTTACTGGTGCTGCCATATGTAAAAATTTGTTGCATAGTTTTTAAAATGCTTAAAAAAAGTAGGAATAATTTTTTTTTTTAAAAACACGTTTTTAATAAATTAAAAAACCAGGCACTGTTATAAGTTGTGGTTTATTTGCATTTATTTAACTTCATTTCATTTAAATTTTTCAATGAATCCGATTTAATGATTTTAGTAATAAAAATATGCGGTTAAGGTTTCACAAAAAGGGGAGCATTACTCCAGTGACAAACAAAAGCATCGTCACCATTACCTTGTATATCTTGTTCGTGAAGTAGTTTGTAATGTCTTTTGATATTTCCCTTCACTTTCTAACTAAGTTCCTTTTTGCACGATTCTATTACGCAAATACTTTTTTTGAAGATGCATCGTACAACACATATTTTTCAAAATTAAATTGTCTTTTAGGCATTGTTTGTTATTCACTTCACGCTATTTAAAATCCAAATAAGGAGCTTTTACAAACGTTTAATGTTGATATTGCAAAAAACATAGAGCTGTTACACACACTCATGCAAATTTTAAAAGGATTGGAAAAAATTGCATTCGGCGTTACCACCATTAGAGATAATTGTTCATCTTTAATTTTGTTTGGGATTTTCCACTAATTTGGAAAGTATTTAGTACCTGCCTTTCTGTCATCCTTTTAGGTATTGGGTATATTGTTACAAAAAATTGTGGTGGTTATTATACAATACACACGCAAATCTTTTTATGTACAACAGTTTGAAACTTTATCTTTCAGCACCCCTATTCTGTAATTCTCTTAGCTAAAACTAAATCTCGATCGCTAAAATGCTAAAAATAAACTACGGCGAATATTTTAGCTACTTTGCTAAATTGGTATTCCGTATGGTTTATCGCTTAGCTAAAGTTTAAATTTTTCGCCGTAGCTAATTTACTATCAGCAGACTTTTTCATTCCCTCTGCCTCGATAGTATGATGCTGAAAAGAGACAAACACATGTGGGAGCTTTTGATAATTTATATGTCAAGTTAGATCTATAGAAGGTGGTAGCGTTGGTATTACAAATACACCACCAACAATCATATGGAATTTTTACATTGTAAGTCCGAAGACAAACACCTAAACGATAAAAAATACAAGCAAATACACAATGAAATAAACGCAAAATATGCAGCCTTTTATGTCATGGTGTTGGAGCAAGGCAAAACAAAAAATAATCTGCTGACGAGATAACACCACCTTTTGTTTTAATCCACTTTGTTATAAGTGCTGCCTTACATTATTATTAGCGTTTGTTAAAAAATGTTATGCGTTTGCTTACAACAAATATATAAAATATATAAGATAATATTTGTATATAACTTATTTTAAAATATATGCTTAAACATTTCTTAATTTTTCATACATACAGACTTAAATATTTATGTATTTTAATATGTATGTATATAACTGAAATGAAGTACTAATATATGAAACCAAAAATCGCGGAAATTATGGCGACATGTTTATATGATGGCAGCCTTAATTGTTTGCAAATATGTATGTATGTTTGCAATAAGTAAACAATTAGTAGGGTCTTTGTATGTATGTATTGTGTTTTAAAGAATTAATATTATACATATATCATAACAAAAAGGTGCCGAAAAATATTTTTTGTTTTATATTGCTGTAAAACGGCTTAAAATAGCCAATCAATTTATGTTAAAAGATATTTCATATAATTAGGGAACTGATTTATATTTTTAACAATTAATTTAACTAAGCAATTGTTTAGAATCTCTAGACATTTTTACAAAATATAATATAATTGTATTTTTACTTTAATTTTCTTGCTTAAATTAAAAATATTTTTCATTGAAAACATTAAATAAACAAATATTATCCTCTACTCAATTTTTAGCACTAAAAAATATTTGATGCTAAAATTTTAAAAATTTTAGAGATCAAATCGCTAATTTTAAATTAGAGAATTCGATATTAGAAAATTTTAGCTATAGAAATAAAAGCTTTATTTGCGGCGAATTAAAATTTAGGACTATGCTAAATTAGGCGATATAAATAACAGAATTGCACTCGTAGCTAAAAATTGCCAAAAAGCTTTTTTAGATTTTTAGCGATAGAGTTTTAGCTTTAGCGAGTTACAGAATAGGGCGGCAGGTCAATTAAATAGAACCTAAGAGTTTGAAGGAGTTCCATTAGCAAAAGTAAGGTAAATTAAAAAAAAAAAACAGTTACGACCTTGAACACAATACACAAGAAATACTTTTTTTTGTTAGAAAACGTCAATTAAAAATTTAGGAAAACAGTTCAAAAATATTTTTAAAGATTGCTATGAAAATTTGTGTCAGTGAAGACTATAATATTTCTAAAAAATCACAACATAAAATATAATGTATTATTTAAGTTTCTTAACAAAAACAATTTTTTTATAAATATGACTTTTTCACAATAAATACTGCTATAAGTAATCCTTTATGTAAATATTTATTTATTATTGTTTATAAACCTACATATCGATTCCTCAGTATAAAAATGAAGTAACGCAATTCTTTTAAAATAGCTTTTTTGCCTTACTCTGGGAAACAAACGTAATTTTTATTATAAATTTGTGGTTGTTATTTTGTTTAAAAATATATTTCTTTTTATCAAATAGCATTAAAAGTCACTCAATTAAAAATATACTTAAAAGACTGATCAAAATATAGATGTGTAGTATTTTTTAAATTTAACAACATATAAGTATATACAAGCAGCAAAATAAAATAAAAATATGGAAATGCAAGAATTTTTTTACTCTAATTGGGAGTACAAATTTCACACTCTTAAAAAATTATTTTCCGGCAACTCTGTTACAAAGCGTGAAAAATATTAAAGCAACACTCGCACTCATAAAAGAATGAATCGAAAGTGAAAAGAAGAAATTTCTCATTCATTTGTGAGTGAGAAATAAAATTTGGTTTTTATTTTTCATTTGTGATTTGTGAGCGTGAAAAAAAAACGACAAACTTCTCATAAGTGAGTGAGGGTTGGCAAAAATTTTTTCACGCTCTTTTATGAACGTGAGAAGAAAAAAATTTTTTTTAGGATTTTTCGCTCTCGAGATTTTTCATGAATGGTGTTTTTTTATCGCTCACTCTTGAGAAAATTTGTACTCTGCTATAGAGCATATTCTGTATTATTGTTTTCGGTTGTTAAACAAGACGGTTGGCCCATGCCAAGAAATTGAGAAGTAATCTAAAATTGATTAGATCGAATTAGTTTTACTTACCGGAACATGGTTTTTTCTTATCTGGTAACACTAAATACCAAAGAGAAATATCCGAAGGTCTTCGGAATCGGGCAGTTCAATTGAACATAAATCGTCATTATGTTTTTTCCCTACTTATTTGTTGCATATAAGGGAGTAAATAATGAAACAGAATACGTCCGCAACTTCAAGCAAAAACGACTCTCAGAGAAAACAGGTCCATATGTGAAACAAGCTTAAATTTAACTTTTCTAATTTTTATTCACAAGTCTGCTCTTAAGTACAAGTTTTTGAACATTGAAAACTTGCAAATTGTCATGTTTTTGTACATTTTAAACTAATTTTAAATAATATTATTGGTTTCATTCAAAATCTCACAAAATTTAATTTTTCAATGTTTTTTTTTTATTTTTGTTTGCTCTTTGTTTACTTCTCCAAAACATGTGGTTTTGTCTGCAAAATGAATTAAGCTTAATAAAATTGTTGAGAGAATTTTTTTTTTTCAAAGTAGAAGCATAAAAAAAATCAAAAAAAATCAGCGTGATTTTACGCCGAATTGTACGGAAAAAAACGTCACGCCGGTATTCTGTTTCATCATTTATGAAAGAAAGTATAGAAATTCACAAAGAAAAAAACTGTATTTTCCAAAATACTAGAAAACCTGTAGCATTCTCGAACTGATTACGTAGGATTAAAAATATCAACCAGCCTATGGTTTTTTGGTAACACAAAGGACCAAAGGGTCTATATGGATGTCTTCGAATGGCTACCTTAACCAAACTTAACCTAAATCCCACGTTTTCTGTGGTTTGGTTTAGCTTGCATTATCTGCACTGGTTTGCTTGGGTATTAAAATTAAAAATTTTAGGAGAAGTCTAATATTTTTTGTTTAAGTGTTGCCATATTTTGGGAAATAAAAAAAATATGTGTCTTTTGTAAATTTATTTTTAGGGTTAAAATGCAGCGTTATGCCGAACAATAAAGCTTAAATAAAACCCAAAAATATGACCTTTTTTTATTACTTCAAGAACTAAACTACTACATCACGTTCAAGAAATAATTAGCAGATAACAAAATGTGTAACAATAATTTAAACGTGATTAAAACAAATTTATTTAATTAAACATTCGAATTTAACATTCAAAACTCAACAATAAAATACACTGTAAGACGCTTGTTCGTCTTTATAGACAAAAGAGACAATAAATCTGAGTCATATAAAAGATTTCTTTTTAAACAAAAAAAGAGTTTCAATAAATAATAAAATTATTTACAATTTTATTTAAAGCTGCTCACATTGTTTGTATAGTTATTTAAAGTTGAGACGACTGTAAATAAAATATTTATTAAACTAATTGCTTTGGATTTGCTTTAATGTCATAACCTTTTGTCATAACCCCAAGAAAGAAACTACGAGTTAAACAAAATTAATTAATAATTTTAAGTAATAGAATTTGAAAAAAACAAAAAGAAAATTTTGTTAAAATAATTCTTTCGAGCTTGAAGAAATAAGGTTTTGTTTTCAAATTGTGTGGCATAAAAATAAAAGAAATTTAATATTTTTAAGGGATTTCTCTAAACGAACAAACAGTTTGACAGCTGACATCTTAGGGTTTTATTAAAATGTCATGTTTTTAATCTTAGAGAATGGTAAAAAAATCTGTCAGTTGGCAAATTTTAGTTTTAAGTGCTGCCAACACTTTGATGCACAAAAACCGGCAAATAAAAATATATCGTTGAGGCACTATGAACACTTTTTTAAAAGTGTATTAAGTCCAGTTATTCATATTTTTAGTTTGAAGTACCTTAAGTTACATTAAATTACACGTGAAAGGTCTACAAATAATTTGAGTAGGTTTTTGGTGTTTTTTTTTTAATTTTGGACCCGGAGGTAGAAAAGAAACATAAATCTTTTTACTTTTTGGGATCTCCTTATAACTTTCAAACCAATAAAAGCAGAAACACAATTCAAATTTCGCTTGGCAGCTACAGAACCTGAATTAGGTATAAAACTGTGTATGCAGGCAAATTGTTCTTTTTAAAATGTTTGACTACTACAAAAAGTCCTTTTTTTAGTTTTAGTTACTTTTTGGAAAATTTTGAGATTATGAGCCTAAAAATATAAATTTAAGGACTATCGACCCATATTGAGTTCGAAAAGCAACAAAGTGGACAAAAGTTATTATACAACTTTTTTCGTACTTTTTTACATCTCTTTAGATTATGGGAAGTTTTTCGAAATGTGAAAATAAATTTCTTTCGAGTAAATACATTTGAAACAAAAACAAATTTCAAATTATTTGAAATAAAGGACTATTGATCCTGATTGAGGTGGAAAATCAGTTAAGTGGACAACAAGTACTTTTTTATATTTTTGTGATTTTTGAGTAAAAGCGGCTAGAAATTTTAAATTTAGTGGCATTGTTTAAAACTGAAGTCGTAAGTCAAGTATGAAGTATGAAAATAGGTATAAAAAATTTTTTTCCATCGGTTTCATATATTTACCGACACCACACTCGTGGTAGGAGGTATTATGCGTTCATGAAAATATTTGTAAAGCTCAAAAATATTGGTCTGAGACCCACCTTCAAGTATACCAATCGACTAGGAACAACTTCCTAAATCGATTTAAGCATGTCCATCTGTCCGTCCGTCAGAATTGGAATTAATTAACTTAAATTTTAGCATGGCACTGACTGGACTAATATTAAATAAATAGTTTAAGGTTTTAATACTTATTTTTCGTTCACCGAAATAAGGATTCAATAATAAAAAAAATTTGTATTTATGTTATTATAGCTTTTTTTGTAATACAGTAGTCGCTCGGTTATGTGAATATCCAGTTATGTGAACTTCCAGAATAGTGAACAACAAAATTTAAACACAGGAGGTTCTAAAGAGTGAACACAGCCTATCTCTGTTATGTGAACAGCTTTCGAACGTTTATTTCTTTTAAATGTTTGTCTTATTAAAAGTGTGTTTTTCCCCGAAATAAGTAAAAAAACCTGCAACCGTTGATTTTTTTTTAATGTTTCGAGCGTTGAGTTTTGATTGATTGTCTTTTGAGATCATTAGTGTTTGTAACATAATGCATCGAAGATGATGCGAACGAAAGGTGTTAACGTTATCTGAAAAAGCGACATTTTGGAAAGCTTGGACAAAGGCGCAAGCGTTACTTCTCTTGCATATAAATATGAAGTGGTCAAGTTATTGCTTGGAGTGAAAATAATATATCTGATAATAATGATATTTTAGCATTGCGAAAATGCAGGAATAAGACACTACAGAAATCCATTGAAGCAAAAAAAAGTACAAAAATATATATCCAAATACTTTCATGTACATTAAATATTAAAAAACTTATTAAAAATAAAGCTTAATGTAAAGAAAACCATTTGAATTACTTATTTTATATCCTCTCGATTATGTGAACTTCTCCAGGCTCTGTTTGAATTAGTTCATATAACCGAGCGACTACTGTATTCACATATCGCACACCTAATCAAATACAGCCAGAATTTAAAATCAAAACTTTCCTTAGAGTATTTTTCCTGCTTTTAAAAACATGGTTACAATTGTATACCCAAAATAAATTCAACAGTAAGAGAATAGTTTTAGAATAAAAATTTACTGATATGTAAACGGAATTTTCGTGCTCCTAAAAGATTTAATCTGGAAACTGATTTCAGAAAGTAGAAATGATGTGACTGTTTTTGGTTTGGTGTTCGATATATTAAAATATTGTTAAGAATTATTTTTCATAAACTCTTCGAAAACAAAATCCCTTGAAGGAGGGTTGTTTCTAGCAGCTCTTTTACTTTTAATCAAATTTAAACCAAGATGGATATAAGTTTAAAATCATACTTGATGTGAGCTTAAAAAGACTGATTAAAGCGTAAACAGGATTAATCCAAAATTTAAAACTATTTTTTTTTTGACTAACGAAGCTTCATTAAAGAAGAAGACTATTTTATTTTTTTATTTTTATTTTATAGGTACATAGTTAACATTTCTAATTTAAAATATATTTCTGTAATTGCCGTAGCTGAGATTTAAGCCTGGGACTTTTTCGAATTGCAACAACAGCGCACTACCATTTAGGGCACTTAGACAATTTGTTTTTATCTGTTAAAATACATTCAAGAGCAGCAATTTTTTTCTGCTTAACTTTTTAAGTAATTCGAATACACTTGATTGAACAAAAACTAAACATGGATCGAACATAAAATCTCAGGTATAATTTTAGGTTAATTCAAGAATATAATTTTTGACTTGACAGACAGCCGGGTTGTTTTCGACGCTACTCAAAACACCAGAAACAAGAATGAGACAATAATTTACATACAGCAACTTCTAATTCAACTGGAAACCAAAGTAAAGCTGATGTGGGTCCCCAGCCACATGGGTATAACTGGAAACGAATACGCCGACAAAGCAGCGAAATCTAGCTACCTACATCCGGCGCCCGAATTTATGCCCATCTCAAAAAACTACTTGTGTAAAACATCAGTAGCTAAATTTAATAAGTTGATGCTTCAAAAATGGAGTAGCTACGACCACCCATATAAACACATTAATCCTAACCGTGAAAAAATCCAGCTGCCTACCTCAACCAATTGGCATAGAAACAAATGTTACACAAGAGTTCATACAACCCACACCAGACTCACGCATCAACATTTATTCGCAAGAGAACCAGAACCTGAATGCCCTTTCTGCAACAGCGCCCCACTAAAAATTCCCCACTTACTTAGGGACTGCCAAGCAGTACTACAAATTCGTACAGAAACATCCGGATCCTCAGATTCCACTGATTTGCTGAAAACTGTATCAACGGATAATATAAATAAAATTTATGAATTTTTACATAAACTAAATTTAACGAACAAAATTTAACATAACTCCAAGTCAATGTAAGCCGATAGCCTTAGATGCTAGTGCTTTTTATCCTTTCGCTTATTTATTGTAATTTTAATTGTAATAAATAAAAATAATAATAATGTTAATTTTTATTTATTGTTGAACTAATTGTTTTCAATACAAATTTTTTATTTTTAGTTTGGCTTTAGTTCATATAATTTCTTTTTATTAGAAGAAATTATTATTTTCCGTTAATGTTGAAAGAAACTTTCAATTTGAAAAAAGCAGATTTTTCTACCGCTACTAGCACGTCTGATTCAACCTTGAAGTGCAATCCTCTTTATAAGTTTGTTTGTTAGGAAACAAATCAATAACAGCGTTGCAGTTGTGGAACGTAAAGTTTGCAATACTATTTTGTACAAACTTTGCAACATGTTTGTGCAACCAGAATATATAAAAATGTGTTGATATTTTTGAAACCCCGAACGGAAACTATAAACACAATTTACACTATGCAACCAGTAATGCAACATGCCTGGTTGCATAAACATGTTTCAAAGTGTGTACCAAGCACAGCATTTAAAATTGTTTTTGCTATTTGCAAAATTTCTTGAATTTTTTTTAATGAAACGTATAATCGTAATACCGGTATCAAAGGAAACGGTATTTTGATACCGGTTTGTTTCAAAGAAATAATCGGTATTAACACCGGTAACCAAATTTAAACGGTATCGGTATCGCTAACGGTATCGGTTGCTAACCTTGGTTTTAAGTCAACAAACTTTTTAAAAACAAACTGAGAATATGAATAGAAAAAAAACCAATAACAACACAATGGTTTCCCAAAACAAATTGATGAAAAATGAATAAAAATTTAAAAAAAATTATTATTTGAACACAGTTGAAATGAATGAAAATGTTAGGAAAAAGTCAAGAAAAACTTACCTGTTCATGTTGTGGCTTTTGGTTTTATGTTTAATGCTTCTTCTTGCCTGAGTTATTAATAAAATATTCACTTAAATTTTCCAAGTGTTTGCATGTATGTTGTATCACTTTTACCATTTGTTTGTGTGTGTCCTCCATAAGCAATGACTATGGCCAAGTTGCAACAAAATGTGGCTAAATATCATTTCAATCGCAGGCACAATAAACTTTTTTTTATTCTGCACTTTAACTGTTTTTCTTTGTTTTTTTTTTTGCCAAGTTTAACATTTACAGTTTTTGGTTAAAAGTTGTTGTGGCAATTGCTCTACGTTTCATAAATAGTTGATTGCATGCATGCAGGAGGCATGGTCCGTCTGTTGGCTGCTGCTTAAGTTTCTTGTTTTTCAATTTTACCACTTTTGTTTTTGTGGTTTTTTGTTTTTGTTGAATGTATGTAATTATGTTAACTCTTTTTCAAAGCATCTGCTTTTTTCCTTTGCAATCTTCTTTGTTGTTTTGGCATAAAATATTTTATATTTCTTTTTTGGTAAATTCACTTCATTTTCAATGTTGTTTCTACCTTTTTGTCAGCATAAACACTGTTTTAAAATGATGTTGTTTTGACCATTATTAAAACTTTTCTCTTTGAATAAAAAAAAATCTGCAGCAAAAATCTACTTTCGTTTACAAAGATGCCAATCGGCTTTCAAAATTACTCACGCTAAATAAGGGTACATATTTCTTATTTGCTACAGCCTCGTTAGTATTTAAAGAACAGATTTCAAAATGAAATAAATTAATGAATTTTACTTTTATAAGGATGTATTTAAAATCTGTTTACAGGCAAGTTTAAACTTACTTTTCAATTCGAACAAACCTTAATAATGTCAGCAAATATTGAATTTTCTACATGCTGCTAATAAAAAATAGCATGCATAACCCTGCATTTACACATGCAAGTTCTGTCATGCAAAATGCCTATTATTATGTATTTATTTTATAAAAATGAAGTTGCAAATTAGATTATAATGCTGCACGTGGCTTGCAGCAGTTTTAATTCATCTAAAACTATGAACCGAAATATCAAGATAATATTGTTATAACACGAGTGTAAAAAGAGGAAAAAAAAGGGTACTATCAATATAAAGATGAAATAACAAAACACTGTATACAAGAAAACTCTGAGAATCCGGAAGTGACCCAAGGAACAATATAAGCTCACTATTCGGACAGGAAATGAGAATTGATAATGTTTTTTGCATTACGAACAACAATACAAATTATATAAAAATAAAATTTAAAAAAAATAACTAAATTTTCTTATTTCTACATATGTGACTGATTTTGTATATTCCACAACATTTGGACGAAGAGAATTTTCATTTACAAATTCAATTTTATTTTATTTTTCAAGTTGATTTTTGCTTTCAAAGATAATACGCACTGCGAAAAGGCACCCACACATTCTCATACAACATCTTCTCTTTTTGGGCACCGCTGATTTTCATTGATTACTAAAATACAAGGTGGGCCAAAAGAATCATCCTATTGGAAGGTGCTCTTATAATTGGAAATGGCGGCCAATGTTAAATCTGTTTTGACATTTGTGAACTAGATAGATGTGAATACAAGTGAACAAGCCATAAAGCGATACACTCAAAAGAGCGCGAAATAATCATGTCTCTATTTTTGCGTAAAAATTCGTCTGTGGTGTTGGCGTAGCGCGAATTCCGTCACCAATTTCTCCGTCGTCCGGTAACGACTGCGAAAGCACTGCGCCGTTTGGCCACCAACCTTGAAGAGTATGGGACCACACAAGACGCTGCCAAGATTGGCCGGCACCGCAACGCTCGTTCTGTCAAGAATATCGCCCCTGTTGGCGAGGATGACGAGCTGTCGCCAGAAACATCGACCAAATGCCGTGCCTGGCAGTTAGCCATCAGCCATCCGTCCCTAAGGCGACTTTTGGTCAAAGCCCTGCGCATGTTCCCGCACAAAGTCCAGTCCAGCTGCTGCCTGTCCCAAGCCATCCTCAATATCGAGGCTGAAGACGACGATTTTTCAACCAAAATCATAATAAGCGATGAGGCTCATTTCCAACTCAACGGGTACGTGAACAAGCAAATCTTTCGCTTATAGAGGCCGAAAATACGCGAGTGATGCACGAGAAGCTATTACACCCGTTCAAAGTGACTGCATGGTGAGCTGGAGGAGTCATCGGACCATTTCTTTTCGAACACGCCGCTGGTCAAACGACAACAGTGGACCGTGCGCGCTATCGGGGCCATCTTAGCCAAGTTTTTTCTGCCGCAATTGAATGAATTAGGACTGGAGGACATGTGGTTTAACCAGAACGGAGCAACAACATACACTGCGCGAGCCACAACCGATATTCTGAAGGTGGCGTTCCCAGGTCGCCTCATCTCTCGTTTCGGCGATTGACATTTTCCCGAGACATTTTTGTGGGGGGTTTTTGAAGTCCCTTATTTACGTGAACAAGCCCGAGACACTGAAAGCTCTCAAGGACAACAGTCGACAAGGGTGAGAGAATTTGTCGCCCGAAGTTCTCGCCAAAGTGATTACAAATGCCATAAAACAAGCCCGTATAACAATCAATTGTGACGGTGCCCATTTGGCCGATATCATCTTTTCGACTTGACTAATAAAGTTCTAAAGGTTCGAATAAACATAATCAAAAAAAAAAAAAGAATCAAAGTTTTTTATAAAGAAAAAATAAGAGCCAAACAACATCGTACGACTTCTTTTGGCCCACCTTGTATATTTAAGCTTTAACTGTTATTATCTTTACAGCACAATGGCATCAACGCCATTTTTTAGTAGGTTAGGCAGGGTTAGGTTAAATTGGCTGGTCTCGCGGACCCCACATACATAGACCCTATTGGGCCCTTTGTATTGCTAGATAGTAAAATCAACAGCCCAAAGATTTCAATCAGACTAGTTTGATGTAATAACTTCTAAAGTAGGCCATACTGCAACGTCGGTATTAATAGATGGTATAAATATTGGAAAAACAGAAATTCTTTATGTTTTGGGCAAGAAATCCAGTGCAATGTCCATTGAACGGAACACTTTTTTTCTTGTGTCGAAAGAGCATCCAAGTATTCTGGTTTTTTGAAATGGTGTAGGAATTACTTTTTGCCATCTGATCTTCCTAATATTTAAACCACCTATATCCAACCGACAAAGAAATTTAACTTTTAAGGTGTGGGCTGCTATTTCAAGGCCACTTGATCACGTAATAGAACGGATAAAGGTACTACTCGATGGCTAAGAATATCTAATTGTCTTGATTCATCCGAAAGTTGAATATACTTCACCATTCTATCGATACTTTGAAAAAATTAAGGAACTTATCCCTTAAACCCGTGGCCTTGTGCGAGATACGCATTTTTTTCAGAAGAGCACACTCCTTTGTGGTTGACTGGCCAGGGAATTGCACGAAGAATTACAGGGATAATCCATATGTGGAATTAACTTTCTAAAGGTGCAATTTCTGCCACTGTTGATACCGAAAACTTTAAATCTAACGTCCACAAACACTATTATTTTCATCCTCTTACTCATTACCTATGCAATGCATCGGACGATCCCCTGAGTGCTAATTGAAAAGAATGCTTCACATTCTCTTGCAAAATGCCAGCAGTTTTATTTTTCAAATTCTGAGGCCCTTGAGAGTTTGCTCTGCACGCTGTTCACCACAAAAGCTATAATAGTCGCTTGGCAGTTGGCCTGCTCCTTTGGCATAATAACCTTCTTTCGTCTCTACAAGGAGTCTAAATTAATTCATTTTCGAATCATTAAATATTCACATGGAACTACGAATGATATTTACCCACTCCTTCTTGATCGTGACCCTCACAATAATGTAAATACTTCGATATTAGAAGTGATCTTTGTGGGTGTGACGCTTATAGCAGGTGGTATATTCCTACAATCTACAATTATCCCTTCTAAAGTCACAAGATCGCCACGTGGTACTAGAGACTCTATACGAAGTGGTTTTTACCCAGACCTTCGTGACCCTGACCCTTACAACAGAGTCTATACTACAATGGTAGAAGTAAAGGGGACCCTAAACGTCTATTTCACTTTCTTTAAGCAAATTGACTCTTTTTTTCATTAATATGCCAACCATATTACTTCCCCCAATACTCCATGAATACAGTAAATATGCACCTTTTCGAGGCACGCAGCTTATTAAGATTCCATGCACGTCTTAACAACTAAGATGCATATGAAGTTTGCGGAGATGGCCTTGATCTCCAACTGACTATCAACAAGCACTTTCTTAGTAGCTAGAATCTCTGCCTGAAATAATTTGCAGTTATTAGTAAATTTGTAGGAATCACTGATGCTTAGTGCTCGACAAAAAAGTGCAGCTGCGATTCCCCTTCTATCTGGTACTCATCCGTAAGGAAGTAGTAGGTCCTGTGGTCTCAGTCAAGGCCCGCAATGTATTTTTCGTGGTATCAATTGGCAATTTCTTGTATTACTTGAAGACTAAAAGCTTACAAAATGCTTCTGGTTTCTTGGGGCTGTTACCCCCAAAGTGGTGAAAATCCACTTTAAATGCAAGTAAATACTGCTGACTTTGGGGACACCTGAAGTAATTGGATCTATTTTTCTATGTTTGGCTTTGTTGAATCTTATATACCCTTCACATTGGTGTTTTTGTATCCCCAGTGACCCGATCTAGCTATTTTCAAAATGTAAATATTAAAGTTAAACCACCCACATGGTTTGAAGTCGATAGCTGTTTTAGATCAAAGATATAGCGTTAAGAAAATTTTATCATGATATATTCCCGCTTGCTATAATCTAATAAATCTTTTTGTGAAACATTAAAAATAATATTATAACTAGCTATATAGTCGCTAGCAAGTATAGTTTTCGAGATACGCCGAATTCAAAATTTTCTTAAAGTGGTCCGTTTGTATAGGGGGCTACCATTACCCTTGTTTCAATGCAACCAATTTTTTCTCAAAGTGTAAAAAATATACTAGAATTTTGTTGCGGCAAATTTTCGTTAAATGTTATAGTTTTTAATATAAAGTGTATCGAAGATTTCATAAAAATTGTACGTTTTTATGAGGGTATCAACTCCACGTCAATGTCCCCAAAAAGCAACCGAAATTGCGAGCAAAGCGATGATTTTAAAGGCACTTGTCTTTGACTTTTTTTGGAAATATTTCATCAGCTGTGAACGGATTTCTTTAGTATGATAGTAGGTCCCTCCATGCACTTTTTCATTATTAATCATGTGTAACTGGCATTAATATCTCGTGTGATTAAATGCATCATTGTCAATAGTGTTGGGGACACTACACAAGTTTCATGCATTAATTGAAAATGATTACGTTAATTAAAATCATCACCAAAACGCTACTCATAATGATGGTGATGAATGTAAAGATAGTGACGCTTGCATGTTGTATTATTATGGGATCTTTTTATCGTTCGTAGAAATATTTACACATTGTGTTTTCTTATAACAATAACTAAAATGTAAAAGGCATTTAAAACATAAAAATTTTGTAAATACATTTTAGCATATACATGGAGACATATAACATACATATACATATGTACATACATGTAATAACTAGGGTGTTCGATTATTTGTTTTTTTTTTCCAAAAACCGGTTAACCATTGTTTTTATTAAATATTTTGGCCACCAAAGATTTAAAGAACGAAATTAGAAACCAAACTTCGAGACGCTGCCAAGAAAATCTGGCCCAGAAGCGCCCGTTCTGCCGAGAATATCGCCGCTGTGGGCGGGGATGTCGAGCTGTCATTAGAAACATCGACCAGACGCTGTGACTTGCAGTTAGCCATCAGCCGGTCGTCCCTAAGGCGAATTTTGGTCAAAAACCTGCGCATCTTTCCGTACAAAGTCCATGCCGTGCATAAGCTGCTGTCTGTCGACCGTTTAGCGCCTGTAACTTACGCCAAAGCCCTTCTCAATCTCGAGGCCTAAGTGGATGATTTTTCGACCAAAATCATAATTAGCAATCAGGCTCATTTTCATCCCAGCGGGAACGTGAATAAGCAAAACTATGGCTTCTGGGACACCAAAAATCCACAAGTGATACACGGGGAGACATTACACCAGCTCAAAGTGACTGTATGGTGCGCTGCTTACGCTGGAGAAGTCATCGGGTTATTTTTTTTTCGAGGAAGTCGCTGGTCAAACGACGACGGTGAACGGTGTATGCTGTAGGGCCTTGCTAGCCGAGTCTCATTTTTACTCAATTGCACGAATTAGGACGGAAGGACATGTGGTTCCAACAGGACGGAGCAAAGTCACAACCGATATTCTGAAGGCGGCGTTCCCGGGTCGCCTCATCCGGCGGTTTACATTGGCCCTGTGTTTACACAAACAAGCCTGAGACCTTTAAAGCCATCAAGCACCACTTTCGACACAAGTTCGAAAATCTGTCGCCCGAAGTTCTTACCGAAGTGATGAAAAATGCCATAAAACGAGCTTGTATAGCAATTGTGACGGCGCCCATTTGGCCTATAAAATCTTCGCGACTTGACCAATAAAATTTTAAAGGTTCAAATAAACATAATCAAAAAACAGAATTGAAGTTTTTTATATGGAAAAAAATGAGCCAAACAACATCGGGTGACTTCTTTTGGCCCACCTTGTATTATAAAATCAAGGTGTAAGTTTTTTTGTTTGTTTTTCACGCAATCACGCCTAAGCGGCTAAATCAGTTTTCATTTAATTTAGAATATAAGTACTTCTAAGCCTTGAGAGTGCGATAAGCTATAGGTTTTTCAAAAAGAAGGCGGTGCCACGCCCAAAACACCTAAAATCTAGCTGCATTTCTACTGCGAAAATTTAACTTTTTATTACTGCTACTTGTGCTGCATCGAACTTTTCAAGACTTTGTACACATAAACAAGGCCTCTACCTGGAAAAAATTTTAAGGCGAAAAAGTAGGCGGAGCCATGCCCACTAAAACAAAAATCTTATTACAGGCATTTCTACCAGACCGATTTTTATGCAACTAATTCGAAAATTTACGGTTTTCAAAGTAAAAATTTTTAAGGCAAAACAGTGGGTTAAGCTCTCCAGATTGCTGATTTGCACTTGGAAGCCCACGGTTTTCTCATGGACAGTTAGGAGACACACGAAGTACGAAGTAATAAAAATTTAAACATTCTTACACCAAATGGAAGAACTCCCAACATAGTGTATAAAGCGTTTTACCCTTTATTTTTTATAATAAGCTACAAACTTAGCTATAACGATTATTATAGTAATTTAAAATTCTTTATGTAAAAATTTTATTAACAGCATTAAAGGTCATATTACAGCATTTGATTCGAACTGAAATTGAAAGATTCGTTATATGTATATGAATTTTTTTTAAGTTAGAAAATTGCTTTTAAATTTAACCTTTTTAAGATTATTCCCGTGCAACGCCGGGTAGAGTAATCTAGTATAATATAAGTTATAATTGGAAAATTTTGCGGCTGTTAACTAAAGATTTTTGTTTTTTTTTATCATAAAGCAAGCCGCTTAAAAATAAATCATTGAAACAAAAAAAAAATATAAAAAAAATAGATACGATTGTATTCACATTTATATGTACATATGTATGTATGTACATATGTATGTATGTAGTTTTTAATACAATAAACATCCGCTTAAAGTTTTAAGCTTTGTCAAATTCGAGATACGGCATTTGTTGTAAAGATTTAAAAAACTTTTTATATTTTTTTTAAATTATAGTCAAATATCGATTTTGAAGATGTTTGTTGTTTTTTAGTATTTAAATGTTATTTTGTTTACACTTATTTTTTCTTTAAATCGCACATTTACTTTTCTTATTGCTTAATTTGGCTTGATCAGCAAATAAAAAGAAAGGTTTCTTTCACACTTAAAGATATTAAAATTAGTTGCTGTTGTTAAAATGAACGTTACTTTTTTAAAGTTGTTTAGTTTCTTTGTTTTGTTTTGTTGTATTATTCGTTGTTAGTTTGCTTAAGGGATTATTAAATGCCCTTTTTTTCAACGTTATTCCCTTTATTTAAATAACTTTTAAGGAACTCTTTAAAAATTCAGTGCTGCCGGACTCAACAAAATGGGTTAAAATAAAATTATATGTTAATTGTCGAAAAAAAATTTTTTATCTTGTTTAACCCCTAATTTTAACAAAATTTTTTAAGTAATGTCACCTGAAATAAAAAAGGCCTTACAAGTGGGAATAAATAAAAACTGAGCTAATGTTTGATAACAGAGCGGTCACACAAGGTAACAAATTTCTTGTTTAATATCGTTACCTTCCCAGCAAAACCTTTGCTTGCCTAGTAAGTTAAAAAGTAATTTTGGAGATGAAGAAATATAAGAGATCTTTTGACAGAATAACTTATTATTTTGTTTGAGTTGTCCCAAAATTAATGACCCCGCTTACCAATGTGCTTACAAAAAACAATCAAGTAACCAGCTACCAAGCATTAACTGAAAATTAAAATAAATGTTCTACAAAATTTTTTTTATAAATTAATATAAATAATAAAAGGAAACGTTTCCGTCGGACCGACCTCATTACCTTGTAAGCTATGAAATAACAAGAGCCCATTATATTATTTCAAAAAAATTCCAATGGCTCAATGTATTTTAAGCTCAGATTTTAGTTTATTTCGACAAATAGTCTGCTCATATATCACAATTAGCCGAAAAAAGCTCGACTCAAATGAATTGAAAGTGAACTTAGCAATTGAAAGCAGCGTTGCCAGAAAATATGCCTTAAAACTTTTAGTAAAAAAAAATGTGTTAAAATCCTTAAAAAATATATCTTTGTATTTAAGCCTGGTGCAATTTTATATGGGCATTCCCATTGTGACGGGTGTGACCATTTTACCCACATTTTTGCTAATAACTCATTTATTTCTAACATAAATTTGAAAAGAGGCCATGATTTACAATAATGGTTGATTTTTTTAAACACTGCAAGAACATGAATCCTGCTCATAAAAAATACAAGAAGACTGTGACGGGTGTAACCTTTCCAATTTAAATTTCAAAGAATTTTGACTTAAAGATCATGCAGTACCAAATATTTTCAAGGACGGGCCTTAGTTTTTTTTTAATAACATGGTGATTCAAAGTGTTTTTAATCGTACTCGACACTTGGAAATGTGACGGGTGGGGCATGTTCATCAAAAACTAAAAAAAATAATAGCCGATTATTCAGTATATGATCATTTTAAACTCTTGGCAAATAAATAAGAGTAAAATACGCTGCAATTTTTTTCGATCATTTTAATAGTCTTTAAGACGCAAATTCTTTGAGAGTTTTTGGAATGAAAAAAAATATTTTTTTTGCCAATTTTGGTCGTTTTACGTGAAATCGCCCATATGGGAAACTCCATGTGAAGCGGCCCTAAACCACTTATTTTAAAATATTTAAAAAAGTCACACCCGTCACATTTACTTAAATGATTTTTTAAACAAAATTATTCTTCGTAAAAAGTAGGTGTGACATGCATACTTTAAACAATCAATTTAATAAAAATTATTTTTAGCATTTTCGAGAATATAAAGATCTAAAGATAAAATTTATTTAATCACATCTATTACAATATTCTAGTGGATATTTAAGCATAAATCATATTTCTTTGGTGTATACAAGCTCTTAAAATTTTAATTTAACTATAAGAATGGACAATAATTATCCAATTCCAAAATTCTTAATGAAATTAGATTCATTATTTCATAAGTAACAAAGTAATGAGGTCGCTACGACAGAGAAATTAGGTTTTAATAAGGGCATTAATATATATATTTACAGTTATAAATAGAAAAATATATAAATGAGAAAGACTTTGTAAAACATTTTTATTTTAAAGCCATACAATTTTTATTTAATTTTCAGTTAATGCTTGGTAGCTAGTTACTTGATTGTTTTTTGTAAGCAAATTTGTAATCAGGGGCAGTGAAATTCGGGACAATTCAAACAAAAATAACTAGTTATTCTGTCAAAAGGTAACTAGTGTTTCTTCATCTCAAATATTACTTGCTAACTTATTAGTTAAGCAAAGGTTTGACTGGGTGATGATCATGAGCTAATATCAAAAATTTTCTTTCTTAAAAATTCCTAAGAAATTTTTTCGTCAAGAGACATTTCTACAGTTCTCCGTAATTACACTATACGATTTCATTTGAAAAAAAAAAACCTTTTTCGCAATTCTAATTCTTAAAGTCATCTTTACATACTTTTGGTAAAATAATTTTGTTTAAATCTGGCAATTTTCTTTTACTATTTCTTTTTAAGTCTTTCTTATAATTCTCTTTAAATTTCCCTTTTTGTTTTGTTTTTTAAGTGGCTTCATTCACTCTTGTTTTGTTGGTTATTTAATGAACAGGTAAAACCACACTAATACAGTGATACAAACATTTTAAACAGGTAGTTGTTTCATACAAAAGCAACGAAAAGATCACCAAAAAATTCACAAATTTTATTTAATGTGAAATAGTTTTTGCATTAAAAAATTTTTTTATTAATTATTTTTTCCACAAGTACATTCATAAGTATGTTTGAACTTAAATTTTTAAGAAAGTAATTGACCGGTTGTTTAAAGTATTATTTCTTTAAAAATTTACATCTGTTTATTTGACTGATTTTTTTACAACTTTAAACCAACAAGTTGTATTTCTTTTAACTCAGTTTTCGTCCAATTTTTCGGTTTTTAACTATTTTGCTTGATTTCCGTCTTTGTGCACTTTTTTGTTGTTGATAGCAACAGCTTATTTCGTTAACTAACTCAATGACTTTTATTTCTTTTCAAAAAAACTGATCACTTGTATTTATAACTAGTCAGCTATCCGAGTGCGTATGTATGAGTGTGTATCTATGCCATGTTATATGCGTTTTAGTTGGCTGTGTTGGCTCCATGTTTTTACATTGTTTTTCAGACAATTGAAAAAAAAAATTTAATGGAGGCTTGCAAGCATTAGCAACCATCTAGTAAAACTTTAAAATGTTTAACAGCGCATGGAAATGACTGATGCGCCGCCCTAATGACTGTGTAATATGACACTTTTTCTATTTTGCTTAATGTGCATTTTTTGATTTTTGTTACTGCTTTCGGCAGCGTTGGAGCACATGAGTTTGTTGTTTTAAGTATGATGAACAGTATTGCCAGGGACAACTTTGGATCTATTAAAAATTTATAAAATAAGGGTTTTGTTTAAAAAAAATTTAAGTAATTAAATATTATCACCATATTTTAATAACAGATCCAATTAGGCTTCTAGAAACAAACAGTTTCTTACCTCGAAGGACTTTAATATTAAGTATGTTAAGATCGTTCGGAGTTGGAACCAAAGTACACAGGAAAAAAGTAAAAGTAACTTTCAATTAAAAGATGTGTAATATTAATTAAAAATTTATTTAATTTTCCACCAGTAAACGATTTTTTAAATACAATTTACATTTTAATATTACATACTTTAATAACCAGTTGTTCCAATTAAAAATTTTATGTTGGCAATTAAAAATTTAATTAAGTTTATTTCAGAATATTAACAAAATATAAAAAATAAATTTTTTTTTTAATTTTTAATATTTTTTTCTATATGTATATTTGTATCACATATGTACATATGTAAGTGATAAGGGTATATATAAGTTTGTCATTCCGTTTGTAATTTCTTCATTATCCATTTGCGGCCCCGTAAATTATATATATTCTGGATCCTTATATATAGGGAAGTCCATTAAGCCATATCCGTTTGTTTTTCCGCCTGTCCGTGTTATGGTTGAAATCCACTTTCTGAAGCCCCTCGATGTCACATAGACCCTTAAGTGGTAACACATTATCACAAATATCTGCGAGAAAATCGCTATTGAAAACTAGCAAAATCACCCGATAACTGATTGAGATATAAGCCAAAAACCAAGACTACCTCCTATTTTTTAGATGTTATGTTTGACCCCGAGAGCCTGGGTTCGATTCCAGGCCGGGACAAATTTTTTTTTTTATTTTTTTGCCTTTTCTTTTATTTTTATGTTTTATTTCAAATGAAAATAAGTAAAATTTTCGATAAGTGACAGATATAAGACAGCAACTACATAAAAACCTCTTAAACTTACCCGCAGTTGCCCCTACACGAGTGCAATGTAAGATCGTTTCCAATTAATTTTTCCTCACAAACATTTTTGTGGAACATACTAACACTCTATATTCGCCCCCTAACAGGGTTGCCATACAAAGTTTAATTTTTTTACATTTTTTAAATCGATCTCACAGCTTCCAGGGTGCTCCAACAAAGGTTTACCCCAACTAATTTTTAATAACACCCATACAAAATTTAAAAAAATTTGGTTAAAAACCCCTACAACTTCCCCGGAGTCGCCCTTAAAAGAATAAAATGTATAACAAACCCCCATTAGTTTTCCCTCCCAAACATATTCCTAGAACATTCTTACCTCCTATCACCATCACCTAAGGTTGTTGCCATACAAAATTACAAAAATGATGTAAAAACCCTCATATCCTCCCCAAATTCTGCCTTAGAGAAATAAAGTACACGACCGACCCCTATTAGTTTCTTCTCCCAAGCATGTTCCTAAAACATACTTACCCCCTGTCATGATCGCGTAAGGGGCTCCCATACAAAGTTTGGGAAATCGTAATAAATACCCCCTACAGCTTCCAGAGAGCCCGTGGATAGGTCAAATTTAGGTCTGACACCTACTTATTTTTCCTTGCAAACATTTTTCTAAAAACATACTTACCATACTCCACCCCCTTAGGGGGTTGCCATACAAAATTTGAAAAAATTAGGATAAAAGGCCCTACAAGTTCCCCGCAGTCACCCGTAGAGCGTTAAAATATGACACCAACCCTGATTTAAAAATTAAAAATATTTCATAAGTAGCAAAAATGGATAAAAATAAAAAAAGGTTTGGGGTTTCGCAAAAGGCCAATGTACAGGGTTTACAGGATTCGGCACAGCCAAATATAGCACTTATACTTGTTTGTACTTGCCGTAGCTGGGATTTAAACCTGAAACTTTTCAAACTGCAACACCAATGCGCTACCATATAGGCCACCGAAACAATTTGGTTTTTAAATGCTAAATATATACAATACCGACTAGACTTGAATTAAGTACAAATTCTTAATTTTAGAATGATTTTTTTTCTTTTTGTGCAGCGACAATTTTCGAATTTTTAAAGAAAAAATGTAATCAGAAAGAAGCAAGTCTTGCATTACTTGACTCATTTTAATTCAAGTATTAGTTTAGTTTTTTTGAAAATTAGGTGATTTTAAAATGTTTGATTTTTCTTTTTTTTATTAAAAAAAAATCATTTACTTTTGGCAATACTGATAAACACAGATTTAAAAAAAACCTCTGCTAAAATAAAGCAAAAATCTGACAATTGCTTTTTCCTTTAAAATAAAAATCAAAAAATAATTATCGTTTCTACGAAAAAAAAATCAAATCAGAGAATAATAATTTTGATTTTTTTTGCACACAAAAAGTTATCTAAGAAAACTTTACTTTACTTAAATCAAGCCATAGCGGTGAGTACGGTTTTTCTTAAATGAAGTTCGAAATTTCTTACTCCAAGAGTAACTAAGCCCGTTCGGATCAAGATGATACAAAAAGCCCATTTTGAAGGGCATATGCAAGGCATATTCATAAGGTGGTCGCATTAAAAAAATTAAGAGAGTCGTTCTCTTACTCCTTATTTTTTTATATGAAGTTTGACACCAAAATTGAAAATTTTTCGAGTTTAGTGTCAAACTCCATGTAAAAAAAATGAAGAGTAAGAGAACGACTCTCTTAATTTTTTTATTGCGGCTACCTTGTATCGATATGCCTTGGGCATATGTATGTATTTACAAGATTTAGCACGGCCAAGGTAAACGTTTTCTCTTTTTATATTTTTAAATAAATTTTACTGTTTAGTCCAGCGTTGCAATAGTTTTTTAACCTGTTGATAGTGTCCTTTGCCTGTAATTTTTTTTACTTTTTTAGTTATAGGGGTTGAATGTTTGTTAAAGGTTGTATAGCAATTCATAACAAGTCTTATTAACCGTCAGGTGTTTTATTTTGTGTTTTTACAGAAACAGATACACACATACATAAGAACGTTTTCAAAATTTTTGTGGCGCTTTTCAATTAGTTGGCCTACAACAATAAAGAACGCACAATATTAGTAATATATAAACGTTTAGACATTTAAAAACTTGAAAATATTTCCTTAATCTTAAGAGTAGAGGCAAAACAACCAATTAAGTTGCATATCAATTACTGTTTATTAATATATTTAGTTTTTTTGTTGTTGTTGTTGTCTTTAAAATATATAAAGTGTAACACCGCAAAAAATAAAAATAACAAAGGAAGACAACTTAGTAAAAAACAAGTAAAACCTTGTCAAGCACGACTAGCCAAAGACCAAATAAATGATTTTGATACATTCCGAGTTGTGACTGATATATTCGAGTTGTGACTGTTGACTTAGTTTGCTGCAAATCGCAAAAAAAAAATGTACATTTAATTCTTCAATAAGAGCCAAACTCTATTGATTCTGATGCACATACGTACACATGTACTTATGTATGTAAATTAGATATGAGCGATTCCTTCTATTTCAAAGAACACTTTGAACAGTGAATGTGATTTATAAATCACTGTTGCTTTAAATAGGGACGTTGATCGCTGTTTTTTTATTTTTTATAAACAAATATGTTACTTAAAACAAGTAAAAGCGATAGGTATATTCAGTGTTGCCGAGTTGTACATACCCTTCACATTGGTCTTTTTGTATACCCAGCCACCTGATCTAGCCGATTTGTTTTCGTACCGTAACGCAAATATTATTATTAAAATACTTGGTGTAGGCATTATAGTGCAGGGACGATTATTTCAAAAAGTAATAAGCGGCGCGGAGGGAGAATAGCGCCATTGGAATAACCCATTGTGCGGATTTGTCAGTCCCGATGTCACAGTGGTCGAGTAAGCATCGCGCGTTCGCTATGGAGACATTTTTTAAGTGATGATTCTTACGTAATTGCTTGTTGACAATTTTGTTCAAAGTTTGGTATTCGGCGAATACGTGATATACCGAGTGTAAATTAAATTCGTTCGTGGGTGCAGAAATTCCGAGCAACTGCTTCGGCTATGAGGACTCCCGAAAACATTGAACTAGTTAAAAGCAGTTTACGTAAAAATCCGCGACTTTCAATACGAAAAAGAGCAGCCTAGCTGGGACTTCGAAGAGCGATTATTTATGAAGTTTTTAAAAAGGATCTGAAGTTCCATCCTTTTAAAATTCAAATCATTCAAGAACTGAAAGAAAGTGACTCTGATTTACGCAAAAATGTTTGTAAAACGATCTTGAAGCATTTTCGCACTGATAATCATATTTTTTGGAGTGACGAGGTTCTTTCACTTTTCACTGGTCTCTAAGAACCCGCAATCTTCGATTGAAACTTAAAAAACCATTATATTGCCCCAGGGTAACTGTTTGGTGTGCCTTATCCACGCATGAGATAATAGGACAATTCTTTTTAAATTCTCGGGACCGGGAGACGAATGTCAACAGTGAAAATAATCGCTTATTTAGGATATATAGGGATATATGCACCTATTTTGTCCAAAAAAACTTGTTTATGTTGGGTTTTTGCTTATATCTTGGTCCGTATTGAACCGATTTTGCTGAATTTAAACAGTTATTGTTTTCGGAATATTTATAATTGTTTGATACTAAAACGTTTTCTGTGCATTTTTATTTGGCTCCAGAAACTTAATTTGAACAGACGGACATGGCTGTATCGACTTTCCTATCTATAAGGATTCAGAATATATACATAATGGGGTCGCTAGTGAATATTGTAGAACATACAAACGAAATGACAAACTGATCAGTATGTGTAGGGTATGACAGCATGTTAAATTAGCAGTTCACATATAAAATGTCACTGTAGTTACCAGTGATTATCAAGTCACATGTATAAAATTACAGAAATATCGCTCATCTCTATGTTAATCGAAAAATAACTGCTAATCCAAAAACAAAATAACAAAATGTTGTAATAATTTACAAAAAGCTTGTAATAAGCTTTTTTACAAAAAAGCTTTTCAATCAGAACAATAAGATATATACAATTTTAAAAATAGATCAGTATTACCAGGATTGCGTGTTATATTAATGAGGTGATGGATTGTTATAATTAATGATAAATTGGTATCGGAAACAATTTATTTAAGCAAAACACATTATATGGAATCCTTTTGCTCCTATGAGAAGCATAGGGCCACAACACAGCATATAAGTGTTCATTAAATATCCACACATCAGCAAACATCAAGTTTGACTAATATCCTATCAAGACATAAGTAAAACGCTTAGATAACACATTTTTTATGACAAATTTCATAAATATATATTTTAAAATATTTATGTAAATTTGGCGATATACCTCGGAAACAACAACAGTTATCGAGTTTAAACTGCGTATATCCCGAAAACTGTTTCGCTATTAACTTCAAACCAGCTACAAGGTAGTTTCATTATGATTTGTATATTTCAAAAAATAAGTTTTTTATGAAAAAATCATACAGTGAGGTTAAGTGATGATATTTTATCATAAAAAAATGTAAAACGGCCTTGTTCATATACATGCCTTTGACAGTTCGTTTTGCGTACTTCAATTGAACGTTTTTGACATTTAGTAAATTTTTTTGCTTTAATCGTTAATCAAGTATAAAGCAAAATCACCTTATAACACATATTTAAGAAGAAAACTTTTTTTTGTAAATATTTTCCTTTTCATAAACATTTTAAAACATGTTTTCACTTTGACTTTATTTTATCTTCCATGAACTTATAGCTGTTCCTCAAAATTTTTAATAAAAAGTTGCGAAACTCAAGAATAAAATTTAAAAAAAATAACAATATATAATTAAGTTATTTTAAAATAACATAGTTTAGCAAAAATTAACCTTAAACTTTCATTAAAAAACTTTAAATCCCTAAAATAATCCTAGACCCAGACCAGTATCTCTAAATCTATGATAAAAAAATCTATCATGGCAACACTGAAATAATTAAAAAGGATTAATGATTTTTTAAAAGTTTTTTGTATAAAAAATCTTGAATTCTTTTAATCGTTAATATACGGTATATAAGCACAAAATGATTTGAGGCATTCAGCGGTCTGGAACTCCCTAGTAGAATGGGTTGCGTTGTCTGTTGGTCATCCCCTAATTGACGAACATTCAAAAGTGCTGAATAATTGAAACCTTGCTTGCTGCTTAAGTGCCGTATAGCATAGTTAACAATCAAACGATGTGAAAAATGTTGGTATAAAGGTGTGAATTTAGTTTTTCAAACTTATCATGTGCCATTTAAAGAAATTGCAATTAAGATTTTCAAAATGAGCATAGCATATTCAGTCCTGAAAAAGATCAGGAAGAAAGGAGTTCCGAGTCGATCGCTATTTTTTTTTTACTGTTGTTTAATTTTTGGCCTTTTCCCTTAATAAAACAACAACTTTGACTGCTAGTGTTTACTTTAGGCTAAAGTTTTATTTTTTTACTGTCAATCAAAACTAACTTTAACTTATGCCCATTAAAAATTTGAAGATTATCAAGTTCTTTTTTTAAGTTTTGACAAAAGATATGTAATTTTAAAGAAGAAAAGATTTAAATTAATTTCTTTGGAATAAAACTGTCAAATAAACCCTTAACAAGTCTTCAAAAGCTGTTAAAAATTAAACTTTATGCTTCAAACGTTTTCATATTTAAAATATATATTTTTAAATTGCAGTTATATGAGCTTAATTTCAAAATCCAGGACAATGTTAAATTTATTTGTTATAATAAATTTGCATACTACAGTAGACTCGCGGTAACGTGAACTATTAAAAACCGAGAGTGTTCACGTTTGCGAAGTTGTTTATGTTACCGAAGGTGAAACTCTCTTAGTTTTCTTAATAATTAGGAAAAAAATACGTTGTAATTAGTTTCAAAAAATGAGTTATATTTTTCTGGATTTTGCTTTTTGTAAATTCGTTAACACGGCCTTTTCACGGAGATATCTGTTTGACTTATGTTTTCATCTTCCACCCATTCAAAAGCTTTATTAAAAATATTGATTTCTTCACAAGGCTCTATTCTGTCATCGTTTTCACTTTTTTCACTGCTCAAAACTTTTTTAGTTTCGGTTGTGTTTGAAAAATCTTTATTCCATTCATGGATATCAGCAAATGAAAAACTAAACTGCAAATATACAACTTGGATCAAGAGTAACTGCACGGAAGAAAAAGTTCGAACACCTAGATTAATTGTATGAAGAAGTTCTATTTCATGTTTTTGTTGAACGTTAATTGCTGAACAAATCCTCATTCTCAAAATAGATAATGAGATATCCTCTTAACATTCTTGTTCATCGCCTAAAGAGCTTAAAATGTTCGTGACGTTTGGTGGCATAAACATTTCAACTATTAAATCGTCATCTGATCTCAATGTGATGGAGCATTATCTATCAACAGCAGAGCTTTATTGGGCAATCATTTCTCTTTTAAAAAATTTCCGGACCTACAATACATAAAATGAAATACAGATGCAACGAATTGTGAAGCCAGTTTTTAAAAATGGCAGCTGTCATCCATGACGATTCAGAACAATTGTAGTCCACAGGAGATTCAAAGTTCCAAAAAGAGCGAGGGTTATTTGCCTTTCCAATCACAAAAAATTTAACTTTATGTACCCCTGTTGAATTTGAACGAGCTAGAAAAGCGACTCGCTGTTTTTCCGTTTTTCTTCCAGGAGCATTTTATCTTGAGTATTACGTATGTTTTGTCAGGTAGCAACTTCCAAACTATTAACGATTTGTCTGCATTATAAATTTGATCTTGAGACAGGCCTAGCTCTTTAATTTTGGTATGCAGTTTGTTTTTAAAAGGGTCCAGAAGTTCAGGTCTGGAAGATAACTTTTCTTCTCTTTGCTAAGCTAGTTACGCTTGAGCCTCAATTTAAATTTGCTATTACATCAACGTTTTCCTTTAGAGGCAAGAATTTTGGTGATTTTTGCGACATTCTTCACGGAAAACTTTTAGTTATATCATGCCAAATCAGCAGCGCGCACTAAACTAAACGTACTAACTAGACACATCAAAATAATAACCAGTACTACTGAAAAATCACTTATGGGGATGTCCCTTTTTATTATAAAAACAGTTTGGATAACCTAAAAAAAAACACCGTTTTCTGTGTTCAATGAATTTTAAACTTGTTCACGTTACAGGGATTTCACACCGTGTTCACGCTACAGAGTAGTTAGTGAAAAAATAATTTTGTTCATGTTATCTGGTGTTCACGTAAGGCGGTGTTTTTGTTACCGCGAGTCTACTGTATTAACACTTGTTTGACTTGTTTTATAATTTTAAACGTTATTCGGAATTAAAAAAAAAATTTAATTTCATTGCAATTGTATTCCTTCTTATACATATGTATGTAAGTACTAGAAATTTCCCAGGTACTTTGTAAGCGAAGTTTTTAAAAACTTGGCAAAACAAAGTATTTGAATAAAAGTTTACTAAAAAATGACAGAAAAGTACTTCTGTTTGCTTAGCGGGATTTTGGCCTCATTTGAGGTCAACAGATCTTTATATCATATATCTTAAACCATAACCTCAAAATATGCAAAAAAGTACCAAAAATTTTAAAAATCATAATTTGACCACATAAACGACTTTTGGCGTATATCTGGGTTAATGTTCCTTAATTTTGTATTTCTGGACTATAATAATCGCAAAATGTTAAGCAAAAATACCAAACATGTGAAAAAAAGCACTTTTAATATTTTTTAAGCAATATTCAGTAATTTCTAGACTAATTATATCAAAAATTGCCAAAAAAAATTTATTTTTTGTCAACTTGATTTTATCAGATCTAAATCTGGGTTATTAATCCTTAATTTCATATTTTTTACTCCTAATACAAAAAAAATAATCCAAAAAGGACAAAAAAATACTTTTTTCCACTTAATGTTCTTTTGACCTTAATCGGGGCTAATAGTCCTTTATCATCTTAAAGAAATGCTAGAAAAACCAAATACATATGTAAAAACAGTAATTTTTGTCTAAAAACTTACTTGAAATTTTTTTTAATTTTGCATTTCCAGACCTTTCTTTGCCCCAGGTGCGGTCTGAAACTTCTCATATCGAACCCATCTAAACTATTTATATTTTACTCCGTTTAACACATTTTCATTACATCATTAACAAATTTTCCCCTAGTTGATGTTTAAATTATTGTAAGAAATTTCGTATACATTTTTCTAAAAATGATTTTAAAATTAAAAAAAAAATATTTTAATTTAAAACGATATTAGAAAAAAGCATGATTTTCGAATTTCAAAAAAGTACCCTAAATTTGTTTATAGTTTTCAAGAACTGTGGCAAGCAATTTAATTAATGGCAATATTTTTATTGGTAAAAAATTTCCAAAGGTACCTAAAAAGTACCAGTTAGAGATGAGAGAGCCCGTGATTTTTAAGCAGCAGTGAACGATATTTTTAAATCGCTATTATTTTATCCCACACATAGTGATAAGGGTATGTACCAGTTTGTCATTCCGTTTGTAATTTATTTATAATTATATATTTGCGACCCTATAAAGTATATATATAGGGAAGTCAACTTAGCCATTTCCGTCTGTGTGTCCGGTGTGAATTTAAGTACTTCGGAGCAGGTATTGATGCCAAACTATCAAAAATATCTCTGAGATGATTGCTATTTAAAATGAGCAGGATCAGTTAACCACCGACCTAGATACAAGCAAAATACTGCGATTGCCCCAGTTTTCCTAGTTTTTTTTAGAACAAAATCCATACAAAAAATGTAACAAATGTAACCAACTGGCAACGATGTTAATCATACATATGGATGTGAATAAATACGCATTAAGGTTCAATTTTACGTGACTTAACCATATCACAGTAAACAGCTGTTTGAACCGAACTTATGGGCAACACTGATTATATGTGACTTACCATTACGCCATGAATTGGCGAGGAAGGGATCGGCCCGGAATATTAAACTTAGTTGTGAGCCGGTGAGGCCACCACTGAGTTTCTGTTATGAACTGATAGGGACTTGGATAACGGACAGGGTGGGCCAAACCTGAAGGGACAGGGCCGATTGCAGGATCTCCAGGCTTTTATGGCCCAGGCTGGACAGGATGGGCACTGACCTGCTGCTCAAGGAGAGCAGGGGGTTTCTGAGGCGCATTATTGGGACTCTCACAGGGCACTGCGATGTGAGATACAGGACGAACAAATGGGACAGGAACTCTCCAGATTTCTGCAGTGTATGCGGGGACGAGGAGGAGATAGAGACAGTGGAACATCTTCTCCGCCACTGCCCTGGGCTGCAGATTTGCCGACAGAGGTGGTTTTGAGGACGCTTCTTAGATGGACTTGGTGAGATCCCTGGCAGTGGGCTGGGGAGCATCATAGGCTTCATTAAGGAGGTTGGGTGGCTGGGCAGCTAGGTGATTCAGAGCCTAGGACTACTGACTTTCTTAGACATCTTGTGGACGGTTCTTCTTCTTTATCCTTTTTCTTACCTATGAATCGCTTGACTTACTGTTTTTCTTTTCTTCTCGACTCTTCTGAAGGGATTCACAATGGGCCTAAGGGCCTCCGAGTGGAGGTGGCGGGCTTTTGGACTCGCCACTACCCTTCGTAACCTAACCTAACCTACCATTACGCCATAACCATAGAAACCAACTGAGTTTTGATTGTTTAGGCAACGGTTATGGTTATGGCGTTATGGTAAGTCACATATAATTGAACCTATAAGTTTCTGTATGTATATTTGCACGTAGTTATGTATGAACATGTGTGTTGACAATTCAAGCATGAGGACTGTTTTTATGAAAGGAGTTTGACAGTTATAGCTTAATATCGTTGTTAATACTCTTGTAATTACAAAAGGTGAACATCGTATCATATTCTAGGTACAAACTTTGCAACATGTTTCTGCAACCAGGCATGTTTCATTGTTGTTGCATAGTTTGTAGTTATGTTTATGGTTGTATGCAACATGAAGAATTCGAAGTTTTAAAAATATCAAATTTTTTTGGTATTTAACGGTTAATTTGATATTGGTTGCATGGTGTAAGTCGTTGTAGACTAGGTGATTGGGTAAACAAAAAGACCAATGTGAAAGGTGTATAAGATTTGGCACAGTCAAATATATAGCTCTCTTAATTGTTTTTTTTGAAGCAGCTTGCAATAGCCACCCTGTATATTACCTTAAATGGCATTGCATGTAATATTTAATTCACTTTTTACATCACTGCTTTTTGGGTCACAGGTACAAAATCACATGTACAAAAATATAGCACCTCTCTGGTGCCAGTATATAACATTTAAACCATTCAGATTAAAAATTCTGAAAAGATAGAACACGACACTTTTTTTTACATATGTATACAGTTGCATCCCTTTATGATCCCAAATTCCTAAAAATCTCTTACCAATGAATCTGCACATCCGAAGAGGGACCAGTCAGTCAGTATCGCTATTCCTTTATATACATAAATAAAAAGTATATAAAAAATCAGATCAGAAATAACAAATTCCACCCCTATTTTTATACAAATGTACATTTGTATATCCTTTCCTTTAAATAGAGAACAACATACACACAGATTTCAATTTATGTTCGTGTAGCAAAATCCGTTTGCAAATGCTTAAATGTTTTCGCAGTGAAAATCGTTTAATTATTTTCTCCCTTTATCATTCAACTTACCATTTATAATACGTGTCAGCTTATTACGCCTTGTCGACGATGGACTTAATAGACTTTCACGACGGCTATTGCCCGTTGTGGTTGTAATGCCGCCACATGTTGTCTGCGTGCCACCAACACCAGCTCCGGCCAGCACACCACCAACAATACACAATTCATTAATATTCAACTGGGCACCTTGGGATGAAGTACTACAATTGCTAAACAGGCTGCTGGCTGATGGTCGTTTACTGAAGGGAGCTACCGCAGGCCGTGGTATGTCTAATGAGGGTCGGGGTGAATCACTCCAAACAATTTCCGCAAACGAATCTATACTGGCTGAACGTTGTAAAGCACTGCTGTCTTTGCGTCTATAAAAAATAAAAGCAAAGAAAAGTGGTTTATTTTGTTGGTCTTATGAAATGAAAAGAATTGAAAATCTTTAAAAATTTAACTAAAAAAAGTATGAAAGTTGTAGTCGTTTAATCCCGACCATATAGCCACCACCGTATGCGCAAAATGTACGCAAAATACGCAAAATGTACGCATACATTTTTGTGGCAGGATCGTTATACGAAGGGAAGTCGATGTAGCCATGCCCACCTGTCCATCTCTGTGTCTATTGAAATAAAGTTTCCATTGCAAAATGAGGTCGCACGGAAAGCGTTTAGGTGTCAAACTATCAGAAATGTCCTTGATACAATCGATTTTTAAAATCAGCAGGATTGGTTAACTGCGGACCAAAATATTAAAACAAAACCTAAAAACCTCAGTAAACACAGCCACTTTTGCCACTTAACTTGTCACGTAGTATACTTTGAAGATAGCGATCTAAATTATAGAACATTTTCTTTTCATAAGTAAAGGGGAATTGATAGCCCCACTATAAATTTCGTAAAATCTTTCATGCGCTTAATCTAAGACACATTAACAGTTATCGACTAAAGTTTCGGTACAACGTAGTTCCAGTAGGTTAGATTAGGTTGAGGCCTTTAAGGCCTTTTTATTTTTAATTTTTTTATATATTCCTGCAGAAGCTTCTTATAATTTTAAAGCGAAATCTTGGAAAATAATAAAATAAATTTAAAATAATAAGAAAACCCCATTGACCCCAAGCTCGATTAAATGAAAAATATTTAAAACAAAGTAATATAGGATTTTAAATTTTTAATAACTTTTCAGGATTTATGTGGTTTTGGTATATCTTTTTTAAAATTTTTGACGGTGGCATCCCTGCAAACAAACAAAAGGCTTATTATACTTTATGTGGGGACATCTAGCGGCATGTAGTCGTACTATTTCAAACATTAACCCTTTCGCTACATCTTTTTACTTAACGACATTAAAAATTTTATTTTCATATTTTCATAATAGTTTTAATAAAACAAAATTACATTAAAAAAAAAAAATTAAAAAAATTAGTTTGAAATGGGTTATTAAGACTGTTGCCAAATGGCAACAAATTTTCTCAAAGTATACTTTTCGTGTCGTTTTAAGAAATTTCTTATACACAAAGTTCAAGTTTTTTTAATAGTTTTATTGTATTACTTTCAATAAACTTATAAAAAATAATCTTTTAATAATTCATTTAAAACAAAAAATTTAAATTAATAAAAAATAAAGTTAAATTATATAATAAAACTTAAATGAAATAATTTACATACGAGAAAGTTTTCTATAAAAAGAACTAATAAATGTGGTAATCGTAAAAACAATTTCGATCCTTGTTCGGTATACATAAATGTACATTGCATTTTGAACACTTGTACCTAGAGTATCCTTGACAGCCGCTATGTTTGCATCTGCTTTTATTTTCTATATAAGCTGGCCAATGTTGATTTCCGTCGAAACGCACAGAAGCGGAAGGTTTTGTTTCATAGGCTTTTTTTGAGGTTGACGGGCTATCCAAGTCCCCTCCTTCTGTAGAATTTTTCGGCCGTCCTCTTTTACGGGAACAAGTACTTTGGTTAGATAGAGCTAAAAGCCCATCGGCAATGTCATTTCGAAAACGCAAGAGATCCATGTAATCTTTATTTTTTCCATTATTATATTCGTAGTCTCTGCGATACTCAAGCCAGGAGTTACATATAACCATATCAATGAAATGGTCGAATATCTTGAGGGTCCACTTTTTGGATCTTATCGATATTCATACAGCGAAAGTAAAAAATCTAGTTTATCCACTCCGCCCATACTTTTATTATACATTGCAATTACATGTGGCTGAGGTATTGCAATTTTTCTCTTCTTTTCAGCGCAGAATCTTGGAACTTCATTCAATGGTTCGTCACCGTATATTGAAGACACTACTTGCACTATGCCTCCATCAAACCATCTTATAATAAATAAATTATTTTTTCTTTCTACGCGGAAGTCATAACTGCCTCTTCCTTCTTTTTTTAAATCTTTCTCTGACTTCAGTGGGACCCTATTTATTCTATTGGCTCTTATAGTTCCACTACACCAAATCCCTTTTTCTCTCAAAAGTAGGATTAAATTTAGCGTGGAAAAATAGTTATCAAAAAACAGTTTGAAGTTTTTGTTTTCTGGAATTGTCTTTGCTAAATGGATAACAATATCGGAGCAAAACCCCAACTTTGTACCACATAAAATTGTGTTTTTGCCCTGGTAAATTTCAAAATCGTGCAAAATTCCAGATGAACTACACAAACAGAAAACCTTTATGCCCCATTTTATTGGCTTTTTGGGCATATATTGCCTAAGCGCTGTTTTACCTTTAAAAGGAATCATCATCTCATCTATGCAAAGATTTTCGTCTTTTGGTAGTGTGTACGACTTTTTTGAAAACATATTTATTATGGGTCGAACCTTGTATAGTTTGTCATTAGCTATCTCAATCAAAGAAAATTTTATATTATTGCGAATAGAATGAAATCGGCCCCTTGTTATATTTTCTGTAAAAGCTGGAATAGTTGTGGGGTTCTTCCAGTACATATCTAGTCGGGGATACCCTATTGATCCAGTAATTATCTCTAGGGCAAGAAATTTTAGAAACTCTTCCCGAGAAAAATTGAATGAGGCTCCGTTTTTAATCATAACTGATTGATTCGTCGCTAGAACTACTTCTTCAATAAAATCTTCCGTATAGTACTCCAAAAAATACTTTACAGGTGTTTTTTGGCAACGGGGAGGATGCTCACTGCTGAAATGTGCTTCTGGAGTGGCCCAAGAACATTTTCTCCAACAAAGTTCATTAAATTTTTTCACAACCAACTTAGAAGTTTCATTTTCAACAGGTTGTACTATTTCGTTTTCAGTATTTTCAAGTATAACTTCATAGGTATTTTCTCGTGCTAACTCCCCCCTTATAAAAGATTCATTTTGGTCAAAAGTTTCTATTAAATCTTGTAAGACATTTATATCTTCTGAATCATCATCATCAATATCTGACAAGTCTGAGTCTTCAAAATTTATCAGGATTTTTTCAATATCACTCTCTTTTATACGTCTTGTCATCATGGCATACAAAACACAAATGAAACTCGTACAAATAAAAAATAACGTTTCTTGGTCAATTATATACACAAAACAAATTTGTTGCCATATGGCAACAGGTTGATTTTAAAAAATCACTACATACTTATGCGGGCTTGAAAACCATACTTTTTTGTAAAATCACATAAACCAATGTGTTTTTATTAGTTTTTTATTAAATTTTCTTTTTATAATTTTATAATAATATTAAAAAATTTTTTATAAAAAATCAATTTTTGTTGTGAAAATGGTCAAGTATATATGAGGTTAATCTGATTTGGATTATTTTCATAAAAATTTATCTAAAATTTCAAAATCTCACAATTTTTGTCCTCCTAAGATATTAAAAAATAATAATCAGGAAAAAAAATTAAGATATATTAAATAAGAACAAAAATAATGGTCACAAAAGTGGATGTTGCCATATGGCAACAAAATAGCGAAAGGGTTAATGTGAGGACATTATTAACTATATTCAGATCGGCATAATTTTGTTATTTTCATTTTTTTTCAGGGATTAAAAATAATTTCGCTTATTTTTTTTTATTAAAATTAACAAAATTTTAAATATTACCCTTCAAATAAAAAGAAAAAAATTTTAAAAAATGACGTGACTGTGATGCGAACCAGGAGTCTAGGATTTATTGACGTGTTATTATAACTACCAAACGTGCTTATAAAAAGTACGCTATGCATGTTCACAATTTATAATTATTACTAGCACGTAACCCGCTACTTCGTAAGCGCCGTTATAGAAATTTATTAAGTGAAGGTGATGTTTTGTGCCTTTATTTCTTAAACTATTACCAAATAAGCAGTACACAGAAAAAACTCCAAAAATTTTTTTTAAACAAATAGTTTGTTTAAAATAATAGTTTTCTTCAGTAAATATTGTATTAGATAAAATAAAATAAACACAAAACCATTATACATTTTGTACCCTTTTTTCTACCCCTTAAGGAACAATATTTTAAAAAAGTACCAAAAATATATTTTTAATTTTTTGAGACCTGCAAAACGCAATTTAAATGAAGTTTCTACCTTTATTGGTTAAGAAATTACAAAAAGTACCTAAAAAGTACCAAAATGTAATTTGTACCCTTTCTTCTATTCCCTAGGGTCTTAAGTTTTTAAAAAGTATAAAAAAAATATTCATATTTTGTCAAGACTTGTCGAACGCAGTTTGAATACTGTTTCTATCTTTATTGGTTCAGATGCTACAAAAAGTACGTAAAAATTTGTACTCTTTTGTCTGCCCCTTAGGGTCTAGATTTTTAAAAAAGTTTAAAAAATATATTCATATTTTGTCCTGACCTGTCGAACGCAAATTAAACTATGTCTTTACCTTTATTTGTTAAGAAGTTACAAAAAGTACCTAAAAATTAAAAATATGTAATTTGTACCCTTTTTTGTGCCTAAGGGTCCAACATTTTTAAAAAGCATCGAAAACATATTCTTATTTTGTCGATACCTGTCGAACGCAATTTATATTACGTATTTATCTCAATTGGTTCAAAAGTTACAAAAAGTACCAATATAGAATTTTAACCCATTTTTGTACCCTTTTTTTACCCCTCAACGTCTAAATTTCAAAAAAGTGGCAAAAACATATTCATATTTTTTTAGTATCTGTCGATTGCATTGTGAACTATGTCTGTACCTTTACTTGTTTAGAAGTTACAAAGTAGACCTAGACACTATCAAAATTTCGTTTTTACCCTTTTTTAGCCTTAAGGGTCTAAAATTTTGAAAAAATGCCCGACACGGGTCAGCTTATTTATTTCTATAGTTTTTAGTTTAGGAGATATTAACTTTCGGATATTTCCATATTTGGCCCATTTTAAGCCCCTTCGGTTCCGAATTTCCCGAAATCCCGTCTTATTGGATCTAAACATAAGAAAAGGTACCTACAGTCAAAATTTCAGGTCTCTAGCTCTGCTCGTTTGGGCTGTGCGATGATGAATCAGTCAGTCAGTAACGTTATTCCTTTATATATATAGATATATATGTATTATTTTTTTTATTTATTTTTTTTATTTTTAATTATAAAATTGTCCATCCTTATAATTTATTAAGTTTTATTTAGTAATAAAGTCAAAAATATTTACAGAAAGTTGTTAAACTTGAAAACATCATTGTCAAACGGACTAACTGAATATATTTTAATTTTATAAGACAATAAAACATAAATTAGAAATATGTAGCAAAACTCATAGTTTTTTTCTCTGTTAAAGCCAAAGTTATAATTTTTTAGCCAGCCTGCCTTTAAACGAAATTTTCGTGTTTGCTAACGATTTTATCTGGCAACTGGTTTATGAATTAAGAAATGATTTTGATGAATTTTAAGCTGTGTCCCTTTTTAATTAAATAAGGCATCTTATTTTTTAAGAGGGAGTAAAGCTAAAGCTTTTAGAACGTTTGATAACTTTGCCAAAAATTTAACATAATTACCTTAACTTTATTACCTACAGGAAACGTTTGCGTTTTACTGGCGAAAATAATACATTGCTGAAAGGACACTCAGACTATTTTTACGCCGAAAGTAGGGGTTGCCATTTTAATGTTTTTATTATATTTTCGGGGTTTACTTGCAGACCTTTAAGTGCAACCGGTCAATATTTTTGTCTTAAGGGTACCAATGTTGTGATCTAGTGGTAATTAGCCTCATCCTCTCTTTTAAGGTCTTAACCACCAGATCTCAGTTCGTACCACTTTATAACATTAATGTTATTAAACTTTTGTGAAGGAAGTATTGTATTAATTTTAAATTTTTATATTATTTAATATATAATATATATAGGGTATCCATTTTTTCTGGTTCGAAATCAGTAAGTACGCTTTTCAGTTTTTTTTAGTCAATTAGAGCGATCGCAATAAAATCACTTTCTGAGTCAATTAAAGCCCTTAACGTCCGTCTGGGTGTCTTTGTATTCTCGTAAAGAAAACATTTTATTCAGAATTTCAAATTGTCAAAAAAATTTTAATCATTTTTGGGAGGCTGTCGATCGACTTATATACAAAATTTGAAAGATTAAAACAGTTTTTGCTGCTACAAACATATTTAACTATTTAGTTTTGATATAATTTATTAAATATTTTGAAGGAAAAATCATTTCTAGGAGGAAGCTTATGCCATTTACTGTTTAACTGAATCTTATTGTGATCGATGTTAGATTGTTCTAATATTAGTCCTATTCCCGGGAAATTATATAAAACCGCATAAATTGCAATTAAATAACGATACCGAGATAATATAACACAATTAAAAGACTTTTTTTTAATGAAAATTGTCCCACCAAATTTGGCGCAGATCCGGTCAAATTCTGATCGTACCTCCTATAAATAGTTGGCGTTAACCCGAAAATCATGAAAATCCCTATAAATACCTGTTGCAGGTCGCTGCCAAAACAACAATTTTAAATAAATTTTATATAAAGAAAATATTTGTCTAAGTTTTGTGACCATCGGTATGAATAATTTAGAATAGTCACTAAAACGAATGCCCTTTTAACCTGCTAACATCTTTTTTTATATAATGGTACGTACCATGGTTAAATTACGTAATAACGAAGTTTTACTAGAGAAACTGCTAGCTATCAGATACCCTCTATATAGCAAAAATTAATACACTCTCTCTCTCTCTTTTAATATAATTTAAACTTGTCGAAATCCATATAAATAAATTAGATTTTTAAAAAATTTTGCTGCCATCAATACTAGGGTGACAATTCGTACTGATTTCATCAATACATGTACTGATTTTTGGTTAAGTGTACTGATTTAAAATCTGTGTACTGATATTTGAGAAAAGGTACTGGTTGTACTGATTTTTCAATATTATATTTTATTTTAAATTTTTTTCTTAAAAAATTTGTTAGGCTACCACCAAACTAGATAGTTAACCCAACATACAAATATACATGAAGTGACCCAGCTGAATTTTAAACTTTAATTTTTAAGTTTTAACTAAAGATTTTGAGTTGTAATTTCTGTTACTTGTAGTTATAATAACTTTACCGAGTCTATAAATTTTTTAATACCCATAACATGCAACCCTGTCTCCAAATAAAAATTATTATTAATTTGGAATTTTTTTTTTAGTTATTCCGAAAAGATATTTGGATGTTCTTAAAAGCAATTATTTTTTTAATTCCACGATATCTTTAAATACATATGTTTTAAGACATGTTGCAAGGGTAAGATGTCAAAGGATTTGACGTTGCTGTTTTTTTTTCAGTAAGTACATATGTATTAGAAAAACGTACATTTGCTGCTTCTAGTTTCTAATTACTGTACTAAAATTAATTTAATTGTCTTGTTGAAAATGTCAGAACACCAAAAAATTCTTATTAATTAATTTCAGAAACAATCTTGCATAAAGAAGTGAACAGATGGCACAACCAACAAAGGAAGAAAAAAAATAGCGATCGCACCTTTTCTACGGCTTCTCCCCACTACCAACCAAACGGTTGTTTGGAGTTTACTTTGTTTGTTTTGTTTTGGATTTTTTATGGTTGGATTTTTGTTGCGGTTGTTCACCATTTAAGGGACTGGCCAACAACCAAGACACCACCCTTTCAGTGAGTGAGAAACCAAGACCGCTGGCTTTGGTGTAAATTTCATCGTTTTATATTTGATTTTAAAATAAAAAAGGATTCGAGAATTATTAGGTACAAAATGTTTTTATTCTTATATACAGTTTTTTTTTGTATTAAAATAAGTTTAATTCAACCGATTTGAGGCCTGCCAGACTGTTTTGTTTTGGTTGGTGTGTTTAGGTGATTACGTGTTAACCTTACGGTAAACTCGTTTACTAAGAACTGCAGCTGGCTGTTAAATAAATTTCAAAAAGGCAAAAGGTTATAATTATAATATAAATAAACTGCTTAGTATTCAAACACCATTCTTATATATGTAGAATTAACTTTTGTCGAATAAATTAAAAAACAAAAATTATTGTCGTTATTAGTACGTGAATATCGTTAAAAATGTACTTAAAAGTACCAGCTGACTTTAACGTTAGCGAATGTGATTAAAAAATTTTACTTCATCGCAAAATCATTAAATTTGTTAGTTTTTTAAAATAATTTTCTTTTTAAGTATGTTTGTATTACCTTTAATTTTAGCTAATTGGTCCTATTACTTCCAATGAAAACAAAACAATTACGTTACATTTTTCCCTATTTGTTGTTAATATATTTTAAAGATACAATTATTGTAACGCACAATAGTTTCAAGATAAAATTATTTAGAATTCATAATTTAATATTATCATAATTTTTTGCTTGGTATTTTTAATTGTCTGTGGAGGAGTTTCAATAAAAAAAAAGTGGGGAATAAGTCCTTAGTTTCTAAAAAGGCAGCTAAAATTTATTAAAATTTTACATTACCATAAACAAGGTGCGGTTTAGATTAATTTTGGAGCTTATACTCTCAAAGGAAGCGGTCCCACAAGATGCGAAAAAGAAATGTTCTTTTTAAGCTGTATGTAAAGTGTTTAAGAACACGTAGGACAACTAATAATAGTACATACACCATATAATTTCAATGCAAAGTTGTAATATCGTAGAAGTCAGAGCCTACTAAAACAATTTTTTTTAAATTTAAATTTGTGCCAAATAAAAATTTTTTTTTTTATGATTTCGATGGAAATCATTTAAAAATATGATTAGGTAGGCTTAAGCATAACCTTGTTTTAAGTACTCTGGTTTGTTTTTAAACGGCCTTCGTTTGCCTATTCACACGCTATTTTACAATCAATGAAGCGGAGCAGCCTCTTTAAGAATAACATAAGATTTCGAAATGATGTTTTTGGACTTAATAATTTTTTAGGTTAATAAAAAATATGACACGTTATATAGCAATACGTACTTAATTGGATATCGTTTTCAATAATGCATCACCAGCTAAGTAAATACTGATCTTTTACTCACACAATTTTATACTATATTTAGTTTAAGAACAATTTGGTTTTTTTTATAGACGAATAAGGGAAAATCTCAAACTATTTTTACTTAAAAATTAAGGACCTTCTGAATACATATAGAGGCATTGCCAGCTGGAAGTCTACCGAGATCGGAGTTTTATATGTTAACAAAGATTTGATTTTCTAAAACATTATAATAATATTTTAATTTTTTATAGAAGTTGTTATGAGAAAAATTACTTTTAAACTGAGCATAAATATTTTTGTTACCTTCGCTACTTTTAATAATATTTTCATTTTCGTAATTGCTTATTCAGTATTTATATGACGATTGAATTTTAATGAAATTCCTCTGAAAGCAACAAGTTAAGATTACTAGATAAGAGATGATAATAAAATGACTAACGGAAATTGTGGAATTTTTTCTGATCATTTTTGAGGTCACGTTTCAATAAAACAACATTTTCTATCAATACGCAGCGTGCGTTGTAATCAGGTGGCTAAAATTGTTTTCTAAAAAAAGCTTTTTGCGTTTATAGAAATATTTTTTTAAATATGTTTTTTAAATGTGTTAGCTTTCTTGCGAAAGTGTGTCGCGTTCTCTATTTTAATTATAATTTTGAAATGATTTCTTTAATAAATTTGTTTGCAAAACCGTTTAATAGAATTACCAACTTCGCGTAAAAAAAGTAATTTCGATGGTGTGGATGTGGTTAATGAAAGTAAACTTTAAAAATGACAAAGAGAACTTTTTAGGTTATAAATTTGCTCTGTTCTAGTTGGTACAACATTAAGACTTAGCAAGAGTTCATAAAATTTTTTTGTCGATATAATTAAGAACGCGTCACAAATGCACATAAACGAACAATGTATTATCTCTCTGGCTAGTTTTAGCTATTTTTAAATATTTTTTAAATACTTCAATTTAGCCATTAGCCAAGCTTAAATACATTTCGCAAAAATATGAAGCCATTTTTATACTTAAAATCTTTAAGTTTTTAATATATATATATATATATATATATATTTTTTTTATCAAAAACCAATTAACATTTTTAGGTATGATTTTTTTGTTTGTAGACAAAAACGGTAATGAGAAGCCTACTTTTCTACAACCCTCATCTAGAAATAAAATAGCATCTAGAAATAAAATATAACCCTCATCTAGAAAAAAAATCGTCATATGATTCGGTCCCAAGAGTCGAATAAAGGAGATATTTTATCAATTTGTATCTATCTTAACTAAGTTATGAAATAAAATAAAAAATATTTTCCCAGTTAATATCATGAGTGTGATCAGTATTAAGCAATATTAATCTATTAGCAAATTGCTTTATAAGTTATAGATGTAGAAATATTTATATTTTTTATGTTAATGCTTGGTAACAATATAAAAAAAAATAAAAATGTAGTTTTTGGGGTTTTTTTAAAGTCTACCTAAACTTGAAACTTTTCAATAATTAATGCTTTTACTTTTACCCACTTTGAAAACAACAGAAAAGAGCATGCGACAAATAAATTCTTAAAAAATAGATTTTCCATAATTTTGATAGCTAATGCTAATAATGCTTCACTATAAAAGAAAAATTAATTACCGCTATCGGCAATATACTTATATTTTCGCGATATTTTGCATATTTTCTGATATGTTGCGTACTAACCAAAAATGTTCGAATTGAAATAGCCGTAACTTTCTTAAATATTGCTTAAACCTTTAATATATTTTCTGTTTAAACGATTTGTCCATGTTTTAGCTTATTTCTCAGATATTTATCCATTTTTGGTAACCAAACTCTGGCAACGCTACTCATGATAAACATTTGATATTGATTGCAAACAACTAAAACAGGGGTGTCTAAACTTGATAGCACTGCCAACTTTGCTTAATCCTATGGTTGATGTCTAAAATATACACAAACTCTAAATAAAACTAACCCTACAAGAAATTTGTGACCGAAACTAACACTAAAACATTTTTTGTCGGTCATTTGTGACCAATATTTCTAACATTTCTGAAGGTGCGAGGAAGATGCAAGATCATACGTACACAAAGTATCGGTCATTTTTTTCACATCGCCCTGAAGAAAATGATAGAAAATAATGACCGAATGACCGGTCATCTGTGTCGGTTAATGACCGGTCAAATGCCTATCACTGTTCTGGTAGGGTAATAGAACTAATGTAGGCATAGATGCCAGATTTGACGATTTATCGTCATTTTGACAATTTTTGGTCACAAAAATTGGTTTTTGACGATTGGACGATTTTAGCCCTAAATTTTACGATTTTTATAAAGGTTTTCGACTTTAGCCAGAACATAAATCTGCATTATATGTACATAAGCATGACTTTAAAATTTCATATAATATCATGAATAAGTGTTTCCAGAGAAAAGATTTGTAAATTTTCTGTCAATCTTTTGCTACTTAAATCACCAGTTGCTATTTAAATCTCGAAACATTGGTATCAAATGAAAGATTTTTAAAGTCTCTTTAGCCTTAGTACTCTACAGGACAACACACTTCAAACATACTTTTTGTATATAGGTGCACGATATATGTATATATGTATATCTAACGTGTTCGGTTAGAAGAAAAAAATAAGGTTCTTCCGCTTTGAAAAACCATTTTTAGCCTTTCCATTGCATGTTCATTTGAAAATTTTAAAAGTGTTTTTAGTTATAATACTGTATGTTATAACAAGGACTAGAAAGAAATTGAATTCCTGAAAAAGGATTTCTGTAAAAAAAATTATGTTTTTTTAACATACAAATTTTTTTTAGGACCAAACTTGGAAATCTGTAAAATTTTTTTTAAATATTTGGGGTTTTTTATATTTTGTTCAGTTTGTTTTCCTTTTAAAAAAATTTTAACTCATTTGTTTCTACTTTTGACCAAACTATCTGTAAGTACTTTGTTTCCACGTTGTTTTTATTATAAAGTAAAAAAAAGTAATTAAAAATATAAGTTTTAGTGTTGACCAAGGCACATTCAACAAGGTAAACCCACGGCGAATTAAAAAAGTTCGCCCTCTGCATTTCCTTTTTGTGTTTAAATGGTAGAATGTCAGAAAAATTAAAAATTTTATATAAAGTTAAATTTTTTTAACGTAAAAATGTCAAATTGATTTTAATCAGCTGTGCTCTTAATATTACCTGGTTGAATGTGCATTGGATACACTAATACAGGTAGTATACAGCCGAATTCAAAAAATTCGCCCTTTGCATTTCCTTTTTGTGTTCGAGAAAGTGAATGTCAAAAAAATTTTAAATTTTAAACAAAATCAATAAATCTGACCAAGGCAATTTCAACGAGGTAATATTTAGAGCCCAGCTGATTAAAATCAATATGACATTTTTACGTTAAAAAAATTTAATTTTATTTGAAATTTTTAATCTTTCTGACATTCTACCGTTCCAACACAAAAAGGAAATGCAGAGGGCGAATTTTTTGAATTCGCCTTGACACTACTTGTATTAGTGTACCCTGTTTCCAAGTAAAAGTTAAAAAAAGATTTATTAAAAAAACTTAAATATTTTTCTTGTTTGCAATGAATGTTAAGTAAATATTCTTTTAGCAGTTATTTACTTTTCTGACTTTATGACTATGATTTAAGGAAACTTTTTCAAAATTGTTCCACATTAAAGAACCAAAAGGATGTGTGTGCTTTGGAGCGTATACATGCATGCAAATTTTCCCATAAATTATGAATATGTATGTATGTAAAAGTTAATTCGTTTTTGTGTACATGTGCTCTATTATCTTCTAATATCAATATGCACATCCGCTTAAGCTGATGCAAATCCTTGTCATCATCACTGTTGCCAGTGTGTTGATAATGGAACTGACAGTGCGTATAAGTTGATTTTTGCTTTCGCTTTTACCATACTCATGCAGTTACTACGTAATTCAACATGACTTTAATACATATTATAATTTCATTAGCATTTTTTTACACTTTTTTCTTTTGTGCAATCATTTTGCATATGGCTTTTGTGGTTACAGGGTTCCACAAAAAATTTAAAAAATTTGGTTTAGTTGGAAAGTCGTTGTAAGTTGATCTCTCATAAAAAACATTTTAAAAGAGTTAACAATTTTGACCTTCTAAGAGGTTTAAGAGTTATAAAAAGATACATTAGGGTGTAGGCAAAAGTGGGTGGACCATTCCCATGCATTATATGTGTATTTGCGATTTCACATACGTAACAAATTTTATATTGACATCAGCATTGGCATGAACGTTATAGTTATAAGCTTCGGCCACGTAAAAGTGTTAAAAAGCATAAAATACCACATGGGGAAAGTAACTAAAGTGGGCGGACCACGTCTACTTGCTCCTAGATAGTTCACGTGTAAAATTCCATATAGATATTAACATCGGTATAAGAGTTTAAAATGTTGATCACAAAAAAAAGTTTAAAAGTCATAGCGAGCCGCTGACAAAAGTGGGCCAATTTTTTTTTAATATATCACTTAAATATAAATATTATTTGCACCAAATTCCATATTGATATATACGTCGGCACTGCCTAAAAACTGCAAACATTATGTAGTGACACATGAGAACAGGAACGACCATGGGCGGTCCATGTGAAACTCTTCTATAAAATGGCACCTATATAAAATGTGTCATGGGGCGGTGACAAAAGTGGACGGATCATACCGAATTTTTTTGGCAAAATTATCGCTTGTATTTGAGGCTATGAGTGCAACAGTGGCCTAACCCACCAGCTTGCCTATTGCAAATAAATGCAATTTTTTTTCTGTAATATTTTATACAAAAATTAGATTTGCGATGATGTTAATAGGCCAATGTGCTGCCATCTATCGCCAGTAACTAAAACTATTTATTTAATTATTTTAATGACATTAGAATGAGCTTTAGATACTAGAGCTGTCTTATTTTCAGTTTTCGTGGTTTTGTGGACTAGGCCACTGCACAGTGGGTTCGATGACATCGAAAGTGGCGATTAATTCATGGGAGCCGTAATATAAATTTTTTTGAAATTTTTTTTTTCAAATCGTTAAATATGCATAAAAAGGCATATTCAAAAAAAATACATACACGAAAAAAAAATTTTTTTTTACGATTTTATAGACATTTTTATTTTTGGGACAATTATAGTTTGTTTCAGAATTCTCGCGGTAATTTTAAAATGGAAAGTGATTTTTTTAAAAAAATGAAAAACAAACAAACGCTTATATTGTCTTCTTTCTAAAAAATAAAAAAAATAAATATATATTTTGCATAAATATGAATATAAGTTTAATGTAAAGTCTGAATTTGGGTTTTGAAAGATTTTGAGAATTCTACAACTTTTTTAAAAAAGTAACGAAATAAATTTTTATAATTTCTTTTGTTTATCAATAATTGTGATACACTTAAAAAGAAACCATATTATGTTCATCCTCACCTTCATCATCGTAATCTTCGCTATCATTACTCTCACGTTCATATATTTCTTGAGAAATAATAGGCGATAGCAAAAGCTGTAGTTCGGAATTTGATAATTGTTGCTTTGCTTTCCACTCATTTTGTTTATTAATACTAAATATGAATGGATCTGGAAAAATATATTTAAAATATCTTCATTCGACTTTTCTCGGTTGCATTTGCGAGCAAAGTGTTCCCTATAACTTTTAAAATCCTTATTTCTGGCTTCCTGAGCTTCTTTTGAAAGTTGTTCAATCGGTAAAAGGGCATATTTTATGATTTCGGGACCATGAATTAAAAATTTATGTATTATAGGAGTCATCAAAACCATTTTAACCTATCTCTATTGAAATTAAAATCCTCCGAACACAATTACAACAATTGAACGAATGACTATAGAAAATCAAAATACACGTTAGTTTTGTTAAATACATGACTTTGAAAAAACACGACTTCAAAGAGAAAAATGTTAATAGCAAAAAATGGAGCAACAAAACCGCAAATTTTCTTTTTTGTATTATCAAGCTAAGATTTCATACTTTAAAAAAAAAATATGAGATTTAAAACCCAACTTTAACTAACTTAGAAGTTATGGTTCACAAAACATCAAAAATAGGCCAATTTTGGACCTTTTTTAAAAAATCACACATATTTTCAAATATACATATTACATAATTTTTGTACACTCTAATACCTAAAGTTGAATGTTCCATTCCTAAAATAACACTTTGTTAACGCTAAATTTGGAAATTACGGACTCGTTTAATGCAAAGTTTTACTTTTTTCGCTTTTTAAAAAAATTGCAAAAAATATTGTACTTTGGCACGTTACTACGGAGTCAGCTGACAAGATAGATGATAATTAAAAAATTAAAAACCCAAACCTTCATTAAAAAAACACTCTTTCAAAAATGAAAAGTATGAAAAATGAGTAAATCGCGTTTTTTTACAGAAACTTTTTTTGTTTTCTTCAAAAATTTTTAACTTTTTTTATGAAAATTGAATTTACACTTTTTGTATGCAAAATTTTATCAATTTCATTTACTCTTTCTCTATCCCTGTAAAGTAAAAAAAAATTATTTATGTCACCTATATCCGACCAAAAATTGAATACATTTCTCATATATGGGCAGGCGTTCCAAAATCTATTTTGGAGCTTCTTGACCGCATACAGGGCGAAGGTACTCATCGGTGACGTTGTGGTATCTAACCGTCTCGACTCACTTGAACATCGTCTTAACGCGGGATGTGTTTCACTTTTCTATCGATACTATAATGGAATGTGCTCCGAAGAAATCAGGGAATTTGTTTGTGTAACCCGTGCTTTTTTGCGTGATACACGTCTTTCAAGAAGAGCACACCTATTTGTGGTCGATTGTCCAGTAAATCGCACCACGCATTACAAAGAAAATTTATTGCACAGTCCGTATGTGCAATAAACTACCTAATTATGTCTTTTCTTTTAAAGTTAATATTAAGAAATTCAAATCAAATGTCCACAAACACTACTTTCTATATCCTTCTTACCATTACCTATTCTCCTGATACTTACACGATGCAATGTACATTTGTATAGGGGCCGTCCCCTAAGTGCTGATTATTTAGAAAAAAAAATTAAATATACCTTTTTCATTTATATAAAGCCGTTTATATGTAAACTTTACAAAATATTTAAAATTTATAACTTAAAGTTAAAGATAGTAATAAAACATGTGTATCCTTCTTATATTGCAAAAAATTTATTTAAAAACTGTAGGATATTTTTTGTAAAGTGTATATTTGTTTGAAATACGTCCTCAATGGATTCATATTCGCGTGCATGGACTAGTCCCGTTTTCTGCAGGGTAAGAACTTACAGTAGTTGGTTGCTTTATCACTTTTATATTTTCATTACTTTAGCTACAAGATATTGTTGAGTTGTTTTTGTTGATTTTTAAATTATTGTCGTCGTTTTCAAACCACTTTTTCCCCCGACATATGGAGTAGTGTCATTTCTTATTTAATGGTTTATTGTGCAAAAATATCACATAATTTTGTGTAATTTTAATTTAAGCTGAAATGTTAAAATTTTTTCAATTTATTTATCGACTTGTTGGTTTCAAAAGGAAACTGTTTGCGTTGAACATAATTTGTGTACATATTTAAAAAGTTTGAAGCGATATTTTTTGAAAAAACATTAAACTTAATACGACTAAATTTTATTTGGTATCAAGGTGTATTTAAAAGGTGACCTCGTCACTACAACAACATATTTAAGACATACCCAGCATTAATGCAGTTCTAGCTATCTTGTCAAAATCGTCATATATGTTGTATTTGCTGTATATTTAATATAATCTTGTAAATAACTCTTTATGTAATTTTGACAAGACAACTAGAAGCCATATTTCGGAAACATAAGTCAGCTGCTCCTTCCTAATTTATTTAATCTACCTCGTCATGTTCTATTTGAGTTGTCAATGCTTTTAATGATGAAAGTTTAATAAGCATTTTTAAATATCGATTCGAATCGACTAAAAACGTTTTAGTTTGTCAAGCTTGACCTGTTTTTTTGTATGCGGGCTTCCCCCAAAATATAAGAACTATTTTATCATTACTTTTTTTAGAACATTTGAATGCGATAGCTGTTATAGTTAACGAGATATAGCGCATCAAAAATTTCTAAAAATTTGCTAATTTTTGTGGGGGTTACCTTTTCACCTGCTCTTATGCAAAATTTTTTCCCAAAATGTAGGTCTTCTTGTCCAATATATATTTGTAGAGAGAGAGTTTCCGAGATGTAGCGTAATGAAAATTCCACAAAAATTGTTAATTTCAATAGGAGCTGGGCTGCTCCTTTCCCTGCTCTTATCCAAATTTTTTTTTCCAAAATGTAGGTCTTATCGTCCAATTAATTTTTGTTTAACGTTTTAAGTCGATAGTTTTCCAGATGTAGCGCATCGAAAATTTCTTAAAAATTGTTAGTTTGTATGCTCCTATCCAAAATTTTTTTTCCGAAATGTAGGGCTTATTGCCTGTCTAATTACTTTTACTTGTTAAGCATTTAAAGTCGATAGCTGTTATAGTTTCCGAGATATAGAGCATAAAATATTTCACAAAAATTGTGCAATTGTAGGGGAAATACCACGTTCCCTAATCTTACCTGGAAAATTTTCTCCCTAATTTAGGTTCCCATCTTTAAAGTATCCGTGCCAAGTTTTGTGGCAAGACTGACCTTATCTACTGAAATATATAGGGATATATGCACGGATTTTTTCCTAAAAAAATGGGGTTTTTTGGGTTTTCTCTTATGACTTTGTTAATAGTGAACCGATTTCGCTAAACTTAAATAGCGATTATCTCAGGAATATTTCTGATACTTTGACACTAAGGATGTTCTTAAATGCAACATGCCCTTAAATAACAAGAAATACTTGGATACCCAGCTAGACGGGCGGACAGCATTAAATATCTGTTAGGAGGTAATTCTGAGCCGATCGGAACAATTGAAGATAGGACTCAGACTATTATTTTTAGTTTTTTTTTTTTAACTGGATCTTTTTGATTTTTATAGCCTAAAAACCAGTCTTAGTTTTAGAGACCGCTCTAAAATTAATTCGGTTAAGTCGATTAAAGCATGCCCGTCCAACTGTCCGTTTGGACATACATACTTGATTTTTTAAAAAAATATACTGAAAAAAATTCCAGTTATTATAACAAATTATGAAACATTTTTTTAAAGTTTTGAATAATCCCATGCCCTAATATTATTTCGCTGACTTATGTTCTAAGCACAATTGGGACGGACGACGAATTTTTCGTTGCGAATATCCGTCTAAGAAAATAAAACACATTTGTGTATATAAAAATGCACACAAACAGTGCGTAACGAACTTTTGCAATAGGTTTATTTCTATTTCTTACGCCGACGAACGAGAAATTAATTTGTCACAGAGGGACCATTTTTCTTGATTTTTCTTATTTTGTTATTAAATAATTTTACTTTATATTTTAAGAATTATTTTCACTTTTTATTATTTGCATATAAATAAGTTCTCAGTTGACGAATTTGCGAAACGAATTTCAATAGATAAATTTGTCATATTGTGCGAAATTCGTCATTCGCTCCAGTTGTGTTTAGAGCTTCAAGCAGCTACCAGCTCTTTATTTGACAACAAATCATTGCATACTTGCTCCCTATAGCATATTTTGATTTTTTTTTAATTTTACTGCCAAGCAAACAATTTTCTTTTTTGTTTGACTGTAAGAAGTTTTTTTCTTTCTTCTTTAACTTTTTAGTCGAAATAAAAAAATGCTGATAGAAAACCAGGTTTTTTGAATATTATTTCTTCGTTTAATCTTAAAAGCAAACATTTTGGGAACATGAAAGTAAAAGTCGCCCAACTTTCGCCAGAATTCGCAAAAGGATTTTAAATCGTCCAACAATTAAAAAATTCGCAGCAACACTTAGAAGAGTAAAATACGAATGTTGAAACGGCGATTGTCAGGTATCATAAGCAACATTCGCTCAACAAGTGCCAAAATATTGCTGAAAAATTTGGTTAGAAAGATTTCAATGAGAAGTTTTCCTAATAAGAATCATTCAGTGATTGCAAAATACACAAAAACGACGATCTATTTCTTAAGCAACCTTCAAAATATCTCGTAAGATAATCATTTATAAGAGGCAAACATAATTTAAATGCATCCAACGTCGGGGCGATCAAAAAAGGAATCGCGAAATAATCGCTCTTTAAATGCCAGCTGGGTAATGCCCTATGTAAGTGCTGAACTAACTAAGTGTCTACTTATTTTGAAGATTTAATTTTATTGACCTCGAATAATATTTAGGTTTTAAAATTTGATTTAAAATTTTGTTTTTTTCTCCTCAATCTGAAATGTGTTATGCCATGCGGATTTTCCAATATGTTTTTATTGTTCACATTTGTTGGAAACTTGATATTGAGAAAAGGCAAAAATTTTGTTTATCTTTTTAACTGTTTAATAAAATTTAATACGATTTAGGCTGTTGATCATAAAATTGTAATTTTATTGGATCTAAATATGTACATGCAAGTTAAACTGGATTAATGTATCGTTACAGTTAAATGTTTTTGAACATTTAGGAACAGCAATAACCATTAAAAAATATACAAACAAGTCTGTTAAAATGTCAGTTTATGTCGTGATGTATCTGCAGCAAACAAATTTATTGGGTACTTAAGGATGTTCTTGTTTTATTACATTTAATGGCTTTAAAATTAAATGGATATTAACGCATTTGCATGATGACCTTAAAGGGCCAAACAAGGGCTGTTAGCGATAATGTGTTTGAATAAATGATAAAAAGCGAAAAAACGAGGGAAGGGAAGTTTAAGGAAGAACTTTAAAAAAGGTAAACGTTTTCAAATGAAAAGCTAGAAACCTTTTTCTACTTAATAGGCTGCGAGATATATTTAAAAAAAAGTTTAGTTTACCAATTTTATAAGCAATTCCAAAAAAATAAACAAGATTTTCTGGCGAAAAAAAATTTCATCTTACATCCATTATGCTTCCCATCTGCCTTTTAGAGTATAAAAATCATATTTATTGCTTAACGACTTTCAATAAAATGCTATTTGGCTAATAAAACATTAAGCAAATAAAAAAGCAGATGTATTTCCATATTTATTTAAAAATTTATAATAAAAATATTCCAATTTGTTCTTTTATTTATTTTAACAGATGATTCATGGTCACGTACAAGGTGGGTCAAAAGAAGTCATCTAATGTTGTTTGGCTCTAATTTTTTCTGAATAAAAATATTCGATTCAGTTTACTGATTATGTTTATTTAAACCTTTAGAATTTTTTTGGTCAAGTCGAGAAGATGATATCGACCAAATTGGCGCCGTCACAATTGATTGCTTTAGGGGCTCGTTTTATGGCATTTTTTATCACTTCGGCGAGAACTTCCGGCGACAGATTCTCGCACTCGTGTCGAATTTTGTCCTTGAGGGCTTCCATGGTCTCTAGCTTGTTCACGTTTACGTAAGCACGGGACTTCGAAAAACCCCACAAAAGAAGTATGGAACGGTTAAATCGGGCGATCTTGCGTGCGAATGTAAATCGCCAAAACGAGAGAATAGGCGACCCAGCAACGTCGCCTTCAGAATATCGATTGTAGCTCGCGCAGTGTGCGCCGTTGCTCCGCTCTGTTGGCACCACATGACCTGCAGTCCTTATTCGTTCAATTGCGGCAAAAAAAACTCAGCTAGTATGGCCCTGTTGCGCACGCCGTCGCCTGTTGTCGTTTGACCAGCGGCGCCCTACAAAAAATGTGGCCCCATGACTCCTCCAGCGTGAACAGCGCACCATGCAGTCACTTTAAGCGGATGCAGTGACTCGTCGTGGTCATTCTTAGGGCCGTCGGGCAACATTCCATCAGCACAAGTGCCAAAGTCTACCTCCTCGTGGTATCAACCAGGCAACTTTCAGTTTACTGGAAGGCTAACAGACATAGATAAATTGAAAACAAATTATCTTGGGCTTAAAAGGATCAGTGGTTACTAACCTACTGGTCTGCCTTAAGGCAGGTTGTCCTTGTTGACGCTGTAGCATGTGCATCACCAATAATTGTCACAGCAATACAAGGTTTGAGGGATACCTGTACCTTATCTGTGCTAAATAGAAATTAGAAGGATTTGTACGGAAGTAGATTTCCGAGGATAACCAGAGCCCTATCTGGTACCACGGGACTCAGTTGGCCCCATGTGCTTACCAACTGCACGAACTGAGTATTGGTGAGGTCTTGTAATGTTCACGGCAATAAAATTGATGACCAGGATTTCTGCGGTCAATGTCGTGTGATCATTGCTATAGAAAAGTTGGTGGTAACGATGAAAAGTTGAATAAAATTTTTAGCATATGATTTCTATTGACGATTGTGCTCTAAACCGAAAATACGAGAACGAATGGGAGCCATTGAAAACCACTAGCGGTCAGTCGGTTGGGGGGGTTCTTGTCCTCTGAACTCTCGCTTGTCAATAGATTGTCGTTTACATAAATAATATTATAGACTCCCGGTAATATGGATAAAAAGGAAAAAAAGGACCAAGAGTTAATCTATCACACAAAAATCAAGATGGAAAGTAAACCCCAGTTTAGATTAACTATAAACGGTGTAAAAAAAAAAAGATCAACCAACGAAAGGCTTTTTGGATTTATCCGAGGTGTAGTTGGATAAATCTGCGCGTCTTTACCCTCCCTACCATTGATTTCAGTAGCGCTACATGATAGTACTGAAATCCCAATGGTAGGGAGGGTAAAGACGCGCAGATTTATCCAACTACACCTCGGATAAATCCAAAAAGCCTTTCGTTGGTTGATCTTTTTTTTTTTACACCGTTTATAGTTAATCTAAACTGGGGTTTACTTTCCATCTTGATTTTTGTGTGATAGATTAACTCTTGGTCCTTTTTTTCCTTTTTATCCATATTACCGGGAGTCTATAATATTATTTATGTAAACGACAATCTATTGACAAGCGAGAGTTCAGAGGACAAGAACCCCCCCAACCGACTGACCGCTAGTGGTTTTCAATGGCTCCCATTCGTTCTCGTATTTTCGGTTTAGAGCACAATCGTCAATAGAAATCATATGCTAAAAATTTTATTCAACTTTTCATCGTTACCACCAACTTTTCTATAGCAATGATCACACGACATTGACCGCAGAAATCCTGGTCATCAATTTTATTGCCGTGAACATTACATAAATTGGCGCCCAACGTGGGGCCACGAAGGTTTTGTATATTTTTTTACAATATATAAAGTCTTCTTTGCTCTACATCCAACTCTTAATTTTTTTCATTTCAATAACTTATAAAATTATGATGCTTATGTATATTTGAAGCCTAGTTTTGAATAATTTTTAGAGTTATTTCGGATTTCGAGTATCTGAGGTGTTAAAGTTCGGATACCTCGACCAGTAATGTACTATTAATCCTTTTGAATTTAGGTGAAAAGTATACATAAGAAAAATAACTTTTGTAGTAGTTTGGTAAGCCTTTGGCATAACGGTTTGAATATGACTTAGATACAGACATCCTGATTTTTTTCTGGATCTACAATATAATTGCTGATCTGCGATTTATTGTCCACTAAAGTCAGTTATATACTTGAATTTGTATGTCAGTTTGTTTATTTGTTTCGATCATGCTAAAATACTTTCTGAACTCCATAGCCAAATTTATTACCCTATCAACCATCGAACGAAAGCTTTTTATTATTTTTTTATTACCTGCTTTTTAAATCACGTCACTAAGAGTAAGAAAACTAAATTTTGAATCGTAAACGTAGTTTGCAATATAAATACTTTATCTACCTTCCTCTATATTTGTTGTATCCTATGTAATTTTTATACGTAAAATTTTATTGCTATAAACTCTTATAGATTAATCTTTCTAGTTATAGACAGATTATTTTCTTCACTTATTCTGTAAGTAATCACAAACTGCATACCTGTTTTTGGCAAGTCAATTATTTTATTATTTTTGAACCGTATTACAGTTACAGTTTGTTTCACTTTTTTTCAACTTTTATTTTTTTCTATAAGCAATTCTTCTTTAAGGTATTTTAACATTTTCTAAATTGCGGCAAAGCAGTTTTTGTAAAACATTTCCTGTCATTGTAAATTAAAATAATAATTATAAAGTTCTTGTACACCTAATGTGTAAAACAACCTCATTATTAAATATAATTATAATTATAATTTTTATTTTTCGTACACCTCAGGTGCAAAAAGAAATAAATGTTCATGTTTAAAGCAAGTTGTAAAATTTAATAAAAGTTAAAGTTTCTTAAATTAATAACCTTTTTAAACTGTTATATTTATATTTGAACTTACACGTAAAGTTATAGGCCGAAAGGAGGCTAACGTTATACGCACGTATGTTGCTTAAATCTTTTGTTTTGATACCCCTAGCATCAATTGTTACATTCCTAGTATAAACCTATATATATTTCACTATTTCGGATTTTTAATTTTTTTGTAATCTTTTTTAAGAAAACTTTCGAAAACCTTCGCCTTTTTGTAATTGAAAATTTTTTCTGTAAAGTTTTGTTATCTAAATTTGTTAAATACTTTTTAAATACCAACCATGCTGGAACATTCACCTCCACCAACTCCATCACAACTTTCTGTGACCAAGGTAGGTCCTAAGCCTCCCCATTGTGCACTTTGCATTGAACAAATGTCCCTAGGACAAGAGTGTCTGATAATTTCCGAGTGCAACCACGCTTTTCATAGGAATTGTATCGAACGGCATTTAACTCATGCAGCTGATTGTCCCTCTTGTAAACGACCTTGCACTTTAGCAGAGCTTAAGACAATAACTTTTCAACATCCCTTATCACTAGGAGAGAAACTCCCAAATCCCAACCGTGGTAGACCTCGTGGTGCCATTGCAAAGCAATATTATACCCGAAGCACCTCTAAAACAGGACGCAATGAACTTCAAACAGATTCCCTGGCTCAAAGTGCTAATCCAAGTACTTTGCTGAACGATTCGTCCGCGTCTCAAAGAAACCTTACCGCGTCGAATAATTTTACTTCACCACCAAATAACCGGCAGCACAATGATGCAAGATTAGGTGCTGAAAGCGGCTCTGGCAAGTTTGATCCGGCTAGTTTAAATGAGTAAATTGAGACTACCGTAACACGAATGTTACAAAACTTGAACTTTGGTTCAAATCCCCAAAATTCAGCCAATAATAGTAACCAATTGCCACCCCCTAGACAACAAAGCCGTCCGCAAAATCCACCTTACTTTTACCAATCCCGGCAAAATCACCGCCAGAACTTTAATAATTCTTTTATGGACGAAAACTTTGCCATAAGAGCAGACAAAATAACCTCCATAATTCAAAATTGGAACATCAAATTTGATGGCTCCAGTACTGGAATTTGCGTGGATGAGTTTTTATATAGGGTAAAAATACTGACAAAAGACAATTTTAATAACGATTTCTCTATAATATGCCGAAACTTGCATATCTTGTTGGCTGGCAAAGCTCGAGACTGGTACTGGCGTTACCACAAACAGGTCGAAGTTGTAGAATGGCGAGAATTTTGTGAGGCCCTTAAATACCAGTATAAGGAATTCAAGTCAAGTTTTGACCTACAGGAAGAAATTAGGAACCGTAATATGAAGCAACATGAAAGTTTTGAATCCTTTTATGAATCCATATGTGGCATGTTGGATAAATTAGCTACACCAATCCCTGAGTCTGATCTGGTTGAAATACTAACTCGCAATCTTCGCCCGGAAATAAGGCACGAGTTATTATACGTCCCCATCTACTCCAATGCTCATCTAAGAAAATTAGTTCAGATGAGGGAACACCTAATGGAGTTCGAGAGTTTTAGAAAAATTCCTACTGCTAAATTTCACGCAAATTTTCCTTCTAAACGTCAAGTGGCAGAGATTGAGGGTACAGAGGCTGCTAATATTTCCGAAAACCAAATTGAACAAAATATATCCATTGACGCAGTTCAGCAAAATGTTTCGCTAACGAAGTGCTGGAATTGTGATCAATCAGGCCATCATTGGGAAGATTGTCTTGCCACGCGGAATATTTTTTGTTATGGATGTGGCTTGAAAAACACTTATAAGCCCCAATGTACTGTATGTGCTAACAGGAGAACGGCTCCAAAAAACCGCTCAGCTCCGAGCAATGCTCGAAATTACCCCTAGAGGAGATAGAAGATAGTCCTGTTAACTTTGAAAGTAAAATTTATATTTTAAAACGTAAAGAACTGTTAGATAACGAAGTTGAGAACAAAAATTTTACCGATTATACTCACCCGATCTTGCCGTATCATATAAAATTGCAAAAGTATTTAGAGAAACGGAGGAGAATCTTTGAAGTAGATAGCCTTAAAATTTGGTCACAACACAAAACGAAACGCTCAACCTTAAGGTTACGTAGGTATTTTAAAAATCGGAAAATTAATGCCAAATACATTTTATCATCTATTGTCAATAACTCCTTAGATAAACGATATTATGCCCCAGTTCAATTTTTAACGTTTAAAGAATTCGGTCTTTTAGATACTGGTGCTAATGTCTCTTGTATAGGATCCGATTTAGCAAATTTTGACTTTAAACAATTTACACAGTTTTGCCCAATAAAATCGTACGTCAAGACTGCCGATGGTAGCATGCAAAAAGTTCTTGGTTATTTGCATGTAAATGTGACATTTAAAAACACCATAGGAAAGTTAAAAATTCTTGTTGTACCTTCAATTACCCAGAGACTTATCCTTGGGTTAGATTTTTGGAAAAGTTTTAGCTTAGCCCCACATATTTTTGATAATGTTTTATGTACGTCTGTCCGAGATAGCTCCTGGAAAGAGTTGACTAATTTTTGTAACGGAGATGCAATTTTGTCCGAATGTCCGTCTGATTCTTTTGGTACAAATAATTATCCCTTAAGTCCGAGCGAAAGAGATCAGCTTAACGCTATTATTTCTCTTTTTCCTAACTTTGAACAGCAAGGCTTAGGTCGAACTAGCTTAATCGAACATACAATCAATGTGGCCAATGCCAAGCCTGTAAAACAGCGGTTTTACCCAGTATCACCTGCTGTCGAAGAATTAATGTTTAAAGAAATTGATCGTATGCTGGATTTGGGAGTAATCGAACCTTCAACTTCACCATGGAGTTCTCCCATGAGACTTGTGGTTAAACCAAACAAAGTTAGGTTGTGCTTAGATGCACGTAAACTAAATGAGGTCACTCAAAAAGATGCGTACCCTTTACCCAATATTGAGGGTATATTTTCACGATTGCCTAAGGCATATATTATTTCAAAGCTCGACTTGAAAGATGCGTACTGGCAAATAGGCTTGTCGCAAGAGGCAAAGCCGTTGACAGCGTTTACGGTCCCCGGAAGGCCGTTATACCAGTTTGTTGTTATGCCCTTTGGCCTATGTAATGCTCCGTCGACTATGTGTCGGTTAATGGACAGTCTCATACCTCCTGATCTTCGTACTTGTGTCTTCGGCTATTTAGACGATCTCATTATTGTGTCGGAGGATTTCAACTCACATTTATCTGTCCTTGTTCGTATAGCGGACCAATTTAAACGAGCAAATTTAACATTAAATATTTCAAAATCAAAATTTTGTGTAACCGAAGTAGACTATCTTGGCTACATAATCGGTAATGGCGGTATTAAGACTAACCCAGAAAAAGTAGAATCAATTGTCAATTGGCCAACCCCCAAAAATCTAAAACAGGTGCGTGGATTTCTTGGTTTAGCAGGATGGTACCGAAGATTTGTGAAAAATTTTTCATCTGTTGTTCACCCCATAACCGAAGTTTTGTCGACTAAACGGAAATTTTGTTGGACTCCCGAGGCTCAAAAATCCTTTGACTTGATTAAAAATTTACTCACGTCAGCGCCTGTACTGTCAAATCCTGACTTTTCAAAAAAGTTTTATTTACATTGCGATGCAAGCGACTTTGGCATCGGTGCTGTGCTGGTACAGTGTGACGACGACGGCAATGAAAGGCCCATAGCGTTCATGTCGAAGAAGTTAAACTCGGCCCAGCGTAATTATAGTGTCACCGAACGCGAATGCTTGGCAGCGCTAGAGGCCATAAAAAAATTCAGATGCTATCTCGAACTACAAGAATTTGAAGTCATAACTGATCATTCGTCATTGGTTTGGCTTATGAAACAACAGGATGTGACAGGCAGGTTAGCAAGGTGGGTGTGGAAGCTCCAGGGTTTTAAATTTACGATAAGTCACCGAAAAGGGACAGAAAACGTGGTACCAGATGCTTTATCAAGAATTCCTTTCGAAGAGATTGCTAGTGTCTGCTCCGTAGACTCGGTAATTGATTTAACGTCACCTCATTTTCAGGATCAAGACTATGTAGACCTACAGAATAAAATTAATGAAAGTCCCCAAAAATTTCCAGATTTAAAGATTTTAGACAATTTTGTCTACATTAGAACTTGTCACTTTACCGGAGATATAGCCCAGGAAAACGAGGCTTGGAAACTTTGGCTTCCACAAAAGTTAAGACAATTTGTTATCTCCCAATTTCATGATTCCCCAGTAGCGGCCCATGGTGGCATGTCAAAGACGTTAGAGCTTATTCGCCGTCAATTCTTTTGGCCAGGCATGGTACGGGATGTTAGAAAATATGTTGGAGCTTGTGAAACTTGCAAGGAATGTAAAGCACCAAATACTATTTTAAGGCCAATTATGGGTAACCAAGTTATGGTAATAAGACCGTTTCAACGTTTGTATGTGGACCTTTTAGGACCATATCCCCGGAGTAGACAAGGCAATATCGGGATATTGATAGTTCTTGACCATCTCAGCAAGTTTCATTGGTTATGCCCCCTAAGAAAATTCACCGCCCCTGTTATTCAAAAGTATTTACTTGAACATATTTTTCACGTGTACCGTATACCAGAGACGTTGGTAAGCGACAACGGTTCTCAATTTAAGGCAAATGAATTTAACGCTTTTCTGACCGAATTAGGCATTCGTCATACTTATACTGCTATTTATTCTCCACAGTCAAACGCCTCCGAGAGGGTTAACCGATCCATCATATCGGGTATCAGGTCGTATTTGAAAAATGATCAAACCTTATGGGACAAGAATTTGAGCCATATAAGCTGTGCTTTACGGAATTCATGCCATCAATCGATTCATGTTTCGCCCTATCACGCACTTTTCGGCCAGGAAATGATTACTCATGGCAGCTCTTACGCCTTGCTTAAAAATCTTAATTTGCTAAATGAACCTACACTTACGTTAGAAAGGGATGACCGTCTGCAAATAATTCACCAGAACCTTAAGAAACATATCGATAGGGCCTATGAACGAAACCAGACCCAATACAATTTAAGAGCAAGACCAATATCATTCGTGGTAGGACAAACTGTGTACCGTCGAAATTTTTCTCAGTCAAATTTCGAGAAGAAATTTAATGCAAAGCTTGCACCCAGTTTTTTAAAGTCAAAAATTAAAGAAAAAATCGGCAATCATTATTACGTCTTAGAAGATGAAAATGGCAAAACTTTAGGTACATACCACGCAAAAGATCTTCGCACATAATTTTACTTCTTCCTAATACTGTTTTCAAAATGACCAGTATTATGTGGTTTGTAATATCAGCTTTGGTACTTTTACTAAAGATTTACATTTCTGTATAGTGTAATATTTCTTTCGGTTTATCTGGGTTTTACGTATACTTTTACATAGTTCCCTATTTTTTATTTCATTATATATTATTATTGAAATAATTTGTATACAAACTATTTGATATACAAAACTTTACAAAACGTATTTTACCTATTCAGTAAGTAAACTTAAATTTAGCATTTAGGTTATTTGCAGTCTATCTGTTAATATACTTGACTAACAATTTGTTTTAAAACTAACAATCGTTTACGAATGTTGTAGTTGTTATTAGAGATTTTTGTTTCCACTACCCTAAATGAGGTTGGGAGAAGGAAAATATCGATTCTATATTACCCGGTTTGAAAATTTTTGTCCTGAATTTTAGTTAGCTTTAATAAGTCAAAATTTAAAAAAAAACCAATTTCGTTAACGGCTATCCGCAATTTCATTGCTACCTAATTGTTGCCACTCTTTTGAACAATGTTGTCTACACTTTTAAAACAGGTTCAAACAATCGCCTGATTGAAACCAATTCAAGCTAAGGCTTGTAATGAAAAAACCGCGTGTTACTTATACCCGAAGGTATGGGGCTAATATCTTTCCTCGGCCATCGTTCTTTTTACTTTGGCTGCCGAAAAGATCACATTACACCAGTCCTTATATAAAACAAAAAAAAATAGAAAAGTTTCAAAGTTTGTTAAAGTGATCAGTAAATTTCAGTGGGGCTCTTTTAATATCGGAAGATATTAAAACAAAAGGTAATTTTTGTATAAAATTATTTAATTATTAGGCCAGTGAGTAAGTTGCCTGATACCCCAGTAAATAGTTTTGTTAACTACTTTACAGACATCTTACGAATTACCAATTGTAGCTTTACGAAAACTTCAATTCAAAAAACAAATTGTCTCCTTAAAAAAAGGTATAATTTTTAAAGTTTTTCGTAAATAAATTACAACCTAATCAGATTTTTTTGTTAAAGGAATTTTGCGTGGCTAATCTTATTTCGTGGTGGACGTTGGTTTTGAGCCACCACTGTAGATTTTATTGCTCTGTTTGTTCCTCTGTTCAAGAATTTATCTTGATTACAACAAACACCCAAAAAGTGTGTTATTTTGCTACATGTTGACGACAAAATCATTAAGTAGCCAAAGTAAAGTAAAACAATCAAACAAGCAAACATCTAAAAGGCCAGCGAAACAGCAGAAGTGCAAAATACAATAATTTATACATAACTGGAACATACCGAAGCAAAATATCATTTATTATCTGTGTTTAAGTGAACGTTTACCACATCTCCTATCAATAATTTTCGTCCACGTCATTTTTGTACCCAGTGGAGGAAACAATACCCCCAAAAACATACCCTTAAAGTGTCTAAATTTCAAAAGTGAATACGTGAAATCCTCCAAAGTGGGTCATCAGACAAGGTTTCATTTTCATTATATCGTTGGTACCCAATCCTAACCTCATCTAGTGCTAAACGTGGGACACTCCAAGTGTGCAAAAACCTTCGTGGCCCCACGTTGGGCGCCAATTTATGTAAAAATACAATGTATGTAGGTTGATGCCTTCAGGCTTAACCCTTTAAATCTTTTTTGACTGACTGAAATTTAGGTTTTTCTTCTTTTTTCTTTAATAATACACTATTTATTTACTATTTCTGGTGACCATTTATGTTGTTGACTGTTGTTTTTGCTGATAGGGATTTTTGCACACTTGGAGTGTCCCACGTTTAGCACTAGATGAGGTTAGGATTGGGTACCAACGATATAATGAAAATGAAACCTTGTCTGATGACCCACTTTGGAGGATTTCACGTATTCACTTTTGAAATTTAGACACTTTAAGGGTATGTTTTTGGGGGTATTGTTTCCTCCACTTGGTACAAAAATGACGTGGACGAAAATTATTGATAGGAGATGTGGTAAACGTTCACTTAAACACAGATAATAAATGATATTTTGCTTCGGTATGTTCCAGTTATGTATAAATTATTGTATTTTGCACTTCTGCTGTTTCGCTGGCCTTTTAGATGTTTGCTTGTTTGATTGTTTTACTTTACTTTGGCTACTTAATGATTTTGTCGTCAACATGTAGCAAAATAACACACTTTTTGGGTGTTTGTTGTAATCAAGATAAATTCTTGAACAGAGGAACAAACAGAGCAATAAAATCTACAGTGGTGGCTCAAAACCAACGTCCACCACGAAATAAGATTATCCACGCAAAATTCCTTTAACAAAAAAATCTGATTAGGTTGTAATTTATTTACGAAAAACTTTAAAAATTATACCTTTTTTTAAGGAGACAATTTGTTTTTTGAATTGAAGTTTTCGTAAAGCTACAATTAGTAATTCGTAAGATGTCTGTAAAGTAGTTAACAAAACTATTTACTGGGGTATCAGGCAACTTACTCACTGGCCTAATAATTAAATAATTTAATACAAAAATTACCTTTTGTTTTAATATCTTCCGATATTAAAAGAGCCTTACTGAAATTTACTGATCACTTTAACAAACTTTGAAACTTTTCTATTTTTTTTTTTGTTTTATATAAGGACTGGTGTAATGTGATCTTTTCGGCAGCCAAAGTAAAAAGAACGATGGCCGAGGAAAGATATTAGCCCCATACCTTCGGGTATAAGTAACACGCGGTTTTTTCATTACAAGCCTTAGCTTGAATTGGTTTCAATCAGGCGATTGTTTGAACCTGTTTTAAAAGTGTAGACAACATTGTTCAAAAGAGTGGCAACAATTAGGTAGCAATGAAATTGCGGATAGCCGTTAACGAAATTGGTTTTTTTTTAAATTTTGACTTATTAAAGCTAACTAAAATTCAGGACAAAAATTTTCAAACCGGGTAATATAGAATCGATATTTTCCTTCTCCCAACCTCATTTAGGGTAGTGGAAACAAAAATCTCTAATAACAACTACAACATTCGTAAACGATTGTTAGTTTTAAAACAAATTGTTAGTCAAGTATATTAACAGATAGATTGCAAATAACCTAAATGCTAAATTTTAGTTTACTTACTGAATAGGTAAAATACGTTTTGTAAAGTTTTGTATATCAAATAGTTTGTATACAAATTATTTCAATAATAATATATAATGAAATAAAAAATAGGGAACTATGTAAAAGTATACGTAAAACCCAGATAAACCGAAAGAAATATTACACTATACAGAAATGTAAATCTTTAGTAAAAGTACCAAAGCTGATATTACAGTCTTCTCCAGGAGTTCATGTGGTGGCTGTGGTTATCCCCAAGCGGGGCAACTGAGAACGAAAGTTGATATGCTAGGGTCCGTCCTGTACGGGCTCCAGAGTGATCGCGTAACCGGTCCCTAATTGAACTTAAGGCTCTCAAGATATAGTGTCTAGTTTTGGCGGTTCGACCCCGCCACATGAGCAACCTATGAAATAGGCTAATGGCTGAAAAGGTGTAAGTGTGTTTGGAAGTAGGTGAATAGGGAAACTGGCTACGGCTGCTGACCTTAAGATCTAAAACAAGATCCCGTCAGATCATAACTCTGTTCATGTACCCCATGAGGTGAAATTGAGCCTTATCGCTCTATATGAATTTGGTTAAAAAATCCTCCACTTCGGCCTCGAGATTGAGGATGGCTTGGGCGTAGGTTACACGCGTTTGACACTCGACAGGCAGCAGCTAATGCGCGGACTAGACTTTGTTTGAAAACATGCGCAGGTCTTTGACCAAAATTCGCGTTATAGATAATCGGCTGATGGCTAATTGCGAGGCAAGGCGCCTGGTCGGTGTTTCTGGCGACAGCTTGACATCCTCGGCAACAGCGGCAAAATTCTCGGCAGATCTGGGGCTCCGGGGTTGGCCATTCTTGGCAGCGTCTTGTGTGGTCTCATACTCTTCAAGGCTGATGGCCAAATGGCGCAGTGCTTTCGCAGTCGGTGCCGGACGACCGGGGAACCGGTGACGGAATTCTAGCTGCGCCAACGCCAAAAACGAGTTGTTAAGCAAAAAATAGACACGATTATTCCGCGTTTTTGGGGATTGTATCGCTCCATGGCTTGTTCACTTGTATTCTACATCTGTCTAGCTCACAAATGTTAAAACAGATTTGGCATTGGCTGCCATTTGCAAAAATAAGATCATCTTCCTTTAGGGTGATTTCTTTTGGGTCACCTTGTACAAATCCTTGTAAATGCAATAATTTATGAGCATTTGCTCATACAGTTAATAATTGACTTGCCAAATCGAAGTTCTAGCTTTAAAGGGTACATAATATTAAGACTAAGGGGGTCGAAAGTAAATATTTTTTATGTAACAAAGGGATAAGTTAACTCAAATATACGTTTATAATTATCTAAAAGGTTTAGTAATGTAGATCTTAGTTATACCCTTCACAAAGTATTAGTTTTTAATTCTGTTTGTAATTTTTACAATCTTCATTTGAAACCATATCAAGTTTATACATTATAGACTTTTAAAAATAGTAAAGATGATACAGGCATGTCTTTTTGTTCATTTGTTGAAGTTCGGTTTCCGTCGCCGGGTTCTGTCCCAAGAGGTCACTTAATTTTTTTAAATCAGAAATATCAATATTGATTAAAAAATTTTTATATTAAAAGTCATGTGTGAGCTATAAAATCGAGGCCTGACTGTAGAAGTTGTCCAATAATTTATTTTAAAAATAATGCTCTTTTAACAAAACAAAGTTCCATTATAAGAAATTGAGTTAAAAAATATTTTATGAAACTAATTGATATAAACTGAATGGCTGGCATATTGACAATAAATAAAATTATATTTTGCACACTTGCACAAGAGCCCAGTAAAAAGTTTCAGAAAATAAAATAAAATTTTAAAAGATTAAAAAAATCAAGGTGCATAAAAATAAATTTAAAGGTTACATGAAAGCTTTATTTATAACTAGCAAACCCGGTGCGCTCCGCTACACCCCATTAGAAAAAATTAATGGTAGGTAGGAATGGGATGGAAGGGATATAGAAAATAAGAAATTTCTTTAAACATTTTTGAACATATGTTTAACACAAAACTACGTGTATTGTTTTTTTTTTAACTGAGATCTTTTTTATTGTATATAAGCAAAAGCATTTACATACAGCGTGTGTGTGTATGTTTGTAAATTGCTTTTTTGCTTAGTTTTTATCCCATTATATCCTCCATTTAGTACTACTTAGGCTATTGCACTAAATTTTAAGGCTAAATGTATTACCCTCTGGTAAAAAAAATAATAATTTTGTATGGGAGGTACCTCTTCCCCTGCTTCGATCCTAAAAATATTTGACTCAAATAGAAAAATGTTTAATTAAATAACTTTCTCAAAATTTTAAGCATATAGCGATTATAGTTCTCGAAATATACCATCAAGTCTATTTAATTCGTATGGGAGGTACTACGCCCCCTTAAGGTAAAAAAATAAAATATAGCCTATGTCCGTTCAGGAAGCAAAAAAATAACATTGGTGAAAGAATCATCCAAATCGGTTGGGTAGTTCCGGAGAAAAATCAAAACATAAAAAAGCTTTTCCTCTTTATTATTAGTATGGACAAGTAGTTAACCCGACACTTCGTAAGCAAAGTTTAAATTATTTTTTTTAAAACATATAAAGATGTAAAATATAATTGTTACAATCATTTGATATTTATTGCATAAAACTATTTAATTTTTACAAAAATTTAATGTTACATGGTTTACTTGCATTAGGAAAGCCAATTCCGGGATCCCATTCCCAAAAAATCCCTGGATTAAAATAAAATTGTACAAATCCCGGGAAATCCTAATTCTAAAAAATCTGCATACATATGTTTTTCTCTGATATTTAAATTTGCAGCTTGCATATCTACTACACGTTAAACAATAGAACCCAAAAATTACGGGATCCTTAAAAAAATTTTGGGATCCCAGGGTCGAAAATTTTTGAATCTCAAATCCTGGGATTTGAAAAGCTAGTCCCGTTTGGTATCCCTAATTTACATGTAATTTTGTTGCTTTTAACACTTACCTCTCCCATGAGAGACGCCTTGGAGCATCTTCGCCACATGGTTGAAGAGCTGTCAATGCTGATGTTGTCGTTGTACTAAGTGTATCATATTGTTGCTGTTGATACTGTTGCTGGTAAGAATAGTGTTGATGTTGTGATGATTTCGTTGACACACTACCACTTGACTGATGCAGTAATTTAGCTAAACGTCGTGATAATGCCGTATTCGTTGAGGTATTTAATGATGTTGAGACACCGGATGTAAGATAATTGGTATCAGTATTGCCAATAGTACCACTGCTACTGCCACAAACACTAAAGCCAGGTATTTGACAGCCACTATCTAAAGTGGGTGTATTATCTGCGGAACAACGTGTGTTGGTATCAGATGTTGATGTCAATGAACCAGCACTGCCGCCACCACTACCTCCACCGCCAGAACTGCTGAATTTGGTGGATGTGCGCTTTTTGGATGCCAAGCGATAGGCACGTGCCGCCACAACATGGGGTGCTGGTATTCTAAATTTTGAAGAAAAAATTTAAATAAATGTAAAAAATATTAAAAAAGGGTAAAATTAGTTTTAGTCTATTTAGTTGACTTTTAGCTTTAACCGGGGTCAACAGATCTTAATTTTATACATCAAGAATTATAATTTAAAAAAATTAAAGAAAGAAACTGAAAATACGGAATAAGTCTTTTATGTCTAATTAGTTAAGTTTTGACACCAATTGGGGTCAATAGTCCCTTATTTCCTATTTCTAGACTCAAAATCCCGAAAAACGCAAAAAAGAACCAAAAATTCGGAAAAAGTACTTTGCCAACTTAGTTGACGTCCGCCTCCATCGGGGTCAATATTCCTTAATTTCTTACTTAATTTTAAACTCATATTCTCCAGAATTGCAAAAAAGTACCAAAATTGTGAAAAAAGCTTTTTGTGTTGACTTCAATCAAGGCTAAACTTATATTTTCAAAACATGCAAAATAGTACAAAAATGTGCAAACAGACACTTTTTGTATACTTAGTTGGCCTTCGACCTCCAAATGGGTTGACAGCCCATAATTTAATGTGTCTGGACTAATAATCTTAAAAAAAGGTAAAAAGTACCAAGAATGTTAAAAAATACTTTTTGCCTACTTAGTTAACTTTCGACCTCAAGCTGGGTCAATAGTCCTTAGTTTAATTTATCTAGATCCATTATCTCAAAAAAATACAAAAAGTACCCAAAATGTACTTTTTCTACAAAAAGTACCTAAAAAAATTTAAAATAAAATTTGTACCCTTTTTTGTTTATGAAATTTTAAATGAAATCAAATTAAATAAATAAAATTTTGACCCAAAACCAAAAGTCATTGCCACCTTTTGTGTATTTTCTATATTAATTGTTTTAGAAGTTATCAAAGGGCCCAAAAAAGTACCAATATATGTAAAATTTTAACCCTCACCTTAATAGCACTGAACCATCTGCTGCATAACATTCAAAATCATCTCTGCTGACATTTATCGTTCCGCCATACAATGGCATATCTGCCTCATGTGAATCGCTGCCATAATCCACTTGCGCCTTTGTTGTTGTACTTCCTGATGAACCATGTGGAGTATTGCCCGATGATTTTCTTCGGTAGACAAGTGTTCCATCGTCTTTTGGAAGATTAAGAGATTTTATACTTAAGGTATTGTTGTTGTCATTGAAGTAATAATTATTGTTGTTGTTGTTCCATACATTTGTCTGTTGTGTGGTTGGTGTATTCGTTGTTGTGTTGCCAGTTAAAATCGACCAACGAGTAGCGCTGCCACTGCTTGTGGATGATTTCGTTGCTGAAGAGGTAGCTGTGGATTTTACAAAAAAAGAATAAAATATTAAAAAAAATAAAAAATAAAAAAGACACAGTATGGGAAGAGAAAAAACACATATGCAAGTGCATTCGGAAAAGTAGATCTTTTTTATACCCTTCACATAGTGATGAGGGTATATATCAGTTTGTCATTCCAATTGTAATTTCTTTATTATTCATTTGCGACCCCATAAAGTATATATATTCTGGATCCTTATAGATAGGGAAGTTGATATAGCGATGTCCGTCTGTCCGTCTGTTGAAATCAAGTTTCCGGAGTCAAATAAAAAGATACAGACCAGTTAATGGTGTCAAACTATTAGAAATATCCTGGAGACAATCGCTATTTAAAATCAGCAAAATTGGTTCACTATTAACCGAGATATAAGCGGAAACCCAAAGTAACCCATTTTTTTAAGGACAAAATCCGTGCCTATATCCCTATATATCTCAGTAAGTATAGCCACTCTTGCCACAAAACTTGGCACGGATACTCTTATAGAAGGGACCTAAATAATAGAAAAAGTTTTTTCAGATAGGACCAGAGGAAGGGTTTTTTTTCCTACAATTGCACAAATTTAGTGAAATATTTTATGCGCTATATCTCGGAACAACAGCTATCGAAATCAAATGTTCCACAAAAAGTAATTGTACGCTAAGACCTACACCTTAAAGAAAAAATTTTTTGAGTGGGGGCAGAGAGGGGGGTAGCTCCCATACAAATTAATAATTTGTATGAAATATTCGATACGGTATGTCTCGGAAACTATAACAGATATCGAAATCAAATGTTCTACAAAAAGCAATTGGACAACAAAGCCTACGCTTTAAAGAAAAAAATTTTTGAGTGGGGGGTGAAGAAGGGGTAGCTCCCATACAAATTAACTATTTTTATAAAATTTTCGTTACGTTACTTCTGGAAAACTATTACAGCTATCGACTTCAAATATTCTACAAAAAGTAATAATCAAATAATTGATACATTTTGGAGAAAAAGTTGGAGAAGACGGGGGACTAGAACATTTAACAAGTGTTATTAACCTTTAAATATGAATAATGTCGAAAACTTTTAAAACATTCGACCTCAAACCTTCTTCATCTATTTCTATTATTCATACGAACGTTAACATTTTGTAAAGTTTTCTATAAACTTTAGCATAAGGTATTTTTATTATATTATTTGCAGTACAAAATTACTCGGCTGGGTATATTTAAAGCCCAATGTGAAGGGTATATAAGATTCGGCGAAGCCGAATATAGCGCTCTTACTTGTTTTATTCTAAAATACAATTAGAAATTTCTGAAAATAATTTAGAAAATTCTGAAATTGAATTAGAGTTTTTTTAATTACAACTAAAAATTTTTGAAATATAATAACAAAATTTTAAAATACATTTGGAAATGGTTAAAAAATATTTTAGTCAAAAACGCAACTGGTTTATAATTCACTTATTGGTGATAAAAAGAAGCAAAGACTTAATTTAAAGTCAGAAAGCGGTCGTCTGTGTGACCAATTTATAAAAATGTGTCATGTTTATTCAGTGTCAACTTATTATAAAAACATTTAAAGTGCTATGGAATTGAAGCCTGTTTCTTTTTCTTTATGTTCTACCACCGACCATCCTTGGGAGTATTATAGTTAAAAAATTTTACATTTTAATGAAAAATGTCGATAAATAATTACACCCGCCACAATAGAGTTACTACCGCTTAAAAATGGTTTTAAAATATTTTCTTTTTTTAAAAATTCATTTCTGAAATTTATTTTTAATACTAAAGTTGGTCTTGTAAAATTCTAGTTTCAAAATTTGAGATTTGATGGTAGCGCAGCAGTTAAATTTTGTCGTCATTGTGATAACAGCCAATAGCAACACTTTAACAACATATCGTTCATTTGCCAAAACAACGCACAGTGGGTTCGATGACAACGAAAGTGGAGATTAATTCATAGGAGCCGTAGTTTAAATTTTTTTGAATTTTTTTTATCAAATCGTTAAATATACATAAAAAGGCATATTCTGAAAAAAAGATACACGAAAAAAAAATTTTTTTATGATTTTATAGACATTTTTATTTTTCGGAAAATTATAATTTGTTTCAGAATTTTCGCGGTAATTTTAAAATGAAAAGTGATTTTTTTGAAAAGTGAGAAGCAAACAGAAGCTTATATTGTCTTCTTTCTAAAAAATAACAAAAATATGAATATAAGTTTAACGTAAAGTCTGAATTTGGGGTTTGAAAGATTTCGAGAATTTTACAACTTTTTTAACGAAATAAATTTTTATAATTTTTTTTTGTTTATCAATAGTTGTCGTACATTTAAAAAGAAACCATATTATGTTCATCCTCACCTTCATCATTATAATATTTGCTATCATTACTCTCACGTTCAAATATTTCTTGAGAAATAATAGGCGATAGCAAAAGCTGTAGTTCGGAATTTGATAATTGTTGCTGTTCTTTCCGCTCATTTTGTTTATTAATACTAGATATGAATGGATCTGAACTGAGAAAAATCTATTTTAAATATCTTCATTCGACTTTTCTCGTCTGCATTTGAGCAAAGTGTTCCCTATAAATTTTAAAATCCTTATTTCTGGCTTCCTCAGCTTTTCCTGAAAGTTCTCCAATCGGTAAAAGGGCATATTTTATGATTTCGGGACCATGAATTAAAAATTTATGTATTATAGGAGTCATACAAAACCCTTTTAACACTCTCGTGAATAAAAATGACTGAAACTTGTTTACGCACCTACCTCCGACAACAATAACAACAATAGTAAGCATTGAACGAACGTTAGTTTTGTTAAATACATGACTTTGAAAAAACACTACTTCAAACAGAAAAATGTTAATAGCAAAAAATGGAGCAACAAAACTGCATATTTTTTATATTATCAAGCTAAGACTTTATACTTTTAAAAAAAATATGAGATTCAAAACCTAACCTAAACTAACTTAGAAGTTATGGTTCACGAAACATCAAAAATAGGCCAATTTGGGACCTTTTTTAAAAAAATCGTCAAAAATATTTTCACACATATTTTCAAAAACACTACATCATTTCTGTATACTCTAATACCTGAAGCTAAAGATTCCATTCTTAAAATAATACTTTGTTAATGTTAAGTTTGAAAATTACGGACTCGTTTAATGCAAAATTTTACTTTTTTCGCTTTTTAAAAAAATTGCAACAAATTGCAAAAAACTACGAAATTAGCTGACAAGATACATAGATGCTTAAAAATTTACATAGTGATGTAGAATCCAATCTAGTTTTATCCGATACCAAATATTAATACAAAAACCTAATTTTAATAATTCAATTAAGCGTCATTTTTGAATCATTTCAACCCAACGTGCAACGCCATAATTTAAAAAAAAAAACATTTCGAAAAAAACGCGGTTGAAATTTTGTTTTCATTTATTAGAAAAGACAAGCGGCATTTTTTCTTTAAACGCAAAAAATAGAAACAATAACAGATGAAACTTATACAAAGTGTAAAGCATAACATTAACATAATATCCTGAACTTCAAAAATTCATTTTTTGAGTTATGACGTTGTTCTGGCAAACGAGAGATATACATACACACATACATATACATACACAGACACATATACATACATATAGGCATCAACTGCATGTTTTTAAAAAAAATTATAAAAGTCGTATAAGAGTCATTTTAATTAAGCGACAAAATTTATTTACAAGGTTGTAAAATAAATTTACAACACACACATCCTTACAAAAACACACGTTTACTATCGCTTACATTCTCATTAGCACCCACATATGAAAGGAATTATAACGCGACTAAAATTGCATAAGACACAGTGTAACGATATTTTAAACTAAATGAAAACCAAAAGTGTCTTGTTCTTTGGTTTGCTGGTGACAAAATCCTATTTAAAGGCATAAACTAGATGACACATTTAAAGTATTTATTTCAAAGACTTCCGGTTAATGTGTATAAAATGTGTGTGTGTATGTGTGTGTGCGAGAGAGTTTGGTGGTTAAAAGGACATGCGGTTAAAAGAGTTTGTGAAAATGATTTTAAATGTAAGAAGGGCTTTAATGTAAATTCTTAAAGGCCAAGAATTATACTTAAACTGTGCGGGGTAAATATTTTTGTGAAAATAATTAAATTAAAAGGCTTGAGAATTTTAATAAAATTTATTTAAAAAAGAAAGATAGATTAGGCCGAATATAGCGCTCTTACTTGCTAATTTTATGCATATGTATATATGTATCACTGGTTGTAAATTTTATTTAAAAAAGTTACTTTCAAATAATTTTGTTTATTTTATGGTAAACGGTATGATAAATTAATATTTTCATTAATAAGATACAAAATACCAAAACATGAAAACTAAATCCATGATTTACTAAAAATATCAAAGTCTTATTGCTTCCTTATTAATTTATGTAAAAATGTCTTATTAAATCAAAAGTTATAAAACTTTTTCCTTCACCTAATTCTATTTAAATTTCTCGAACTTTAAACCCTTTAAAAGTTTGTTATAAATAAAAAGTTTTATTGCCAGCAGTCCTATAGTACTTATAAGTTATTCAAACTTTTTTTCATTTTTAAATAAGTTTCTGGGTTTTGTCCTTAAAGTTTTGCAACTTAATAACTTTTACTCTTAAGGGTGTATGTATGTACGTATGTGTGTGTTTATATAGGGTTGTGTTAATTGCACTGTTGCTGTTTTTGGCTATAAACTTTGGTTTTAGTTTTCTACATAAGTAGCACGGATATATACATACATACAACACAAACATATTTAAAATTTAACACCTAATTTTTTCAATGATTTTATATAGATTTTTGAATGTAAAATCTTAAAAAAAATAAAGCAAATCCGATGAAAAGTGAATAAAAGTGATTTATGAAATTGCCTGATTTTATTTAATCAAGCCCTACGGATGAATTAACTAAATACAAAACTCCCCATTTTTTTGAAAGCAGAAAATTTTTAAAGTCACTTTCTCCTTCACATTTCAGTTACATTAATGTCAATAGAAAGCTTTTTTAACTACCATGGAAAGTTAGATTAAGTTGCGAAGGGTGAAGTTAAGTGGCAAACCGTCTTATACATTAACAATCGGAGACCTTATCGATCCATTGCACATCTCTTCAGGGAAAAAGTTGACCCTATGAACCAGCAACATCAGGATGTGACAGACTACATGCTCCATCGTCTCTTAGTCATCTGTATTTTTACACATCTTAAATAGTTTGTAGTGCCGCGATCCCAGTCCTCAGTGTAAGATTTAGCCATTCTAGTAAGACAAAATGAAATATCTTGAAAAAAATTAAGCTAAGCTTATAAATTTTGGTACAAGCTGTTAAAAAAATTAGCGGAATAAGGCCACTGCCACGCCCACCTCCTATATAATCTTCCAAAAGTAAAAGTTAATGATAAAGATGCAGAAGTAATAAGTGTTAAAATTTTTTTCATTAGTCACGTGGCAAATTTATAGTTTTAAATACGATTATTTCAAAAAGTAAATCATGGTGCGGAAGGAGGTTGGCGCTGTTGGAATTACTGATTGTGCGAATTTATCAGTTACGATGTCGCAGTAGTGGAGTGAGCATTGCGCGTTCGCTATGAATACATATTTATATATTAATGATTCTTACGTAATTGCTCGCCGAAAATTTTGTTTAAAGTTCGGTATTCAGCGATACCTGATGGATTAACAAGTAAATTTTGTAGTTTAAATTAAAAGTTTAATTGTGTCAATTGAAATTTTAATCGTTTTTGAAAATCAAATGCCAAAAATAGTGCTTGTTTACAAATTCTTTAAAAAAAAGCTTTAATTTTACCTAAAGCTTTTTTGGATTTGCTTATGCAAAGCTCAAGCCTTGTTGGCTAAGTTGGTACGCCTTGCAATCAGATGGCCCATGATTCGAGTCGTTGTTGAGACTTGTAATGCATACTTAAATAAATGTATATTAAACAAAACATATAATATACAGTCAAATCCCGATAATTCGTAATCGCAAGGGACCGGCCATTTCTTACGAATTATAGGGGTTTTCAATTTAGCGGGATTTCGATTTAACGGGATTAAAATAAAATAAATACGAATTAACGGGGTTTTTCAATTTATTTAATAAAACGATGAAAAAACATAAAAAACACTGATGTAACAAACCGATCTTAAGAAAATAAACACACACGCAAGCAAAAGTAAAAACCTACCTAAAAAAATAGCGGTAAACAAAAAATCATTCTTTTCATGTTTCTGTTGTTTTTATTACGAATTATAAGTGGTAGTTAGCAAACAATTACGATTTATAAGAGGTAAAGAAGGATTTATTTTCAAAAAAAATTACGAATTAGCGAGGGGACCAAAATGTATGGAAATTTTGCGAATTAACGAGATTTTTTCAAGGGACCGACAGTTTATTACGAATTATCGGGAATTACGATTTATCGGGGTACGAATTAACGGGATTTGACTGTAATTAAAAAAAAATAAATAAAATGATATGTAAATAAAAAAAATATTATTTTCTTAAGCATAAAAAAAATTATTACTCTAATTTATTTGTATTAAATTTAAGACTTTTTTGTATTTTGACTAAATCGTTTATTAATATATTTTTTTAAATAAAATTTTTAGTTAAATATGCGAATTTTTTGATAGGTTGTAATTTAAATATTTTTTTAATCAAATAAACAAATTTTTTAATTAAAAATGATTTTTGTTTTTTTCTGTGAATGAACAGATCCATTTACAGATATACATTAATTAACTCAGACTCCATTTCGATATATTTAGAAACAAATTCTTAAGACTTCTACCACTACCCTACTAAGCGTGTCCATTTTGCTTATGATTTTGTTTAAACCTCAAACAAATAAACATTTTTGTTTGCAAAATGGCAATGATTCCCAAGAATGGTATGTTTTTAGGTAAATAAGACACTGCTAGAGCATGATTTCCTGTCAAAAGGATCACTTTAAGACTGTGACGGGTGTGACATTACAAGTTCGAATTTAACAGAATGTAGATTTTAAGATCGAGTTGTGTAAAATATTCTTAAAAACGGGTTTTACTTTTGGATATTTAGGTTAGTTAAAAGTGTTTTTCATCATATTTGATTCATTATTTATACAAAAAACTATTTTTGCTTAAGGAAAACCCTCGTATGTGACGGGTGTGGCATTTTCATCAAAATGTAAAAAAAAGGAAAAGCTGATTATTCAGTATGTGACCATTATAAGCTTTTGCAAAATAAAAAAAAATATTATAAGTGAACGAATTTATATATATTTCGACTAATTTCGTTTTCTTTTAGACGTTAATTCGTCGATTTTTTAAATAAAGAAAAAAAAACTAATTTTCTCTAATTCGGGCCGTTTTACGTGGAATTGACCTACTAAGACTAAAACAAAACATTTATAATGTTGCTTTTTCTGTAAAATTAAATTTCAGCTGCTTGGTTTTGCATTTTAGCTAGCGATATGTGTCCCTACAAACAAATACACAGAAAATAATGAAAATAATTTTCAATTAAAAAATTTGTTGATTTGATTAAATACATTTTTAGATTACAACCTACCAAAAAGTTAGCATATTCAATTAGCAGCTTTATTTAAAAATTTGAAAAATTTTTGATTAAAAAAATATGTTAATTAACGATTTAATCAAAATAAATTAAAGTATTAGTTTATTTTTATATATTAAATAAATAATATTTTGTTTGTTTTCTTATTTGTTTTATATTAATTAATGATTATTTAATATAATTGTTTATTATGTTTAATATATATTTATTTAATAAGTATGCATGCCAAGTCTTCACAACGACTCGAACCATTGGACATTTGATTGCAAGGCGTATGCTCTACCCACTCAGCCAACAATGTATTCTATTTCTTAAAGTGTTAAATAAAGGCAAAAAAGCTTTAAATACATTTAAACCTTTTTTTTAAAAAGAATTTGTAAACAAACACCATTGTTGGCATTTACTTTTTAAAAACAATTGAAATTTTAATTGGGACAGTTAAATTTTTAATTAAAAACACAAAATTTTTTAAATAATGAGTTAATTGAAAAAATTTGAGAAATTTGTGTAGAGGAAGGATCGTTTTTCAACATTTACATATGTGTTCATTTATATTTGCCATATTGTATCGTATGGAAAATACTTACCCCATTGAAATGCTGTGTTTTCGGTATGCAGCGATACAACAGGTATACCAGGAACTATAATTGCGGGTAAAGTCCGTGAACGCAACAGAGGTGGTGGCACTTTTCCACGATTTAAACGAGCAGCTTGATTACTTATTGAGGCATTTAGGGCTTGAGCTCTGGAAAAATTGAAAAGGGGAAGCAAAAAATATATATGAGTTAAAAAAATGGTAATAAATCAATTTAGCTTATTAAACTAATTCAATTTTATTTCTACTAGAAAGTGCATTAGTAAGCTAATCTTAAAAATAATTTCCCGCTTTTAAAATATATATTTTACGCTACAAAACTCTTTCCGTTTTTAAAACTCACACCGTCTTATTTAAATTTGCTAAACACCCAACCATTTAACGCAATATAACAAGTTTATAAAAACACAATTAATTGCTAAAATATTTTCTTAATTTCCCTTATTTTTTGGTTTTTCGTTACAAATACTTAAACCTTTTTGTCTGTCGTTTGCAAACAATTTCAACTGTTAAATTTCATTTCCTTTTCAGCAATTTTCATTGAAATAAATTCAAAACAATGACGACTTAACAAGTCCTAAAGTTAGTACATAAATCAAAACCTAAAACCTTTCCATAATGCGAAACAGCTAAATGAGCGTAAAAAAGCGGAAACAAAAAATGATTTTTATGGGGAAACAAAAAATAACCCTGACAATTGTAATTAAAACCCCAGCAGAATTAAAATCAAATTGAATAACGAATTTAAACTCAAATCTACAAACTAATTCTTGCAGATCAGAGTGGGCCTTTTTTACACGGTTTTGGTTTAAGTTCTAATCCTTAAGAAATGTGCGAACAGCAAAAAAGATGGCCTAATGCAACTGATTTCTTAAGGTCAAGTTCACGTAAAACGGCCCAAAACTGGAAAACAAAAATTTTTTCCTTAAAAAATAATTTGATAAATTTACGTCCAAAACATAATAAAAGTAATAAAAATATAAATAAATTGGTTCGTATTTTATTTTTACTAATTTTGCATGAACTGAAAAATCGGTAATTCTATTTTTTAGCATTTTGATAAAAATGTCACACCCGTCACATTTTCTTAAAGGGGTTTTCTTTAGAAAACATTGTTTTTTGTTGCAATAAAATTACAAATCCTTTTTCAAAAACAGTTTATACAACACGATCTTAAAGTCAAAATTAATAAAAATTAAAATTTCTAAAGTCACACCCGTCACATTCTTAAAGCGGTGATTGTGAGTAGAAATTGTGTTTTTTTTGAAACGCCTTAAAACATTACATCCTTGGAAAATAAAACCCTTTTTTAAACTAAAATTTTGAATATTTTGTTTAAGTTCTACAAACAGTACTTGTTTCTGCTCCCCACTGTATATATTTTTGTGGTAAGAGGATCCAAAGTTGTATTGGGTTCCTTTCGGGCCATCTCCCAACAGAACCAAGTACTTTTTATAGTAAAATTATAAGTTGTTACATTACAAAATAGTTGCAAAAGTAAAAGTTTGGCAGCAGTTTCCATGAAGTGTGCAATACCTCGCCATTCAGTCCAGATATCATGGGGATAAGGAGTGCTCTTTTGAAGCATTTAGGCTAGTTCAGTGGAGTAGGCGGAAGCATTTTGTTAACAATTTCGGTTGAAACTTTTCGACATCCAGCTTCCTCTGTTGGATCCTTCGTGTGTTTCTCGTTAGACTGAAACTAGTGCGAAGGTAGTGATCCGAATCAATGTTGGCCCCTGGGTTCGAGCGCACGTCTAGCACACTAGAACTATTTAAAACTTACGTCCCCAACAATGTAATCAACTAGGTTCCTCGTTAATTGATCTGGGGATATCTAAGTTGCCTTGTGAATATCGAAATGTTAAAAACTAGTGGTACCCAATACTATATTTGCTGCAGACCGAATCTGCCGTTTGTAGGAATGTATACTACTTCCCCTCCAATTTTCGCGTTAAAAACACATAGAATAACTTTAACATCGTAGTTGAGGCAGCGTACATATGTTTTCTCTAGGCGCTCATAAAATGCATCTTTGACCTACTTGTCTTCCGTCAGGGCAAGAGCACTTGAGTGAAATTTGAGACAAGATATTGAATTCCCCTACTGACGACGAAACCATACCAAAACTCATTTCTTGTATCATGGCAGCTGTAGTACAAGGTAGGCCGAAAGAAATCACCTTATTGGAAGATGCTCTTATTTTTGAAAATGGCGGTCAATGTCAAATCTATTTTGACACTTGTGAACTAGACAGATGTTTAATACAAGTGAACAAGCCACAGAGCGATACACAATCCAAGGACGCGAAATAATCGTGTCTATTTTTCGCGCAACAATTCATCTCTGTGCAAAATACGAACACTCCAAGTGAAGATTCGTAAATCATGGTCCTTTATTCATTTGCGATGGTCAACTTTTGTAGAGCGCCGTTTTTAATTCTTTCCAATCTTTGTTGTAGGGTAGTTTTTGTGGAGGTGAATTACAAGTCTAATGCCCCGAAATATTTTCAAGTTTTCATAGTAAAGCTTACAGCTCATATACAGCTTGATTATGCATAAAAACCTTACAAACACACAGTTTGGACACTTAAACTGTTACAGTTTTTGAGATACAAATAAAAAACAAGTAAGAGCGGCTGTGCCGAATCTTATATGCCCTTCACATTGGTCTTTTAATATACCTAGCCGAGTTATTTTGTACTGCAAATAATATAATAAAAATACCTTGTGCTAAAGTTTATAGAAAACTTTACAAAATGTTAACGTTCGTATGAATAATAGAAATAGATGAAGAAGGTTTGAGGTCGAATATTTTAAAAATTTTCGACATTATTCATATTAAAAGATTAATAAAAGTTGTTAATTTTTATGGGATGTTCTAGTCCCCCTGCTCCTCTCCAACATTTTCTCCAAAATGTATGAATTATTTGATTATTACTTTGTGTATAATATTCGAAGTCGATAGCTGATATAGTTTTCCAGATGTAGCGAAGTGACAATTTCATAAAAATTTTTAATTTGTATGAAAGCTACCCCTTCTCCTGGCCCCAGCAAAAAAATTTGCTCTTCAAAGTGTAGACCTTTTTGTCCAATTACTTTTTGCAGAACATTTAAAGCCGATTTCTGCTATAGTTTCCGAGATATAGCATATCGAAAATTTCATAAAAATCTTTAATTTGTATTGGAGCTGCCCCTTCCCCTGTCTTACCCAAAAAACTCGTTTCCACAGTGTAGGTCTTATCATCCAATCACTTTTCGAAGACCACTAGTAGTCGATAGCTGTTATAGTTTCCGAGATATAGCGCATAAAATATTTTACCAAATTTGTGCAATTGTAGGAAAAATACCCCTTCCCCTGGTCCTATCTGAAAAAAATTATTTAGGTTCCTTCTTTAGGAGTATCCGTGCCAAGTTTTGTGCGAAGAATTACTATACTTACTGAGATATATGGGGGTATATGCACGGATTTCGTCCTAAAAAAAATGGGTTACTTTGGGTTTTCGCTTATATCTCGGTCAATAGTGAACCGATTTTGCTGATTTTAAATAGCGATTGTTAGCGGGATATTTCCAATAGTTTGACACAATTAACTGGTCTGTATCTTTTTATTTGACTCCGGAAACTTGATTTCAACAGACGGACAGACAGACAGACGGACATGGCTATATCAACTTCCCTATCTATAAGGATCCAGAATATATATACTTTTGGGGTCGCAAATGAATAATAAAGAAATTACAAACGGAATGACAAACTGATATATACCCTTATCACTATGTGAAGGGTATAAAAACTGTTTGAATAAAAATTTGTGAAGTTTATTCTGTGTAGATCTCTAAAATAAATATCAAGATATATAAATAAAGTAAATCTGCTTCTTTTGAAATATAATTAAAAATGTGTTAATTTAAATTATTTAGATTTAAAATTAAAAATAGACCAACTACCTGGAATTATTTCCCTTTTTTGCCATATAAATACTGTTGACTTTGTAAAGGAAGTAACCCTTTACCACAATCATATTCTGTCAATTTTTGTCAAACTTTGGAGCTATGTCACTTTAAATCAAATGAAAATATATATTTTTAAATAAATTAGAGGCAAAGTCACCACGAATACGTTCCAAAAGCCCACTGTTCAGCTACTTAGAAGTGGATAAACTATTTCCAAAAAATTTCGCTTCTGTCCCACCAGGTATTTTAACCAAATGTTTACACAAGTGGTGTTGTTTTTAAACAAAACTAACAATAACAAATACCTAAAGTGAATAAAAAAGTTTTAGTTTTAAACGGCTTTAATAAGCAGTCACTTGGTTAACATGAAGAACTCTTATTTCAAAATAATATTGCCATTAAAAAACCTTTTAAAGTTGTTAATTATTTGCAATGCAATTTTCATTCAAATATCTGCTGTTACATCGAACATTTTATCACGCATTCGAAACGGACATCCGGTTAACATTTCGGAAGCTAATTTTGCAGTGCAACTGTTGAAAGATGATAAATATTTTTGTACCGGATCTTTGGTTTCACCACGATCTATCGTAACTGCTGCTCATTGTGTTTATGGGATGGAAGCTCACAACTTTACCGTAATAGCTGGATCATCATATGTTAATGAGGGTGGCGTAAGATTAGAAGTAAAAGAAATAAAAATACACCCAGATTACGACAGTAAAAGTTTTGTATGGGATGTGGCGGTACTAGAACTAGAGTCTGCAGCTACAGGTGAAAATATAGGATTTATTAAATTATGCACAGAAGAAGTGAATCCACTTAACTCCTTACGTGTTTATGGTTGGGGAAAAGTCAGTATGTTTAATAGGGATTGCTCAGAAGTGTTGAGAAGAGCAACACTAAAAGTAATGCGTAAATCTGAATGTAAAAGAATTTACGATTTTCATGCATCTGAGTTTTGTGCTAAAGGATACGGTGGCAGAACTCCTTGGGAGGGAGATTCAGGTGGTCCTGGTATTAAAAAGAAAGAATTATGTGGTGTGGCTTCGACTTTTTTAAATGATACCAATTTTATTTACCCGACAATATTTGTTAATATAAAAAAAGTAAAAATGTTTATTAAGGATAACATGAAGAATTAAGTTTTGATTGATTTTGAAATATGGTGAAAATGATCTAATGATAACTAAAAGAAATAAAGCAAGAAAAATTGTAAAAAAACACATTTTTCTTCAAGAGAGTTTTTGCTTTTCAGTTATGAAATTTTTTATTTGAAAATTGCAAAAAAGTTGATTCTTTGCCTTAAAGGTACGTACCATCATCCTTTTTTTATTAAAGTTGTTTGGGAATACTTATATAACAGTTTTATATTTTCTGAATAATATTTTAACATATTATTATATTTTTTAGGTCGGGGTCCTATAAAATTTAAACTATTTAAAAACAAGTAAGATCGCTATATTCGGCTGTGCCAAATTTTATATACTCTTTACGTTGTTTTTTTTTTCACCCAGTCACCTGATTTAGGCAAGTTGTTTTCGAATCGTAAATATTAAAATTATTTGTGGTGGATATAAGGTGCATTGGTAACATAGTTTTCGAAACAGAAAACTCACAATATTTTAGCAATTGTATCGACTTCCTATTCTTTAAGGATCCAGAACATATACACTTTATGCGATCGTAAATGGATATTAAAAAAATTACAAACGGAATGACAAACTTACATATATCCCTTATCACTATGTAAAGGATAAATAGCTAATTAGGTTAAGAAGCGGTAGCTCCCATTGAAATCAAAAAATTTTTATGAAATTTTTGATACGCTGTCTCTCGGAAAGAAAAAGGCTATTGACTTCAAATAACTTACAAGTAGTAGTTGTACAACAATGCCTACAATTTGGGAAACAAATTAGTTGGATAGGAGCAGGGGGAGCGGTAGCCCCAATAAAAATGAAATATTTTTATTTTTTATTTATATTTTTCCGCATATTTTTATTATTGAATCTTCGCTTTGGCGAACTAACAATAAGTATTCCAATCTTAAGACTAAGTAGTTAATATTAGTCCAGACAGTGCCAGACTTAAATTTAAGTTCTCATAATAAAATAGTTATCTTCATCTAAGCGCAATAGTATCCCTCCTTTTCAGACGGGAGTGTCTACTATGTTGCAGGATGTTTCGAGCGAGCGGATTTGGGTGAGTTTGCAGCTCATTTAAATACTTGTCCACATAGTTCAAGATTTTGCATTTAACTAGTGGAACTTGTAGATCCCTTTGGTTGTTGCTGTTTTTAATATACCAAGGAGCACCATTTATCTTTCCTAGGATTTTATTTTAACGACGTTGAATTTTTTTTACGTTAGAGGCGGAAGCAGTGCCCCATAATTGCATACCATAGCACCGAATTTTTTTCAAAATTTAATTTGTATAGTTGAGGTTTTCAATCAAGACGAAGTACAGAGTTTCTGCTTATTAGCCAATGAATTTGTGTAGCTTTAAGTTTCATTTGCGCCAACTTCGCATCTATATGTGGCTTCCATGTAAGGCGATGACCCAGGTGAATGCCAAGGTATTTCGTCTCAAGGCCTTAAAGGCACCATATGGTTGTTAAAAAGGATTGGGGAGCACATTTCTATGCGTAAAGTAACATAACTCTGCCCATTTCCCTACTTGGGTTACGTGGTGTTTCAGTTGGTTCGAGGCCTCTTTTGGGTCTTTAAACATACTGAGGAAAGCGGTATCATCAACAAATGTCGACGTGTGTGTAAAACTTTTAGTTGGCCTATCTGCTGTGTAAAGCAAATACACAGAAAAAATTATTGGCAAACTATTTTTCAATTAACTCATTTATCAAAAAATGTATTTTCAATTAAAGCTTTAATTGCCTCAATTAAAAAAGTTAACCGTTTTTGAAAGGTAAATGCCAACAATTATGTTTGTTAACAAATTCTTTAAAAAAAGTTTTTCATTTTGCTTAATGTTTTTTTTTGCCTTTGCTTATACAAAGCTCACTCAAGTTTAGTTGCCGGAGTTGAATTTTTGAAGGTGGAGGTAAGTAAATAAAACTGAGGTAGGTAAATATAACTTAGACCGTGCAATCATATGCCCCATACTTTGAGTCGTTGTTAAAACTTGCAAATGCGTACTTAAATGTAAGATAAATATAATACATACATGTAACATTTAATTAAATTAACATAAATAAATGGAAATAACTGTAAACAAATAAAAAAAAATATTTTTTTATTTGTACATATAATAATTCAAGTAATTTTCTAATTAACTGGTATTTAATTTTTGATTCGTTTGTGTTTTGATTGTATCGATTAATTAATTTTTTAATTGAAATTTTTTTAAATGTTTAATTAAATTGCTTTATTGAATATGCGAAATTCTTGATAGGCTGTAATTTTACATTTTTTTATCAAATTGACAAAATTTTTTAATTGAAAAAGATTTTTATTTTTTTCTGTGTACATATTTTATATACTAATTTAGATGTTGTGCACTAAACAATACAGTTGAAAAAAAAAACATTTTATATACTGCAAAAAGCAGTACGCCTGCCCCCCTGGTTTTACATGAGTGAGTCGCTTTCCTAAAAATCAATTTATCCAGCTAAATTGTTTGACTTGATTTGGTACTTAAAATTTAATGAATTATGGTATAGAACATAACATGGTCAGGGATATTCACTTTAACTTTTTTAAATTTTGTATGGAAACCCCCTTGAGGTGTGGGGATAATTATGTTCTAGGAATATCTTTGGGAGGGGAAACTAATGGGGGTCGGTCGTAAGCTCTATTTCTCTAAGGCCGACTCTGGGGAACTTCTGAGCATTTTACATCATTTTTGTGAATTTTGTATGGCAACCCCTTTAGGTGATGAAGAAAGGGTGTTAGTATGTTTAGGGATTATGTTTGGAAGAGAAAACTAATGAGGCTCTGTGATACTTTTTATTCCCCTAGGAGCGGCTTCGGAGAAGTTGCAGGGGTGTTTCCCTATTCCTTCTAAGTATTGTGTGGCAACAAAGTTAGTGACTGGAGATAGGGAGTAGGTATGTTCCACAAAAATATTTGGGTGGAAAAATTAATAGGGGTCTTATATTTTAGCTTAGTAGGAACACAATGGAAGCTGTGGGAGCGATTTAACAAAAAATTTAAAAATATTTATTGGGAGTCAGCCTTACAATGCACATTGTGCGGGGCAACTCCGGGGAAGTTGTAGAGGTTTTTTGTACAACTTTTAAAGAAATAAACACAGAAAGTCTGGGTTGCTGGTTTATATCTCTGTAAGTTATGAGCCGATTTTGCTGGAATTCAATAGCAATTTGCTCGAAAATATATCTGATATTCTGATACCACTTACGGGTTTATGCGAAATCGCACAGAAAAAACTACAAAAATATTTTTTCAAACAAATTTTTATTTAAAATAAATTAATTTTTAGTGAATTTATTTAATTGTCTTTAATAACATTTTAATTTGATTTTTAAACCAAACAAAATTATCGCCTAGACAGTTCAAATATTAACCCAGACCAACAAAATTTTTAAACTGAAACTAAAACTGTCAAAATTGGTTCTCTAAATTTACAATTTCCGTTGTAGGTCCTTAGCAGGACAAAATATTAACTGATTCTCTGAATTTCGTAACTGATTATACAATTAAAATTTTTCTGTGCGCGAGGCTTCTAAAAGTCGATTTCAATCATAACACGGACAGGTGGACATCGCTAAATCGACTTCCCTATCTATAAGGACCAAAAAAAATATATACTTTATGGGATCGCATATGTATGTATGTATGTATATATTCTTATCACTTATGTGAAGGGTATAATTATTGATTTTGTTAAATGTTTTACTGATTTTGGTCCTATAAACAAAATTGCAAAATCAGATTAAGTTTTTGAAAAAAACTATTTGAAAAAAATTCCTTCTATTTTCTATAAAAAAATTAATGCTTTTGGGCAAATATATTTTTTATTTTTCGTTTATATTGTTTGACATTAAAATCAGATGACAATTTTATAAGGATCTAATAAAATATTGTCTGAAAAAATTATAATTAAAAAAACTGTTTGTTTGAATAAAAATTTGTGAAAATATATAAATAAAGTAAATTTAACTTCCTTTGAAATATTATTAAAAATGTATCAATTTAAATTATTAGGACTTAAATTTAAAAATAGACAAACTACCTGGAATTAATTCCTTTTTTGTTTTGGCATATAAATACTGTTGACTTTGTAAAGGCTACACGCAAACTGTCAAGTAGATTTTAGATGACCCCGTTTTGGCAAAACCACACCACTCGATAGGTGATAAGGTCCCCTTAAGCCATGGTCCAAAGGAAAATGGAGCATTGATGTATCTCGACAGGTCGTTCAGCCTAATCGCAGATACATCCCCTAGGCTGTCCAGTATATGATGGCCCAGGAACTTGTGCCTCTTTACAGCCACAGCACGGCATTCGCAGAGAAGATGGAAAACCGATTCCTCCTTTTCCCTATTCTTGCAGCTGCAACAGTGATCGTTAAACGTGAGGCCGAGTCGTTTTGCATGCCTTCCCAGCAACCAATGACCCGTTAGCACCGCCAGCAACTTTGAAATTCCCACACGATTCCGGTTTATAAGTTGCGTAGTACGTCCGACATCGAAAGAGGGCCACGTTTGCCTGGCGACCCTACACGTATCAAACCTCCGCCGTCTATCGTCAGCAATGCGCAGAAAGAATCTTAAGATGCTGCTCTTAATAGTCTGCAACGGAATTGCGACTGTATTCACACTGGAGATATTCAGAGCAGATCCTTTCTTAGATAGCTCATCTGCCCGTTCAGTACAATGGTAGCCCCTATGCGCAGGAACCCAAACCATAGTAATGTCAGACAGCTGCCTTGGCTAAGTCAATTCTATTCTACACTGACTGACCAAAAGTGACGTGGTAGTGTATGATCTGAGTAACAGAAGCGCCGCCCGACTGTCGACAAAAATACCAATATTTCCGCGTATATTTCTGTCCTGTCGTAGTTTACAAGCCTCCCGAATGGCAAATATCTCAGCCTGAAATACACTACATTCATCCGGAATACGAAAAAAAAGCATTTACCTCCAGCTCTTCTGAGAAGACACCGGATCCAACTCCGCAGTCCAACTTAGAGTCGTCCGTAAAGACCCTAATGTCATAAAATTCCCCAAGGTTACCCCTACACCCTGGAGGGAATAAGAACTTCAAAACCCCTATCAAAGTCCGTGTAGGGAGTAATATAGTCAGAAGGTTGGTCCACGAATGGAGGCAGTCCTTGCAGAACTCTCGCATGCCCATATGGCCTCGATTTCCAACATCCAGTCGATCTAAGCCTTACTGCACTACAAGCAGCCATGGCCCTAATGTGAAGGTCGATGAGAGCAAGATGCAAAATAGTATTCAATGCCTCAAAAGGGCTAGTTCGCAGTGCGCCCGTAATTCCAATGCAAGCAGATCTCTGGATTTTATACAGCTGGTCCACTACGTATCTACGCTCCCTAGCAGTCCACCAAACCAGAGATCCATAAGTGATCCCCTTACCATCCAGTACCCGGAGGATCTTGTTAACCACCAATGGCCATAACAAGGGCGAGATAATATCATCGTGGGGTGTACCTCTCTCCACTTGTTTTAACTCAGTGCTGTTACCAAGATTTGCTGTGACTATACGCGAGCTGATCGCATTCATATTCTGCCAACTTTTTGCCAAACTTTGGAGCTATATCACTTTAAATGAAATGAAAAAATATATTTTTAACTAAATTAGAGGGAAAGTCACCACGAATACGTTTCAAAAGCCCACTGTTTAGCTATTAAGAAGTGGTTAAACTATATCCGAAAAATTGTATTTCTGTCCCACCATGTATTGTTACAAAATATTTACACAAGTGGTGTTGTTTTCAAAATTAACAAAAAAAAAAAAATATCTAAAGTGAACAAAATAGTTTAGTGTTAACCAGCTTTTATTAGCAACCACTTGGTTAACATGAAGAACTCTTATTTCAAAATAATATTGCCATTAAAAAACCTTTTAAAGTTGTTAATTATTTGTGATGCAATTTTCATTCATATATCTGCTGTTACATCGAACATTTTGCCTCGCATTCATAACGGACTTTCGGTAAATATTTCGGAAGCTAATTTTGCAGTGCAACTGTTGGAAGATGGTAAATTTGTTTGTACCGGATCTTTGATTTCACCACGATCTGTCGTCATTGCTGCTCATTGTGTTTTTGGGATAGAAGCTCACAACTTTACCGTAATAGCTGGATCATCATATCTTGAGGAGGGTGGCGTAGAATTAGAAGTAAAAGAAATAAAAATACACCCTGATTACGACGATGAAATGTTAGTATGGGATGTGGCGGTACTAGAACTGGAGTCTGCAGCTGAAGGTGAAAATATAGGATTTGTTAAATTATGCACCAAAAAACTCAAAGCCCGTAAGTCCTTACGTGTTTATGGTTGGGGAAAAAAGAGTGTGTTTGATAGGGTTTGCTCGGAAGTGTTAAGAGGAGCAACCCTAAAAGTAATGCGTAAATCTGAATGTAATGCAATTTTCGAAGAACTTCATGAATCTGAGTTCTGTGCTAAAGGACACCGTTTCAAAGTTCCCTGCGAGGGAGATTCAGGTGGTCCTGGTATAATAAATGGAGAATTATGTGGTGTGTTTTCGTATGCTGATGAAGACAAATTTGCTAACGAGGGAGTATTTGTTTATATAAATAAGGTAAAAATATTTATCGAAGAAAATATGAAGTATTAAGTTTTGATTGATTTTGAAATATGGTGAAAATTGACTGAAAGAAAAAAAAGAAAAATAGTAAAAAACATGTGTTTCTTCAAGGGAGTTTTTGTGAATTTGGCGAGAACGAAAGTAAGTATCAGGCAGCTCATACTTAATTTTGAAGATAACAAAAACTAGAAACAGTTTTAAAAACGGAATTTAGATTTGAACTCAGTACCTCCAATGATCCCTAAAACAACTACCAGTTACTCGTATCATCGGATCAAATACAGAACCGATTTCTCTAAACTTTTTTTTATGTTTGATAGACAGAAAATATTATGAAAATTTTGTTATTCAATTAGGATTTATACAATTTTTAATTTGACAATTGCAAAAAGATTGTATTTTAGGCATAAAGGTACCTTCATTTTTTAATGCTTTTTGAGACTGTAAAGTAATTTAATTTTTCCTGAAAAATATATAAACATATGGTATTTTTAGGACTGGTTCCTATAAAGCTTAAACTATTTAAAAGTAATTAAGTTTAGGCTTTTTGCTTCAAATATCCAAGGCTGCGATCAAATAATCAAATAATCCCAGAGACAATCGCTATTTTAAAATCAGCGAAATTGGATATCTATGGACCTTGATGTAAGCGAAAACCCAAAATAAAAAATTTTTCTAGGACTAATTCCGTGCATATGTCCCTATAAATTTCAGTAAATACAGCCACTCTTGTTACAAATTGGCACTGACACTTTATAGATAGGGACTTAACTAGGGAGTTCTTTTTTTGGATAGAAGCAGGGGAACTGGTATCCCTCCGGCAATTGCAAAAAAAAAAAATGTTTTGTAAAATATATTATGCGCTGAATCCGAGAAACTATAACAGCTTTAAATGTAAAACCTGCTGCAAAGAAGGTCTTGTATAATACTAATAAAAAAATTTATTTAATATGAGCTGGGGGAACAACACCCCCATACAAATATGCAATTTCTATGGGTATACAAAAAGTCAATGTGAAGGGTACAAAAGAGTCAGCACAGCCGAATAGATTGCTCTTATTTGTTCACAAGTAAACCCTAAGCTTTGGTAAAAATATTAATTTTCGAAAATCTAAAATATGCTTTTTGCTACAAAATTTTTTTATGTCAAAGATATCAAAAGGAAATTTTGTACGTACATCCATTTAATAACAGTTAAAGTAAAACTGAAAGAAAATTTTAAATAAAAAATAAACAAATCCCTAAATTCCCAAAAAAACCTAACAAAACCCCAGAATGAAATTTTCTAGGTTTTTTATAAAACACTATAACTTTAATAAATTTGTATGTGTATATGGAGCTTCTGATTTCGGGTTCTGATATTTAATCGCAGCCTTAGAATTTAGGAAATTAAAAAAAAAGGAAAAATAAAACAAACCGAAATATATTTTAGTGCAGTTTTATTTCATTAAATTTTCATTGCATTTATGGGTTTTTATTTATTTTCAAAAAGAAATAATCTTTTACTTTCACAAAAAAGAGTTGAGTACATAAAACAAGCAAGAGCGCTATATAAGGCTGTATCGAATCTTAAATACCCTTCACATTGGCATTTTTTTCTTCACATTGGGCATTTTTTATACCCAGTCACCTGATATATGCAAACTGTTTTTAAACTGGAAATATAACAAAATTACTATCTAGTGGGTACAAAGTCGATAGCTTTCATAGTTTTCAAAATAGAAAACTTACAAAATTTGAACCATTGAACAGGCGTTACTTTTTCAAAGCTCCTCTTTAACAAATGCTATTTTATATAAAAAAATTTTATAAAAATACTATGCAGAAGGTTTAAAGTCGATAGCGACCAGAGTTTCCAAAATATTTCGTATTAAAAATTTAATTAAGGCTTTTCATTTGTATTGGGGCTTCCGCTACGCCTGCTCCTTCCCATCCAACTTTTATTCCTCAGTATGTAGGCAATTTCGCGCAAATAAATTTTGTAGAAAGTTTGAAGTCAATAGATGTTATAGTTTTCAAAATAAAGGGTTTAAAAATTTATTGAAAATGGTTGATTTGTAAGGGGATTCCACTCTTCGCGATCATATTCCACTATTTTTTTCCGAAATATAGGCACTAATATACAATTACTTTTTGTAATAAGTTTAAAGACGATAACTCTTATGGGTTCTAACATATATCATATCGAAAATTGATTAAAAGTGGTAATTTTTATGAGGGATACTGCTCCTTCTGCTTCCATCCAATCGAATTTTTATCTTACACGCACGTTTTATACTGGAACTGCTTTGCAGAAGGTTTGAAGTCAATAGCTCTAATAGTTTCTCAGAATTAACGCATGAAATATTTCACAAAATTTGTGCAATTGCAAGAGCGATACCATTTTCCCCGCTTTTATCAAAAAAGTTCTACAGTTTAGGTCTCCGCCCTTAAGGTATCTATGCGAAGTTTCGGGATAACGATGGCTAATGATGCAAGATATATGTATATAAATTTTGTCCTAAATAATCTGGGTTATTTTACGTTTTTGCTTATATTTCGGTACAAACTAAACCGATCTTGCCGATTGTGCTACTTTATTTCTGTTCGGAAATTTGATTTGATGGACATGGCTAAATCGACTTCTCTATCTATTTGGATATGGGGTCTTAATTGAATATTTTAGAAATTAGAAAGCGTATTTTATGGCAAGGCAGATTGATTTTTAACAAAAAAAAAAAAACAAATAGAAAAAATGGCATTAAGTGGTACATGCAATTTTTAACTTGCCCTGCAAGTACATAAGTATGTACAAACACATCTGTATATGGTAAACAAAAAATAGGTCCTTGAGTTCAGGAATGTGTTCAAAGTAAAGTAAAAAATAATTTTAATAAATATTATTTTATTGTAAAACAAGTAAGAGCGCTATATTCGGCTGTGCCGAATCTTATATACCCTTCACATTGGTCTTTAAATATACCCAGCCGAGTAATTTTGTACTGCAAATAATATAATAAAAAACCTTGTGCGAGTTTTAAAGCCCATAGAAAAAATAACAAAATTTTAACGTTCGTATGAATAATAGAAATAGATGAAGATGATTTGAGGTCGAGAGTTTTTAAAGTTTTCGACATTATTCATATTTAAAGGTTAATAAAACTTATTAGATGTTCTAGTCCCCCTGCTCTTCACCAAGTTTTTCAAAATGTATGAATTATTTGATTATTGCTTTTTGTAGAATATTCAAAGTCGATAGCTGTAATAGTTTTCCAGAAGAAGCGTATCGAAAATTGTTTAAAAATTGTTAATTTGTATGGGAGCTACCCCTTCTTCACCCCCCATCCGAAAATCTTTTTCTTCAGAGCGTAGCCCTTAATGTCCAATTACTTTTTGTAGAACATTTGATTTCGATATATGTTATAGTTTCTGAGATATAGCATATCGAAAATTTAACAAAAATTGTTAATTTGCATTGGGGCTACCCCTTTTTTTGCCCCCACTCGAAAATTTTTTTCTGTAAAGCGTAGCCCTTAGCGTGCAATTACTTTTTGTAGAACATTTCATTTCGATATCTGTTATAGTTTCCGAGATATAGCGTATCGAATATTTGAAAATAATTGTCGATTTGTATGGGAGCTACCCCTTTTTTTGCCCCCACCCAAAAAATTTTTTCTCTAAGGCGTAGCCCTTAGCGTGCAATTACTTTTTTTAGAACATTTCATTTCGATATCTGTTATAGTTTCCGAGATATAGCGTATCGAATATTTGAAAATAATTGTCGATTTGTATGGGAGCTACCCCTTTTTTTGCCCCCACCCAAAAAATTTTTTCTGTAAGGCGTAGCCCTTAGCGTGCAATTACTTTTTGTAGAACATTTCATTTCGATATCTGTTATAGTTTCCGAGATATAGCGTATCGAATATTTGATAATAATTGTCGATTTGTATGGGAGCTACCCCTTTTTTTGCCCCCACCCAAAAAATTTTTTCTCCAAGGCGTAGCCCTAAGCGTGCAATTACTTTTTGTAGAACATTTCATTTCGATATCTGTTATGGTTTCCGAGATATAGCGTATCGAATATTTGAAAATAATTGTCGATTTGTATGGGAGCTACCCCTTTTTTTGCCCCCACCCAAAAAATTTTTTCTTTAAGGCGTAGCCCTTAGCGTGCAATTACTTTTTGTAGAACATTTCATTTCGATATCTGTTATGGTTTCCGAGATATAGCGTATCGAATATTTGAAAATAATTGTCGATTTGTATGGGAGCTACCCCTTTTTTTGCCCCCACCCAAAAAATTTTTTCTCCAAGGCGTAGCCCTAAGCGTGCAATTACGTTTTGTAGAACATTTCATTTCGATATCTGTTATGGTTTCCGAGATATAGCGTATCGAATATTTGAAAATAATTGTCGATTTGTATGGGAGCTACCCCTTTTTTTGCCCCCACCCAAAAAATTTTTTCTTTAAGGCGTAGCCTTTAGCGTGCAATTACTTTTTGTAGAACATTTCATTTCGATATCTGTTATGGTTTCCGAGATATAGCGTATCGAATATTTGAAAATAATTGTCGATTTGTATGGGAGCTACCCCTTTTTTTGCCCCCACCCAAAAAATTTTTTCTTTAAGGCGTAGCCCTTAGCGTGCAATTACTTTTTGTAGAACATTTCATTTCGATATCTGTTATAGTTTCCGAGATATAGCGTATCGAATATTTGATAATAATTGTCGATTTGTATGGGAGCTACCCCTTTTTTTGCCCCCACCCAAAAAATTTTTTCTCCAAGGCGTAGCCCTAAGCGTGCAATTACTTTTTGTAGAACATTTCATTTCGATATCTGTTATGGTTTCCGAGATATAGCGTATCGAATATTTGAAAATAATTGTCGATTTGTATGGGAGCTACCCCTTTTTTTGCCCCCACCCAAAAAATTTTTTCTTTAAGGCGTAGCCCTTAGCGTGCAATTACTTTTTTTAGAACATTTCATTTCGATATCTATTATAGTTTTTGAGATATAGCGTATCGAATATTTGAAAATAATTGTCGATTTGTATGGGAGCTACCCCTTTTTTTGCCCCCACCCAAAAATTTTTTCTTTAAGGCGAAGCCCTTAGCATGCAATTACTTTTTGTAGAACATTTTAAGTCGATAGCTGTTATAGTTTACGAGATATAGCGCATAAAATATTTCACCAAATTTGTGCAATTGTAGAAAAAATACCCCTTCCCCTGGTCCTATCTGAAAAAAATTTTTCCATTATTAAGGTCCCTTCTTTAGGAGTATCCGTGCCAAGTTTTGTGGCAAGAGTGACTATACTTACTGAGATATATAGGGATATATGCACGGATTTTGTCCTAAAAAAAATGGGTTACTCTGGGTTTTCGCTTATATCTCGGTCAATAGTGAACCGATTTTATTGATTTTAAATAGCGATTGTCTCCAGGATATTTGTGATAGTTTGACACCATTAACTGGTCTGTATCTTTTTATTTGACTCCGGAAACTTGATTTCAACAGACGGACAGACGGACAGACGGACAGACGGACAGACGGACAGACGGACAGACGGACAGACGGACAGACGGACAGACGGACAGACGGACAGACGGACAGACGGACATCGCTAAATCGACTTCCCTATCTATAAGGATCCAGAATATATATACTTTATGGGGTCGCAAATGAATAATAAAGAAATTACAAACGGAATGACAAAGTGATATATACCCTATCACTATGTGAAGGGTATAAAAAACCATAAAAGTTTATTAAAAATATGTTAAGAATGCGTTAGACAAACACAGGTGTAAAAAGGTGTGGAACCAAATTTAAAAAAAAATATATATAGTTTTTAGTAAAATATCTAATACTAAATTAAAAACTGTCGTTACTCCAAAACACAATTTTTTCCAAAAGTCTTGTAATTCTACAATCAATTTAAGTTCAGCAGTAAAATCACTGTCTCAGAATGAAGTTTACTAAAATGCAAACCAAATTTTCGTGTTGGTTTAGGATTTAATCTAGAAACTGAAGTTAGAAAAATTAAACAATTGTAATAGAATTTGATTTGTGACTGTTTTCAATTTAGTGCGCTGTATGGCTTTTTTTATTTAACAAAAAAATAATTTTAAAACGCAAGATGATGAAATAAATCTGGAATTTAACCTTCTAAGCAATTAAAATATCTTGTGGTCGTAAAATGTAAAATTCAATAGTTTAACAAGATAAAGCAGATCAAAAAACAGAAAAAAAAAAATAAAGACAAGTAGGAGCGCTATATTCAGCTGTGTCGAATCTTAGATACCCTTCACATTGGCCTTCCGAAACCCAGAATTTTTTTTTTTTTTTATTTTTATCCTTTTTTATACCCTTCACATAGTGATAGGGTATATATCACTTTGTCATTCCGTTTGTAATTTCTTTATTATTCATTTGCGACCCCATAAAGTATATATATTCTGGATCCTTATAGATAGGGAAGTCGATTTAGCGATGTCCGTCTGTCCGTCTGTCCGTCTGTCCGTCTGTCCGTCTGTCCGTCTGTCCGTCTGTCCGTCTGTCCGTCTGTCCGTCTGTTGAAATCAAGTTTCCGGAGTCAAATAAAAAGATACAGACCAGTTAATGGTGTCAAACTATCACAAATATCCTGGAGACAATCGCTATTTAAAATCAATAAAATCGGTTCACTATTGACCGAGATATAAGCGAAAACCCAGAGTAACCCATTTTTTTTAGGACAAAATCCGTGCATATATCCCTATATATCTCAGTAAGTATAGTCACTCTTGCCACAAAACTTGGCACGGATACTCCTAAAGAAGGGACCTTAATAATGGAAAAATTTTTTTCAGATAGGACCAGGGGAAGGGGTATTTTTTCTACAATTGCACAAATTTGGTGAAATATTTTATGCGCTATATCTCGTAAACTATAACAGCTATCGACTTAAAATGTTCTACAAAAAGTAATTGCATGCTAAGGGCTTCGCCTTAAAGAAAAAATTTTTGGGTGGGGGCAAAAAAAGGGGTAGCTCCCATACAAATCGACAATTATTTTCAAATATTCGATACGCTATATCTCGGAAACCATAACAGATATCGAAATGAAATGTTCTACAAAAAGTAATTGCACGCTTAGGGCTACGCCTTGGAGAAAAAATTTTTTGGGTGGGGGCAAAAAAAGGGGTAGCTCCCATACAAATCGACAATTATTATCAAATATTCGATACGCTATATCTCGGAAACTATAACAGATATCGAAATGAAATGTTCTACAAAAAGTAATTGCACGCTAAGGGCTACGCCTTAAAGAAAAAATTTTTTGGGTGGGGGCAAAAAAAGGGGTAGCTCCCATACAAATCGACAATTATTTTCAAATATTCGATACGCTATATCTCGGAAACCATAACAGATATCGAAATGAAATGTTCTACAAAAAGTAATTGCACGCTAAAGGCTACGCCTTAAAGAAAAAATTTTTTGGGTGGGGGCAAAAAAAGGGGTAGCTCCCATACAAATCGACAATTATTTTCAAATATTCGATACGCTATATCTCGGAAACCATAACAGATATCGAAATGAAATGTTCTACAAAAAGTAATTGCACGCTAAAGGCTACGCCTTAAAGAAAAAATTTTTTGGGTGGGGGCAAAAAAAGGGGTAGCTCCCATACAAATCGACAATTATTTTCAAATATTCGATACGCTATATCTCGGAAACCATAACAGATATCGAAATGAAATGTTCTACAAAACGTAATTGCACGCTTAGGGCTACGCCTTGGAGAAAAAATTTTTTGGGTGGGGGCAAAAAAAGGGGTAGCTCCCATACAAATCGACAATTATTTTCAAATATTCGATACGCTATATCTCGGAAACCATAACAGATATCGAAATGAAATGTTCTACAAAAAGTAATTGCACGCTAAGGGCTACGCCTTAAAGAAAAAATTTTTTGGGTGGGGGCAAAAAAAGGGGTAGCTCCCATACAAATCGACAATTATTTTCAAATATTCGATACGCTATATCTCGGAAACCATAACAGATATCGAAATGAAATGTTCTACAAAAAGTAATTGCACGCTTAGGGCTACGCCTTGGAGAAAAAATTTTTTGGGTGGGGGCAAAAAAAGGGGTAGCTCCCATACAAATCGACAATTATTTTCAAATATTCGATACGCTATATCTCGGAAACTATAACAGATATCGAAATGAAATGTTCTAAAAAAAGTAATTGCACGCTAAGGGCTACGCCTTAGAGAAAAAATTTTTTGGGTGGGGGCAAAAAAAGGGGTAGCTCCCATACAAATCGACAATTATTTTCAAATATTCGATACGCTATATCTCGGAAACTATAACAGATATCGAAATGAAATGTTCTACAAAAAGTAATTGCACGCTAAGGGCTACGCTTTACAGAAAAAAATTTTCGAGTGGGGGCAAAAAAAGGGGTAGCTCCCATACAAATCGACAATTATTTTCAAATATTCGATACGCTATATCTCGGAAACCATAACAGATATCGAAATGAAATGTTCTACAAAAAGTAATTGCACGCTTAGGGCTACGCCTTGGAGAAAAAATTTTTTGGGTGGGGGCAAAAAAAGGGGTAGCTCCCATACAAATCGACAATTATTATCAAATATTCGATACGCTATATCTCGGAAACCATAACAGATATCGAAATGAAATGTTCTACAAAACGTAATTGCACGCTTAGGGCTACGCCTTGGAGAAAAAATTTTTTGGGTGGGGGCAAAAAAAGGGGTAGCTCCCATACAAATCGACAATTATTTTCAAATATTCGATACGCTATATCTCGGAAACTATAACAGATATCGAAATGAAATGTTCTACAAAAAGTAATTGCACGCTAAGGGCTACGCTTTACAGAAAAAAATTTTCGAGTGGGGGCAAAAAAAGGGGTAGCTCCCATACAAATCGACAATTATTTTCAAATATTCGATACGCTATATCTCGGAAACCATAACAGATATCGAAATGAAATGTTCTAAAAAAAGTAATTGCACGCTAAGGGCTACGCCTTAGAGAAAAAATTTTTTGGGTGGGGGCAAAAAAAGGGGTAGCTCCCATACAAATCGACAATTATTTTCAAATATTCGATACGCTATATCTCGGAAACCATAACAGATATCGAAATGAAATGTTCTACAAAAAGTAATTGCACGCTAAGGGCTACGCCTTAAAGAAAAAATTTTTTGGGTGGGGGCAAAAAAAGGGGTAGCTCCCATACAAATCGACAATTATTTTCAAATATTCGATACGCTATATCTCGGAAACCATAACAGATATCGAAATGAAATGTTCTACAAAAAGTAATTGCACGCTTAGGGCTACGCCTTGGAGAAAAAATTTTTTGGGTGGGGGCAAAAAAAGGGGTAGCTCCCATACAAATCGACAATTATTATCAAATATTCGATACGCTATATCTCGGAAACTATAACAGATATCGAAATGAAATGTTCTACAAAAAGTAATTGCACGCTAAGGGCTACGCTTTACAGAAAAAAATTTTCGAGTGGGGGCAAAAAAAGGGGTAGCTCCCATACAAATCGACAATTATTTTCAAATATTCGATACGCTATATCTCGGAAACCATAACAGATATCGAAATGAAATGTTCTACAAAAAGTAATTGCACGCTTAGGGCTACGCCTTGGAGAAAAAATTTTTTGGGTGGGGGCAAAAAAAGGGGTAGCTCCCATACAAATCGACAATTATTATCAAATATTCGATACGCTATATCTCGGAAACCATAACAGATATCGAAATGAAATGTTCTACAAAACGTAATTGCACGCTTAGGGCTACGCCTTGGAGAAAAAATTTTTTGGGTGGGGGCAAAAAAAGGGGTAGCTCCCATACAAATCGACAATTATTTTCAAATATTCGATACGCTATATCTCGGAAACTATAACAGATATCGAAATGAAATGTTCTACAAAAAGTAATTGCACGCTAAGGGCTACGCTTTACAGAAAAAAATTTTCGAGTGGGGGCAAAAAAAGGGGTAGCTCCCATACAAATCGACAATTATTTTCAAATATTCGATACGCTATATCTCGGAAACCATAACAGATATCGAAATGAAATGTTCTAAAAAAAGTAATTGCACGCTAAGGGCTACGCCTTAGAGAAAAAATTTTTTGGGTGGGGGCAAAAAAAGGGGTAGCTCCCATACAAATCGACAATTATTTTCAAATATTCGATACGCTATATCTCGGAAACCATAACAGATATCGAAATGAAATGTTCTACAAAAAGTAATTGCACGCTTAGGGCTACGCCTTGGAGAAAAAATTTTTTGGGTGGGGGCAAAAAAAGGGGTAGCTCCCATACAAATCGACAATTATTTTCAAATATTCGATACGCTATATCTCGGAAACCATAACAGATATCGAAATGAAATGTTCTACAAAAAGTAATTGCACGCTAAGGGCTACGCCTTAAAGAAAAAATTTTTTGGGTGGGGGCAAAAAAAGGGGTAGCTCCCATACAAATCGACAATTATTATCAAATATTCGATACGCTATATCTCGGAAACCATAACAGATATCGAAATGAAATGTTCTACAAAAAGTAATTGCACGCTTAGGGCTACGCCTTGGAGAAAAAATTTTTTGGGTGGGGGCAAAAAAAGGGGTAGCTCCCATACAAATCGACAATTATTATCAAATATTCGATACGCTATATCTCGGAAACTATAACAGATATCGAAATGAAATGTTCTACAAAAAGTAATTGCACGCTAAGGGCTACGCCTTACAGAAAAAATTTTTTGGGTGGGGGCAAAAAAAGGGGTAGCTCCCATACAAATCGACAATTATTTTCAAATATTCGATACGCTATATCTCGGAAACTATTACAGATATCGAAATGAAATGTTCTAAAAAAAGTAATTGCACGCTAAGGGCTACGCCTTAGAGAAAAAATTTTTTGGGTGGGGGCAAAAAAAGGGGTAGCTCCCATACAAATCGACAATTATTTTCAAATATTCGATACGCTATATCTCGGAAACTATAACAGATATCGAAATGAAATGTTCTACAAAAAGTAATTGCACGCTAAGGGCTACGCTTTACAGAAAAAAATTTTCGAGTGGGGGCAAAAAAAGGGGTAGCCCCAATGCAAATTAACAATTTTTGTTAAATTTTCGATATGCTATATCTCAGAAACTATAACATATATCGAAATCAAATGTTCTACAAAAAGTAATTGGACATTAAGGGCTACGCTCTGAAGAAAAAGATTTTCGGATGGGGGGTGAAGAAGGGGTAGCTCCCATACAAATTAACAATTTTTAAACAATTTTCGATACGCTTCTTCTGGAAAACTATTACAGCTATCGACTTTGAATATTCTACAAAAAGCAATAATCAAATAATTCATACATTTTGAAAAACTTGGTGAAGAGCAGGGGGACTAGAACATCTAATAAGTTTTATTAACCTTTAAATATGAATAATGTCGAAAACTTTAAAAACTCTCGACCTCAAATCATCTTCATCTATTTCTATTATTCATACGAACGTTAAAATTTTGTTATTTTTTCTATGGGCTTTAAAACTCGCACAAGGTTTTTTATTATATTATTTGCAGTACAAAATTACTCGGCTGGGTATATTTAAAGACCAATGTGAAGGGTATATAAGATTCGGCACAGCCGAATATAGCGCTCTTACTTGTTTTTGTTAATTTTGAAACCAACACCACTTGTGTAAATATGTTGTAACAATACATGGTGGGACAGAAACGAAATTTTTTGGAAATAGTTTAACCACTTCCAAATAGTTAAACAGTGGGTTTTTGGATTTTATTCGTGGTGACTTTCATTTAAAGTGATATAGCTTCAAAGTTTGACAAAAAGTTGGCAGGATATGACTGCGGTGAGCTCGCGTATAGTCACAGCAAATTTTGGTAACAGCACTGAGTCAAAACAAGTGGAGAGAGGTACACCCCACGATGATATTATCTCGCCCTTGTTATGGCTTATGGTGGTTGACAAGATCCTCTGGATCTCTGGTTTGGTGGACTGCTAGGGAGCGTAGATACGTAGTTGACCAGCTGTATGAAATCCAGAGATCTGCTTGCATTGGAATTACGGGCGCACTGCGAACTAGCCCTTCTGAGGCATTGAATACTATTTTGCATCTCGCTCCCATCGACTTTCACATTAGGGTCATGACTGCTTGTAGTGCAGTAAGGCTTAGATCGACTGGATGTTGGAAATCGAGGCCATATGGGCATACGAGAGTTCTGCAAGGACTGCCTCCATTCGTGGACCAACCTTCTGACTATATTACTCCCTTCACGGACTTTGATATGGTTTTTGAAGTTCTTATTCCCTCTAGGGGGTAGGGGTAACCTTGGGGAATTTTATGACATTAGGGTCTTTACGGACGACTCTAAGTTGGACTGCAAAGTTGGATCCGGTGTCTTCTCAGAAGAGCTAGACGTAAATGCTTTTTTCGTCTTCCGGATGAATGTAGTGTATTTCAGGCTGAGATATTTGCCATTCGGGAGGCTTGTAAACTACGACAGGACAGAAATATACGCGGAAATATTGGTATTTTTGTCGACAGTCGGGCGGCGCTTCTGTTACTCAGATCATACACTACCACGTCACTTTTGGTCAGTCAGTGTAGAATAGAATTGACTTAGCCAAGGCAGCTGTCTGACATTACTATGGATTGGGTTCCTGCGCATAGGGGCTACCATTGTAATGAACGGGCAGATGAGCTAGCTAAGAAAGGATCTGCTCTGAATATCTCCAATGTGAATACAGTCGGAAATCCGTTGCAGACTATTAAAACAACATCTTAAGATTCTTTCTGCGCATTGCTGACGATAGACGGCGGAGGTTGGATACGTGTAGGGTCGCCAGGAAAACGTGACCCTTTTTCGATGTCGGACGTACTACGCAACTTATAAACCGGAATCGCGTGGGAATTTTGCAGTTGTTGGCAGTGCTAACGGGTCATTGGATGCTGGGAAGACATGCAGAACGACTCGGCCTCACGTTTAACGATCACTGTTGCAGCTGCAAGAATAGGGAAAAGGAGGAATCGGTTTTCCATCTTCTCTGCGAATGCCGTGCTGTGGCTGTAAAGAGGCACAAGTTCCTGGGCCATCATATACTGGACAGCCTAGGGGATGTATCTGCGATTGGGCTGAACGACCTGTCGAGATACATCAATGCTCCATTTTCCTTTGGACCATGGCTTAAGGGGACCTTATCACCTATCGATTGGTGTGGTTTTGCCAAAACGAGGTCATCTCGAATCTACTTGACAGTTTGCGTGTAGCCTTTACAAAGTCAACAGTATTTACATATATGCCAAAACAAAAAAGGAATTAATTCCAGGTAGTTTGTCTATTTTTAATTTTAAATCTTATTAATTTAAATTGATACATTTTTAATTATATTTCAAAAGAAGTTAAATTTACTTTATTTATATATTTTGATGTTTATTTTAGAGATCTACACAGAATAAACTTCACAAATTTTTATTCAAACAAACAGTTTTTTTAATTATAATTTTTTCAGACAATATTTTATTAGATCCTTATAAAATTGTCATCTGAGTTTTATGTCAAACAAAATAAACGAAAAATTAAAAAAATATATTTGCCCAAAAGCATTAATTTTTTATGGAAAATAGAAGGAATTTTTTCCAAATATTTTTTTTCAAAAACCTAATCTGATTTTGCAATTTTGTTTATAGGACCAAAATCAGTAAAACATTTAACAAAATCAATAATTATTCCCTTCACATAAGTGATAAGGATATATACATACATACATACATATGCGATCCCATAAAGTATATATTTTTTTTGGTCCTTATAGATAGGGAAGTCGATTTAGTGATGTCCACCTGTTCGTGTTATGATTGAAATCGACTTTTAGAAGCTTCGCGCACAGAAAAATTTGAATTGTATAATCAGTTACGAAATTCAGAGAATCAGTTGATATTTTGTCCTGCTAAGGACCTATAACGGAAATTGTAAATTTAGAGAACCAATTTTGACAGTTTTAATTTCAGTTTAAAAATTTTGTTGGTCTGGGTAAATTTTTGAATTGTCTAGGCGATAATTTTGTTTGGTTTAAAAATCAAATTAAAATGTTACTGAAGACTATTAAATAAATTCACTAAAAATTTATTTATTTTAAATAAAAATTTTGTTTGAAAAAATATTTTTGTAGTTTTTTCTGTGCGATGTCGCATAGACGATAGTGGTATCAGAATATCAAATATATTTTGGAGCAAATCGCTATTGAATTCCAGCAAAATCGGCTCATTACTTAAAGAGATATAAACCAGCAACCAAGACTTTCTGTGTTTATTTCTTTAAAATTTGTACAAAAAACCTCTACAACTTCCCCGGAGTTGCCCCGCACAATGTGAATTGTAAGGCTGACTCCTATTAATTTTTCCCCGCAAACTCTAACAGGGTTGCAATGCAACGTACTTTTGACACCGCTATGGCTTGATTTAAGTATAGTTTGCTTGATTTATTTTTGATGTGTACAACTTCCCTTGTCACCCTAAGAAGGTTAAAATATCACACCGACCCCTATTTAAAAGTTAAAAATATTTAATAAATAAAAAAATTGAAAAAAAAAATAAAAAGTTCCGGGTTTCGAAAGGCCAATGCCGAATATAGCAATCTTACATCGAACAAATAGCTGACCGAGATATAGGACAAAACTAATATTTTTGACCCCGAGAGCCTGGGTTCGATACGTGACCGGAAATTTTTTTTATTCCCCTACCCCCCCAAAAAATTATTTAAGTTTTCGATAACTGACAGAGATATGCAAAAGCCAGCAACCACAACTACCTCTGTTTATTTCTCTGAAATTTGTACATAAAAACCTCTTCAACTGCCCCGGAGTTGCCACTAAATGAAAGCAGCTTAAGACAGACTCTCATAATTTTTCTTCACGAACGTTTTTGTGGAACATACTTACAACAAACTATTTTCGCCCCCTAACAGGGTTGCTATACATAGTTTAATTTTTTTTAAATTTTTTAAATGGCTCCTATGCCTTCCAGGGTGCTCCTAAAAAGCTCAAGTGCAAGACGCGCCCATATTAATTTTTTCTCCCAAAGATTTTTGTGGAACATGCTTAACCCCTATCTCCAGCGCTTAGCAAAGCTTCCATATAAAATTTTAAAGAATAAGGGTAAAAACTCCTACAACTTCCCTGGAGTCGCCCTTAGAGAAATTAAATGTGTCATAGGCCTCTCTTAGTTTTCTCTCCCAAACATATTCCCAGCACATACTTACCCGCTATCTTCATTACTTAAGGGGTTGCCATACAAAATTTACAAAAATCATGTACAAACGCCCATAGCTTCCCCAAAGTCGTCGGCCGACCCCCATTAGTTTCCCCTCCCAAACATATTTCTAGAATATATCTCCGTTGCCCAAGGGAGCTCCCATACAAAGTTTGGGAAATTGTAATTAATCCCCCCCACTGCTTCCACGGTGCCCGTGGATAGCTTAAATGTAGGACTGACTCCAACTAATTTTTCCTTGCAAACATTTTCCTAGAACATACTGACCCCCCTATTGCTACACAAAATTTATAAAAATTAGGGTAAACTCTCCTACAACTTCCCTATCATCCTAAAAGGATTGAAATATGAAACCGACCCCAAATTAAAAACTAGAAATATTTCGTAAATAAAAAAATTAATAAAAATAAAAAAAATGAAAAGTTTTAGGTTTCGAAAGGCCAATGTGAAGGGTATCTAAGATTCGGCACAGCTGAATATAGTGCTCCTACTTGTTTTATTTATGAAATATTTTAAATGGGAGTCGGTGTCATATTTCAACCCTTTTAGGGTGACTAGGGAATTTGTAGGGGTGTTTTTCCTAATTTTTACAAATTTTGTGTGGCAATAGGAGGGTCAGTATGTTCTAGGAAAATGTTTGCAAGGAAAAACTAGTTGGGGTCAGTCCTACATTTGAACCATCCACGGGCACTTTTCTGTTTTCTGGGTACTTTTTTCATCACTATTCCGTGCAATTTTTTTAAAGTGTTGTCACAACAAATAAGGTTTCAAGGCGATTATGTTGAAAAATACGAAATGAGAAAAGAGTCACTCGCTTTTAAAACCAATTAACATCACAGGTCAACATAATGCATTTTTTTAATAAGGTCTAAGGTTTCTTAATTAGTTTTTATATACTTGTTACTGAGCACTAACGGCCAGTGATGCCAAAAGCTTTGAGAAGAAAATCATCATTTGGTAAAAATAAAATCATATTTTAAGAAGAAAATCATCACATTTTTTTTATTTAAAAATTTTATTTTTTTAAACAAAATGTAATCACAATTAGGTTTATATGCATAAAACAAATTTCTCTTTGATGCACAGCGCAAATAGGTCTAACAATTTTTATCAAAATTCTTTTATAACTGAGGTTATCTAGAGCTCCCAAATGATCCTTACAGTTGACAAACTAAAATTGCGAAGCTTTGTTAACTCGTCATCTAAATTTTGAATATTCTTTTTAATAAATCTATCAAAGATGGAACCTCCCTATCTATTAATTTAAAAGGGCCAATTTAAAAGAGTTCTTTAAGAGAATAATCTTAGTTTTAAGCTGGATTTTTTTAGCAAACATTCATAGATAGATTTCTTCGTCTTGTGAAAAAATCTTTATTTTCCAATATGAAGGTTATTATTAAAATTCATAATACGGGTATCATATGCTGGTTTTATAAGATGTAAATTACATACAAAATTCTTACATTTTTCTACATGTTTTAATTATTTTTATTAGTTAAATTAAAAAGATTCCATCGGCATCCAGCCAGCATAATGTCCGGACAAACATCGTTATGTTGACTATTCAAGTACCTTTCCTTTGATTGGCGTTAGAAAAGCTGACTTTTGTTTAAAATATAAGAACAAGCAAATTATATGCCCGCCACCAAGGTCACGTGGATATATAACGCTCAAAATTTTCTGATGGTTAAACAACTTTGATGCTGAACTCTTGTACACTTTGTGACATACAACAATGAAACCCTGCTGCTTGCAAGGGCCAGAGGTACTCTAAAGCCTCTCGGTCAACACTAAAAGTCGCGCGTTTTCATATACAACCCTGACATTTTATTAACACTTAGCCTGAGAAAATATTGCAAACAGCCTTGTAATATTGACCAAACGATTTGTAAAATATATAAAAGCAATAAATGACAAGCTGGAACAAACCTTTATTCTTTTTTATACCCTTCACATAGTGATAGGGTATATATCACTTTGTCATTCCGTTTGTAATTTCTTTATTATTCATTTGCGACCCCATAAAGTATATATATTCTGGATCCTTATAGATAGGGAAGTCGATTTAGCGATGTCCGTCTGTCCGTCTGTCCATCTGTCCGTCTGTTGAAATCAAGTTTCCGGAGTCAAATAAAAAGATACAGACCAGTTAATGGTGTCAAACTATCACAAATATCCTGGAGACAATCGCTATTTAAAATCACTATTGACCGAGATATAAGCGAAAACCCAGAGTAACCCATTTTTTTTAGGACAAAATCCGTGCATATATTCCTATATATCTCAGTAAGTATAGTCACTCTTGCCAAAAAACTTGGCACGGATACTCCTAAAGAAGGGACCTTAATAATGGAAAAATTTTTTTCAGATAGGACCAGGGGAAGGGGTATTTTTTCTACAATTGCACAAATTTGGTGAAATATTTTATGCGCTATATCTCGTAAACTATAACAGCTATCGACTTAAAATGTTCTACAAAAAGTAATTGCATGCTAAGCGCTACGCCTTAAAGAAAAAATTTTTTGGGTGGGGGCAAAAAAAGGGGTAGCTCCCATACAAATCGACAATTATTATCAAATATTCGATACGCTATATCTCGGAAACTATAACAGATATCGAAATGAAATGTTCTACAAAAAGTAATTGCACGCTAAGGGCTACGCCTTAGAGAAAAAAATTTTTGGGTGGGGGCAAAAAAAGGGGTAGGTCCCATACAAATCGACAATTATTATCAAATATTCGATACGCTATATCTCGGAAACTATAACAGATATCGAAATGAAATGTTCTAAAAAAAGTAATTGCACGCTAAGGGCTACGCCTTAGAGAAAAAATTTTTTGGGTGGGGGCAAAAAAAGGGGTAGCTCCCATACAAATCGGCAATTATTATCAAATATTCGATACGCTATATCTCGGAAACTATCACAGCTATCGACATAAAATGTTCTACAAAAAGTAATTGTACGCAAAGATCTACACTTTAAAGAAAAATTTTTTTGAGTGGGGGCAAAAAATGGGGTAGCTCCCATACAAATCGACAATTGTTATAAAATATTCGATACGCTATATCTCGGAAACTATCACAGCTATCGACATAAAATGTTCTACAAAAAGTAATTGTACGCAAAGATCTACACTTTAAAGAAAAATTTTTTTGAGTGGGGGCAAAAAATGGGGTAGCTCCCATACAAATCGACAATTGTTATAAAATATTCGATACGCTATATCTCGGAAACTATAACAGATATCGACTTAAAATGTTCTACAAAAAGTGATTGTACTCAAAGATCTACACTTTAAAGAAAAAATTTTTTTGAGTGGGCTTAAAAAATGGGGTAGCTCCCATACAAATCGACAATTGTTATAAAATATTCGATACGCTATATCTCGGAAACTATAACAGATATCGACTTAAAATGTTCTACAAAAAGTGATTTTACGCAAAGATCTACACTTTAAAGAAAAAATTTTTTGAGTGGGCTTAAAAAATGGGGTAGCTCCCATACAAATCGACAATTGTTATAAAATATTCGATACGCTATATCTCGGAAACTATCACAGATATTGAAATGAAATGTTCTACAAAAAGTAATTGCACGCTAAGGGCTACGCCTTAGAGAAAAAAATTTTTGGGTGGGGGCAAAAAAAGGGGTAGGTCCCATACAAATCGACAATTATTATCAAATATTCGATACGCTATATCTCGGAAACTATAACAGATATCGAAATGAAATGTTCTAAAAAAAGTAATTGCACGCTAAGGGCTACGCCTTAGAGAAAAATTTTTTTGGGTGGGGGCAAAAAAAGGGGTAGCTCCCATACAAATCGGCAATTATTATCAAATATTCGATACGCTATATCTCGGAAACTATCACAGCTATCGACATAAAATGTTCTACAAAAAGTAATTGTACGCAAAGATCTACACTTTAAAGAAAAATTTTTTTGAGTGGGGGCAAAAAATGGGGTAGCTCCCATACAAATCGACAATTGTTATAAAATATTCGATACGCTATATCTCGGAAACTATCACAGCTATCGACATAAAATATTCTACAGAAAGTAATTGTACGCAAAGATCTACACTTTAAAGAAAAATTTTTTTGAGTGGGGGCAAAAAATGGGGTAGCTCCCATACAAATCGACAATTGTTATAAAATATTCGATACGCTATATCTCGGAAACTATAACAGATATCGACTTAAAATGTTCTACAAAAAGTGATTGTACTCAAAGATCTACACTTTAAAGAAAAAATTTTTTTGAGTGGGCTTAAAAAATGGGGTAGCTCCCATACAAATCGACAATTGTTATAAAATATTCGATACGCTATATCTCGGAAACTATAACAGATATCGACTTAAAATGTTCTACAAAAAGTGATTTTACGCAAAGATCTACACTTTAAAGAAAAAATTTTTTGAGTGGGGGCAAAAAATGGGGTAGCTCCCATACAAATCGACAATTGTTATAAAATATTCGATACGCTATATCTCGGAAACTATCACAGCTATCGACATAAAATGTTCTACAAAAAGTAATTGTACTCAAAGATCTACACTTTAAAGAAAAAATTTTTTTGAGTGGGCTTAAAAAATGGGGTAGCTCCCATACAAATCGACAATTGTTATAAAATATTCGATACGCTATATCTCGGAAACTATAACAGATATCGACTTAAAATGTTCTACAAAAAGTGATTTTACGCAAAGATCTACACTTTAAAGAAAAATTTTTTTGAGTGGGGGCAAAAAATGGGGTAGCTCCCATACAAATCGACAATTGTTATAAAATATTCGATACGCTATATCTCGGAAACTATAACAGATATCGACTTAAAATGTTCTACAAAAAGTGATTGTACTCAAAGATCTACACTTTAAAGAAAAAATTTTTTTGAGTGGGCTTAAAAAATGGGGTAGCTCCCATACAAATCGACAATTGTTATAAAATATTCGATACGCTATATCTCGGAAACTATAACAGATATCGACTTAAAATGTTCTACAAAAAGTGATTTTACGCAAAGATCTACACTTTAAAGAAAAAATTTTTTGGGTGGGGGCAAAAAAAGGGGTAGCTCCCATACAAATCGACAATTATTATCAAATATTCGATACGCTATATCTCGGAAACTATAACAGATATCGAAATGAAATGTTCTACAAAAAGTAATTGCACGCTAAGGGCTACGCCTTAGAGAGAAAAATTTTTGGGTGGGGGCAAAAAAAGGGGTAGGTCCCATACAAATCGACAATTATTATCAAATATTCGATACGCTATATCTCGGAAACTATAACAGATATCGAAATGAAATGTTCTAAAAAAAGTAATTGCACGCTAAGGGCTACGCCTTAGAGAAAAAATTTTTTGGGTGGGGGCAAAAAAAGGGGTAGCTCCCATACAAATCGGCAATTATTATCAAATATTCGATACGCTATATCTCGGAAACTATAACAGATATCGAAACGAAATGTTCCACAAAAAGTATTTCACGCTAAGTTCTACGCCTTAAAGAAAAAATTTTTTGGGTGGGGGCAAAAAAAGGGGTAGCTCCCATACAAATCGACAATTATTATCAAATATTCGATACGCTATATCTCGGAAACTATAACAGATATCGAAATGAAATGTTCCACAAAAAGTAATTGGGCATTAAGGGCTACGCTCTGAAGAAAAAGATTTTCGGATGGGGGCAAAAAAAGGGGTAGCTCCCATACAAATCGACAATTATTATAAAATATTCGATACGCTATATCTCGGAAACTATAACAGATATCGAAACGAAATGTTCTAAAAAAAGTAATTGCACGCTAAGGGCTACGCTTTAAAGAAAAAAATTTTCGAGTGGGGGCAAAAAAAGGGGTAGCTCCCATACATATTAACAATTTTTGTTAAATTTTCGATATGCTATATCTCAGAAACTATAACATATATCGAAATCAAATGTTCTACAAAAAGTAATTGGGCATTAAGGGCTACGCTCTGAAGAAAAAGATTTTCGGATGGGGGGTGAAGAAGGGGTAGCTCCCATACAAATTAACAATTTTTAAACAATTTTCGATACGCTACTTCTGGAAAACTATTACAGCTATCGACTTCGAATATTCTACAAAAAGTAATAATCAAATAATTCATACATTTTGGTGAAAAACTTGGTGAAGAGCAGGGGGACTAGAACATCTAATAAGTTTTATTAACCTTTAAATATGAATAATGTCGAAAACTTTAAAAACTCTCGACCTCAAATCTTCTTCATCTATTTCTATTATTCATACGAACGTTAAAATTTTGTTATTTTTTCTATGGGCTTTAAAACTCGCACAAGGTTTTTTATTATATTATTTGCAGTACAAAATTACTCGGCTGGGTATATTTAAAGACCAATGTGAAGGGTATATAAGATTCGGCACAGCCGAATATAGCGCTCTTACTTGTTTTTCTATTTACTGTTGATAAAACTGGTAAATAAATTTAGGGGATTCACAAGGTGTTCTATTTGTCCTATTGTCATGTTGTCATAAAATTTCAACAATGGTATTTAATAATTTAACTCAGCAGTTTTGCATAAGACAGTACAGTTGAATAAAAAAACAGTACATATAGTGCAAAAAGCAGTACGTTTGTCCCCTCCCTGGTTTTACATAAATCTCTTTTCTAAAAATCATTTGAAATTCTTAATTGCTTTACTTAACTGGGTAATTAAAATTAATTAAATTGGGGTGTAGGGCCTAATATGGTCAGGCTTGACCGACTATAACTTCTTTACTTGTTTTATTATTTCTTTATTTGAATTTTTCTCAAAACAAAATTTCAAACAAGTATTGGCTTAAAATGTTACAAAAGTTTTTTGTTTTAATTGCTTTAAATGTATCCAAATTAATAAATTAAAGACAAATAAGCTTAAAGGCATATTCCTGTTTTGATAAGGTAACTTCCATTAATATTTAATGACATTTAAATTAAAACAGAGGATAAGAAATCTTGAAGGAAAATTCATTTAAGGCTTAAAAATGCTTAAATATGGGCAAGAGCTTATAAAGATGTTCGGCGTTCATAGCATTATTGACCTTAATTGTTATACAATTTTTATGTTAACAAGTAAGAGCGCTATATCCGGCTGTGCCGAATCTTATATACCCTTCATATTGGTCTTTTTGCTTATCCTGTCATCTGATCTAGCCAAGACCTTTTCGAACCGTAAATATTATAATTATTTGTAGTGGGCAGCGTTGCCAGAATGATGATTTTTTTCATATTCTTGATGACTTTTTGTCTAATAATATAAGATTTGATGATTTTTTTTTCTCAAATGATGATTTTTTTATATTTAAAAGTTATGAATTTTTATATTGAAATATTTAAAAGTACGTGGAAATACATAATTTATTTACAAATTTTACCAGCAGTAATTAAAAAAAAAACAATAAAGGTCTGTTTTAGCTTGTCATTTATTGCTTTTATATATTTTACAAATCGTTTGGTCAATATTACAAGGCTGTTTGCAATATTTCCTAAGGCTTAGTTTTAATAAAATGTCAGGGTTGTATTTGAAAACGCGCGACTTTTAGTGTTGACCGAGAGGCTGTAGAGTACCTCTGGTCCTTGCAAGCAGCAGGGTTTCATTGTTGTATGTCACAAAGTGTACAAGAGTTCAGCATCAAAGTTGTTTAACCATCAGAAAATTTTGAGCGTTATATATATCCCTGTGACCTTGGTGGCGGGCATATAATTTGCTTGTTCTTATATTTTAAACAAAAGTCAGCTTTTCTAACGCCAATCATAGGAAAGGTACTTGAATAGTCAACATAACGATGTTTGTCCGGACATTATGCTGGCTGGATGTCGATGGAATCTTTTTAATTTAACTAATAAAAATAATTAAAACATGTAGAAAAATGTAAGAATTTTGTATGTAATTTACATCTTATAACCAGCATATGGTACTCGTATTATGAATTTTAATAATAACCTTCATATTGGAAAATAAAGATTTTTTTACAAAACAAAGAAATCTATCTATGAATGTTTGCTAAAGAAAATCCAGCTTAAAACTATGATTATTCTCTTAAAGAACTCTTTTGAATTGGCCCTTTTAAATTAATAGATAGGGAGGTTCCATCTTTGATAGGTTTATTAAAAAGAATACTCAAATTTAGGATCATCTGGCACCTCTAGATAATCTTAGTTATGAAAAATTTTGGTAAAAATTTCAGAACTTATTTGCCCTGTGCATTTAAAAAAAATTTGTTTTTATGCAAATAAATTTAATTGTTAGCACATTTTTTGTTTAAAAAAAAAATTTTTTTAATAAAAAAATGTGATGATTTTTATTTCCGTAAAATATGATTTTGTTTTTAACAAATGATGATTTTCTTCTTAAAGCGTCTGGCAGCTCTGGTAGTAGGCTTAAAGTACATAACTTTCATAGTTTTCGAAACAGAAAGCTCTCAAAATTTAAACCATTGTATCAACTTCCGGGTCCAGAATATATATACCTTATGAGGTCGCAAATGGATATTAAAAAAAAAATTACAAACGAAATGATAAACTGATGCATACCCTTACCACTATGTAAAGGGTATAACAACAACTACACAAAGAAACAAATTTAGCAAAAACAATATACAGGCATGATACGATATACATCTATTGTCTTTGCAAATGTGTTAACAGCGATAGTAAGCTATAACTGTCAAACTCCTTTCATAAAAATAGTCTTCACTTTTGTTCGTTTGAATTGTCAAACGTATGCAGAAATCAACATCACATCTTTATACATAGCTACGTCCAAACAGAAACTTAATGCGTATTTATTCACATCCATATGTACGATTAACAGCGTTTATGGTTGGTGACATTTGTTACATTTTTTGTATGGATTGTATGGATGGGGCAATCGCAGTATTTAGCCTATATCTAGATTCGTGGTAAACCGGTCTTGTTCATTTTAAATAGCGCGTAATTTCAGGTATATTTCTGATAGTTTGACCCCAATATCTGGTCCGTAGTACCTAAATTGATTCCGGAAACTTTTTACAGACACACAGATGGACAGACGGACATTGCTAAATCCACTTCCCTATCTATAAGGATCCGGAATAAATATATTTAATGGGGTCGTAACTGCATAATTAAGAATTTACAAACAGAATGACAAACTGATATATACCGTTATCACTACGTAAAGGATATAAACATAATTAGTTTTTCAATCTATTTTTCTGGCCCACTATGCACAGTATCAAAACAGTATATTTGCGTACTGTTTTAGGTGTTGTGCATAAAACTTAGCAAGATTTTTATTACATCCACCCGAAATTCTAGAAAAACGAACAACTAAATAAATTTTTGTGTTAATTTATGTTGTTGTTAAGTGTCTATATTCTAATTTTTATTTAAATCTGTTTATCTAATTTTACGTGATTGAGTAACAAAAATGTCTAATATATGAACTTTCAAATTTATTGTATTAAGAATTTGATTTTTACGATAATATTCTTGTTTTTGTTTTCCAATTAAATTGTATTTACGTCCTTATATACGACGTACATAGATACTTAAGCACTTAATAAAAGCCCATCAATTCATTTGATTAGAAAACATTTTTTGTTAACACACCAGATAAGCTCATAATAGCAAAGATTTGTTGTGTTTTTTGTTTTTATAACGATTTTTTAAAAGATTTTTTTTGTATTAAAATTCTTAAACGATTCCTTAAACGTCTTTTGTACTTGCGCACACTTTATTTTATATAAACACAAATTCAGTTCAATACTTGAACTGAATTTTAAATTTATTTTCAATTTAATCCCACATCCCTGCAAATGAATGAAAATTTAATTTAAGATAACATTTGCTGTAACTACTTAGCAGTTACTTTTTTTTTTTGGTAAAGAAATATATTTTAAGCAGATGTAAATACTAAATTTAAAATAAAACAAGTAAGAGCGCTTTATTTGGCTGTGCCGAATTTTATATTCCCTTCATATTGGCACGAGGGTTGCCTTTTATGTTTCGGGATTTGGCAACACTAGTATTTCAATCTGACAACTGACAGCTCTGTCGTAAAGTTTGACATTTTCTGGGTTATACGTACTTAGAACGTTTTGACATACGAGCGCTATTTGTGTTGTTTTACAGTAACTTAAAAGATTCAACTCGACCCAAAAATTTAATAAAATCGTGAACATTTTCGTGCGATTATTTTTTACAATTTTCGACGTGGATTACTCATCAAAAAGGCATGGATGAACTTAATTATTTTTTTTTGCGATGAAGCTCTATCACGGACCAGTGTTTACCGATGGTATGGTGAATTCAATCGTGGTCGTAGTTAACTCCATGACGAATTTCGTGAAGGTCTTCTAAAATCAGTTGTTGTTTCGAAAACCATTGATGCTGTGCATAAACTGATATTGGAAGATCGTCACGTGACCTATCGTGAGAATGAGACAACCTTAAGCATTAGTGGGACCAGCATGCATTCAATATTGCATGAACGTTTGACTGTCAAAACAAGTTTTTCGCGTTGAATCACACACAATTTGTCAATCGCTCAAAAAAAGGCTCATGTCGATTGGTCGAAAGAAATGCTCAAAAAATACGATCGCGGTGCTTCGAAACACGTCTATGATATCATGACAGGTGTTGAATCCTGGATTTACGCGTATGAGCCCGAAAGTAAACAGCAGTCGACTGTATGGGTGCATCAAGATGAGTCAAAACCAACAAAAGCTGTTTGCGCACGAAGAACTTCTAAGAAAATGATCGCCAGTTTTTTTAGAAAAACTGGACTTGTCGCAACCGTTTCACTTTAATAACGAAGAACAGTCAATTCTGAGTGGTACACAACCATTTGTTTGCCAGTTGTCTTCTAAGAAATCAGGAAAACCAACCGCCGAAGATGGATCACTCTTCACCACGACAGTGCGAGCTCTCACACATCGGCTTAAACAACTGCATTTTTAAGCACCCAATGCTTCGATTTGATGAGTCATCCGCCATATAGTCCTGACTTGGCATCGAGTGACTTCTTTTTATTCCCGCACGTAAAAAAAAACTTAGAGATCAACGTTTTTCGACACATGAAGAAGCGGTTGCTGTATTCAGAATCCATGTTTTGGAGAAACCTCAATCAGAGTGGCAAAGTGCTTCGACAATTGGTTCAAAGGCATTCAAAAGTGTATAGATCTTCATTGGGAGTATTTAAGAAAACAACAAAGTGATTTTCGATGATAAAAAAATTTTTTTTTTCTAAGACCGAAATATAAAAGGCAACCCTCGTATTTTAGAAAACCCAGTCATCTGATATAGCCAGTTGTTTTTAAATCCTAAATAATTTAATAAAATTACTTTGTGTCGGCTACTGTTTTAGTTTCTGAAGTAGAAAGCTTAACAAAATTTTAACATACTACTTCCAGGCTCTTATTAAAGAAAATTTTTCTTTAAATAAAAAATATCATAATCAAAATACTTATATTCCGACAGTTTTAATAGTTTCTGAAATTTTTTGTATCAAAAGTTTAATAAAAATCGTCCATTTGTATTGGGGCTGTCTCTTACCCTGCTCCTATTCAACTAATTTCTATGAAATGTAGGCACTGTTGTACAGTTACTCTTTGTATGACATCTGAGTCGATTTAAACATGTCCGTCCATACTTCCGTTCAGCTGGAGCATTTTCATTCATTCTCACAACATGGTTTAGCCAACATAAACGTTGAAATTTGATACGTGTAACTGCAAACGGCAAACAGCTCATACAGCTCACGTTTCATACGACAGCGTTGTTCTCCGTCAACGCAAATTGGTCCATAGATTTTTCAAAGAATCTTCCTTTTGAAAACTCCAAGCACTGTCTCATCTGCTTTCGCAAGTTCAAATGCTTCAGAACCATATAAAAGCAGGGATAGTATCATTGTCTTATTTAACTGCTTTCTTAATCCAAAGTAGCATCTTTTGGCTAATATTGTTCTTATTTTATCTCAAAACTGATGTTGTTTGTTTTGTTTATGGCGGTGCCGAAGTAAATAAAATCGATGATTATTTCAAAGTTGTAGCTTTCAACTTCGTCTGTCCCAGTCTACTAGACGTTTTATGGGTTGACACCATCAACTTGCTCTTATCTGCATTTACTGCCGGACCTAGTTTGGCTGATATGCTGGTTTGTGTATAATGTGCAAGTTAAGCACCACATTTGCGTCACTTTCAATTTTATTATGTCATGGTTGATCTCAGCCATGTTTTAATACGGCGAAGGGTGGAAAAGGAAAAACCAGCCGAAGCATTACTGACCGGCATTAAAACAAAAATAAAGAATAATTTTCGCAAAGTTTTGGTAAATATCTGGATCACATCTTGCTAAAACATTTATTATATTTTCTGGGCGGTCTTTATACATTTTCCATTTTTGTTTTCAATGCAAAATTTCCGCCTTTAGTTTTGATATAAACAGTTTTTTTTTTATCAATTTTTCAAGTTTTAATAAATCTGCAAGTTGTGGAACCAAAATTTTTAAATCAGTAAATGTAGTAATAGTCTAAAGCAGAAGTTGAGGGATATTAATCAAATAAAGGACGTCCTTTAAAAAACGTGTTTTTAAGTCTTGTAAAACAGATTCAATTAAGAGTATGTAGTCCTCGATGCTGTAGTATATTTCGACATCTTCATATTGATTTTTTCTTTCAGATCTAGAGTTTTCAACTTAAATACCCATAACAATGCAAATATTTTTTTTGACTCTTCAAAAATAGTTTTAAATTCTGTTTTAGCTTCCTTCTTTTAGTCTCAAGACTCATTATTAAGGTTTTTATAAGAGATAATCCTTTCTGTAGATCTATATTCTGCTTTTGTAGAATAACAGTAAGCAGCTGTGTAACAGTAATTATATCATTTAGAATATGTAATCCGCAAATACGAAAGTGCTCAGAGAAGACGTATCCCTATCTTTCCACTCGGTCATCTTTTCCAATGCTTTATGTGCTTTATTCTTACTGCAAATTGTAAAATTGAATCATAACGATCCACCCATCGTGCTTCGCATAATGGAGACAACTTTGTACCTGGATATTTCAGAAAAACTGCATTACGCTTAAGATAAGGGTTTTAAAAAAATTAATTTGCTGGTTTCTTCAACAAACGATACAACTTTTTGTATTATTGGTACCATGTGGCCTTCCGACATTGAGTTGTTAAGTCTATGGGAATATAAAGGCGGTTGTTTTGAATTTTTTCCGGTTTTTTGTATATTTTTTACTGCTCCATTTTCTGCCAACATTAAAGGACACCCGTTAGTTTCAATCTCTACACAATTTTTAAAATCAAGACCAACGTTTTTCAAAGCTCTTAAAACTACTGATAATATGTGGTCCCATTAATAGACACTTTGATGTCATCGCCAATATCATTTAAAGCCCCTTCAAATGCGTCGATCAGTTCTTCTTTAACTAACTTTTCGTTTACGTTAAAATACCATAAAGCTAAAGAAATTTGTTTTTTCCAATAACAGAAGTGAACGGAAAATACCTTCCGAGCTTGTGTTCTCAGAAGATAGCAAAGGACCATCATTTCGCTGCCCACGGCGAGGTATATTATGCCTTCCGAGGGAAATAATAGTTTTTAAAATAGACAACAAACGTTCTCAATTTTCAATTTCTTGTTGGAAGTGCAGATATTTGTGTTTGATATTCTACTTCAAGACAAAAGTTTTCTTGTGTCTTTAAAAACATTCGTTCAAAAGCAACAGCATCTTTGAATGTGCATCCGCGCCTGCCGATACCGAAATGACAAATTGTCTAATACTGGTACCGATACCGCTATTCGTTTCGGTTTTCAACGTTGGTTTGAATAAATTTTTTCTCACGGAGTATTTTTTTTTCAATTTAGTAACAAATTTTGTTTTGATTTCCTAGCACAGCCGCAATAGCTGCCGTTGAGGCTTTAGTAGTTCGTTATAATAATCGCAACGATAGGTTGGTTCATTTAAAAATATTTTTATAAAATGTTTAATGGGTGCATTCACGCTTACATTCGCACAAATGTGTTAAATATCTGTTGTATTTGTAAGTAAAATAAAAGTTTTAATTAATACTTTAAAATACTTTTCAAATTTACAAGTCTGTTTCTGTTATTCTCGTAACATTTTCCTTTTAGGTTTGTTTTTTCTTTCTGCTAAATGTTTAAAATGCTAAATTGTGTAGTATGTCTGTCTGTCCTTCTTTACTTAATAAATTCATTAAAAGTTTTGAAAAAGTTTCTGTGTTGTTTTTTTTTTAAATAAACATTTTTTATTTAAAATTTTTAATTGTTTAGATTCAATTTGTTTTACATACTTACCATTCATATAGAACAACTTTCTACATAGAATAAACAATTTAAATTTCTTAAAGAATGTTTAAAAATAAACAACAAAAAAATTATAAAAAAATTTTTTAATGGAAATATAAAATATTAATTTAAAAGAATAGTTCATTACATTATTTTAAAAACTTTTCTAAGTCTTTCATATAAAAGAAAGCCAGTTTTTGTGCTAGCTACGTGACTTATAACTCAGGAGCGCTGGACCGATTTTAATGGAATTTACAAAAAAGACATACCCAATACATATATCGGAAGAGGCCACAGGCTATTTTTTCGAAATTTGGAATGAGCGTGACACTTTCTATCAAACAGTTTTTGCACATACCTCAATAACAATTATAACTAAAGTCTCTATATTGGTACAGTTTAGTCAATTATTGATGTGCATAATCAGACTAAATGTGGGCGTTAAGATAATAATGGGCGTGGCACCTCTCATACAACGAAAAAAGTTTCTGGTGTATATCGCAATAACTGTAACTTCTAAAGTATACGAACTGTCCATGGGTGTTTATAGTGTAAATATAAATAATTGGGCTTAATATGGGCTTGAAAACGAAATAATTGAGCGCCGCTTCACCAGTTCACAACCTGCTGACCCTTACTAAAATAATTTATTTAATATTGAAATAGTACCGGTTCTGAACCTCATCTTTTGCACTTTAAATGAAGGAGTCTTAACATGTAGATAAAACTGTCAAGAAAAATATATGCCAATAATCATATTAAAGCAATTATTCAAAGGTTATTCTGAACTTAATAATTATTTTTGATAATAAAATAATCCGCTCAAATTTACATAATAATAATATCACAATTTTGTTTTATAGGAAGCAGGGTCGAGTCCAGCGAAGCGAGCCGGGTAAGGCTAGTAGAGAATAAAAAAATATCAAAAGAATTTTTAGAAAAAGAATGACCTCAACAATATTTTAAAATTAGTTTAAATTCTTCATTGAATTTATTGTTATTTTTGAACAAATTTTTGTTTTAGTAATTTTTGGGTAAAGTTCATTCATAATTTTTTTTTTCGTTGAAATAAAGAAGCATCACTCAAAAGTTGTTCATCGACTTTACCAAAATATGGCTCAATCTACAGAAAGTAAATGTATGTAAACAGTAAAAGAAATATTAAAATTTTGCAAAAATGTTTTTTTTTTACCTTCAAAGCAGATTTAAAAACAATGTATATTACTAAAAGATTATTTTATTGTAGAATCTCGAATTTTTCATTTAGTCAAATAAAACGAATAGTTCTTGGGTTATAATCATATATGTCGTAACAGATCTTTGATATTGAAGATAATGCTAAATCGCAAAAACTAGAACTAATTCCAAAAACGGAATGCAGATTTAAGTTGAGCGCCTCGAATAACATAAAGTTGCTCGAAACGAAAACTGTTTATACTTGTGCCTCAATGAGGCACGTGTTAACATTATCGCAATGAGCTGAAACTTCGCCAAACATATTTTTTGACTATGGAGTTGGCACATGCTAGCATTTTTATAGAGAACAAATACCTAAACTAATTTATAACCAAAAAAATTAAATTGTATTTTAGTCTTTTTTAAATTTGAATGAAAATTAACTAAATTCGAATTAAGCAACGAAGCCAAGATATCACTACTTAATCAATCCTTTTTTAGCTTAAATGTGGCTCAAAGTAAAAAATTTCTACTAAACCATTTTTTTCTTGTTTTAAAAAATTTTTACTTACCGCTGTCTATGTACATACATATGTATTTTAAATAAGTTGAGCAAACATGTTTCTGTTTGTCTTTGCCATGTTTGTGCATGTACTTCTGTAATGTTTGAGTTAAGCGAACATGACATTTACACACACTTTTAAAATGAAAATTTAAGTATACAGGGAATTGGATGGAGACATTGGAGACATTATACATCAGGTTCCTCAAAAAATTTGTATTAATTTGAATGCATTAAAATTTAATTTTAAAGAAAATAACAAATTAAGAGTTTTTATAAAATAATTTTAAATAAAATACTTCAAACCAAACATTTAAAAAATTATTTAAACAAATATTTTAAAGTCAAAAACGTTGAAAGTTGAACATATCCTGATGTTAAGAACGTGGCAAAAATAAAGAAAATATTTGTAAACAGATATTAAAAATAAAAGAAACTAAACATATTCACCCTTTAACAATATTCATCCATTTTTAATGCGAGTTAAACGTCACAAGAGCTTGACAAATTTTAAATGTTTTTGTCATCACTTGTGTCACAGGAAATTTCGAATTAAATACCAGACATCCTTAAGTTAAATACATAAAGACTCAACCAAATTTTAATTTTTCTAGAAGACTATAAGCGATCCTTTAATAAAATTTTCGTAAATGTACAGATTTTTCTAGTTAATTTTAGGACAGTCTCAAGAATACGTCATGCTATATTTTTGTATAAAGAAATTTTCTTCAGGAATCCTTTTCTCATTTCAAGACATAGGACCTCATGCATATACATATGCATGTTGCAAATTTTTTTTATCTATTTCACAATCATAATGATTTACTTTTGATTTCGATTTTCTTCGAATAGTGGAGACCTCATTTGCCATTCGGTTGAGACATTATTTTGGAGAACAGTGGCAGCCGTCTTCGTATGATTTTCATTAATGAACGTACCAGTGGACTTTACTTTCGCTTACAAGTGATACTAACAGCCAAAACCCCAAACAAAAAGTTGACAAATTGGCCACAACATATACGGCAGTTGCAACGAAAAAAAATATAACAATTAAATGGCATTTTAAGAGAAATATCATTCAGAAAAATTGGCGACTTTAAATTACATTACGTGTTACAATATAAAATTAATTTTTTTCTGCCCTTGATCCTTTGTCAGAGTCCCTTCACATAAGGGATAAGGGTATATATAAGTTTGCCATTCCATTTGTAATTTGCTTAATATCCATCTGTGACCCCATAAAGTGTATATATTTCTGGATCTTTATAGATGTCTATTTAGCTATGTCCGTCTGCCCGTCTGTCCGTGTTATATTCGAAATTAACTTTTTTAAGCCCCCCGATGTCGCAAAGACCCATAGGTGGTATCTATTGAAATTAGTAAAATCACCCGATAACTGACCCAGATATAATCCAAAAACCAAGGCTACTTCCGTTTATTTCTCTAAAATTTGTACATAAAAACTTCTACAACTGCGTCTTCTAAGAGCGTCTTCCACTAATTTTCCCCGCAAACATTTTTTGAAGCATAGTTATACCCTATCTCCGCCCTCTAATAGGGTTGTTATACTAAGTTTAATTTTTTTTTTAATTTTTTTTTTTAAATTGCTCCCACAGCTTCCAAAGGTAAAATGTAAGACCGACCCCAATTATTTTTTCTCTCAAATATTTTCGTGGAGCACATTTACCCCCTATATCCAGCCCCTAACATAAAAACGCCCATAACTTCCCAGAGTCGGCCTTAGAGCAATAAGGTTCATCTCCCAAAAAATGTTTCTTGAACAAAGTCCTAAGGGGGTTGCCATACAAAATTTGAAAAAATAGGGTAAAAACCCATACAACTACCCTGAAGTCGCCCGTAGAGGAATAAAATGTTTCACAGCCCCCATTAGTTTTTCCTCCCAAACGTTTTCCTAGAGTATACTTACCTCCAATATCCATCACCTAAGGGGGTTGCCTTACATAATTTGCAAAAATTAAGAAAAAACGCCCATAACTCCCCAGAGCCGGCCTTAGAGAAAGTGTACGACAGACCCCTATTAGTTTCCCCTTCCGCACATATTCCTAGAATATACATACCCCCTATCCCCTTCGCCTAAAAGGGCTCCCATACAAAGTTTGGTTAAGTTTTAATAAATCCTCCCCTACAGCTTCTAGGGTGCCCGTGGAAAGGTCAAATGTAGGACTGACCCAAACTCATTTTCCCTTGAAAACATTTTTCTTGCACATACTTACCCCTTATCTCCACCCCCTAGGGGGGTTGCCATACAAAATTTGAAAAAATCTTGGTTAAGCCCCTACAACTTCCCTAGTTACCCTAGTTAAAGTATATAAGATTCGGCGCAGCCAAATATATTACTCTTACATATTTTTAATTAAATGTGTTCTACAGTAGTCACCACCATCAGATTTTTAAATTTCGGCAAACATAAGGCCACGTAGCTATCAGACAGCGGCAAATAAATTTGATCCTGCTTAGTAGACGGAAGGAATTTATTCAGTATGTTAAGACTTATGATTCCTTGTGACAGCGAAGGTTTGCATCCGTTTAAATGTAGTAAAAAGTGCAATCTGATTGATACAGCAAAGAGGCTTGATGTAGAAAAGCTAAAAACACAAGAGACAGCAAAAGATTTTATTTTCCATACACTGGCCAAATCGCTTCTTGGGTACCACAAATCTTTTCCATGAAAACTTTTGGTACGACCAGAAGTATCGTTATGCGGTTGGAGCAAAGTACGCGACATACAGGAGAACGCTGCAGTTAGCAACAAAACCTGTTGCGAAATGAAAGTATCAGAAATTTGGAAGTCAAAACTTATTCTAAAATTGTTTGCCAAGAGTGAAACAAAAAACTTAAGGTTTTGATATTGGAACATACTCCTGCAAAGATGAAAAAATTAATCTGGTAACTGATCTAAAAGCTGTTGCTTGTAGTGGTGATAAAGATTTTCCACGTTTGTGTTAAACATAGCCATTCGTTTGTTCAAATAGATTTTCTGGTTTTCTAGTTGAAGTAGTAATTTTTAAAGACAGACGGCTTTAAATATATAAATGAAGAGCAAAATTGTTAATGTCTATCCAATTTTCAAACTGACAAGCCAAACTTACCTTGAAAAAACGTAACGTAACGGAACTGTAAAAACAGCTGTTGCTAAAAACAATGCTGTCGGTTTAAATTTCTTCACCTCTAAAAAAAAACACCCTCTATGCAAAAAGAAAATTGTCGCCTTTAAAATGCATATTTTAAAACACGCACATGAGCATACACAAGTAACAATGGTTGGGTAAACGGTTTGAAAACAAAACATTTTACTCAAGTGCTGCTGCATTCGACAAGGTCAACTTGAAATATGCTTAGTTTGGCTGCTTGAGTTTTTAATAATTTTAAAACATTTCTGTTTGTTGTTTTATTTATTAAACAAACAAATTCAAAAACAAAACAAGTGAGCAATTATGGCAGTTGGTTATGTAAACACATTGACTTTGGCATATTTTAAAGACTTAAATATTATTTTAATGTTTGACAAATTTTATTGTACATTTTTATGAACAAATTTTAAATTCTATAATATTTTAAAAAATAGAGAGAAGCAAACGTACAATTTTTTCACCTTTTAAAAAAGCCCTGAAAATTGTGTCTTTATTCGTTTTAATGCTGGGTCCAAACGCGGCAACATGTTTATGCAACCAGGCAAGTTTCATTGTTGGTTGCATAGCTTGTAGTTATGTTTATGGTTTTATTCATGTTGCATTTGAGGTTTCAAAAATATCAAAAATTTTTAATATTTAATGGTTACATTGATGTTGGTTGCATGGTGTGAATCGTGTTCTATGGATGGCATTAAACATCAAACACGTTGCAGAGTTTGTACTAAGCATAAGTTGCTGTTATTAGCCAGTAAATTTACTTTTTTTGCACTTATGTTCTTTTGTTAATCTTAAGTTGAGAACATAATTAAAGGCAGTGGTTAAATATTATCAAGAGAAATAAATTTGACATTAAAATACAATTTAAAATTCTAACAGATGTGACCAAAAGCAAAGAAGAACAATTACAGCCACTAAAAAATATTACTTTTGTTACAATAAAGCACACACACACATACATACATATGTATATATCGCTGGCTTATTGAAAAAGCTAAACGTACATATTTAAAAAAGTAAAATGGAACAATAAACGAATCGCTTATTTGCAAAATAACGTCAAAATTGAAAAAAGGCATTTCCCGAAAAACACGGATGAAGTTTTTGATTTGCTTACATTACCTAGAAAAGGCAAACGTTATTTTCTCTCCAAACGTAAAAATAGAAAAATATTTATAGATAAAATTTATGTACAGTATTAAACAGCTTGATAAAATGAGCGATATGTTTGCACCTTACAAAAGCATTGCCGTAAAATCAAATTTAAATTTCTAACAACTTTTAAGGTTTAAAATTATTTATTCAAACATGTAAAAATGAATTTTGTCTTTCTTTAAAAGTAGTAATTTTCCAGATACTATATTGTTTTTTTAATGTTTTGTTCATTGCGTCACCTAAAATCCAAAAGTTCGTATCTGCACAGTAAAAGCAAGGAATTTTATAAATTTAAAGCTATTAACTTTTTTAAACCAAATTTTTAAATTAAGTACAGAAAACAAAAGTGATACAACTTCACGAATGTTGTAACGAATTTTTACGGTACACTTTACAGAAAAAAATGAGTAATCTTTTCAATTACCAAAATGATTGAATCAATCAATAAAATGTTTATTTCTGCACCTATTACCAAAATGATAATATCAATTACCTTAATTGTAAATTTTTGAAATGATCAAAACTAAAACTTACTTTGAACACTTCACTTGCTTAAAGGCATTAACAAGTTAAAAAAATATAATAAAAATAATTTTTTTTGGCTTTGCTGTGGTTCGAACTTGGTCTACGCAGCCCGCTTGAAAGTAGACCGCATTTGTTACAATACATATCTTTTGTATAAACGTTATGCTAAAAATAAAAAATCAGAGTTCAAAATTGCTCACTCACTTCTCATTCATGAGTGCGAGTGTGGGCGTTGTATGTACTGCAACATTTTTTCATTAATGAATGAGTTTTTGAAAAAACATTCTCTGCCGTCTCACTCTTGAGTGAGAAAAATATGTTTTTTCGGACCAGTCATAAGTAAAAGTGAAAAGCAAATTTTTTTTCTTTTTACAAACATCAATGAAAAGCACGTGATTCGAGTACTTCTCATAAGTGAGAAATCATAAATGGATTTTTCGCGAAGCACTCATAAGTGTGTTCATATAAAACTTTTTGGTCACGTTACCGGTGCTGCCATATGTAAAATTTTATTGCATAATTTTTGATATGCTTAAAATAAGTAGGAATAATTTTTTAAGGAAACATGTTTATATAAAAGTAATCCTTTATGCTAAGATTTATTATTGTTTATAAACCTACATATCGATTCCTTAGTATAAAAATGAAGTAACGCCATTTTTTCAAAATAGCGTTTTTGCCTTACTCTGGGTAACAAACGTAATTTTTACTATAAATTTGTGGTTTTTGTTTTACATATTTAAAAATATATGGGGGATTTCATGTCAAGTGACCCAACTTTTAAAACCGATGTCTTTCGATTGGAAACAAATTTGGACCAAAGTAAGTTCTTGCAGAGAGTAGTTTAGGCACAATTTTTTAACACGATCGGCCAAGAACTCTCTGAGCTAGAGGGGTTCAAAATTTGACGTTTTCGGCAAATAGGTGTTTTTTCTCATACATGTAGTTTATTACCTTTTGCTTTTAACAAAATTCGTCCCAAATACTTTCGATAGCTTTTTTTTCAATCTTCTAGAAAAAAATATTTTTAAAATTAAAAAAAAATTTTTTTTTTATAAAATAATTAGAAAAAATTTTTTTTTTCCAAATGTGCCCATTTTTTTTTTTTTTTTTTTTTTTCTCAAAAGAAAGCTTAGGTTTTCCTTTGAAGAGCTTGGAAGTCGCTTAGTGGGATGCGAGTGGGATATCTATAATAAAAAATAATGTTTTGTAACTCAAGGTAGAGGTTTTCAAATTTTCGCGTAAATTCTATTTTGATTTTTTTGCTATTTATGTAAAATTATCTCTTAAGCAAAAAAAAAAATATTTTATGCTAAGAAACAAAATAATTTAACCTTTCCGACGGTATTCATTGAAAATATTTACAAAACGTGTTCTGACATTGCCATATAAAAGTGATTTTATTCCAGAGGCCTACCATTTTGTTGGTAATACAGAGTCGAGTGTATGAGACATTATTTGGTACTTGCATACCGTCGGAAAGGTTAAATTATTTTGTTTCTTAGCATAAAATATTTTTTTTTTTGCTTAAGAGATAATTTTACATAAATAGCAAAAAAATCAAAATAGAATTTACGCGAAAATTTGAAAACCTCTACCTTGAGTTACAAAACATTATTTTTTATAGATATCCCACTCGCATCCCACTAAGCGACTTCCAAGCTTTCAAAGGAAAGACCTAAGCTTTCTTTTGAGCAAAAAAAAAAAAAAAAAAAAAATGGGCACATTTGGAAAAAAAAATTTTTTTCTAATTATTTTATAAAAAAAAAATAAAAAAAAATTTTTTTTAATTTTAAAAATATTTTTTTCTGGAAGATTGAAAAAAAAGCTATCGAAAGTATTTGGGACGAATTTTGTTAAAAGCAAAAGGTAATAAACTACATGTATTAGAAAAAACACCTATTTGCCGAAAACGTCAAATTTTGAACCCCTCTAGCTCAGAGAGTTCTTGACCGATCGTGTCAAAAGATTGTGTCTAAGCTACTCTCTGCAAGAACTAACTTTGGTCCAAATTTCTTTTGAATCGAAAAAAAAAGTTGGGTCACTTGACATGAAATCCCCCATATTTATTATTTTTTAAATGGCATTAAAATTCGCTTAATTAAAAAGATATTCAAAAGGCTGATCAAAATGTAGATAGGTTGTATTTTTTTAAATTTAACAACATATAAGTATATATAAGTTTTATGAACATGCAAGAACTTTTTTTACCTTTATTGGGAGTACAAATTTCACACGTTTAAAAAATTATTTTCCGGTGACTCTGTTACAAAGGCGTGAAAAATATTAAAGCAACACTCGCACTCATAAAAGAATGAATCGAAAGTGAGGAGAAGAAATTTGTCATTTATTTGTGAGTGAGAAATAAAATTTGGTTTTTATTTTTCATTTGTGATTTTTGAGCATAAAAAAAACTATAAACTTCTCATAAGTGAGTGTACTCTGGCAAAAATTTTCGCACGCTCTTTTATGAACGTGAGAAGAAAACATTTCTTTTGGGATTTTTCACTCTCGAGATTTTTCATGAATGGTGTTTTTTTAGTACAACAGAAAAATCTCTCTTTCCCAGGTATTACAAATGGACCGAAGAAACGGACCCAAGTGAGCTGCACTTCATTCTGTCATCGTTTCTGTAGCCGCCTGTTCTGCCTAACCTACATATGTAGGTATGTATTAAGAATTATTTACCTTTCATTTGTTTTTTTGTTTCCATAATTTTTATTATATTTTCCTAACAAGCTTCGTGAAATTAATACTCATCGGGCAAATATTTCAAATAAAATTACTTTTTGGAAAATAAAAAATTCAAACTCAAAAACTTGTAATTGAAACAGAAGCCGCATTTGTTTTATTTTAAAATAATTGTTATGGCATATTGGTTTCAGCATTTGTTGACAATGTATTGACGGCCTTTTGAATTCCGTTAATCGTTATTTTTCAACTTATTCCAGTAACATTTTAAGGAAAGGCGGATCTTTGTTATTTACATCATAATCAATCAAATTTTTTGCTAGTTACAGCCTTTTGGGTTTCAGGTAACGATATGTATTTATTTACAAATAATAACAAAAAAACTTTAACAAATCTGGCTGTAATGATCCCAGCAAAAATTGCTGCTTCGCCGTAGGTAGGTTTGTAAGGGAATATCAAGACAGCAAAGCTTACAAACCTGCTTAAGTATGGCATGATATTTGTTCGCGATGTCCCACTTAGTTGCATTTCATGTTAAGTGTTTATTTTGTCGCTATGAATATCCAGTTAATTCATGTATATTTGGTGCTTCTTAAGTTATAAAAATTTATTGCGTCATCGAAATAAATGTTTTGCCGTGTTATTATGTTCGTTACTTGACGAAAAACGAATGTTTTTTTACTCACTGCCTTACAGTAGTGCTTCTTAGTATGGACTTGAGTAAGCGAGTGTGTATAACAGTAAAAATTTTTCATTTACTGCCATACACTATTGCATTTATTAAGGGAATAGATAAGTGCTTGCTGCGAAGCGCATTAGTGTACTAGAAAAAGTATTTACTGCTTACAAAATCTCGATTATTTTTTGCTGGGATGTTACAATTAAACTTGGGAAGCAAAGTGTTTAAAATTGTTTAAGTGTGAAATTTAACTCACTGTCACATACATATGTTCACAACAATATTTCATAATGAAACCTTAATGTGAAATTATTTCAAGTTAAATTTATCTTACAACTCTTTGCAAAAAGTATGTCAGAGCCTTTAGGGGGCCTTATAAGGCATATGAAGATACTATTTTGACATCTTTCTCATTTCTCATTTACCGATTTGTAATGTAAGCCAGTAACATTATCGTCGACTGCATTTTTAGACGTATATTGGACCTCAACGTGAGCAACGTTGTCTGGTCAGCTGCCAAATCGTCGTCTAACATGTGAGCTTCAAAACCTTTTGGGATTGTATACCGCTTTAGAAAATAACTCTACAATGAACCCTACAATAACTAAAAAAAAAGAAGGGACACCTCCTAGTTTTGATGGCCGCCGCAAACGTTAAAAGGGCTTTAATTTACGGATATGTACTTTGGTGTTTGCACATCCTCACGCTAGAGTGCCTCTATTTAGCTAACGGGTATTCTCGAAGAATACAGAGCTGACATCATTGTCATCCAGAATGTGTAATGAAAAGAACATGGTGTTACTAAAATAAAAAAATGTGACATCCATTTAAGTTAGCACCAATTCGGATGAAGTTTTTTGTAAGCAAGCGATTGCATTATTTGTTTGCCGGTTTCACACCAGTAAATGAATCGCTGGTCACAATGAGCGTCAAGACCAAAAAAGCCGAGGATACCAAAGGCAAGGCTTACGAGTGTCCAAAAGAAGACTTACAACCGCTGTCCCAGCAATTAAATTAAATTTTTTTTTGGAAATTTGAGTGGCAAAATAGGGGTTTACGTGATACCTGCCATGCTGGCAATAACTCACGGTGCTCTTAACACTGGTGGATACAAAGCGTCCACCAGCGCCCCCAAAATTGCTCATCCAACCACCCAGGTACCAATTCTCTGTTATGACTCTGTGTACCCACAACAGACCACTTGGTGAGGAGTTGGGCTATCTTAACCCGAATTGCGTTTCTAGTTTTAATCTCGCTTCTTCATAATCAAAACAGATCCGCGCCGACAAGACACCTCTCCACACACTTATGAAACGGTACCCAACCTTAAGCAAGAAAGATTATGATTATCATGTCGCACCCAACACGAATGCGACACCCAGCTCTATTAGAAGGATCTTTTCTCATCTACACAAATCAATTACTTCACTATCATCAATGCTTCATAATCTTCTCATCGCCAGTCAGGACCGAATCACGCACATGCTTCAACATGCCAATGCCGACCTTCTCATTTATTTGCTACTACTCTAACGGGATCTTGGTTTAGATCCTTGGGTCCCCAGCCGTAGCCAGTTTTCCTATTCACCTACTTCCAAACACACTTACACCTTTTCACCTATTAGAATACTTCAACAGTTGCTCATGTGCCTGGGTAGACCCCCAAAACTAGAAACTCTTACTTGTGAACCTTAAGTTCATATAAGACCACTTACGCAGTCTCTCTGGGGCCCGTACAGGACGAACCCCAGTATACCAACTTTCGTTTTACAGTTGCTCCGCTTGGGGATAACCACAGCCACCACGTGAACTCTCAAAGGAGACCTCACCATTAATCAATTAATGCACTGGTAAGCACATGGGGCCAACTGATTTCCATGGTACCAATTGCTGGTATTAAGTTAAATATTTATCAAAATAAGATGCATTTATTTGCCGGCGAACACCCTGTAAAAGCTGGGCGTAAAAAGCTGCATTTATAACTGGCAGCCCAAGCATACTCAACAAAATTATTTTGAATTTTTCTATTGGAACCTCCTCTTCCCGATGGTGTTTGTGGGTAGGGCATTTCATTACAAAATCCGCCAGAAATAAATTGGTTATTACAAGCGACCCGAGCAAAGCCAACGACCCTGTAAGTACTGTAAGGTCATTACAGAAGCTAGAACTGTGGCATTTAAGGCAACAGCCGGGCATATGGGAGTTCGAGCTTTGTTAGAGCGATACTGAATGTTGAGGAGAAAACAAAAGTATGCCCGGTGATTGGAACCTCAACAAAAGTTGTCAACTTCAGTAGTCTGACCAGTTAAAGCTCGTGATAAAAAGGCCTTTTATTAGGCTTTTTCTTCGAGTTACTTTTGCACAGATGTTTAGTTTTATGTTTGTATTTGTATTTCAGAATATGTGTTGCCACAATATTCATGAAAATTAATGAGCATCATAAATATAAATGGTTTTATTTCCTCTTGTAGTTATGAATGTGTATGTTGGTTGGTATGTAAGATGTGCATGTATTTGAGTTTATTAACATAAATTTGTTGTTTTGATTTTCATTCATATTAACCTTCATTTAATATGGAATGAAAATACATTGTTCTACTCTCTGTTTCTGTTATTCTATTTTTACTTAAAAGGAAAACAAAACATAACGGTATTTTTATATGTGCAATATTAGTTTTGCGTGTGTCTTTTTGTAAGAGTGTGTGTTCGTGTTTTTTGTACGTTTTTAAATATGTCACAGCAAATAATTAAAATGAAATAAAATTTAAGTGCATTCATTTTAACATACTCACTTAGTCATCCATTCTACATACACAGGAAAAACTAAAAAGTTGTTTAAATTGCCAAAATGATTGAATCATTAAAAAAATTTTAATGTCTGCACCTATCATCAAAATGATTATATCAATTACCTGAATTTTAAAAACTGAAAAAGATTGAATTTTTTATCCAATAAACATTTTTAAGATTTTTATTACTGAAATAATAAAAATATAAGTTTACTTTAAACGCTTCAATTGCTTGAAGGAATTAACAAATTGGAAATTGGCTCTGCGGGAACTCGATCTTGGACTGCTTGGCTTGAGTAGTTTGCGAGCGCTCTAGCCACTGCGCCACGCCACCTTGTTGAAAGTAAACCGCATTTGTTACTATATAAATTTATTGTATAAACGTTATGATAAAAGTACAAAATATGTATTGTAAAAATAAAAAAAATAATTCTTTCTCAATCACACACTTTTAAGATTTTAATTACTGAAATGTTTAGAAAAAAAAAGTAAGAGCGTTATATTCTGCTGTTTCGAATCTTGGATATCCTTCACATTGAACTCTTGGAACTCCGAACCTTTTTTGTTTTTATCTGTTTTTTATTCATGAAATATTTCTATATTTTAAATAGGGGTCAGTGTCATATTTTAACACTCTAAGGGTGATTAAGGGAGCTGTAGGGGTTTTTACCCTAATTTTTTCAAATTTTGTAGGAACTTTTACTCTAATTTTTTTAAATTTTGTATGGCAACCCTCTAAGATGATAGTGGGTAAGTATATTCTAGGCATAAGTTTGAGAGAGAAAATTAATGGGGGTCTGTGATACATTTTATTCCTCTAGGGGCGACTCTGGGGAAGTATTAAGGGTTTTTATCTTATTTTTTTAATTTTGTATGACAACCACCTTAGGGCGTGGAGATAGCGAGTAAGTTTGCTCTAGGAATATGTTTGAGAGGGGAAACTAATAGGGGTCAGTCGTACACTTTATTTCTCTAAGGCGGACTCTGAGGAAGTTTTAGGCATTTTTACATCATTTTTGGAAATATTGTATGGCAACCTCACTAGGTGACGGAGATATGGGGTAAGTATTTTCTAGAAATATGTTTGGGAGAGAAAACTAGTGGGGGCTGTGATACATTTTATTCCTCTAGGAGTGGCTCCAAGAGAGTTGTAGGGGTTTGTACCCTATTTTTTTTAAATTTTGTATGGCAACTTCTTTACGGCGTGGAGATAGGGGGCCCAAAAGGGGGCCGGTAGTACTCTTTATTTTTCGTAGGCCGACTCTGAGGAAGCTTTGGGCATTTTTACATTATTTTTGTAAATTTTGTATGGCAACCCTCTAAGGTAATGGAGATAAATAGAAATAGTATTCTCTAGAAATATGTTTGGGAGGAAAAACTAATGGGAGTCTGTGAAACATCTTGTTCAACTAGGGGCGACTCTAAAGAAGTTGTAGGGGGTTTTACCCTATTTTTTAAATTTTATATGGCAACCATGTTAGGGGCTGGAGACAGAGGTTAAGTTTGTTTCACAAAAATGTTTGGGAGGACAAATTAATTGGGGTCGGTCTTAAATTTTACCTTTGTAGGAGAACCCTGAAAGCTGAGGGAGCAAATTAAAGAAAATTAAAAAAAATTAAACTTTGTATGGCAACTCTGATAGGTGGTCGAAGATAGGGTATAGGTATGTTCCAAAAAAACGTTGATGGGGAATAATTAATGGCAATCGGTTTTACATTGCACATTGTACGGGGCAACTCTGGGGTAGCTGTAAAGGTTTTTATGTACAAATTTAAGAGAAATAAACTAAGGTAGTTTTGGGTTTTTCGCTTATCTCTAGGTCAGTTTTTTTTTTGGAGATTTTGCTGAATTTCAATTGTGATCTGCTTGTGGAGATATTTTTAATAGTTTGATACCACTTACTGGTTAATGCGACATCGGGGGGCTTCAGAAAGACGATTTCAGCCATAATACGGATAGACGGAAAAAAGACGTAAATTTCAAAATGGACTTCCCTATCTGTTTGGATCCAGGATGAACATACTTTATGGGGCCGCAAATGGATAATAAAGAAATTACAAACGCAATGACAAACTTATATATCGTCACAGAAAATGCAAAACGCTATATCTAACATTTAAAATTATTTAGAAGGAGCAAGCATTTTTGTGTAAATGAAAAATATATTTACAATTAACACAAATTATTGCCATATATGTATGTTAGTTAAAAAGAATCAACAAATTTACTTCTGCTGAAAAAAAAAAGTTTTGCGAGATGACGTACATATTTGAAGGCTATAATATATAAAAAGTCAATTTTAAATTGTTTGTTAGATTGGGCGTTTTGCATTTTCTGTGACGATATACCCTTATCATTTATGCGAAGGATATAAAAATGCTAACTTTAAACAATTTTATTACTTGGGTGAATTAACAAGTTAAGTTAAGTTTGTAAAGAATAAGAAGAAGAAAGAAAAATAGAACAAAAGAACCAAAAGTATAACAAAAAATATTATTGACCCAGTCTACCATTGAAACTGGTATCATCTGGTTGCTAGGCGGAGACTACCGCTGAACCAACGATCCATGTAATTTTCACAGTTTAAATTCTTATTTATGTTAGCGCTCATGTTCGTTGAACGAAAAGCGAAAGTACACACAAAAAACTACAAAAAAAATTTTTCAAACAAATTCTTGTTCAAAATAATTTATTTTTTTAGTCAATTAATTTAATAGTCTCTAATAATATTTTTATTTGATTTTTAAATCAAACAAAATTTTCGCCTAGACAAATAAAATATTTAACCAGCTCAGCAAAATTTTTTAACAGCAACTAAAATTCTTGCAAAATTGTTTGTCTAAATTTACAACTTTCGTTGTAGGTCCTCAGCCAGACAAAATATTTACTGATTCTCTGAAATTTGTTACTGATTCTACAACTCAGTTTTTTCTGTGTATGTGTATGTGTATATATGGTCACACAATAGGGAAACCAGCAACAGCATTTGCAGGGCTATTTTGCACATTAAAATGAATATATTAGAGCTTCCATTTGAACTATATCCGCTCAATTAATCGAACAATTTTCAGTCAATTATTCGTTTAAATAAGATAAACTTCAAATTTCGTTTAAAGAATAACTTGAACAATATACGTCGATTAATCGACTACTCAAATAATATTGATTTCTCTTTAAAGTCTTCTGGTTTTAATGACTATAATACACACTGCTATTATTCGTTAAGAAAAATTCCAAAATGGCGTGTAATTAGATAATAATTTTATAAAGCATTTGCTTCTGAACGTATTTTAAATGATAAAGGTACATGCACAAATATATCTATATACATATACATATATATATTGGCTATGTGCAGGCGCGGATTCAGGGGGGGAGAAAAAAAACTAAATTCCCCCCCCCCCCCCTTTAAAATTTCATACGTAGCTACGAAACAAACGTTTTATATTATGTGCCCTATTAAGGATTCCGCCCCACCCACCCCCCAAAAGCTTGAGCTGGCTCCGCGCCTGGCTATTTGAGATCCCACAAAGTACTTGTATGAAATACTTCGAATTTTTTTGATAGAAGAGCCTACTTAGCCATGTTATTGCGAATTGTGAAATGCAGTTTGCAATATACTTCTACCTGTATTGGTTTTAAAGTTGCAAAAAGTACCTGGAAGTACCAACGTAGAATTTTTACAATTTTTTAACTCTATTTTTACCTCTTAGGGCAAAAATTTAACAAACTGGCAAAACATATTCACATTTTTTAAGACCTGTCGGATGCAATTCGAATTATATTTATATCTTAAGTAGTTTAGAAGTTGGCACTCTCAAAATTTAGTTGTTCTCCGTTTTATCCATTATGATCCAAAATTGCTTAGAAACGCTAGACGAGGGTCCGTTTATTTTTTAAACCAAATACGGTGCTTTTTAAGTTTAGGTTTTATCGTGGGCAAAAAATTAAAACAACTTTTTAATAAATTTTTACCTCTTTCAGTTCTGAATTTCCCGAAATCCTGTCTTAGTAAATCTATACAAATAAAGAAGTACTAACAGTCCAAATTTCAAGTCCCTAGCTCTAAGCGTTTGGTTCTTGATATATAATTTTTATAAATTCAGCCAGTAAGAGACTTAAGCTACGATCAGAATTGTCGAATATTTACCCAAAAAAGCTTGACCAATATTTTAGGCAAAAAATTGTTTGATTTTTTTCGCCTTTAAATAAATTTTTTTAGGTGACGCTGTAAACTAAACGAAAAGAACAAATTCGATAAATATATAACAATCAATTACTAAAGAAGTTGAAAACTAAAATATTTAGTGGTCACGCTTTTAAGGGGAAATATTCGACATATCTGAACCCACCCTAAAATTAAGAATCATCTTTATTTGCATATATAAACATTTTCAAATATTTTTGTTTACACTTTGCAGTTTACATATGCAGAGTTTGTAATCGTTAAAGCATTTACAAAACGCACAAATTCCAAATTTAATTTAATTAAAAACAATCCTGTTCAATCTGATATTTTTGCGAAACGTTTAATATTTATCCTTAATATTTGCAAAGAGAATATTAATTTAAATTTTGTTATTTTTTCCGCTGCTTATTTACTCATGCAGCAGTGAGAAATTTAATCACAAATTCAATTATTGATTAAAATATTTTGTTAAATATATAAATTCTTTAAAATTCTTAAATAAATCAATTAAGGCTGGCACATATACATATGTCCTTTTATATCCACATTAAAAATGGGGATTAGTAAACACTGACAAGAATGATAGAGATACGAGTGCAAGGATTGATTTGCTGAACGCGAGTGTTTTATTATTGTCAAAATCAAATGTCAACACTACTCTTTAGAAAATAATATTTTTCTTCAAACTTGTAAGACTAGCTTCCTAGTAATTTAAAATAAAATGGCGTAAAGATGATACCGTTTCAACAATTGGAACCTTTTTTTGCATCAAATTTCTTATATCAGAAGATTGCAAATCTAAGACGGTATAAATAATTATATAACTGTATTAGGGTGTCCCAAACAAATATAAATATTTTTTTTAAAACTAAGACTTGCTTTGAGAATGAATCCTTGAATTCAATTACAATTGCGTTTACTACTTCATTCTTACTACTAAGCGGCGATACGTTCATCTAAAAACGCTAGGGTAGCCAATTATGGGGTGAAGTACCACTGATGACCTAAACATTTTTATTATTTTTAATGAATATATAATTTTCACCATTCAGCGATGTTAAGAAATTTCGCGATGTAAATTCCATTTTTTGTAGCGTCGAGTCTAATTTTCTCCTAAACGGCTACATCAACCAGCGAAACTGCTGTTACTGGTCTCCAAAAACTCGCAGCCCACGATTGAAATATCAAAAACCATTGCATTGCCCCAGGGTAACTGTTTGGTGTGCCTTATCCACGCATAAGATAATTAAACAATTTTTTTGAAAATTTTCGAGGCCAGACGACAAATGCCAATGGTAAAAATTATCGAGGCACGATTACGGAATTCCTTTTGCCAAACTTGCGAGCTAAACCACCGTATTCTTCACGTACGTAGTTTCAACAGGATGGGGCGACTGCATACACAACCAGAGCTTCGATAAACTTGCTTCGGGAAAATTCCCTCCAAAAACCGCCGAAGTCGCCCGATCTCGCAAGAAGTCCAAGGAAGTCATAGGCGCTGAATCACTTTCTATCTGCCTAGACACCCAACCACCTTGATGAAACCTATGATACTCCCTAGCCCACAGCCAGGGACCTCACCGAGTCCATCTTAGAAGCGCCATCCATACCATCACTCTCGGCGGATCTGCAGCCCAGGCCAGTGGCAGACAAGATGTTCTACCGTCTCTATCTCCTCCTCATCCCCGCATACCCTGCAGAAATCTGGTGAGTTCCTGCCTAATTTGTTCGTCATATAACTCACATCACAGTGCCTTGTGAGAGTCCTGATAATGCACATCAGAACCTTGAGCAGCAGTCCAGTGTCCAGCCTGAGCCATAAAAGTCTAGAGATCCTGCAATCAGCCCTGTTCCTCCAGGCTTGGCCCCCCTTATCCATTATCTAAGTCCCTATTAGCCCATAATAGAAATTTGGGCCGATTACTTCCTTGCCAGTCCATCGGCAATCGAATTGCCGGAAACGTCACAGTGACCCGAAACCTAACAGCGTCTAACCCTGTATGCTACCATGATCGCCCTGACATGATGTCCCATGTCCCTCTAGAGCTTTGAACGCGCCCTGACTATCAACGTTGGTTGTTACGTCCTTTTTCCCATCCGCATCCTTCCCCATTAATTTATCAGCTTGCATCATCGCCCGATCGAACTCCCGTGGATTTTTTTTTGGACCTACCTCAAAAAAGGCTTTGTAATAACAATTTCCAATCTCTTGCGGCTTTAAAGGAAAATATACGTCGAAAAAAAAGCTCAATTGAACCAAGCTTATTGCAGCGTGTGGCTCAGAACACAAGGCTACGTTTTGAACAGTATGTTCAGCTCGACGGAGGACATCTGGATGACGTGGTCTTTAAAAAATAAAAACCACATTTCCCTTCTATCGTTCAATGCTCTTAATAAAACTGTTGCAACCTTTTCTGTTTTTATTTAGTTTTGAAATTATATATCAGCCACTAGACACCCTGTATATGCATATTGATGTAAAGCTTGGATATTTTTCTCTAAACATATTTTTTCAAAAAATTAAAACTACGTGCTTATTGACCTACCTATGAGTAGGATTTAAAAAAGGCAAAAGTTTCCGATTTTTATTGAAAACTCGACTTGCGCAACTTAAGCCTCTTACGAAAAATCTGTGAAAAATCCCAAAAATACTTGACTTTTTAAGCTTTCAAATTATGCTTGAGCCTTAATTTTTTTTGGGACACACTACGGCACATCAGTTTTACAAATAATTTTTTTATATTTTGTTTTTGTGGTAACCGCACATTGTGACACAAATTTTTCTTAAAAGTTTTATTCCTTCGGTTATATCCTTTTTGATTTTAAATACAAAACCTAATTGTACAAATGCCGCGGGACCAGCCGCAAAAAGTTTATTTAACTTCAAACTAAAGTCTAAGGTTTTTATGTTTTTAATCTGTTTTGTTAATTGAGACAATAAACGTTTCTCGTTTTGTATTCCACAGTGGAAAATTTAGTAATTAAAGAAAAAAGGTAAAAAACAGTTTAAAATAACATGAGTTAAGCTTAATTGTAAATATTAACATTTGCAATTAGCTTTAGGGAATAATCAGATAAAATGCTGGTATTGTGTTAATTTTTATAAGTCACTTAAATAATGGTAGGGCATACAACATTATTTTTAAGCTGATGAAAAAAAATACAATTTTTATATTCGCTAAGCGATATCTTTAAAAAAAATTCTTGCTTTTATTGTCAAAAATAAAAACCTATTTTAATAAGGTGTCTCTTTTTTAAAGCTAAAAGGCCTAAAATAGAAAAATAACTGACTTGGCTTAGATAGGCTGTACGCATCCTAGATTCCATTCTATATTTGACAGACTTTTTGATTTTTTTCAAACTATCAGAAATATCTTCGAATATCGCCATTGAAATTAAGCAAAATCGCTTGATAACTGACTGAGGTATAAGCCAAAAACCAAGACTACCTCTGTTTATTTCTATAAAATTTGTACATAAAAACCTCTACAAATTCCCCGGACTTAACCCATACAATGTGCAATGTAAAACCGATTGCCATTTATTATTCCCCACGAACATTTTTTGGAACATACTTACACCCTATCTTCGCCCACCTCGCAGGGTTGCCATAAAAAGTTTCATTTTTTTACTTTTCTTTAATTCGCTTCCAGAGTGCTCCTACAAGGGTAAAATGTAAACCGACCCCAAATAATTTTTACTCCCAAACATTCTTCTTTGGAGTCGCCCCTAGACGAAAAAAAATATAAAATGTATCACAGACCCCAATAAGTTTTCCCTCCCAAACATATTCCTAGAACATACTTATTCCCTTTCTCCATTCGCTAAGGGGTTGCCACACAAAATTTACAAAAATGATGTAAAAACGCCCACAACTTCCCAGATTTACCCTAAAGAAATAAAGTGCATGACCATTTAATTTCCCTCCCACACATATTCCTGGAATAAACTTATCCCCTATTTCCATCACCTTAGGTGGCTGTCATACAAAATTTGAGAAAATGGGGTAAAACTCCTACAACTTCCCCGGAGTTTCTCGTTGAGAAATTAGTTTTCCCTCTCAAACATATCACTTAAACATACTTACCCCCTTTCTTTATCACCTAAGGGGGTTGATACACAAAATTTACAAAAATTATGTAAAAACGCCCATAACTTCCCCAGATTCGGCCTTAAGGAAATAAAATGTACGACTGATCCTCATTAGTTTTCCCAAACATATCCCTTAAACATACTTACCCCCCTATCACCATCACCTAAGGGGGTTGCCATACAACATTTACAAATGTAATGTAAACACGCCCATAATTTTCCCAGAGTCGGCCTTAGAGAAATGAAGAAAGAAGTGAAGTGTGATGCTTATTAAATTCCTCTCCCAAACATATTTCTGGAATATACTTACCATACTCATCATCACCTAAGCGGGTTGTCGTACAAAATTTACAAAAATGATGTAAAAAATTAGAAATATTTCATAAATAAAAACAAATGGATAAAAATATAAAAAATATTTGTGGTTTCGATAGGGCAATTTGAAGGGTATATAAGATTCGGTACAGCCGGTTATAGCACTCCTACTTGTTTTGATTTAAAGAAGTCAAACTAACTTTGTTATATAATATGTTCACCCAAGTGTTAGGTTCTGAACAGAATAGCATTTTTAAATAAAGTTGTTAATTTGCATATTTAAAAATAGCTACAAAATTAATATTTTACAATTTTTAACACTTCAGTTATTTTCTATGGCACAAAAAAATGAAACAAAAAACTTTTTTGTAACTTCTGCTTTTTAACCCCTTCTTGCATTAAGAAAAATCTGTTTAACTATTCAATTCACATCTTGAAAATATGTTTTGTTTAAAAACTTACGGAGAGAGTGAAAAATAATCACAAACTATTTATTATTTCTTAAACATGCTGGCAAGATAACTTTCCTTAAATATAATTCACTGAATTAAGTCGTGCACATTAATTGCAGAACTAAAAGTCCAAAGCAGTTCTCGTAAGGCAACATAAAAAACAGATTCTTAAACTCTTTTTAGTAATTTTTTTTTTAATGCTTGAATATTTTTCAACTTAATAAAAACATTAAAGTGACATTTAATTTTTATTAATAAATTCAGTTTCTAAAAAACTAAATAAACACTTTTTGAAATTACATACTTAGTAGGGACCCTTTAAACTCGATCTCTCTCTGTCTCTCTCTCTCTCTCTCTCTACACATAAAAACACAACTGAAGCCATTTTTTTTATAACTATTGTTAATGTTGCACATTTTCACTTATTTAATTTTAAAATTTATGACAATATTTGTTCCATTTTTTTATCCTTCGCCTTACGACTCATTATACTTTTAGAAAATTTAATTTTCAGTATTTTATACGCGAACTTAACCTTTTTTCCATTAATTGAAAAATTTTAGGCAAAAATAGCTAAAAATAATACAAATTTATAGTTCATATTTGGCAACAAGCCAAAATACTGCCGTAGAAAAGAACTTAGATTAAGGACAAGCACAAGAAAAATTTGTTTTCAAAGAGCTAGTCTGACATATACAAAAAAGGAAAGTTGCTGAATGACTGACTGATTCATTTTCGTACATTCTAAACGCGTAAAGCTAGATACGGCACGTACCTTTCCTAATGCTTGGATTCCTTTAGAAAAAATTTTGGAAAATTCATACACTTCGGAGATAATAATGGGCCAGAAAGAAAAATAATTGCTCCTAAACTATACAGTCAAAGCTTAAAAAGCATCACATTTAATTAAAAAAAACCAACGCACTTTGGTACATTTCCAAATTTCGGTACTTTTGTAACTTCTTAACCACTAAAAATAGAAACACGTTTCAAGCTACGTTTGAAAGGGGTCATATAGGCCCCATAAAGTAAAAAGGGGTAAAATTATATGTTTTTACTTTTTAGATTTATTTTTTTTGTATTTTTCTAACCAATCAAAAGTTAAAAGATATTTAAATTGCCTTGGATATGTCTCAAAAAAAATATGAATACATTTTTGGTACCTTTTTTTGCACGTTAAGTGCATATAATTTATTTTATTATAAAGAAAATATTGTTGGATAGAAGCCTGGAAGTGTCATTGGGCATTTAAATGTTAATTTTTTTTTAAATTTCTATTTAAAAAAACTAGAAAAGCTAACGACCTCAAGCCCAGCATAAAGTAATTTCTATACCCTTCACATAAGTGATAATTGTATAAATCAGTTTGACATTCCGTTTGTAGTTCCTTCATTATCCATTTGGGACCCTATAAAGTATATATATTCTGGATCCTTATAGATAGGGAAGCCCATTTAGTGATGTCCGTCTGTCCGTGTTATAGTTAAAATCTACTTTCTACAGCCCCAAGATGTCGCAAAGACTCGCAGGTGGTCACAAACTATCAGAAATAGTCGCGAAAAAATCGGTATTGAAATTCTGCAAAATCGCCTGATAAATGACCGAGATATAGGCAAAAAACCAAGACTTCCTCCTTTTTTGTAGTCCACAACAACAACAAGGAACATACATACTTATGTATGTAATAATAAAAAACAACACGCCCTAAAGGGGTTGCCATACAAAATTTACTAAAATGATGTAAGAATGCCCACAACTTCTTCAGAGTCGGCCTTAGAGCAATTAAGTGTACGACCGACCCCATTAATTTCTTCTCCCAAACATATTCTTAGAACATACTTACCCCCTATCTCCCCGCCCTAAAGGGGTTGCCAACCAAATTTTACAAAAATTATATGAAAATGCCCACAACTCCTTCAGAGTTGGCCTTAGAGCAATAAAGTGTACGACCGACCCCATTAATTTCTTCTCCCAAACATATTCCTAGAACATACTTACCCCCTGTTTCCACGCCCTAAGGGGGTTGTCATACAAAATTTACAAAATGGGTGTAAAAATGCCTACAACTTCTTCAGAGTCGGCCTTAGAGCAATAAAGCTTATGACCGACCCCCGTTAGTTTTTCCTCACAAACGTATTCTTATAGTATATTTAGCTCCTATCTCCACGCCCCAAAGGTGTTTCCATACAAAATTTACAAAAATGATATAAAAATGTCCACTACTCAGAAGAAGTAGGTGAATAAAGTGTACGACCGACCTCAATTAGTTTATCCACCCAAACATTTTTGTGGAGCATACTTACTCTCTATCTCCAGCCCCTAACATGGTTGCCATACAAAATTGGAAAAAATTAGGGTTGAAACCTCTCCAACTTCCCCCAAGTCGCCCTAAGAGAAATAAAATGTATTTTAGACCCCGATTACTTTTCCCTCCCAAACACATTCCAAGAACAAACTTATCCCCTAACTTCATCGTCTAAGGGAGTTGCTTTACAAATTTTACAAAAATGATGTAAGACGGCCAATAACTTCCCCTGAGTCATTCTAGAGAAACAAGGTGTACGACTGAGCCCCATTAGTTTCTCCTCTCAAACATATTCCTAGAACATACTTACCTACAACCTTCACGCCCTAAGGGGGTTGTTATACAAAATAAACAAATTAATAGGGTTAAAACTCCTACAACTTCCCCGCAGTCGCCCCTAGGGGAATAAAATATATCACACACCCCCATTTATTCTCCCCGCCACCGTATTCCTAGAACAAACTTATTTCCTACCTCCATCGCCTAAGGGGGCTCCCATACACAGTTTTGGAAATTGCAATAAATCCCACCCTACAGCTTCTAGGGTGCCCGTGGATAGGTCAAATGTAGGACTGACCCCAACTCATTTTTCCTTATACAAATTGGGTTTGAAAATCTAGTTAATAGAAAATATTTTACACATTTACTTTACTCTTGAATAAAATTATAACCAAAAATATAAATAAAATTGTCGCATCCGTTACAATGGAAATGCCGCTTTAGTAGTTTATTTAAAAAAAAACTTTAAGACTCTGTCTGATGAAAATTTTTTTAGCACTTTTTAAAGTTCTCTTTATTTCCTTAACCCTTTAGAAAATTATTTAATTAAACTTGTTCGTGCATAAAATATAGATTTTTCTAATTAAATTATTTCAAAATTCAATTGCACAAATTAAACGGAAAAAGTAAACTTAAACTGTCAACCCTAAAATTTAAGCATCCCTAAACGACATCAAATAATAATAAAATATTCATTTTTAATAACGTAGTTGCGTTCAAGATAAACGCCCACCAAACACATAGAACTTTTGCTTAAAGTTTTAATACAAATTTTTAAAGCTTTAAGAAAGGAGGAATAAAATTATTGATTAGTTAAGGGTATGAAGTGTTTATTTTTAGTTTGCTGCCATAATTTTATTCGTTTGACACAAATGATTATTTGAACAAAGTTTCTTTAAATAAATTTTTCGCTTTCAATATTCAAATATTCTAAAATTATCTTTATGATGCTTATGATTGTTGTTGCCACTTCGTTAATAATATGTAAATGTCGCTCTTAACACTTTTATGATTTTGGTAACGAGCATCGAGTTTGGCTTTCTTTGTTTTTTTTTTTATTTATTTTTACTTTAATAAGAATGTATTATGATTGGCAAGAGGCGTTAGCTTGTGTAGGGGAAATGGGGTGGGAGCAACAAACTTGTATTTAAACTGTTAACATATGGCTTTTGTGGCTACAATTGCACCGCAAAGACAAAAATTAGTCTGAAACTTATATTTTATGCGCAAGTTTTTCCCAAAGCGTACTTTTATTTTGTTATAATTTTATAAAAACAAATTTTGTGGTGATTAAAGCATTAAAAACCCAACAAGAAATTAATATTTTAAATCTACACTTAAACTCTCCACTAAAAAATAAGTAGTCAGTTTGACTCCTATATTATATTTAGTTGCATGGTACGCATAACAGACGCAAATAACACAGGGTGCGTGGTCGCAAATTTATATTTTTAAATACGATGATTTTTTTTTAAAAAGTTATAAACGCTGCTGAGGGAGGGTGCTGCCGTTTAAATTATCGATTGTGCGGATTCGCCAGTCACGATGTCGCAGTGGTCGGGTGAGCATCGCGCGTTCGCTGTTGAGACACATTTTAAGAGTAATGTTTCTTACGTAATTGCTCGTCGATAATTTGGTTCAAAGTTCGGTATTCGGCGAAAACGTTAATAAACCGAGTGTAAATTTAACTCGTTCGTGGGTGCAGAGATTATGCACAACTGCTTTGGCTATGAATGTCCCACGGCCAGGGCACAGTCAATCTTCAAGGACTTCCGAAAACATTGAAATGTTTGAAGTCAAAATCGACAACTTTCAATGCGGAAAAGAGCAGCCTCACTAAGACTTCCAAGAGCGATTATTAATGAAAATTTAAAAAGATTCTGAAGTTCCATTCTTTTAAAATTCAAATCAATCAAGATCTGAAAGAAAGTGACTTTGATTTACGTAAGAATTTTTGTGAAACGATGTTGAAGCGTTTTTGCACTGTTAATCCAATTTTTTTTCGGAGCAACGAAGATCATTTTTACTTATACGGCAATGTCAATGAGCAAAACTGCCATTACTAGTCTCCAAAAACCTGCAACTCCAGACTGAAACATCAAAAAACATTGCATTGCCCTAGGGTAACTGTTTGATGTGCCTTATGCACACATGAGATAATTGAACCGTTTTTTTTCGAAAATGCTGGAGGCCATGTGACGAATGTCCATGGTGAAAACTATCGACGCATGATGACGGAATTCTTTTTGCCAAACCTGCAACCTCAACCATCTGTCATAGCTTTTCATTGAAAATTTTTAACCTATAACTGTTTACTACAAGTTTAAATATCATGCCTATCATAGTATCATAGTGGTTATAACCCTTCAGGGGACAAGCAACCCTTAAAGAGGTTTACTGGAAATGATCGATATTATTTCTGTTGTTTTTGTAAAACTGCCCCCGAACTTCTAAGTCAAAAAGTGTTAAAAACTTTAAGGTGGCCGCTACATTATCTAGATGTGTAGTTCGAGTCGCAATTTTGTTGAAACATGACTTGTACCACAAAATAACAACAGGGTTTTAAAATGTGGGGATAGTCTTCTCGTTATTCCATAGATTTTTTTAACGGATCTCACAAAATTTGAAAACTTTACCCATTACAGTTTTTAAAGTTTATGCAAAAAAACTTTTTGTAATGCATGGCAGGTGCCACGCCCATTTTTTTCTTTGCACCCCCACTTAGCCTGGCTATGCACATTAACAACATAAACACCCACACAAAATTAGACAACTCCAACTATAACAGTTATTAAAATATACACAAATAAGCTATTTTCGTTGTTAGAAAGGGCCACGCCCCTTTATATTTTCACGCCCATACATGGCCAAATTGTGCATATAAACATTATAAATAACTTTGCAAAATTTGTAGACTTTACTTGTAACAGTTATTGAGATACAGACAAGAAACAATTTTTATTCTATGGGGAAAGCCACGCCCATTATTTTTTTCTTGCCTATACTTAGCGCAATTGTGCCCAGTAATAATTAATTGAGCTGTACCTTATATAGAGACTTCAGCTACAAGAGCTTTGAGGTCTTTAAAAAAAACTGTTCCATTTGTATGGGAGGTGCAGCGCCCAGTCCAAATTAAAAAAATTTTCCTATAGCGTCTTGCGAGGTATGTGATACGTATTTTTTTCAAGTTTCATTAATATAGGTTCAGGCTCCCTTGAACTATTAGAAGGGAAACCAAAAACATGCAAAATCATATTTTTTCCTGTGCGTCGCGTTTACCTAAAATGTTGTTATATTTTTCTTTCAGATCTTTGCAAAATTTTAGCATCGATTTGTTTGGTAATATTTTTGCATATTTTGCATATAACAGCTTATTTTGGTTTATTTTTCCCTTAAGAGTATATTATTTTGCAAAACTCGTTTTTAAGACATTTTTTGATTTTTTTTTAAATTAAATTACAAAAAAAATTTTCAAGTGTGTATTGCCACTTTTTTAGCTTTTTTTATAAAGTTATTAATTTTGGAGCGACTACTTCTAAGGCCGTTTTATTAAACCTTTTTTTATCATAATTTTGGTTTGCCTTTTTTTGTTTTTTTACCAAAATTTTTTTAAATGTTAATTCGTTTTTTTTTTTGCTTTTTACCGCATATTTTAAGCCCATAAACCCCTCCTTTAAGAACAAACATGCTCGCCCTGGTTATAAATATTGTTATATATTGGATTTGTAAATTTGGTCAATTTTAATGTGCTATCTAAGGGCACATAATGACAAAGTAGACTATGCAACATCCTCTGCGTTAATAGATAATACAAATGTTAGGGAGACAGAAACTCTTGATGTTCTGAGCAGAGTGATGCCAGCTGGACGAAACAAGTTTTTCTTGTGTTATGATTATTATTTTAGTATCCTGGTTTCTTTAAAGTAGTTTGGCAGTAACTTTACATCATCTGATATTAATATTTTTACCCTCACATTTCATCCTTGAAAAAACTTCCTCAAGATGTTTTTCCTGTCAAAGTTAATATGGAAACACTACTCGATCCTTCTTTCCCTACACCCGCAAAATGCATTGCTTGTATAGGGGCTATTACCTGAGTCCTAATTATTATAAAAAAATTGTCTTAGTATTTGTTTAAATCAATTAACCAAAATATTTTTGTAAGAACAAGTAAACCTAAGTAATATCGACTAAGTTTTTTTATATTTTTTTATATTCCTTTTAAAGTGGTTCAAACAAAACACGCTTCTGTATTTAATACCATTCTAGCACTTAGAATCAGCTTATATTTTTGGAATCGTTTGGGGTTTTTTGAAAAATATTTTCATCTGTAAAATAAATATTAAATTTTGTTTAACAAATCAAGACTAATAATAATAATAATAAAAGAATCTAAAAGCAGAATCACCACGGGAATCTAAAGGACTAACATACATACACATATTTGTTTTTGTATTAATATGAAATAAGAGTTACAAATATCTATTTATTTATGAAAATATAATCTAAATATATATGTGCGCAGAAGGGGAGGGGGGGGGGGGGGCATCTATTAAACGATTATGCTAGGAGATATAAACAGAACAGCAAACTTTCTTCTCTTTAATTCTTATGGAGCCACGTTGTGTTATTTTCTTTTCTTGCTTAACATCTTAACTTAATATATATTAAAGTTACATTTAAATTTTCAAACTTTTTGTGTAGTACACTTTCTTTATAATTTCTTAAATTTGACTAACCTTTTAATTATCCTTAAACCCCTTAATTACTTTCCCTGGAAGAAACCAACTTTGAAGTTTTCTTTAGTTAAGGTTAATAAATATATTTTATTGACCCACAAAAAGTCTCCTAACTAAGCAACATGTTATTAAAAAAACTGCTAAATACACAAATTTGTGAGCATAAATTTTTTTTAGTCTTAACAACAGTTTTGGAACGAACGATTAACATTCCTTGCTTAAGTAACTAAACCGTTGATTAGGCAAAAATAAATTATTTTTTGGCTTATCGTTAATTGTGTGGGCGTAGTATTCTTAAGCACATAGACCACATTTTATCAAAATTAAATTCCTGCACTAATATGTTAAAAATTATTTTGACTGCATCGCATCTACACGGCAACATAACAACCGTTAAACTGTGTTCAGATTAAACTAATTTCTATTTTAGTAGGCGACTATAGCTGCCAGATAAGTTTGGTTCAATTTCGTCAAATTTTGAGAAAAAAAAACGTCAAAATGCTTCAAACACCTTTTTGAAAGCGTCAAAAAATTTTCAACCCCTAAACTTATGTTTTTTTTTATAATTTTTTGCTTAATAATAAAAAAAAAACTCTGGATACAAAAAGTTTTATTCTGGTATTTATTGAGGAATGCAAAGATCATGTTCCCTTTGTCTTGTGAAGATTGAAACATATTTTCATTTCTCAGTCACGTTTTTTTATTTTAAGATAATTTTTCAAATATTTAATCTTTTGAAAATAATTAAAACTGTGAACCATTTGAGCTTAAAATTATTTTCAATTTTAGTGTTAACTCTTGGAAAAATTTTCAATATCGCTAAATATAATTTTTATGTGTTTTTTTTTTCATTTAATATAATAAAATTACCTTAAAGTAACTTCTCCGTTTGCATTTTTAATATTTTTTTCTAACACTTTTTACTTATTATCTGTCTTTATAAAACTTTATCATTTTTATTGCCTTATCATGTTTGTTTTACACTTTATAACTCAAATGAATTGTAATGTGTCAGGGCGTATGATTAATATTTATTACGAGTTAGAATTTCTAATCACTCATACGCATCGCAACATCCCAACAGAGCTTTAATAAGAAAAAACTAAAAAAACATATCGTCACTTTAATTAGGAAAAGGCATTGCTTTCATTAAAAAATTAACAGGCTTCAAGGTTTTTTTTAAAGACTAATTTGTAACTTTTGTTAACAACTACAAATAAAAAATGTTCTTTATTTACTGTTTAAATTTGCGGTTAAACTTTTACTAGAATAAAAAAAACTTCCTTAAAATAAATTGTTATTTCTATTCTTATACTTACTGTTTGTCCTTGCGGTTTTGCCGTTTCCTTTTAAAGGCCTTTTTAACGCGCAATAATAAAAACGCCGCCCTATCTACCGATAAAGTTGTTGAACTTTTCTTTACCGGAGGAGGTGGTGTAATAGAGGGCGTTGGTATAAGTGTGTCGGCTGTTGATGTGTGTAAAATATTTGTTGCTGCTATTGATAAGGATGCCGTTGTTACTGGTGTCGATAGTGATGTAGACGTAACAACATCTTCCATTTTTTCTCTGTCAAATTCTTTCTCTATTTTGCTGCTGCTGTTTTTTTTATTCCTTTTTGTTTTTTTTTTTATTTTTCGTTAATATTTTTTATTGCTCCCAACTTGACAAACTATTTTTATATCTTTCTTATTAATGGAATATTTTTGGGATATTTTTGTAAGAGAAGTAGTTGCATAGAGTGTGGTTTCTATATAAAAGATATTAGATAAAATAGAGATTTTTAGACAACTAAAATATGAATGGTTTTCTTTGTTTTTTGAGTTCAAAAAAGGTGGTTTTGAATGTTTTTATATTTTTTTTACAGTCTTACATACAAAAAACATGCTTTATTGCCATTTTTGTAAGGAAGAGGCAACAAGTTTTTTTTCTCAATGAAGTAAAAAAAAATCCTAAGAGCAGGATGATGGGCAGCTCCTATAGAAATGAAAAATTTTTATTAAATTTCTGATAGTCTATGCCTAAATGATGGAAAAAAATTAGTTGAATAGGAGAAGCAGATACGCTTTACCTTGAAAACTATAACACTAAAACCTACAGGTTGGAAAGACACTATTTGGGTAGAAGCAGGGAAAGTGGAAGCTCCCACACAAGCGAAAAATTTTGATTAAATTAAATTCTACAACAATGTGTTTCTATTGAGGTTTTTTTGTCCTTAACATAAAAAAAAATTGTTGAGTAGGAGCCTGATAGAAGCATCGCACATAGAAACGTTAAGATTTTGTAAATTATCTTTTTTAAAGCCTTGGTAGGTTATTAACTAATTTTATTGTAATTTTTGCAGTTAGAAAACAAATTGGCTAGATCAGATGGCTGTATACTCAATGCGAAGGGTATATAAGATTCGGTACAGTCGAATAAAGGGCTCTTATATGTTAAGACTTACACCAAAACAAACTTAGACCGACTGGGTCAGAAGATTTAAAAAGAAAAACTATTTATTGCACTTAGCATGCCCTTTAAAAATTATAGGGTTGACACTATGTTTCAAAAATTTTGTTTAACAGCTTTATTATTCAAGAATAGGTATTTTGTGCAGTCACTTAAATTGTCTAGAATCATAGGCTCAGTATGAAGACCAATAGCTCGCTGTTATAGCGAAACTCCCACCCAAAAAGCACAGTCAACTGCCGCAAAGTACCAGGCATTAGCAGGGCACATGCTCTGAAATAGCAGGTTAATGCTCTTAGATTTTCACCTTGATGGAGACATGAATCTCTTGGCCTGGCGTTGCCCTAGAGCATCATTCGAGCGGGCAGCAAACTTAACGTCCCTTAAAGCAGCTAACTTCCTTCAAAACCGGCAACGAAAAACACCGCCAAAAGACTCCGGTCAAACAAAAGTGTTGTTTTCCAATAGTTGGCGAGATGGTCAATACATTTGTTGCCAACATGACCCTCATGACCCTAACCCCATAGCAATGTTACTTCATTTTGCAAACTGAGCCTGTTTAGAATGTCCACACACTCCTTCACCAGTGCACATTTAATATCGTAGGCCACCGGGCTGTCCGAAAGAATGTCTATATGAGTCCTCCCGACATTTCTTCTTACACACTCATAGGGACATATGCAGGCAGCACAGATCTCAATCTGAAGTATTGATGAATATTAGGGCCCTTTAAAATCCTAACACAACTCCACTAGCACCAGTGTCACTATTCAGATGTTTAGAGCCGTCTGAATATCAGTCCTAAAACCAATTGATCGAAGTGGAACCGCGAAGATCTTAAAAACGAAGTGTCTATAAAAGATCTGTATTCTTGGAATCTCGTCCCTGATCATAGAAATAGAATCGTAACCTAGATTGTTTGCTATCCTAACATGCCCATTCAATCCCCTAATAGTCAGTGAATTTAAGTCCTTAAAACGTAAGATGCCTAAGCATGCACTCAAAGTTATCTATATAATGGAGCGGGGGTATCAAAATAAAGATCCTTTTGGCATTGTTTTGACTAAATTTACTGGCACGAGTAGCACCATTGCATACATACTACACAAGGACCGCGTAGGCGATTATCTGTCTTATAATGACATCAAATGACAAAAGGGGTTTCTGAGAGGCGCGAGAGGCCCTAATATCCTAGCCTTATACGTTTTTGAAGCGATCTACGTTGGGTTAAAATGGTTCGAAAGTGACGCTTAATTGAATTTTTAAAATTAAGTTTTTGTATTAATATTTGGTATCGGATAAAACAAGATAAAATTCTACATCACTATGTAAATTTTCAAGCATCTACTTGTCAGCTCCGTAGTGACGTGTCAAAGTACAACATTTTTTGCAATTTTTTTTAAAAGCGAAAAAAGTCAAATTTTGTATTAAACGAGTCCGTTATTTCCAAATTTAACATTAACAAAGTGTTATTTCAGGAATGGAACCTTCAACTTCAGGTATTATTGTGTACAAAAATGATGTACTCTTTTTAAAAATATGCGTTAAAATATTTTTGACGGTTTTTTTAAAAAAAGCCCAAAATTGGCCTATTTTTGATGTTTCGTGAACCATAACTTCTAAGTTAGTTAAGGTTGAGTTTTGAATTTTATATTTTCTAAAAGTATAAAATCTTAGCTTGATATTACATTTAAAGAAAATTTGCAGCTTTGTTGCTCTATTTTTTGCTATTAACATTTTTCTGTTTAAAGTCGTGTTTATTCAAAGTCATGTATTTAACAAAACTTACGTTTGTTCAATTCTTACTATTCTTGTTATTGTTGTCGGAGATAAGTGCGTGAACAAGTTTTAATCATCTTTGTTCACGAGAGTGTTAAAATGGTTTTGTATGACTCCTACAATACATAAGTTTTTAATTCATGGTCCCGAAATCATAAAATATGCCCTTTTACCGATTGGGGAACTTTCAGAAGAAGCTCAGGAAGACAGAAATAAGGATTTTAAAAATTATAGGGAACACTTTGCCCGCAAATGCAGCCGAGAAAAGTCGAATGAAGATATTTTTAATAGATTTTTTCTCAGTTCAGATCCATTCATATCTAGTATTTATAAAAATAAAATGAGCGGAAAGAAAAGCAACAATTATCAAATTCCAAACTACAGCTTATGCTATCGCCTATTATTTTTCAAGAAATACATGCATGTGGGAGTAATGATAGCAAAGATTATAATAATGAAGGTGAGAATGAACATAATATGGTTTCTTTTTAAGTGTATCACAATTATTGATAAACAAAAAAAATTATAAAAATTTATTTCGTTACTTTTTTAAAAAAGTTATAAAATTCTCGAAATCCTTTAAAACCCAAATTCAGACTTTAAATTAAACTTATATTCATATTTATGCAAAATATATATTTATTTTTTATTTTTTAGAAACAAGACAATATAAGCTTTTGTTTGCTTCTCATTTTTTTAAAAGTCACTTTCAATTTTAAAATTACGGCGAAAATTCTGAAACAAACTATAATTTTCCGAAAAATAAAAATGTCTATAAAACCGTAAAAAAAAATTTTTTCTGTGTATCTTTTTTTCAGAATATGCCTTTTTATGCATATTTAACGGTTTGAAAAAAAAAATTCAAAAAAAATTTAAATTACGACACTTTCGGTGTCATCTAACCCACTGTGCGATCGTTCAAAGAGAACCTCCTGGCCAGAGTAACTCCTAGGTACTTTACACTATCAGAAAATGTGCTATTACGTCCAGTGTGGGCTTTATCAGTAAGATGCTCCTCCTTATCGTGAATGCTACCGAGTTTATTGTTATTCCCTGTGCTACACACTATTTGAGAGTAATGTTCAAGGCCTGTTGCGTACTGTTCAGTGGAGGAACATTTGCATTCCAAATTTTAAAGCATTATTATAACCACATCACATGCGTGGTAAAGGTATTATGCGTTTGAGCAGATGTTTGTAACGCTTAAAAATAATGATCTGAAAGTACAGAACGCAATTTTGATAAAATTTAATGCAGATAAGTTTTTGGCACTAAGCATTTTGTTTGTGGTGATGATGATCGGCCCCCATACAAATATCCTCCCAGAGATAAGCATATTGGTTTATAACTAACCGGGATATTACTCTATTTTCACATTTGTGCATGCGTCCATCTTCATGTCAACACCTAAAATATTGAATAAAAAAAATGGGTCTACCTTTTGATATGATGTTTTAAATAAAGCTACTTAAAACAAGGTTTTGGATCTTACAGGCAGAAACATCACGTTATGCGTCACAGAACGTAAATGACAGGGACAAATAATTTTGAGGACTATTAGAGAGAGTCTTCGAAGGTTCAAATCGATAAAGTAGGTACAATTGATCCAGCCGTTTGTAACTAATATTAAGAGATTTACATTTTAATGAAGTATTGCATTAGTGTGATGTGGGAATTATGATAAACAGTTGTGTTACCATTTATCAAAAAAAGGGGTGAAATACAGGCATAATTATAACATATTTCCTGTTACATTTTGAAAATATTTGTAACACGATTGTCCTTTCACCTATTTCAAAAATATTTTGTTTTTTCAACATTTGGACATTTGTCTTATCAGTCGCACTATGCAACTTGGGATACCTACATTAAAAAAACTTCTAGGCGACTAAAGCTTTTAAATATAAATTAAAGTGTGGGTGTATGTGTGTGTCAAAAGGGGAAGAGGGTTGCTTTTTGTTAAAACGATTTACAAGTAAATTATTTTTAATGCGAAAATGGCACTACAATAGTTTTTTAGTGTTTTCCCTGTACGTAGCTATACATGTATGTAGGTTTTCAACTATTTATGTGCGTGCGTATGCATGTTATGTGTGTGTGTGTGTTTTGAGTGATTTAGTTAACAGACATTTTATTTATATTTTACTTATTTCGTTTTTTTAATTGCACTTAGAATGGGATCACAACTTTAAGTTCAACTTTCAGGATAAAACCTAAAAGTTTTGTTTTTATCATTTTCTTACCAAATTTTTATTCGTTGTTTGAAGTTTGTTTTCGCTTAAATTTGCAATTTTACTGGTTTCTTTTAAGGATTTCCGCCATTAAACATTTAAGGTTGATTTCTTATGTGCTTTATATTAAAGCCTTTATGAGATTTAATATTCCATTTTTTGTTCTTTTTTAAAAAATGTAAATTTATGCATTCAATAAAAGTTTTAATTTATTGACTTTTGAATTCGATTCGATTTATCTTCTTTGTTTCTTGCTTCCAGTCCCATTTCTTGTGTTTGCAAAAAGGCAAAATTTCAAACCTTTTAACCCCTCTAGTGCAATTAATACACATACATTTTTCGTCCTTTTTCAAATAAATGAAATATAGTTTTTTATTTATAGATTCAGCTTTTTAACTGCAAAGAAAGATAAAAAAGGAAAGTGCTTAAATATGTTAAAATTATGTCGAGTTTATAAATTCGATTTATAGTTAAAAATGTTTATGTTATTTCTGTTTGCCTTTTTAGTTTGATCTTTAAGCAACAAATTGTGGGTTTTGGATGTTTGTGCTGTTTTTAAGACACTAAAGAATATTGAGAAGAATAATTTATTCTGCTTTCTAGTGGCAAATAAAATAACAATAAAATAAAAAAGTCTTAAGCAATCATTAAATAAAATAAAATAAAATAAAATAAAATAAAAGAAAATAAAATAAAATAAAATAAAATAAAATAAAATAAAATAAAATAAAATAAAATAAAATAAAAATAAAATAAAATAAAATAAAATAAAATAAAATAAAATAAAATAAAATAAAATAAATAAAATAAAATAAAATAAAATAAAATAAAATAAAATAAAATAAAATAAAATAAAATAAAATAAAATAAAATATAATAAAATAAAATAAAATAAAATAAAATAAAATAAAATAAAATAAAATAAAATAAAATAAAATAAAATAAAATAAAATAAAATAAAATAAAATAAAATAAAATAAAATAAAATAAAATAAAATAAAATAAAATAAAATAAAATAAAATAAAATAAAATAAAATAAAATAAAATAAAATAAAATAAAATAAAATAAAATAAAATAAAATAAAATAAAATAAAATAAAATAAAATAAAATAAAATAAAATAAAATAAAATAAAATAAAATAAATTAAAATAAAATAAAATAAAATAAAATAAAATAAAATAAAATAAAATAAAATAAAATAAAATAAAATAAAATAAAATAAAATAAAAATAAAATAAAATAAAATAAAATAAAATAAAATAAAATAAAATAAAATAAAATAAAATAAAATAAAATAAAATAAAATAAAATAAAATAAAATAAAATAAAATAAAATAAAATAAAATAAAATAAAATAAAATAAAATAAAATAAAATAAAATAAAATAAAATAAAATAAAATAAAAAAAATAAAATAAATTAAATTAAAATAAAATAAAATAAAATAAAATAAAATTAAATAAAATAAAATAAAATAAAATAAAATAAAATAAAATAAAATAAAATAAAATAAAATAAAATAAAATAAAATAAAACAAAACAAAACAAAATAAAATAAAATAAAATAAAATAAAATAAAATAAAATAAAATAAAATAAAATAAAATAAAATAAAATAAAATAAAATAAAATAAAATAAAATAAAATAAAATAAAATAAAATAAAATAAAATAAAATAAAATAAAATAAAATAAAATAAAATAAAATAAAATAAAATAAAATAAAATAAAATAAAATAAAATAAAATAAAATAAAATAAAATAAAATAAAATAAAATAAAATAAAATAAAATAAAATAAAATAAAATAAAATAAAATAAAATAAAATAAAATAAAATTAAATAAAATAAAATAAAATAAATAAAGTAAAATAAAATAAAATAAATAAAATAAAATAAAATAAAATATAAAATAATATAACATTAAATATTAAGAATACGATATTAGTTTTGAATAAAAAGTTTTATAAAATTGGACTTGTTCTATTGCGCTACCATTCCACGTAATTTAATAAAAAAATTTCTTATTGAATTCCAAAATTTCCTTATTCATATTTAGAAACTTCTAATCAAGTTTCAGAAATTTTTACTTAATTTCAAAGTGTTTAATTCAATTTCAAAAATTTTTGTCAACAACTATGAAAAATATAGCTTAAGGATCGTTGCGATTTCCTTGCATTTTTTTATACCTTTGCCGTAAAATATATTTAAAAAACAAAATATTTAATTAAACGTATTCTAATTGTATTTACAAATGCTGTTTTTATTTTGCTTATACTTTTGCATTTATCCCCAGCTCATTTATTTTCTTTTAAGCAAAACATTTATATTTTATTTTACTTCCAACTACGTGTTTTTTTTCTTTATTAGATTTTATATTTACTTAAAGCTAAAAGCTGTGATTTTATTAAAAAAATTCTGGCAAGTTCCCCCAAAACAAACTAAAAAATCTTTATTGGGGTTGTTAAAACTTAAATTAGATAAATAAATATTCTCTATTAACACCTGCACCCACTAACTTTCACACCCAAAGTATTTACGATTTTTTAAAAAGAGGGATAAAAGAAAATCTTCTAGGCATCCCTATATTCGGTAAAGTTTTCTTATGCTTGACAAAATACTTTTCCATGATTTTGTATTCGAATCGCAATTAATTACCTTAAATACAATTTAGAAACAAATATATGTAATAAGAAAAATCTGGTTGAGGTGATTATTTGATAAGTACAAATTTGGACATTTTATTGATTGATTCAATGATTTTGGTAATTGAAACCATTTTTTAGTTATTTCTGTGCGTTAAATTGTAAATAAATAATAGCATTGATACTATTTTAAACCCAAATTATTTTAACAAAAAAAAAAAACGGTCTTACTAAGGTAAAATAAAGCTTAGAGCCAAATTTGTACCCAACATTGTTCATATTTTTAAAAGAAAGAAATTGTGTAAATTTAACGAGAAATAATCTATAGGTTTGCTATATGCCTTTCAAAGGCGTATTTTTAGAAGTCACCTGATGTTTACTGATGTTAACACTATAACACTAATTCTATTGTGGTTAAGCGCACACTATGGTCTGACTTGCTTGACTTTAACTTTCTTTCTTATATATTTTGGTTGTCCTTTATCTTGTCAAACTTTTCATTACTCAACATATACAAATAAATGCATATGTAATTACAGATATCAATTACGTGATATCTTAATAAATGTTTTGTTTTTTTCTTCTTTTGTTTGACAGTTAATGTTTAAAAGCTTTCTTGTTGCTATGACAATATGTGTTTTTTTATTTTTTATTTATAAGAAAGAGAATCGCATTGTAGAATTAATGATACCAATTTGGAAATACTCAAATGTAAACAAACAAACAGGAACATTTAACTACTTTAAGATGATTTTTATTTAAAAAGTTCTATAGTTTTTTTGCTTCTTGAATAGAAATACTTTTAACATTTATAAACCAATTTTCAAAACTTTTTTCTCTATCAATATTTTAAATACATTTATTTAAAATATTTGATATCTCTTTCTTGAGGACGGATTCCTTGGGATTAAGTCTTAAAAAATTAAAAAAAAATTTAGGGGTTTTAGGTAAGAAATATACTCTTAGTATTAGCATAAAGTAAATGTGCATAAAAATTTAAAAAAAAAAATAATAAATGTCTAAAATTAATGTGTAAAATTTTTGTTTTATAGACCCTTATAATTGGGGTATTCAAGTCATATTGTCTTAAAGTTTTAATATTTTACAATACATAGTTTAAAGAAATTGTTGTTGTGCTTAAAAGAAAATAGTTTTAAAATAATAAGACTTTTTGAACTGTGTTTATTGTTTTGTCATAAAGAGTAGAAACCTGAGCCGGGCGGCCGAAACTCTTAAGTGAAGCCGTTGATATAATTAAAATAGCTGATTCAAATTTAAAATAGCACACTTAATTTTGCGCGGATGTTTACAACAGTAGTATTTTTTCGTTTTATGTTTTTAGGATATATGACCTTGTGAACACCCTAAATATTTTAATATAATTTTAATATTAATCAAAACTTTAATAAACCAAATTTTTTTCAATAGCATAAATTGTTTTACCGAATCTAATAATAAAATTGTTTTTTGATTTTTAAAGTTTGTTTAGAGAACCTAAATAGTTAAACATTTCAGAGAGCCATTATTCATTTTTGCGGCTTTACATGTAAGATTCATAGTTCAGACAAACAATTTCCTTAACATTTTTATTTAATTCAAAAAGTGGTTCTAATGGACCGGTATAATTTAGCCACATTTGTGTTGGATGTATACGCCATCAAATCAATCAATGATAATTTAATTTCATATGAAAAAGTATTTGCCAAAATATTTCAGTTTTGTGCTTATAGGCACTGATGCCATTTAGCGCCTTTTGGGTATTTTCCGGTGCTTTTTTTTATGCTTTATTTTAAAAAAAAAATTTTATTCTAAATTTTTCATTATTTTATAATTAGGGGAAAATTATTTGTTTCACTTTTTTTTTTAATTAAAAAAAGTCCAGGAATTTTGTTCCCCTAATATGTTAAAATATTTATTAAATATTGCTAAATACAGGGAGTCTGGTGGCTATTACTTTTTTTTTAAATTTAAATGAAAAAAGGTATAAATGACACAAACTTCTATTAAGAGCATCGAACGATAGAATTGAGATTCGGATTTTATTTTTTTTAAAGACAATGCCATCCAGTTATCCTCTGTCTAGTTGAACACACTCTTCAGAACGGAGCCTTGCGCTACACACTGCAGTAAGCTTGGTTCCATTAAGCTGATTTTTCGACGTTTATTTTCCCTTTAAGCCACAAGAGATTGAGGATTGTCGTTGTAAATCCTCTCTTTGAGGTAGCCGCATTAAAAAATCCATGGGAGTTAGATCGGGTAACCTTGGAGGGAATGGGATGTTCCCAAAGCGACTGATCAGTTTTTTGGGGGAAATATTCCCGAACAAAGTGCATTGAAGCTCTGGTTGTGTGTGCAGTCGCCCCATCCTATAGAAACCACGTGTGTGAAGAGTTCGATGAATGAACTCCCAGGTTTAACAAAACTAATTCCGTTATCATGCGCTGATAATTTTCACCGTTGACATTCGTTACCTGGCTTTAAGAATTTTCGAAAAAAATTATCTAAAATCTCATGCGTGGATAAGGCACACCAAACTGTTACTCTTGGGCAACGCAATGGTTTTTGATGTTTCAATTAAGAATTGCGGTTTCTTGAAGTCCAGTAACGACAGTTTTGCTTGTTGACATGGCCGTTTAAGTGAAAACGAGCCTCGTCGCTATATTAAAAAAATGCTCCAGCATGACTTCACAAAAATTTTTGCGTAATTCAAAATCATTTTCTTTCAGTTCTTGAACGTCTTGAATTAAAAAATTTGTTCATTTTTTAAATTTCTTGGAAGTCTCAGTGAGGCTGTGTTTTTCCGAATTGAAAATTGCGGATTTTAACCTTAGCAGCCTTGCACCAGTTCAATGTTTTCGGGAGTCCTTGGAGATGAACTGGACCCTGGCCGTGGGACATTTAAAGCCAAAGCAGTTGTGCGGGATCTCTGTACCTACGAACGAATTAAATTTACACTCGGTTCATCCCGAATTCGCCGAATACCGAACTCTGAACGAAATTGTCGACAAACAATTACGTAAAACTCATTACTTTTAAAAAAATGTGTGCACAGCGAACGCGCGATGCTCACTCGCCTACTGCGACATCGTGACTGATAACGGCCTCCTTCTGCAGTGTTAATTTCTTCTTCAAACAATCGTATACAAAAATCTGCCACCAGACACCCTGTTTAGTTTGGCGTTCTAATCAAATCTGAATCAGCTGTTAAACAGCAACTGATGACACCATATTTTGTAATTGGTCTACTGATTTTTCGAAACTTTCAGGACCTGTAAAAAGTAAATGGTCATTAATCTTTGTCAAACTTAGCAAGGAATTTAACATGAGTGTATGTTTGGTGCGTAAAGGAATAGGTGTACTCCAAAAATAACCAAATTGTATGTAAAAACAATGGTTCGTTTAATATTATGATATCCTTGGGCAAGACCTTATAACCCATATTTGCATTACATTGTAGTAGTTTTAAAACTACTCTGTGGTACATAACAAAGGATTAGTTTTATAACTACTATAACTGAACATGCGATCATTAAGACACGAACACCTGTTGCTTAACTGCAAGGGTTTGTTTTACAATGAAATGGTCCATGCCTGCATTGCATAGAACCATATTTTAACTGGTTCATTTCAACTAAAAGATAGAATGTGGTCCAATATTTTTTGTAGGGAAAGAATATTTAGATTGGTGTTTTTTTACCGGCAATTTTTTAAATTTTTACCCTATTTGTATGGGCTCACGGTGCTTTTTATTATACAAGAGTTGGCATCACTGCTTATAGGCATTTGTTGGGTAAAAAAATATTGACTTTAGCCTTTTCATTTATTTTCTTTTGTCCGACTTGGTTAGGAGTTTAAATAAAGTTTGTGTTAAGAAGAGATCCTTGTTAAAGTTTTTGGCAAACTTTTTTACTTAGTTAACTCCCACAGATACACAGTTTTATATATAAAAATGAAAAAACTTAACCTGCCAGTAAATATTTGCAAGCATTAGAACGTAAATTTGAGTTGTGATGTTTCATACACACATTAATTTTTTTTATTTTGAGGTTTAAGAAAAACTTTGTTTCAAACTATTCTTTTTATTTTCTTATTTAATAAACATTTTTGTACATTTTTTTCTATTTTATTAGCAACTGTTTTAAAAAGTTGCAAAGAAATTGTTTTAGAACTTAAAAAAATCAATAAAAAGTTACAAAAAGTCTGGGTGAAATTTTATTATTTTAACAAAAAAAAAATATTTTCAAATTGTTTATTATAAAAACAACAACATAAATCGAAATTTTATTTAAATTTTTTTTTATTATTTTAAGTCAAATTTTTTGCTGCCAAAATAAAAGTTTTATTTATTAACTTTTAATTTCCCCTTTTTTTAGATTTTTTGTCAATTTCATATGAAAAAAATTTATCTACATATGGGAAGGTATATTAAGGAACAAAGTTGGTGACTGGCGGACTGATTATACACAATGTAACAAAATATAAAAATTATTGTATTCTGTTAAAAAACGGGCTCCTGTCTGGATCCTTTGGGGTTAACAGGACAAAATCTTTATTTTGATACTGCTTAGGGCCATTTTGTAACTTCTTATTAAATAAAAAGTTTAAACTGCTTTCAAACAGGTCGTAAAAAAATATATGAAAAAGTTTTTACTACTTTTTTAAAATTTTAGGCCCAAAGATTTAAAAATTATTTTTGGTACTTTTTAAGTGCTTTTGAACCAATAAATATAGAAAAATTATTTAAATTGCGTTGCAACTGTCTTGTAAAAATATGAATACATTTGTGGTACTTTTTAGGAACTTTTTTTGAAGTTTTGGGTGTTTAACTACGAAAGAAAAGGGTCGCAATTAAGGGCGAAAGTCAACTAAGTGGACAAAGAATGCCTTTTCCCCATATTTGGTTCTTTTTCCTATTTAAGGGAATTATTAGTCTACAAATATTAAACTAACGACTTCTGTTCTAGATTGAGGTGAAAGGTACATGAAGCGTTATAAGAAATTAAGGGCTGGCTACTGACCCAGATTAAAATCGGAAGTCATAAAAATAAAAACAATAGGTTCTGAATTAGGATTATGTAGAAAATTATGCAAATTTTACTCTTTTTTTTTTTGCTTATGGTATTTTTCGCCTTTAATACTTTGTTTTAGTTAATATTAAAAACTTCGTTTACGAAGCCTCGGGTTAATTAATAATATTCAGTAATTTATTTAAATGTTATAAACTCACATAAATTCGTTGTATGTATTCTTAAAATAGCTCTGAGGGCAAATGACGGCATTCGATTCAAATCGAAATTCTACTCGATCAATTGAAATGTCAATGCTTTTAATATAGGAATGCTAAAAAAATTTCGACCCGATTGAATGCCGTAGTTTGCCCTCAGGTATTGCTTTTAGTTAATAGCCTTAATATTTTTTCAAGTCGAACTTACAACATTCGAAAAAAACACGCAAATTTTTAACACAAGTGCTTATATTTTAGTATATATACTTGTTTTGACTGATAAATATTACTTATACGCTGACATAACTCTTATGGAGAGCCAGGGGTCAAATTACGGCATTTGATTCAAATCAAAACTCCACTCGATCAATAGAGTTGTTAATGGTTTTAATATAGGAGTTCTAATACCCACAAAGAATAAGGTAAGTAATTTTTACTTAAATCAAGCCATAGCGGTGTCAAAAGTACGGTGAGTACGGTTTTTCTTAAATCAAGTACGAAATTTCTTACTCCAAGTAAAATTTTTCAAGATCGAATTTCTTACTTTTAGCCACAATTAAGCCAAAAAAGTATTGATTTAAGTTCGGAACCGTACTTGATTTAAGCCATAAAAAGATTGATTTAAGCCATAAACGGGATTAATTCGAAAATGAAATGTCATTTTTTTTGACTTATGGAGCTTTATTAAAGAAGAAGAATTTTATATTTTATTTTTATTTTATTTTATAGTTACTTAATATCTTATAATTTAAAAATTTTATTTTTGTATTTACCGAAGCTGAGATTCGAACCAGGGACTTTCTGCACTGCAGCACAAGCGCGTTATCTCTAGGCCACTGAGACACTTTGTTTTTAAATGTAAAATAATATATTAAAACAACGAGCTTTTTTCTGCTTGATTTGTTTAAGCAATCCGAATAGGCTTGATTTAAGAAAATGTAAGTGAGGATCGTACTTAAAAAGATTTTGGATAAATTCAAGATTAAAATTCTTGATTTTAGAAAGCGAGTTTTCTTTCTGTGTAAGAATTTTGAAATTTCGATTTGAATTGAATCGAAAACCTACCCAACAAAATTTTTTTAATTCTAGTAATGACCTGTTAATACTTCATAAGTTACAAGGTAATGAGGTCGCTACGACAGAAATACTTCCTTTTAGTAAGGGGTTTAGTAACTATATTTGGAGATACACATGCAAAAATATGAGTATGAAACAGGCTTTATATAATGTTTTTGTTTTAAAAACCTTAAATTTGTATTTATTTTACTCAATTGATTTTTGTAAGCACATTTGTATGTAGGGTTGGTAAAATTCGGGACAACTCAAACAAAGAAAAACTAGTTATTTGGGAAAAAGGTAATTATTGCTTGTCTTTCTCCAATAAACTTGCTAACTTACCAGCTAAGCAAAGGTTAAGCTGGGTAAGGACTAATTGAAAGCAATTTCTTAATAAAAAAATTTTAAAAAATATATTAAAAAATTAAAGATAATTCCTAGTGGGTTTTTAGCTTAATTTTTTGCCTCTTTTTATAAATTAAAACAAAGTTGTAAAAAATCAACAATATGTTTGTTAAAAAATATTTTATTCTTTTTTTTAAAAAAATATTAATTTGTTTTTTGACGGAAAAAGTTCCTCTTTTGACATTAAAATGATGATTTTTTATAGTGGGTATCATTAAATTAAAAAAACTTTGTTCTTGGTTTTCTTATAATTTTTGTCTCAATATCGCATAGCTTTTTTACAAAAATCAGCTGTTAAATCACAAATGTGTTCCTAAGTACGTTTTTTGTCTTCAATTAAAATGTAGAAAGTCCTTGGGTCAATAATAACAATTACTCTTCATTTGTTTTGTTGTTCATTTAGTGCTGACGACAATGCTTTTCTTAGTATTCATAAAGACCCTACAGAGGCTTTGAACCACGTACACGTAAGCTTAGTTGAAAAATGGACAAAGTTATGTGGAATAAAAATAAATGAACAAAAAAATACCCACGTAACTTTTACTTTACGCAAAGAAACGTGCTCCCCAATCACTATTAACAGCCATCCGAGACAAAATATCTTGGTATTCATATTCACCTGGATCGCCGCCTCACATGGAAGCCTCATAAAGATGCAAAGCTGACGCAAATGAAACTTAAAGCTGCGCAAATCCACTGGCAAATGGGTAGAAACTCTGTGCTTCATCTGGCTTGTAAACTTCTACTTTACAACTCGATTTTAAAACCAATTTGGTGCTACGGTACACAATTATGAGGCACTATTTCCTTCTCTAACATCGAAAAAATCAAATGCCGTCTAACAAGATTCTAAAAATGATAACTGGTGCCCCTTGGTATATTAAAAACAGCAACATCCACAAGGATATAGAAGTTCCACTTGTTAAATGCAAAATCCAGAAATATGTGGACAAGTATTTAAACAAGCTGGAAACACAACCAAATCCGCTTGCTCGAAATATTTTGCAACATAGTGGACACTCCCGTCTGAAAAGGAGGGATACTATTGCGCTTGGAAAAAGATAACTATTTCTATTATGAGAACTTAAATTTTAGTCTGGCACTGGCTGGACTAATTTTAATTGCATAGTCTGAAGATAAGAATACTTATTGTTAGTTTGCTAAAGCGAAGATTCAATAATAAAAAATATGCAAAATTTTTTTTTTTTTTTTTTAGGGACCTAGGATCTAAGAAGCTATATTTGGACAATTTTTCAAAATAAATTGTTTTCTATTTAAAGGCCGGCAGCACACAGTTAAGCCTGAGTTTGAAGCTGCCATAAAAAGTGTTTTTAAAAAGTCGTTGTTAGCATTCGACCACGAAAATTTAAAGTTTTTTTGCACACAAAAGAAGTTTAATTGTATCAATAAGCACCAAAAAGCCCCTGAACCACCTTAAGTTTATATTTTTTTATTACATTTTAAATCATCTAACAATTACTATTGCCCATTATTACCGTCATTTAAAGCTAAATAACAATTAAAGTGGCCAATCATATGGGCTTAAATAAAGATTATTTTTCATATTATAATCTTATGAATTTGATTGTTTGTTTACGTTTTAAGAGCAAAACGACATGCATTTACCCCCGCTTTCCCTTATTTGTTTTGCTTTAACAGCTATTTTTAATAGACAATTTGCTTTGTTTTTGTAACGTTGCCACATTTTTTAAAGCAATCAAGTAAATTAATTTAGGACTGAAAAATTAAAAATGTTTTTTTATGACTTATTTATATTTCAATAGAACTGAACTTAATTCGTGTTTAAAGAAGACTTACATCAGACTTACACGATGAAATTTTTCATAAAATTGCTTCAACGAAATTTTTGTTTGTAGACAAAAGAAGTAAAGAAGAGCCTAGTTTTCTACACCTCTCGTTGAAAAAACATAAAATTTCATGGAAATAATTTCATGAAAAATTTAATCGTATAAGTCTTGTAGAAGTTAAAAAGTAGCCATAATTTAACTTTTACTTTAATTAAATTAGATATAACCTCTTCATTTCTTTCATAATTAAATATCACATCCCTTTTTAAAATCTCTACAGCACACTCTACTTAAAGCATAAACACTTAACATTTATAAAAAGGTTTAAATTTATTACCTACTTACTTTTTCATTACCTTTTAAACTTTGGGTAAATAAATATGGTACATAAGTATGAACTAAGATTAAGATTGTTCAAAATTGTTGAAACATATCACGAATATCTTTAATAAACTGCAAAGGCGTACAAACATACTTAAACTTAATACTCTTAAGCCTGCATATTTACACACATTATCATTTAAAGTGTCTACTGTTTTATTGTGTGTGTGTGTGTGTGTAGGTTTGTGTGAATTGTTATGTATTAAATACGGATGATAAAATCATCATCTTTTGTGTAAGCACTTTATATATTTCAAAACAATAATGTACAGGGTGGCTGATGAAAGTTTCTGCAAAAAAAAAATACTTTTTGATAAGATATCGCATATGTGTCACCAAGGGCATTTGAATTAATGCAATTGTTTTAAATTAGTTTATGAAGTTGTAAAAATTATTAAATTGAAACGGCCTCCCCTCTCAGCGACACATGTGTGACATCTTATTAAAAAGTATTTATTTTTGGTTGCAGCTTTCATCAACCACCCTGTATATAAGATAAGTCTAGTGATCTCTCATTTGTTATTCATAGTAACAATAAAAAGAAATAAAAGACAAAAGAACTTTATACAATTCAATTTAAGCCCTTCAAGGTAATCTTCAACTCGCATAACTGATTAAGTGATGCATATGTTTTTACTAACACTACTATAACCATTACCTTTTGCTATTTTTTACTATTTTATAACAAGGACACAATGTTAAATTCCTGAAAAGATTTAGCTGGAAGGCTAAGGGAAATAAAAAGGATATTTTAAATTCAAGTAGAGGTTAATTTGAAAAAAAATAAAAAGAAAGCTTTTTAAGATAAGAAGCTAAAGATTACTTCAATATTAAACCTTATTTCAATATTTTAACAAAATCGAAGGGAATCAAAAGTATGACTTCAAAAAATATTTATTTGGATTGGAGCAGGGGCAGCTCCCATACAAATTAACCATTTTAGGGGAATTTTTAATTGCGCTTTATCTCGGAAACTATATGCAGCTAACGATATCAAGATAATTAAGAAAAAAGGAAATGCCTTGTTGTTTTTGAATATAATTTTACACAATTAAAAAGCAAAGAGTCTCGGCAGCCTAGATGGTATAGCGCTGGTATTGCAATTCGAATGGTCCCAGGTTCAAATCCCAGCCACGGCAAGTACAGAAAATTTTTTTTTCGAATAATAAATATGTATTAAACATGTATAAAATAATCATAAAATATAAAACTCTTCTTTTTTTATAAAACCTTTGTTAGTCAAAAAAAATTAATTTATTTTTTTTCATTAATCCCATTTTGTCTTAAATCAAAGTTTGAAAATATAAATCTGCCACCAGACACCCTATATCTGCTACATTAGATAACACATTGCATGCCAGTATGGTAAATATTTTCTATCTCACATAATACCCCTAATTTTGCAGTTCGGTTTAAAATTAATTAATTCTCCATTGATTCCGGACGGATGGACAGAAATGCTTTTATCGACTAACGAAGTGATTTTGGGTCGATTGGTAGACTTGAAGATGGGTCTCAGACTATTTTTTGTGCATTACAAACATCTGCACAAAGTCATAAAACTCAAAATTGCCTATGATGCACTTTGATGTTCAGTCCTTTGTTTTAATTAAAAACTATGAGGATTGGAGTGTCCCATCCCCCGTTGAATCGAAAAAAATTAAATTTAATATTTCCGGACTTTTATACATACAACTTGCTTACTTAAGAGACTATTACAAAACCTAAAATAGATTAGCAGGCGCTTCGGCCTTTTGCGCTTTTTTTTTTAATTTTTTACACCAAGTTTTTAGATTTCTTCTTCTACTTGATTTTATCGTATATATAAACTCAAAACTGTGCTTTTTTTGGGAGACAAAATAGGTAATGAGGGCCAACTTTTTTACACCCTTCGTCTAGAAACACAAAATTTCATGGAATTGATTTCATGAAAAATATTAGGTGTGTTCATTTACAGAAAAATTTCAATAATTTTCGATAATTATTACTAGTAAGTGTTCACGTACACAAAAAATTAGCAACTAGAGAGCCAAAAAAGGGCGTAATATGTTTAGAAACAAAAATGTTTCTGATAATTTCTGCTAGTAAAAATTTTACTATCAGAACAGACTTTCTGTCATTATGCTTTGAAAAAAAATTTAAGTTTTAAATTTTTATAAGTTTACAATAACAAAATACATTTGCTTGCAAGTTTTGACTGTAAAAGTGTTCATATTTGAGAGCAATTTTGAAAATATTTCTTAAAATATTTACTAAAAAATTTATTGAACAGAACTATTTATTGTGTGGATTTCGTTAACTTTTTGCGTCATTATTGCTCAAAACAAATTTTTTTTTATTTTACGTTTCTTTTAAGTAGTAAGCGATTGTTCTTTTAGTTTGTTATTTTTTGCATATATGAGTTTAACAATCCATTTGGAATTTCTTAATATCCATTTGTGACACCATTAGGTATCTAAGCCGATTAAGCCATGTCCGTCCATCCGTTTATTAAAATTAAGTTTCTGGAGCGGAGAAAAGTCTGCCGGTCTAGGCAGAATGCTATCAAAAAACCGCAAGGTCGGGTTGCCATGGACCGAAGTATAGGCAATAACCCAAAACCCCATTTTTTTGGACAAAATATAAATGCAGTCCTATAAATTTTAAAAGTTATGCTAAAAAGTGGCAGCCTATATTGATGAAAATATTTTTTTGGCTAAAGGGCATGGCATATAGTACTCCCTCTGCAATTGCACAAATTCTGTTAGATTTCTTCACGCTTGATCTGAGAAACTATCGACTTTAAACTTGGTACCAAGTAGTGCCAATACAATATGTTCATTATGTAAAAATATTTGTTTGATAGAAGCAGAAAGAGAGATATTGACTTAAAATTTTCTACAAAGAGCATTTTTACAATAATGCCTACATGTTGAGGGAAAAAACTAGTTGCATAGGAGAAGGGTGGGCGGAACGGTTAAAATGATCGATCTCAAACTTTTAAAAGAAAAGTTTTTTGGATAGACCCCTATAAATAGCATTGCCCATACAAACGTTAAATTTTGTAAAGACTTTTATTTCAATAACGAGAATAGCTATCGACTTCAAGTACGCCACAAGCTTGTTTTGCTTTAATATTTGCGATACACGAAAAGATATGAGGGGATATGAGGTTTGGCACAGTCGAATTAAGCTCTCTTACTTATTTTTTTTTTATTTTATCTTCCTTTCTAGTCGTTAGATGTTGTTCTTTTAGTTGTTTTTCTTTTACTGTTGGCTATAAGTCTCTCAGGGATTTTACTCTAATCAAACAACTTGTTCCTATTTGTTACATTATTGACTGCAAACTTTTTTAAGAAAATAATGTTCATAAAGTAAATTGGCAACAAACCCAAAATCAATATTTATAGAAATTTTGGTTAATAAATTTGATAAAAAATATGTAACTATGTATACTTGAAATATTGTTTAGCTAATAAATATGTATGTTAAGCGTTAGTTTTTAAATATTCAATACTTAAATAGCAACTTAAAAAATAATTTCTTTTTAAAAAAAAATATTTTCTGTCACAGAAAATAAAAAAACTAATATTTGTGGTGTGTGCTTTAATGGTCTTTTTAAAAGGCATCTCTTTGGTGTATAGTTAAATTAAATACTTATTTTTAATATCCTTCTGAGGAATAAAAGCATTTAAATAAGTTTGCAAATTTGTGACTTAAAGTTTTTGCAACAAAAACAGAAAAGATACTTCCAGTATATGTGTGTAAAGTATGAACAAAACAAATTTTTTAATGAAAAGTTTAAAGAATATTTAATTGTGAAATAAGAAAACAAATGTTATTACACTTTCTTACACATTAATATCAAAAAAAATCTAAAAGTTTCTATTAAGATGTATGTACTTGACTCAGTGTTGCCAGTAGGTTTTTTTTAAATACATGCAAATATCAAAAAAAAATCCCTTTTTTTCTTAAACATAAAAAGTAAAGAACATATTATTATTTAGTATAAGATAATTTTAAGCTTTTTCTAAATAAAAAAAAAATAAAATATGTTGCATTATACTTCAAGAGTTCCTTCAAAAAACCCAACAAAACATTTTTCATTATTCAACTACTTTGTTTGGTTCTTTTAAAGGAACTTTTGAATATTTTGGTTTGTTTATAATAATTCTCAATTAGTTTATTGAGATTACTATACAAAAGCAGAAAGTAATCATGAAATATTTCAAGAATTTGGTTGAAGTCTACTGACGATTGGGTGTAAGAACTAATGAAATGCATCTAGAAAAATTTATCTTACAACTAACCCTATAAAAAAAACTAAATAAAATTGGGAATAAATCCTGAATTATATTTAAAGTTGTTGTAATACGGAAAGGTTTTGTGGTAACAAATTGTTATCTAGATGTTTTAGGGAGAAGAATAACAAAGCAGTTTTATAACGAAACATTGCTTGTAGGTCTTTTTGATTTAAAGGAACTCTTGAATATTGTGGTTTGCTTACAATAATTCTCAATTAGTTTATAAAAGTTTATTATATAAAGGCAGAGAGTCAATAGATGTAAATACCAATGAAATGCATATAGACAAACTTTACCTACAAGAAACCCTATAAGTAAACACCTTTTTCTTAATTATAAAATAAAAATTTTAAAGTATTTGCTTTTAGCTGTTTTTTTAAAATGACCAATTTCATACGAAATAAATCGAACTTTTACCAATGTTTTGGGAGTCGCCCCTAAAGGAATCAAATGTATCACAGACCACCATTAATTTTTCCTCCCACACATATTCCTAGAAAATACTTATTCCCTATCACCATCACTTAACGGGGTTGCCATACAAAAGTTTTAAAAATTAGAGTAAAATTTCCTACAAAATTTGAAGAAAATTAGGGTAAAACCCCCTTCAGCTGCCCTAATCACCCTAGGAGGGTTAAAATATGACACTTTTAAAATTGGAAATATTTCATAAATAAATAAACGGATAAAAAATAAAAAAACGTTTAGGGTTTCGAAAGTCCAATATGAAGGGTATCTAAGATTTGGCACTGCCGAATATAGCGCTCTTGAACGCTATATTATAAATAGCGCACTTGTTTAAATATTAAAAATAATAAAATATTAATATCATTAAAAACAATATGCAGATTAAACTCCTACATTTTGGCATATATAAAAAAATCTAAATGGTTCTCCCCATGCTTCTGTTTTAGTATTTAAAAAAACTACATATGAGGATTTCCCCTTCTTCTGGCAACACTGGATTGACTTAATTCATTTGTGGAACACATACATATGAACAAAAACACACACATTTTTTTTTTTTTTGCACAAACCGTTAACATTTAACTTGATTTTCAAGTAAAATGCCAAACTGTAATTGAAATGAAAAGAAATGTTTCTTATCTTTAACAGAATCTAAAATGAATATGTTTATTATTTGATAAAAGGCACTTCAACAAAGTTACAAAATGTTTTAGAAAAAAAAAAATTCTTTAAATATGCATACAGATGACTGAACATCTATTCTTATTCAGTGATTTCTAGCAGAGATATAAAAGTATTTTTAAAAAGTATATTTAAGTTTTTTTCAATTAACATACATATTTGAAAAAAAAACTTTATTAGTGATGCAATATCAAAAACATATTGAATGGTTCTCTATTTAAAGTGGTAGGGGTATTTGGTGTTTGGGCTGATATTTTGCAACAAAATAATTCTAAAACCCAGCACTTGCTATACCAAATCAATTAATGGAATCAAAATGACCATTTAAGTCGTCTTAACCATCTGAGTCGTTTCGTCCTTCCATCTATTGAAACTAATAAACCCTTGTCATCAATAAGAAATTTTAGTTTTCTTTCCATGTTTACTTGGTAAAAAGTTAAGAAATTTTTCAAAAATTTGCCCAAATTTCCGATTAAAATATATAATTTTTTAAGTAATAAGTTTTTTAAGTTTTATATCTATTAAAGTTATATGCTTTATAGAACTGTGGTGGTACGGATGAAAAACTTGTCGCAGCCCTTAAAGGTCAAGTATGTTTAAAAAAGATTTCCATGCATGATTAAGCAATTTTCATTTCCCTTTCAATTCCTTTAACAACGATAATGTTGACATCTTTTTATGTTTTCTTTGTCATCATTTTCATCTTTAAAAGCAGCAACATTCTTAACAGCATGAACATTTCTATTCTTTCATAATTTTATGTTATTTATGACAAACTTTTTCATGTCAAAGGATTTCGTTTATAAACTTTTTTGAGTAAAAACATTGAAAGAGCAACAAAATTAATAAAGAGCATCGTTACCAGACATTAACGGTGGTAATTTATTATTTAACGAAACAAAAATTTAATACTCAATGTTAAAAAATTTAATTAAAATACTAAATATTTGAAAATTATTTGATAATATTTGGATAAAAAAATTTGATTCAACAGTTTTAAAAATTAATTAACACTTGAGATGTAAGCCAAGTTACACTAATAATAATAAGGTAATGGCAATTTATCAGCAACAAATTCTAGTTTTATTAACAAAAAAGTTTGATTAACTGGTTTTAAAAAAAATTATGTTTCTAAAAAGCTTTTAGATCCTTGGACTTAGACCTTATTTTGCGCCCAAAGCCCTTATGCATAGCGCCCAACATCGGATTACTCTCAGGTACTTGACCCTGTCTAATATCATGATCATTCTATGACGCTTGCCATGCAACGATATTTTAATTTTCCTGCTAAAAAGACAAATCTCAGTCTTGCCCGGGTTCTCACTTAGCTCTCTAGACTGAGTCTAGTCAGATCCTTCCCCCTTAGAATCAACACCATTTAAATTTTTTTTCAATATCGGTTACGCATCAAAAGTCATTACATTTTTAACAAAGGTTTTACCACACATTTTTCAATAACTTGGACTTACAGTGTTGCCACTGCAGTTGAAAAATTGAATTAATATAGTTTTTGCAATACAAAACTTACTTCTACATCCATTCGCAAAATACTATTGAAAACGAAATTTATTAAAAAATTGTTGATTGAAATAAAAAAAAATCAGGTAACATCAGTTTATTATCTACAAAACCAAATAAAAGTACCAATTCTCTGTTATGACTCTGTGTAGCCACAACAGACCCCTTGATGAGGAGATGGGCTATCTAAACCTGAATTGCGTTTCTAGTTTTGATCTCGCTTCTTCATTATCAAAACAGATCCGCGCCGGCAAGACACCTCTCCACACACTTGTGAAACAGCACCCACCCTTAAGCAAGAAAGATTATGATTTTCAGCCGCACCCAACACGAATGCGACCCCCGTCTCTGTTAAAAGTATCCATTATTTCACTCATTCCAATTAGGATCAAATATATCCGACGTCGCAATATGGACAGGTTCGCATAAATGATCTGGCGATTAGGACTAGAGGACTCCAGAAGGTTAACCTTGTGAACCTGAAGACCTATGCTAAAAGGAAAGAAAGGTGGGCGAAAAATGTCTACAAGGTCATCAGGGGGAGGTCAAAAATAAACGGGCAACTGATGTGGCGTTTAGGACTAGGGGGAGCGGAAGGTTGACCTAGTGAACCCGGTGTGGCGAAAAATGTCTACAAGTTGCAATGGAATAAAGAGACAGACGACGAGAATCCTCGTGGGTAATGCAAATGAGGTCAGAACTAGAGGCATTCTTAAACTTGAGAAGCATAAACTAAGCAAGACGGCGGGTCATTCAAACTTACGAGCACACAACTATCGGATGTAAGTTGCGGAGAACAGCGAGTGCAGGGCATGCAGAGAAGACATGGAAATGACGAAGCATTTCCTGTGTCACTGACCTGCATTTGCACAGGCCAGAGTCTGATGCTTTATATTTGATGGTGGCTTACTTGAGAAGTGTAGAATGGGAGGAGTCAAGGGAATTCGTTGGCATTTTCATATTTTTGTAAACTCCTACCCCGAGATTTTTTCCTTGTTAAGAGCACACAACAAGCCGACCACTGGCTAAGGTGTATATCTTCCAGAGCTTTAACTTACCTTATCTAACGTTACTTAACCCAACCTAATTGGAATCAATAAAATGTTGTTGTTTAAGAAGTTTAACTTAAAAAGAACGAAAAAAGAAATTTTTGGAAAGCAGAAATATTCGAGGCACCTATACCCCAAAATGCTTGTTTTGGATGAACAAAAGCTGAAATTTGATGGATAGTGTTATCAATTTAATATTTTTCTTTTTTAATCAACTCTAGGATTTTTCACCTTTTGAATTTTAAAAGTTAAGAAAGCTATTTGAAAATATAAACATTAAAAAAACTACAACAGTTAAACCACAGGTGATTTTTTCAGTGTAAAGAAAATTCAATCTTTCAAAAATATCTGACGTAAGTGATATAAATATGTGAATAAGAAGAAGAATTTTAGGTTAAAAGTGCCTTAAAGACAATAAAAGAAATGTAAACAAAAACTGTTTTTACATTTAAAAAAAGCACAAATAAAAACCCACCTTCAAGCTTTACAACCACGAAAGCAAGAAAATTAGTTGTATGAACTTTAAGAAGCATTATATGAGCAAAAAAAAAAAAATAAAAAATTAGCTGCCGGAAAATGCCACCTTGTACGTGAATACATTTTGAAAATATTGAAAAAATAATATCACAACTTTTACAAATCTTTAAGAAATAATAACTTATTTTAAAATAAAGAATTATGTAGGGAGTTTTATAGTCGAATAAACCATTACTCCCTTAGTTGTTTTTATGTGAAATGTTTTAAGAAAAATACTTAAGAAGCAGCCATTAGGGAAAATGTTAGACCCAATGACGTACTTACAAATGTATGTGTAAAAATCAAATATTATAAGCCGCCCACAAAATGACAATTTTGACAGACATATAAAACTGTTTTCATATGGATCGTAAAAGCTACAACTTATGTTCATACATGTACAGGGTGTCTGGTGGCAAATTTATATTTTTAAATATGATTATTTCAAAAAGTAATAAAAGGTGCGAAGGGAGGGTGGAGCCGTTCAAATTATTGATTGTGAGATTTATCAGTCACGATGTCGCAGTGGTCGAGTGAGAATTACGCATTGGCTGTGGAGACTTTTGTAAGAGTAATGGTTCTCACGTAATTGCTCGTCGACAATTTTGTTCAAAGTTTGGTATTCGACGGAACGGACCGAGTGTAAATTTAATTCGTTCGTGGGTGCAGAGACTCCACGCAACGGCTTTGGCTATGAATGCCCCCCGGCCAGGGCCTGGTCGATCTTCAAGGACTCCCGAAGACATTGAACTGGTTTAAAGCAGTTCACGTGAAAATCTGCCACTTTTAATACGGAAAAGAGTAGCCTCACTAGGACTTTTAAGAGCGACTATTCATGAATTTTAAAGAAGGATCTGAATTTTCAACCTTTAAAAATTTAAATCTTTCAATAATTGAAGGAAAGCGACTTTGGTTTATGCAAAAATTTTTGTGAAACGAAGTTGAAGCGTTTTCGCACTGTAGATTCCATTTTTTTGGAGTGTCAAGGCTCACTTTCACTTAAACGGCCACGTCAACAAGCAAAAATGCCGTTAGTGGTCTCAGAAAACCCGCAACCCTCGATTGAAACATAGAAATCCATTGCATTGGCCCAGGGTAACTGTTCCGCGTGCCTAATCCACGCATGAGATAATTGGATTATTTTTTTCAAAAATTCTCGAGCTCTGGCAAGGAATGTCAACGGTGAAAATTATTGGCGCATGAAAATGAAATTCTTTTTGCCAAACCTGCGAGCTTATCCATTGTACTCTTCACGCACGTGGTTTCAACAGGATGGGGCGACTGCACACATAGCCAGAGCTGCGATGAATTTGCTTCGGAAAAATTTCCCACAAAAACTAAGTAGTCGCTTTGGGGACATCCCATGGCCACTGAAATCATCCGATCTTACTCCCATGGATTTTTTTATGGTGCTCCCTTTAGTATAGAGTTTATAAAGATGATCCCCAATCTCTTGTGGCCTTAAAGGAAAATATTTGTCGAGAAATCAGCTCTATTAAACCAAGTTTAGTGATTCGTGTGGAACAGAATATAAGTGTGTTCAACTTCAAGGCATCTGGACGACATACTCTTAAAAAAATAAAACCCGCATTTCCATTCTATCGTTCAATAAATATAACTTTGTGTCAATTACTACGTTGTTTATTTAAGTTTGAAAATATAAATCTGCCACCAGACACCCTGTACAATATAGCCCCTGTAAAAGCAACTTAAGTAGTTTTGCTACATTTTGCTTCTATTGCAATACGTGAGCTTAAGTTAAGTAAACATTTTGTATGAATTTTGTTCTTACAATTATATAACACATGTAAAAGCATATAAATAAAAGATTTTGTTTTTATTGTTTGGCTGGATTGTGGTGCGTAAATTTAACTCTCCCTAGAGTTTTTGCTACACTTTTCCAAATACATAAAAGTATAACTATACAAACAAAATCTCTGGGAAAACCCTCAACCATATGAAGGGAAATGTTAAATGTTAAAAAAAGTTTATTTTTTATGTCTTAACATTAAAACAAAATTCTAAAAAAGTTACAACAGCAGCCAGCACCTCAACATTTAATTTATACAACATAAATTGTTTTTTTAAATTTTTTTTTGTTTTCATTTTCTAACTTAAATTTTCTTAATATTTATTTCTACACCCACACACATGCAAAGATGTTTTGTTATTATGTTTAAAATTTTTTGTTTTGTTGTTTTATATACAAAATAAGTCCCTTAAGAAGAGTTTTTTTCTTAAATGTACACAAATATTCCTTTTGCCTTTTTTTTAATAAAAAATAAATACATATTCATGAATTCATATTTCTAAAAAATCTTTTTTTATATAAAAAAATTTGTTATCCTTTGTACCTTTTATTCAAATTGTTGCTCTTTAATTTTGTATAAATTAAAAACAATTTTTTTCACTTAAATTTTTTTTTTTGCTTTAAAAAATATTTTTTATTGTATTTAATTGAGTAAAAAAACTTAACGAAAGATAATGAATACTAAGTAAGACCAGAAGAGATTAAAACTTTTTTGTAAGCAAGTAAATTACAAGCAAAATATAAACCAAAAATTAACTACTACGAGAGTTGCATTTTATATTTCGGGATTTGAGAACAAAAACCAATATTAATCATCAAAAATCACTTTATTGTTTTTGAAAACATTCCCCATGAAGATCTATACACTTTTGCAAGCATTTGAACCAATTGCCGAAGCACTTTTGCGAAACTGTGATTGAGGTATCTCCAAAAAATGCATTCTGAATACAGCAACCCCTTCTTCAGGTGTCGAAAAACGTTAACCACTAGGTTTGTTTTTTACGTACGGGAATCAAAAGTGCCAAGTCAGAACTATACGGCGGATGACTCATTAAATCGATGTTTTGGGTGCTTAAAAATTCAGTTGTTTGAACCGATGTGTGAAAGCTCGCATGTTCGTAGTGAAGAGTGATCCATCTTTGGCGGTTAGTTTTCCTGCTTTCTTGGAAGACATCTGGCAAACAAATGGTTGTGTACCACTCAGAATTGACTTTTCTGCGTTGTTCTAGGGGTGCGGTTGCGACATGTCCAGCTTTTCTAAAAAAACTGGCGATCATTTGCTTAGAAGTTCTTCATGCGCGAACAGTTTTTGTTGGGTTTGACTCATCTCAAAAGACCCATACAGTCGACTGCTCTTTACCTTCGGGCTCATACGCGTAAGTCCAGGATTCAACACCTGTCACAATATCGAAGCACCGCGATCGTATTTTCTGAGCATTTCTTTCGACCAATCGACACGAGCCTTTTTTTGAGTGATTGAAAAATTGTGTGTGATCCAACGCGAAAAACTTGTTTTGACAGTCAAATGTTTATGCAATATTGAATGCATGCTGGTCCCACTAATGCTTAAGGTTGTCTCATTCTCACGATAGGTCACGTGACGATCTTCCAATATCAGTTTATGCACAGCATCAATGGTTTTCGGAACAACAACTGATTTTGGAAGACCTTCACGAAATTTGTCATGGAGTAAACTACGACCAAGATTGAGTTCACCATACCATCGATAAACACTGGTCCTTGATGGAGCTTCAATGCCAAAAATAGAATTAAGTACATCCATGCACTGTTGCTAAGTGAATCCACGTCAAGAGTTGTAAAAAATAATCGCACGAAAACGTTCACGATTTAATTTCATTTTTAAGTCGAGTTGAATCTTTTAAGTCACTGTGAACAACACAAATAGCACTCGTATGCCAAAACGGTCTGAGTACGTATAACTTAGGAAATGGTAAACTTTACGATAGAGCTGTCACTTGTCAGATTGAAACACTAGTATTGCCAAATCCCGAAACATAAAAGGCAACTCTCGTAACTGTGTCTTAAATTCCCAAAATTTTTACTCTAAAAGAAGGTGGTTACAAAAAAGAAAGTGATTCGTAATTTTCTTTATTAATTATAAGGATAATTGGTTCATTTTTAATTTGATACAACTTTGGAAAACTTAATTTTTTCTACACTAACTCACACCGCCTCAGCTCCTTATCAGCACTCTTTGTTCGGTTCTGAGCGTTAAAAATAAATATTTTGTGTTAACTAAGCAGCATTTGCGGAAAGTTTTCTGTTTTAATTGGAAAAAAAGTTCAGCTGAAGCGCATCGAATGTTTGTGAATATTTATGTTAACAATGCTTCAATTGATAAATCATGTAGAGAATGGTTTCGACGTTACAAGAATGGAGATTTCAGCGTTAAAGACAGGCCTCGCTCTGGACAACCGAAAAAATTTGAAGACAAACAGTTGGAGGCATTACTCGATGAAGATTTAAGTCAAACGCAAGAGAAGCTTGCAAAATTATTTAAAGTGACTCAACAAACAATTTTTGTACGATTAAAATCCATGGGAGTGATTCAAAAGGAAGACAGTTGGGTGCCTTATGAACTAAAACTGAGAGACGTTAAAAGGCGATTTTTCACTTGCGAGCAGCTGATTTAAAAGCAGAAAAATGCTACGCTATGCTCGGCTAATTGTTCCCATCTACCTCATAACCTGGAACCATAAGGGTACTGTGTACTATGAGCTGCTACAACCAGGTGATACTATAACGGCATTTTGGGAAGAACGGCCGGAATACAAGCAAAGACATGATGAAGTTATTCTTCTGCATGACAACGTTCGGCCTCTTGTCGCAAAAGTCGTAAAAAAATTCTCTTGGCATTGCTCCTACAAGGTGGGCCAAAAGAAATTACCCTTTTGGAAGATGCTTTTATTTTTGCAAATGGCGGCCAATGTCAAATCTGTCTTGACATTTGTAAACTAAATAAATGTAGAATACAAGCGAACAAGCCCTGCAGCGATACACTCCCCCAGGAACGCGGAATAATTTGTGTCTATTTTTTTGCGTAACAATTAGTCTGTGGTGTTTGCGCAGCGCGAATTTCGTCGCCGATTTTCTGATCGTCCGGCACCAACTGCGCAAACACTGCGCCGTTTGGCCAACAATCTTGAAGAGAATAAGACCACACGAGACGGTGCCAAGAATGGCCGGCCCCGGAGCGGAAGATCTGCCGAGAATATCGCCGCTATTGACGAGGATGTCGGACTGTCGCCAGAAACACCGACCAGGCACCTTGCCTCTTAATTAGCTATCAGCCGATCATCTCTAAGGCGAATTTTGGTCAAAGACCTGCACAAGTTCCCGTACAAATTCGTGCATCAGCTGCTGCTTGTTGATCGCCAAGCGCGTGTAACCTACACACAAGCCATCCTCAATCTCGAGGCCTAAGTCGACGATATTTCGACCAAAATTCATAATGAGCGATGACGCTCATTTCCACCTCAGCGGGTACGTTAACAAGCCTAGGTATCGCTTATTGGGCACCGAAAATCAACGAGTGATGCACGAGAAGACATTACATCCGTTAAAAGTGACGGCAAGGGGTGCTGTTAATGTTAAAGGAGTCATCGGTCCATTTTTTTCGAGGACGCCGCTGGTAAAATGACAAAGGCGGACGGTGCGCGCTATATGGCCATGCTAGCCGAGTTTTTTCTGACGTAATTAAACGAATTTAGACTGGAGGGCATGTGTTTCCAACAGGACGGAGAAGCGACATACACTGCGCGAGTCACTGCCGATATTCTAAAAGCGACGTTCCTGGGTCGCCTCGGCTCTCGTTTTAGCGATTTACATTAGCCCGCAAGATCGCCCTGGTTTTTTGAAGTCTCGCGTTTACGTGAACAAGCCCGAGACCCTGGAAACCCTCCAGGACAACATTCGACAAGAGTGCAAGAATGTGTCTTCCGAAGTTCTCGCCGAAGTGATGAAAAATGCCATTAAACGAGCCCGCATAGCAATCAATTGCGACAGCGCCCATTTGGCCGATATCATCTTCTCGACTTGACCAATTAAATTCTAAAGATTCAAATAAAAGTAATCAAAAAAGAGAATCAAAGTTTTTATTTAAAAAAAATGAGAGCGCAACAACATCCGACTTCTTTTGGCCCACCTTGTATAAAATAATAATAAAAAATAAAACTCTTCTTCTTTTATAAAGCTCCGTAAGTCGAACAAAATTATTTTATTTTTGGACTAATCCTCTTTACGTTTAACTAAATCTTTTTAAGCTAATATCAGGTACGGTTTCGATCAAAACTCAGTCCTTTTTGGCTTGTGGATAAAAGAAAGAAATTTGTACAATTTGAGCAAAGATCACTTGGTTAATTTTTTGTGTGTAGTCGATGAGGCAGTTAGTGAGTTAGCCAATCAGTCAGTGACGTAAATATGTTATGTGCATAGGTAAAACGTTTTTCGATCAGCTCTTAAAATGACTGCAAAGATCCAAAGATCTTGGGACACCCTTAGCCGAGCATCTTTAGGTTTAGATTTTATATAAAGATTTCTTCAAACCTACAACCATTGCATGTATTTATTTGCCCAAAATAACTTAATCTAAAGTTTATATGTAAAGTTGGTCCAAATAACATTTACCAATTGCTACACTTGTATATTTGATTTCTTCTTCCAGTTAAAAAAAAAGTAAAAGTAACAATAAGAAATATTATGTAAATTTGTTTGCCTTAACAGTAAAAAGAAAAATAAGTAAAATCTTGCTTATTTCTAATTTTAACTTTTACATAATTTATTCCATTTTATTTTTCTCGTTGATTAACTACTACGAGTGTTTGGGGTTTTTTGTGGCTTTTTCGTCATTCGCCTTTTGTACCCAGCAAAACCGTACATTGCTTTGTAATGAGTTAAAGTGCTTGAAACTACTACTCCTTAGCATTTTAAAGCATTGTTTTAAAATGGCGATGACATTGCAGGCAAGTACTTAACATGCTCGCTTACCAAGAGGGAGTAAAATAAGTACTTACCACGTTATCCCACGCTATTACTTTATTGGCATTAAAATAACCTTTTCCTCGGGGAGTAACTTATTGTTGCATTTTAAATATCTTTCTTTGGCCATTTTAATAAAATTGGCTAAAAATATTAAACTAGAATAAGTTTAATATGTGTCAAACTAAAACTTTCTGCTTAAATTCAAATTAAAAAATAACTCATTATTTAACAACTGCTAAGTAATGCAGACGATATGTAATAGTAATTAAAAAGTAAGTTATTTGTAATGACTAATCACTACCAAGTTTTTGCTGGGTATAATTGTTGTGGCTTATTGGTTAAATATTTACGCATCATTAGAAAGTTTATTACAACATAAAACAACAACATCTCAAATAAACAAACACTTACTCATCCTTCCTCATAATAAATCGTACTTTACACCCACTCGTAACATATTTTATTAACGCAATACATAACAACGCAATCAATTGTTATTTTTGTTTTTGGATGTCGTTTAAAAAGAAGTTACAAAACTGTTTTTATTTGTATTTAAATGATTTTGATAAAGTTATAAATTGGCAACCAAAGTAATTGATGACATTAATTGGTTTTTAATTTTTTTATTTTTTTTCTAGTTTTTTTATCTTTTTATATTAACAGGCCTAAGCCAAGAGGTGGAAGCTCCCGGCTAACTATGTGCCCTGTCTTTTGATTATGTTTATTTGAACCTTTAGAATTTTATTGGCCAAGTCGAGATGATGATATTCGGCAAAAACTTCGGAAGACAGATTCTCGCACTCATGTCGATTGTTGTCCTTGAGGGCTTCTAGGGTCTCGGGCTTGTTCAGATAAACACTGGACTACAAAAAACCCCACAAAAAATTCTGGAAGGGTTTAACCGAGGGATAAGGCGTCCTGGAAGGACTTTGATACTTTTTGAAATTTTTTGATCAAAAGTTGTCGAAATAAATGTATATGTTCTTGACGATCTTTGAAATTTTTTAACTTTAGGGGTTAAAATGGTTTTAGTTATTTATAAATACTTTAAGTAAAATTTTTGTGACTTCTGAGCTTATAAAGATGGAAACCTAAGTCAGATTGCGTTCGACTGATACTTAAAAAAATACTTTGTTGGCCCTTTATTATAAATTTTTCAACACCTCGGGTCCAGAAATAAGTAAATATGATATACTGGCAGTTTTTACTTTTTTTTTAATGTGTTTATAGCAGAAGTATGAAGGAAAAGGCTATGGTAGCCGATCAAAGCCAGAAGTTCACTAAGTAGACAAAAAGTACTTTCTTTACATTTTTGGTATCTCCTATCATTTTTGAGATTATAAATCTAGAACTAAAAACTAGGATCTAGCGACCAGTCTATTAGGTGGTCAAAAAGTTATTTTCCTCATTTGTGGTATTTTTTGTAGTTTTTGAGATTAAAAATCTAGAGAAAAGAAATGAAAATCATTTAACATTCTTGCGATCAAAAGTCAACAAAATGGATTTAAAGAACCTTTTTTTCACATTTCAGATGTCTTTTTTCTACTAACTCAGATCGGGGTCAAAAGTTAACTAGAAGTATTTATTACGCATATTAGTACTATCTGGCATTTTTTGATATTATGACTCATGATATGAAATTTAATTCTTTTGAACCCGATTAAGGTCAAAAGTCAAATTTTTTTTAAATATTTTAGGCAAACAAAATTAAGATGAATTAAATTTTTTTCTCTTTTTTGGAAAATTTCTACGTATATTTAAAAAAGGAAATCGCGCAAATTTCTTTTTTATGCTGATAGTATTGTTACGTTTATACCTTTTATAAACGTTGGTTTATTTCCTTTAAGCCGGGAATTCTTCTTATTGCAAAAATAATAACAACACTTGAAATTTTATTGCGACAGTACGAAAACTTTATTTACTTAAACACACTATCGTTTATTTCTTTACAGTCCTCTTTATAACAGTTAATGTTATTCACCTTTATTATTTAGCAATTTGCACTTATCTAACTCAACGCGTAAACTAATACTGAGTCAGCGCAACGGTTAAACTGATACTGATCGTGGCATTCATGTTGCTCGACTATTTATAGTGGGTGGTGATAGTCTGTAATATTACACAAAGTTCGAAAACACACTAGTGCTTTCTAGCGAATACTAGATGGCAGTTACATTATACTAGTTAGCCACCATTTCGAAATAACTTCTAAGCACAGACAACAACCGCCAATAACGCCCCACAACTTATAAAATTATCATGTTACATACCCAGTCAACATTTAACTTCTTAACAGCATTATGTCGCATTAAGTACTTTGTTTTATTTAGTACCCAAAACTGCGCTCACGAGGTAATGGGCTATTTCCTAGTTGAGGATATACTTTAATGTATTTTGCATTAGTTTTTGCTTATTGCCAGTTCAGTTACATTAAATATTTTACCAATGAGTGTCCTTTTTCGGTAGGAGTGTTTGGAAAATAAAAAAAAATCTAAAGCTTTTAACTTTCTAAAAACAGCATTATCATTATGTAAAACTTCATATATTCATAAGATTACATAAAACATCAGCTAATTTTTATTTTATTAGAAAAAAATTGAAAATATGATGCAACTTTTGTAGAATACGAGAAACTCTGCTCAATTCCTACTAGGACATTTTTTAACGGAGTCAATGTGACGACTTGGCCTAGGTCCTAATAGTTTTATTCTCCCTTAAAAAATTTATGTCAATCATAGTCAAAACTCTACAACTAATAATGATTATTTTTCTTCCTTATAATTAGAAAATTTGTTTGTGAAATTCCTGTTACATTTTAATAGTCACGTCCATATATTTGCCAAGTGCTTACTAAGCTTTAATTGTGTTTATTTAAACGGCAGATGATTACGCAATACTTTAAGCTGACAAGAGTACTGAAAAAGGCAAACATTTTTCTTCATACTTTTCTATTTATTTTACTTAAGCTATAAACGCCATAAGATTTATCTTTATATTTTCCAATTATGGCTTATATTTCCTTTTCTAACAATAATTCTTAAAACTCCTTATACTTGCATCAATCGTCAGTGTTTTGTAACGATAAATGGGAACTTCATATTAAAATGATGAAACATTAATTTAAAAATATTATTGTAATACAAGTTGTTTTACAAAATACAAAGAAATACTTCAAACTGTCAATGTTTTAAGAATTATGCTTTTTTCCTTTTTATTATATTTTATACAAATTTTTATTTATGGCCAAATCATGAGGAGCAATTTAATATTGCGTGCGTCTTCTTATTTATTTATAGTAAGAATAGTGTTTACAAATTGTATTAATTTTGTAATAAAAGCATATTAATGATATACGAGCCTTAATAAATATCAATTTAAGTGTTAAAATTTGACAACATTAATTTGTGAAAACAATGCGATAGTTTTTGGCCAAATTTTGACAGGAAATAAGATATTTTAACAGTCTTTAAACGTTGATCCTTTTATTGCAAATAAACTAATCTTAATTAATCATATAGAATTAGTGCCAATCATATCAATACAGTCCGGATTATAATTGAGCAGCATGAAGAATATAACACGCACCTTTGTGGAGTTTTACAGAATTTTTGATTCAATATCCAAAAATTCGATATGGTCTACTTTTGTATATAAAGGAAACCAGAGAGAATTATTTTTCTAATACGCGAACTCTATCAAGGTGTCCAGTGTAAGGCCTTTTACAACTGCAGCCGGCATTACATAAGAGTGTGTACTGTCCCCTACATTGTTTATTTTGCTTTTGGACTGTGAAATGGAGGATACAAACAGGGAGGCACCATTTGGCATTCGTTGGAATATGAAAGAATACCCAAACGGTATGGATAACGCAGATGATGTCTGTAAAGTCGGCCATCAAAAACGAAGAGTGTCAATTTTGGAAAAACCAAACTTATGCGTATATAAAAGTACAAATGTGTCGCCACCGCTAGCGGTGAAAAATCATGTCATTGTAGGTGTTGAGTCATACGAGGGTTGCATTTTATATTTCGGGATTAGAGAAGAAAAGCAAATATTAATCATCGAAAATCACTTTTTTGTTTTTTTAAAATACTCCCAATGAAGATCTATACACTTTTGAATGCCTTTGAACCAATTGTTGAAGCAATTTGCCACTCTGATTGAGGTTTCTCCAAAACATGTATTCTGAGTACAGCAACCGTTTCTTCAGGTGTCGAAAAACGTTGACCTCTTAGTTTGTTTTTTACGTACGGGAATAAAAAGAAGTCACTCGGTGCCAAGAAAGGACTATACGGCGGATGACTCATCAAATCGATGTTTTGGGTGCTAAAAAATGCAGTTGCTTGAGCCGATGTGTGAGAGCTTGCACTGTCGTGGTGAAGAGCGATCCATCTTCGGCAGTTGGTTTTTCTGATTTCTTGAAAGACAACTGGCAAACAAATGATTGTGTACCACTAAGAATTGACTGTTCTTCGTTACTATAGTGAAACGGTTGCGACATATCCAGTTTTTCTGAAAAAACTGGCGATCATTTACTAAGAAGTTCTTCGTGCGCGAACAGCTTTTGTTGGGCTTGGCTCATCTTGAAGCACCCATACAGTGGACTGCTGTTTACTTTCGGGCTCATACGCATAAATCCAGGATTCAATACCTATCACGATATCATAGACGTAATTCGAAGCACCGCGATCGTATTTTCTGAGCATTTCTTTCAACCGAGCCTTTTTTTGAGCGATTGACATATTGTGTGTGATTCAACGCGAAAAACTAGTTTTGACAGTCAAATTTTCATGCAATATTGAATGCATGCTGGTCCCACTAATGCCTAAGGTTGTCTCAATCTCACGATAGGTCATATGACGATCTTCCAATATCAGTTCATGCACAGTATCAATGGTTTTCGGAACAACAACTGATTTTAGAAGACCTTCACGAAATTCGTCATGGAGTAAACTACGACTACAATTGAGTTCACCATACCATCGATTAACACTGGTTCTTGACGGAGCTTTATCGCTTAAAACAGAATTTGGTTCATCCATACACTGTTGCTGAGTTAATCCAAGTCGAAAGTTGTAAAAAATATTCGCACGAAAACGTTTACGATTTACAAATAGCTCGTATGTCAAAACGTTCTAAGTACGTATAACTTTACGATAGAGCTGTCAGTTGTCAGATTGAAACACTAGTGTTGCCAAATCCCGAAACATAAAAGGCAACCCTCGTATAACTTACTTGGATGCAATTTAACCAAAGATAGTGGATCTAAAGCGAAAAATTCTAATTGCATTAATGCAGCTCGCATTGCTTTTTTTAAAATGCACAAAGCATGACGATCAAGCAAAATTTTCAAAAGAATCAAACTTTGCATATATAACTTCAATGTCAAATCGGGGCTGCTAAATGGGTTTATTACATAGAGCTTGACAAAAATTTTGGGACAGAATAGAAAAATATAAATTTTGCCAGATTCAAGATAACCCCTGGTTCAAATATAAACCAATAGATGGCCCACTCAATACATCTTTAACCTCTAATAAGCTGAAGAAATATATTCCCCAATTATTGGTTATATTTTAATATTGTTAGAGGAACAAACAGCAACAAGTAGCAACTAAATATTAACCTTTCACACCGAAATTCTACAGCTACATCTAGTTTGGCCCCACAACAAAATTTTTATTTAGCAATAGCTCTCGTTATTACAATTGAAACCCCTAACAAAAATACAACAAAAACTGGTAAAAAGTTGTAGTTTAACGATAATTTGTCCTTCACCATTATTACCTTTTGTTTACGTATCAGCAAAATTTTAAATAAAAGCAGGTTAAGGTTACAATCGTTAGTAAAGCTTTTAAGACAAAAATCGTAGCCAGATTTAAAAATATATTCCACAGGGCTAGCGTTGGGTTAATTCTTCATACGGAGAGTTAAAAGCTATTGTTTTTGGCCAAAATATTTTTACCTACAAAATATATCTGCATTATCTAAATAATCTTAAAATTTTACTTCTCTGTATTATTTCATTGTTAAAATTTTTAGTTAAGAATATTGATAAAATGTTCACTTTAATCCATGAACGCTAATGTTATAATAATAAAGAAACACTTTAAAAACTAAAGTTAGCGATAGCAAACTGATTTCAAATAACAAAATTCCGATAACTTAAATCGTCTCTTATAATTATCCTAAAGTTTTTGCCTTAAAGCATATATGTATATGTACATAATTACACACACACACATATTTTCAATTTTATTAATTCAATAAAGTTCATTAAGACACTTGTAAGCAATTAAAATAAAGCAGCAAACCCAACCACTAACCTTGTAATGTAGGAAAATATATATAAAAATCCATTTGTAACATTTTATTAACAACATAAATCTATACATACTTATGTTTTATGAATGCATGTGTGTTTGTATGCGTGTCAGTGCTCTAGTTTTCCTTCTTACACATATTCAGTTATACTGTGACAAGTGTGTAGAGATTAATTAATGTGATAAATTAAATGACTCTCTGCCATCGTCAATGAGAATTATTTACACACACACACACACACACAAGTACTTCATACTTACACGCATATAAATAAACAAATACTTAAACGTATAAGTAATAATTAATCATGATAGATAATTATGGATTATGTATACGTCACGGTGTACGACAATATGTACAAAAACACTAAGGGTGAGCGATAATGTTACTGTTTTTAAGCTCCCGGTTTTAAATAGTTCGAAACAAGAAAAAGATGTTTCTTTTTAAAGTAAGGAAGAACGTAACCGGTAAAAAAGTACTTTGTGTCCAAAAAGCACCCAAAAATTTAAAAAGTATTTCTTGTCTGCCTCTAAAATTTTATACTTAACTAGCACGTGACCCGCTACTTCGTAAGCGCAGTTTTAGAAATTTATTAAGTGAAGGTGATGTTTTCTGCCTTTATTTCTTAAACTTTTACTTGCAAAACGCAATTTAAATGAAGTTTCTAACTTTATTGGTTAAGAAATTACAAAAAGTACCAAAATGTAATTTGTACCCTTTCTTCTATCCCCTAGGGTCTTAAGTTTTTAAAAAGTATATAAAAATATTCATATTTTGTCAAGACTTGTCGAACGCAGTTTGAATTATGTTTCTATCTTTATTGGTTCAGATGCTACAAAAAGTACGTAAAAAGTACCACTTTACAAATTTGCACTCTTTTGTCTGCCCCTTAGGGTCTAGATTTTTAAAAAAAGTTTAAAAAATATGTTCATATTTTATCCTGACCTGTCGAACACAAATTAAACTATGTTTTTACCTTTATTAGTTAATAAGTTACAAAAAGTACCTAAAAATTACAAATATGTAATTTGTACCCTTTTTTGTGCCTAAGGGTCCAAAATTTTTAAAAAGTATCGAAAACATATTCTTATTTTGTCGACACCTGTCGAACGTAATTTATATTACGTATTTATCTCTATTGGTTCAAAAGTTACAAAAAGTACCAATAAAGAATTTTTACCCATTGTTCCGGACAGGAACAAATTTGGCTACAGAAGAAATAAAACACGGCTATGTCCTTTATGACTGAGTTGCGTTACGCTTGCGATGCGCTTGTGTGATGCGTGTGCGTGTGTGCGTGTGTGTGTTTATTTCACTAAAACAATAGTAACTTATCATAAAATACAATTTAAATAATAAATAAAATAATTACATTCTGTTAATTCAATGGCTATTGGAAATTCAAACTTTGACTTTTGTATGTGTTAAGACGTGACCAAACAAGTATAAAGAAAATTCGTTAATAAAAGATAAATAAAGAATTCAAATACAGCATCTCATAGTTGTACATATTAGGCATAAGATAAATGTATTTTTATATAAAAATGTTGCAATAGTAGCGATTTCATTGTGCGGCCGCGACATTCCGCCTCCCGTGAATGTCCAGGGGGACTTCACCACAAACCTCTAGCACTGCAAGTTTCGAGACAGGTCGCCGCAATGTTCCGCTCGCTGTTCGTACTTCCACTATACGCGTGATACCGTCTTTTGCCGTCAGCTTGGCAGTTACAATTCCTCGTTTCCACTGGCTTCTGGGTTGTTTTTCATCACAGATGATAACCAAGTCGTTAACCTCAATTGGTTTCTGGTGTGCGAACCACTTCGTGCGTTTCGTCAAAGTAGGTAGGTACTCACGTATCCATCGGCGCCAAAATTGATTTTTCATCTGTTGAGCTATTCGGTATTGCTTACGTGAGCACATGGAATCATTGTCATTAGGCGTTTGAGTTGAGTTGGTAGTGCCCAGCAAGAAGTGATTTGGAGTCAGTGGTTCGGGATCTTCAGGCGAAACAGGAAGGTGGGTGAGTGGGCGACTATTTACTATGTTTTCGGCTTCTATGAGGAGGCTTCTTAAAGTTTCAACTTGGGGCGCTATTTCCTTTAATGTGACAGCCAACACTCGTTTGGTCGACTGGACAAGCCTTTCCCAGCACCCTCCACTGCTAGGGTTAGCAGGACAATTAAACTCCCATATAATGTTTTTGGTGGCCAATTCCTTCTGAATGTGATTGTGATCGAACAAATCGCTAACACGCCTCAATTCTCTATCAGCACCTACGAAATTTGTGCCCATGTCTGAACGTATTTTAGCCGGTACACCCCTCCGGTTCACGAAGTTTCGGATACAGATAATGCAGGCGTCGGTTGACAGGTCGGCTGCCAATTCTATATGAATTGCCCGAATTGTCAAACAGGTAAAGAGTGCCGCCCAACGTTTCTCTCTGCGGCGTCCGATACTGACATACAAGGGTCCAAAATAGTCCAGGCCTGTGTACGTAAAAGGCCTGACAAATGGTTCTAGGCGGTCCACTGGCAATTGTCCCATGATCGGAGGTTTCGGTTCGGCACGATTATTTTTGCATTGTTGACAATTTGACCTAGCGCGCTTTACTGCGGCACGTAAATTTGGGATCCAAAATACTCTTCTGATTTCGTTTACTACTAGCTCATCGTTTTGATGAAATAATTTGTGATGATACCACCTGACAATCAGATCAGTGACGACATGACGATTTGGAAGAATCATAGGGTGTTTAGTTGAGTCTGGTAAGACTGACGCATAATCCACTCGACCATAAACACATATAGTCCCATTGGCATTGAGACCCGGCGTAAGGGATGATATTGTACTGTTTCTGCCAACGACACCCTTTGTTTTGAGTTCATCTAATTCCTGTGCGTACACGCCACCTTGAACAATTTGACATATTTTAACTTCGGCCCTCTGAAGTTCAGCTACGGTTAATTCTTTAGCTTGACATCTTTTTATCCTCTTTTGACATAAATCAACAAATCGTAGCACCCAAGCCATTGATCTTTTCAGCCTTAGATAACTCGAAAATCTGGCGAATTTAATTAAAGTTTCATTATAGGCAACCATACAAAACCTTCGCTTTTCATTTTGTGTAGTATCCAATGGTAACGGGTTCGGCTGTGGCCATGATTGCTCATTGTCCAATAAAAATGCTGGGCCATTTATCCACATATTGCAAGGACTGTAAGAGATCGGGTAGCTGGTCCTAGTTGCTACGTCTGCTGCATTCAAATGTGTGGGTACCCAGCGCCACTCATTTTGGTTTTTGGATTCAAGGATTTCCCCGACCCTATGCATAACGAAGGCCTTATACTGACGATGATCCGACCGTATCCAGCTTATTACTGTCTTTGAGTCACTCCAAAGAATTATTCTTGACGGCTGAATTCTGTGACATTCAATGATCATATTCTTCAAACGGGTACCTAGAACCGCAGCTTGCAGCTCCAGGCGAGGAATGGATAGAACCTTAAGTGGCGCACATTTTGTCTTCCCGGCGACAAAGCTGACCTTAACACCTTCTGTTGTAACTATACGCCAGTATGCGACGGATGCGAAAGCAGTTTCACTGGCGTCATTAAATATATGAAGTTCAATCGAGGTCTTCTCTTCCAGCAATTGATTGTTGTAACATCTTGGCAAACGAAACTTTCTGGCTATTTGCAGCTTCTGGACCCATTCCCTGAATCGTTTACCAATGTTGTCCGGAATGGCATCGTCCCATCCTACACCCAGTCGCCACAGTTCTTGCAGTAATACTTTACCATACATCAAAATGTTTGCGATCATACCAAAGGGATCAAATACGGACATCACCAAACACAATAACTCCCGCTTGGTAGGATACCTATCGCCTGACAATACCGCAGGATCAACTCGGTTCATATGCAATTCAAAAATGAATTCGTCACTGCCACTTCTCCAAAACATTCCGAGCACCTTTTCCACCTTATCGGCGCTGTTCATGTTAACGGTGGTAGATTCATCCCTGGCGTTACCATTCAATTTCCGTTGGACCTTTAAATTATTGGAAATGAATCCTCGAAGTTTAAACCCAGCTTTGGCATGCGTCTTCTTAATGGCTGTTGAAATCCTAAGGGCATCCTCTTCGTTGCGAAAGCTACACACCATATCATCCACATAATGGTTATTCAAAATTGCGTTTATGACCTCGGGCTGTCCGTCCGCGTTTTCGACTGCATTTATATTTTTTATATATTGGGCACTGCATGGAGAAGAAGTCGCGCCGAATATCATAGAGACCATAACGTACGTATCTTCGGGCACGTTGTCGTCAAACCTCCAAAGAAAACGTTGTGCATTCTGATCGGCCTCGCGTATACGAACCTGCAGGAACATTTCCTGTATATCGGCACTCACGGCAACGTTTCCCTCGCGAAACTGGAAAAGGATTTTAAATAACGACTGGTTTTCATCCGGACCCTTGATAAGCATAGAATTCAATGACGTCCCGTTAACAGTCGCTGCGGCGTCAAATACCAACCTCAGTTTTCCTGGCTTGTTGACGTTATAGACGGCGAAGTGTGGCAAGTACCAGGTTAATGTAGAATGACTGTTGACTTCAGCAGGTGACAATTTTCTAGCGTAACCACTCGATATGTTATTTGACATGCGCTCTTTGTAGGCCTTGGCAAAGTCTTCATTGTTTTTCATTTTTCTTTCCAAAGAGTGTAGACGATTTAATGCCATACTTCGACTATCCGGTAGTTTGACGCAATCAGATTTCCACAACAAACCAGTTTCATAGTGGTTGCCAGATTTCTTTGTAGTATCTTTCAAAATTTGTCTTGCACGTTTCATGTCTTCAGACTCAAGTGGTTGCTTAGGCAGGGCAACTCCAAAATTTTCCGTTGTAAAGTAATCGGCAACTGGCTTCTCTATGCGCTCCTCGGGCTCATCTCGTATATGAAATATGAGGGACAGTACACCTGCAGACGTAGGATAAGAATCCTGTGTTCGACCATAAATCACCCAACCAAGCGGCGTGTTGGCGGCAACAGCAAATTTGTCAAGTTTAACGCTTCTTAAATTAGGTGTCAAATGGCAATTATCTATTCCAATTAGTACCTGTGGAGTAGCCCCTTCATATCCGGCAATTGGTAGGCCCTTTAAATGACGAAACTTGGCTTGAAGTTCTTCTAGGTTAATTGACTGAGTTGGTAACCTTAGCTCCGGTACACTATGGGCGTTAAGTTGGCACCACCTTTTGTTCTTTATAACCCCTCTGACCTTAACGCGAACATGCATTGATAAAACTGTGGTAGGTTCGCCCTCAAACCAGCGTAGGGTAAGAGGGTCCATATTCTCCCTACATCCCATTTGGCGTGCAATAGACTCATGAATAATGGTTGACGACGAGCCTTCATCTACAAAGGCATACGTTTCTATAATCCGACCATTTGGTCCACACAGTTCAATCGGAATAATCTTATATAACAACTCAGTTGTCCTTGGTGAAAACGATTTAGGGTTTATCATATTAACCTGAGCCTGAACAGCCTGCGCATCTTGATGCAGACTTTCATTATGTACTCTCTTACACCCATTGACGTTACAGGGTTTCTTTCGTCCACAACCAGTTAATGCGTGTCCTTTACGCAGACACGAAAAGCAAAGACGATTTTCTTTCACAAATTTCCAACGTTCATTTACGGACAGACCCTGAAATTGTTTGCATTTGGACAAGCAATGTGAATTTGCACACTTGGGACATTGCATCTGTTTCTGAACAGTCTCTTGGACTACCTCACCCACTGTGAAGACTTGTTTTAAACCGACACGAGACTGACCGGGCTTATCCTTCCTCACAGCCCCCAACGCAGGTATAACTGGCAAATTGGTTGTGACTCTTGCAATGACTTTTGCTGTTTGACTAATCCAGGCGTTAAAATGTTCCAAAGTTGCATAAGGGCTGATCGGCGATGAAGGTGTGGCCCATTCTATACGTTTAGTCATTGGCATCTTCAACACGAGCTCCTCCATTAACGTGGGATTACTCAAATGTTGTACGGCATTACAATTTTTTAAAAATATGGTTAAGTTTTGAACCTTTGTGGCAAATGGCACTAACCTTTCTAAGTGGTTCTCGGGTATTGCGATAATCTCCCGCACTTTCTGTATTTGACTTTTAATTAAAAGCTCAGGTCGTCCATACTGAAATTCAAGTTGCTCAATTACTTGCGCAACGTTTCGTGGATTTATAAGTAAACATTCCACTTCCTCGTATGCAGACCCTTTTAAACATTTTTGCAATCTAAAAGTATTTTCCAAGTCTGTATATCCATATGCGTTTGTTGACTCTTTAAATGCCGTAATAAATACTGGCCATTGTTCGGGTAAACCGTGGAATTCTGGTAACTCATACAATTTACGTGTGGCACTATGCATACCATTACTCATATTCGTGCCCACATTTGAGTATGCGGGTATGTATGTTGGCTGATTTATTAACGGGCTTGTCACATATGGCAACCCTGCGTTCGCATGCGTATTATCCGATTGACAGTAAGGATATGGTGCAGGTGCAAACGTTGTATGTGGCATAGGCATATAACTAGAATAAAATGGTGCGGCACTGACTGTGACGCTGGACTGATTAGAATAAATTTGACGTTGGGTGCCCATAGGCACTTGTGTGGTGGCTATCGAAGAAACTGGTGGTTGTAAAGGGCTATAATAAACGGCTGTAGTACCTGATGTCAAAGGCGGCTGGTTGTGACAGGTAGTAGTGGCTAATGCGTTATTATGTGACGTTGTTGTATGTGCTGCTAGGCCTTGCATACCATTTGACATACTTACAATAAACGGTGGCTCTTGTGATAGAACTATATTGGACGACGGTGATTCTGTCACAACTGTAGTAGTCGGTGGCAAGTGTGTTAGAACTGTAGATGGCGGCGGCAGTCCGGCCAATACCTGTTGGCCTGACAATTTTTCCTGCAGTTCGGATCTTTTCGTTTCACTTTGTAGCAGCTTTTGTGTAATACGTTGATTACTGTCCTCCAACACCTTCAATCTCTCCATTAGGCATGAAATGATATCATTGTTGCTACCCTGTGGCTCTACAATGGTGTCGTCATCAATACTGCCGTTTGACGAACCGGCACTTTCAATATTCGTTCCCGTAGGAGTTGACGAACCAGACATACTTACTATAAAATCTCCTAAACGTTTTGGTAACTGTCCTTGTGTTGATCGATGACTTCGATTTAGCATAGCCAACAAGACGGCAAAATGTCAAACTATGCGGCTTAACTGGTGCAGATTACCTATAACGTTCACTAACGAATCTTTAAGGCGACTTTTAGATTTCCAAATATTTCACCAGAATTGAAATAAAATTTTGTTCCGGACAGGAACAAATTTGGCTACAGAAGAAATAAAACACGGCTATGTCCTTTATGACTGAGTTGCGTTACGCTTGCGATGCGCTTGTGTGATGCGTGTGCGTGTGTGCGTGTGTGTGTTTATTTCACTAAAACAATAGTAACTTATCATAAAATACAATTTAAATAATAAATAAAATAATTACATTCTGTTAATTCAATGGCTATTGGAAATTCAAACTTTGACTTTTGTATGTGTTAAGACGTGACCAAACAAGTATAAAGAAAATTCGTTAATAAAAGATAAATAAAGAATTCAAATACAGCATCTCATAGTTGTACATATTAGGCATAAGATAAATGTATTTTTATATAAAAATGTTGCAATAGTAGCGATTTCATTGTGCGGCCGCGACACCCATTTTTGGACACTTTTTTTACCCCTTAACGTCCAAATTTCTAAAAAGTGGAAAAAACGTATTCATATTTTTTTAGTATCTGTCGATTGCATTTTGAACTATGTCTGTACCTTTACTCGTTTAGAAGTTACAAAGTGGACCTAGGCACTATCAAAATTTTGTTTTTACCCTTTTTTAGCCTTAAGGGTCTAAAATTTTGAAGAAATGCCAGACACCGGTCTGCTTATTTTTTGAGTAAAATACGATCTATTTTAAATTTTGTTTCTATCGTTTGTAGTTTAGGAGATATAAACTTTCGGATATTTCCATATTTGGCCCATTTTAAGCCCCTTCGGGTCCGAATTTCCCAAAATCCCGTCTTAGTGGATCTAAACATAAGGAAAGGTACCCACAGTCGAAATTTCAGGTTTCTAGCTCTGCGCGTTTGGGCTGTGCGATGATGAATCAGTCAGTAAGTCAGTCAGTCAGTAACGTTATTCCTTTATATATATAGATTATACTTAAACCCTATCCCATCATTAAAAATTTTTCCACGAAATTGCTATCCGCATTGCTGTGGAAGATCTCAGGAACCTTTTTAAAAATTGCATCGAAATTTAAAAATTACTTTAAGTAAACCTTAAGCGTTGAGATTTTCATAAAACACCGAAGATACCATAAACTATGTTTCGATCTCTATTAGCCAAGCGGGCACACATTGTATATATAAATTAGTCATACCATTTGTAAATTCTTTAATATCCAACTGCGTCCCCATAAAGTATATATTTTCTTGGTCTTAGATAAGAAAGTTTGTCCGTGTTAAGTTAAAAAAAACTTCCTGAAGCAACCAATGTCGCATAGACCCATAGATGATATAAAGCTTTCAGAAATATCTGCAAAAAATTGCCTATGAAATCCAGTAAAATCAACCGATAACTTAAAGGGATATAGGCCAGCAGCCAGGACTATCTCTGTTTATTTCTCTAAAATTTGTGCACAAAAACCTCTACAACTGCCACGAAGTTGTCCCTACACGGGTTTAATGTATAACCGACTCCCATCAATTTTTTTTTCACTCACGAATATTTTTATGCAACAAACTTACACCCCATCCCTGCCTCTTAACAGGGTTGCCATACAAAGCTTAATTTTTTTTAATTTCTTCCACAGTTTTCAGGGTCAAATGTAAGACCGACCCCAATTAACTTTTTCTCCCAAAAACTTTGTGGAGTATACTTATCCCTCATCACCAATCCCTTAAAGCGTTGCCATACTAAATTTTTAAAAATAATATAAAGCCCCTATAACTTTCCCGGGGTCACTTTTAGAGGAATAAAATGTATCACAGACCCCCCTTTGTTTCTCCACCCAAATATACTTCTTGAACATAATTACCCCCTCTCGCCTAAAGGGCTTCCAACTTCCTCCCCCCCCCCCTTTAGCTTTCAGGATGCCCGTGGATAGGTAGGTTAAAAGTAGGACAGACCCCAACTCATTTTTCTTTACAAACATTTTCTTAGAACATACCCCTTGAGGGGCTCGCCATACAAAACTTGAAAAAATTGGGGTAAAACCACTACACGCTGTAAAAGCACAGCCGAATGCTCTTACTTTATCTATTTTTTTGCAGAAAGTAATTTTTTTTAAATTTTCATAGACTTTTCCCTTTTTGTCCCCTTTTGAATTTCGGTTTCAAAAACCTTTCTCGTATATCTTTACGTCGTCAGAGGTACCCACATTTCACTCTAGGCTGTACGATAATGAAATTCTAGGTCAGTCAGTCAGTTTTTCAGTAAAATTGTTCTCTTATTTATAAAGACCAGCAAGCAACCCGCTACTTCGTAAGCAAAATTTTGAGTATTTACTAAAACAAAGTAATAAATGGAAGGAAGAAGTAGAATTTGCATACTTTTTTAATAAATCATCATAATAAATTTAGTTAAAAAACCGAAAACTGTAAAAGTAAAATACCGGTTGTTCCACTGTATAAAAACCTTCGTTGATCGGCCTATGTATATTTTGAAATTGACTTCCTAATTAGCTTAGTTAAAGATATTGAAATATTTTTATATGATTCTATAAAATTGATTTTAAAACGCAAAAACTAAGGTTGTCCTTAGCTACTTAAATGCTTTTTTATTTAATAGTTTCGAAAAACTGACATAAGAAGATTTTTCTTTTATGTTTAATACTTAATGCTTTAGTTAATGCTCATTTTTTTTCTTCTTAACATTAATAATCTGTGTCCATTGTACGCGTTAATACTTAAAATCATCAATCAAATAACAAAAAACCACAGCTTTCCTCAAAAAATATAAAATAATAAGTTTTTTTTGAAAATCTTTTAAATCATAATGGTATTTTTCATTGAGAAGTTTAACTAAAAAAAAGTTGTTAAAATCTTTAGCATCTACTGGCGTATTTTTGGTTTACCTATACTACCAAGCTTGATAGCAATTTTCCTAAGGGATAATGCCTTAAATTAACTTTCAACATAAATTATGTAGTTAGACATAACACATAAGAGCTTATTCATATCGTTACTTCTGATTTTATAATTTTTTATTTCCTTGTAGAATAAAATTCTACTTTAGATAACAAATGTTATGCCAGAAGCATTCACATAACTAAAATAAATTTGAAAAATAACAATAAAAAAATTCAGATAAATTTTTTTAAACTATTTAAACAACTTCTCAAACAAGGAATAATTTAAAACTTAAAAAAAACTTACAAAATTATTTAATTAAGCGTTTTAATATTGTTGTCTAAACAGTCTTGGAGTAAACTGTTGCCTTAATATTGTGTTTTACGTATTTAAACGAGTAATAGACTATACTCGGTTGTGCCGAATCTTATAAACCCTTCACAACGTGTAGGGGTTTTCATTCTAATTTTTTTATATTTTTTATTTCCCTGTAGACAGGGAGTAAGTAGGTTCTGGGAAAATCTCTGCAAGGAAAAATTAGTTGGGGTCAGTCAGTCATATATTTGACCTATCCACGGGCACCCTGAAAGCTGTTTAAAGGGGATTTATTACAACTTTCCAAACTTTGTATGTTCTAGAAACATATTTGGGAGGGGAAACTAATTGAGCTCGATTGTACACTTAATTTCTCTAAGGCCGACTCTGAGGAAGTTATGAGCGTTTTAACATACTTTTTGTAAATTTTGTGTGGCAATCGCTTAGATGTTGGAGATAGGGGGTTAGGATGTTCTAGGAATATGTTTCGGAAAACTAATGTGGGTATTTCATACATTTTATTACTCTACGGGCGACTTCTTGGAAGTTTGAGGGGTTTTTACCCTAGTTTTTTAAAATTTTGTATGGCAACTCTGTTAGGAGCTAGAGAAAGGAGGTAAATATGTTTCACAAAAATGTTTGGGAAGAAAAATTAATTGGATTCCGTCTTACATTGAACCAGTGAAGGGGTAGTTGCAGAGGTTTGTAGTCATGGTTGCTACGGTGGGTATTACATTTCACCTTTGTAAAAGCACCCTTTTACTTTGTATGGCAACCTTGTTAGGAGCCGAAGATAGGGTGTAAGTATGTTTTACAAAAAAGTTTGTGAGGAAAAATTAATTGGATTCCGTTTTACATTGCACCCGTGTAGGGACAACTTCGGGGCAGTTGTAGAGGATTTTGTCTACAAAATTTAGAGAAATAAAAAGAGGTAGTCGTGGTTGCTAGGATGGGTCTTACATTTGACACTTGTGGGAGCACTCTGGAAGCCGTGGGAGCAATTTTAACAAAACTTTGTATGGCAACCCTGTTAGGGGGCGGAGAAAGGGTGTAAGTATGTTTTACAAAAATGTTTGTGAGGAAAATTAGTGGCAGTCGGTCTTACATTGCACCTGTGTAGGGGTTGATAATTTATGTGATAGAAGAGGAGAGCCCTCGGGCAACCTTCCATCAGCACAAGTGCTTAAGTCTACCTTCTCGTGGTGTCAACCGGGTAACTTCCAGTTACTGAAATGCTGGCAGCCATGGCTAAATCGAAAAAAATCTGTCTTGGGCTAAAAAGGATCAGTGATTCACTGGTCTGGCTTGAGGCAGGTTGTCCTTGTTGTCGCTGTGGCATGAACATCACCAATAAGTGGCACAGCAATACAAGGTTGTAATACCTTATCTGTGTTAAATAGAAATCGGTAGGAATTTACGGAAGTAGATTTCCGAGGCTGACCAGAGTCCTATCTGGTACCACGGGAGTCAGTTGGCCCCATGTGCTTGTCAAGTGCATGAACTGATCAATGGTGAGGTCTCGTTCGGGAGTTCACGTGGTGGCTGTGGTTATCCCCAAGCGGGGCAACTGAGAACGAAAGTTGATATGCTGGGGTCCGTCCTGTACGGGCCCCAGAGTGTGATCGCGTATGCGGTCTTATATGAACTTAAGGCTCTCAAGATAGAGTCTGTAGTTTTGACGGGTCTTACCAGGCACATGAGCAACTAATAGCTGAAAAGGTGTAAGTGTGTTTGGAAGTAGGTGAATAGGGAAACTGGCTACGGCTGGGGACCCTAGGATTATAAATAAGATCCAGAGTAGTAGCAAATAATGAAAAGGCAGGCATTGGCATGTTGAAGCATGTGCGTAATTCGGTCCTGACTGGCGGTGAGAAGATTATCAAGCGCTGATGATGGCGGAGAAAATGATTTGTCTAAATGAAAAGAGATCTTTCAAACAGAGCTGGGTGTTGCATTGCTGGGTGCGTCATGATAATCATAATCTTTCTTGTTTAAGGTTGGATGCTGTTTCACAAGCGTGTGCAGAGGTGTCTTGTCGGCGTGGATCTGTTTTAATTATGAAAAAGCGAGATCAAAACTAGAGACGCAAGGGGTCTGTTATGGCTTCACAGAGTCATGGCAGAGAATTGGTACCTGGGTGGCTGGGTGAGCCATTCTGGGGGCGCTGGTGGTTGCTTTGTTTTCACCAAGTGTTGAAAGCACTGTGAATTATTGCCCGCACGGCTGGTGTTACGTAAAACCCTTAACGACTGCACCTGTGTAGGGACAACTCCGGGGCAGTTGTAGAGGGTTTTATGAACAAATTCTAAAGAAATAAACAGAGGTAGTCGTGGTTGCTGGATTATATCTCTGTCAGCTATATGGCGATTTTCAATAGCAAAATTCTCGCAAGTATACCTGATGTTTTAAAACTACACACAGATTCATGAAACATCAAGGGGCTTTAGAAACTTTATTCCAACACATTAATGGGCAGACGGACATGGCTTTATCGACTTCCCTTTCTATAAGGACTAAGAAAATATATACTTTATGAGGTCGCAAATGGATATTAAAGAAATTACAAACTGAATGACAAACTTATACAAACATAACCTTATCACTTATGTGAAGAATATAATAAAACCTTCTTAAGTAATATAAATGTTAATGCAGTCATATACAGCCACAACTAAAACTAATGGCTTCATTTTTATACCTGCATCACATACGTTGTAGAGGTATTATGCGTTTGTGCAGATGTTAGTAACATCTAAAAGCAATGGTCTAAAACCCACCTTCAAGTATACCGATCGACTCAAAATCACTTTATGAGTCGATTTTAACATGTTCGTCCGTTCGTCCGTCCGTCCATCTGGCTATGCGTCCATGTATTCTTGTGAACACGTTACAATTTTAAAAATATTAAAAAATTTCTTCTTTCCCTTCATCTCAACCTATTCTATCTGCCTCTCCAGGTAACACAAAGGGACCGAAATAAGCGGACTCAAGTAAGCTGTGTCCTTTCCTTTAATGGCTGCCTGTTCTACCTAACCTATTCCACCTTCTTCACGTTCTTAAATTTCGCACACATGTTTATCTTTATACAACGAACTATTATTTTGAACACAAACATCACCGGTTTTTTTTTATAATGTAGAGTAAAATATGACCGACTGTAAATTTTTTACTCGTTTTTATAAATAAACTTCTTAACAAGTAACTTAAACAATTGTCTACTTTCTAAAGCACTTTAGATATAAACTTCCTACACACATACCTATGTATTTGGCAATAAAAGAAAACCTTCTAACCTACAATTGTCATCATTAAACTGATGTGAAATTTAATTTACTGGCCCATGACGCAACGAATAAAATTAATTAAGATGAATAACAAACATAAGGAAATACATATTTTAAGGATGCTACATTAAAGCAAAGATAAATTTGAAATTACCTTACTAGGCAATAACACAAATGGAAGCTCGTTTTCTTCCATTTTAATTAAATTTTTATAAAGACTCATCATAAATTATTTAAAACCCGAACTTTAACAAATTATTACAAACTTTTTGAATAAAGTTTTCATCTGTATTTTTTTGAAAAACTTTTTGTTCTTGTTCTTTCTTTGCTTGATTTAAAATTAATAGAAAAGCTTTTGACAAATCACTTACTAATTTATTCACATTATTATTAAACAGACCTTGAAATTAAAATTTCTAAAGGTGCTGCTTTTATTTTATTTTAATACTCAGTTTTGTTGTCACTCAACAATTTACCCTCATTTGAAAGCAGCCAATTTATACTGACATAATTAATCCTACTTCTTTCAGCAGAGATTACTGGAAAGCTAAGACGTTTTATTAATGATCCCGAGAAGTTCCCAGTATTGGTGGTTATTATTTTGTGAATTTCTTTAGAACCTGTGGTTATTTCATTATGTTTAAAGTCAAGCTGTTAAGCAAAATAGACAAAAAATAAACCAAGTAATCTATACTTAAATCAAGTCGCAGCGGTGTCAAAAGTACTGTGAGAACGGATTTTTTTAAGCCAAGAACGATTTTTTTTTCTAGTTCAAATTTCTTACTTTAAGCCGCATTCAAGATACCTAAAAACGAGTGATTTAAGTTTTAAAGAAATTAACCCCAAAACGAAATATAATTATTGGACTTACGGAGCTTTATTTAAGAAGACAAATTTTATATTTTACTTTTACTTTAACATATTTTTTTTCCGTAATTGCTGTGGCTGGAATTTGAACCCGGGACTCTTGGAAATCTAGCACCAGCGCGCTGCCTTAAGATATATTTCAAAACAACAAAGTTTTCCTGCTTTTATTTTTAAAGTAATACGAATAGACTTGATTGAAGAAAACTTAAATACGGATCGCTTTTAAAAATTTCTGGTACGATTTTGGATTAACTCAAGAATAAAATTCTTGATTTTAGAATGTGTTTTTCTTTCTGTGTAAGTACTATCATGGATAGTTCAGCTTCACTACCAATAACAGTCCAAAGTGTTGTACATAATGTCTGGCGGCAGATTTATGTTTTTAAACTTAAATAAAAAACGTAATAATTGACATTAAACGATAGAATTAAAATGCGGATTTTATTTTTTAAAGAGCATGTCATTCAGATGCCTTTCGTCAAGTTAAACACACTTTTCAAATCGAAGCCTTGTGTTCTGTGCCACATGCTCCAAAAAAGTTGGTTCAATTGAGCTGACTTCTTGACGAATATTTTTCTTGAAAGCCACAAGAAATTGGATATTGTCATTATAAACCCTCTCTTTGAGGCAGTCCCTTAAAAAAATCCATGGGAGTTAGATCGGGCGACCTCGGTCCCCAAAGCGACTAATCAGTTTTTGGGGGAAATTTTTTCGAAACCAATTTTTCAAAGCTCTGGATGTGTTTTCAGTCGCACCACCCTATTGAAACCACGCATGTGAAGAGTACGATGGATGAGCTCGCCGGTTTTGGCAAAAAGAATTCTGTAATCATGAATCGATAATTTTTACTGTTAACATTCGTCGCCTGGCCTCGAGAATTTTCGAAAAAAAAAATTGTGCAATTATCTCGTGCCTGGAAAAGGCACACCAAAAAGTTACCCTGGGGCAAGGCGATGGTTTTTGATATTTCAATCGAGGGTTGCGGGTTCTTCGAGACCACTAACGGCAATGTTGCCGTTTAAGTCAAAATGAGCCTCGTCGTCCAAAAAAACGGGATTGACAGTGCGAAAAGGCTCCAACATCGTCATCAAAGTCACTTTCTTTCAGTTCTGAAACGATTTAAATTTTAATAGGATGGAACTTCAGATCCTTTTTTGAAATTTCATTAAAAATCGCTCTTAAAAGCCCCAGATAAGGCAGCTCTTTTCCGTATTAAAAGTTGCAGATTTTCACGTAAACTGTTTCCAACCAGTTTAATGTTTTCACAGGTCGACTGGGCTTTTGCGTAGGACATTCATAGCCAAAGCAGTTGCGCGGAATCTCTGCACCCACGAACGAATTAAATTTACACTCGGCCCATTACGTCGAATACCAAACCTTGAACAAAATTGGTTTTTAAAATAATGTGCCCACAGCGAACGCGCGATGCTCACTCGACCACTGCGATATCGTGACTGAAAAACCCGCACAATCGATAATTCTAACAGGGCCACCCCTCGCCCCCCCCCCCCCCCCTTCCATCCGTTTATTATTTTTCAACATAATTATATGTATTTAAACATATAAATTTGCCAGCATACACCCTGTATAAATGTAGGTAGTTAGTCGAGTGATTAATCGACTAAAAAATATTTGATTAATCGAGCGATTTTTATTCGAATGAATACTCTAACATATTTACTTAATGGGGTCACATTAACAAATAAATTGATATAAAAAAAGTAAAAAAAAATTTATTTTCATTATTTGGAATTTTTAAAAAATTCCCCTAAATTGTTTCATCAAACTTTTTAATTAATTTAATTATTTTACAATTAAACAAAAATATAATTTTATTAATTCTATTATTAAATTTAAAATATTTCTAAAAGTAGATCAAAGATTATTGATAAAAAGAAAATGTTTTTTACAAAATAAAATTCCAATTATATTAAGTGACTTGAAAAAAAACAAAAAATAAAACTAAATTTTCAAAACAAAAACTTAATTAGAAATGTGCGTACAATAAGACACGTGTCCGTCAGCTAGTCAATTGATGTTACATAACGTAAAGGATATTTTACGAAAGTAAAAACACATACAAGTAAACCAAAAAAACTATTTATTGAAATTCGTTATAAATTTTTTATGAACCTTTTCAATGAATACGAGTATGTGTGTGTGTAAGTATGTGCCTTTAATTACTAAATTAGTTTACAAGTATAAAAATAACTTGAAATATCCATTTGAATTAATACACATAAACATGCAAACATATTTCTATACTTTTATTGATATAAATGTATGCCTTTATCCCTTGATATAATTTGTTTCATTTCAATACATTTAAATAAAGCTAAAAAGACGTTCAGATAATCATAAATATTAGAAATGGGATTTTTTTTATTTAGCAAAAAAACTTTTTTTTGTCATTTGTTTAACAGTTTATTTCAAGGAAGTTAAATAAATAAAAATAATGTTAATTATAAATACACATATTTATAGACGGGTATACTTTCACATATGAGCATTTATTAAAGTACATGCGTGTGTGTTTACAAAGGTTTCCCATAATGTAATTATGTTTGAATACATGAATATACAGTGGGAGTGCAAATAAGGACATTTTAAACTTAATTTCCTTTAAAATTGGAAATAAAAAGGCAAATAAAAAACAAGTAAGAGCGCTATGTTCGGCAGTGCCGAATCTTATATACCCTTCACATTGGCCTTTCGAAATCCAGAACCTTTTTTGTTTTTTTATTTTTATCCACTTTTTGTATATAAGAAATACAAGGTGGGCCAAAAGAAATCACCCTATTGGAAGATTCTCTTATTTTTGCAAATGGCTGCCAGTGTCAAATCTGTTTTGACATTTGTAAAAAAGACAGATGTAAAACAGAAGTGAATATGCCATGGAGGGATACACCCCCCAAGAACGCGGAATAATCGCGTCTATTTTTTTGCGTAACAATTCGTCTGTGGTGTCGGCGCAGCGCGAATTCTGTCACCGATTACCCGGTCGTCCCGTACCGACTGCGTTAACACTGCGCCGTTTAGCTGCCAACCTTGAAGAGTATGGGACACCACGAGACGCTGCCAAGAGTGGCCGGCCCCAGAGTGCCCGTTCTGCCGAGAATAACGCCGCTGTTGGAAAGGCTGTCGAGCTTTCGCCAGTAATATCGACCAGGCGCCTTGCCATCAGCCGATCATCTCTAAGGCGAATTTTGGTCAAGTATCTGCGCATGTTCCCGTACAAAGTCCAGTCCGTGCACCAGCTGCTGCCTGTTGACTGCCAAACGCATGTTACCTACGCCCAAGCCATTCTCCATATCGAGACCGAAGTGGACGAGTTTTCGACTAAAATTATAATGAGCGATGAGGTTCATTTACACCTCAGCGGGTACGTGAAGAAGCAAAACTTTCGCTTTTGGGGCACCGAAAATCCACGAGTGATGGACTAGCGGTCATTACCCCCGCTAAATGTGACCGCATGTTGTGCTGTTCACACTGGAGGAGTCACAGGGCCATGTTAGCCGAGTTCTTCTGCCGCAATTGAACAAATTGGGGCTGAAGGACATGTGGTTTCAACAGGACAAAGCAAGGGCACACACTGAGCGAGCCACAACCGATATTGTGAGGGCAGCGTTCCCGGGTCTCTCGCTGTGGCAATTTACATTGGCCCGAAAGATCGCCAGATTTAACCGTTCCAGACTTTTTTTGGCAGCTTTTTGGAGTCCCATGTTTACGTGAACACGTCCGAGACCCTGGAAGCTCCCAAGGACAACATTCGAAACGAGTGCGAGATTTTTTTTACATGTTTTGATACACATATTAGCAGACTATTTATCGAAATAAACAAAAATTTTGGTTTATAAATAATACGAGTTAGGGCTTTTCTATATTAAGGTAACGATTTGTATGTTTGTGTATAGTAAGATACACATTAACAACTCAAAGCTATTTTATATAATTTTTTTAGTACCAGTCCAAATCATAAACATTAACAAAACATTGATTTGTCTTTCAAAACATGGTCGTGCATGTTAAAAATTAAATTATTATTAAGATTAAAATTATATAAAATAGTTTTGATTTGTTAGAGCTTATAATTTTGATTTGTGTACGTTTATGATTTAGTATACGATATGTATGCATTATTCACTAAAGAAAAATGTCGCGTGTTTTTCATTTTGTATTTTTATTTTTATTTAGACATTTTTTAAAAATCCTAATAAAAAACATTTAAGGCAAGAACTATGAAAACCATTAATTTTGACAACAAATAAAAGGAAATATTATAAAAATATTTAGTCCTTTAGTCCTTTTTAACATTTTCGGAATTTTCCGTGTCTAAAAATTATTATTAGAAAAACATTTCAAAAAAAATTAGTAATACAAGTAATTAACTAAGCATGTTGGTATTTATTATATGTTAGAAAGTAAATTATATATTTAGAGGGGGGGGGGGGGGGGGGGGAGGGGGTTGGTTGTATGGTTAAAAAAATACTTAAAAATTGTATAACAAAAATAAAATTATGGAAAATTTTTTTTTAAAAGAAAACCGTAGGTCTAAAATCAAATTTTATTCGGTGCAAATTTACATAAATATTTAAATTGAGAATAATACATTTTAAAACTTTAAAATATTATTATATTTCCCTTCTTGTTTAAAAATTACAAAGAAGTTTTTAATAAGACGAAGTAAACTGCTTTCAAATGACGTTCAAAAATTTAAAAACGGTTAAAAATTTATCAAATGCTTAACTGTTATTATCAAAGAAAATAGTGCACATTGAGCAGAATCAAAATTTTTTTGAAACTGCTTGTCACATTGACATAAAATTATACACGATCATAGCAGAGGAGTATTTTAGCTTATTCTAAGCCGCTAAAAGGTCTCGAAGGAAGGCACCTTGGACATGAGAAATTATGAACGCTTATCATTTTCTTGTTATTTATATAATTCTATAAACTTTTGGGTACTTAAAACCCGCATAAGGTTCTTTAAAAGACATGCAAATTTTAAAATCACTACGGGTCGAGGTATAAGCAAACACGTAAATTTACCAATTTTTTAGTACAAAGTCCATCATATATCCCTATAAAATATATCTTAAAAAGTTAAGTCAGTGTTATCACAAAACTTTGCACAAATACTTAAAAAGTGTTGGCCTTCAGTGGAGAATTTTTTTTTTTGGATGGGAGCAGGGGAAGTGGTATCACCCTTATAATTGAACAAATTTTGTAAGTTTTCTATGCGCTAAACCAACGAAGCTTTAACATCCAACGCCTTTAAACCTTTAAACCAGTTTTGGAAAAAATATTGGTTTTATAGGAGCAGGGGGAGCGGCAGTCCCTATACAAATTTCCCATTTTAAAAAAATATTTGATACGAAATATCTCAAAAATATTTTGCAAAGTATTTCATTGTACCGAATGTCTGGTGGCAAATTTATATTTTTTAATACGATTATTTTAAAAATTATTAAGTGGTCGAGTGAGCATCGCGCGTTCGTTGTGGAGGCATTCTTTAAAGAGTTATGATTCTTATATAATTGCTTGTCAACAATTTTGTGCAAAGTTTAGTATTCGACGTGATGGACCGAGTGTAAAATTAATTCATTCGTGGGTGCAGAGATTCCCCACACCCACGCTTCAAGGACTCCCGAAAACATTGAACTGTTTAAAAAGCAGTTTACGGAATAACCCGCGATGGAAAAGAGCAGCCTCGCTTCTAAGAGCGCTTATCCATGAAATTTTGAAAAAGGATCTGAAATTCCATCCTTCTAAAATTCAAATCGTTTAAGAACTCAAACAAAGAAACTTTGATTTACGTAAACATTTTTTTGAAACGATGTTGGAGCGTTTTCGTACTGTTAATTTTATTTTTGGAAGCGACGAGGCTCATTTTCGCTTAAGCGGCCACGTCAACAAGCAAAACTGCCGTTGTTGGTCTCTAAGAACCCACAACCCTCGATTGGAACATCAAATGCCATTGCATTGCCCCAGGGTAACTGTTTGGTGTGTCTTATTCACGCATGAGATAATTGGACTATTTTTTTCGAAAGTTCTCGAGGCCAGGCGACGAATGTCAGTGGAGAAAATTATGGACGCATTATTGCGGAACTCTTTCTGCCAAGCCTGCGAGCTCATTCATCGTACTGTTCACACACGTGGTTTCAAAGGACAGGGCGACTGCACACACAGCCACAGCTTCGATAAATTTACTTCAGGAAAATTCCCTCCAAAATCTGATCAGTCGCTTTGGGGGCATCTTTTGGCCACTGAGGTCGCCCGATCTAAATCCAATAGATTTTTTAAAGGGGCTGCCTTAAAAAGAGGGTTTATAATGGCAATCCCCAATCTCTTGTGGCTTTAGAGAAAAATATTCTTGAAGAAATCAGGTCAATAGAACCAGGTTTTATTGCAGCGTGTAACACAGAATACAAGGCTTTATTTCGAACAGTGTGTTCAACTCGACGGAAGACATCTGGACGACATACTCTTAAAAATAAAATCCGCATTTCCATTCTTTAATTCAATGCTCTTTTTAAAACTTTGTGGCAATTACTAAGTCCTTTATTTAAATTTGAAAATATAAATCTGCCACCAGTCACCCTGTATTTGCAATTATATACATTAAATATTTTTTGTTATTTTTTTAATTATACAATACATAATGTGTATCAATCATGTAAGGCGTTACTTAGAAAAATTACTTTTGCTTATTATTAGGCTTCCGTGCTTTTAACACTTGACTTAAGTAGCTAAAGAATTTGATGTGTCAATTTTGTTATTTCGGTTTCTTGGCTATGGGTATACATACATACGTATCATGTAAGTATGTATGTATGTTTAGGAATGGCTTATGGTTAAATTTTTTTGTTATCGATTTTGATGCTTATGTCTTCAAAATCTAAGGCCTTAAGAAAGGCTATAAAAATAGAAATTATATCTGTATGTGTGTGTGTAAATGTACATATATTTGTTTGTATTATAAGTGTACACTTGTAAACTCTTACATTTAAATAAATATACTTTCAACAATATGCTTCTTTAAAAAATTTTCCTACAAATGTTAAATTGTATCGATTCTATTCATCCTTGTATTTCCTCTTTTTATTTTTGTTGAAAAAAAACTGAAGTAAATATTTTTATGTTCTTTTCTGTTAAATTTTCACAAGGATTTAGTAAACAGGCATTTAATGTCCACACACACATACATACATACAAACTTACTTTAGAACTTTAAATAAACATTTTCAATGACATCAAATGTCAAATGTTCAAGCAAACGGAATAATTTCTAAAACAAAACGTTTAAATATTTAAATTGGGTCTTTGCATAACATAACAAAGCGTGTTTTTTACCTTTTCTTTCTACAGGGTGTCTGGTGGCAAATTTATATTTTTAAATACGATTATTTTCAAAAAGTTAGAACTATTTATTGTGCGGATTTGTTAGTCACGATGTCAAGGTGGTCGAGTGAGCAGCGCGCGTTCGTTGTGGAGGTATTTTTTAAGAGTAATTGTTTGTCGACAATTTTGTTTAAAGTTCGGTATTCGGGGAATACATAAACAGTTCATTTTCATTTAAACGGACACGTCAACAACTCAAACTGCCGTTACTGGTCTCCAAGAACCCGTAACCCTGGATTGAAACATCAAAAACTATTGCATTGCCTCAGGGTAGCTGTTTGCGTCTTTTCAACGCATGAGATAATTGGACTACACTTCTCGAAAAATCTCCAGGCCAGGCAACGAATGTCAACGGTAAAAATTATCAACGCATGGTTATAGAATTCTTTTTTCCGAACCTGCAAGCTCATCCATCGAAATTTTCACACACGCGGTTCTAACAGGATGTGGCGACATCGCACAGAACCAGAGTTTCGATGAATTTTCATCGGGAAAGTTTCACCCAAAACCTGATCATTCGTTTGGGGGCACCTATGGCCACCGAGGTCACCCTTACTAATTCCCATGGATTTTTTTATGGAATGACCACAAAGAGAGGGTTTATAATGACAATCCCCAATCTCTTGTGGATTTTAAGAAAAATATTCGCCGAGATATTAGCTTAGTAGGGCCAAGTTTACTGCAGCGTGTGGCCCAGAATACAAGGATCCGTTTTGAACGGCGTGTCCAAGTCGATGGAAGACATCTGGATGACATACTCTTTAAAAAATTAAATTCGCGTTTTCATCCTTTTGTTTAATGCACTTTATTAAACTTTGTGTCAATTTATTCTTTTTTTTTAAGTTTGAAAATATCAGTCTTCTACCAGACACCCTGTATTTGAAAATTAACAATCTTTTAGATCATTTTTAGGAAAAGGAAACTTTGTAGTTCCTTTAAAGGGTTAAACATTAAATATGCACAGCGTATCCCTACAAAGGTTACTCTTTGTCTTTTATTTATTGTGTTGCCTACTATTTATTAGGGCAAATTGTTTATTTACGACTTAAAACAAAAACTTTTAAGATTAAAAAAAAAGTTTGTTGCAAGAGAACCTTTAAGAGCAATCAAACAATAAAGGAATTTTTACACTTGATAACATTCTCAATCAATCATCAACTTCACAAATAAGCAAAGAAAATTTATTTATAAAGCATATTTTAAACTTAAGTGAAATTATAAATAAAAAGTTTTCAATATTTGACCATTAAATCATATGCCTTGAAGAGTAAAAAACACCGCCCAAATTAAAATTTAATAAGTAAAAGCGCTATTTTTCCCTCTTGTCAAACTATGCAACTCTTCACCACATGTCTAATTGTGAAATGGTTTTGTATAAGACAGGGTACACTAATACAGGTAATATGAGGGCACACTCAACCAGGTAATATTAAGAGCCCAGCTGATTAAAATCAATTTTACATTTTCACGTTAAAAAAATTTAATTTTATATGAAATTTTTAATTTTTCTGACATTCTACCGTTCAAACACAAAAAGGAAATGCAGATGGTGGATTTGTTGAATTCGCCTTGGGTTTACCTTGTTGAATGTGCCTTGGGTAATATCAAGAGCCCAGCTGACTATTAAAATTAAAAAATGTGAATGCCAAATTCATTAATTTTCACAAACACAAAAAGTAAATTCAGAGGGCAAATTTTTTGAATTCGCCTTGATATGCCTGTATAAGTTTACCCTGGTACAAGGCACAATCAACAAGGTAAGCCCAAGGTGAATTCAAAAAATTCACCATCTGCATTTCCTTTTTGTGTTTAAACGGTAGAATGTCAGAAAAATTAAAAATTTAATATAAAATAAAATTTTTATAACGTGAAAATTGATTTTAATCAGCTGGGCTCTTAAAATTACCTGGTTGAGTGTGCCCTGCCCTGGTGCAAGATATATTAATACAGGTAGTATAAGTCGAATAAAAAAAATCGCCCTCTGGAGTTCCTCTTTGTGTTTGTGAAAGTAAAAGTCAAAAAGATTTTAAGTTCAAACAAAATTAATTAATCGGACATTCAATTATAGAATATATCAAGACGAGTTCATAATAACCTGTCTTCTCTACACTACCTGTATAGGTCTAGCCCTGGTTTTGTACCTTTGATAAAAATAAAGTAATAATTTTTGCTTATTTTGACAGAAAAGATTAAAAAAGTTGTCTGTTCATTAAGTAAGACTACCTGGTGTAGTTAAAAGGCTTTTTAAAAAAATCTTAGACTTTAGTTGTGTTTAATTGATAATTTTTTCGCATATTTTTATAATAAGCTGGTGGTAAATTTTAACAAAATTTGCGATTTTTTCTATTTCTAAATTTTAATTTGGAATTATTTATAAAATTTTAATTTTTGTTTCTGAACTCAAGAATAAAAACACTCAACCTCAGTTACATCAATTCAGACGGATATATACACGTATCATCCATCGCTACCTCCCATCACCCTACATGATACAGTCATCCTACACCACGCAATCATTCCACTCCCTCCCCCAATCCTTCTACATCACACCATCAAATACCGTACCGATACCATATTCGCAAGCCACACGGACAATCGCACCAGTCTTATGGAAGTCGTTTCGTTCTACCCTAGACTACCCAACTATCGACCTCACACGAACGTACCTACACGAGAGTTGTCAAATCAGTATATGTAGTAGATGGGCCATGTTTCTAGCAGCAACCACCTCTAGGTTGAGCTCAGCGTAAGGCCTCCTTCAGAATTTTGGGTCGAGGAATGTCCCACCTCTGTGGTGGGCTTTTAGAAAGACCAAGACTTACAGGACGCACAACCATTGGGTGGTGAACTTACAGAGGACCACAACTGGTGGTGGTATGTGGGTATAGTATCCGGTGGAAAAAGGCTAGAGGATGGAATAAACAGGTCTAGGTAAGTGAGTAGATTCAACCTGTAGGGATGTCTTAAGCGGAAAATTAGGAGAACTGACCATCGATTTGCCAAGGTAGAAGAGGAGGAAGGGGGGCAAGCAGCAAGACACCGGCTGCTGCCAACGAACTGAAGTGTAGCGATGCCTTTAAGCTAAAAAACGACAGAAAGGAAAATAAATAAAGGTAAACTTATGAATGGCAGATAAGTTGCGTTTCTTCTTTGTTTTTTTTGCTTCCATCTTTTATTGCTGAGTCTTGAAAATGGCGTAATGGCAAACTTAACGCCCCTTTACTCGGGCTGCCGGTCATTCCAATAGCGTGGCCATCACAGTCATTTCTAAGGACAACGCAAAGGGCTCTGACATAGTACAGTTATCATCCAGCCAGACATGCATTTAGAAGCGGTTTTTTTTTGTAAGCAAGAGAATGCGACACGACACCGATCTCCTGATTTACTCCAGCGACTAAGCGAAGTGCTTCAGTCCTTCTTTAAAGCAAAATATTTTTATATCCATCTTATTTGTGTCCACGTTCAGAAGGAAAAAAGGGCGACGACATCAAGTATTTTTTTTATTGAAAGCCTAGAAGAGATATCTTTATGACCACTTCCCCAGCCATGGCGTTAAATCATCGTAGGTTATTTTAGAGCTAAAATAGGAAGAGAAAACATTTTCGATCTCACAGTTGAAAAGTTCAGTACTCACAAACAAAGCACCGATAAAGCAATAATACAAGGAACCTTGAGCTTCAGCTTATGGAATAAAATGCAATAAAATCGATCATGTTGTTAGGAAAAGGCGTTGCCTTTTAACGCGTATTACATGTGCGAGCGACCCGTAAAGCTAACATCGACTCGGATTACTACCTTGTCGTAGCCAAGGTACGAACGCGATGTGAGCACAACCAAATACTAACGTCTACTCCACTTGGTTTACCCAAATGCTGCAAGAGAGAATTCCTTGTCTCGATATCTGCGCCAATTGGCAGCGTTTTACCAACTGCATTGCAATAAGTTACCAGAATCTTCCCCTTTGATTAATGCAAAAGGGTTTTTAGTTCTGCATGATTGCAATGATGTCTTTAACGGATATAAAATTATCAGTAAAAATCGGAAAAGACCTTTTCGAGCCGTCCTGAGACTTTAATATAAGTTTTAAATCTAAATTTTAAACCGTATTCTATTTAATTTTGGACAAACTTTTTTTAGATACTAAGCAAGAATTTTTATTTTTTTATTTTTTTTTCCCCCTTTTAATTTAGAAAGTAACTTTGACTTAATTTGCACTCGTTAAATACATTAAGCACGAAATAATATTTTTAATACAAATATTAATAAAATTGTTTAATCGTATGCTTTTCCTAACAACATTCACCACAAAAAGAAAAACAAAACAGAAAACAAAACAAAAAAGAAAACAGAAAATTTGGCAAAAAAAAAATTTTTACAAAAAAAGCGAACAAGGCTAAATGTGTGTTGTTGGTCAAGTTTTTTATTTAGAAAATAATAAACCAAACACTTTAGCTTATCTGGTGTAAGCAAACACCTTTTATGGTGTTACAATGATAAATGGATAAATGTTCATAAGATACATTACAAAAAACACTGGTAGAATTGACCCTTAATCAAGTGTTAAACAAAAATAATAATAAATGACTCAATGATAAAAAAAAGATAAAAATAAAGAAATAGAAAAATTTACAAAAAAAACCAAGTAAGAAAGTTATAGTCGATTAAGCCTAACCAATGATACCCTACACTAGACCAATTGTATTTCTATTCATTATAATAGTTGGTGGCATAAAGATAAACATGTGCGAAAATTTGAGATGGTAAAGAAATATTCGAACCATTTATAGCCAAAAGTGCTTATTCCGGGAGAACACTTGTATGGGGGCAATACCAAAAAATGGGCTGATCAGATTTTCTGTTCAGTGTACTACTAAGTGGCATAAAGTAAGACACATGTGCAAAATTTTGTTAAAAAAAGAGTAATATTCAAGTCAACAAGGATATATCAAAACATGAACCCATTATAACCAAAAAATAAAGGCTTTGTTCCAGTGTTAACAAGGTTGTGCCGAATCTTATATACCCTTCACATTGATCTTTAAAGTACCCAGCCATATGATCTAGCCGAATGATTTCGTACTTCAAATATTATAATAAAACTGCTTTGTGCATATCTTCTTTTCTATTTTTCTTGCTGATTTCGGCACACGTTAAATTATATGTATGTAAATTTAAACATATATATATATATGTTTAACAGCGTTGCCAGTTTTCATTCTTAACAAATTTTGTATGGAGATTATGTGTTTGTTAAAAAAACCTGGGGCAATCACAGTATTTTGCCTATATCTAGGTCCTGGTGAACTGATCTTGGTTATTTTAAATAGAGATTACCTTAGGAATATTTCCAAAAAGTACCTACTCCGTAGTGCTTAAATTGACTCCGGAAACTTGATTTTAACAGACGTACAGAGTGACAGATGGACAGACGGACATGAAAATATCGACTTCCCTATCTATAAGGACCCAGAATATATAGGTATATACTTTATGGGGTGGCAAATTGATAATAAAGAAATTATTCCGTTTGTGACAAACTGATATATACCCTTATCACTTACGTGAAGGGTATAAAAACTAACCTGCGCCAAAATTCATAAAAACATCTTTAAAACTGCGGCCTGTAGGGTGCTCACAAGAATACATGGACAGTCAGCCAGATGGACAAACGGACGGACATGCTTAAATCGACTTTGAAAGTGAATTTGAGCCGATCGGTGTACTTGGTGGTGGGTCTCCGACCACTGCTTTTGGGTGTAACAAACATCTGCACAAGCGCATAATACCCCTACCACGTATGTGGTGTGGGTATAAAAATTATAATTAATATAATTCCTGTGAACGAAATTCCTTGTAAGCAATAAAAAACCCCTTTCTGCGTTTTAATTTGCTGGCTACACTTGCCAAGCCATTACGAAATTAATTTGTTATAGAAAGTTACAGTTGGTCAAGCCCGACTAAATTATACCCTTTACCATAATTATTCAATTGTAGGTACTAATATCTATAAAAAAATATATGTGCAGGTCAAGTTTACTTTTCGAAGAGGGGCTTAATATAACCAAGAATTGACCTTTTGTGCCAATTGAACGATTTATACCCGGTCAATTGGATGTTCTGTACGACCGACCCCCATTATTTTCCCCTCCCAAACATATTCTTAAAAAATACCCAACCTCTGTCTCCACGCCCTAAGGGGGCTGCCATACAAAATAAAAAAAAGGTGAAAACCTTACAACTTCCCCGGAGTTTGCCTCCTAAGGGGGTTGCCATACAAAACTTACGAAATTTATGTAAAAACGCCCATAACTTCCCCAGAATCGGTTTTAGAGAAATAAAGTGTACGACCGACCCCCATCAGTTTATTCTCCCAAATATGTTCATAAAACATACTTACCCTTTATCTCCATGCCCTTAAAGGGTTGTCCTACAAAATAAAAAAAAATATAGGTAAAAACCCCTACAGCTTCCCCGGAGTCGCCACTAGAGGAATAAAATGTATCACATACCCCTTAGGGGATTTCCATATAAAATTTAAAAAAAAGAGGTAAAATCCCCAACAACTTCCCCGAAGTCGTCTCCCTATAGGAATAAAATGAATCACAGACCCCCATTAATTTTTCCTTCCAAACGTATTGCTAGAACATACTTACCCCTATCACTTATTACCTAAAAGAGTCATAAAAATTTTAAAAAATTAAAGTAAAAGTCCTACAAAATTTGAAACAAATTATGGTAAGACCTCCTATAGCTGCCCTAATCACCATTAGAAGTTTAAAATATGACACCGTCTCCTAATTTAAAATTAAAAATATTTCATAAATAAAAAAACGGATAAAAATAAAAAGAGGTTCAGGGTTTCAAAGGTCCAATGTGAAGGGTATCTAAGATTCGGCACAGTCGAATATAACGCTCTTACTTGTTTTTACTCTTATATTTTCTAACGCCATATGCAGCGTTTTAACCATTTATCAGATTGATGTTGAAAGGCTGCCATATTGTATGTACAACTTTTTAATAGTTATCACCGTGTCGGGTGTGTGTTATGCGTTTTTTTTAAGACAATTTTGTTATTTTTACTTAGGCTCAAGTTCGATCCCTACTAAATTCTTATAATTTGCAAATGAAGGAATTAAATTTTTTTTTATTTTGCACTTTATTATAATTTTTTTTTAATTTTAATTCTCAACATGTTCAATAAGTTTCTTTAGCCTGATTTATTAGGTAGTTCCGAATGAACTTGATTTAAAAAAACCTAAGTACGAATCGTTCTTAATTATTTCAAGTAGGATTTGGATGAGCTTAAGAATAAAACTCTTGATCTTAGAACGTCATTACAAAATTACTTATTTTTCAGTGACTATAACAAATCGTCTACATTATTTCTTATCTGACATTATATTAATAATTTCTCATCGTAGGTTTAGTATTGAAAACAGTTTTTAATTAAAATATCTTGAAAAAAAGTTTAAAACGCAAGATGATCGTTTTTTATCAACAGCTTGGTTTAAAATTAAAATTAAAAGAAAGCTTACACATACAACGTAAAATAAAACAGACGATGAATTTGAAAGAGGACACTGACAACATCAATAATTGTTATAGAGCTGCCATACAATAATTATTTTTTGTTTGTGGTTAAATGTAGTAAACGTTAAATTTTTGTGTTTTAATATTTGTTTTTTAATGTTTATTAAACTCAACTTAATCGTTAATTTAATGTGATTAAAATCAATAACTGTTTTGTAAGTTTCTGTTTATATGTACACATTTAATATGTTTTAATTATTTGTTTTCAATAAAATAGACAAAGCCCTGAAGAAGTCGACAAAAAATCGACGAAACGTTGGCGAAACTGTAATAAAACAAGTTTTTATTTACACAAGGAAATTAGGCCCTATTAGCTAAAAAGTAAATATATTAAAATCATTTAAAATATTGGCCAAATACATTCAAAATAATAAAATTTACCTTTTAAAATAATTAACGGGTTATTGGAACCCCAAGAGTAAGGAGTAAATCTAATGCTATAAAAGTAAAATCTTATTTAAGTCCCTATTTTTAAGCGAGCGTGATAAGTACTTGCCTCCAGCGCCATCGCCTTGAATATAATAAATTAAAATGCTAATAAGTAAGTAGTGCCGATACGGTTTTTTAGCATTTTAATTCATTACAAAGCAAGGCAAGTGTTTTCTGGGTAAATGAATTTTTTCTAAAATGTTGTTAAGCTTAGTATTAGCCGTTTGCTAAATTAATAAAATGTTAAATCAAAATATAAAAAATCTGGCCAATTGGGAAAATATATTTGTTTTAATTATTTTTTTAAAATGACCATTTATTTATTATACATACATATAGTCAGCTGAAATGAGGGACAACGTAGCTACAGTTTTCAAAATGTTCTTAATTACAAAGGCAGTGCAGTGTAACATTTGCCTTTTAATAAAATATAATCAAATGTTAAAAGATAGATCTGGGAGTTTTTTGTTAGTTACGTGGTTTTTTATTTCAGATAACGATATACTAATTAGCCTTGTTTATGTGTAGACCTACCTAACTTTTCTATATGACATTTGCAAATTAATTTATGTTATTTTTGTCTGTGATTTAGAACAGAAGACAAACCTATGCAATCCGCCCTCATTTTTCTATATTCACTCTAGCGCTTTCCCCCTTTTTAGCATATTCAGTTTTTTTATTTAACTTTCTAGTTCGCAAACTGATTTCCTGTCTTACTTTACCTTAACCTTTGTAATTGAACGCAATTTATTACTTTTATATATCACACATTTGGTTGGCTACAAACATTTGTGTCTAAGTTAAATTTTTGAAACTACTTTTGATTAATGTTTTATTTTTATCTTAAAGTTTACTTCTTTATCTTCCACCTTTTTTAGATTTATTGTTCTGTTAACTATTTCTTATATTGTTTTCAAAAACACAAATTCATTTATTTAAAGCATGACTTTTCAAAAAAATGTTTATCAAACAGAATTGAAAAATATTTGCAAATTTATTGTTAAAACATAAGTGTTTTTATTTTTAAGGACATTCATGATTTAAATATATTGAAATACATCATACAGACATACATATATCGAATTTCATTGATGTTTTGACAAGCATTTTTAGCCAAGTTTGAGTTGGGTGCAATTTATACATTTATTTTCGTTAATACCTGTTTATCATAACTAATAAAGGAATTTTGTTATTTTAAAAGACATCCTAATGTGCTGTTTATAAAACACACAAGGCTATAAAAGTCTTGGACATTTGGTGTGTGTTTTTGTAGCCAAAAAACACATAAAAAAGTCCTAGACGTCTCGCCTTTCGTGTTTTATAAACAGGACATAAGATATTGGCTGATTGTATACCCTAGACATAAGTGATAAGGTTATATATAAGTTTGTCATGAAGTTTGTAATTTCTTTAAAATCCATTCCATAGGGAAGTCGATTCAGCGATTTCCGTTTGTGTGCTTTTTGAAGCCCTCCGATATCACAAAGCCCCTAAGGTTGTATCAAACTATCAGAAATCTCTGCCAGCAAATCGGTATTAAAATCCAGAAAAATCCCTCAATACCTAACGAGATAAAAGCGAAAAACCGAAACTACATCTGTTTATTTCTCTAAAATTTGTACATAAAATCCTCTACAACTGTCCCGGAGGTGTTCATACATGGGTGCAATATAAAACCGACTCTCCTTTTTTACAAATATTTTTGTGAAACATGCTTATCCTCTATCTCCAGCCCCTATCACGGTCGCCATACAAAATTTTAAAAAATAGGAGTAAAACCCCCTATGAATTTCCTGAAGTCGCCCTTAGTGGAATAAAATGTTTTACAGGCTCCCTTTAGTTCTTACTCCCAAAAATATTTCTAGAACATACACACTTTCTATCTCTATCACCTAAGAGAGTTGCCATACAAAATCTACAAAAATTATTTAAAAACGCCCATTACTTCTCCTAAGTAAGCCTTAAAGAAAAGTGTAAGACGCGCCCCCATTAGTTTCCCGTCCCAATCATATTCCTAGAACATACTTACCTCATGTCTCCATCACCTAGGGGGGCTCCCATACAAAGTTTTGGAGATTGTAATAAATCCTCCCCTACAGCTTCTAGGATGTGATTGGATAGTTCATCAGTAGGACTGGCCCTAACTCATTTTTCTTTACAAACCTTTTTCTACAACATATTTATCTCATATCTCCACCCCCTAAGGGGGTTGCCATACAAAATTTAAAAAAGTTTTTTTAAAACCACCTGCACGATGTGAAGGGTATATGAGATCTGGCACAGCCGAATATATCGCTATTACTTGTTTCCAATAAAAAATTAAATAGACAAACATACATTTGCATCTACATACCTATATGCGTGTATAATTACTAAATAACAATTATTTATCTGAATATTACAAAAGCATTTAATAGAAGTAGGTATATAGAAATAGGTATTAACGTATGGGTTTCATACCAAAGTTAAAAATAAAGTTCGTTAAGTTTCTCTATATTTTTTCCTATACATTTGTAGCTCTGGAGTTTTTTCAAAAGTTAAAAAAAATAAAATAAAAATAAAGTATGTATTAATATTTTTGTTTTGCCTTACCATTTTAATTCCAAAGGTTGAAATCTTGAATATTTCTGCAAAAAAAACAAAACTTTATTAACAAAATGCAAAAACATTTTAAAACATAAGACTACTAAACAGGACAGGAATTTCTAAATCTTAACCTTTTTTTAAAGATAAAAAACTAAAGGTCGTCGTCTTTGATGATTATTTTTCTTCTTAGAACAAAAATCGCACATCGTGCTTCAAAATGTAAATGCCGTAAGAGTAAGTAAGTGAGAGCGCTATATTCGGATGTGCTGAATCTTTGATACCCTTCACATTGGGCTTGCGAAACCCTGAAAATTTTTTTATTTTTATCCGTTTTCTTTATTTATAAAATATTTTTAATTTTTTAAAAGAGGTTGGTGTCATATTTTACCCTCTTAGGGTGACTAGGTAAGTTGTACGGGTTTTTACCCGAATTTTTTTCAAATTTTGTATGGCAGCCCCCTAGCTGGAGATAGGGGGTAAGTATGTTGCAGGAAAACGTTTTTAAGTAAAAATGAGTTGGGATCAGTCCTACATTTAACTTATCCATTGGCACCCTGGAAGCTGTAGAGAAGATTTATTACAATTTTACCAAACTTTGTATGGGAACACCCTTAGGCGACGCAGATAGAGAGTAAGAATATTCTAAGAATATGTTTGGGAGGGGAAACTAATTGGGGTCGGTCGTACACTTTATTTCTTTAAGGCCGACTCTGGGGAAGCTTAGGGCGTTGTTTTGATCTGCAATTGTTTTTGCAGATATCTTCTTCGAAATAAACGATTTGATGCATATATAAAAAAACAAAGAAGTTATCAAAATTTTTAAGCTAAAAAGATAATTGCAAAATTATTTTAAGTCTGAATATGAGTTAAATTAATATTGTTTTTTTTTTGTATATGAGTACACAGAAGCCAAGCACAAAAAAATCAAAAAAGATTTGTAAAAAAACATTAGCTATTGAGAATACTGAGTTATTTATTTGTGCATGGGCGTAGCTGTGGGAAACAGGCATTTTTACATAATTTTTGTAAATTTTGTATGACAACCCCCTTAGGCGATGGTGAAAGGGGATAAGTATACTCTAGGAATACGTTTGGGAGGAAAATAATATAATGAGGGGGTGATACATTTTATTCCTCTAGAAGCGACCCTGGAGAAGTTGTAGCGGTTTTTATCCTATTTTTTCACATTTTGTGTGCCAACCCCTTACAGGGTAGAGATAGGGGGTAAGTATATTCTAGGAAAATGTTTGCAAGGAAAAATGGGAGTGGGATTTATGGCGATTTTTCAAACTTTGCATGGGAGCCCCTTTAGGCAAAGGTGGAATTGAAGACTAATGGGGGAAGGTCGTGCCTTTTATTTCTCTAAGGCCGACTCTGGGAAAGTTATTAGCGTTTTTACATCATTTTTGTAAATTTTGCATGGCAACCTTCTTAGGTGTTTGGAAGGAAAAACTAATAAGGGTCTGTTATATATTTTATTCCTCTTTACAAACTATGTATGGCAACCATGTAAGGGGCTGAAGAAGGGGGTAAGTAAGCTCCACAAAAATATTTGTATTTTAAAATTAATGGGAGTCGGTCTTACCTTAAACATTGTACGGCAACTCCAGGGCAGTTTGAAAAGTTTTTACGTAAATTTTACAAAAACAAACAGAGGTAGTCTTAGTTTTTGGTTTATATCTCGATAAGTTTTTAAGCGATTTTGCTGGGTTTCAACAGCGGTTTGCTCGCAGATATTTCTGATAGTTTGATGCCACTCACGGGTCTATGCGAAATTAGGGGGCTTCAAAAACTTTTTTAACCACAACACGGACAAAAGGGCAGACGGGCATCGCTAAATCGGCTTCCCTATATATAAGAACCAAAAAAAAATATATATATACTTTGTGGGGTTGCAGATAGATACTAAGAAAAGTACAAATGGAATGACAAACTTTTATACATACATATATCGTTTTCACTTATGGCCCCTACGTTAGGCCAAAACAACATGAAGATTTATATTTGAGGCTCGTTTCGAATATAATTTTTAAATTCTACCTTAACAAATGTATCATTACTTTTTCAAACTTAAACTTTTTGACATTAGCGTGACAATAACTGAGATCTAATAAATAAAAACATGAACAGGGTGCTGAAAGTGAATGAATATATTAAACTTAAGGATCGAACCAGAGACCGCAATTATAATTTTTTTATTTTATTTACTTTTTTGTAGAATTAACTATTTATTTATTTAATTTCTATTTTTTTTAACCAGAAATAATCAACATTTTATTATTTTTTCCCAAAAAAATAGTATTATTATACTCTTCACGAAGTAATAAGCGTATCAGTTTCTCATTCCATTTGTAATTTCTATAATATCTATTTATGACCCCAGAAAGCATATCAATTCTGGATTCTGGAAAGTCGGTTATGCCATGTCCATCTGCCCGTCTTTTGAAATTAAGTTTCCGGAGCGGAAAAAATTTTGACGAAAAGTGTTTTGGTGTCAGGCTATCATAAATATATTTAAACTCAGTAAGGTTTGCTTACTACAAACCAAGATTTAAGCAAAAATTTAAAATAACCCATTGGTTTAGGACAAAACGCTGCACATATCCCGATATATTTTAGCAAACTTAACCATGGCTGCACAAAACTTCGCAAATATACTTTGAAGGCGGCAACCTCAATTGGGAAAAACTTTTTTGGATAGGAGCAAGTGAAGTTGTAGCCACTACTCAAAAAAACAATTGTTATAAAATAACATGCCCTACAAAAAGTAATTATACAACAATTCCTTAATTTTTGAAAAAATTATTTTTTAGATTGGAGCAGGGGGGCTAGTTGCCCCCATACAAATGAAAAAAATTTTTTTTTTAATTTTTGATACGAAACATCTCGGAAGCGGTTAAAACTATCGACTTCATGGTTTTTCTATTATGTCTTTTTTTATATAAAAGATTAACAAACGTAAAAATTTCGTAAAGTTTTCATTAAATAAAAAAAACTAGCTTCCCTGCGGGAAATGGGTGTCAATTGGTCGGCGTACCCATCCTGTTATAGGTACAAAACATGTATTGAACAAAAGTTATTGGTCGTGATTTGTTAAAAAGGCAAACATCAAGTAACCGGTTAAAAGGTGCTAAAAAGGTTAGGGGAAAAAATAGAAATACTGGACTCTACACATAAGCATACATCTGTTTACATATACATACACACACGCGGTAATACAATCAAAGTAGATTGAATAGGATCTTAAACAGTTAATGCAAAATTTGCTTGTATAGGGTTGGCTTGTAACCCGTTCTGAGGTGTTAGTTTTGAACCAATTGCCCCCTCCAATGACAACACAATGTAAAAGTGACAGGTTCTCTTCATATAAAGTGTAAGAACTAAAAACAGTCCCTAAGGAATCGTTCACGTCAATAGTTTTGGACCAGTCTACTTGCCCGTAGGGCATCAACTTCAAAATCGGCACAAAGTAATTTTATTATAACTTACGGTTCGGAAACCGTAATTTTAGAATCAGCCAAGTTCATCTTAATGGTTTTATATAAAACTATTTTCATAATTTTTGAAATCATAAAACAAATTAAATTGATGTTTTTGCAAAGTGATATGTGATTGTGTCCTTTTGTCATATTGTCTTATTTCTTTAAAAATTTTACATTTTAAAAAGACATTTTTGGTTTAAAGTGACATTTGTAATCTAAACATAATTTTTATATATAAGAAAATACGACAGATAACATATCTTTCCTATCTCCCAAATATCTTTCTTTTTGTTATCGTAATAAAGTGTTTTTTATTTCTTGTAAAATTGTTAGACTTCAATTGGTTTAAGCTGCGTAAAATGAGCAGAAATCACACACGAATGCATAACTCATACATACTTACATGTCTTGAATTAAAACATTCTAAGAAAAAACATCCAAATAAGAACGTTTTTGAAAAAAAGCGAAATTTAATCAAAAAAATTTTTTTTTCTTTAATATTTTGTATTTGCTGATTTGATTATCCTGAGAGTAAATAAATTGGTGTCTTTTGTGTGTGTGTGTGTATGTGTTTCTTTTGTGACAACCCCTCAAACAATTTTCATTTAAAAAGACATTTAACCAAAAGAAAAAAGTTAAATAAAACATATATGATATAATTTTAATGCAAATAAAATCCTCCTTTAATGTAAGAAATTCAAATGTTAATCAATTTGTTTTTCGCAAAACCTGTGTACACAGAAAAAATACCACCAGCTTATTAAAATTATTTTTTTAGTCAATCACATATTTAGGAAATCTAATAAATTAAATTGTTAATATAACGAAAGTGGCTTATACTTTCAATTTTGTCACTTTTTGGGCAAATTATTTGACAAAAATTTTTTCGAAACAGAAAACTCATTGCATTTTAACAATTTCATCGACTTTTCTATCTTCAAGGATCCAGAGTTTATATACTTTATGGGGTCGCAAATTGATATTAAAAAAAATTACAAACGAAATAACAAACTTATATCAGTTTATCACTATGTAAAGGGTATAAAAATTGTATGCAAAAAGCATACTCATGTAAATAGAGATGGATAAGCCAAATGCATGGTGATAAGAAGAAGAACGGATAAAATAAAAGGTGTTGCCATGAGGGAATACTATCGCAGACCCTTGATTAAAAATTGTTATTTTTTGTATTCTAATTTCGATTGAATTTGGGTTAAATAGGAGATTTTTAATGTCGACGCTCAATACCGAACAAAAAGAGCTGATGAGGAGGAAATTTTTTCAAGATAATTCTTCAATTAAAATTTCATCAAACTAAAATTGAACTATTTCCCGTGTTAAACGATAAAGACAACTTATTATTGATTTTTTTGGCAAAACCTGTGTACACAGAAAAAAATATTAAAAATTGTAAAGACAAAAATTTTTTTGTGGATATTAATTTTTTTTGTCAAGCACATATTTAGTAAATATAATTAATTAAATTGTTATTATAACGAAATTTTTGCCGCTATTTGGTTATATATTTGACAAAAATTATTTGGTCAAACCAGATATTTTTTAAAATAAATATTTTCAAACTTTTATAAAAAACGTTATATCCGACACAAAGTTTTATTAAACTCACTAGACGATTGAATGGAAATGCGGATTTTCTACAGAGTATGTCACACCCAGATGTCTTCTGTCAAGTGGAACAAACTGTTCAAAACAGAGCCTTGTGTTCTGCGCCACACGCTGCAGTAACCTCAGTTCAATTGAGCTGATTTCTCGATGAATATTTTCCTTTAAAGCCACAAGTGGTTGGGGACTGCCATTATAAACCCTTTCTTTGAGAAAGTCCATTAAAAAAATCCATGGAGGTTAGATCGGGCAACCTCGGTTGCAATGGGTATCCACAAAGCAACTGATTAGTTTTTAGGAAAAATTTTCCCGAACCAAATTCAACGAAGCTCTGGCTGTGTGTGCAGTTGCCCCATTCTGTTGTAACCACGTGTGTGAAGAGTACGATGGATGAGCTCGTAGGTTTTAATCAGGGTAGGAAAAAATTCCGCTCGCGAGCGTAATTTTAATTATTATTCTCGTTTTTGGAATTGTTATCGCGAGATTTAAATGAAAGTTGCGAGTGGAATTTTTATTTTAAGATCTTTGTTTTTTTCTCGTCTCGCGAGTCGAAATCTATTTATAAATCTCGTTTTAAAAATTGTTCTCGCGAGTTTAAAATTGAAGTTGTGAATAGAATTCTATTTTAAGATCGTGAAGTTGAAAATTCAAATCGCGATGCGAACGTAATTTTTGTAAAAATTGTTCTCGTGAAGCTAAAAATAAAACGCAAAAAAAAATGTACAGATGTATATGTGTGTATGCGTTGTTATTGGTTTTGTTAATTTAGACTGTACAAAAGAATTGTAAGCAGGTATGTATGTGTTATATGTAGTTTATTAGGGGTTTTTGTTATTGTTGATATGTATGTAAATGTAACAAGTATAATAAAAAATATAAAAACACTTAGATATTATTCGTTTGATTGTTTGGCAATTAATAATTGATAATAAAGTCAGTGATGAATAAAATTTTATTTAATTTTAAATTACATAATTTTAAAATAAGTCATTATTTTTAAAATATGTGTTACTAAATTTCTTCAATATTTCTTTAATAAATACGCAAATAATAATTAAAGTACACAAGCATATAAACGTATGTTTTAAATTGTTAGCTAAACCTTGATTTTAATACAATTTTCTTAGTACTTTTGGCTCAAGTTATTCTATCCAAATTTGTTAACTACGATTAAATTAATTTTATACAACTGCTTATTAAAATCCCTTATAATATTTTTTCTAATGTGACAGATATAAACGTACACGCAATCATATAAGCATTACAGAAAAAAAATCTTAATAACCAAAAACAAGCATCAACGTACCAATACACATGTACATACATGCACAAGAACATAAGTAAAGCATTCGAATCGTTCTTGTTGTGATCGCAAAAAGATTAAAATTTTTGTTTCTGTTGCGAGTTTAATTTATTCAACTCGCGAGTTCAATTTATTAAACTCGCGAGTTCAATTTATTAAACTCGCGAGTTCAATTGTAAATCTCGCGAGCAGAATCAAACATTTAAATCTCTCGAATTAATATCGCTCCGAAAACAATTTCTATTTTTAAATCTCGCGAGCTCAAATATAAATCTCGCTCACAAGAATAAAATCTTTGAACATAATGAAACATTGAAATCTCCCGAATTAATATCGCTCGCGAGCGAGTTTTATTCGAGCGCTCTTCCTACCCTGGTTTTAATCCCGTTTTAATTCCGTAATCATGCGTCGATAATTTTCTCCGTTGACATTCGTCGCCCGACCTCGAGAATTTTCGAAAACAAAATGGCCCAATTATCTCCTACGTGGATAAGGCACACCAAACAGTTACCCTGGAGCAATGCCATGGTTTTTGATATTTGAGTCGAAGGTTGCGCGTTATTGGATAGAAATAACTGCAGTTTTACTTAATGACCCTGCCGTTTAAGCGAAAATGAGCCCGGTCGTTTTGAAAAACGAGATTTACAGTTGGAAAACGCTCCAATACGTTTCACTTTCTTTCAGTTCTTGAACGATTTGAATTTTAAAAGGATGGAACTTCCGATTTTTTTTCAAACTTTCATGAATAGAATAATCGCTTTTGAAAGTCCCATTGCGGCTGATCTTTTCCGTATTGAAAGTGACGGATTTTCACATGAACTGCTTTCAACCAGTTTTAATACTTTCTGGAGTCCTTGAAGATTAACTGGACCCTGACCGGGGAACATTTATAGCCGAAGCAGTTGCGCGAAATCTCTGCACACACGAATTAAATTTAGACTCGTTCCATCACGTATTTGCCAAATTCCGAACTTTGAACAAAATTTTCGACGAGCTATTAAGTAAGAATCAATACTCCTTAAATATATCTTCATAGGAACGCGCGATACTCACTCGACTACTTCGACTACGTGGGTTGGTTTTAAATAAAATTTTAATTGGATATACCACAATATTTAATTGTATTTACAACTCATTTTTTTCTGTGTAAGAGTACCGTATTTTTAAATTATCTCATCAAATTCTTATATATATATAATATAAAATTATAAAAGTTAAAAAGCATTTTTACATTAGACATATAAAACTTGTAAATAAACATCAAATGTTTATGTAAAACTATCTGCCAGTAGACCAAACGTGGTGAGGCTTTTGTTACTTCCTTCCAAAAATTTAACTTTCATTTGCTTCGGAGGATTAAACATACAAATCGAAATAAAAATGTATAAATTTTCGTGTATTTACTTACGTATGTATGTGTGAAGGTTTGCTTAAATGTATAAGATTAGCTAAATAAATTTGTTAATAAATGATGGTATTTTAAGGCAATAGAAAGAAAGTAGATTTCGCAAAAAAATGGCTTTTAGCTAAAGTGAATATTGCTTTTTTAACTCACAAACATTGCTATTTCAAAAGGAATATGTGAAGTTAAATAGATCAAATTAATCGAACCTACTTAAAGGCAGTATTAATGGTAATCACTTTCATTACGCCGCAAAAATGAATCGAACTTTTTGAAAAGACATTATTATTTTTTCAACATTTCTTTTAAACTTATTTCCCCGAAAGCATTAAAAATACTTTTCAAAATTCATTTTAAATAAATCTAATTATATTTGATTTAACTTTAAAAAGCAACTTAAGTGGTTAAAAATGTATCAATGGCTTGAGAACTGTATTTGTACACGGCAACTTTGTTTTTCAAAAGGATTTCAAATAAGTTAAAACGAATAAGAGCGCTATTTTGGCCGCTTGAATCTTATTTATGAATTTTACCAGTATTTCTGTATTTCCAATGATCTAATAGGATCATTATAAGCGCAGAATGGGGAAATTTGAAAACAAAGAGAGTGGGTCTGAGAGCTATTTCTCAAGGAGGGGTACAATTACGAGTTCTGTGAGCACTACAAATCAACGAGCTTTTAACGGATGATGTTGCATTCATTGTCCCCGGTAAGTATTTGGATATGATGGAGGCCACACTGTCTGGGATAGGCAAAGTGGGACTGAGTGTAAAATTTAAAAATAACAGACTTGGTTCTTTTTACCAGGAAGACTAAGATTGGTCTCAAGCCCCACCAATATTGGATAACACCAATCTGGTAGTGAATGGGCATACAAAGTACCTAGAAGTAATATTGGATAATGAGATGTCGTGGAGACTCAAGAATAGAATCAAGAAGGCGATCAATGCGCTTAATGCATGCAGGAAATGCTTGGCAAAATATGGGGTCTTACCCCTAATCTTGCGCCCTGGATCTACTTTGCAGTGGCTGGGCCTATATTACTGTATGGAATACTCGTAGATCTTTTGAACTTCCTGCTCACTGAAGTGTATTTTAGGCGAAGATTCCAGCAGCCAAAATGGTCGCTAAATTTGTCTTGTCCTTTCTCTCTCTCTGAGAATTCTCAAGTAAACATATTTATTGATTGTCAGGCTGTGACCTCACCTGCTTCTCATTTGTTCAGGCGTGCAAAGAATTCATTAGCAGATTGTTTGGCGTGCGACAAGTGCACATCTACTTGGTTCGATAACACGGTGGTATTTAGAGCAACGAGATGGCTGACAGTGAGATAGGAACAGCGGTTCATACCAAAAGAGCAAGACGACTGGTCAGCGATGATTTTAGATTCTGTGGTGTACCGTTGGATATGGAGACTGTTAAGCCTATTCTCCTCGCTCCAAAGCAAACTGTCTAGGGATCACGTCGACTGTGTCTTTGGGATCACTTTTCCTATAGGTGCCTTGGTTCCTGCTGGCTTCTTTTCCGAGTCTTGCACCGTGGATGACTTCGCACTGTTTGGACAACGATTTGCCGCTCTATTGGATTTGGTCGCTTGGAATGACGCTGGGTCACCCGTGAGGGGCTCACTGCTCATTAGTGTTCTTTAATGTTTTGTGTGTGTTGTCCTTGCTGGTGTCACATTGTGTGGCTAAACTTTCGCTCGTGAGGGCGGCTGTTCAATGTTTGTGTTTTTGTCTTTTTGTGTTTTGTTGTTTGTTGTTCCTGGAAGTAGTTTCGGCTATGAGGGGTTACCAGTCCCTGAACTATTTGGAGTTCAACTGGAAGTAGCCTTGACTTGACCTTGGCTACGAGGCCTGACCAGAAGCTTGTCATTCTAAATCTGGTACCACGGGTGTCAGGAGCCCCTAGAACCTCGGTTCTAGCCTGACAATGGTTGACGCCCCTTCGGGAGCAACGTGGTGGTTGTGGTTTAAACCCGAATCGCGGGGAGAGCTTCTTCCCGATGTGGAGTTGCATTGCAACCGGGTGCCGTAACCCATAGAACGGTAGGAGTTTTAGACGGGCTCCGCTCCTCACCAAGGGGGAAGGCATACCCAAATGTATGTCTTCGAATTGGTACCCATGGGTGATAATTTGCCATGTTGGGAAAATATCATCCATGGGGGCGTTGGTGGACGCATTGTTTTCACCTTGTGTTAATAGCACTGTAGGATTGGGCCAAGGATGAACCCAAGGATTTATTTGGGGGTCTTTGGGACCAGCCACTTCAACCTTACCTATTATCATCAACAATAAACTGTTTAAAAAAATTTCAATAATTTTCGGTTCTATGCTATCTTTCTTCAATCCGTTTCAAATCACTTTAAACAAGGAAAAGAAGATTTAAAAGTAAATTTTTACTTATCACTCGTTTATAAGATGTATGGCCCTCAAGTTGTTTTTATTATTTATTTATCCTTTTTAGTTCTTATATTATTTAAAAAACAGAATTATTTGTGAATCAAAGGAAATTTTACAATATTACAATGCTACAAGACAATTTTATTTGATAAATTTGTTTCTTTCTATTCCCTATTAACAACTTCATTTATTAACAATTTATTTGGCTTATCTTACACATATCATATACACATACATACATGCATATGCATGTACGTACACATCATCAATAAATATATTTTTATTTTATGTTACAAAGCTAAACATACACAAACAAAATAATTTTTATACTTTCAACCTAATCATATCAGCAAGTAGAAGATATGATCTAGAAAAACAATAAAAAGGAAATCCCTGTTACATATTTTTTTCTTTTGGGAAGACGTTTTTAGTTATTTTATCCTTATGATATACTAATTCAAGGCAAGTAAATATGTATGGATGAGTAAATAGTTCGTTTGTGCTTCTCACATATTTTGCGTAACTGAAATAAATCAATTGAAATTGAACAATTTGAAACTGTAATTTTACAAGGACATCAACACATTTTATAAAAATATATTAAGTCTTAACATATTCATGTGTAAAAATTTTAACGAGGCTACACATACACATACACATGCATACATATGTACATATATATTAATGCCATACGATTAAAGCTCTTGGGACTGCTGAAGATTTATATTTTCCTAAGGTTCATATTAAATTCACTATAAATTTAATTAAAAATATTTAAAATATTTTTATGTTTTTATTTAACATTTTTATTACCCAACAAAAACTTGGAAGTGATTAGGCATTAAAAATGGGCCTTATTATTGATTCCGTTCCGCAATTACGGAAAGCATTTTTTCTGCGGAAAGAAAATTTGCAATTATTGGTTTCGTTGCTGCGGCAACCTTTCGCTGTTACGGTATCAACTCTACCGTGCGTGCCGGTATTGCCATTCTTGATTCCGCAGTATAGATATTTTTCTTCGTTTTGCTTACGTTCAAATTTTATAACGAAAAGCCAACGGAAAGAGCAAAGATGTAAGAAAAAAAAAGTTTTTGTTGAATTTTTAATTATTAAAAAATATTTTTTTTAGGAATAAAAGAGAAAAATACACAAATAAACTTCAAATAGAAACAATGGTTAGTTTAATGAAACTAAACCAGGACATTGCCTGTGGTTTTAGCCAACGCGCTCCAGCAGAAATGAAGAAATTCTGGGAAGATTTAGCTCTAACACTAAATGGTTCCGGACCGCCTTTAAAAGATGCCAGTGGCTGGAGAAAGGTAAAGCAGTTTTTAGATAAATTTTGTTTTGGGCGAGCATTAATTGTCCTTGAATTATATTGTAGGTATGGACGGATTACAAAAGTGGGGTTAAAAAGAAACTGTCAAAAAATAAACAGCTTTTAACTGGAACAGGGGGAGGTCCATACAGAAAAATTCCTCTTACTCAAACAGAAGAAGAAGTCAGCTCTCTTTTAAATTTAAAGAAAGGCGTTCATGGAATGCCAGCGGTCGACAATTTTGGGACTTCAACAAATTCTTTGCCAACAGTGGATACAGTTTCAAACCGTTTAGAAGCAGATTTGTCAACTGAAGAAGAGATTGTAATATTGGAAACAGATTTCTCTGCTGATAAAACAGTTCCAACACATGAAACTAGGCAAAAAGAAATCAATAAAGAGAGCAGTTCATCCACAAATACGATACGGCCTTTAAAAAGGAATCGAAAGAACGAAAAGACAGAGCTGCTTCAAGAACAAATAAACATCCAAAAAAAATTAGCGTTGGACGTCGCAGCTTCCCTAGAGTAAATAAAAGATCACAACAAGGAGCAATTTAAAGTTATGAAGGAAATAAAAAGAGCCATATACACACTTAGCGATGAGAAGAAAAAACAGACAAAGCTCCTTGAACAGCAGGTCTTAGAACAAAAGAGACACAACGAAGCAATGGCGAAACTGTTAATGAAAAAAATTGCACTTAAAGAACAAATTTTAAAGCTTGAAATTGATAAACTTAACAAGCAGTTAGAATTAAGCTAGTTATATAAAACTGCTATGTGGTTATGCCCACTTAATTTGATATTTATAAAAATTTTTATTGTGATGAATTTTTTTTATTTATTTTTTATTATCTTTTTACTTAAATAAAATGAGACTGAAGTACAAATTAAAAATACTGTAGTATTTGATTTCTTGTTTCGTTTGCTTCGGCGCTAATATCATCTTCAATGGCACTGGTTATTGTATCCTCTTCTTGATATACTGGCATATTCAACTCTTCGTCTGTTACATTATAATGAAGTCGAATATTGTGAAGTGCGCAACAGAAATTAATGATTTTCGCCGCTTTCTCTGGATCATAATGCAGTCCCCGCTCATTGTTTAGGCATCTAAAAACTGCTTTAAGTATACCAATGGTTCTTTCTACTATAATTCTTCCCTTAGAATGTGCAGTATTAAACCTTATTTTCCGCGAACAAGTCACTGGCTCTCTGAAGGGTGTTAATAGCCATGGTTGTAAGGGATATCCTTTATCTCCTAAAAGTTTTTTAAATTCATTAGCATAAGTGATGATAATTTTGAGATTTTGTTACCTAAAACAAGCGAGTTTCTTCTGTTGGCATGTTTTGATTGCAGAAAATTTTTTGCAGGGTTCATTTCCCATATATGGGAATCGTGACAACTTCCTGGATATTGTGCTGAGACAAATCTTATCTTTTGATTATGATCACATATCTGTAAAATTTAAAATATTAAAAAATTGTTGAACAGAATTACTTTAAGGTTGTCTTACAATCATAACATTTATGCTGTAGTATCCCTTACGATTGAAAAAAAGGTGTTTATCACTATTTGGAGCAACAATTTTCACGTGAGTACCATCCACAGCCATTATCACATTTGGAATACCACATTTTTCATAAAAAGCCATTTTCGCCATTCTTTCGTCTTCTGAATTCATGCTCATGGATATCCACTTGCTGCACAACAAATTTTCCAGTGTGTCTAGTACTTCAGCCAGAACTTTACAAAATGTTGGTTGTGCTATGTTGACATGAAAATCTTTACCAACACTATGTTGGTAGCTTCCTTCTGCAAAAAACCTCAAACAAGCCGAAAGTTTATCTTTTGCTGAAAGTGCTCCTTGACGACTAGTTCCTGAACTTGCAGACTCAAGCTCAGATAAAACATATTTAAATGCTGCTTTATTTAAGCGAAAATTTCTTTGAAAGCTATAAGTTTAAATAGAAACTTTACACCCTAAGTATGTATTTACATATATTTATTCTAACTTACCATTTATCATTCATCTGTAACACATCTTCAGATTTATAGCGTAAGACCCTTCTTTCTACCCGAGTGTCTACGCAATCATCATCACTACTATCCTCAAAAAACGATATTGTATCCATTTAGTATTATATATTTTCTGTGCTTTAATATTTTTTACTTTAAACTGCTTTCAAATTTACAAAATGCTAATTTTTTTTCTAATAACAGCTGATACAATAGCAACTCTGAATTAATTAAAACAGGGACGTTAAACTGATTTTACGGAAAGCGTATACCGCAGGTATGAATAATTGCAATATGCATATCGGTCGATATTTCTTTCCGTTGAGTTTTTGATTCCGTGCGGAACCAATAATACCACCCAATGTCTTACTTTTCAACTACTATTATATACCGTCTGTATTACTTAGCAGTTGTTAGATAATGAGTCATTTCTTATCTAAAATTTAGGCAGGTAGTTTCAGTTTGGCAATTTCTTAGCTTATTATAACTTAATATTTGAAGCCAGTTTTAACAAAAACATCAAAGAAAAAAACTTTATCTTTGATGTTTAATTAGGGTCCCCAGAAAAAGTTATTTTAATGCCAATTAAGAAATAGTTTATGTAAGTTCTTCTTTGCAAGCGAGCCTGGTAAATACTTATTCAACTCCCTCTTTGTAAGCAAACATGTTAAGTACTTGTCCCCAATGTTATTGCCATTTTAAAATAATGGTTTAAAATACTAATGAGTAAGGGTTGTTTTGAAATTTAACTCGTTACAAAATAAAACTCATTAAAAAGTACTTTAAGGGTCATAAATTTGAAAAAGTACCAGAACCCGAATTTTTTTCCTAGAGTTGTCGAATGCAGTTTAACTTATGTTTTCTACTTTTATTGGCTTAGAAGTTACAAAAAGTACCAAAATATAACTTCTTTCCCTTAAGCACTTAGATCCTAAATTTTAAAAAAGGTACATAACGCGTATTCATGCTACGATTTTCTTTTTACTTAGTCATTACCAAATGGACCTTAAACGTACCATAATAAAATGTCTTCTTTTTTCACACCCTTTTGCGTCAACGACCTCAAAAAATTGCCAAAAGCGTATTTAAATTTATTCAAAACCTATCAAACTCATAGTTTTAAAAGAACTAAAAATGTGGAAAAGTACTTTTTAAAATAGAAATCTAAAAACATGGCAAAAGATACTAACAACCCAAAATGTATTTATATTTATTCGGAACCTATCGAACTCATAACATTAGGTACCAAATATATGGAAAGTACTTTTTATCCACTTAGTCAACTTACGACCTCTATATGGGTCAATAGTCTTTGATTTTATACTTCTTGACTTACACAGAAAAAATTATTCCAAAATTTTTTCAATTAACTACTTATTCAAAAAACTGTTAGTTTTTAAATAAACATTCAATTGTTTCAATTAAAATTTCAATTGTTTGTAAGATCTTCAAAAAAACTGCAATTTTGCCTAAATCTTTTTTTGTTTTTTTCTTTGCTTGTGCAAAACCCACCTCACGTTCACTTGCTGAGGTGGCATTTTTGAATGTGGAGGTATATAATAAAACTAAATTTAAACACTTTAAAAATAGAATGCTTTGTTGGCTGAGTGTATAGAGCGTACGCCTTGCAATCAAATATCTCATGCTTCGAGTCGTTCTTGAAACTAATAATATATACTTAAATGTAAATTAAACATTATACATTCATAAATAATTAAATTATATAAACATAAATAAATAGAAAAAATATTTAAAAAAATAAACAAGCGAAAAAAAAATTGTTATTTTTTGTATTTTATTTTAGATTTATTTGTGTTTTGATTAAATCGATTAATTAATTTTTTAATTGAAAATTTAAAATTAAATTTTTTAATTGAATATGCGAATTTCTTGATAGGTTGTAATCTAAACATTATTTTAATCAAATAAACAAATTTTTTAATTGAAAATTATTTTTATTTTTTTCTGTGTAGACTTTTAAAAAATGCAAAACATTACTAAAAATATGAAAAAATTACTTTTTGTTCCCTTCGTTAATTTTTGACCTCAATCTGGGTCAAAATTACATAATTTAATATTTCTAGGCTCATGACCTCAAAAATTACAAAAAGGAACAAAAATGTAAAAAAAACACAGTTTGTCCACTTGGTTTAATATCGACCTCAATCTGGATCAATAGTCTATAATTTCACATTTCTAAACTCAGAAAAAAATTTTAAAAAAGTTTCAAAAAACAAATAAAAAATACTTTATGCCACTATTACCATATCTCTGAATTAAACAAAAAAAAAACAACTCCATATGGCCATGAAAAAAGTTATTTTTCGTCATGATAGTGCACAGGTGCACGCGTGTGCAGTCTCAATGGCAAAATATAATGGATTGGGCTTCGAATTGGTAACACATCCGCCATATTCTTCAGATTTAGCTCCCAGTGACTATTTACAAACTTACAAAAGTGGCTCGGTGGAAAGAGATTTAGTTCCAACGAATAAATCATTGATCAACAAATGCCTATTTTATTGACCTAAAAATCCCATTTTTTAAAGGGGATAAAAAACTTGGAGAAACGTTGGACTTAGGGGTTTGAGCTAGAAGAAGTTCACTTTGAAAAAAAAATGTTTTTTTGCAAAAGTCACGGACTTATTGAAACGTCCGCGTATAAGGCTTTTTATGATATTTGCTTGATGGTCCTTCAATACATATTTGCGGCTGTATTCATAAGAAACACCTAGTTTGAGTCTAAATTGTAAAATAGTTTTAAAGGGATTTTAGTATTATAAATCTCATTTAAAATTCGTAAAAGGAGCATTTCAACTATTGTATATTTTACTGTTAGTCCTGGCAATTCCTTTCATATTTTCCCCCATATCATTACTAGCGATGCAAAAAACTACTTTAAGAATAACCTGGTAATCAAATAAAATTATATTATTTTTTTAAATTTAAAGCTTGTTTGCTTTGTTAAAAACAAAAATGTAAATTAATTTTCTAAAATATGTAGAAAGTTTAATACAAAAAACAAAAAAACATATTTTTTTATTTGAATAACGAGTTTTCTTAAGTTCTTTTGTACCGCAGATTCAATTAAGGGTAAGTAGCCCTCGATGCGACATCTTCAAAATAATTTTTTCTTTTAAATATAAGGTTTCCAATTAAAATTTCCATAACAATGCAAATATTTTTTGCCTCTTCAAAAATAGTTTTAAATTCTTTTTGGGCTTCATTCCTTTTAGTCTCAAGACTCATTATCAGGGTTTTTATAAGAGATGATCCTTTTTGTAAATCTGTATCCTGCTTTTGTAGAATTGCACTAAGCAGATGTGTGACAGTAAGTATATCATTTAGAATATGTAATCTACAAATAAGTTCGAAGTTCTTAATAATAAGGCTTTTGAAGACGTAACCCTATCTTTACACTGGGATACCTTTTCAATGCCTCTATTATGTGCTTTATTCTTACTGCAAATCGTAAAATTGAATCATAACGATCCACCTATCGTGTTTCGCGTAATGGAGACAACTTTGTACCCAGATATTTCAGAAAAAATGCATTACGCTTAGAATGAGGTTTTTTTAAAAATTTCCTGGTTTCTTTAACAAACGATATAACTTTTTGTTTTATTAGTACCTTGTTGCCTTTCGATATCGAGTTGTTAAGTTTATGGGAATAGCAAGGCGTTTGCTTTGCATTTTTTTGCGGTTTCTTGTTGTTTTTACTGCTCCATTTTCTGCCAACATCAAAGGACACCCCGGTTTTAATCCCTACACAATTTATCAAATCAAGACCAACGTTTTTTTAAAGCTCTTTAAACTACTAATGATAGTGTGCTCGCATTTAAGGACACTTGGGCGCCATCGCCAATATCGTTTAAAGCCTCTTCAAATACGTCGATAAGGCCAATAAATTTTTTTTAACTTCCGGTTTACGTTAAAATACCTAAAAACTAATCCAATTTGGCCTTTTTCCTGATAATTTAGTGGATGCCTAAAATTTTATCTTCAACATCTATATGAAATCGAAGAAGTAAACGAAAAATACCTTTTGAGCTTATGTTTTCAGAAGATAGCAAAGAACCATCACACGTTGGGTTGAAATGGTTCGAAAGTGACGCTTAATTGAATTTTTAAAATTAAGTTTTTGTTTTAATATTTGGTATTGGATAAAACTAGATAAAATTATCACTATGTAAATTTTCAAGCAAAATCTTGTCAGCTGACTCCGAAGTGACGTGTCAAAGTTAAAAATTTTTTGCAATTTTTTTAAAAAGCGAAAAAAGTTAAATTTTGCATTAAACGAGTCCGTAGTTTCCAAATTTTACGTTAACAAAGTGTTATTTTATGAATGGAACCTTCAACTTCAGGTACCAAAGTATACGAAAATGATATAGTGTTTTTGAAAATATGTGTGAAAATATTTTTGACGATTTTTAAAAAAAGGTCCAAAATTTGGCCTGTTTTTGATGTTTCGTGAACCATAACTTCTAAGTTAGTTAAGCTTGGGTTTTAGATCTTATATTTTCTAAAAGTATAAAATCTTAGCTTGATACTACAAAAAAAAATATTCGGTTTTGTTACTCCATTTTTGGCAATTAATATTTTTCTGTTTGAAGTCGTGTTTTTTCAAAGTCATGTATTTAACAAAACTAACGTTCGTTCAATGCTTACTATTGTTGTTATTGTTGTCGAAGATAGGTGCGTGAACAAGTTTCAGTCATCTTTATTCACGAGAGTGATAAAATGGGTTTGTATGACTCCTACAATACATAAATTTTTAATTCATGGTGCCGAAATCATTAAATATGCCCTTTTACCGATTGTAGAACTTTCAGAAGAAGCTCAGGAAGCCAGAAACAAGGATTTTAAAAAGTATAGGGAACACTTTGCTCGCAAATGCAGCCGAGAAAAGTCGAATGAAGATATTTTAAATAGATTTTGTTCTCAGTTCAGATCCATTCATATCTAGTATTAATAAACAAAATGAGCTGAAAGAAAAGCAACAATTATCAAATTTTAAACTATAGTTTATGCTATCGCCTATTATTTTTCAAGAAATACATGAAAGTGAGAGAAATGATAGCGAAGATTATGATGATGAGGGTGAGGATGAACATAATATGGTTTCTTTTTAAGTGTATGACACTTATTGATAAACAAAAGAAATTATAAGAATTTATTTCGTTACTTTTTAAAAAAGTTTTAAAATTCTTGAAATCCTTCAAAACCCAAATTCTGACTTTAAATTAAACTTATATTCATATTTATGCAAAATATATATTTATTTTTTTTATTGTTTAGAAAGAAGACAGTATAAGCTTTTGTTTGCTTTTAATTTTTTTAAAATAATCACTTTTCATTTTAAAATTACGGCGAAAATTCTGAAACAAACTATGATTTTCCGAAAAATAAAAATGTCTATAAAATCGTAAAAAAAATTTTTTTCCGTGTATCTTTTTTTCAGAATATACCTTTTTATGCATATTTAACGATTTGAAAAAAAATATATTACGGCTCCGATGAAATAATCGCAACTTTCGGTGTCATCGAACCCACTGTGCATCATCTCGATGTCAACGGAGAGGTATTATGCCTTCCGAAGGAAATTACATTTTTCATAATAGACAAAAAACGTTTTCGATTTTTAATCTCTTATTGAACTGCAGATATTTGTATTTGATTTGCCACCTCAAGACAAAAGTTTTCTTGTATCTTCAAAAACATTTTTCCAAAAGCAACAGCATCTTTGAATATGCCATACATTTGCTTAATAAAATATATGAAACGTTTATTTCATGGCTACAAAAATATTTGTTTATTAAATCAGATATGAAGTTTTAAACGTTTTTGCGGTGCAGGAAATTTTCTCCCCCCTCCCCCCCCCCCCCTACATCTACGCCTGTATATATTAAATACGTATACAATTATTAGCGTAAACGTGTGTATGTATATATATGTACATATGTATGTAAATGTATTCATTTAATGCTGTTGAAGTTATTTTTACTTAAATATACATTTCAAACATATTTAATATGTTTACGTACATATGTTAATGTACATAAATATTTAATAAGATTCCTGTTAGTAGTATTTATATCCTGCTTATTACAATACAAATACCACTTGTCACACACACGCCTACATATATGCACTTGTACTCGTTAACATTTTTAATTTGCTCATTCATATGAGACACATGTTATTAAGAAGTTATAAACCTTGACTCCTTTACCTTTTATATCATTTCTTAGACCTTTTTTTTATTAAAAGTAAACCAAAAACCTAGAAAAAGTAACAACAGCAAAAATAACATGAAATAAAAATGAAACAATAAAAAACCTTTAATAAAGCTCATATTTTATTCATGTACGACAATAAATGTTTTTGGTTTTTTTCCAGTTCTTGTTTCTACTACTGGGAAATAGAGTGAGGTTATGGCTAAGGGGCTTAAGTTAAACAAAAGGGTATTGGGTTAAAGAATACTTAAATGCTAGAGTAGTAGAATACTTATATGTATTTTCAAACATGCATGTGCTTTAATTTTTGTATTTAATTATATGTCTTTTAGGGTATTAAAGTTGTCTGCTATAGTTACAGAAGCCAACAGAAATGTGTTAAAAGTAAAACATTTTTAAGTTGCTTTTGATATTTTGTAAAAATTTTGTTTATTTTTACTTATCAGCTTTTTTTGCTAGGATACCAAAGGTAATATGTACCTTCTTATAAAAAGAAAAAAAATCAATAAACGCTTGGTGAACTCTGCTATTCAAGAAGGCATTAAAAATCCTTATTAGAGACATATTAAACAAATTTCCGTTCAAAAAAAAAATTTTTAATGAATTTGTAAACAAAAAATCTTTTATTAGAAGATTTTAGGCATAAATAAACACTTAACCGTGAGAAAAATTTGTTTACCCACCGTCAATATCATAAGAATTGGTACACAAAAGTATTTACTTATATAATTAGGAAGGAAGCAAGTGTAAGCATTACAACACCCCGCCCCAGCGCCCTTAACATTTCAATTGACATTTGTATGAAACTTTATGTTTTCTTATATTTTTAAGTATGATTAAAAGGAATTAAAAGGAATTTTTTAAAAAAAAATTTAATGAAACAAACAATCTCCCTTAACAATTGAAAGCTAATTTTCAGATAGTAGTGTATAATTTGCTCTACTGATAGTATGCATTTAGAAATTTTTTGTCAATTTTAAAAATTAAAAAGTTTCTAATATGGTAATAATTTTATATAAAAAAAACTGTTAAAGTTCGATATTTTTCCGATACAAAGGAAGATAAACTTTAGTTACATAGTAAATACCCAGCCTGCAAAATTGGCCGACATTCTTACGACATGTAACAAAAACATCTGCCAAACTATCGCACATTCGCTGTTGAGACATTTTTTAGAAGTAATCATTCTTACGTAATTGCTCGTCGACGATTTTGTTCAAAGTTCGGTATTCGGCGAATATGTGATTGACAGAATGTAAATTTAATTTATTCGTGGGTGCAGAAATTCCGCGCAACTGCTTCGGCTATAAATGTCCCACGGCCAGGGCCCAATCGATCTCCAAGGACTCCCAAAAACATTGAACTGATTGAAAGCAGTTTACGTTAAAATCCGCGACTTTTAATTAAAAAAAGAGCAGCCTCACTGCGACTTCGAAAAGCAATTTTTCATGAAATTTTAAAAAAGGATCTGAAGTTCCACCCGTTTAAAATTCATCGTTTAAGCACATTAAGAAAGTGACTTTACGCAAAAGTTTTTTTGGAACGATGTTGAAGCGTTTTCGCACTGTCAATCCCATTTTTTTGGAGCGACAAGGTTCATTTTCACTTAAATGGCCACGCCAACAAGAAAAACTGCTGTTGCTGCTCTCCAAAAATCCACCCCCGATTGAAACATCAAAAGCCATTGCATTGCCCCGGGGTAACTATTTGGTGTGTTTTATTCACGCATTAGATAATTGGACTATTTTTTTCGAAAATTCTCGAGGCCAGGCGACGAATGTCAATGGTGAAAATTATAGACACATGATAGCGGAATTCTTTTTGCCAAACCTGCGAGCTCATTCATCTTACTCTTTACACACGTGGTTTCTAAGGAAAGGGCGACTGCACACAGCCAAAACTTGCTTCGGAAAAATTTTCCCGAAAAACGGATAAGTCGCTTTAGAAACATCTTATGGCCACCAAGGCTGCCCGATCTAACTCCAATAGTTTTTTGAAAGGGGCTACCTTATAGAGAGGGTTTATAATGACAATCCCCAATCTCTTGTGGCTTTAAAGGAAAATATTAGTGGAGAAATCAGCTCAACTGAACTGAAGGCTCCGTTTTGAACAGTGTCGACTAGAACTTGTTTAAAAAGATATTGTATATAAAATCGCTATATGTTAATGTTTATGCACAGAAAAAAAGGCAGCAGATAACAATTATTTAAAAAAAAATTACTTGAATAGCAACTAAAACTATTTAGAATTTGTTTGTTAAGCCAGTTGTAGTTGAATTTCAATTTCACAATTTTAATTTTTAATATTCAATTTACGACGACTGGTAATAAAAATATGTAACTTGTTTATAATTTTAGTTGTAAATGTCAAATCAACAGTAAATTAATTGTATTTACAATATGCTTCCTAATATGACAATCAGTTTGTCGTTAGTTTTTTCTACGTTTATGCAAGGAGGGCCAACAGAAGTCCTCCGATGTTGTTTGGGTTTGTATATTACGTATACGTACCCAGGTACTCATCAAATGTGTTTGCGATAATTCTAACAATAAACAACTTAACTTTGCAAAATTCATGCACTGAACTTAATTGATTTTTAAATTTGTTTTAAAAATTTTGTTTTATTTGACGCAACAAACAAATTGTTTTTAATTTTTATATGACATTTAGTCAGTCTTTTAACCCATTTTGTATTTTTTCTTTCTGAAATTTACCGATTTTTGTTGTTATTGTTTTAAGCTGCAAACGATACATGAAATCCATTATAAGCATTCACTTTTGAAAGGAATTTACTTTTATTTTGCCTAAACTATGTTTGGTTTTGTTTATCCCTAAATCAATTTTTTAGACTGCTCTTACGTGCAATTGTTTTTTTTTTGCAAAATTAAAGAAAAAAAACAAACCTTATCTATTGTTTTACAGTGATATGTTGTTTTTAACTCCCCCTCTTTTTTTTCCTAAAACAACCAAAAAAACGAAAACAAATTTATAGCATAAAACAAAGCAGAAGAGACCAAAATCAATATTAAACAGAGAATAGAATTTATGGTTGTTTAGTCAAAAGGTCATTGTTATTTTTCTAAACGTTTATGTATCATTCTATTTTCTATGGATATGATGGTATTGATTTCACTTTAAACAAAAGTTACATTAGCAGATATGTATGTATTTTTCATTTAAATAAAACAAAAGCTTACAAAGGACAATAGCTTAACGGGGTACAAGACTATTTAGCTAATTTTAAACTGTTTGCATTTTAAAGCTTTTTTTCATTTTTTTATTACCCCTAAAAAATGATTAGGTTTAATTTTGGGGAATATTGTTAGAATCCTTGTTTTCACAGCACATACCTGGAAAAAGCGTGAGGCGTTTGTGCAGATTCTTGTAGAGCCCAAAACTTGCTGAATCGAATAAAACATGTCCATTTAGCTGATCCTTATTTTAATCTTGTGATCGAAGATATTTTGTTAAAATATGGTAAAGATAAGTTTTTGGTATAGAGACCAAGCGTAAGTAATAGTTGTGACGATGTCAATTGCATTTTTATCTTCAATACAAACGTCATCTCGGATAAGCTTGAATATTACTCCATCGTCACAAGAATATGTTTTCACGTTAAATTTTATACCAAATATGGAAAAGGTAAGTGCAGCTTTTCACATGGACTCAAAACAAATGCAGTCCGGAAAGGTCGACCATATTGACATTATAGCATTATGCATTAAGTCCGCTACTTCGTAAGCGTAGTTTTATATATTTACTAAAATAAAGAACTAAATACAAAAGTGTACTATCAGCATAAAAACGTTAAATGTACTGGGTTTTTAATGTAATATTAATCCAAGACAATTATTTTTTTAAATATGTAGAAGTGTATTAAAATAATGAGAATAGTCTTTTAATTTATCTTAATCAACATCTCAAAAAAAATGCAAGTAAGAAAAAAAAATGGCAAAAAGTCCTTTTTGTCCACTTAGTTGATTTTCGACCTTAGTCGGGGTCTATATTTCTTTCTTTTATATTTCTATAAAAATGCAAAAAGGGTGAAAAATGTAAAAAAAAAATAATTTTTCCCCGCCTAATAATTTTTATTCTTAAAAAATTTAAATAAATGAAAAATAAATATGTAAAACGAAAAATGAGATAAAAAAAATTAGAAAACGAAAATTGAACAGATTAACGGGCAGAATTTAAACGTATGTCAACTCGGAAAAGCATGGTTCCAGAAGGGTAAAAGTTTTGGGTAATAATTCTTCGTCAATCCTTAAAATATTTCAAATTAAAAAACTGGTGACAGATCAAATATTTTCAAACTTAAAGAAAAAACCTTAATAACTGACAAAAGGTTTTTTTAAAAGCCTTGAACGATAGAATGAAAATACGGATTTTATTTTTTAAAGAGTAGGTCATGCCTTCCATCGAGTTAAGCACACTATTCAAAACCCATATGCTGCAGTAAACTTGGTTCAATTTAGCTGATTTCTCGACTAATATTTTTCTTTAAAGACATAAGAGATTGGGAATTATCATTATAAACGCTCTGTTTGAGGCAGCACAATGGGAGCTAGATCGGGCTACCTTGGTGGCCTTGGGCTGTCACTAAAGCGACCGATCAGTTTGAGGAAGAAATTTCTTCAAAACAAATTTATCAAAGCTCGCACTGTTGGAACACTCACCCCATCCTGTTGAAACCACGTGTATAAAGAGTACGATGGTTGAGAACGTAGGTTTGGTAAAAAGAATTCCGTAATCATGCGTCGATAATTTTTACCGTTGACATTCGTCACCTGGCTTCGAGAATTCAAAACAAAATGATTCAATTATCTTAAGAGTGGATAAGGCACACCATTGCCAATGCAATGGCTTTTTATGTTTCCATCAAGGGTTGCAGGTTTTTGGAGACTAGCAACGGCAGTTTCGCTTGTGGACGTGGCCGCTTAAGTGAAAATGAGCCTCGTCACTCCAAAAAATGAGACTTACAGTGTGAAATGCTCTAACATCGTTTCAGGAAAAATTTTGTATAATTTAAAGTCATTAAAGTCAAAGCGGAATCGCTGCACCCACAAACGAAATAAATTTACACTCGGTCCATCACGTTTTCGCCGAATACCGAATTTTAAACGAACTTGTCAACGCCAATTACGCAAGAATCATTACTTAAAAAAAACATCTCTACAGCGAACGCGCGATGCTCACTCGACCACTGCAACATCGTAACTGACAAATCCGCACAATCGATCATTTCAACGGCGCCATCCTTCGCACCGTTTATTAATTTTTGAAATAATCGTATTTAAAAATTTATTTTGCCACCAGACACTCTGTATTTATTAACAACAAGTATAAAATCGACATACCTAAGTACATATATGAACCATTTTAATCCATTTTGTTGCAGTACTGGGGTTTAACGTGCAAAATGTACAAACAGCATTTTGTACAAAAAAAAAACAACAAAAATCACAGTTTTGACGAAAATATCAAATGATAAACTTAAAACATGGTTTATTTTATAAAAAATCCTTTTAGCTGTCAAAATAAATTAACATTGAAATAAAACTAAAAAAAACCAATTTAATTTTGAACTTTACAAATTACAGAAAAGTAAATTTCAATTATTTTTAAGTAAAAAATGTTTTGATTTTTTTCTTTAAAAACTAATCAGCTTTTTAATGGTCAAGCAACTTCCCTTTATTTCCATTACTTTATAAATATTTAATTAAAAATACTAATAAACAAACTTATTTCCACTTAATTTAATTTTAATTAATAAGTAAAAAAATAAGTAGGTAATTAAAAAAAACAAAGTTTGTATAAAAATGTAAAAACCTATTAATATCCTAGTAACGTGATAGCAAAACACATTTACTTGTATGTAGAATATTAAATTTAAAAAAAAAAATGGGCCAGAAAACTATAGGCTTATTCAATTAGCAGTCAATTGCGTTTGTCTCTGATTTGTGGGTTTTTAGACACACCGTCGCGACGCGTCGTAAGCACAAGCATTGATAGCTTTCGAGTTCCTATTGGGTCGTTTTATATACCCAGTCAACTAATACACCTAAATTGTTTTCAATATGTAAATATTAAAACAAAATTAACAAGGTTAATTTTTACAAGGTGGCCGCATAAGTAATTAAACTACAACAATACAACAAAAACAGCCAATTTTGTTAACATTAAACAGTCAAAGCTGCCACAACATAACACGTGAAAAGTTTTATTGTGTGAATAAAAAGAAAAATATAAAGTTGAAAAATATTCAAAGCCAATACAAGAAATGTAAAAAAAACAGTTTTTGACATATTAAACATTCAAATAACAAAGGAGTGATGCCAACCTGGTTTTTAATTCACCTTAAAAATTACTTTGTGGCAGGTTTAAAGTCGAAAATTTGTATAATTTCCCATAAATTACTTTTCGAGAAAATTTCCTAAAATTGTCTCATTTGTATTGGGGGAAACCACTCACTCTTTTTTCTGCTAGTTAGCTTTTTTGAAATGTAGGCAATATACTGGAACTACCTTGTGGCAGGTTTGACTCCCATACAAATGAAAAATTTTATGAAATTTTCGATAGGCCATAAACTATAATGTATTGATTTTAAATTTTTTTTTAAAAATGCTGGAAAAAATCCATTGAAAAAGAGCAGGGGAAGCGGTAGCGATATATCTCGGAGACTATAACATCTTACTTAGTTACTAAAATGGCTATTACAAAACGTTTTTTCTGCGCTTCTTTTCTAATTTTCAGGATGTCTTCCCCCGCTTGATTCTTCCATCGGAGTTTCGGTCTTCCTCTTCTGCGTGATCCGTCAATAGGTTTGCATTCAAATGACTTCCTAGCTGGAGCATCTTCATTCATTCTCACAACATGATGATACGTGTAACTATCTCAATGTCGGCAAACAGCTTATATGACACCGGTATTCTCCATCAAGGCAGATTGATCCATAGATTTTCCCGAAGAATATTCTTCTCGCCAACTCCAAGGACTGCCTCATCCGCTTTCGCAAGTACCCATTCTTCAGAACCCTATGTAAGCACGGGTAGTATTACTCTCTTGTAGAGAGTTATTTTTGTTTGTCTGGAGGTGGGCTTTTCTTTTAAAATTCTTACTTAGTTCAAAGTAGTATCTGTTGGCCATTATTGTTCTTCTTTTTTCTCAAAACTGATGTTGTTTGTTTTGTTAATGGCGGTGTCGAGGTTGATTAAATCGTTGACTATTTAAAAGTTGTGGTTTTCAAATTCCTTCATCTGCCTCAGCCTACTGGACGTCTTGTGCATTGATACCATCAACTTGGTTTTATCTGCATTTACTGCCAGACCTACTTTGGCTGATTCTTTCTCAACTTTTTCAAACGTGGAAGCTACTGTGATACACATACACCCTTTCACTATGTGGAAGGTACGAAATTGAATAAATTTTGTTTTTGCATCGGAAAAAAAGAGGTAGAAATAGTGAAAGATTATTTTATTTCAGCGTGTAACGGGTTGAATAAAATATCCAATTATGTGTTTCACGAAATTTTAGTTGCTTTGCTTTGAATTTCTTAAAATTAGTTAAATTATGGAAAATCTAGCCCAATAGCCGTTTAAGATTTAATTGACCAAAGAGCTCATAACTTATTATTATAAAAAATTATGGCTGTTCTCTAAATTAAATATTACTTTTCCCCGGTCTTGTGGAGAGCCCTTTAAGTTAAAAGTTATAAAAGTAGCAGCAGTATTTTTAATGTTTCCAATTTTACCATCTGTTGTCCCGATGTTGTTTGGCTCTCATTTAATTTTTTGCAAGTGAATAACTTCAATTCGGTTTTTTATTATGCTTATTTGAACCTTTGAAATGATATCAGCCAAAATGGGCGCCGTCACATTTGATTGCTATTAGGGCTCGTTTTATGGTATTTTTCATTACTTCGGCGAGAACTCCGGGAGACAGATTCTCGCACTCGTGTCGAATGTTGTCCTTGAGGGGTTCAAGGGTCTCGGACTTGTTCACGCAAACACGTGACTTTAAAAAACCCCACAAAAAAGTATGGAACAGTTAAGCCGGGCGATCTTGTGGCCAAAATGGGAGATGAGGCGATCCAGGAACGCCACCTTTAGAATGTCGGTTGTGGCTTACGCAGTGTGTGCCGTTGCTCCATCCTGTTGGAACCAGATAACCTCCAGTTTTAATTTGTTCAACTGCGGCAGAAAAAAACCCGATTAACATGGCCCTATGGCACGCACCGTCCACTTTTGTCATTTGACCAGTGGTGCCCTTGAAAAAAAAATGACCCAATGACTTCACCAGCGTGAACAGTGCCCCATACAGTCACTTTGAGCAGATATGCTGGTGCAGCACTCGTGGATTTTCGGTGCCCAGAAGCAAAAGGTTTGCCTGTTCACATACCCGCTTAAGTGGAAATAATCCCCATCGCTCATTATGATTTTTGTCGAAAAATGATCATCTCGACCTCGACATTAGGGATGGCTTGAGCATAGGTTACACGCGTCTGGCGGTCGACAGGCAGAAGCTGATGCACAGGCTGGATTTTGTACGGGAACATGCGCAGGTTTTTGACCATAATTTGCCTTAAAGACGACCGGCTGATGGCTAATTGCGAGGCACGGCGTCTGATCGATGTTTCTGGTGACAGCAGCGTAATTCTCGGCAGAACTAGCGCTCCGTGGACGGCCACTCTTGGCAGCGTCTCGTGTGGTCCCCTACCCTTAAAGGTTGGTGGTCAAACGGCGCAGTGTTGCGATACCCGGCCGTACGACCGGAGAAACGGCAACGGATTTCGCGCTACGCCAACACACCAGACAAAATGTTACGCAAAAAAATAAACGCGATTATTCCGCGTTCTTGGATCGTGTATCACTCCACTGCTTATTCACTTGTATCCTACATCTGTTGCAGTTCACAAATGTCAAAACAGATTTGACATTGGCCGCTCTTTGGAAAAATAAGAGCATCTTCCAACAGTGTGATTTCTTTTGGCCCGTCTTTTTAATGTTTTTATATGTACTTTTTAATATAAAAAATTTCATTTATCACATATCAATATTCTGACATGTCTTAAAATGGTTTGACATTTTTTTCAATATATGTATGTATGAATCAAAAACCAGTGGGTGGTCACAACGGATACAGGCAAATAGGTTATGGAAAGGAGAATGATGTATAGATATTTCATTTTAAATTTTCTTTATTGTAAGTGACATAAAAGGCTAAAGCACATGCTACAGTTTTATCGTTTTATACGCTTAAGAATTTATAAATAATTATTTAAAATTTTTAAGTATTATAACGGCCTTTACCACCTTAAAGTAAAGCAATTGGTCTTTAATTGGCTTTCTTTAGGAAAATAATAAAATATTTTAATTTTTTATGAAAAATTCATTCAAAATTTTTAATTAAAAAAAACAAAAAGTTATTGCCATTGTTAGGCACTTCCTGTTTAAAGAAAATTGTTAAAAATTAACTGACCGCTCAAATTTACCGCATTAATATAGACATTGTGGTCATAATAAATACCACTGGTTTGTCCTTGCCAAGGACACTTTCCTAAACAAACACACATAAATATAAAGAAAATACAAAATAATAGACGAAACAACAACGAGACACGGACCATAAAATATTGACTGGAGTTCACACAAGTGGAATTTATATTTATAATAAAGTTTGTAATAATTAAAATTTGTAAAAAGCCTAAACGGACGAATGAAACCAAAAACGAGAACCAGAACAAGAAACAAATAAAAAAATTCAATCAATAATTACGGTCAGCAAAACGAAAATGAAAGCAAAAATGTCTATAATTTTTTAAAAGCTAAAGAAAATAAGGTTGACGACATAAAAGTTTTGAAAAAACTTATATATTTTGTCTAATTTGAGCTAATGTTAGTGAAGTAATCCTTGAAGGACTTTCTGGAGTATAAACAATTTTTTAAAAAGTTATTAGTTTAAACATATCAATGTGACTTTTTTTAATTTTTGTTATTATTTTGGGCTGAACTTTTATTTATTGAACATTTGGTTCAATTCAGCTGATTTCTCGACAAATATTTTTCTTAAAAGCCACAGGATATTAGGGACCACCAATACAAACCTTCTCTTTGAGGCAGCCCTATAAAAAAATTCATGGGAGCTAGATCGGCCGACTTCGGCGGCCATGGAATGTCCACAAAGCAACTGATCAGTTTTTGGGAAAAGATTTTCCTAAGAAAATTCATCGAAGCTCTGGCTGTTTGTGCAGTCGCCCCTCCCCTCTTGAAACCACGTGTGTTAGGAGTACGATGGATAAGCTCGCAGATTTGTCAAAAAGAGTTTCGTAATCATGCGTCAGTATTTTTTACCGCTGACATTCGTCGCCTGGCCTCGAAAATAATTGAAAAAAAATTGTCCAATTATCTCATGCGTGGATAAGGCACACCAGTCACCCTGGGTCAATGCAATGGTTTTGTGATATTTCAATCGAGGGTTGCAGGTCCTTGGAGACCAGTAACGGCAGCTTTGCTTGTTGACGTGGCCCTTTAAGTTAATATGAGCCCTTAAAAGTATGGGGCCACACAAGACGCTGCCAATAGTGACCGGCCCCGGAGCGCCCGTTCTGCGAAGATTATCGCTGCTGTTGACGCGGATGTCGATCTGTCGCCAGAAACATCGACCAGACGCCGTGCCTCGCAATTAGCCATCAGCCGGTCGTTTCTAAGGCGAATTTTGGTTAAAGACCTGCGCATGTTCCCGGACAAAGTCCAGTAAGAAATTAAGTACCAACAATCTCAGCCAAATTGCCGATAGTCATTTTTAAAACCAGCATGAAAGATATATTGACAAGGTTTAAAGTTCCTGGGTGTAATTTGATTTCAAAAAAAAAATATTTTATGGGAGCAATAGTTAATTGCAAAAAAAATTTATTACAGCCCTTTAACTACTTTTTAATGAAATAAAACAGAACAAAAAACTGTTCTTTTCTTCCTTTTTTCAGCAAACCCAAAACAAGGAGTGTACAAAAGCGTTAACTTACCAAAATCCTACACAAAATTCATATTTTTCTAATGAGTTTGAAAATTTCCTGTTAATTAATGTGTTAATTGAAAAATAAATTTAAGCATTTTTTTTCTGTTCTTTTTATATTTGTCTTAAAATATGAACTTTGCGAATGTAATAAAATTTATTTCCATTATTATAAATTACCTCTTAAGTACGTTTCTGCTTAAGGAAACTCTAGCTTAAGTAAACAATAAAGTGAACTTTAACATTTTAGGTTAACAAAACCTCTTTATAAAAAAAGTGAAATTACTTTAATAAGTGGCAATACCAGTGCAAATGGCAATTATTTTTAACATATTTTTTAGTATATAGAGACTAAACAGTCATTGTTCGAAACTCAAAGATACCAAAATCTCTTGCCACCAGTTGTGGTAAAATATATAATTTTTGAAAGAAAACAAATTTACTTAAATAACTTTGGGGGCAATGACCTAAAATTGTCCCAAGAACATATGTTGAAGCTCCAACTGCTTAAAGGGCATTCCGATTAACAAATAGCTGTCTATCTTCCAGGTGAACGCTTTAGCCATCTTCATTGCACCTTTCAAATTGGTCTTTTAATACACCCAGACGTCTTATTCTAGCCGAGTTATTTTGTACTGCAAATATTATAATAAAACTACCTTGTGCCGGACTTAAAGCCCATAGCAATCCTAGCTTCCGAAGGTTTGAGGTCAAGAGTTTTAAAAGTTTTCGACATTATTCGTATTAAAAGTTTAATAAAAGTTGTTAACTTGTATGGGGAGTTCTAGTCCCCCTGCTTCTCTCTAACTATTTTTTTCTAAAATGTGTGAATTATTTGATCATTTGAAGTCGATAGCTGTTATAGTTTCCGAGATATAGTTTCCAAAATAAAGTTGTCAATATGTATGGGGGCTACCCCTTCCCCTGCTCCTATCAAAAAAATTTTTTTTCCAAAATGTAGGTCAATTAAACCAAATACTTTTTGAAGAACATTTGAAGCCGATAGCTGTTATAGTTTCCGAGATACAGTTTCCAAAATAAAATTGTTAATATGTATGGGGGCTACCTCTTCCCCTGCTCCTATTAAAATAATTTTTTTTTCCAAAATATAGGTCAATTAAACCAAATACTTTTAAAATAGCATTTGTATTCGATAGCTGTTATAGTTTTCGAGCTAAAGCGTATCAAAAATTTTATAAAAATTGTTAATTTGTATGGGGCTAACCATTCCCCTGCTCCAGTCTCCATACAAATAACATTTTTTATTCAATTTTTTGTAACATTATTCTTTGGAAACTATAACATCTATCCATTTAAAATTTGCTGCAAAAAGTTGTTGGGCTATAATGCCAAAATACTAGAAAAAACGTAGGTGAATAGGAGCAGAGGGAGCGAAAGCCCCATACAAACAAAAACTTTTTAAAAAAAATTTAATACGAAACAACTAGAAAGCTGTTAAAACTATCGATATTCTTGCCTTTTTTTAATTTTCTTTTAAACTTTTTTAAAATGTAAAATTTTAAACTTTATGAAGTGATTTTCTTAATCTGTAAAGTATAAAAAATGAAGTTAGGCCCTTTTTATATTAAGTCATCGATATGTATAAATGTAAGTACAATATTTATATCCTTGCCACAAATGGTGAAGTGTATAATAAAACATACCTAAGAGGTGCGTCAAGCACGATTATTTTAAATGAGATCTTGGACACTTGCTACGCCCCATATATTCCCAGCTCCTTATTTATTCGTTCGTTAACTTGATGACTGACTAATTTTTCTGTTGAGTTCATTTTTATTATAAGCATTTGCTATTTTTTATTTTATCTTTTTTTATTCATTTTTTTGCTATTTCAGTTTTATTATTTATCAAAAGAAAAAAACGCAAAGAACAGAAAAACTTTTATGCGGTAAAAGTTTTATGAAATTAGTTGAAAAGTGGGAAAAACTTTAAATAAATAATTATGTACAACACAAAGAAACAAAGTTTAGTTCTACTTAAAGGAATTTTACTTGGAAAGAAAATAAACAAATAAAAATAAGGGCATTCACGTCATTTTTATATTATTAGTTTTTTTTATAAACTTTACATAGTAATGAGGGTATATACCAGTTTGTCATTCCGTTTGTCATTTCTTTATTATTCATTTGCGACCCCATAAAGTACATGTAATTTGGATCCTTATAGATAGAGAAGTCCATTTAGTCATGTCTGTCTGTGTGTCTGTGTATCTATTGAAATCAAGTTTTCGGAGTCAGTTGAAGTACTACGCACCAGGTATTGGTGTCAAACAATCAGAAATATCCCTGAGATAATCGCTTTTTCAAATAAGCAAGATCGGCTCCCCAGGAACCTAGATATGGGCAAAATACTGCAATTGCCTCAGTTTTTTTTAGAAGAAAATCCATACAAAAAATGTAACAAATGTAACCAACTGACAACACTGTTAAGCATCAATATGGATGTGAATAAATACGCATTAAGTTTCTTTATGTATGTTTGGACGTAGGTATGTATGAACATGTGTTGTTGATTTCGGGACACGTTTGACAATGAAAAGAGTTTGACAGCTATAGTTTACTATCTTTCTTAACACTCTTGCACAGGCAATAGATGTACATCATATCATACCTATAAATTGTTTTTGCTTAACTTGTTTTCTGTTTTTTTAAGAGCCATAGTGTGTGTGTTAGCTTGTGTGATTGTTGTTATACCCTTCACCCTATAGCTATACACTTTAAGCACGTCACAAATAATTATAATATTTACAAAATATGCAAAAATATTATTTGACTTTTAAAAGCTTGACATTATTTTTTTTAAAAGAAATTATTTTGGTTACTAATTGAGCAAAGGCAAGAGGAGCTAAAAAATATTTTTATTGAATACGCTCTTAAGTTTTAAAAAATCAAACCCCTTTTCAAAACTTAAGTATGTCAAGTGAATTAATTTAATACAAAGAATGAATAGGATACAAAAACGCTGTTTAATAGAAGCAATTTAAAAAAAAAACATTATTTTTTATCATCTTTAAGCTTTAGCAGAAAATCAAGTGGTCCTTAATAGCCGCTGCCGGCATTTTTTATTATGCGCAAAAAGCAAAAATAACACAAAAGAAGATGAAACTTTCCATTAATTAACTTTTAAATGCTTTTTAAGGAATGTTGATCAAATTTTTGATATATTTTTGTAACGCAAAAAAATTAAGGTGATTTAAAAATTGTTTAAATTTTACCTTTGAATTAGACTACTTGTTTGATGTTTACCTAAAGTCTCTATAGAAAGCATTAAGCAAAATAAAAATTATAAAAAAATCTCATAAAAAATATAATCGGTAAAGGCCGGTTATATTATATCCTACACCACTATTTATAGCTACTATGCAGTCAATTACGAACTAATTTTTAAAAAATTTTGGTAGCGTAACCTTAGCTTATATTTTTGGGCGTAACAAACATCTCTACAAACCCATAACTCTGCTACAGCATTTAAAGGATAAAAAATATGTAACACACTTGGAAAAAATAACAAGTACACTTGCATTTATTTTTTCTTCAGCCACATTTTACCTTCTTATACCATTCACATAAGTGATTAGAGTGTATATAAGTTTGTTATTTCGATTTTAATTTCTTTATTGTCCATAAAGTATATATATTCTGGGGCCTTATAGATAGGGAAGTCAATTTAGTCATGTCCGTCTGTCCGTGTTGGAGTTAAAATCAACTTTCTGAAGCCCCCGATGTTGCATAAGCCCATAAGTAGTATCAAAATATCAGAAATATCTGCGAGCAAATCGTTATTGAAATCCAATAAAATCATCTGATAACTGACCGAGATATAAGCTAAAAACCAAGACCACCTCTGTTTATTTCTTTAAACTGCCCTGGGGTTGCCCGCTACAATGTGCAATGTAAGGCCGATTCCAATTAATTTTTCCCACAGAACATTGTTTTGGAAAAAAGTTTAATTTTTTAATTTTTTTTAAATCGCTCCTACAGGTTCCAGGGTTTTCCTACAAAGGTAAAATATAAGGTCCACCCCAACTAATTTGTCCTCTTTTGTGGAACATATTTACCCTTTTCTTTAGTCCCTAACGTGGTTACCATACAAAATCTGAAAAATATGGGGTGAAACCCCCTACAACTTCCCCGGAGTCGCCCCTAGAGGAATAAAGTGTATCACAGCCCCCCTTAGTTTTCCCTTCCAAACATATTCCTAGAACATACTAACCCCCACATTCGTCACCTAATGGCGTTGCCATACAAAATTTACAAATATGATATAAAAATGCCCACAGCTTCGTCAGAGTTGGCCTTAGAGAAATAAAGTGTACGACTGACCCCCTTTAATTTTCCCTCCCAAACATATTTCTTAAACATACTTTCCCTTTATCTCCACGCCATAAGGGGGTGGCCATACAAAATTAAAAAAAGTAAAGTAAACCCCCTACAACCTCCCTGGAGTCACCCCTAGAGGAATACAATTTATCAAAGGCCCTTATAAATTTTTTTTCCAAAATATAGGATTTATTGTCCAATCACTTCCTGTGGAACATTTAAAGTCGATAGCTCTTATAGTTTCTGAGACATAGCGTATCAAAAATTTCACTAAAATTGTTTATTTGTATGGGAGCTACCCTTTCCCCTGTTCCTATCCAAATACCGGTTTCGCTGTTTTTTAATAGCGATTGTTTCAGGGACATTTCTGATTGTTTGATTTCAAAATATTTTCTGTGCGACTTAATTCGGGTACGAAAACTTGATTTTAACAGACACACAGACAAACATGACTATATCGACTTTCCAATCTATAAGGATCCAGAATATATTATGAGGTCTTAAGTGAATATTGTAGAAATTACAAACGGAATAACAAACTGATATAAATATACCCTTATCACTATGTGAACTTATTTGTTTCAAGACAATTTTGTTAAGTTCCAGTCGCACTAAATATTTGTTTTTTGTAGATGAAGAAGTAAATATTTTTTACCTTTTTACTTTATTGGCGTTATTTTTTGCAATCCAAAAAAACTAACAACCGGTCAAAGGGTACTGATGATGACACTCATAGCTGGTTTAGAATATACTCGGCTGGTATCGGTAAAAACTTAATTTTTTAATTAAAATTTCTTTCAAAAAATAGAACAACTAATAACGCTATATTTGGCTGTGCCGAATCTTATATATCCTTCAGAATAGTATTTTTGTATAGCCAGCCATCTGAGCCAAGTTGCTGTAGAAACGCAAATATTATAACAAAATTACTTTGTGGCGGGTCTTAAGTTGAGAGCCGTCCTAGTTGTATGGAATAGAAAACTTTACAAAGTTTTATTGTTTGAGCGATGGTTATACTTCCAGCTTCCTGTCAAATAAAATGTTCTTTTCAATACAAAAATTCATGATAAAAATGTCGTGTAAAAGGTTTGAAGTCGATAGATTTAGCAGTTTTTGATATGTATTTCGTATTAAAAATTTTATAAAAATTTTGGTTTGTAAGGAAGCTACCCCTTTCCCTGCTCCTTTTTTTGACCACTCGCCTTGTGAAATCTGTGCCTTGTCAGCGTTAGCCACTACTACTTTTTTTCTGTTCCAGCCCTTAATTTTAATAGGAACTGCCTGTGCACACAGAAAAACCAATCAAGCTATTAACTCATTGAGGTAATTGTCTTGATGATTGTTAATCTTTTAATTGATGATAAATTATTTAATGTTGCAATAAAAATATCAAGGATAATTTCTGTTGTTTAAGGCTATTTGTGTAGCATACATGTGTACATGAAAATCAGTGATTTTAAGCGATTAAGTGTGAGTTCCCGTTCATACAGGATGCGACAGTAAGCAAAGATTTTAAACAATAATGGAATATGTACGCATGTATCTACTAAGCACGTATTCATATTTGCCATATTTATGTATCTAACATATACACATTTGCATACATATTTATGTGCATGTTGCAACTTTTCAATACCTTGTAAATCAGCATTGTTTTCTAACACAATCAAACTGCTTTAGTTGCACAATGAATTTAAACAAAAAAGATTTAATCACTTGACAGGGTTAATGTCACACAATTAGTTTATTTGAAAGAAAGCTTTTGATTTAAGGGTATAACAGGGGAATCCTTAAAACTTTGGTTTGTCAGGATTATGAGAAATTAAATGTTTCAAAGTAATCTAAATAAAAATTTCCTTTTATATATCGTCACTTTAATATAAAAAGGCCTTAACTCGTATTTTTTAGATCGAGATTTTTTTGGCTAATTGTTATAAATGAGCAGAACATTTGTCGAAATAAACGAAAATCTTGGTTTATAAAAAAATACGAGTTAGGGCCTTTCTATATTAAGCAAAATGCGTTTAGACGTTTAAAACTAGAAAGCTTGTATGAAAACTAATACAAAGCTATGTTGATTCAAGTTTTGCTTAAGAGGTATTTTAAGTTTATAAACAAGTCGCAGTTAATTTTTAAATTTCTACTAAATTCTTGTTAAACTCAGATGTTGAAAAAGTAAGTCAGCCAAAGGCTCCTGGAGAGCGCGCAGGGACTTGCAGAACTATGTACAACTGGTACTTAACCCAGCACCCCCACGGCAGCGGTGGATATAGTCTTGGATTTGAAACCAATTAATCTGGTCGCAAAGGGGTATTTTGCAGAGAACTGCATCAGGGAGTCCCACAATCTCTCTGGTTAATAATTTTCTAGTTTTTGAGAGCCTTTGGGCATACCTTTCATCAGAAACAAGGCCAATTTCTACCTCCACGGGGTATCAACTGGTCAATTTTTAGTTTACAAAAAGGCTAACAGATATGGTTAACATTTAACAATATCTGCCTTGGACTTATGTGTTCATGTAGGGCGCCACATGGTCTGGTTTGAGACAGATGCTCCTTGTTGATGTTGTGTCGTATTACCTTGTCATTTAAATGGCAAAGCACTTGAAATATAAAAGGGTGGCAATGCTATTGCTAGTATTAAAATTAGTAGGAATTTGACATATGTTTCTGAAAATTTCCGCGGCTGATCAGAGTACTGTCTGGTGCCACGGGAATTAGAAAGCCCCCGTGTTTCACAGTCTGATTAATGGTGAGGTCTCCTTTGGGAGTACATGTGGTTGCTGTAGTTATTCCGAAGCGGGGTAACTGTCAACGAAAGTTGTATACTTGCGCTCGTCTTATACGAACTTGAAAGTTCGCAAGAAAACTCTTTAGGTTTTGGCGGATCTCAGATAAGAACTTAAGTTCTTAGCCACCGAAAAAAATAAGCTAATAGCTAAATAGGTGTATTAAGTGCTTGGGAGTAAGTGAGTGTTGAAACTGGCTTGGGCTAGGGATTCTATGATCGGAAATACGACCCCGTTAAAGTAGTAGCAGTTAGTCAAATGGCTGCATTGCCATATTGGGATCATGCAAAAGACTTGGTTTCTTCCTGGAAGTAAAGAAATTATGAAGAGATAAAGAAATCGTAAACTAATCAAAATTATATGATTAAAATTTTACGAAATTAGCTGGGTGTCGTATTGAAGGCGTTCGATATGAGAGGAGACATAATCGAATAACTCAATGGTCAGGGACAATTCCACAAGCATATCTAAGGTGAGTCTTTGTCGCTCCGGCTTGATTTTTATTGCAAAATTGTGACGTCACAACTGGAGACGAAATTGGATTTAGATAGCCCGACTTCTAAGCAAGATCTCTGTCATGGCTATGCACTGAGCTCTGATGGAGAATGGCAACCTATGTGGCCTCACAAGCCGTCTGGGGTGTTCTGTTGCAAGTAAAAATTAAAACATGGTGTTAGACCACCATGATATAAGGTCCACTGGGCAGATGCCAATGTAAAACTAAACACAGATATCCTCTTGATAACTGCAGTGTATTCCAGGCAGAGATTCTGACAGCAAAAGTGGCCGCCGATCTTGCCTGGTCCTCTCAGACTGAAAGTTCTTAGGTAAACATACATATCAATAGTCAGACGAAAATCGAAGCAGTCTCTGCAAACCTAACTTGCTCCTCAATTGTTTGGCTGTACAAAGAATTCATTAGTAGATTAAACAGGTGCAAATTAAGCGGTTTCGGGGACACAGAGGCGTTAAGAGAATGAGATGGCGGATGAGCTTGCTCAGCAGAGGGTGCTCAGGGGGCGACACTTTTAAATTTATTTTTAACAAAAGAATAGAAAAGTTAGAATTGCATAATCCAAAATTTGGAAATATGTATGTATGTATGTTTTAGTTTAATTATATTTTATTACTTCCTTTAAAACAATTGATATTGCTCGCTATATTGTTATTACAAATCTACGCTACACAAGATTTCCTTTAGGGATTAACTAATACATAAATGAAAAAAAGTAACAAATAAAACTTATTTTATTGGAATAATTTTAAATATAATGAAAATAAAAATTAAGTTATAAACAAAAAACTTAATTTTTTTAGCAAAAACCTAAACACATTTTACAAGCATACTCGTACATACATATTTGTAAAGATTCAAAAAATTATTTTCTTTGTAAAGGCTATAAATACCCCAGAAGTCATTGAAAATTACGTAAAAATTGTTCAGTACATTGTTTAACAGACACATACATACTGGCAAACCTTATAAAAATTACCCGAAACACATTACTTTAAACGAATATCGTTTTTTCAAAATTAAGTCTAAATAAAAATTAAGCTCAAATTTTTTTAACCCAATAAAAGGGGACGTAATCTATTAAATTTCTGTGTCAGCAAAAATTAAATATTGATTTTCAATTTCCATTTCCAGCAATTTTTCAAACACAATAAACAATTGCTAAAGGATAATATAAATACAATTTGTTAAGACATACAACCAAATACAAATTCATATTATTATTGGGAGAGAAGAGTAATGCAAAAAAATATATAAAATAAAATAAAATCCAATAAATATTTAAGGTCGTGGCAATCAACAAAATTTTGTAGCAACTTAGTAGTAACAAATTTATTTACAAATTCACACGTGCACATACAAACTAACACTTTTTCTATAAAACTTTTTAATACTCATTTTTACAAGGTGGGCCAAAAGAAGTTATTCAATGTTGTTTGGCTTTCGTTTTTTCTCTAAATGAAAAACTTCGATTCTGTTTTTAATTGAATCTTTAGAATTTTTCTGGCCAAGTCGAGAATATGATATCGGCCAAATGGGCGCCGTCACAATTGATTACTATACCGCCTCGTTTTATGGCATTTTTCATCACTTCGGCGAGAACTTCAGGCGACAGATTCTCGCACTCGCGTCGAATGTTGTCTTTGAAGGCTTCCACTGTCTCGGACTTGTTTACGTAAAAACAGAACTTCAAACAACCCCACCAAAAATGTCTGGAAAGGTTAAATCGAGCAATCTTGCGGGTCAATGTAAATCGCTAAAACGAGAAATGAGGTGACACGGGAACGCCGCCTTCAGAACATCGGTTGTGGTTCGTGCAGTGTGTGCCGTTGCTCCATCCTGTTACAACTGCATATCCTCCAGTACTAATTCGTTCAATTGTGGAAGAAAAACTCGACTTACATCGCCCTATAGCGCGCACCATCCACCGTGGTCTCTTGACCAGCGACGTTCTCAAAAAAAAAATGGCCCGATGACTCCTCCAGCGTGAACCATGCAGCCACTTTGAGCGGGTGTAATGACTCTTCGTGCATCAATCGTGGATTTTCGGTGCCCTTCGGCCTCGAGATTGAGGATGGCTTGGGCGTAGGTTACACGCGTTTGGCCGTTGACAGGCAGCAGATGATGCAATAACTGGACTTTGTATGGGAACATGCGCAAGTCTTTGACCAAAAAATTCGCCTTAGGGGAGACCGGCTGATGGCTAATTGCAGAGCACGGCTTCTGGTCGATGTCTCTGGCAACAGCTCAACATCCTCGCCAACAGCGGCGATATTCTCGGCAGAACGGGCGCTCCGGGGTCGGCCACTCTTGGCAGCATCTCGTGTAGTCCCATACTCTTCAAGGTTGATGACCAAAGGGCGTAGTGTTTGCGCAGTCAGTGCCGGACGACCGGGGAATCGGTGACGGAATTCGCGCTGCGCCAACACCACAAACGAATCGTTAAGCAAAAAATAGACACGATTATTTCGCGTTTTTGGGAAGTGTATCGCTTCATGGCTTGTTTACTTGTATTCTACATCTGTCTAGTTCACAAATGTCAAAACAGATTTGACATTGGCCACCATTTGCAAAAATGAGAGCATTTTTCAATAGGGTGATTTATTTCTTTTCACCCACCTTGTACTTAACTTTTTTTCGGTTCGTTTGCATGTATTTATGTAGCCATGAGTACGTTTGTATTTGTGTGTGTGTGTTTGTGCTCTTTTACGTCAGTTATTTATGGCATAAAAATATATCTTTTTAACGGCTTAAAGCACACAACACCACATATAACACGTACAAAAAAGACATTTGTAGGCACGACATTTTTACAACAAACAATTCCAAAACAAACAAAAACCAACAATAAAAAATTTGGAATTTTCTTTTATACTTTAACTTTTGTTCTTTCCTATTCGCCAACAATTAAGAAGTAATTTAACAGAAATAATAAATGATGGAAGTCCGGTCCCAGATTTTTGTATCTTTTTCCATTACCATTAGTATATAAAAGGTTCATAAATTTTTGTTCCTTTTGACTTCTTTCGACTACCAAAGAGAATGTCTTTAGAGCCCTAAATATTAATAACTCAGGCCAACAAAAGCAAATTATTTTTTGCGGCAACATGCTTTCTAATTAATTTTGATACACATGTATGTACACAGGTAAATACGTATGTGTGCAAATAAAGTCTTATAGAAAATTAAGAAGAAAAAGCATAAAAGGGTTTAATACCAGAAAAATCCTGCAACTACCCCGAATGTGGCTTCTGAAAGGCTAAAATTTAATCACGGCCAACCTTCATTAATACGCCTCTTAAATATTTTTTTGAACCCGCCTAGACTTTACATCTGCATACCTCTAAGAGATATTCCATAAAAAATGTAATTTTAATGATTCAGCTATAAGGGTTTCCCAAGATGGATCAAATATAAGTCAAATATAAGGCATTTCATACAAATTTTATTTTTAGCGTATTCTTGAACAATAAGGCATTTAATTCTAACAACCCTTTTTTGTAGAAAAAAGTTTTGGGCTGTTCTCGGGTTAATAACGTGTTTTGATCTTCAAAAGTCAAGGTTCTGGAGCCAAGTCAGAAATGATGGGTACACAAGATTCGGCACAGAATTTACATGTTTTTTTATTTATTTATTTGATATCGATAGACTTGCCAAAAAACGCCCTGGTAGCTTTAAAGTCTCACAGAAGATGCTATAAGCCTTTCCATAAATATAAACTTTGTGTCACCCCAGGATGCCCACTATCGCTTTGGCTCTCTAGTTTGGTCATTGACAATATTACAATAAAAGCAAGATCAGCGTCAAAAGGCATATTTTATCCCTTAAACAGTATTCTCGGATATATAGACTGTAAAGAGTAGCCTTTATAAAACGGCACAAGCTTATGGCAAACGTCGCACATAGGGGTATTTTGCCAATCTAGCCGGAAATTAAGCCAAAATGGAAATTTAAGAAATCTCTATCGGATAGTGAATTTTCAAATTTTTAGCTTGAAATTTGTCGTTTAGAGGCACTGTCAAAGTCAGAAAAGTTAAGTAAATTTTCCTGCAATTTATTAACTTTTGATTGTTTGTGAGAGGTTTACAATATATTTTTTTGTAGCTAAACAAATAGAGATTTTACATTGATTTTTTCTTTCTGCGAAAGATTATATAAGCAACTAATTTATTTTATTATTTATTATTATTCCTTCGAAATTAAAAAAAGAGTTTTTTTGTTCACTTTTTGATTAAAAAAAATAAAACCAAAAGGTTATTAAAAGTGATGGCAGTCGTTATCCTAAAAATCTTTATCATCACAATAAAATCTGAAATCTTTACTTTTAGACGAGAAAAGAAAACGTTGCGCGTTTTTGCGCCATTTTTTTGGCGAATTTTTGAAAATTTCAGTTTTTTCTGTTTTTTCTCATCTTGTGTGTTTACATATGAGTAAGAAACTTTTTTGCGGGTCATAAAACGTTTTGATAATTAATTGTTTTTTAATGTTTTTTATTAAAATTGTTACAGGTAAATTGAAATTGATTTTTAATAGGTTGATTTGGGTTTTACACTGACATTGCATGTATAAAAAGGAATGTGCGAGGCAGTAGTTTTTACCCGCCCCTAAACTGGTAATGTATACCTGTGCGACAGCTTTCTTTAGGCTATTTTATGCAAAAAAACATTAAACATTTTTGGATTTACAGGCAAAATTTTGCAAGAAAGTTTTCCAGAGTTCAGTATAACGTAGATATTATTAATAGACTTTTGCTCAGTTCTGACCCACTGATGACTAGCATAAGACCATCTCCAAAAAAGAAGTCATTGACCTTTAGGAAAGAAGTAGTTTCTTTAATGTTTCCCCCTGTACTTGATTTTTAAGAGGATTCAGATTCAAAAGAGGTCTTTGAAGAAACATACGAAGAAGAACAGTAGCACTCCTGTTCTTAGTGCAAAAGGATATTTTTTCAATTAAATTAGTTTTTGTTTTCATACTTTGAACAACTTGTTACTTCTGTAAATAAGTTACTGTTTTATATAAAAAACTTATTTTCAGATAAATTAAATACATTAAATTACAAAAAAAGCAACAAACAAGCTTAAAAATATTTTTTTGTGAAAATTAGCAAAATATACAAAAACAATTTTTTTGTACAGAGCCGTTTTGGGGGGGTGGGGTTTGGGGGCATTTCCGCCCCTACCCATAAAAGCTTAAAAATTTTACTTTTATAGTATTTGGGCGTAAGTTTTCCATTATTTTTATTATATACATTATTTTTACAAATTTTACTTTATGCCGCCGCCCACGAAAGGGGAGAGGACGACACTGTCCAAGTATAGATTTTTTAGCTTTCGCTTACGTTTAAACTCGCATTTGCCCAACAATAGTATTAAAAACTTAAAAAAAATTTTGATTTTTCAGAGGTAGTATTAGTTTTTCTAAGGGAAACTTTTTCCCCCTTGGTTCGATTTTCATTATTTTTAATCCTTAAATGCCTTTGACTACAATACATGTTTCTGTCAAGTTTCATCAATCTAGGAGACGTAGCGAAAGCCCTCATACAAATGAAAAACTTTTATTAAGTTTTTAATACGAAATATTTTGCAAACTCTGGTCGCTATCGACTTTAAACCCTCTGCATAGTATTTTTATTAAATTTCTTTTATTTAAAACAGCATTTGTTAAAGAGGAGCTTTGAAAAAGTAACGCCTGTTCAATGGTTCAAATTTTGTAAGTTTTCTATTTTGAAAACTATGAAAGCTATCGACTTTGTACCCACTAGATAGTAATTTTGTTATAATATTTCCAGTTTGAAAACAGTTTGCATAGATCAGGTGACTGGGTATAAAAAAATGCCAATGTGAAGAAAAAAATGCCAATGTGAAGGGTATTTAAGATTCGATACAGCCTTATATAGCGCTCTTGCTTGTTTTATGTACTCAACTCTTTTTTGTGAAAGTAAAAGATTATTTCTTTTTGAAAATATATAAAAACGCATAAATGTAATTAAAATTTAATAAAATAAAACTGCACTAAAATATATTTCGGTTTGTTTTATTTTTCCTTTTTTTAATTTTCTAAATTCCAAGGCTGCGATTAAATATCAGAACCCGATATCAGAAGCTCCAATATACACATACAAATTTATTAAAGTTATGGTGTTTTATAAAAAACCTAGAAAATTCCATTCTGAGGTTTTGTTAGATTTTTTTTTGGGAATTTAAGGATTTGTTTATTTTATTTAAAATTTTCTTTTAGTTTTACTTTAACTGTTATTAAATGGATGCACGCACAAAATTTCCTTTTGATATCTTTGACAAATTTTGTAGCAAATAGCATATTTTATATTTTCGAAAATTAATATTTTTACCAAAGCTTAGGGCTTACTTGTGAACAAATAAGAGCAATCTATTCGGCTGTGCCGAATCTTATATACCCTTTACATTGACCTTTTTGTATACCCATAGAAATTGCATATTTGTATGGGGGTGTTGTTCCCCCAGCTCATGTTTAATAAATTTTTTTATTAGTATTATACAAGACCTTCTTTGCAGCAGGTTTTTCATTTAAAGCTGTTATAGTTTCTCGGATTCAGCGCATAATATATTTTACAAAACATTTTTTTTTGCAATTGCCGGAGGGATACCAGTTCCCCTGCTTCTATCCAAAAAAAGAACTCCCTAGTTAAGTCCCTATCTATAAAGTGTCAGTGCCAATTTGTAACAAGAGTGGCTGTATTTACTGAAATTTATAGGGACATATGCACGGAATTGTATTATTTTGGGTTTTCGCTTACATCTAGGTCCAAAGATATCCAATTTCGCTGATTTTAAAATAGCGATTGTCTCTGGGATTATTTGATTATTTGATCGCAGCCTTGGATATTTGAAGCAAAAAGCCTAAACTTAATTATTTTTAAATGGTTTAAGCTTTATAGGAACCAGTATGTTAAAATATTTTTCAGAAAAAATAAAATTACTTTACAGTCTCAAAAAGCATTAAAAAATGAAGGTACCTTTATGCCTAAAATACAATCTTTTTGCAATTGTCAAATTAAAAATTGTATAAATCCTAATTGAATAACAAAATTTTCATAATTTTTTTCTGTCTATCAAACATAAAAAAAAAGTTTAGAGAAATCGGTTCTGTATTTGATCCGATGATATGAGTAACTGGTAGTTGTTTTAGGGATCATTGGAGGTACTGAGTTCAAATCTACATTCCGTTTTTAAAACTGTTTCTAGTTTTTGTTATCTTTGTTATCAAAATTAGGGACTACCACGACATACATATGTATATGACTATAAGCTGCCTGATACTTACTTTCGTTCTCGTCAAGTTGACAAAAACTCCCTTGAAGAAACAAATGTTTTTTTTATTTTTTTTTTCTTTTTTTATTTCTTTCAGTCATTAAGATTATTTTCACATTTTTTCAAAACTTAGTTACTCATGTTATCCTCAATAAATATTTTAACCTTATTTATATAAACAAATACTTCCTTGCTAGTAAATTTGTCTTCATCCAAAGTATACGAAGTCACACCACATAATTCTCCATTTATTATACCAGGACCACCTGAATCTCCCTCGCAGGGAACTATGCAACGATGTCCTTTAGCACAGAACTCAGATTTATGAAGTTTTCCGAAAATTTTATTACATTTAGATTTACGCATTACTTTTAGGGTTGCTCTTCTCAACACTTCCGAGCAAACCCTATCAAACACACTCTTTTTTCCCCAACCATAAACACGTAAGGACTTACGGGCTTTGACTTTTTTTGTGCATAATTTAACAAATCCTATATTTTCACCTTCAGCTGCAGACTCCAGTTCTAGTACCGCCACATCCCATACTAACATTTCATCGTCGTAATCAGGGTGTATTTTTATTTCTTTTACTTCTAATTTTACGCCACCTTTATTAATATATGATGATCCAGCTATTACGGTTAAGCTGTGAGCTTCCATGCCAAAAACACAATGAGCAGCAGTTACGATAGATCGTGGTGAAACCAAAGATCCGGTACAAATATATTTACCATCTTTCAACAGTTGCACTGCAAAATTAACTTTCGAAATATTAACCGGATGTCCGTTTTGAATGCGTGGCAAAATGTTCGATGTAACAGCAGATATTTGAATGAAAATTGCATTGCAAATAATTAACAACTTTAAAAGGTTTTTTAATGGCAATATTATTTTGAAATAAGAGTTCTTCATGTTAACCAAGTGGTTGCTAATAAAAGCTGGTAAACACTAAACTATTTTGTTCACTTTAGATATTTTTTTTGTTTATTTTGAAAACAACACCACTTGTGTAAATATTTTGTAACAATACATGGTGGGACAGAAATACAATTTTTCGGATATAGTTTAACCACTTCTAAATAGCTGAACAGTGGGCTTTTGAAACGTATTCGTGGTGACTTTGCCTCTAATTTATTTAAAAATATACTTTTTCATTTCATTTAAAGTTATATAGCTCCAAAGTTTGGCAAAAAGTTGGCAGAATATGATTGCGGTAAAGGGTTACTTCCTTTACAAAGTCAACAGTATTTATATGCCAAAACAAAAAAGGAATTAATTCCAGGTAGTTTGTCTATTTTTAATTTTAAGTCTTAATAATTTAAATTGATACATTTTTAATTATATTTCAAAAGAAGTTAAATTTACTTTATTTATATATTTTGATGTTTATTTTAGAGATCTACGCAGAATAAGCTTCACAAATTTTTATTTAAACAAACAGTTTTTTTAATTATAATTTTTTCAGACAATATTTTATTAGATCCTTATAAAATTGTCATCTGATTTTAATGTCAAACAATATAAACGAAAAATAAAAAATATATTTTCCCAAAAGCATTAATTTTTTATAGAAAATAGAAGGAATTTTTTTCAAATATTTTTCTTTAAAAACCTAATCTGATTTTGCAATTTTGTTTATAGGACCAAAATCAGTAAAACATTAACAATATCAATAATTATACCCTTCACATATGTAAGTGATAAGAATTTATACATATGTACATACATACACACATACATACATACATACATACATATGCGATCCCATAAAGTATATATTTTTTTTGGTCCTTATATATAGGGAAGTCGATTTAGTGATGTCCACCTGTTCGTGTTATGATTGAAATCGACTTTTAGAAGCTTCGCGCACAGAAAAATTTGAATTGTATAATCAGTTACAAAATTCAGAGAATCAGTTAATATTTTGTCCTGCTAAGGACCTTCAACGGAAATTTTAAATTTAGAAAAACAATTTTGACAGTTTTAGTTTCAGTTAAAAAATTTTGTTGGTCTGGGTAAATTTTTGAATTGTCTAGGCGATAATTTTGTTTGCTTTAAAAATTAAATTAAAATGTTACTAAAGACTATTAAATAAATTCACTAAAAATTAATTTATTTTAAATAAAAATTTGTTTGAAAAAATATTTTTGTAGTTTTTTCTGTGCGATGTCGCATAGACCCGTAAGTGGTATCAGAATATCAAATATATTTTGGAGCAAATCGCTATTGAATTCCAGCAAAATCGGCTCATTACTTAAAGAGATATAAACCAGCAACCAAGACTTTCTGTGTTTATTTCTTTAAAATTTGTACAAAAAACCTCTACAACTTCCCCGGAGTTGCCCCGCACAATGTGAATTGTAAGGCTGACTCCCATTAATTTTTCCCCGCAAACTCTAACAGGGTTGCAATGCAACGTTTAATATTTTTAAATTTTTTGTTAAATCGCTCCCACAGCTTCCATTGTGTTCCTACTAAGCTAAAATGTAAGACCCCTATTAATTTTTCCACCCAAATATTTTTGTGGAACATACCTACCCCCTATCTCCAGTCACTAACTTTGTTGCCACACAATATTTAGAAGGAATAGGGTAAACACCCCTGCAACTTCTCCGAAGCCGCCCCTAGGGGAATAAAAAGTATCACAGAGCCTCATTAGTTTTCTCTTCCAAACATAATCCCTGAACATACTAACACCCTTTCTTCATCACCTAAGGGGGTTGCCATACAAAATTTACAAAAATGATGTTAAAATGCTTAGAAGTTCCCCAGAGTCGGCCTTACAGAAATAAAGCTTACGACTGACCCCCATTAGTTTCCCCTCCCAAAGATATTCCTAGAACATAATTATCCCCTATCTCCACGCCTCAAGGAGGTTGCCATACAAAATTGTAAAAAAATTACACAGAAAGTAAACCTGCTTTCTAGAATCAAGAATTTTATTCTTGAATTTATCCGAAATCTATCTTTAAATTTCTAAGTACGATCCGTACTTACATTTTCTTAAATCAAGCCAATTCGGATTGCTTCAAAAAATCAAGCAGAAACCCAATTTTTGTTTTAGTATGTTATTTTACATTTAAAAACAAAGTGTCTCAGTGGCCTAGAGGTATCGCGCTTGTGCTGCAGTGCAGAAAGTCCATAGTTCGAAACTCAGCTTCGGTAAGTACATAAAATTTTTAAATTATAAATTTTAGGTGTCTATAAAATAAAAATAAAAAATAAAATTCTTCTTCTTAAATAAAGCCTCCATACGTCAAAAAATGACATTTCATTTTCGAAATAATCCCGTTTACGGCTTAAATCAATCCATTTTTTTGGCTTACATCAAGTATGGTTCCGAACTTAATTCAATCCTTTTTTGGCTTAATTGTGGCTGAAAGTAAGAAATTCGTACTTGAAAAATCGTACTTGGAGTAAGAAATTTCGTACTTGGTTTAAGGAAAACCGTACTCACCGTACTTTTGACACCGCTATGGCTTGATTTAAGTATAGTTTGCTTGATTTATTTTTGGTGTGTACAACTTTCCTTGTCACCCTAAGAAGGTTAAATTATCACACCGACCCCTATTTAAAAATTAAAAATATTTCATAAATAAAAAAATTGATAAAAAAATAAAAAGTTTCGGTTTTCGAAAGGCCAATGCCGAATATAGAAATCTTACATCAAACAAATAGCTATTAAAAACCAGCAAAAACGCCTAAAAGCTGACCGAGATATAACACAAAAACTATTATTTTTGACCCTGACAGCCTGGGTTCGATACGTGACCGGAAATTTTTTTTATTTACCCCCTATCTACAGCGCCTAGCAAAGTTGCCATATAAAATATTAAACAATTAGGGTAAAAAACCCTACAACTTCCACGGAGTCGCTCTAGAGAAATTAAATGTGTCATAGGCCTCTCTTAGTTTTCTCTCCCAAACATATTCCCAGCACATACTTACCCGCTATCTTCATTACTTAAGGGGTTGCCATACAAAATTTATAAAAATCATGTACAAACGCCCATAGCTTCCCCAAAGTCGTCGGCCGACTCCCATTAGTTTCCCCTCCCAAACATATTTCTAGAATATATCTCCGTTGCCCAAGGGAGCTCCCATACAAAGTTTGGGAAATTGTAATTAATCCCCCCCCACTGCCTCCACGGTGCCCGTGGATAGCTTAAATGTTGGACTGACTCCAACTAATTTTTCCTTGCAAACATTTTCCTAGAAAATACCGAACCCCCTATTGCCACACAAAATTTGTAAAAATTAGGGTTAACTCTTCTACAACTTCCCTATCATCCTAAAAGGATTGACATATGACACCAACCCCTATTTAAAAACTAGAAATATTTCGTAAATAAAAAAATGAATAAAAATAAAAAAATTAAAAGTTCTGGGTTTCGAAAGGCCAATGTGAAGGGTATCTAAGATTCGGCAAAGCCGAATATAGCGCTCCTACTTGTCTTTATTTTTTTCCCCCTTTTTATTTTTTAAACTTTTTCAGCTTTTGAATTTTACTTTTTCGAACAAAAGATATTTTTATTGCTTAGAAGGTTAAATTTCAGATTTATTTCATCATCTTGCGTTTTAAAATTATTTTTTTGTTAAATAAAAAAAACAGTCACATATCCAATTCTATTACAATTGTTTAATTTTTCTAGCTTCAGTTTCTAGATTAAATCCTAAACCAACACGAAAATTTGGCTTGCATTTTAGTAAACTTCATTCTAAGGCCATGATTTTATTGCTTAACTTAACATACTGCAAGTATGGTTTAAAAACAGAAAAAGCGTCTTGGAAAAAATTTTGCTTTGGAGTCACAGTTTTTAATTCATTATGTGCTATTTTTCTAAGAAGAAAATATTTTTTTTTTTTAAATTTGTTTTTAAACCTTTTTACACCTGTGTTTGTCCAACGCATTCTTAACATATTTTTAATAAACTTTTGTAGTTTTTTTAACAATAAAATAATATTTATTAAAATTATTTTTTATCTTACTTTGAACACATTCCTGAACTCAAGGACCTATTTTTTGTTTATCATATACAGATGTGTTTGTACATACTTATGTATTTGCAGGGCAAGTTAAAAATGGCATAAACCACTTAATGCCATTTTTTCCATTTGTTTTTTTTTTTTTTTTTTTTGTTAATAATCAATCTGCCTTGCCATAAAATATCCTTTTTAATTTCTAAAATATTCAATTAAGACCCCATATCCAAATAGATAGAGAAGTCGATTTAGCCATGTCCATCAAATCTAATTTCCGAACAGAAATAAAGTAGCACAATCGGCAAGATCGGTTTATTTTGAACTGAAATATAAGCAAAAACGTAAAATAACCCAGATTATTTAGGACAAAATTCATATACATATTTGTATCTTGCATCATTGGTAATCGTTATCCTGAAACTTCGCATAGATACCTTAAGGGCGGAGACCTAAACTGTAGAATTTTTTGATAAAAGCGGGGAAAATGTTATCGCTCTTGCAATTGCACAAATTTTGTGAAATATTTCATGCGTTAATTCTGAGAAACTATTAGAGCTATTGACTATATTTAGGAAAAAAAATTGTTGAATAGGATCGCGAAGAGTAAAAGCCGCCATACAAATCAACCATTTTCAAGAAATTTTTAAACCCTTTATTTTGAAAACTATAACAGCTATGGACTTCAAACTTTCTACAAAAACTATTTGTGCGAAATTACCTTAATATTAGGGAATTAAAGTTGGATGGAAGCAGACGCACATAGGGGCATTTTGCCAATCTAGCCGGACATTAAGCCAAAATGGAAATTTAAGAAATGTAAAAATTTAAGTGCGCAGCTCGACAGACAACGAAATTCTCTATCGGATAGTGAATTTTCAAATTTTTGACTTGAAATTTGTCGTTTAGAGGCACTGTCAAAGTCAGGAAAGTTAAGTAAATTTGTCCGCAATTTATTAACTTTTGATTGTTTGTGAGAGGTTTGCAATATATTTTTTTGTAGCTAAACAAATAGAGATTTTACATTGATTTTTTCTTTCTGCGAAAGATTATATAAGCAACTAATTTATTTTATTATTTATTATTATTCCTTTGAATTTTAAAAGAAGAGTTTTTTTGTTCACTTTTTGATTAAGAAAAATAAAACCAAAAGGTTTTTAAAAGTGATGGCAGTCGTTATCCTAAAAATCTTTATCATCACAATAAAACCTGAAATCTCTACTTTTAGGCGAAAAAAGAAAATGTTGCGCGTTTTTGCGCCATTTGTTTTGGCGAATTTTTTAAAATTTCACTTTTTACTGTTTTTTCTCATCTTGTGTGTTTGCATATGAGTAAGAAACTTTTTTGTGGGTCATAAAACGTTTTGATAATTAATTGTTTTTTAATGTTTTTTATTTCAATTATTACAGGTAAATTGAAATTGATTTTTAATAGGTTAAATTGGGTTTTACACTGACATTGCATGTATAAAAAGGAATGTGCGAGGCAGTAGTTTTTACCACCCCTTGGCTGGTAAAAAATATGACGCTATATTATGCAACAAAATAAATGTTCCTGTCTAAAAAACCTTTTGAAAACTGTTAAAACAAAATTATTCTTTAAAAAGAAACATATCTGTGCTTCAAATTATCATTTTTTGGTGCATATATATTGTGGTTATTGCACGAAATTGTTTTCAGAACCCTTTTGAAACTACGAGAGTAAAATGGAAAATGTTCATACAGGATTAGAGTTATTGCAAATAGTACATAAATGTAAAGATAAATCCGTTGAGGAGAAATTGCGATTTTTAGATAGAAAATTTTGTGAACTTTCAAAATGTTAAGGAGATGGCGACATGTCAGCGGCGAAACAGTGCTTATACAATTTCAGGAAATTTTTTTATATACAATTTACAAGATTTTAATACGTGGATCAATTGCCAATTGGGCTGTTATCGGAAAATATTATCGGATTTACAGGCAGAATTTTGCAAAAAAGTTTTCAAGAGTTCAGTGGAACATATATTATTAATAGACTTTAAGACCAACTACAAAAAAGAAGTCATTGCCCTTTACGAAAGAAGTAGTTTCTTTAATGTTTCCCCCTGTACTTGATTTTCATGAGGATTCAGATTTAGAAGAGGTCTTTGAAGAACCAGACGAAGAAGAACAGTAGCACTCCTGTTCTAAGTGCAAAAGGATATTTTTTCAATTAAATTCGTTTTTGTTTTCATACTTTGAATTACTTGTTACTTCTGTAAATAAGTTATTGTTATATATAAATTACTTATTTTCAGATAAATTTAATACAATAAATTACAAAAAAAGCGACAAACAAGCTTAAAAATTAATTTTTTTGAAAATTAGCTAAACATAAAAAAATTTTTTTGTACAGAGGCGTTTCAGGGGGCGGGGCTAGGGGCCATTTCTGCCCCTACCCATGAAAGCTTAAAAAATTTACTTTTATAGTATTTGGGCGTAAGTTATCCATTATTTTTTTTATACATTATTTTTGCAAATTTTACTTTATGCCGACGCCCACAAAAGGGAGAGGACGACACTGTCCAAGTATAGATTTTTTAGCTTTCGCTTACGTTTAAAGTCGCATTTGCCCATTAATAGTATTAAAAACTAAAAAAAAATTTTGATTTTTTAGAGGTGGTATTAGTTCTTCTAAGGGGAACTTTTTCCCCCTTGGTTCGATTTTCATTCCTTAAATGCATGCTTCTGCCAAGTTTCATCAATCTAGGAGCACTCAGAAGCTTTATTGTAAAAAATAAAAAGTAATGTCCGGCTAGAATGGCAAAATACCCCTATGTGCAACGACTCGATTGCTAGGCGTACGCTCTATCAACTCCGCCAACAAGCCAACAAAATTTGAGCAAAATGGTCACCCCCGTCACAATGGAATTACCCACTAGGATTTACTATTACCAGGCAAGCTAACGCTTAACTAAAGGAAAGGAAATAGAACTGCTGAAATTATAAAACAGCTTTAAAAATAAGTATATAAAAATAATTTAAGAATAAACTGGTATTGTTTATTTAATTGTCAAACGCACGCATCCACACACACACACACACACATACAACTATCGCTAAAAAGAGTTAGACAAACAAATCTTAAGCATTTGCACTTACGTTAACCATTGAAGAAAATATCAACAAACTGCCTGAAAATGGCATTTCAATTTGTCACTTCCGTTTCCGTTTGTTGTTTACCTTTATAAAATCGCTTTCTGCTTACATTCTTATACACATACTCGTATGTATGTATATGGGCATGTGTTTATAAATAAACCAAACTTTTATCTCCAGCATGTACATATTTGTTTAGATGAGGAAAATTTTCTATTTGCGGTAATAAAAGAAATTGTAATGGAAAAAAATCTTAAACAATAAACAATTGTTGGGTTGTTGTTAATGTGAAAATACATTGAAACAGTTATATTTTGTATACAACAATAAAGACATGGCTAATAAGCTAACAACAGCAATTGTAAAGAATTAAGAAGGGTTTTTTGTGTGCTCCATTAAAAGCACACATACACACATACATATGCGTACATGTATGTATGTATGTATGTAAACAAAAAAAAATTTTATTACGTATCTAATGTGTTGTCATTATTTAATAGATAAATTTATGGCATTAAAAATGATTTCAAAAAAATGGAGGTAAAATTTTTAGATAGACGTCGCAATACATTAGTAGGATCATTTTGAACATCAAAGTTTCGAGTCATCTTTTTTAAGTGTCCCGAAGCAAAGGCCAGCAAATAAACGTTCATAAATTTATATCCAAAGAAAGTTATCGAACTACGTAATTGAAAAAGCTTCGCTTCATGCAAATAATCTTTCATCAGAAAAGTATTGTCTTAATCTAATTAGTTATATAATGTGCTATGTATTGCTGTTTTACTAAATGTATGCAACCATATTGCCTTTCAATTTAAGTGCCAAGTAATCATTGTCCCTGTTCCCGTTCGATATCACCCATGACGGTGTTTTTAAACAAATATAGCAACGACAAAGGAACATTATTTTCCTATTTTTGCATTTTCACGTTCAAAATTAAAAAGATTTAAAACAAAATAAATAAAAAACTTAAAACTACGCCGTAAAAGAAATGTTCATCTTTTTTACAAAAATTGAAAAAATTCTAAAAAAAGCCTTAGCACAAGTCTAACAATCTGGGGGTTGTGGTTTCGATTCGAAAGTGAGCTGTATTTTTTCCTTTAACGGCGGTCTATTCTACCTAACCTACCTTAGCTTTAAAAAAGAGCATTAGTTTGGATTAGCAAGCGTTACCCATGCTTAGATTAGAGTCCATAAAGCACTCTAGCATACTGGGGAAGGTCAAGGGGGGTCGACTTCTGTGGCAATCGGTTTTAACTGACTATAGGGTCGGGCATTGTACTTCAAAAAAAAATGTCGGAACTATTTGCTACCGTTTCCAGGGGAGACAGATAAGTCTAATATCCTTAAAACTGTTCCTTTTTGTTATTGATGAAGTTTCCCGCACTGAAAATTCAGGCAGAATTGTTTAGGATCCATTTCAATCGGCTTGAATCACTTGACTACGCTGATGACAAGTGCGAACTATTTCACAGGCTAAAACTAAACAAACGTTTTCAAATCCTGTGTACTCTCCGTGCTTCTCTACGGGTACAAGACTTGGTTTTTCACAGAAATTTTAAAAAACTTAACATAAAACACTTGGCTGTTTGCGAGATTTTCCAGACTGAATAGAAAGGGTAAAAAACGGGATAGGAATACTTTAGACTTCTGTTGGTTAGAAAAGGGAGTCAATATGAAATGTGAAACCCTTTGTTTGTTGCTGCCCAAGAAAGATAGCTCGGGGAGCGATTCTATGATGGATTAAGTGAGGCCTCCGCTTTTAAACTAGGGACATCATAGGATTCTTTAAGAGTTAAGGGGGACTAGGTAATAGGCAGCTTGCCAGGGTTTAATTATTATGCATGTTACGATGGACAGTAACTTTTTTTCTTCTCTCCCCTTTCTGTTAATAGCATCTTTTCATCTTTCTACTAAAAGTTTTCTGTGTTTTCTTTACTGCTCTTCCTCATGGGCAATGGGCAATGGGCCTACACGCCTCTGGGTGAAAGCGGCAAATATCCTTTTTTTAATCCTTCGCAATCGAATCATACCCACATATCTGCCCAATTTAAGGGGTTCTCATACAAGCTCAAAGACAAAGAAAGTTAAATTATGTGCTCCGAAAGCACCTCTTAAAGAGATAAATGTATGGCAAACTCTTTTTATTTTTTCCTTCTACATTTTTTACTCTTTAATGGGGCTTCTATAAAAAACTGAAAGCACAGACTTGAAAAATATAATACTGTTACGGAGTTAAATGATGACTGGGTATGTCAATGTTTACTGGGTATGTAACATGATTGGCGGTTGTTGTCTGTGCTAAGAAGTTATTTAAATGTAACGGCCATTCGCTAGAAAGTTCTAGTGTGTTATCGAATCTTGTGGAACATTACAGCGTATTACCAACCACTATAAATAGTCGAGTAACACGAATGCCGCAAGCAGTTTAAGTTTAACAGTTGAGTTGAATAAGTGAACATTCAAAAGTGCTAAATAATAAAAGTGAATAACTTTAAGTGTTTTATAGAAGATTGTAAATAAGTGTTTGAAATAAATAAAGTTTTGTACTGTTAAAATAGAATTTCAAGTGTTTATTATTACTTTGGAAATAAAAAGAATCCAGGTTTATTTAAAGGAAATAAACCAACGTTTATAAAAGGTATAAACGTAACAATTGGTGTCAGAAGCGGGATTGCATTTTAATAAACATGAAATTCGAGGATCTTAAAGTTGAGCAGCTTAAGAGAGAGTTGAGCAAGCTGACATTACCTACAGCAGGTAATAAGGCAGAGTTGCAAAAGAGGCTGATCGAGGAATTTAAGCGGCGTAATATCGACATTGATGTTTATGAGTTCGACGAAAAGGAAGAACTGGAGGTTGTTACCTGTACAACAGCACACAATGTCGATATAGGCACAATGCTTGCTGCCATGATGGAAAAAATGGAAATGAAGTTCCAAGAAGTTCAGGAAACTTCTAGAGCTAATAATGAAAACATAGAAAGGAAATTCCAAGAAGTTCAGGAAACTTCTAGAGTTAATAATGAAAACATAGAAAGGAAATTCCAAGAAGTTCAGGAAACTTCTAGAGTTAATAATGAAAAAATAGAAAGGAAATTCCAAGAAGCTCAGGAAAATTCTAGAATGAATTTCCAGGGAGTTCAGGAAACTTTTAGAATTAATAATGAAAAAATAGAGATGAAGTTTCATGAAGTTCAGGAATCTTCTAAAGCTATGGAGTTTAAACTTCAAGAAATTTCTGAAGCTGTTAACAACAGAGTAGAGGGCATAGTAAAGGAAGTTATTAAAATCGATAAAAAACTATCTCACCTTGAAGATGGCATGGTTGCACAAGCAAACGACTTCAATAGTAAATTGCAACTACAAGTCAAAGATGTTGACGAAAAATTCAAAAATCTAGAAACAAAAATTAATAGTCTTCAAAGTCATGAGGTACCAGTGCGAGTAATTCCAGAAATATCAAACAGAATTAAGGCCCCTACTTTTGACGGCAGTGCACCATTTAATGTTTTTAAGTTCCAGTTCGAGACAGATGCCAATAGAAATGCGTGGAACAATGAAGAAAAGGCGTTAGAGTTGATTTTAGCCTTAAAAGGTAACGCAGCTCAAGTTCTGGAAAGCATACCTATTGGCTGCAGAGAAAACTACGAGGAGATAATGGTTGCACTACAACGCAAGTATGGCGGTGAGCACAAACGAGATATATACCGAATGGAATTGCGAGGTAGAGTACAGAAAGCCAACGAATCGCTACAAGATTTTGCAACAGAAATCGAGCGGTTGGTGCAGTTGGCATATCCAGGTGAGAACCACCCATTTTTGGATCAATTTAGGATAGAAACGTTTGTGAGTGGAATACGTGATCCTGAAATAAAACGGGCGGTGTTTGGCGCACTGAGGTCAACGTTTGCAGAAACCGTATCATATGCGTTAACACAGGAGACTGCAAAATTACTCTCAAAGCCGCAAATACATCAGGTGAGAAATCTTGAAATTATCGCAAAAGAAGGCGGAGATATAGTAGATGAGATAAAAAATGCAGTTATACAGGCGTTGGAAGAAAAGCGAGGTACAGGCAGAGTCAAATGCTATAACTGCGGTAAGATTGGGCATTTTCAGCGAAATTGTAAAGCACCGACAAAGAGGGTTAGATCTGTTTCGCCACCTGGAAACAGCAAACGCGTAAACTTGAAATCAACAAATACAATGGCACAAGCTAGCCCTACGAGGCAAGAGCTAGGTTCTGAGGGCCCCACAATCTCCATATCAGTTGGGCAACAGAAAAATAGCAACCTAACTGCTTGGGGGTATATCAATGGTCAAAGGCATATTTTTACTATAGACACAGGAGCATCGCAGTCTATTATCAGACCCGATTTAGTCAATAAAACAATTGAACCGTTGTATGGCGTAAGTCTACGAACGGCTAATGGAGAGCCTGCTACTGTCTATGGTAAAATAAATGTAAAAGTAACTATTGCTAACAAAAGTGTAAATCATGTTTTCATTGTCGCCGAGATTGTAGACGAGGTAATCATAGGTGCAGATTTTATGATCAATCATGGGATAAGTCTGCATATGGGACAAAAGAAAATGATTTGGCGGAATACTAAAATACCCCTTGATGTTGGTTACAAAGATAAGGCGTCTGTAAGGAAGCTATTCGTTATAGAACATGAGAAAACAACGCCACGTTTAGAGGGAGATTGTGTGGACAACCGGTTGCGGGTAGTAGAACAAACAAATAGAAAAGGCGCTAAGCATGGAAATGCGAATGCACTCTCCCGAAGACCTAGCAGATCCGAATGCAAATATGGACTAAAAGCTGAAGAAAAAGAAGGCGTCATTGATGTTCGACTCAAGCCCATAGAGACAAGTGACGACTGGTCAGCGGCACAAAGAGACGATCCTGTACTGTCGAAAATTATTTCGGCAAAGGAAGAAGACAAAAGGCCAACCCGTATCCAAATATCAGCGGAAAGTCCACTGATGAAATCATATTGGGCGCTGTGGAATAGTCTGCAGCTAATTAACGGATGCCTTTATCGCCAATGGGAAAGCGCTGATGGTAAATCGAAAACGAACTTGATTGTGGTACCATCCTCTAAAATTAAAGATGTAGTAAAGGAGTTTCATGATGGTCCTAGCGGTGGTCACCTTGGCGTAACGAAAACCGTAGAAAAGATTAAACACCGGTTCTATTGGGTTGGATGTCAACAATCTGTTGCTGATTGGATAGCAAACTGTGGACGATGTATCGCAGCCAAGGGCCCAGTAAGAAGAAGTAGAGGACCACTGCAGCAGTATAATTCAGACGACTCTTCAAGGGAACAAAAAGATCTTAACCAAGTTCATGAATTCGTACGTGACCGGATAAAAATGACCAGGGACAAAATGAAAGCCAGATACGATCTAGCAGCGAATTCCGAAGGTTTTAAAGAGGGTCAGCTAGTTCTACTATATAACCCACAACGGAAAAAGGGGTTGTCTCCTAAACTACAAACCCATTGGGATGGACCGTATAAGGTGATAAAAAGAATAAATGATGTCGTGTATAGAATTCAAAAATACAAAAGCCCAAGATCAAAGATGAAAGTGGTTCATCTCGAGCGCCTCGCCAATTATGGAAAAAGTGAATCTATACCTGTTCGGGACGAACAGGCTTAAGCGGGCGGTAGTGTTACGGAGTTAAATGTTGACTGGGTATGTCAATGTTTACTGGGTATGTAACATGATTGGCGGTTGTTGTCTGTGCTAAGAAGTTATTTAAATGTAACGGCCATTCGCTAGAAAGTTCTAGTGTGTTATCGAATCTTGTGGAACATTACAGCGTATTACCAACCACTATAAATAGTCGAGTAACACGAATGCCGCAAGCAGTTTAAGTTTAACAGTTGAGTTGAATAAGTGAACATTCAAAAGTGCTAAATAATAAAAGTGAATAACTTTAAGTGTTTTATAGAAGATTGTAAATAAGTGTTTGAAATAAATAAAGTTTTGTACTGTTGAAATAGAATTTCAAGTGTTTATTATTACTTTGGCAATAAAAAGAATCCAGGTTTATTTAAAGGAAATAAACCCACGTTTATAAAAGGTATAAACGTAACAATACCAAAAACTACGAATAACCACACAACAACCCAAAACTTTTCTCTATAGAATAGGTTTATTAGAAGGTAATATCTGAGTTAAAGAGCCATCCAGGCATGACAGCTCTTCCAAAAGTGTTAAAAAGGCAATCCCATTCTGTTAAAATGATCGGTAAAAGCGGCCATGGTGCCTTTCAGGATTCGTTAGTCCAGATCGGTTTAGTTAGACCATTTTATCCCAGTGAGTCTGTCAGTATATGCATCTATGCGAAGCTTGCAGTAAAAGATGGGAATGCCACAGAAACGATTAATGGTCATTTAATTTCGTACCAACCTTAGCCAGTGTAACAGCAACGCAGTTACCTGCATTGGTCACATGTCCCACACACATTTTATAGTAATATTATAATTAATCGCCATCCAATTTTGGAAGCATGCGCCAGAAAAGATTCAGTTGAGGCTTTGATATCAGTGAAGACCTGCATAGCCTTTGCACATCAAAGACAGATAATAATTTCTATCATTTCTAATTCCTCCTTATTCTCACATGCTTTAAAAAATCTTAAGGCGCCGCGTTACCATTTGCTTGTCCAATATTAACCTTAATCATGATCCCCAGACCCAACCTTTTTAGGTTCAGAAGAATCTTGCCTAATTTTACCTCTGGTGTTGGAGAGCTAGATACGCAATACTTGCCTTTTTTGCATTCATGCCCTTTTTCTAAAATAGTGACCTATATTAATGGACATACCGAGTTTTTTTTATGTGCCAGCTTCAAAGCTGAATCATAATGAGCAAATACGTTGACAAAAATGTCGCCTTGTACCGCTACCCCACAATGTTTGAAGGTCCAAAATTCCTTGCCTTAGAAATTGAATCCCTGAAAACTCACAATTTAGATGCCCGCTCTGGTGCCTTAATATATCCCACACCCGTGAGTAAAAAAACTAACAGATCCCAACTTACAATTTCTCTTAGGCATTATTAACGATGATGTCTCGTTATAACTGATCTCTGTGACCATATGTTCCGCCTTTGTCCCCCAGCTTAAAAAATGTTAATAAGAAAGTTTTCGAATTCTTGGAGGAAATTACGGCTTTCGACTCGTTTTGAATTTTTACTCGACTGATCAAGTTGTCAACGCCAATAACAATTTTTAAAATTCAATTCGAGTCGTCAGCCGATATTTGCCCCCTGCTTCTATAACTTCCTGCCGCCACCTTTTACACACTTCTTTTAACAGCTTTTTTCAAAGTTACCCTAAAAATCGAGTAAATTTTCGATACGAATCGAATTTTGCTCTCAGAATTTAACATTTTTCTTAATATTCGCCACATTTAGGTATAATGGGACATTGCTTTATAAAAGATATTTATAGGCCGGGGGACAAGTTTTTGTTTTCAGCTTATTGAACACATATTAATATGACGTAAAAGAAATAAAAATCTCTCTGTCAAAAGCAAGGTACACTTAAGCAGCAGGGTACACTAATACAGGTAGTACCAAGGCGAATTTAAAAAATTCGCCCTCTGCATTTTATTTTGTGTTTGATAAAGTGAATGTCAAAAAAATGTTCAGTTTCAAACAAAATCAATAAATCTGACAATCAATTTTACAAAATCTTAGGCGAATTTATAATCAGCTGGGTTCTTAACGCTACCTGTATTAGTGTACCCTGCTTATACAGGAAGTGTTAAGAACCCAGCTGATTATAAATTCGCCTTCAAATTTTGTGAAAGTGGTTGTCAGATTCAGGGCACACTCAAGCAGCCCAGCTGATTAAAATCCATTTGACATTTTTACGTTATAAAAATTTTATTTTTTATGAAATTTTTAATTTTTCTGACATTCTACCGTTCAAACACAAAAAGAAAATGCAGAGGGCGAATATTTTGAATTCGCCTTGGGTTTACCTTGTTGGATGTGCCTTGAGTGTATCCTAGTCAAAAGGAACACGACAGGATGGCATTAAATATAGAATTTTTACTAACTTTTTACTTTTCTACTTTTGCTTGTTCTTTAAAAATAAAATTTTTTTTTAATTTTCCTCAAATTTTTTATAAAAAAGGATTTCGTTTCCCTAACATATTTTCTTTATGTATCAAACATTTTTGACTTGTTTTTGAAAAACAAAACATGCTTTGTACCAAAATTTTTACTGTGTTTTAAAGGTTTTTTTTTTGATAAATTTTTTTAAGAATTAATTATTAATGGTTTTTCTTTATTATTAGATTCCTTGAATTATTACCACCCCCCCCCCCCCCCCCCCTCCCGCTATTAAAAGCTTGTAATAAGGTTTTCCTTTAAAAAAATAAAAAATAAAATAAACTGTAACGTATGACATGCAACGGTAGGCAGCACTCTTTACTTTTTCACATTTAAACTCTTGTCCTTGTGCACTTACAAATATGTTGAACCGCTAGTTGTTGTTACTGGCAGCCTAATTTTTGTTGCTATTTAACAGCTGCTGCTTTCTACGAGCAAAAGGGGTATTACTGCTAGTAATTATACTATTTATTGCTTATCTCCAACGATTTGACTTTTATCTGATTTGTTACATTTTAATTATTTTTAATAAAACACATTTATTTCTTTGTATCGTTTGGTTTTCATTTTTCAAAGCTATTTGCTTTTAATATTTTAAATTAACTTTGCTTTTAAAAACAAAAACTATTTTAATTCACTTTACTTTGATTCGTTTCACTTTGTAATTAAATTTTAAAAACGTATTTTTCTATTCATTGCTTCTTTTCTAATTATGTGCATATCAAATATGATTTTTACTTATTGCCTTTGTAAACGGCTTTTTATGTGTATTAACCACATTTTTTTAATTTTATTTTAATTAAGTTCTTTTTAACGCCAAAATTGTTGTTATAATCATTAACGTTTTATATTTTTTTAAACAAAATAACCGTTTATTTGTTAATTTATATGATGCTTTACATAAGCATCCGCTTATTCTATTCCGGTTAAAAATCGCGTCGTGACTGATTTTACAATGAAGTATCTAATAGTTTCCATGTCCTTTCGAGTTTTTTTTAACGGCATGCCGATGGTATACGAAGAATTCTGTTTAGCAGTTATTTCTTAACATTTTTATTTTAACGTTAACATGAAAAGTTTATTAAAATAACATTTGCTTTAAAAAGACCAATAGAGCTGCCAGTAGGGTTCGTTTAAAAGCATCCCTAAAATTTTTTTAACTTTTCCTAATATCTTCCATGTGTTACATATAAGCTATTTTGATACACATATCGTCGTGCAGTTTCTTATTTGCCTTATCGCACATTTTGTTGAAATTGATTATAGATATTTTATTAATGCGTGCTTTTTCTAAATCCGTAATCCATACTTTGATGTGTCAGTTATATTGGAAAATATGAAGCTAAAATTTTTTTCTCATATCCACAACTTCAAAGTTTACTAAAGTTTGTTTTGGTTGACAGCTTACTAAAGATGTTTTTCCCATTTATTCACTTTATTCAATATTTAAACAATAAAACCAAGTTATACAGCGGGGGCTTATGAAAAGCCCCAAGATGTATTAGAACAAAACAATGTCAGTTTTTCCGTACTTTAAAGAGCGGAAAATATGTTATTGTTCAAAATTATCATATGCAGCACAAACACTTTTGTACGGTTAAATCTGAATAGCTATAAAAATATTGTTCAAAAATTAAAAATTAATAATAATTTTCATTTAAAACAAATGTCGGTGTCGACCATTTTATTGAAAAAGAAATCTTGCGCATATATTTATTAAAATTAAATCAAATATTCTTTTCCATTTTTCTCAAATATGTTTGGATGCGCCATTCAGAAATAGGAAACCATGTATGATAAGTATGTAGCGCGTACTGCATATATTTACACGTATAAATTCCAAAATATTTATTTAAATTAAAAAAAAACTATGTTTAATTAAGAACATAAATAAATTAATGTGAAGCACGAAAAGTCTTATTTTTACCATAATCCGAATTCCTGCATTTGAATTAAAAACGAAAATTTTGTCTACATTTCTGTAACGGTTCTAAGACGGTTATTTACTGTTCAACTATATTTGGTTGTTCAATAAGAACCATGTTTCTTAAAGCAAATAAGTAAATTCGATTTTTAATGCTATAAATAGATCTTAATGCTATAAAATCGTTGACAAAAACCCGACTACAAAAAAATTTATTAACTGAGTTAAAATTGACTTTTGAATATAGTTGAAATTGATTTACCAGACCCTACTAAATACCAAGATGATTTTAAAATCAGCTGTTTCCTTAGCACTACTGGTTTTGTGTACTTTGCTACACATTTATTTTTAAATTCCATATTAATTTCAGTTCCTACATAAGTCATTATAAAAACATATCCATTATATATGCAATAGGCTATGTCATCGTTATACATATATATAAAAATTTTTGCTTCTACGTTTTAAACTAGCGATTTTTGTAAGAAACACTGTCAAGTAAAGCAGTGTGGCAGCATCGCTTCAGAATCAGCTGTCGCAGCTAATGCTATTGTGAATTAATAAATATAAACAAGAATTTCTTAAACTCACACAATTAATTAAATTCCTGATTTATTTAAAAAGATAGCATAAAGTGGAACTTGTTGTTAGATAAAAATGGCCCATTATAAAGGAGCTGCAAGTGAAGCTGGTCGTGCTGCCCAGCTAATGAAAAAGCGTGAAATCCAGCAGCAAGAAATTGAGTTTCGAAAAAAGAAAATCGAGGAGGAACTTAAGTTGGACAAAATAGAAAATAAATTTGCTGCCCATTATGATGCAGTGGAACAGCAACTTAAAACCTCTACCATTGGTTTGGTCACTTTGGATGAGATGAAAGCAAAGCAGGAAGACATAGTAAGAGAACGGGAAAAGAAATTGGCACAGAAGAAAGATGAAAAGGAAAGGGAAAAACAAAAGGCATTGGAAGCCATACAGGCAGAAAAAAATAAACAAAAAAGACAAATACAATCTTTGTCATTTAGTTTCAATGATGATGAGGACAGTGATGAAGATGAACAAAAGGAGATAAAAACATCAATAAAGAAAGAAGAGGAAACAAAACGGGAAGTCGAAACGTCTGAAAAGAAGAAGAAATGGACCGATATTAATCCTGATGAAGCTGTGCCAATTGTTAAGAAAAAAATATTTAAAAACCCTGATGTGGACACTAGCTTTCTGCCCGACAGACAGCGTGAGGAAGAAGAGAATCGCTTAAGAGAACAGCTACGACAAGAATGGGTGATGCAACAGGCCGCACTTAAAGACCAAGAAATACCAATAACATTTTCTTACTGGGACGGCTCAGGTCATCGTCGTAGTGTGGTCATGAAAAAGGGGAATTCCATTTATCAGTTTCTACAAAAATGTCTGGAAGTATTACGCAAAGAATTCAATGAACTAAAAACTGTAATGGCTGATCAGTTGATGTATGTTAAAGAAGATTTAATTTTACCACATCACTACTCATTTTATGACTTCATTGTAACAAAGGCAAGAGGCAAATCTGGTCCTCTATTTCAGTTCGATGTTCATGATGACATACGTTTAACCAGCGACGCTTCAGTGGAGAAGGAAGAATCCCATGCGGGCAAGGTTCTACTACGTTCTTGGTATGAACGAAATAAGCACATATTTCCAGCTAGTCGTTGGGAACCCTATGACCCAACGAAATCTTATGATAAATATACTATTAAAGATAAGAAGAAATAGGTTGTTCAAATATTTTGCTAGCAAAAATAAACAAATGCAAAAAAATTCTTGTTTGGGTTAAGTTGTTGCATCAGTTAAACATAAAGAATGTTAGTGAAGCAAAATATTTAAGGGTAAATTTAATGTTGTAAGGTCTGCAATATATTAAAATAAATTGATGCTAACTAGGTTTTTTGTTTTTATTAACTTATCTTTTTTTGGTAATAAAAATTTAATACAAATTCATGTATTAACATACAGCGCCCAGCAGAACATCTGTACCCTCAGTACGCTCCTCCACCTCCTCGATAACATCCTGTGCTTCAGATATTTTATTGTTTTTTCTTTTATTAAGCCTTTTCTCTCTAAACTTATACATTTTAAGTTGCGCCATATAAAACCGATGTTTGGATTGCAGTTGCCTAAATCTTGACAAGAGCATTTTGTATTTCTTAAGCTCCCTTTGAAGGCTGGATTTTTCTTTATTTAAATTCATAATTTGTTTTAGTTGTTGGGCACATGTGCGATCCAAAATTTTAACCTGCTCCTGAAGCGTCCATTTACGTGGAGGTGTATATGTGACCACTAAATAGTCGTTAGTTTGCACAAAACGGCCTTTAATAATCATATCGTTTGTGGTTCCCTTACGTATTTCAAAGTCATTAACTTCGACCGGATTTTCAGGTGTTGAATTCTCATTTGTATTGTCCTTTAGTAGATATGAAAATTTTAAGCTATTTTGCAAAGGCCCTTTAACATTATTACTGTTTGATTCTTCGATATTAGGATTATTGTCATTTAAGTTTTCATTGTTGACAATCTTCTGTGATGAGCTTGCTTGCTTTAACTGGCTATTACGTTCTCGATTGAACATATTGTTTACTATTGCCATTACCTGTGGATTCCTTTTTCTTGATTCTGGAGGGTTTGGTACGGCAAATTTTGACAATCGATTTCCAAACAAATGACATTGAGGAATATGTGTACTGCATAGGTAAAGCCTTTTAATGCTAGAACGTATACCTAGAATGCGAAACCACTCAGCTCTCCTATATTAATATAAAGGTACATTTTTTCATTTACGTTTTTAAACTTTAATATACATAAGGATCTTAATTTATATACCTATCGATATTACTAGGAAAGATGTGAAGCTGCGCACCTGGTGGGCATCCCATAATGCATTTGCGCCTGTAAGAATCAAGGTATGTTTGTTTAATTAACTTGTCTACCGTGGGGAGTTTTCCTAGTAAATTACTTACGACATGAAAACTTGTTAAAGTTATTGTTTATTATATTAACTAAATTCTAAGAAAATTAAAGATTTTTGTTTGGTTGACACTGAGGTAATTGTAAAAATAACAATAATATTAGTGCTAGAGCTATGAACATAATGAGTACTTGGCAGCTATATATGTACCAAATATTTTGCTGGTTATTCACCACAATATTTACACTACTCAGCCAGGGTGACTGCTGACTTTTAAAAAAAGTGGCCCAAAAAGCAAATAAAATTAGTCACTTTAATTAATTTGATGTTTCTTATTATTATTATGTCGGAATCTTATCAGAAATATTTTTTCATCTTTCAACAAAACACAGACTATACAGTTTTTATTCAACAAATTTTTTTTCTGGAAATTATTTTTTGGTATCTTTTAAAAGATTTTTTTTAGCTTCCCTACTTTTGTGTATTCTCATTGCTTTGGGAAATTAATTATCAGTTATTAATTGACCGAACTTTATCAATTATTTTATTTCAAAATTGAAGCACATAATGTAAAACTATAGATTCATATATGAGTTTACCCTCTTTTTTTTAAATTTTAATGCTAAAGAACTTTAAAGTGTTAAATTTTAATTAACATATGGAAAAACGCTTGTTAGGATTTATTTTCCAGGGAACATTATTTTTATTTTTATGTTGACTTGGCTAAAAATTCATTCCACATTTGAGGAAGAATGTAGAAGTGCAATAACTGTTGTTTAAGTGTTTACAGTACTGGAAATGCACCTGTATAATCTCTAGTAGGGAATGGTAAGCAAAATCGAAAGTGGATTTTCGATTTTACGATCAAATATTTTAATCTCGATTTTCAAAGTCGATTAATCGAAGCCCATAATCGATTATAGTTCATAGTCGATTTTTATTTTGATACTATATTAAAAATAATAGATATCCTCAAAAATGATTTTTAAGTAAGTTAATTAAGCTTTTCCTAAAGAAATAAAGGTATTACTGGAAAAGTTGTACGTATGTACATATTTAATGATTACAAAGAACGCAGGTCATAAATATATTTAGATAGTTTAACTTCATATGCATATAATTATATATTCACTATAATTTCAATATATAAAATTAAAAAGCCTTAAAATTTAAATACGAACAGAAATTTTTAATGACGATAAGTAATTTTTACTATACATATTTTTTGAATTCGCCTTGGGTTTACCTTGTTGAATGTGCCTTGAATTACACCTTATCAAATTTTTAAAAAAATTTGTATTTATAAATTGTTAAATAAATTTCAGTATGTACCTTTTTATATATCAATTTTTATAAAATTGCTCATGTCAACCATTTCATTAAAAATCGTAACGTAATCGGAAGATTTTGTAGACAAGTCGTTACGAATTCTTTACAAAATCGGAACTACGAGTTGTTTTGAGTAGTCAAGTCAAAAGTAGATTTTCGAAATTTTGAAATTTCGATTTTTCCCATATTTTTTCTTCTTTTTTGTGTAAGCCTTTATGTAAACGACTGTTTTAACTATTACTTTTTATCATCTTTCTTGTTTTTTCCATATTTTGCCGAATGCATTTTGTATAATTTGCCGATTTCAAACCGCAAACAAATACTTATACATATGCATATGTTTGTTTATACTGAGATCAATCAACGCTTTAGCTAATAATTTTAAAAAATATTTTGATTAAAAATATTAATTAAAAACTTGGTTTTTTCGAATAATGCGCATAAGCATAACTACATACATACATACCCTTATATGTACATACGTATGTGCATTAATCTTGTAATTTGTTTATTTAAGATAATTAACAAATAATCGAAGATGCATTTAAAAAAAACAATATTGTGTAGTAACTGTGCAGCTTTATACCTATAAACTAGACGTCTGCATGACTATATTCATTTGATTGCCTATACACAACAAAAACAATATTCATTCAAACATTTTTCATTCTATGGGAGATAAATAAAGTTAAACCAGTAACAACACAAGAAAGAATATATTGTGTGTTACACTCACTGATACAAGAAGAACACATTCATTTTACAGTTTTCGTTTTGAATGTGTATAAAACACACTTGAAAATACAAAAACATAGCAAAGTCTCATTACAGTTAGACTTTTTATAAAAACATTCAGGTGTTTTTTCGAGTTAATGAATGTTTTAACAACAACAATAACGACAAATTTGCAAACACAAATGAATAATAATTTTTTACACCAATCATACAGCAATATTCACACATTCTATTCAGTATTTATTTATATGAATGTATGGGTAATATTTTGTTTTCTGTTGAAATTGTTTTTTATTTGCTTTCGCTTGTGGGTTCATTCATTTAGTTTGTTTAACATTGAATGAAAAACACTATGTTGTTGAAAAACAAACGAATGTATTTAAACGGCATTTGGGTGTAGTCAAGCAGACCTCTACTATAAACAGAGTTTATTATGTATACGTACATGTACGTAGTAATGTACAAAAGAGATTATATAATTTTCAAATACGTACCAACATATCGTTACCTTAAAATGAAAAGGCCGAAACTCATATTTTCTTATCAGGTTTTCGTTTATTCCAATAAATGGTCTGCTCATATGAGTATTTCACAAGCCAAAATACCGCGATTCAAAAAAATAAGTTTTATGGCCTCTCTATATTAGGGTAGCGGTATGCGTGTATATTTATTTAATATATTTACATACATGCTAAGGTACATATATTATTTTAAAAATACATATTGTATTCATCAATCCAGTTGCCAATAATTTTGGACTCCTGTTTTCGTGCTTGCTCAACTGAAGCGGGATCTTTAGGATTGCTTGATCTTAAATCCAAATGATGAGCCCCCTCTGGTATTATGATAATATGAATTTTTGGATTTTCGCTCTGGAGAACTCCACCACCGCTCCAGGGGTCCAACAAACCATTACTGAATATGATGTTGGACGTGTCGTGTAAACTTTTTCCACCATAACGCATAGTTATATCATTCAGTTTCGGTTCAATATGATATTTGTTACGGCATCTGTTAACTTCGTTTTTGAAATTCCACTCCTTAACACGAAACATTGTTCCAGGAGTTGTGCACATGGGCATGACCATTTGATTACAAGTTTGCATATCCCAAACGTCGCCTCCAAGAGTGGCTGGATCAAAGGCTGAATTATAATTGAGACATGACGCAGAGCCGGTAAAATTGAAATAAACATTGATGGCTTTTTTCATTGACACCAAAAGTCCGTCGCCTGACTGAATATTTTTTAAATAGGAACAAAATTGTCTTACTGGGTAGGCGGGCAAAGGGCTTAGAAAATCATTACTATATGGATAGTTTGCCATTGCCAAACTACTATACACATCTTCTAAATAGTCAAAAAACTTTTCCAAGTCTCCATCACTCTTTATTGGATTACATAAGAGTAGCTCTGAGCTTAGTTTCTTTTTGCCCTCATCTGTAGAGGCTATCTGCTTAAATAGATCCCACGATTGTTTGATATTAGCACTGCAGGTGTGATTTTTAAAGCTGGCAGCAAAAACAGAAGTGGTTATTTTGGCAAAAATATCACAAGAAGTCAAACCAACAAACTGCCTAATGGGTGCGGAGGCAGCCAATGCCCCATACACTAAGTGTGGATATTTCATGCGAAACCAGGCGGACAACATCCCACCATAAGATCCACCAAAAGATATGACAGGTGCATACTTGTATTTATCTTGCAAATCAGCTATTAAGCTGGCAAAATCTTCCAAAGCTTGCTCTACACTTAAATAACCATAATTTTGGGTGACATTAAAAGTTAAATTGCCAAATGGTAAAGACTTTCCGTAGTAACGATGTTCAGCAAATACTACACAAGCACGATACTGTTTAGCCAATTCCCACATAAAACCCGTATTCTTGGCAAACAATTCAATATCACCTTCGTTTCCAGTATAAAAAAACAATGGAGATTTGCTACTTTGTTTATCAACAAACGAGTCATTGTACAAGTAACGCAATTTAAATGTCGTATTAACAGCAAAATTAAAATGATCTACTGGTACTTCAAATTCCTTGATTTCGTATTTATACATTTGGCCTTCACAGCATCCTGTTTGGGTTGATATAATCAATACAATTGATAACAAGTAAAATACTAACTGCGTCCATTTATTGATAATCATCTTTATTATAAGAGAGATACCGGCCGAATAAAATTAAAGTGATCACATTAAGGGGGCCCAGCATATTTCTTTAATTATTTTTTGTACATACATATTATATTGTTCAGCATAAAAAAGTTACTTGAAATTAATCTAAATACATAAACATATTAATACTTTTAAATAAAAATAATTAATATATTTTGTTTGCAGTATATGTATGTATAAGAAAATTTACTCATTTATTGGAATTTTTAGATTGTTTTTTAGAAATTAATTACTACATAGGTATAGGTATTTTTAACTTAAGCTGTTTTCATTACTTAATTATTGCTCTTGAAATATAGCATAAATAGCTTAGAAATTTATTTTTTAATCAGGTAATGCAAAAAGCCGAATCCTATGCCAACATATTTGTTTTAACAACAAAATTTAAATTCAATTATGTAATTTATTTCGCATGTTTTGTCAAGTATTTTGTCGTCAGTTTTACTAATAACAAACTAATTAACACACAAACAATCAAAATTTGATCACTAGACATATTTAACGGTTTTTTGGAGTTTGTTGAAAACTGTCTAAGTACATATATAAAAAATTATAAAGTAAAGGTACATACAGGGTACACTTATACAGGTAGTGCTAAGAACCCAGCTGAAATTTTGTGAAAGTGATTGTCAGTTTTATTCATTTTGTTTGAAATTTAACATATTTTTTGACATTCACTTTATCAAACACAAAAAGGAAACGCAGAGAGCGAATTTTTTGAACTCGCCCTGATACTACCTGTATTAGCAAGGCGAATTAATGTATCAGGTGGTGGTGATTTTACAACAACTAAATTTCGGCGAAAATTTTTTCGTTTTTGGTGTGATTTTCGTTAAAAAAAAAGACATGTAAATATAAACATATTTGACAACCCAGCCTCGATGCATGCAAGAAAAAAGGAGATCAGCTGTGCTCGTAACAGCACCTGATCAATGAATTCGCCTTGTGTATTAGCGGACCCAGGGCACACTAAACCAGGTAGTATCATGGCGATTTCAAAATATTCGCCCTCTGCATTTCCTTTTTGTGTTTGAAAGGTGCAATGTCAGAAAAATATAAAATTTCATACAAAATTTAGTATTTGTAACGTGAAAATGTCAAATTTATTTTAATCAGCTCTTAATATTACCTGCTTTTACTGCGTTTAGTGAAACCTTCCTTAAAAAATTTCCTTTTACTAAATACAGCCCTGCGGTTAAAAAAAATCCCACCATTAGCTATTCGCAGGGATGATATTATTGCTACGATCGTACCATTTTTTGTTAAATATAGCGCACACAAACTTTTCTTTTATTGTACGTCTTGACGAGAGAAATTTAAGCCTAGACAAATTTCAAAGTCGAAATAAAAAAATCTAGTATTTTTATTCTTAGATTTTTATATACATATTGAGTTTGATTTTTGTCTAGGCAAGAAGTTGTCTTGTTAAGACGTAGAATTATGAATATGCATTAATCAAAAATGTAACTATGATCGCAAAAGCAAATGACGGTGTTTTATTCGATTGTTTTTGGAACTCCTTAATAGCTACGTTATATGTATATGCAAAACTTTCGCAAACACAGCTTTTCAAAAAAACTGACTCCAATTGAATCTTGGCAGCTTTACAAAATTAAGTGATTGATGACTTCTGTTTAAGACCCCGCAGTTCCCTTTAAGCAACTGACACTGAAAGTGTCTCTTAACGCAACCGAAAATATGTCCATAAAATGAAAAATCGTGAGAATTGTAAGCCAAACGTTTCCTGCGCAAGCTACAGGAAATATAGCCGCACAAATGTATGCAATGTGTTCACTTGCTTCACAGCACTACTGCGTTTTTTATAAACAACGTATGATTTTATTTTACGTAACTTGGCCTAATTCTGTGATAATAAAATATATAAAAAAACCAATGATTTTATCATTCTTTATAAGTATTTACAAGTAAGAGCGCTAAATTTGGCTGGGCCGAATCTTAGATACCCTTCACATTGGACTTTCGAAACCACCAACCTATTTTTTCCGTTTTTTTTTTATTTTTGAAATATTTCTAATTTTCAAATAGGGGTCGGTGTAATATTTAAACCATCTTAAGGTGATTAGGAGAACTGTAGAGGTTTTTGTCCTAATTTTATTTTCAAGTTTTGTAGAGACTCATATGTACTTTTATTTTTAAAATTTTTGATACATTAACTCTGCTTGATATTAATATTACCAAGACGAATAATTTACAATGTTGTGGTGATTTTACAAATTTTTGTTTTTGTTGTTATTTTCGTTTGCTGATGTGTCAAAAAGATATGTAAACATAAATAAATTTGTCATCCCAGCCTCGAATAATGCAAGAAAAATGTAGATCAGATCTGCTCGTAACACCACCTGATCAATAAATTCCCTTTGAATATTACGTTGCATTTTTATATATCATATGGTTATCACTTTAAAATTACACCTGATATGTTATGTACAGAAATTATGATATCATTCTCTTTGATTTATATTACCTAGCATGTATTTATTATGTGGTTGCATTTTTTAATTTTCCATAGTTTATATGCACAAGTAAATTTCAAACGTTTTTTTTATTAAATAAACTTATATAATTAATTTTATAGGTATAATTGATTTATTTAATATACATAATAAAAATAAAAAAATAGTACTATTTGGTCAAAAAAAGTACTTGTTAGCACGAATTTGTTTTCTTAGTTATCATCCCTGGCTAGTTAAGTGCAAAAACAGTCCTCTGTCAATTGTTTTGTAATAAGCATCCGCTCAATATTTGAAAGGGTGAATTTTGTCTAATTGGAATTGCAGTGCCATACTAACCATATACTTTTATGTGTACACATAGTGAAAAAAAATAAGTTTAATTCTAATCAATTAAATAAAAGAAACTTTTTATATCCAAGTTTTAAAAGTTACGTGTTTCAGAATAGAAAAATAATTCGCAATTATATGTATATATTTACTGATAAAAATGTTCCCAAAATAAAAGTAATGGGTACAATTGTGGAAAAATAATTACATTGCAATTTGTTTATTGTGCAAGGGAGTGGTGCGACTAAGAATATGTTTATCATCACAAAAGAAAAACTGCTTAAAGTTTTTTACTAAATTAGCTTAATGATAACAAAAAATTATATATATAAAAATCTACGCGTCTAATCAAAATAAGGTATGTATGTGCGTTTATACTTATGTACATATGTATGTACGATTATTACAACTTATTACATATTTATGTAGGCGGCTTTATTAAATATTTTACATTTTTTAATAAAACCATATATTTTGTATCGTTTTTTTTAAAAGCTGATTTTGCTGTATTTATCAAAATAATGTGTACACGCATACCTATGTACATAGCAAAAATGGTTGATTTTTGCATCCAAACTTTATTTGAAAAATCAATAAAATCCTATTTGTACCTATACAGCATTTTTTATGTTTACTTTTTGTCTTTATTCACTCTCATTATATTATTTTTATACCCTTTAAGGGTATATATCAGTCCGTTATTCAGGTTGTAATTTATACAATAACCATATGCGACCCCATAAAGTATATACCTATATTCTGAATCGCTATAGATAGGGAAGTCGATAAAACCACGTCCGTCTGTATGTTTGTTGAAATCAAGTTTCCAAAGCCAAATAATGTCGCACAAAAAGCGTTTTTGTGTGGTAACTTTCAGAAATATCCCTGAGACAATCGCTATTTAAAATCAGCAAGATCGTTTAACAGAACAAAATCCATGCCATAACCCAAGAAATATTTGTTATAGTTTATCTCGAGAACTATTGCAGCTTCCGACTTTAAATGTCCTACAAAAAGTAATTGTACAACAATGCCTATATTTTGGGATATAAATTAGTTAGATAGGAGCAGGGGGAGCGGTAGCCCCCATACAAATTAACAATTTTTATGAAGTTTTTGATGCGCTTTATCTCGGAAATTGTTATAGTTATAGACTTTAAATATCCTACCAAAAGTAATTGTAAAACAATGCATATACCTATTTTGGAAAAGAAATTAGAAGACAACTTGGTTAGATCAGATGGCTTCGTATACAAAAAAAAAAAAAAAACAATGTGAAAACTTTAAAAGATTCAGCACAGCCAAATATAGCCTAGCCCTCCTACTTGTTTATGTTCTTATTACATAGATTCCTTTTCAGTATTACCGGCAGTAAAGGACACAATAACAGCATCAAAAGAAACTAATTAATCTTCTTTACGAAACTAATTAATTTTTAATAATATATATTTATTCGGCTCTAAGGTCATTTTTAAAATGGTGATAGCTAAGAATGGACATTTTTATCAAAAACTAAAGTAATTCCAATACTAGCCGGTTTTTCATCAGCACTCTTTCAATTCGGTACTAATGCAAGTTAAATGTAAATTTGTTCTATTTTTGTTATAAAATTTGAATACCGGAATTATATTCATATTCTATATTTCATACACCGAACTAAATCCACATACAACCCTATGTTCTCTTATGCTCATTCTATACAATGATACAAGTAGCCAGGTTGGCTCGTCGGCCCAGCTAATTAGAGCCAAAATGTCAAAATTATGTTCTCCCTGTGGAAATTAAAAAACCAAAATTATTAAACATCGGTTTTTTCTTTAAGCTGATGTTTGACACTTTGGCTCCATCCAAAATGGCTAAAAAAAATCGTTCTGAATTTTCACATGAATTTTCACAGACGATAGGAGGCGTTTCAGGGCTAAACGGAACAGATTATTGAAATGATTATTTTTGCCATTAAATGCTGTTAAAATGTCTGATTTGTAAATTTTCAGGATGGGTATTTAGTTTAAAATATTCATTTTTTTTTTAACGATATCAAATTGCTTGCCTCTTCCTTAACAAAATAATGTTGTGATATTATCGAATGTATGTAGTATACGTTTGCCATTGTTTTTTGTTTTTTACTTTAATTTTTCTTTACAGTTTCGGTTTTAACTTTGCATAACATTAATTCAATGTACTAAGGTAAATATCTTAAGGTTTTTATTAACTTGGGTGGCAAGAGGCAAATTTTGTGGTAGTTTATTTTAAAATACAAAAATTAAGAACATCTTTCACCTCTTTGCATATTTTTTTTTAATTTAAACTTTCATTTAGGAATTAAGATACAACGTTAATGGTTAAATTATGGTAATCAGTCATGCTAAACTTTATTTTGCTTAAAATTTATTTTGTAGCTGCTTTTTCATATTATGTTTAAAAATTCATAAACATCTATGTATGTATATGTATACGCTACCGCTCACTATTTTTTTTTTATTTTTCTTAATGTAAACATTAAAAAAATAAATTATTTAAATTTTTTGAATGATAATAACTAAAAGAATAAAAACTTAAAATAGAATAAAAAAGTTTTTATATTGTATTTAATTTTATTATTAAAAAGTAATAAAAAACAGGGATCAAGAATAATACTTGTTTTAAATTTTCAAAAAATTAAAATCAGGTGCAAAGAAACATTGGAAAGTCAAGTGAAACACACCATACAGATGGTATTAAACTAGATTTATTGAAAATCTTTATTTTTCTCAATTTAAAATAATTATGTATATTCTGATTTAAATTTTTTTGGTAAAAAAAATATTATTTTCTGATCTTAAGCTATATTTACACTACCTCAACAACACTCATAAAAATTTAAACTTATTTTTTTGACACTGAAGTCTAATGAGAACTCAGATGGTGTGAATTTAACTTAAATAATTTTAATTTATTTTTCTGCTTATAAAAAAAAGAATGTCACACCAGCCAAAAATATTTTACACAATATTATCTTAAAGTCACACCTATGCCTTAAAATTATATTTTCAAGAAGGCGAAAATGTTAATAAAATGGTCCTACCCGTCACAATGAAATTACACATACATACATATGTAGATGTGAACGTGTTCTTCTTAAAGGTTCAATTATATGTGACTTACCATAACGACATAAAAATTATTTGTACATACATACATACATACATATTTACAAAAGTATACACAAACAATTTAATTTGTTTTACATATCTTCTGGCTTTTTTGTTTTTATAACCATTTTGTTCTTTACTTATTCATCATCGTAATCATTAAGCTCGGTCATTCCCATTAGAGATGAGCGATATATCTGGACATGTGATTTTATGCCTGTGACTTTAAAATCACGTAACTACAGTGGCATAAAATGTGAAGTAATAGTTACTGCGAGATATTGACTTCAAATTTAATATGCAAAGAAATATTTTTGGATGTTTCTGTTAAGTAACTATTAGCTGTCATGCTGTTACCAGACTTTGTTATTTTTTCCAACAACCTCAATCTTTAAACCCAATATACATAAATTACATTGTAGCTCGTGGAAAAAATTCAAAATGTTCCTGTGCAGCAGTTGTTAAATTGTTGTGTTGTTATTGTAAATTTGGTATGCTATTTAAGTAACATTTTTTGGCGTGTAAAGTAATTAATAACTGTGATGCTGATACTTAAAATTTGATAAGTAATGAAAAGTAAAGCTCTGTTCAGGCAGTTTTAGGAAAATTTTGCTAATAACAACTAACAATTTTTGTCTGACTACATTGGAAAAACATTATTATCAGAGGACCAACTGACAACAATATTGTTAGGTATCTTTCCAACGTGTAAACATACTTCGATGAAATTGTCTGACAATTGCAAGATATTGCCACTCCCTTTTACATTGTCTAACTAGGGGTATTATGCGTTTGTGCAGATGTTTCTAATGCCTAAAAATAATGGTTTGAAACCCACTTTCAAGCATACCGATCGACTTAGAATCACTTCCTGATTTTATCATAAATTTGTGTTTTAAAATTAAAAATAAAATTTCTTCCCTCTTTTTATTAAATATCGAATTTAAACTTTTTCCCCCTGTAAAGTAACTCATAATTTTACTTATGCCTTTTTTGTATTAAACTATCGATGTATTATATATTAGCTTTATGGAATGAATTAAATTATATAATTTTGTAAAAAATTTGAAACAGAGATCAACGTCGCTGTTTAAAATAACAGCGATTTACAAATCACGTTTACTGTTCACAGTATTCTTTAAAAATCGCGGGATCGCTTATCTCTAATTCTCACATGATATTCCTTTTTTAACTTTTTGAAAGTTGTTGTTTTTGCTACTTTTTTTTAATTATCATCATCGTCATTATGTTCATTGTTGTCATCTTGATACCCACAACTATAGATTTATGCGAGTCGATTTGAAACTTTATCAGCCATAACAATAAAAACAGTGAAATGTAATACTATATTTATTGCACATTTATAAATTGTTTGTTTGTAAAGGGTCTTCCAAAAGGGTTATTAGCAGCCATATTGTTGATGCCTTTAATGTCGAATTGGTTTAAATCCATTTAGTCTTTTTTGGCGCATCGGCATTAATAGATAGTCGGGAACTGAAACAGAATTTATAGTCAATAGTTTTCTTACATTTTTTTTGTAATAGCTATGTATAGTTTCTTATGGGAGTAAAATAATGATTGAAAATGTCAAAAGAAATACAAGGTGGGCGAAAAGAAGTCATCCGTTGTTGTTTGGCTTTTTTTTCTAAATAAAAAACTTCGATTCTGCTTTTTGATTATGTTTATTTGAACTTTTAGCATTTTATTGATCAAGTTGAGAAGGTGAAATCGGCAAAATGGGCGCCGTCACAATTAATTGCTATACGGGCTCGTTTTAGGGCTCGTTTTAGGACTTTTCATCACTTCGGCGAGAACTTCGAGCGACAGATTCTCGCACTCGTGTTGAATGTTTTCTTTAAGATCTTCCAGGGGGCGGGGTTGTTCACGCAAAAACGCGAGACAAAAAACCTTACAAAAAAGTCTGGAACGGTTGAATCGGGCGATCGTGCGGGCCAATGTAAATCGCCACAACGAGAGATGAGGCGACCCGGGAACGCCGCCTTCAGAATATCGGTTGTGGCTCGCGCAGTGTGTGTCGTTGCTTTGTTCTGTTGAAACCACGTGTCCTCCAGTCTCAATTCGTTCAATTGCCCTATAGCGCGCCCCGTCCACTGTTGTCGTTTGACCAGCAGCGTCCTCGAAAAAAAATGGTCCGATGACTCCTTCAGCGTAAACAGCGCACCATTTAGGGATTTTGAGCGGGTGAATGCTTCTCGTGCCTCACTCGTGGGTTTTTGGTGCCCCAGAAGCGATAGATAGATTGCTTGTTCAGGTACCCGCTAAGGTGGAAATGAGCCTAATCGCTCATTATAATTTTCGGCCTCGAGATTGAGGAGGGCTTGGGAGTAGGTTACACGCGTTTTGCGGTTGACAGGCAGCAGCTAATGCACGGACTGGACTTTTAACGGGAACATTCGCAGGTCTTTGACCAAAATTCGCCTTAGGGAAGACGAGCTGATGGCTAATTGAAAGACACTGCGTATGGTCAATGTTTCTGGCAACAGCTCGACATCCTCGGCAGAACGGGCGCTCCCATGCCGGCCACTCTTGGCAGCGGCTCGTGTGGTCCCATACTCTTCAATGTTGGTGGCCAAACGGCGCAGTGTTTGCGCAGTCAGAGCCGGACGACCGGGGGGAATCGGCGACGAAATTTGCGCTGCGCCAACACCACAGACGAATTGCTACGCAAAAAATATACACGATTATTCTGCGTTCTTGTAGAGTATTTCGCTCCATGGCTTGTTCACTTGCATTCTACATCTGTCTAGTTCACAAATGTCAAAACAGATTTGACATTGCCCGCAATTTGCAAAACAAAAAGAGATTCTTCCAATAGGGTGATTTCTTTTGACACACCTTGTATATATGACGCCTAGACTAATAGGTAACCAACCTACCGTTCACATTACAATGATTTGACAAACATCACTACTTATATTATTGTACGTCTTGACGAGACAAATTCATGTCCAGACAAACGTCAAACTTATTATATAAAAAACCCAGTATAATAATAAAAAATACCGGATTTTTTTTATTTGGGTTTTGACATTTGTCTAGGAATGAATTTGTCTCGTCAAGACGTACAATTAAGTAAAACAATATGTAAACATCAAATATTCATGTATTATTTACGCTTTGACACAATTGTTAGAATGCATATCGATATGTTAAGACAACAATAAATTAAAGTTTAAATTAGTCCTTTTGTTGTTTTTTTTCCTTTACAGATACCAAAGTTGTACAGCCTTTGCATCGACGGAAAACAAAACGAAAATCAACGAGTATTGATGACATAAACAAAAGTAAGTGAATACTTTGCAAGCAAAAGTTTTATTTATGTATCTTTAAGAATAAAATGTAATATTGGGATATACGCACTAAAGCGATTTACTACTTGACTGAAAAACTTCTTATTTTGTAACCTACGTTTTCAAATGTTCCTACAAAAACTTAAAAATTAGTTAAGGCTTGACTATTATAAAACCCAGTTATTGCCAAAATATGTTACATATATGTTACATATGTAGATAAGTACAGATCATTACCAGCAAATATGGCAAACAAGTGCATAAAATGAAATCGACCAGTTTAAAAGAAATATATCTTTAAAAGTGTAATTATAAACTCATTCATTAAATATTATTTATGGCTTTTTTCTATTACATTTACAATATTTTCTGTTATTGTTGTATTTAAGTCATGCACTGGAAACTCAAACAAACAATAAGTATAAGAAACATAAAATTATAAAACAAACAAAAGGAAAAAATCTCCTAAGAGCGAAAAAATATAACGAAAAAACTTTCTAATATTTATTTACGTGGCAGGGATGGCATTTTACATTTTGGATTTTTAATTTTTGTAAGCTTAGTAAACGTCTTTATTTTTAGCTGCATGAAAACTTAAAATGGTAACACAAGACATAAATATTGTTGGAATCAATTATTTTTTTATTATATTCTGGTAGATTGTTTCATGTCATGTTTTTGGCATAATTTAAAAACTGTTACATTTAAAAGCGTCTATTTTTGCGCGATTTTTTTTTATTTGAGAACAAAATTTGTCATATCGGGGGGCTGATACCCTCGTTACAAATAAAAAAATTTTATAAAATATTTGGTGCGGCAAATCTCGGAAACAATAACTGCTACTGGCTTTTAACCAGGCACTATGTAATTTGATCGGAAGGGGTATACAAACAGACCAATTCCTTTATTAAGAAGTCGGCCCTGCCGAATATAGCGCTCTTAGATATTCCTTTCTCTGTATGTATAATGAATATCAAAAAAATTAAAATAAACCTCGATTGAGATCAGCTTACCATTGTGTGCCATAAGAGAATAAAATGGCAAGCCAAAAATTACGTTCTAACCCAAGAATTACAATTGTTAGAGAATATATGTGAATACAAAATTTTTTTTTATTCTAATTTCAATTAAATTTGGGTTAAATAGAAGATATTTACTACTAACGCTCAGTGCCGAGCAAAGGGAGCCGATGAGGAGGACTACGAAAATGCATTCCACTCGACTAGTGTAGGTAAAATAAACTTTTTTACGATAATTATTCAATAAAAATCTTATCACAATAAAATTTAACCAATTAGCCTGATAAAACTATAAAACACGACATTTAGACTATGTTACTTGTAACACGTTACTGTAACATGCTACATGTTTTTGTTGGCAAATTGGGTAGAGAAGGCAGAGCAGTTACAAAAGTAACACTATTTCTGTTTTTAATGTTTCTTTTTGACGTTTCTCTTTTGTCGTTTTCGTTTTTTCTTTATTTTCTTTCGTATATGCCATGGTACAATTACCTTTAAGGTAATTGTACATTACAATTAAGGTAATTGTAAGGTAATTGTACCATGGTCGGAACGTTCAAGAAGGAGAAAAAACAATGAAACCAAAACAAAATATAAAAAAGAGACAAGTTTCTAGTAACTTAATGTAAATTCTTGAAGTTTTTGGAAGTTACCTTAAAACGAAATAAGAAAATAGTCATGTTACAAGTAACATAGTCTAAATTCCGTAAAAGAAACTTTAAAAATTGATTAAAAATTCGATCAAATAAAAATTTGCAACCAACTACTTTGTTACGATAAAAGCTTTAAAATATTGCTAAACTAAAAACGCTGCCAAATTTTAGTTTCTAAAGCAAAATTGTATAGTCGAGCTTTAGGCGTTCCACTTAAATAAAGTTGAAGTTTAATAACTGGCAACTCCTAATAAGAAACAGGAGTGGGCAAGAATGATAGACTATTAGAGATTGCGACTTGCGCATGTTTGCCTCTCTGATGACGTAGTTTAACCCATGCAAGGGTTGCCTATTCTTTGTATTTTTAAATCATTTAGGGCTTTATTTGTATTGAAAACTTTAATTTGCATGACTAATATTATTGGTCCAAATGAGAATATTTTAAATTTGAAATATGAATATGAGCGTTATAAGTTTAAATGCGTTAATTTTAATGAACTAAGGATGTATGCATGCATGTCTATATAGGTATAATGGATATAATATATTTGGAACCAATTAACAATATATTAAGCTGAAGATACCCCAGAAATTAAGATAACACATTCCCGAAGCCGGTGTCAACCTGGCTACTTACTCAATATTGAATTTATAAAAAGCCCTTTTGGAAGCCAAGAACAAATGTTCGATATAATAGTTTTGTTCATTTTTTGCTGTAAATGAGAAAATTTTTATTGAACTTGAGAATTTGAAATTGTGAATATATTTTAATTGGAAATGAGAAAATTCCAAATAAAATTTTATTTAAAATTAGTATGAACGTACATACAATACGTACAACATAAATGCATTCATAACGCAACATAAATAAAAATATGGAAAGGTTAATACAAATCTATGCAGGCAATTTTATTAAATAAGTAGCAGAGATATATTCTGGCCTATCTTCCAGATCCAAACTAAACTAATTTAATGTTGTGATATGCAATCTGTGGTAATAACACACGTTTTTAGTTTCTTCTTAAAAGCGAGCCTCTGATCTCCGAGATTGGAGAAGATTGACGTGTGGTACATTTATCTTTGCCTAAACATTGTTTTTTTCTCCAACCATATAATTTTATTAAATTAAGCACTGCAAGAATGCGCTTTATTTTTAACGCGTCGATGAAGCGCTTTAAAAATTAGTTGAATACGATGGTGGTAGAAGGCATTTTCTAAAAAAATCTTGATTTAATATAAAATATTTTTAATTTCAAATTTTTAATTTTTTTTGGTTTTTTTCTCAATATCATGTAAAATTTTCTCATTTTTTATTGGAATTTTCTCAATTACAAATAAAAATTCTGAATTTCAAATGAAAATTCCCAATTTCGTTTGGAATTTTCTCATTAACAATAAAAAAATGGCGCAGTAGTATGTTTACGTACCAGAGAATAGCATAATTAGGTTTTATCTTGATTTTATCTGGTGTTAAACTCTTAAGCGATTTTAATGAGTTGAACAAAAATCTGCCTCGAATAAAATTATCTTCGTTTGATCAATGCATGAATTTATACATTGTGAATTTATTCAGTGTGTGAATACTTTTGTCAAAGCTATATCAGTGTTGTCATAAGTTGATATTACAAAGTTTCTAATTGCTTAAAAACAAAGCGCTAGATATTTGAAAAACAACTAAATCACACTACATCATCTAATTTGAATTTTACCCAAAAAAATTTTGTTTTTTTGTATCCATAAACGTTTAAAATAATATTAACTTTCTGTTAATTATGCATAATGCTGAATCAATTTTAACACAATTATTTAAGCATTTATAGCCACAAGAAAACCAGCACTTAGCACTGTTTTTGAAACCTTTAGTGCCAAACAAGAAATATTACAAGAACTATAGCAAGCCTTTGTTATACACGGCTGGCAAAGTTAAAGAGAAACAACTACGTCAACTTACGTTAAACAATGAGCATGGCGCCAATTTTTGTCTGTTATTCTCATTAGGTGCAACATCCCTAAAAAAATAAGACAGTCATTCTCTTACTCTTTGCTTTTTTTGTATTGAGTTTAACACTAAAACTGAAATTATTATTGCTCTAGATTAATTCCTAATTTTGCCGGAAAAGATTTATATGTTATGTGAGATTTGACAACCCTGCACTAAAATCACTTTGACATTTCTCCAAAAAATTAATTTGTCGAATTTCGTTATTTAAAAAGAATTTTTAATTTAAATTTATTAAATATAGTGCAAAAAAATAATAGTTATTATAAAAATTGTGTGCGAAGTGTATTTAAAAGCTATAAGAGCAAAAAAAAGTTATTTAAAATTTCGAAGCAAATCGTAAACACGAAGTGTGCAGTGGGGCAATACATGCAAAACGATCAGAAAAATTCAAGTGAGAAATTGTGCTAAAACTAATTGTGAGCGTGTTCTTAACAAATCTTATTTTAGCTGTGTCCTTTTACTCTTTCCCAAAAAACCATGAAAAACAAAAAAAGCTTCGGATAAAATTTTGCAATCGGCCTGACAGAAATAAAAAAATTTTTTGGTTAAATTAAACAATATTTTAATATATTGCTCAAAAATGTATATGTTTATATTTTTATTTAATAAGAATTTTAAAGTGTATTTTTGTCAAAAAAAATCCAACAGGACCGAAATAATTTTTCAAGAAAAAAGCAGGCACAATGAAACATCGTAGGATCAAGTAAAGCTCACCATTTTGATAGTATTAAACTATATTTGTTGAATATCATGTTCTCTGTAAATTTTTTTTTTAGTAGGACGGTCATTTTTTTAATTTTGATAAAAACGGGTAACAACGATAATTATTATTTTTATAGATAAGTTTAAAAAAATAATATTTTTTATTTTTTGATTTTCATTTTTTCATTTTAACAGTCATTGGTTTTAAATACTTATTGAGGCACACATGTAAAAATACCTTTATAAATGCTTTCTTACAATGTAACTTTTTACATTAAAGATTATCTTTTTTTCTTTTCTTGAACAAAATGTACATGAAGGCATTTTTCATGATATATAAGTACATGTAAGTATGAACTTAAATGAAAATTTTCGGTTTTTTACGAACTGTGTAGAAAAGTAGTCACTTCAACTCGTTTTGTCAACAAACAAAAATTTTATTGAAGGAATATTAAAAAAATTGCATCATGTAAATGTAATCTTATAGTTTCGATTTTTTATTGGTTTCAAGTGTTTGTCTATATGAAAAAAGTTTACAAATAAACTACTAAATTTTACGTGTTTTTGTAAAAAAATTAACGGATAGTGTTTGAGTGTTTATATTTAAAACAAAAACAAATGTTTGTTTTTTTTTATATATATCCCTGAAGGAAACTTGGGAACAAGTGCCCCCATGTCAACACTTTTATCGACTATTATGTTGCCTTTTTGGCGACATTGTCAACAGTACGTCTACAGTTTTATATTAAGCTTTGATAAGAAGAAAAGAAAACTGCCAGCGGCAAATTAATGCTTCAGTTTGCCGTCAAATGCAAAAATGTATCAGCAACATTATGGCCTTTTTTATTTTTTCTGCTGTGCTATAAAAGTGATTTATATACACAAATCATACTTGTTTTCAATGACAGACGCATGTTAAATGTCTATTGCAAAAACACATTGACAATGGTTTAGCTTATCAGTAGTACTGTATACTAAAATTGCTAAAAGGTACTAGTTAATCGCTGATTTCAATGTGTACATATGACCCCAAAAGAAGCACCTTGTCAATAGTACCAATGTCAGCAGTTGATTTTTTGTTAATAGCAAAGAGCATTGTCTGAGGTATAGCTTAACAGTAGTACTGGTGACAATGTCAGTAGTGAGTTTCTAGTGATTCTCTATTGACATTTCCTGCAGGGATCTTACAAATTTTTTTTTACCAAAACAGGCAGCAAATTAACACCTGCTGCTAAAAACTTTTTTAAAAATCTCTTGTATATGAACACATATTATTTTTTTTCTTACCTAAGGTATGGGTTACCAAGTTTCTGTAAATAAAATCAAAATTTTTAAAACAAACTTTCTTTTTAAATATTTTTAGCACACAAACGTTTCGTCCATATTATGAAAAATATCTTTATAACGAAGAAATTTTTTAAAAACGCATTAAAAAATTAGATTTATTTTTTGGCCTTATGTTTTTGTTTGTTAACTTTACTTGAAAATCTGGTCACACCGAATAAAATATATAGGGAGAGAATTTGCTTATTACATTTAAAACAGGAAGATTTTGAAATAAAATTTAAAATATGAAATGGGTAAGCTAGAAGTATTTTGGTTTGTGTGGATAAACCTTAGAATAAGATCGCTTAATGCGGAAATCAAGCAAAACACAAATAACCAAAAACGAAAATTTAGTAAAACAATAAACTAATTTTAAATGTTTTAATTTTTTTTTCTAAATGTTATTTAATATTATAAATTATTTGAACATTTAATTTTTTTATAACACGATTAACAAAAAACAAATTAGAAAACATTTTCTCCAAAAGTTAGGAAATTGTCCCACTGTTATGTTTACATTATTTTTAAATGAGAGACTATTTCGTGACGTCATTTGACCACATGCGCAGAAAATGCAAGTTTTCAATTTGTTATGTCGTAACCTTGTTATTTATTAATCTTGGGAGTGGGGGACTCTGCTCTCTCTGACTGTTGGTGAAAACGGTCAAAAAAAAGTCCAGGAATTCTAGCCTCTCGTTTTTTTATATAAAAAGCAACTTTACATATGTATATGTGCATTCTAATATTGCATTTACACTGCCATCCCTGATGTGTAGTATGCTGCGATGATTTTGTTAAAGCGTATGCATTTAGAAAAACAGTAAAGTTCACCATTAAGCGGTTAATTTTGATATAAAGGGGCTTATTCTGCATTTTAATTACGATTCCGCATGCAAATACGCATACATATTTCAAAGAAGAAGTAAACAATTTACTTTACAAGATTTTAGTGCGAAAAGACAAAAAATCCAAAATATACTAAGAAAAAGTTATTTGGTCAAACTATTACAAAAGGAAGAAGCCCGTAGGAGAAAATTTCGATTTGGATCATCAAAATTGGGGTCATTATCTGTTCATTGCTGCATTCACATTGTTGTTATTGTCTCCTAATTTTTTCTTTCTTTCGCATTTGATTAACTTCGACTTTAGTTGTTTTTTTATCTTTCTTTTCAGTGACTGTAAACACTGACTGACTGCTTGTAACATTTAAGGTACCTTTACACGGTAATACATATATTACGATATGTCAAAAAATGTTGTGGGATAATACAAAATCTCATCATGTAAAAGCATAATGTATTGGGTGGGAGAGAATACGAATGCAAAATTTGACAAGTGCTCGGTAAATGTTTATTTTCTAAACCATTTTAGAAACTTGTGTATTCTCATCACATCAGAGGTGTGAAAGGTTGGCAGCACTTACAGTATCTAATGAAGGTGGCTACACTTAATGAAACAATACACAAACAATCAAAATAAAAGCAGATTTTTTTCATGTTGTTTTTGTTAATATTGTTGAACCTTAACCATATGGCGTTACCCCAAAAGGAAAGTGGCAAGACACAACCGATTTTGATTTTACCAACCTCATCCGTGTAAACATGAAAAATAGTTAGAACAGATTTTTATTCTCTTTTTTTAAACACGGAGAGAATTTCATAATATTTTGATTCTACAAAATCTAATTACTTTGTATTACCGTGTAAAGGTACCTTTACTGTTGCTTTGTCTTAGTCTTTTTCTTTAATTGGTTGTGGTTTGCGATTATATAAAAAAAAAGAAAGAAGTCTTACTTTGTGACTTTCAATATTTAATACTAAAATGATTTTTTTGTAATTATTTTAACTAAATTAAATTTAATTGTTTACTGTTGTTAACTAGTTTTCTTAAGCTTACTGCTAAATGCAATATGAAATATTTGGCAACAGATGCACCTTAATCGAATCAAACGGGAAGAATTTTAATCTGGTAATACTTTTTGATGACGGGAAAAAATAAAACTCGCATATTTATAAAGCAGGGGAAAATGATATTAAAATTAAAATTCCTATATAGATGGCATAAAAGATTCTATTTCTTTACTTCATATGGCTGTTACAATCGGGGGTCGGTTTGAGCTTGAAGTAAGAAGAACGCATGCACGCGTGCAGCTCATGGCTTATTTTAATTCGGAAACTATCTGATCCATATTTACAACCATATCATACGGATATCTTTTCTAAAACACTGCAAAAAATGAAGCGTCCAATCTTTTCCTTGTCCATGTTTCAATACCAAAGAGTAGTTTGGTTAATAAAAAGGATTTGTTCAGTGTTGTGTTCGTGCGTCAAAAGAAAAAGTTGGAAGGAGTTGTTATCTACCTTATTTATAGGCTGTGCTCGTTCCCGATATAGAAATAAACTTTTAAACAGCCTCAAAGCTGTAGTCTCATAAAAATTTTGGAGCTGTTTCATACGCTTCTCCTTCGTTAACTTTTAAATTCATATTATTTGACTTTTTGTTCGTGAGTTGCGACCAGTACTGTTGATATCTTCGGGTCCGAAAGGTTGACTCTTGAATGTTTTAGTTTGTTTATAATAATTCTCAATAAGTTTATTGAGGTTGTTATATAATAGAAGAAACTGTTCATGAGGGGTTTCAAGAATTAAGTTGAAGTCCTCTGATAATTTAGTGTAAAAGCCAATTAAATTCATATATACCAAAGTTCCCCAAAAGCTCGCACGCGTGCAATTTTTATCTGACCATTGAAGACAGTAAGAATAAAAAAATAGGTTTTGTAGTCTCTTGTGCCAGAAGACCAGTGTGACCACTTAAGATTTTCAAAATGTTTAAATTACATTCAATGTTTGGCTTAACTTACAACTGTGTGTCTTCTCTTTCGCAATAAAAAATAATTACAAGGAAAAGCAGAAATTAGCTAAGTGATAAACCTGTCGAAGATATTATTCGCAAATAAGGTTGTCAATATACAATAAATGTCTGTGACGTTATGCAAAATTTAGAAGTAAGGCAAAATTATTTCCATTTATGAATTTTTTTTCTTCAACATAACTGTGCGATTCTATCATATTTTAAACTTCCAACTATGGTCACCCTAGTGCCAAAAGAGGAAAATAATTACGTTAAAAAACAAAAAACCAACACAGTTTTTAAATAAGAATGTATGCGTGTGGAGATCACTGATATAGACAAGCTCAATCTACAAAAATCCCTGTAAATAAACTAAGCAAATTGGTATCAAATCCTGAATAATATTCGTTGTTAAAAAAAATATTTTAAATTAAGGAAAACTTGAATTGATGCGAGAAATACATAAATATGTAGATATACCCCTGTGATATACATAAATTCTTTAAACTTCCTAATCATAGGTATTTGCTTTTTTTAAAGTGAGTTTCGGCAAATTTGTGTCTCTATGAAACTGACGTCATTGGGGGAACTAAACACCGCGCGGATGGCCTAATCACGGACGGTTTTCTAATTCAGTAGAATCCTTTAATAATTTTATTACAAAATATATGGAATACCCTGACCGAAAGCAGCATTTAACGAATTTCGACAGCTTTGATGCCAAAATTTTATAGACCCAATGCAACAATACGATTTTTCAGATTCTAAAATTTTAGTTTACGAAAATAAGTTATAAAGTAATTCGGCAAAAATCTTTCAAATTAGGTAGAGATTATGCTTATTGGATTTTTACAAAGTAGTAAGTTAGGAATGAAACAACATTTTTAAAGATACTAAGCAGGTGCTTACGAAAAAAAATTATTGCACAATCAGAAACAAAATAGGTACTAACAAGTAAGGAAGTTATTGTCAGTCAAGCCCGACCCGACCGTATCATACCGAACACCACATTTGCATTACGTCTTTATGAAAAAGTAGACCGATAATATTTGTATTCAGTAAAATAGTCGGTTGTATAAAGACTAACATATGTGCAAAATTTTGAGAAGGTGAAGTAATATTCCAGTCATTTATAGCCCAAAATGATGACTCCGAGAGGACTTTTGCTTCGTGCAAGTTACAAGAAACTTATCTGTGACAAATTTTATCAACATATCTTCAAAATTGCGACCGTGTTCACTAGAATACATGGACAAACAGACGGACGTACATGCTTAAATGATTTTTGGTGTTACAAACATCTGCACAAACGTGTAATACCCCTGCCACGTATGTGGTGTGGGTATAACAAAACTCAAAAAAATGCGAATGTTACGATATTATCATCATCTTCGTCTTAAAATCTAATGCATTCATATATAGTAAATTTCTTTTCCATACACTTGAAAACATCATTTAAAGCAAAAAATTGCCTCTCAAACATTTTTTTTTCTTACAGTTTCTTAATAATTATTTATTTAATGGTGTGATTACGTTCAAATGTATTTACTTGTAAATATGTACATATATATCTTTACACTTCGTACACATTCACTTGCTAATCCCTTTTCATAAGTTATAATTAAAAATATATTGAAAATAGTTCAATCTAAAAATAAAAGCATCATAAAAATACACATTTATAGTTTGTATTGGGTGTGTAATAGAAAACTGCACGAATATACTTGAACATGTTGTATACTTAAGTATTTTAAAAGATGAGCTCCTATTCGTAGTGCTTTTGAGTAATAAGTACTTTTTTCTGTCAACTATGTATTCGCTGTTACTTAACAGAGTTTCTTATTTGAGATTTCTTGTTATAACCTCCACATAGAAATAAGGGTATATATATATATCAGCCTGTCATTCCGTTTGTAATTTCTTTATTATCCATTTGCGTCCCCATAAAGTATATATAAGTATGCTGAAACCTCATAGATGGAGAATTCAATGTAGCCATGTCCGTCTGTTGAAATCAAGTTTCGGGGGTCAATAAAAATTAATACGGACCAGTTGACTAGCTACCGATACATAGGCAAAATAGTGTGATTGCCTAAGTTTTTTTAGAACAAAATCACAAGATCCATACGAAAAATGTAACTGGCAAGGCTGTTAAATATATATGTATGTATATGGATGGGCATAAAAAAATATGCAAAAAGTTTCTTGAATGCTTGGACGTAGGTGCCATATGTATGTATGTAGGTACATATGTATGTATGTATGCATTTACATATGTATATATGTTTAAATGCATGTACATACATACAAACATACATATAAAAAGCATTTTTACTATTATGTTTGTAGTGCGAAATAATTCGGCTGGATCAGATGGCTGGGCATATAAAAACACCAATGTGAAGGGGACTTACGATTCGGCACATCCGAATATAGCGCTTTTACTTATTTTCTTTTCCCTTCTGCCGAAAAATTTAAATTAAAATTTTAAATTTAAACTTTTCCGCAGCAGACCTCTAGTGTATAACTTGAAAATGCTCGCTTTAAATTTTTCTCATCTTTCTGACAACATATCGTTTCAAACGACCAATGTTCGCTTCAAACGAGTTAGCCGGGTGTGACTATAGAGGAATATGACTGGATTATTCCCTGAGAAACCACAACAGGCATCCAATTTAAATCTGCTTCAAGGTAGTCCCAGCAATAAAACATACATTTTGGAAAAAAAAATTAGTTGCAAAGGAGCAGGGAAAACAGCAGCCCCCATACAAATGAACAATTTTTTTTTAAGTTTTTGATACGAAATATCTGTGAAACTGTTAGAGCTATCGACCTCAAATTTTCTACATGATATTTCTATTATGATTTTTTGTTTATTTAAAATAAAAATTTGATGATGATTTAGAAGTTTGAGTTTAAGGGCTATTGACTAAAACTAAGGTCAAAATTTAAAGACGACAAAAAGTACTCTTATTACATTCTGGATACTTTTTTTACATTTTTTGGGTTATGAGTCCACTAAGACTACTAATTTAGGCTAGGTTTAAATAAAGAAATTTTAGAGACCTCAAGCTCCGCAGCACATGCATCTAAGCCAGTGACCGGCTTGTTGTACGTTCCTAGCAAGAAAAAAGAATGTTGGGGGAGAATTTCACTGAAATTCCGTGATGCGGAAATATTCACTCCCTCAACGTCTCTCGAGTGAGCCACATCTAGAAAAACATTAGACATAAAACATCAGACTCTGGTCTGTGCCAAAGCCGTGCAGTGACACAGGAAATGCTCCATTGCTTCAATTTCCTCCTTCGACTCCTATCCGATTGGAGATGTGCTCGTAAGTTTGAGTGACCCGTCGGCACACTCATCATCTTGCTAAGTTTAGGCTTCTCAAGTTTCTGACCTACTTTAGGTCGATACATAGGATCCTCCTCAATTTCCGAACTGTCTCGTTGTTTCATTGCACCCTGTGGACATTTTCCGCCCACTCTTTCAACTTGGCCTTCGTCACAGCAAAGGGCCTTGGAGTCACCAGGTCAACCGCCTGCTATCCCTTAGCCCTAACCACCACATCATTTGCCTGCCATTTTCCGACCACCCTTTGATGACCAGTAGTCACAGATATAATTATTTGCCTTTATAGACGCTTAGCTATCTTAACAGATGTTTACACGCGTTGGATCTGGCGGGCAGACATTCGGGTATTTCCCGGACCTTCGCATGTAGGACAGTATTTTGACTAGATAGACGAAAGTAAATCTCTGTATCCGGGTTTTCAACAAGGATGCCCAGTCCCGTTTTTACCTCCGCCTTAAAGTCATCCATAAAACAATCGTCTCTTTGGGTCATCTGCCCCAGAGTTTCGTCCAATCAGGATTGGCGGTCTGGTATCAGTGTAATGCAGCCTGAACATTTACTGGAGTTATACGATCGAAAAACTCTACTGTGTCCGTAAAACCTTCCAGTGTCTTCAAAATGAGTTAATCGTTAGATTTAAAGCCCCCACCAATCCATTCTTCCGTCGCCTAATGGCATTTCGCCACAAGTGGCGCTTCGTAGCGTACGTGGGTTTCAGTAGGCTGGATACTTAAAATTGTAATACTGCCCCGTCCATCCCGAGAAAACATGTACGTTGGCCTTTTTGTTGAATCGCAATATTGCATTTTCTGTCCATTGATGCCCACCATACCACCGAAGTGTATTTCAGCATCCGTCTGCAAGACAACTAAGTAAACAAAAAGTATTCCTTTTCGCTCTTATTACTATTTTACATTAAAAATACAAAAAAATAAATTGTGTTTGTTATTATTCCTGGACAAACAATCTGCCATTGTCCCAGAAAGGCGGCTGTTTGTTCACAGTCTAAACGAAAACCATTTCATTCAAAAAAGTCAAACTACGAATTTGTTTTTTATAGAGAAAGGAAGAACAGGTTTTGGTTATTAAAATAGAAAACCATCAAAGAGTATTTTGATTTTGTTATCGCTTACGGCCTTTTGAATTTTAGGTGACGGCCCTTTTATCAAGATTTAAAACTATTAATATAAAATTATGATTATTTTTTGCAGAACCTGAACAATAATGGACCTTTTAAGGCAAAAAATATTTCTGGAAAACTGAATGCAGTGTATAAATAGACTAAAACTTTAATGTTGTTTACTTCGCATTATCATGTTTAAGTTAAAGGAGACAGAAAAGAATAAATCACAGCCTACTACACCAGATCTAGATGATTCAATAAGTTTTTCAGATGATGCAGATGTCGATGTGGAATCTGTGGCGACAAAAAAACCACATTTCTTAGACTATGATGCAGTGCCACCAACTGATCTCGTAGAACATTTCGATAGAGCCATCAGTTTTAGCAATGCAGCAACTGCTGCGGCCAAAAATGTGAAGACTATTTCACAGTCCTCTAATGTAATAAGTAGTGGTGGTGATGGAAGTGGAGAAAAGCTTAAATTAGATAAAAAGTACGAAAAAGATGGTGAAATAAGCGACTATGAATTAGCAGCTACAGGTTATACCAAAAAAGAATTTACTCAAGATGATAACACTTTAAATATAACATCGGTTTTATCGGCTAATGTTGTAAAGCCAAGAAAACATTTCTTAGACGAGAACCCCATACCGCCCGATTATATGTTAAATGATAGTCAGATGCGCGAGCATCGCAGTTTGGATCGTAATTTTGAAAGGCACAATGAACAGAGATCAGCCTTGGATTTGCATGCAAATTTGCCGGGCATTCGTTCATCAAGAGAACGTTTTAAAGATATACCTGCTTTTAATCGATTGCCTAAGGGGGCTGCTTGGACCCAAAGTTTTGATAGTCGCTATGATAGCAATCTTTTAGCTGATAAGCTGGATGACTTAGGACCCAAAGTTGAATGTGTCTACTCATTACTTTCAATGTTGGGCTCAAACGATCCCCTAGAAATGTCTAAAAAGTTTCACGAACTCTCCAAGACCCCTGAGACATGCAACACATTAAGAAGATCGGGCTGTATACCGCTTCTGGTACAAATGATACATGCTGAAGGGGGACCGGATGAACAGAGAAAATGGGCCGGTATGGCCCTTCACAATGTGGTGCACACTCATCCTGATGAAAAATGCGGACGCCGTGAAGCCAAAGTACTACGTTTATTAGATCAGATTTTGGATTATTGCAGTTTTTTGCGTACCTTGCTGCAAAGTGGTGGCGAAGCAATAGCTGATGATGCTGACAGACATCCTTTGGCAGCCATGTCTTCTCTAATGAAAGTAAGTTTCGATGAGGAACATCGTCATGCTATGTGTGATTTGGGTGCTTTGCAAGCTATACCCAGTTTGGTACATCTGGATCATGCTGTGCATGGCCCAAAACCCGAAAATCAGTGTTGCAATTCTTTACGCAGATTTGCTTTAATGGCATTGACTAATCTTACATTTGGAGATGAAAATAACAAAGCTTTATTATGTAGTCAAAAACTGTTTATGGAAGCGCTGGTCGCTCAATTAGATTCCGCTCCTGATGATCTACTACAAGTTACAGCTAGTGTTTTACGCAATCTTTCGTGGCGTGCTGACGCCCAGATGAAAGCGGTTCTTAATGAAATTGGTACTGTAACAGCTTTGGCTAAGGCTGCTATGAAAAATAAATGCGAAAATACTCTTAAAGCTATATTGTCAGCACTATGGAATCTTTCGGCTCATTGCAGTACCAACAAGGCTGAGTTTTGTTCTGTTGAAGGTGCCCTGTCTTTCATTGTTCAAATGCTGACCTATGAAGGTCCTAGTAAAACTTTGAAAATCATAGAAAACGCGGGCGGTATTCTCAGGAATGTATCCAGTCACATAGCCGTAAGAGAGGACTATCGCCAAATCCTAAGAGAACACAATTGTTTGTCGATATTGCTGCAGCAACTTAAATCAGAGAGCCTCACGGTTGTAAGCAATTCTTGTGGAACATTATGGAATTTATCTGCTAGATGCCCAGAAGATCAACGTTTTCTTTGGGATAACGGTGCTGTGCCAATGTTAAGATCTTTAATACATTCAAAACATGCCATGATTTCTGAAGGTAGTGCGTGTGCTTTAAAAAATCTTTTGAATTTTAGGCCCTCTGCGCAAAATACCAACCATATCGATAACATAGCTAGATCTTTGAATTTAAAAAAACTACCAACTCTCAACGTGCGAAAACAAAAGGCTTTAGAGCAGGAGCTTGGAGCAGCCTCAAAATCGCACAGTGAAACTTGTGATAATTTGGATTCAGTAAATTCTAAGGAACGGCCAACATATGATGCCTCAGCTTCCATGAGCCCCTCCGTACAAAGACATCGTTTTCCTTTGCATGGCGCTTTGGGAACCGCACTTACTGGTGGGCCAACGGGACGTCTTACGCGCTCTGCCATGCTTACAAAAAGTGAAAGTCGGGATTCAGTATTTTCGGCCAAATCCGATGGTGCTGTATACGATCATCTAATTAGATCACATTCAGCTTCCGATGCCAATCGTAAACCTCAACACAGCAGCACAGGACCACAATCTCCAGGCTCATATCCTTTGGAAGGAGATGTCGAGCCAGCAGAAGAACAACCAATTGATTATTCTCAGAAGTACAAAGAACATATTTCAAAGCACAAAAATGGCCGTGAAGATGAAGAAAATTGCCAAGTCACCTATCAGGAAACTGACCTGGATCAGCCTACAGACTTTAGTTTACGCTATGCTGAAACTCAGCTGGCGAATAATATAGACCTTTTGTCAGCTGTGAGTAATGAAACTGCAGGTGTGGTTACAGCTGCTGCAGTACAAAAACCACAGACTAAACAAACATTAAAAAATCCAGCAGAAGCTAATGAGATATTGTTAATATTAGAAGATAGCGTCAAATGTTATCAAACTGAAGATACTCCTTATGTTATATCAAATGCAGCTTCAGTAACGGACTTAAGATCTGTACCAGCGTCGTCTAAACCTGAGGAAAACGATTTAACCTCAGGTTTAAATAACTCTGAAGCAACATCAAACAGTGAAGCACCTCAACTTCCCCCACGCAAATCAGTTCGCAATAATTACCATCATCAGTCAGCTCAACATACCAGCAATCCATATGGTTTAGGATCTTATACACCCGAAAAACCAGTTAATTATTGTGAGGAGGGTACCCCAGGTTACTTTAGTCGTTACGACTCTCTTAGCAGTTTGGACGAACCACCAGTTCAAGCAGAAAAACTACAAAAAGACACACAAAGAGTAACTGAAAAGTCTGTGGAGAATAATAAAGCTTCTCTTGAAAGTAATATTGTCCCTGATAAGGTAATATCTCCACCTGAACCCCCGCCTATGACCCAAACGCCTCAAATAAATTCAGCTTTGGAAACTCCACTAATGTTTTCTCGACGGTCTTCTATGGATTCGCTGGCTGAAGAGGATTGTGGTACAATTGACGACAAAAGCTCAGTGGTTAGTGATTTTAGTCGCTTGGCTAGTGGCGTAATATCTCCTTCAGAAATCCCCGATTCTCCAACGCAAAGTATGCCCCAATCACCCAGGCGAAATTCAGGTTCCGGTGCAGTCTCAACTTCTTGCTTTGCAGCCGGTGTCTCACCCAATACACAACGTGTTCAAAATCGCACAGTAGATAATAACAAAAAATGCTTGCGAAGTGTATTTGAAGATGAGTTTAATACTTTCCATGTGGAAAACACTCCCGCACAATTTTCCACCTCAACTAGTTTAAGTAATTTGTCCATTTTAGATGAGGAAACTACTACTAATCAATTACAGCCTCAACAACAGCAACAATCGCTTCCCACCACCAACAATACGATCTCAGAAGGCGAGGAGGAGGAAGATACAAACGAAAACAATGATGACTTACTTTTGGCTTCTTGTATTAATATTGGCATGAATAGGGCAGCCATACCCTCAACGTATTCACAAAACACAGACACTACTACCTCGTCGGTTAATCATCCTAGTGGTGTCACACGCGATGAACCGCGACAATATCATACCGAAGATACTCCAGCTTTACTTTCAAAAGTTGGTAGTAATACAAATCTTTCGGCCATTTCAATGGGTTCCAGTAAAAATGACCCCAAAGATGACACAGTGAACGAAGTTTTGGCTGGTTCTTCCGGCAATACCACACACTCACAACAAACCGTAAATAGGCGTTCTTTGAATTTATCGGATGATTTGTCGTCGAATGCTTCAGAAAGTGGAGCTGGTGGCATTGATATACTGCAACAATGCATACGCGATGGTATGAAAAAATCATCGATCAAAGAAAAAGTTGAGTTGCCAGCCCATACTATGAGTTCTAACCGCATGGATCCAATATCAATGTTGCGCAGAGGTGGGAATATATTGCCACATTTTTTTGCTGGCAATGATGAAATGAGCAAATTTCGCGTCGAGGATAGTCCTTGTACTTTTTCCGTCATGTCTGGTCTTTCTAACTTAACCGTTGGTTCAAGTCTGGTTGGACCAGCTGTAATATTGGAAGAAAGTGCCAATGTTGCGTAAGTTTCTTAAAAAGTACTTGTATGACAAATATAATAAGAAGGGTTCTAAAACTCCATATTTATTTTTTTAGCTCGAGCAATAATGGAAACTCGAAACCAAAGCCAACGCCACAGCTGTCAGCAACCCAGTCGCCTGCTGTTCCAGTAGACGATGTTAGAAGGGAATCCCAATGGCAGGACGATTCTTTATCATCCCTTTCAATCGAGTCTGAAGATGACACAAACCTTCTGAGTCAGGTACTAAATACAAATATATTTAATAAAACTTCTTCTTTTGTATAATTTAATTTTCTTTTTAAGGCTATTGCCGCTGGATGCAATAGGCCCAAGTCAAATTTGGGTTTTGCTACCGCCTTGACTTCGACGGGAAAACACACAACCACTTCATTATCATCATCACAGCCGATACCTATAAACACGGCAACCTCAGCATCCTCTTTAACATCCCAAGCAACTGCGCGCAATTTTGGTAAACAGCATCATCTGAATCAACAAAATCTGGATAAATACAATTATCGAGAACCTAGGCAAGCAAATAACGAGTCTTATAGTTCAGCAGACTCAAGTGATTCAAATGATAACCAATCTAAGTCATTGTTTGAACTTTGCATTCTTACTGGCATGCATAAAAACCGAGATTCCAATCAGGTGGTCTCATCAGGAGGCAGTACAGTTTCACGCACACACACTAAAAGCACACAATCACACCGATTGAAAGTAGGCCACCCGGAGCATACTACGACCCAATCGAATCCCAACTTAAAACACTGTGAGCCATTGCCCATGCAAGGAAAACAAATTACAACAAATCGTCATATCCGAGAACGTGAGCGAAGAGATGAGAAACTCTTAATGGAATGCATCAATACGGGAATAATGAAAAAGATTGGAGAATCAAATAAACAATCATTGCCATCACAACTGACCCGTGAAGCTTTAGTTTTACACAATACACAGCCAAAAAACGGGCAGGCTACGTCTGCAGCTGCTCAAATGGAAGAAGCAGTTCCCCAAATAAGTGCCAAATACATCAACTCCTCCATTACCACAGCAACCAACAGCAACACTACCATCACCAGCAGCACCACCAATATCAGCACAGCAGCTCCAGACGTAGAGAAGAAAGGCAACAGCACATTAGTCCCAGGGGCTTTGAACAAAGTGCCACAACAGATCAGCAACAAGTGCCACACCACCACCACCAGTCTAGACGAAGGCATAAAAGATCAAAAAAAGCTCAACATTTTTCAACAACAGGGACAGGAGGAGGGACAGATTCCAACTTTTCAAATAGAGGAGGTAGGTCCTCGAAATCTCGAGAACGTTCCCGAGACAATGAAAGGTATTGGGTGTAAATACACCACTGATAACTGTGATTCATTGGGCAATGACGCAAGCACTACACAGAGCGATGAATCTAATGAATCTTTTATAATGGAAACAACCGTTTCGTTGGAAGCCAAACAAATTGAATTAACCAGCTCCTTAAATAATTGCAACGAAAAACATAAAGATCCTGACTTAATGCTTAAGTCAGTTGAACGTTTGACATTAGAGTTCGTTTCCTCGGCCGAGCAACTAAGAATTAACAGCAGTGCTCCTAACAATACTGCTCAATCTCTGAGCTTAGATTCCAGTGAAAGTCAAAAGAAAATTCACTTATACATCAATGGTGGAACAAATAATTCCACGACCAACAACACCTGGAATGAAGACACTTGTCCCAATGATGTTAGTTTTCCGAGTGTCAGTGTGACGGCACCTAAAGTGGCCTCGCTTAGTTATGATGACGATGATGAGGATCAAGCCACAACGGCTGATTATAAGGAACTAAACGATTTTGCAGAAAATACTCCCATAAACGAGGAGCTGCCTACGCCAGATATGTCTTTGGACTTTGATAATATTGGCTTACATCAAAATGGCTACTTTTCACAGCCAACTTCGTTCGATTGTTTAACAGAGATGGAAAAAACTTTGATAGACGGAGCTAGGGGAAATGATAATAGTTTTACAGTAAAGGATAGTTTTCAGGAAGAGAACAGCGTTGGTTTGCATTTCAAACTGGGAGGCGCTGTTCAAACTGCGGCCACAGCTCCTTCATTGTTTTTTCATGCTAACACAATGTCGAATTCAACTTTCATTGCGCAAGAAGCCAGAAAACTTGCTGCCACTTTAAACTCTTCTGATTTAGAGGAGGAGGAATTGACATTTAGTATTAACAGTTTGGATTTGGATAATATTAGGCCTCCCTCAGCAATGGATTCTTTAAATATCTCCGGTTACTACCAGGATTCCACGCAACCAAATTCTCTGCAAAAAGTACCCGTGTCCAACCCGCCCTATAGTCCACAAATGGCTTTTAAATCACCAAAATTTCCCCGGAAAACTTTGCCACCCGGTTTGATGGCCCGTCGAGCTTTGGGTCATATTCCCATGCATTTAGCGGGCAGTGTAGAGAGCATAAACTCTTCGTGTAATTTAATGCTGGATAATATTAAACCACCATCGCTAATGGATGAACTTTTAGATTCAATGATAAGTGTAGCTAGCATACAGTCCGAAATAGCTGATGACTGTGCCAGCATGGCCACCACAGTGACAGTGTCAAACTATGAAACCTGTGCGGGCGGTGAAGAGGGTGATACTGTAACCTTGCAAAGTTGTTGCGATAATATATTGTCTAAAGAGGATGATCAAACATTAAACGAAGGCAACTCTACTCCGCTGCCCTCGGACTGTGATTTAAGTTCGGCCGAAAGTACTCCCCGGAAATCAGCTGCAGCTTCACCGGCCTCTGGTTACAAAAGAACACTGACACCTAAACAGAAGCGTAAAGTTGTTAAAGATCGTTATAAGACTTATACCATTGACGCGGACATGATAATAAACGAAGAACTGCAACGAAAAATGGAAGAAGCTTCTCAGGATGAAACTTTAGCTATTGAAATAACAAACCTAGAAGCTGATGAGCCGGAACAGCAAGTAGCAAATGCTGAAAATACACCACGAAGTCGAAGAAGATCTAGTCAGGATCGCTATAAAACACAAACTATAACATATTCGAATTTGCAGCTAAACCAACCCAATCAAATGAGTAGTTTGGAATCCAACAGTGATGGATTTATGGAAGAAAATTCTATTGCTTCCTTTAAAAATATGACAAAAAATTTAAAATTTATAACAACAGAAGCCATAACGAAAACAATCACTTTAAAACAACAGGAACATGAGCCTGCAAGTTTGGAATACGATCAAAACTCCGAAACAGAATCCTGCCATAACTTGGAAGGTAATCTAAATCATCTAACCGACAACGAAGAAGAATGTGAAGATGAACAAGAACTTAAGGCTTCTCATCCTAAATTTGTCAAGCCTAGTGACAAACTAGAACCAGATAATACGGCTGCAAAGGTGGTAAGAGGCGGGAAAAAAACACAATATATATCGCCCTATAGTATTAAATATCAAAAGTCAATAGGTGAAAACAAGACAAATACCAAATTACAAACTCCCATCAATTCAAACTTTTTGAGAAAACGTAATGGAACTAGTGTTGTGGCATCGGCGGCAGTAGTAACACAACCTAGTTCGATTGCAAAATTTGCACAAAAAAAAGCGATTAACAAGGAGTCTTCAATGGCACAGAAGAGCGAAACCTTAACTACAGCAGCACCAGCATTGGAACGCCAAACTACTTTTGTAAAAGAAGAACCATCTTTAGACTCATCTAGTGTACCAGTAGTGGAAACAAGTCCCACAAAAACAAAAATGTCAAAACTACCAACTAAACGACAAGCTGTCAACTCCACCTATACATCACCCCAAAGGATAGCAGGCACCAGAAAGTTGCCAACCTCATCGTCTTCAGCGTCCTTACAAGCGGCTAACAAACGAAATATAGGATCCGATGCGAAACCCCAAAGAGCTAATAGCACCGTTAATATACGTGCAAACACAAATGCGGCCCGTATAGCGGTTTTATCCAATCGTGTTTCTACCACCACTCCACCTTCGCGCAGTAATTCTTCACTAAATTCCACAAATGTTGCATTAACAGCAGCACAAAATGCTGCCTCCAAAATAAGCCAAGCTCGATCACGTATAGCGGGTATATGGCGTAAAGTAGACGAAGTCAAAAACCGGCAACAACAGACACCGCCATCGAAAATCCTTAAGGCCTCCCAGATAAAAACGTCAAAAGTGCCACCCCAACCCGGTAAGCTTATACGCAGTACAACTTTTGATAACACTCCAACGCTAGAAGACCGAAAAGCAGCGGGAAAATCGGTGCCACAACTAAACGGTACAAAACTGCCATCAAGTGGGGCTACAAAATCTGCTATAACACAAAGAACAGCAAACTGTGCAGCTAAACGAAAGTAATTTTGAGTTTCCATATTTTACAAATTTTATTTAAATTTAAAGAATGCGAATTATTTCGAAAACATATGTGAATTCAGATTCTGGAAACTTTTATTGAATTTAATTTATTTCACCATGAATCACTAGCAAGCATTATTGTTGTCGGGAATTTGAAAATTTTTTTTATGCGTCCTCACTTTCGAGAACAGTAGTTTTTTTTAAAACAAAGTTAACCTGGAAACAAAAAAAAATATTTTTATAGGTTTAATAAATGCTTTTAAATCTTAATCCGGCAAAAAGGCATAAAGTAGTAGCAGTTCGTAGATTTTTAGACCTTTTTATTTTTAATTGTTTTTATATATGGAGCTTGAAAGTATGGCGTTTATGTCAAACTTTATATACAAATAGGAAAAAAGTAAGAGATTTTGAAACTGCTACACACTTGCCATTTTAGCACTTTTAATGCTATATCTAGCACTACTTATTCTTGTTTAGCACTTATGGCTTTCAAAAAAAGTAAGTGCTAAGTGCTAAAATGACACATTTTTCTTTAGCTATAAATTCTTGAATAATTGTATAGTAAAAGTCATGGAACTTAACGTATCTCTCGCTGTGTAACATTGAATTGATTTAGCATTATGTATTTTTAAATGTTTGTTTTAAATGTATGTGAATGCATTAAAAACGAAAAAATTTTGTTTAAAATTCCCTTAAGCTAAAAAAGCTGATGTAATAAATTGTTTTTCTTTTTAACCTAGCACTTTTGTTTGTTATATACCGTCTGTATTAGACATCGTGCAGATCAGAGATCAGCTTTGAGTCGTTTTTTTCGCTATTCATAGCGACTCATAAATTAGAGTATAAGCCATTGAAATTAAACTGAGCTGGCGTACGCATACTCTCAACCACGTTGATTTATAAATACAGCTCACAAACAACAAGAGTAGCACTTGGCACTCATACTTATACCGTCCCATATATTTTGATTCGCAAAAGTACCCGCGTTGATTCACATTTTTAAGAAAATACTCATATTCCTAAAGTGATGCGAGTAGATTCAACAACAAAAACCTTAACAGTTCTCATTTGTATTAAGAATTAACATTGCTGCCATTTATAAATAAATGCAAATTTGTTTCAACGAACTCTAATGTTAAATAAATCACCGTTAAAATAAAGTGAAAACATTTTCTGTTATATTTATTTGTTGGCTTCATTGATACAGTTAAATAATTTATCAATGAAATTTTTAAGGTGCAGTGAATTGAGCGTTCAATTTAAAGAAGGAAAAATGAAAATTGAAACGTATTTTCTAATTGTAGTCGGTGATTAAAATAGATTTTAATTTAAAAAGTAAGCAGCACATTAGTGTTTAAAAATTTAGAGCAAGTACTACAAATACGACACCAACAACCATATAGCATTTTTACATTTAAAATCCAGGAAAAACACAGATGTTTAACAACAAGAAAGAAAGAAGCAAGCGTAAAGCATGCATCTTTTGACGTCTAGGGGGTCGAGCGAAGCAAAGTAAACAATAATCCGCTGACGAAATAACGCCACTTTGTATAAAAACACCTTGACTTGTTTGTATTTTTTGACGTCTAAGGGCTTGGTCTCCGTATATAAAATGTAAAACTGCTGGTGTTTTTGTTTGTAGTACTATCGCTTTCACCTTGTACAGATACACTCGAGGCGCATTGAATAAGGTAGGAGCAGCTAATCAGCTGATTTTTATTTCCAGTATATGGCTTCTAGTTATCTTGTGAAACTTATATAGAGAATTTTTCGCAAAATAGTATTAAGTACACAGCAAATACATAAACAAATTACAACGATTTTGACAAGATTCACGGCATTCAGACCATGTTACTTGTAACATGACTCTTTTCTTATTTCGTTTTAAAGTAACTTCTAAAGTAACTTCAAGGATTTACATTATGTTACTTCAAACTTGTCTCTGTTTTATTTTTTGTTTTGGTTTCGTTGTTTATTTTTCTTGACCGTTTTGACTTTCATTATAATGGCATATACGAAAGAGAATAAAGAAAAATAGAAGAAAAAACGAAAACGTCAAAAGAGAAACGTCAAAAAGTAACATGAAAAACAGAAATCGTGTTACTTTTGTAACGTCTCTGCCTTCTCTAATCCCTTCGCCCACAAATAAATGTAACATGTTACAGTAACGTGTTACAAGTAACATAGTCTGAATGCCGTGATGGCTGTTGTTGTAGGGACGAGGTCATTTGGTACAATTATGGTTTTTTTGCGTTCCAGGTAATTTGGGTCACTTTAGAAAATTTAAAGAGAAATTTTTTCTTGACTCTCATTTGTCCAAACAAAAACGAAATCTTCTAGAGCACAGCTATTCTTGACGAAACTGCGAAAGAAAAATGTTCTTCCGTATTCCTGGAATTTCTGGTAATAAGTAATATGTAGTAGGTTTTCAGTTTTTTTAGATTTTATAATTAAATTAATTAATTTAAAATGTAAAATTATGTTTATTTATTTTACAAACTTACCAAGCCTATTCTTAAATAGTTATAGGTTTTTGCTTTTAAAAACTATTTGAATCCAATCTTTTATTGTGTAATAGCGTTTGGAACAAAATAATAAAAATTGGAGAAAAACTACGATTTTTTTAATAATCAAATTTTTAAATTTGTTATTATTTTATTTTTTACTTTCTCAATGCAACGAAAGCCACTTTGTATAGAATAAATCCATGTTTATACTTACATATGTATATTAAAAACCTTAAAAAACAAATTTTGATATTTGCTTGAATTTTAAGGCAAAGTCTAAAACTACATTAACTAATAGATTTATGGTTAAAATATTAAACTTAATCTAAAAACAAACTAAAAACTGAATTTGTTGCTTAAAATAATTACATAAAGAGTCTTATAATTGCCTCCTACAATTTGACTTTTAACCCATTATCCATCAAAAGGTTCAAGTTTTCTAAAGCCAAACGTTTACAATATAATTAGGAATTTTTTACTTGCAAAAAATCCTTATTCCCATAGAACTTAGATAAGGCAAACTCTGGGCATTTAAATAATATTATAAAGATAGAAATGCCAGTTGGTTTTAATGATACATAATTTTTTAAATTTTTTAATATGCTGGATTATAAAATGCCGCTATTGTCAAAACGGCTGTATAACAAAACGCAGTTTGCTTTGCATTACAAATTTTCAACTTCTTCGCTTATACACTCCTTACAATTTAGACAACGTTTTTTGCTTCCAAGCCATTAATAAACTTTAAACACTCATTTGATTTTAGGACACAATTTAAATTTTGTGAGCAAACTTTTTGTGCAAAGCAAAATGCGTTTTGGAACACAGCCAACATAATCGAAAAATTGAATTGTTTACTGAAATATAATGCTTAAACTTTCCAAATCCAATTGTAAAATACCGCTGCCCATATATACTTAAGTTTTCCAATTTAAAATAAATAAAAAAAAGCTTTACATTTATTAATTAAAGTTTTAAGTTTTTTTAAGTATTAGGTGTTTTTACTACATATCCTTAGCAAAAATTAAAAGCCACGTAACTAACAAAAAAACGAATGTCGGCCTCAAAACCTTGATTGATTTTTTTGAAGGGAATATCAAATTAAATTTTCTATAATGATATGAGTTAATGTTAAATCCATATAGCGGCATTTAGAACCAGTTGATACTATATGTTTTTTGCGTATTACATAAAAACCTTAGAAATGTATTTAAGTAGTACTAAAAAATTTCGCAAGAATTTTTTAAGAACTGTATTTTTTGAAATTTAATGCTTCCCGATTAAAGACTTAAGAGTAAGTCTATAATTCAAGAAACTCATAAAAAAATTTTAGCAATTAAATAAATACATATATTCTTGTTACTAATAAGCTTAGATAAGCGACAGAAAAACTACCGTACTACTACCTTAGCAATGCACATATGCTACTGAAATTTCGCGATACCAAACTGTAAATCGCAAAATTTTATTTCTCTAAATACCTTTTTGATTTAAAATGTTTTCTATCATAATACGCTTATGTTGTTGATAAAATAATCGCAAGTAAATTTTAAAGCTTTTTATATATTTTAGGTAAAGCTTAAATAAAATATATAAAAAGCTTTAAAATTTGCTTGCGATTCAAAAAGGCCAAAAATATGCAGAAAATTATTGTCAACAATACATGGGCCATATCGAGCCTTTAGTGCAATACCGTAGTAATTCAAAAAATCGTGAACTGAGAAAAATGCATTTGAAGTTTTGAACCATCTTTTTGATAGTATTTTCGTTTACTAAAGTTATTTTTTTACAAGTTTTCAAATAAAAAGGAATGTTTTCAAATAAAAAAAGGCCAAAAATTATTAAAAATATGAAATATTTATTTATATTTAAGTGTTTTGTATCAACCTATCAATGATGTATCGTTATTGTCACAAAGCCTATGACAAACTTAAAAATTAATTCGAAATATATCGTTATAGCAATTAAACTTTTAACTATTTTTTTTCTAACAAAGTTGTAATATGAAATAATACGAACAAGTAAAAAAGAAGTCAAATTATGCAGTTGTGTTTCTATGTCTAAAACGTAGCAAAAAATAATATTGCTTTATACTTTTTTCGTAAATTGCTTTCTGTTAGTCAATTTCTTGTCATAAAGGAAATATTTCATTATTGCAAATAAATGTGGTTGGAAATACCTAGAGGCAATAAAGACATTTTTAGCTGTAGAATCTGAACAGTTAGAGGTGGAATCATAATCTTTTTTTCTTTAGATAGATATTTCCCCAAAGATAATTTCTGCATACCCAGCTCAAAAAATTCAAATTTTGAGTTACTACGGTATTGCACCAAAGGCTCGATATGTACATTAATAAGACTTGAAATAAAAATATTTACATATTTACAAACCAAGACTTTATTAATAGAAAGCACAATTATTGAGCGTTAGGTTGGACATATTTAAAAAACGTTGCTTAATTTCAACTTAAAGTAGACTTTTAAAATATATTAAAATTAAAACATTATTATCCATAAAATTATTAAAGGATGGCGGCTAAATAATTAAACCGATTGGTTTGTATTGGATTTTTAATAATATAAGGGTCTCTTTTGAATCAGGTTAAAAAACTGTAATTAGAAAACGCATTAAAAACTGTAGTCCTAATTTAAAAAAGCACATTTACCTATATAACTTAAAGTCAAAGTAGTTATTAAGAAACTTTTATTCATTTTTACATATTTCAGCCAAAAGTATATATATTATGTATATTATAAAATTTTAATTTAAAATAATATATAAAATATACTTATATTATTAATAATAAAAAATGTGTTTTCTATGCATAACTAAAGACTTTAATTTCTGATACCAAAAACTAACTTTAACATACATAAATGTTTTTATTAATATTATTTTTTATTTCCCCACATGTATGTAGGTTTACAGCTCATAAAGTTTAACAAAGATCACAGAACAAAAGGGATTAATATGGTTTTAATATTTTTTATTTACAATTTTCTAAAACTGTGTTATTCTATTTTATTTTCTATAAATTTTTAGGAATTTTTTTATAAGGACTTTTTTTAATTACTTTGTTTAATATACATACATATGTACATACATATTATGAGTTTAATTGTACGTCTTGACGAGACAAATTCATGCCTAGACAATCGTCAAACTCAGTACTATATGAAAAACCCAGTATAAAAATACCGGATTTTTTTTATTTGGATTTTGACATTTGTCTAGGCATGAATTTGTCTCATCAAAACATACAATTTTTATGTTAAAAATTATTTAATATTTTATTGATTACCAACACATATTAATACATGAAAAAATACCTATTGAACAATTCAATAAAAAAAAATTTAGTAAAAACAATAATTTATGCAATTTGTCTACATTTTAATGTGAAATTTGTTTGTACCGTTAAAATGTGAGTGCAACATTTTTCCGGAAATTTTTTTATTTTGTGTTCAAAGGCTTATTATAAAGTGCTGGCAATAGAATTTGACAGTTGCCAAGGCAGTAATTGCCATGCTCATTGCTCGTGTGGTTAAGTAGTAACGGCTCACTTAAAAATAAAATTTAGTTAAAAATCAGTTAAATAATAATAGTATTCCCTTTTTAAATTCCGTAACAAATTCTTCGTTAATTATATATATAGGAAAATGTACCAGATTTTTTCAGTAACTAACCACTACTTAATTTTTAACTTTTAAAAAAAATCGTGCAAATAATTGGCGACTGGTTTAACATGGTAATACAAAGTGATTAGACTTTTTAGAATCAAAAAAATATTCACCCTTATTTTGATTGGCGTTGGCGTAGTCGTTTTTAGTTTTTTGGTACCGTCGAACAAAAACGCCAATGCTATATAAATAGCACCCTTGTCGTTTTTGTGGCGTATTCGACAACTTTCGGCACGACTACGCCAAACACAATAAGACCCATTATGAAACTTTCTTCGTATTTAAGAAAAGATAATAAAAATCTGTTCTAAGTAGTTTTCATGTTTACACAGGCGGTGCTGGTAAAATCAAAAGCTGTTCTTTTTTTGTGGTAATGACACATGGTTTAAGTCATGGTGGAATAAGAAGGTGGAAACGTCCTTAAAATAACAACTTCCTGTAAAATTTCAGCATGTACTTTGTTGTTGCTAAATTCAGCTTGGTTGTCGAAAATGTAGCGAACACATTCACACAGTATACACAACCATTGTATAACATAAACAAGTGTCGAAGCTAAGTTAGAAATCATATGGCAGAAATAGAAGTCAGCTGATCAATTATTCCTACCTTGTTGAACATACCTTGGTTTAAGCTTTACAGAATTATTTAACAAAAACAACATTAAAAACGGCTCCCTTGATTTTAATTTATGTGTTTTGTTTCATAAAATTTGACACTTTCATTGTAATTGCTGCCAGTCTTTCACACCTCAGATGTGATGAGAATACGTAAGTTTCTAAAAAGGTTTATAACATAAACATTTACGAACACTTGTCAAATTTTATATCCGTATTCTCTTACTCAATACATTATGCTTTTACATGATAAGATTTTATTATTCTACAAAATATTTTGACGTCGTAAGATATGTATGTATTATCGTGTAAAGGTACCAAGGCGCATGGATGCAGGTTGAAGCGGTTCTACAAAAATAACTAAAATGGGTGAACGAATGTCAGACATAAAAACTCACAAACTCTTTTCTACGTTTTTGGCTTTACTTAGATTCTACAGTTGTTAGTAAAAAAGAAAAAAACAAACAACTTTTTACAACTACACATCGGAAATATCGTTACTCAGCTGATAAACCGAGGCCACCTGTAATTAATGCGCCTTAAAAGGTACCTTCAAGGTGGTCTTACACGACATGTATTTTATAAATGAGCTGTCAAATTTTTCACTGCAAAATTGATACATGTCGTGTAAACGCGTGCCAACGTTGTTTGTATGAAAAACAAATGTAAAAGTCACATGACAAATTTTCAATTAGAGCGCGTCCAAGTTTCATCTGACAAAGCATGTGTCATCAGCTGTTTTTAGAACAACAACAAAGAAAAGTAAGTTGTTTATTTTGGTTTGGAGGTCATGCCAGATGTAATTACATGCGTACATGTGAAAGCAATAATTGTAAACAATCTGTAAAATGACAATTTTAACAGACATACGCAATTACATGTTGATTGCAAAAGTGACAAGTCATGTGTAAAATACATACATGGACATGGACATGGACCGGGTTACGATGCTTAGCATCCTTTATTTTTATACTGGTGTTTTTATATACTGAGTTTGACGTATCTCTAGGCATGAATTTGTCTTGTCAAGACGTACAATCAGGATGCATCACTTAATCAGTTGAGTAACAAAATTTCGATATTCAAATGTCAAAATTTTTTGTTTTTTTTTCTGAACTAAGGCCACCTGATATTCATTCGCCTGTTTTTTGCATTTGTTAAAAAAATTAGCCAATGTTTTTTTGCCGGCGTTGTCAATCTTGCAAAATACACGTAGAAATAAAATTAACAAAGCCAACCAAAACACCGACTAATTTTTTTAACGTTTTGGGATTAATTTTAGAATCGCACTAAAAAATATATATATATTAAAAAGTTATAATCAAAGACAGACCGACCAACTAAGAAGGAAAATGGTGTTGAGAAAAATGATTTATACTATAATTATAATGTTGCTTTGTGTTCTAAATGTAGCAGAATGTGGTGTCAGTACCAATGAATATATGAAAAGGGAACACTCGCTAGTGCGACCCTTTCAGGGTAAGTTAGAGCAAATCTTGTTATACTTTTAAAATGATGCGATTTGGTTGCATATACCCTTAGGTGTTGGAGTAAATTTACCCAACTGGGATTTTCTCGGGCATACGGTAGTGACCAATAACTATATAAGGCTGACGCCAGATATACAATCGAAGAGTGGCGCTTTATGGAACTATTCGGTAAGTTAAACAAAAAAACGGCAAAAAGTCTGATGTCACAAGTCTAAATAATTGAGCGAAATTGGTTTTGTAGCCATGTTTAACTAAAAATTGGGAAATACACGTCACCTTTAGAGTGCATGGTAGGGGAAGTGAGTTGTTTGGCGATGGTTTTGCCATTTGGTATACTAAGGAACGCATGCAACCAGGACCAGTGTTTGGAAGTAAAGACCATTTTTCAGGTTTAGCTGTAATTTTGGATACATACAGTAATCATAATGGTCCCCACAATGTAACTAATTTTTTATAGTATAAAGTGCTCAATAGATTAAAAGAACGATATTAATTTTAGCATCAACATCCGTATCTCAGTGCTATGGTAAACAACGGAACTTGGAGTTATGATCATGACCGTGATGGCACTCATACCCAACTGGCCGGCTGCGAAGTACGTTTCCGTAATGTTAATTTTGATACGCATGTGGCTATACGTTATGAGAATGATATTCTATCGGTTTCTACTGATCTCGAAAATCGCGGGGAATGGAAGAATTGTTTTGTTGTTAACAAAGTGGAACTACCCACCGGCTATTTCTTTGGTTTATCTGCGACTACAGGCGACCTTTCCGATAATCATGATATTATGGGCTTTAAATTTTATGATTTAGACACAGATATTACGGTAAGTGAATTAAATCAAATACTATCTTTATCAACTTAATACGCCAATTTGTTTCCAATTTTTTTCAGCCTGAGCAAATAATGGCCCGCGCAAATATCATACCAAATGCCAAAAATTTTGAACCACCACGTGAACATAAGGACGATCCCAAGCCAGGCATGTCAAACACAAAAATTTTTTTCATATTGCTGTTCGGTATGTTAGCAGCGGTAGCTATTGCTATTTTTGCAATTTCATATTTCAAGGAAAAAAATTCGCGCAAACGTTTTTACTAGTTATAAAAAAGTCTTAGAGCTCTACAAACTTCTTCGAGAGAAAAAGACATGACCTTTTAGTAACAACAAAGAAAAAAAGGCAAATTAATTTTAATTTAATTAATTGTACATCTGTTTTTTTACAGTTAGTTAATTATATCTCTATTTATTTTGTAAACTAAAATAAAAAAATCAATGAAAAATTGCAGTTTTCTAGTAATAATGCCTGTTTACAAATTTTTATGTTTTAAAATGTTTCAAAAAATAAATACATACATATGTACATATGTTTGTAACGGATACAACTTTGGGTGATTGTAAATAAATTTGTATTATTTATATTATTATTTGTAATATTTATACCTATTATTTTATTATTCCAAAGCAAGAAATATGGTAATAAAATATTATTCTTGTAACCAATACTTCCACGCACAGAAAGTTTATATTAATAGTTTTTCAATATAGGTACATACATTTTTATTTTTATCGTAAGTTTATTTAAAAAAAGTAGCTTGACAACAACGCATTTTTTAAGTACAAATATGCCGCATGTTTCATATACATATCCTCTTGGACAAATTGCGGTGTTAAATGAAAAAAATATTTTGTTTTTAATAGAAAATTATATTGAAAAAAGTTTATAGAAGCAAAATTGTAGCGGCTTTTAACCATGGTGAAATAATTGCGCCATGCTTTTAACCTTGCTTGGATAGTAAGTTGAATTTTTATGGTAAATGAGGTAAATTTACAATTTTTACTGTTGTGTAAACCCCACTTTTAATGTTAATTTACACATTTAGCTATTTTTGTATATGTGCTGAAGAGTTTGGTATGCTCATCTTATTTTGGCGAATTTTAATGATAAATTTTGGGCAAAAATCATATGATTTAGCTCTGGCAGCACTTTTGCTTACATTTCTTTGTCAACAAGGTGTTTTTTTTTTAAATTCATCATTAATCAACAAAAAAAGTAATTTTAGCAGAAAGTTTTATTATAATTGATTTTAATAAAAAAAAATGGCCACAGATGAAAGAAATTTTCGGTCATCCTATTATGAAAAGGTTGGTTGCCACAGTGTTGAAGAAAAAAAATCTTTAAACAAACTGCTGCAGGATAATATACGCAATCACGTCAAGTTAAAGCAATTTTGCTTAAGCTACACAGTGCCCACTACTCATCGCAGTCTGTTGTGGAATATCATTTTGGGTGTTATGCCACTACACAAAAACTCCACCGAATATATAATGGAGCAACAGAAAGCTGTATATGCCGATCTGCTTAGAGCTGTAATGGTGATGCAATATGTAAATCCAAATACTCCCAAGTATAAAGTTCTTCTGAGTATGTGGCAATTGGAAGAAAACCGACTGCTGCATGCCCATAGTAATAGTGATAAAATAGACAAAGACCAGAATTTTGTAGAAATTGTTAAAGTCCTTTTGCAATTATTTGACGATGATGTTGAGATATATTGGCTCGCCAAAGAGTTTTTTGCATGTACACGGGAAATACAACAGGAATGTGGAAAATTAAAAGAGTTGACTCAAAATCTACTTAAGAAAGAAGATTTATTATTGTGCAAGTATGAAAATAGTTATGAAAAGGTACCTATAAAAATATATTAAAATGTTTATCTATTTTACTTAGTCATTTAGAAAACTTGGCAGTGTTTACTTCCGAAGATCTTTTGGATAAGTGGTATGCCACCTGTTTTGCTGGTGTTATTAACGAATCGAGCTTGGTTCGTGTGTGGGATAAAATATGTGGTGGTTCTAAGAAAATAGTTGTTTTCATATTTCTAGAATTGGCAAAAGCTTTAAGTGAGAATGCGTTAAAGTGTAATACAAGGGAGGAATTTAAAACACTAGTTGAACAGGTAGGACTTTTCATTTAGTTTTGGATGCGCATTAAAATTTTTGGCAAATTTTTGAGCTCATTGAAAACATCAGTCGGGCTTTTTTTCTTCGGGTAAACAAGTTTAAATCAGAATATTATTAAATCAATATCGAATGTAGGGTTTGGAATATAGGCACATAATCTGTATGTTAAAAATTCAGCTCTATTCTGCATTTCGATTAATCGAAATTATTATTTCTTCACTGTTTAATAGTTTGGCCACAAATAGCTTTTACTTGATTACTTATATTTTGGATTTTGTTTGTCTTTTCGTACACTAATCCTGTGCTTCTTAATATTAAAATTTAAAATATATATTTTTTATTACTAAAATATAATGCAGAATAAAGACGGTTACCAACTTTTTTAAGGGGCCTATCTATACCCTGACAAACGCGTGATTTAAAATAAAAAATCACCTCCATTTGCTTGTGGTTTGAACTTGTTAAGCTTTGCGATTGGCTTAAAATTGAGCAATACAAACTTATATTCATCGGTACCTAAATGTACAATTTCTTTTTAGATTAAGGACCCTGACGCACTTATTGTCAACAAGGCTATCAAAACGTGGCAAAATAGCAACCAGCACAGCGAAAAGATTATAGTTCACTAGTTAAAAACAAATTGAACGTTTATTTATACAAGATCAATTACTTAAATATATTTAAAAACAACTTCTTTTCTATCTTGCACTGTTTGTAGTTCAAGAGTTACGGGACACTGTAACCAATACGATAATATCTCCTCCGTGTAACCGATAAGAAAGTACATTTTACGAGCAGTAATGGCTTGTCTTACAATAGCAGCAACTCGAATCATATTGTGTTGACGTTTAATAATAACTTCAGAGCAGACCAAAGAGTGCCAAGTTCCGCAAATAAATTTACGAATAAAAATATCTTCCACTGCAGTTTGTGAAGGCCGCAAACCATCTAGCATGGTGGCTATAAAGTAAAAAATAAATTATATAAATGTGCATTACACATTTGTTTTACAAAACATACAAGTATTCCAAGAATTCCAAGATTTACGATGAGCTATATAATGGGGAGGATTTGCCATTTCATAAGTTAAAGGTTTGTTACGTTTTGTGGTTACGCGATAGCGACCCGCTTGTGTTTTCCAACAATTGGCCGTAGTGTGTATGCCGACAGCCCCAAACTGATGATAAGTAAAGGGCTGCGTCAGTAAATGTTTTATCTTTGAAGAATGAAAATTATAAATTGTATAGAAATAGTTTATATTAATAATTTATCTTACATTTTGAAATGCCGACATTTCCACAATATGTGTATTTGCTTAAAAAACTTAAAAAGTTTTCAACAGCTGCTAATGACATAACTTTTCTAAAGGGTACGTTTAATGGCTCTGTTATCATTTTGGTTTACCTAATATTAAATAGTAAGAAGAAGAAGAATACTACAAGAATTAGTGTTTTTTTTCCAAAATTTGTTAAGTTGATTTTTTTTACATTAATTTTTATTAAAGTTTATAAAGATTTTTACACAAATGTTAAATAATAATCAAGTTAATTCGATTAAATTGCATAAAGGATATATACTAATCTTCATAAAACTATATTTTAAGTAAAAGGTATTGTTGCTATTATGCAAAAAAATTTTTATTGTTTGGTTGATGTGCAACATAATGTAATTATTGACCTGTAACAATATATGAGTTCTTGAGCACACAATTATGAAATATACTGTTGGCTACTAGCAAAAAATGAATAACATGAATGTATTATTTGTTCTGGATTGGAAGGTCCGTTTTCCAAAAAGTAATACTTTTGGCTATATCTGCCCATACATACAGGTGTATGTGTTTATGTACATACACGCAACAAATCAATAATTTTGAATCCGATATCTAACGTAAGCTGGGAAAGAAAATAGTCCCAACTGTATTCGATTTTTTTTCAATGTGTGTAGTGTTTAAAGGCAATATAAAAGATATTTTAGTCTCAGAATAGTAAATAGCATACCAGGGACCAAAAATAATATCGGTATAGGTATTTTCGAAAATAAAGGTACAAGGGAACACCAAAAAGTCAAGCAATTAATAAATGTTCTTGAAAATCAAGTACTCCTTAAATTCTTGAATTTATTAGTTAATAATTTTTATAAAAATTAAAAATTAACATTATTTCTATTGATTTTTATAAAAATTATAGCTATGTAAATGACTAGGTATTATTTCGTTAAAAAAATTTTAATTACGGTCGCTTAAACAACGATGCAAATAGGTATTTGATCATGAGACGCACAATCAAAAACAAAAAATAAAAGATGTGAATTCCTAAGACCCACATTTTATCATGCAAAAATGCTATTATGTACATGTTTTTTGAATTTTTACTAGTTATTTTAACGTGGATATTAGAACTAAATTAAGAAAATCATGTAGATTTACTTTTTCTTATCCCCAAAGGTTCTTTAACAAAAGTTTTTTTTTCTTACATCTTAAATGCAAAAATTAAGTCCATATATGGACATATTTTTGCATCGAAAATATTGATTATACCTATGCAGCTTAAGTTCTTCTAAAATGAATACCATTCCTCCAATGACAACCCTTTGAAAACTCATTGGTTTTTTCACCAAATTTGAAGTGATTTAAGCTGCATAGTTTTTGTGTAATCATTTTCCTTACTTTTTCTGAAATTATTTAAACTAAATTATTCAGGTTTTCATAGAATTCAATACCTGTAGGAATCTGACTTCGTATTCTGCTTTTATTTCTATATTGTATATCAAAACATTAATTTTAGATTGAGCTCCAAATTTAAAATTGGAAAATTCATTTACCTAAAACTTTTATTTGTCGTTTCAAAATCCGATTTGGACAAATAACGGTTTTTATGACATCCTTTTTATATGTTATTTTTTTAAAATGCACATTTATACATATGTATGTATGTATGTATGTATGTTGATACGCGAGCATGGTGGAACCTAACCATTAAACACATAATAGAGATAAAGACAAACATATCCAGATATTGCTAAAATTAACTGTGCTAGAATATAAAATTCAGGACTTAGAGCTATTTTGAAAATAATTAAAGTGCGTTGATTTTGGACCAACTTACCCATTTTTTAGCTGGGTAGTTTAACACCAAAACGCTTTTTGTGCAAATTAATTTGGCTCCGGTAACTTTATTTCAACAGACGGATAAAAGACAGGCGGCAAAGGCTTAATCAATCGTCTTTACTATCTTTAAGAATTCAAAATATATATGTATACCTTATGGGGTCTCAAACGGATGTGATTAAAATGTGGTTTTTAAAGCATCACATCTATTATATTTTGCTGGGAACAGTTATTGATGTCTTGGGCACTGCTTACCTTAAAATGTGTTAAGCCTTATATTAATTTAGTTTTGACAGAAGTCGAATATTCGGTTAAATTTTGCAACCCTAAAAAAAAGAAATTTCGTTTAATCCCTATACTACATATGTACATATCTATGGCTTACTATATATGTATTTAAAAGGCGTAAATCATAATTTTTATTACCTTACAGGGGCAAAAAAACATTTCACAAATATTGTAAATATTTCATAAAGTTTAGTTGCAATTTTTAATTAGAGGTGGCAACAAATTGGACTATTGTTTTACAGAATAAGCAAAAAACCCTCTTTTGGAAAAAAATAGATTTACGCCCTCTTCATGTTAAGCCAGCGATATGTGTATATGTAAAAACGTTAATATTCATATATAGTTATTTTAAATTATAAGAATTAAGTTTAAAAAATGGAACATGAAAGTGGTACTTGGGATTCGGTTTTGTTGGAAAATCTCTCAGAAGATAGCTTCATTAATAACATACATCAACGCTATAAGCGTGATAATATATATGTAAGTTGATACTTTTTTTTAGTAGTTATGTAAAGATAGTTTATTAGTTTTGTGTTTGTTTTTAATATAGACCTACATTGGTACCTCTGTGGTTGCAGTAAATCCATATCATCACATATCAGAAAGTTCGTTAGACTCAATACGAAATTATGGCAGCAAGGGTATTTTTCAACTGCCACCACACATGTAAGTTAAATGTAATTTTAAATGCTTATTTTACTAAATACATAAAAAGTTTTTTAAAGAAATTTATACATACATAGGTTTTTATAAATATTTTTATTTATTTATTTATTTTTTTTATTAATAAATTTATATATTTTTTTTTTTAAATAACTGAGTTACTAAGCTCAAACAGCCCATATACATATGAATAACAAATCTACTAAATAGAATCACCTCTTTTCTACATTTCGGTTGCGTTAGTGCATTTAAGCATTTAGTTTTAGTAAGCAGAGACAAAAAATTCAAAACATAATAAGTAAGAGGTCTTTTTGGCCAATCTATTTCACAGTGAAAAAGACAGACAATGAAAATGTCGGTTAAATCGAAGTGTAGAATAGGGATCTACAACTTTAATAAATAAAACAACATAATAAAACTAAACATTAATTTTAGTAACCATTTACATCGGTTTTTGTTTAAATATAGTTATGGTCTATCGAATTTGGCCTTTCAATCTCTTAAGAATCAAAGTGAAGACCAGTGTATTTTGCTAACCGGTATGTATAAAGAGTTTGAAATAAATAAAACAAAAATTACTATTAAAAAATTAATTAAATTAATGAAAAAAATAAATCAATCAAAATTATAAAATTAAATTTTTTTGAACCAATTTTTTGTTAAGGTGAAAGTGGTTCCGGAAAAACAGAAACATTCAAAATGATTGTCAATTTCTTAACACACATACAAGAGAGCTCTAGGGATGCAACTGACTCACTGCAAAAACAATCGACTGCTAATTTAATAGCTGGCACTGCAGCAAATGTTGCTAGCGGCTGCTCAATGTCGGGAACACAAAAGCATCGGCGCACCTCAAGCTCTTGTTCTGTGGGTGCTGCAACGAATTATATGCTCTGTAAAAATACATCAGCTACGGCGAGTACAACAACTTGCTTGCCAATGCAAAGACGACAGTCTCCTTCTCCCGGGCCAACGGCTAGAAGATGTGATATTGCTTTACAACATCGAGCGCGGGCCGATAGTTCAGAACGTCAAGGAAAATTTTTAAATTTTCGAGAGAAAATGGTTGACTTTGATTTTTCACATCATAAAAGCAGTGAAAATCTACCAACTATGAATAGTTCACACACAACAGCAGCTTCAGTACACTATAGTCAAGCACAGCAAGGTCCAGTGTCATCGGCTACTCTATCACCACATCCAACTAAATCATGCTTTAAGCAACATCAATCGACACAAGTACCCTGCAACCCTGCCACCTCTCTTAAAACATTATCCACGGCATCACCAACGGCTTGCGTTAAAAGTGCTTCGCCAAAATATTTTTCCATTAGCAGTGGCGGTTGTCGACAGTGCGGCCACAGCAAATGTACAAGAGCCCAAAGTTTCGAATATGATGAGCCAGATTTGACTTTTGTGAACGCCTCTGGAAGTCGTAGTTTGTCTGCCTATCCCTCTGTTCAACTGCAACGTGGCAGCTGTTCGAATCTTGTGCGCCAAACATCAAATGAAAGTTACTCACGCGACGAACGTCAGTCTCTCATGGGGTCCATGCAAAGGATTTCTCTTTATGATACCCATAAATTTTCTCAAACAGTTGTAAAAAACTCGCCATCATCTTCATCCTTTTTAAGAAAACATAAAAGTCCTATGAAACGATTAAGAGAATGTGTTTCATATGCAGATGTATTTTTAGAGGCCATGGGTAATGCAGCAACCTGTAGGAATAATAACTCTAGCCGTTATGTAAGTTTTAAATACAATTGGTCAATCCACAACTTCTTTTGTATTGTGTTACATTGTAAAACAAAAATATTTTTGAAACCAAAATTTTTGAAACAAATGTATTTAAAATGTTTACGATACAACACAGGTTGTAAATTGAAAAATGTGTATTTTTTTTAACTAAAATTAATAAAATAAAACTTTTTTAATTCTAGGGGAAATTATTCGATATAGAAATTGATTTTAAAGGGGATCCTATTGGTGTGCATATAACTCACTGTAAGTTGTTACAAACATTTTTTAACTAGAAATAAGAACATTTTACATAAAATTAAAAAAAAATTAAACAAAATCAACGAAGCGTCAAGTTATGAAAAATTAAAGACAGATAACAAATCATCAAAAATTCTTGTTTCTACTTCCCCGTCCGTTTGTGTGGAGGCTACCATTCTCCTTTGCTTCTCCTGTGCTATTTTTTAAAATATAGAAACCATTCAAAAATAACTTTGTAGCAGGTTTGAAGTCGATAGTTGTAATATTTTTCGAGATAAAAATCTTATCCTATTTGTTGTAGAGGGGCTTTATAAGAGATAGCTGAGGAAACAGGGGTGACAGAGGACCTGTTAACGTTTGAAAGAGTGAAATGGGAGGTTGATACCTTTCAGTCCAATAAGTCACCGGGCCTGAACGGAATTTCGTAACCCGTGTTTGTTATAGAATCACTCGGATCAGGTTCTGCTGTTCTGCTGACTGCAAGCAACACACTTGGTGTAGAGAGGGAAGGGTGATTTTTATACCCAAGGCTGGTAAGCCTATCCACTCGAAACCAGCGGATTTTAGACCAATCAGCCTATCGTTTTTCTTGCTGAAGATGTTGAAACGACTAATCGATTTTTATCTGTATCTTTATCTGAGGGGTAAATCTGTTGAGAGTGCGCTTAATGATGTGGTGACCTCATCTTTTTCTGAAATGGCGGCAATGAGCTGGTAAGCGCTTAGGATAGGGTCAGTTGAACACGCCGGCATTTTGGCAGGGGTCAGGGATGGCCTTCTCCTACGGCCGTCGGGTTTGACTAATCTTTTCTTTACATGGGAGGGAACTAAAGGGCTGTTTGAGGGGTGCACAGTCTTCACTGAAGGATAAAAGATGGAAATAGATACCGGGGCTGATGTTTACTTACATAATAGATACAAAAATAAGGATGTCATACAGGCTTTTCGGACGAGTGCAGCGTTTTCCAGGCTGAAGATCTGGCGATAACGAGGGCCGCGAAATTTATATGGTGGAACGCGGAGGGAAGAGGGACGGTAACGTCTACGTCTATACTCAGGCCTCGCTCAAGGCTTTAAAGGGGCATTATGTCAGGACAAGACTTGTGGACGACTTTAAACGTGCTCTTAAGGCTATCTTGGCGACACCCAGGGTAAGGCTCCGTTGGGTGCCGGGACATTGTGACGTTGCCGGTTATGAGACTGCCGATGAAATGGCGAGAAGTACATCGGCCCGGAATATTGAGCTGGGTTGTCAGCAGTTAAGAATACCAAAGGATTTCTATTTTAAATTAAAAGGGACTTGGGTAATGGACAAAGTGGGTCAAACCTGGAGGAGTAGGGCTGACTGCGGAATCCCGAGGCTTCTGTGGCCCTGGCTGGACAGTAGGGGCACTGACCTGCTGCTTAAGAAGATCAGGGAGGGGGTTCCAAGGTGTAAAGTTGGAACTCTCACAGGGCACTGCGCTGTGAGATATATGACAAGTAAATGGGAAAGAAACTGTCCAGACTTCTGCAGGCTATGTGGGGATATAAAGCCCTAGGCTGCAGATCTGCTGACAGAGGTGGCTGAGAGTGCGCTTTTTAGATGGACTTGGTGAGGTCTCTGACTGTGGGCTGGGAAACATCATAGGGTTCTTTAAAAGGGTTGACTGGCTAGGTAAACAGGTGATTTCAGTGCCTGCGCGTGATTAACGAACACTGACTTTTAGCTGACTTTGTTCTTGCTTTCTTGTCTTTTTCTTGTATAGTTCTACGTACTTATTTCTTTGTCTTTCTTATTTCCCTTTTTTAATTCTTCTGAAGGAATTCACAGTGGGCTTACAGGCCTCTGGGGGGAGCCTAACCTAGAGAGGCTTTAACTCCTCTTGCTTCTATCCACAAAAAAATCTAAAGATTTTGCCGATCTTAAAAAGTCCGTGCTAAGTTTTTTAGCAACAGTAACGAAGATATTTAGAGGTAGACAACTGATTTTGTTGACTTTAAATATGAATTTCTTTAGAAATATTTCTGATAATTTGACACCAAAAGAAGCTCCGTACGACTTTATGTAGGTCCAGAAACTTGATATCGACTTCCTTATCCATAAGGATCCAAAATATGAGGGGTCGCTAATGAATTTTGTAGAAATTGCAAACAGAATTATAAGTAAATATAATCCCTTAACACCATAAGAAGGCTTTAAAAAATGCAGCTAAAGTAATGATTTTTTTTAAAAGTTGCTTAAAAGAAAAAAATTTTTTTATTTTAAATAATAAATGACTAAAATATAACATTTTTACAAAGCGAATTTGCTTTTCTTTTTCATGTCTTTTACAATTAGATATGTTGGAAAAGGTTTGTTTTTTAATTTTATATTAAACAATTATCTTTACTCAATACAAAAACTAAATAAAATTGGTTCCATAATAATCTAATTTTTTTACTAACAGACTCGCGTGACAAACACAGCAGTAGGAGAAAGAAATTTTCATATATTTTATCAGTTGTTATTTGGTGGCGACCTGCAGTTATTGAGTAAGTTTTTTTTAATATTATACTTAATAAATATTTTAAATGTTTTAATTAAAATAGAGTCTTTAAAACTGTATCGTAATGTGGAAAAATATGAGATATTAAAAAATACAACTGCCATTGAAGAAGATCGTAAAAATTTTCATTATACAAAGGTGAGCGATAGATCGTTCTTTTTAAATAGATATTCTTTTCTTTTATTTATTTATTGTACTTTTTTATAAAGAAATCCTTACATGTACTTGGTCTGTCATGTGATGAAATAAATTCAATTTTTCGTGTTATAGCTGTTGTTCTTAAATTAGGTAATTTAATTTTTGTACCCGTTACAAATATAGATGGCACCGAAGGTTGTCAAATATCAAATACTTATGGTAAGTTTAAATGCTTCTATTCAAACGTTTTATTTTATTTAATTTGTTTTAATGATCTTTTGCAGAAGTACAAGAAACTGCTCATTTACTTAATTTGGAAGCTCCAATTTTAATTAATTGCCTTACAAGAGCTAGTTGCTCAAATAGCACACATGAAGATGTGGGTAAGTTTTGATTTTAAATTAATAGTTAGTTTTTGCGGGTATTGCTTATTTTAAATATTGAATTTAAATATATTTCTTTATATTAAGGTTGCGAACTAGATGCCCGCCAAGCTTCTGTGGTGCGTAACATTTTATGTCGTACCCTTTATGGACGACTCTTCACTTGGCTGGTGAATAAAATAAATGAGAGCCTTAAATCGACACAACGTGAAAAGAATTTAGCTTTATTAGATTTTTACGGTTTTGAACTGTTAGATAATAACTCATTTGAACAGTTTGCCATAAACTATAGTGCCGAAAAGATCCATCAGGTTTTCGTATACAACGTACTCAGGATTGAGCAGGAGCTGTATGTCCGCGAAGGTCTTGAGTGGTCGCGTATCGATTACTTTGACAATGAGTCAATATGTGAGCTTATCGATAAGCCAAGCTACGGTATCTTAAGTATAATTAATGAACCACATCTAAGCAACAACGAAGCGCTTTTGCTGCGCATACAACAGTGTTGTGCTGGGCATCCGAATTTTATGGTTTCCCAACCTAACACTATGTCGTTTTGCCTGCGCCACTACGCCAATGTTGCCCAGTATTCAATTAAAGGTTTTTTAGAAAAGAATTTCGATATGCTGCCTAAATATATAAGTTCAGGTTTATATCAAAGCAAACTGCCACTCGTACAAAGTCTTTTTCCCGAAGGAAATCCACGAAGACAGACTACTAAAAAACCCACAACGTTAAGTTCCAATATACGCACTCAATTACAAACTTTACTCGCCATAGTTAAACCACGCCGTTCGCATTATGTGTTTTGTATAAAGCCCAACGAATGTCGCCAGCCCAAAAATTTTGACATGGCTTTGGTGCAGCATCAAGTGCGCTACATGTCTTTAATGCCTCTTGTCAATTTGTGCCGCCAGGGCCACTGTTTTCACTTGTCTCATGCGAAATTCTTTTTGCGCTATAAATTACTTAACAATAAAACCTGGCCTCACTATTTAGGTGGCAGTTGTATTGAAGGTATAGCCATCATTATACGAAATCTTCCCCTACCATCAGCTGAATTTACAATTGGCACAAAAAATGTCTTCATACGCAGTCCGCGAACTGTTTACGAGCTGGAACTATTTCGCCAAAATCGTATTAACGACTTAGCCATAATAATTCAAACAGCATTTCGTATGTACAAAGCAAGAAAACTGTATTTGCGCATGCGTGAAAGTCAAATTGTGATAGCCAGTGCATGGCGGACTTGGAGGGTAAGTCAGCTTAATCCTTAAAATGTTATGATTTTAAATGGTTTTGGGGTTTTATTAAACCAATTTAAACAGTATTGGTTAGAGAACTCAATTTTCTGGTGAATTGGCAAATACTAGACCACCAAACCATTTCCATTTGTTTTGCCGAAATTTCTATTTGTATTTCAGAAATTTTTATTTTGACTTAAGAAATCTCCAGTTCGATTTTAGAAAATTTCGAACTTCATTTTAGAAAATGTCGAGTTCAATTTCGAATTTTTTTTTTATTAAATTTCATTTCAGCAGTTTGTAATAGAGTCTGACCAAACGTTCGAGTTTGGTAAATCTTCGGGGTTCGGCGTTTTTAGCAAACTTTGCTGAACGCTGACCGAACTTTTTCCAAAAATCTATTTGTTGCACAAAAGAATACAAAAATCACCATAATCACTAACTACATACAGGTAGTTAGTGCTACGTTAGCGAAAAAATCTTTGTTTTTTTTTGTTAAATTATGAAAACTCATAGTTGTGACCAGAGGTCCAAGTCGTCATAAAATTGTCTGCGCGGCTAAGCAATGGTTTACGACATTATTAAATAGTATTTTAAATACATATTTTATTATTGGCGGTACTTAAAAATTGTAGAACTTAACATGTTTTTTTTTTAAACAGCTTTTTTATTCTTTTTTTTTATCAGAAAAAATAATTTTCTGTTTGTTATCTTTATGTAGAAACATTTTTTTTTCTTTTAAAAAATTATAAGAAAATAACAGTTATAACTGAAAAAAACTAGTTTGCCTTAACAAACCGCACCAATCGGCGGTTAGTTCGAAGGCGGCTCTTGGCCGGCTTTGAGCCACACGAGTTGGACCTCTGGTTGTGACTACTGGTGTATTAATTTTTGCCTGCATTGGATGTACATATTTTATTTTATTTTCTTAAGGTACAAAAAAACGTCTTTATGTTGGTTTTATTAAATTGTTTTTGTTTTTGTTTTGTTTATATGAAATAAATAAATAAATTATACAAGCGTATAAACCTTTTTTATCTCAATAAAACAGTATGCGTTTGTTCTGGGTCTACATAGTTTTAATTTTAGTTTCAGAATTTTCTAGCTGAATTTTAGAATTTTCTATACCTGGTGTACGTTAAGAAACCTCAAAAATACAATTGGAAATGGTGTTGAATATACATATTGTTTTTTTTTTTTTTGTTATTTTATTGCATGTTTTTTATATTTTAATTAACAAAAAAAATTTTATAAAGGAGTGCCGCTATGGTATTCCTTTTACTGGACGCAGACATTTATGGAGTCTTTATCGTATAGTAAGCACGCTCATATTCATAGATACCACTTACCCGTGCATAATCTTCCTAGAACTCTCTTAAAAATATGCTAAACAATTTATTTAAACCTTTCCTAATTGTTGGCTTATTTCATCTAGAAGTTGGTTTATTTGTGTATTACACAAGTACATTTCTAAAAATTCTATTTTCATTTAATTTTTAGGCCCGTGAGGAATATCGTAAGGTGCGCTACAAACACCAAGTTAAATGGGCTGTTGATGTTATATCACGCAATTATCTTTGTTGGAAAATACGTCAGTATTTCCTTACCATACCATTGAGATTGCCACCAAACACCCTTAGTCCTCTATCTATGGATTGGCCAACGGCACCGAAATTGTTAGCTGAAACTTCACGTTTGTTACGTGCCATTTATCATCGTTGGAAATGTTATATATATCGTAATTCATTTGATCAGACCGCTAGAAATAGAATGCGCGAAAAGGTCACAGCCAGTATTATTTTTAAAGATCGAAAGGCTTCCTATCCCAAAAGGTACGTATACAAAAACTTATCGGTAAGTAATTATTAAAGTTGAAGGTTATTTTTTAGAAAAAGATCCAAAGATTTTAATGTACATATACAGTTAATAAAAAATAATTTTCTTTAGAATAGGAATGAAGCGAAAATTAATGAAAGTATTTTAAAAATAGATAAATATTTCTCTTCGAAAATTAAAGTCCACATTTGATTTAAACTTAAGTATCATGTTACCGTCAAATGAAGGCTCCTAATGTTTTACATATTATAACACTGTTGTTAAAGCAAATGAGTAAAACATCGCTTTTATAACATCATGCCTTAACAACGATGTATGGCTAAATGTACTCAATGTCTTAAGAAACTATTTTTTTATATACTAAGTTCTAAATTTGTTAAGATATTGATTTGTCTTGTCAAGGCGCACATTTTATAAAGACTAGGCGTGTGACACATAACAAATTTTACTAAAAAAAATTTTTTTTGATTATTTATTTTCCCTAATTTTTCGACCTTTTTTATATTAATTATTGAGTCTATTTTCTATTTTTGTAATTTGAAAATTGCTTCTAAAAATTAAAAGCTAATTTTAAACCCAAAATAACGAATGTATTTTCGAAAGCAGCTATGCAATTTTTCATCAATACTCTTTGAACGGTTCCTAGAACATATATTACTCCTCTATCTCTATCACCTAAAGGGGTTGCCATACAAAATTTTAAAAAATTAAAGTAAAAGTCCCTACAAAATTTGAAAAAAATGAAAACCCCAACAGTCTTCCTTATCATCCTAAAAGGATTAAAATATAACCCCGACCTCTATTTAAAAATTAGAAAAATTTCATAATTAAAAAAAAACGGCTAAAAATAAAAAAAAAGTTTGGGGTTTCGAAAGTCCAATGTTAAGGGTATCTAAGATTCGGCACAGCCGAATATAGTGCTCTTACTTGTTTTTTTAGTTCTACCCTTGAAATTTTTTTTAATTACTACACAACTATTTTGCAGTGTGCCTCATCCATTTATTGGGGACTATGTACGTTTAAGACACAATCTACAATGGAAAAAAATGTGCGTGGAAACAAACGATCAATATGTGGTTTTTGCAGATATTATAAACAAAATAACCAGATCAAGTGGAAAGGTAAATAAAAAATTAAAAAAATAATTCAAAAAAACTTTTTGAAACCTCAATTTTTAAAACTTTATAGATTGTGCCTATTTTATTAGTTTTGTCAACGTCATCTTTATTGCTATTAGATCAAAGGACTTTACAAATAAAGTATCGTGTACCGGCTGCTGAAATTTACCGCATGTCCTTAAGTCCTTATCTAGACGATATTGCCGTTTTTCATGTAAAAGCTGTAAGTTCATATAATTAATTAATAAACTTAAAGTTGGGGAGGTTTTGGTATATTAGGTGACGTACAATAACGTTATAAAAACAAAACATTTGTAACAGGTGGGCCAAAAGAAATCAACCTATTAAAAGATGCTTTTATTTTTGCGAATGGCGGCCAATGTCAAATCTGTTTTGGCATTTGTGAACTAGACAGATGTAGAATACCAGTGAACAAGCCATATAGCGATTCATACCCCAAAAACGCGGAATAATCGTGTCCATTTTTTGCATAACAATTCGTCTGTGGTTTTGGCGCAGCGCGAATTCCGTCGCCGATCCCTTGGTCGTCCGGCACCCACTGCACAAACACTGTGCCGTTCGGCCACCAACTTTGAACCATACGAGACGCTGCCAAGAGTGGTCGGCCCCGGAGCGCCCGTTCTGCCGAGAATATTGGCGGGGATGTCCTTGCAATTAGCCATCAGCCGGTCGTCCCTAAGGCGAATTTCGGTCAAAGACCTGCGCATGTTCCCGTACAAAGTTCAGTCCGTGCATCAGCTGCTGCCTGTAGACCGCCAAACGCGTGTAACCTACGCCCAAGCCATCTTCAATCTTGATACCGAAGGGGACAATTTTTCGACCAAAATCATAGTGAGCGATGAGGCTCATTTCCACCTCAGCGGGTACGTGAACAAACAAAACTATCGCTTCTGGGGCACCGAAAATTAACGAGTGATGCACGAAGAACCATTACACCCGCTCAAAGTAACTGCATGGTGCGTTGGTCAAACGACAACAGTTGACGATGCGCGCTATAGGGCCATTTTAGCCGAGTTTTTCTGTCGCAATTGAGAATTAGGACTGAAAGACATGTGGTTCCAACAGGACGGAGCAACGGTTCACACTGCGCTAGCCACAACCGATATTCTGAAGGCAGCGTTTCCGAGTCGCCTCATCTCTCGTTTTGGCGATATGCGTTAGCCCGCAAATCCCCCGATTTACGCTTTCTAGATTTTTTTGAAGTCCCGTGCTTACGTGAACAAGCTTGAGACCCTGAAAGCCCTCAAGGACCACATTCGATATGAGTGCGAGAATCTGTCGCCCAAAGTTCTAGCTGAAGTAACGAAAAATGCCATAAAACGAACCCGTAGAGCAATCAATTGTGACGGCGCCCATTTGGCCGATATCATTTTCCCGACTTGACCAATAAAATTTTAAAGGCTCAAGTAAACATAATCAAAAACAGAATCGAAGTTTTTTATTTAGAAAAAAAAAATGAAAGCCAAACAACGACGAATGACTTCTTTTGGCCCACCTTGTTTTATTGGCAACAGTTGTTAAAAATAATAGAAAATCTTTAAAAGCATATTTTTATATTAAAGAAAGAGAAAAATATTGATGCGCTTATATACTCACAATATTTTTTAAAAACTGTGGCCTTTTTGCTCTTTTAAAGTTTAAAAACAAAAACTTTTTCCATTTTAAGCATAATTTCTAAATACAAGTTCAATTTTACATCTTAACAAAATCAAGCCGATCCTTTTATTCTTGTCTGATATCAAGAGCCCAGCTGAATAAAATAAATTTGACATTTTCACGTTAAAAATATTCAACTTTGTATTAAATTTTTAATGGTCAAAAAAACTTTAATAAAAACGTTGGTGTAAATTTAAACAGAAGTAAAAAAGGGTTTATTGTTTTTCATATTCACAAAAGTGCCCATATGTTATTTAAAAGCTTTTTAAACTAGTATTTTTTTTTTAATTATGTATTGAAATATATATTATTAATTTAATTAACAGTCTGACTTTGGTCGTAAAAAGGGAGATTTTGTATTTCAAACGGCGCATGTTATTGAAATCGTCACGAAAATGTTTTTAGTTATACAAAATGCAATTGGTAAACCACCTGAAATACATATAAGTACAGAGTAAGTTTTATATTTTAAAAATTTCTTAAAAAATTTGGTTCATAACTTTGTTTTTTTTTTTATTTCCTTTAAAATTTTAAAACCTTAAGATTTGAAGCAAATTTTGGCCAACAAACTGTAATATTTAGCTTTAAATACGGTGGCATGTCTAATTTAGCACAAGGACCCCCTAAAGTTACTAGAAAAGCCAATCGCATGGAAATAATTGTATGATCCGCATCGAAGACCTATCGCTGGAACTCATTAACTTTTTTAAATGCCTATGAGCTTGATGCTATAGCAGATTAAAAAAAATTGTCATTGTCATTGGCATTCCCGCATTTTAACCTTCTTTAACTCTCTAACCAGAAAAAACTGACAATCACTTGGATTCAGTTGCTCATAATAAATCAATTGTGAAAGAGAAATAACTGATAAGCAAATAACATTGTTAACTGCAACGTGAAACATATTGTTTCAATACTGTAATGTTTTGGGTGCCAAAAATACAAAAAAATCTATCTCTTTCTCTCCTTTTTGTTTCCTTTGTAACATTTACGGGATAGTATTGGAATCCAATAGCTGTCGGGGTCGAATTTGAAAAGGAGTTATAGATATATCAGTTTTATTAATTTTGATATAATGGTTAAATTCTTAGTTTTAATTAAAGTTCTAAACTTATAATTTTAAAACTCGTTATACAAGATCATTTATTTATTTTATAATAACCCCGTATTTGTTAAAAAGACATTAAGAGAAAGAAGAAGAGAGAGTATCCTCTAAAATAATTTTGTATTACAATATTTAATTAAATTATTTTTTTAATTTATTTAAATTATTTAGCTTTAAGAACTTAATTTTTAGTTAGTTATAATTAAACAAATATTTATTTTATCATACATTTATATGTATCCCACTAAAAGGCATTTATTGAAAGCTATGTATATTAATTTTTTGAATTTTCCATGTAAATTCTTCCCGTATATATTTTTAAAGCATTAAACACAGTTTTTCTTCCAACCGGTTTCCTACCCTTTTTTTACCAAAAAAATAAATAAATTTAATAAAAAAAATATAAAAAACACGAATTCCTATTTTTTCACTTTCATATACACAAATGAAAAGAAAATAATATGAAATTAACACGTAAACAATAATTGCCAACGGAACAATATTTAAATACACAAAAACCTTTAGAAACTTAATAAAAACAATTGTTATTTTTTATCATTACTAAACATTAAGAAATAAATCAAATAAATGTTAAAACTAAAAAAAATTAAAATAAAGTTAGAAGGTAGATTGTTAGCTAAATTTCCTTAATATTAGGCTAAGCCTAACAAGAAAGATTAACTGATGCTTAAACAGTCTTTTAAATTGAAGTTTGTTTTTCGATGTCTCGCTAAATTTAAATAATTTTAAAAAAATGTATTAAAGTATATGTACTTATTTACAAACATTTATTGAAAACAAAAAGAGCTGTTATCTACCATTTTTATTAAAAGAAAAACAATAATCCACAATTAAAATCTTTCTACACTCCAATTAGAAAAAATAAATAAATTTTAATAAACTTAACCTTATTATAGGTATATTAACTTTTTAGATAAAGATAGTAATATTTTGTTGAACTTAGCAAAAATAAATCATCATACCAAAAAAAATTTATTACTTTATAATAATAAAAATTATTAAAAACAAAGGTTGAAAAAAAGGATTTAAAATTATTACTTTATAATTAAAAATTTAACAGAAAATATTAATAAAAAAAAAAGAACTCTTAATATTTATCTGGGACATACATACATACATATGTATTCTATGTTAAAATTAATAATAATCAGAATAACTAATACAGGTAGTATCAAGGCAAATTCAAAAAATTCTTCCTCTGCATTTTCTTTTTGGGTTTAAGAAAGTGAATGTCAAATAAAATTATAATTTTTAACAAAACTTATAAATCTGACATTTACTTTCACAAAATTTCAAGGCGACTTTATGATCAGCTGAGTTCTTAACACTACCTGTATAAGTGAAATCTGACAACAATGAAAGTTTATTTAATAAATTAAAAGAACAATTATGTAATGTAATAAAAATAAAACGAAAAAACAACACCAATACCTGGTCTGTAGTGCTTAAATTTACTCCGGAAACTTGATTTCAACAAACGTACAGAGTGACAGACGGACATCGCCATATCGACTTGCCTGTCTATAAGGATTCAGAATTTTTATATGAATTTTATGGGATCGCAAATGGATAATAAAGAAATTACAAACGAAATGACAATCTGATATATACCCCTATTATTTATGTGAAGGAAATAATAAAAACTAAATACTGTGGTCTTTATTAGCCATTAATCATTGTTAAGACATGATCTCGTTGTTTTTATTAGCGGTGTAATATCGTGAGAGAAACACGTTAACATTAGTGATCTGCATACTAACATATACCAGTAATATGATGTTAGTTATTGCATGTTCATTTAAGGCCGTAGATTATAAAAAATCTGTGTTTCTTTAAAAACTTTTCAACGTCTAGACAAGAGACTGGCAAATTACCTTAGATTGTAGTCGAAAATTGATTTTGAGCCCCTTATCGTTAACGATTTTTTACTGAAATCGTCTACCAAGGCAAAATAGTCAGTTTTACTCTAAAATTTCAAAACGTCATCAATAAATTTGTTTTTATTAAAGAAAAATCTAGTTTATATACGTAAAAAAATGTTTTAGGCATCGTTTTTTAGTTACCTAATAAAGTAAACACGGATTATCAGCTCAGATTATAGTTAACAAATCGGCACGTCAAGGATTGTAATACAATTTTTAAGTTGACTATTTGCTTGTGTGGTAAGGCACTTTAAAATTTAATGCTGGCAGTGCTGTTTCATGTTCCGTTATAAGTTTATTGCTGGTTTAGTTTCGCGAGTTTATATTTATTTATTTGTGGTGTAAAAAAAAATGTTTAAAGTGTCAACAATTACAAAAATGCCTTAAATTAATTTAAATGTCAAAAATTGTATATGTTATTTTGTTTTTTTATTACGCTTAAACGGTAGAATGGGTTTAAAGAGGGTTTAAATCGTCAATGTTTTATTATATATATATGTATGTATAAGTATTTCGAAACCAAGCCAAGTCGCAGACAAATAACAAGAATAAAAGTGCTATAAAACAAGTGTTAAAGTTAAAATAATTAAGGATCTAATCCTTCCAAGTGGCTTAATTTTGAAAGAATGGTAAGTCGTTTATACTTTTTAATTATTTATTTATTTATTTAAAACTGTTTTTTTTTTGTTGTAAAAGTAAAATATGTTCTTACATATCCGGCTCCAGCCGTCAATAACACTGCCGACTTTTTTGGAGCAATTGGATTGCTTTGGCTTAGTTCAGATTAAAACTGTATCCGCTTTAGTTTACATTTCTAATGATTTTTCAACTTTTTGCATAAAAATAACATATGCGTAAATATTTTGTAATAAACTAACTTCGTTTTTTGAATTTTATGAACAAAATCATTTAGAACGAGGTCAAGCTCACAATTTTCGACCTTCAACCACGACTGGTTTTTCTAATCCATACTTATGTACAGACAGGTCCCGGTATAACAAACGATACCATATCAGGTTTATATGTTAAATTGAAAAAATATGGACATATTTTAACATGTAATTTTAATTTATACCTATAAAGAAGAAATCTGTGTACATATGATGTACTTATGAATGTATTTATATACTCTTTATTTGTTTTCAATTTTTTATAAAAAAAACTTAAAAATTTATCTTGCACCAATGTAATTGCAATATCTGTACCACCGCTGCATTATTTTTTTTAAACTTGTAAAAAAACTAAATACCTATTTTCTTATTTCTTTTTTCATTTATAACTTAAAAGTTTAACTTTATGGCTTTGGTGAAAAGTGGGAGGTTTTGATTGAAATGTAAAATGTTTTTTTACAGTTTCGACTTGTGTTTATTTTTAATCATATCACGTAGAACACGTCTAAGAATTTTGCCACTAGGATTTTTTGGTATCTCCTGGACAAATATAACACCACCTCGCAATTTCTTAGCAGGAGAGGCACGTTCAGCCACAAAATCAATTACCTCTTGTTCTGTTAACTGAACATTAGCTTGTTTAACAACAAAAGCCATTGGTAACTCACCGGCTTCTTCGTCAGGATTGCCAATAACAGCAGCATCTTTAATTTTGGGGTGGGTTAAGAGTAAAGCTTCAATTTCTGCTGGAGGCACTTGAAAGCCTTTGTACTTGATAAGTTCCTTGATGCGATCAACAATAAAGAACTCAAAATCATTATCATAATAACCAATATCACCTGTGTGCAGCCAGCCATCTACAACAATACTTTGTGTAGACTTAACGTCACCAATGTAGCCTTTCATTATGCAATCACCCTTAAAGCAAAGTTCACCGCGTTGGTTGGCGCCCAAAGTTTTGCCGGTTTCAGGATCAATTACTTTGGCATACAGGCCATTCTTTAAAGCACCTACGCTTCCAGGTTTACAGGCATTATCGTTTTGTATTAACAAACTTAAAGTGGATTCACTTAGCCCATATCCTTGGCGTATAATTGGCACACCAATACGTTCTTTAATCTGATCTTCGGTTTCTCTACTCAATGGTGCTGCACCACATAATAGAACCATTAATGAGGATAAGTCGTATTTTTCCACAAGGGGATGTTTAGCCAGAAACACCATTAATGGTGGAACCATAAAGGCCATAATAACGCGATATTTTTCAATAGCCCTTAAAAACAAGTTTTCATCAAATCTGGGTAAGTAAATCAAACATGTTCCCAAACAAGCAGTGCTAATAAGAGTTAAACAACCAAAGGAATGGAACCAAGGAATAACCGTCAAAATGGAAACTTCTGCCATTGGAATTGCTGTAGGCTCTCTAAAGTTTGTTAAATAAACAAATTAGTCACTTTTAAGGATTATGCATAGATCAATATAAAGAAGCAGTGCTTACAAATTGGCATCCAATGTGCTTAAAATATTTGCTTGTGTTAATTGTACACCTTTTGGCATCCCTGTAGTGCCCGAAGAGCATACAATCAAAGAAACATCCTCATTTTTGTTTGCACTAAAGAAATCATCATATGTAGCTTGTGAATAAATTGATTTATCTTCTATTAATTTTTTATATGATAAAATTTTAGGACTAGGTGAGTTGGCTGAAAAAACTACGATTTTTTTGACAAACGAATTATTTGCAGCCACCTTGGCAATACGTTCCACGGTAGTTTTTGAAGCAAACATAATTTTTGGCTTGGAAAGATTTATGGCATGGTCAACTTCACCTGATGGAAAAATTTTTTGTTAGAAAATATGTTAAATAATTATAAAATTGCTACTTACGATCCGAATATGTAATATTTAAGGGGGCCACAGTGGCATTAACAACAAAAGCAGCAGCTAATGTTATAGCAAATTCTACGCTATTTTCACTTGATATACCAACAACATCATTGCTTTGAATACCTAAATGCTTAAGGACATAGGCAAGTCTTACAATAGCATCATGCAAATATTGGCCAGAGTATTCTTGACCTGTAATAGCATCAATCTGTAAAGCAATAGATAGTTTAAATTTATTTTTTTTAAATATTTGTTAAAGCTTAGACATTTTTGTTAGGAGTTTGTTATATTTGTTTTATTGAAAAAAACAATTGCTAGACAATTAAAATAAAAACAAATTACCATTAAAATTTGAGTGCCAAAACTCTTGTACTTTTCCAAAACAAAATGTCCCAAAGATTTGTAGTTCTTGGTCTCACAGCCAGCTACAGGACCACCGTATAAAATATTTCCAGGTAACAATGTAGTCATTTTAAATGTTTTCGCTTTAAATTACCTAAAAAAAACTAATAATTTTTCATATTATTTTTTTTTTAACTTTTTTTTAGTTGATAATTTTTCAATTTATAAGAGGTTTTATTTTTTAAACCTTTGATAACTTTAAAAAGAAAAAACTGAACTTTGGTATCCTTCCACTCTTATCTACATCTTATAAATATGTTTGCTTTCTGATAATTTATTATAATATATGATTAAAACTATTAGTTTTTTAATAAAAACTGAAATAAAAAAATTAACAATCATTTTAATTATGTTCATAAAAAAAATAAGTAAAAGCGTTTTATTTGGCTGTGCCAACTCTTATAAACACTTCACATTGGTCTTTTGGTCCCCAGTGAACCGATATATGTACATATGTATGTAGTTTAAGTAGTTTTTAAAATTAAAACATCAAAATAAAAACACTTTGTAGTTAGTTTGAAGTTAATAGCTATATTTGTATATGGCTTTTAAGATATAGTACATAAAAATTCCATAATACTGTCCGTTTATATAGGAAGGGGGGCTTCCATTCCCTTTGCTCCTACCCACATCATGTTTGAATTACTTTGTAGCAGCTTTAGGTTCTTTAGCTGCAGTAGTTTTAAAAATTTTTTAAAAGTGTACGTTTGTACGGAAGCTGAGATTCCCATTGCTCCTATCCAAAATTGTTTTCTAAATGTACATACAAAGGTATCATATCAAAGATATCATACTAGAATTACTGTGAAGCAGATTTAAAGTGGGAGAAATATAGGGTATTAAAGTTTTTATAAATTTGGTACGTTTATATGGGGTCTGCCTTTCCATATGCCTTCTCCTAAATATATATTTTTTTTAAAAACTGCACTTCACACTATAATTACTTTGTAACAAATTTAAAGTCGATATCTGTAATAGTTTTTGAGATATAGAGTATAAAAATTTCATGAAAATGTCCGTTTGTATGGGGAATACCATTCCCCTTGCTCCAATCGAACACATTTTCTTTAGAAATGTACAAATATATTATACTAAAACTACTTTTAACAGGTTTAAAGTGGAAAGCTGTAATGTTTTCCAAAATACAAGGCATTACAAATTGAATTATACTTAAGTATCTATGAAGCAGCTTTTACGACGATAGCTGTAATAGTTTCCGAGATGTAGCACATTACAAATTTCATAGAATTTATGCAATTTTAGGGGGATACCACTTTCCGTGCTCCTTTTTAAAACAATTTTTTTTCCAAATTAGGTTGCCGTCTTTAAAGTTTTTGGGTCAAGTTTCGGGTACCAAAAGGGGTATTTTCTATTACCAGCTACTTAAATCTGGCCATATTGCCACAGATAAAATTCACCGAACGCAATTGGTTCGTATGAAGCTTGCATTGGCCAAAAAATTCAGTTAATATGCAGCCAGATATAAAATTATAATATGTTTTTTATGACAAGGCTGTGGAAAAGGCTACATTACCTGTTAAAAACTATTTAGAAAGAGGGGATCGGAAAGTTTTGCCTCACCGGCCTTACAATCAAGACCTTGCCCCTTCCGACCACGATTTGTTTCGATCAATGCAAAACGCTCTTTCTGCTTTGAACAGGGTATTAAAAATTTGATTTTTTCTTTGCATCAAAAGATAAGTTATTATTTTGGTGTTGAATTCATATGTGGCCAGGAAAGTTAAAGCTCATAGTTAACCATGGCTAATACTTTGAGTTCATATTAAAAATATTATTTGAAATTTTAGAAATAGCACGCATTTTTAAATTATGCACTCAATAGGAAGAAATACATATATTGAATTGAATTTGTAGTAAAATTCATACAAAGCACAATTGTTTTACCACAAATGCTGGTTTCAAGCTAGTTAATTAATTTATTTGTACATGCTGTGGAATATAAATATAACTAAGAACCTAATTCATGCTTAAAAATAGGTTTTTGTAAAGAATATTTTGAAAACTATACTTATGTACCTATTGAAGACAGAAAAATTATAAATTTGTAAATGGGAAGAAACTAATAAAGAATAATCATCAAATGCAAAGAGTTCATTTTATCTTATTGTATCATAACTACTCAAAAAGCAGACTTAAATAAGATTTTTGATTACAACTGTTTCTCAGTACATACATACATATGTATGTATTATCTATATACACATATAGATGTATGTACTTATAATGCAAATTAAAAGTTAACTCTAGGCAAGATTTGAAATAATCTCTGCGATAATTTTTCATTTCTTATCTTACGTGTAGACTGCATTTTAGTTAAAATAGAAACTACATGTATTGAAAATTTGACTTTCCTTAAAAAACTTAAACATAATTGAGAAAACAAGTTCAAAGTGCACTAGTTCACATATATGCATTCATAAATAATATAAGGTTTTAAGGTAAATACACTTTAAAAACTATAAGAGCATGTTGTTTTGTGTGTTTTTAAGAAATTGCAAACTTTAGACTTCTTTTAGTCACATTCATTTTATTTAAATACGATGGAATAAATTTTATATTTTTTCAAAAAAAAATTAGCATTCAAAAAGTGTACACACTACTAGCCTTTTGTATTTTTTAAATAATGTTTTTTTTGTTTCTTACACAAATAAATGTTTAACTTCACACCTTATATTTTTACTTTTGTTTATTATTAAGAACCGTATGAGTCGGTGTCCCGAATACAACTGATAACAATTTTTAAAATGTTCATTAAACACTGATAATAGGTGGACGGACTCTTTCGGGTTTTTTGTAAAATATTAAACAAATATTAACAAATAAACAAATATTCGGCATTTTGCTACTAACTATAAATTGAGAAATAAAATTAGTTTTTTAAAATAAAGCCTTGTATTAAAAATACAAAAACTTTTTTTACGACTAAGTGCAGAAGACAGTTTAATGTTTTATTTTTTTCTCACAAAATAAACATATGAATTTATGTACATATGTAAGCATGCGTGTATTTATATGTAGATAACATGTGCATTATTACAACGAATTAACTTCGGAGTTAACTTACTTTCGGAATAAAGAGTTTAGTGGTGTTTTTTGTTTGTTATACCATTAATACATATTGACTAAAACATATGATCAGCATCATACATACTTACATTGAAAAAAACTGGATTCTATCTATAGCACTTGCTCTGCAGAATTAACGGATGCTTTTCAACTGTGTGGCATAAACCTATTTTAAAAGCTTGCATCATGAAGGCTGAATATAATTTGGCCTTTTTGTATTTATTGTGTAGTGTTATCCCCCAGGGGACTCTCTGGGCATCATTGATCTAAAGCGATGCGCACAATTGAAAAAAAATAAAACATTGCGATTTTATTTGTATTTTTATTTAATAATTTTTTTACATAAATATTTAATATGAATGTATGCAAACACCCATTTGATCACCTGATTTGTTATTTGTCATTTACAGTTGTCAAAGATATTGCTGTATTTTTTTTTTGTTTGTTTTGCTTACAATAAAAATCAGGGACCGTATTTATTATGCCAAAAAAATAGATCTCAAAATATAACATTTTTTTTATTTTTATAATTTTTCTTAATAAATAATAATGATTTTTTTTAGTTTTTTTTTTTTTAGTCAAGAAACTACATACATAATTATTTTTTGATTAATTTTTTTTTTTGGCAGAAATAATAATTTTTAAATTTTTATAAAAATTAATTATTTTTTAGATTTTTATATTAATTAAAAATATAAAGCTATATTTACACTACCTGAGTTGTCATCTGAGTTTCACAACGGAGACTTATTTTTATAGTGTAATAACATGTCTATTTTCATTTGTTAATATTTTTGTCTAACCTCAGTTGAAAATATAACGTTTTCAACTTTCAAATTGTTTAACGTCTGAGTTTTAAATTTAATTTTTTAAAAATTACCGGATTGAATGCTTGTTATTAGGTCTGTCTGCGTACACATATTTTGCATCATTTTGTACAAAATGTTACAAAATCTTGCAAAATGTTGTCTGCGTACTCCAAATCTCTTGCAGCGAGAGAGCCAAAAAGAAAATTTTTTGACAGTTGGAAGTAAGAGAACTTGCAAAATGTTACTGGAGAAATTTCTTCTTGTAAGATTTTGCAACTAGTTTGAACAGCTGTTTTTATTTACTAATTGAATGAAATAATTTTTGTGAAACGAAAATAAACATTGAAATTTAACAATAGTTAGAATTGTGTTGATTTTTAACGTTTATAACAAATTATAATAAACATAACATTTTACTAATGCCAGAAATGTCCAAATATACAAATAATTTACCGCGTACACATATGCTAAAATTCTTTTGCTTTGTTATTTGAATTGTTTACACACCGTTCAGCTGTTTTCTTGCAAGATTTTACTGGATACTGTCTGCGTACTTTTTGATATATTTTTAGCCGACAGAGTAAAATTGGTCTTACTCTCCCAAAAAATATTACTGAGTATTTGCTACTGGAAAAGTACGCAGACAGACCTATTGTATTGTCATACACTTTGTACCAGCTTAACAACTTTTAGAAGTAGCGGACTTATTTTAATTTCTCAGATGTAATGTAATACTGAAAATAAAAATTTCAAATTGTTTTTTGTCACTCATAAAAACTTAAACTTATTTTTTTGACACTCAACTCAGATGAGAAATTAGGTAGTGTAAATATAGCCTAACAATAGTTTCTAAAAAAATAAAATCAAAAAATAGTTATTATTTTTGATGCTAAGAGGATATGGAGATAAGGAAAAACGCATTTTTTTTATTTTTTTGTTTTTATACATAATTTTGAAATGAATGAATGCTGGAGGTAAAATGAGCGAATTTTGTTTATGGTGATATTTCGTCTAAAAGTTATCAGGACTTAATAGCAAGAGAGCTCTTAACAAAAAAGTAAAATTTGTAATACTGTAAAAATAAATCCATTAACAATTGTTTAATAACAAAAAAAGAGACTGAAAATTCAAGTTATTTTCGATAATTCAAAAGAAAGCAGGTACAAGGAAACTTTAGAGAGTGAAGTAGATCGATCACACCATTTGATGGTGTTTTAAATTCTAAATTCGTTTTGCAGAAATAAGATTTATTTTTTGATAATTTTTGTCATAGTGGATTTAAACAGATAGTGCTAGGGACACTCAAAAGAAAAAGTCAAATTTATTTATTATTATTTTAATTTTTTAATCTTCTTGACTTTCACGTTCTCTTATACAGATATGTTAAATATTTGCCAGAAAAAGCGTGACCACTATTGGAGCAAATAGTTGTTTGATGCCTTTCACCCTTAAATAAGGTTTTTAAGGTGACGTGGTAAAGAAAAAAATTATTAATGTTTTTATAATGTTAAAGGTGTACTTATGTCTTAATAAATAAAACAGTTTGAAACTATAATTTTTAGTGGTCTCACTTTTTGGGGCAGATATATGTATGACAGGAATGACCGTACCCCTAGTTAATTAAAAACATATTTTAAAGTTAGCGTTTACGTGTTTTTCATCAAATATTTGTAATTTTATGTGATAATATGTACACTGAAAAAAAAGTTTTTACATCAAGCAGAAACAATCTTTTTAAAAAAAACGTGATAAAATCGAACTAAGTTTGTTTTTATTTTTTTAAATAGTTTTTTTTTTGTTTTTAAAATCGAGGCAATATTTATTGTTTTAAAGTTTGCAATTGTTGCAAACTCAATACAATCTTAAAACAAAGTTGTTCATTTTTAAATTAAAACTAAAATGTTTTAATTAAAAATGGAATATTTTTAAACTAATAATAAAATTTTTTTTTTGATAATAAAACATTTTAAATGTAAAATATAGCATTTTTAAAATGAAAATTAAGCATTTTTAAATTAAAAATGCGCGTTTTTGTTTCTACATTGATTTTTATTTACTATAAACCAATTAAAAATAAACTATTTATTTAATATTTTGAATATGTATTTAATATTTAAAATGTAATAAATTGTAATAAAATAGGTGTTGACAAAATTTGAAAGTGGTTGCTAAACTTTCAAACAATTCTTTACTTTAAAGGGACCGAAACAGTTTCGACACCGAACTAGAAGTAATAAAACATTAAAATTCGTTGCCACCGAACTCTTGAACAAGAAAACGTACCTTTTTAAAATATCATTATAATTGCCAAATCGAAATTGTTTAACAAATCCAACAGTGGATCATTTTGCTTCATTTGTTTCCTCCACTTTTAAGAAAACTTTTTTATTAATTATTTTCTCACTGCACTTTAAAAGGCTCGTTCGTATACTTTTCCAGTAAACCAGTAATACTGAGTAATTTGAAGAAAGTACTCGCAGAAAAAGTTTTTATATCAAAAGTACGCGAACGGAAAATCTTCAAAAAATTTTAACTTTATGAAAACAGCACACATAATGTTTTTTTAATATACAAACAAAGTTGTTATTTTACAAAAAATTTTCATTAATTCAAAGTTTTTGTTTTATTTAACTTAAATTTTACAAATTTTAAGCCGATTTAGATTGATTTTGTTCCTTTTGTGTATTTGTTTACATAAGAAGTCATATTTCTTAACCGAACTTTTTTACTAGCAGAAAAATGTCCAGTAAAAATGTTAAAACACTCAGTAAAATAATTGTTACTTTACGCCCTCTATTTGTTTTCTCCAGTTAATATTTTTTTTAACGAACGAAAAATTTTTAAAAATTTTTGGTAAACGAACGAACTTAATGTTAAGGGTTCGCTTGATTTTTTTTAATTTTAAATATGGCGCTTGCTCAACAAAAATGGCTGAAGTATTATATTTTCAAATCAAAGATTAAAATGTAAACAATAAAAATTTTAAATCTGACGACACAAGGAAAACATTTTTATTTGTTGCAAAAAAACGTTCGTTATTAAAACAAAAGAGAAATTGATTGCCTTTAAAATGGTTTTGAAGTGACATTTTGTAAATAACAATGTTCAATTTCAAAATAAAAATAAAACATTCCTGTTTTAAAAATAATTTTTTAAAATAAACTAATTATAAACAAGAACGCTAAATTTTTAATATAACATGTTTTTTTTTTCATTGTAATAATAAAAATTTTAAATTTTAACATAACAAGAAAAAATTTTATTCTTTAACATGTTAACAAAAAAATTTCGTTATTAAAACAAAAAAGAGAAACTTATCGGTTTAAAAACTATTTCATTAAAATGCTGCGATTTTAAAACAAGAAGGAAAAATTTTTAATTAAAAAATGCTTTTTTGGCTCAGTGTACATAATATGTATTTACATATGCATGTGCTTATTTATGTCAAATGTATTTTTATACTCTTGTTTATTTTGTCTTATATATAAAATGACAAGACATTTAAAGAAAAGAGGAAAAATTGGTATAAAAATATAATTCTTAAGTTTATAACAAACAACAGCCAGTGAAACAGTTTAGCCGTAATTTATCAACTTATACAACATACTTATCCCTACCAGAACAGTGACGGTCATTTGACCGGTCATATGACCGACACAAATGACCGGTCAATCGGTCATTATTTTCTATCATTTTCTTAAGGGCGATGTGAAAAAAATGACCGAAACTTTGTGTACGTGTGATCTTGCATCTCTCTCGCACCTTCAGATGTGATAGAAATATTGGTCACAAATGACCGAAAGAAAATGTTTTAGTGTTAGTTTCGGTCACAAATTTCTTGTAGGGATATTATAAATTTGAATTTTTACTACTTAAGAAAAATAGGAAGAAAAACAACAATAAGAACGTAGATAAAAATAATCAGTAAAATTCTTTGCCATTAAAAAAAAATTCTAAAGTAAAAAACCAATTAATTTTTTTCGTTTCACAAGGAAATTAAGTTAAAAAGTGTTAAAGAAAACCAGTTTAAATGGAAGGTGAAATGATGAAATTCCATAAGGTGACTATTAATCGTACCGAATGGGAAATACCAGAAATCTATCAAAATTTGCAACAAGTAGGCTCGGGTGCTTATGGACAGGTATGCAAGGCCTTGGTAAAGGGCACTAACATGTATGTTGCCATTAAAAAATTGGCACGCCCTTTTCAATCGGCGGTGCATGCCAAACGAACTTATAGAGAACTGAGACTGCTCAAGCATATGGATCATGAAAATGTTATTGGTCTGCTAGACGTATTTCATCCACATCCCTCTAATGTATCTTTGGAAAATTTCCAACAAGTGTACTTGGTTACTCATCTAATGGATGCCGATCTTAACAATATAATAAGGACGCAACGTTTGTCAGATGAACATGTGCAATTTTTAATTTATCAAATATTACGTGGTCTAAAATACATACACAGTGCCGGCATTATACATCGCGATTTAAAGCCATCAAACATAGCTGTAAATGAAGATTGTGAATTAAGAATTCTTGATTTTGGTTTGGCACGACCTACAGAAAGTGAAATGACTGGTTATGTGGCCACACGTTGGTATCGAGCGCCAGAAATTATGCTCAACTGGATGCACTACAATCAAACGGTTGATATTTGGTCGGTTGGTTGTATTATGGCCGAGCTGCTTACCGGACGTACCCTATTTCCTGGCACCGATCACATACATCAGTTGAATTTAATTATGGAAATTTTAGGAACTCCACCAGATGATTTTATGCAAAAGATTTCTTCTGAAAGTGCACGCAACTACATAAAATCATTGCCTCCTATGAAAAGGCGCGACTTTAAGAGTTTCTTTAAAGGTGCTAATCCTTTAGCCATCGATATACTAGAGAAAATGTTGGAATTAGATGCCGAAAAGCGTATTACTGCCGAACAGGCTTTAGGACATCCCTATATGGAAAAATATTCAGAACCCAGTGATGAACAAACTTCTCAGTTGTACGATCAAAGTTTTGAAGATATGGACTTGCCAGTGGAAAAGTGGAAGGAATATATATTTAAAGAAGTTATTAACTTTAAGCCACCGCCATCGTTTGCTCAAATTTTACAAGATATTAAATAGTTTTTATTACTTTAACATCGTAATAACTTAATACCGAAGGAATTTGTTACTTTATTGCCTTAATCATCATACAGTCAAAACTCAGTTTTATAACTAAAATTAGGATTTATTTTATGTTTAGCACTTCACAGCGAATTAGTTTAAATTAGAAGCGAAAGCTAAAGATATTTAATACTTAAACAAAAAGTAATTAAAAGTGGTAGAATTTGCCATAACGCGCTCATAAGCGCTCAATTAATAGAATATCAATAACAAACTAATTTTATTTATAAAATTTGTTTGGTTATAATTTAACTTCAAGCTTTAATAATTTATTATTAACCATTTTTTAATGAAAAAATCGAACAAATTAACGTTGTTCCCCCTTTTTTTTTGTAAAAAAGATCTGTACTAAGCTTCGGTCTAGAGAACTGGGGAAAGTATTAGAAAGTGTTTTAAAAACCTCTTATTTTCAAACGCATATGCGTTTCTTAATGTCCATTGAAGTTACATACATACATTTATATGTATCTATGTATTTTCCTTAAAGAATTTTTATTTGTAGTTTTTATATTTGTTAACGAAAGTGCCTTATTTTTATTTTAAAAAAACCAAAAATATTGTTCTAAAATACAAGGATTTGCAAAAAGCAAAGGTAATTAAATGTTGCGTAAATAAATGTATATACATAGTGTATTTTTAATATTATTAATGTGTTATTGTGATGTTTTATATGTTTGTTAAATAAAATTAAATTTTATACAAAAAGATGTAAGTTTTTTTTTAAATTTATAATACAGCTTCGCAAAAAAAATATTAAGATAAAAAAGTTATCCTTTTTTTTTTAAATGTTGAACAAGTTTCAATTTTTTAACAGCATTAAAAACCGTTTTTGTAGGTGTTGCACAGTTTTGCTAATTTTTGCGTTATTTAAACCAGTTGAGTTAAAAATTTAAAATGTAATTTATCGTAATTTTTTCGCTAACAAGGACTATCAGAATAACAAGGAATCTTTACATCTCCGTTATAAAAATAAATAAATTTATATCTAATATTGAAGAAAAAGTCTTAAATACGCTTTACAATAATTAAGTTAATTTTTGCTTTTTTTTTTATTTAAATACAAATTTTTTTAACATTTAAACAAAAATATGTATTTATGTTGTAAAAATGCAAAAAAAAATTACTCCATTATCTGCGATATCTATAACGTTTGAAATGAAACCACAATTGAAAGATGTTATTATGAAATTGGCAACGAAAACCACGTTTATAGCTGAACTCCCATTCGCGATGAACAATTTTAAAGGCAATATCCTCATAAGGCGGTCCTGCATGAAAGCGTAATATAGCAAAATCTTGATTATCTTCGCACTGTGTTAGGAAATATTGTGGAGTTTTGGATTTGTTTATTAAGTCTGGATAGAAAATGTTAAACTTATAACCCTGAACAATTTTGGGAGGTGGATTATCCATATCATAATGCGTTTGATTATATTTATTCCACTCAAAACCTGTATGCACTCGATTAAAGTAGCGAGGTTTACGAGGCCTATATTTATCAGTGGCCAGTTGAATTGCCAGAGAATTATCACAAGGCATTTCAACACTAAATTCAACTTCATCATTTGACATGCCTTTACGGGCTTCAACACGCATATTCACCTCTTCTTGGCTGTAGTTAATGTTGTCTTGGTTATTTTCAAGCAACTGTTGTCTTTGATATTTTAAATTTAATTCTTCCTCTTCTTCGTCCACAATATTAAGTGAATCGGTTAATTGAGAATCTGTAGATAAATATTGCGGACTGTAATTGCCTTCATCGTAAAGATTAAAGCAATCATTTTCATATAACTCTTGTTGGGTTTCTTCGCTTTCCTCTCTGGCCTCTTGAGTTTCACGACCTTCCTGATGTTGTGGGGAGTTCTCCTGACACTCTTCCTCTTTAATCGCAGAAGTTTTTAATAAATCTAACTTTTCTCGTAATTTCTTTTGGTGGTGATCTCTGAGGCGTGCTCTAGCCATGTGAGCCTTTAGCTGTGATAATATATTTTCCCAATAACTAATGTCTACGCCTTCAGTTCGCGCCTCTATTTTATCTTCTATTTTTGCTCTCATTTCATCGAGTTGCTTTATAGTTTTGTTGCGAAATATACCTGTTACATCTTTTACTACACTTTCGTGTATGCCTTCACGCCGCGAGCTGGTAGCTTCATCATGCTCAGCTTGTTTTCTTTGTTTTTGTAGTTCATCTTCTACAATAATAGTCATATCGTCCCAAAAATCAATATGTTGACCTTTTTCTAATTCAATATAAACTTTAATATCAACTAAAAGGTCTTCCAAGTCTTTGATACACAATCCATTAAGGATGTAGTAGGGCTCGTGCATTTGCATTTCTATAGCATCCTCTAATTTTGAACTGTTAATGTATTGTGCCAGTAAATCAATAGGTTTTGCTCGGCCGTCTTGTATGCGTATTTCACTGCGTAGACGAGCTTGCTCTAAGTGGAATTGGTCTTCTTGCTTTTCCCACTCATGAAACTGTGCAGCTTCCTTTTGCCTTTGTTGCAATACCATTTCTTCCTCGCGGGCCTGCTTCTCCTTCTCCCTTTCCAGTCTTCTTTTCTTTACCTTCTCCAATTCCAATTTGTTTTCCATCTGCTTTTGCCGGTTAAGTGCCTCTACGGTTTGCATTGGAACATCTTTTAAACCTTGTTTTTGTAACTTTTTATTCCAAACGAAGGTTGATGTTAAGTTTGAATCGCCAAAGGGATTGTCTTGATCTGTATAAGTTTGATATTCATTGTCCCATCCCATTCGTTGCTTTCTTCTAAGCTCTTTAGCCTCTTTTTCCCTTAAGCGTCTTTCGCGCTTCTGCTCAGGAGTTTCCTTTGCTTTTAATTCGTCTTTTAAGCGCTTTCTCTCCAATTCATCTTTAATGCGCCTATCTTCCAAAGCCTTTAAAAGCTGTACATTTTTTGGAAGGGCTTCGTCGCTACTAGAAGAAGAACTTGATGAGGATGATGACCGGCTTCTTTTCTTCGATTTTGATTTGTGTTTGTGGTGACGATCTCGATGTTTATCCTTTTTGTGTTTTTTATCTTTGGGCATTTTATTGTTTGGCAATAAAACGTTTATAAGGAAAATACGTAAATATAATCGTGAAGACTTGTTTATATTTTTGCCAAAACAATGTGGAATGAAACAAAGTTCAAATATTTGGTGCTGCCAGATTGACTGTTTTACATATATGATAAATTATCTTTGTCGGCAGACATTGGACTATATAAATAAAATATTAAAAGCTATGATCAAACACCCCAAACCTTACGCCGCATTTAACATTTTTAGAACAAATACATTTTTCTATATTGTTGTTTTTATGATTACATGCCATATCGTCGTGTGAGTTCTTTTTGATGCACTAAATACTTATAAAAAAAAAATAAGTTAGAAATCAAATGTATATGATTAATGTGTCATTTTTACACGAACATTTTTTATATTCACCATTTTACTGTTTATTAAAGATTGTTTTGCTGCAAGTTTTACAGTTCGCGATATTTACATTTAAAGAACCTGAAAGTTTGAATGTATTCCTAAACAAGAAATTTAAGATTCTTCCTGACAACAAAGCTGAAGGCTTTGATAATATCTTCTGCTCCCAAATGAGTGTTTATAGCCATATTAAGGCCTTGGAAATAAAGAACATTGTTAAAATTGCAACGGGCGTGTAAGGGAAGAAGTTGAAGTTGATGCAAAGCAAATCGCGCTCAGGAGTATATAATTTTATCGGTCTAAGATTTACTACGTGCAATAATAAAAAACCAAAAAATTTGTTTGCATAAAAAAACACACTTTTTTGTCGTATTTAACAAAAAGAAAAATACGTATGCAAGTGTTAAAAATGATCATATGCGAAAGAAACTTAATTTTTCTTTTGGTAAAAAATTGTATATTTTGTATAAAAGTTAATAAGGTTTTATTGAAAACAAAAATAAATCTTGCGTGTATATTTGTCAAAGAACTAAATTAAACATTCCGTATTGTTTTTCTCCAAATCACTTTTGTGTGTCGTGCGTAACCTACGGCGATGTTTAATGTAGACCGCTCATGTTAAGATTTTCTCATTTTTTAACGGTTTTATAACATCATATAATAACGACTCATGGATAGTGGAGACCGTAGGTTAAATAAGTACTTACACGATGATATGGCGTACAAAATATAAAATAATAAAGAATTTCAACATAACATATATGTACATATATACAGTGTTTGCGGTTTTTAAAAAAAATAGTGTTTAAAATTATCAAATGACAAACTGGCTAAATCACTTTGTGCCGTCCAGCAATTTTTATTGCTTAAATTTGCAATGCGAAAAACTAGTCATCGACGATACATACACGATTTCATTTGTTACATGTATATTCGTACAAAATATTTACAAAATAATTTAAGAATTACCCAAAAATGCTATTGTTTATAAAAATGGCAATACTTCTAATATATGCTTTAAACTCCATATCTGGCAGTACTGGCTGCCGGTGGTCAGCTGATAATGTATGCATGTATGTAAATTTGTTACTATCAATTTACCATAGTTCCAGGCATAGCTTTTAAAAAAATAAAGTAATGAATTAAAGTAAATATTAAAAATGTTTAAAACTATTCCACTTATCAGATGTGCACTGGCTATACGCCGTCATATATCCGCCCTTTATATTACTGGCGATAAGGCCAGAGAGAATTATGTGTCGATACAACCATACATGGATTTCAGTGATATATTTCAAAAGGAAGAACAACTGCAATATTCAATCGAAAAAAGAAAACTGCCGATTGATTTGAAAAAGATAAAAGAAATGTTTTCGTCATATAATGAAGGCATAAGAAAAATTGAAAGCTTGGAAAATGAACGTGAAATGTTGGCAAATCAGTTAAAGGAACTCTATAAGGCTCAAAATAAAGATGAACACTTAGTAAATCAACTAAAAGAAAAGGGAAAACTTTTAAGAGGTGATTTAAAGGATATGAAAACTAATTTCTATCCCATCGAAGATGAATTCATACAGTCATTTTTAGATTTACCAAATATTTTGCATCCGCAATGCCCCGAGGGAGATTATGAGAGAGTTTTGTATCAGAGTAAGCATAAGTATTTGGATGCCGCAAAATCCCACTTAGACCACGAAGATTTAATACATTTTATTGATAACTCCTGTTACTACATGATGGAATTGGCCGCAAAGTTTGACATAAGAGTCCCCCAAGCTTTCGCCAGGTACTTTTTGGAGAAAGATGGATTTACGCAAACTGCCAATCCGGATTTTACCCGTTGTGTTCTTTTAGAAGCTAATGCCACGCCTTTAGATACTTATTATAAAGTTTTGGAAACACAGCTTCCAAATAAACTTAATGCTGCCTATTTAACAGGCGGTGGATCATTCGAGAGTTTTCTGGGTGCTGTGACGAAACTTTGTGTGTATCCTTCTATACTTCCTTTAAAATTTGTTTGTTGTGGTCGTATATATGAAAAAACGTGCAGTAGCGAAACTCCCAATCTTTTCACAGCGACACAAAACAATGCTGTGCAAACCTTTGTAGCCACTGCCAATCAGCAGGAAGCTGAAGAGCAAATGAACAATATTCTTCATCTATGTGTAGACTTTTATAAATTATTTAACGTACATTTCCGAGTAGTATATGCTAATGCAGCCCAACTAAAAGCATCAGAAAGTTTACGTGCCCAAATTGAAATATATTCGCCGCATGAAAAACGTTATGTATGTGTGGGCCGTGTAAGTTATTTTAAAGATTTTCTATCAAAACGCATACTTTTTAGTATGCGTCAACAAAAAGACTATCATTTCCTACATCTTGTGGGTGGCCCTGTACTTTATACATCGCGTTTGATAGCAACTCTCATTGAATGTGGTGAATCTTTGGACTGTCAACCTGTTTTAAAATCTTTAACTGTTGAAACACCAAAGGAGGATGGACTTACAAATGCTATAAATGAGTTTAAGTCGTTATTTAAATAAAACTTTTTTTTAAATATAATTAATAGTTTCTTTTATTTTGCTTAATGTATATTTGTAAAAAAAAATTATTATATATTTAACTTTAACACTTAATATTAGCTTTTGGATGGCCTTTACGAAAAATTTCACATTTTGGAGTAGTAAATGTTATACCCTTTATATTGTCGTCAGCTGTAACCGAATTGCTTCGCGGCTTGAAATTGTAGGTTGTGTTGTAACTGAGTTTGCTGAATACCAGCGAATCTTTCTGTAAGAAAAAAATAGTACAGTTTATCACTAGTTTGCTACATATAAACAAGAACATAGAAACTGCATCATAAGAAGAGAAATTTTTTATATATTAGTTGTGTAGTAATATAAAACCAATTTATATTTAGGATTCTCTTATGGATTACAACTTAGCTTAGTATAGATATATATAAAATTTTTGTTTTTTAGGAAAATTTTGTTTAAAAAATCAATTTTTAACTAAAAAATTGTTTATGCATGTGCTTCTTAAACTAGAATTTAAATTTGTATATAATTACTAATACTAAACGGGGTTTAAAATAAATTTTTGTTATTATAATTCTTATTGAAGAATATTACTGAAAAAAAGTAATCTGACGCAATTCGCCAAATTTTTCCTTTTCTGATAAAATTAAGGAGTTTATCACATTACAAATATTATAGCTTACTCCAGAATTTTAAAGGCAATAAAATAGGCGGGGTCTTGCTCACAAAAGCTAAAATCTCAATGAATGTATTTTTAATACTTAATAAAATAAGGACCAAAAATATAGTCCACTTCAACTGTCATTAAAAAATATGAGAAAAATATAAATAAATATCTGTTTATTTACCCTTACTTTATCAGGGTTGTCATGGAACCCGATTTTTAAATACCTTATAGATATAAACTTATGTATCGTGTTTTTATTTCTAAGTTTAAATACTGGTATTTGTCACCTAAAAAAATACTGGTTTTAATTCAACCTCCAAACTTATAATTTAAAATGTCGTTACACAAAATTTTTATAGCTTGCTATTCGATTCCAAGAAGGCAAAAAAAAAACTACCAGAAATGCTAAAAAGTACTTTTGTCCACTTAGTTGTCTTCTGGCCTCGATCGGGGTTAAAGCACCATAAAATTCATTATTATTTAAAAAATGCAAGAAATTACCTAAAATGTTAAAAAGTGTTTTTTGTCCACTTTGTTGACTCTCGACCTTAATCAGAATCAATAATCCCTAAGTTCGTATTTTTAGACTCATAATCTGACAAAATGAGAAAAGTCCAAAATGTGAAAGAATTACATTTTGTTAACTTAGTTGATTTCCGGAACTCCAGCCTAGCTTCTTATTTCATTATTAATGCGTAGAATAAATGCAAAAAAGATGTCTTTGCTGTCAAAGTTAATATCGAGAAACTTAAATCAAATGTTCAGTAGGACTACCCCCGCTATTCTCTTTCCCATAACCTATTTTCCTGATACCAACACAATGTAATGCGTGTATTAGGGCCATCCTCTAAGTACTGGTTATTATATTAAAAAACTTACTTAAAGTAATTAAATATAGTTTTTATCCCTTTTTTTACCACTTGGGTACCAATATTTTAAAAAAGTAGCACAAACATTCATATTTTTTCTTGATCTGTCGAAAGTAATTTGAATAAAATTACTATCTTTGTTTTATTTTCTATTTTACTTTAAATTTCGAAAAAGGGTTTTCTTCAAGAGCTGTCGGTTGCCGGTTGAAATATGTTTGTGACTTAATGGATTTAGATGTTACAAAAAGTACCAAAGTATAAATTTTATCCCATTTCCCCCCAAAAAGTTTAAAAAAGTACCAAAATCATATTAATATTTTTTTTAAGACCAGTTGAACAAAATTTAAGTAATTTCTTATCTTCTTAATTGATTCGCAACTAGCAAAACGTACCAAAATGTAACTTTTCCCTTTTTCCGAAATTTGGAAAAAAGTTCCAAAAATTTACTAATATTTTTTCAAAAACTGTCGAACGCAATTTAAATTATGCTTAATATTAATATTACAAATAAACCAAAATATAAGTATACGTAGATATTATTAGATAGCAACACAACTGGAGCGAACGATGAATTTCGCACATAACAACGTAACAACGCCATTATTGTGTGTATTTTCATATACACAGGTATGTTTTATTTAATTTTGTATATTTATTATGGAAATCCCTGCACAAGTCTTGAAGATCTTATTTTACAGCATAGGTCTTTGTAATCATAATTTTGGGCGACAAATATTTGCGGTAAAAAATTCGTTGTACGTCCGAGTTGTGTTCCTTATATTAAGGTTCAAAATTTTGAAAAAAGTGCTGTACACGGGTCCTTTTTTAATTACTTTAAACTAAAATTTTGTTTCTATCCTATATAGTGAGGAGTTAGCAACTTACTGATTTGTCCTAATTTGGATAATTTTTACCTCTTAAGACCCGAATTTCCCGAAATCCCGTATTAGTGAGTCTATACATTAAGAGAGATACCCGCACGTCAACGTTAAGTCTCTAGCTGTACGCTCTTTCTTACCGCTATTCCTTTTTGTATGTACAAGGTGGGCTAAAAGAATCACCCTATTGAAAAATGCTCTTATTTTTGCAAATGGCGGCCAATGTCAAATCTGTTTTGACGTTTAGAAACTAGACAGATTCAAGTGAAAAATCCATGGAGCGATACACTCCTTAACGCAGAATAGTCGTGTATAATTTTATGCGAAACAATTCGTTTGTGGTGTCGTCCGGCGCCGACTGCGCAAACACTGCGCCTTTTGGCCACCAACCTTGAAGAGTATGGGACCACAGGAGACGCTGCCAAAAGTGGCCGGCCCCGGAGCGCCCGTTCTGCCGAGAATATCGCCGCTTTTAGCGAGGATGTCGAGCTGCCGCCAGAAACATCGACCAGACGCCGTGACTCGCAATTAGCCATCAGCGGGTCGTCCCTAAGGCGAATTTTACTGAAAGACCTGCGCACGTTCCCGTACAAAGTCCAGTCCGTGCATCAGCTGCTGCCTGTCAACCGCCAAACGCGTGTATCTTACGCCCAAGCCATCCTCAATCTCGAGGCCGAAGTCAACGATTTTTCGACCAAAATCATAATGAGCGATAAGGCTCATTTCTACCTCAGCGGGTACGTAAACAAACAAAACTATCACTTCTGGGGCACCGAATATTCACTAGTGATTCACGAGAAGCGATTGCACCCGCTCAAAGGGACTGCATGGTGCGCTGTTCACGCTCGAGGAGTCATCGGGCAATTTTTTTGAGGACGCCACTGGTCAAAGAATAACAGTGGACATTGCGCGCTATAGGACCATGTTAGCCGAGTTTTTCTGCCGCAATTGAACGAATTAGGACTGGAGGACATGTGGTCCCAACAGGATGGAGCAACGGTTCACACTGCGCGAGCCACAAACGATATTCTAAAGGCGGCGTTTCCGGGTAGCCTCATCTCTCTTTTTGGCGATTTACATTTACCCGCAAGAACGCCAGATTTAACCGTTTCCGACTTTTTTGTGGGATTTTTTGAAGTTCCGTGCTTACGTGAACAAGCCCGAGGCACTAGAAGCCCTCAAGGACAACATTCGACAAGAGTGCGAGAATCTGTCGCCTGAAGTTATCGCCGAAGTAATGAAAAATGCCATTAAACGAGCCGGTATAGCAATCAATTGTGCCGGCGCCTATTTAGCCGATATTATCTTCTTGACTTGACCAATAAAATTCTAAAGGTTCAAATAAATATAATCAAGAAACAGAATCGACGTTTTTCATTTAGAAAAAAATGAGAGCCAAACATCATCGGATGACTTCTTTTGGCCCACCTTGTAGTTAAGCTTGAACAGTCGTTACTTTCTTTGTTTATTTTATTTTTTTTTTTGTTTTAGGTTAAAACGTAAACGTGATACTAACTAAAACAATTATGCAAAAAAAAAAGACTTAAATGCAACACTTCTCGTATTATTTACTTTATTACGTAAATTAGTTTGCAATTAGAACAGGTAGATAAGTATGTTATAATAGTTATATTACTTACATTTACACGTATTGCATTGTATTCACCTTCTCCGCAGTTTGTTTCAATGGGACAAAGTTCATAAATTCTGGAAAACGAAGAACAATTGATAAGTGACAGTTTTTCTATCTACTTACACGTATTTAAGAGCTTATGCCACCCTTTTATACTAAAAAAAAAACACAAAGCTTAAGTTTTAATATGTTTTCCAAAGTAAAAAATTTAATACGGGAGAAAAAAAAAGAAATAAAGCAAATAAGCACAGTGGAGAAGGAAAAGGTTTTGGTAATCTTGTTTATTTTTTTCAATAAAAAGTAGTTCTTCGATTTTTGACCGAAATATTTTTGGGATTTTTTTCAAATATATATCTTCAGTATAAATCCAACATCTACTCTGTATTATAACAATCAAATCAGAATCACCTTCTGAGTAATTTTTACGATTTCTGTTAGCCCGAATCGCACTTGTCGTAGGAATTTTTTTTCATATACATCGATGAAAATGGTGCTGAATGCTCCATAGATTTTCGCAGCCCCCCTTCAAATGTCCTCCCGTATTTGAAGAAAAAGTTACTTATCTACTTACTTAATTGGCCATTAATAAAAAGCCATGGAAGTCATTAACCGAAAAAAAATCAATTTCCAAAAAAATTGGTCTCCTGCGCTTTCCAATTTCCCACGTTCAGATTTAACCTTTTTTAACAAAGTTGTAATCATTCCCTTTGACGTCTTCCTTTGGGGTCATATGTTCACGCTTTTTTCACTGTGTGCGACAAGGCTGTGTTTTATCTCCTCTTTTATTCAACTGCGTTCTAGACGCTGTGTTGTCTAATGCAACCAGACGCATTAGAGAAATCAGCTGGGGCTTTCAAGGCAGATTGGAGGACCTAGATTTCGCCGATGATATATGCCTACTTACCCACACATTTGTAGACATGCAGTATAAGCTGTCAGCAGTCCAGGAAATTGCATTTTATGTTGGCCTAAAAATTAACATCTGCAGAACTACGGAACATAGATTGTCCGTACATAGTCAGCAGCTTGAGGAGGTAGAATTATTATGTTACCTGTGAAGCATTCTAGACAAAAATGGTGGCTCTAAGGCTGACATCTTACACCGCATAAACAAAGCAAGACAAGCATTCGGGCAACTTAAGCCTGGTGTGGAATTCATCGTACATCAAGACGCACAAAGTTAAATCTGTTTAATTCGAACATAAAATCCTCACTGCTTTACGGATGCGAAACGTGGAATGCAGCATCGCGTGACGTACAATCTGTACAAGTTTTTTTGTAAAGAAATGGTTAAGGAATATCCTACATATATATTGGCCCAGGACAATTTCGAATAACGAGTTATGGTCAGAAACCAGACAACAACCGATCCATTTGGAAGTTCGAAAACGAAAATGGTTTTGGATTGGACAAACATTGCAAAAACCACCGGCGGATATTGCAAGGCAGAGTATGGAATGGAACCCGCAAGGCAGTCGACGGATAGGTAGACTATCACATACCTAGAAGCGTCAGGTCGAATTAGAAACATCCCGTCTTCATTTGCGTTGAAATGAAATAAAACATCGCGCATCAGATCGATTATATTAAAACAATCTTGTTATGACCCAATGCTCCTCGTAGGAGTGGAAAGGAATAAATATATATACATATATATGTCCAGGCCAGCGCAGTCTTTGGATATTTAAGCGGTTGACTACATGGCTGCCGACCTATAGCTCAAATAGCTTTTGGTTCGTATGATGCCGATATTCTCCGCAGATTGGTCCATGTATCTTCAAAATTTTTATTCTTTGAAACACTCTAAGAACCCCTTTATCTTTGCTTGGTTTTCAAACTTATGTCGATTGTTTCATTTGTGGCGGTTCCGAGGTACACAAATTCCTCTACTACTTCGAAGCTGCTGTCGTAATTTGTTAGATTCTCCATTCGTTGAACCCATCAAATTAGTCTTGTCTTTGTTGACTACCAAACCTATTTATAGCGTTTCTTTTTCTGCAAAGGCGATATCTCGCAATGTACGTCTAATGATGTCGATGTCATCAGCACATGCTGAGTCACGCATGATCTTCTTAATTTCTTTTTGGCACCACGGCGCAGAAAGGTTTTTTCTGATCTTCACGGGGGATTTTGTATCCTTGAAATTTATTCTGCATAATCTGATCAGCTTTGCAGATATGGTGAATTCAGACATGGCCTCAAACACCTTTTTACGAATCAGACTATTAAAAGCGGCCTTTAAATCGGCAATAGATGGTAACAGTCAATTTGTTTCTCATAGGCTTTTTTTAAGATTTGGCGTAGTGTGAATATCTAATTGGTGGTGGATTTACCAGGTCTAAAGCCAGATTAATAAGGACCAAATATTCTGGACCTGTTTGTAAATGCATCACTGCACTGCATCACGAGAGCAAACTTTTACAAATACTAATATAAATTTTTAAAAAAGGTGGATAATGCAAGAGTTTTATACATTTTTTATCAAAAACATATTTTGGAGGTTAATCTGTGCAGTAAAATATGCTTTTTGCAATCTTCAAAGTCATGTTGCAGTGCAGTAATGCGTTTAGAAACAGAACCTTCGTCGACGTGATCGATTTGATTCCTTGCTATTTGATTAGGTAATGCCCAAGTTGTCTTATGTTGGAATCTGGTGCTAGTGGTTGCCATATTGCGAATGGAGACTAAACTTCTAACTGAGCGATCAAAGATGATCTTTCTTTCATGGCTGGGACAGCAATCGTATACCTCTTCTAGTTTATCATCAAAGGCATCCTTGATGTCGTCGCCCTTCTCCTCCATCGAGGCATGGGCACATATAAGTCTGATGTAAAACAATTTTGCCAAGAGGCGGATTGTAGCGATTTGCACACTCACTAAAGCGAATCGGAATACCAGGGAGCAAATTACGGCATTCGATTCGAATCGAAATTTAAAAATTCTTATTAGAATATTAATTATTAAAAGCATTGACAACTCGATCGATAGAGTAGAATTTCGAGTCAAATGCCGTTATTTACCCCAGGATTCCTCATTCTCCTGTTTACAAAAAAATCCGCACCATCCAAATGCATGCTTAGTTGCATGACATCTGTAGTGAATGTTAACTTTGTTCTGATGACACCATATCAATTCCATCGCACCTCTTGGAGGGCAGTAATAATATCGGAATTGTACTTATCCAGTTATTTTGCCAGTTGGATTAATGCACCTGTTCTAAAAAGCTTCCAGACATTCTTAGCAGAGATCCGTATATCGTGGTGTTTAAATCGTCTGGGGTGGTCGCCAACATGTTAATGGTCGTTTGCGGGGAGGAATTAGCAGTTTACTACTCTGATCAATTTTTTTTATGTTTGTGGAAGAATTTGCGACACATGCTATTTTATTTCTTTAATGGATGTTGGAGACGGACAGCTACGCATGTAATACCTCCTGCAGATTGTTGTCCACTTGAGGTGAAAAATTACCAACATTGGTACTGGGTTTCGTTATGTTAAAGCTTATCTGGGCCGTTGCTTGGCATCCAACACCCAATCTCAAGTTACCATCTACTTTGCTTTTTTTTTACAAGATTAATGAGAGTGTACATATTAGTTTGTCTTTGACGACTCTAAAAGAAATATTTTGTAGTTAACCCGATATATCTATGTCCGTATCCCCGTCTACTAAAACAATTTTCTGAAGCCCATTTAGGTCTAACCAGCTTATCAGAACTATTCCTGACACGATTGAAATCCATTATATATCTCGGATTAGTGAAGATAAATTTGGAACGGGATGCTTTAAGAGCAAGTGGGCATCCCCGAATTCATTTTATCTAATAAATAGTATTTAGGTTTATAGCTTTTCTGAAAAACTAAAGAATCTATAAAGAGTTTCCGCAATTTCGAGAGGACTCCTTAAATTTGTTTGGGTGCTGGAACAGCAGGCTTTCAATCCTAATTTTTTTAACTAAATTTTCTTCGGCGATAAAGCTCATTTCTCGCTTGATATAACCAATAAGCAATATAGAATACACAAATTTAACTTCTTTGACGACTGCGTATGACGCGAGAACGCAAAAAACGCATGTTATGGACTTTCAGATTAAATCGTTCTTTCTAATATCAAATAACACTCTTATCGCACTTAACTAGTTTATTTCTAGTAATTCGTTTAGTCTTCTACTTTCTACAACTTAGATTTTTTTATATTTTCGTTACTTAAAGCGCAAACGTAATCAAAATGCCTGCTAAAGAAAATCTAAGGAACTAACTGCTCGTTAAAAATTAATTAAACGGAATTTATTGGGTATTCCATAAGCTCTTTTAAAAAGATTAAAATTTAAATTATACTCACTTTTCCGCTCTGGGGGAAAACCCAGAAATAATCACCAACATACCCAACTTACGATTTGGACGATATTTGACATCGAATTTTTCCGGTTTTGCGATATAAGTACTATTATTGCTCTTTCTGTTTAAAGGGTTGGAACTAGAAATAAAACTTGAAGCGGATGTTAGTGATGATGTTATAAATGAACCAATCGCCTCATTTTTTGCATAATATCTTTCATCGTTAAATGCATTACTTAGACCATCTCTAAGGAGTTGATGTTCTTTGCCACATTTTAAAGGGCTAAAAGCTTGTGTTGGTGATATCGTGGTATTATAAAGTATCGAATGTTTATCAGATTTTAAACGTCTTTTGCCATTTATTGACATGGCCTGCACCTGTATGTAATAACTTGAGTCTGGCAAGAGATTAGAAATTTCAAATTGATGCCGCTAAAATGTCAGAAATAAAATTTGAATTGGCTTGTTGTGGCTTAATGCTCTTGTTTACTTAAAACTTACATCCTTAACAAAGGCTTCATTTGAGATAATCGATTCGTCACGTACATTATTTACATATAAAGACCATATTATTTTATATTTTTCAATGGGAAGATTTGATTTGGAAGCGCACCAAACAATTTTAATATTTACATGGCGACCATCAAAGTGAGATGATACAATTTTTAAATCGGCTGGAGCTTTTGGTGGTTTGGGATCTAAAAAGTTATATTTTTTATAATAATAAAAATATATATTTTACAAAAAATATATTTTTGCTAATGTAAGGCATTTAAGGACTATACTTACGATTAGGTAAAGTGAATGCCTGTGATGGTTCAGAGTAACCTCTGAAACCATAAGCATTAATAGCAGCCACTCGTACTTGATACCAACGTCCGGGTCTCAAATAAAATGCAACAGTAGTTCTATAATATATTAAGGAAAAATTATAAAAAGTAATCATGTATGTGTTTTAGTATATATCGTCAGCTGATATGCAAATGGGTGTGTGAGCCAATGAAAAGTATTTTCAAAAGAAATGATTGGGCATCATGCATTTCAGATTGCGATATTTAATGTTTATTAAGCTTAGATTTTTTGGCTTTCCACTAGATTCACGGGTGATTTTGCACTTCTAATTAAAAAAAAACAGTCACATAACGAATCTAAAAAGTTTTATTTAAATTCTTTATCCAAAAGCACAGGAAACTCGTGTGATAAATTAAAATTTCGATGGCTATCGAATGCCAAAATGTGCCCCAGTATACAGACACATCTTGAAAGTAGTTTCACACGAAATGTATTTTACTTATGACTTGTCACCTTAGCACTGCCAAATGTATGTCTGTCAAAATTATCATTTTACATATGGTTATTAATCTTTGCTTTCACACACACACATATCGATTGCCTAATATAAAAAGGTCGTAACTCGATTTTTTTTGCAAATAAAAAGTTAAAATTAAATTTTTAATAAAAAAAGTTAAAAATTTTATTTTCAATTAAAAAACAAAAAGAAAAATTTATCATAACTTTGCATTTATTCGCCAGTATAGAAAAGAAGTTATTTTACAACAATGTCAGGGGGGGGGGGGAAGCGGTAGACCCCATACAATGAATAATTTTTATTAAACTTTTAATACAAAATATGTATGTGAAAAACTGTTACAATTTTTGACCTAAAACCTTCTACAGGGTATTTCTGTTATAAATACAAAAGTTAAAATTTTTTAAAGTTTTCTAAATCAAAAACTAGGACATTTTTCGACCTCAATACCTAGCACAAAGTATTTTTACTATAATATTTGATGAACAAAAACATATAAATATCGATAAATATTTATATTTATTTATTTAAATTATTAAAAAGTTTAAAATAAAAGTTTTTCTTAATCTGATTAATATTCTAAAATAAAATTTAATTAAATTTGTAAAATAAAGTTCTATTAAAATGTTAATTGTGCTTAAAAAATACTGTAGCAAAATTAATTAAATTTTTAATTAATATTACAAATTTTTTAATTGAAAGTCATTTATATTTTTTTATGTGGACCCTTAAGTAGTTGACTCAAACCTATACTGTCTTAAATTTGGGTTTTGTTGCAGTGTTATTATATTTGCATAAGTAATTAATACGTTCTCTGTTATAATTTTACCATTTTCTGACCGACTTTTCCAATTGTGACTGTTTTATAATTAGTGTGCGATATATGTACATATATGTACATGGTGTCGGCCGGCAAGGTATACTACTTTGTTTTGCCGCCATTTTGGTAGACATTAGTCTTTAAAGTTCATATTAGGAAGTTGTGAAATAGAGACGTGACAAATTTATAATGGAAAAATATTCGGTAAACTAACGTGTTTTAATTGTTAAAACATTTTATCAAAATCAATCATCAATTTTCATGAAAAAATCATAATGACTGTCGAGGCACATTTTCATAATAATAAACAGAATAGTCGGTTCTGGGCAATGGAAAACTCTCAAAAAATTCATCAGCCACCTTTGCATTCATTAGAAGTGATAGTATGGTATGCAATTTGTTTAGGAGGAATCATTGGACCATACTTTAATGATTGAACAGTTTTTAATGTCATGCTTTGGGCTTGGTTAACATGTGGTATCAACAAGACGGTGGCACATCGCATACAGCCAGGATTACAATGGAATTACTGCGGGACCTCTTTCCACAAGGAGTTATTTAAGGAAATGGTGATGTTGATTGACCTACACGGTCGCCTGATTTGACTGCTCTGGACTTCTTTTTGAAGGGATATCTGAAAAGTAAGGTTAATGCAAACAAACCAGAAACGCCGAAAAAACTCAAGCAAAATATTTCTGATAAAATTAATTAGATAAAATTAAGAATTAATTAATAAAACATTTAATAATATAAGATCCATTCTCTTTGATTTAATCAAAAATTATAAATAAAGTAGTATACCTTGCCGGCGAACACCCTGTGTTCTAAAATAAAATTTAATTCAATCTTTAATTGTTACCATTAAATTTTTTTAATGGGACAAATGTTAAATAAAGTTCTATTAAAAAACACCTTTTCTGACCCTAATCGACTTTTCGAATTGTAATAGTTTTTAAATTATATGTAGCTTTTACTTACAACAATACATTCAAATCCAAAATTTCTGCTAATTTTTGTACTGCCTGATATTGCCATGGACCCAGTTTACGCGGCGATAACAACGAGCCAATGTGGTAACGAACCTCGACATGAAAGTAATATGATGAATTTGATTGCAATGTTATTTCAACTTTTTGCTCACGCGGTGTTAGTCCACACTTTAGTATTTTTGGTATCGGCGGCAATAGACTATCGTCGCGCACCCCAATCGGTTGCATGCACACCGGTCCACATGCGGAATTGCAACATTTTTGCACTTCGGGACAATCAAAGTCGTAGCTGCAGTTGTCGAGGCACGATAGTTTTTGCAATGGCTGTACGTTAATGTTTTGAAAAATGGCATTTTGCATGGCAGGACAGTAACCACGACGCGGAGCTTTTACCATGTCAATTTTGCATTTCGTTAGGCATGGTTCGTAGTCAATGTTATTGCCTTTAAGGGATTTGTGACATTTTGCATAACATTGTAATTCAAGTATTTTATCACGTACATCTATATTAAATAACTGGTGACTTTGTGATGAACGATATCTGCCACCACCTCCTAGACCACCACCACTCCCGCTATTTCGGTTATGATGGCGTGATTGTACTTTTAAAGGTATTTGTAGTAACCATATTGTAACAATTATTAGTTTTAATATTTTATTTGTCATATTTTTTTGTTTTGTTTTTTATTATTGCGCGCTTTTTTTTATTTTAAAAAAGTTAAAAACAATTGTTTTGTTTTTAATTTAAGTCTGCTACTACATGGTTAAAATTAAGTTTAATGCTGTAAAAAATTAGTATTTAAAAAAAAAGGTTGTTAGTGGTAGTGACAAAAAAATAAGATATGTTTATTTAATTTGAGAGCAGTTTCAAAGCTGGTTTCTTTACTTTAAAATAGCCACTCTCGGAAAACATTCTGAGTCCTTTAAAGAGTGGCAGCTCTTCTATTTGTCCATCTATGCTGGTGATCAAAGTACCCGATTTGAAAGAAAAAATTTTCGAACTCCTATGCTTTAAGTATACAAATTCAAAAAAAAGGTTTTTATCAGATCAAATTTCGCAGTACAGAAAAATTTTTCGTTTAAAACCAAGCCTATTAAAAATGGCAATAATCGGTTTATTCTTTTTTATATCTCCCATACAAAATTTCTCCTGAAATAAGCATTTTTATTTTGAATTTACTCAGCTGAGCATTTTTTTTGTAAAGCTTAATTGCCCAAGGAATTATACTCTTCACTAGATACTGGTAAATCGACTTCGATTATAGTCAAAAATCGATTTTGACCCTAAAAAATTGATTATTTGTAATCGGCTTTTTGTTGACGAATTTATACCGAAATCGATTTTACCTAAAAAAATTTAAAATGCTATAAATTTTAAGAATTATTCTATTGATACAATTTATTTTAGTGTTGTCAAAAAACCAACTTCTTTTAAAACCGGTTTTTCGGTTATCCGAACTTTAAATAACCGGTTAATCAGTTAACCGCCTGTTTAATTACAAAATATGTATATATAACGTAAAAAAGAATTCATCTTTATTAAAACAACAACAAAAATAACTTAAAAAATAGCATATTTTACACAAAATTGTACTTTCTGGTAAGAAAAACAAAAAATAGTTACTAGAAAAAGTTTTTGAGGACCAAATGTGAATTTTATCAAAATATATAAAACACAATTTGACTTTATATATTATACATACTTTTAGAAAAACAGCTAATATATTTATGTATATTATTTTTTTTTTTGTTTTCTCCAAATTTCTTACAAATTTCAATTACTAAACACACAAACAATAATTCACAGCGAAATAATAGCACAAATAAATTAAGGAAAATTGATGATTTCCACAGATATAAAAAAACGGTTAACCGGGGGGGAGAAAACCAGTTTCTTTAAAACCGAAAATATAGCCCAAAACCGGTTTTTCGGTTAATGGGTTAACCGAAATTGACAACTTTAATTTATTTCAAACTTTTTGCACCGAAAATGCATGTGTTATTATGAAGCGTTAGTGTATTATTTTAAAATTTGTAATATTTGACGCCGAATGTTAATTATTAAATTATTAAAATATTAAAAAAGAAAAAGTAGTTCAGTACACAGTACACTAAAAATAACTTATCGTCTTTAAAAATTAAAAATGTATATCTGTTGTGTGTGCGTATTTAAATTTTCACTTATTTAATTTTATATGTACATTGAAATTTTAATGGATATTTGTGCACTTAAGTATATAATTATGAATGAAGCTAAACTATCTGAATTTGTTTACGACCTGCGTTCTTTGTAATCACCTTTTCCAATGATACCCTTCTTTGGGAAAAGTTCAATTTACTTACTAAAAATCATTTTAAGGGTATCTATTCATTTCAATATAGAATCAAAATAAAAGTCGGCTTTGAATTATAATCGATTATGAGCTTTGATTAATCGACTTTGAAAATCGTGAATAAAATAGTTGATCGTAAAATCGAAAATCGATTTTCGGCTTTGCTTACCATTTCCTACCCTTTACATAGTGATATCGGTATATATAAGTTTGTCATTCCGTTTGTAATATCTACAATATTCATTTGTGCCCCATTTAATATATATGTGTATATTATGGACCCCTCTAGTTTAATTTAGGCATATCCGCCAGTTGAAATCAAGATTTTACCCAAGTCAAATCAAATTTGACATTTTGTTAAATTTTTTTATGCGCTACATCGGGGAAACTGTTACAGCTATCAACTTTAAACCTTAAACAGTGGGGAAAAATCAAAATTTTTGGAAGCAATTCAGCCATTTCTAATGGCAGTCATGAAATTTGCGAGTTTTTTCCTCAGTACCAGCATAAAATCTCTTTCGAATGACAATTACCTTAAATAGCTACATCAATAAAATATCTGCAAAATGGCCGTAAAGACAAAAACACTTTATTGTACGTCTTGACGAGACAAATTCATGCCTAGACAAACGTCAAACTCAGTATATAAAAAACCCAGTATAAAAATACCGGATTTTTTTAAACTGGATATTGATATTTGTCTTGGCATGAATTGGTCTCGTCAAGCCGTATAATTATGTGGCAATAGTTTTGTGCGACACTGTGTATTTGTCAATAAAAAATAAAAATTCAATATTTTAAAATTTTCAACTAATGGCTCCCATAAAACGAAAAAAGCTTGGAAGAAATTCCAGAAAAATTCTTCGTAATATTCATACTCAAGTAAAACAACATGATTTAGATGAAACTTTTAAGCAAATGTGTGATAATCCTCAAACTGCGTACGACATCTACACTTTTCAACTGCTTAAACGTAAAGAACAAAAGTATCGTAATCTCCTGTTAAATGGTACAGTCGAAAGGATCTCAAACGAAACACGGCAACAGCCAGTACCTTACACTTTTGGGCCAAAAACAATATACAAAGATGTCAGAAAATTATTTTAACGCTTGGACACTTGAAGTGGTGGCTACTTAATAATAAATTATTATATGTATGTACATACTTATGTATCTACATATATACAGGCACAACTCAAATTTTTTGCTACCTTGCGGGGGAAGAAAATCATTTCATTAAATTTCAAAAATTTTGCATACAAGACAGTTAAAATGCAATTTTTAATAAAAGGGGACAAACAATTTTATTTGTAATAAAAAAAATTTTTTTTTTAATTTTAGATATCCTTTAAACATTTTGTGGTAACCAATGGTTATCCAGATGTATAAGGGAAAAATCAAACATTTGATTAACAAAAAATGGTTTGTTGTTTGAACTTTTGAATATTTGGGTTTGTTTATAGTAATTCTCAATATTTATTGAGGTTATTATACAAGGTGGGTCAAAAGAAATCACCCAATTGGAAGACGCTCTTATTTTTGCAAATGAAGGCCAATGTCAAATCTGCTTTGGCATTTGTAAACTAGACAGATGAAGAAAACAAGTGAACAAGCAATGGAGCGATACACTCCCCAAGAACGCAGAACAATCGTGTCTATTTTTTTGCGTAACAATTCGTCTGTGGTGTTGACGCAGCGCGAATTCAATCGGCGATTCCCCGGTCGTCCGACCACACGAGACGCTGCCAAGTGTGGCCGGCCCCGGAGCACCTGTTCTGCCAAAAATATTGCCGCTGTTGCAGAGGACGTCCAGCTGTCGCCAGAAACATCGACCAAACGCCGTGCCTATAGTTTAGCCCTCAGCCGGTCGTCCCTAAGGCGAATTTTGGTCAAAGACCTACGAATGTTCCCGCACAAAGCTCAGTACGTGCATCAACTGCTGCCTGTCGACCGCCAAACGCGTGTAACCTACGCCCGAGCCGTCCTCAATCTCGAGGCCGAAGTAGACGATTTTTCCACCAAAATCATAATGAGCGATGAGGGTTTTTTCCACCTCAGCGGGCACTTTAACAAGCAAAACTATCGCTTCTGGGGCACCGAAAATCCACGAGTGATGCACGAGGACCCAAAACAGCCGCTCAAACTGACTGTATGGTGCGCTGTTCACGCTGGAGGAGTCAGCCGACCATTTTTTTCGAGAACGCAGCTGTTTAAACGACAACAGTGGACGGTGCGCGCTATAGTCACGTTAGCCGAGTTTTTTCTGCCGCAATTGAACAAGTTAGGACTGGAGGACATGTGGTTCCAACAGGACGGAGCAATGGCACACACTTCGCTAACCACAACCGATGTTCTGAAGGAGGCGTTCCTGGGTCGCCTTATCTCTTGTTTTAGCGATTTACATTGGCCCGCAAGATCGCCCGATATAACCGCTCCAGACTTTTTTTGTGGGGTTTTTTGAAGTCCCGTGTTTTCGTGAACAAAACCGAGACCCTAAGAGCTCTTAAGGACAACATTCGACTCGAGAGCGAGATTCTGTCGCCCGAAGTTCTCGCCGAAGTAATGAAAAATGCCATAAAACGAGCCCGTAAAGCAATCAATTGTGACGACGCCCATTTGGCCGATATCATTTACCCGACTTGACTAATAAAATTCTAAAAGTTCAAATAAACATAATCAAAAAACAGAATCGAAGTTTTTCATTTAGAAAAAAAATGAGAGTCAAACAACATCGGATGACTTCTTTTGGCCCACCTTCTATATACACATGTATTTACTATATATGAATTTCATAGTATCTTTATTTTAAAAAACTATAGTTTAAACTTATCATAGGGAAAATATCGGTACTATAAAACAACTCCCATATCAAATATAATCCAATGCGTTGGGAGTGATTTCATATTTATTGGGAGTTATTTCATTTTCCTTAAGGCAAGTGTCAAAAGAATACTTAAGTTTTGTTTAAAGAGGTGTTGTAGACAGCCGGCCTTTGGAGGCAACTAAGTATAAATTTTAGGTTTTTGAAAAAAGTTCCTTGGATTATGATCACGCGGAAACCAGACCTTAAGTCCTAGTGCTTTTTAAATACCAGGGGCCAAATCGTCGCATTCGATTCGAATCGAAATTAAAAAATTCTTATTAGAATTCCTATACTTAAAGCATTGACAACTCGATCGATCGAGTGAAATTTCGATTCGAATCGAATGCGACGATTTGGCCCCTGCTTAAAAAATTTTTTAAAATTTTGACAAAAAATCCAAATTTCTTTTGTTCACATCTGAAGTTGTCTTGGGACTTACACACAAGGTGTTACAAAGCGCATTTAAAGCAATCATTTAATCAAGCGAGGCTTGTATTTAAAAGAATAAGAGCTAATGATAACTCCATACTACCGGCCGAAGCAAAGCCAACGGCACGAGTCCATTTTTTTGAGTCCGGCCCGAGGTCGGCACTCTACAACACTGTTTGTTTGGAAAATAATTTTACGCCAGTGATATCTTATCTTTAAAATAAAACTTTTTCGCATTTGACATATGTACATATTTTAATTGGGAGTTATTTAATTTCTGTTGGGACTTATTTTATTGGGAGTTATCTCATTTTTTATAAAATACTTTGAAATAATTTCCAATCAAGAATAATGAAAAAGGTCCCAATTTATTTGTTATTTGTATGGAAACAATTGGAAATTTTTTAATTTTTTTTGAAGTTATTTCATTTGGCAATTATTTCATAGTACCGTTCAAATATGAATATGTACGTACTAACGTAAGTATGTTCGTATATAATTTTCAAATATGAAGTTGCTTTCATTTTTCTTTTTTTCAAATACCAAATTTTAAATTATCACAGAAATTGTTTAATTTTATATTTTTGGTTATTTTTTTTAACTAACTGCAAATTAAAAAAAAATTAAAAACAATGAATGCATGTAATAACACACAAAAAAAATATTATTAAATAAATGATTTAGAATTGAATACTTTTTAACACGTGCCTTAGCGTCAATACAGCACCATATCCAGCCGTGCCGACTCTTATATAACCTTCAAATTTTTTGTTTTTTTTTTAAACTTAGCAAACGGATTTAGCTAAGTTTTTTTCAAAACGTTAATATAATAAAACTAGCAATTAACCCACTGCTTCGTAATCACAGTTTAAAATATCAACGAAAACAAAGTTCTAAATGCAAAGGAGTAATATGAGTCAAAAAAAGTTTTTTTCTATTTTTATTAAATGCAAAAATATGCAAAAATGTATAACAAAAAATTTTTAAAAAGTACTTTTTATTTACCTTAAGTTGATATATTAAGATTTATAACTTCAAAAATGACAAAAAGTACCAAAATTACCAAATATGTAAAAAAAAACTTTTTTTGAACACTTAATTAACTTTTGACTCTGATCTGGGTTGTTGATTTTAAATTTCATAATTGAAGACTTAATATCTCAAAAAAATGCCAAATAGTACTAAAACTTTGAAAAAACATTGTTTGTTGACTTATTAGACCTTCAACCTCGGATTAGGTTAGATTAAGTTAGGTTAGATAAAGTTTGGTAAGGGAAGGCTAGATTGAACTGGCTGGTCCGAAAGACCCTACTTAGACCCTTTTGGTCCTTCGCGTACCAGACAAAAAGAAACGATAATTAAATTTACTTACTTGGTGTAATTAAATTTCAGGGTTTTGGAACAAATAAGACCCTTGACAGTTTGCTCTGAAGCACACGAGCGCTGGACAGTAAGACAGCATATGCTCAACGGCCCCCTTGTTCCCTAAAAGAAACCTTGCCGCCCATTGTCATAAGATCACCATAGAATCTTGGAGACTACGCGAAGTGGTATTCACCCAAGGCTTCGTAGCTCCGATCCTCAATGTAGAGTCAATACCCTTATTGGTGGACTAAAGTTGAGCACGAACACTTAGTGCTCTTTCCATAAACAAATTGTCCTCTTGCTTCGCCAGCAGAATATGTTTGAGAGGGGAAACTAATAGTGGTCGGTCATACTCTTTATTCCTCTGAGGTCCACTCTGGGGAAGTTATGGACGTTTGTGCATCAGTTTTGTAAATTCTGTATGGCAACCCCGTTAGGTGATGGTGATAGGGGGTAAGTATGTTCTAAAAATATGTTTGGGAGGGAAAACTGATGGGGGTCTGTGATGGATTTTATTCCTCTTAGGGCGACTACGGGGAAGTTGTAGGGGCTGGAGATAGGAGATAAGTATGATCCATAAAAACTTTTGGGAGGAAATATTAATTGGGGTTGGTCTTACATTTGACCTTGGTAGAAGCACCCTAAAAGCAGTGGGAGCCATTCAAAAAAAAATTGAAAAAAGTAAACTTTGGCAACCCTGTTAGGGGGCGGAAATGGGGCGTAAGCATGTTCCACAAAAATCCTCGTGAGAAAAAAATTAATGGGAGTCTGTATTACAATGCACCCGTGTAGAAGGCAACTCCGGGGCAGTTGTAGAGGTACAAATTTTAGAGAAATAAACAGAGGTAGTCGTGGTTGCTGGCTTATATCTCTGTCAGTTATCGGCCGATTTTGCTGAACCTTAATAGCAAAATTCTTGCAAATATATTTGATGTTAAGAGACCACAAACAGGCCCGAGAAACATAAAGGGGTTTTTAGAAACTTGATTTTAACAGATTAACGGACAGACGGATATCGCTGAATTAACTTTCCTATCTATAAGGATCTAGAAGGTATATACTTTATGGGGTCGCAAATGGATATTAAAGGAATACATATAAATACATAATACATACATGCATACAAAAGTTTGAAGCTATAATTGAAATTTTTGTTTTTCGGGCTGATTGATGGGAAACTTAAATAATTTACAAATGCTGCTTCAACGTGTTTTTGTCTGTTTATAATGATTTGTCAAACGAAACTTAGTTTATAGCAACTAATATCAGCTTTCACAGGGGTAAGAATGTTGCCATTTAAAAGATATTTGCTTCTTATAAGCACCTAATTTAAAAAAAAATATTTTCTATTTATTGTAATTAGAATTCTACATTTTTGTTTACAAACCCCACATATCTCAATTAAACCAGTGATTTAACATTTTGAAAAACTTTAATTCTGCTAATTTTTTTTTATTTATTTATTTCACAATCTTATATTTATTCTCTTAAAGACGATTCCTATCTTACATTTTTATTCGATTTATGTCAATTTGCATGGGAAGTGAAAACTAAGATGTTTTAAAATTTTAATGCAAAAATGGCAGTAGAAGTAATTAAAATAAAAAGGAAAAAATGCTTTTTTTATTGCATGTCATTTAATATTGGCCGCACTAAGGCACAGCGGTGGTACTGATGATGGTAAAATGCTGCAGCTTTTTCTGGGGTCTTTGGCGGCAAATTTTTATATTGTTTAGATGATTGGTAGTTATATTTTATATATGTATACATATGGGTACATACATACATATGTGTGCCCATACATACTTATACAAACATATACACATAAATTATTAAAAAGAAAAAATAACTTTAACCGGTTGTTATAGAAGAACCTCTCAATAACGTTTAGACACTAAAAAATGCTGAGAAAATTTTCCAAAAAAAAAATTTTACTAAATAAGAAGATACCTTCTTCAAGGATTAAAAGCTGATTTAAAATGGACAGCTACAAATAAAGCAAATGAAAAAAAGAAATCAATTTTAAACGACAAAAAACTGATTACAAATGGAATGCAAACATCATGGCTATTAAGTATATTAAAGTTTGATGTGATGAAATTTCCCAAACTGATGACGATCATGATCACCATGATGATGATGATGATGATGAACTTGAAAGAAAGATCAAACCAATGAACGGATAGACGGACGGATGGACATACAAATGCATCAACGCACATATAAATTCACATTTCACACACAAAAATGTGTGGCAGCAGACTAGTTAACTGGCTGGTTAGTTAGAGTTAGTAGTTGACCTGCTGCTTGGATGCTGCATGATAAAGCAGCTAATTGTATGGAAGGCATGTTTCATTTAAAAGGAATTTTTCTCTTTTACGCATTTAGCAAGACAACAAGTATTGATTTGTATCTTTTCGTTTCATTTATGTATTTTGCGTTTTTGTTTTGCACTAAAAATATTTAAGTCGTTCTAATGGCAGTGGCGGTTATAATGGTTTTACTAGTGGTAGTGCCTAAAAAGATTTTTTTTAATTTGTTCTTATTGCAAAGGTTATATTCATATTGTTCGATTTATAATTTTGTTTTTTTGATAAATTCTGTTGTTGGTGTTTATCACTTCTTCTTAAATTTCATGTTTTTTTTTAAATTTTTAACCAACATCTTTTAAACCTTTTCAATGCCAATTTTTTTGCTTTTTCTTTTAGTTACCTTTTACTAATGACAAGAGCTACCAAACCTTTTATGCAAACCGTTTTTACGAAATTTTTTATACGTTATATCTCGGAAGCTGTTACAGTTTTCTACCTCAAAACTGTTACAATGTAGTTGTATTATGACTTTTTTAATTTTGTTAAATAGAAGTAAAAAGAGCAAGTCTTATAAAGTTTCTTTTAAAAAAAATAAAATAGAAAACGACTTTAAATCCGCCACAAAAGAAATTATATCAAAAAGTATATACAGTTGGAAAACAACTCAGTGGGATCAGATGGTCGAATATAAAAGAAGGCACAGCCGAATATAGCACTTTTGTTTTGAACTAAAAAAACTTTTTTAAGGGTCAATCCCGTCTATATCCTACCCTACATCTAAACTTATTTTTTTTAAACCAATACGCATATAAAAAAACTTTGCAAGCTAAGGTAATTATTGGGACTGGGCGTTTAATGTGGAACCACTATAAAATTGTGGACGGACTGCGAGAAAATTCTGTACAAAATTTTTATTTTGTATGTTAGCATGATTTGGTTCCCATACCGGCATAAAGGTAAAATATTTACAGGGATTTACACTATTTCCGGATAAAGGCTTAGTCTTGGAAACACTTTCGGCAAATTTGACTATTTCTCGTCACTTTGACGTTTTTTTGTTTTGTCAGAAAACGGTTTTTTGACAATTGGAGCGATTAGGCTCATTACAACCTCAGCGGGTACGTAAACAAGCAAAACTATTGTTCTAAGGCACCGAAAATCCACGAGTGATGCACGAGGAGCCATTACACCCGCTCAAAGTGACTGCATGGTGTGTTGATTACGCTGACGGAGTCATCGGGCTATTTTTTTCGGGGACGCCGCTGGTCAAACGACAACAGTGGACATTGCGCGCTATAGAGCTATGTTAGCCGATTTTTTACTGTCACAATTGAACAAATTAGGACTGGAAGACATGTGAATCCAACCAGACTAAGCAACGTTTCACACTACGCGAGCCACAATCGATATTCTGAAAGTGGCGTTCCGGGGCCGCCTCACCTCTCGTTTTGGCGATTTACATTGGCTCGCAAGATCGTCCGGTTCAAGACTTTTTTGTGGGGGTTTTTGAAGTCCCATGTTTACGTAAGCAAGCCCGAAACCCTGGAAGCCCTCAAGGACAATATTCGACACTAGCGCGAGAATCTGTCGCCCGAAGTTTTCGCCGTGTGATTAAAAATGCCATAAAACAAACTCGTATGGCAATCAATTGTGACGGCGCCAATTCGGTCGATATCATCTTCTCGAGTTGACCAATTTAATTCTAAAAGTTTAAATAAACATAATCAAAAAACAGAATCGAAATTTTTTATTAAAAAAAAATTAAAGCCAAACAATATCGGAAGACTTCATTTGGCCCGCCTTGTATGTGCACACATACATACGTAAAAACATATTTGTATATCTGTTATAACAAAAAAGGGTAAGAAGTCGCAAAAAGTAGAAAAAAAATTGCAAAATAGTATCAGTTTAACAAAGTTGCACAAAAAGTCGCAGGCCTGAAAAAAGGTTGCAAATCGACACTTTAGTCGACGAACGGTCACTCTGCTTTTAGTTAGCAATGAGTAAATTACATAAAGTATAAAATTACACCAAATTTATTTTTAATTCAACAAAATTGATACTGGAAGCTTATACGAAAATGAATTTTGGTGTTACATATAACTTTGATTTTTTAACAAAATAAATTTAAAGCTCTTGTTTTTTTGAAATCGAAAACTTTTTAAGAAATACTGTTAACGAACAAAAATATTAAAAATTTGAATATTGGAAATAAAATTGTGACAATAAAAAAAACAATTGCTTATTTTGCAATGATAGTTTCATTTAATGATATTATTTTTAGCATTAATTTCAATCACTAGAATGATATTAGCGGGGAAGTCTTCATCAGAGCAAAAATTCATTTTTTTTACATATTTATTATGTGTGTGATGTTTTAGTTTATATAAAAATAATATTTTTTTTATTAAGTTACAATTTCACTTAAAGTGCGTAGTTTTCTTAAACCCGGGATTCCCTTATAAAATTTTCGGGACGGGAACTCCTGTGATATGATATGAAATGATTTTTTTTATTAAATAAACTTTCCATAAAAGTACTTTTTTTAGTAATGAAATATTTCTTATGTAAAAACCAAAATTTAAATTATACATCTTAGCATCCTACATTGTACCCCCTACCTATTATCATCTCTTTGTTTGACTCTCTAGGAACTTAACATCAAAAATTTCATATTATAGGGATACATTAACCCAAAATGCAAAATATGTTTTCTTTTGTACAAGTTCATTTACTGTACCAGTTGCTGCGTTTTAAAAAATTTAACTAAATATAATTTCATTCATTATACAGTTTTTTTTTTAAGTTTAATTTTTTTTGTTAAAAATCGTTTAATTGCTCTGCAGCACCCACAGCAACAACAACACTAATAACAAATGATCATCACACCAATTTCTACAACACACCACAACAGGCAGAAAAAAAATAATACAGGGTTTTTCAAAAAGTTAAATGTTTTATATTTTATGGTTATAATAATCTAAGAGCAACATATGTATGTATGATAACCCATAATCAAGATGGTTACCTATAATTAAAGTAATAATTACCGCAAACATATAATGTTAATTTTTATCATAACTGTGCATTTTTTTTCGCCAGAAACTTACTACAACTATAGTATGGCTGTGGCAGTCATAATAATGATCTTCGTAACCATACAATGATGAAATTGTCTGTGATCATATTCCCAGGAGTTAAAGTAAAACAAGGACTAGTGTACTAACGGGGGGGTCACCTAAAACATTGAAGCAAATTACCCGATGTGAAGGTTTTTTTTTTTTTTTTTTTTTTTTTTTCATATATTTATTATTGAATCTTCGCCTGTGGCAAACTAACAATAAGTATTCAAATCTTAAAACTAGGTAGTTAATATAAGTCCAGCCAGTGCCAGACTAAAATTTAAGTTCTCATATTAATTATCAAGCTTCATATAAGCGCAATAGTATCCCTCCTTTTCAGGCGGGTGTGCCCACTATGTTGCAGGATGTTTCGGGCGAGCGGATTTGGGTGAGCTTCCAGCTTATTTAAATACTTGTCCACATAGTTCAGGATTTCGCATTTAACTAGTGGAACTTGTAGATCCTTGTGGATGTTGCTGTTTTTAACATACCAAGGAGCACCAGTTATCATTCTTAGGATTTTGTTTTGCCTGCGTTGAATTTTTTCTATGTTGGATGCGGAGGCAGTGCCCCATAATTGTATACCGTAGCACCAAATTGGTTTCAAAATCGATTTGTATAGTAGAAGTTTACAATCAAGACGAAGCACAGAGTTTCTGCCGATTAGTCAATGAATTTGTGTAGCTTTAAGTTTCATTTGCGTCAACTTCGCATCTATATGAGGCTTCCATGTGAGGCGGCGGTCTAGGTGAATACCAAGATATTTTGTCTCGGTTCGTTGAGGCACCATATGGTTGTTAATAAGAATTGGAGAGCACGCTTCTTTGCGTAAAGTAAAAGTTACGTGGGTACATTTTTGTTCATTTATTTTTATTCCCCATAACTTTGCCCATTTTTCAACTTGGGTTACGTGTTGCTGCAATTGGTTTGAAGCCTCTTTAGGGTCTTTATGAATACTAAGAAAAGCAGTATCATCAGCAAATGTCGACGTGTGTGTAAAACTATTGGTTGGCATATCTGCTGTGTAAAGCAAGTAAAGAACTGGACCTAGTATACTCCCTTGAGGTACACCAGCCTCTATTGGTTGGGAACAACTTATTTGGTTTCCCTCTTTGATTTTAAACTGTCGACCGGTTATGTACTTTTCTAGTAGGTTGAAAATATTAGCTGGAAGGTTTAGCTTTAGTTTGTTTAACAGGCCTTCGTGCCATACTTTATCGAAAGCTTGAGAGACATCTATAAAAAGCGCGGAGCAGTACTTTTTTTCCTCGAAAGTTTTTCTTATAACCTGCACCAGTCGGTGAGTTTGTTCTATTGTGCTATGTTGACTTCTAAAGCCAAATTGGTGATCTGGAATGCAGTTGTTTTCATTCAGGATCGGAGTAAGCTTGTTTTTAAGCAGCTTTTCAAACAGTTTTGACAAAGTTGGTAACAAACTTATAGGCCTATAAGACTCCACCTTAGAAGGATCCTTACCAGGCTTAGGAATCATCTTAACTAAGGCAACTTTCCATATTGGTGGAAAATGTTCAAGCCGTATTATGGCATTAAAAATAAAAAGAATTATTCTTTTTGCTGTAAAAGGTAGCTCAATGAGCATTTTGTTGCTTATTTTATCAACGCCAGGAGCTTTTTTATCATTAAGGTTAGAAATAGCTTCTACCACATCTGAATATCGGAAACGTATTTCTATAGGACGTCTAGAAACAACAGGCGGTAATTCCCTCACGTCAGTGCATGTATTAGGAGTGAACACGTTTCTTAAATGGCTTGCGAGTAGATCGCATTTTTCTTCATCATTTCTAGCCCAGGATCCTCTTAGATTGCGCAGTGGTGGTTTTGCGATTACGGGTCTTTTGAGACGACTGGCTGATCGCCATAGAGAATAATTTGTTTGAGGGGTTGCGTCTAGACCTCCCAAATACTTCTTAATTGATGCAATTCTGTGTACCTCCAGCAAGTTTTTTAAGCGATTTGTACACTCTTTTAGCTTTGTTTTAAGTTGGGGCGATCTATGCTGTTGCCATTCTCTTCGCGCTCTCCTTTTTTCAGATAAAAGCTCCTCAACATCGACAGAAAAAATTTTGTTGTATTTGACCTGACGGTATGTTGAAGAAGCATGTTCAACGGCTTCTTTAATGTTTTCATTTAGGATATTTAGGCAATCATCGATTTCTTGGGGAGTTTTTAGTGGTATGTGTTCCGAGCAGTGAGAGCTGATATATTTTTTATATTTTAACCAATTTACTCTTTTTGATAAGAAAAAATCACTAGTTGCTATTTGGTGAGGACTGCAAATAGTGATAATTGTGGGTGAGTGGTCAGAAGATAAATCCAAGGAGGCTACAGCCTCAATAAGGTCCGGGGATATACCTTTTGCCACGCCAAAATCTATTACGTCTGGAATTTTATTATTGTCCGTTGGCCAATAGGTTGGTTGTCCAGTTGAAATAACGAAAAGTCCTATTTCCGACACTGAGTCATACAAGACACGACCTCTGGGACTAATTAGGCGGGAGCCCCAGTATGTGTGCTTAGCGTTATAGTCTCCAGCAGCTATGAAGCGGGGACCTAATGATTTGTAGAAACTGTTGTACTGATCCTTCGTTATGGAGAATCTGGGTGGACAGTAAACTGATGAAATAACAAGGTTATGGAAAAATTCATCAATGCAGACGTTCGTAGCTTGGATATAACATTCCGAGAGGCCACCCAACCATTGGTGTTTAATTCTTGATTTGATTAGAATAGCCGAGCCACCACATGATCTATCCCTAGGATCCTTTGAATCGTAAAAAGAATAACCACTAATTTTAAAAGTGCTTCTAGATGTCATATGAGTCTCAGAAATACACATAACATCGATTTTTTGGTTCATCAAGAAATATTCGAGCTCGTTTTTGTGTTGGCGGATGCCGTTTGCGTTCCAGAAACAAACCCTGAGGCAGTTCATGGTCTTTTAAGCATAGCCTGCAGAAAAGCAGACTGCATTTTTTGCATTTCTTGCATCATGTTGGCCATTTGCGCCATAATCTGCGTAAATTGTGTGACCATATTGTCAATTACGGCTTCCAGGCGGCTAACATTAGGCCCGGTTGGATCGCTAGTTGGCACTTCTTGTTGTGTTGTAGGTTGGGTAGACTTACGTGGATTAGGCTGGTTAGACTTTAATGCGGCGGCGTAAGAAACTTGATTTGTAGTTGGTGGTGCCAATGGAGGCATATTTGTAGTTGGTATATTTAAAGGCTGGGGAGGGGCAGGAACTATTTTTGGCTTAGTTGATCGCTTAACTGAATTAAAAACAGGACAACCTCTATAGTTGGCAGTGTGGTTTCCCCCGCAGTTGCTGCATTTCTTTATCCTAGGATCATCTTTTGGCTTGTCGCACTTGGTCGTATCGTGCAGATCCCCACACACAACACAAACAGTAGGCAACTTACAATAAGTTTTAGTGTGGCCATATTCCTGGCAGTTTAAGCACTGTACGGGCCCAGATCGCTTATGTGGCACTTCCACAGTGACTCGTCGGTGCATAATATATTTTAAATCGTAGATGGGGTGAGTTTCACTTTTTTTCAATTTGATATCACCAGGCTCAAGCTCCACTCGGAATAATGGTTGGGGGTGTTTTTCCCTATTTCTCATATTCGATACCGTCCTAACCATAAACCCTTTGTTTAGCAAACTGGTCTTGATCTCTTCTGGGTCAACGTTAGAATCAATGCCTTTAATAACTACCTGAAGGCCTTTTGCGGTCTTGAGTTGGTAGGTATAGAAGTTTTTTCTGAGTTTTTCGAGCTCCGAAACCGTGGCGCGGTAGGCGTTTTCATGGTTCACTTGAATTTTTGTCTCAAATATGTTACCGCGTTTAACGTTTGAAACATAAAAGTTATTTTCCCCAATCAAACCGACTAAAAACTTGACGAGATCATTTGAGTTTTTTTCCCTCAAATAAATGGGAGGTGGCTTAAAGGACTTTTTTTCACTAACAGGGGCTTCATTATCCTCTTGCAAAATTGCAAAACGATTTTGCGATGAGGTTGGCCTTTCATCGTCTTTTAAAATTTTTGCAGGTTGAGATGCTTCTGCCGATTTAGGGCTCCTTCCCCTTTTAAGAACTGTTACGTACCTGTCCATCCCTACCTGGATCTTAGGAGCACACGCAGAAATTGGGCCCGTAGCGCCTTTAGCAGCTGTTGGTGCGACACCAGAACTTGATAAAGAAGACCGCGATGAAGATGGCACCTCGGTATTTTTTTTATAATTTTTAAACAGAGATTGGGCTAAATTTGTCCCTTGTTCAGTACATTTATTCAAATTAGGCACACTTGCACTTAAATTATTTGTATTTGTTTTCGGTTTTGCACTTAAATAGTTTCTATTATATTCAGGGTCTCTAATGTTTTCATTGCTAACGCTTGCTGAGCTTAACACAATGTAAGCATTTCGGCTATTAGGCCCACTGTCACAACGATTACTGTAACTCATTAACCGTTTGGTTTTTTTGTTTTGTTTAGTTTGTTTTTATTTTCGATTCTCACTTATGTCTTGTAGGTATGTATATTAACAATTTTTTTTTGTAACTTATTACAAATATCACCTATTACAAATATACACTCGCGTAGACACGTCCGTACACTACGAGATTAAGAGAGCAACTGACCGATGTGAAGGTGTAAAATTAAAAACGTTAAAAGAAATGGTCCACATAGCCAAATTTCTGTCAACCTCTTTTCTCTCAAAATTTTTTTCTGGTTAAAGAAAAGCACAAGCAGCCAATTACTGGCTTAAACATATATCCTACTGATCTTATGGTCTTTTTTGAGTTTTCCTCCTTTTGACCTTCCTACCTAATTGCAAACATCTAAAAATTAATGCAGTTTAAGTTGGCTTCTGGAAGTTGGGCTTATACTGAGCACATGGTAAATTATTAACCGATTGTAAAAAAGAATTTTAAAAATATTTTCTTCTAAATGAAAATTATTTAATAACAATTTGGTGCCAGCCAAAGGTGGTGGTAAACTTAATTTACACAATAGTTGTAAGACCCATTCTACCGTACTTATGAATGCACTGTGTGTGTCGAAGTGGTAAAAAAGAAGGGCTTTTATAGGAAGCTTTTTACTATGGATGTGCTGCACTTGGTACACTCGAAAGGTGCCATGAGGAGTACATTTCAAGCAACACTAGACATCACGGTACTTAATGACTGCTGGATGATGGGAATGGCAGCAAGAAGCCTGGTCAGATAAGGCAAGTCAGAATAAAAAAATTCTTAACTTTCAAATATAATTTAGGAATTTTCTTCCCATTTTCTTAGAATATATATAGGGTTTGTTGCAGGTTAAGTTTGTCTATATGCATTTAATTGGTTCTTACACCAAATCGTCAATAGACCTTATCAAAATTGTTGAAAAACCTCATGAATATTTCCGCCTTTATATAATAATTTTAATAAACTTATTGAGATTTACTATAAACAAGTCAAAACATTAAAAAATTTCCAACAAACCATATTTCGCTATGAGCTGTTTTGATTTTCTTTCCCCCTTATTCATTTGGACTACCGAAAACAAAACCTTTTCGTATTACATAAATTTCCAAATATAGTTCAGGTAGCACTTATACATACATTTAGTGATAACCAATGGGTATCCATAGCTACCGACTTCAAATCCGGCACAAAGAATTTTTTTATGATATTTGTGGTTCGAAAACAACTTGGCTAGATCAGACTGGGTATACAAAAAGACCAATGTAAAGGGTATATAAGATTCGGCACAGCCGAATATAGTGCTATTTCTTGTCTTGTCCTTGATGTCCTATTTTCTTTATTTTATCTTGAAGAGACGCACAATGGACCCAGGATGTCTGTAAGTTCTTTATGTTTGAAAGGGTTTGTCTCTAATCATAACCCTTCGTTATCGAATATAGCCTTACATATTTTTTACAAAGTTTCGCAAAGTTTAGGGAAAAATCGTCATATCCTTAAAGTCTGCAATGTTTTGCAAATAATTAGTTTTGTCTTCAAACATAAGGAGTAACCCTCGTAATTCGTTTCAAAAGAAATTCCACTTATTAAATAAAATTGTTTTCTGTGTTATTTTCTTTCAACTGATCTTAATGCACGTTAAATACATGTGTTTTCATATATCTTACAATGTTGCAGATCAAAACGCGTTTAAAGCAAAAAAAAAAAGAAGAAGATGACCAACAGACTGACAGACGCTAAATATTTTTGTGTTAAGTTTGTACAGTGTTGGTAAATAATTGTGTGTCTGTGCTTTTTACATCAGCCTTTTCATCTCCTACGCTTTGTTGCGTAGCAGTCAAGTGGTAGCAATGCAGAGGAAGAGACATTAGTTTTAAGTTTTAATGCTTCTTTTTTTTTTGCCAGCATCCAGCAACCATCTGCGTTGAACGTGTGATGCGTGGTGTGTCTCATATGTAAGTGTGTAATATGACTTCATGCTGTTTGCTTGCTTGCTGCGTTTAAAAAAAAAATTTTAATTGAAATGTTTTCTTAATTTCATTGTAAATGTATAATTTTGTTTCTTAAATTTCTTTTTTCGCTTAGTTGTTTATAATGACGGTCTACAACATTAAAATACAACTCACAAAGTATCTGTTAACTGGCGCGCCTCATAGCCGTGTGGAATCATCTTCATTTACAACACATGAGTTACTTACAACGTGCTAGAGATGTGCGGGTGAACAAAGCGTTTTGCATGGCCATACATGCTCTTAAATATAACAGTGACAGTAATGACGCCCGAGTCCATTTAAAATAATCACAACTGACGCCGTACGAAGAAAAAAAATTATATATTCTGAACCCTGGAAGATTCGACTTTGGACCATAAATCGGAAATACGAAATTTAATCTCAGCAGTCTTCGAATTAACTGCAGCAAAACAATACATTAATAACAAAAACCTCGAAAGGCAATTAATTTAAGACTCACCCTTGATTTTAGAAAACAGATAAAAGCAAATCTAAATGCTGCAAAAAAAAAGAGTCGTCTGAAGGGGCAAAAAGGGGTAACTCCAAATATCTTTAAGGCTTAAAATATAGTCTTCCATTGTGCGCTTTTATTGTCTTTTAACACATAAAAGCACAATAGACCATGTTGTATCGTCTGTGTTTTAGGATGATATAAATGTTGAGGAGACTGCAACTCTTTAATGTTCTGGGCATAAAAATCCAGTTAGATGTTCGCTGGATGGACCGCGTTTTTCGGTGTCGAAAGCAGCATCGAAGTGTCTTCTTTTTTTTTAAACAATGTAGGCAGTACTAAGCACTATCAGATCCTCTTAATATCTATACAACTTATATCTGACCAAAAATGGAATACAACTTTTATGTATGGGCAGTTGATCCAAAGTCTATTTTGGAGTTGCTTGTGTGAAGGAACGGGCTAAGGTACTGATCAGTAATATTGGAGTATTTAACCATATCGATTACTTTAGCTATTTACTGTTTTATCGATACTATATGGAATGTGCTCCGAAGAAATTCAGGAAATTTTTCTGAACCCTGGATTTTGTACGCGGTACGTTTCTTTTATAATGAGAAAATTAAGTTTGTGGTCGTACATGCTATGCTGGAAAGATTCCTCCTACACTGAAAGAAAAAGACAACGGAAAATTTCAAAATGTCAGCTATCTAGAGTCCAACGGTTTATTAAACGGCCGCCAGTACGGCTCTCGTAGAGGACGTTCTACGGGGGACCTACTAACCTTTCTAACAGAAAAATGGTGTAGCACCTCCATTCCCCATTTTGGTGAAAGTGAGGTGGTGGCTCTTGATATTTGTAAGACGTTTGATAAAGTCTGGCGTGGTGCGTTTCTATATAAACTTGCCGCTTTTGGTGTCGGTAGCAAACTTTCTCGATTTATATTAAGTTTTCCTAGAGATCGCACTATTTGTTTTGTAATAGATAATGAGCTTAAGATCATTTCAGGTGTATCGCAAGGCTCTGTCCTCTCTTCTTATCTATTTCTTATCTTTCTTAATGACCTCCTAAGTCGGACTTTAAATGCTATCTATTCCTTTGCAGAAGATAGCAGCAATGCCATTCATACTCATTTGGCTACAGGCCAGCTCCTTGAAGACTAGGGCTATAGGGCAGAGTATGAATGACCCCCCTAACCGTGATCTGATGCTTATCTCCGTTTGGGGCCGTGCAAATAGGGTCGACTGTAATGCCGGTAAGACCCAGTGTTGTTTTTTGACACACAAACGCACATTGGATCACACTACATCGTCTGTATTAATGGATGGTATAAATAGTGGGGAGAGAGAAACCCTTGATATTCGGGGCATGAAAATTCAGTGCGATATCCGCTGGACGAAACACGATTTTTTTGTATTGAAAAAAGCTTTCAAGCGTCTTGGTTTTTAAAAACGGTGTGAGAACTACTTTACACCACTTGATCTTCTTAAGAATACAATTTTCATGTATGGGCATGTGCTCCAAAGTATATTTTGGAGTTTTTTGACCGCGTATAGGAACGGACGAAGGTACTCATCGGTGAAGTAATATTTAACGGGCAAGACTCACTTGACCATCGTCGCAATGTGGGATGTGTTTCAGTTTTCTATCGATACAATGATGTATGCGTGATACACATTTGTAGTCGATTGGCCAGTGAATCGCACTTCGCATTACAGAGAGAATTTGTTCTTTAGTTGTGTGTGGAACAAACAACCTAAAAATGTCTTTCCTAACACGGTTAATGTCGCGAAATTTAAATCAAATGGTCACAAGCACTACCTCCTATATCCTCCTTCCCATAACCTATTTTCCTAATGCCAACACAATGCAATGCATGTATAGGGGCCATTTCCTCAGTGCTGGTTAACAAAAAAATTCAACATTTTCCGGCTTCTCTGCCACATTATTACACAAAAAATTGCTTCGAGAAATACATCTCTGTTAATTGGTTTGTGATTTGCAAATCATAAAACTTTGCAACAAAATCGGTGACATACATTCACCTTGAGCTTCACTATCACTTTTTTTAAAAACGTCTAAGTTTTTTGGTAGATCTTACGTCTAAGTGTGATAGTTAATGCTGGCGCTGACTCATTTACGATAATCACCATAACGTCTCATACCATCACCAATCCAACTATCATCATAAGTATATATTGTAGGCTTTTATAATTTTTTTTTTGCTTTGATATGGTTCAATCCCTTTTACTTATTTTCTGCTCGTCTTTTTTCTTACTAGACCAGCTGCCATCTGCTTCTACGGTTTACATTACTTTCTTTGGAACCCGATCAATTTGCCTAAAGAATAATGGGCAAGCAAGATGATTTGTTTTTTCTTTTTATGTGTTCTAAGGCTAGATAAAATAATTGAAATGTATACCAAATCGATTTTAATTTGCAAATACATACGTTTAGTATTTAATGGGAATGCTTATCAAGAAACCCTAATCCCAAGATGAGTTTAAAAAACTTTACTATAATTCGATATGTTGCCGTATAAAATAATAATAATAATATAAAAGAATATAAAAAAAATAAAACGATTATTATTATCAAAATTAATTTTTATAAAAATTTAAAAATAATAAAAATAGCAAAAAAAAAAAAATTATAATAAAAAAATAAAAACCAAAAAATAATAATTATTTGTTAACAAAAATGATAAAAGTCAAAAAATAATTCCTATTTTTTTAGATTTATTTTATGCCATAACTAGCTAAGCCCCGGTGTGCTTCGCCACCCCAATCATAGTAAAATTACCAAAATATGTAAACAAAAGCATTTATATTTTTTTTAAATTAACTGGCCGCCCCACATAATTTGCAAAAAATTATGTGTCAGCCGTACTATTTAATCAACATATAAAATTTGGGAATTAACCAGGCTTATAGTTTTGGAGATATTCAGAAAGCTTTAGTTAGCAAAAATTATTTTACGAACCTCTAAAAAGTACCAAAATATAATTCTAGCCCTTTAGTACCCCTTAGCGCCAAAATTAAATAAAATGTACCAAAAACATATTAACATATGTTGATAACCTGACAAATTAAATTTAAATTATGTTTCTATCTTCATTGGTTTTTAAGTTACAAAAAGTACCAAAACACAATTTTTACCCTTTTTCCCCCTTCGGGTCCAATAATAAAAAGGGACCCAAAAACGTACTCATATTTTTTAGGCCTGTCGCACGCAATTTGAGTTATGTTTCTATCTTAACTGGATTGAAAGTAAAAAAAATCAAAATATATTTTTAACCCTTTTTTCCCCTTTGGGTCCAAATTTGAAAAAAGTACGAAAGTACGGAATTTGAATAATGTTTCTATCTTTATTAGTTTAAAAGTAACAAAAAGTTCCAAAATATAATTTTAACCCATTTTACCCCTTTCAGTCTAAAATTGAAAAAAAAACCTCAAATTGCTGCCTGTTTATTTCTTAAAGAAAAAGCAAAACTTTTTAAATGTTGTTTCTATCTTATATATTTCAGAAGATAGTAGGTTACAGATTTTTCCCTTTTTGCCCCCTTTTCATCCTTTTACGGGCCGAATTTTTAAAAATTTATCTGTATTTAAACAAACATGGAAAGCATAACACGTGTTATAAATTTCATGTATTTAGCTCTACGGGTTTGATCAGTATTGCTATGGTTAATTTTGCTAGGCAAATCATAACCTGACCTTTCCACACAAAGGCGGCGAGTGTGGGCGTGGCAGCAATAATTTCCAAAAAAAGTAGCCTATTGTTCCTTTCAGACTTGAAGTAACTCCCTGTGTGGCCAGCTATAAAATACATAAATACAACCCTTCTTTATATAATATACATATAGGGAATATTACGATCCCTCGTTCAAACCGAATTCCACTGTACTTATTCTAATTTATTTTAATCTATATTTTTTTTATTATGCCAAGTTTATATTTTGTTTAAAATATTAAATTAATTTAATATTTGTTTTTTTTTCACATAAATATTTAGAGATTTAGCAAAATGTTAAAACGTTGTAATATTTTTCTGAAACTTGAATTTAATATCACATTTCAAAATTTTAAATTGCATTTTCGTTTATTTAAGTGTGAAACAATTTAGTCTGGCGTTGTAACCTTGACTGTAACTATTAAAATATTAAAGATTTATTAAAGTAAATCGGTGTATTGATGTGAAAACAATAACAATTAAAAAAAAAAAGCGAAAATTCGTTTTAACATCACATACTCGTACTTATTTATGTACATATGTATGTGCTTAGTTTGTTTTCACACTTTTTATTGTTAACGCAGCAGAAGTGATTCCTATAAAAAAGGAGGCATATTCGTAAATATTCTGTAAATCATTTGTAAAGAAACAAAAAGTAAATAAATATAAAATCGAAAGTATAAAAGCTGGGTGTCAAATACATACATAAGTACATTTGTATATATGTGTGTATGTATGTGCCATATGTACTTAAATTAGTATGCACTTATGTTATTACAATGTAACAGTGGGCTCTGCATGTTTGATTAATAAACTAATTGCCTTGGCGCTTTCACATTGTTAGACTTTTTAAATTTTATAGTCGTGAATGGCTTATTCAATAAGTTGTGTGTAACTGCTCTGTAGATAGTTAAAAAAAGGAAACTAAAACATAGACTTTTCCTACACACAAAAAATTATCTAAGAAAACTTTACTTAAATCAAGCCATAGCGGTGTCAAAAGTACGGTGAGTACGGTTTTTCTTAAATCAAGTACGAAATTTCTTACTCCAAGTAAAATTTTTCAAGTACGAGTTTTTTACTTTTAGCCACAATTAAGCCAAAAAATGATTGTTTTAAGTTCGGAACCATACTTGATGTAAGCCAAAAAAAAATTGATTTAAGCCGAAACCGGGATTAATTAATTCGAAAATGAAATGTCATTTTGTTGACTTATGGAGCTTTATTAAAGAAAAAGAATTTTATAGTTTATTTTTATTTTATAGATACTTAAAATTCATAATTTAAAAATTTAATTTTTTTTATTTACTGAAGCTGAGATTCGAACCAGGGATTTTTGCACTGCAGCACAAGCGCGTTACCTCTAGGCCACCGAGACACTTTGCTTTCAAATGTAAAATAATATATTAAAACAACAAGCTTTTTTCTGCTTGATTTGTTGAAGCAATCCGAATAGGCTTGATTTAAAAAAATGTAAGTAAGGATCGTACTTAAAAAGATTTTGGATAAATTCAAGAATAAAATTCTTGATTTTAGAAAGCGAGTTTTTTTTCTGTGTATAGGCTCTTTATTGTCTTTTTTTTATAAAATGTATTTATGTTAATGTTTTTTGAATATTTGTTGTGTGCTCACAGTTGAATTAAGTGCAACTTAATGCTGCTGTTACACTGTGCAGTGCTGGGCCAACAAAACACACATGTTGTTGTGATAAGTGTGTAACCAATGCAGCCACGGCATTGCTGAGACAACTAAATATAATATTGCTGCACATTTTTTTATTGTTGTTGCTGTTTTATTTTTGTTCTTGCTGTTACACATTAATCTGTCTTTTAGCACAAATGCATGCGAATCGATTAACACTTCAGCAAAAACCACAAAAGCCAACAACAACAAATGGCAACAAAATAAGCAAAAACAAGTATACATGAGATCTCGATGGCTCATTTTTAACCCAGGCAATAATGATTACGACCATGATTACAATAAAGACAATTAAGATCACGACAATAATGCAGATACATATGTATGTATGTACATATGTATAGTCAGTAGTGATGAATGTTGATGATGCTGTAATTGTTAGTGATAAAATAAATGTCGGTTATACGTTTGTACTAGAGATGAGTGATATTTCCGTACCTGTGATTTTATACCTGTTACTTGCAAATCACTGGTAACGACAGTGACATAAACTGTGAAGTAACTGCTACTGCTACTTTTAAGTTATTGTGTTATTTAAATAACATTTTGACATGTAACGACAGTGATATAAACCGTGAAGTAACTGCTTCTACTATAATGTTACTTTAAATTTATTATGTTACTAAAAGTAACATTTTGAAATATTGTGCAGTAATTTTACCTGCGATGTTACTCTTATTATGTTAAACTTTGCAAAATGTAAAGTAACATTTTTGTGCTTCATGTTTACATTTGATCATAGCTAACAAATCATGTTGCTGCTTTTGTTCTTTAAAAGAAGTAAAGGGCTTATGTGTTTGTATGTGTGTTTGTCAAAGTGCTGTTAAAAACTTTACAACAGAGGTGCCGTCAGAGACCAGCGCCGAGCATTGTTTGTCCGCGACGGCGGATTAAATTCAGATATGAGCCGGCTAAAGAATTAATATTCAAAAACAGATTTAAACACACATTTATTTTAAACACATATCGTAACCTAAAATGAAAAAAAGCACAGCTAACAAAAATAGAACTTTACATGATAAGCGAAAATCTTTGTAAAGGTACAACAAAAATATTTCGAAAAAAATGCGTATAAAGTTTTTAGTTTGCTCGCATTATGTATATAGAAACGAATAATAACATTTTTTACACGTTATAAGTAGAAACATTTTTAATATGAAACTTATATACGACATTAAACATAGCATAACAAACAATTCTGAATCGTTAACGCCAAAAATTCATTTCTAGAATTACGACATTTGAGTAAATAAGCGTTAGCTAAATTAAATTTTAGTTAATATGTTCAGGGTTTTTGGACTTAACTTTCAATTATCAAGAAATAAAAATATTTTTGATTGGTGAAGTAAAAAAGAATAAAAATATCAAAATCTTTCTCAAATAGCTCAAGAAAATTTTTGTGCATTAGGATCGCCAGTCCATGCGAAAGAATATTTTCAAAAGCTGGACAAGTCCTAAATGACCGACGAACGCGTTTAAACGAGAAAAGGCACATATGTTATATTATACTTAGTTGTGTTATGTACATATACAGCTTAATTTGTGTTATTTGTTTTTTTTTAGCTTTTTGTTTTTGTTACAATGGATTTCAACTACATATTTTTATATATTTTTTTATGTTTGGAACCTATTTAACAAGAATTTTAAGCTGCTTTTCTAAATTAAAGCTTTATCTCAATGCTCCATTGGAGCTTAAAAACTTATCTCAAAAGGTATAAATTTAAATATTTTATAAAAATTTTGTTTAAAGTAAATTAAAAATATTAATATAAATATGGAATATTGTTTGTAACTATGTACATACATACCTATTGAAAATTGATATTTCTTATTCATAAATATTTTTAATTCTTATTTATCGTTTATATTATTTTTCCAATGCATTGTTCAGGAGTTCGTTAAAAAGAACTAAAATCGCATAATCACTGCTTAAAATAACATTATGTATAATAATTTAACAGAGATTAAAATAACTCTTTTACAAGAAGTGAAAAATTCTAAACAGTGATCACTGTCACTGTTTAAATAACCGGTGATTTTAAAATCGCATTCACTATTAACGATATTCCCTAAAAATCACGGGATCGCTCACCTCTAGTTTGTACTACTTACTTGTGCCTAACAAAACGGTGTAACGTATGTATTGCTTATACCCTTTACATAATGATAAGGGAATACACCAGTCTGTCATACCATTTGCAAAGCATTTGAGTAGTTAAATTTCCGAAACCGAGTCAAGATATCCTGGGCCGGTTTTGATATCAAACTATTCAACATTTTTCTTAGCATATTGCTTTTTAAAATCAGCCTTATCGGTTAACTTCTGGCAAAATCTAAGATATCCCATTTTTTTAGCTAAGGATGATGAAAATAGGAACGAACACCCTCTTATACAACAGCACGCGAAAATATCATTGGTCCATTGTGAATTCCTTAAAGAATAAACTAAGAAAAAAAATACACAAAAGAAGTAAAGAAGTACAAGGTGGACCAAAAAAAGTCATCCGATGTTGTTTGACTCTCATTTTTTTTCTAAATGAAAAACTTTGATTCTGATTTTTGATTACGTTTATTTAAACCTTTAGAATTTTATTGGTCAACTCGAGAAGATAATATGACCAAACGGGTGCCGTCACAATTGATTGGTATACGGGCTCGTTTTATGACATTTTTCATCACTTCGGCGACAGATTCTCGCATTGTTGTCCTGAAGACTTCCAGAGTCTCGGGCTTGTTCAAGTAAACACGGGACTTCAAAAAACACCACTAAAAGTTTTGGAACGGTTAAATCGGGCGATTTTGCGGGCCAATGTAAATCGCCAAAATGAGAGATGAGGCGACCCGTGAACGCAGTCATCAGAACATCGGTTGTGGCTCGCGCAGCGTGTGCTGTTGCTTCGTACTGTTAAATCTACATGTCCTCCAGTCCTAATCTGTTTAATTGTGCGGTCTTCAAGGATTCCCGAAAACATTGAACTGATTGAAAGCAGTTTACGTGAAAATCCGTGAGTTTCAATACGGAAAAGAGCAGCCTCACTTGGACTGCCAAGAGTGATTATTCATGAAACTTAAAAAAAGGATCTAAAGTTCCATCCATTAAATTTAAATCGTCTAAGAACTGAAAAAAGTGACTTCGATTTACGCAAAATTTTTTGTAAAACGGTGTTGGAGCATTTTCGCACTGTAAGGCCCGAGGTTAATTTTCACTTAAACGGCCACGTCAACAAACAAAACTGCCGTTGCTGGTCTCCAAGAACCCGCAACCCTCGATCGAAACATCAGAAAACATTGCATTGCCACAGGGTAACTGTTTGGTATGCCTTTTCCACGCATGAGATAATCCGACCATTTTTTTTTCAAAAATTCTCGCTTGATTGCGGAATTCTTTTCGCCAAACCTGCGAGCTCATCCATCGTACTCTTCATACACGTGGTTTAAACAGGATGGGACAACTGCACACACAGCCAGAGCTTCGATAAATTTGCTTCCCCCAAAAACTAATGAGTTGCTTTGGGGACATCCCATGGCCACCGAGGTCGCCCGATCTAACTGCATTAAATTTTTTATGGGACTATCTCAAAAAGAGGTACAATCTCCAATCCCTTGTGCCTTGTAAGGGAAATATTCGTCAAGAAATCAGCTCAATTGAACCAGCGTATGGCGCGGAACACAAGGCTCCATTTTGAACAGTGTGTTCAACTTGACAGAAGATATCTGGATGACATACTTTTTGAAAATATTAAATCCACATTTCGATTTTATCGTTTAGTGCTCTTAAGAAAACTTTGTGTCAACTATTACGTTTTTTATAAAGTTTGAAAATATAAATCTGCCACCAGACACTCTGTACAGTATCTTCGCCTGGAACACACTTCATTCATTGGGCAGTCTGTAGGACAACTTGATGTTTTCTGCCATGACATAGACCTCGGCTTCAGTGCCTGTATCGATCCTTCATTCGTCAGTGAAAACTGCACACCCCTTATGCTGACTATCGGATTACAAACAGCAATACCTTTCAGGGATTATTATCGGTGGTATTCTCTTAACACTGACCTCCGTGACCATGTAGTCCGCCTCAGATTCCCGAACTAAACCGAAATCCACAAGACTAATCTCCCGTAATATCCTTTTGGGGCCAGCATAAAGAAACTTTTCCAATCGCCTAGTCTGATCAAGCTTCTTGCTGCTATTCCCACCAACCAGTACACAATAACAACCCGAAAGTACTTAGCGTCAAATGGGTGTTGAGTTTCGACAGTCTACTTCCTAATGAAAAGAACTAGTTCCATTTTGGCAGGACCCATGCCCAAACCTAAGGCAAGTCACTTGGCGGGTCCTCAACGTGAAACTTTACGGTTAAAAAACGTTTCCTTCATTTAATCTATTGTGGCACGAGCTGTGTGACATGTTGCGCCGTCTTGAAGAAGTAAGAAATCATGGCTAGAGTTGGGTTAAACAGCTCTTTCAACTGACAAATCTTCATAGTTTAGCTCACCCAACTGAACTAGGTCGCTCTTTTAATTTAGCAGTTCAATGAGCTCAGTAGTTTAATTGGTTAAGTCTTTCAACAAAACATTTTTACTGCAACCCTGTCTGAGCGAAACCATGTTATATTGAAAGTATGAAAATCGTAAAATGTAAAAAATATCTAAATTTTGGTAAAAAAACGAAAAGATTGATATTTTTTGAGCAAATTTTAAAGTGAATACACAAAAATGTATTTCTTAAAGTAATACCGTATAACATGTGATTAAACAAAATTACTGAAGTAGACATCAACGATAAACTATTGAAGAGCTCAGTAATAAGGATAAACGAAACAGAAAATAAACTCAAAGAAAAATGAACAAAATTTACTAGGAACGAAAAGACATCAAAAAGGAAAATGAAAGATGGACTACTGAATTACAAAAAAAAGTTAATTTCATCGCTAAGCGGGATTTGCTTATGAAAATCGAGAAGCTACGTCTTCCAAGATAATCGTGTGGCCTTAATGGTTGCACGACCATTTCACACTAATCTTCCATAAAGTGGATGGGCACATGTCCAATTCTTTGCACGATGGCAAAAGAACTTATCCGTGTCTTCACCTACGCTACGCTCTTCAGCAGCAATGACTTCTTCCCTACGCATTGTACGACGTACCTATGGATGCGTATTATCATTTAGAGTAAACATGGTGTGAAAACATTCCACAGTTGACTATAAAATTGACGTAGTGAGCGATAAATATTTCGAACAGAACCATGAGCTTCAAAAAAATTTGCACAATGTAGAAGAATTGTTCAGGCGTCAGTCAATTCATATTGAAATGCCAACCAAACTAAACAACTTGACAGCTGACATTTTAGCGGCTAGTTAAAACAGTGCTGCCAACTTAAAGTTGGCAACGCTCTATTTACAGCTATCGGCTTCAAACCTTTAACAAAGTAACTCTAGTATGATGTGCTCACTTTGGAAACAAGTTTGTTGAATAGATTCAAGAGAAAGGGACAATTTTAAAAAATTTTTAAAGCGCTATATTTCGAAAGGCATTACAACTATTGATTTCAAGCCAGCTGCAGACCAATGTGAATAAGATTCGACACAGCCGAATATAGCGCTCTTACTTGTTTTGTGTTGCATGCCTAACGCATCAAATGAAATTATTTATTATTTTAACAATATAGCACAGTTTTGCAAGCTTATTTTTTTCAGTTAAACTATTAATCCTTTTAAAAAGTCTTAAAATAATGTTAAATAAAATTTTTCGTTTTCTGAAAGATCTACTCATCGCGTAGGATGTAAGCATTTATTGATAAACTGATTTTAAAATCTACTCCTACTTGTTACACAAAGTACAATAAAAAACATAAAAGGGATTTGTTGTTGTTGTTGTTTGTTTAAGCTACAGTAACACCACAAGCTATAAAATTGCGTGCATGCGTCTATAAATGCGGGTCACGATCACGACCAAGAACCAAATATTGTTGTGAATATCGTTTTGCTTGGATTTTTTTTTTTGAATTTTCAATGAGTTTATTGTTGTTGTAGTTATGTGCACTCATTTCAAAAATATGTAAAAAAATATTTGTTAAACTGTGCGTAAAAATAAGATCGAGTGTAATATACATACATATGCCTACACAACGATTGCAATCATTTGGTGTTAATCAAGATTGTGCAAAAATTTAAATTTGAAAATTTGTATTAAAATAAAAAAAATTCATGTAAAATTGGTAAATAAAAAACCAAAAACGCGTGGGGATGCTGTAACCAATAATAGTAATAAAAAATAAAACAGCCTTCATTGAAAAATTCAAAAATCAAATAAATGCAAATATTTTACAAAATTTCTTATTTAATGTAAAAATGCATGTTTGTAAGAACATGTGTATGTACTTTATTAAACAAAACTTATCGCATGATAGTTTTTTTTTGCATTTAACGTTTAAAATTTACAAGATGAGAAAAAAAAACAAAAAACATTTAAATTAAACATGTAAATTTAAAAAAAAACACGCAACGCGCTTAGTTACATGCACTATGCTAAACAGTGTTGCCAGTTAAGTTTTTTAATAAAGCAAGTTTTAGATTTATATTTAAATTAAATAAAAAGAAATTACTTAAACGGAAAATTAAGGCGGCTTTAGTTAAATATAACTTTAAAAGGCTAACTGAAAAAAAGGTTAAGGGCCTCAATAATCATTTGCCTTTAAGCAAATGATTGTGTACTTAAAACAGATTAAATATTTTAACATATAAAGTATAATAGAAAATATAATAAAATACACAGAGAAGAAAGTTTGATTTATTATAATCAAAATTTGTGTAAGAAGTACAATACCTAGTCAATACATTAACTGTTATGAATTTTATAATACAAACATATATATTAGTTTGCAGTTAATTGGTCCATATTTAGATCATCAAGCTTTATATATCAAAAAATCAGCAAAATTGATACTTCGTGCTCCCACCCATTAAATTTGTAATACAAATATTTTAGCGAAATTACCATTTTACAGATTTGGAGTCGATAGCTGTTATAATTTCCGAAATTTCATAAAATTGTTTCGCTTGCATGGGGACTACCACTTTCCGTGCTCTTATACAACCAATTTTTTTCTTAATTTTAATATTGCAATTCAATTACTATATACATAGTTTAAAGTTCATAGCTTTTATTGATTTCAAAATAATTGATTTTGAATGTGTATTTCATAAATGTGTTCCGCTTGTATAAGGGCTACCACTACAACTACCCCTGCTCCTTTCCAACTTTTTTTTTTTGCAATGACGTAACAACTTAATTACTATGTAGCGGATTTGAAGTTGATAACTCTTGTAGTTTAATGTAGATATAGGAGTGTTGGATATTGGATTAACCTTGATTTCATTAATTCGAATTTTTTAAACTAGTTTTTGTTTCGTTTTGGCTTCTTCTTTTAAACATAAAGAATCCAAAGTGTATACATATGTGGGATCTTCAGGACCAGCCAGTTTATTTAACCTTACCTAGGGCTTAAAAAATTTTATAAAACTTTTGAATTTGTTTGGAGGCTACCACTCCCTGAGTACTACCCAAAAATTTTTTACCTCAATAAGCTTGCCGTTCTCAAAGACTTAATATCAAGAGAAAGAGAAAAAAACATGGATGAGTATGGTTACCGGAATATGATCACGAACCATTTCATTATTGTATGGTTACGAAGATCACTATTGTGATTGCACAACCATACTTTAGTTTTACTAAGTTTTTTGTAAAAATTGCAATCATATTTATGATAAAAATTACTATTATATGTTTGTGGTAATCAGTATTTTGGTCATGGGAAGTCATTATATTGATTATGCGTTATGATGATGCACGGTGATCATAATTTTTGGGCAGCATATGTATGATAACCCATAAGGATTATGGTTACCTATAATCAAAGTAATGATTACCACAAACATATAACAACTATAAGTATTATAAACACAGTTAAAAAGCTTTTGCATATCAAAGAAGTTTAGAGATCTTTGAATTTAAACTCAAAAAATATTTTGCATTTTTAGGGGCAGAACATAAACAATCATAAATATATTATCTGATAAAAAATTTTTAGATTTGTAGAAGAAGATCATTTAATAAAATTTTTATATATTACAGCAATTTAGTTTAAAATTTTATATCATATTTGTTTAAAATTCAGATAAATTTAAGTGAAAGAAGGGCTTGGGGCAGCTAGTGAATGTTATTTAAAGATTCGGGTAGGCAATTCTTTGAAAACAAAAATAATTTAAGAAATTATATTGTAGTGATTACGAAAATCTTTTAAAGATTAATTCAAATGTAGGTAAAAAAGTAAGATATATTTTAATTTTCCCTATTTAAATAAACAGAGACATCAAATTGTCCAGTACGTTATGGGGTTGCAAATAAATATTGTAGAAATTACAAACGGAATAACTTTTTGAAGGGTATAATAAAATATAAATCAAATATTTATTTTTCGATAGTTTTCGTTCTTTTTAAGACATTATTTGATTGATTTTTTTCTAAAAAAAATATTTATTTTTTATTACAAATGTTTTCTACTTTCTACTTTTCTACTTCACATCATTTAAAAGCCTCTCTTAATTGCTTCTCTGGCAACACTGGCTTAAACAAACATAATCGTACATATGTACATACGTACAATTAAACATTTGGTGCAAGCAAGAAAAGTCACACAAATAAATTAAAATAAACATCATGTTATCTACATTTTTACGTATTATCTATAAACATACATACATACATACATACATACTCGTACATAGGTACATAGACATGTCTATGGATGTTTGCGAGTAATACATACTAACTATTGAATAAGAATACATACATATGTGCATAAGTATGTATGTATGCTTGCGCGTATGTTTTAAAATGAATCATACGATTTGTCGTTGTACCTACGGAAAAAAATGCACTAAAACACTTTGGGAAATTGGAACACCCACTCACGCATACAAGTTCGCGCACGCAGGCTGACATTCATGCACAAACACACACACAGACGTGCAACATATTTGCATTAAAAATTGCTTATAAACATTTATTCATTAAAATATTTAACTTAGCCGGCATTTTGTCAATATATTTTAAAAAATCCCACTAAAGATAAATAATCTTAATCGACAGATACCATATAAATATGTATATGGACGTAAATACATATGTATTGGTATGTGTGTTAATAATCCTCAGAGTGTTGAAAGGGTTTATTCTCTAAATTTTGTCAAAAGTTAAGCTTAAAAATAAAAATCGTTAGCTTTCAAGTGACATTAACAAACTTAAAACGGCCTTTTTAATCTGATCTTAAAACTCAGGGCCCAGTTTTTCATGCCAATGCAATTTTGCAGACAGTTAATTTTGACCAGCAATTCTACGAAGAAAAGTATTTAAAGCAAAGTCATCTCAGTTGCAGCGTGTGCTGTAAACCTTAAAATGCATATTTTGCTTTTTAACATATTATAACTTGATACATATGTATTTTTAATCCCGTTAATGTTTTTGATTTTTTTATTGTATTAAAATTACATCACTGCAAGTTATAAAATTTGTAACTATTTACGTATGAATAACAATTTCTAGAAATAATTAATATTACTTATCCGATGCTAATTGTGATTAGAAAAAAATGTGACAAAAATGGTGATGACTTCTTTTATTTAAAGCTCGTTATCCCGGCCCGCTTCGCCACTTCGCCATGAAATCGGTAAATACAAACAATTTTATTTAAACTAATAAGTTATTTTTATCTGCTTGATTATTATTTACCTTTTTTTAAGTTTCGGTCGATTTTTTATGCTGGAGCCAAATCGTCGCATTCGATTCGTATGGAAATTTGCTCGATCGAGTATTTAATGCTTTTAGTGTAGGAATTCTAACTAGAATTTTTTAATTTCGTTTCAAATCGAATGCGGCGAATTAGCGTCTGTTATTTTGCCCGACCCTGTGAGATAGACATAAAACTGTATTCAGCCCTTTTTTAATTGAATTGATATTTGATCGCGTAAAAGCGTAAGCATGCACATACTTGGTGTGTAAGTATGTTTGTAATTTTGCTTAGTTTTTACCCTATTATATATTATATGTATTACCTGTTGTTAAAAAGAATATAATTTTTTTTGGTGAGTACCTCTTTTCCAACTCGGATCCTAAAAATATTTGCCTTAAATACAAGGTGGGCCAAAAGAAATCGCCCTATTGGAAGATGCTCTTATTTTTGCAAATGGCAGCCAATGTCAAATCTGTTTCGACATTTGTGAACTAGACACATATAGAATACAAGTTAACAAGCCATTAAGCGATTCACTGCCCAAGAACGCAGAATAATCGTGTCTATTTTTTTGCGTAACATCTGTGGTGTTGGCGCAGCGCAGATTCCGTCGCCGATTCCCCGGTAGTCCGGTACCGACTGCGCAAACACTGCTCCGTTTCGCCACCAACATTGAAGAGTATGGTATCAAACGAGACGCCGCCAAGAATTGCCGGCCCTGGAGCGCCCGTTCTGCCAAGAATATCGCCGCTATTGGCGAGGATGTTAAGCTGTCGCCAGAAGCATCGACCAGACGCCGTGCCTCGCAATTAGCCACCAGCCGGTCGTCCCTAAGGCGAATTTTGGCCAAAGACCATGTTCCCGTACAAAGTCCAGTCCGTGCATCACCCGCTGTATGTTGACCTCTAAACGCGTTGAACCTACGCCCAAGCCATTCTCAATCTCGAGGCCGAAGTGGACGATTTTTCGACCAAAATTATAATGAGCAATGAGGTTCATTTCCACCTCAGCGAACACGTAAACAAGCAAAAATATCGCTCCTGGGGCACCGAAAATTCACAAGCGATGCACGAGGAGCCATTACACTCGCTCAAAGTGACTGCATTGTGCGCTGTTCACGCTGGAGAAGTTATCGGGCAATTTTTTTTCGAGGACGCCACTGGTCAAATGACAACAGTGGATGATGTGCGCTATAGGGCCATGTTAGACGAGTTTTTTCTGACGCAATTGAACGAATTAGGACTGGAGGACATGTGGTTCGAACAGGACGGAACAACGGCACATACTGCGCGAGCTACAACCGATATTCTGAAGGCGGCGTTCCCGGGTCGCCTCATCTCTCGTTTTGGTGACTTACATTAACCCGCGCGATCTGTCGAAAAAGGGCTACTATAGTTTTTAACCTGTACTGTTATAATTGATCTTTAATATAATTATATATCATAACTGCAAACAAATATGGGAAATGTGCAGGTATATTTAGGTTCGCTTAAAAAACCTACTTTGACAAGCAATTTTGCGCAGTTAAGTTAAAGTGCAGATAACGTTGATGTTTCTATGTTAATTGTTTCAGAATGCTAGAAATTGAGGGCAATTGTCTTAAAAATGCAGATTAGAAATCGCACTTTATTTTAATTGGCTTTCAAGGAAAAGTGATACAAATAAACAACTTTGTGAAGATAAGTCAAAAGTGTACCTAAAACCACTGAATTAAACAATTTTTTGAATTTCGTTGTTCTACCATCCTAAGAAATCATTGACTTTTTTATAATTTACAATTCAATTTTTTTTTTATTTTTTACCAAAAACGTGAATTAAAGGCCACGACTGTTACAATAAAGCTCCCCATTTCGGGTTGCTCTATACCAAAAACTATTTTTATATGATTTAGTAATGGTCTTATAATCAATAATGTACATTAAAATATCTTAAAAATATATCCTGCACCAAAAATTATACCTTGTTGTATTTGATTCCTATTTTCTTAGTTAATTTTAAGGTTTTGTTGCTGGCTAAGTCTGTATATATGTATTTTATTGGTTCTTACACCAAATCGTCAGAAGACTTCAACCAAATTCTTGATAAACCTCATAAATATTTTCTGCCTTTATATAATAACTTTAATAAACTTATTGAGAATTACTATTAACAAACCAAAACATTCAAGAGGTTTTTTAAAACCCAACAAACCATTTTTCCCTATTAGCTGTTTTTATTTTCTTATTCCATTTTACATATGAATTGTCATTAGTTGTGCCTTAATGTTTTGTTCAGTAAGTTTATTGAAATTGTTATATAAAGTCAGAATATTTATGTCCTGTCGTTGAGAACACAATGTATTTTTGTTTGTTTTATTTGTTTTTTTTTTTTTTTGATACAAACTGGACTGATATAAATAAAACCCGGCATACAGGTTTTATTTGTTTAAGCAAGTGTATGTATCACAATTGAATGAAGACTTGCTTGTATAGAAAAAGTTTTATGCAAAAAGCTTAATTTATATTAGAGTAAGGCGGTAGGCGTGTCAGATTTTGACGGCATTCTACTTTCTTTTAATTAAGTCAATACAATGGTTTAAGCCAACTTAAAATAATAATATCATCAAAACAACTTTTTTAAATCGTCAAAGAATCGTCAACCCTGAAATTTATGCTTTTTCCTTATAATTTGTTACCTCGAAAACAAAAAATGCTTAAAAGTAGTTTATTTTACAGATGAATGTTTTTTCTAATCCTTGTTATATAAAAAAATTTTGTAATATTTTAATAGTTTCATAATAAAAATGGCTAAAATATTTTAAAATGTATTTTTCCTTAAAAAAAAGCAGTAAATCCGTAATTTTCAAAAATTGTCAAAAATCGAAAACCGTCCAACGTCAAAAACTTATTTTTCCTAAAATCGTCAAAATGGCGATAAATTACCAAATCTAAAAGCTATGTCTTGGGCCACTCATTATAATTCTTGCACTGTTCAGTAGTGCGCACAATTACAGCTATCTACTTTGAACCTGCAAAGCAATTGTAGTATGACTTGTACATTTTGGATTTAGTCTGGTTGGGAAGGAGCAAGGAATTGCAGTTAGGAATCAATAAGACTGAATGAATTTTCTGCTGAATTGAAATTTGAAATTTTTAACGGGCCCTGCTTGTAACCGTACATTTATAATAAGAAATGTATTTTTATACAATAGTTAATAAAATTAACGATATTTTCTTTAAGTGACAACTCTGATGTAAAAGTCACTTGCAAATGCTATTGTGTCATTAAAATAACATTTTTTTGGTTGTCAACAAAGCTTAAAAATTAAAACTTGTAACAAAAATAAAAACAAGCCAATGCGGGTCTCTTAAAAAAAACGAAGAAAATTAAAATTTGAAAAAAATTAAAGCTTATATTATGATCGTTTGTTGTAACAATTTAATTTTTTTATATAAAACCAAAACGTTTTCGCTGTTTTTTTTTCCTTTGTTCTAACTGTTTCCAATTTTTTTTTGCTATAAGCAACAATTTGCCTTCTTCTGTCTTCTTTTATAATATTATATAAAATAGCGCTTTTAAAAAATTCCCTTGTTATTAGCTTTTACATATCAGGTCACGATATAAAACATATTTTGACTTTAAAAACTTTACAATTATTTTGTTAGAAGGAAGGAGCTACGTTTGGCCTATATTGTTGACCACCCAGGACTTTTTGATCTTGCAATCATTTTTAGAAATAGAAAAAAATATGGACCACCCTCACTCTAACCACCCATAAGTCATAGACAATAACAACAACACCACCAATAAAAATAACGCATACACTTATTTTAAATGCAAACGCATTGTTGTTGTTGCTAGTATTTTATTGCCTGCATTACTAATTGCTGTCATTACAATTAAATAAACATACATATCTTAGTGCTGGTGATTAATGATGAAACATTTAAATATTTCAAATATTTAATTCTTGTTAGTTGCTTATACTATTCTTTTTTTGCTTTTTTTACATTATTTTTAAATTCACTTTAAAACGACAATAAAAAAAACCCAAAGGATTGCCGTTACAGTTTATATATTTTAAAATTGTTGTAGTTGTTAATAGCCGGCTGTTATTGTTATTTTCTTCTTTCTTTTTTGAAATGTTTTTTTTCTCGTTGATGTTATTGTTGCATTTGTTGTTATTTTCTTTGCACTTTCTTTTACAGCAACAAGACAAAACAACAAAAAAATCGATATATTGCGTTTAATTTAATTACATGCAATTTAAGACAGAGGAGACAAACAAACACACACTAGCTTACAAAATTCTTAAAAAAATGTTTCTTTTTCCGTTGTATTTGTTATTGTATTTACTAATTTTTACACATACAATTTGATTTATTTATAAAAAAAAAATACACAAAACACGCTGTATCCGTTTAAAACCTTTTTTTATATTTATTATTTATTATTGTTGTTGTTTATTTATTTATTTTTTTTATAAAACCTTAAATTAGATCGTCTTAAACAATTTGTTCTTTTTTCTAAATTGTTTGTCGTTATTGTTGTTGCTTGTGGTGTCGTATATTTATTTATTACTTAGACCCGTTCAAACAACCAATTTGTTGCTCCTGCGAAACCCAACTGATCGATCGCAATTTTGAAAACAATTATGTACGTTTGCCATCAACAACAGTTTATTAAATAGTTGCTTGTAGAATTTCTCTGCAGCAGCAAAAGCGCGCCTACATATCGCTTGCTCAATATAACAAGGTTGTATGTGGAAAAACATAGTTGTTGAGAAAATCGAATTTTATATTTTATGTGTTGTTTTTTTTATTGTAAACAAAAGAAAATACACATAATTCGTCCAAGAAAAACACTAAATTGGCTTCGAAAAACAGCTCATTAACCTTTTTTTTCTATTTGAAAGTAAAATTTGGCAACAAAGTTTAGTTAAACTGCTAGTTAGGACTGAGTAAACTATAAAATGTTTTCGATTAAACCAAACTTGTCTTTAATTTAATAAAATTCAGTCACATGTTTTCAAACATACACCTTTGGTACTGAAAAATGTTTAATATTCTAAATAACTAAATAAAAGCTAATTTTTTCTAAAATTAAAAACTTAAAAGGGATGTTACTAATAATCGGAAATGTAAAAAATATATGTTTTGCTTAGCTTAGCTGCATTTTGAAAATGCACATAAAAGCTTGTATGTATGTATTGTTTTTACCAAAATCTGTTTAAGTTTAACTAGAATTGTTTGAAGACATATACAATATTTTTAAAAAATTATTAATTAAAAAATTAACCTGTTTAAAATTAAGTTTTAACAATAACAAAATCCACAAGCAAGGTTTTCAGGATAATTAAGTTTAAAAATTAGGAATTCAGCCTACGAAGGATTATTCTAAAAAAAACTTTTGTATTTGATTGAGAAATATATGTATGTCGTAATAAAATATTTATAGCACTTTTTGCAACGTTATGGATAGATTTAAGTACAAATTCTTAAATTTGTTTTTTTAACTGCTATTAAGTTGAATAACAATTTAACATCGGCTTCCAGTCAGCCGGATGGATGGACGGACCGACAGACAACGTTTTGTCGACTCATTAGGTGATTATCATTTGGTCGGTATTTATAAGACAGATTTTGGTTTTTTTTTTGTGGCAAATAAATCAAATAAACATAACTCCACCACCATGGCCACATGAACGTGTTGTGACTTATACAGCTTTGAACCTGAACTCTTGTACGCTTTTTAACATACAACTATGTAGCACTGTTGTTTGCGGGAGCTAGGGGCAATCTACCACCACCGGATCAACACCAAACATTACACATTTTCATATGCATACAACCTTGTAATATTGAGCAAGCGATATGTTTACGTGCACACAAAGCATTGTTTGTTTGTTTGGTTCATAGGCTACTGGTTGCCGGCAGCAGTTTGTTGTTAATGTCACTGTGAACGATGTGCAGGCAGCAGGCTGTTAAGTAGCATTAATGATGTTAATAACATGTTTATATATACAAATTGCCGTAGCTGTTATTATAATGTACACACAAAAAACTACAAAAAAAATTTTTCAAACAAAAACTTGTTCAAAATAATTTATTTTTTTAGTCAATTTATTTAATAGTCTCTAATAATATTTTTATTTGATTTTTAAATTAAACAAAATTTTCGCTTAGACAAATAAAATATTTAACCAGCTCAGCAAAATTTTTTAACAGAAACTAAAATTCTTGCAAAATTGTTTGTCTAAATTTACAACTTTCGTTGTAGGTCCTTAGCCAGACAAAATATTTACTGATTCTCTGAAATTTGTTACTGATTCTACAACTCAGTTTTTTCTGTGTACATTTAAATATACATAAATTATGTTTGTGAATATGGCAATTAACACCAACGTATTTTATTGTTTAAAATCATTGCATGTGTTAAAATATACATTCGTAAATGATTAAAGGGTATTAAAAACTGTTCACAAATAAGGTTAATTTAAAGTGTCACACTTTAGTTTTTTTGTTATTATATTTTAAAGTATAATTTTAGGGGTTTAGATAAAAACTGATATAAATGGTGAAAAAACTTGGCATCATAAAAACAACATAAAAGAACTTTGATTAGTAGTAACAAATATGTAATCCCTTAGTTTAATACATACATAAAAACTGACGGCAATAATTAAATTTTTAAGAAAATTTAAACGTCAAATATTATTTTTAATCCATTTTAAAAATTAAACAAGTAAGAGCGCTATATTTATGTTTATACATACATATGTATATCAACATAAAATAACTTTTTGGCAGGCTTAAAGTCTTAAGTATGAGTACCAATAGTCCCCATAAGTTCTTAGATGGCCAGACTAGGACTATATATATATTTTCAAAAAGTTGCGGTTCGATTACATTTTTCAGAAGTATTTTATTGAAATCGATTCATAACTTCCTAAATTTGTACAATTGAACTCACGCCACACGAGTTTCCCCATTTTCTCAGTGTATCTGGGGTTTAGGAAAGTTTTTTTTTGTTTAGTTTTCGTTTTTTCGTCAGAAAAGCTGTAGGAAGTAACGTAGATCTTCTTTCATTGCAAACTGCAGCCGATTCTTGATATATGTTTTAATTTAGGATTTTTTATAAAATGCAATCACGAAATACCAACTCTTATTTCATGGAGAAGTCTTATGAAAGTGGGGTTTTTCAAGTGAAGTGCATTAAGTTCGCTTTTTTGATAAGCAAACTTAAAAAAGCAATAGTTAACATTGACATTTTTCCATTTTTGCAACCCTGTACAAATAACTCCCTTATCTATCCATTACATGACTTGTTTTCTTCCTGTTTTGAAAACAAAATGACATAAATTAATCTACTGCTTTTTAAAATACATTCACTTCATCACTTGTATTCGGATTTGTTCAGACACTAAAGCAAAAGACCTGTTCGTTTCTGAATGTGTACTATACGTGGCGAGGCAAAAACATCTATATACTTCCGAAATAATACCGTGTTTTTGTTTTCAACCAGATTTTCTACGTCGGTGTTTTCACAGTGGAATATTTCGAGCACAAAATAATTTCCCAACTTTTTATTAAAAACCCCAATATTTTAGTACGGAAAGCCAAAATATCCAAAATTTACTAAGTAAGAGGTATTTGTTACCCAACAATTTTACAATTAAAAAGAGCAACGAAAAAAATTCGATTTGAATCGAAATGCAATTTTTTTAAATAAGGAAGCTTTGAACCCTCATTAGGATTGCCAGATAGCAAAAGTTAAATAACTAGATACTAAACAAAGTTCACCTGAATACAGAAAAAACAACTGGACAATTAAAAAATGCACTTTTAATTAAAAAAAATTATTTTTAAAAAAATAAAAAGATAAACTATACATAGCAGTAAGGAAATGTAATATCTAGTTACAATTAAGTGTTTCCTTACATACACTTACATACATACATATGTATTTATTAATTTCAACCAGAAAAAAGTATTCATATCTATTTTCGTTGCCACATATATTTTGTATATTTATTTCCTCCTTCCCTGTAGTTGTCAGCAAAATTTTTAAATAAATTTTAACAATTTAGTTTACATTTTTTCGTAGAAATAGTTATTTATTTCATTAAAAATGTAAATTAAAAAACATATTTTTAAAAATTAAAGAGAAAATTTTTTAACTGAATTTATATTGCATTTTAAATGGTAGCTAGACAAGATCCAAAAAAAAACTGGGCAATCCTGGCCGTCTGGCAACCTTAAACCTCATGTCTTGCATCGAAAACATTGTTTAAATCTTTTTTATTTTACTGTTAAACGACCTTCTCCTTAAGCTGTTTTTATATTTTAATGTTTCAATTACGGACTTTTAAGGTCATGAGTTATTTTAATGTAAATGAAACTATTATTTTATCCAACGTTTCGCTTGTGTTTTCCATCAAGCCTCTTCAGCGTTATTTATTTTATTTTAATATATAGTTTGAGAGGAAAAACTAATGGTGTTCTGTAATACATTTTGTTCCTCTAGGGGCGACTCCGGAGAAGTTGTAGCGGTTTTTACCCTTTTTTCAAATTTTGTATGGCAACCCTATTAAGGCGTGGAGATAGGGGGCCAGTATGTTCAAGGAATACGTTTGGGAAGAAAAACTAATGGGGGTCTGTGATACATTTTATTCCTCTAGGGGCGACTCCGGAGAAGTTGTAGGCGTTTTTACCCTATTTTTTCAAATTTTGTATGGCAACCATGTTAGCGGCTGGAGATAGGGGGCAAGTATGTTCTAGTAATATGTTTGCGAGAAAAAAATAATATGGATCGATTGTATATTTTATTTCTCTAATGCCGACTCTGTACAAGTTATGGGCGTTTTAACATCATTTTTGTAAATTTGGTATGACAACCCCTTTAAGGTGATAGAGATAGGGTGTAAGTATACTCTAGGAATACGTTTGGAAGGAAAAAATAATGGGGGTCTGTGATACATTTTATTCCATTAGGGGCGACTTCAGAGAAGTTGTAGGGGTTTTTACTCTATTTTTTCTATTTTTTTAAAAATTTTGTATGACAACCTTGTTAGGGGGAAAAGATAGGGTGTAAGTATGTTCCGCAAAAAATTTTGCGAGGAAAAATTAATGAGAGTCGGTCTTACACTGCACTGGTATAGGGGCAACTCCGGGTAAGTTTTTTTATTACATACATACATATGTATGTACTTTCCTTTCCTTTGTTTTTTTTAGGAGGTAGTCTTGGTTTTTGGCTTATATCAGTCAGTTATTGGGCGATTTTGCTAAATTTTAATACCGATTTTTTTGCAGATATTTCTGACAGCTTGATGCCAATAATGGGTCTATGCGACATCGGGGGGCTTCGGAAAGTTGATTTCAACTATAACACGGACAGACGGACATGGCTGAATCGGCTTCCCTATCTACAAGGATCTAGGATATATATACTTTGTGGGGTCGAAAATTGATAATAAAGAAACTACAAATGGAATAACAAACTTATATGTTCCCTTATCACTTGTGTGAAGGGTATAAAAAGCGTTTCTTTCCATATGTCAAATGTATGATGTATAACGGTAAGTCAAGTGTTGCCAAAGAGACTAAAATACAGGTTGTCTGGTGGCAGATGTATATTTTCAAACTTTAATAAAAAACGTAAAAATTGACACAAAGTTTTATTTAGTGCATTGAACGTTAGAATGGAAATTCGGATTTCGTTTTTTAGAGAGTATGTCTTCCAGATGTCATCCACCTAGTTAAACACACACATATCCTTGGGTTCTGAGTCACATGCTGCAGTAAACTTGTTTTAATTAAGCTGATTTCTCGATGGATATTTTCCTTTAAAGCTATAAGTGATTGGGAATTAATATTATAAACCCTCTCTTTCTCTTTGAGGTAGCCCCATTAAAAAATCCATGGGAGTTAGATCGGGCTACCTCAGTGGTCATGGGATGTTTAATTGAAAATGAGCCTCGAGGTTTACAACATCGTTTCACAAAAAGTTTTGCGTAAATCAAAGTCACTTTCTTTCAGTTCTTTTACGATTTGAATTTTAAAAGGATAGAGCTTCAGATTTTTTTTCAAAATTTCATGAATAATCGCTCTTGGAAGTCCCAGTGAGGCTGCTCTTTTCCGTATTGAAAGTTATGGTTTTTGACGTAAACTGCTTTCAACCAGTTTAATGTTTTCGGGAGTCTTTAAAGATCTACTGGGCCCTTGCGAATTAAATTTACACTTGGTCCATCAAGTATTTGCCGAATACCAAACTTTGAACAAAATTGCCGATAAGCAATTACGTAAAAATCATTACTCTTAAGAAATGTCTCCACAGCGAACGCGCGATGCTCATTTTACGTAGCAGGTTTTGAAAATGCATTCTACTGGGCTAATAATGGGAAGAAAAACTTGCCTTTTCAAATAAACCTTTTTTAAAACATTTACGGAAAATATTAATTTATTCTAATTAAAAGAAATTAAACTATAAACTTGAGCCAGAATTAAAAGCAAATTTGTCTTAAAATAATTAGTTTAACGAAAAATAAAAGAAAAATATAAACTATTTTTAAATTTTAGCAATACAAAATACACGTGTTTTTTTATTCTAATAATAATATCAAGTCAAAACAAAAGTTATCAGTCTTTAATTTTAGTTGTTTTAGTAGAAATTTAAGAAAAAAGTTTACACAAAATTTGGAAAAAATACAATATGATTAAAGAAATTTTTATATTTTACGTGATTATAACCACTGGAACTTTAAAGCAGATAACGATCTCATTACGTTCATTGAATGCTTCCCAAAGCATTGTGCCAGATATCTTTAATTTAAAGAAAAAGTATTACTTTACCGAAAGGTTTTGTGTTTAAGATAAAAAAAATTACCGCAGGCAATGTGGTATTTACGAGCAGAGTAGACCAATAGAGTTTTCCATCAAAATCGTTGGACAGGCATTCTTGGTTGTCATAACAGGGATCTGGTGTAATGTAAGCCTCCGTTTTAATAGTATTAAATATCCAACGTACATAATGTTTTAGATAACTGGTATCGTTGCCTAGGGATTTTAAAAATAATCAAATATTATTAATAATAAATAAAAAAATATATTTTATTTAAGAAATAATAATTTTTTTCAGGAGTTCAACGATTTAACTGTAATATTATTAAACCTTAATATTAATAAATACAGAAAGCCTTTAATTAATAATTCATTCAAAAAGTTATTTAAGTATAGTTTACTGAAAATGTAATGTAGCTTATAATTTTTCCAATCGCTGCGGACTGAATGGCAGCTTTATGTTAATGCCGCTCGTGTTTGGAATAATCATCCACCAGCAATTATATATCAATGCTAATAGTTTAAAAACATTTTTATTTTCCTTCTTTACATGACTTTTATATTTATAATTTTTATTTAAAAATTAATTGGGTTATTCGAACGGTATGCTTTAAAATATGCTTTAAAATATTTTTGAAATTACTTATTTTTCTGTTTTCTCCAGCAGCTGATTCAAATTTAAAATAGCACACTTAATTATGAGCGGATGCTCACAACAGTTAGGGGATTCACAAGGTGTTCTATTTGTCCTATTGTCATAAAATTTGCAAAAAAACCATTGTGAAATTTTATAACAGTATGACAATAGGGCATAATAGGACACCTTGTGAATCCCCTAAGTAGAATTTTTTCGTTTTATTTTTGAAGACATATGACTTTATAACTACCTTGTGAATACCCTAAATATCTTTTTATTTATTTATTTTATATTATTTTTTTTTTTTTTTTCTGTCTTGTGGTGGTGCTTTTGTTTGTGGAAAGAAGTTTTGCATTTTTAAGGGGTGAAGTGTTTTTCTAATAATGTTAACTTTTAACTTTAAAAAAATGATTAAAATAGACTTTAGGGCATTAAAATAGATTTAAGGGCACTTGCAACACTGTAAATTTTTACGGTGCAAAAAATGCAATAAATATTGCCTTAAATAAGGGCGAACGCTTCACAAACGAAAACACTATTAAATTATTGTTATGTAAATAAGTTTTTCCTATTTGTAAAGTTTACGTTCCTGTTTATTTAACATAAGACCCAATCTTGTTATACAGGAAATTAAATCAAACCAAATAAACAAACAATAAAATAAATAACCACTGGATATTCATTTAAAAATCCTCCAGCAAGATATTCATTTAAATCAGCAAATAATTAATTTAAATTCAAACACCAAAAAAATTAACGTTTAGAAAATTCTAGTATTAACTTATTTTTGATTTGTTTTTAATGTCACTACATCAGTAATGAACAGGAGTTGTTGTTTCTAAGCTTTATTAAAGTTATCTACTCCTATTGACTGCGAAAACTTCGGGCGACAAATTCAAGCACTCTTGTGGAATATTGTCCTTGAGGGCTTCCAGTAAACACGGGACTTCAAACAACCAAAAAAAAAACTGTAATGGTCGAATCGGGGGATCTTGCGGGCTAGTGTAAATCGCCAAAACGAGAGATGAGGCGAGCCGGGGACCCCGCATTCAGAATATCGATTGTGGCTCGCGCAGTGTATGCCGTTTCTTCTCCTGTTGGAACCACATGTCTTCCAGTCCTAATGCGTTGAATTGCGATAGAAAAAACTCTACTAACATTGCCATATAGCGCGCACAGTCCACCAGGGGTAACGTCGAAAAAAATGTACCGATGACTCCTCCAGCGTGAACAGCGCGCCATGCAGGCTCTTTAAGCGAGAGCAATGGCTCCTCGTGTATCGCTCGTGGATTTTCGGTGCCCCAGAAGCAATAGTTTTGCTTGTTCACGTACCCGCTGAGGTGGAAATGAGCCTCATCGCTTATTATGATTTTGGTCGAAAAATCGTCCACTTCGGCTTTGAGATTGAGGATGGCTTGGGCGTAGGTTACACCAAAATTCGCCTTTGGGACGAACGGCTGATGGCTAATTGCGAGGCACTTCGTCTGGTCGATGTGTCCGGTGATAGCTCGACATCCTTGCCAACAGCGGCGAACGAGCGCTCTGGGGCTGGCCACTTTCGGCAGCGTCTCGTGTGATCCCATACTCTTCAAGGTTGGTGGCCAAACGGCGCAGTGTTTGCGCAGTCGGTGTCGGACGACTGGGGAATCGGCGACGGAATTTGCGCTGCTCCAACACCACAGACGGAATATTATGCAAAAAAATTTTTCACTTGTATTTTACGTCTGTCTTGTTCATAAATGTCAAAACAGATTTGACATTGGCCGCCATTTCCAATAGGGTGATTTCTTTTGACCCACCTTGTGTTTACAACTTGAAAACTACTTAATTAGATTAGGTGACTGGGGAGTTAACAAAAAGACCAATTTGAAGGGTATATAAAATTCGGCCCAGCCGAATATAACGCTCTTACTTGTTTAAATACAGCTTTACAGTTTATAAAACAATGGGAGCAGAAAATCTTTAAAACGATTTGCGCAGGATTTTATTTAATCACAGACTCATGGTCTCTGATCAATTTTTTTTTTTAATTTAGCTTACGTTTTTGTTCTACAACTTTTGACGGAAAAAATTGACCCATCCTAACAACGTGTATGTAAAAGTTTTTTTTTTTTAGAAAAATTAAATTTTTTTATAAGACAACAACCGACATACATACATACATACTTACATACGTACATAATTGGTATGTAAACACATACGAGTACTTACAGTATATACTGATCACTTAGTGATCGATTTACATATGTATGTAGTTGCATTGACAATTAAATTATTAACCCTGTAAAAGAATTTTTTGCGTTTGAGTTGCAATAAAAGGCTTAATTATTTTTTTAATTTTATATGCTCTTATTTATTGAAAAAAAAATGTTTTGTTTTAAGATTAAACTCGCTTAACAACCGTTTTTAATTGTTATTTACTTTTCATTATTTTAGTTTTATAATCGCGATTTTCTACTACATATTTCAATTATCAATCGTGTCTAAAGTTCCTGCAACTTTTTGGTGTCTTATCGCCAACAATTAGAAATGTCTATTAATGTTTAACAAAAAAAGTGTCAAATTTTTTGTTTTGTATGAATTGTGTCAATGAGAAAATTTTATAAACAGTATTACCCAGCAAAAAAAGCCATGTTAGTAAATGAAGGAGCTAATACATGAATTTCACTGATAAAATGAACTAGACTCTTACGATTGATTTTAATTACAAAAAAAGTGCAAAAGAAATTATAAATGAAATATGGCTTCTTCTTAGCAACTTAAATTTGTGTTTTTTTTTTTATAAATTATGTCAATAAGAAAATGTAATCCTCATTTTTATTGGACCTTGACAATCGTTAGATATATTTATATTCAGATAAGTCTGAGTTTTTATTGCTGCGAATTATTGATTTTAACTAGAAAAAAAGTGCAAAAGATGTTATGAATTATGGCTTCTTTTTAGCAACTTTTTTGTTTGCTAGGAATCACTTAAATTCTATTTGTAATTATAAACAAAAATCTTTTCTTTTATTAAATAATAAATCAAAATAAACTGGCCAATAAAGCACTTTTATATTATTTAACATAAAGTTTAGTTTTAAAGTTCATTGAATCTTGTTTTGCATAAAGTGGGTAACAGACACAATTAGAGCAGCCGGCAAGAGTGGTAGAAAAGCTGAAACAAAATATTTTTAAGTGTAATATGTGTCAAGCTATTAATGGTTAAATCTAATCTTGTATCGATATGTTTTGACTATTGAATAATAAACAACATTAAGGGTATTTTTTTTAGACTAAAGCTTAAAATGACAATACAAGACAAAAAAATTTTTTACACTTATTTTTAATTATGATTTCCAGCACATGTTCTACCCTTTATATTGACTAGTCAAATATTTTACTATGTTTCCAATGAATCTTGCCGTATATCGTCAATGATGATAGATTTTTAATGTTTTAAGAGTTGCTGGTTTTTAAGTATAATACAATGACGTACATAACTAAGCAAAAACTTAGATTGGTTCTTTAAAAATAAAAATGCAAAAAAAAAACTGTATCGCCACTACTTACGCTTATCCCTATATTTTATTAAATTAACGAACCTATTAAAAACCCAAAACGGTTTTTAAATAATATTCTAATTGTCAAATTAAAGTATATATGTACATAGGTTTTAATAAAAATTTAGCCATAGCTTTACTAAATAAGCATTAAAAATTCTTAAAAAAAAGTATTAATTTCGCATAGACATTATTCGCTTTTATACATCGATAACTATAAACTGACAAAATAATTGATGATGTTGCCAGAATTAAAACCTAAATTTTTCTTAATACACATTTTAGTGAAAGGACTTTTTTGCATACGATTTTTTTAAAAAAGCATTTGTTAGCCTTAATGTGTTTATTTACAAATGTATACTTTAAACAAATGTATACTTTAGATGTCAAATCATAGTTGTCGATATTGGTAGTTTATATTAAAGACGTGCATAGCTATGTGTATCTGTTTACACCAGTTTGTGTGTTTTTTCAGCTTTTAGTGCGTATTGATAAGTAGCTTCGTGTTATTGTTATAAGTTGGTATTTTCTCTAATTAAATGTTGTGTGGTTTGGTAAAATGAGAGTAAGAGTAACAAATTTGTTTTTCTATGTTTCGTTAAAACAGATACATACAAATAATGATGTTTAACTATAAGTACTTTTGTTATTTTTCTTATTTTGGCTGCATGAGCCAGTTTTTCTATTTTTTAAATTTTATTCAAATAAATAAAACAAATTTAACTAAAACAAAGTTAAAACTGCATCGTTACTATATATATTAAAGTCAAATGCTAAATCAAAATTTAAATTATTAAAGAATAAAAATTAAATATATATTATGTTATCTTAGTTTTTGAGCTTGAGATCAAAAAAACGTTTTTTACATTTATTTTACTCAGTTTCAAACACTTTAGCTAAAACTTTAAAAATTTAATTTTTGTTTAATTCTCAACCCTTTATATAAACGATCTTGTTTAATTATTGTATCAATAGTTATAGGAAAATATGCATGGTACTAATGTTATTTAGCACAAAAAAAAATACAAATACATTACTCACTCAATGCAAAACAAAAAACAACAATATTTGTTTAAAAAAGTGGAGTGAGTGCGCAATAGCAAAACCATACAATATCAGTTACACTCATTCACACACTTTTACCAAAAAGAACAAGTATGTACAAGGTATATCTGTTTTTGCAATACTTTTTGTTCTATTTATGTTTAGTTTATATGCAGCTAAAGAAACACCCTCCTACTACTACCGGAAGTACCATCGGTTTACTTGTAATGTGAGATATCTTTCAATAAGCTCGCTCGCCCATTTTGGGCCAACTCATCAGTGAATCGTACGACCCAACACAATCCACTGAATGTATAGGGGTCACTCCGTAAATGCTGGTTATTATTAAAAAATCTGTTTCTGTAATTAATTTTTTTAATTCGTGTTGACTGGCAGTATTAATTTACAAATTTTTTTTAAAAAAACAAAAAAAGGACTAGCGTAAAAAGTGTATAGATTTAACTAGAAGGAGGGATTTAATGGCAATTACTGGAATAAAATTACATATAATGGGAATTTTTATAGAAGAAATTTAAGATTTTTATATGTTTATCGCTCGCTACAACTCTTAAAATTTTAATTTAAAAGAACCTTTTTAGAATTTAGTAAAAAAGCCTCAAGAGTTTAATTATTGTCCTACATATTGTATACACTTATATCAAAATTATTTATGTTATTTATTTATTATTTAGTTTTTTTTCATATAATTTTAGATACTTACTATCATCGTCGAATAGAACATTAACCTTAACCATTGAGCCACGACGCATTACACACGGTATCGAACTGCAACTAGAGATATTCAAATATAGTATTAAATGTTCTGAGCCTGTAAATAAAATTTAAAAGAAAAGTAATGGGTAAGTGCATTGAAATTGCATTCTTAAAATTAACAACATTTAATAAAGTCTATTAATATATAAATAACCATAGTTACCAGATTATTTTAATTTCAAATCTTACAAAAATACGTTTAACTAAAATTACTTTGTTTAGTATGAACAATCAATCGAATCCTCTAAAAATTCCAACATTTAAAAATTTTAAAATAATTTGCACTCCAATGTAATACTTTATTCGTTACACTTTACTGCTAACTGTCAAGCTGTTTATAGGGTGTCCCATTATAAGGACGATATTATTCATAAACAACTTTAAAATGTTTTAAAGATTTCAAAAAAGCAATTCGCATACAAAATCTGTTGTTGAAATTTTTTTAATAAGTTTAAAGATTTGCTATCCAACCCCCCCTACCCTCTTTTTTTTATTATCAACATTATTAATAAAATTTAGATCCTGGTAAATATTTCATTTATCAAGGTCCAGCCTTTCGTAAGCAAAACGTCAACTAATATCTTATGTCGTATTAAGTTCTTGAATTGATAAACATCTGTAAACATATGACGAATTTTAATAAATTTAAACAAGTAACGTGATGTTATTGTTTGAATTTGATATTAAACAATGATTAGGCTTTAGAAAACTTAAGTTGTAAACATTATTATTTTTACAAACATTTTATCAAATAATTGTAATCAGGGAACCCGCAATTATGAAATTAAAAATTTATCATTAAATCTTTTATTTACACAACCCTTACAATTTTACCAATATTTTTGGTTTCCAATGTGTTAATGCAACTATTAACACTCATATGGGAGCAAAGAAAATAAGCTTGGAATAAGATATTAGTCCAAATAGATACTATGGAATTAGATTAATTAGAATTAGATAAATTGAAACAAGTAAGAGCGCTATGCTCGGCTGTGCCGAGTCTTATATTTTTTTAACGTGTATGGGTGTTCACCCTATTTTTTTCAAATTTTGTATGGCAACCCCCTTAGGGAATGGAGATAGGGGGAAAGTATGCTCTAGGAAAATGTTTGCAAGGAAAAATGAGTTGGTGTCAGTCCTACATTTGACCTATCCACGGGCACCCTGGAAGCTGTAGGGGAAATATATATCAATTTCCCAAACTTTGTGTGGGGACACTTGGTCGATGGAGGTAGGGGGTAAGTATGTTCTAGGAATATGTTTAGGAGGGAACATTAATGGGGGTCTGAAATACATTTTATTCCTTTAAGGGCGACTCCGGGGAAGTTGTAGAGGATTTACCCAAATTTTTTAAAATTTTTTATGGCATGCTCCACAAAAATTTTTGGGAGAAAAAAAAATTTGCAGTCGGTCCTAAATTTGACCTCGAACTTACGAGCACACCTCCATCGGATGCGAGTCGCGAAGGACAGGGAGTGCAGGGCATACAGGGAGGACATCGAAACGATGAATTATTTCATTTTGCATGGGCCAGAGTCTGATTTTTTAAATCTGATGTTTTGCCAGACGGGTCTCACTTGAGAGGTGGTGAGGGAATTCGTTCGCATCACAAAATGACTTTTTCTTGCTAGAAGCGCACAACAAGCCGATCACTGGCTTAGGTGTATGTCCTTGGGGAATTGAGGCCATTAGCGCTTTTTCGATCAACCTAACCTAACCTAATTATTGTTCCCGATCAAAAATGTTGTAGTCTCTATTTCAATCAAATGAAAAGCTACTTCATTTTTCCATTTAAATAAAAGTTGTAATACAGAAAATCAATGACGGATTGTTAACTTTAAACTAATATGTAAAATGAAAAGAAATAAAAAATAAGCTAAGTTGGATGATGAGTGTAGTAACGGGTATTTCAGACCTACAAGTACACTAACCTCTGTTGAGGGTTGCGGGAAACAGAGGTTGCAAGACATTCTGTGATGACAATTTAATAGATGGAGCATTTAATCTGTCAATGCCTAATAGAGCCACATCAAAAAACCATTTTTTTTATACCGAACCTAAACTTTGATCAGTTATATTATTCAACCGAACCCCTGATTTTTTATTATAAAAACATGTATCTTTTTAATAATAAATAAGAGAGTACATTTTTTATAAGTACGTATATATGTATGTTAATATCTTCATACATATATGTATGCATATCTAAACATATAAAAAGTCTTCGTTATCTTTTACCAATTAAAAATCAGAAACTTTTTTGCCTATTTGATTTATATAGCGTCAATATTAAACACCATTTGCTTAACATTCTCCAAAAATATTATTTCATTTATTTTAATCAGCAAAACATCAAAATCGTTTCTTATATTTTTTTTAATTTTAAATAAATGTTTGTTTAAAAGTACAAATGTATGTCTGCCATAAGATAATAGAACTAATTGCAAAAATACATTGTATGAGTAGACAAATTGTTGATTATTTTAAAATCACTCATTTGTATATATTTATAAATATTTTGCAGGTTTTTCTAGGACGTTTTTTTCTGTGCGTCCCATTAACCTATAATGTTGCTATTAATCCGTTTCAGAACTTTTGCAAAATTTTGACTTTGATTTTTTAGAGCATATTATTGCATATAACAGCATATTCTGGCATATTTTCCCCTTAAAAGAATACATTTTTATAAAACCCGGTTTCAACGCTTAAAATTTTAATATTTTATTTTTATAATAATTTCTATTTATTCAGCTTTAAGGTTATTATTAAAAATGTGATAGCTTAGAATGGAAATTTTTATTAACAATTATGTAATTCTGATAGTAGCCGAGTGTAATGCATTTTCGAAATTAGCTACAATTTCTCGTCAACACTCTTTCTATTAGGTACTACTTACTCTAAGTTGAATGTTAATCTAAATTTCTATTCTTGATTTATCACATTTTTAATAATTAACTTAAAGCCGAATAAATAGAAATTATTATAAGATATAAAAAAAAATAACTATTAAATGTATTTTATTTTTAATTTGAAAAAACCTTACAAAAAATCTTTCGAGTGTTAATTGTCACCTTTTGTAATCTTTTGTTATTCATTCAAAAAATTATTTTGAATTTTGATTTAACAAAAAATCGTTACCCGATAAGTTTAAACCCCCCTTTAAAAATAAATTTTTAACATCATTTTAGTTTTGCATCGGAATATTTTTTGGCAATGTTATTTCTTTATTTCGTTAACGCAACTTAATTTTAAATGCTGCCTTTGCTAATTTTTTATTCTAAGTCCCTATCATTCTTTTCTTCAAAGCATATGTATATTTTTTGCGCATAAAACCCTTTTTCTATACCATGTTTTTGGTTGCCCTGCATATAAAGTATATAAAGTAGTAGCGTAAATGACTGCCTGGCTAACTGTTCAATCATCGTAAAGCTAGAGACTAAAAGGTAAACTGCGTTACTCTTTCCGATATGAATATATATACTAAAAAAGGGATTTCGAAAAATGCTGACCCTTGCAGGGTTAAAATGGGCCAAATAAAGAAAAATCGGTAAAAAAATTTGAAAAGTATTATATTCTACTTTAAAAATAAACGAACCTGTATCTGGCACTTTTTTTTTGTGATTTTTTTTAAATTTTTACCTCTAAGGGGTAAAAATTATATTTCTCTTATTTTCAGGCACTTTTTGCACTTTTAAATCAATTAATTAAAAACATAACACAAATTGCATCAAAAAGGTCTCGAAAAATTTAAAAACGTGTTAAAACTTTTTTTGGATTCCGGACCCTAGGGGGTTATAAAAAGAATAAAACTATATTTTGTTACCTCTTTTCATTTTTTTCTAACTTGTAGATTAGACTGCGTTCGACAGATCTCGAAAAATGTGAAGGTTTTGGTACTTTTTTGAAGTTTTTACCTAAGTAAGTTGTAACATCTTTTTGGTACTTTTTGTAATGTTTATGAATAAAAAGATAATGTCAATTGCATTCGACAGGTCTAAAAAAACATATTAAGTTTTTGGAACGTTTTTGGTATATTAGCCCCAAAGCAATTTAAAAAATGGGTAAAAATTACATTTTGGTACTCTTAGGTACTTTTTTTTGGCCTGTTTTAATATTATGAGCGTAGAAATATTAAATTCGGGACTTTTGGCCCATATTGTTCGAAAATTAACCAAGTGAACAAAAAGTACTTTTGTACAATTTTGGTACTTTTTTGCTTTTTTTCGTTATGAGTTTAAAATTTAAATTAAAGGCTATTTATTGCCCCATATAGAGTTCGAAAGTCACCTTAATGAGCAAAAAGTATGTTGTTGAATTTTTTTATTTTTATTTTGTTGTTTTTTAAAAGATTATAAGCTTTTAAATGTAAATGCTACGATGCAAAAAACGCAATTAATGTTGCCATCAATAAGGGCGAATTTTTAGAAGAAAACACTTCACCCTTCAAAAATGCAACATTTTTTAAGGGGAAAAGGGGCAAAAAAATGTTTTATGTTTTTTTTTTTTGAGAAACGAAAACACGATTACATTCAGGATTTTTTTTTGCTATTAAACATTCTAAAAACTCTTAACTTTACAACATTTGGTTAAAATTGTCAGAACTTTGGTCTTCTTTTAGAACTTTTTTTGTTATTTTATTGAAATAAAAAATGTTTTAAAATTTTCTTTTATTTTTATTTTCTTGAAATATGACCGAAAACGGAAATACGTTATTTTTTTGTATACTGTAGAATAAAAATTAAGCAGTTTTTGCAAACGAATAGAAAAACGAAGTCGTTGCTCTTTAAGTTAGCCCATTTCGAATTAAACAGCCAATTACATTTGCCCTAAATCATGCATAAATTAAATTTTTGTTTCCCGACACGCAATCAGGTTTTGGGAGTGTTTATGTTTCTATTTTTTTTTGCAATCGAGTACTAATTTTAACTTAATAAAAAAAAATTTTTTCAGGAAATAAACATTTTTGCAGTTTTTTTAACAATATCTTGGCTAAAAGATTTCTCTTAGTTAACACGTTCTAAATTTGTGCAAAATATTTAAAAGAAAAATTAGGCAAACAAAAAAGCAAGAAAATTCCCAATAACTTAAATAAACAACAATTTCTAAAATATTATTAAGCACAAACATTTAATGACGCTGAGAAATTTGTGATTTCCATATTTTTTCAAGACTTTTATCATTTAAATATTTTCAAAATGTGCTGCTCTTAGTTAAATTAATAAATTGTATCGCCGAGCCTTGTGTACTTTAGACCAACAATTTTATTGACCAAAACATTAATATAAACTATATAAACATACATCAATGGCCATGTTCGTAAGGCCGGCTGAGAATAAGCCTCATCTTATTTCGCAAACATCGATAACAATATCGACCCCTGTGAACAAAGTTATCGTATGTTACAAAAACTAAATTTTATAGGAGAACGTTTTTATTACTTTTTTTCCTTTTGGAAATTTTAACATGTGCATAAATATTCGATTGCTTTAAATAAATAATTAATAATTTGTATTATAGTGTTCGTATATACAAATTTTTGCTTTTTAATTTGGCTTAGGTTCATATAATTTCTTTTTATTAGAAGAAATTAATATTTTTCCGTTATTGCTGAAAGAAACTTTTATTTGAAAAAATCAGGTTTTCTACCGATACTAGTCGATTAGAATGCATTTCGAAAGCAGCTACGCAATTTCATCATCAGTACTCCTTGAGCGGTAGTAGTGTCTTTTGGCTGTAAACATCACCTATTTAACTTACATGTAACAGAAAAAGAAAAACGGAACGTCTATTTTCCTTCTTTTTTATTATGTAAGTTAGGACGAAGTTTACTTTTCCATATACATATGTACATACACTATGCTTTTTTGTTTTAAAAGTCTCTTCGGCAACACTTGACTAACGGTCAGGCATCATCCATCTCTCAGATGGAATGAGAAAAAAGATGGACCAGGGGCCAAATCGTTACATTCGATTCAAATCGAAAATTCACTCGATTGATCGAGTTTTCAATGCTTTTAGTATAGGAATTCTAATTAGAATTTTTAAATTTCGTTTCGAATCGAATGTGACGATTTGGCCCCTGATTTTTTACACAAATAAAAATTTAAAATTAATTAGAGCTAACGACGTGTGTTGACAAACGTTGTTGACACCATGTATTTTTCTCATTATACATATGGGGGATTTCATGTCAAGTGACCCAACTTTTTTTTTCGATTCAAAAGAAATTTGGACCAAAGTTAGTTCTTGCAGAGAGTAGTTTAGGCACAATTTTTTAACACGATCGGTCAAGAAGTCTCTGAGCTAGAGGGGTTCAAAATTTGACGTTTTCGGCAAATAGGTGTTTTTTCTAATACATGTAGTTTATTACCTTTTACTTTTAACAAAATTCGTCCCAAATACTTTTGATAGCTTTTTTTTCAATCTTCCAGAAAAAAATATTTTTAAAATTAAAAAAATTTTTTTTTATATTTTTTTTTTTTTATAAAATAATTAGAAAAATTTTTTTTTCCAAATGTGCCCATTTTTTTTTTTTTTTTTGCTCAAAAGAAAGCTTAGGTCTTTCCTTTGAAGAGCGTGAAAGTCGCTTAGTGTCGTTACGTTGTTTTATAATAATGAAAAACGTGGTTCTTCTTAGTTGGTCTTAATTGTAGTTTTTATTATTTTATATTACAAATTTCGTGCTAACAAATACACAGAAAAAAATTATAACAAAATAAATGTCATATTAATAACCAAATTTTAAAAAATGTTTTCAGAACAACAATAAAACATATAAATGCAAATAATATTTTCGTTTTAAAAATTCAAAAACCAGTTAGTTGAAAGTTTAAAAAAACAGTATAAAAATACCGGATTTTTTTATGTAGATTTTGACGTTTGACAAGACATGGATTTGTCTTAGGAGACGTACATTTAACAACAAAAATTGTTAGAAGTTTGAGGTAATAGTCAAATAATTTTTTGTAAGTAAGTACTTGAAAAATGTTGCAATATTTTTTTGTGTACACTGTATAGCATATTCCGCAAAATAGAATTTAACAAAAAATCAATATTTTGCGTTAAGGCTCTGAATAAAAAAACATTAAGAAAGCTGTAGCCATTCATAGTCGGCAGATGTATGCAAAATAAAGTGATTTTCGCAAGTGTAACATACATACATACATTTATCATTGGGCCTATGGTAAATTATGGATCGATCATTATAGAATTTTAATACCAGTGTTGGTTGTATAAACAAAATTGTGGCAATAAAATAAAATTCGAATTTATTTTATGTTTTAGAGTCATAAACAAAAAAAATTGGAACGGGCTGATAATTAAAATGGTGCATATTGTCTTCCGTGATGAGTCTCTAACTTAATCCAGTTCAATAGTCCATAGTTGTCTAAAACCATACAAAAAAAACATAAAAACAAGTAAGAATATTATAGTTGGTCAAACCCGACCATATTATACCCTACATCACATTTGTATTGGGGCTATATGAAAAAATTTTTTTGTAATAATTGTAATAGTTAGTGTCATAAAAATAAATATGTGTGCAAAATTTTGAGAGGGTAAAGAGGGTAAAAATGCCTATTCTGGGAGGACATTTGTATGGGGGATATATAAAATCATCACCAAAAACAATCTGCTTTGAGCCAGTGCCAAAAGACTAATTTGTGCCAAATTTTATCAAAATATCTTTAAATCTACTTAAAGGTGGAATTGTTTCGACCATTATTTTTAAGCTTTAAAAACATCTGATCAAACGTATGTATGTATTATACCTCTACCACGTATGTGGAGAAATATTTCTTAGCAGAAGGATATTCAAAATCAGCAAGATCAGCTGACTTCTACAAAATCAATGCATATTTATCTCAGAAAATATAGCCACCGATGTTACAAGACTTTGCACATATCGTCACAGAAAATGCAAAACGCCCTATCTAACATTTAAAATTTTTTTAGAAGGAGCAAGCATTTTTGTGTAAATGAAAAATATATTTACAATTAATACAAATTTTTGCCATATATGTTAATTAAAAAGGATCAACAAATTTATTTCTGCTGAAAAAAAAGAGTTTTGCGAGATAACGTACATATTTGAAGGCTATAATTTATAATAAGCCAATTTTAAATTGTTTGTTAGATAGGGCGTTTTGCATTTTCTGTGACGATATACTTTAATGGCGGCGACCCATATTAGAAAAAGTTATTTTGGATAGGAGCTGGAAAAGTGATATTCCCCCTACAATTGCATACGTTTTGTAAAAATTTTTCATGCACTTATTCTGAGAAACTATAACAGCTATCGACTTTAAATTAGGTACAAAGAAGTTCCAGTATACTTTTGTGTATCATACATACGTACATTAGTTGGATAAGAGCTAGTGAACGGCCAGCCCCCATACAAATGAACAATCTTTATGAAATTTTTGATACCCTTTATCTCGGAAACTATAATAGCTATCAATTACAAATTTCCTACAAAAAGTGACTGTGCAACAATTTCTACATGCTATAAAAATAGTCGAAAAGGAGCAGGAGAAGTGGTACCTCCCATACAAAATAATAATTTTTATGAAATTTTTGATACGAAGTATCTCGCAAACTGTTAAAACTTACGGGCTCAAACCTTCTACAACGTTTTTTTCTACTGTTTTTTTTAAGTAAAAAAAAAAATTTATATAAATTTTGTGAAGTTTTCTATATCAAAAAATAGGATAGCTCTAGACTTTAAAGCCGCGAGGCACAAAGTAATTTTTTACATTATTATTTTATTTTAGCTGGGTATATAAAAATAACAATGTGAGGGGTTTAAAGGTTCGGCTCAGCTAAATGTAGCGCCTTTAATTTTTCATACTGCTTTTACAAAGTACTGGGTTAATATTTAGTCTTTTAAAAAGCAAATATACAAAAAAATATATGACACCTACAATTTCTAACAAAAATCCTTGTAATCAAATAGTTTTTGAACTTCGTTTTCTATACGTTATGAACTTTGTTCCACGCATAGATATAATTAAAGCATAGAATTTCTTAGGATTTACATATTAAAATAATGTAAAAGTAACTTGAAACAAATTTTAAGAAAATGTTTACTCCAGTTGTGCATTTCTACACCATTTCCAATTGTATTTCAGAACTTTCTAATTGTTTTTCAGAATATTCTAATTCAATTTCAGAAATTTCTAATTCAATTTTAGAAATTTCTAATTGTATTTTAGAAATTTCTATTTTAATTTTAGAAATTTCTAATTGTATTTCAGAAAATTTTTAATTCAATTTCAGATATTTCTTATTCAATTTCAGAAATTTATATTTCAATTTCAGAAAATTCTATTTCAATTTCAAAAATTTCTATTTGTTTTTCAGAAATTCTGAAATACAATTAGAAATTTCTAAAATTGAATTAGTAATTTCTGAAATTGAAATAGAAATTTTTGAAACTGAATTAGAAATTTTTGAAATTAAATTAAAAATATCCGAAATACAATTAGAAAGTTCTGAAATACAATTGGAAATGGTGTAGTGATATTGAAAAGTACACCTTTGACATTGTATAATCATTATCAGTGGAACCTCAAATATGCATTTTTTCTTTTTGATCTTCGAACTTTTTAAAACTGTTGCCACTCAAGGGCATTAATGTTTAAATGCATATTTAATCCTTTACAGCAGCGTTGCCAGAATGATGATTTTATCATATTTTTGATGATTTCTTTTTTGTCAAAAAAAATTAACTGCAAATACATAATTTTTGTACAATTTTTTTAACAGTAAATTAAAAAAACATTAAAGGCTTGTGTCAGCTTGTCGCTTATTACTTTTGTACACTTAACATATAGTTTGGTCAATATTGCAAGCTTGTATGCAATATTTTTTCAGGTTTAGAGTAAATAAAATGTCAGGGTTGTTTATTAAAATGCGCAACTTTTAGTGTTGATCGAGAAGCTGTAGAGTGCGTCTAGCCACCACAAGTAACAGGGTTTTATAGTTGTATGTCACAAGGCGTACAAGAATTCAGCATCAAAGTTGTATGAACATAAGAACGTTTGAGCTTTATATATCCACGTGACCTTAGTGGTGGGGATATAATGCGCTTGTGCTAATATTTTAAAAAGGAGTCAAAAATCTACCTGTACTAACACCAATCAAATGAAAGTCACCTAATGAGTCGACATAACGATGTTTGTCCGTCCATCCGGCTGGCTGGATGCCGATGTAATATTTATAATTCGACTAATTAAAACAATTCAAACATATAAAAAAATTTAAGAATTTTGTATGTAGTTTACATATCATGTGAAAGCACTTTAAATCCCAACGTTTTAGAAAATTTTTATAAAACCAAAATATAGTAATATGAATTTGTTATAATAACCTTGATTTGCAAAATATTTTTTTTTACAAAACGAAGAAGTTTGCAAAAAATCCAACTTAAAACTTACTGTAAACAAAAACAATTAAAATTAAAATAAATAACTTTTTTTTTTTAATTTTATTTAATTTTATATCAAGTAATGTAATCTAATATTAAACGATTTGGTTTAAAAAATCATTCTCTAAAAGAACTCTTATGACTTGGCTCATTTAAATTGATAGATAGAAAAGGAATGATGATTTTCTTCTCAAAGCTTCTGGCAACCCTGCTTTACAGCTTTTTGCATATTTCAGTCCTTAGAGCATATTTGCTTTTTTTTTCTTAGTTACAGGCACAAATCAATTGTACAATAAGCATCTTAATTTTTTTTTTTTGGAAAAGTTTTTAAAAAGTGTTCATAAGAAACTGGATAATAATCGCTGTTAAAAATTTTGCTTAATTGTTAAAAAAGAAGCAATTAACAGCTGACATCAATTTTAGAATTATATTAAACAAATAAACATACAATACTATTAACAAATTTTCAACTTACCACAATCTTCAAAAGCCAGCGATTTGTTAAGCAAGATTTTTTTTGCCAAATTATTTGCATATTCCCTTATGGAAGCTGCTTGAACATTAAAACCGCACATGCATAAGGACAGGTATAACAATAAAATTTTCAAATAAAAAACACCTCCCATCATTATGTACATATATTTCTTAAATATGAAGGTTTTATAAAATAGATTATGTGTCAACGATATTTTTTTTTATTTATTTAGTTTAAGCAATATACTCCAATTTATCAAAAGGTTTTTATATTTATTTTTATTTGAATTGCCACTTTAAAAATCACAGTTTCTCCCATACATACGTCACTTTCGATTTATAGACACACTTTTTTTATATAAATACATACATATGTATACTTTATACTGAAATTAGAATTTTAAAATATTTTTCAAGCGAATTTTGTTTTTTGTAACTTAATGTGATATATACAGTTGACGTTCATTAAATAACTGTCGTGCATTGGTTAGCTGATATCGTTTAAAGAAGCCAATACTTTTAATAATTTCTATATCGACACCACATACTGGTGGGAGTATTACGCGTTTTTGCAGATGTTTGTAACGCCCAAAAATAATGGTCTCTGAGGTCCATATTCAACTACACTGATCGACTTAGAATCACGTTTTAAGTGGATTAAAGCATGCCCGTTTGTCCGGCTGGGTGTCCATGTGATTAAAGCAGAGATCGCATGTTTAAATACGCCAAAAAAGTTATTTCCAAATTTTTTTTAATTAACTCATTAACCAAAAAATTTTGTACTTCTAATTAAAAATTTAATTGTTTTTGAAAAGCAAATGCCAAAAATGATGTTTGTTTACAAATTCTTTAAAAAAAAGCTTTAATTTTACTTAAAGCCTTTTTTAGCCTTTGCTTGAGAGAAAATTTTGGAAATTTTTTTAACCTTAAAAAAAATAGAATGCCTTGTTGGCTGAGTGGATAAAGCGTACCCCTTGCATTCAAGTGGCCCATGGTTCGAGTCGTTTTTGAGACTTGTATTGTATACTCAAAATGTTAATTAAACATAATAAATAATTAAATTAAATAAACATAAATAAATAAAAAGAAATATAAACTATAAGGATATTAAATAGATATTTTATTCTAATACATAAAATTAAATTAATACTTTAATTTATATGTATTGAATTTTAGATTTGTTTGTATTTTAATTAAATCGTTAACTAATATATTTTTTTAACTAAAAATTTTGTTCAAATTTTTAGTTAAAGTTGTTAATTGAATATGCGAATTTCTTGATAGGTTATAATCTAAACAATTTTTTAATCAAATTAACAAATATTTTAATTGAAAATGATTTTTATTTTTTCTATGTATATTTTGATGAGAATTTTTACAGATAAGTTTTTTGGTAAAGGGGCACAGTCTATTGAAATTGGTAATGATCGACCCAATATTTCACATACATAGCTGTCAGAAAAGGGTCCTCCCGCAATAAACACTTTTCATATTTTAAAAAACTTATGCCAGAAACGGGTACGCAAAATTTTGTTGTGACCGGCCCATTTTGTTACAACCCTTTTTTGACGAAAAATAATTTCAGCCAAACGGCTGGGGCGATTTAATTGATTTTCTTTTGGACTTATGCTTTAAAAGACTTTTCCCCTCACGATATGTCATGCGTGACAATTTTCTCACTTTTGTGACCCTTAAAGTTTGTTTAACTTTATACAAAAAGAGTGTGTTTTTAAGAACATTTTTCGTGACCTTTAATCAATTTAAATTAATTAAACTTTCTTCATTTTTGTAAGCAAAAACTGTCGTTATTTTCACTCGTAATATCATTCAGCTCAACAAGTTATTTTAAGATATACCCAGTGTCTTTAACTCTTTCTCAGGTGGTTTTTAGCTTCTTTGTTAATGTCGTTTCTTTAAGCACATCAAATTGAAACACAGAAAATTTGGTTTTTATGGCTGCTTTGGTGGTTATGATGTACTTTGTCCCGTTTATAAAGTTTGTTGCACGTCTCAGCACCTCTGAACTGAAAAAACTTATGCGCTTAAATATTTCTCTGGGGGGAATCAAGTCCGTGTGTACTATCGCATCCTTCAGGCGCCAAGGATATTTTGCCATAATGATTCTAATAATTATTATAATTAATTGCTTTCGAGCCAGAAAATTCTAGTCGGGATTTCTTCAAAAAATCAAACAGAAAAAACTTGTTTTTGAATATACAAGGTGAGCTAAAAGAAATCACCCTTTTGAAAGATGCTTTTATTTTTGCAAATGGCGGCCAATGTCAAACCTGTTAGACAAATGTAGAATACAAGAACGCGAAATAATCGTGTCTAGTTTTTGCTTAACAATTCGTCTGTGGTGTTGGCGCAGCACGAATTCCGTCGCCAATTCCCCGGTCGTCCGGCAGTGACTACGCAAACACTGCGTCTTTTGGCCACTAACCTTGAAGAGCATGGGACTACACAAAACGCTGCCAAGAGTGACCGGATCCAGAGCGCCCGTTCTGCCGATGTTGGCGAGGATGTCGAGCAGTCTTCAAAAACATAGACCAGACGCTGTGCTTTGCAAATAGCCATCAGCCGGTCGTCCTTACAGAGAATTTTGGTCAAAGACCTGCGCATGTTCCTGCAAAAAGTCCAGTCCGTTCATCCGCTGCTGCCTGCCGACCGCCAAACGCCCAAGCCATCCTCAATCTCGAGGCCGAAGTGGACGATTTTTAGTCTAAAAGCATAATGAGCGATGAGGCTCATTGCCACTAAAGCGGGTACGTAAACAAGCAAAACTATCGCATCTGGGGCAACGAAATCCACGAGTGATGCACGAGGAGCCATTACATCCGCTCAAAGTGACTGCATGGTGCGCATTTTACGCTGGAAGAGTCATCGGGCCATTTTTTTCGAGGACGCCGCTGGTCAAAAGGCCAACAGTGAACGGTGCGCGCTATAGGGCCATGTTAGCCTGTGTTTTTTCTGCCGCAAATAAACGACTTAGGACTGGAGGACATGTGGCTTCAACAGGACGGAGCAACGGCACACACTGCGCTAGCCACAATCGATATTCCGAAGGCGGGTGGCCTCATTTCGAGTTTTGGCGATTCAAATTGGCCCGCAAGATCGCCCGATTTAACCGTTCCAAACTTTTTTGTGTTTTTTTTTTTAATGTCGTGTTTACGTAAACAGGCCCGAGACTTTAAAAGCCCTCAAGGGCAACATTCGACACGAGTGCCAGAATCTGTCGCCCGAAGTTTTGGCCGAAGTGATGCTAAATGCCATAAAACGAGCCCAAATAGCAATCAATTGTGACGGCACCCATTTGGCCAATATCATCTCGACTTGATTAATTAAAATCTAAAAGTTCAAACAAAAATAATCAAAAAACAGAATCGAGAGCCAAACAACATCGGATGACTTCCTTTGGCCCGCCTTGTACATTCCACAAGCAGATCCTTAAATCGGGGTCCTGTTTACGTTTTCAAAAGTCGTCCGCCATTAGGGGATCTCATATTTCCACCTTTTCTTGTCTTTTTCATTGTAAATGGTTTTATATGGAGGTAGGCTATAATCCCAATGCCCCAACCCATTTTCTAAAGTTCTAAGGGTGGACCTTGGCTCCAATTTCTGGGCTCCTATCCATAGCGTTTTTTACTAAGCTGCCAGAATTTGTGTTCCAGCCACTCCTACCGTGGAAAAGAGACGCTGACCAGGAAGCCGCCCAATATGGGTCATATTCATAACTGGAGGAACTACAGAGTTGTCAATTTCTTTTAAGGAACCGCCTGCGGGTGGATCCTTTTTTTTATTGGCGGTGCTATTGATTTACAACAGCATCTGCAACCTCTTATAGCACGATCTTGAATTCTGTCGCTCTCGCCCGGGGACTGCTTCTTTAATATTTAATATTTTATTTAATGCTTAAACCTAGTGAGCTCAGTGAGGTTGTCTCCAAAGTTCTTCTTCCTGAATTTTAAATTTTTTTATCTGCTTTATTGAATGCAAATCCAGTTCGGACTGATCAAATGGTTAATTATTATATGGATTTATTTCATATCACATCGATTTTTATCGACAAATAATTAAAATCACTTGTTTTTTTTAGGTTTTGATTTATTACTGCTCATTGTTAATTCAAATGCGTTTTAGCTGAAATGTTTTTTTTTTTGACGTCACAACTTTAAAAATCGAATTGCTTATCATTTTAATATTTTTTTAAACAAATACATAAGTACATCCATACGTTCCTAAAATTATCGTTAATGATATTTGTTTACATTGTTTATTAATGGTCATTAAAGGGTAGAGTTTGTTTGTTTCCAACATACAAAACTACTAATGCGGTTAAAAAATTAAAAAACAAGTAGTAGTTTTAGAAGAAACTTGATTTCAACAGACATACAGGCGAACAGACGGACATGGCTACATCGTTTTTCCTATCTCTAAGGATCTAGAACATACATATATACTGCATGGGATAATAATGGATAATAAAGAAATTACAAACGGAATGACAAAGTTATATATACCCTCTTCTTTATGTGAAGGGTATAAAAAACAATTTTAGAAGTAGTTTACGTGGGCTAATGTTTTGATACCTCCATCATTCCACCTACTTGGAAGGTAATAACTATGCATTTTAAATGATGTTTGCAAGTTGTTAATAAGTCCAAAAGTCACATTAAACAATGCTGATCTAATCAGAATTATCTCCCCTTAGTCGATTTAACGATCTTAGTCATAATACAATTAATTCGTTTAAAAATTCTTCTATTCCCTAGGCCCATTATAATGCCCGTTAGGAGGATGACGTTTTATATGACCTTCGAGAACTTATTAAGGTGGTTATCACAGAAGGTTTGTTCCATTATTCAAACGTAGAATCGTTCTTCAGGCGCTTCGATCTTCTGCGCTTCTTCTCCAATTTCTGACACCAAGTATAAAGATGTCTTCATCTGTTTGATCTTTCCATCTTCCTCTTATGCGTGATCCGCCACCAGGTTCTTATTTAAATGAGCATCTTCATTCATTCTCACAACATAACCTAGCCAACGTGAACGTTGTCGGTTCATACGGCACCGGTTTTCTCCGTCAAAGGAGATTGGTCAAAAGATTTTTCGTAGAAACTTCCTTTCGAAAAATCCAAGCACTGCCTCATCTGCTTTCGCAAGTACCCATGCTTCAGAACCATAAAAAAGCACGGTTAGTATCAGTGTCTTGTAGAGAGTGATTTTTGTTTGTCGGGAGATGGCTTTACTTTTTAACTGCTGACTTAGTCCAAAGTCATATTCTATTGGACAATATTTTTCTTAATTTTATCTCCAAACTGATGTTGTTTTTTTTGTTAATGGCGGTGCCGAGGTAGATAAAATCGTTGACTATTGCAAAGTAGTATTTTTCAACTTCCACCGCTGTCAGCGCCTTGTGCGTTAATGCCATAAACTTGGTTTTATCTGAATTTACCCTCACAACCACTTTGGCTGATTCTTTGTCGACTTTTTCAAAGGTGGAAGATAGGAAGGACATATTAAGGAAGTTTGTTCCACATACGGACTGTGCAACTAAAGAACGAATTTTCCCTGTAATGTGTAGTGCGATTCACTGGCCAATCGACCACAAATGGGTATACTCTTCTTGCAAGACGTGTATCACAAAAAAAAAACGGGTTTCAGGAACAAGTTCTCTAATTTCTTCGGAGCACATTCCATTATAGTATCGATAAAAAACTGAATCACATCTCACATTGCGACAATGTTCAAGTGAGTTGAGATCGTTAGATACAACGTTACCGATGAGTACCTTCATCCGTTCTTGTACGTGGTCAAGAAGCTCCAAAATAGACTTTGGAGCACCTGCACATATGTACATGAGAATTGTATTCCATTTTCGGTCGGGTATAGGTGGTTTAGATATTGAGAAGATCAGGTGGCGTAAAGTAATTCCTACATTGTTTCAAGAAACCAAGACGCTTGTAAGCATCTTTCGATACAAAAAAAAACGTGTTTCGTTTAGTGGATATCGCTCTGGATATTTATGCCTAGAACATCAAGGGTTTCTGTCTGCCCAACATTTTTACCATCAATTAATACAGACGATGCAATGTGGTTCAATGTGTGTTTATGTGTTAAAAGACAACGTTATGTCTTACGGGCATTAAAGTCGACCCTATTTGCATAGCCCCAATCGGAGATTAGCATCAGATCACGGTCAAGGGTGTCATTCATACTCTGCCTCATAGCCTCAATCTCCAAAGAGCTGGGCCAATAGCCAAATGAGTATAAATGTCATATGTTGCTGTCGTCTGCAAAATAATAGATAGGATTAAAAGTTCGACTTAGAAGGTCATTAAGAAAGATAAGAAATAGAGTAGGGGATAGGACGGAGCTTTCCGGTATCCCTGAATTGATTTTAAACTCATTAAAAGAGATTCCATCTATTTTAACACGAATAGTGTGATCTCTGCAAGCAAGTTTAATAGAAGCGCACCATGCCAGACTCTATCAAATGCCTTAAAAATATCAGGATCCACAACTTTACTTTTGCCAAAATTATTAATCGAGGTGCACTATTTGTTTGCTAGAAGGACCAAAAAGTCCCCCGTAGAACGTCCTCTACGCAAGCCGTACTGGCGATCGCTTAATGAACCGTTGAACTCTAGATAGTTGACAAGATAAAAATGAGCCAAACTCTCCATTACCTTGGAGAGAGCTGAACAATTAGCTTTCGGGCGGTAGTTTTCAGGGTTTTCCGCCTTTCCCCTTTTGGGGATCGGCGTAACATTAGCTACCTTCCAGCATATGTGGAATACCCTGACACGATATATGCTGTCTTAAAGGAAGCTAATAGACGCGCCAGCGTCAAAGAGCATTGTTTCAAGACCAGTGCTGGTATACCATCCGGCCCAGGAGACCTTCTACTAATGTTGAGATTCAGTCAAACCCCTTTAACTGCACGAACTCGAAAAAATATTACAGGCATAGTCCCAGGAACTTGTTTACGTTCGGGAAGTGGTTGGTTGCTTTCCGGCTAATATGAATTGCCTGCAAATATTTCAGCCAAGAGGTTAGCTTTATCAACCGGGTCAGTGATTAATATGTCAACTTTTAATAGAGCAGGAATCGAAGAACCAGTGTTATCGCAAAAGCTTTTATTGCCTTTGTGAGCAGAGAGAACCTTTGCACGCAGACGCTGCTCGTTTAGAGCCTTTTTACATCTGAGTACTTTGGCACACAAAGATCTCGCCTGTTTTTGAAGCGAATCAGTATCGGCTTTTTTGTTAGCACGCCAAATACTGAATGCTTCCTCTCTGGACCTAACTGCAGTTCTGCAAAGCTGATTAATCCATGATCTCTGTCAACGTCAGCTGGATATCTTTTTTTTTTACCGAAATTGAGGTTTTCATTACAAGTAAAACTATACTTTCAACCATTTTCGTCAAGGCATTGACATTCTTGTCCAAAAAGCACAGCTTCCACACCACATACGTGGTAGGGGTATTATGCGTTTTTGCAGATGTTTGTAACGCCTAGGACCCACCTTTAATTATACCCAGGAAAATGTTTCAAAAATGTAATCAAGTAGAGAAGTAGGTCTTTTCGAAGAAGCCGTTGCCATTGCATTACTGATACGATTCTTTTTACAAGGCATGATACTAAAGTAATATTATATATGTTTCTTTGGGTTTAAAACTACTTATATTTTTATGTTAATCTGGAATGCATCTGGTAATGCAGATAGGAATATTAGGTGTGTTCATTTACAGAAAATTATCAATAATTTTCGATAATTATATACTGGTAAGTGTTCACGTACATAAAAAATTAGCAGCTAGAGAATCAAAAAAGAGCGTAATATGTTTAGAAACAAAAATGTTTCTGATAATTTCTGCTAGTAAAAATTTTACTATCAGAAATTATTCAAACAGTCTTTCTGTCATTATGCTTTGAAAAAAAATTTTAGTTTTAAATTTTTGTAAGTTTACAATAACAAAATACATTTTCTTGCAAGTTTTGACTGTAAAAGTGTTCATTTACTTTTAAAAATTTTTGAGAGCAATTTTAAAAATATTTCTTTTTACTCTCTCGTTGCTAATAATTACTGGAAAGTTATTGAACACAACTATTAGCAACTTGAAATGTATTGCATTATGTGTCAACAGAGTACAAATTTTCTCAAGAGTGAGCGATAAAAAAACACCATTCATGAAAAATCTCGAGAGCGAAAAATCCTAAAAAAAAAAATTTCTTCTCACGTTCATAAAAGAGCGTGAAAAATTTTTTGCCAACCCTTACTCACTTATGAGAAGTTTGTCGTTTTTTTTTCACGCTCACAAATCACAAATGAAAAATAAAAACCAAATTTTATTTCTCACTCACAAATGAATGAGAAATTTCTTCTTTTCACTTTCGATTCATTCTTTTATGAGCGCGAGTGTTGCTTTAATATTTTTCACGCTTTGTAACAGAGTTGCCGGAAAATAATTTTTTAAGCGTGTGAAATTTGTACTCCCAATAAGAGTAAAAAAATTCTTGCATTTACATAAATTTTATTTATTTTGCTAATATAATAAATAATAAATAAATATTAATATAAAGGATTACTTTTAGCAGTATTTAATGTGAAAAAGTCGTATTTATAAAAAATTTTTTTTTGTTAGGAAACTTAAATAATACATTATATTTTATGTTGTGATTTTTTAGAAATTGTATAGTCTTCACTGACACAAATTTTCATAGCAGTCTTTAAAAATATTTTTGAACTATTTTCCTAAATTTTTAATTGACGTTTTCTGATAAATAAAAAGTATTTCTTGTGTATTGTGTTCAAGGTCGTAACTGTTTTTTTTTAATTTACCTTACTTTTGCAAATAGAACTCCTTCAAACTCTTAGGTTCTATTTAATTGACCTGAAAGATAAAGTTTCAAATTGTTGTACATAAAAAGATTTGCGTGTGTATTGTATAATAACCACCACAATTTTTTGTAACAATATACCTAATACCTAAAAGGATGACGGACAGGCAGGTATAAAACACCTTTCAAATTAGTGGAAAATCCCAAATAAAATGAAATGATGAACAATTATCTCTAATGGTGGTAAAGCGGAATGCAATTTTTTCCAATCCTTTTAAAATTTGCATGAGTGTGTGTAACAGCTCTATTTTTTTTTGCAATATCAACATTAAATATTTGTAAAAGAACCTTATTTGGGTTTTAAATAGCGTGAAGTGAATAACAATCAGTGCCTAAAAGACAATTTAATTTTGAAAAATATGTGTTGTACGATGCATCTTCAAAAAAAGTATTTGCTTAATAGAATCGTGCAAAAAGGAACTTAGTGAAAGACATTACAAACTACTTCACAAACACGATATACAAAGTTATGATGAAAGTGATGGTGACGATGCTTTTGTTTGTCACTGGGGTAATGCTTCCCATTTTTGGAAAACCTAAACCGCATATTTTTATTATTAAATCATTAAATCGGATTCATTGAAAAATTTAAATGAAATGAAGTTAAATAAATGCAAATATTTTATTATGAAAGCAAGAAAATTAAAAAAAGAAGTTAAGAACCACAACGTATAACAGTTTTTAATTTATTAAAAACATGTTTAAAAAAAAAATTATTTCTACTTTTTTTAAGCATTTCAAAAATTATGCGACAAAATTTTACATATGGCAGCACCAGTAACATGACCAAAAAATTTTATGTGTACACATTTATGAATGCTTCGCGAAAAAAATTCATTTATGATTTCTCACTTATGAGAAGTACTCGAATTTGATGCTTTTCATTTATGTTCGTGAAAAGAAAAAAATATTTTTTCTTTTCACTTCTCACTTATGACTGGTGAAAAAAAAAATTTTTTTTCTCACTCGAGAGTGAGAAGGCACAAAATGTTTTTTAAAAATTCATTCATTAATGAAAAATTGCTGTAGTAAAAACAGCGCTCACACTCGTTCTCACGAATGAGAAGTGAGTGATCAATTTCGAACTCTGTGTGTCAACTTGTTATTGTAGTGTCCTATTTTTTTACTGGATAATTTTTATTGTGATCGGCCCATTTCTTCGTGTAGACCCCTTACAATTTATTAATTTCTAACTCAATCCTAGAACTTGTTCAATTCCAGAAATTTCTAAATTAATTGTAGATATTTCTAATTCAATTTCAAAAGCTTTTTATTCAATTTTAGAATATCCTAATCCAATTTAAAAAATTTCTAATTGAATTCAACTTCAGTTGGGATGATATGCTAAATAATATATAATTAGGAGATTCACAAGGTGTTCTATTTGTCATATTGTCATAAAATTTCCACAATGGTTTAAAAACATTTTCCAACTATTGGACACTCGGTGCAGGTGTACTTGGAGTTGTTGTGACAATTTAATAAGCATATTAAACGACGTTGTAATTTTTAAAAACTATTTTTGTATAAAAGACAAAAAAACCACTGTGAAATTTTATAACAATATGACGATAGGACATGATAGAACACCTTGTGAATCCCCTAAATATTTATTTAATTTAAGAGCTTTATAATTGTATTTCAGAATCCCTAATTGTATTTCAGAACTTTCTAATTGTGTTTTATAATTTTTTAATATTAATTCAAATGTAAAATTTTGAAATACAAATGGAAAGTTTTAAAATACAATTAGAAATTTCTGAAATTTAAAAAAAAAAACCTTTTTGAAATTGAATCGAAAATGATGTAGATTTCATATTTTAATTTCGCTTATCATTTACCAGGGGGGTTATTATGTAATTCGATTCGAATCAAAAGGCTTTCGAAAGGAATTTTCTATTCGAAAGGCAAATCTAACACTTTTAAGAAATTTAGAGCAGGAGTAGAAAGAAATTAAAGAAGAATGAAAGCAGACTTACCAAATCTTAAAAGTATTAGATAATACGATTTGCCTTTCGAATAGAAAATTCCTTTCGAAAGCCTTTTTGATTCGAATCGAATTACATAATAACCCCCCAGATAAAACTCATTGATTTCGGCTCAATTTAAAACAAAAAAAACTCGTCACTTTCTGTATTGTGATTGCAGTAAAGTTCAATTGTTTTTATTTTTCTTATACTTATAAATATATTTTAACTTTTAGTAGTTTTTAAGACTATAATTACTATTTAGCTTACTTAATTATTAAATAAAAAATTTGCAAATTACACATAAAGCGAAATAATAATATTAATAATTATAGTAAGTAACCAAAAACACCAGCGTTTGCAGTTTGTTTTACTCAATAATACCCTTTAAATTATTAGTATTTTTTATATCACGAAAATCTGACCGTAATTGTATAAACTGGCGCACTACCGATTTGTCCAAATAATTCTAAACAAAAAAAAATATTTTTAAAAAGAAAATAAAGTAAGAAAAGTGTATTTAAAAATATTTAAGGCTTATATTTACCAAAGTTTCTCCAGTACAAACTTCTAACAAATTTTCAGGTTTAACCAGTAGTAAATTGCACAAAGCATGAAGAATATCAAAGAGTTGTGTAATTAAATAACTTTCCAATTCTCGTATACATTTACGATATTCATTAACATCACAAATGGCACACATTGCTCCGGCCGTATTGAACTGCATTGTTTGTAAATGATCGTAGATAACACGATGTAATCGTACACCAAATTCCTTTAATATAAATTTTTGATTTTCACCATCAATACATTTTTTAATTTGTTGTATGACCGGCTGAATATTTTGACAAACATGTAAACAGGCCTAGCAGGAATAGATATGAAATAAGAAGAATGCTATTGGTCTAGTAAGTCAAAAAAAAAATAAATAAAAACTTACCGCCGATGATAAAGTATCAAAATCAGAATCCGGTTTATTATAATCAGTTTTTTTCTGCTCATTTTGCAAATATAATTTTACCCAGCCAATTACAGCGTTGAGAGAACGATCTAATCCTTGGTCCAATTTACTTTCAATTTGCTCCATCATAATGCGTTTTTTAAAAACATAATCTGAATATTTTGGCGTATTCCTAGAAACAAAAAAAAAATACATATAAATCAAGGATTTTCTTTTAAATTAATCTCTAATCATTTTAAAAGACAAGGTAATGTAACATAAGGTTTATTGAATTTTGTTTGCAAAGTTTATAAACCACTTTTAAGGTTAATTATTCAAAAATATGAAAATATGAAAATCTCTTTTACATACATTACACAAGGCACCACAGATGTATTGCACTGATCCTCTAGCAAATGTGTGATGATATTAGTCTTTTGTACAACTTCAAAAAAGTACAACTGTGGAAAAGTCTTAGCAGTATCAGCGATTGGTATTATATTTAAACCTAAATCCAAAGCATAATTTGTATGTTCATGCATAAGAAAACGCAGAAGTATGTCATTCAATTTAACAATATTTAAAGGTAAATCAGATTCAGTCGATAGTAAACGACAACGTTTAAGAGCCGAATTAGCATCTTGTAACATTTTTATGGCCAACTCTTCGGATAAAAATGTTTCGCCACCATAATCCTCCACTTGGGCTATATTAATGTTGGCTTTTGTGCGAATAAGCACTTGGACATCGCGTTTAAGTTCTTGAAAACGTTCAGTTGGTTTCTTTTGATGATTTTTGCTGGCATAAAATTTTTCCAGCTCAATAGAACACTTTGCTTGCAAGAACCTTAATTCAATTTCTATATAATTGGCCAAATGTTTTTGAAAAATTTGCTGCGTCAGCTTGTGAAGTAAGTCATCGTCCATAGCTGATAAGTAGTGTTGTAGCTCTGAGGATAGTTTAAGGGTTCTAAAACAATAACATACAAAAGTTAACAAAGTGTTGAAAATTTATTTTAAAAATAATAACGATCTTGTTTACTTCTTTTCCAATTTTGCTGTTTAAATTAATTAATTGAAAATGTATAAGTTTTTACTAAAAATCCCAAAAGAAAAAAACTTACCGGGAATACAATTCATATAATGTTTTTAAATACTTTTCCTCGTCTCTTTTGTCATCCAGTTTGGTCATGGCATACTGATGCAATTTTAGCTGATATATATTCAATATAAATTTGGTCATAACCTGTTGAGGATTGGCAAATACTTTTTTGATAATTTCGTTGTGGTGTTTGCACATCGGCACAATTCCAATGAAGATATCCTTACCGCCATACGGTGTCATCTGACTCTGTTCGATGTAGGCATCAATACACTGGGCATAACCTTTAAACTGCGACAATATTTGAGCCAACTTCTTCATTGTCTCAATATCCTCATTCTTTTGAGCGGCAGCGAATTCCTCAATTAATCTTCTTTCTACTTCATCATATTTTCGTTCGATTTTTCTTTTGGACTCTGTAAACTTGTCTAAAGGTAAATCTTGGGCAATAGCATACAGTTTCTGTATAACATCGGCAGCCTCATAAAGACGTAATGGATCCGTGAAAATGTCATTAACAATAGGCCCGCTTATAAGAAACTCTGACATATAGCTAAGTAATTTTTGTGCTTCCACTGTTCGACTACGTGGCGTATTTATGTTTTCCAATTGTTCCCCCAAATGTATGATTTTTCCAGCCACCGAATTTATCTTTTCATCCAATTGCCAAAAAACATCCGAGGCCGATTGATGGCGTTCCTTTAGTTTAAGTACGTTTTTTGTATGAGCTTCTTGTTCTTGTTTTAAGGATTGCTCCAAACGTTCACATTTGGCCTGTTGTTTCTCCTGCAATATTTTCAAATCTTGTATCGTTTGTATAAAGGTGTCATGTAAAGCTGAGGGATTAAAATCTTTAATTTCGGCTGCTAAAAGATTATCCGTTGCAGATTTCCTGCTATTACCACATTCGTTGTTTGTACGCCAAGTTAGTCGCTCTATAAATTCACTGACCTCAAAGGGTTCCTATATCAGACAATATAAAAATGTAGGGGTTTCTTATTAACATCGCTTTTCTATAAGTAAATATATACCTGTTCAAATTCTTCCATATATTGGGCTAACATTTTTTTAGAATTGATTAATTTTTTAATTTATTTTGTTAATGTTTAACTTTAAAAGGCGTAAACTTTAATGCAGTGTTTATAGTTGAATAAGTAAATCATCTGTTTCGTGACGTCATAACTTAGTTTAATGCTGCCATACTTAAAACTCGTACATAGTGAGAAATAGAAAAATTCTATTTTACAAAAGTCTAAAACTTTCAAATCTTTTAGGCATATTTTTTGTTACGTTTTTGTAAAAAAAAGCATAATTATAAATTAAACACAACAATGCTTCCTAGTTTTATGGTTTAAAGTCAAAGTTATTTGATAATTTAGAAGAAATCTAAAATTTTTTTTCTTTTGTTATTCTGTGCCTCGTTTCTGTATGGTATGTGAGAAGTTTTTTTAGTCGATAAATTTATAGTCGCCCTGTCAAGGACAGAATGAATCAAAGAAAAACTATTATAAACTTTTAATATTAACTTGGAATATATAAAAATTATATGACTCGCCATGTTAATAACTGGAACACTTCTATAATCTTAAAAAATTTCTCGATGCGAAAACTTCTCCCAAGTTACAGAAACGAGGCACTGGCTTAATATAATTTTTTTAATTTCTGTTCATTAAAAAAAATTAATATTTTTCGTTAATGTTGAAAAGAAACGTTGTTTGAAAAAGCAGGTTTTTCTACCGATACTAGTCGAACAGAATTCATTTTCAAAAGCAGCTGCATACGCAATTTCTTCATCAGTACTCTTTGAAAGGTTGTAGCTCGCAAACGAGTGTAAATTGACTAAATTATGTTTTTAAGTTAAATTAAAAACGAAAAATAAACAGTCACATCGTTGCTAGTGTTACCTTTTTATATTTGTGGCTAGTCAAACCAATTTACGTGCAATTACCTTTTTAGAAATTAAATAAATTAATGTCGTAGCCCGGACACAATAATAGAAATATATCAGCAACTGAAATGCAGAATCACGTTACAACCTTTCTCAAAATTTTTCAGCAGAAGCAAAAACATATCTTAAGTTAGAAATATAAAAAAATGTGGATATATTTATTTAACTTATGAAACAGCTCAATTAAAACATGTTATAAAAAAACGTGGAAAAACGTTAAATTTTTTTTTACAAGTTCTCTACCCAAAGCAATCAGCAATCGTTTTAGCTGTTACTCTACCGACGTTATTGCTTGTGATCAGCAATAAAAGTTGCTACATGAAAAGGCATTTAAAAAATGCTAAAACGTATTTAAAACTTCTTTCAGCTGGCATCTCTTTTACCCAAAACAACCCTGTCGTTGTGTTCATATGTTTTTTTGTGTTCTTATCATATTTTTCTTTTCCCCTTTTTCCTTAGTTTTGTTTTTTCTCGTACTACAAATGTAGAAAGTGTTTTCGGGCAACTGCGTAAAATTGTAGCAAAAAGTAATTTATTGATCTCGAGAAGAATTAAATTCCTCAGAATGGCATTGGCTAATGTGATGAAGTTAAGCCAAATAACTGGGCATGTCATTGTGGTTATTTTATCATTTTGTATGATTGTACCACTGAGTATTAATCTACATGATTTTTGGTAAGAACAAATTGCAATTGTACCTATTGTTAAACAATAGAATAGATTTAGGTGTATAACAAATGGTTAATAATGTCAATTTGTTCTTATTTTTTTAACATTGCTCCAGTGGTCACTGTCTGCTATTTACAACTGGCAAATGGCGTGAAGAGGATGGCATGTTTGATCCCCGATGGTCTTCTTCGGGTTTCTGCAGCTTTCCCTTGATCACTGCCATTTTTATGTTAATCATATCATGTGGACAGATTTATCGCTATATCCGCATGAAGGATGAAGAAGCATTTTTGGCTCTATTCATTGATGTTGTCTTGAGCATATGGATGTTGGCCATGTGTATTATATCGTCTATTATGATTACGTTAGGTTTTATAGTGTGGTGTGATGGGATGACGGAACGTTTTCCGACCTGTGAAATAACTGCCGGACAGAACATTATACATGGCAATACAGATAATATTGATACGTCTGGATTTTACATAGAAATGGGTACAGCACAGGTCAGTTTTATTGATATAAAATTCACATTTTGGTTTTAATGCACATAGGTATTTGTTGAATTTTTTTAACTTGCTACAAAAGTTCGGTGCTTGGGGTGCTTTTGCCATAAACGTGGGTATTGGAGTAATTGCCCTTTTAAAATTGATTAACAATCATCAGGTGCGCAATATTAAAGTTTCCATGTATTTGGAACGCCAACGTTTGGTTAATCAACATCAAACACAAACAGATGGTCGCTCAACACCGCCAGTTAATAATTCCAGTGATTCCGAACAAGCCAAATAGTCGATTGGATATTGCACAAAATATTGCCCGCATCATCACAATCAGGGTAGTCATCACGAAACAATTGTATTTATATGTTTTATTGTCTGCATGTACCTATATATGTTATTAATTTTCACAAATTTAATTTTAATTATTATATATGATGTCTCTACTCCGTGTTTTGTTGATTCCATTTAATTTTAAGTTTTTTTATTCTAAATATTACTGAAATATACACATGATAATACATTCATTATAGATATTTCAAACTGGTTTTACTTAAATTATTTTTTTTTTTTTTTGTTTAAAAATTTAAGAGAAAAACAAAAATTTAACCAGGGGCCAAATCGTCGCATTCGATTCGAATCGAAATTTAAAAATTCTTATTAGAATTCCTATATAAAAAGCATTGACAACTCGATCGATCAAGTAAATTTCGATTCGAATCGAATGCGACGATTTGGCCCCTGATTTTTTTAAAATTGGTTCTTTTTTATTTGTCGTTATTGTTTAAAAACAAAAAGGCGGTAAGTTGACATTACTGTTGATGTGAACCTTAAAAATCTGTCGGAACTATTCTATTTCTCGTTATTGTTTGAAAACAATATAAGACAAGTAAGAACGCTATATTCGGCTATTTCGAATCTTATATACCCTTTACATTGGTATTTTTATATACCCAGCCATCTGATCCAGCCGAGTTATTTCGTACCGCTAATAAAATGCTTTTTATATGTATGTTTGCTGTGCGTAATATGAAACATCCTAAAATACAATTGGAAAATTCTGAAATACTTTCTAGAAAATTCTAAAATACAATTAGAAAATTCTGAAATATAATTAGAAATTTCTGGAATTGAATTAGAAATTTCTGAAATCGAAGTAAAAATTTCTGGGGTTGAATTGGAAATTTCGAAAATTGTATTAAAATTTTTTGAAACAAAATGGAAATTTCTGAAATTAAATTAGAAATTTCTAAACATTAAATAGATAATTCTGAAATAAAATTACAAAATTCTAAATTTGATCAACTCCCCTATTATGGATTACAACTCAACTCAGTTGAGTTCGGAAATGCATAACTGTGCTGCATCACGAGCGCAAACTTTTACAAAAACGGCAAAAAACCTTTAAAAAAGATGAATAATACTACAGGTGCAATTTTTAAATAAAAAAAAATGTTTGAAGCAACCAGCGAATTTAAAAATATGTTTTTCGCTACCCTAAAATTCATGATGCAGCGCAGTGATGCATTTTCAAAGAGGCCCCCCTGTATTTTACTTTTTATATGGAACCAATTTGTATTATTAGTTTTTGCATTATCATTTCCGTTTTGTTTTTGAACATCAATATACAAACATAAAATACGGCTACTTTTGCAGAACATCAATAATAAAAATTTTACTTTTCAAACTTAAGTGATTTTAAATTCAAAATGGAATGCAGAACATACCTACCTGTATATTTTTGCTTTATTATGTTAGCTTCAGTAATACATTTTTTAATTTCTTGTTATAAAAAAGAAATTGGTTTTTTTCATTAGTGTTAAACTAAATTTAATTTAAAAAAGCAAGTTTTTCTACAGATACTAGCCGTTCGAAGAGTTCTGTTGATGAAAATCAATAGCTGGTTTCAAAAATGCATTCTACTCGCCTTTTCAACTAAAGTTTCTTTCGACACTAATGGAAAAGGAAATTAAAATATGAGCTACAGCCAAAATAATGGAACCGAAAATTTATCTTAAACCAATAATTTCACAAAAAAAAATCAAGCAGAATTAAAAAAACTCACTGAGGAGAAAGAATGCGCCTCTTGGATAGCTTTAAGCGCTCAATACAGCCTAAAACGCTCTAAATTGGCATCGCTGTGTCACAGGGTTGCCATACAAAGTTTAATTTTTTTATATTCCTTCAATTTGAGGATCCTCCTACAAAGATCAAATGTAAGACCGACTCCAATTAATTTTTCCTCACAAAAATGTTTGTGGAGCATACTTACTCCTTTCCCCAGGCCCCAACAGGACTTCCATATAAAATTAAAAAAACTTCTCCAGAGTCGCCCTGAGAGAAATTAAATGTATCACATCCCCTCATTAGTTTATTTTTCCAAACATATTTCTAGAACATACTTACCCCTATATCTATCACCTAAGGGGGTTGCCATACAAAATTTACAAAAATAATATAAAAACGCCCATAACTCTTCTAGAGTCGACCTCAGAGAAAGTTTACGGTCGACCCCCATTAGTTTCCCTCCCGAACATATTCCCTTAATATACTTACCCCCTATCTCCATCGCTTTAGAGGGCTCCCATACAAATTTTAGGAAATTGTAATAAATAAAAGATTCCGACCAACCGAATATAGCGCTCTTACTATAAAACATCGCTATATGTGATATGCTACCAAGTTTTTAAACTACTATTTTTCAATAACCTTTTCTTCGTTTCAATGTATTTCAAGCTTGACAATATTAAAACGAAATACCGATAGAAACAACAACGATATAGAAACTACAACTTAAACGACAACGACGAATTACTTGGAAAAACAAAAACATTTTTAAAACAATTCTTAAACTGAATAGCGATTGTTTAAGGGGTATTTCTAATAGTTTGACACAAATACACGGACTGAAGTTGGCTGCGAAAACTTATTTTAAGACACGGCTAAACCGCCTCCACCAATAATAATCAAGTATAAATATACTTTATGGGGTCACAAATGAATATTGTAGAACTTAAAAACGTAAGAGAAAACTTATTTATATCCTTTGCACTATGTGAAGGGTATAAAAAAAAGCTCTTTTTACCCTTGTTGTGAAGTAAATTTATTAGTTCTTCCTCTTGTTAAACAAATCCCACGCAGGCTGACCTAGTACATATGTAACTAAGTAATTAGCGAAGAGAAGCATATGATTTTCACACCAAAAATCTCGCATTTTCTTATTTGTTTTTAGCGCAAACAAATTTAAATATTTACAAATATATGAAATTATGTTGTTTTAAATAGCCTTTTATTTTTATTTTGTTTTATTTTGTTTTTTTTTCTTTTATCAATAAATTTGTTTTAGAAATTTTAAACATATACTCGTATGAATAAAGATTTTTCGAAGGGTTAGGTGTGAGTGTTTAAAGTAAAATTGTGTGATTATATGTATTTTAAGGTATAATAATAGATTTATTTTATTTTTTATTAAAAGCGAATTAAGACAGGCTAATAAAAAAAGGGATGATAATTTTCTTTAGGATTTATGTATGTGCCTATGTATTAAACAAACAAAAAAAAAAAATACACAAAGATGGTAAAAAAAAAGAAAACAATATTATCGGCATAAAATATATATAAATAATTATTTGTTGGTTGTGTTCGTGTCTCATTAGGTTAGACAATTCTACTTAAATTTAAAATTTTATTTTGGTGTTTTAAAATTAAAAAAAAAAACAACTGCTTTTTTAACTGGAAAATGTTAACCTTTTGGTTTGTTATGATAGAATTAAAATAAGTTGATCATTTGCAAAGTTGTGTTGTATATTTGTTTTGCCTTATGTTATTACAAAAGTTTTATTTCATTGGAAAAATAATTTGTTTTTTATCAACTAATTTGTTTGTTGCCCTGTTTAAATTATGCATCTTCCTTTGTCCATTGCTTTTGTTCTTTTTTAATTACAACTAATTTTTAGTTTTTATAATTAAGATCAACGACGCTGTGGAGAGGATTGAGCAGACTGACCTGATGATAATGTTGATGATGTACTTTTTTGAGTCTTTGAACAAGATGGTTGCATGTGCGTTGTAGTAGGATTACTGCTGCTGCTGCTGCTGGCCACAGACTTAATGGCTTTTGTCTTGGACAGTAAAAATGTGCTGCTACTAGGCCCTGCATCTGGTGAATTGAATTCAGTTTGTTCTTTGGGTAAATTTAAAATACTAGTTGCTGTATTCGCCGAAGAAGCCAAATCTAATGTTTGTGGTGTTATACGTTGTCCATCGGTTATATTAATGCCACCTGTTATTGTTGCTGTGGTGCTGGACGCAGTTGTCCCTATTTCAGTTATGGGATTTTCAACTAGTTGTTGTAAATTTGTCAGCTCCGAAGATCTTAGGCTGGTGGACAAACTTTCGCTCGATGCTAAAGATGTTGACAGCGGTGAATTTCGTTCCATGGAAGAAGCTACATCTTAAAAAAAATATTTTTAAAATTTAGTTTTTTGTATTTTTTATAATAATTTAGGTTGTTTAGGTTACCTGTTTTGTCTGTGTCTGGTGAATAGCAGGCATTTCCTTGATTCGCCACTAAGGGCTTGTGTAGAGACATTATAAATTTCTCCTCCATTTGAATTATTATAGTTTTTTGAACTTCATATTTTTTATTTAAGGACTTGAATTAAGAAAGGAAAAAAATTTCTTGTAAATCTTCACAAAAACTTACTTTAATAATTAAAAAAATAATTTTATCAAAAATTTCAAAATCGAACAGAAATATTGTTCGTGATTTGCAAGTAAGCAATTACTTTACAAAGCAAAAAATAGTCAGCTGTTAAATCGAACATACCTTGTAAGGTAATTGTACCATGGGTCATAAGTGAATATTATATGGACTACAGATGGATAGTTTGTACTTACTTTAAATTTTTCCTCATATTCATCCTTGACAGCCTTGAAAAGTCGTTTTTGTTCCGTTATTACTTTTTCATTGTTCAGCAGTTGTGCTTGCAGTTCCTGTATTTTATGGCGGGCACTTTCCAGCTGTGATAATTTATCGTCCAAGCTATGTTTTAGCTCTAAAAATTAAATAATTCAGGTTATAACAACATAGCATTTGTAAAAACTATTTTTAAAGCCACTGCACAAACCTTTAAGTTCAATGTTGAAGGCCTCTTGGAGCATTTGCAACTCTTCGTCTCTGGCTTTAAAGCTGTCTATTTCGGCAAATTTATCGCGACACTTAATCTGTACTTCACCCATTACAATGAATTCAGCTTCTAGGCGAGCCAGCTCCTGGCGACACTGTAGACCCATGTCGGCCTGTTGTTGAGCATGTTGTAGTTCGGTGGTCAAACTAAATACTTGGCCTCTTAAAGATTCCAACTCGTAATTTATATCCTTGCGTTGACTTAACTCCTCCTTTAGTTGTGTTTGTATGTTTTCATTAGTCTGGCGCAAACAACGATTTATTTCCAATTCATTTTGATATTTTTCCTTTAGGGCTTCTAATTCTTCCTGATATTCACGTTCCCGTTCATTAGTGGCCTTCTTGGTCTTATCCAGCTGTAAACTCAACTCTTTGTTTTTTGTTTCAAAATCCTTTATTTGCTCCTTTAAGCGGTCACGCTCCATTTCAAGACTTCTTTTGTCACGAGATCTGCCCATAAGGCGGCGGTTACGTTCTGCATGTATTTCTCTTCTGTAACGTTCGTATTGCAGTTGCAAGCATAGCAACTGAAATTGTTCCTGGTCAAACCTATCTAAAGCATTGTTACGCAATCCTCTGGCTATAAACTGTTCTAGAATCTCATTGGGGGTTTGTTTACTTTCCTCATAAGCCGCCCGATATTCCTTGCTTTCTATTAACATTTGCAACAGGGAGTTTTCATGGTTATGTACGGGGACGGCTTCAAAAGTCTGTACTGATTTATCTTCCATCAATGTTTTTATTTGACGATGAATTGAATTTTTCAAAATCGAAGCTATTGCCAACATTTTGGGACACTTTTGTAACGGTCTCTGGTTAATCGGTACAGCAAAGTCGTCCTCGTTTGTGTCAGAGTTTTCTCCTGACGCCTGAGAAGTTTTCGAGGATGCTAGATAAAGTGATGACAGCGATTTTGTGCGTCTTATCTTATGTTGGCCTGTATACGATGATTCCGTTGTTATATTGTTACCGTTGACACCCACCTTTTCACAGCTTTTTTCATTGTAGCAGTAGCTAGTCATACGATTGCGTCTTTTGATGCCTTTAGCCAACAATTGCATAGAACGGCTAGTAGGCATTTGCAGGCCACCTTCGGTACACAATGTTTGATCAGTTTCATTGCATTGATCACATACTTTGGTTATGGGGATTTCCATTGGAGTGCTAGTCGTATGCAGAGGTAGTGGTGTGGATGCTGGCGTAGCTGTTGGTGTTGTAGTTGCTGTTAAAACAGATATGGGTGTTGTGGAATTGGAATGAGGATATCTGTTACCCCCTAATAATGCAAAGTTGTTGCTGCTGCTGGTCATTTCAATATCAGGTGTACGACATGAATCGCTTGGCGTTTGAAATCCCATCTTTATCGGTTGAAAAGGACTCTGTTGACGATCTTGCCACACCTGATGTATCTTGCGTTCATAATTAGAGTTGCCTCTTGTTACTAAACGCGTATTTAACTCTTGTTCTACGTATGCAGTCGTTATGCCACTCACGGAGGGAGCCATATCCGGAAAATTAAAATGATGCTGCTGATAGTTATGTAAATGAGAACCGACTATAGAATCTTTTACGCCTCTGTGAGGTGAAGATGGTTGACTAGAGGCGAACAAATCTCTAACAGCTAATGGGTTTGCAATGCCCGAAGGCCTTTTAAGGTCGTGATTATCTTTTAAGGGTGTAGTCTCTGGAGTAGCTTCTACTGCTGCCTCAGGTGGCGAACAATCGTTTACACCCATTGTACCCTGATTTAAAGCGGTTGTTGCTGCTGAAGAGTGTAAAGGCATCATATAAGGAGTTGGCGTTGGCGTCAATGGCGTATGAGTTGCATTCATTATTTCATGATAGGGGCTCCATATGCCAGAGTTGCTGCCGAAACCACCAACAGCAGCACCTAGTCTTTGTTGTTGTGTTTCTCTGCTATAGGCTTGACGCACTAACGTTGAGGTAGATGTTAATTGATAAATTGTTGCTGTAGTTGTAGTCGCAGCTGATAGTAAAGCACTAGACCTGGAATCTGTAGAAATATTTGCTCCACTATCCGTACTTGTTATATCATGGTATTTCATCGGCAACGATAAACACATGCATTCAACTACCACATCATGTGGCTGCACATCTTTCCATCGTTCTGAATACATTTCAGTCTCCACTGTTGCTGTTACCAACATTGGATGTAACCTCACCGTTTCCAGTAGAGGCTTAATCGTATGCTGAAATATGGCACCCTTTTCCTTACGTATAAATTCCGTTAAGAATGCCACAAAATTGCATGGAAACATGCCATACAATCGATGAAATAACATCTGCAAACCCAACTGCAAATGTACCAATTTATCTTCGGACAATCTTGTCGTATTCTGATTATTCCAAGATGCCAAATGGGCAAAAACAGCAAACAAATCGTTTAGAAAATTAGGTACCAAGTTGGGTATTATCGGTAGCAATGTTATAATTGCCAATAAAGCACTCATCAGCGGAACAATTTCTTTTTCAATCTATAAAAATAATAAAAGCATTAAATGAAAAAAAAATAAAATTAAACGTAAAATTACTTTAGCTTTTTAAAGATTAATATAAAATAATAGTAACTACCTCCAACTGTTTTAACCAATGTAACATATCCTTAATAAAACGATGTTTTTCCACTTTAAACAACCACGTTGGATGGCGACGGACAACAAAACAAAATAAATTTAAAGCCTGGACACGTTGTGATGGTGTTTTTAACCAATCAGCTAAACGATCAAATAGATAACCATCATGGGGAGACTGAGCCTTAACCAAAACATCTATGATACGCGCAGAACCAGTTTTTAAATAATACTCCATCATATTGTGAACTAACCATTGATCTTTAGCTGCAAAGTTTCAAGGATAAAAATATTTTAATAGAAATCTTAATATCCTAAAAAACACATACTTAGTGTAAATTGATCTGCTAATTTCTTTTTGGCGTCTTCACATTCATGATTCTGATTGGATTCTAAATCGTTGAAAATTTTCTCCAATTCCATGATATTATATATTGTAAGTTTATCTTATACTCGGGGTTAAATAAATGTAAAAAGTAATTTCTGTTTCTTTTTTTTTCTTTTTTTGGTTAAAGTAGTTTTTTTCAATTTTTAAAATTTTTAGAGAACAATTTCTTCACTTTTTCTAGTTTATTTGGAATTGAGTGATAGGCAGGTGTAGAAAAAAAATCTACCTCACAAAGGCAAATAGAAATTCTCGAAGACTACTGTTGTTGATGCTGCTATTGTTGTGATACGATAATAATTGAGGAAAAGCCACCTTTTCCTTGCAATGGTAACTGCTTGCTGCTGTTCGATGTGTCGGTTTAGAAATAATGGAGGACGATGTGTAGGTATAAAAGGAGATGAAAGAGTAGGATTTTTTATATAATTTTGTAATAACTGCTGCGTCTTCGTCTTTTACTGCTTTTGCTCTGCATCTAATCTATTGAATAAAAATAAATCTATTTTTTAACTCAAAATCGGCGTGAATTTCGCAATGCAATATATTTTTCGAATTCAAAATAACAAGGTTTATGTTAGTTTTTAAAATCAAAATATTTTAATTGTTTGTGCCAATATTCTTTTATGCAGTGCTAAATACTGTAAATAGTACATGATAGCTATAAAACATCTGTTTCTTATTTCTTTTGTTTAAGCCAAAAACAGAAGAAATACTTCCTTACAGGCTTACACAAAGTTTATTTACATACAGCTTAGTAACATTAAGGTTTTAGGTGGCACATAAAGAAAGGTTGTAAAGGTTGTACCTACATATGTATTTTTTTTTTAATATAACATGAGTATAACTTTATTAAACTCGAAAGATATCTGAGGTCACATAAGAATCAAAATAAAAAAATGTGACTCTTAAAATACGCATTTGACCCTTTCCACTTAGAGGGAATATCGTAGAAACTTGTACGTGGGATTAAAACATATCTTTAATTTGTAAAAAGAATTACATATATTTATTAGCTGTTAAAAATTCAATCAACGTTTTTTACTATCTCATGTCTTTACTGAATTCTTTTGATAATTACTTAATGCAAAAAACAGATTTGTTTTGTGTTTATCAATTTTCTCATAGCAAAAACCTAACCACTAATCATCACCTTAACTACACACATCTACATGCATACGTAAACGTACCTTCTCTTGTTTCATTGTTTTATTCTTCGTGTCCTCCAGTTGAGTTTCTTTTATCTTCTTCTTGGATTACCTCCTTTCTAATGCAAATAATTATGTGTATATGTTTATGTGTGTGTTATTATTGTTTCAGAATGATTTTCCCTCTACTTCAAAATTGATTGATAGAACTTCGTTTGCTTTTCTTCTTTTGTTTTTTTTTCTTCGTAATCTGTCACTTAGTGCTGGCTAGTTAATTAGACACGTTAATTGTTTAAAATTTCTGTTTTTCAGAAATTAAAACAATATTAAATTTTATACTGTTTAAAAAATTTAAGTTTTCATTGTGCACTTTGTCTTAATTTATGAATTTTTCTTCTACATTCCTCTAAAATGGACGATATTACCAGATTAGAATTAGAATTTAGCTGAAAGAGGAGCTAAAAGAAAAGACAAGTGAAAATTTAGGATAACGCAAAAAAAGAGCAGATCATGGTACAATTACCATGGAGTAGATATAAAATTAAAAAAAAAAAAAGCTGCCAGATAATAAATTTGCCTTATGACAAAATATTGCCTAAATATCGGAAAACGTTAAAACATTTAAACACTCACGGCCTTCTGCTAGAAACAGAACTGAGAATATTTGTCATAGAAAATTAAACACATTTGGTTATATGAAAACAAATTCAGTGCGAATTTCAAAATTTGTCTTGCATAACGAATTTTGCTAAGGTTTGTTTCTATTCTCTACACCGACGAGAGACGAACGTAGGATGGCCATGTTCTGTGTGGTTCTTAATTAAGGTACTTTAAAAATTCGTTTTCATTATTTTAGGTACATTAAAAATTTGCTTTAATTATGTAATCTGTCTTTTGTCCCTGTTATGTTTCTAGCACTATTCATAAACAAAAAATATTCGTGACTATTACAAATTCTCGTTAACGTCAGTAACGCGTTACCAAAACATATCTTGGCTCTTAAATACACGCGTGTGAACATTTAAAGCATTTGTTTGTTTGTTTGTTTTTGGAACAGGCAAAAATTCATTCTTAATTAATTATTATATATGGCCGTTCGGCTCGTTAATTGTTTATTAAAATTAATGGATCCTTGACTGTTAATCCGTTATTAATATGTAAAATGTATTCTATTCTTTTTGTTTAATAAAGTAAATGCCTTAACACTCCCAATTATTTTTTACTTTGATAATATTTGCGTCACTAGATCTCTCAATTTATTCAAGTTAATGATAGCTGCTATGGTGGTTGTGATAGAACAAAAATTATCGTTATCATATAAATGTTGTTAAAATTGTTTCGGTTTTGAACTAGCATTATATTTTTAAAAAATCTAGCGAAATTTGATAGTATAATTAATTAAATTATTCTCTTAAACCTCTTTAAGTTAAACTAAGTAATCCCGCAATTATCCTGTAATGCAAATCAGTGGAAAAATCGGAGATTTAAAAATGCAGCTTGTTATTCTCTAAACTTATGCCCCAAATCAATTATAAACTGACTTTTTGCTTTGGTTGATATTTTTCGTACTCGAACGATTAACACTTTATACACACGCGATAAGAATTGCTCTAAAAATATTTGTTTCTTTTAGTAAGCTAATCTTACATCAGGCTGGTGTAGTCTCGATTACAAAAATTTATTTTTCTTTGTAATTGCTTATATGACCCGTTTATTTTGAAAGTGACATAAGTCACTTAAAAAAACGAGTTAATGGCAACACTTAATACTATTGAACGGTATTTTTTCATCTTTAAATATCTCGATTTTAAAAAAAAGTGGCTTATGCCACTTTCAAAATAAGCGGCTCATATAAAGGAATTTAGGTGGTAAAATTTTAAAGATTAAGAAAAAAAAATCGTCAAATCAACTCCTAATATTAGACCAAAAATCGTCAAGATGACGATAAATCGTCAGCGCCTATTAAAAATTAAAAAATATTAAACAGCTGTTTTTTATTTTGGCTTTTGTGTAGTGCAAATCGTTTGCTTTAATTCTATTCTTGGGATGTTTAAAAAAGTTAAAATTGTCAATCAAAAAAGTTTACTAAGATTATATGCTTCTGATGTTCAAGTAGCAAAAGCTTTAAAAGGGTAAAGTATTCAATTATAAATTGTGGTTATGAAACTAACTTGAAATATCCTTTTAGAAAATGGAAAAGTGTTGTTGGCCTAGAAATACATGCTCAAATATCAACAGATTCGAAACTATTTTCTGGTAGTTCAACGGCATTTGGTTCACCTTTAAATTCTTCCGTTTCATATTTTGATGCATCCATACCGGGAACCTTACCAGTGCTAAATCGAAAATGTGTCGAATATGGTATAAAGACGGCATTAGCATTAGGCTGTAAAGTTAATGAAGTTTCCATGTTTGATCGGAAACATTATTTTTATGCAGATTTACCGGTTAATATACAAAAATTTATTTAACGTTTATTTTAATTGATGTTACCTACGTTATATTTATATGTTTTATGTAGACAGGTTATCAAATAACCCAACAACGTGCTGCTCTAGCTAATAATGGACAAATAACATTTCCTGTTATACAACCGGGCAAGAGGATTTACTACAAAACAGTACGTTTGTTTCAGTTACAGCTTGAGCAAGACAGTGGCAAATCTTTGCACGACGATAAATTAAAAAGGAGTTTGGTTGATTTAAATCGCGCTGGTTTGCCTCTTATGGAATTAGTTTTTGCTCCTGAATTAGAAACTGGCGAGGAGGCGGCCTCTTTGGTAAAGGAATTGATTTTGACGCTAAAACGCCTAAAAACTTGCTCCTGTAAGATGGAAGAAGGTGCCCTACGTGTTGATGCTAATATATCTATACACGAAGAAGGTCAGCCTTTTGGTGTACGCACTGAAGTTAAAAATATTGGCTCTGTACGTAGTATATCTCAAGCAGTTTCCTATGAAATCGAACGTCAGTTTGATGTTGTAAGTCAGGGAAGTGTTATTACCAATGAAACTCGTTCATGGGATGCTGAAAACCGATGCACTGTGGCTATGCGTGATAAGGAAGTTTTACAAGACTATCGTTTTATGCCTGAACCAAATTTACCGCCATTGATATTAAATATATTTGATAATAAAACAGATCCTACTGACCCTTGTTCTTTGGTTTCAGTTCCGGCCCTAGCGCAAGAATTGCCTGAGCTACCAGAACATACAAGAAAACGTCTTGTCAAAGACTATAAACTACAGCAGGAAGTGGCGATTATACTAGTAGTAAGTAAAATTATTTTAAATTTGATTTAATGGTAACTTCACATCTTTCTGTTAATTAAGCAGTCGTTTCCAAAAAAAGAAAAAAATTGTCTATAAAATTTGTTTTAAACATTCACTAAATTATTCGGGGTTGTCCTAAAAACCGATAGCTGTCGGAATTGGATTTAGCAGCGACGAATAAAAACTTTTATGCAACGACTTTTCAAATTAAAAGTTTGGAGCTCGAGTCGAAACCATTATTCTAATTAGGAAATAATGAGACAATACCAAAATTGATAACTCTGAAATATCTACTTGGCATTTTCAAATCCGATTAGGGCAGCTACCAGTTTTCATTACAACTGTTCACGAGTCTTGCTTATACATATATGTATATATTTTTAATTAAAAAAAAATATTTCAGAACGAGCCCATACTATTGGATCATTTTGAAAATATTATAAAAAACCTACCGGCCTTACCAGCAAAACTTGTAACAAACTTCCTAATAAACGACCTTCTTACTTACTGCAACAAATCCAACATTGATTTAGATCAATGGTACGTAATTCCTTAATACAAATACTTAATTGAATATATAGATATTATCTTCTTTACATATAAAGTCACTTAAATTACAATCATTTAAAGAATATTTTAAAAGCCTTACATACCGAGGAAATCAACTTGCAGTCTGCTAGAAAACTAATTGAACTTGTACATGAATCAAGAGCAGATGTCGATGAAGTAAATATCAGTTTTTGCAAAGTTTATGTTCTATAATTCAATAAAAATTTTAATTTACAGCTTATTAAAACACACAATCTTCAGCAAATATCTGATATGGAAACAATTGAGAAGTATTGCATACAAGCTATTGAAAATCAACCTAAAGCGCTTAAGCAATACCAAAGTGGTAAATCAAAAGCTTTGTTTGCAATAGTGGGTGAAGTTGCCAAGTTATCAGATCAAAAAGCCAATATGAAGATTGTTGTTAATTGTTTGGAAAAGCTTCTTAAGCAAAAATAAAATTACACCAATTTTAAATTTAATAATATTAAGTGTTTTCTTTTATTATTTATGTATGTTTTATATAATTTTCTTGTATATTGTTTCATGTGCTTAACAGTTTTTGTATTTAAAAATTACAAACTTTTTTTAGTTTTTCAATTAAGGTGACTGTAAAACGTTGTTCTCTTTTTTAACAGGAGAACCGTAACAGTATTTTCTAAAATTAAAAGTTGAGAAAATGAACATTTGTGTGTGTATTTTTTTTTCTGAAGACACTATATTCGATTGTCTATCTAAGCAGACAACGATAAGCCTTCTTTAAGAATGTATTTAAGGTTGTTGTCTTTTTTGTTTTTAATACTTTTTAAAATTGTTAATAACCCTGCAGGGAATTTTAGGTTAATTGTTTAAAAGCTCCTGGTACAATTACTAGAGTAGCAAGGACTAGTATAAATCTGCCAAAGATTTTATACAAAAGTATTTTTACTGATTGATGTATTCTGCTACTTGAAGATAAAAGTGTATACGAAACCACGATTTGAAATTTGTCGTTTAAAACAATTGCCAAACCCGATTACGAATTTTTAAGGATAACGGGCAACATTGTGTTTGAGAGCGAATTAGGTAAGTAAAGTTCATGCGTAAACATGTTATGAGTTTGGATTACCAGTAATTTGTGACTAAAAAATCACATCTATAAATTCAATCGATAGCTTAACTCCACAGCTGTCAAAAATTAAATAAAGTTAACCAAAAAACCCCAAAAAAATAAAAAAAATAAATACAAAACAAATAATTTCTCTCTCTTATTATACCCTTCACATAGTGATAGGGTATATATCACTTTGTCATTCCGTTTGTAATTTCTTTATTATTCATTTGCGACCCCATAAAGTATATATATTCTGGATCCTTATAGATAGGGAAGCCGATTTAGCGTTGTCCGTCTGTCCGTCTGTCCGTCTGTCCGTCTGTCCGTCTGTCCGTCTGTCCGTCTGTTGAAATCAAGTTTCCGGAGTCAAATAAAAAGATACAGACCAGTTAATGGTGTCAAACGATCACAAATATCCCGCTAACAATCGCTATTTAAAATCAGCAAAATCGGTTCACAATTGACCGAGATATAAGCGAAAACCCAGAGTAACCCATTTTTTTTAGGACAAAATCGGTGCATATATCCCTATATATCTCAGTAAGTATAGTCACTCTTGCCACAAAACTTGGCACGGATACTCCTAAAGAAGGGACCTAAATAATGGAAAAAATTTTTTCAGATAGGACCAGGGGAAGGGGTATTTTTTCTACAATTGCACAAATTTGGTGAAATATTTTATGCGCTATATCTCGTAAACTATAACAGCTATCGACTTAAAATGTTCTACAAAAAGTAATTGCACGCTAAGGACTACGCGTTAAAGAAAAAATTTTTTGGGTGGGGGCAAAAAAAGGGGTAGCTCCCATACAAATCGACAATTATTATCAAATATTCGATACGCTATATCTCGGAAACTGTAACAGATATCGAAATGAAATGTTCTACAAAAAGTAATTGTACGCAAAGATCTACACTTTAAAGAAAAAATTTTTTGAGTGGGGGCAAAAAAAGGGGTAGCTCCCATACAAATCGACAATTGTTATAAAATATTCGATACGCTATATCTCGGAAACTATAAGAGATATCGAAATGAAATGTTCTACAAAAAGTAATTGTACGCAAAGATCTACACTCTACGGAAAAAATTTTTTGAGTGGGGGCAAAAAAAGGGGTAGCTCCCATTCAAATCGACAATTACCATAAAATATTCGATACGCTATATCTCGGAAACTATGACAGATATCGAAATGAAATGTTCTACAAGAAACAATTGCACGCAAAGGGCTACGCCTTAAAGAAAAAATTTTTTGGGTGGGGGCAAAAAAAGGGGTAGCTCCCATACAAATCGACAATTACTATAAAATATTCGATACGCTATATCTCGGAAACTATGACAGATATCGAAATGAAATGTTCTACAAAAAGTAATTGCACGCAAAGGGCTACGCCTTAAAGAAAAAATTTTTTGGGTGGGGGCAAAAAAAGGGGTAGCTCCCATACAAATCGACAATTATTATCAAATATTCGATACGCTATATCTCGGAAACTATAACAGATATCGAAATGAAATGTTCTACAAAAAGTAATTGCACGCAAAGGGCTACGCCTTAAAGAAAAATATTTTTGGGTGGGGGCAAAAAAAGGGGTAGCTCCCATACAAATCGACAATTATTATCAAATATTCGATACGCTATATCTCGGAAACTATAACAGATATCGAAATGAAATGTTCTACAAAAAGTAATTGCACGCAAAGGGCTACGCCTTAAAGAAAAAATTTTTTGGGTGGGGGCAAAAAAAGGGGTAGCTCCCATACAAATCGACAATTATTATCAAATATTCGATACGCTATATCTCGGAAACTATGACAGATATCGAAATGAAATGTTCTACAAAAAGTAATTGCACGCAAAGGGCTACGCCTTAAAGAAAAAATTTTTTGGGTGGGGGCAAAAAAAGGGGTAGCTCCCATACAAATCGACAATTATTATCAAATATTCGATACGCTATATCTCGGAAACTATAACAGATATCGAAATGAAATGTTCTATAAAAAGTAATTGCACGCAAAGGGCTACGCCTTAAAGAAAAAATTTTTTGGGTGGGGGCAAAAAAAGGGGTAGCTCCCATACAAATCGACAATTATTATCAAATATTCGATACGCTATATCTCGGAAACTATAACAGATATCGAAATGAAATGTTCTACAAAAAGTAATTGCACGCAAAGGGCTACGCCTTAAAGAAAAATATTTTTGGGTGGGGGCAAAAAAAGGGGTAGCTCCCATACAAATCGACAATTATTATCAAATATTCGATACGCTATATCTCGGAAACTATAACAGATATCGAAATGAAATGTTCTACAAAAAGTAATTGCACGCAAAGGGCTACGCCTTAAAGAAAAAATTTTTTGGGTGGGGGCAAAAAAAGGGGTAGCTCCCATACAAATCGACAATTATTATCAAATATTCGATACGCTATATCTTGTAAACTATAACAGCTATCGACTTAAAATGTTCTACAAAAAGTAATTGTACGCAAAGATCTACACTCTACGGAAAAAATTTTTTGAGTGGGGGCAATAAAAGGGGTAGCTCCCATACAAATCGACAATTACTATAAAATATTCGATACGCTATATCTCGGAAACTATGACAGATATCGAAATGAAATGTTCTACAAAAAGTAATTGCACGCAAAGGGCTACGCCTTAAAGAAAAAATTTTTTGGGGGGGGGGGGCAAAAAAAGGGGTAGCTCCCATACAAATCGACAATTACTATAAAATATTCGATACGCTATATCTCGGAAACTATGACAGATATCGAAATGAAATGTTCTACAAAAAGTAATTGCACGCAAAGGGCTACGCCTTAAAGAAAAAATTTTTTGGGTGGGGGCAAAAAAAGGGGTAGCTCCCATACAAATCGACAATTATTATCAAATATTCGATACGCTATATCTCGGAAACTATAACAGATATCGAAATGAAATGTTCTACAAAAAGTAATTGTACGCAAAGATCTACACTTTTAAGAAAAATTTTTTTGAGTGGGGGCAAAAAAAGGGGTAGCTCCCATACAAATCGACAACTATTATAAAATATTCGATACGCTATATCTCGGAAACTATAACAGCTATCGACTTCGAATATTCTACAAAAAGTAATAATCAAATAATTCATACATTTTGGAGAAAAAGTTGGAGAAGAGCAGGGGGACTAGACATTTAACAAGTTTTATTAACCTTCAAATATGAATAATGTCGAAAACTTTTAAAACTCTCGACCTCAAATCTTCTTCATCTATTTCTATTATTCATACGAACGTTAAAATTTTGTTATTTTTTCTTTAAAACTCGCACAATGTTTTTTATTATATTATTTGCAGTACAAAATTACTCGGCTGGGTATATTTAAAGACCAATGTGAAGGGTATATAAGATTCGGCACAGCCGAATATAGCGCTCTTACTTGTTTTTTTTTTCGTTTTTTATATGTAAAGTTTGACAGAACAAATAAAATTAAGAACGAATAAAATTAAGAGAGTCAAAATTTTTCTCCGAATTTCGCACACCTGATGAATTTACATTTGGAAAAACAGGCAACATTTTATTGTTGATTTGGGGAGCGAAGCAAGTAATTGGAGTGTGAACATGCTATTAACTGTTGCAAATTGTCAATTAAATAATACCGCCGCAACTTTTAAAGTCATCATGTTATTTACATGTTTCAATTAGGCATCACTTGATGTATCCCTTTAGGTATTTTTTTTTTTTATTTTAAATAAATTTTCCCCGGAAAACTTCTTCCTTTTCCCACACAGAACACAGCTTAAAGCAAAACAGAAGCGAAAATTCGAAATCCTCTTTCCCGCAAAACTGTTCTCGCCTGCTAACTAAAATAAGGTTGATTTATTCTCGGAAAAATTATTTCCCCCAGGACCGTGTGTATGTAAAGTGAAATAAATTAATAATTATTTAATTAAATAATTTTTTTTGAAAAAAATCGGTAAAAAAACTTAACAATACAGCATTTAAACGCTTCGTAACTACATGGTTAAAAATTAATTTTGTTGTTAGTGGTTACAACCACTCGTTATTAAATGTTAAGAAAACTGCGGAAAAGTTTTTAACGTTTAAACCGTGGGAGCTGTTTTCAAATGTATCAGTGCACTGCATCATGAAATTTATGACTAGTTAATCAGTTATGATTTTAACTATGGTTTTGTTAATCTTGTTTCGATTTTAAATATAGTAAAAATTAAGCACCTTTAAATCACTTTCCCGCTAAATTAGCTTCAGTTTATCAGACAAATAACAGTAACACTGAAGAATGATCAAAACAGCTGGGTTCTTTGTATTTTGTATTGTCTTTATGTGACGTGTTTCCTTTTAAAAATTGGTTTAATTGTTTTATTAATCTAATTGATTACTGTCAAAAAGATGCGACAAGATAAAAATACTTTATTTTAATTACTAAATACTAATACCAAGAGGTTGTTCAGTTGGTGTTGTCTAGACAATTTTCCTTAGGGTTTTCCCCACTTTATTAATGACTAAATTAAATTAATATATTTTTGGTGCTTTTATGCAAAGGGATTTTAAAAACTTAAACCAAGCAAGCAAAGTGCTTTGTTTAATTAGTTTTGGTCGATACTGTTTATGAAGCCAAGTGCAAACAAGTTTATTATGATAAACAGATGTGATGCAGAAGTAACACAGAACTATGCATTTACTAAACCACTCATAAAAAGCTAATATGAAATTAAAACTTTGCTAGTTTATATAATGTTTTAAAATCTATTTTTTTTTTAATTTTTAAAGATGTGTTTTTGCACGGACAACCCTGGACCTGTTTTGTTTTCTAATTTTTATAAATATGTTAAATTTGTGTTTAAAAATATTTTTGTGTAATATGTTTTTGTTGTTGTTTTTGTTTGTGTTAATTAACATCCTAAAATAAATGCATTAGTTTTTTTTTTAATTTGGTAGGAATACGGCAGTTGTTCGATTGTAGTTTGGCTTATAAATGCGTCTAGTCACGTTCATAGTCCCTGCACGTTGATGGTGGTAAGCTCATGGATACAGCGTTATCCAATCTGAAAGAAGAGATTAAAAAAATATTTCCTTATTTAATTTTTACAACTTGTAAGTTCTCATGTTATTTTCTTCGCGTTTAGTATAAAAAAGGCGTAACTCAAATTTTATTTCATTCAAATTATTTGTAAAATTTTGCAAAAAAAAGTCAAGAAATGTTGTTTTTTTATAAAAAGATGAATGATAAATTTAACATTTGTTTGTCAGAGTAAGAAAAACCCCGATTTAAAACAAGTAGGAGCACTATATTCGGATGTGCCGAATCCTGTATTTCCTTCACATTGGTCTTTCGAAACTCCGAACTTGTTTTATCCAATTGTTTTTCATTTATAAAATATTTCTAATTTTTAAATAGGGGTCGGTGTCATATTTTAACCCTCTTAGGGTAACTACAAGCAAGTCGTAGGGGTTTTCTAATGTATTAAAATTTTGTATGGCAACCCCCTTAGGGGGTGGAGATGGGGAGTAAGTATCTTTTAGGAAAAGTTTTTGTAGGGGAAACTAATGGGGGTCGGTTGTACACTTTTTTTCTCTAGGACCGACTCTGGGGAAGTTATGGGTGTTTTCACATCATTTTTGTAAATTTTGTAAGGCAACAACCCCCTTAGGTGATGGAGATAGGGGGTAAGAATGTTCTAGGAATATGTATGTTTGTGAGGGAAAACTTATGGGGGTCTGTGATACATTTTATTCCTCTCAGGGCGACTCCGTGAAGTTGTAGTGGTTTTCACCCCTACAACAAAAATATTTAGAGAAAAAAACTAACCGAGGTCGGTATTACATTTACCCTTTGTAGGCGCACCCTGAAAGCTGTGGGAGCGACTTAAAAAAATAAATTTTGTATGGCAACCCTGTTTTGGAGCGGAGATAGGGTGTAAAAATGTTTAGAAATAAACAGAGGTACTCATGGGTTCTGGCTTATATCTCGGTCAGTTAATGGAGCGATTTTGCTGGATTTCAATAATGATTTGCTCGTAGATATTTCTGATAGTTTGATACCACTTACGGGTCGGTGGGCTTCAAAAAGTTAATATCCACCATAACACGAACATCGCCTAATCGACTCTCTTTCTATAAGATTAAAAAAATATATACTTTATGGGGTCGCAAATGGATATTGAAGAAATTACAAACGGAATAACAAAATTATATATACCCTTATCACTTATATGAAGGATATAAAAAATCGAGTTAATATTTTTTTTATATTAAGCCATCAATATATTTAGGTCTTACCTTCTTGATTCACTTTCCAAAAGATTGGGATCCAAAGGATGCTGAGACACATGACGTAAACTATCTCCTAAAGTATTGCGTAGATGTTGCATTTCTCGGTTCGCTTTCGAACTACGTAAAATATACTGTTGGCGTCGTTTTGCCTCCTGAGCCAGTTGTTCCCGTAGCATAGAAATCTGAATTGAAAAAAAAACACATTTTCAATACGTATGTTTGTAATAAAAATAGAGAAAGATATTGACCTGGGGATGAAACAGATTGATAGAACTATTATTTGATTTTGTGTTATATGTATGAACATGAAAATAATTACGGGACGACGATGTGCATGTGTTATTAAAAATAATTTTTGTCAACTTTAAATCACATACCACTTTCTCGTATCGAATAAATGTTATCTGTATCTCGTTACACTAATATAGAAAGGCCCTTACTCGTCAAAATTTTTTTGGACTAATTGTGATTTATGATCAGACCATTTATCGAAATTAACAAAAATTTTGGCTAATAAAAAGATTATTAAAGTAAAGGCCGCATATTGAAAAATATATTATTATTATAATTTGGTACACATACTTATTTATGAACGTTCTTATGTCATATCGGTCAATAGTTTTCCCTCCTATTATGGTTTACAACTGAACTCAGTTTAGTTGTAATTATAAAATTTAATATTATTATTACAACCAAACATGTGAAAATATTATTATATTTTACAATTTTGTGTTAGTTTGGTTGGCAAAAACATCAAAAAATTACGGCCACCTTGTATCGATGCGCCTTGCACCAAAGAGAGACACTAGGTGTGTTAATTTAAAGGAAATTATCAATAATTTTCGATAATTATTGCTAGTAAGTGTTCACGTACACAAAAAATTAGCAGCTAGAGAGCCAAAAAAGAGCGTAATATGTTTAGAAACAAAAATGTTTCTGATAATTTCTGCTAGTAAAAATTTTACTATCAGAAATTATTCAAACAGTCTTTCTGTCATTATGCTTTGAAAAAAAATTTTAGTTTTAAATTTTTATAAGTTTACAATAACAAAATACATTTGATTGCAAGTTTTGACTGTAAAAGTGTTCATTTACTTTTAGATATTTTTGAGAAAAATTTTCAAAATATTTCTTTTTATTCTCTCGTTGCTAGTAATTACTGGAAAGTTATTGAACACAGCTATTTTTGTTTCTAAACATATTACGCTCTTTTTTGGCTCTCTAGCTGCTAATTTTATGTGTACGTGAACACTTACTAGTAATAATTATCGAAAATTAGTGATAATTTTCTGTAAATGAACACACCTATTATGCTATGAAAATAATTTAAGTTTTCAATTTTTATAAGTTTAATAACAAAATACATTTGCTTGCAAGTTTTGACTGTAAAAGTGTTCATTTACTTTTAGATATTTTTGAGAAAAATTTTCAAAATATGTATTTCTTTTTATTCTCTCGTTGCTAGTACTTACTGGAAAGTTATTAAACACAACTACCATGGTGAAATAATGTGTACCAGGTGGTGTTACAAGTACAGCTGATCTACTTTTTTCATGCATAAATCGAGGCTGGGTAGTCAAAGTTGTTTACTTTTACATATCTTTTTTTGGCAACAGAGCCAACGAAAACTACAACAAAAATGAAAAATGTATTCACCAAATTTTGTTGTTGTAGAATCGCCACCACCTGATACTCATAATTGCGCCATGATAACTACTTTAACTTCTATTTTTTTCTATATATTAAGTTTTACAACACTTTTCAAGTTATTTCACCACAGTGTTGTCAAACTCCATATTATGTAAAATTACCTTACAAGGTATAGTAGCTACGGCAACAACTACAACAAACATGATACTAAATTTATGAAGTTGTTGTAAAAACAACGTCGTTAGTGTAGGAAAAGTTACTGTTATGACAGTTTGAACGCGTTTGCAAACGCGATCAAAAAATAGTCAGCTGTTGAATCGAGTATACCTTGTAAGGTAATTGTACCAAGTACCATATATATTAAAAGGAAAAAAAGTAAGAGTAAACAATTCTCGCTGATAATTATTTTCACCATGCTAAGAACTTTTTTTAAGCCCAGCGAACAATCGCAAAAATATTTTTTTTTTAGTTTTTTTTTTAATTACCAACAACGCATTTTTCCTGAAATGTGTTTTGCAATTCAATCGTCATTCGACAACAAAAGGGTTTGTTCTGATCACGAATAACATACAAACTTTCGAGTTTCAGTTTCAATCTCCCTGATTTCTTTAGAGCACATAGCATTATAGTATCGATAAAAAATAAAACACATCTTACATTACAAAGGTTCTTGAGTGAATGAGTACAAATAAATACCTTAGCACGCTCCTATACGCGGTCATTTCATTTAGTGAAATAATTTTCTAATACAAGAAGCAACCATATTAAAAAAAAACTTTAAAGCACCAGCCCATACATTAGAGTTGTATTCGCATTTCGGTCAGATATAGATGGTATAAATGTTAAGAAATCCGATGGTGTAAGCTACTTCCTACAGCGTTTAAAGAAACTAAAACATTTGAAAACGTGTGACTAGAAAATTTTGTTCCACCTAGCAGGAATTGCACTAGATTTTAATGCCCAAATATCAAGAGCTTCTGTTTTCCCAACATTCATAACAACCAATAATGCAGACGATACAGCATTTTCAATTGTGTGTTTAATAGTTAACAGACATTATTGGGCCTTTAGGGCATTAAAATCTACCCTATTCGAACGGCCGCTATCGGAAAATGCCATTAAACCGATTTTATTCAAAACCATAGGTTTATTACTTAAGGTAGAACAGGCACCCATTGAAAGGAAAGTATGAGCTAACTTGGGTCCGCTTATTCAGTCGATTTGTGATACCCGTAGAAAACGATAGAAATAGTGAAAATTAAGGTAAAGCTGGATTGTAGTAAATAACTAACAAGAAAAAAAAAAATGGGATGAAGCAAACTTACAGAGTCTCTGGCAGGAATCGAACCCGCGACCCGCAGACTGGTAGACTTGCATATTTACTAACTAGTTCAAAGCATTCAGTTGCGAATTTAGGAAGTTATTCTAAACTTAGAAACGCAAATAAGTTTTTTAAATGGACTCTCTTCATAAAATTTTGGTTTGGGCAACAAAAATAAAGTTAAGCATGTGCATATGCATGTACATTTGTAGTTACATCTGGAGTAGAATGTAATAAAATCGGACTTGACCGACTTCAATATTTTTTTTCTTTTTAAACAAAATCATTTACCTGATTTTCCAAACGCAAAACCTGTTGTCTGTGAGCCTGTTCTCTGGCATCTAACAACTTTTCAGCATGCATTTGAGCACTTCTGTATCGTTCCCCATCAAGGCCATCCATGCACTTGGCACTATCATGTATTCGAGCTTTACAACGGGCTAACTCGGATTCTTTTTCAGCTAAGAGAGTCTCTAGGCGTCTGACCTTTAAGCGTAGATCACGGTTTTCATGTTCAATAACGGCGTGATCCAACCCACAGTTGAATGTGCCACCAACTCCTGGTACTGTTGAGTTCTTTAGATAATTATCATTTTTAGCTGCGTTTTGATTTTCGAAACGATTAGAGTCGTAATTGCCATCATAAAAGAGGGAGGATCCAGCTGCTCCTGCCTTTTCAGACCTATCAAAGACGCTGTCACCGGAAAATTTACTTTTTCTTTCATTTTCCAATTGTTTTACTTTATCTTGAAGAACCTGCAGCTTTGTGCGCAGCTCGAACTTTTCTCTTTGTGATGATTTGAGCTGACGATTCAGTTCGTCTTCTTCACTACGACCATTGGGACCACTGCTTTTGTCGCCGGTTTCTTGGTTCCATTTGGCGATACGTAGTTGGGATTCTAAAGCCGAGCGTTGAACTTCCAAGTCGTTAACTTGATCTTGTAACCGCTGGGCACTATCCAATTGGGCCTGCTGACCTCGCCTTAGTTCATTTATTGATGCTTGAGCCTTTTCTAGACGCTCTGCCAAAATTCGTTTTTCATTTTCTGCTGTTTGTAAAGATTTCTGTAATAGTCTAAGCTTGTCCTCATTCGATTGGGAACTGTGACCCTGATCTGTTAATTCCTTATGGGCTGTTTTTAATTCACCTCTCAACTCAGCCTCAACAACTGCAGCTTTCTGAAGCCGCTCTTTCATTTGATCAAGAGAAGTCTTAAGCGAGGCACACCTATCCTCCAGTTGCACCATGGCTCTATTTTGATTGTCTATACGTTCTTGAGCTTGACGTATGTTACAGTCCTTCTCTTGCAAAGCCATTTGCAGACGCGTAAGATCTCCCTCCAGAGCTACTCTCTGCAAATCTAATTTTGTAGCTCTTCCCTCAATTTTAGCCAAATCTTCTTGCAAATGGCGTTTTTCATTTTCCAACTTTGCACCATGTTGCTTGCATTTTTCTAAACGTTCCTCGTTTTGTGAATTTTCCTCGGAGCATGAGTTTAATTGCATTTCAGTTTGTGTTAGTTTCTCACGCAATTGCTGGCATTCATCCTGTTTTTTCTGGAACTTATCTTCTAATGCATTTAGGGCTGAAACCTTCATGCTGCGCTCTGTATCGAGATTACTCTTCTCCTGCTGCAGATGACGTATCATTTGTTGTAACTTAGAAACTTTAGAGTCACATTTTAACTGCTGGTCGCTAGCATCTTGCAACTGTTTCTTTGCTGTTAGAAGCTGCATTTTGTAGTCATCTTTTTCGCGTTCGACTTGAGCCACTTGATGCATAAGGCATCTAACACCTTTGCGTATAAGATCTGGATCACAATCCAAGGGTGGTGCGTCGGGGCAGTGGGAAGTGCTGCGCGTTTCAAATTCATGACAACTGGGAGCTGCACCACCGGAAACACTTCGTACGGGAGAAAAGCGGCGCGAAGGACTGACCAGGCGTTGTGAAAGATTCACACTGCCATCCATTTGTATGCCAGCAATACGTCGCAGAGTATGTACTACAGAACTTAATTTGTGCTCGGTTTCCCGCTTGTGTAGATCAACACAAGCCAACTGTTCATCTAGAGCTCTGATTCGTCCTTCGGCACCACCCAAGCGAGCCTTAAGCTCTTGAATTTGTTGCGTAGCATCTGCCAGGCAAACCTCTAAATTATGTTTTTGATCTTCTAAACGTTTTTCGCGTCCACGAGCCTCTTCTACTCGGGCTACCAGCTCTTGCTCTCGATTATGAAAACGGTGTTCCTCCTGATTGGAATGACATCTAGCCCTTCCCAATTCCTGCCGTGTAGCACAAAGATTAGCCTCCAAATCAGCTAATTGTTTTTTTACTTGACTAAGTTCCTGTTGAGCACGTTCCTTAAGCTCCATCTCGGAAGCAAGTTTATTTTGCATTTCCTTACTACCTTCATCTTTTTGAGCAAATTCTAGTTGGGTCTTGTGCAGCGTTGCGCGGGTACTATTTACCTCTTGCACCGTTTTAGATAAATTATTTTCGGTTTCTTTAAGCAAAGTGGTCAAGCGAGTACGTTCATTTTCCAAAGAATTTTTGCTCTCTTCCAAGTTGCTGATTTTCTGTAATGCTTCTTCTATTGCCCTAGCCTGTTCTCGCTTAGATCCCTCTACTCGCTTAACGTGATCCCTTAACTCTTTATTGCTATCCGAATACTTGTCCCGTTCAATATTGCTGTCTGCCAGTTGCCTTCTTGTGTCGGTTAAATCTTTGCGCAAACTCTCTATATAACCCTCGCCTTTTTGTAAAAAAAAAACTTTGTTTCTTGAGATTTGTTTTGAATATCTGTTACTTACCTTCTTTGGCCTTTCTCATAGTGTCTTGCAATTCATTTGTGATTGATTCAATTTTATCTTCTTTAAGCCGCATGTCCATTTTTAATTCATCTCTAAGCCTTAAAAGGTTATCTCTTTCCTCCTTTAAGGCGGTCATTTGGATTTCCTGCTTACGTATATAATCTTCCAACTTAATTCTGGAATCGAAATAATATACATATATGTGAGTGCTTAAGAGTTGGAACTTAAGTTTTAGGGCTTTAAAAATAAAGACTTACTTATGCTCCTCTTCTTTGGTCCTCATTGCAACTATTTCGTCTTTCAGTAAAGATATGCCATTTCTTTGTTTTTCATCTCTTGTATTGTGTTCCCTCTTGGCCCGCTCCAAAGCATCATGTTCATTCTTTAGTTCCCTAGCCAAGACTTCCAGCTTTTCCTGAACAGATTGTTTATCACGATGAGCTGTTATGGAAAATATTAGTTTTCAAGTTTTTGGAACAAATCTTAGTGTTGACCTACCTATTAGCAAGGCTTGTTGCTTTTCGTTTTCAGCTCGTATTAAGGCTTCCTCGTGTTGTTGTATTAAACTTTCCATATGGGTTTGTAGTACATCCAAACGCTCCTGTTGCTTTTCAATTTCATCATCCTTTGCAGTTTGCAAAGCTTGCAAAGCTTGTTGCATACGTTTCTCTAAACCATTACGCAACTGCGATATTTCTTCGCCATGTTTTTTGATCAACTCATCGGTGGCAGACTTGAGGTTGGCGATCTTCTGGCTAAAATCATTTTCAGCTTCACGAGCAGCATTAATCAGCTGAGTTTTTGTTTCTTGAGCCCTACGTTGACACAGCTCTAGGTCCTTTTGCAAACGAGCCAAATTATTTTTTAAAGATTCTTCACGTACCAAGGCTTCTTGTAACTCCTTTTCCAATTGGGATCTTCTTTCTTCGGTAGCCTCTAAGTTCGTATTGGTATCAAAAAGAACAGCATCTAGAGATTCTTTTTCGGAACGCAAGGCTGCTAAAAGTTCCTAAATTAAAGTTTAATATTATTTTTTTAGCAAATAAAGAAAAAATCCAAACCCTTAATTTTAACTCACTTGCAAGCGATGTGTTTCCTTTTCATGTAAATCAATTACCACTTGCTTTTCTTCGACATCTTTAACCATTTCCTCTAGATTGCGATTAAGACGATTATTCGTTTCAGTTGTCTGCTCTAATCTCTGTCTTGTGCGCATTAATTCTTCATTTATAGATTCCTTTTTACGACACAAAGCTGTCAACTGATTGTGTATATCACTACGATCTCTTGTAAGACATGCTAGATCTTGTAATATTTTTTCCTTTTCCATTTGTAAGCATTTTACCTTTTCACTAAATCCCAGATTATCGGTTTCTAATTCCAAACGCACCTTATCTAAACCTGCCAACTCTTTGCGCACTTCAGCCAATTCATTAGTTTGTTCTTGCAACTGTTGTGCCAGTTTTTTTCGATCTTCTTGTATTTCCTGCATATTATGTTGTAAAATCTTTAACTCATCCGTAGTAGAAGAACTGCTGCTTGAAATTTTTTCAAAACGTTCTTGAAGGTCACATTTTTCAATAAGTAACTTATCCAAATCGTATTCCAAGTCGGCTTTTTGTTTTTCTAACAAATTAATAATATTATCGGACTCAATTCGTTGTTGTTCAAGTAAATCTCGACTTAAACTAACACGATTCAATTCCTCTCTTAAGGATATGGTTTCTTCGCGTAAACGGCTGCCACGATCTTCTTCGGCTCTATAAACAAAATTATTTTAAAAATACCTTCATAAAGATACAAACATATCGTTACCTCAAATTCAGTTCGGTTATATTTTTATCTTTCAAAATTCTTTGGATTTCTAATTCCACTGCTTTTTTGTCCTCCTCTAAGGCATCGATTTTCTTTTGCAATTTGCCATAATTAAACTGCATTTTTTCAAAATCAACACTTAAGTTTTCAAACTGCAGAAAAAACAAAAATGCTCAATTTTAAAAATTTGATAAAATGTTAACAAATAACGAAATAAAATAAGTTTTTATTTACCGCATTACTGATTTCCGCTTTTCCTTGATCAGATTGCTGCTTTTGATCTCGAATCTCCTCCAATGTTTTTTGAAGGCTGTCACGTTCTTTCCAAAGCTCCGATAGTTTTGAATTGCTAGAATCCAATTTTTCCGTTAGCTGTTGTATCTTTGTAGTTAACAGCGCTTTCGTACCCTCACTAGTGTCCAACTGTGATTTTGTGGAGCGTAAATTTTCATTTGCATTTTGGAATTTAACTTGCATATCATGCAAAGCCAATTGATATTTGTGCAGCGCTGCTTGTACGGCGGATATTGTACCTTCTGCAAACGCCTGAGATGCTCGTGCCGATGAACGTCTGGGCGATTTAGCAGATGCTGTCGATGTAGTATCGCGCGTTAAGTGCATGTGCTGCACTGAGCTTGTTGTCATATCACCGCTACCTGCTGCTGCTGCTCCATCAGCTACTAGTTCTCGATCTGCTATATCAGCATCTAAAACAACGGCTTGCGCTATTTCTCTCATCGAACTGTTTAAGCGTTCGATTTCGTCATTATAACGACTTGCCAGCATTGCTTGCGACTCCGCATGCGCACATCTATCTTCTAGTTTTTTCAGCTGGTTGACCAGATCCAACAAACGTTGATCACGTTCTAAAATTTCATGCCGGGCACTTTCATGTTGAACTTTTAGTGTGGCCAATTGGTTTTGTAAGTCATCATTTTCGCGTTTAGCTTGGGTCAACTGCTCGTCCGCAGTACGTTTGAGCTGTTGCATATTAAAGGACACATTACTGCAGGTCGAATTAATGTCCTTAGCCGCCCCATTGACCTCTAATCCCAGCTTGGCCACTTCGTTTTTCATGGCCGTCTGCATGTCTTTAAAGGCTCGTTTAACCGCTACAACTTCACGCCACATTTTTAAAAGCCGATTGTGCTCGCTATTATAATAATCTTTAAAGGCCTTTTACAAATGCAAAAGAAGTAAAGAAAATCTATTTTGACATTTTCTATTTTAATTTGATAACTAAAAATTACCTGCTCCTCATCTTTATACTCATCCTCCTTAATCATTAATTCATCTCTTAAATTCGACCAATCATTGGTTAGTTTTTGTAAATCGTTTGTTAAGGCCTCATTGGTACGATTTGATTCTATAAGTTGTTGTCTTAAAGCATTATTTTGAATCAATAGTTGGTCAGCTTTTTTATGCTCCTCTTCCAATTTACGACATAATTCACTGCTGTCTTCATGAATAACATAATCCCGACCAGTGCCACTGCAAGTGGGCGGTGAAGGTGGAGTTTCCAATGAGGAGGAACAAGGTTGACTAGAATGTCCCAGGGTCAATGATGTTGAACACTGAAAAATATTTATACAAATTCGTTTAAAAGTTTATGAAGTTTGAAAAATTTTATTCAAAATTATAATGTCCAGTTGGGTTTCCTACATCCAACGATTTAAAACTGGACTTTTTTCTTAAACAAGAGTTATAAATCTATATATAAAGGAATAGCTTTACTGACTGACTGATGGATTAATTATCGTAAAGCCTGGATGCGTAGAGCCTCGAGGTTTGTAATTTGGATACCTCTACGGATCTATGAACTCGCAAGAAGAGATTTTGGTTGATTCGGATCCTAGGGGTAAAAGGTAGTTAAAAGGGGAAAATCCATATTTTGCTATCTTAACTATCCTTAACTATACACGATAGAAACAAAATTTCAAAAGCATCCTAGTTTAGTGAGAGAGTAAACGGACCCATGTCTAGTATTTTTTCCAATTTTTAAAATTAAATAAGAAGGGATAAAAACAGGTAGTGTTAAGAACCCAGCTGATTATGAATTCGTCTTAAAGTTTTGTAAAAGTGATTGTCAGATTTATTAATTTTGTTTGAAATTTAAAATTATTTTGACATTCACTTTCTCAAACACCCAGGGTGCACTCAACAAGGTAATATTAAGGGTCCAGCTGATTAAAATAAATTTAACATTTCAAGTTACAAAAACATGTTGAATTTTGTATGAAATTTTTAATTTTTTCTGACATCCCACCGTTGAAACAAAAAAAGGATATGCAGCAGGCGAATTTTTTGAATTCGCCTCGAATCTACCTTGTTTAGTATACCCTGCTCAAACACAAAAATAAAGTGCAGAGGCAGGACACTCAACCAGGTAATATCAAGAGCCCAGCTGATTAAAATAAATTTTACATTTCGAGTTATAAATATTCAATTTTCTATCAAATTTAAAATTTTTTTGACATTCCACCGTTCAAACACAAAAAGGATATGCAGCGGGCAAATTTTTTGAATTCGCCTTGATACTACCTTGTTTAGCGTACCCCAAGGCACATTCAACCAGGTAATATTAAGAGCCCAGCTAATTAAAATCAATTTGACATTTCCTCGTTATAAAAATTTAATTTTATATGAAATTTTTAATTTTTCTGACATTCCACCGTTCAAACACAAAAAGTATATGCAGCGGGCAAATTTTTTGAATTCGCCTTGATACTACCTTGTTTAGCGTACCCCAAGGCACATTCAACCAGGTAATATTAAGAGCCCAGCTAATTAAAATCAATTTGACATTTCCTCGTTATAAAAATTTAATTTTATATGAAATTTTTAATTTTTCTGACATTCCACCGTTCAAACACAAAAAGTATATGCAGCGGGCAAATTTTTTGAATTCGCCTTGATACTACCTTGTTTAGCGTACCCCAAGGCACATTCAACCAGGTAATATTAAGAGCCCAGCTAATTAAAATCAATTTGACATTTCCTCGTTATAAAAATTTAATTTTATATGAAATTTTTAATTTTTCTGACATTCCACCGTTCAAACACAAAAAGTATATGCAGCGGGCAAATTTTTTGAATTCGCCTTGATACTACCTTGTTTAGCGTACCCCAAGGCACATTCAACCAGGTAATATTAAGAGCCCAGCTAATTAAAATCAATTTGACATTTCCTCGTTATAAAAATTTAATTTTATATGAAATTTTTAATTTTTCTGACATTCCACCGTTCAAACACAAAAAGTATATGCAGCGGGCAAATTTTTTGAATTCGCCTTGATACTACCTTGTTTAGCGTACCCCAAGGCACATTCAACCAGGTAATATTAAGAGCCCAGCTAATTAAAATCAATTTGACATTTCCTCGTTATAAAAATTTAATTTTATATGAAATTTTTAATTTTTCTGACATTCCACCGTTCAAACACAAAAAGTATATGCAGCGGGCAAATTTTTTGAATTCGCCTTGATACTACCTTGTTTAGCGTACCCCAAGGCACATTCAACCAGGTAATATTAAGAGCCCAGCTAATTAAAATCAATTTGACATTTCCTCGTTATAAAAATTTAATTTTATATGAAATTTTTAATTTTTCTGACATTCTACCGCTCAAACACAAAAAGGAAATGCAGAGGGCGAATTTTTTGAATTCGCCTTTGGTTTACCTTGTTGAATGTGCCTTGGCGTACTCTGTGCAAAGGGCGAATTATTTTGAATTCGCCATAATATTATCTTTATCTGATTTTAAAATTGGGAAAAGTTTTTGTTAAGTGTTTTGAAGCGATTTTTTTTTATTTATTTTATTAAAACCTACCATGACCTGACTAGATGTTGGTCCAGTGGTAATTTTTGGCGTATGACATTGTGTAGCCGATGGCTTGATAGTTTCCTGCATACGATCCTCTAAATCACTACACCGCTGCCGGTACTGTTGTATTTTCGATTGCAAACGACTTACAAGAGTGGCCTGATTCTGTTGTGCCTGCTTATAGGTGTCCAAACGCCGACGATAACTATTGGCTTCTTCGGCTAAACGTTGGCGCAATTCTTGATTTTGCCGCAGCAAAACTGAAGTCGACGATGGATTTCCAGCATTTTCGGAAGGCGAAGGGCTTAACATTCTGGGAGTTGTTACCGCTGCAGTACCAGTATTCGCGTTGTAATCGTTATTGGAAATACGACTACGGTTCGTGTTGCCTTTAGAAAACGGCAATCTGTTTGTGGAGGAGGATGGTTGTGGTTGTTGTTCCAAATTAGAAGGACAAGGCGTTTGCTTGAAGTTATCGCGATATGCTTGCATCTATTAATACAGATAAGTAAAAAAATTGAAATAATTATTTCTAATGGCCCTTTATCGTAACAAATAGATATCTAAGTGTGTATAGATATCTATGGTGTAAATAAATGTTCGTAGTCCCATGGTCATAAAATTGATCAGGTCACGTCAGTGAGAAAATATAATTTTAAACTCTCTTACTTTTTTTTATACCCTGAACATATTGATATACCCCTATTTTAGCTTGTCATTCCGTTTGGAATTTCTACAATAATCATTTTAGACCCAGTTAAGTATGTATGTATATTCTGGATCCTTATAGATAGGGAAGTTGATATAGTCATGTCTGTCTGTTTGTCTGTTGGAAAGAAGTTTCCGGGCTCAAGTAAAGTCGCACAGAAAACGTTTTGATATCAAACAATCAAAAACATCCCTGAGACAATCGCTATTAAAAATCAGCAAAATCGGTCCACTATTGACCAGGATATAAGCGAAAACTCAAAAAAAAACTATATTTTTAGGACAAACCCCGTGCATATATCCCTAAAAATCTCAGTAAATATAGACACTTTTCCCACAAAACTTGGTACAGATACTTTGAAAATAGGAACCTAAATTAGAAAAACATTTTTTCTGAAAGGATCAGGGGAAGTGGTATTTCCCCTACAATTGCACAAATTTTGTAAAATATTTCATGCGCTATATCTCGGAAACTATAACAGCTTTTGACTTCAAACGTTGTACAAAAAGTAATTGGACAATAAGACCAATTTTTTGGAAGAAACATTTTTTTGGTAAGGAGCAGGGGAAGGGATAGCCCCCATAAAAATAAGCCATTTTATAAAACTCCTGATACCCTATATCTCGGAAACCATACAGCTATCGACTTCAAATGTTCTATAAAAAGTAATTGGACAGTAATACCTGCAATTTTATGAAATTTCAAATGTTGTACAGAAAGTAATGGTACAATAATTCTTACATTTTGGAAAAAATAGTTGGTTAGGAGCAATGGGAGGAGAACCCCCCAACAAAAATAAACAACTTTTATTAAACTTTAAATACGAATAATGTCGAAAACTTAAAACTCTTGACCTCAAACTTTCTACATGGTATTTATATTACACATACAAACGGTAAAACTTTTTAAAGTTTTCTATTTCAAAAACTAGGATCTCTATCGATTTCAAACCCGGCAGTACGAAATAACTCTGTTAGATCATATGGCTGGGTATGTAACAAGACCGATGTGAAGGGTATATTCGATTCGCCACAGCCGAATATAGCGCTCTTACTTGTTTTATGTATGGAGTTTGATACACTCACGGTTGAAACTTTCTCTCTTATGACCAGGAAAGTGTCAAATTGCATGTATAAAAAAGAAATAAGTAAGATAGTCTAAAACATTTTCTTAATGACATTATTTAATGAATTATTTGACCATGGGTAATCCTAATCCTAATCTTCTAAGATTTTCAATAATGTTAGTAACTTACACCAGCACTGATCTATTTGTTGAAATTATGGGTATTACTCGATTAAATACTTTATTATAATTTTTTTAACATTTTCGGTTTGTTTTTTAATTATATACCAAGGTATATTGAACAAGGTAGGAGTAACTGATCAGCTGACTTTTATTTCCGCAATATGTTTTCTAGCTTTGCTTGGCAAATTTATTATATGTATAATGGTTGTGTAATCCGTGTGTATGTGTGATCGCAACATTTTGACAACTAAGCTGGAATTTAGCAACAAAGTATATGCAAAATTTTTACAGGAAGTTGTTGTTGTAGGGACGAGGTTACCTTTTTAATCCGCCATGATATAAACAAAATACTATTTTGGAGACTTCAGATGCTAAAGTAAATGAGATATATGTAAAAAACTATTTTATGTTCCAAATTTGGAGACTTCAGCTATAACAGTTATTAAAGTATGTGGAAAAAACTGTTCAATTTGTATTAAAGGTGCCCAGTTTAAATTTAAAAAAAAATATTTTTTATATCCTCTTTCGAGATATCTGTATGTCTTTTTTGAAACTTTCATTAAAATCGCTTAAGCCGTTTTTAAGTTATAAATGTTGTAATAACACGAAAGATAAGATAAGGAAAGGAGTAGCAATCTATCAAAGCTTAATGGAAATGTGTATTTAAAAACACAAATTAAGCAAAGAAAAAGGACTTTATAAACAAAATTAATGTTTTATGTTTAACTTCAATAAACACATGTAATACATATTTGTAAACGTTTTCCTTAATAAGCGCATGGTTACTTTTAGGATAATTTCATCAAATATAACCCCTCTTTTTTAATCAATGTAAACATATTTCCGGTCACCATAGTTTTAAGGAAATTTAGTGCTCAATTTTGGTTTAATAGAAAACATTTTTGCCTAAGTATTGAATTATGTAGTTTATTAAAAATTTTGAATACATGTGCATCCGTATTCATATACATATGTATAGAAAACGGTTAATGTTTCGAACATTTTATTTTGTCTTTACTCGCGGCTGTTTACGATTTTCAAACACGCATTACACGGTCTGTCACCATAAAATCCCCCAACCATGTTTTTGTTTCTTTTTCTGCGGCCTATTGTGTTTTCCCCAAATAATGTTAAAAATCAACAATTTATTTATGCTGTTTAATAATATTTATAGGTAGTTTTTACTTTTTTTTTATTTTACATACATACATAATAACAAATAAGTTAAATATGCTGTGCCAATTGTACAATTTCACTACTTACAACACAAACATAAAATTAAGAGAACAAGCTTCGATATACAATTTTGTTCAATGGCTTTAGAAAGCATAAAAAATTGATTTAATTTCTTCCTAGATTCATACCAAATTTATAATTGGTTCATGCATGCATATTGCATATTTTCTTATAAATTTTTTTTTTGAATACTTATCACGAAAACCATTTTCTAACATTTGTGTTCAAAACTTTTCATGGGAAGTTTCTATTAAAGAAAATAAAGAAAAACTTAGATTGTACATAATTTGTTCAAACAAAACAATTTTAGGATTATGTATGTATGTATGTTAAATGTTATTTAATAATTAATTAATTTTATAGCATTTAGAAACGAGCCCGAAAATCGAAAAAGTTTTTTAATAAATTATCATTTGAGTTAATTATTTTGTTAGTTAAATTATTAGAATAATAGTTTATCTTAGATTGGCTTGCCAGATTGTGTAACTAAAAAGTTTAGAGACAAAAATCCTATACAGATTAAAAACAACGCCAATATAAAGTCACATAATAAACATATGCCAATACATACAGACATATGTATATCGATGTCCTACTATCAGTGATGAAAAATTAGAATTTCGTTTGGGTATCAAAAAAATTGTTTCGAGGTTACTTTTTAAACGGCAATAGTATTAAAGTATTTTCTTTTCTTTGTTTTACTTTAACCCACAAAAAATAAGTACAAAAAAGTCATATAGACATTTTAACTATTTTTAGTTTGTTCAACAGTGAACCGAAACTGAACTGTATATTATTTTTTGAAAAATTTGAATTTTAGTTTAAGTCCGTTTATATCATCTAATGCTATTGTAAAAATTTACTTTAAAAATCTGACCCGAGGCACATTTAACCAGGTAATATTAAAAGCCCAGCTGATTAAAATCAATTTGGCATTTTCACGTTATAAAAATTTAATTTTATATGAAATTATTAATGTATCTGATATTCTACCGTTCAAACACAAAAACGAAATGCAGAGGTCGAATTTTTTGAATTCGCCTTGAGCTTACTTTGTTGAATATCCCAGGATCTGACCTTTAATTTGAAAAAAATTGACGTTAGCCGCTTGAAAAAATTGAATTTAAATTTTTTTCTTCATTTATTTGCGAATTTATCTTATCGCATCTCTATGAAATATGTTTTTTGCCCGCCTTTAGTTACCAAGCATTAAGTTAAAAAGTTTATGTATTTACAACTTTTTCTATACGCTATACCAAAGAAATGTGTATATTAAAAACATTTAATAAGGTAACAACCTATAGGTTAATATCTTATGCTTTAAAAAAATGTTACAAATGACAACTAATGATTATTTTGTTACCTAAATATTAAATACTTGTCGAAGTAATGATTAAAACCCCATTGACTAATGTAAAAACATCTTTTGTCATGCATAGGCTTTTTAAATTTTTTTTACAAGAAAATAATAGCGTTGTTTTTAGTTTGTATAAGCATAGACCCACCTTTAATTATTGCGATCCACTTAAAGTTGATTAAAGCGTGACCATCCGTATGTTTGGGTGTCAATCTATTCTTGCAAAAAACTTTTGTCAAAAACACAGCTTTATTAACAACAAATTATTAAAGTTTTACTTGCTTTTAAAAAAAAATTACTCCAAGTATTATTGTGTTTTTTAACCAATTTAAAAAGGTGTAGCAAATTTTTTGTCAATATCACAAGCCCCAATCTGCTACTGGGAAAATGTTCAACCCTTTAGTTTTGTTATAATTTTTTTTTTTTGAAAAATATTAAATTTTCTTGAAAAATCAGTACAAACAATATTTCTTTTCAAAAATTAGTACATTTCAGTACATACTTTTTCTAATGAAAAATCAGTACATGTACTGATGAAATCAGTACAAATGGTCACTCTAGTCATGCAGGAAATTCTCAAAGCTATAGCTTTTTAATCTACGAAAAAAATATATTTTCTGTATAAGCCACCTTTTTCCACGGCAAGTAATCTCGTACAAAATGATATCTGGGTCTTCTGATTGCACTTCGATTTACAATTTTTAAAAAATATTTGAGAAAAAGCTATGTGTTTTTAAAGTTGATCTAAAAGTCACGTTTTTTAAACCTGTTTACCATTTACTATTTTAAACCTTTGATTGTAAAATAATATTGCAAAAAATATCTTTTACAGCCTTTCATTAAAGGGAGCATATTTACGTACTCAAATATTGAAAAAAAAAAGATAATTGGCAAGAGGCAAAACTAAACCATTTAAAATAATAATTAGAGAAAGCAAAACAGAGTATCAAATTAGACAGAGGAGTAATACGGTATTTTCCACCAGCCAATAGTATCAAAATAAGTACGAACGTATCAACTTTTGCAACACTGCCTACTATAGAAAGGGGTAACTCGATTTTTTAAATTGTTTTTTTATTCTGGGACATAAATATTATGTTCATCATAACTTTTTAGGTGCCAACTTTTTCAAATTTTATGCACCGTTTTTCTTGTCCTGCTATTTAACAAAAAAAATCGAATCACGGCTTTTTTATTTAAAACCATCCATTTTCGAAATCAGCTACGATTTCTCGTCAGCACTCTTTCAATTCGGCACTACTGTAAGTTGAATGCTGATTTGTTTTATTTAAACAAACTTTAATAAGAATTTGAATACTGGAATTATATTCATATTCTATATTGTTTAGACCGAACTAAATCCACATTCAACCCTATAACCTTATTTTTATTCTATTTGCATTTATCACTAGTTTCAAAAATGAAAGAAGTTGTATGCGGATTAAGTTCGGTTCAAACAATATAGAATAAGAATATAATTCCAGTATTCAAATTCTAATTAAAGTTTGTTTAAATAAAACAAATCAACATTAATTAGACCTACAGTACTACCGAATAGAAAGAGTGCTGACGTGAAATCGTAACTGATTTCGAAAATTTATTACACACGGCTTGTATCGGAATTACTTAACTTTTAATAAAAATTTTCGTTCTTAGCTATCACAGTTTTAATAGTTTATTATTAAAAGCCGAATAAAAAAAAATTATTATAAGATATAGAAAAGTTTAAATAAATAACTAAAATAACATAGGGTTGTGTATGTGGATTAAGTTCGGTCTAGACAATAACGAATAAGAATATAATTCCAGTATTCAAATTCTAATAAAAGTTTGTTTAAATAAAGCAAATCAACATTAATTAAACCTACAGAAGTACCGAATAGAAAGAGTGCTGACGTGAAATCGTAACTGATTTCAAAAATTAATTACAAACGGCTTGTATCGGAATAACTTAACTTTTAATAAAAATTTTCGTTCTTAACTATTACAGTTTTAGTAACTTGGTCAACTTATTTTAAAACTTTCGTTTCGATGATAATCGTCATTTCCCTGGCCATTTTTTTGACAGGAGAATGAAAAGCACATAAAAAAAGCTTCCTTAAATGAAAATTTCAGTTCTTACCTTTAAAAAATTGGCATGAATCGAAAGTTGATATTTAAAGTTAACTTAAAAATGTATTGAATTGGTTTTTCAAGAAACATAGGGAAATTACGGAAAAAGTAAACGCTCATTAGAAAGGACAAAACGCGACCGTTTTCATTTTGTTAATAAAGTTGGTGCTATTTCTGCATTTTGTGGACGAAAGTCATATATTTTTTTTTATATATTAAACTCATTGCATTTAAAAAAAGTTTTGGATTTTTTTAGTTTAAACGTGTAAAAATTTTACAATATTGATAAGTTATATTCACTCCTTTTTGGAGAAAGCGATCACTTGATAACAAATTTTTATTTTGAGTAATTTTTTTTACAATTTGTATACAATATTTGTTAGAAATTTAGACAAATTTAAGTAAAAGTAAGGCCGGGAGAATTATTTATGAAGACTTGGGTGTCCCTTTTTTTAAGAACAAAACATTTTTTAGAACAGATGTTTCAGTGATAACGATCAAGATTCAAATCTTTATTCAAAAAATAAACAAAAAAAACGGGGTTGTATATTATTATTCTATATTTAAATCAATGGAGAGAGCAAATTGGCCGGTAATCTAGAAGTTACCCATATATAGAGGCCAAAGAGCCTACTAAATGGACAAAAAGTACTTTTTTCCATTTTTAGCACTTTTTTTGCATTTTGTTTATGATTAAAATTATAAAATATAAATAAATAAAATATTCTTTTAAATTAAGATTGAAATTCGTACAGTGAGACCAAAAGAACTTTTTAAATATATGTATTCATTTAGAAATAGCAAATTTTAGATTCTTGCTAGAGATTGTGTAAAAAATCGTTAAGGTTTTTTTTTCATATAATACTCATTCGCATTTAGTACCCAGTTATAAAATATATGTTTTTCGTAAAGCAAAGAACACGTATTATAAAAAAAAGCAACGCACTGTTTAATCACTTTATTTTATTTTTAAAGTTAAAATTTTCAAAAAGCCCAATTTTTCCTTTTTTATTATAAAATATAAGCAATAAAATTATCAGATGTTTTTCAGGGCACTTACAACGCTGTAAATTTTTTTGGTGCAAAATATGCAATAAATATTGCCATTTAAAAATGCCATTTCTAATCCAACATTTTTTTTATTTAAAAAACACAAAATTGCACTTTTTTTTAAAAAAGGGAAAAAAATTTTACATTTTTTTGAGAAACGAAAACACCATAAATTTCGTTAACAAAGTAATAGGTTAATTGCTAGTTTAATATACATATAAACGTTATTTAATAGGGTCGTTATCATGCGTTAATTTTCTATTTTATTATAAACAATTGTTTTTGTTTTATCTTTTGTCGAATACGCCATAATTTAATAAAAATTTTCCAAAGCGTGGCGCATACGATGAAATATAGCATTTTTCTTGTAAAGCTAAACTTTAAGATTTTTCTCCATTTTTAAATTTCTTTTTTATATTTTTATTTTGTTGAAGCTTGAAAAAAATTTTTGCAAAATTAATTTATGATGTTACGACAAAAAATTTTTAGGACGACGATTAGTTCGACAGAACTTGTGAATTGGCCAATAGTTTCCCGAAAAAAAGTCAATTATTCTTAAAAATTGTTCCTTTTACATTTGTCAATTCCTTATACATTTCAATTTTAGATTTTTGTTCTTCAACCAATTCCTATTTATTTTTAGATTAAAAATTTCTGTTCCAAAATTAAAAAAAAATCGCCTTTATAAAATGTAAATATTTTATAACTTCTTTGTTTAATAAAAACTTGAATATTTCTAATACGAAAGAAATTTTTTTTCAATATTTTTTGGAGTAAAATTAAGAGCGTAACATTCTTCTAGTTTTTTTTTCACAATATGTTTTCTTGTACTATTTCATACATGATTATATACAAATACTTATTTATATAAGTATACATTTAGCATATAGTATTTATAAATCACAAAATAGCAATTGTCTATTTTGCTTTTAGTTTATTGATTTAACTGACCATTAATACAATAATTATTTATGTATATCCGCCTTAGTTTAGTTTTAATATTTAAAGATAAATTGTTTTCAATTATTTCTTTTAGTATAAATCTAAAAATTAAATAAATTAAAACTATGATTCTTAACTCTTTTTACCGCGTTAGATTCGAAATCGTTGTTAACCGTTTAAATGCAAATTAAGAACTTGGGACTTCTTAACTGATTTAGTTACCTTAACGCCTCGTTTTTTTTGGAGTTCCAATTACATTATTTTTGTTGGCATAGATACAAAAAAAACTTTTATACATTTTTATCAATCACAGGAATTATAAGAGAAAAAACATTGTATTAAAGGACAGAAGAACTTTATTAAAAGAGAAACAACTAATAGTTGAAATAGTTCCTTGTTTTTAAACGAAAATCAAACCAAAAAAAGTATATAACGAAACACATTATTTAACTCCACGTTGTTGTTTTAATTCCCATGTGTGTTTTTCTTTCATATTTCACGAGTTCAGTTTAGTCGGGGAGGTGGGGTTTGCAGAAATAACGATGAACATTGAATTAACAAATTCCCGGTTTCCAGGGACACCATAAAAGAATAAATTAAAATAAAATATGATTTACCGCAAATGCTTTTGTCACAAGCAATGCTCCAACCGAATATTTTTTTCGACTAGAAATAAGTTATCGATTGTTAACGATATTCGGCTAGAAATATAACAACTTAAATAAAATAAATAATATATAAATACTAATACTATGTTCCATTCTACAAACAATAATCATATTTTTATACCCTTCACATAATTAATACGTTTGTCATTCCGTTTGTAATTTCTTTAATAGCCATCTACGACCCCATGAAGTATATATTTTCTTGGTCCTTTTAGATAGGGAAGTCCATTTAGCGATGTCCGTCTGTGGTGGTATCAAACTATCAGAAATATCTGCGAGAAACCCGCTTTTGAGATCTAGCAAACTCGACCAATAAATTACCGAAATATAAGCCAAAAACCAAGACTACCTCTGTTTATTTATCTAAAATTTTTACATAAAAACCTATACAACTGCTCCGGAGTTTCCCCTACACGGGTGCACTTAAGGCCGGTTCCCATTAATTTTTCTCCCGAACATTTTTTACCCTATCTCCGCCCCCTAACAGGGTTGCCATACAAAATTTAAAAAAAGGGTAAAACCCCTACAACTTTCCCGGAGTCGCCCTTAGAGGAATAAAATATATAACAGACTACCATTAGTTTTCCCTCCCAAACATATTCCTAAAATATACTTACCGCCTATCGCCATCACCTTAGGGGGTTGCAATACAAAATTTAAATACCTTAAGGTTAAAACCCCTACAACTTTCCCGGGGTCGCCCTTAGAGGAATTAAATGTATAACAGACCACCATTAGTTTTCCCTTCCAAACATATTCCTAGAAGATACCTACCACCTATCTCCATCACCTAAGGGGGCTACCATACAAAATTTACAAAAATGATGTAAAAACGCTCATAACTTCCCCAGAAACGTCCTTAGATAAATGAAACATACGATCGACCCTCATTATTTTCCCCTCCGAAATATGTTTGTGGAACATACTTACCCCTTTCACCATCCACTAACAGGGCTGCCATACAAAATTTGAAAAAAAGGTAAAAAGTGCTACAACTTCCCCAGAGTCGCACTTAAGATATAAAATGTATCACAGATCCCTATTAGTTTTCCCTCCCAAACATATTTCTAGAAAATACTTACCCCCTATTTCCACCCCCTAAGACGGTTGCTATACAAAATTTCAAAAAATTAGGGTAAAGACCCCTTACACATTTGTGAAGAGTATATAAGATTCGGCACAGCCGAATATAGCGCTCTTACTTGTTTCCTCTCCTGTATGTCAAAGTTAATAACAATAAGACAGGTTAAGAAAGGTTAACAAGCTTTAACAAAAGGCAAGGGTCGATCAGATAAGCTTTGAGATGGACAGTAATATTTTTTATTATAAACTACAACTTTATTATATATAATATTATATTCTCATAACAATTTCAAATATTCAGCCTTATTAAGAGTGTCGTTGTCGAATCGTTTTTGTGTCGAAAATCATTCTTTTCGTTTGAATGGTACCATGTTTGTCGAAAAACGATAGAAATCAACATTTGCTAACGATTCTATTACAATTTTCGGTACCACGAATGTCGTGAAAAAATGTCAAATACTTAAAAAATCGTCGTTAGGGTATTTGTTAACGACAGTTAAAAAAATATATTAAAAATGATTAAAAAAATGGATTTCAGCAAAATAAAGTAGTAACTATACTCAAAAATATAATTAAAGCAATTTTTTTTATGTTTTTTTATTTAATTCTTTTTAAAAATTAAAACCAAAAATAAGTGAAATTAATAAAGAAAATGTTTAAGAAGAGCAGAGTGAAGTTGCAGGTCAACTCAATGAGTTCATGAAACACTTTGCTAATAGAAGATTAGCTTAAGCTGAAAAATATTTGGCAAGCATGTTAGCCTTATTGGCTATTCTAATTTAGGAGCAATTTTGTCAATGACATACTCAAAAGCGCCCTTTTTTGAGTCTAAAATATTTAATAAAACTTAAAAAAGACTTAAATTTCATTAAAATACATTAAGTATAATTAGTTGTGTTCATTTACAGAAAATTATCACTTATTTTCGATAATTATTACTAGTAAGTGTTCACGTACACAAAAAATTAGCAGCTAGAGAGCCAAAAATGAGCGTAATATGTTTAAAAACAAAAATGTTTCTGATAATTTCTGCTAGTAAAAATTTTACTATCAGAAATTATTCAAACAGTCTTTCTGTCATTATGCTTTGGAAAAAATTTAAGTTTTTAATTTTTATAAGTTTACAATAACAAAATACATTTGCTTGCAAGTTTTGACTGTAAAAGTGTTCATTTACTTTTAGATATTTTTGAGAGCAATTTTCAAAATATTTCTTTTTACTCTCTCGTTGCTAGTAATTACTGGAAAGTTATTGAACACAGCTATTGTTTACTAACTTGGAGTTTGTCATGGCAAATATGTTTGACTTTTGCCGTAACTCCCAACGCATAGTTTTATATGTACTCAAAAGTATTATACTCTTCTTCATCCTCAAATGACGCAAATGTAGAAACACTTAACATTTTATATAAATAATAATTTGTATTTTTAATTATTTGTATTTTTTTGTTATTTTTATCACCGCCAACAGTAGATTTTTTGACAGTTTATACAACAGGGTTACACAAAATTTACTAAAATTGTTAGAATTTTGAAACATTCTGTGTTTTTTATTCTATTACAAAAATGTCGTTTTCGTTAATTTTACATGGTACCGAAAAATATTAAAAACGCCAACGACTACGATAACTGTCGAAATACGTCAACGACACTCTTAATAAGGCTGATTATTTAGTATTTGATTCCAATTTTAATTTGTTTATAGGGTTTGTTATGGGTTAAGTTTATCTACATGCATTTCATTAGTTTATATATTTCATTCTGAAAGAACTCGTTTAACGTTTTGGTTTGTTTGTAACAGAGTTGGGCAGTATTTCAAATACTTGTATTTGAAATACGTATTTGAAATACAAATACGTATTTTGTATTTGTATTTAAAATACCACCTTCTAATGTATTTTGTATTTCAAATACTTATGATGGCAAAATACATTTTTTCGATATACGAAAAGTTGTCATTAGAAAAATTGAAAAATGATACAATTAAAAAAAAAAAAAGGAAACTTTGTCTTCGTATTCATTCACGTCTTTGCCTTAGCAAGGCACGTTCTTTTACAGGTCTCACTCATTCAGGTAATATCAAGAGCTAAGCAGATATTTAGATGTGAATGTCAAAAAAATTAAATTTTGTATAAAAATTCAAATTTTTTTGACATTCACACTTTTAAACACATCAAGTAAGATCGCTATATTTGCCTGTTCCGAATCTTATATACCCTTCACATTGCTCTTTTAATTTACCCAGCCGAGTTATTTTGTACTGCAAATAATATAAAAAAAATACCTTGTGCCAGCTTTAAAGTCCATAGAAAACTTTACAAAGACAACGTTCGTATGAATAACAGAAATATATGAAGATGGCTTGAGGTCGAGATTTATAAAAGCTCTCGACATTATTCGTATTAAAATATTAATAAAAGTTGTTATTTTTTTGGGATCTTCTAGTCCCCCTGCTCCTCTTCAACCTTTTTTCCAAAATGTAGGTCTTATCATCGAATTTCTTTTTGTAGAACACTAGAAGTCGATAGCTGTTATAGTTTCCTAGATATAGCGTATCGAAAATTTCATAAAAATTGTTCATTTGTATGGAAGCTACACTTTCTCCTGCCCCCACTCAAAACATTTTTTCTCCAAAGTGTTGGTCGATAGCTGTTATAATTTCTAAGATTTAGCTCATAAAATATTTCACAAAATGTGTGCAATTGTAGAGAAAAAACCACTTCCCCTGATCCTATCTGAAAAAAAATTTTCCCTTATTGAGGTCCCTATTTTCATAGTACCCGTGCCAAGTTTTGTGGCCAGAGTGACTATATTTCTGAGATATATAGGTATATATGCACAAATTTTGTCCTAAAAAATTGGTTGTTTTGAGTCTTCGTTTATATCTGGGTCAATAGTCAACCGATTTTGCTAATTTTAAGTAGCGATTGTCTCCGGGATATTTCCAATAGTTTGACACCAATAACTGGTCCGTATCACTTTATTTGACTCCGGAAACTTGATTTCAAGAGACTGACAGATGGACATGGCTATATTAACTTCCTTATCCATAAGGATCCAGAATATTAATACTTTATGGGGTCGCAAATGGAAAATAAAGAAATTTCAAACGGAGTGACAAACTGATATATACCCTTATCACTATGTAAAGGGTATACAAAAGAAATGCAGAGGGCGAATTTTTGAATTCGCCTTGATATTACTTTACTTTTAATTTAATTCGTTTTTCACATACAAGGCAGATACAGAGAACCAAGGCACATTTAACCAGATAATATTAAGGGCCCAGCTGATTAAAATCAATTTGACATTTTCACGTTATAAAATTTAATTTTATATGGAATTTTTAATTTTTCTGACACTCTACCGTTCAAACACAAAAAGGAAATGCAGAGGGCGAATTTTTTGAATTCGCCTTGGGCTTACCTTGTTGAATGTGCCTTGCAGAGAACTATTTTCATAAAATTTAACACCAGTCTGTTTTCATCAGGACCTGTAGAAAGATTGTTTTTTAAGCAGGATTTATATATTCTTCAACAGGAGGCTGCTTATCTGATTAAACTTTTAAAAATCTTGTGTTCACGATTAATGGTTATCAATATATTTTGTATTTCAAATAAAAGATACTAAAATACTGTATTTTGTATTTGAAATACTCGACTTGAAAGTATTTGGTATTTTGTATTTGAAATACAAGCGGAAGAAGTATTTTGTATTTCAAATACAGCAAAGCATGTATTTTGCCCAACTCTGGTTTGTAATAATTCTTAATAAGTTTATTAAGGTTTTTTATTAAGGCAGCATTTTTTAAAGAATTTGGTTCAAGTCTACTGATGATTTGGCGTAAGAACTAATGCATATAGGCAAACATAACTAACAACAAACCCGTTAAATTATATTCTTATGCGTAATAAACTTCTCTTAATTTAATTAACCTACAAAAATAACACATCAACTAAGGCTTTGGTTTTTTACAAAAACAAAAGATTTTAAATTACTACCGTGTTAGTAATATTCATCGCTTACCGATCATTCACTGAAATTATTTTTTAGCATTAAAAATATTTACTTTTAAAAATGTTTTCGGCATTCTTAATGATAATAAATTACATTGCTTTTGCGAAGTGCGTTCGCTTAATTTTGCTGTTAAAATCAATGCCCTTAAATGTTTTTTTTTTAAACCTTTTCCTTATTTACATAAACATAAGTATGTATGTACGTACTTGGCATTTTTGTTTGACGTAAATTGAATCGGGTAAAAAAATTAAATCTCAAAAATATTTAAGAAATCTAAACAAAATTTATAGAAATGTAAACAAATTCTAAAAAATTTCGATTTGAAAAACATTATCTATGTATAAGTAAAGATTTTGCATAATTTTGTTGAATTAAAAACTTTTTACGTAGGTTGCCTTTTATATTTCGGGATTTGGCAACACTAGTGTTTTAATCTGACAACTGACAGCTCTATCGTAAAGTTTGACATTTTCTAAGTTATACGTACTCGGAACGTTTTGACATATGAGCGCTATTTGTGTTGTTTACAGTAACTTAAAAGATTCAACTCGACCCAAAAATAAAATTTAATCGTAAACGTTTTCGTGCGATTATTTTTTACATCTTTCGACGTGGATTAACTCAGCAACAGTACATGGATCAACTAAATTCTGTTTTTGGCGATGAAGCTCAATCAAGGACCAGTGTTAATCGATGGTATAGTGAATTGAATCGAGGTCGTAGTTCACTCCATGACGAATTTCGTGAAGGTCGTCCAAAATCAGTAGTTGTTCCGAAAACTATTGATGCTGTAAATGAACTGATATTGGAAGATCGTCACGTGACCTATCGTGAGATTGAGACAGCCTTAGGCATTAGTGGGATCAACATGCATTCAATGTTGCATAAACATTTAACTGTCAAAACAAGTTTTTCGGGTTGGATCCCACACAATTTGTCAATCGTTCAAAAAAAGGCTCGTGTCGATTAGTCGAAATAAATGCTCAGAAAATACGATCGCGGTGCTTCGAATTACGTCTATGATATCGTGACAGGTGATAAATCCTGGATTTACGCGTATGAGCCTTAAAGTAAACAGCAGACGACTGTATGGGTGTTTCAAGATAAGTCAAATCCAACAAAAGTTGTTCGGGCCCTAAGCACTTCTAAGCCAATGATCGCCAGTTTTTTCGGAACAACTGGACATTTCGCAACCGTATCACTTGAACAACGTAGAACAGTCTATTCTGAGTGGTACACAACCATCTGTTTGCCAGTTGTCTTCCATGAACCAGAAAAACCAACCCCGAAAATGGATCACTCTTCACCACGACAATCCGATCTCTCATACACCGGCTCAAACAACTGCATTTTTAAGCACCCAAAACATCGATTTGATGAGTCATCCGCCGTATACTCCTGAATTGGAACCGAATGACTTCTTTTTATTCCTGTTCTTAAAAAAAACAATTAGAGGTCAACGTTTTTCGACACCTTAAGAAGCGTTTGCTGTATTCAAAACGCATGTTTTGGAGATTTCTCAATCAGAGTGGCAAAATTGCTTCGACAATTGGTTTGAAGGCATGCAAAAGTGTATAGATCTTCGTGGAAAATATTTTGAAAAACAAAGAGATTTTCGATTATTAATATTTGTTTTTCTTAAAGAATTAGAGACCCATCAGTTTCCCTTCATTCGTCTTGAAGACTCTAAAAAGGACTCTTGACTTTCGCATCAAGATAAACATCGCTCCTGGTTGACTGTGTGACAACCTGCACGCCTATATGAAGAGGAAATCAGTTGAGATGGCACTTCATCCAATCGTCTCGTGGATTGAGATAGGGCTTTACTACGGTGAATATGCCATTGGGGCTTCTTTTGATATTACAGGTTGCCACAGAGGCAATCATTGAACGTGTGGCACGAACTGGAACTGCCTTACCAGTTGTTAACTGGTTATCTACTTTCCTGAAGCGCAGTATTATATGTTTGATATAAAAACACAGAGATTGGCTTTTAGAGGAACCCCCAAGAAGAAGTACACTTACTACTTTAGTGGACGCTAGTTATCAGCAAGCCTTTCCCGGAACTTAAAGGCGAGCCGCTGCAATAACCGTGTACGCAAATAATGTAGCGGTTAGTGTGAAAGGCAAATATTTGAATACGATCATCTCGATGATGGAACTACAATGGCTAAAAATAGCGAGTGAGCGAAAAAATTGCGGCTGAGTGTGAACTCCAAGAAAGCGGACCTGCTTCTTTTTACCATTAGGAAAGACTAAGATTGTTCCGTTGGCTACACCGAAATTGGACAACACAAATCTGATAGTGAAGGGGCACATAAAGTACCAAGTAGTGATACTGGATAGTAAGCTGTCGTGGTGACTCAATGTGGAGAGAATAGAGTCAAGAAGACGGCGAACGCGCTACATTCATGGAGGAAAATGCTAGGCAAAACGTGGAGTCTTACACCAAATCTTATGAATTTGATATACACTGCAGTGTCTAGGCCTATATTATTCTATGGAATACGTATGTGGTGGAATGCACTGGAAAAGCAGCGTCCAAAAACTGACAGGACTGAATACAACGGCGCTGAATGTAATCTTGGATCTGAAACCAATTAATCTGGTCGCAAAGGGTGTTGCAGAGGGAGATCTGCGCCTTGTTTGTGGTCAAAGGGACAATTTACTCGGGTGTCACATGGTCATTGCAAGATTATTGGGAGCATATAATGTAGCAGTGACTGCATGACATAGGTCACAGGGGGTATTGAGGGGAACGAGATGTCACACGAGCTGGCGCGGAAATGGATTCATTTGCCTATGGAAAGAGCAATAGACATTCGGGCTCAACTCCTCTCATAAAAGTTCTTTTAATGCTTCTAAAAACAAGGCTCTAATTGTATTGCAAATTGCCCCCGCCCCTGTTCTTTAAACCGAGTCAGTTTTTAATGGAATGGTGTTATCTTAATCGATAGGTTTGCTTCATTCAAACAGCTTTGCTAACTCTGGTAAAGGTCGAGTAAAATTTGTGGATTTGTTTTAAAATCGAAAAAAAAATACTTAGATTCGGTTTACAGAACAACGACCCATCCTAGAAAAAAGTTTCCTGAAATGATTTTTTAAAAACTGGAAGTAATGTTCACTATGCCATTAAAGAGCAATTATACTCCATTAAGCGTATATATATAAAGAACTTGGAAAGAGATTGGTGAAAAGAAAAATCCACCATCACGGAAATTTAATTGGGAAACTCAAGAAGATTTCTCAGACCACTTCTTAAATGATTACTGCAGTGGAAAAAATTAAAAAAGCGATGCAGGTATTTGACTGCAGAAACGATATTCCGAAGAGCTTTAAGCTTTCTATGCCTGTAATAATGGAACAGAGGAAGAAGGAGGATAAACAACCTCAAAGTTCAAAAGAGATGTAAATATTTAGTGGCGAACGGTGCCATTGTGAAACGACATATGTAGATATTTTATTTCGTAGGAGAAACGCTGATTCGGACCTACAAAATATGGAGAAAATGGTCTCTAAAACTAAAAATCTAAAAAAAAAATGGAGATAAAAAAAAATCCAATAAAGCTAGGAAGTGAGTACTATCATTACTATACTTATCCATATCTACAGTATTAAGTGATGCCTGCATGCCTAGGCGTAGAACGACAAAACCCCGACCACCTAACTACTGGTGAAACAAGGAGATTGCGAAACTCCGCAGTACATGTCTTATAGCGAGAAGATGCAACCAGCGGGGTAGGTCTGGGCCGGACTTTAGAAGAGACAAGCAGAGTATCAGATGGCACGAAAAGCTCTTTAACTTGCTATAGGCAGAAGCAAGCGACAAATCTTGCAGCAGATATGTAAGTAGGCAGACAACTATCCTTGGGGAACTGCGCATAAAGTAGTGATGACACGCTCTTAGCGCACATGGGTACCTGTCTTATTTTTTTTTATTAAAAATATTTATGTTCTAGTTATTGAAAACCCTAGGAATATTTTTTTAATTAACTTTTTGAGAACTATAATAAACAAACAAAAAAAAACCACAAAAACATTTTTGAATGAAAACTGAACTATATGACCTAATTCAATTCTTTAAGCTCAATTTGTTAATTTTTTTACCTTTAAAACAAAATAAATTAATTACCAATACATAACCCCATGAAAAATAAAAACAAAAGTTTTAGAATTTCTGACTTTTTGAGTTTGATAATTGTTTAAAAATTGTTTTATATGTAATTCTACATCGTTTACGCCAAAAATGCATTTTTTGAGTCATGACGTTGTTTGAGGAAATAAGCGATTTTTTACTTATATTAATATTTTAATATTTTGGGTAAGTTTGGGTAGATTTGTATGAGTTCGAACTATTTCGTTAAGCATCTGAAACAACTAATTTTTGCCTGAAAAATCGTCAATCGTCATTTTTGCTAATTTGGCCAAAAATATCGCCAAATTGACGTAAAATCATCACGTATTGGGCCCCTGTGGTTTTCTGAATTTTTTAAAATTTTTCCATTTTACAAAATTTTTTGCTTCTCCTGTAAATTATATTTTTGTTAGTTATGCTTTTTTACATTTTAGCTATGGGCAAAACAGTATTTTAGTATATACAGGCATGTTCTGAAAATCTCGTGGTTTCAAATCACTTGTGATTTTAAAATCATAATTGTAATTTTACGCAATTTATTTAATTAATTTATTGCAAATCTAAAATAAGGTTATTAAAAATATAACCAAGTAAATTTGAATTGGCAGTCATTTAGATAAACCGGTTTAAAATCATAAAAACTTTGAAATTTCTCGTGATTTCAAATCACTTTCACAAAAAGTGATTTTCAGAACATGCCTGATAAATTTCGTTCAAGCCTGTCTTTTTTATTGTTTTATTTTGGAAGTTTTATTTTTCTATATGGCCAGACTAGATGTTATACGCAAACAAAACCTTGTTTCAAAATTTTCGAGCTCTTTAATAAAATGAATATTAAGTGAAATTAATGTAATGATTTTAATAAAATTTGAAATTCTCTGAATTATTTTTTGTAATTATCTGTATTAATAACGGCTGTTATTTTTCGTAATATTTGTGCCTTATACGACGAATTAACGCAGCACATTTCCACCGACAAAATCGTTTGTCCGAAATCAAAAATGGTAAAGCGTACACAGAAAAAATTACTATCAAATTTTTTTTTCAAATAACTCATTAACCAAAAAATTTTGTATTTTTGATTAAAAATTTAATTGTCTTAATTAAAATTTTAATCGTTTTTAAAAAACAAATGCCAAGTATGATGTTTGTTTACAAATTCTTAAAAAAAAAGCTTTATTTTTACTTAAAACTTTTTTGGCTTTGCCTATGCAAAGCTCACCTCAAGTTCAGTTGTTGGAGTTGAATTTTTGAATGTAATAAAAAAAAACTTAGTTTAAGAGTTTTAAAAAGATAGAATGCCTTGTTGGCTGAGTGGATAGAGCGTACGCCTTGCAATCAAAGGACCCATGGCTCGAGTCCTTGTTGAGACTTGTAATGTATACTTAAATATAAATTAAACATAATAATAATTAAATTAAATAAACTTAAATAAAAAGAAATATTAACAAATAAAAAACAAACAAAAATTTAATTATATTAAATAAAAAAATTATACTTGAACTTGTTTGTACTGAATTTTAGGTTTGTTTGTATTTGGATTAAAACATTTATAAATATAATATATTTTTAATTAACATTTTTTTTTTTAATTAAAGTTGTTTATTAAGTATGCGAATTTCTTAATAGCTTGTAATCTAAACATTTTTTTAATCAAATCAACGATTTTTTTAATTGAAATTTTTTTGTTTTTTTTTTGCATATTTTTTTTTATTATTGAATCTTCGCTTAAGCGAACTAACAATAAGTTTTCAAATCTTAAGACTAATGAAAAAATATTAGTCCAGCCAGTGCCAGACAGAAATTTAAGTTCTCATAATAGAAATAGTTATCTTCATCTAAGCGCAATAGTATCCCTCCTTTTCAGACGGGAGTGTCTACTATGTTGCAAGATACTTCGAGCGACCGGGTTCGGATGTGTTTCCAGCTTATTGAAAATTAATTTTTATTTTTTTCTGTGTACAGTGTTTTGAATGTTTGGAATTAAATATACATACTCTTTCAAAGTGACAATTTTTAAAATAATCCTGTTTTGTACTACATATTGTGTTTTCTTTCTATTTGTTTATATGTATTAACAAAATGTGTCTACCATAAGGTGTATTTTAAATAATATTAACATGACTTGTATTTCATGGTTTTTTATTTTTGTTGTTATTTTCTAATCATACAACAAATATACATACAAATACTATACTGAAAAATTGTCCGCCCTCCAAGTCCAAAGTTTTTATTATTATTTAGTTGGCCAAAGGTTATCTTAAATTTCGCATTTATTCATACTATGTATTATACATACAAGCATAGGTTAATCTTATATTAGGGTTTTTAATTTTCCCCCTCTTTTCTAAATACTTTATAAGTACGTATACATATATTTAAATTATTAATAAGCATACTTTTCTTATTATTATTTTTTTTTTTTTTAATTAATTATATTTTTAAAATTTACAAAAAATAATAACAAAATTATGCATTCTTATCGGTAAAATATTTTATTTTTTTCTGTTATTATTAATTATAATGATCTTTCTAACCTTCCTTCTTTAAATATCATACAGCCAGCGGATGGTCAAAAATTTTTTTTTATTCCAAGGCTGGTACCAGAAACGAACTGCAATATAGCTATTTCTGATTCAAAATCAGTTCGCATATTAATTCTTTTTAGAAATCTTTTAAGGTTTAGTTCATGTTTTTTATTAAATTAATAATAAGAAACGTAAAAGTAAAAATGTTTAGTTAACTTTGTTTTTACGCGTTAAGTAGCTTAAGTAGAGTTAAGTTCAATTTACGTAGATCTTGAAAATTTTTAATTTTGTTCGGCTTATTTTCTTGCGACTAACTAGTACAAGGTGTATCTTTACAAGGTGGTAGCGTAAGTACTACAAGCACAACACCAACAGCCATACAATGTCGTTTTACATTATAAATCCGGGAACAAACACCTAGACGTAAAAATATATGCAAGCAAACACACAAACAAACAAATTTAAAGTATACAGCTTTTGACGTCTAGTTGTTGAAACAAAGCAAAGTAAACAATAATCAGCTGACGCTGTAACGCCATCTTGTATAGAGGCACCTTAAACTGGTACTTGTGATAAAAAATAAAAAGAAATAAGAAAGTTATAGTCGGTTAAGGCCGACCATGCCATATACTACACCCTGAGTTAAGTTAACTTGATTTTCCAGTAAACCACGAAGGTACGCTTAATAATGGACCACAAAATTTTGTTGTGTTGTTTCGGTTAAAAACAGACTTACGGATCTGGTAAAATATTTAAAAAGCATAATTTTTCGCAATTTGTGAGGTTAAATGTGATTTTGAATTATATGGCATCCATGGTAAATTTTAGGACAAATTGAGGACATTTGTGTTGGGGGCTATATTAAGAATATGAGCGAAAAATATTTGTGTTCAATATACTAAGTAGTAAGTGGTATAAATATAGACACATGTGCAAAATTTGTGGAGATAGAGTAATATTCAAAGCAGTTATAGCCCAAGATGCTTATTCCGTTAGGGCATTTGTATAGCGGCTTTGTCGAAATATAAACCGATCACCGTTCACAAGAATACATGGGCACCCAGTCAAATGGACGGACGGACAGGCATGCTTAAGTCGATTTAGAAATTCATTCTGAGTCTATCGGTATACTTGAACGTAAGCCACCACTTTTGTGGTGTGGGTATAACGGTGCTAGGTTCCTGTACAATCTGATAAGCATTACAGGCATGCTGAATTCAGACAAGGTCTCAAATACCTTTTTTACATATCGGACTATCGAAAGCTGTCTTTTAATCGATGAAAAGATGGTAACTGTCGATCTACTTCTCATGATTTTTCTCGAAGATTTGGCGTAGTGCGAATATCTGGTCAGTGGTTTTAAAAAGTTCCGCGGATAAGCCATCGGCTTCTGCCGCTCTATTATGCTTCATCCGGAGTATTAATGTTTTCACCTCTTTTTGGCTGGGAGGTAAGCACTGTACACCATTATCACTGATTAAAAAGGGGATATCTCCATTGCCGCTGTCGTCGGATGTCAACAATTTGGAAAGATGTTCCTTCCATATTTTTAGAACGTCATTCTTATCTGTCGCAAGATTGCCTTGTTGGTTTTTGCAGAAGAAGATGCCTATATCATAGCCTTCAGTCTGTTGCTTTACACGTTGGTAGAATTTTCTGGCATCACTCCTACTTCTGTACATCTCGATCTTCTTTCACTCACGTCTTTCCATTTCACTTTTTTTTTTTGTCGCAAAAGACGTTTTTCCTCCTTCCGTTTCTCCCGACAACTCTGCCACGTACTACGCGTGGCTACTGTCTGCAGAGTTTCCTACATTGTTCTCTGCAGTTGCTTTGCGACACTTCCTGTTATATCATCGGTTTCTTTTAAAAGGTTGCTGGTAGCTAAGCACGGTTTTTGGGTTAACCGAATGGGGTAGACGCTGGCATTTTGTTGTGCTCGCAGCCTCGCAGAACGCTCAATCGCGTTCGTACCTTTTCTTGGGGTTTTTTTAAGTCATATATTTACCAGGCAACGAATACCACTGCTAAAGTTTAAATTCAAACGAGATACACTCTCAACCTAAAGCTAAATGCAAGAACAGGTAGACTGCTAAGTATATCGAGTATAACCATAGAATATGCGGATGATGTTGCTATTGTGGCTAGGAATACTCGCTACACGGCAAGAAAGAACTATCTACAAATAATTAGAAACTACCAAAAGAAGGTAGGCCTCAACATAAATGAGAACAAAACGAAATAAATGAGAATACCGACGAACATAAAAAGACAGAAGATACAAAACATTAAAATCAGAGGTTAGAATTTTTAAGGCGTTTTGAGAGTGACAATTTAGCTAAGGCAAACAAAGCATTTTTCGCACAGAAAAAATTCATGGCAATGTATATATTCAAAACTTGGTCCACGACTGTAAGCGACCAACAGCGTTTTTTTTAAATTTTAAACAAAAATGCTACGTAGAATATATGGCCCTAAATGTGATAATATTAGAGACTACCTTAAGAGATACAATGATGACGTGCTAGAAATATGTCAGAGGAAGGGCATTATCTGGGGAGGTCACGTCGCTGACATTATTAACAGCAGGCCGCAAACGAAAACAATAGACCGACCTACATAGATGTCAGACTCCCCAGGTGCCAAGGCAACTGCGAACGAGATGGAAAAACTGTTTATAAGACGATCTAAAATAGTTTGGAATTCAAAACTGGAAAAAAATGCTGAAAACAGCTGGTTAGGCTAAAGTTCTTCACCCCATAGCTGTAACGCTACAAGATGATGATGTACGAGTAACAAATACTCCAAAATGTCAAATTTTACGACACTTGATTGCATCTATCTGTGTTACATTAATTTTGTTGCTATGCAAAATTATAAGGAATTTAAGCTAATGACATAAATGAAAATGAAAAACTTATTTTTTTAATCTTAATATAAAAAGCATAAACATGGCGTTCCAATTTCTTTAATGTTTAAATTTTTTATAATGACTAATAATAATTAATTTTTTTACATTAGCTTACAATAATTAATAACTTTTCTGCACTTAAAATGTAATATTTATATACTAATATGCAAATGGATGTATATATGTATGTATGTATGTATGTACAAATAACATCACTTATATACGTACAGATATGCATGTGTGCACACAAAAAATAAACCAAGTAATCTTTGCTTTAAATCAAGCCGGTAGCGGTGTCAAAAGTACGGCGAATACGAATTTTCTTAAACAAAGTGGGAATTTATTTAGTACGAATTTCTAACTTTCAGCCACACTTAAGCATTAAATGCATTCCTCGCTACAGGCTACCGAACACAACCAGTCAAAAATCAAACACACGTGTGCTTGAGAATAATTTTTTTAATGGCTACAATGCAACACGACTACCGGTTGCTGTCAATGCTAATTTTGTGGCGTGGTCGAAATTAAACTAATTTCTATTTTTATACGCGACAGTTAACAGATTAGTGCTGTCAATACGGTTAGATGCAAAAAGACTTTAGGTGGCACCACTGAAAGTCATATTGCCTATATGTTTATTTTGTAGTGGTAGTCTAGTAAATATTTCAGTAGCAGCACTTTTGTGTTCGTGTGTTCCTCTGTTCTTGTAGCTTGAATGTGTTTAATGCATTAAGCATTAAATACATTCCTCGCTACAGGCTACCGAACACAACCAGTCAAAAATAGAATACACATGTGCTTATGAGAATAATCTTTTTAATGGCTACAAGGCAACATGAATACGGGTTGCTGTCAATGCTAATTTTGTGGCATGGTCGAAATTAAACTAATTTCTATTTTTTTACGCGACAGTTAATAGATTAGTGCTGTCAATACGGTAAGATGCAAAAAATATAGCTTAAACAATACAAAAAGACTTTAGGTGGCACCACTAAAAGTCATATTGCACATACTGTGAGCGTCAAATGAAAGTAAACACCGCATGTAGTTTCAAAAAAATATTTATTATTTAAATTTTAACATTGATATAAAAGAAATTATTAAAGATAATACTTCGGTAATTAAAGTAAAATAAAATATAAAAAAACAAGAACGAAAACAAAAAGAACAATAGAAAAAAATTCAGTTTTAGTTAAATTATAATTATTTTACGCCTCAAATGAAAGTAAACAGAAGTCAACCTTATAGACAAAAACTTATTTTTAATATTTTGTTTGGCGCCCTTTTGATTTTATTATAGCTTCTAACCTTCTAGGCATCGATTCGACAAGTTTTTTGGTAACATCAGGTTGAATTTTACTCCATTCATCTTCCAATGCTGCCTTGAGGTCATCCTTGCAAGAAATGTGCCTTTCTCTTAATTTTTTGTCCACATGTTCCCACAAATGCTCGATTGGGTTAAGGTCTGGGGACTGCGGTGGATGGTCAAGCGTTTTTGGTGTACGATACAGCAACCATTCCTTCACAATTTTGGAGGAATGCTTTGGATCGTTGTCCTGTTGGAATATCCAATTCTGTGCTAGCCGTAATTTCTCCACACTAGGGGTAACATTGTGTCTTAAAATGCTGAGGTAATCTTCTTTTTTCATTGTTGATTCAATGAAAACGAGATTACCGACCCCCGACGCCGCCATGCATCCCCAGACCATCACAGAGCCTCCACCATGCTTTACAGTTTTTACCACACACTTATCATCAAATGCTGCATTGGCACTTCTCCATATCTTAGAAAGTTTTTTGGCACCAAATATTTCAAACTTGCTTTCATCTGTAAAAAGAATGTTTTCCCAAAATGCTAAGGGCTCGTTTTTATATTTTTTGGCAAAATTTAGGCGTTTAACTTGATTGGCCTTTGAAATGTAAGGCTTTTTACGGGGCACTCTACCATGAAGACCATGTTGGTGCAGGCATCTTCTGACGGTACTAGCACTTACTGATTTTCCAGAATTTCTTTTAATAGTTTCTGCTAATTTTACGGCACTAGAAGCTGGATTTGCTTTTACTTCTCTTACAACAGCCCTAACTTCTTTATCTGTAAGACGCTTTGGTGGTCTTCCACGTGCCAAATTCTTCACTGTCTTGTATTTGGCGTATTTATCTATAATTTTTTTTAGTACCATGGTTTCTTTCAATAATTTTGCCAATTTCGCGAAGTGATTTTCCCTTTTTATGCAAATCTATTATGATTTTGCGAGCATCACTTGAAGTTTGCTTTCCCATTGTCTATTTTTTACTATTTTATGCTTAAAGTTATCGTTAATTCTACATATACTTTTAGTTATGAGAATATTTATAACGGTTCTTTTCTGTTATACTTATTAACAGACAAAAATGTAAGAAGTTGCCACCATTTTTGCATTTGCAGTTTATGTATCTTCCTAAAGATTGAAACTGTTTACTTTCATTTGAGGCGTAAAATAATTCTAATATAATTAAAACTGAATTTTTTTCTTATGTGTCTTTGTTTTAGTTTATTGTTTTAAAATATTTTGTTTTAATTTTATTACTGATTAACAATCTTTTATTATTTTATTTATATCAATGATTGAATTTGGATAATATGTATTTTTTTCGAACTGCATGCGGTGTTTACTTTCATTTGACGCTCACAGTATGTTTACTTTGTAGTGGTAGTCTAGTAAATATTTCAACTTTTGTGTTCTTGTGTTACTGTGTTTTTGTAGCTTGAATGTGTTTAATGCATTATGCCAAAAAGGGACTGATTTAAATTCGAAACCGTACTTTGATGTAAGCTTAAAAGGATTTATTTAAGAATTAACGGCATTAATCCAAAAATTATAACTCATTGTTTTGATTAACGGAGCTTTATTAAAGAAGAAAAGATTTATTTTAAAAATCTTTTCTGTACTTGCCGTAGCTAGGTTTTGAACCTGGAAATCTCCAAACCATCTAGGTTATCGAGGCACTTCGTTTTTGAATGTAAAAATATATGTATATTAAAAAACCAAAAATATTTTCGCTTATTTTTTGATTTAAAAAAACCTAAATACGGATCGTACTTAAAAAATTTCAAAAACGATTTTGAATAAATTCAAGAATTAAATTCTTGATTTTAGAACGTTTTTTTTCTTTCTGTGTATTATTTTAATTATTATTATTATCAATTCAATTATTAAAAGTGAGACACCAAACTTATCGACGCGACGTAGGTTCAATTACTTATCAGTAAACCAAGCAATTAACATTTTATTAAAATAATTTAAATGCAATTTTTAAAAAGTTTTTAATATAAAAAAAAAACAAGAAAAGAAGAGAATCAAAGTACGTGATAATAAACATTGTTCAACAGAGCAATGGGCCAAACAGAGATTATAATATTAAGAAACGCTATAGCAAAAGCGACGATCGCAGGGTTATTAAATAGCAAATAAAACATTTACGAAAACTCTATTAACTATTTTAAGGATTTTTACAACCAAAACAATCAACAAATATAAAAACCAAGGTTTTTTTAGATTTCTTTTACTTAAGCTTAGAAAACATTTTTCTATTGAATTACCTAACAAAGGTTCGACAAACAAACTCAGCGGGTGTAATAGCTCCTTGTGCATCATTCGTGGATTTTCGGTGAACCAGAAGTGATAGTTTGGCTTGTTCACGTACCCGCTGAGGTGGCAATGAGCTTCATCGCTCATTATGATTTTGGTCGAAAAATCGTTCACTTCGGCCTCGAGATTGAGGAGGGCTAGGGCGTAGGTTACACGCGTTTGGCGGTCGACAGGCAGCATCTGATGCACAGACTATACTTTGTACGGAAACATGCGCTGGTCTTTAAACAAAATCCGCCTTAGGGACGACCGGCTGATGGCTAATTACGAGGCGCGGCGTCTGGTCGATGTTTCTGGCGACAGCTCAACATGCTCGTCAACAGCGGCGAACCGGCGCTTTGGGGCCGGCGACTCTTGGCAGCATCTTGTGTGGTCCCATACTCTTCAAGGCTGGGGGCCAAACGGCGCAGTGTTTGCACAGTCGGTGCCGGACGACCGGGGAATCGCCGACGGAATTTGCGCTGCTCCAACACCACAGACGAATTGTTACGCAAAAAAATGGACACGATTATTCCGCGTTCTTGGGGAGTGAGAGCTTGTTCACTTGTATTCTACATCTGTCTAGTTCACAAATGTCAAAACAGATTTGACATTAGACGCCATTTGAAAAAAATTAGCATCTTTCAATACCAAGCTCGTTACAGTTACAATACAGCGCGCCTTACAATCGGTTTATTGCGATGGATGCTTAAAACACATGATATTTTCGTAGCTTAGGATATTTTAATTAGATGTGTTCACGTTCTCAGCATTGGAATCCCGCGAAATCCCAATTTTACACAAAAGCCTTCCCATAGACAAAAATTTCTTCTTCTTGCACAAAACAGCCGTTACTTTTTCTTCGGTATCATATTGAAATTGTCAAGCAACAATCAGCTGTTTAAAAAGCAAACAATTTTAAAAGAAAATATTGTTTGGAAGAAACAAAAATGCAAAGTAAGGTATTCCGAAACACATTTTGCTTTGCATTACAAATTTTCAACTTCTTCCCTTATACACTCCTTACAATTTTGACAACGTTTTTTGCTTCCAGGACACTTATGTAGCTGTAAACACTCATTTGGAAGTAGAAGATATTATTAAAAACCTCATCTTTGCTCTCAGGAAAAACTTGAAATTTTATGATGCAAAGCAAACTGCGTTTTGGAACACAGCCTAAATACGTGTCTGGTAAACAACCTAATGCCAGTGATTTTATTCCTGATTGTTATCAAATGTTCTTATGCTGTTTTCTTACAGATTTGAATCTCTATTTACTTTGTTTTTATTTTATTAATATGCACAAGATTTAAGATTTTACAAATTAAATTTCTGAAAAACTTACGATATACGTTTTCATTTTCCGGTAATTGTTCAAAGCATTTAATATGTTTAAAGCATTTGGTTTTTTTGTGTTGCCGTACACAGAAAAAACTGAGTTGTAGAATCAGTAACAAATTTCAGAGAATCAGTAAATATTTTGTCTGGCTAAGGACCTACAACGAAAGTTGTAAATTTAGACAAACAATTTTGCAAGAATTTTAGTTTCTGTTAAAAAATTTTGCTGAGCTGGTTAAATATTTTATTTGTCTAAGCGAAAATTTTGTTTAATTTAAAAATCAAATAAAAATATTATTAGAGACTATTAAATAAATTGACTAAAAAAATAAATTATTTTGAACAAGTATTTGTTTGAAAAATTTTTTCTGTAGTTTTTTGTGTGTACTCTTTTTTGTTCTTTCAAGAGAGCAAATGTTGTTTAGGCTTCAACCAAAGAATAAAGAAACACACCTTTTGTAATACTTGTTAACAAAAAAAGGTGTTAATCATAACAATTTCTTTTTTTTTTGAGTTATGACATAATTAAGGCAAATGGGTAAAAGCTATAACAATATTTAAATTCTTAATTGTTAAACTATAAAATACTACCACACATGCAATAAATATACTACATATTTAGAGTGACCATTTATTTCTGGTTTAAACCAGTACGCTTTTTAGTGTTCATAGTCTAAGAACAAGAACCACCTTCAATTAAATCACTTGCTAAAACCATTTGATCATGTCCGTCCGTCTGGGTGTTTATATGTTCTTGCAATTAAAGAAAAGAATGCGTTCTTAAAGATACACATTTGATTCAGAAAACAAATTTTTAAAGAAATTTCTAATAATTTTTTATTTATCAAATCAAAACTAGATTAAAAATATTCAAATAATTTAAGTACTCTTTCTGCTGCTGGAATAATACTTAACTATCTTTTTTTGCTATAATCAAACAAATTTTTTGAAAAAATGTAAATACCAAATTATCTTAATAAATCATATTTTCTTAAAAAATCAGTACATTTCAGTACGCAAGTTTTTAATCAGTACACCAAATGAAAAATCAGTACATGTACTGATAAAATCAGTACGAATGGCCACCCTATACATACTGTACCTTGTATTTACAAACATACATACAAATTTAAATGCAATAAAAATAAACGAAGATCTATGGAATTTTTGAATGTGTGTAACGATGATAACAATACTAAATCGGCTGAAAAAGATTCCTCGCATAGGCATTAATTTTGAATCAGATATGTTCAATGTATAACTACTAGTAAAACAAAAAGATTGGAGTGATCAATCGAAAGCAGACCGTTCTGCAGATCTGAACATTGTGAGATGGACGTTAAAAACAAACCAATTTAATTAAATTAATGTTGATTAAATAAATTTAATAAAAAAAAACAATCGTAAAAAAACCTTAAAAATTTTTAAAAAGAATTAAAGCTTCTAAATTAAAAATTAAATTAATAAAAAAAATTAAGTGTTTTATGTGTGAAGAAAATATTTATTTTACCGACAGCAAAATGTCTCAAGATTTTCAAACAAAGCATGATTATGCACGCCAACTTCGTTATGCTCGTTCAAAGTTTCGCCGTATACGCTCGTTGGATTTAATACCGGAAAACCCCAGCCAAGAAGAATCGGACGATGAAGATGTTCTTTCTATACCATCATTAAGTCGTTCCAATACCGGAATTAATAAAGCTATACTTAATCGATCAAAATTCCCTCCTAAAACCTGGAGTAAACGATTTTGCAATGTTTTACTATTCTGGCCAAATCTGTTAGTAAATCTAGTGGTTTTGCTACTGCGTTATCTTTTATATATTCCTTTGTCTATAGCAGCACCTAGTTTTTGGTTGTCGGCCTTATTATGGATATTTTGGAAACTCTTACGTATACCAATTGATTGTTTTAAATGGATTATTGGCACAGATAATGGCTCAACATATGATTTTGGTTCTCAAAATGGATTACATAAACGCACAGTGCTAATAAGTTGTGGCAGTACTATACAAACTTTACATTTGGCTCGTAACTTTTACTCTTCGGGTGCTCGAGTAATAGTTTTTGAATTTGATGGTCTGTTTGGTTTGGCACGTTTTTCAACGGCGGTGGATAAGTTTTATGCTGTGCCCAAACCGAATCCATACAATATGGACAATTATGTTTCAGCTCTTTGTTATATTGTGCAAAAGGAAAAGGTTTCCGTTTATATACCAGTTTGTGCCACCAGCCCGGCATATTACGATGCTGTGGCTAAGTCTCATTTGGAGTTACTGGGTTGTGCTACATTTATGACGGGAGTTCAGGAGACCCTAATACTGGATGATTGTTTACAATTCTATCAGCGATGTGCTGCTCAAAATATTGAGCTTCCGCCAAATGTAATTCTATCATCGGTCCGTGAGCTTTGGGAGCTGTATGAACAGGGTTTTATAAGTCAATTTCGAAATATATTGGTGGCAGTAGGCATGCAGGGAATATTGGAACGTTTCAAATACATGCTGCCGCGTCAAAAAAGTGACTTACGTTTCTCCCATGAAATTAATGAACGCCAACAATGGTTAGTGGTTAGAGATGTGCCCGGTGAGCATTTTGTTACCTGCACTACTGTTAAAAATTCACATGTTGTCGCCAATGTAACTTGCCGTGTGGAACAAAATACGAAAAACCTAGTGCCTGTTGCTTCCACAGCGGATCATTCAGCTAGCGACGGCACCGTAATCGACAACTGGCTTAAAACCTTCTTTGCCAAAGTACGTTTTCAACGACCTATCAATTGTCACATTAGTTTTCGTTTGATTAAATGTCAAGCAACAGGACAGTTTTTACCACTGGGCATACGATTGGGAGTTTCTTTGCCCTATATATGCTATAATCGTTCACATGCCCAGATACTTTGCCGTACCATTAAATGTGTGCATATGCGTCCTTTAAATCTTGTAGGCTCTTATGAGGAAGACTCTTCATCACTATCATCCTTGACCGCCCAATGGTGTTCTCTGGAGGCAACAAGTGTTACTGCTGCCTTAGATAAACGAGAAGCATTATTTACTTATTGGGATCCATTGCCCTATTGTGCTTACTATCACTTCCAGTTGCCACTGGAATCAGTAAAAACTTTCCTGCAAAAACGACACAAAACAAAGGCTAAACCTTCTCGTCTTGCAATACCACCTGCACATTAAATGGTAACCCTATTACAAAGAGATATTCAATTTCATTTACAGGTAGTAGTTGGTTCAATGACGGGCATTTATTTTTTTGTTAGAGAGAGAATATTATAGACTGATGTTTTGATTGTTGTTATTAACAAAATGTTCCGTTTAACATCTTTACGTCGTTTTATTTATTTTTAATTTTTTTTTTTTTTTGTTTTTTTAATTGCTATAATAATTAAATATAAGTTTAATAAATGTTTTATTTAATCCAACATATACTTTCTTATTCAAATATTTTAACAACTTTAATTATGATAAGCCCTTAAACTTAAGCACTAATGTAAATTATATAATATCAGTTTAATTAAATATTATTTAAACACAATATACATACATTTGTTTTTATTTAAAAAAAATCAATTTATATTAAAAGCAACAGAAAAATTAGTTTTGCTTTATTTTTACAAGAACCGGCAGTATAAATATGAATATATTAAATACATATATTACCACATGTGTATTGTATTTACCCATTAAATATTTGCTTTTAATTTCTAGAAGTGCACATTTTTTCGTTTTTTTTTCTTTTGACCACGTTAACAACTTAGTACCAACTAAATTATCCTTGTCTTACCAAAGGGGGTTGTTGGTGGTGTTTGGTTAGTTTTTTAATAATTTCCTTAGTAAATTAGTGTTGCCATGCTGCAGAAGTTAATTGATTAAGGATATTGGGAAAATTATGTGTTTTTGATGTATTATGATTTATTTATTTGCAATTTATATCATGTAAAAATTTCCAACATGTAGGGTGACATCTTAATTTTTTTTAACTTTTAATGTGTTTATTTTCAAGGTTACTTTTTGGGTGATGAAATTAAATTTCAAAATACAATTTACAAACTTTAAAATAAAATTTAAAATGTAACTAGCGCTAAAATTTCAATTACCTAAAAAAAAGACAATTTTGTATATTAACCAAGGTTGGCAACGAAACCAATACCAAAAAAATTTGTTTCGCAAAATACCAGTATTAAAATACCGTTTTTTTTAAAACCGGTTTCAAAATACTGTTTCCCTTGATAACGGTATCAAAATAGCGTTTTCTTTGATACCAAAAAAAACCAAGGAACTATGCAAGATTAAAAATAATTTTGATATTGGTTTAAAATAATATTGCCAACTTTCCATTTCACATTTGCAACACTGTTATTGTTTTGTTTCCTAACAAAATATACTTTTGGAGGTGATTGCAGTATACTTGCTGTTTCCTTTTTCAACAATATTATCGTCTTGTAACTTGTTAACGAAAAGCTTGGCAAGAATTCATGTAAGAGTGTTTGTGTGGCTTCATTTTATGTTCTAAAAATGTCATCCGCACAGTATTATTTATTTTATTTAAAAATTAAAATTTTTTAAGATTCTATTTTATGTTTCTAATAGTTTTTAAGAACCTTTATAAACAATGTGCCTTTTTACATAAGTAAGCCAATTATTTTTTATTATCCTGGTAAAAAAAAGAAAACACGTAAATAAAAGCATAGTTTAACTTATTTAATTTTAGTATTTTGTAATATGCATTAAGTACGTACTTATACCGCTATACCGATACCGATATAATTAAGGTACCGATACCGAAATAAAAGAAATTTTTAAATACCCATACCGATACCTATATAATTAAAAATACCGATATCAAAACGACAAATTTTTTAATACCAAGCCGATACCGTTATTCGTTTAAGTTGCCAACCATTTTTTTTTACCAGTAACGCCTTGCCAGTTTTTTAAGAATGAATATTCAAAGCAAACATATTTAGCTGGTCTAAAGTAGGATGAAAAATTAATAAAAGTGTACTTAGTACTTTAAATTTCCTAAAATGGCTATAGATATTGAACTGTTGTTTGACATCCTTTAAAATTGTTTTTAATTCGATTTATCATAAAATTCCTCTGTTTTACAATGCTTTTAAAGTTTAATATTTAAATAATACAGTAATATCATGTTCACACATAGAACTTAATTGCGTAGTTAGCACATTTACGCAATTAAGGCCTTAATTGAGCTCAATTTATCATACAAGATTTCGTCCCTACAATAACAACTTCCTGTTAAAATTTAGCATGTATTTTGTTGAAGCTAAATTCTAGATAGGTTGCCAAAAATGTTGCTATCGCATATACGATATACACAACCATAATATAACTTTAAATTGTCTAAATTTATGATGTATGTTTGAACATGGTATAACATGAAAAATAATATAAACATATTTTAACCATTTTAAAATTTGTCAATAATTAATTGTTGAAATTGAATGTTAAATCACGTAGTTTTGTATTATTTAGGCCAACGACTTTTGTGTACCTATGTACATACATGTGTATACAGATCTATAAATAATGGCAACCCTAGCATTACACCAATTTAGTTGATCCTAAGTTTTTTATTCTAATAGGACTGAGTGTGTATGCGTGTATATGTGTAAGTACATGCGTCATTTACATGGCAACGCTAAAATGTGTGTTTGTGTTAAAACAGTAGACTAACCCCTACATTCATAATTCCAACTGTTCTGTAAACTGAATCCGAGTATATTCTCGATTTTAAAGCAAATCATAAACATTTACGCGATTTACACGATAGACACAATATTAAGAAAATATCGTAATCTACTTAAAAAACAAACCCTTATTTAAAATTTGTTAGCTCAGAGGGGTAAAACAAGGTAAAAATAATGTTTTGATACTTTTTAGGTCCATTTTGTGACTTCTAAACCAACAGAGATACTTATAAGCATTATTCAAACTGCCTTCGACAGATCTCAAAAAATATGATAATATTTTCGGCTTTTTTTTTTTAATTTCGATCATAAGGGGTAGAAAAAAGTTAAACAATTATACAGGGTGTCCGCTTGCAAGGTATGCTACTTTGGTAAACATTAGTCTTGATAGCTTATATTTGTTAGTCGTGAAGTAGAGACGTGGCAAATTTATTATTGAAAAATATTCGGTAAACCAGCGTGTTTTAATCGTTAAAACATTTTATCAAAATCAATCATCGATTACTGTGACGATGAGAAAGTTTGGTGAAATTTTTTGGGAGAAACAACGTGCCAACAAAACGCACTCTTTATCGTGTAGTGAATGATTTCGAAGAAGGGGGGACTGAAGCTGATAGGCCCAAGCATGGACCACAACGTACTGCAAGATCGGCTGAAAATATTACTACTGCGAAGAAAGTGTTCAAAACCCTCCATCAACCTCTATTCGACGCCGTGTTTAGAAGCTTTGTCTTCAAAGAGCAACTTTAGCCACAATTTTGCACAAGGACTTTCATTTGTTTCCATTTAAGATTAAGTTGCACAAGAGCGTCTTCCAGAAGACCATTTACGCCGCCGTATGCATGCCAATAGGATGTTACAGCTCCCCCATGACAACTCCGATTTTCATGAAAAAATCATAATGAGCGGCGAGGAACATTTTCATTTGAATGGATATGTGAATAAACAGGATAGTCGGTTCCGGGCAATTGAAAGACCCCCAAATTATTTGTCATCCATTAAAATTGACAGTCTAGTCAGGAGGAATCATTTAACCATACTTTTTTTAAACCGAAAACTGCGTAACGGGAAGTGCCAATTAAGAGCGATATCGTGATAAGATTTAAAACTGTATTCTTTGGGTTGGTTAACATGTGGTATCAACAACACAGTGCCACATCCCATACAGCCAGGATTACAATGGAATTACTGCGAGACCGCTTTTCACAACGAGTTATTTTAAGAAATGGTGATGTGGATTGGCCTTAATGGTCGCCTGATTCGACTGCTCTGGACTTTTTGTGGGGATATCTGAAAAGACCTGTGTGAAGATAAATACGTATTTGGAGTTAACATAGCCATGTTACGCATTTAACAGAGCTCATGTTAACAATTCACTTAATCAAACAGGTCAGTACCAGGAAATAAATCTTAGTTTCCAGACCTTACCATATGGAAAACGTGTTCGAAATATTTCTTATTAAAATTAGAATAGTCTGATAGTCAATATATTCTTAGACAGCATATAAAATAAGTTTAAAAATAGATTTTTTTTATGAAAACCCTTCGTAAGATGAACAACTTAAATGGTCAAATATGAAATGGAAAATATAGACCAAGGGGTGTCCTAATAAATTATGTAACTCATATGTATGAATTGTGTTTTGGAGGTTTTTTAAAAATTTTTAAAAATTTCACTTTGGGAAAAATGATGATATCCTTGAAGGATTTTGTGCATATTTGGCCAAGTCTTTCTTTGTCACTCATATACATAGACCATATGCATAATAAAGACTAAGGAGTGCTCTATAAGGCTATATATGTACCTCATTAGCCTGAATTGTATTTGGGAGTTTTTTAAAAATTTTTAAAAATTTCACTTTTGAAAAAATTATGATATTCTTGAAGGATTTTGTGCATATTTGGCCAAGTCTTTCCTTGTCACTAATATGGACCATATGCACAACGAAGACTAAAGGCTGCTCTATTAGGCTATATAACTCATTAGCCTGAATTGTATTTGGGAGTTTTTTTAAAAATTTTTAAAAATTTTGAACTTTTGAAAAAATGATGATATCCTTGGAGGATTTTGTGCATATTTGGCCAAGTCTTTCTTTGTCACTCATATAGACCATATGCATAATAAAGACCAAGGAGTGCTCTATTAGGCTATATAATTCAATAGCCTGGATTGTACTTGGGAGTTTTTTTTTAAATCTTTAAAAATTTCACTTTAAAAAAATGATGATATCCTTGAAGGATTTTGTGCATATTTGGCCAAGTCTTTCTTTGTCACTCATATGAACCATATGCACAATGAAGACTAAGGAGTGCTCTATTAGGCCATATTACTCATTAGCCTGAATTGGATTTCGGATTTTTTTTAAACATTTTTGAAAGTTTTACTTTTGAAAAAATTATGATATCCTTGAAGGATTTTGTGCATATTTGGCCAAGTCTTTCTTTGTCACACATACAGACCATATGCATAATGAAGACCAAAGAGTGCTTTATTAGGCTATCTAACTCGTTAGCCTGAATTGTATTTGGAAGTTTTTTTTAAAATTTTTGAAAATTTCACTTTTGAAAAAATTATAATATCCTTGAAGGATTTTGTTCATATTTGGCCAAGTCTTTCTTTGTCACTCATATGGACCATATGCACAATGAAGACGATTTTTGACAACCGTTCTAGCGATGGACTCTGAAAGAAAACTGACAACCCTGGTTACAAATATACTAGTTACTTTTGACTTCAAACTTGTTGCATATCTAACCTTTTCTCATTATCGATTTTAACATTAGGTTTTCAAAGGAGACTAACTAGATTAGTTTATTGTAGTTATATACTAGTTAAAATACCAGTTTTGTTTTCATTCATTTTCAGTAAGGAAAAAATTGTATAAATAAATTTACCAAAAAATTATCACTTTTAAATAAAATACAGGCATGCCTTACTCCATGATATCATAATTTTTCTTAAAGTGAAATTTTCAAAAATTTAAAAAAAAACTCCCAAATACAATCCAGGCTAATGAGTTACATATATAGCCTTATAGAGCAGCCTTTAGTCTTCGTTGTGCATATGGTCCATATTAGTGACAAGGAAAGACTTGGCCAAATATGAACAAAATCCTTCAAGGATATCATAATTTTTTCAAAAGTGAAATTTTCCAAAATTTAAAAAAAATCTCCCAAATACAATTCAGGAATAAGAGCCCATTAGAGCACTCCTTGATCTTCATTATGCATATGGTCTATATGAGTGACAAAGAAAGACTTGGCCAAATATGCACTAAATCCTTAAAGGATATCATCATTTTTTCCAAAGTGAGATTTTCAAAAATTTTAAAAAAATCTCCCAAATACAATTCAGGCATGTGAGTTATATAGCCTAATAGAGCACTTCTTAATCTTCATTAAGCATATGGTCTATATGAGATAAAAAGAAAGACTTGGCGCCAAATATGCACAAAATCTTTCAAGGATACCATAATTTTTCTTAAAGTGAAATTTTCAAAAATTAAAAAAAAAACTCCCAAATACAATTCAGACATATGAGTTACATAGTTTAGTAGGGCACCCCTTGGTCTTGATTTACCATTCCATATTTGACCATTTTAGTTGTTCATCTTACGAAAAGTTTTCATAAAAAATATCTATTTTTAAACTTATTTTATTTACTGCCCAAGAATATATTAGCTGTCACACTGTTTTGGTTTCAATAAGGAATATTTGGAACACGTTTTCCATATGGAAAGGTCTGGAAACTAGGATTTATTTTCTGGCACTAACCTGTTTGATTAATTAAATTGTAAATATGAGCTCTATTAAATGCGTAACATGGCTATGTTAACTCCAAAATTGGCTTTGCTAAAAATTGTGTTTTTTTGTTTCTGCTAGTTCAATACGTATTTATCTTCACACGGGTCTAAAAAGTTTATTATCAAATGTGTAACAACTTTTTTTGAAATACAACAGTTGTATTTTTATACTTTTTGCCGCTTGTGCTACACTGTGCCACGTTTGAAACCTTTTTAAATATGTGGGGCTAAGGTTAAATTATAAAAACGGCTCTTAATTGTTAACTGTTCGCTTAATCAATAAAACTTAACATTATTTTTTCCATTAACAACTCTACTAAAAAAAAATATATTGTAAAACCTTTTCCTAAATTAAGTTTAAAAAACTCAATTAGTCCAACGGGCCCGGTGCTTACACCAGTCATATGTGCATGTAAACAAGATGGTGTTGCACCAACAGCTAATTGTTGTTTACTTTGCTTACCTCCAACAAATAGATGTCAAAACATGGTACAATTACCTTACAAGGTAGTATCGATTCAACAGCTGACTATTTTTTGCTCGAGGTTGTCGACTCGTTAAATCTGTCAAACAGTACGTTTTTGACATAAACGAGGTTGTTTTTACAACAACTTCTTAAATTTGGTATCGAGTTTGTTTTAGTTGTTACCGTAGCGATACTACCTTGTAAAGTAATTGTACCATATGTCAAAGGCTACATTCTTTACAATTGTTTGCTTGTGTGTTTGTATTTTTGGACAACTTATAGTGCATTTACACTTGTAATTTTAAAACTAGTTTATGATTATAAACTACTTTCATAAACTATACCGTTTACATCAGCATATAAACTATTTAAGTTTTTTATGTTTGACATGTCATAAAACGGTTGACATTAATATTATAAATTTTAATAAAAATATTGAAGTTATTACAAAAAAAATGTTTATTATGTATTTTTCATTTATCATTTATGCATTCATGTTAAAAACAACGTTTCTTAATTAATTAATTTTCCTTTTTTTGTATTTTGCTATTTTTTTACCGATATATGCAAGGCGCATGCACCAGGTGAGAGCGGTTCTGAGCTTTACTTAGAATACTAGTTGTTGTTTGTAAAAAAGAAATAATACATAAACATAAACAGAATTTCACATGTAAATAACGAAATACCGTTACTAAGCTGATTAACTAAAGCCACCTGATACATGCACCTTGGACAAATGCCAAATATCACTAGCGTTGCCAGAAAAATATTAAAATAAAATAGGGTTGCATTAAAAAAAACTTGTATTTTGAAACTAGTTTATCGCAAAAACATATTTATGATTTGTGTGGATAAATACGTTTCTCAAACTAATTTAACAACATAAACAACTTATAACCTGTTTATGGGGTAGATGGAAATACACTATTAATGAATGTCCACGGATTTACAATTTAAAAATATCATGATTGTTGGTGTTGTATATGTAGCAGTAACGCTACCACAATAATGTACAGTCAAATACCGATAATTCGTAATCGCAAGGGACCGGCCATTTCTTACGAATTATAGGGGTTTTCGACTTAGCGGGGTTTCGATTTAACGGGGTTAAAATAAACTAAATACGAGTTAACGGGGTTTTTCAATTTATTCACTAAAACGATAAAAAGAAACATAAAAAACGTTTTATGTGTGCGCTTTGACATTTTTCTTTATTATTCATGTAAGAAACTAATCTTAAGAAAATAAACACACACACAAGCAAAATAAAAAATCCACGTAAAAACACAAATAGCGGTTAACAAAAAATCACTCTTTCCATGTTTCTGTTGTTTTTATTACGAATTATAAGTGGTAGTTAGCAAACAATTACGATTTATAAGAGGTAAAGAAGATTTTATTTGAAAAAAAATTACGAATTAGCGAGGGCACTAAAATGTATGGAAATTTTACGAATTAACGAGATTTTTTCAAGGGACCGACAGTTTATTACGAATTATCGGGATTTGACTGTACTAAAAATGTTACATCGTCCCTACAACTACTCTTATACATACGCATCATACAATTAATCAGGTATACTTGTCCTTGCAACAACTACAAATTAGAGGCAAAGTGCCAAACAACAGCTCAAAGAAAGAACGAAGTGTAATAATTTTGGTTGTTTAATTTTTACAGTGAGAACATAATGTATTTTAACTGTCATTATTTTTTAAAGACAACGTCTCACTCTTGCATGTGAAGTGTGTGGCGTCGCATAACTATACCGCGATACAGTTATCAGAGGCTGCATTATTTCACTGCATGCAAAATTTCGTTGGATGTATACTGGAGAGAACCAAGGAAAAACCCAAGAAGTTACCAAGTGGAATTTGGAACCCCACCATCCTATACGAAAGTATAGAGAAATTGGGATAAAGCTGATTCCGATTGGAGAAAATTAAAGGCGCCAGTTTCGACTTGCTAAGCAAAGGCATAGCCCGTTTCGCGAAGTCTGCGCCACTTAAATAACCTGACATTTTAAGAGATATTAACTCCGCCAACCAATTTTTAGAGCTTAAAAAAATGTATTTTGTTGTTGCTAAGTTCCAGCTTAGTTTTCAAAACTGTTGCGATCATGCATACACACAGTATACACAACCATTATATAACATAAAAAATTTTCCAAGCTAAGTTAGAAAACATATGGTGGAAATAAAAGTCAACTGATCAGTTGCTCCTACCTTATTAAATGAATATTTATATTCTTTGGTCATGGTGGAATAATAAGGTGATTTAGTCCCTACAACAACTTCCTGTAAAAATTTAGCATGTGTTTTGTTGTTGCTAAATTCTAGCTAGGCTGTCAAAAATTTTGCTATCACACATACACACGGTAATCACAACCATTAAATAGCATAAAAAATTTTCCAAGCTAAGCTAGAAAACATATAGCGGAAATAAAAGTCAGCTGATTAGTTGCTCCTATCTTGTTGTTTGCATGAATTCTCTTTGGCTGAATTATCTTTGGCTAATGCTGCACCACCACCTTGCATAGATACATCTTGAATATGCCTTTGAAATATGCAAACATAAAGTAAATACGTGAAGTGTGAATTATTAAGAAGTTTGGATATTAACTTAAACCTTAATATATTTCTAATTAACTCAATAAAATACTCGTTTAATGTAAACAAATAAAAAAAAAAATTACTCTTGAAAATCCAAGTAGAAAAATATTAAAGTATGAGTAACAATACACGTAATGCGTACAGCACTTCTGCGGTGATAACAAGTGGTGGTCATAATGCAGCTGACATTAATCAAAGGGAGTTGTTACTTAATAACTGTAATTTATCACAATCTACAACAATAAATATCGAAAATGTGACACCAGTAGCTGACCAACAGCAACTACTGGGACAGCAGTTTTTGCAGACAAGGAGAAATGATGAATTAACAAGAATTAATATTGGGGCAAATGGTATTAGTAGAGGCAATGGAAGTGAAAATACAAATATCGATGAACGTCAAAGAATGCCTTATCTGTTCGCAATGTTTCGTGAAGCCAGACATCAGTTAAATCGCTCCCAAACTTCTCGCGATCATGCTAGTCCTTTAGCGACTACAAATAGTGAAAATACTCCGGTTAATGCGCATTCACGTACTTGGCGTGAAAATCTGTATGAAGTTTTAGCTTCCCCAACATCACCACGGACAGATGTTTTACGAGCTATCTTTGCACCTGTATCTACAGCTAGCATTCGTTATGACCCCTTACCCACAAATAATATCCAGGCTGGGGAACGATTTCATTTTTCGCTCAATCATCAAAACACAAATCGCATTGACGATAATGGACTACAACCTATTTTTAGAAATAATCGTAATAATGGATTTGAAACACAGACCTCCAACTCCTCTCTTATGTCACCTGCTCTTAGGTTGACTAGACAAAATTTACGTTTGACCGATGATAGGAGTTTAAATGATAATTCCAACTCGTCACCCCAAGCAGAAGTCAATATATCCATTGACACTAATGGAAGTGGTCCTGAAAATAGAAGACAAAGTAATGGTGCTTCTTCTGCGCCAAACGCTGGACGTTTGCTGCACAGACAGGCGTCGTCTACTGATAGTACAACAGCACCCACTATCGATATCATTGATGATGCTGATACAAATGCTGCGGGGGAATTAATAGTGAAACTTGTTAACCACTTCATTAGTTACTTACCCTTTATATTTATAATTTTTGTGAAGTTTATTCACGATCACCTTTTGGGTATCTTAGATCTTTTGGTACTACATGGTGCAGTATTTCAAATAAACAAGTCCTTAAAAGAGCAAATTGCAAAATTTAACCAAAAATCGTATGCTATTCTTATGCGCGACTTTTTTTTAGTCGTTTGTATTGTAGCGTATCGTTGTATCTTGTCCACCTCCTCTCCCGATCCTTTTGGCTTGATAATAAATCCCTCAAGCGAAACTATAAACTTGGAGTCCTCAACACAGAAGCCTGACTTTTTTAAAGACGTGTCAACGGATGTCTTAGTACTTCCATTGGAGAACGCAAAACATCAAATCGAGAAAGCCCCTGCTGCCCCCACAACCGTTCCTTTAAATAGTACCACTTCTGTCACAAAAACTATATCGTTAGGAAGCCTACTTTACTACGTTGCTGTTAATGACTTGATATTAAAATTTTTGACGCAATTGATAAAGATAATTGTAACAATGCTTCCAACTAATGTGATACGTCATAAATCTCGGGTAAGTTAGTAAAGAGAGCATCGTTTAGTACATAGTATGTACTACATACTTACATATAATATTTTTATTGAAATTTCAGGCTCGTTTGTATGCTTTAATTGAATATATTTCACAATTCTATCGCGCTTTAGTTCCCATGAGGCAGTGGTTAATATATTTGTTTAATTCGTACAAAGGCCTGGAAGTGGTAGGTTTAGAAATTACCATATTTTAATATTTGTAAATATTAAGTTTAAAATTGGTTGTTAAAGATATCTGGCATATTGTTTTCGGCATTTTATATTGGGGCAAAAGGATTTGAGTTCGTCGAACGTGGTAAACCCTTAAAATTTGCATTAGTTAACTTTATTCGTAATATGGTAAGCTTATTTTTTTATTATAACATTAAACAATAAAATAAATTCCTTAAACAATATTTAGGACTACAATCGTAAACCAACTACAGATGAGTTAGAAGCTGCAGGTACGGTTTGTCCCATTTGCCATGATTCATACACAACACCGGTTGTGCTAGAATGTAGTCATATCTTCTGTGATGAATGCGTTAACACTTGGTTTAAACGTGAGCAAACTTGTCCCATGTGTCGAGCAAGAGTAAGTGAAGATCCAACTTGGCAAGATGGTTCAACCACATATTTTTACCAATTGTGCTAAGTAAAAACAAAATATGAATTAGTGCGACGACTTCTAAGGTTTTGAAATAGTGTCAAGATACTATCAATTATTCGTTATTATTGTTTAAAATAATTTAAGTTCATATTGATCTTCTGTTTATTGTCAAGTATATTTTAATTGATATAGTAGTGTATTCCACTTTGATACATTCTGTTAAATAACTTCTCAACTAACATATTAAACTATTAGAAGCATTATACATAACATGGTTTTATTAATACATTAGAAACCGAGAACATTGTCAATATTGTAGGGGCTGTAAAAATAAAGGAAATCGAAATTTCAAAGGCAAATTAAACGGTGGTTATCATGTAATTTGATTGGAATCGAAAATCTTTCGAATTCGTACAAATTGAATTACATGGTACGATTTTCGAAAATTATTACGAACGTTTCGAAATTAATTTTTATTTTTTAATAAAAATTTACATTTTTAGAAGTCTTTCTCAAAGCTTTAAAGTACTAGTATGTTTTTTAACATGTTTAAATTCGGCATCAATTTTTTTTCCTTGAGCTCTTTATTTTATTTTTTTTATTAATATCATTACAATGAAAGCCTTCAATGCCAATAAACTATCAATCTTTGAATCGTGTTAGATAGAAAATTCCTTTCGAAAGCTTTTTCGAGTCAAATTGAATTACATAATAACCACCCTGCTTTTAGAAATACAGGGTGGTTATTATATAATTCGATTCGAATCGGCTTTCGAAAAGAATTTGTTGATTCGACAGGCAAATCGTATTATCTAATACGTTTAAAAGATTCAAAGTTTAATGGAATAATTTCAGGTAAATATCAATTGATACTAAAATTGAACATGTTAAAGGACATAGTTGTACTTAAAGCTTTGAGAAAGAATTATCTAATGTTCTTTTTTTAAAAAAAATATAAGTTAATTTCCGAAAATTTGTAAATAAAATTTTGAAAATCGTACTATGAATTTTAATTTGTATTAATCGTATTAATTTGTATTAAAACTTATTAATACATATGTATTATAATAAAACAACTAAATTTTTACATACTAGAATCTATTATTAATTTTTCGAAAAAAAACAAGCTGAATTCGTAGAGGAAGCAATAACAAGGGCCATCTGTAATTAAATGTGTTAAATGCTGTAGGTTTGCTCCTTGGAAATTAAGAGTTACGCAATAACTGCAGGTTGCATGCTTGGCTCACACCAATGCAATATTTTACAAATATTTCTGACCACTACTCATAAAAAAATATAATATAGCATAAAACCAAGCATATTTATGTAGGATAAATGTAGAAAAATAAATCTCTAAATTGCTCATTTGCTTAAACAACGTCCTAACTTAAAAATTTCATCTTTAAACTTTTTTTCTTTTTTATGTTTACCGAGAAAATGCGCTTATTAAATATTGCCTAGTGTAAACTCAGCCAAGTTTTATTTTTAAATAAGCGTCAAGGTACATTAGTATACCTTCCCTACCAGAACAGTGACAGTCAATTGACCGGTCATTCGGTCATTATTTTCTATCATTTTCTTAAAGGCGAAGGGGGAAAATGACCGAAACTTTGTGTACGTGTGATCTTGCATCTCTCTCGCACCTTCAGATGTGATAGAAATATTGGTCACAAATGACCGAAAAAAAATGTTTCAGTGTTAGTTTCGGTCACAAATTTCTTGTAGGGTTGGAAAGTATCTTTGCTTTCACAAAAATGCTCTTTATTTTAATACAATTTACTAAATGTGTTTTCCTGAAAGAATTCTCCGTCCCTATTAGTAGCTTCCTTGTTTATAGCCTTATGTCGCTCCTTACTGACGATTTCCTCTAAAACTTCACCATCGCCTTTTATTAACCTAGAGCGCCCCGTAATTGGATCAATCTCTCTGCGTAAGCGATCCTGCCGTTTTTTATATTCCTCTGGCGTTTCTGGTGCATGCGATTTTCTATTCATTAGTTCAAGAGGTATGACAAAATCATTGTTAGAGGTATCCTCACCGCCGAATGAAATCGTGCTGATTTTTTCTTCATCTGTATTTTGAATCCTAATTTTTTTCTTCTTAATATGTTTGTTTGATTTCTTCTTTTTTTCTTTGTCATTGTGTTTCTTTTTGGACTTTTTTTTGTGTTTACTGGATTTTCCCATATTAAAACAAAAGATAATTCTACTTTTTTTGAGACCAAAACAATGTTTGTCCTTTTCATCAAAGCTGCCATATTTAAGATTTGACGACAAACGCAGCGATTATTTAGTGCTCGTGGTCTAATTTTTTTTTGATAAATAATGGTTGCGTTGATTTTTGTTACAGAGCCTTAATCATTGCTTACACAGTGCAACTCGAAAAAAAATAACCATATACGGACATCACTACGTGAAAGAAGACCAAAAAAAAAGACCCGTGTCTCCCAGTTTTGCCCAAAGTCATGCAATTTTTTTTTGTGGGCCCCCAAAGATTTGGCGCCTTGGTGTCATGTTTGCAAAAAGTGATAATTTTCTCAGGCTCATATCTTGCAAACCGTTCGAAACTTTTATTTACTCTTTGAGGCAAAGTTGTAGCCCTTCTTATAAAGAACAAAAATTGTGAACATAAAAAATCAAAAAAAAGAATAATTTTAAATCAAAATCGCAAAAAACTTTAAAAAATTCAAATTTTTTTGACCTTTTTCCCCCTGTTCAGGTCCATGGTCCTTCACACATTAGAGTAATTCCGCCAGAACAAAATGACAAAGTGAGGGCAAAAGAGGTGAAGAGTATGGTTATTAGTTGGCGTAATTTTTCAACCAGCCTTAACCCCGCACAAGCAGCACAAAACCAATACATACACATTTGAAAAACAACAAGTTTGCTTAAAACACTAATACACACACACAAGCTTTATACACGTATACATATTATGCCAGAACAATTAGTCCAGTGTGTTAGGAAAAGAACAAAAATTGTTCGCTTAAATCTTACTCTAATCTGTGATGGGCCCATAGGTAGCAAACCGTTCAAAATTCAAGGAAACAATCAACTACAAAAATTTACCTAATATCCCAATAAACAACTTTTTAGAACATATAAACTTTCTAGGAATGATTCTTAACAACGTTTAAGTAGCCGCAAAAGTAAAAATTTTCCGAAATACATGTAGTTATGTAGCTATTTCTTCCTTACGTTTAATCAAATTGCCTTAAATGCATATAAATATGTGTATATGCATGTGTGATATCCGCGAAAAGTCTTGCAACCTTAACAGGTAGGCAAACATTAAAATTGCTGGAAACCCTAAACAACAAAATACATCATACATAAATCGCAAAAATGATCGTTAACGGCCTTTAATTAAATTATGTACATACTTTTTTATTGCTTTGTTATAACTTTTTAATAATGATTGTTTATACCACCAATAAATTACCCATGTACCTACTACCTATTTTTGTAATAAGTGAGGACAATCCAAAATAAAATAGCAATTGGATAAATTTAAAAAGAAAAAAATTATTGCACCCAAACTCATCAAGAAATCAACTACGAAAATTTACCTAAGATCTCAATAAACAGCTCACGCGATCACGCACCGACCGCACACGCATCAAGCAACGCAGATCACAATATAAAAGCGACGCGACGCTCACATCGAGGCATTACACAGCGCGACGTCAACGAGATCTCAGCGGTGAAAGTTATAGAGAAAGTTCTACAGCATAATTCGCACACAACATTGGCAACTGAAACTTTCAATATGCAGTGTAAAAAAATTTATTTATTTTGCTACGTTTGCGGTCATCAAATCAGTAAAAATAATTCTACAAGATTTCAAAAGGAAAATAATTTTTTAACTAGTGAATTTAAAAGAGCATATAAGTTGTTTTTCGACAAAATAGATTTGACCGGTGAAAATTACACACCTAACGTAGTGTGTCGCCAATGTTATAATAATCTCATAGCATGGTTGAATGGAGGCAAACGTAGTATGAAATATTGTAAGCCGGTAAACTGGATTAATCGCCCAGGTGATCATGATGCAACCAGTTGCTATGCATGCGTTTATTACACATCTTGCCTAAATCGACACGCTGAGAAGAACAAAATTTATAAAGCAACTGTAACAGCCACCCTACCAGTGCTTGCACCTGAAAATTTTGTATTCCAAAGGCCGGCAACTCCAGATCGTAGGACAGAATTTACAGAAATGACTACAGCAAGTGGTGTTACTAATCAAGATCGATTTGATACCGATTATGAGCCCCAACAGGGAAGCGATGGAACAAAACTAATAACTAATAAAAAATCTAATGCTACGAAAATAAATGGAAGATTTGCTAAAATTTTAAGGTCATCAATATTTTGCAAGGGATCATCGATAAGGGCGGCTTTCCAAAATTCTTTTGTTTTCTTTGTAATTTGGATTTGCGCTCACCTGTAAATCAATTCCAATGTAATTCATGGAGCTCAAGAGGAATTGTGCAGTAACAAGTGAAACAACATAGACTGAAGAATGCACCTCTAATTGACAATACTCAAGACATCTTGCTGCCACCGCTCCACATAAAATTAGGAATTGTTAAAAAATTCATTGAAGTGGCCATTGTAAATTGTTCAAGCGCATTTGACTATTTGAAAAGCGTTTTCCCAAAGCGTGTAGCGATGACAAAATTAAAAAAGGTATTGCAGTAAACTTAGAACGAATTTTTGTTCACCTCGTTGTACTATAGCTATTTACACTATGTTAATGTTTTCTTTTCTGCCTTTATATTTGTCTTCATTTAATAGGCGTACTTAATGGCCCTGACATTAGAAAGCTATTCAAGAGCAAATTTGATTCATCGCTTGATGAAAATCATTCAATGGCATGGATTAACCTTCAGCTTGTATGCACCAGAGTCTTGGGAGGGGATCGAGACGCGGGACCGCAAGCAAGAGAATGGGTGAAAGAACTGCTGTACTATTTTGAGAAATTCGGCATATCGATGACCTTAAAGCTGCATTTTCTTCATTTTCATTTTGACGACTTTATTGAACAACTCCCTACCGAATCCGATGAGCAAGGAGAACGGTTTCACCAAACCACAATGCCCATGGAAAAAACTCGACGCATTGCTTGCAAAGGTAATATCAATTTTATTGTTACATGGTTTTGCATTATTTTTGATTTCTTTTCTAATTCATTTCAGGTATGTTGGCGGAGTCACAAGATAACCCTTTATGATGGAAGAAGAAAAAGCTAATGATGGAAGGCAGTCTGGAAGCAACGTGCCTGTGGACACCATAAGTTCTGGATCAGAGTCAGATTCGGACGACGATTTGGATCCTCAACTTAAGAAAGCAGGATTTGCAAGTCCAGGACCATCAACTTTATAACAAAAAATACGAATATTTTTTTATTATTTTTTTGTATCTCAATATTGAAGAAAGTAAAAAAAAATTAAATTCAAAAATTTTCGTAAAATTTTTAGCTTTTGCGGCTACCTAAGCGCTACCTAAACGTTGTTAAGAATCATTCCTAGGAAGTTTATATGTTCTAAAAACTTGTTTATTGGGATATTAGGTAAATTTTTGTAGTTGATTGTTTCCTTGAATTTTGAACGGTTTGCTACCTATGGACCTGAACAGGGGGAAAAAGGTCAAAAAAATTTGAATTTTTTAAAGTTTTTTGCGATTTTGATTTAAAATTATTCTTTTTTTAATTTTTTATGTTTACAATCTTTGTTCCTTATAAAAAGGACTATAACTTTGCCTCAAAGAGTAAATTAAAATTCCGAACGGTTTGCAAGATATGAGCCTGAGAAAATTATCACTTTTTGCAAAAATGACACCAAGGCCCCAAATCTTTGCGGGCCCATAAAAAAAGTGCATGACTTTGGGCAAAACTGGGAGACACGGGTCTTTTCTTTTTTAGTCTTTTATCACGTAGTGGTGTCCGTATATGGTTATTTTTCCATGACTTAAAAAATTACACACAGTGTTATCGTTGGCATGAACCATTTTTTTTTTGCATTAGAAATAAAAAAATATATAAAAATTGCGCCCCAGCGCCTTAAAAGCATTATAAAGGCATTAGTGATAAACGTGTTGCACAAACACGTTTCAAAGTGTGTTCATACCATAAATTACAATTTAAGTTTTAATATAACCATTATTTTAATATATGGAAATTATATATAAAAAATTATTATGTTATTTCTTATGTATAGTTGAACTATTTGTTTTTAAGACAATTTTTAAGTTTTAATATGCGAATGGGTTAAACGGTTGATGTTTACAACCAAATATAATAACTAACAACCGAACAAAGAGTACTGATGATGAAAATCGTAGCTGTTTTTGAAAATGCTACTCGGCTAGTATCGGTAAATAGAAACACGTTTTTTCAATATAAAATTTTTCCTTTCTTAACTAACGTTAATAGAGTATAAACTACTTCATTTGCAAAATAATGAGAATTTAGTAAGCATTGAAGTTGAGCTTAAAAATTAAAACTTAAAAATTGTCTTAATAAGTATGTTACTTAGAAGTTTTTTTAGGTTAAGTGTGTCTATATGCATTTCATTGGTTCCTACACCAAATCCTCAGTACACTTCAACCAAATTCTTAAAAAAACTCATGAATATCTTCTGTCTTTATATAACAACCTCAATAAACTTATTGATAATTATAAACAAACCAAAACATAAAAGAGCCCTTCCAAAAAACTCAACAAACCATTTTTCGCTATTCAACTATTTTGAATTTATTTTTCCCTTACCACTGAATTGATTATAAGAGCAACCGAAAACATCCTTTTTTTTGGTTTACAACAAATTTTAAATAATCAGGATTTGATCCCAATTTTCTTAGTTTATTTCATTGATGTAAGAACATTTAGACACAACCTGAAACAAACCTTGCAAATAAATAAACTTTAAAGTATGTGCCCACTTGTATTTTCTTTTCTCGTCGTTAAAGTTGAATCACCTATTATTTAGGTTTAATTTTAAAACTGATGGTCCAGAACAAACAAATTGTATAAATGAACGTATGTAATACATTGTGGTTCTAATTATATTATAAAAGTATTAAAAATGTGTAGGCATGCATTTCATAATAACACCTTTGAGCGAATTTTATTTATTTCCGTAACAACACTATTTTTCCCTGTCATGTGTTAATGTTTATTTCATGAAAGTGCTTGCAAATGTAAATGCTGAGTAAACAAGGCAAAACTGCTACATATAGCTAAAATGGCAAGCCTGCACTGTTTTTTCATACTAGAGAAAAAGAGAAAATACACATTCCTTTATGTGCATTTTGTCTCTTTTTCTACAAAACAAGCAATGTAAATTTTAGTAGTATTTTCATGTTATACATACATATATAGCTAAAAAGTGTTTTGCATATTTTAAATAAAATGGGTAATTTATATCCCAATTTTTAATAATTTTTTGTTAAAGAGAATTTATTTTAACACAAGTGTTTATCAATTACGTTAAAGGTGCTTAATAGGTAAATAATTATAGGTAAAATACTACGGGTTTGTCTGTGCGTTGCAGCCATGTTAGTTCTACAAGTTCGCTTTCAACGCAAGGTAAAAAAGGAAATTGGCGTCGCGTTTTAAGCAAATCTCGTTTAAAAATAGTAAAAATAAATAAATTTAGTATAATAATAAATTAAGATGTATTTGAAATCATTTTTTTAAGTGAAATATTAATAAAAAATAAAAATATTGAAGCCACGTCATTTTGTGGGTGAACTTTTCCAAAAAGCAAACTGCAGCGTAACAATTTTACATTACATTTTTCTTTTCCAAACCAAAGACGTGTCGGAGTTTTTTGTTTTCACTGTAGAATACAATAAATGGTAGCGTTAGTGGTAGTTTAAATAATGGTGGTTGCTTGTCGCGAATCTGGTAATTTGAAGAGTTAAAATAACAATAAAAAAATATATATTTATCATTTATTAGACGTGTAATAGTAAAATAACAAGTACAAAAAAAATTGAACAGGATTGTTAATTATCAATTGTTTAAAAAGTTTAAAATCATACTTAAATTAAAATCAAGGTGTGTTAAAGAACCTTGATTAAAATTCAAATCAAATAAATTTTACAATTCTTGATTTGGCTTTTGTTGACATTTTTTTATAGTACACAAAATTTGTACCATGGTACAACTACTGATTGTATCATGATTTGTACCTCCGAAGTGAAATCCACTTAAATGTTGTCAACTTAAAAAACTAAGCGTCGTATATGTTATACGGGGTGACGTAAAATTTAGTTAATTATGAGTATTGGTTATGTTGAAGAAAGCATTTCAAGAAATATATTAAGATACTGAAATTAAAAACTTAAAACTTTTTTTTTTTCTGGGTCTCTTGTAATAACTAAAAAGGGTTCGAAGACATTGCAGATAACTGCATTGTTTTTTAGAAAACCTACTCACAACTCTCGTAGCTTTTGTACCTATAAACTTTAAATTCCGATAGCTATTAGATTTAATGATAATCCGAATAACTAACTCTAAAATTGATACAAAAAAAAGAAGTTCTTAAAGTAGCGGAAACTTGACTGGCAGATAGACTGTATTCCTAAACGCAGTTTGCTTTGCATCACCAAATTTTAACTTTTTCCCTTACACAACCCTTACAATTTTAACAATGTTCTTTGTTTCAAAAGCAATAGTATGGCAACAACCACTCATTTTGGAGCAGAACATATTATTAAAACCTTTAGCTTTACTGTCAGAAAGATTTGAAATTTCGTGAAGCAAAACAAACTGCGTTTAGGAATACCATTATAGTAATTTCGTTCAACGTTTCTATAAAAGCATGTAGTAAACAAGAAAAGAAGCATACAACTACTACTTTTCGACTTTACACTCAAGACAAGTGTGTTTCCATATTAAGAATTCAACTTGTTACCCTAGTAAATTTTGAAAACATTGGAATCGGCAACTATTTTCTGGCCGACTTTTTTCATTTTATAGGCGCAAGCTCCTCTTAGTGCAAGGTGTAGCTATACTTGGTGACCACCGCACAACAGACAGCATTTCTGACTATTTTTTTTGTAGGTATATGTAGTTTGAAAATATTTTTACTTTCTCTTATTGGTTAGTTACTCAGGAATATTATTACTATGTATGTAATACATATTTATAGTTCCTAACTGGCTTTGTATTGCAAATTTGAATAAATGAATAAATATGGTTTTACAGTTTAAGCCGTAAAGTCAAACTGCATATAAAAAAAGAAAGAGAGAGAGTCAGAAAAGCTCTCCGTTATGCGGTGAACTGGTATAGATACACCTTGTCTTAGTGATTTTAGACGATATTTTCATTCAAAATCAGTAATTACAAATATGGCCTATTTAAGTTTGTTATTATTTAAACAAACAAAATGTTTATTTCTAAGAATTCAAAAATACTATAGCTACTATGAAATAGCTCCCAATATGTAACTACCAATTTTTTCCATACAAATTGGAAGTTATTTAATAATGAATGAACTCCCAGTGTGTTGGGGGTTATTTCATAATTTTTGATTATTATATATTTAAGTTTAATTATTATGAAATAATCCACTAGGGTTTTTATCCCTTTCGCCTGGCTAAAGGCCGGCTATGTACGCAACTTTTTCTCTTAACCCAAAATCAAATAACACAAAAAAAGAGAGCTTTAAGTTCACGCACCTGGCCGAAAGCTGTAGCAAACTGGCGGTTCGAATCTGTTGGGAGTTCTTTCTTTTCTGTTTGGACTTAATTTATATAAAGATTTTTTAATGGGGGTTATTTCATTATTGTTGGGACGTATTTTATTCGTTGTTATTTAATTTTTACCATTAGGAGTTATTTTTTTTTTATTGCCGCATGGCAGATCCAAACGAAGTCGACAGTAACGATTAAAAAATGTTTTTAATTTTTCGAAAAACACACGCTATTTTAAATTTCCATGGTGGATTCAGAAATTTTTTAAAATAAAATTTAAGTTTTTTAACTCTTGAACAATACTTTAAAGTTCTTAAGATATAACAAAGAACGACAAAAGTGTTTGTTTTGTGTTTGATCATTTGAGACATTAATATATTTTTCTATCTTTGAAGTGCGGAAAAAGGTGTATTTGTCTTGTGGAATTAAAATCTTCGTTCTTTTAATCAATTTCGCTGTATATTTCAGTTATTGTATTTTTGTGCTAATTTACGTTGTTTTATTGGAAAAAATACAAGAAGTGAATAATTAAGCAAACCATCATTAGTTAGCCGTAAAACTGTGGATGTTAAACAAGTTTGGAGCTTGAAACCTTCCAATATAATCGAGATACCAAAATATTAATTGCCGATTTGAAAAAAGGACGAACTAATCAATGATTGTGTGTATATGTGTAACAGCAAAATTTTTTAAAACTTAGCTAGAATTAAGCAACAACAAAATACATGAAAAATTTTTACAGGAAGTTGTTGTAGGGACGAGGTCACCTTATTAGCTTTTAAGAAAACTCAGTAGTTAAAAAAATAAAAAAATAAAAAAATTTTAAATGCAAATGCAACTCTACATAACCGGGTTTTTTGCATTCCTTTTTCCATTTAGTTTTGCTTTGTTCGCTTTCAGTAATTTAAAATTTTCTGTACAATCATATAAGTTAAAAGAGCACAGACATATAAAGTGAATTTTTTTTGCAACTCTCGCCGTCTACTATTTCTTGGCAAGCGAAAAGCCATTCTGTGGTTCATTTTTGTTCTAGTGTGTTTAATTTTTTGTATTTCTTTTTTTTAATCGTTTGCAAAAAAAAAAATAAGTGTTTGGGTGCATGTAAAAATAAAAGGTATTTATTAATACTTAAAAATATAAATTTTTACAAAAGCTAAATTGTTATCCGAAGGGACAATGAATGCAAGTTTCGTTTTTTTTTTTGTCTTAAAGCGCGTTTAATATACATACTTACAACTGTATATAGATATGTATCCATATGTATTTTTGTGTGTATGGCATATATTTAGTGTGCATAGCGCCAACCAACAAAAAAAGAGCTATGCAAATTATGATCATATTTTCAATATTTATGTGTAGTTTTCGTCATATTATTTTTGCAGAAATTTTTTTGTTCTAATGCATTTTAGCTGTATAAATGTGTATTTTAATTTGTGCCATTACATTCAGCCGTTTTAAATAGGTATAAGTTTTAAGTTAAAATTTTGGCTCAACTAAAAATCAAGTTTAAGAATTTTTTTAAACTGAAGGCATTTGGAAGGGTTGATTAAAGAAACGATAGAATATGCAATACATCTGCCTTTATGTCACATTTTTAATTTTTGTCAAAAAAAATAAAAAAAATTTTAAGGCATAAAACTGTTCGAAAGGGCGCGGCTAAAAAAAATAAACATACCATTTCAAGGATCTTTTAAAATAAAATATTTTTAGGGCACCTTATGAAGGGCGAATATTATTATTATTTTTATAAACGATTTATGTTGTATGTATATTTCTATGAACCAATTTCCATTTTACAAAAGTATGTTTAACGAAATTACTTCCATGAAATTTTATTTTTCTTGCCGAGAGGTGTAGAAAAGTATGGTTTTCATTACCCCTTTTGTCTAAAAACAAAAATATTTTGGTAGTAATATCTTGAAAATGGCATAAGAATCGTTTTATTCATGTACATACCACCGTAATTCATCTTTGCCTTGTCATCTTTTAGCTATACAACTAATGAATTTTTTAATGTTTTCAGTGAACCCCAAACAAAGCCCTGACTTGATATTAAGAGAACCTATTTCAGCCAAATGTAAATTAATCAGCTTTTTTGTAAGTATGTATATAAAAGCAAAATTTTTTTTATTTAGGAGTGGTTTCCTTTAGCAAAAATAAAGCTTAAATTTTATTTTATGTATAAAATTTTGTTTTAAACAAAAAGAAAGTCCTTTAAAATATATAGTATTTTATTTTCAAACCAAATTACATCGTTTACACCGTTTTAACAAAATTAACAACATTTCATTCACTCTGTAGATAAGATTAAAAACAAATAAACAGAAAAATAATGATCAGCATTTATTATCTACTTTTTATATTACACGATCATAGGTAAGATATATTAAAGGATATTAAAAACAGGAATTTAAAGAAGCCATCAAATCAAGCTGCCAAGAAAAACAAACAGCAAAAAGGTTAACCCTTAATCAGCCACAAAGAGGTCAAAAAATAAATAGACAACTAAACTCGTGTTGTTAAGAAATATTTACATATTTAAAGCATAAAAAGTATTCGTATATAGTTTTCATAAAGAAAATATTATCGACAAACCAACAAGAAGAAAAAAATTCCGTGTTATAATATTTATATCACAAGTTCAAAAAGATTCTCTCTCATGCGACAAAGCACACTAGAAAACTACTAATGATGCTACATAAAAAATAAAAAATCTAACTTTTTAACCAAAAAAAAAAAAAAAACAAAACATTTAAGCGCTAGTTGTGAGTGTGTGTGAGATAGACGTAAACTGAAACAGTATATTAATATTTTTATGTGTGTGTACATGTATACATACATATATTCCATATATTATCTGAATAAATGTGTGTTTTGTAAGCAAAAGGATTAATAAACCATATATGTTAAAGATATGAAAAAAGAAACAATTACAACATCAACAATTACTAAAGGCAAGCAAAGTATATTCAAAAGCAGCTTAAAAGGTTGTTATAACCAAACTCAAAAAGCTCCGTATGAGTATAAACATTTAGTTGGAATTCAACTAGTTCTACATTCAACACAGTAATTATAAAAGCAAATTAATAAGCTTCAAATTTGAAAAAAGGCTGTTGACCCTTGTAAATCGAAAACAAGGGTCAAAAAAAGCTCAGGGGAACAATAGCAGAGTATACACATCAAAAATTTTTTAATAATAGAATTTACAAGAAAGAAAAATCAACACAAAAAATATAGAAGAAGAAAAAACTACTGTAAGCTAAGTAACTTTAAATCTATTGATTTAATTATAGCATACAATTATTAAAAATAGATAGGTAGCTTAGCCAAATCCAATTTAAAATTTAACTTCAGTAACAAAAACAAAAAACCACATCCATCCATTCATAAATTAACCCAAAAACAAAATACATATTAAATTCTTACCATAATGGACGAGTCACAGCCGAAAACATTGTATGTAGGAAATTTGGATGCCTCAGTGTCAGAAGACTTACTAATTGCCCTATTTAGTCAAATGGGTGCAGTAAAAAATTGCAAAATTATACGCGAGCCCGGTAATGACCCCTATGCTTTCATTGAATATTCATCGTATCAATCAGCCGCGACCGCCTTAACAGTCATGAATAAACGATTATTCCTCGACAAAGAAATAAAGGTAAATCTAAAGGTTTCTTCATATATTCATAATAAATAAACAAAATTAATTGAAAATTTTAGGTTAACTGGGCTACTAGTCCTGGAAATCAACCAAAAACAGATATCAGTTCACATCACCATATCTTTGTTGGCGATCTAAGTCCTGAAATAGAAACCGAGAGCTTGCGTGAAGCATTTGCTCCATTTGGAGAGATCTCTAACTGTCGTATTGTACGTGATCCACAGACAATGAAATCTAGAGGTTATGCCTTTGTTTCATTTGTAAAAAAGGCAGAAGCAGAAAACGCAATACAAGCAATGAACGGCCAATGGATTGGTTCAAGGTCTATACGCACTAACTGGTCAACACGTAAATTAGCGCCACCACGTGAAAGTAGTAAAATCAATTCAAGCGGCGGTGCCGCCGGAGTAAAAACTAATTCTCGGCAAACATTCGAAGAGGTGTACAATCAGTCAAGTCCCATGAATACAACAGTATACTGTGGTGGCTTTCCACCAAATGTCATTTCCGATGAACTTATGCACAAGCATTTTATGCAATTCGGTCATATACAGGATGTGCGTGTATTTAAAGATAAAGGTTATGCCTTCATTAAGTTTGTAGCAAAAGACTCAGCAGCTCGTGCCATTGAACACACACATAATTCAGAAGTGCTTGGCAATACGGTCAAGTGCTTTTGGGGCAAAGAAAATGGAGGCATTAATTCTACTTCAAACAATGACAATCACATGAATAATATGGCAGCTGCATCAGCAGGAGCCGCTGCTGCTGCGGCGGCTGCTGCAGCTGCTGGAGCAATCATAGGTCCTGGTGGTATGCCAACAACCCCACAACAGCAGGCAGCCGCTGCGCAAGCTGCAGCAAATGCAGCAGCTGTAGCTGGTGCTACGATACCCGGACAAATGATGACACAACAACAACTTGCTGCTGCAGCAGCAGCAGTTCAATATCCCTATGCTACGGCATATCAACAAATGGGTTATTGGTATCCCCCAGCGGTAAGTATATAAACAGATCTCGCTTTTGTTTAGTTTTAGGTTAATTTATGTAAAAAAGCAGCCGTTAATCAAAGGGGAGTATATAGCTCACTTGGGTTCGGTATGTCGGACCATTTGTGTAAGCTGTAGATATAAAATGAAAGAGTGAAAGTAAAAGTGAATCTGAAAAGTAATGAAAGGGAACCGGCGACCATCATACTGGTAGATGTGCGCACTTACACACTAGTCTACCAGGGTACCTTTTGTTCAGTTTTAATATGAGACAAGTAAGAGCGCTATATTTGGCTGTGCCGAATTTTATATACTTTTCACATTGGTATTTTTTATACCTTGTCATATGATTCAGCTAAGTTGTTTCCAAACTAAAATTTTTAAAGGCTGGGTTTAAATGAATGCTGGCCAAACTTTTCCTAAAAATCTATATATCTACTAAGACGGAATTTCGGGAAAATTGCAATTTTAAAAAGTATCTACTTTAAAAATAAATGAGCGCGTGTTTGACACTTTTTTGAAATTTCGGACCCCATAGGTGAACACAGGTTAAAAACTATACTCTGATACTGCTTAGGTCTGTTGTGTAAATTGTTTTAAAAAATATATAATATATTGGTAATTTTTGCATTTATTTAGATTTTAGTGTGTATAGGAATATGAAGAGGCTTAAAGTCAATTAGGTGGTCAAAAAGCACTTTTTTCATTTTGGTACTTACTTGCATTTTGAAGATAGAAATGTATAATTTTTTTTAAATTTTGATTCTAGAAATATGTAATAAAGGTAAATAAATACTTTTTTATATTTTTAATAAATTTTTAAATATTTGAGAAATAGAAAATTATAGATTCCTTATTAAGATCGTAAAGAAAATCGTGGAAGTTTTTTTTGAAAAATATATATGTATATATGTATATATATGTATATGTGTCTCAGGTTTTCTTTAAAGAAAGCCGCAAATCTTTAATCAAATTCAGCGCGAAAATCTCCCAATCGTCAGAAACCTATTTTTGCCATAGAAAATCTTAAAAATGACGATAAACTGTCAAATCTGGCAGCTTTGCATGTATGGTGTAAATGAAAAATATAGCTTTCAATAAGAGTAAACAATTTTAATTTTAATTTTTGACATTTAAATCTTACATGAATAACCTACGGTCTCCATTAGACATGAAATCAATAACATTACACACATTACATCATGTTACTGTCAAATATAGACCGCTCATTTTAAAGTTTTTTTCATGTTATAGCAGCGTTGTTAGTGCAAATGTTAAAACAACGGTGTTATAACATCATGTTTTTACTATGATTCATGGTTATTAGAGACTAGGCGTAAATATATTTGGCGAATTCACAAGGTACGATACGATAGCATATTGTATTATTGTCATATAATTTCACAATATCATAAAAATTTTGTTGTTGCTTTTCATACGAAACTTGTGAAACAATAAAACTTTGTTTGATATGTTAATTGTGATGTGATATTATATACAAAGTCATGCGCCAAGCGCCTAAAAGAAAACAGCGAGTTTTCTATTTAATTTTTGGAAGCCGCTAGCTCTCGCCACCCGTAAAAATGTATAATACTAGGATCTTAGGCAAAACAATTGTGTTTTCGTTTAGTCGTATCAGCTGATTTAGATTTTAAATACCACACACAACAGTCATATTTTTTGGTTCTATTATTTTACAACATATGATTTCACAAGACCTTGTGAATTCGCCAATTGTAATAAAATTTCGCAGTTATATAGATTTGAAACAGTGAGCTAAAAAAACATCCCAATGTTTATATAAAAAATATCATAATTCTCAATTTCAATCAATAGCACTTTCATACTAAATGCTAATCATATAGCAACTTTATTATCATTTTCACGATTTTTTTCCTCAAAATTGTCACAATTTTTGATCAATTTTATTTGGCAAATATAATTATGACTGTAGTATACAAATTTATATGAAAAACCTATACCAACCAAAATGTTTCAATGCGAAGAAATATGAAATAGTATTGCCTAATGAAATAATAAAGCAAGTGCTAGGAAACATTTTTTCAAGCTAAAGTTCATTAAATATGCTACTAAATTTTTTGGTTTTAGTTTTTGACAAATAGTACAAAAAAGGTACAAAAATTGTACAAACATTTTAAAATTGTAGTTTTTGTACTATGGTACAGAAAGTGGCAACACTGTAGCGCGCTTAATGCAAACAATTAATTTAAATTAAAAATACCTATAGGTTATATGTACATAGGTATACATACATATGTGTCAAACTGGTTGCCATTAACTTGTGTCAACTTTTTTTTAATTATATATCTTCTTAAGGTGCTTTCGCACGATATGTATTTAACACATGACTTGTCACTTTTGCAATCCACATGTAATTGCGAATGTCTGTCAAATTTTTCAATTTAGAGACTGTTTATAATTTTTGCTTTCAAACGTACGTATGTAATTACATCTGACATAACCTCCAAACCAAAATAAACAACTTACTTTTCCTTATTGATATTCTAAAAACAGCTGATGACACATGCGTTCAGACGGCAGATATCAATTTCGCACTGCAAAATTTGACAAGTCATGTGTAAAATACATATCGTCTAAAAGTACTTTTAAAGTTTTAAGTAAATTTCAGTTGCTTTGCAGAACAATTAATTTTTTATAATTAAAATAATGTTTGCAATATTTTAATGAAATTAAAAACCTTATTATATCAAGTTATGTGTAGGCGAATAAGTTATGGCTTTTTTCTGATTTGATTTTTTTAAGGGCTATCAAGCAGCGCAAATGCAAACACAGTACATGCAACAAGGCTACTATCCATACGCTTATGCAGCAAGTGCGCAGCAAGCTGGAGCCATGAGTAAGTTAAGTTTGTAAATATTTCTTTAATAATACATACATACATATGTATGTATGTACTTATAAACATGTAGTAAATGTAAAAATTAATATTAACATATCGTCGTGTGGTTTTTTATTTGCTGCATATATGTATATGTGGCTTTTCCTCTGCTTATGTGGCAAATAAGTTTTCACCGGACGATATGTATTTATTTTACATATGTTTAACAATGTGTTACCTTCGTTTTTTAGCTGCTGGTTATAGAATGGTTCAACCAAATGTTGCCTGGGGAGTGCCCGGAACAGTTGTGCCAGGTGTAACAGCAGCCGCCACAGCAGCAAACGGTTCTCTTGGTCCTCAAATGATGTATAGTGCTGCAATGCCACAGTATCAAACACAATGAAGCTACTAAAAAAAGAGCATGTTTTGTACAAATTTTGTTAAAGCCAAAACAAAATTATTCACGAATGTTATTTTTTCTTTTAACTTGTCGCGAATGGACAAGAACAAATGTGTATTTGGACAAATGAACAAGTGTGATGTTGTATTATATTAAGATATTTAAAAACAAAACCTAAAAAGATTTGTAAAAAGCCAGATCGAAAGTGAGAGACAACAAAGAAGAAAATATTTTAAATGTTTGTTAACACTCTGAAAACATTTACATTTTACCAATCGTACACAAACATGCTTTTCTTAAACAGTCACTTTTTGACTGTGTGTCGAGGGAGAGAAGTAACAATCGATATAAAAATAACTTAAGAATGAGACACAAAACATCAGAGGAAGGAAGGAAGGTACATATACACTATATGAAACAAGAAAAATAAACAAACAAAACTCTCGCTATATTCCTTGATTGTTGGCAAGTAATACAAAATACATACATATGCATATAAATGTGTTAAAAGTTAAAAATGTATATAAACTTATGTACATTCATGCTAAATGCAAAACTAATTCGTTAACGAGCCTTTGCAAACACAACAGCAGTCCAATTGTTTACCAAACCAATTCATTTGATCTTTTTTCATATAAAACAAAAAATCCGGCTTAAACATTTTGTTTTTTAAGCTTTAACTAACTCAAATCAAAATTTCGCTCATTCCACCATTATCTGTCATTAACTACTTTGCTCCTTGTGCAAAAGGATCTTTTCGTTAAGGAAAAACAGCACATTATTTCATCCATAACGTTTTTCGTGATAATTGTAAGCAATATATTTTCAAGTTTTTTAAAAAGAAAGCGATTAGACTCTACTACCATAACTTATCGAAAGAAAAACCAACTCTTCCCATACAGTCGCCATACATATGTACATACATATGAATGTAGATTGTATCATTCGCTGACAATCTCCCAACAAACAAGAAAAAAAACATAGATGTTAGGTCGTTGTTAATTAAATTATATATAAAATAAAAAAAGAATAATTATAATAATAAAAAAAAAAAACAAATAAAAAATTTTAAAAATAACCTGCAAAGAAAGAAAAATTTATTGCATGAAAGAAAAATGGCATAGACTATAGTAACAATATAATAAAATAATCAACAAGTGATAGTAAATGATAAGGAGTCTGTCACTTTTTTCGTCCTTATTCACATTTTATTATTATTTGTAAAAATATTTATTATCGTTACCATCTCTCATTTCTTTGCTAAGCAAGTAAAAACTAGAATCTGATTAATTAGTCATAAATCATAAAATTATTTTTTCTACAAAAAAAAATTGTAATTTATGTATCTTAAATACCACTACAACAATATTTCGTGTGAGGAAACAAAAACACCAACAACAACAAACAAAAATTTAAATTAAGTAACTACTCGAAACAAAATTTTAACGTTTAATAACGTCGAAAATACATAAATCTATTTATAATATATATGCATATTATATACATAAGGACATGTGTATTTATGTATATAAAAATGACTGGGATTTTATCTCTATAAGAAAATCCAAAATATTAAATTTATTGTTGAAATGATAATTTATTTTACTTAATACAAATATATGGATGAAGTAAAACTATGCAGCAGAAGAACGAAAATGAAAGAAACTACTAAGTTATTATAAAGAAAATGCAGAAAATTTTATATGTAAGAAACGCCATTTTAGGCGTTAATAAAAGAGGAAAAAAATGAAATAAAAATAAAAAAAAAAATTAAAAAATATAACTGATTGTGTTTTAAGTGAAAAGGAACAGAAAACAGGCAGTCGTTTTACAAAGAAAAAAAATTAAACCAAATGTTAGGTGAGGCACTTTTTATCTGTGTCTTTAATCATTTTAAAACAATAAAAAAATTTTAATTGGATAAATCTCAATACTTTCACTTCGATCTTTAAATGATCGCTTAAGACTTAATTCTGTTGTACACGAAATGTAAAAACCTTCGCTTTAAATGAGTCAGTCGTTGTAGCTTTATAATGACGTGAAAATTACGTTAGATCTACATGCGCATGTTACTTTTTAAATGTCGTGTACTGCAAAATAATGGTTACCTTAGTTCAATATTTGAAATTTGGTTTATTACATCCCTGTTCAAAAATAATATTTTTTTAATTTATTTTATTTAGCTATTTTAAATGAATTCTATAAAGAATTAATTTTCTTAACTTCTCGATTTATATAAAACACTTGTTATAAAATCATGTTGCATGAGAAAGATATCCGATGATTCGAAGTTGTGGTTTTTTCAGTAAGTGCTAGAAAGACAAACAATTGCTGCTTCTAATTACTTTCGACAATGAATTTCTGTACGAAATAAAACGAATAAAATTGCAAAAATTTTATAACGCTGGAAAACAGACAAGGGATGTGTTTCAAGTAAGTATATTTATGTATGTATATTCCTTTATTATTTACAAACATATGTAAAGGCTTAAAAAAGCACAATAAAAACGGCTGTCTAAAGGTTACTCTAACCTTAAAAAATTGAATAACTCGCAACGGTTAAAATTGAATAACTCCCAATTGTTAGTAATTGCAACTGCTTTATGAAATACAACTGATCGCTTGCAAAAATTTTAGAGAACTCCCGAAGGGTAGTGCAAAAATGTTAAACTTTTTTTTAACAACAAAAGGTATATACATAAATATTTCATAGTATGCACTGCAAATTTGCTTTGTGAAAAGGTTAGATTTGGTTACGAAGGGTAGTGGTGAGTCCAACACGCCACCTCCACCCGGAGGCCCCTCAGGCCCATTGTGAATCCCTTCAGTAGAGTCCAGAGGAAAAAAAGGAAAGACAATTATTCCATAGGTAAAAGAGCAAGAGTGCCGTCCGCAAGAAGTCAAAGAAAGTCAGTAGTCATAGGCGCTAAATCACCTATCTGCCCAGCCACCCAACCCCCTTGATAAGACCTATGATGCTCCCCAGCCCACAGCCAGAAACCTCACTAAGTCCATTTAAGGAGCGCCCTCCAAACCACCTTTGTCGGTGGATCTGCAGCCCAGGGCAGTGGCAGACAAGATGTTCTACCGTCTCTATCTCCTTCCCATCCCCTAGTGTTGGGCATAATCTTTCTTTTCAGGGGATCGTTCACAATCGGTCAGAAAGGTTAAAGGAAATAGTTCGTTCTTTTCGTTCATCTTTCTTTTATGAAAGGTGTTTTGTGTGAAAGATGTTCTGTGGGAAGTATGAATGACCGACTGAAACAAGACATGTTGACAGCTTTTTTTTCTTATTTAACGAAAATGGTAATATTAAGTGTTATTTGATAAACAAAAAAAGAAAATTTTTAGTGATAAATAAGTTAAAAATATGTTAATAAAAAAAAAAAAATAAATGTGTGGGGCATGAAATACAAGAAATGTTTGTAAATAAAATAATTATTTCATTATTGATAATACTATTAATCTAATAAAGAAAATAACTATATAACAATTGTGTGTGCCAAATAAAAAAACTGTTTTTATTTTCGGCCACAGTGACAGACTACCGTTCAATTGAAATAGTTCTTTCATAACCGACGCAATTTTGTGTGAAACATGAAAGATGAACGAAGAAAGGTTTGAAGGAAAGAGTACGAACTATTTCTCACCTTTCCTTTTACAGAATCGTTCAATTGAACTAGTTCGTTCATGACCGACACAACTCTACCATCCCCGCATAGACTGCAAAAATCTGAAGAGTTCCTGTCCCATTTGTTCGTCATATATCTCACATCGCAGTGCCTGTGAGAGCCCCAATAATGCACCTAAGAGCCCCCTGCTCTCCTTGAGCAGCAGGTCGGTGCCTATCCTGTCCAATCTGGGCTATAAAAGTCTAGAGATCCTGCAATCAGCCCTGTCCCTCTAGGTTTGGCTCACCTTGTCTATTATCCAGGTCCCTATCAGCCCATAATGGAAACCAAGTTGTGGGCTTACCGGCTCAATCAAGTCCAATATCCCGGGCCGATCCCTTCCTGTCAGTCCATCGGCAATTTCATTGCCGGAAACGTCACAAGGACCCGGAACCTAACAGAATCTAACCCTGCGTGTCACTATGATCATCCTAAGAGAACGTCTGCAGTCGCCCACGAGTCTAGAACTTTCATAATGCCCCTGTAGAGGCTTAAGCGCGCCCTAAATACAACGTATATTGTCACGTCCCCTCTCCCATCCTCATCCTCCCCTATCAATTCCGCGGCCTTCATCACCGTAAGAATTTCAGTCTGCAAAACAATGCACTTCTGCTTTTATTTCAATCATTAAAAGATTCTTATTAAGCAACGATCGTATTGAAATTTCGTAAACTAAATTTTTAGCAACATTTTAACACTCGTTGAGCGAACGTGGATTATGTTGCCTTGTAAGCATCATGTAAATACTCAAACGATCGTTAAGGGGAACAATTAAGAGAACGATTTAGACTAAAAATTATATTCTTAGTTTAAAAAAATCTTTAAAAAAAATGGCATAAGGTAAATTTAAAAATTTTAATTCAACAATGTACAAAAATTTCGTATATTCTACGATGATTATATTCAGGGTAGCGAAAAAGTACTACATACATATACATATCTTATAAGCATCTTTATGAGGGTCGTTTTCTGACGCTAATATGCTGTAAAAAATAATTTTTGCCATGGAATGTTACGTTTAAACTTACCTGATTTGAATAGTAATATTTTTAAGTAAATAGGAAGAACCTTTTTATTTAATATTTTTTATTTTTAACGTTTGCAAATACAAACGCTTTTTATTTAAAATAAATGTAGTTAAATTTGTAGTAGTAGAACATAATAAATGGAATTTATAAATTTGATTATCATTTAAAATTTATACTGAAACGGCAATTCAAAAAACCTAATACATACATAACAAAATTTTATGTATAAATGTCTATAAAAACTGTTTGAAAAACTATTTGTGACAAAAATTTTAAATGATGATTGTGATGTAAAAAATAACTAATTTAAATAAATTAACGGCAATTACAAAATTATTAAAATAAATTTTTTTAATTATTAAAATTTTACGTTTCAACTTTCTTGTTTATTTTCTTTTTTTGTTTTTGCCACAGTTTAAGATAAATTGAAAATAACTAAAAAAAAAACTATAGTGATATACTGAATTAAATTTGTTTAAAACTAATAAAAAATTTCGATTAAAAACGCTAACTAACTTGCTAAAAAGGTTTTTATGTAAATTAAAGAAAAGTTAGTTAGAAACATAAGTCGTTTCTCTTAAGTAAAAATATTTTCAAATAATGTATACATACATATATATGTCTCAGAGCTGTAAAAGATTTACTCATTTCTGCCTTTTAATTCAAAAGAGTTACACAAAAAAATGAATGATTCATTTGGTAAACATGTAAAATGAATTAAAATGTGAATCATTCAAAAAGATTTAAACATATTTTGAATGATTCTTTTTTGCCAAAATATGAATTGCGTTAAATTTTGAATCTTTCTTCTATGAGTTAAAGTAAAGAAGCTGCAGTTAATTTTTTAATTCTTTTTTTTAAATTGGGAAAAATTATAAAAGCAAAAGTCAAGTTGTAAAATTTGCAATAGAATAAAGAAGCGATTGGCATTGGAACAGGAGCAAAGAAATAGTAAGAAAGTAATAACCATTCTTACAAACTAAATAAGAAGTATATTTTGTAAGCAGCGCCAGCCAGTACGCAAGTTGTTACACTTTTTTTATTGCTTTTCTCATAACAGTAACAAACTACAGAAATGTAGAGATGTTGCAGCAGGAGATAAGGAAAAATAATAGGCGAAAAAGATTTTAATTTTGTAATAAAGATTACTTACATACATATGTGTGTATTATGATAAGTGTTGTCATGTTGTAACATTTATCTTTTATTTATTTAATTTTTGACATGTTAATAAGATTCCTATTTTTATGGGGTTTTTCTTATATTAAAGCAAATTAAAAGCAAAGCATTGTAATAATTGAAACTACAAAGCGCATGTTCAGCTTTGATTTTTTTAAACTTTATGTTAAAAACCATTGTTTTTTTTATAAACGAACGCATATTTTTCATAGCTAAAAGGATTCTTGGAAATATAACATGACAACACCGACTCTGATCAATGTTGTTTTTGTTGTTTTTTGCCTCGCATTCTTTATTTTCTTTGGTTTGATGACAATTTGTATAGAAATGTAGAGATGTTTCAGCAGGAGATGAGGAAAAATAATAAGCGAAAAATATTTTAATTTTGTAATAAAGGATTACATACATATGTATGTATATGATAAGTGTTGCCATATTGTAACATTTACTTTTTGTTTATTTAATTTTTGACACGTTATTAGGATGCATATTTTTTTAAGGTTTCTCCTATTATAAAACAGTTTAAAAGTAAAGCGTTGTAAAAAATGATACTACAAAGCGCATGCTCAGCTTGGAGTTTTTAAAGTTTTATGTTAAAACCCTGATAAATAAACGCATATTTTACATAGCTAAAAGGATTCTTGGAAATATAACTCGACAACACCGACTCTGATCAATGTTGTTTCTGTTGTTTTTTGCCTCGCATTCTTTATTTTCTTTATTTGTATAGAAATGTAGAGATGTTTCAGCAGGAGATGAGGAAAAATAATAAGCGAAAAATATTTTAATTTTGTAATAAAGGATTACATACATATGTATGTATATGATAAGTGTTGCCATATTGTAACATTTACCTTTTGTTTATTTAATTTTTGACACGTTATTAGGATGCATATTTTTTTAAGGTTTCTCCTATAATAAAACAGTTTAAAAGTAAAGCGTTGTAAAAAATGAAACTACAAAGCGCATGCTCAGCTTGGAGTTTTTTAAGTTTTATGTTAAAACCCTGATAAATAAACGCATATTTTTCATAGCCAAAAGGATTCTTGGAAATATGTAAACATGACAAAACCGATTATGATCAATGTTGTTTTTGCCTCGCATTCCTTTCTTTTTTTTGTTAAAATTGTTTGTTGTAGCAATTTATTGATGATTAAAGGGTTTCTTGATAATGTCATTCATACCTGCACATTCATATCAGACACAGTTTACAGAAAAATATTTTTAAATTTCCTTCACATATGCTGTAAATATTTTTTATTGTTTTTTAAAATATTTTTCAAATGGGGATTTATCACTAATAAAATTGTATATGCTTACCTATTGGCTACACACATTGTTGTATACATTCAAAATTTGTATCTGGAGGTATGAATGACATTATCAAGAAACCCTTTAATCATCAATAAATTGCTACAACAAACACTCTGAACAAAAAAAGAAAGGAACGCGAGGCAAAAAACAACAAAAACAACATTGATCATAATCGGTGTTGTCATGTTTACATATTTCCAAGAATCCTTTTAGCTATGAAAAATATGCGTTTATTTATCAGGGTTTTAACATAAAACTTAAAAAACTCCAAGCTGAGCATGCGCTTTGTAGTTTCATTTTTTACAACGCTTTACTTTTAAACTGTTTTATTATAGGAAAAACCTTAAAAAATATGCACCCTAATAACGTGTCAAAAATTAAATAAAAGGTAAATGTTACAATATGGCAACACTTATCATATACATACATATGTATGTAATCCTTTATTACAAAATTAAAATATTTTTCGCTTATTATTTTTCCTCATCTCCTGCTGAAACATCTCTACATTTCTATACAAATTGTCATCAAACCAAAGAAAATAAAGAATGCGGGGCAAAAAACAACAAAAGCAACATTGATCATAATTGGTGTTGTCATGTTTACATATTTCCAAGAATCCTTTTAGCTATGAAAAATATGCGTTTATTTATAAAAAAAAACAATGGTTTTTTACATAAAGTTTAAAAAAATCAAAGCTGAACATGCGCTTTGTAGTTTCAATTATTACAATGCTTTGCTTTTAATTTGCTTTAATATAAGAAAAACCCCATAAAAATAGGAATCTTATTAACATGTCAAAAATTAAATAAATAAAAGATAAATGTTACAACATGACAACACTTATCATAATACATACATATGTATGTAAGTAATCTTTATTACAAAATTAAAATCTTTTTCGCCTATTATTTTTCCTTATCTCCTGCTGCAACATCTCTACATTTCTGTAGTTTGTTACTGTTATGAAAAAAGCAATAAAAAAGTGTAACAACTTGCGTTTGCGTACTGGCTGGCGCTGCTTACAAAATATACTTCTTATTCAGTTTGAAAGAATGGTTATTACTTTCTTACTATTTCTTTGCTCCTGTTCCAGTGCCAATCGCTTCTTTATTCTATTGCAAATTTTACAACTTGACTTTTAAAAGCCTAATGGAAACATATCCACAGCGGTTAATTTGAATACAGTAGAATATATTCTTTTTCATATGCTTACAAACCTACCGTAATCTCAGTTTTTTCTTTAATTTAAAAAAGTTTGCCTGATTTTGATCTTTTTCTAAGATCAATTCGTGTTAAAATTTTCAGTCCAATTAGATTACATAAGACTATCTTTGCGCAAAAAGGGTACACAGCACATACGGGCATTTTTCTCTATCACGCCAATCTTTAATAAATTTTTAAAAATTACTCTTTATGTACTCATTTTATACAAACAAAATTCAAGCACTGCAAATGGAGCAAGCTATCATACTTTAAGTTAATGTTTTAAAAAATATCGTTCTTTTTAAATTTTAAGATTCTTTGAAAAACCAAAATAGCTGTTTTGGAGATTTTTTTTTTAAATTTGAGGTTTTTGCACTAAGCTTATCTGGCAACTACTATGTATCTGGGCTAGCATTATTTGATGGGCTTGGTGAGGTCTCTGGTTATATGCTAGGGAACATTATAGCATTTATTATTAAGAATGCAGGATGTCTAGACAGTACGTAGCTTCTTGCAAGCTTTTGGCGTTTGTGCATGATTCAAAGAACAAACATTTTTTTTTCTCTCTTTTGTACATTAAGTTTATATTTCTAATTACAGTTTAGCTGTCTTTCCAAATGCAGTTAACTTTGCAGTTCAAAATTTTAACTTCATTATTAAACAATCCTTAAAATTTTTACAGAGTTTTACTTCTTAATGAGAGTAGAAGAAATCTAAGGTTTACAATTGATTCTCTAAAGGGGCACTTCAATGTCAGATATATGACCAGTAAATATTGAGGAATTCAAGCATCTGCAGGTTATGCGAAGATAAGGAGGAAATAAAGACTTGTCTGCCGCTGCAAGTCCGCCGGAAACGGTAGCTTGGGTAGGGCTTCTACGATGGACCTAGTGAGGTTGCTAGGGAACATGTGAGGTAACTTGATAATATATAGCTTTTCAGATAATTTTGCCGCTTGAGCATGATTTGACGGAAGATTGCTGGTTTATCTCCTCTTATGTGACCCTTCAGGCCTCTAAACCTAACCGAACTAATAAGGGTATATTGCGAACTTCTTTCAAGGCGGTCTAGTGTACACTGATGCCCTTATATTTAAATACGAATTAAAAGCATATAAATTTTTATAAATGTGCTTTAAATCTTTGTTCACTATATTAATTAGGACTTTGGGCAAACGTTGTTATCGATGACGTCGTCAATTTTCAGCTGCAGCCAATTCAAGTTAATTTGAAGGCATAAGTTAATGGCGACATTTTTGCGTTTCATTTCTGTATTATTTAGAAAAACGCTATTTTTGTGGAACTTTAAAAAAAATTTGGCTTTTTAAACTGAAGTGATTTCAATTTAAAGTGAAATAAGAAACATGCCCATATAATAAGTGGTTCTCACTGGCCCTACAAATAATTTTTTCTATTTCTAAAGTTATCTTTCTAGTCCTGAGCCTAATGACTTTAGTGGTGATTTTGAGGAAAAATGTTTTAATTTATTTTGTAGCACTTTTGCATGAACCTTTAAAAAGTGCAGCATTTTTAGACACTACAAAGGAAAAAAACATTTTGGGCTTAATGCATTTGTGTGAAATAGTTTGTTTAATTTGCACTGTAGTGACTATATCCTTCAAATGAAGACCAGCAGTCAACAATAGTCAATTACTTTGGGGTGTATAGAATAAATTTCATTTAACATTGAAAATTAGTATTTGAAGCCAGCCAGTCTACTTTAAATTTAAAAAATTTGTTTGAATATGTCCCTTTATTTTTGAAAGAAGTATTGTGTTTTGCCTTCATTTTAAAATTTTTCCGCAAAAAAATAAAAACGTCAAAAACTCTGATTAGAGGAAAAAATTTTTTTTCTTTAACAAGGCCAAATGCAACCGTTATTTTAAAGGCCAAATATGTATCAACATAATTAGCAGGAAAACCAAAAACATTTTCTTAAAAAAAGGGTTTTATGTGCATAAATGTTGCGGTACAAAGTCGAAAATTAAATTAAATTAAAAATAAATGATTTATAAATAATATGAACTTATACTAATGAATCGGAAAAGGCAGCATTTAAAATTATGTTGCGTTACTGAAATAACGAATTAATATTGCCAAAAAAAAAATCCGGTACAAAATAAAAAAAGGAGAAACTAAAATCATGTTAAACAATGTTTAATACAACGTTATTGAACCTAGTCGGGTAACGATTTTTTGTCAAAAAAACTCTGCAATTCGATTCAAAATACAAAATATGCTCGAACTTCTATATACTTATAGCATTTTTTTTCTTTCTATCATGACTTGGAATATCTTACCCTTCAGAGTGAAAAAGCCATCTGCTTAGGCAATCCAATCACGTGAATTTTATTAAAATGAAAATTTTTTGCAATGATAATATTAATATGTTATATTTTATTATTAAGTTTTATTTCTTTTTTTAATATCAAAACTATTCGAAATCGCTAACAATTTTCAAATAAAAAATTACCAATGTTTGTAATAATGAAATTTTAAAACAAATCTCAAAATAAACAATTAAAATATCTTAAATTATTAACTATGTATTAAAAAAAACATTAATTACATTTACCAATTAAAAGACATGAAAATAAGATAAAAATATTTGTAAGTTTTTATGAACGTATGTGTGGAGTAGTGTAAGACCTAAAAAGTTACGCTTCTTACAGCACAAAAAAAGTTACAATTAAATGAAATTTATGTTTAAAAAGGTGAAGTGGTGAACTAATAATATAATATTTATTTAGTATTTACGCATGTGTGTTAAAATAATTATTTTACAAAAAATTAAAACTACAAAAAAAAAAATTAACTGACGACAAATCAAGAAAAAGTTATAAGTTTTTTTAAAAAAATTTTTCATGTAGAATTAGAAAATATTAAAAACTAGGAATTCAATATAAACAAAAATATACACTCACTTATCTTGAACAAAATCTTCTCGGAATGCATTTGCCAGAAAATATCACTTGCTTTTAGGACTTGTTGGCATATAATATTAGCAGGATATTATACTGTGCTATTGTTATTAAGAAATGGCGTAGAAGTATTACAAAAGTAAAGGTTAAAACAAAATTATTATTTTTTTGTTATTTCTGAAGTGCTAAAGAATAGAATAAATACTAATGGCCTTATTCATAAACGTACAAAATAGTGTTTATTAAAGGCTTATTTGACAATTATTCCATATATACTTGTCAAATAAGCCTTTAATAAACTTTATTGTACGTTTATGAATAATACCCTAAAATTATATAATAAATAGCTGTTGGTGTGATAGTAGAGGATGGTGAAGTTATTCTTCTTCTATATCTTAATTTGCTTTGTGTATGTTAGTGACTGATTGATTAGTGTATAATTTGTGTTGGTGTGTGTATGTGTCTGCTTGTGTTTAAAAAAAAAACAAATTTATATTTTATATGGTAATATCACCATATTCTTGAGACCATTTTTCATAACATGTTAAACTTTGCGGAGCTACTGAACGACGTATTCGTTTAAGAGAATTATGAAAATCGTTTTCTGTAATGGGACGCATAGCATTAATGTCCAAACACTTAACCTGTTCAACATCTAACTCGCGTATTGGTTCTAGGGCCGCATCTTTAGCTAGAGCTGTTAAATCTGAACCAGAATAGCCTTCAGTTTGCTTAGCAAGACGTTTTAGGGCATCAGAATCAAGGGGGCTGCCTTGTTTTTGCAACAAACGTCTTAGCAATAATTCGCGGGTCTCCAAATCGGGCAATGCCACATAAACACGTTTTGTAAAACGTCTTAAAGCAGCCTCATCTAATTCTTGTGGTCGGTTTGTAGCTGCTAAAACTACAATACGATCACCATCGGGATTACCTGGTAGGCCATCAAATTCGACAAGAAATTCAGTTTTCAAGCGTCTAGAAGCTTCATGTTCATTACTACTACGTTCAGAAAGCAAAGAATCAACTTCATCGATAAATATTATAGATGGTTGCATTTCTCTAGCCACCGCAAAGAGAGCTCTAACTAATTTTTCACCATCACCGACGTACTTGCTTGTTAGAGATGCTGCCGAAATATTAAGAAAAGTAGCACTACATTCGGTAGCTACCGCACGAGCAAGTAAAGTTTTGCCATTCCCTGGTGGACCGAACAGAAGAAGACCTTTGGCCGGAGCACGCAAACCTGTTGAAAATATGAATACATTTACTTCTTTAAAAATAGAGATGCTTTAGGAAAACCATTTATCATGGTTATAATTAAGTTTAAATAATATAAATAGAAATTATCTCTTAAAAAATAAATTAAATTAATTTGGATACTGCAACAGTTAGAAAACTATTTTTTACATAGTTAAAATATTGTGACAATTAACAATTTAAAGATTAAAGATAAACAAAAAAATTACCTGTAAATAATTCTGGTCTTACAGCTGGCAATATTACCATTTCCTGTAATGCCTGTTTAGCAACTTCCTGCCCAGCTATATCACTCCATTCCACCTTAGCTCCACCCTCAACTATTTCATCGAGTATTATTTGAACTAATTTCTGTTCAACACCTTTGACACTAACACTGGGTGTATTGGATCCACTATTAGATTGTCCGCTGCCAATGCCGCTGATTGGAGTACGTGATCGTTGTGGAGGTGTATTACGTCCAGATGACTAAAATAAAGTTACGAAAAAGAAGTATTTGTTTAGCTTTGCATTAGACCGTCTTGAAAAAATAAAGTTCGCATAACACCGGCGAATATAAAGCATTGTAGAAAGGACATTTAGAAAAACATAATTTGTTTATGCCGATTGTAGGGCTTGCAATTTTAGTTTCTTATTTATATTTTCGGCATTAACTGTCAGATTTTTAAGTGCGATATATAAATGTTTTTGTTTTTTAAGGAGACCACTATATGGATCTAGTAGTCATACGTCTCCAGCATCCCTTTCAAGATTTTACCCACCAGATCATGGTACAAAAAGCAAGGTTACTTGTTAATGCAGCTAAGTATCAACTGTTTTGTTTTCAGTTGTCAAAATTGTTGTTTTTAATTTACTAACGAAACGTATAGTATAAACAGCCTATTTTTTAAGAAATTCAATTTTCTACCATTTGAGTACTTGAAAACCATAATTTTGCATATAAACTATAAATATATGCATTAATAAATAAATAGTTTTAAATATAGGTTTAAAACTTTAAAAAAAGCAATTCTTTGTAAGATGACGATTTAATGTGTAGCATATAAGCCGTTTATTTTAATAGTGGCATAAGTCACTTTTTCAAAAAAAAAAAACGAGTTAATGGCAAAACTAAATACAATTGAACGGTGTCTTCATATCTTTAAATATCAAACTAAAAAACGTGACTTATGCCACTTTTAAAATAAACGGCTCATATGTATGTATGTACGCATACATATTTACGCAATGGATCGCAATGTTGATACTTTTAATTTTTTTTTCTTTTTTCAACTTGATGTCCAATCAATATAATAAAAAAACTATAAAAGGTCTGTATTCATACTATAAAATTATATATTTACATATATTGAATTAACCTTTTTATATACATACATACATATGTATGTACATATATATTGTGAAAAGTCGTTTTTTTTTTTAATTTTGCGATGTATTGCATTTATGTAAGGCACCCTATTGGAAAAGGCTATTATTTTTGCCAATGGCGGCCAATGTCAAATGTGTTTTATTAACATTTCTAATATAGACAGATGTGGAATACAAGTGAACAAGCCATTGAGCGATACACTCCCCAAGAATGCGGAATAATCGCATAAAAATTCGTCTGTGGTATTGGCGCAGGGCGAATTCCGTCACCGATTCCCCGGTCGTCCGGCACCGAAAGTGCAAACACTGCCGTTTGGCCACCAACCTTGAAGAGTATGGGACCACACGAGACGCTGCCAAGAGTGGCCGGCCCTGGAGCACTCATTCTGCCGAGAAAATCGCCGCTGTTGGCGAGGATGTCGAGCTGTCGCCAGAAAAATCGACCAGACGCCGTGCCTCGCAATTAGCCATCAGGCGGCCGTCCCTAAGGCAAATTTTAGTCAAAAACCTGCGCATGTTCCCGTACAAGGTCCACTCCGTGCATCAGATGCTGCCCGTCAACTGCCAAACGCGTGTAACCTACGCCAAAGCCATCCTCAATCTCGAGGCCGAAGTGGACGATTTTTCGGCCAAAATCTTGAATGAGCGATTAGGCTCATTTTCACCTTAGCGGGTACGTGAACAAGCAAAAACATCGCTTCTGGGGCACCGGAAGGGATGCACGAGGAACCATTACACCCGCTCAAAGTGACAGCATGGTGCACTGTTCACGCTGATTTTTTTGTTAAGAATAGCTTGTCTGAATGTCTTTAATAAGAGCCAAGCATAATTTGATTACAACAACCGTCGGGCGATTGAAAAAGGACTCGCGAAATAAACGCTCTTGTCAAGCAGTCTTTAGAATACCAGCTGAGTCATTTTATTTGTAAATGATGGACTAACCAAGTATCTTGCTTTTATGTATCTTAGCAAATTTTTTTTAAGAAAACATCTTTAGATAACAACTTATTTTGAAAAATCAGTACTATCAGTACATATTTTTAAAAATCAGTACATTTCACTACACATATTTTTAATCAGTACACCAAATGAAAAATCAGTACATGTACTGTACGAATGATCACCCAAAGTATGTGATCATTTTAAACTATTGCGAAATAAGTAAAAATAAAATATGAACCAATTTTTTTTATATATCGATCATCTTTTAATTTTGCTGACAAAACGTTTTTTTTTTTTTTGCAAAAAAAAAGAATCAGAAGATTTAGTATTAAGGCCGTTTAATGTGAAATGTTTGAGTGAAATATTTTCTTTTAATTTTTGTGTAATTTAAAACTTTTTGAATAATTTAGCGGCTAAGACTGTGTAAAATTGAATTTCAGTTTTGGCAACACTGTTATACAGGATATTGCAAACATACATAATATGTATGTAATACTTAAATACTTACAAATTGCCTGCGAACAGCGGGTGGTGTTGCAGCAGTTTTAATCGGCTGGCGTGGTATGCTAGCAATTACATTTTTTGACCCTAGATTACGAGGTAATGTTTGGGATTTATTTGCAACTGCCAAATTGCCAGGCCGTTTCGAGCTTACAGTTAATTTACGCCCTGAAGCTAAAAAGATAAAAAAAATACTTTCATACATGTGTACATACATACGCATATAGATAAACTTGTATTTGTTAGTTATATAAACAATCTTAACATAGATTTCTTTTGATAAAAAAGCAATATTAAACAAAAAATAAATTATAATAAAAACAAAAGAAATCATTTTGTTTAAGGTGCATTGTGTTTGGCGATGAGATGTTTTTTTTTTATTAAATAAACAAGCTTTGCTGAAACAATTTTTTAAATTTTGAAAATAAACAAACATTCTTCTGTGCAATTGCTTATTTTGCCCATTTTATATACAAATGTACATATTCAGTAGACTTTCGCCCTTATTGCGAACGTCGATGTCGACGGCGCACAGTGTAGTGATTTTATATAACGAGTGGTCGAAAAATATAGGGCAAATATAACCAATTCTAAATCTTCGCCACCTTCACTCCAAGGTTTTGTGTCCTTTCTATATAAAATTGCCATAACGAAGATGAAATAAATGTAAGCTTAGTAAAAGAATAATCCTAACTAAAATATGCCCCTTTAAAAAAAGTAAAGAAAAAAATTTCCTTTTTAAATTTGACACACAAACATAAGTTGATAAAATACTAAATTTTTAGGGTTCGTATCCTTTCCGTATACCCATAAATAAAATAATAATTACCATAACAGAGAGACAAGCACTGCAAGTAAATGCACTGAATATTCCCTCTTTATGTTGACAGTTTTTTTGACAACTAACATTTTAATTTATCGTTTGGGGATATTAGTGAAACAGCAGGTCGTCCGAGACCTGGTCATTTTCGCAGTGTGCGAACCCGTAGAGCCGTTAAAGCTGTACAGAAATTTGTAGTTGATTGGCCAGTAATTCCTACGAGAAAATTCGTTTTTTAGTCGCACAGGCCGTATGTGAAATAAACTACCTAAATCTTATCACAAGTAATATCGAGGAATTTAAATCAAATGTTTACCTATTTTCCTGATACCAATACGATGCAATGCATGTATAGGGGCCATCCGCTGAGTGCCGGATATTATTTTAATAAAATCTAGCGGGAAAACGACTTCCGCTGCTTTTATCCAAAAAAAAAAAAATCCACAGTTTAGGTCTTCGCTCAAAGTACATGTGCAAAGTCTAGTGACAGCAGTGGATATATGCATAGATTTCGTCCTTAAAAAAACTGGGTTATTTTAGGCTTTTGCTTATATTTCGATTTGAAGTAAACCGATCGTGATGATCTCAGGGATATTTCTGATAGTTTGATACCAAATCGCTTTCTAACCGACTTTATTTTGCTCCGGAAACTTTGTTTCAATACACACAGATGGACAGAAGGATATGGTAATATAGTCGCAAAGGAATATTGTAGAAATAACAAGCGGAATGCGAAACTAATAAATACCCTAATTGCTATGTGAAGGGTATAAAAATCTCTTGTTTCGTTTGTTTTTTTATCAAGAAAAAAAACCCGTGTGTCAGAATATATACATATGTATGTATGTATATACTAGGCACAATACAAAAAAAATCAAACCACTTAACTGACAGTTTTTAAATTTACCCATTTATCGTATTATGTCTTATTATATTAGAATGAACTCTATATAATTATAACATTTATTTCATTTTTAGCCTTCCTTACCACACTGTGCGTCATCGTAGATTTCAGCTGTAGGCAATTTAGTTCGCTGTCGACAATTCGATGTAAAATCGGTATTAATTAGAAGGTATGTGTTGATGTCGACATGTTATCGATGTTATACTAGGCGTTAATTATATCGTTTTTGACATTCGCAATAAGAGAAATAATCTCAAAAGGTTATACCTATATCTTACCTGAAACAAATGGCGACGTATTAGTTGAAGAGGTAGTAGTTGATGTTTTCGAAATATATTTTCCTATATTATGAGCAGCTTCGCTGCGTAACTTAGTAGCATTATTTGTACGAACCATTGGTATTGTAATTGAACTAATGTTAGTCTCCACTTGCATGGGTTGCACGATTTGTATATTTGAAGAATTCGAAGAACTTGTTTGCAAAGACGTAGAAGCTGTTGCGGATTTTCTATATTTTAGGTTTGAAAAGTTTTCAATTTGCTTTTCTTTTTGCTCTTTCTTATCTTTTATATTTAGTTTCTCTAGTTGTAATTGTTCACCACGCAGTTCTACATGTTTGTTTTCAAAGGGGTTTTTTATACCACAAAACAAAATACAACAACAAAATGATGTTTATGATATATAAAAAAAAGAACAAAAATATAAAATAAAAAGAACAAAAATATAAAATAAAAACAACTTAAAACAATAAAAAAACTTAATTAATTATAAAAATTTAACAATTCAAAAATACATGCTAAACACTAAGTTGTAATTAAAAAAATACTTACATACATATGGGTATGTATGTACATATGGGTATTAGTATAGTCTTTAGATATTTTGAAATATTTATTTAAAGTTATATACCATAGCTCTCTTAGGAATGTTCCTTTTACGTAGAAATAAGGTATGCAAAAAATATTTATTTACATATTTTTTTTGTTTTAAAATTTTTAAGTATACTATATATGTATGTATATAAAAGACCGCATTGCCATGCAAGAAAGTTGAGTATTGTTAAAAAAAAAAGATTTAAAAAAAAATATTTTTTCGCCAAAAGTAATAACGGCCCACCCAGCCCTTCATTTTTATTTTTTCCTTCATCTTTTCTTTACAGTCGGGTCTTTGTGTGTATGATGTATATGCTTCATCCTTAGCCCAATCTTTATTTAAATCTCCCGCTATGATAATACCACTATTTTTTTACATTAGTTCTCAGCCATCCTTTCCAAAAACATCGCAGAATTTATCTTCACTACTGCTTGGTGATATATAAACAGGCATTATTTTAATTATAATATTTTAAAGCTTGACGTTTAAAACTTCATATGTATTTAATTTTTGGTAGCCATGAAACAAGCGTTTCATATATTTCATTAAGCAAATGTATTGCATATTCAAGGACGCTGTTGCTTTTGGAAAAATGTTTTTGAAGACACAAGAAAATTTTCGTCTTGAGGTGGCAATATCAAGTACAAATATCTGCACTTCAACAAGAAATTTAAAATTGAGAACGTTTGTTATCTATTATAAAAACTATGATTTTCCTCGGAAGGTATAATATACCTCTCCGTGGACATCGGAATGATGGTCCTTTGCTATCTTCTGAAAATACAAATCCGGAAGGTATTTTTCGTTCACTTCTGCGACTTTGGAGATAAAATTTTAGGCCAACATTTAAAATTTTGCCCATTAAATGCTTCATATACATACATATGTACATATGTATGTATATCGAAAACATTTTAAAAATAAAATAACTAAATTTTTCCATAATCTTATTTTAGAAATTATACTAAAAAATATTTATTACGCTAAATACTATTCGATTATTTTTGACGAAATCACTGATTTAGAGCCAAAGCTTTTTTAACATAAACGAAAAGTTATTAAAAAACGAGTTTATCGGCTTTATCGACACATCTAAAGAGGCTTTAAATGACATTGACGATGACGTCAAAGTGTCAATTAATGCGAACACACTATCATCAGTAGTTTTAGGAGCGCAAAAAATGCAAAACAAATGCCTTGCTATTTTTATAAACTTAACAACTCGATATCGAAAGGCAACAAGGTACCAATAAAACAAAAAGTTGTATCGTTTGTTAAAGAAACCAGCAAATTAATTTTTTTAAAAACATTATCCTAAGCGTATTGCAGTTTTTCTGATATATCCAGGTACAAAGTCATGATTCAATTTTACAATTTGTAGTAAGAATGAAACACATAATAGAGGCATTAAAAAGATTCCTGGTGGAAAGATAGGGATTCGTTTCCAAAAGCCTTATTATTAAGAACTTCTCTGAGCACTTTCGAGTTTATTTGCGTATTACATATTCTAAATTATATACTTACTGTCACACAGCTACTTAGTGCAATTCCACAAAAGCAGGATATCGATTTACAAAAAGGATCATCTCTTATAAAACCCTTGATAATGTGTCTTGAGACTAAAAGAAATGAAACTTTAACAGAATTTAAAACCATTTTTGAAGAGGCAAAAAATATTTTCGCTGGTATGGAAATTTCAGTTAAAAAGACTAGATTTGATAATTTTAAAGATGGTTGATGGCGGAATTCGCGCTGCGCGAACACCACAGACGAATTGTTACGCAAAAAAATAGACACGAATATTTCGCGTTCTTGGGAAGTGTATCGCCCAACGGCTTGTTCACTTGTATTGTACATCTGCCTAGTTCACAAATGTCAAAACAGATTTGACATTGGCTGCCATTAGCAAAAATAAGAGCATCTTCCAATAGGGTTATTTCTTTTGGCCTACCTTATATGATCCTTGGTCAGACCACATACTAGCATTCGATTGGCAGACGTACTGGATAATACAATTGTGATATAACTGTCATCCCGGAAATGCGTTTGAATGGACATGGGCTGCCATGAGACGAGACATGAGCTTGGATGCGGAAATTTTTGTTAGCAAAAATATCAATCTTCTTGTCTCCAGATTAACACCAGTAGATGAACGGCCAGCAATAATCCGTATTAGGAAATTTTTTCAACATCACGGGCCAAATCGTCGCATTCGATTCGAATCGAAATTTAAAAATTCTTATTAGAATTTCTATACTGAAAGCATTGACAGCTCGATCGATCAAATGAAATTTCGATTCGAATCAAATGCGACGATTTGGCCCCAGGTTTATAAGTATGTGCACATGCCACGACGGAGGAAAATGATACACAGACTCAGAACACATTTATTAACGCCTAGAAGTGTATAACCGCTGTTCTATTTATGACGTTAACATATTCTGATGTGATGTAATTGCGAAAATAGGTAGGGAAAGCTTTTTAAGTCAAACAATCAATTGTCTTCTTGTAACACAATAGTTAGCACCATCAGAATCCAGTATCGAAATAACAACAAATCAACATTGAAACCAGCCGATCAAACCACTTAAAATCAGGACGATCACGTTGTAATTGACGGAAGACACTTTTCTTGTATGTTGGACGTACGCTCGATGCGAGTAACCAACATCGACTCGGATCATTACTTGGCGCAGCTGAGATGCGCATGCGATTTAATAAGGCAAGGAACGTATGAGCGCCTTCATGCAGAAAATTTGACAAGAACCTCCGCACCCAACGTATTGCAAATGCTTACTCAACTCGAGTCACTCAATTGCTCCAAGAGAGCGCTTACTGCGGCGTTTTCAACAAACTTTTAAAACATTCTTGAAATCAACAAAAATATAGTGGACAAGAGGGATGGCAAAAGGATAAACTAAAAGACGATACATTTTGTTTAAGCATTGTTTACTAGCGCATGAAGATTTTTCTGACTCGAAAGAAATCAATTATAATAAATATTAGAATTATTATGGCAAAATATCCTCGGCTCCTGATGGCTGCGATAGTACGCACGGACTTGATTCACTCAAGAGAAATCTTTAAACGTATTAAGTTTTTTCAGTTCAAAAGGTGCTCAGACGTGAAAAAAAAAACCTTATAAATGGGACAGACTACATCAAAGCCACCAAAGCAGCCGTAAAAACCAAATTTTTTGTGTTTCAATTTAATGTGCTTGATAAAAAATATATAAACAAAGAAGCTTAAAACCACCTGACAAAGAGTTTAAGACACTGTGTATTTCTTAAGAACATGAAATGATATTACGAGTAAAAATAGCCACAGCTTTTGCTAACAAAAATGAAAAAAGTTTAAATAATTAAAATTGATTAAAGGTTACGAAAAATGTTTTTAAAAAGTTCTCCAAATCACCAACACACTCTTTTTGTGTATAAAGTTAAACAAAGTTTAAGGATCACAAAAATGACATAATTGTCACGCGCGACATATCGTAAGGGAGGGGAAGTCTTTCAAAGCATAAGTCCAAAAAAAAAAAACTAAATCGCCCTAGCCGTTTGGGCCGGTCATAACAAAATTTTTTGCATAAGTTTTTTAAGATATGAAAAGTGTTAATGGCAGGAGGACATTTTTATGATAGCTACATATGTATGTGAAATAATGGATCGATCATTACAAATTTCAATAGGCTGAGTCCCTTCACCAAAAAACTGATCAGTTAAAATTCTCATCAAAATACATACAGAAAAAATTTAAATAATTTCCATTAAAAAATTTGTTGATTTGTATAAAAAAATTTTAGATTACAACCTATCAAGAAATTCGCATATTTAATTAACAACTTTAATTAAAAATTTTAAAAAGTTTTTAATTAAAAAAAATAAATGTATTATGTAATTAACGATTTAATTAAAATATAAACAAATCTAAAATTCATTACAAATAAATTAAAATATTAGTTGATTTTTATATATTAAAAAAATATTTTTTTTGTTTTTTCATTTAATTATATACATATCTTTTTTAAATATTTATGTTTATGCGTTATTTATTAATAGTTGAACTTTTTGTTTTAAGACATATTTCATTTTCTTTATTTAGGCTCAAGTTCAATACTTACTAAATTCTAACTTTTTGCAAATAGAGTAAAAACTTTAAAAATATTAATTTCTTCATTTGCAAAATATTAGAATTTAGTAAGTATTAAACTTGAGCCTTAATAAAGAAAAAAATTGTCTTAAAACAAATAGTTTAACTATAAATTAATAAAAAAAAAAAACGCATAAAACACACATGGCACGGTGAAAACAATTTGTTAGTTGTACATATAAAATATGGTAGCCCCTCAATACTAATCTGATAGATGGTTTAGCGCTACACTTCTAGATGGCTTTAATAAATAAAAAGGAAAAAAGAAAAAAGCTCTGGTTTAGTTAGTTTTAAATGGAAAAAAAACTTCGTACCGACTCAACACGGCACATAGACCAGTGGGTTAAAAGGCTGATGTTTACAACCAAAATAATAACTAACAACCGAACAAAGAGTACTGATGTTGAAAATCGTAGCTATTTTTCGAAAATGCATTCTACTCGGCTAGTATCGGTATAAACTTGTTTTTTTTATAAAAATTTTCTTTTCTTACCTTACGCTAATAGAGTGAAAACTAAAAAAAATATTAATTTCTTCATTTGCAAAAAATGAAAACTAAGTAGGTATTGAAATTGAGCCTATTTTTACTTAGTTGTCTTAAAAACAAATAGAGTAACTATAAAAAAATAAAAATTAATAAATAAGTTTTTTTGCCTTTTATGTTAAGATAAGTAGTTATTTCAAATGAATTAAACTTTTTTGTACAATAGCTTATGAATTAAACAAAAGTCACAATACATATTGTAATTCGATAGTTACAGAACTATCATTGCAAAAAAAAATTGCTTTTCGTACTATGGGAAATTCGATGTTCACTGTACATGGTATATTAAATAATCAAATCACAACAAAAATCACATTAATTTATCTTAAAACTTTAGTAAACGAAAAATACACAATAATTGAATTAAAATTATTTGCCGTAAAATATTTGTATATGCAGACACATAAAGAAACCATATTTATAAAAAATATCTATAATCAGATGTTTACTAGACTATCAAGTTGAAAGGTTACTTGAATGGAAAAATTGATCAACAAGATGCTTTCAAGTTCGAAAAGTTTGAGTGTGTTAGTAAAAAAGTTTGAATGTATTGCAACTTAAAAGGCAAAAATTTAACAACTGACGGCTAAGTAAGTGTGGCTTAAGGCTGGATTAGCCGAGCGCAACCGTACTGTAATGTATCAGCTATTGGCTTTTGGCTTATGAGAAGCAATGCAAAAGCTTAGCGAAAAAAAACGTACTGTAACCGCAACGTACCATTCTGTATAAAATAGAATTTCCTTACGTTGTTGCGTGACATTTGTATGCCAGTGATGGGCTACTTGTTTGTTTTATAATTTGAGGGTATTTTTGCTCTTTTTCATGGTACTTTTTTTATATACTTTTATATGCGAAAGAAAGATAAAATAACCATTAGTACTTTGCGTGTTTCTTTTTTTTATTTTATTTCACGCATTTTTGAAATGTTGTTTTGTGAACTATGAAGATTTAGGTATTTTCTTTGTACACTTGATAATATTGTCTATTATTTAACTTTATATAATGCTTTTTTCAGTATTGTTTTTGTCTTTTTTCGCTATACTTGCTTTACAGACAATTACCACTATAATAATTATTTCCGCTTGAAAAAAATGCACAACTGGAGACTTTTAAGCGTCTTGCGCATACGTTTAGTACATATCGAGCCTTTGGTGCAATACCGTAGTAACTCAAAATTTGAATTTTTTAAGCTGGGTATGCAGAAATTATCTTTGGGGAAACATCTATCTAAAAAAAAAAAATGATTCCACCCCTAACTGTTCAGATTCTACAGCTAAAAATGTCTTTATTGCCTCTAGGTATTTCCAACAATATTTATTTGCAATAATATAATAATTTCCTTTATGACAAGAAATTTACTAACAGAAAGCAATTAACGAAAAAAGTATATAGCAATATTATTTTTTGCTATGTTTTAGGCACAGAAACACAACTGCATAATTTGATTTCTTTTTTACTTGTTCGTATTATTTCATATTACAACTTTGTTAGAAAAAAAATAGTTAAAAGTTTATTTGATATAACGATATATTTCGAATTAATTTTTAAGTTTGTCATAGGTTTCGTGACAATAACGATACATCATTGATAGGTTGATACAAAGTACTTAAATATAAATAAATATTTCATATTTTTAATAATTTTTGGCCTTTTTTTATTTAAAAACATTCCTTTTTATTTAAAAACTTGTAAAAAAATAACTTTAGTAAACGAAAATACTATCAAAAATATGGTTCAAAAAATCAAATGCATTTTTCTCAGTTCACGATTTTTTGAATTACTACGGTATTGCACCAAAGGCTCAATATATTGTGTATAATAAATGTAAAATATATAAGGATTTAAATTGTATAGAAATCTATTATTAGGTATACACATATACTAAATAAACTATAATTTAATAAAAATAAAACATATTTATAGCCATACATAAAAATAGACACAAAATATTCTCTAATGTCATTAGGTACTTTCTCTTCATAACGAAAACCCATTTGAAAAATTTTAATTCCCATCACTGTCTTTTAAACAGCTGTTTATTTTTCATACCAAAATCAAAAATAAACTAGTCAAATAAAATAAGTTTTTATTTAATTTATAAATTTAATGTTTTCGTGCAAATTAAAATAAAAATGGACGACGAAAATCTAATTTTACTTGTTCAGGCAAACGAGTGCCTGTATAACAATATCTTTACTAATGCTATTTTGTTTATGAATGCAAAAAAATATGTCACATTTTTAAATATTCTATAACTGCACCAACGTGCTTACAGTACGTAACATTACAGTACGGTTGCAGCAACGCTCGGCTAACTAAGGCTTTACTTGTTTACATATCCTATAAATGAATTTTGACATTTTAAAGGGCTAACTATAATGTGATTTAGCTTACTTAAGCAAAAGTGAGAATACACATGTTTAAATGTGTATAACTATAGTGTTCTTAAGTAACTTTTCGTTAAGTCAAGTCAAGACACATTTGATTAAGCAAATGGCGAACCTGGTCGTACTTTGATTAACATATCAGCTGTGTATACTTGAGTTACGCGCACTGTTGCACTTTTAAGCACACTTTTATTTATGTGAAAATTTTTGGTATATATATTAACTTTTATAATATAATTTTATTATTTATTTGCCAATGGTTTATTATATTTAAATTTTAGATGTTAGTTAAATAAAATTTGCGAAAAAAATCCATATATTTGGAATATAGAAGTAAAACAGTTTTTGCAAAAGTACAAATATTTGCAACTGAGTTCTGTAATTATTTAAGTTCAAAAAGTACAATATAGCCACTCAAAAGTCTTCAATAATTTGCTTAAGCATTTGACAGGCTTTTCGTTGATATTTGACATTAGCTTAAGTTTGTTTAAGCATAATATAGTTAGGCCTTAAGCCGTCGAGTGAAACTTTAGCCGTAAAAAGAATATTACAGGATTGGATTTTAACACATATAAGTTAACTATAAATGGACAAAACAATAACATGAGTACGTTTTCTTCACCCCAAAAATCGTGGGCAAATTTTTTACTGTATTCTGCCGACGTCATGTTCATGTCTAAACAAATTTTTTGCTCATCAAGACCTTGTGTAACGGGTCACTCTTTTTTTCCCATATCTGATCTCAAAAAATTTTTACATACCGTATTTTCACGTAAAAAGAAACTTTCCTAGTGTAATTAACGTAAAGTTGAAATATAAGGACCACCCTAATAAATAAATATATTAGTTAAATTATACGTTATTACCTAGAAAATGAAGGCGATCTCTTGCCATTGACAGATTTGTTTGCATTTTATCGTGCAAACGCTGAGCACGCTCCCAAACTTCACCCCGGCCACTCCAACAGTCAACAGCAATTCCATCCTCTAACTCTTTAATGCCTTTGCGATACAATTCGATTGCGAGTTCCTTATGACCTACAATTGCAAAATAAATAAAAAAGGATAATTTTTCTCAATTAATAATAGAGCATATGTATGTAAAGCTTTATTTATCATCTGAGTTTCACAACTGAGACTCATTTGTATAGTGTAATAACATGTCTGTTTTTATTTGTTAATATTTTAGTTAAATCTCAGTTAAAAATAGAACGTATTCTATTTTTAAACTATTTAACGTCTGAGTTTTAAACTTAAGTTTTTAAAAGTTACCGGATTAAATGATTGTTGTTGTATTGCCATACACTTTGTACCAGTTTAACAACTTTTATAATTATCGAACTGAAACTAATTCCTTAGATGTAATGTAATACTAAAAATTACAAAAATCAAATTGTTTTTTGACACTCAACTCAGATGAGAACTTAGGTAGTGTAAATAAAACTAAAGCCTTTTTTAAATAATTTTTTAGAAAAAGAACACCCATTTTTTTACATGTGGGCAATTCCACATCAAACAGTTTAAAATGGGAAAAAATCACGTTATTATATTACGAGTATCAATAAATTCTTGGCACAAATGGTCGAAATGTAAATAAATTAGTACATACATATTTTATTTTTATAAAAAAAAGCTAAAAAAAAATATATATGTATACTAACCAATTGGCTCTTTTTTCTAAGTTTTCAATAAAAAAAGTGTCACGCCTAAAAAAAAACAAAGTGGGATTCGAACCCAATTTCTCGATTTCGCACCGCTCATACATTTTACTCGATTAAAAATCGAGCTAACCATTCAATTTAAAATTGACTCGGTTTACAGAAAAACAAGAAAGGTTTAAAAAATATATATTTCCCCGGATCCACAAGTTAAACGGAACGGTCAAGTAAAGTTAACAAAACTTTTTAAATACATCGAGTTGGTGAACAGTATTCAGTTTAAAATCGACTCTATTTATCAGAGGGAATGACAGAAAGAAGTTAAGCGATCACTACATTTAAAAAAAGAAGTAATGAGCAAAAATAAAATATAGAAGACAACCGAAAAATCTGCATTTGAAAAAGCGAAATCTGAAAAACTATAAAAAACAGTTATTTGATCGGTTAAAAACTCTTCGATTTCTCTTAAATGTTTGGTGCTCCTTTTTTATGTATGTTTGATGGTTCATACAACATTTAAAATTTTTCTAATTTGTATAGGTACATACATTTATACATACATATATAAGTGCATTCATTTGTATGTATGTATGTATATTTTATTAAGTCTTTTTCATTGATATGACTAATTTCTAAAGTTAATTTAAACAATACAACGAGAGCAGCAATAAGTTCGTAATTTACCTTCATTTTCTTCGTCAATTTTTAAAGCCTTTGAAATATATTCGAATGCCCGACGATGATGATGTTTTTGCTTAGCTAACAAAGGATCACCAGGGCCGGGACCAGAAGCGATTGCATTATGTTTATTAAACATCTCTAACTGTTGTTGCGGACGTATGCGTTGTGAGCTAATAAGTGGATACGGAGCAATTGCAGTCGAAGATACGTTGTGCGCCTGCTGCAGTAGCTGATGTTTATCTTGTGATGAGCCAGCTGTTAGTGTGGAAGTTTGTGATATGCCTGATGATGAAGAACCAACAACAATTTCTATATTACACTCGCGTTTATGAGGACGATAAATGACTTTGGTACTGGCTCCGTACAAATATCGAAATATACAAAACAGCTGATAGATTAGCGTACGTAATATGTTAAATAGGAATATGATGGGAAATGAAACAATGTAGAGGTTTTGTTTATGTACCGAACCAAAAGGCGATCTTTGGGTTACGGGTGTGGAATCGTAGTCGTCAGTGTCATCTGGTGATGAGTTAGGTGAACGCCGAGCAGAAGATGAAGAGGGTTTCGCATCATCCAACAAAGCTACACTACAAGTACTAGATGATTTGCGATGTGTGTTTTGACGAGTTGGTGATTTGGTACTGCTACTGTTACTTGCATTGCCCGATGATGAAGATGATTGAGTTTTGTTTCGCACCATCGGATGACTTTAAAAAGGGTGAAAAATAATAAGCTTAGCAAGCAATATGTATTTAAAAAACTAAATCAGAAATTTTCAGTTGTTTTTTTTTTAAGTAAAGTATGTTTTGTCTTTTCATCCTCTTCAGTTAACTTAATTGTTTTTCGGCCCGCACAAAAACTTACTTTGAATTTTAATAATTCCACTATTTAATGCATTTGTTGGATTTTTATACCCATTATATTAAATAAATGAGACTTTTTAAACTACCTATTACTTGAATATTTCACAGAAAAATTTTCTTCATATCACACTTTTTTGTTTCTTGTTTTCAACCCTTATTAAGAATTAATGTTGTCAAATGTACAGTGAATGTAAAGCTATAGGGCACTTTATATGAAAATAGTTTAAGAGTAATTGTACAAACCACAAGGATGGATAAACTATGGTTTTAACTATGCAGCGTGACCGTTCGTCGACTAAAGTGGCAATTTGCAACTTTTCATTTGAAACTTTTTTCTATATTTTGCGACTTCTGACCCTTATTTGTTATAACAGATATAAAAATATGTTTTTACGTATGTGTGCACATACATGGAAAATTTTTAGAATGTCAAATATTTAAATTTCTATGGTGTAAATGAATATGAGTAAAAAGTGATAATGTATGAGTAAAATGTGATGATGTAAAGATTTAACATTATTTAAATCTGTCATAAAATAAAGTATCGTAATAAAGTATAGCAGTTATTTAGAATGAGAAATTCTTTAAACAGTCAGCTTAAAAGTGTTCCTTTTTTTTTAAAAACAAAATACCAGAATTCTTAATAAGAAACAACAGCACTCTTATTCTTAATGCTAAAAACATCAAATTAAAGAGTTTCATCGCTTCAAAAACTATCGAGTTTAGCTATTTTTTCGACGAAAAGAAATCAAATCCCTCCGTAGTTCATCTTTTTTCAACCCAATGTAAATTTTGTTCTTCAACTTAGAAACAAAAGCGCTGCTTTTTTACTATTGTGTAAAGTTTGGTGAATGAATAACCGAACATGGGAACACAACGTAAGTTTGTTGTAAGTCAAATAAATAACAGGAAACATCAAATTAAAGCTTTATAAATAAATGTGACTTTATTTTTTTTTTTTTTAATCTTCACATCTAAGCCGTTTTCCCGTGGTAGTACTTCCTGTCGGCTGGAAATAATTAGCAACGTTTTTTTTGCCATTTTGAATAAAGTAACTTCGCTGGAAAACGTGTACATAAAGGTTCAGCATATTCTGGAACAAATTATATTTTATGGCAAACATTTGACCGCCATTTTCTAAATATGCGTTTTTAGCAATAATTTTTCAGCTTAAGTACGTTGCAAACTTTATATTTTTTAATGTACGACTTTTTAAAAAAAATAACCGAATTGGTAACTTTTAAAATTTCCCAGATTTGAGCTTCATAAAACATTATGGGTCTTGGTGCGGCATGTAAAATTTTCAATTTGTTTTTATTTCATCAAACGATGAATTTTCGCAGAAGGGAAGGCTTAAAAGAAAGTACGCGTTCTGCTGAAAAAAGTACATACATATGAATAAAGCGAAATACCTAGGTTAAGAAAGTTGATATTGCAACTGTTTAATTTTGTTAAATTTTAAAAAATATTTAATAATATAAAAACGCTAGGAATATTTTTCCCGGTTTTTAAATTACAAAAACCGCTGGCATTATACGACGTGCAAGTGATTTTGATCTGGTAGCTTATTTAAGAAACAGCTGTCAAAACAAAACACGCATCGCACTAATTCACCTATGTTTTTTAGGGTTTCATAACCATAGGCCTTTAGAAATTGTTGTAAAGAATAAAAAAATCATGTCTAAAGCGACAGGAAAATTCAAAAATGTAAAGAAAGCCATGGAAAAGATAACCCACACAACAAAGATAAAAACAAACATACCAGCTGGTATGGCTGCTGCCGGACCTCCACTAGGCCCTATGTTAGGTCAGGTAAGGTAAATTTATATATGTATCTATATTGATTGAACTTAAATAAAAAATATTTAGCGTGCAATTAACATTGCGGCTTTCTGCAAAGATTTTAATGCAAGAACTGCAGATATGAAAGAAGGTATTCCGCTGCCCTGTCGCATAAGTGTTAACAGCGATCGCAGCTACAATTTGTCTATATTGTCCCCGCCGGCTACGTTCCTGTTTAAGCAGGCTGCAGGCATACAAAGAGGTGCCATGAACCCAGGCAAAGAAATCGCGGGAAAAATAACGCTAAAACATTTATATGAAATTGCTGCCATAAAAATACAGGATCCTCCAAATGCTTTGCTGACAATGCAAGTGGGTATTTTTTACGATAAGGGAAATAAATACACATGTACCTACATATCGCTATTTAAACCATAAACAGTCACAAATTATTTTTTATGCGAGGGTCTTATTTATTTTAAAAAATATACTGTGATAACCAAATTGAGTTCAGCAGTAAAAACAGTCTTAGAAATAAGTTTAATTATTATAGTCGTGAATTTTGATTCATTTTAAATTACAACTGTTTATGATTTAGTGTGCGATATGATTTTTTTTTTAATTTGGATTTTTTTTTTATTTAAATAGCAAATGTGTGAAATGTTAGTAGGTGTTGCTCGCACATGTGGCATACAGATAGTACGCGAACTCAAGGCCGATGAATATGCAGTCTTTTTGGAAGAGAGACGTGTGATTGTTGAAGCACAAAGACTTGAATTACAAGAAAAACGAGAAGCAAAAATGTTGCGTACTGGTTAAATTGCAATTTGTTTATATTTGTTTTAAATATCAGTAAAACATCTTATTTGTAGAGTAAATAACTTAATTAAAACATATTTTCTTACGATCCTTTGCCACATTCTTTTTTCGGCGTTTTTCCAAGTGTTTATTGAGTTTACCATCTTGCTTTAGTTTTTCAAATTTGGCAACCAATTCTTTAGCTCTTCTTTCCTCTGTAAAATTTAAACAAAGTTTGTTAGAAGATTTTAAAAATCGGGTTTAAAAATATTTCTATCGGAAACTGCTTTATATACTTTAAATAAAAAAAAAATAAAAAAAATTGGCAAAAAAAGACAATCTCTTTTAAAAAACTTAAATTACAAAAGCACTGAAGCTATTTCAAAAATAGTTTGTTATTTTGACCAAAATAAGAAACATTTGCAAAAGAAACAAGGAGAATTAAGAGCTGTAAAATTTTGTTTCTTGAAACGTAAATAAAAACTTCCCATATCCAATTTTATTTTTTAAAATTCCATGTGAATTTATCCTACACAGGTACGTACATACATACATATGTATGTTAAAAATGTAAATTGTTTTGAAAATGTTTTATTAAAGGTTTAATTAATACTTGCTATAAAGAACAAATATTTTAAAATAAATTACGTACCAATTATTTAACAATTTTTGTTGTCTACCGTTTTTTTTTTTTTTTTTGCAATCGTGAAAATAGATAGGAACTAAGCCTGTTTGTGGTTATGATCGGTTAATTTTTCGAATATTACTCTGGCTTTACAAAACTTTGCATCTGCTTATCTTTTTGGCACCCACTATTACAATAAATAAAAATTTTATCGGACTATTTTTTGACATAGGCCCCATACCAATGTACTCCCAGATTCAGCATTTTTGCTATAACTGGCTCAAACAATATTATATCTGAATAAAAACGTATCGTCCTCTTTTTTGGCATAGGTCCCATATGGAGGTCCTCCCGGATTAAGCCTTTTGGGCTATAACAACCAAGAATATTTCTATAACTCCACATTATTTTGAACATTTGTCCCACCCACAATTGTACCGAATGTAACATTATCACATTATTTTTTGAGCTTCATACAAATCGGAACAGCGTAAGAACCAGTGTAAGGTTTAATTATTGTAGGCGTGGTACCTCCCAATTTTTTACCTAAAAATTTCGGAATTGTATGCTTGTATATGCGTGCAAAGTTTTAAAAAATGGGTGCAGTAAAAGTATCAGTATAAGCCCACTTTTTGCCTTTTTATTTTGGAAGTCGCTAATATGCGAAATAATATATATATATATATATATAATAATAATATATATATATATAATAATAATATCATTAAAATCGCTTTTTTGCCTAAAAATTTGTTTTCGTTAGAGGCTCTATTTATGTGTGCAAAGTCTCAAAAAATCGGTGCAGCAACAGTACCAGTATAAAAAATTTAATTTTCAATTAAGTACAGTTAGATTTTAAGTGTTGTGGGCGCGGCACCGCCTCTTTTGCAAAAAAAAAAAGTATAGGCTACCGCACATCTCATGAAAATTGTTTCAGCCGTTTAGGTGTGATTGCGTTCGACACAGAAACGACAAGGGTGCTATTCATATAACATTGTCGTGTACCAAAAAACTAAAACCGACTATACCAACGCCAGCCACAATAAGGGTGAATGTAAGCGGCATGCGTTCTTAAAAAATGTTCATACATTAATTTAATTCATATTGACAATGCCGTTAAAAGCGGACGAGCGGCAATGCTAAATTTTGTTTAACTTTTGACAACAAATAACAGAAATTAATTTTCAAAAATAAAAAATTCATAAAGTTAGTCATTTATTTATGTCTGCGTTTAAAAAGTTATAAAATGTTCCTTATTTAAAATTGTAAATACACAAATGTTTACTTAAATTAGCCGCGTTTATTTGCCTACCAAGAATAAACTCAAGCCTGCTTCCGCATGCCGCTTAGCTACGGTCGCCATTGGACATAAAATCACTAACATTAAACAATAGCATCATGTTACTGTCAAATGAAGACCGCTCATGTTAATGTTTTTTCATGTTATAACACCCAGGGTACACTTATCAGGTAGCCTCAGATAAACAGCTGAGTAACGGTATTTCGTTATATTAATGTCAAATCTTGTTTATGTTTATGTATTTTCTTCCTTTTATACAAACAACAACTGTAGTATTGTAAGAAAAGCTCAAAAGGAAAAAGAAAAATTTTGTGAGTTTTTGTTATTGGTCTCTGACATTCTTATGACGGTTTTAGTTGTTTTTGTAGAACCGCTCCTACCTGATAAGTGTACCCTGATAACACCGTTGTTAGTGCAAACAAAAGTGCAAGTGAAAATTAAAAAATAACAATTAAAAAAAACAATTGTACAAAAAAATCAATTTCTTTTTGTATTTGACATTTTTTGATTTTTTAGTTTTCTTTGGCAAAAATAATTACTTTTTAATTTTTTTTAATAGTGATTATATTTTTTTTAAACCAATTATAATAATCATTTTTCTATCAATTACACAGGTTGGGTAGCATATAATGGATTTGTGTCAACTTACTTTTGGTAATATAATATGGCTGCTCGCCCGCCGCAATTGCTTTTTGCACTTCAATCTGTTCCTCCTTTAGCATTTGTTGCTGATTGTGCCACTTCTGTTCCTCTACATTTTTATTGATTAATCTTTGCATAGTTTTTTTAAGATCTTTTTTTTCTTTTTCGCCAGTTAATTGATTCAACCGCTTTTTTAAATGATGCACTTCTTTTGCTCTTATTTCACTGACAAATTTATAATTTTCTTTAAACTTTTTCACATCATATTCTCCAGCGCGTTTGTCGAACCTAGGATCCCTTATACAGCTTTCTTCTTTTTTATGTTTTGTACGCAATTGCGCTCCTAGGAAGGGTACTTGTCGTTTAGCACCCTGTTCCCGAGGACGGTTTTTATTCAAACGTTTTAACTCTTTGTTATTTTCTTCTATTTTAGATTTACTTGTCCTGTCTGCACCAAATATGGCTTCTTTATACACTTTTGCACCCAATTCTTCCTTAAGTCTCATAATTTCTTCAAAGGACATAGATTTTAAGTCCTCGCATATTATGTTCTATTAACAAATTTTTGGAGACTTTAAAAACAAACATTTTAATGATAAAATTTTACCTTTTGACTTTTTGGAATTTCTTCATCAGAAGAACTGTCGAATTCATCCGAAGAGTTCATATTTCTGGCTAATTATAGGATTCACACGTTTTAATTTATAAAGGGATTTGTTTTATGTTTATACATACATATTTCCTCAAACCAAGAACAACATCATGATACAAAGTTGTATCATGAACAACATCTGTTGCTTGATGACAGATTACTAGTGATGGGATCTTTTTTTTTACACCCCCACTAGGGAATGGTAAACAAAGCCGAAAATATATTTTCGATTTTACGATTAACTATTTTAATCTCCATTTTCAAAGTCGATTAATCGAAGCTCATAATCGATTATAATTCAAAGTCGACTTTTATTTTGATGCTATATTAAAATGAATAGATACCCTCAAAATTGATTTTTAAGTAAGAAAATTGAAATTTTCTCTAAGAAAGGTATTATTGAAAAAGGCGTTCGTACGTACCTATTTAATGATTAAGGAACGCAGGCCATAAGCAAATTCAGATAGTTTAACTTCATACATAATTATATACTTAAGTGCAAATATCCATTATAATTTCAATGTATAAAATTCAATAAGCGAAAATTTATATACGCACACACAACAGATATACATATTAAATTTTCAAAGACGATAAGTCATTTTTAGTGTATTGTGTACTACTATTTTTTCTTTTTAATTGTTTAAAAATTGTTTATAATCTGACTGCATTTTTAATAACCTTTCAGCGTCAAATATTACAAATTTTAAAAAATTACCCTAGCGCTTCATATTAACACATTAGTTTAAAGTGCAGATGGTTTAAAATAAATTGTGTTAACGGAATAATTCTTAAAATTTATAGCGTTTTAAATTTTTTTAGGTAAACTCGATTTTTTGGGCTCAATAATCGATTTCAGTATACAATCGTCAACAAAAGACCGATTACAAAAAATCGATTTTTTTGGGATCAAAAACGGTTTTCGACTATAATCAAAGTCGATTTACCAGTCCCTACAACCCACAAAAAATAATGGTAAAATCCATGGTACAATTATAATTAAGAGGTGATATCGATTTAACAGCTGACTATGTCTTGCTCGAGTTTGCTTATGCGTGAAAACTGTCAAAACAGTACGTTTTTTGACATAAAAGAGGATGTTTTTACAACAACTCCATACATTTTATATCGAGTTTGTTGTAGCTGTTGTCGCAGCGTTAATACCTTGTAAGGCAATTGTACCATGGTAAAATCGCTAACAAAAAAAAAGGGAGTAATTTAGTCAAGGTATGTTGAACAAGATAGGAGTAACTGATTAGCTGACTTCTATTTCCGCCATGTTTTCTAATTTAGGATGGACAATTTTTTATCCCTACAAGAAATTTGTGACCGAAACTAACACTAAAACATTTTTTGTCGGTCATTTGTGGCCAACATTTCTATCATTTCTCAAGGTGCGAGTGAGATGCAAGATCATACGTACACAAAGTTTCGGTCATTTTTTCCACATCGCCCTTAAGAAAATGATAGAAAATAATGACCGAATGACCGGCCATCTGTGTCGGTCATGTGACCGGTCAAACGACTGTCACTGCTCTGGTAGGGTGTGTTATACAATGGTTGTGTATACTGTATGTATGAGTGATCGCAACATTTTTGACAACCAAGCTGGAACTTAGCAACAACAAAATACATACTAAATTTTTTCAGGAAACAACAACAAGGAAAGGCAGGTTCTTTATTTTGGTTTGGATGTTATGTCAGACGAAATTACATATGTATGTGTCAAGTTTTTTCTAATTGTAATCTCTAATTTTTTGCTGGGTGTTCGAGTATCTTGATATTTCGTCCTGTGGTCCATAGATTGTATTACTTTGTGGTGTGATTTTTTAAGTAGTTTTATACGGGATGTATTTTACATATGACTTGTCAAATTTCCCACTGCGAAATTGATACATGCAGTGTGATCGCGTTAAAACATTGCTTTTGTGAAATATATATGTAAAATCAGATGACAAAATTTTCGATTAGACATTTGGCATCAGCTGTTTATAAAAAAAGGAAAAAGCGAATTCTTAATATTGGTTTTGAGGTTATGTCAGATGAAATTACATATGTACGTGTGAAGGCAAAAACTATAAACCTGTATAATGGAAATTTCGAGAGACATGCATTTACATATGTATCGCAAAAGTGAGAGGTCATATGTGATATACATCCCGTATAAAACCACCTTTCTTTTTACACAACGGAAAGAATTTTTTAAGGCGAAAAAGCAGGTGGGGCCACGCCCACTAAAACAAAAATCTTATATCAGGTTCTTCTACCATACCGAGTTTGAGCGCTAAAAATGTCTCTAAAATAGCTAAAACATCATCACTGGTAACGAGCACCAATCACAAACGAGATATCAATGCTATACGAAATAGTATATGTGTACGAAAACTCATTTAAAAGTATGAAACAAACAACGCGATATTGAACAATAAACAAATTTTGTATGGCATGCTACTAAGCGTGAACGAAAATGAAAAAACCGAAATGAAACATGAACGATAAACTACGGAGCTAAAAGTGCTCAGTGTAGTGAGCCGTTCACTTAGCTCAGTTAGATGAATAGTTCAATTGAATTAGTTCGTTCAAGAACAACACAACTCTAGTCGCCTGTTCTCGGGTACCAAATGGTAAAAATTTAAACATTTTTATACCAAATGAAAGAAATCTCAACATAGTGTATAATAGCGTTATGCTCAGTATCTAATCACCATTTATTTTTATAATAAGCTTTACTATAAAGATTTGAACAATAATTTAAAATTTAATAATCTAGGTTTATTTTGTTTAGTTTTGTTTGCATATTTTTTACTCATTATTGTACGTATTTTTATGGGTTCAATCAAGGCACATTCAACAAGGTAAACCCAAGGCGAATTCAAAAAATTCACCCTCTTTATTTCCTTTTTGTGTTTGAACGAAAGAATGTCAAAAAAATTAAAAATTGCATATAAAACTAAATTTTAATAACGTAAAAATGTGAAATTGTTTTTAATCAACTGGGCTCTTAATATTACCTGGTTGAGAGTGCCCTGGGGTCAATGTTTACGGAAAAGTTTTATCAACAACATTAGATGGCATATTACAGCATGCAATTCAAATTAAAATTGAAAGATTCGTAAAAGAATTCCTATATTAAAAGTATTAACAACTCATTGGAACGATCAATATTTCGATTTGAACTGAGTGCCGCAATTTACCCCCAGTTTTTTATGAATTTTTCAAGTTAGACAATTGCTTCGAAATTTTCCCTCAAAGATTATTCCCATGCAACGCCGGGAAGGTTAAGCTAGTATCATATATAAGTTTAAAAAATATCCACCAGCCGTAAAAGCCAGCGTTTCCAGAAGCTTTGCGAAGAAAATCATCATTGCCATTAGAAAAATCATATTTTAAGGAAAAAATCATGAAGTTCTTTCGATTAGTGTACCAACCATCCTCTAAGGATTATTTTTTTAAGAAAATGTTGTTTAACAACAAGGTTTTGTTTTCGGTAGCCCCTTAATACATTTAGTAATAACCAATGGTTATTCAAATGTAAGGGGAAAAAGAAAATCAAAACAAGCGAATAGCGAATATTAGTTTGTTGGATTCTTAAAAAAACTTGAACGTTTTGGTTGCTTATAGTAATTCTCATTTTGTTTAATGAGGTTATTATATAAAGACACAAAATATTCATGAGTTTTTTAAGAATTTGGGTTGAAGTCTACTGATGAGTTGGTGTAAGAACCAACGAAATGCATATAGACAAACTTAACCAACAACAAACCCTATAAACAATTTTATTTTCTTTATCAGGCTCAAGTTTCATACTTACTAAATTCTCATTTAATTGCAAATGAAGATATTGATATTTTAGTTTTTACTACTTTAGTAGCGTTAGTTAAGAAAGGAAAATTACCTCTTTTGCGAGGGATATAACATTTTTTTTGTTTGTATTTTAAAAGCGTCGAAAGTTTTTGGAACAACGAGTTTCTTTTTGGGCTTTTTGTTATGTAGTTATCATGAAAACCAAAATTATGGAAAGCAATATTGATGAGGGGTGTGGCAAGTTGAGAAAACAAGAGGACGATACATTATATAACTAGTGAGAAAAGACTTGTTTTTCTGACATAATCTTAAGTTATTTTTATAAAAAATCAGCTTACACCAAACATTTTTGTATATACCTCATAATTTTCATGTATGGACCGATTTTTGAGATTTTGAGAAATTTCTAAAAAGTTCTCGAAACTGCTTACAGTGCTATAAGGTAAGGATTTCAAAAAAAATATTTTTCTAATAATTATAAAAACAAACACCTTCTTTAATTATTAAACTAAAAAAATTTAATTGTATTATAGCATAATAGCTGCTGTTTATAGGTAGGTTTTTAGATATTTTTATTACCAAAAAACATTGGTGGTTTAAATTTGTAGCAAAATTATGTATTTGTATATTTCTTTGAAAAACTTAATATAAAAAAAAATCATCATTTTAAAAGTACAAAAACATTATTTGAATAAAAAAATCATCAAATATTATTTGTAACAAAAAATCATCAAAAATATGATAAAATCATTCTGGCATTATTATTGGTGAAAGCTTTAGCTGAACAATTCATTTATAATATGCCGACGACCGAGGTATATTTAATAAAGTAACCCCAATTCTGCAAAAACAAAGTTTCGTTATTTTCGATTGTCATGTAGACTCTATATGGAAAATATATTCTTTACTTTTTTATGTGTAGTTTGGCAACTAGCCATTATAAAAATCAGGAGAAAATAATGATCAGCTGTGTTTTTGACTATACCTTATTCGTTGTACCATGCCGGCGACCTATTTTTGTCAGCCACCATGGTGAAATTATTTGACCTGGTGGTTTTACACCAGCTGATCTACTTTTTTCAAGCATAAATCGAGGCTAGGTTGTCAAAGTTGTTTACTTTAACATATCTTTTTTGACACCCGAGCCAACAAAAACTACAACAAAAACGAAAATTTTATTTACCATATTTTGTTGTTGTAGAATCACCACCACCTGATACATTATTGCGCCATGATGGAATGTTTCTTTTCGTTGTCTAAGTTGTCAAAAAAAGATATGTAAAAGTAAACAACTTTGACATGGGCCTCGATTTATGCATGCAAAAAGTAGATCAGCTGTGCACGTAACACCACCTGGTACACATAATTTCACAATGCATTCCATATTACACTAAAAATGTAAATATCGATAGTTTCGCAGCTCTAACAATTATAATTAAATATTTGTGTAAAATGGTTATAATCTACATAAATAAGTCAAGCAAAATTGAAATATCTACAAACAATTTTGTAGAAATTCACAAATATGTTGCTGCAGAAATGGTAATTAATCCTAAAACAAACAATAACAAAAAACTAAATATGTTTACAATTTGTTTTTAGAATTTGTCATCTCGGGATTTTCACCTGGAACAAAATGGAAAACTTTTATCAAATGACGAAATAAATGATGCGCTACCCGTTTATTTACGCTTGTCCATTTTAGGTGGCAAAGGTGGCTTTGGATCTATGTTAAGAGCAATAGGCGCACAAATTGAAAAAACTACTAATCGTGAAGCATGCAGGGATCTAAGTGGTCGTCGCTTAAGAGACATAAATGAAGAGAAGCGTTTAAAGGCGTGGTTGGAAAAAAAAGGAGAACGCGAACGCGAGGCTAAAGAAAGAAAAAAGCATAAAATTGAGAAGCTTTTAGCAGTGCCCAAACATGAGTTTAAAGATGAGGAATATGAAGAGGCACGATCAAAACTTACTGAGAAAGTGTGTGATGCCGTAGAGGAAGGATTTAAGAAAGCCAATACAAGTTCCTTTGCCCTAAAGCGTAAACAGGAGACATCACAAAAAGTTACACCAGCTAAAAAGAAAAAATCTGCATTGTGGTTAGATTGTGATATTTCTTCTGGTGATGATAACTCAAGTGACGATTCAGATGAGTCCGAAAGCTGCCCTAAGCAAATACAGCAAAAAGCATAACAAAATCTGGGGGGTTTTAATGTAATATTCGAATCGAAAAACTTACGAATTCGTACAAATTGAATTACATAGTACGATTTTCGAAAATTTATTTACGAACGTTCGGAAAATAACTTTAATTTTTAAGTAAAATCGAGATTTTTATAATTATTTCTCAAAACTAATAATAATAAATTAATTAATAATATATAAAATAAAATGGAATGAAATTAATATTTACCTTAAATAATTCCATAAAACTATGAATCTTTTAAACGTGTTAGATAATATGATTTGCCTTTCGAATTAAAAACTCCTTTTGAAAGCCTTTTCGATTCGAATTGAATTACATAATAACCCCCCTGGATATGTAATTTTGTCGTATTTGGAAACTGTTACCTACTCATCTGTAAAAATTTTTCAACTCTATGATAGAACCTTTAAAAATATGCATATAATGAATGTTTCTTTAAACCGAGTTAAAGTATTAAAATTATTTGTTCGTTGTTCAAGGCTTTATTTTGCTTTTCTTTTTATATGGCTGTGGAACCATTACACCATTTTCTATTTTTTTTTTTTTATTAAATTTTTGTGATTATCAGAGAAGATAAAAATTGCTTTGGTCGTTTTTTATTACGTAACAAAAATTAAAAAAACTTATAGACATTTATTTTAACGAAATATACGTTTTATGGGTGTTATTATGCATTTCGATAACGATTCCGCGTGCAAATACGCATGTATCAATAAAAAAATATTTTACCAATTTTAATCTTAGGAAGTACAAGGTTTTAGTACGAAAAGACGAAAGTTTTAAAATATAATAAGAAAAAAAGCTTATGTTTACATTAAATATAAGAATTAAAGTTTTTCCCTAACAAACAAGAATAGTCCGTTCTGCCGTTACGTTACTTTTTCCTGGAATTGCTCATCCTTTACCATGGAAAACAAAATAAAAGAAAAGATATAAAAATTAATTTTAGAGTTGTTAATTTATTGATTGTTTGCAAATTGGGAAGACACCCAGGCCAGACCCCATTTTAAATTAGTAAGCATAAATTTCAGTGCTTTAGTCCACTGCTCCTCCGAATTAAACTGAATTCTGAAAAACAAAAATCAAATTACAAACTAAATAAATTCAATTGCTAAGAACTTACTTAATTGAGTAGGAATTTCCGGTTGAGGGGTCTATTATTTTACCCTTTTCCATTTTATATGGTAGCAAAAATTCGGGATCACGTTTCTCAACTTCTTGCTGAAATTGTGTAAGGCAGTCCAAAAATGCTACCATAGCAGCGTCAAATTTTGTATCCCAAAAGAATTTGAAACCACCTGTGCCATATAAGGGCAATTCACGATTTTCGCCTAAAACTTCCACATAAGAATGGTTACCAAACGGCACAATCCTATATCTATCAAAGCAAAGACCTATTTTTCGCGCCAAAGCACAAAGCAATAAAACGGTTTGCCCCCATGCAGCATTAATTTCAGACCAATCCACTGAAACTGAAGGTAATCGTCCTAAACGAAAATTATTAATTGTACCAAAATGGCCAGCATGCCAGATATGAAATGTAATGTTAAATATATTTGCATCCTTAAGTTTCTCCAGTTGTTGTTCGGCATAGGCTATCTGACACTCAAGACTACGTTTATCGTCCTCTGTCAACATCAGCTCTCGACGATGTTTGGTATATTCACGCCAATAACTAGCTTCTTGATCCTGCAGTTTCTTTTTTTCCAATTCCTCATTTTCTATGGCCTTATTGAGGCATTGTTCCTCATCTTTAAGTTGATTCAACTGGCTTAGAAGATTTTGTTCCTTTTCCTTCAGCTCTGTTAATTCATTTTCCAGCTCCGACACATTAGGGCTTTCCTGTTGTTGTTCTAGTTGCTTCAAATATTTTTTATATTCACTCCATTCTTCTTCGGCGATTTTCAGTTCACGATCCATTATTTCCAGCATTGAATCGGCGCATTCTTCACACAATGGATGATCAATTTCTGAATTTGATGACAGGCAATCAAAGAGTTCTGCTTTTAGTTTGAAATCGGCGCTCCATTTCTTGTTGTCGCGACCATCACAAACCAACATAAATCCAGTACCATTTATAGAGTCTGTTAGTCGATATGGCGGAACAAAATGGTCAAAACCACTTGTATCTTGAGTGTCTATTGTATTCACGTTGCTCTCGTATATGGGCACTATATTTCAATTTAAATATACAAAATTTTTTGGTGGATTATAGAAACATTTACTATTGAGGAACTGTTACTTACGTGATAATTCTGCCAAGGCGTGTACACTTATGTGGTCAAGATTTTCATCTAATCCTATTGGCTGCAAACATCTTTGGCAAGCAAAAGACACTTGGACTTTTTCGACTTCGGTCTCAGTCATTTGATTTTGTTTTTCTTTTTTTTTACAATATTTTCTTCACAAGACAAACAAATCTGCAGGTTGAATTAAAAGGCAAGGGGGCATCGCTAGCCCAGCTGCTTATTTTTTCTCCTTTGTTATTTGTGCTTTGGTGTATTTATACAAAGTGGTAGCAAACTAATAGTGCGTTGCCATATACATACGTGATTTGCGTCAAAGCATTTGATTTGCTCATATTAAGTACTTTGCTATACTTAGCGGCCAGACGTTCACTTTTTGCCCTTTAAGTTGCAATACACTCAAACATTTTTACTAACACACTCAAACTTTTCGAACTTGAAAGCAACTTGATGATCAATTTTCCCATTCAACTCGCCTTTGAACTTGATGGTCAAGTTAACAGCTGATTATAGTTATTTTTCGTATATTTTCGTTTTTTTACGTGTTTGCATGTACAAATATTCTACCGCAAATAATTTAAACTAAATTTTGGTATTATTTTTCATATATTAATATTTCAAAATAAAATTTTGGAAATAGTCTGTGTGTCGTTGTACTAAAATTCAGTCAAAAAATAAAAAATGTAATAAAATAACAAATGTAGTCCTTAAGAAATTTTTGTGTTTCGTTTAACAAATATTCTGCCGCAAAGTGAGCATTTTTCATTTATTTCTTGACGACGCCATCTTAAAAAATAAAATTGATGATCAAGTCGATTATTAAGTTGCGTGCAGCCTACGTCACGATCATCAATTCGAATGAATTGGACAACCAATATGTGTTATCAACTTGATATAGCATAAGCTATATTAACACTAGCTGAGTTATCATGGTACAATTACCTTACAAGGTATTATCGCTACGGCAATAACTACAACAAACTCGATACCAAATTTCTGAAGTTGTTGTAAAAGCATCCTCGTTTATGTCAAAAAACGTACTGTTTGACAGATTTAATGAGTGGAAAAACTCGAGCAAAAAATAGTCAGTTGTTGAATCAATACTACCTTGTAAGGTAGTTGTATAATGCTGAGTTATAATCTGAGTTTCTCAACTAGGACCCATTTGTATTATGATATAACATGCCTGTTTTTAATTGGTAATATTTATGTTTAATCTTAGTTGAAACCATGGTACAATTACCTTACACGGTATTATCGCTACGGCAACAACTACAACAATCTCGGTACCACATTTGTGGAGTTGTTGTAAAAGCACCCTCGTATATGTCAACGTACTGTTTGACAGATTTACCGAGTAAAAAAACTCGAGCAAAAAATAGTCAGCTGTTGAATAGATACTACCTTGTAAGGTAATTGTACCATGGTTGAAACCATATATTTTATACCAGCTTAACAACTTTTATAATTACCGGACTACAACTAATTTTTTAGACGTAACGCAATTTTAAAAATAAGAAAAACAAATTGTTTTTTTACACTCATAAAAATGTACACTTATATTTTTGACACTCGATTCAGATGAGAAAAAAAATTTTCCTCACAAGATGTCAAAAAATTGTCTATGTGCTTACTCTCGATTTAAAAAAAATTACGCGTCCGTTAGATCATGGAGAAATTATTTGACCAGGTGGTGTTACGGGCACAGCTGATCTACTTTTTTCATGTATAAATCGAGGCTGGATTGTCAAAGTTGTTTACTTTTACATATCTTTTTTGACACCTGAGCCAACGAAAACGAAAATTTTATTCACCACAATTTTGTTGTTGTAGAATCACCACCACCTGATGCATTATTACGCCATGGGTTAGATTTTACAACTAAAAATTTTAAAGTGTTCTTAATTAACAAATAGTAAAACCAAATGATGCGTTCTTGTGCTTTGTGCAAAAAAACGTGTAAAATTTATTTTATTCACGTTTTTCTTTTGCAAATAATTTGTTTTTTTTTTAATGATGCCATATAATTTTGACATTATCTGTACGAATTTTTTGCCCTGCTTTTGCTGCCTTCACCTTGTATGAATTCGTCTTGCGAAGGACTCTAGGCCGACCGTTAATTCCTTAACAAAAATTGAAAAAGGAACAGTAGGAACACCAATAATATTTTTTGCCCTTTAAATTCGATTTCCTTTCATTTATTTTTTTATGAATTTAAGAGATTTTTAATACAAATTCTACATACATACATACATTTGTATGTTTGTACATACAAATACTAAAACGAAAACATCTTTAACACAAACAACAGAAAATTCCAGTATTCGTAGATATCTTTCTTGAAATTTTTTATTTAAAATTATAGCAAAATAAAACGCAAAAACAAATACCCTTGTCTGTCATTCATTACCATAAAAGAATAAAAACAATACGAAATACTACATAAGTAACATACATATGTACGAGTAACTACATATGTACATGTTTTGTAGTGATAAGAAACTTTTACCTAACAAGTTTTAAAGGCCCCAATGAGTCTATCAGTTTGTTTCTCAAGCGCCATATAAAAAAGTTTAAAGTACCAGTCAGTCAAGTCATACCCAGCCATAATATACTCTACATTAAAATAAGTTTTAAAAATTGTATGCTGGTTAAGGTAATTTTAGGGAACAGAGTCTATATGTACATATGTATGTACTCAATGGTAAGCTGTGGACCTGCTGCCGGAAATCTGTGTGCTATTTTTCCTTTTATATGAATAATAAATGAACGAAATTTGATTTCAATACCGACATGCAAAAAGTATTAATGGGATGAAGGTCTACTAGAATTAATTATTAACCCACCTTCACAAGACTTGGTAGGACCAATTCGGTTAAATGTGTTTTCCGACAGTATAACTTTTACAGGACTCATGGTAAACTTTGGACAGATTGCGAAAAGATTCAGTTAAGGAATTGACGCTATGAGGTTCTAAACATAAGCAAAATTTTGTGAATTCGAATCTTATTCAGGGCAGATACAGCTCAAATAATGTAATATTATATCTATTGTCCCAAGCATAAAGCATTAAATACATTCCTCGCTACAGGCTACCGAACACAACCAGTCAAAAATAGAATACACGTGTGCTTATGAGAATAATTTTTTTAATGGCTACAATGCGACACGACTACGGGTTGCTGTCAATGCTAATTTTGTGGCGTGGTCGAAATTAAACTAATTTCTATTTTTATACGCGATAGTTAACAGATAAGTGCTGCCAATACCGTAAGATGCAAATAATAAAGCTTAAACAATACAAAAATCTCTTAAGGTAGCACCACTAAAAGTCGTATTGCTCATATGTTTATTTTGTAGTGGTAGTCTAGTAAATATTTTAGTAGCAGCCAGTCGGACACAAATTTAGCAAGCAACTTTTGTGTTCGTGTGTTCCTGTGTTCTTGTAGCTTGAATGTGTTTAATGCATAAGCCGCCAAATCAACTAAAGAAAGAACCGAGTTTCATGTACTATCCTAGAAAAAAATTTATTTTTTGTCCTTAAACTCCCATTTCTCTAACCTTTTTTTGTTCTAAATATTTACTTAAGATGCTTTAAACTCTAAAAATTATTATCACCAAAATATGCTTTATTAGGTATTTATTTTCACAATATTTCATTAAAAAAACACTATATAGAATTAGGTTACTCACACAAAATACATATGTATATTATCACACATATTTGAGAGCACATAATCATCGCTTCAATTAATTGCTGATGTAAACTAACACTAAAAAATTTTTCTTCTAACACATTTGCAACAGTTTTCGCCATTATTGTCTAGTATTTATATCATTGTTTATGTAAACAATTTACGACAAATACAAAGTTCAATTTTAATAAGTAAAAAATCTAAATTTTTTGTGAATCCCCCCAGTAATCTCATTATAATTATAAACTTTTTTGAAGATTGTGGGAAAATATTAACCCTCTAAACAATTGGAAGTTCATTTTTGGATAAAAGTATCTAATTTAAAGTCACGACTTTGCTTTACTGGTTAATAGTACACATTTTACAAAAAACATTTTACATTATTTTCAATATTTTAACTTCCCTATATGTTAGTATTTATTGTAAATTTTAAAATTAAACAAGTAAGAGCGCTATATTCGAATATATCCGAATCTTATATACCCTTCACATTGGTCTTTTAATATACCCAGCCGAGTTATATTGTACTGCAAATAATATAATAAAAATACCTTGTGTGAGTTTTAAGCCCATAGAAAACTTTACAAAATGTTAACGTTCGTATGGATAATAGAAATAGATGAGGAACGTTTGAGGTCGACAGTAATAAAAATTTTTGACATTATTTATAATAAAAGGTTAATAAAAGTTGTTAATTTTTATGGGATGTTCTAGTCCCCCTGCTCCTCTCCAACTTTTTTTCCAAAATGTATGAATTATTAGATTATTACTTTTTGTAGAACATTTGATTTCGATATCTGTTATAGTTTCCGAGATATATGGGAGCTACCCCTTGTTTACCAGCCACCCAAAAAATTTTTACTTCAAAGCGTACGTTTTGTTGTCCAATTACTTTTTGTAGAATATTTAATTTCGATATCTCTTACAGTTTCCGAGATATAGCGTATCGAAAATTTCATAAAAATTGTGAATTTGTATGGGAGTTACCCCATATTCACCCACCACCCAAAAAAATTTTTCTTCAAAGCGTAGTCTTTGTTGTCCAATTACTTTTCGTAGAATATTTGATTTCGATATCTATTACAGTTTCCGAGGTATATCGTATTAAAAATTTTACAAAAATTGTGAATTTGTATGGGAGCTACCCCATATTCACCCCCCACCAAAAAAATTTTTACTTCAAAGCGTAGGTTTTGCTGTCCAATTACTTTTTGTAGAACATTTTATTTCGATATCTGTTACAGTTTCCGAGATGTAGCGTATCGAAAATTTAATAAAAATTGTAAATTTGTATGGGAGCTACCCCATTTTTTTTTTTAAATGTAGGTCTTGTTGTACAATTACTTTTTGTGGAACATTTTAAGTTAATGGCTGTTATAGTTTCCGAGATATAGCGCATAAAATATTTCACCAAATTTGTGCAATTGTAGGAAAACTACAACTTCCCCTGATTTAGGTGCCTACTTTAAGAGTATCCGTTCCAAGTTTTGTGGCAATAGTGACTATACTTACTGAGATATATAGGAATATGTATATACACGGATTTTGTCCTAAAAAAAATGGGTTGTTTTGGGTTTTCGCTTATATCTCGGTCAATAGTAAACCGATTTTGCTGATTTTAAATAGCGATTGTCTCCAGGATATTTCTAATAGTTTGACACCATTAACTGGTCTGTATCTTTTTATTTGACCCCGGAAACTTAATTACAACAGACGGACAGACGGACATCGCTAAATCGGCTTCCCTATCTATAAGGATCCAGAATATACATATATACTTTATGGGGTCGCTAATGAATAATAAAGAAATTACAAATGGAATGACAAACTGATATATACCCTTATCGCTATGTGAAGGGTATAAAAAGGTTCCAATATGTAAATACTTTAATATATTAAAAGTATAAAAACTCAATACAAAAGTATATAAAATTTGGTTACATAGTGGGTATTTAAGAACCCAAATTAAAATTTTTTCGTATTACTGTCCTTAAGGAAGTTACTAAATAGTTTCATTTAGTAAGTATAATAGTAGTGGAACGTTTTTCCCCGAACGGGGACACATTTTAGATAAAAATTTTTTATCATATTCGATGAGTTTAAACTTCCTTTTATATGGAATAACTGTCATTTTAAACAGAAATTGTTTCAAGGGAATTAAACCCCAAATCAAATAGTAAAATATAAGTCTGGGATACAGTTTCGTGTAAAGAATCTTAAAGACATAAAAGGTAAGCAAAAAATATCAACGAATACAACACAAATATATTTCCTTGCTTTAATGTTTTTAGCAAACTAATCCTGAACACCAAGGTCGTTCGACTACTAAATTTGCCTAAGCTCTCTTTTCTTTATAAATTACGAAGTAAAATAAAGTTTATTCAGGAAAATTTGCAATTAATTTAAGTATATTAACCTTTAAATTAAAGGATTAAAACCTGCTAGCTATGATGGCTTCATTTAGCATATGTGATAAGTCAATAGTGATGAGTGACTTATTAAGCATGACGGATAATATATTTTGCTAATCAGCTGTGCGTGTTTGTAAATCATCGCTGATTAGAGTCAGCAGTTCAGATATATTGACAAAATATATATGTTAGAGGGAGATGAGAATCACAAGTACACAATTGCTTACATCAGTTTTTTTACATTTCCGCTAATAAAATGATGGGAGCTTCTGATGTAGAAACCCATCAGCAATGCTCATCAACGTATTAAATTATGTGTAGTGTTTTGCTGCGATATTACTCAGTAACTTTAAATTTGCAAAAATCGTTTTAGTACTAATAAATTCAAGAGTTTATATGGAATGTGTATATTACATTCCATATAAACAAGTAAGAGCGCTTTATTTGGCTGTGCCGAGTCTCATATACCCTTTACATTGGCCTTTTTGTTTACCCAGTCACCTGATCTAGGCAAGTTGTTTTCGAACCGTAAATACATATTATATTATATATTTATGGTGGGCTTAAAGTGCATAGCTGCAAAGTGCGAAACAGAAAACTCATAATTTTTGAACAATTGTATCGACTTCCCTATGTTTAAGGGTCCAGAATATATATACTTTATGTGGTCGCAAATGGATATTAAAAAAATTGCAAACGAAATGACAAACTGATATTCATATACCCTAGCCACTATGTAAAGGGTATAACAACAATCGCAGAAAAACACACACACTATGGCTCTTAAGCCTCTCATACTTTTTTTCTTTTTTTATATGGATTAAGTAATTTCAATACTAGCCGGAATCACTTAATTTTTAATAAAATTTCCATTCTTAGCTATCACATTTCTAATAATGAACTTAAAGCCGAATAAATAGACATAATTATATGATATAGAAAAAGTTCAAATAAATCACCATTATATCACAGAAAAAACTTTACATATTTTTTTTTCAAACATTTTTTAAAATTTAATTTTATTTAATTTTAATTTTTTTCAGACAATATTTTATTAGACCCTAATAAAATTGTTATCCGATTTTTATGTCAAACAAAATAAACGAAAAATCAAAAAATTGTTTTGCTCAATAGCAATAATTTTTTTTTCGAAAATAGTAAGCCTTTTTTCCAAATAAATTTTTTTAGAATTCTAATAAAATTGTGTATCTGGTTTTACAATTTTGTTTATAGGACCGATTTTTGCTCACGCGTCAAACTGTTGTCCTTGAATTAACGACGCACATAGGGGTATTTTGCCATTCTAGCCGGACATTACTTTTTATTTTTTACAATAAAGCTTCTTAAAAATTACTGAGTGCTCTTAGATTGATGAAACTTGTAATTATAGTCATTTGCATTTAAGAATTAAAAAATAATAAAATCGAACCAAGGGGAAAAAAATTCCCCTTAGAAGAACTTATACTACCTCTGAAAAATTAAATTTTTTTTAAGTTTTTCATACTATTGATATGCAAATGCAACTTTAAACGTAAGAAAAAGCTAAAAAAATCTACACTTGGACAGTGTCGTCCTCTCCCCTTTCGTGGGCGGCGGCAAAAAGTAAAATTTGCAAAAATAATGTATAAAATAAAAATAATGGAAAACTTACGACCAATTACTATAAAAGTAAAATTTTTAAGCTTTTATGGGTAGGGGCAGAAATGCCCCCAAACCCCACCCCAAGAAAGGGCCTGTAAAATTTTTTTTTTTTTTATATATTTTCACAAAAAATTTATTTTTAAGCTTGCTTACCGCTTTTTTTTTGTAATTTAATGTATTAAATTTATCTGAAAATAAGTAATTTATACATAAAAATAACTTATTTACGCAAGTTACAATTCATTTAAAGTTAACACAATTTTCTTTCTAAAAATCGCAATTTCTCCTCAACAGATTTATCTTTACATTCATGTACTATTTGTAATAACTCTAATCTTTTATAAACTTTTTCCATTTTACTCTCGTAGTTTTAAGTGTCCTGAAAACAATTTCGTACAATAACCACAATATATATACACTAACAAAATAAGTACTTGAAGCACAGATTTGTTTCTCTTTAAAAAATAATTTTTTAAACAATTTTTGAAGGTTTAGGGGCGGGTAAAAACTACTGCCTCGCACATTCCTTTTTATACATGCAATGTCAGTGTAAACCCCAATTTAACCTGTTAAAAATTAATTTCAATTTACCTGTTATAATTTAAATAAAAAACATTAAAAAACAATTAATTATCAAAACGTTTTACGACCCACAAAAAAGTTTCTTACTCATATGTAAACACACAATATAAGAAAAAAACAGAAAAAAGTGAAATTTTCAAAAATTCGCAAAAAAAAAATGGAGCAAAAACGCGTAACGGTTTCCATTTTCGTCGAAAAGTATAGATTTCAGGTTTTATTGTGATGAAAAAGATTTTTAGGATAATGAGTGCCATCACCTTAAAAAACCTTTTGATTTTATTTATTTTAATCAAAAAGTGAACAAAAAAACCTCTTTTTTTTAATTTCGAAGGAATTTTTTTAAAATAAAACTTAAAATAAAAAATAAAAAAATTTAAATAAGGTAGCTGCTTATATAATCTTTCGCAGAGAAAAATAATCAATGTAAAATCTTTTTTTTAGCTACAAAAAAATATATTGTAAACCTCTCAAAACCATCAAAAGTTAATAAATTTTAGGCAAATTTACTTAACTTTCCTGACTTTGACAGTGCCTCAAAACGACAAATTGCAAGCAAAAGATTTAAAAATTCACTTTTCAATACAGAATTTTATTACCTGTCGAGCTGCGCACTTAAATTTTTACATTTCTTAAATTTCCATTTTGGCTTAATGTCCGGCTAGATTGGCAAAATGCCCCTATGTGCGACGTTGTTCCTACAACAACATCAATAATGAATATGATATAAATTTTTTATCTAAAAAGTGTCCCCGTTCGGGAAAATACGTTCCACTTCTATAATACTTACTTAATGAGACTATTTAGTTACTTCTTAAAGGCAATAATTTGAAAAATATGAATTTTTGTTTTTAAAATATCTACTATGTACCCAAAATTTATTTACTTTTGTATCGAAAAAGTATTATATTTTTATACTTTTAATATATAATAGGGTTGACATATTAGAAATTTTTTTAATTTTAAAATTAACAATGAATTTTAACATAAGGAAATTAAAATATTGAAATTTATGTAAATTGTTTTGTTAAATGTTTACTATTGTAGTGTACTACATATGTCGCGATATACCAGTAAGTAGGGTAGTTATAAATGTAACCAATATCAAAATTTGAAAGATGCAGTTCTTGTTAGATGTAGGAATAAGAACAATACTAAAAACAAAAACTTTTATAATGAATGCTTATAAACAAAAACAAAAACTTTTATATTGAAATTTTGTAAGCTAAAATTAGACCCAAAAAAAAAACTAAGCATTGAATTCTTGAAACTAAAAACAAAAACTATTACCTATATTGAATTTTTGTAAGCAAAAACAAAACTTTATTGTTAAGTTAATTTTTGTGAAACAAAAACAAAACTTTAAACTGAAGTGGAATCCTTTAGTTAATAATCCCGTTACTTTTGTATATTAACAGAAAAGTTTTGGAAATAAAATTAATACTTTTAGAACTTTAATGGGCTGACTTTTCATTTTTAAAGCATGCATCTGCTTGTTTTTAATCCTTGGCATCCAACTGCCAGGATTTTTTTTCTTTGCCAGTGGCATTTGTTAGCGCCAGCAACATACCGGGTAGGCAAGTTAAAGGTCTCCCTTTTTCTTTTATCAATACTTACTCACCCAAACTTTACACTATCAACCAGTAGATAGAAGTAGTGACTTTTAAGATAATTTAACAAAAAATTAACTTCCAATTGTTTAGAGGGAAATGACCGAACTGTTGCAAATGTGTTAGTAGATAAGTGTTTTAGTGTTAGTTCCGGTCATCAATTTCTTGTAGGATAGTTATCAGAGAAGCAAGCCGTAACGGCGCGGCTAGCCGCTTAGCCGATTTTGTAATCAAGCCAAGCCATTTCTTGTCGTACATTTCTATTTTCTGTTGTTTCTTTATACCCTATATATGGTGATTATGGTATATATTACTTTTCATTACGTTTGCAATTAATTCAAATTTATAGATAAGAAAATTGATATAGCCTTTCCGCCTGTCCATCTATTGAAATAAAGTTTCCGGTGCCGGCCAAATTTTACTGAGACAAGCAATAATATACGTTTCTAAGAACAGATATTAAAGGTCTTTTAACTACGGACTTAAATACAGACATAACCTTTTTTGAGGACTAAATAAAACCTTTATATCTCTGTAACTACGGCTACTATTGTCACAAAACTTAGCACAGGCACTTTACAGACTGGTGGCTAAATAATGGTTTTTCTAAGATTAGAGCAAGAGGAACGGTAGTCCCTATACAAAAGGAGAATTTAAATAAATTTTTAAACTGGTAGATCTCGAAACTACAACAGCTTTTGGCTTTAAACCTGCTATAAGGAATTTGTAACATAATTTTAACGGTTTGAATAAAAAACATTGTTAATAGGAGCACGGTGAGTGACAGCACCTATAAAAGCGGTCTAACTTTGTAAAATTTTTAACCAATTTAATAAATTTTCCGATACGCTTTCTCTCAAAAATGTATAAGTCATCAAATTTAAATCTGGGACAAAGCAATTTTATTTTGGTTTTCGACTTACTGAAAATTTAAAAGACTAAAGGTTGTATAAGATTTAGTACAACCGAATATAGCACCGACGACTGTGTAAAAATCTCTAGTAATTTAAAATCCATCTTTCATCTTGTTGCAAACAAAAGTTATAGTTATTCCGAGAAGATTTCAGGTTTCCCCTTAGTTTACTTACATTTACATATGTAAGTACGTATATAAAAGTAATAATAATTTTTCATCTCTCTAACTACCAATTATAATTATTGTGTATTGTAAAAAAAAACTTCAAATATTATTAAAGATGTTTTGTAATACCTAACAAGAACAGTAACGGTTATTTGGCCGGTCATATGGCCGTCCCAAATCACCGTTATTTCGGTCATTATTTTCTATCATTTTCTTAAGGGCGATGTGAAAAAAATGACCGAAACTTTTGTGTACGTGTGATTTTGCATCTTCCTCGCACATCTGGATTTTATAGACTAAAAACCATATATCTTAACTGCTTACTCTGCTGATGTTTACTAATCAACGATGACATACATACATATATATCAGTCACAGTTGACTAGTCACACTTGACCAATATATCGGTCACAATTGATGCATATACCGGTCAAAGCTGACAGGTTTACTTTTGGAATAAAACACTATAATAAAAATATTTTCTATAAACATATTAATTTTTATTTTTTTTTTTAACAAATTTTGAGCGAGAATAATGCGTGTGCATCCGAGTGTAGGATGTTTTCCTTTGTATTAAACGACTTGTTATATGTTTTATACATATATGTTTTATATTCTATTAAAGAGTCCTGATGATGCTAACCGACGGTTGGCGAAATATCGACAATTTTTAATAAAACAAATTATTAAAAACAACAACAGACCTCGAGCTTGTTTTACTTAATATATAACTTAGAAATTAGTTTAACATTGTATGTTTGATATGTATTAATGTAGTTACAAAAGATTAGTATCAGAAGTTTGTGTAAAAACGTGTGATTAATACAAAAAAACAATAATTTAAAAAAATTAACTCATGAAAAAAAACATATACATACATATGTACATATGTATGCCTAAAAACCATATTAGTCAAAATTAAATATGTGCTTATATAAATCCTATCTCTGTTATTTTTTTACATATTAGATGTCTGTAATTCTGGGCAACATTGTCTGTGTCTGCTTTAAAATTAATTCTATAAGTTTTTTGAACGTTAATAATATTTAACATTTCTAACATGTATCTACATTTATAATTATTTTCTTTATCCAATATTGAAACATTCTTAAAGTCTGGGTAGTGATCGAATTCCGAACAATGAGAAGATAACGCTGTTTTCTGTGAACTAGTGTTCCTATATCTCCGCCATATGTTTTCTAGCTTAGCTTTAACAATTGTTTATGTTATACAATGATTGTGCATACTGTGTGTATGTGTGTTCGCAACATTTTCGACAACCAAGCTAGAATTAGCAGCAACAAAATACATGCTGAAATTTTACAGGAAGTTGTTGTTTTAGGGACGATCCCACCTTCTTATTCCACCATGCAACTAGTGCATGGTGAAAAATGTGTACCAGGTGGTGTTACAAGCACAGCTGATCTACTTTTTTCGTGCATAAATCGAGGCTGGGTAGTCAAAGTTGTTTACATTTACATACATTTTTTTGACAACTGAGCCAACGAAAACTACAACAAAAACGAAAATTTTATTCACCAAATATTTTTGTTGTAGAATCACCACCACCTGATACATGATTGCGCCATGAACTAGTGTTTCTTCATCTCCAACATTACTTGCTAACTTACTAAATAAGCAAAAGTTATAGGTTTTGCTAGATAGTACCTACCAAGGTCCATTAATAAAGTCTGTGCAATTCGGCAATAACAAAGAGGCAAAAAAAAATGATTGTCAAAATTAGCTCACTAGAATACCACTTTTAACACTGACAACAATGACTCGGCACTTTATATAATAAACAAATATAGAAAACAGCAATGGCGCCCCATATATGTAAACAAATTTTGACACTCACGATATGTAAACACAAGGGAGCAAAATATGATCAGCTGAACTAATAATTTTACCTTGTTAAGTGTACCCTGGTACGTACATTAGAAAATAACATTCGTACATCCATTTTAGTTGTTTTTGCAGAACCGCTCCCACCTGTATGCATGCACCATTAAAAAAACACAAATTATTTGCTTAAGAAAACAGTGAATAAAACTAATTTTACACTTTTTTTTTGCACAAAGCACAAGAACGCATCATTTGGTTTTACTATTTGTTAATTAAGAACACTTTTTTAACTTTTTAGTTTAAAAATCTAACCGACGCGTAATTTTTTTAAATCAAGAAGAAGCACAAAGACAAACTTTTGACATATTAGGTCTGTCTGCGTACACATATTTTGCATCATTTTGTGCAAAATGTTACAAAATCTTGCAAAATGTTGTCTGCGTACTCCAAATCTCTTGAAGCGAGAGAGCCAAAAAGAAAATTTTTTGACAGTTGGAAGTAAGAGAACTTGCAAAATGTTACTGGAGAAATTTCTTCTTGCAAGATTTTGCAACTAGTTTGAACAGCTGTTTTTATTTACTAATTGAATGAAACAATTTTTGTAAAACGAAAATAAAAATTGAAATTTAACAATAGTTAGAATTGTGTTGATTTTTAACGTTTATAAAAAATTATAATAATCATAACATTTTACTTGATGCTAGAAACGTCCAAATATAAAAATAATTTACCGCGTACACATATGCTAAAATTCTTTTGCTTTGTTATTTGAATTGTTTACACACCGTTCAGCTGTTTTCTTGCAAGATTTTGCTGGATACTGTCTGCGTATTTTTGATATATTTTTAGCCGACAGAGTAAAATTGGTCTTACTCTTCCAAAAAAGTTTACTGAGTATTTGCTACTGGAAAAGTACGCAGACAGACCTATTGTAGGGAAAATTGCATGAGCAAAAAGCAGTCAGCTAATCTGTCGAGACCACCTTCTCTATGAATTCGCCTTGGAAACAGCCTTACAATTATAATAGAGTACTACATTGATAATACGGGACCCTCTTATTTCTGAGCATTTCCGATTACTGGGGTGTCCGGATTATAGATGTTAATTTTGTTTTGTTATTTTTTACTTTAAATCTACTTTTATACTTACATTCATTGTGAAAAAACAATAGTTTGATACGTTTTATTAAAAAAATTCAATAAATTTTTCGGCTTATTATTGAGGCTTTTAATACCAACATTTCCATATGCACACATAAATACATACATATGTATGATTTGCCTATGGCAAGTTGATCCAATATACCACACTTATTTTTTATTGCTATTGTTTTATGTGATCTTTTATTTATATTCTCTTTTTTAAAACATTTTTTTAAATTACCCACAAACTTTAATAAGAATTTCTTTGCAAACTTTCTGCGTCACCAAACAAATAAAATTTATGTTTAAAATAAATCAAGAATTAAAAAAAACTGCTTTTAAAGAATCAAGTTTATACCGCCAAGTTAGTCCCATGGTGAAATTATTGTACCATGGTTAGTCCCAATTCGCACTATGCAAGAAAATAAGTTATGCTGATTACGTTGTTGATAACGGGGTGAGGGGAAATTGAATAAGTACAGACTTGCTTGCATGGTGAAATCAATACCAGGTGGACTCGTCCGGGAGGAGAAATTTTGACTCCCCTACTTTTTTCTTTTTTATATATGGAGTTTGACAAATGGGTTTAAAATAATTTGAACCAAATTGTCAAATTCCATATATAAAAAAGAAAAAAGTAGTGGAGTCAAAATTTCTCCTCCCGGACGAGACCACCTGGTATTGATTTCACCATGGTAGTGTTTAGTGCCTTAGGGCACTGCTACACGTTCACAAAAAAGTGAAATAACTCCCAACAAAAATGAAATAACACCCAAAATAATTGTTTTATGAAATGAAATAACTACCAACAATAACGAAATAACTCCCAACGAAAATGAAATAACTCCAAATTAAAATATATATAATGCAAAAACCTTTTGTATCCATAAATTAGATGTTACTAACGTAAAATTATTTTCTAAACAAACAAACCAAATGACTGCCGGCCTCCGTCTGGACGCAGGATAAGTTAACTCTCGTGGATCGAACCGCCGGCTTCGTTACAGCTTTAGGACAGGCGCGTGGACTTTAAGCATTTTTTTAGTTAAATAATTTTTTTAATAAAAAAGAGTTATTTAGAAAGACGGCCTTCGGCCGGGGGCAAGGAAAAAAAAACTCCAATGGATTCGATCCGCCGGCTTCGCAGTAGCCTTCGACCGGGCAATGGACTTTAAGCTCTACTGCTTTCCATATAAAGCTTCGCCAAATAAAATATGAATTTAATGACACTTTAGTTATGAAGTTGCAAATACTTCCGATGCACTACAGTTTAAAGTATATTCCCCGGCCGAAGGCTACTGCGAAGCCGGCGGATCGAATCCATTAGTTTTTTTCTTTGCGCCCGGCCGAAGGCCGGATACATACCCCACGGTTTTTAAGTCCCAAAATTTTTAAATAAATGTCACCTTTTATACTAGCGTGAGTTTTCTCCTCAAGTTAACAATGCTGTTGCGCAGTGCTGTGTTTAGGAAAAGTATAGTTTGGCTACATCAAATGTTTGAACATTCTTGAATGAGTTATGCTCTCCAGAGCCCAACCATAGGCTGGCCATATACGGCACTTTTAAAACAGAATCCAAACTTGCAATGTTTTGTCAACAAATACCGTTTAAAAGAAAACATTATTACTTTTAATAAGAAATTTTTTAAATGCTCTGGTATATACATACACTTGCTTTTAGTAAAATAAAATAACTCCCAATACAAATGAAATAACTCCCAACAAAAATGAAATAGCTCCCAATTAAAATGAAATAACTCCCAATAAAATTGAAATAACTCCCAATGATAGAAAATGAAATAACGCCCACCAAAAATGTAATGACACTTCGAGTTATTTCATTATAAAATAACTCCCAATGAAAAATAATGAAAAAACTCCCAACGCATTGGGAGTTATTTCATAATGAAATAACTCCCAATGCGTTGTAAGGAAAAAAATTGGGAGTTATTTAATATTTTCATTGGGAGTTATTTCATTTGGGAGTTATTTCATGGTACCTCTTAACACTACCTTTATAAGCGCACCCTGATTTCAAATAAAATTAATAAATCTAACAATCACTTTTACAAACTTTTAAGACGAATTCTTATTCACCTGGGTTCTTTACACTACCCGAGCAAAACATAATAACAGTAATTAGCTGACGAAATAACACCACCTTGTTTATATTTACCTTGAATGCATTGTTGTAGTTGTGCTTTTATGCGGCCGCCAAGGTATATTAAACAAGGTGGGAGTTACTGATCAGCTGATTTTTATTTCCGCCATGTTTTCTAGCTTAGCTTGGCATATTTTTTTTGTTATATAATGGTTGTGTATACTGTGTGTATGTGTGATCGCAAATTTTTTTCAACTAAGCTGAATTAAGCAACAACAAAACACATGCTAAATTTTACAAGACCTTGTTGTTGTAGGGACGAGGTCACCTTCTTATTCCGCCATGGCGGACACCATTATACAAAGAACCAGGTAGTCTCGTCGGCCCAGTTGATTAGGGCCAAAATGTCAAAATATGTTCTCCCTGTGAAAATAAAAAAACAAAAATTATTAGTCATCGTTTTTTTCTATGAGCTGTTGTTTGACACATTGGTACTAATTTGTAGTTGTTGCAGAGACGAGTTAACTTGATTAGTTGTATCATGGCGGCCACCTTGTTGAATCCCCCTTGGGTAAACGAACATAAGAATATAACAATGAAAACAAATAAGAATTATTTTTGATAAGAAAAAAAGTAAAAACTAACAATAAACTTAGAACAACAAAAAATGTATATACATATATAATAATAATAAAAGAATCAAACGAAAATGAAGAAAAAATAGACCAATTTTCGGATAAGCATCAATTGAAAAAAAAAACATTCATATAATTTTATAACCTCCAGCAAAGGGGACGTGTTTTCATTGTTAAAAATTAGAAATTATCGCTTTTAAAAAGTGTTTAAATTGCGATACGTACATTAAAAACCAAAAAGTTTCCGTTGTCGTTGTTGAATTTACTATGGTTTCTTATTTCGTACCTCGCGGTCGTTTTCTTATCAGAGCAGGAAACTTGCGACAGGCGCATCAGAAACATCATCAAACCGGGCAGAATCAAACTGGAAAATGGCCTTTAATTAAAAACTTTTGCCAAACCTTTTCTAACAAAGCAACCGAAACCAATTGGAATATTCAAACAACAGAGTCCAAGGTAGATAGTCTTATAAGAAATAATGCCATTAAAAAAAACTCAGCGAATTTACAAGTTCATAATAATCATCAAGGTTTGCAGAAAAAACGCATTAGCATATGGCTGAAATGGACTGGGTTTTTGTTAAAATGGGCTCCTATGGGTATGTGCGTGCTTGGTGCTTTTGAATGGCAATTGCATAAGCAAAATTGTGTACGTGAACAGCTGCCTCAGACAGCATCAGAATTTCAAACAAAATTTTATTGTTCTTTGCCTTTAAGATTGCTTAGTAGAGCATGGGGCTGGTTAGCCGCTTGTTATATACCGGAAAACCTTAGACCCTATATTTATGGCTGGTATTCCAAATCATTTAATGTAAATATAGAGGAAGCCTTATATTCTGATTTTAAACACTATCAGAGTTTATCACAATTTTTTACACGACCTTTGCGCGACGGAGTAAGGCCAGTAGATATGAAGGCCCCTTTAGTTTCGCCGGCAGATGGAAGAATATTACATTTAGGTACAGCATCCAAGTCTCTTATTGAACAAGTTAAAGGTGTCAACTATAACATACGAGATTTTCTTGGTCCTGCTACTTGGTTAAAACACAATGAGGACATAAAAGAATATTCTGATGCAATTAAGCATAACCAGGATGGTTCTACAACACTTTACCAATGTGTTATTTACTTGGCCCCTGGTGATTATCATCGTTTTCATTCTCCCGCCGATTGGCAGCCCTCATTGCGAAGGCATTTTAGCGGAGAACTATTGTCGGTTAATCCTAAAATTGCATCTTGGTTACCTGGGTTATTTGTTATCAATGAACGTGCGCTGTATTTGGGGCGCTGGAAACATGGTTTCTTTAGTTACACCGCCGTTGGAGCTACAAATGTAGGCTCTATGGAAATACTTATTGATAAAAACCTTAAGACCAATCGTTGGGTAGGACTAAAAACCCAACGTGACTATGATGAACTCTTACTAAAGAACACGCCAATATTAAAAAGAGGTGATTTAGTTGGCAAATTTAATATGGGCAGTACTATTGTGCTATTGTTTGAGGCTCCCGCTAATTTCAAATTCAACGTTGAGGCTGGACAAAAGATTAAAATGGGCGAGGCTTTGGGCCATTGGGCTTAATATATGTATAGCAAAATCATTGTAAAAACTTATTTAGCTGCTATTTTTATGTTAGCAACAACAATCTACAAAGAAAAAATTTTTGTTTAAAGAGCCGATAGAGATATTTGAGGATCTTCAATAGGACTTTTTTTTACTTATTTAAATTGTTTCTAAAAATATATTTATCATGTTAGCATATATGTACTACATGCATATGTATGTATGACCCAATTTTTTTTTTAATATTTTACAAATTTACAAGCTTGTTAAAACATGTTTTGTCCAACTTTAAAGAAAATTTCTAAAACATTTAAAGCGGATTTAAAAAGAATATTATTCAGCTTATAAACAAATTTAAGTTGTAAAAAGTGTAATTTTTTATGAAATGTTTTTAGGCCTAAATGTACAAAAAACTACTTAGTTATACAAATAACTTTCATACAACTAATAATCACTTGGTATATTTATTTTATAATACAAAAAATACCATTACTTCTTACGAAAATAGAAATTAAGAGTATGTTGTAAATACATAATATTCTTTATTTTGTAAAAAAAAACCGTGTACATACATACATACATACATATGTATTAAAGTGAATAAAGTTAACATGGTGAAAAATAACTGAGAATATTAAACGTTTGTCGTAAAGGTGATACACTTAGGTTAAGCTCTTTTTCAATTAAAAGTACTTTAAATATATGTATGTATAAAGTTGCCTTTATATTGTGAATCACGTCATATTTCTTAAAAACTCCTACTTTTATTTATGTTGAAATATTTAACATTTTGTTTTTTCCAAACAATTGTTTTTGTTATAAAACGCCGCGTAAACGAAATAAAGAAAAAATGTGTTCTCGTTATATGTATTAATTTTTAATTTATACCATTTTTTATAAATATTTTATAACGTAGTCCTAATACATATTCACAAACCTATTTAGTCTCATCAATAATAAAACTTTAAAATTCATTGAAGATTTATTAAAAAATTGTTTCTATCATAGCTGTAAGTTGTGAATATTTTTACTCAAATATGAAAAACAATAATTTTTCTTAAGTTCTACTAGTTATGATTTTTAAATAATACCTATAATAACTAAATCATTTTTTATTGTGAAAAGTTTCATAATAATTTACATTTTTTTTTTAAATTAAGTAATTCTGATATTAGTCAAGTGTTATTCATTTTCAAAACCAGCTAAGATTTCTTGTCAGCACTCTTTCTATTAGATAGCACAGCAATCTTGTTCATCAAATAACGAATAGAATGACAATTAGAAAACAAAGGGTTTTATGTGCATTTAGTTCGGCCCTAGCAGTAAAGAGTTTGAATACAATTCCAGTATTCGAAATCTATTTACATTTGCCCTACCCTTCGTAACCTAATCTAACCAACAGTAGGGAAGAGAAATCTTTGCTGATTGCAAAAATTGATTACATTCACCTAATATCGGATATACTTAGTTTTTAAAAAAAATTTCTCATTTTAGCTATTAAATTTTTAATAATAAACTCAAAGCCTAATAAATAGAAATTATTAATGAGTTCAAATAAATGAAGAAATTTTGAAAATTATATATTTAAATTGTTTTTATATTTCAAACAACAACAAAAACTAATAAAAACTGCAAAACAGATAAATCGATAACTACGTATAAACACAAATTAGTATACAAATTAGTATGAAAACATGTGTTTTTTATGTAAGGAAAAAATTAAATAAATTTTTAGCGAGCAAGTTATTATAAATTTTTGCGCATTTTTTTTTTTATTTATCTCAATTTTTTTTTCCCTCAACTTCGCCAAATTCCAAATAAGTGAAAAACGTGACAAAAAAATGCCAAAACCCTGCTTGTACGCCTTGACAAGACAAATTCAGTATAAAAATGCCGTATTTTTTACTTAGATTTTTCAAGTTGTCTAGGCATGAATTTGTCTTGTTATGAAGTTATTCTGCCGACGACGTGTTTTTGTCTTAACAAATTTTTGGCTTGTCAAGACGAAGAGTTAAAGCTGTGCAAAAAGATTGAAGTGTATGCCAACGTTGACATTACCAAGGTGTATATAAAATATGAATGGTTGCACTGCAATTGCACTAGTAATTGTATTCTGTGCTAGTAATTGTTGACGAATATGTATGAGGTATCTCGTGAAATCAATTCATGATATATGACATTAGAATGATATTTATTGCAATCCACACCTGAAATAACATTTCGATTAAAATTTGACGTTTGCTGACGCTTGTACTCACTTTGAAACATTTTTGTGCTCCAAAAAAATCATATAATATATTTTAAGTATCAAATGCAAGTCCCCATTTGCACTATGCAAGAAAATAAGCTAAGCTGATTAGGTTGTTGACAACGGGGTGAGGGGAAAATGAATGAGTACAGACTTGCTTGTACTTGCAATTCAGCTGCTTAAATTTGATGGACAAAAGAAAATGTAAAAAAGCACAGTATTGTGTGTGTATATTCATAAAAAAATCAAACAAATTAAGCAATAAGACCTGAACCGTGCGAACGCCAATAAGAAGAAAAAGAAAATAAGCAGTCTTATTTTCTTGCAAAGTGCAAATGGGGACCAATGAAACACATCTGGTTGGATTAACATGTTGCAAAGTGTGTACTTACTACATAAATTGCATTTCTCACGTGAAGATTTTATTCTATATCTTTCCAAACACTTCCGCTCAAAATAAGAGCAGATAAATGCAGCCAACTTCATTCGATGCTTAGAAGTTTCCTGTTTCTTCTTTGTCATCCTACCAATTGAAAGGTGAGGCGTTTTTTATTTTTGATTAGAGTCTGTTGAGTTTACACGTGTAAGGCTTCACAAATGTGATAATTAAATTTTAAGTTAATCCATTCTAAACATGCAGAATTTTAACAACAATAAAATAAAGGGTAATTATGTATAATATCTACACGTGATAAGCTCAGTAGCAGTTTTCGTGTAACCGAAAGATAAAATGATGAACTAACTAGCGGAAGAGTTCCATGAAGACTATATTCATCACCCTAGACTGAAAAAAAAATATTTTTTTTATGTTGTAATATATAAAACTATAAATTAAGTTTGCTAAAATATTTCTATTTTTATAGATCCGAGATGGCCAATACTTCATCGCATCTTAATTGGTTGATTGTTCGCAACAATAATGCGTTTTTGTTAAAAAAGCGTGATATTAAGAAACCATTTTCAACCGTAAGTAAAGCCTTAATATTTCTAAAAGTAATTGCTTTTAATTACGTTAAGCTATGCGATTTAAACAAATTTGTAAAGTGAAGAATTTTCGATGAAAAATATTGTAGACCCTGTAAGCTGTCCCGCTCTGTAATTACGTCCTTGAATTTGATTTTAAAATGAATCGCAGGCTTTTTTTTTTAATAACTTATATATCATTTTATTTATAGATTGGGAAACTGATTCTAATTAAGGTCTAAACTCATTTAAAAATTCATTCACTGAAATATTATTTGCTTTTAAATTAAATTCTGACAAGCTATGTTTTCAATGACATTGGTTATTTTAGCTATAGGTATAAAGTACCAATAATAAATAAAATTGAATTTGGTAATAAAAGGTTTATTCGTTTATTTTTCCAGTAAAGCTAATTAACCTAATTAAAACAAGGAAATTACGCTGAAATTTTTTGTTAGCAGAAAGTACGTAAGCGAATAATTTTTGAAATATTTAACATTAATCCAAATTAAACACGTGTTTAGAGATACAAATATTAATATTTTTTACATAAATGATAAGGATATAGTATATGTTTGTCATTCCGTTTGTAATTTCTTTAATATCTGCGACCTCCATAAAGTGTATTTTTTGGTCGTTATAATACCTTTGTAGGAAATTGATTTGGCGATGTCCATCTTTCCCGTGTTATGGTTGAAATCAATTTTTTTGAAGCCCCCCCCCCCGATGTCACAGACCTGGTGGTGGTATAAAACTATCAGAAATATATACAATCAAATCGATATTGAAATGCAGAAAAATCGCCCGATAACTGACAGATATACATACCAAAGACTACCTCTTGGTTATTTCTCCAAAATTTGTAGGTACATAACCTCTACAAATGCCCGGAGGTTCCTGCACACGGGAGCAATATAAGACTGACTCCCATTAGTTTTTTCAAAAACATTTTTGTTCCTTAACAGGTTTGCCGTACAAACTTTTTTTTTAATAGCCCCCACAGCTCCCAGGGGGCTTCTACAAAGGTCAAATAAAAGACCGGTCCCAATACCCAAAAATTAGGGTAGAAACCGCTACAACGAAATTGCCCTTAGAGGAATAAAATGTATCACAGACTCCCATTAAATCCATCACCTAAAGGGGTTGCCATACAAAATTTGGAAAAATGATTTCAAAATGCCCATAATTTTCCCAAAGTAGGCATTAGTGAAATAAAGTGTTAAACGGACCCCCATTAATTTACCCCCTATCTCCATCGCCCAAGGGGCTCCCATACAAAGTTTTGGAAGTTGTTATACATATGTATGTACCTATCTACTTTTTTTGTTCATTTGCAAAATCTATTTTATCGCATAGCTTCTTAAACTACTTTAAAGCTTGAATAAAAGTTTTAAACGTCCGTGATGTCTTAATTCACAATGATAATTGATTAACCACATGATAAACACTTTAAATCTGAGATAAAACATTCGGCCTAATTGTGGTTGGTGTTGTCGCTTTTAATTTGTCGGAGTTGTAGGTATAAACACGTAAGTTCGATACTTATGTTGCTTATACCTATAATTTTTTTTCTATTCAAGCCGACAACGCCAAACACAAAGGCAAAATAACTTCGTTGCATTAAAATACATTTTGAATGATATACACACCTATGTATAGTATATAAATACGTTTCATTATTTTTCAGGAACCAAATAATTTGGCCAATGTCAGTTCTTACCGTTACAGCGGCCTCGTGCACAAGAAGACACTTGGTATTGTTCCAGCTGCCGATAAAAAAGGTTTCACAGTTGTTATGAAGAAAGGCAAATACGCCCAACGTCCTGCCAAAAATACTGTCAAAGTAACAATGAAAGCAGGTCCTAGGAGGTCTTTAAAAAAATTACGGAATTTGTTGACCGATAACAAATACCGCAAGAATTTAACTCAGGTTGGTAAACGAAATTTAACTCATTTGAATACAAGTAGCCTGTTAACTTCAATAGTGTCATAACCATTAAAAATTTTATATGTATATCGTAGGTAGGTATAGATCTTTAAAAAAATAAAAGAGTACACATGAATCTTTGCAAGTTTTCTAAATAATTATTAAAAACAATGAAGGTGAAATCCACATGGATCATTTGATTAACACGAATATCGATGCCAAAAATAGTATTCCCTGCTAATTTGGGCTGTTTATCTATGGTAGTTTGAAAAAAAGTTGTGTTAATAGAATGATTCTTAAAATTTATAGCATTTTAAAATTTTTTTTAGGTATAATTGATTTTTTGGACTCAATAATCGATTTCAGTATAAATTCGTCAACAAAAAGCCGATTACAAAAAATTGATTTTTTTGGGGTCAAAATCGAATTTCGACTATAATCGAAGTCGATTTACCAGTCCCTAATACATATGTATGTATAAACTTTGGGGAAAAATTTTCCTAATGCCTCCCAAAACTTAAAAGTACAATTTTAGCTTCAATAATCCCAAAAATTGCGCTTGCTTAAAAATGACTGAAGTACAATATTTTTTTAAGCAAAAACCTGTTCGTTATAAAAAAAAAAATATTTTTTTTTTAAATGTTATTGAATTGTCATTTTATAAACAAACAATGTTAAATTTTAAAATAATAAATAATAAAACATAATAGGTGTGTTCATTAACAGAAAATTATCAATAATTTTCGATAATTATTGCTGGTGTTTACGTCCACAAAAAAATTAGCAACAGAGAGCCAAAAACGAGCGTAATATGTTAAGGAACAAAAATGTTTCCGATTTCTACTAGTTAAAATTTTAATATCAGAAATTATTCAGTCTTTCTGTTATTAGTTGTGTTCAATAGGTGTGTTCATTTACAGAAAATTATCGTTTGAATAAGCGTAGAGAATCTTATAATTGTGTTTTTATTTATAAAAAGTAAAAATACCTTTTTCTATCTTATCTGGTTATGACATTATTTAAATGATGATTATTTAACAATAAACTACCAAACCAAGATCGCTGAAATGAAATTGTTGAAAATTAAAAACTGATAAAATTAAATTTTTTATAAATGTTTCCAGAATTTCTGCAGACATCATATTAATGTTTATTTTATTTTTTAGGCTGCTTTACGTCGTGCATCAGCTGTATTACGTTCTCAAAAGGCACCCCAAGTCAAAAAAAGCAAAAAGCCAGAATAAATATAAATAATTTAACGGTGTTAATGCAAAATAAAAAAAAAAACTCGAAAAAAATAGCAAATATTTTTGGTTCAAAGTGTTTGTTTATAAACGTTTAAGGATTTAAGGAAATTCAGACCGCAAAGGGAAAAAAGTGGGTTAAATAGGAGAAAAATCGGAAATTTTCATTTCTCAAACCAGTGGTCATTACGGTTAGCACCCGCGGGAAGTGCTTTTAAACAGAGTTGAGAAAGTACACAAAAACAATGTCGTTTTCATACTAAAGGTGCTTTCGCACGATATGTATTCTACACATGACTTGTCAAATTTTGCAGTGCGAAATTGATATCTGCCGTCTGAACGCGTTTTAACATTGCATGTGTTAAACACATATGTAAATGTCATATGACAAATTTGTAATTAGAGCGTGCTCTATTTTCATCTGACAAAGCATGTGTCATAGCAATAACAACAAGGAAAAGTAGTTGTTTATTTTGGTTTGGAGGTTATGTCAGATGTAATTACATATGTACGTGTGAAAGCAAAAATTATAAACCGCCTGTAAAATAACAATTTTGACAGACATACGCAAATACATGTGGATTGCAAAAGTGACAAGTCATGTGTAAAATACATATCGTGCGAAACCCCTTTAAGTAGGTATAAGAATTGAGTGTAGACATACAAAACATTAAAGGAATCAGGTGGTGTTACAAGCACAGCTGATCTACTTTTTTCATGCATAAATCGAGGCTGGGTAGTCAAAGTTGTTTACTTTTACATATCTTTTTTGACAACAGAGCCAACGAAAATACAACAAAAACGAAAATTATATTCACCAAATTTTGTTGTAGAGTCGACTCCACCTGATACTCATAATTGCGCCATGGAAGGAATGAAAAGAAATGTAACATGATACAACTAATCAGGTAATCTCGTCCCTGCAATAACTACAAATTAGTACAGAAGTGTCAAACAACAGCTCATACAGGGTACACTTATCAGGTAGGAGCGATTCTACAAAACAACCAAAACTGTCAAGAATGTCAAAGACAAATAACAAAAACTCACAAAATCTTTCATCTTCTTTTCGAGCTTTCTTTACGGTACTACAGTTGTTTGTAAAAAAGGAAAAAAATACATAAATATAACGAAATACCGTTACTCAGCTGTTTATCTGAGGCTACATGATATACGTGTACCCTGAGCTCTTAGAAAAAAATAAGTAATAATTTTTGTTGTCTTTGTACCATGAAATGTAATTATAAATTGTGCAGGGTAACGAAATCCATCAGGTTCCGCCGAAAGGACACGTAATGGGAAAGAAAAAAAATCGCGGCTCTAGCCAGGGACTTACATAATCTCGATAACCTTTTTATTAAAGATGGCATTGGCAATGTTGTGTCCAAACATTTTTAAACAAAAAAGGAAGATGTGTGTCAAGAAAATATAATCTTGCCAAAAACGATTCTTTTAAACAAATGCCATTAATATGAAATTAAAATTTAATTGCTTATCGATTAAAACAAAAAAAAATTAACCCATCTACAGACTCAAAGCCTGTTCCATTTTGAAAAATTTTCCATACAGTGCACTCGCGGAAACGTGAACTAATTTTTACCAAGGGTGTTCATGTTTTCGATTTTGTTCACGTTTCTGATTGGATATGTTTTAATTATTTTCTAACGAATTTAATTTTTTTTCATCAATTTATTGTTACTAGTTCAAAAACATCCAAATCTAGTCAAAACTTAACAACGCTTTAACCCGAAAAGTTCAATTTAAAAATTTTAAAACCTAATTTTTTGGGTAATACATAATTGCCTTATTAATCTGACCACGAAAATCAACCTTAATATGCAACGAACAATCATAAAATCTTGACCATGTGGTGTTACGAGCACAGCTGATCTACTTTTTCCATGCAAAAATCGAGGCTGGGTTGTCAGTTGTTTACTTTTACATATCCATTTTGACCAGGGACCGTAACAGTTACGACTTTTTTCAATAAAAGTCAAAATATAAGATATAAAAGTTAAAATTTGACATATATTTTTTCGGTCAAAAATAAAAGTTAAAATTTGACATATATTTTTTCGGTCAAAAATAAAAGTTAAAATTAGACTTATTTTTTTTGTCAAAAATAAAAGTTGAATGTAATTTGTATTTTCAGAGAAAAATATGCAAAACACCAACTCCTTAACTTTCTAGCCGATACACGTTTTTGTATACATATGTACTCTATTATAATGTTTTTTCTTTTTGTTTTAATACAAATACAACATGTACTTATAATTCCAAAAATAGAAACTGTTAATATTTTTCAATTTTTTTTTTCAATTTATTTATTCATAGGGCCATTATTACAACTTCGCGTTAGCTTAAAGTGAGATTTTATCGCTTGAATAAAAACATTTTCATTATTACAACTTTCTTTTAACTTAAAAATGAGCGATAAATTAAAGGCAAGTTCGTCTTGGCGGTAAGTTTTACAAGGAGGATTTATGTTTAAGTTACCATATTTTTTTATTTTAATATGGTAGCACTATCCGTTACACAATTTTTGCTTTTCAAAATGTAAACAAAAGTGCGTCGTTGCCACTACAATCTTATTACTCCTTCAAAAGTAGTCGGTAATTGCTAACGGTATTGCCACACAATAAGAAATATGTATTTAACTTTACCGGCAAGTTGTAATAATGGAAATTTGCTAACGGCCACTTTATCGCCATGTTCTGTTAACGCTTCCATTTACTACCGCCAACTTTGTCGCCAACTTGTAATAATGGCCCATAGTCTTGTAATATAAAGCCATAAATATTTAATCAAAATTTTATTTAAATCTTTTTACATCTGCTTTCAATAGGAACAAAAGTCAAATTTTAACTTTTATTTCTGAATTAAAAAATAAACGTCAAATTTTAACTTTAATTCCTGACTTAAAAAAAAAGTTGCTAAATTCTAGCTAAGTTGTCAAAAATGTCACACATACACACAGTGAATGTGCCTTGGATACACCTTGATCTTAATGTTGAGTGTCAGCTGTGTTCAACGTATAATTCCACCATGAAACAGTTGAAAAAAAACATTTAAGCAAAATTATTATTTTGCATTCGGTATACAATAAATTTCATAACCCATGGCTGCAAAATCTATTTTGCAATTTGTCACAAAAACTGCTTGTAATATTGTTAGAAGATATAAAGGATTTACTGCGTTTAGGAGCACAAACGGAATTTGTTTACTAAAAACATATAACAACACTAGGGACTGGAAAAATTTTGTTAAACTATACGGTTCAAAAGTTAACAATATTCCCATAGTCTCTTATGAGGAAATAAAACGACTAATTAAACATCCTAATATACTCATAATAGATGTTCGTGAGCCCAACGAATTACACGAGACTGGCCAAATACCTAGTAGTATTAATATACCTTTAGGCAAAGTGCTGGAGGAATTGTCTGCCAATATGGATGAAGTTACTTTTAAGGCTATATATGGCCGTGAAAAACCGGAAAAAAATACTGAGATAATATTTTATTGTAAAATCGGTAAACGATCGCAAAGTGCAGCAGAATTAGTCAAAACTTTGGGATATCGAAATACCAAAAACTATTTGGGATCATGGGCGGAATGGACTGAGAAAGAAAATTTTGCTAAGCAAAATTAATTTTTATTCTCTTTTACTATAAAAATTTTATTAACAACTCAACTCTAGTTATAATGTGAAATTTGGTATTGTGATTATAACCAAATCAACCAACTGCTAAGCATATTTTCCACAAAATGTTGGTACAATATTGTCATGGCATGATTTTCCTTAGCCAGTAACCAGATCAAATCATTTACGATTTCGAAAACTTTGTTCGCATTTTAGTAAACTTGATTCTTTTAATTTTTAACTAAATTTGGTTATATAATTAGAACCGTGTTTTTGTAAGCAGAAAAATAGGCCTTAGAAAAATAATGATTTTGAGCTGTTAATTTTTATATTTAGTGTGCGATATGAAATACGTTAATTATGATTGATTTTAATAAAAATTAAAAATATGTTTATGTTTGTCCCCCTTAAAGGCTTTTTATGTTTTCTAAATAAATTCATTGTGTCGTGTGATATTTTTGTTTTTATACCCTTCACATAGTGATAAGGGTATATCCTTATCAGTTTGTCAATTTGTTTGTAATTCCTACAATATTCACTTTATAAACCGTAAAGTATATACATACATACATACACATATTCTGGATCCTTATTGATAGAGAAGTCGATAAGCCCTGTCCGTCTGTTGAAATCAAGTTTCCGAACTCAAAGTCGCATAGAAAACGTTTTGATATCAAACAATCAGAAATATCCCTGAAACAATCGCTATTTAAAAACGTCAAAATTCGTTCACTATTGGCCGAGATATACATACCTACGCGAAAACCCAAAATAACCCATTTTTTTAGGACAAAATCCGTGCATATTCCATATATATCTCAGTAAATATAGACCCATATTTTGGAATCATAGAATTCAAATGTTTTTCAAGAAGTAATTTTACATCAATGGCACCATTTTGGAAAAAAATTGTTTGGAAAGGAGCAGGGGTAGTCCCAATACAGACGAAAAATTTTTGTCAAATATTCGATACGCTATATCTCGGAATCTATAACAGATATCGATTTCAAATGTTCTACAAGAACTAATTGGACAATAGGCCTACATTTTGGGGAAAACATGTTTGAATAGAAGAAAGGAAAAGGTAGCCCCTATATAAATGAATAATTTTTGTCAAATTTTCGATACGCTATGTCTCGGAAGCTATTACAGCTAGAGACTTGAAATGTTATCAAAGAAGTAATTGGACAGTAAGGCCTACATTTTGGAAAAAAAATTATTTGAATAGGAGCAGGGAGATGGGAAGCTTTCATACAAATTAACAATTTTTGTAAAATTTTCGATACGCTATATCTCGGATACTGTAACAGATATCGACTTTAACATTTATCGACTTCAAAGTTCTACAGAAAGTAATGGTATAATATGCCCAACATTTTCGAAAAAAGTTGGAGCAGGGGAAGAGGAACCCCCAATACAAATAAACAACTTTTATTAAACTTTTAATACGAAAAATGTGGAAAACTGTTAAAACTTTTGACCACATACCTTTTACATGGTATTTCTATTATACGTACATACTTCGAATTTGGCACAAAATATTTTTATTACAATATTTGAAGTACGAAATAACTCGGCTAGATCAGATGGCTGGGTATATAAAAAGATCAAAGGGTATTTAAGATACGGCCCAGCCGAATATAGCACTCTTACTTGTTTATTTTATTTTTATTAATCCAAATAAATTTGTTGCCGCAAGCCAATAGGGCCTAAATTGGCTAGTCTACCAAGCATTACAATAACTAAACCAAAAAATCCTTAATAATATTTGAAGTTTAATTACAATACACAATAATTATAATTGATAGAAAAAGAGGTGAAAAAAATTATTATAAATATTATATACTTATGTAAATGTAAATGAACTAAAAGGAAACCCGAAATCTGCACACGATTAGAGGCAAGTTTGGTCAAAAAGAGAGAAGAAAGAAAAAAATAAAAAAAAGGCGATAAAGATTAGCCAGTAGAAATATTTAAATAGATAATTCAAAGAAGTTTTGCAAAATAGATTATTTTGAACTACAGTACATGTTATAAATACACCAGCACATTTAACAACCTAAACAAAGAAACTAACGGGTTTGCAAGTTGCTCAAAAAAACTTTCACAAATTTTTCAATGGAGTGATTAAACCTTCGTTCATTAAAGGGTATCGCTGAATTCCATAGTCTACAGATTCTTACAAGATAAGACCTCTCCATGACCAATGAAAAGTATCTAGGACAAGGTAGAGAATAAACTCTACTAGACGACCCAAACCTAAATCTATTTAGAAGATAAACGGGTGTACCATATTTCACAGTCTTATAAAAAAATATGATTTGTCTTAATTGAACAAAGTGTTCAAAATTGCAACCCAACAATTCAAAGCAGTAGTCCGAAACATGGTCCCAGAGCTTAAGGTTATATATATAACGAATTATACGGTTAAAACAAGTTTTTAACCTTTGTATATTCGCATCAGAGGTACAAGAATAAACTTCAATTCCATACATGATCAACGGTAAGCACAGCGACATAGCTACACGACGTCTTATAGACAGCGGCAAATAATAAGCAACATTATACAATCTTTGAAGCGTGGAAGAGATCCTAGAACTTACGAATTAATTAAAATATGTTAAACATTATTAATTTTGACCAAATAAAAAAAGACCTAATATTGAATACATTTACCAATTAGTTTCTTTTTGTTTTTCTGGCATTTTTCGATCATGTTTGCTCGGTTTAGAAAACAACAACATATTAAATATCAAAATTAGGTAAACAGCATTTTAGTATAGAAATTTTTTAGCATCGAAAATGTTGATTTTATGCGGTTTAAAATCTACAAAACTGTACTGCATCCTCCCAATGTAAAGCCTATGTAAAATTCATTGGGGTTTCACCAAAATTTGAAGCGATCCAAGTATATGCACGTATAAAAGTACATCTAAAAATTTTTACTTGTGAGCAGCGAAACAAGCGATTTGCAATTTGAAACCGCGCGGGTTATAATCCATTATAAAAATTGAGGAAAAATAAGTAGAAAAGAACAGTACTAGGTTATTAAAATCACTTCAAATTTTTGTGAAAAACTCATGAACTTTGTCACTGAAGGCATGCTGTTCATTTTGGAAAATTTAAACCGTTTATAATCAACATTTTCGATGCTCAAACATTTCCATACTGAAATGTTATTTACTTTTATGCCCGTATTCACAATAGTAGATTTATTAAGGGCTTTTTGACAATTATGCAGTAGACATTTGTCAAATAAGCTTTCGATTACCCCTTTAATAAGTATTAAAAATATGAACATTAATTTTAAAAGTTTAAGATATAAGGAAGAAAAACATTTTTTGAGAAAGACTTTTTGGATCTAAAAACAAGTATATAATTCTACAACATGTTTTAAGTTAGTTTTAATATCCGTATTATAATAACTACTCAAAAACAAAAAAAAATTATACAAGCATTTTTGGGTGAGATTAAAATGTGCTTTTTAATAGTTATAAAATAATTATATTTTAGTTTTGACCTTACAATGCGTAAATCAATTTTTTCTAAATGGGTTCAAGGTGAAGGGAATAGTTTTTTAATAGAAGATGATCATCCAAACTTGAATCTTTGTTTTTTGAGTTATAGCACTATTGAAAGTGAGCGTATTCGCTTATTTAGTGGGAATAATTTCTTTTAGTTGATAAAGAATAATATCAACTTAAGTACATATTTAAATGTACGTACATACTCATTCAAATTATTATATAAATATTATTAATGAAACTGATAACTTTAGTAGCCTTTTAATAAAACTAAAATGTCCACAAAATCCATACTGTGTCGTATCAATCAAATTTTTTTCTTGCAAACAACAAGACCAGGAGAAGCATGTACGTTACAAAGACATACTGGCCATAAACTATTTTCACTACAAGCTGTAAAACCTTTTAAGTACGTGTGTAACGGCTACTTTTCTAAACAATTTTGTACTGATGAAAAAAATATTCCCTTGGTAACGTATGATGAAATTAAAAAATTAACAAACCATTCAACACAGCTTTTAATAGACGTCCGCGAACCTAACGAGTTAAAAGAAACAGGGAAAATACCCTATAGCATTAATATACCGCTTGGAAAGGTGGTCCAAGAGTTAGCAGTGGGTATAAATGAAGCTGATTTTATGGCAAAATATGGTCGCAACAAACCGAAGAAGAACACTGAAATCATTTTTCATTGCAGATCAGGAAAAAGATCTAAGAATGCTGCTGAATTAGCTAGAAATTTGGGATACAAAAATACCAAAAACTATTTGGGCTCATGGTTAGAGTATGCTGAAAAGGAGGATCTTTCAAAATAAATGCATGTGTTGTTGTTTTCTAAATAAAGTCTACTATTTTTTACATTCATATGTATGTATGTATGTACATACATGTTTATTTAATAACTTTCTATGTACCCCCGACCAGGTTTGGATTCCTTTATTTAAGAAAAAAAAAATAAACGATTGCGAAAAATCCTAGAAGTTTGGGTAGACGGTTGTCAATATTCAGTATAAATTTTTGACCTTAACTCTTCGAATTCGTCCAGACGCCAATTGCGGGAGGATAGCATTTATACATATTTATTAGAGTAGTTGTTCGCATTAAGTTTAACACACATGCAAAACTTTGTGAATTTAGAGCATTTTTCGAGTGATTTACAGCCCAAAATCATAATTGCGGGAGGGCATTTTCATTATATTCAGTATATAGCATAAACTTAAGCACGTGTACATATGTATATGCATAGTTTGGTAAAGATAAAGTAATATTCGATCCAGTTATAGTCCACATGATTGTTCCCGGGGGAATTTGCCCAAAAATGGACCGGTCGTCACCATAAACAATAGGCTTAAATAAAATAAATTAGTAAAAATAGTAGTTTTAAAAGATAAACTATTAAATTCAGAAAATGTATTATTAGTTCGTCTGAAAGACCAAACTCTAGAATCCCCTATTTTTTTAAGCGTATGTATATTATACATATATCTTCACATAACTAAGTAGAAATTGACCAAAAAAAAAAACGTTCAAAAAGTTGAAATATATATTTTTGAATATCATATACCATCCCTGGCCCTGACAGATTTATTTAACACAATCCGTATTGAGCTGCAGAGCGACTGAACTATTGAACTAAAAGAGCGACCTAGTTCAGTAAAGTGAACTAAAAGAGCACTCACCTTAAAGATCCGATAAACCTAACCTTTTTAGGTTTTACATCCTAAGAGGAAAACGGTTTAAATCTGGGATCGGCACAAGCATACATTCTAATGTTTTGATGGTGTTGATTGTTTGTTTTTGAGCGTAATTATTTGTCTCTTATGGCACTAGGGTTGAAAGTTTAAAATATGATAGAATTGCATTAAATAACATTTGAAATTTAATTTTAAAAATTAAGCCGCTTATTTTAAACTAAAATGTTCATAAATGCGAAATAAGATTGCCATATTACTAAGTTTTGCAAAATCTCATAGATATTAAACGTATATTGACAATATTTTTTTTTTAAATTTGTCCATTAAAAATAATCCTAAACAAGGGTAAAACAGTGTTTTAAACAAAAACTAAAACACTTTTCAACAGCTGCTCACAAAAAAAAATTGTTTACAAAAATTGCAACTTAATTTTGAAAAATTTTAAAATTATTACACCGCGGTGAATTAATTTGGCAACAATTGAAGAACAAGGGCGCTGTGCCGAATCTTATATACCCTTCACATTGTTCTTTCAAAACTCCGAAATTTTTGTATTTTTATCCATGTTTTTTTTATTTATAAAATACCCCTAATTTAAATAGGGGTCGGTGTCATATTTTAACACCTTTAGGGTGACTACAGGAAAGTTGTAGGGATTTTTGCCCTATTTTTTAACTTTGTATGGCAACCCCTTAGCAGGGTAACTTTGTTTTAATAAAACCTTTGCAAGAGAAAAAGAACTGTCAGTCCTTTATTTAAACTATCCGCGGAACCCTGGAAGTTGTAGGGGGGGATTTATTGCAATGGAGGGATTTAGATAATGGAGGTAGCAAGTACATAAGTATGTTCTACAACATTTTCAATTGTGTTTCAGAACTTTCTAATTGTATTTCAGAAATTTCTAATTCAATTTCAGAATTTTTTAAATTTAATTCCAGAAATTTCTAATTCAATTTTTGAAATTTCTAATTGTATTTCAGAAATTTCTAATTCAATTTCAGAAACTTCTAATTCAATTTCAGAAATTTTTATTTAAATTTCAGAAAATTATATTTCAATTTCAGATATTTCTCTTTGTATTTCAGAATTTTCTATTTGTATTTCAGAATTTTCCAATTGTATTTCAGAATTTTCCATTTGTATTTCAGAAATTTCTATTTGTATTTCAGAATTTTCCATTTGTATTTAAAATAGAAAGTTCTGAAATTGAATTAGAAATTTCTGAAATTAAATTAGAAATTTCTGAAATACAATTAGAAAGTTCTGAAATACAATTGGTAATGGTGTAGTAATATGTTTGGGAGGGGAAACTAATGGGCCTCGGTCGTACACTTTATTTCTCTAAGGCCGACTCTGGGGAAGTTATGGAAGTTTTTATATCATTTTTGTAAATTTTGTATGGAAACATAAGATAAGAGGTAAGTATGTTTTATGAATATGTTTGGAAGAAAAATGAGTTGGGGTCACTCCTACATTTGACCTATTCACGGGCACCCTGGAAGCTGTATAGGGAATTTATTACGATTTCCCAAGCTTTGTATAGAAACCCCCCTTAGCCGATGGAAATAGGAGGTAAGTATTTTCCACAAAAACTAATTGGGGTCGGTCTTTATTTGGTATTTCTAGGAGCACCTTGGAAATTGTGGGAGCGGTTTGAAAAAATTAACCTCGGTTTATCAACCCTGTTAGAGGGCGGAGATAGGGCGTAAGTATGTTTTACAAAAATGAATATGAGGTGAAACTAATGGGAGCCAGTCTTACATTGCACCCATGCAGGGGCGAATTCGGGGCAGTTGTAGAGGTTTTAATCAGCATCAGACATCGCTAAATCAACTTTTCTATCTATAAGGACCAAGAAAATACATATATACTTTATGGGATCGAAGATGGATATTAAAGAAATTTCAAGCGGAATGACAAACTTATATACATATATATATCCTTATCACTTACATATGTGAAGGATATTAAAATAAATCAGCTAATGCCCTGCGGTAACCTTGAGTATGTACATACATACACACATACTTACATGCATCGATGGCTCTATCTACCTATGTATGTCATATCGATGGCTTAGTATAAAAATTCGTAACTCTATTTTATTTTTCATTACAGGAAAAAAAAAGAAATTTTTAAAATCTTATATATGGGGGATTTCATGTCAAGTGACCCAACTTTTAAAACCGATGTCTTTCGATTGGAAAGAAATTTGGACCAAAGTAAGTTCTTGCAGAGAGTAGTATAGACACAATTTTTTAACACGATCGGTCAAGAACTCTCTGATCTAGAGGGGTTCAAAATTTGACGTTTTCGGCAAATAGGTGTTTTTTCTCATACATGTAGTTTGTTACTTTTTGCTTTTAACAAATTCGTCCCAAATACTTTCGATAGCTTTTTCTTCAATCTTCCAGAAAAAAATATTTTTAAAATTAAAAAATAAATTTTTTTTATTTTTTTTTAAAAAATAATTAGAAAAAATTATTTTTTTTTCAAATATGCCCATTTTTTTTTTTTTTTTTTTTTGCTCAAAAGAAAGCTTAGGTCTTTTGCTTGAAGAACTTGGAGGTCGCTTAGTGGGATGCGAGTGGGATATCTATAAAAATAAATGTTTTGTAACTCAAGGCAGAGGTTTTCCAATTTTCGCGTATATTCTACTTTAATTTTTTTTCCTATTTATGTAAAATTATCTCTTAAGCAAAAAAAAAATATTTTATGCTAAGAAACAAAATAATTTAACCTTTCCGACGGTATGCATTGAAAATATTAACAAAATGTGTTCAGACATTGCCATATAAAAGTGATTTTATTCCAGAGGCCTACAATTTTGTTGGTAATGCAGTGTCGAGTGTATGAGACTTTATTTGGTACTTGCATACCATCGGAAAATTTAAATTATTTTGTTTCTTAGCAAAAAATATTTTTTTTTTAAGCTTAAGAGAAAAGTTTAGATAAATAGCAAAAGAATCAAACAGAATATACGCGAAAATTGGAAAACCTCTGCCTTGAGTTACAAAACATTTATTTTTATAGATATCCCACTCGCATCCCACTAAGCGACCTCCAAGTTCTTCAAGCAAAAGACCTAAGCTTTCTTTTGAGCAAAAAAAAAAAAAAAAAAAAAATGGGCATATTTGGAAAAAAAATAATTTTTTCTAATTATTTTTTAAAAAAAAATAAAAAAAAAATTTTTTTAATTTTAAAAATATTTTTTTCTGGAAGATTGAAGAAAAAGCTATCGAAAGTATTTGGGACGAATTTTTTAAAAGCAAAAAGTAACAAACTACATGTATGAGAAAAAACACCTATTTGTCGAAAACGTCAAATTTTGAACCCCTCTAGCTCAGAGAGTTCTTGACCGATCGTGTTAAAAAATTGTGTCTATGCTACTCTCTGCAAGAACTTACTTTGGTCCAAATTTCTTTCCAATCGAAAAAAAAGTTGGGTCACTTGACATGAAATCCCCCATATGTATATAAATTATTGCTTTTTAGTTTGGCTTAAGTTAATTAACCCCCTTATTTCATAAAACGCAACGTCCTCAAAGAAAAACAAAATGTATGGAAAAATTTTTTAAATTTTAATTTTTTCCACACAATTGTTTGCGTTATTATGCGTTGCGTTTTACGTAATTAGGCCCTAAGTTTCTTTTTATTAGAAGAAATTAATATTTTCCCGTTAATGTTAAAAATGTTTTATTGCAATTTTAAATAATAAAGAAAAATCAAAGGCTGACTTCCAAAATGTTAGTTGCTTTGTATTTAAACAAAGTATAGTGTTTTATAAAGCCGCATGACTCCAGATTGCACGTGTGATTTGGGACTATTAACACAAAATAATTAAAAATATTTTTCCGTTTAGAAACCAAGAAAAAAAAATAAATGTGATTCCTTAAAAACCATATTTTTATCACACCCACCCAAAAAGGCTGGTACATGCTTTTCAAATTTGTAGTAGTTAATTTAAAGTAGGGGTTAAAACTATTTTTAAAACAATGTTGTAGATTTACATTTTTTTTAGATACAAACATTTTTTTAAAGAACATTTTTTGTAGTTTAAATTGTGTAAAAGTTAATAGCATTTCTCCAATGACAACCCTTTGTAAAATTCATTGGTTTTCCCCAAAATTTAAAGTGATTAAAGTTAGTTAGTTCTGGGGGTTTTCCACTGGTTTTTCCTCAGTTTTTTTACTGAGATCAGAATCGAAAATTATCTTACAATAGCTGTATTACCGTACTCAACATCGGTATCCTGTTAGATCCCAATTTTACCCAAAAACGTGCCCGTACACAAAAACTGGGTAAATGAGAGCGATTTTGAGAGAGATATTATTTTTCTTCTCCCAGAGGGTTCAAATTAGTGTTGAAAAAATTTGATACGCTAGTACTTTTTTGATACTATTGGATGGTGGAAAATTCCGTGCTACTCCTCTGGCTAATCTGATACCCTCTTTTGCTTTATCTAATTATTATTTTAAATGGTTTAGTTTGGCTCTTGCCAACTATTTTTCTTTCCCTTTTACGAGAGGCTGTAAATAATTTTTTTCCGATATTATTTTACAATCGAAAATTTCGAATAGTTAGTGATAAACAGGTTTAAAGAACGTGACTTTTAGATTAACTTTAAAATAACATGGCTTTTTCTCAAATATTCTTTAAACATTGTAAATACATATTTTTATTTATTGTTGAACTAATTGTTTTCAATACAAATTTTCGCTTTTTAATTTGGCTTAAGTTCATATAATTTCTTTTTATAAGAAGAAATTAATATTTTTCCATTAATGTTGAAAGTAACTTTTATTTAAAAAAACATGTTTTTCTACTGATACTAGCCGAGTAGAATGCATTTTCGAAAGCAGCTACGCAATTTCATCATCAGTACTATAGTGTATATGGAAAAGTAAACTTCGCTCTAACTTACAACATAAAAAAAGAAGGAAAATAGATAGGTATTCCGTTTTCCTTTCGCTGTTACATGTAAGGTGATGTTTACAGCCAAAAGACACTATTACCGTTCAAAGAGTACTGATGATGAAATTACGTAGCTGCTTTCGAAAATGCATTCTACCCGGCTAGTATCGGTAGAAAAACATGTTTTTTTTTAAATAAAATTTACTTTCAACATTAACGGAACAATATTAATTTCTTTTAATAAAAAAAAATTATATAAACTTAAGCCAAATTAAAAAGCAAAAATTTGTAACTTAAGGCGGGCAAAAAAACATTTTTCATGGAGATGCGAAAAGATATATGCGGCAAGGTAATAAAAAAAATGTAAATTCAATTCTTTCAAGCGGCTGGCTAACGTCATTTTTTAAAAATTAAAGGTCAGATTTTTAAAATAAATTTTTACAACAGCATTGGACTTAGCCAAAATTAAAATTTTTTTAAAATGTATATACAGTTTAGTTTCGGTTCACTATTGAACAAACTAAAAATACATAAAATGTCTATACGACTTTTTTGTATTTATTTTTTGTGGATTAAAGTAATACAGAAAAATTTTTGATACCCAAATGAAATTCTCATTTTTCATTACTGGTTCAAATGTATGACCGACTACCAATAGTTTTTTACTCTCAACATTTCTTCGGAACAAACCTACCCCTATCTTTGCGATTCAAGGGGGCTTCCATACAAAGTTTAATTTTCTTATAAAACAGAAATCTTATACATGCATGTGGACTTGTTAAAACAAATTATATATGTATGAATGTACATATCGCTGATTTACTCAAACATCGTCATAATTCAAAAAATGAATTTTTTCAGTTGACGATGCAGAATTGTTGGTAATGTTACTCGCTATTCTGGGGCAAATTACGGTACTTGATTCGAATTGAAATTTAAAAATTCTAATAAGAATTCCTATATTTAAAGCATTGACAACTCGATTGATCGAGTAGAATTTCGATTCGAATCGAATGCCGTAATTTGCCCCGAATTCGAATCGAAATTTTTTCCGTCGGTTTTCTTCACTGTTAAATAGTTTGACCACAAAAAGCTTTTACTTAATATATTTATGACCCTTTATACTTTCTTGCTAAAATGTTGTGCTTTTTAACCCTTTATAGCATCATGTGACATTTCTGTAACAAACCCTAAATATCACTCTAAAAACATACTAAACAAAAATACTTCATTTAAACTAGAGTAACACCTCTGTATCATACCATTGAACAGCCTTGTATGTAGTTAAACACAGGTAACAATATTGTTTAAATTTAAATTGAATTCGAGATTTGTAAAAAGGCGAAGGCCAAAAATCAAGCAAAGTTTGATTTTAAGAAAATAATGCAAGTAGTGCAATTTTTTTTCTTATTTTTCTGTAAAACTGTAGGTAGGTAGATGATTTTATGTAATAATTATCAGCAATGAATTATTTTACATTTTGTATGCGACAAAAATGATTTTGTTTGTATGTAACATTTCTGTTACATTGGGTTACAACGGCATGTTCCCCGAATGGCAATTCGACAAGATCAAATAGGACACTGGCCAACTTGGGTGGAAAAAAGAATACGCTGCAAGTTTCCTAAATGTACTGGCCTCTCCCAAACCGTTTGCAAAAAATGTTGTGTTGCATTGTGCTACAATAAACAAAATAACTCTTTCAAATCTTTTAATTTTTTTTAAACTTTTAACTCAATGTTACAGAAATGTTACACTCCCTGAAAGCTCAAATAAAAGGATAATAATATTTATTTTTTTAAATTTCCGTGAACAATGTATTTTTCTTTTAATTAAATCTATATTATTTCAAAAATTCAGAAATTTTTAAGACCTATAGCAGAGTAAGGTTATGTTATAAATATAAGTTAATGCTTTTATTACAACAGACAAAATGGAAGTGATACAAATTATTATAAAGGCGGGTAAAGTGTATGTATAATATAAATGTGAGAAACTATAATAAAGAACAATTACATAACAAAGACAGAATTAACAGGGCGACTCCAATACTCCTCCTTAATCTGGAATTTGTTAATGAACACCTAGGGACTCACGGAATACTTCAAACTTGGTTTTGTCAAGGGGCTTCGTAAGAATATCTGCCACTTGTTGTTCTGTGCTAACATACGTTAATTTTAAATCTCCTTTGGCTAATGTATCTTGAATGAAATGGTGGCGTATATCTATATGCTTGGTTTTTGAATTAAAGCCACTATTTAAAGCGATTGCCATTGCACTTTGATTGTCACAGCACACGTTTAGTTGTTCACGATTTTGACAAAAGTGTGATCGTATTCCGTTCCACCATAGCGCTTCTTGTATGGTTGCTGAGAGGGCCATGTATTCGGCTTCACAGGATGAGAGTGCAACAGTTTGTTGCTTTTTGGAACACCATGATATGGATCCTCCTTGAGCTATAAAAACGTAGCCTGTTGTTGACTTTCGGTCGTCAACACTTGATGCCCAATCCGCATCTGTATAGCCAATTATGCTGCATTTATTATCGTCTTTAATTGACTTATAATATAATTTTAATTTTGAAGTTGCACGTAAATATCGGAAAAGATGTTTTACTGCTGACCAATGTCGTGGACCAGGTTTTGCATTGTAGCGACTAAGCTTGTTTACTGCGAAACAAATATCTGGCCTTGTGCATTGAGACAGGTACATAAGACAACCTATTGCTTCCTGGTACGGAATCTTCTGCATAGTTTCAGCATCTTCATTTGTTGTTGCACAATCATTTTTAGATAGTTTTTCACTAGAATTCATTGGCGTAGTAACTGGCTTAGAGTTTTTCATTCCGAACTTTTCAAGAATGTTTTCTATGTAGAGTTCTTGATCTAGAGCAACAAAGTTCTCTCCACGAGTTATTCTCATTCCAAGTATGTGAGTGGCAGCGCCCAGATCTTTCATGTAAAATTTTTGCTTTAAAAAGTCTTTTATGCTTTTAAGCCAATGGTCATTATTACAAAATAGTAGGATGTCATCGACATAAACAGCTGTTATTAAAAGTTTTTTACCTTCAACTTTGTAAAACAAACATGAATCGTATTTTGATTTGGTTAGTCCAAATGATTCGAGTGCGCTGTTTAATTCTTGATTCCAAATTCTGCTTGATTGTTTGAGCCCGTATAACGCTTTGTTGAGACGACATGCCTTTGATTTATTTTTTTGATCCACATATAGTTGAGGCTGTTCCATGTAAATCTCTTCATTCAATCGGCCTTGCAGGAATGCTGTAACCGCATCCATCTGTTCAATTTTAAGATTCATCTGAGCAGCGATTGCGAAAAGGTATCGCAGGGAACTATGACGTACGACCGGTGAGTATGTCTCCTCATAGTCTACTCCCCTTCGCTGTGAGTATCCTTTTATCACCAATCGCGCTTTGTAGCGATCTATAGAGCATGTAATGTCACGCTTCGTGCGAAATACCCACTTGCACTTAATTGCCTTCCGATTTGGTGGTAAATCTTGAAGTGACCAGGTTTGATTTTCTATTAACGATTGATACTCCTCTTCTATCGCCAGCTTCCATTTATCCGAATCTGGTCGTGATAATGCCTCTTCTAGCGTTTCTGGGTCTTTTTGATTTGACTGAAATATATTTGATGCAGTATTTGACTGATTTAAAATGAAATTACAAGGATACTTGCCTGCTATACTGCGCCCCTCAACGCCGAGCTTTGGCACTTGCTGACTTGAACAACTCGGCCTATTTTGGTGCGATGGAGGCGCTACGAGTCCAGAAAATCCGTGAAAATCCGATGATGAATTTTCATTTGATATAGAGTCAAACGAGTCGTTGCTAGATTGACTTGATTCGCTCTCATCCAATATTGATAAGTTTTCAGCATCGGTTACATAATCATTCAAGGTTGTAGGTTTTTGACGAATTCTTTCGCTGCGTCGTACTGTTGGCAAATTTGATGAGTTTGTTGTATTTGATGGTTCATTTGTACTAACTGGCAGGTTTGTCGTATTTGTTTGGCTTATATTTGGCTCTATTGATATATGTTCATCGATATACGGATCATCGATGACATTTATATCCATGCTTATTTTGTTATGCGCGTTTTTAAGTAAGGATTTAGTGGGGCACTCTAAAACGGTTTTGTTTTCATCAATAAACGAAACATTTCGGCTTTTAAATATTACTTTCTCATGAATGTCATAAAGACGATAGCCTTTTGTGTGATTATCAAAGCCCGTCATTATACACTCGTGAGCTTTTGCATCCCACTTTTTTCGATTAGCCTTCGGTATATGTGCCATAGCCACAGTTCCAAATACTCTTATATGTGACAAGTCTGGCTTTCTTGCACTCCAAGCTTCTTCAGGGGTTATGCCAGTTCCTTTTGAAGGACAACGATTAAGCAAATATACGGAGTAAGCTACTGCTTCAGCCCAAAAAACTTTTGGTAAATTGGCGTCATAGAGCATACATCTCGCCTTTTCAACAATAGATCGGTTGTTTCGTTCGGCGACTCCGTTCTGTTCAGGTGTGTGCACGTTGGTAGTTTGGTGGTTGATCCCATTTTCACGAATTATTTGCTGAAAAGTTTTGTTCATAAATTCTTTTCCATTATCGGTACGAAGAGTTTTTAATTTTTGACCACTTTGTTTCTCAGCAAAACGCAGAAAATTTTTAAAAATTTCGGATACTTCTACTTCACCTTTTGTTTTTAAAAAATAAACAAAGATTTTTCGCGTTTTGTCATCTATTAAAGTTAAAAAATAACGTTTCCCACCAAGTGACTCTTCTTCCATGGGACCACAAATATCAGAGTGCACTAACTCAAGAATATTAGATGCTCGTGTAGCATTTTTATTAAAAGGTAGTCGTGTTTGTTTACCAATCGGACAAATTTTACAGTCAGCTGTAGTAGTTGATGCAAACTGTATACCAGTTGCCAAACCATTATGTAGTTTTTGTAAACTTTTAAAATTAAGGTGACCCATCCTTCTGTGCCAAAGTTCTAAACTGGCCACAGAACTACATGCAAACGTTTTGCTTTGGGTATCCGGACTACAATTTAATTTAAACAAACCATTTATATGGGACCCGGTAGATATTATTTTTCCGTTAGGGTTAACAACTTTAACACCACTATTTTTAAAAATAACTTTATGACCTCTCTTAACAATTTGACTTACCGAGAGTAAATTTGTTGATAGTTCAGGTACGTATTGAACATTTTCTATTTTAATTTTTGTGTTGCTACAGTCTGGTTGAAATGCGGTATTGCCAGATGCCTTTATTTGCATGATACCTTTATTTGCGGTTGCAACGGTACCACCTTCTGCGCGCGTATTCTTTAAAAAATTTGAGTTTAGCGTCATATGTGTTGTGGCGCCTGAATCAAAATACCAATCACAGGCATTTGTATTCCCTAATGTTGAAAGAGCAACTGCTGAAAATGCATCATACCTTTTTTCCTTATGATTGTTTGCCTGGTGAATTTTTGTACGACAATATTTTGCAATGTGCCCGAAGTTATTACATTTTCTACACTTTGGGCCTTTTTTGTTTGTTTTAGGGGCAACTTGTTGATTTGTGTGAAAAGCGGAATTTTCGCATGCACTTGGTGTCTCTTGAAGCAATTTAATTTTAATGCTATCAGCACTGATGCTAATTCCTGAATTTTCAAGGGCCATTATCATTGGACGATAGTTTTCTGGTAGTCCAGCCAACAATAAGGATCCGACCCATTCCTCACTTATCGAAAAACCAATGCCATTTAATGCCTGGGCCGTCGTTACAATTTCTTTTACGTATATGTCCATAGAATTGCAATTTGAAAGCGTAGTTGTTATCAGCTTACGCAGAAGTGCTACCCGACGTGTGAGACCACTGTCTTCGTAGGCATTTGCTAGCTGTTGCCACAACTCTTTAGCTGTTTTTGCACTTTGAATATGAACATAGCACAACGGGTCAATTATAAGTGTTAACTTACTTTTGGCTCTTCTGTCTTGATCTGGCTTTATAGGAGTCTTTGGGTTTCCCAATTCATCGACTTCATAATCGATTGTGGTGGTCCAAAGGTTGTCCAAGTCCAGATAAGCCTGTGCAGCAATTTTCCAGGTTGGGTAATTTTCTCTACCAAGCAGCCTATCTATTGTCATACCACTTGTATTATTTTCAGGCTTCGACATGTTCACTTTTTCGTTTTACTATTTTACCGTCCAAACAAAATTCTTTAATTTAACATTAATTTAACCTTTTTTTATATTTCTGGGTCTGGGCCCATAACCTATAGCAGAGTAAGGTTATGTTATAAATATAAGTTAATGCTTTTATTACAACAGACAAAATGGAAGTGATACAAATTATTATAAAGGCGGGTAAAGTGTATGTATAATATAAATGTGAGAAACTATAATAAAGAACAATTACATAACAAAGACAGAATTAACAGGGCGACTCCAATAAGACCTTGGGCTACAAAGGGTTAATATTAAAATTGGAAAAATATATTTTTTATTTCTATTTTGATATATGCGTATTTACACGCGGAATCGTAATCGAAATTCAAAATAAAGGCGATGATGATTTAAACTGTATATATAAAGAAAATGCGGTAATTATTTTTTAGATAATGCAAGCAAATCAGAAATTTCAAACGCGTTTTTCTCGAAACGGACTTTTTTGAATTATGACTGTTTGAGCAAATGAGCGATATGTACCCACCACAACGAATGTTCCGAATTTGTAAGGAATTCATAACGACCTGTCCAAAAGTTCTTTCGATTTCGAAAGCAAAATACTATCGAAATTGCAACGATTTTTATATGAAAAGATTGAAATAGCTCCGTAACGATATGTAGATACAATATCGTAAGATGTTTTTTCTTTCTGTACAGCTATTTTCAAATAACAGCTATATTCAAATAACTAGGTATTTTTACAAAAACTTTACGAAATGAAAAGCCAATGAATGCATTACATATATTCAGGCATGCTCAGAAAATCGCGTGGTTTAAAACCACTAGTGATTTTAAATTTTTCATTAAATTAATTTATTGCAATATTTAAAATAAGGGGGGTTATTATGTAATTCGATTCGAATCGAAAAAGCTTTCGTAAGGAATTTTCGATTCGAAAGGAAATTCACATTATCTAATACGAATAAAAGATAAATAGTTTTAGAAAATAATTTAAGGAAAATATCAGTTGCTGCCGAATTTAAACATGTAATAAACATTGTAAAACTTTTAAAATTTGCGAAAAAAATTCTAAAAATGTGAATTTTTACTAAAAAAAATAATTTCCGAACGTTCGTCAATAAATTTTAGAAAATCGTACAACATAATTTAATTTGTACGAATTTGAAAAGATTTTCGATTCGAATCGAAATGAAATAAATGAAAATATAAACAATTGATTCTATACTGGCAGGCATCTAGATGACCAGTTTAAAATCACAAAAACTTGAAAAATTTTGTGTTTCTTGTGGTTTCGGCCACTGTTATGGTTAACAACTCAACTTTATTTTAGTTGTAATGTGTAATTTCCATACGTAATTACAATAAACCATACAACTGCTATTGGCGAGATGTAATTTTTCAACATTTTTGTCAACCAAACTTAAAACAAAGTAAGAAAGATAATCCACAAACTACAATTGCAAATTCTTTTTAGAGCTTTATTTGTAAAAAAAAAATTAAATAATTAAAACATTTTTTGTTTTATTACATTTCTAATATACAAATAAATTAATTTGGAACTTCATTTTAAAACTAAATAAAAACTAAGTTAACAACAAATAAAATCAGTCTAAGTTTATAGCACTTTCAGTATTTACACTCAATAAAAACTAAATTCTTAATCTACTTCTTCCACAGTCGGGCCGCCATATCTTTTACCGCCAAAGCCATTGGCTTGTTGACCACAGCCAGAGCCTGCTTGTGAGTCTGCTGAGCTTGTACTACCTTGCTGATGTAGTTTGGTCATAACCGGTTGGCAAATCTTGGTCAACTCTTCCAACTTGTAATCGTATTCTTCTTTCTCAGCAGTCGTGTTGTTGTCTAACCACTTTATAGTTTCTTCGCATTTTCCCATCACTTTATCCCTGTCTGATTTGTCTATTTTATTACTAGCTTCTTCGGTTGATTGTTTTACGTTGAAAACATAAGATTCCAATTGATTACGAGCAGCTATTCGCTGGCGTTGTTTTTCATCCTCATCTGCATATTGTTCAGCTTCACGAACCATACGATCGATTTCGGCTTGCGACAAACGACCCTTGTCATTTTTAATAACGATATTCTTAGCATTTCCAGTGCTCATTTCTTTGGCTGTAACATTTAAAATACCGTTGGCATCCAGATCGAACGTAACATCAACTTTGGGAATGCCTCTTGGTGCTGGTGGAATACCGGTTAAATTGAAAGTGCCTAAAAGATTGTTATCTTTGGTCAAGGCACGTTCACCTTCAAAGACCTGTATCGTAACAGCCGGTTGATTGTCGGAATATGTTGTAAAGGTCTTGGTTTGTTTGCAAGGAATGCGGCTGTTGCGTTCAATTAATTTTGTCATTACACCACCGGCTGTTTCAATGCCCAAAGAAAGAGGTGCCACATCTACAAGCAAAACATCTTGAATAGCACTGCTCTTGTCGCCGCTGAGAATGGCTGCTTGAATAGCAGCTCCGTATGCTACAGCTTCATCAGGATTAATAGACAAGTTTAGAGACTTGCCACAAAAGAACTGTTGAAGCAAATTTTGAACTTTAGGAACACGTGTAGAGCCACCTACTAGTACAATATCGTGGATTTGATTCTTATCCATTTTGGCATCATTTAGAGCTTTTTCTACGGGTTCCAATGTGCTGCGAAATAGATCCGAGCACAATTCCTCAAAACGGGCACGGCTTATTTTTGTGTAAAAATCGATGCCCTCGTACAAGGCGTCAATTTCAAGCGTGGCTTCTGTACTCGAAGACAAAGTTCGTTTTGCACGTTCAGCTGCTGATCTAAGACGGCGTAAAGCTCTTGGATTCGAGCGCAAGTCCTTTTTGTATTTTCGCTTAAACTCTTCGGAAAAATGGTTTACTAAACGATTATCAAAATCTTCCCCACCCAAGTGGGTGTCTCCAGCCGTAGCCCGTACTTCGAACAAGGAGCCCTCATCGATTGTTAAGATAGAGACGTCGAATGTACCACCACCCAAGTCGAAGATCAAAACATTACGTTCACCCTTTAAGTTTTTGTCGAGACCATACGCTAAAGCTGCTGCTGTGGGCTCGTTGATGATTCTCAAAACATTCAGACCAGCAATAGCCCCCGCATCTTTAGTGGCTTGTCTCTGAGAGTCGTTAAAATATGCAGGCACTGTAATTACTGCATCGCGAACCGTTGTACCTAAAAATGCCTCCGCCGTTTCCTTCATTTTTATCAATACCATTGAACTGATTTCTTCAGGAGCAAATTTTTTTTGTTCTCCTTTAAACTCGACCAAAATCTTGGGTTTGCTACAATCATTGACAACCTTAAAGGGCCAGTGTTTCATGTCATCCTGAATTTTTTGGTCATCGTATTTTCGACCAATTAAACGTTTTGCATCGAATACAGTGTTTTGTGGATTCATGGCGACTTGATTTTTTGCCGCATCACCAATAAGACGCTCGGAGTCTGTGAAGGCAACATAACTGGGCGTTGTACGGTTGCCCTGATCATTGGCAATAATTTCCACTTTGCCATGCTGGAAAACACCAACACAAGAATATGTTGTACCCAAATCAATACCAATTGCTACCATGTTGTTATTTTTTGTTTTCTTCAATTTTTCGTATGTGTTTATTCTTTAAACTTTTAAACTTTAACTTATTACGTTCCGTCGTACGTTTGCTTTCTTTCACTTTATTTTCTGTTTTGAACTATTGCTGAGAACTTGTCATGCAATCTTTATATACTTGTGGTCTCCTATGTTTTATTTACCAGAATTTTCCATAAGAAAATTCTAGAAAAGAATAGATAAATCGGTTCATCACAAAATAAAAGAGCAATTAAAAGAGTATTTATATGCCTTTATCTCGTTGGAAAATTATTTAAGTAAGAGAGACTCTCCGTAATAAGGTTGCCATCGCGCTATATTTACCTTAGCGTTGCCATTTTGTTGACTTTTTAGTATTTTTTGGTGATATTATGCTTATGCTATTCCCGAAATTTTCAAAATATATGTTTGTATATATGGGCAAAAATAAAATATTTTTACTTATTTTGGAAATAACAAAGTTATAAATGAAGTGTATAAACAATTTTATGAACAACTTTTTTCCATAAAATGTAAAAATATATTGAAAAATTAACTTTTGGGCTAGGACACTAATATTACCAAACTAGAACCACTTAACTCGTTATTGGTTGGGCAAAGGATATGTTTGAACTTATGATATACACACGCAATCAGTGTGTGATTAACTATAGGCTTAGCATATTGCAATTATGTTAAGGTATTTATAAACCGTGAACCAAGGTGTATCTATACCATGTAAAAATATGTGATATATTTTCAATAACTCAATTTTAATTGGTGTAGGAATTTTTCACCTTTTCTTATTTGAGTTGAGATGTGCTCAGTACAAAGATTAATTAAGTAATAAAAATGTAAGGCTGTGTTAGTTACCCTTTAAGGTTCTGACAGAATTGAACTTTTGCCTTAACACGTAACTTGACATATCAACTTGAAAGAGTAATGAATATTTGTGATAAAATAAGGTAACTATAACCTAAACGTTATGTTAGGAAATAACTTATTTTCGATTCTAATTTGATTTTATATAATATAAACATATTTATATATGTAAGTATAAACCGATTTACATTCCCTTTATTCCCGTAATTTTTTTAAGGTCCAAGTCAGATTTGGGGAACAATATTGCTAAATATTGTTTGGCGTTAAATATAAATCTAAACCAGCTGTTAGACGAAAACTAATGACACCATTTTTTGAGGGGTTCATTAATTTTCCGAAACTTTGAGGCTTACAAAAAAAGGGTCACTAATATCTCGCTAACTAAATAAAGTGTTTTAAAACAAATAGATGGAAAATTAATAAACTTTGCAAAAAGCTTTAACTTGGCATGTCTCTCTAGCACTTTATGACTTTTTGGTGGCCTAAATAAGTTCAGATTGTATTGATACGCAAATAAATGTTGTTCAGCTTTCAACAAGTTATTCCAACATAGGAGAAAAAAAAAAGGGTCAGATAATATAATAGTGAGGGGATTCACAAGATGTTCAATTTATCCTATTGTCATATTGTTATAAAATTTTACAATGGTTTTGTTATCTTTCATACAAAAATAATTAAAAAAAAAAAATACTATGTCGCTTAATATGCTTATTAAATTGTCACTACAACCATTGTAAAATTTGTAAATCCCCTATATGTATAATATGTTAAAATACTTTTTAAATGGAGTATTAGGTACAACATTGCTAGATTAAGTTAGGCATTATAACTAACCCCCTTATTTCCTAAAACGCAACGCCTTAAAACAAAAACAAAATGTATGGGAAAATTTTAAAATTTTAATTTTTTCCATACAATTTTTTGCGTTATTATGCGTTGCGTTTTACGTTATAAGGCCCCAAATCTGAAATAGCTTCAAGTATTTGTTACTTTTTGGTTACTTAACAGCAGGGCAGGGCAAATTCAAACTGGCACGAAGTTTTAAAAAAATGGTATGCAAAGTGGTACAAAAAAAATTGGCACAAAAAAGTCATACAAAAAATAAATTAAAATATGCAAAATGACACCATAAATCATTGAAAATGGCACAGAAAAATGCATAAAGTAAAACAAACTAGATAAATAAGATAGTTTTAATTTATCAAAAATGTTATGCATACTTAGTACAACCATGCACTTTTAAATAGTTTTTATAGTAGAAAATATTTTTCATAAATATGTGTGTTTTTTAACCCACAAATTCTTGCAGATTCGTAGCAATTGTTGCTAAAAGATGTTTATTAACACAAAAAGCTTGCATTTAAATAGCGCCAAAAGAGAGTAAAAAAAGTTGATACAAAAACATTAATCCAAATGTTTACAAGTTTTCCAATGAAACAATATGTATTTTTGGGGTAAACCATGCAGAATCGTTGGTTATATCATGTTTTATGCTGTATATAGATTATCTTTATACTTTTAACGTTTGGAGAGAACATTCGGGTGGTATTTTTAAGCATATGTAAGCAAATTAAAAATTTCAGCCCCGTTTTTTTCTTGAAACAACTTTTTTTGAATTATGACGTTGTTTGAGGAAATTAACGATATATACATATGAGGTTTATGTATGTTTGACCACAAAAAAAGTCGTCAAATCGACACTGCGAATTTTGGGTCCAAAACTCGGTGATATTACAATAAATCATAAAATCTGGCAGCCCTCCTGATAAGTAATTGTACCATGGTCATGATGATTTCAAGGATTTAGTGGCAGCACTGCCTAATTGCAATCCATCTCTTTTAAATTGAGGTGGTCGCAAGAAAAACGTTAAGAGAGTCGTTCTCTTACTCTTTATTTTTTTTACATTTTAGCAAGGCATATCCAAGGCATATCGATACAAGGTAGCCGCAATAAAAAAATTAAGAGAGTCGTTCTCTTACTCTTAATTTTTTTTACATGGAGTTTGACACTAAACTCGAAAAATTTTTCAATTTTGGTGTCAAAATTCATATAAAAAAAATAAAGAGTAAGAGAACGACTCTCTTAATTTTTTTAATAAGACCACCTTATATGAATATGCCTTGGGCATATCGATACAAGGTAGCCGCAATAAAAAAATTAAGAGAGTCGTTCTCTTACTCTTAATTTTTTTTACATGGAGTTTGACACTAAACTCGAAAAATTTTTCAATTTTAGTGTCAAACTTCATATAAAAAAAATAAAGAGTAAGAGAACGACTCTCTTAATTTTTTTTAATAAGACCACCTTATATGAATATGCCTTGCATTTTAGTGTCAAACTTCATATAAAAAAAAGTAAGAGGGCTTGGCCTTGTCTTAAACTTTCGATTTATGGTATAATTACTTTACAAGGTATCAACTACAACAAACTAATTATCAAATTTATGAAGTTGTTGTAAAATACCTTTGATAATGTAAGAAAACACTGTTTTGACAGTTTCAAAGCGTAAACAATCTCGAGCAAAAAATAGTCAGCTGTTGAGTCAACTATACTTTGTAAGGTTATTGTACCATGATTCGGATAAATTCAAATCTATTTCGATAAACAACAAGTATACATACATCCATACACATGGTTATATGTTTCCATTAAACAAAAAATTTTTAACGTGCTGTTTACAGAACAAAAAAACACAAAATTCTTATTATTTACTAATATTACCTAGCGGGAAAACTTTTTAGATAAGAAAATGATATAATATTCGATGAGTTTGACCTTTTAAGTTATTGTGTCGTTTTGAATACCCTGTCGGGATTTTATAAGCTAACTCAAAATTTTTATGACTTAATGGTAACTCATTTTAAAACTAACTTCAAAAAAACCTTCAGAGATGTAATGATCTTGTTTTTGATAAGTATCAGACTAACTTTAGCTCACTTAAAGCTAGCGTAAAAATAAACGATCATTAAAGAACATGAACTTTACAATATAAACTGTAAATCAGTGATTATATTTTATTTAGTTAATTTTGGTTAACTGAAACATATGCCGAGCGAGGGGGTATTGACATATTCTGTTGAACTTTTAGCTGACTTGTCAGCTTATAGCTAACTCATTATGCCCCTTATTTTATGCACAATAAGCTAACTCGTTGTAAGCTATCTTGTGGTTAGCTGAAACTTATGCAAAGTGAGTGAGTATTGACTCGCTCTAATGACACTACGTGTGTGTAAACACAGAATAGAGTTTAACAAGGGAAATGAGTTAGCTCTTTAGTCACCTGTAACTCATATCTGGTTGACCAAGAGTTAGTTTTAAGTTAACTCAAAGTCCGACAGGGTATAAATTGCTTTAGGGTGTAAATAAATATGTATCTATGTGTAAGTGCGTTACTATTTACAAGAAAAACAATCTCTTAAAAAATGATACTCTTTTGAAATGTTTCTAGAAAATTCCACATTATTCCTCAGAAGTATCTAGAAAATACAAATTTGTTTTGGTTTTGTATAAATACTGGGACAAATACTCTCTTTATCATTAGTATAAACAAAACAGTCGAAGAAAAAAGTTTTGAAAATAGTATCAAAGCGAAAGCAAAAAAAAGTATATTATTCATATTCATTAATCAAAAGATTTGCAAATTATTTATAATACTGAGTGAAACTAAAGGAAAAAAAAATAAAGAAAAAACTGCTGAGCATATACATCACTAATTAAAGAGGAAAATATTCACAATGGTAGCAATTGGAATTGATTTAGGAACAACATATTCCTGCGTAGGTGTTTTCCAACACGGTAAAGTTGAGATTGTTGCCAACGATCAAGGCAATCGCACAACGCCTAGTTATGTTGCCTTTACAGACTCGGAGCGTCTCATTGGTGATGCGGCCAAGAATCAAGTTGCCATGAATCCTAAAAATACAGTTTTTGACGCCAAGCGTCTTATTGGTCGCAAATATGATGATCCAAAAATAATGGAAGACATTAAGCATTGGCCATTTAAAGTGGTGAGTGATAGTGGTAAACCAAAAATCTGCATTGAGTTTAAAGGCGAAATGAAGAAATTTGCTCCAGAGGAAATCAGTTCAATGGTTTTAACGAAGATGAAAGAGACTGCCGAAGCTTTTTTGGGGCAAACAGTTAACGATGCAGTTATCACAGTTCCTGCTTATTTTAACGATTCCCAACGGCAGGCTACGAAGGATGCTGGTCGAATAGCTGGCTTGAATGTGTTGAGAATTATCAATGAACCCACAGCGGCAGCTTTAGCATATGGACTCGACAAGAATCTAAAAGGCGAACGAAATGTACTCATCTTTGACTTGGGTGGTGGTACTTTTGATGTTTCCATTTTGACTATCGATGAAGGGTCATTGTTCGAAGTAAGAGCAACTGCTGGTGACACTCACTTGGGTGGTGAAGACTTTGACAACAGGCTTGTTTCACATTTAGCTGACGAGTTTAAACGCAAATACAAGAAAGATTTACGTTCAAATCCAAGAGCTTTGCGACGCTTAAGGACAGCTGCTGAACGTGCTAAACGAACTCTGTCGTCGAGCACAGAAGCTTCAATAGAGGTTGATGCCCTGTTTGAGGGTCAAGATTTTTATACGAAAATAAGCCGTGCCCGTTTTGAAGAATTGTGTGCTGATCTATTTCGTCAAACGTTAGTCCCAGTCGAGAAGGCTTTAAACGATGCTAGAATGGATAAGAATCAAATTCATGATATTGTTTTAGTTGGTGGTTCCACACGGATACCAAAAGTACAAAACCTGTTACAGCAATTCTTTTGTGGCAAAAGCTTAAACTTATCGATTAATCCAGATGAAGCAGTGGCATATGGTGCAGCTGTTCAAGCGGCTATACTTAGTGGCGACAAGAGCAGTACCATACAAGATGTTTTACTGGTAGATGTGGCTCCACTATCGCTTGGCATTGAGACTGCCGGCGGCGTTATGGCGAAAATCGTCGAGCGAAATACTCGAATTCCATGCAAACAAACCCAAACGTTCTCCACATATTCAGATAATCAACCTGGTGTTACCATCCAAGTTTTTGAGGGCGAGCGTGTTATGACAAAAGACAACAACAAGTTAGGTACCTTTGATCTATCAGGTATTCCGCCTGCTCCTCGTGGTGTACCACAAATAGAAGTTACATTCGATCTGGACGCCAATGGTATCTTAAATGTTTCTGCAAAGGAAATGAGCTCGGGAAATGCAAAGAACATCACCATCAAAAATGACAAAGGCCGTTTGTCTCAAGCGGAAATCGATCGCATGGTAAATGAAGCTGAGAAATTTGCAGAAGATGACGAAAAACAAAAAAATAAGATCAGTGCTCGAAACAACTTAGAAGGTTATGTTTTTGGCGTAAAACAAGCCCTTAACCAAGCCAGTGATAAAATTTCAGCTCAAGAAAAGAGTGAAGCGCTTTGTGCATGTGAAGAAACAATAAAATGGTTAGATGCCAACTCATTAGCCGAAAAAGAAGAATACGAAGAAAAAATGAATTCGCTGACAAAGCTGTGCACACCAATAATGACTAAATTACACAGTGGTGGAGGTGCCGGACCATCATGCGGTCAACAAGCAGGGCCATTTGGATCAGCCAGAAGTGGTCCTACCGTGGAAGAAGTTGATTAAATTGCCCTAATAATATATTTTTATTTGTAGTAATCTTATTTACATTAGTCATTCAATTGCACACATGCATATGTACCTTAATAAGTAGGTATATACATATGTATATGCAGATATGTACATACTATAAGTAATAAAAATTTGTTCAGTATTAATATGCATATGTACGTAAATAAAAAGTGTTTTATGTTAAAACAAATATATAAAAACATAAATGTTTGGAGTTCTTAATTAGACAAGTGGGAGTTAGGAAATGGTAAGCAAAGTCGAAAATCGATTTTACGATTAACTATTTTAATCTCGATTTTCTGAGTCGATTAATCGAAGCTTATAATCGATTATAATTCAAAGTCGACTTTTATTTTGACGCTATATTTAAATGAATAGATACCCTTTAAAACGATTTTTAAGTATGTAAGTGAATTATTGAATTTTTCCCAAATAAAGGTGTTATAAAAAAAGATGTATGTACGTACCTATTTAATGATTACAAAGCTCGCAGGTCATAAACCAATTCAGATAGTTTAACTTCATACATAATTATATACTTAGTGCAAATATCCATTATAAATTCAATGTATGAAATTAAATAAGTGAAAATTTACATACGCACACACAGAGTTGGGCAAAATACATGCTTTGCTGTATTTGAAATACAAAATAATTGTTCCGCTTGTATTTCAAATACAAAATACCAAATACTTTCAAGTAGAGTATTTAATATACAGTATTTTAGTATCTTTTATTTAAAATACAAAATACATTTATAACCATTAATCAATCGGTAAAACATTAGTTTCCTTTAATGAACACTAGATTTTTAAAAGTTTAATCAGATAAGCAGCCTCTTGTTTGAGAATAAATAAATCCTGCTAAAGAAAACAATGTTTCTACAGGTCCTGGTAAAAACAAACTGGTGTTAAATTTTATTAAAAAAACAGTTCTCTGTATGTGAAAAACAATAAAATTAAAAGTAAAGTAATATCAAGGCGATTCCAAAAATTCGCCCTCTGCATTTCTTTTGTATACCCTTCATATAGTATATATCAGTTTGTCATTCGATTTGAAATTTCTTTATTATTCATTTGCGACCCCATAAAGTATATATATATTCTGGATCCTTATAGATAGGGAAGTTGATTTAGACATGTCCGTCAGCCCGTCTGTCAGTCTGTTGAAATCAAACATATTCTTAGAACATACTTACCCCCTATCTCCACGCCCTAATGGGGTTGCCATGCAAAATTTACAAAAATGATAAAATGCCCACAACTTCTTCAGAGTTGGCCTTAGAGCAATAAAGTGTACGACCGACCCCCATTAGTTTGCCCTCCCAAACATATTCCTAGAACATACTTACCCCCTATCTCCACGCCCTAAGGGGGTTGCCATACAAAATTTACAAAAATTATGTAAAAATGCCCACAACTTCTTTAGAGTTGGCCTTAGAGCAATAAAGTGTCAAACCGACCCCTATTAGTTTCCGCTATCAAACATATTCCTATAACATACTTAACCCCTATCTCCACGCCCTAAGGGGGTTGCCATACAAAATTTACAAAAATTATGTAAAAATGCCCACAACTTCTTCAGAGTTGGCCTTAGAGCAATAAAGTGTGTGACCGACCCCTATTAGTTTCTTCTCCCAAACATATTCCTAGAACATCCTTACCCCCTATCTCCACGTCCTAATGGGGTTGCCATACAAAATTTACAAAAATTATAAAATGTCCACAACTTCTTCAGAGTTGGCGTTAGAGCAATAAAGTGTACGACCGACCCCTTTTAGTTTCTTTGCCCAAACATATTCCTAGAACATACTTACCCCCTATCTCCACGCCCTAATAGGGTTGCCATACAAAATTTACAAGAAATGATATGGAAATGCCCACAACTTCCTCAGAGTTGGCCTTAGAGCAATAAAGTGTACGACCGACCCCTATTAGTTTCCCCTCCAAAACATGTTCCTAGAATATACTTACCCCGTATCTCCACGCCCTAATGGGGTTGCCATACAAAATTTACAAAAATGATAAAATGCCCACAACTTCTTCAGAGTTGGCCTTAGAGCCTATTTAAAAATTAGAAATATATCATAAGTAAAAAAATGGTTAAAAATAAAAAAAAGTTTGGGATTGCGAAAGGTCAATGTGAAGGGTATATAAGATTCGGCACAGCCGAATATAGCGCTCTTACTTGTTTTATATACATAAATTTTAAATGCTCTTATTTTATACATTTAAATTTGGGCACTCCGTTGTCTGGCATCATCAGGAAGTTATTTTTAAGTATAAATGTTTGGGGTTTTTGGCTTGGAAATCAGATTTCGGTTTTGATAAACAATTTTTAAATTACAATAAAAAAATATATATGTGGGTAAGGGTAAGGTAAGGTTACGAAAGGATGTGGCGAGTCTAACTTGCGTGTCACCATGATTGCCCTAAGAGCACGTCTGCAGTCGCCCACGGGCCTAGACCTGACATACGCCCATGTTCTGACTCTCACGCGATTGTCAAATCACATGCGATTTGTATAATGTATACGAAAATAAAAACATGTTTCTTTTAAAAATACAAAACAAAAAAGCAAGGAATATATAACAAGTTGTACCTATTTCTGCAACATTTTTATTATCTTGTTTTCCAATAAAGTTCATACATACATAAAAAAAGTAAACAATTGAAAAAAGAAGATGTGCATAACCAACAGTTTTTTAAAATTAAATTTACCAAAAATTAAACAAATTGTGAAAATTATAACAAAACCCCCATAAATTAAATTGTGCATAATTTGATTGGCTGTTTTTAATCTAGTTTGGGCAAAAAACAACGGTTAACTTCATCTACCTCTTGCGGTTTGAAGTCGCAAACTTTTTGCGATTGTGAACTTCAGAACACCTGTCATGCGATTTCAAATCACATCGCCAATATTGTGCGAAATGCGATTGCCAGAACATATTCGATAATGTCCCTCTAGAGTCTTAAGCGCGCCATGTCTATCAACGTAGATTGTCATGCCCGCTTTCCCATCCTCCCCTATCGATTCCGCGGCCTTCTTCACCACCAGAATTTCAGCCTGTAAAACGTTGCACATCCCTACCAGAACCGTGACAGTCATTTGACCGGTCATATGACCGACACAGATAACCGGTCATTCGGTCATTATTTTCTATCATTTTCTTAAGAGCGATATAAAAAAAATTACCGAAACTTTGTGTACGTGTGATCTTGCATCTCCCTCGCACCTTCAGAAATGATAGAAATATTGGTCACAAATGACCGAAAAAAAATGTTTTGGTGTTAGTTTCGGTCACAAATTTCTTGTAGGGATATATATGTATATGCATACACATTAAAGACGTGCAAAGATATACATATCTGTTTACAACAGTTTGTGTGTATTTTCAGCTTTTAAAGGGGTTTCGCACGATATGTATTTTACACATGACTTGTCACTTTTGCAATCCACATGTATTTGCGTATGTCTGTCAAAATTGTTATTTTACAGGCGGTTTATAATTTTTGCTTTCACACGTTCATATGTAATTACATCTGACATAACCTCCAAACCAAAATAAACAACTACTTTTCCTTGTTGTTATTCTAAAAACAGCTGATGACACATGCTTTGTCAGATGAAAATAGAGCACGCTCTAATTACAAATTTGTCATATGACATTTACATATGTGTTTAACACATGCAATGTTTAAACGCGTTCAGACGGCAGATATCAATTTCGCACTGCAAAATTTGACAAGTCATGTGTAAAAGACATATCGTGCGAAAGCACCTTTAGTGCGTATTGATAAGTAGCTGGCTGCATGAGCCACTTTTTCTATTTTTCAAATTTTATTTTGATAAATGAAACAAATTTAGCTTAAAACCCGTAACGTAAATACATTTTAGCTAAAAAAACATTTTAAGCCTAAAATGCTTTTTTAAAATGTTGTATTCATAAACCGTATTTTAACAAAAATATTTTTTAAGATTTTTTGAATGACTATATTTACTGAGATATATAGGGATACATGCACAGATTTTGTCCTAAAAAAATGGGTTATTTTAAGTTTTCGTTTATATCTGGGTCAATAGTCAACCGATTTTGCTAACTTTAAGTAGCGATTGTTTCCAGGATATTTCCAATAGTTTGACACCAATAACTGGTCCGTATCACTTCATATGACTCCAAAAACTTGATTTCAACAGACTGACAGACGGACTGACGGACATGTCTAAATCAACTTCCCTATCTATAAGGATCCAGAATATATATACTTTATGGGGTCGCAAATGGATAATAAAGAAATTTCAAATCGAATGACAAACTGATATATACTATATGAAGGGTATACAAAAGAAATGCAGAGGGCGAATTTTTGGAATCGCCTTGATATTACTTTACTTTTAATTTTATTGTTTTTCACATACAGAGAACTGTTTTTTTAATAAAATTTAACACCAGTTTGTTTTTACCAGGACCTGTAGAAACATTGTTTTCTTTAGCAGGATTTATTTATTCTCCAACAAGAGGCTGCTTATCTGATTAAACTTTTAAAAATCTAGTGTTCATTAAAGGAAACTAATGTTTTACCGATTGATTAATGGTTATAAATGTATTTTGTATTTTAAATAAAAGATACTAAAATACTGTATATTAAATACTCTACTTGAAAGTATTTGGTATTTTGTATTTGAAATACAAGCGGAACAATTATTTTGTATTTCAAATACAGCAAAGCATGTATTTTGCCCAACTCTGTGTGTGCGTATGTAAATTTTCACTTATTTAATTTCATACATTGAATTTATAATGGATATTTGCACTAAGTATATAATTATGTATGAAGTTAAACTATCTGAATTGGTTTATGACCTGCGAGCTTTGTAATCATTAAATAGGTACGTACATACATCTTTTTTTATAACACCTTTATTTGGGAAAAATTCAATAATTCACTTACATACTTAAAAATCGTTTTAAAGGGTATCTATTCATTTAAATATAGCGTCAAAATAAAAGTCGACTTTGAATTATAATCGATTATAAGCTTCGATTAATCGACTCAGAAAATCGAGATTAAAATAGTTAATCGTAAAATCGATTTTCGACTTTGCTTACCATTTCCTAACTCCCACTTGTCTAATTAAGAACTCCAAACATTTATGTTTTTATATATTTGTTTTAACATAAAACATTTTTTATTTACGTGCATATGCATATTAATACTGAACAAATTTTTATTACTTATAGTATGTACATATCTGCATATACATATGTATATACCTACTTATTAAGGAACATATGCATGTGTGCAATTGAATGACTAATGTAAATAAGATTACTACAAATAAAAATATATTATTAGGGCAATTTAATCAACTTCTTCCACGGTAGGACCACTTCTGGCTGATCCAAATGGCCCTGCTTGTTGACCGCATGATGGTCCGGCACCTCCACCACTGTGTAATTTAGTCATTATTGGTGTGCACAGCTTTGTCAGCGAATTCATTTTTTCTTCGTATTCTTCTTTTTCGGCTAATGAGTTGGCATCTAACCATTTTATTGTTTCTTCACATGCACAAAGCGCTTCACTCTTTTCTTGAGCTGAAATTTTATCACTGGCTTGGTTAAGGGCTTGTTTTACGCCAAAAACATAACCTTCTAAGTTGTTTCGAGCACTGATCTTATTTTTTTGTTTTTCGTCATCTTCTGCAAATTTCTCAGCTTCATTTACCATGCGATCGATTTCCGCTTGAGACAAACGGCCTTTGTCATTTTTGATGGTGATGTTCTTTGCATTTCCCGAGCTCATTTCCTTTGCAGAAACATTTAAGATACCATTGGCGTCCAGATCGAATGTAACTTCTATTTGTGGTACACCACGAGGAGCAGGCGGAATACCTGATAGATCAAAGGTACCTAACTTGTTGTTGTCTTTTGTCATAACACGCTCGCCCTCAAAAACTTGGATGGTAACACCAGGTTGATTATCTGAATATGTGGAGAACGTTTGGGTTTGTTTGCATGGAATTCGAGTATTTCGCTCGACGATTTTCGCCATAACGCCGCCGGCAGTCTCAATGCCAAGCGATAGTGGAGCCACATCTACCAGTAAAACATCTTGTATGGTACTGCTCTTGTCGCCACTAAGTATAGCCGCTTGAACAGCTGCACCATATGCCACTGCTTCATCTGGATTAATCGATAAGTTTAAGCTTTTGCCACAAAAGAATTGCTGTAACAGGTTTTGTACTTTTGGTATCCGTGTGGAACCACCAACTAAAACAATATCATGAATTTGATTCTTATCCATTCTAGCATCGTTTAAAGCCTTCTCGACTGGGACTAACGTTTGACGAAATAGATCAGCACACAATTCTTCAAAACGGGCACGGCTTATTTTCGTATAAAAATCTTGACCCTCAAACAGGGCATCAACCTCTATTGAAGCTTCTGTGCTCGACGACAGAGTTCGTTTAGCACGTTCAGCAGCTGTCCTTAAGCGTCGCAAAGCTCTTGGATTTGAACGTAAATCTTTCTTGTATTTGCGTTTAAACTCGTCAGCTAAATGTGAAACAAGCCTGTTGTCAAAGTCTTCACCACCCAAGTGAGTGTCACCAGCAGTTGCTCTTACTTCGAACAATGACCCTTCATCGATAGTCAAAATGGAAACATCAAAAGTACCACCACCCAAGTCAAAGATGAGTACATTTCGTTCGCCTTTTAGATTCTTGTCGAGTCCATATGCTAAAGCTGCCGCTGTGGGTTCATTGATAATTCTCAACACATTCAAGCCAGCTATTCGACCAGCATCCTTCGTAGCCTGCCGTTGGGAATCGTTAAAATAAGCAGGAACTGTGATAACTGCATCGTTAACTGTTTGCCCCAAAAAAGCTTCGGCAGTCTCTTTCATCTTCGTTAAAACCATTGAACTGATTTCCTCTGGAGCAAATTTCTTCATTTCGCCTTTAAACTCAATGCAGATTTTTGGTTTACCACTATCACTCACCACTTTAAATGGCCAATGCTTAATGTCTTCCATTATTTTTGGATCATCATATTTGCGACCAATAAGACGCTTGGCGTCAAAAACTGTATTTTTAGGATTCATGGCAACTTGATTCTTGGCCGCATCACCAATGAGACGCTCCGAGTCTGTAAAGGCAACATAACTAGGCGTTGTGCGATTGCCTTGATCGTTGGCAACAATCTCAACTTTACCGTGTTGGAAAACACCTACGCAGGAATATGTTGTTCCTAAATCAATTCCAATTGCTACCATTGTGAATATTTTCCTCTTTAATTAGTGATGTATATGCTCAGCAGTTTTTTCTTTATTTTTTTTTCCTTTAGTTTCACTCAGTATTATAAATAATTTGCAAATCTTTTGATTAATGAATATGAATAATATACTTTTTTTTGCTTTCGCTTTGATACTATTTTCAAAACTTTTTTCTTCGACTGTTTTGTTTATACTAATGATAAAGAGAGTATTTGTCCCAGTATTTATACAAAACCAAAACAAATTTGTATTTTCTAGATACTTCTGAGGAATAATGTGGAATTTTCTAGAAACATTTCAAAAGAGTATCATTTTTTAAGAGATTGTTTTTCTTGTAAATAGTAACGCACTTACACATAGATACATATTTATTTACACCCTAAAGCAATTTATACCCTGTCGGACTTTGAGTTAACTTAAAACTAACTCTTGGTCAACCAGATATGAGTTACAGGTGACTAAAGAGCTAACTCATTTCCCTTGTTAAACTCTATTCTGTGTTTACACACACGTAGTGTCATTAGAGCGAGTCAATACTCACTCACTTTGCATAAGTTTCAGCTAACCACAAGATAGCTTACAACGAGTTAGCTTATTGTGCATAAAATAAGGGGCATAATGAGTTAGCTATAAGCTGACAAGTCAGCTAAAAGTTCAACAGAATATGTCAATACCCCCTCGCTCGGCATATGTTTCTTCTTCTTCTTGAATGGCTTTCCACAACCTGGTTAGGTCTTTAGCCGAGATAAAACTGATCTCCAAGCGCTTCGGTCTTCTGCGCTCTTTCTCCAATTACGGATGTTCAGATCAGCAAGATGTTGTTGGACCTGATCTTTCCAACGGAGCTTCGGTCGTCCCCTCTTTCGCATGCCCTCGGGATCATGTTCAAAAACCCTTCTAGCTGGAGCATCTTTTTCCATTCGTACAACATGACCGAGCCAACGCAATCTTTCTATTTTTATGCGTTTTACTACGTCCATGTCGTCATACAGCTCATACAGCTCATGGTTCATGCGATGCCGATAATCTCCGTTAACACAAATCGGCCCATATATTTTACGAAGAATCTTTCTCTCGAATACGCCAAGTACAGCTTCATCTGCTTGCGCAAGTACCCATGCTTCAGCACCATATAGTAGCACAGGTAATATGAGTGTCTTGTATAGTGTAATTTTCGTTCGACGAGAAAGGGCTTTACTTCTCAATTGTTTACTCAGCCCAAAGTAACATCTGTTTGCCAGTATTACTCTTCTTCGTATCTCTAAGCTGGTGTTGTTCGTTTTATCGATGGCGGTACCGAGGTAAATAAACTCTTCAACAACCTCGAAATTATAGTTACCAACGTTCACAGTTCCATCCAATCTAGTAGATTTTCTGTTCGTTGAAACCATTAATTTTGTTTTTGTCTCATTAACTACCAGTCCCATTTTTCTTGACTCATTCTCAATGCTTGCAAAGGCAGCAGTTACATCTCGCAATGTCCTTCCCATGATATCTATATCATCGGCATATGCAAGTAGCATGTGGCTCTTGTTAAAAATAGTGCTATTTCTGTTTACTGCAGCATCACGCATGACCTTTTCTAGAAGAATGTTAAAGAGGTCACACGATAAACAATCTCCTTGTCTGAATCCCCGTATGGTGCTAAACGGTTCGGAAATATCATTTCCAATTTTAACTGAAGATCTTGTTTCAGTCAATGTCATTCTGCATAGTCTTATTAATTTCGCAGGAATGCCAAATTCAGACATGGCTTGATATACCTTTGCGCGAATCGGACTGTCAAAAGCGGCTTTATAATCGACGAATAGGTGATACGTGTCAATTTGTTTTTCATGGGTTTTTTCCAGGATCTGGCGAAGTGTGAACATCTGGTCAACGGTTGATTTGTCAGGCCTAAAACCGCATTGGTACGGGCCAATGATTTTGTTGACATTTGGTTTTAATCGTTCACACAATATTGAAGCCAAAATTTTATACGCGATTGGAAGGAGACTTATTCCTCTATAGTTTGCGCAGACAGATTTGTCTCCTTTTTTATGCACGGGACATAGTACGCTGAGGCTCCAGTCATCGGGCATGCGTTCGTCCAGCCAAATAGCGCATATGAGTTGATGCATGAACCTTATCAACTCATTACCTCCGGACTTAAACAGCTCTGCTGGCAACCCGTCAGCACCCGCAGCTTTATTATTCTTTAAGCGAAAAACAGCTGTTCTAATCTCACTTTGGCTGGGTGGTGTACATTCAACACCATCGTCTATGATTGGATCCGGGGTATCCTCATTGCCGCCTTCCTCGGATACCAACAATTTAGAGAAATGTTCTCTCCAAACGCTCAGCACACTTTCCTTATCTATCACCAGATTACCATTCTTATCTTTACAGGAGGAAATGCCTGCACTAAAGCCCTCGGTCTGGTGTTTGATCTTTTGGTAGAACTTTCGGACTTCATTTTTCGTCCTGTACATCTCGATTTCCTCGCACTCGCGCCTTTCCATTTCTTTCTTCTTCTTCCTGAAAAGGCGTTTCTCCTCTCTCCTTTTCTCCCGGTATCTTTCACGTGCCGATCGCGTCGCTACTGTCTGGAGTGTTGCTAAATATGCTGCATTCTTTTGCTCAGTAGCATTGCGGCACTCTTCGTCGTACCACGGGTTTTTTGATGCAGGCTTTTGATACCCAAGTACGTCTTTAGCAGCGTTCTCCATAGAGTGGGCGATGTTTTGCCATTGAGCACGTACGTTATCAGGACAAGGAGTGCTCTCTTGTAGCAATTGGGTGACTCGAGCGGAGTAAGCATTGGCAATACGTTGTGTGCGCAGCTTCTTGACGTCAAACTTCTTGCGTGAAGGCGCCTGTACCTTCCTTGCCGCATTTAATCGCGTGCGCACTTTAGCTACGACAAGGTAATGATCAGAGTCGATGTTGGCCCCTCGGATTGATCGTACATCCAACACACTTGAGGAGTGTCTTCCGTCAATTACAACGTGATCAATCTGGTTCTTAGTAGTTTGATCGGGTGATGTCCAAGTTGCTTTGTGAATATCTAGATGCTGGAATCTGGTGCTGCTAACTACCATGTTACGTGCCGCGGCGAATGAAATTAGTCTCATGCCATTATCAGTTGTTTCCTCATGGAGACTAAATTTTCCGATTGTTGGACTAAAGATACTTTCCTTACCTATTTTCGCGTTAAAATCACCCAGAACAATTTTAACGTCATGGCTGGGACAGCGGTCATATACTTCCTCCAGGCGCTCGTAAAATGTGTCTTTAGCCTGTTCATCCTTTTCTTCCGTCGGGGCGTGTGCACATATAAGGCTGATGTTGAAAAATTTAGCCTTGATACGGATTGTTGCTAGCCTTTCATCCACAGGTGTAAATCGTGAAACAAGATGGCTAATTGTCTTGCTAACAAAAAATCCGCATCCAAATTCGTGCTTCGTTTCATGGCAGCTATAATATATGTCACCTTTTGATGTCTTTGTGACACCGTGCCCATTCCATCGCATTTCCTGGATGGCAGTTATGTGAGCCTTGTACTTATTCAGTACATCCGCCAGTTGAATGGATGCACCTGGTCTGTACAAGGATCGTACATTCCAGGAGCAAATCCTTAAATCGTGGTCCTTTTTACATTTGCGGGGGTCGTCAACAATAAGGGGATTCCGTTTTGATTTGATTCTTATCTTTTTCATTGTTTTTGCTTTTTTCCAGAGGTGGGTTACAAGCCCAACGCTCCAACCCATAATTAAAGTCCTTGGGATGACCTGCGGTTTTATTTTCTGGGATCCTACCCATAGCGTTTTATACCTAGCCGCCAGGATTCGTGCTTCAGCCGCCCCTGACATGGGAACAGACGCTGACCAGGTAGCCGCCCAATATGGGTCAGACGCTCCTGGATTTTTGACTGGAGGAACCACAGAGTCGTCACCCTCTTATTTACACCTCTCATGAGGGCACCTCCTGTGGGGGGATACTTATTTAGAGGCGGTATCCATTCGCCACGTCACAGCATCTTCGTTGGCCCTTTGTTGCGTTTTATAGCACGGCCTCGGATTCTGTCGCTCTCGGTCGGGGGCTGCTTATTCAATGTATTCGCAGCTAACCTACAGTGAGCGATCACTGTTGGTCGTCCAGCTATTGGTTTCAGTTAACCAAAATTAACTAAATAAAATATAATCACTGATTTACAGTTTATATTGTAAAGTTCATGTTCTTTAATGATCGTTTATTTTTACGCTAGCTTTAAGTGAGCTAAAGTTAGTCTGATACTTATCAAAAACAAGATCATTACATCTCTGAAGGTTTTTTTGAAGTTAGTTTTAAAATGAGTTACCATTAAGTCATAAAAATTTTGAGTTAGCTTATAAAATCCCGACAGGGTATTCAAAACGACACAATAACTTAAAAGGTCAAACTCATCGAATATTATATCATTTTCTTATCTAAAAAGTTTTCCCGCTAGGTAATATTAGTAAATAATAAGAATTTTGTGTTTTTTTGTTCTGTAAACAGCACGTTAAAAATTTTTTGTTTAATGGAAACATATAACCATGTGTATGGATGTATGTATACTTGTTGTTTATCGAAATAGATTTGAATTTATCCGAATCATGGTACAATAACCTTACAAAGTATAGTTGACTCAACAGCTGACTATTTTTTGCTCGAGATTGTTTACGCTTTGAAACTGTCAAAACAGTGTTTTCTTACATTATCAAAGGTATTTTACAACTTCATAAATTTGATAATTAGTTTGTTGTAGTTGATACCTTGTAAAGTAATTATACCATAAATCGAAAGTTTAAGACCAAGGCATATTCATATAAGGTGGTCTTATTAAAAAAAATTAAGAGAGTCGTCAAACTCCATGTAAAAAAAATTAAGAGTAAGAGAACGACTCTCTTAATTTTTTTATTGCGGCTACCTTGTATGGATATGCCTTGTTTAAGACAAGGCCAAGCCCTCTTACTTTTTTTTATATGAAGTTTGACACTAACAAGGCATATCGATACAAGGTAGCCGCAATAAAAAAATTAAGAGAGTCGTTCTCTTACTCTTAATTTTTTTTACATGGAGTTTGACACTAAACTCGAAAAATTTTTCAATTTTGGTGTCAAAATTCATATAAAAAAAATAAAGAGTAAGAGAACGACTCTCTTAATTTTTTTAATAAGACCACCTTATATGAATATGCCTTGGACACTAAAATGTAAAAAAAATAAAGAGTAAGAGAACGACTCTCTTAACGTTTTTCTTGCGACCACCTCAATTTAAAAGAGATGGATTGCAATTAGGCAGTGCTGCCACTAAATCCTTGAAATCATCATGACCATGGTACAATTACTTATCAGGAGGGCTGCCAGATTTTATGATTTATTGTAATATCACCGAGTTTTGGACCCAAAATTCGCAGTGTCGATTTGACGACTTTTTTTGTGGTCAAACATACATAAACCTCATATGTATATATCGTTAATTTCCTCAAACAACGTCATAATTCAAAAAAAGTTGTTTCAAGAAAAAAACGGGGCTGAAATTTTTAATTTGCTTACATATGCTTAAAAATACCACCCGAATGTTCTCTCCAAACGTTAAAAGTATAAAGATAATCTATATACAGCATAAAACATGATATAACCAACGATTCTGCATGGTTTACCCCAAAAATACATATTGTTTCATTGGAAAACTTGTAAACATTTGGATTAATGTTTTTGTATCAACTTTTTTTACTCTCTTTTGGCGCTATTTAAATGCAAGCTTTTTGTGTTAATAAACATCTTTTAGCAACAATTGCTACGAATCTGCAAGAATTTGTGGGTTAAAAAACACACATATTTATGAAAAATATTTTCTACTATTAAAACTATTTAAAAGTGCATGGTTGTACTAAGTATGCATAACATTTTTGATAAAATAAAACTATCTTATTTATCTAGTTTGTTTTACTTTATGCATTTTTCTGTGCCATTTTCAATGATTTATGGTGTCATTTTGCATATTTTAATTTATTTTTTGTATGACTTTTTTGTGCCAATTTTTTTTGTACCACTTTGCATACCATTTTTTTAAAACTTCGTGCCAGTTTGAATTTGCCCTGCCCTGCTGTTAAGTAACCAAAAAGTAACAAATACTTGAAGCTATTTCAGATTTGGGGCCTTATAACGTAAAACGCAACGCATAATAACGCAAAAAATTGTATGGAAAAAATTAAAATTTAAAAATTTTCCCATACATTTTGTTTTTGTTTTAAGGCGTTGCGTTTTAGGAAATAAGGGGGTTAGTTATAATGCCTAACTTAATCTAGCAATGTTGTACCTAATACTCCATTTAAAAAGTATTTTAACATATTATACATATAGGGGATTTACAAATTTTACAATGGTTGTAGTGACAATTTAATAAGCATATTAAGCGACATAGTATTTTTTTTTTTTAATTATTTTTGTATGAAAGATAACAAAACCATTGTAAAATTTTATAACAATATGACAATAGGATAAATTGAACATCTTGTGAATCCCCTCACTATTATATTATCTGACCCTTTTTTTTTCTCCTATGTTGGAATAACTTGTTGAAAGCTGAACAACATTTATTTGCGTATCAATACAATCTGAACTTATTTAGGCCACCAAAAAGTCATAAAGTGCTAGAGAGACATGCCAAGTTAAAGCTTTTTGCAAAGTTTATTAATTTTCCATCTATTTGTTTTAAAACACTTTATTTAGTTAGCGAGATATTAGTGACCCTTTTTTTGTAAGCCTCAAAGTTTCGGAAAATTAATGAACCCCTCAAAAAATGGTGTCATTAGTTTTCGTCTAACAGCTGGTTTAGATTTATATTTAACGCCAAACAATATTTAGCAATATTGTTCCCCAAATCTGACTTGGACCTTAAAAAAATTACGGGAATAAAGGGAATGTAAATCGGTTTATACTTACATATATAAATATGTTTATATTATATAAAATCAAATTAGAATCGAAAATAAGTTATTTCCTAACATAACGTTTAGGTTATAGTTACCTTATTTTATCACAAATATTCATTACTCTTTCAAGTTGATATGTCAAGTTACGTGTTAAGGCAAAAGTTCAATTCTGTCAGAACCTTAAAGGGTAACTAACACAGCCTTACATTTTTATTACTTAATTAATCTTTGTACTGAGCACATCTCAACTCAAATAAGAAAAGGTGAAAAATTCCTACACCAATTAAAATTGAGTTATTAAAAATATATCACATATTTTTACATGGTATAGATACACCTTGGTTCACGGTTTATAAATACTTTAACATAATTGCAATATGCTAAGCCTATAGTTAATCACACACTGATTGCGTGTGTATATCATAAGTTCAAACATATCCTTTGCCCAACCAATAACGAGTTAAGTGGTTCTTGTTTGGTAATATTAGTGTCCTAGCCCAAAAGTTAATTTTTCAATATATTTTTACATTTTATGGAAAAAAGTTGTTCATAAAATTGTTTATACACTTCATTTATAACTTTGTTATTTCCAAAATAAGTAAAAATATTTTATTTTTGCCCATATATACCCGCTTATCACAAACATATATTTTGAAAATTTCGGGAATAGCATAAGCATAATATCACCAAAAAATACTAAAAAGTCAACAAAATGGCAACGCTAAGTTAAATATAGCGCGATGGCAGCCTTATTACGGAGAGTCTCTCTTACTTAAATAATTTTCCAACGAGATAAAGGCATATAAATACTCTTTTATTTGCTCTTTTATTTTGTGATGAACCGATTTATCTACTCTTTTCTAGAATTTTCTTATGGAAAATTCTGGTAAATAAAACATAGGAGACCACAAGTATATAAAGATTGCATGACGAGTTCTCAGCAATAGTTCAAAACAGAAAATAAAGTGAAAGAAAGCAAACGTACGACGGAACGTAATAATTTAAAGTTTAAAAGTTGAAAGAATAAACACATACGAAAAATTAAAGAAAACAAAAAGTAACAACATGGTAGCAATTGGTATTGATTTGGGTACAACATATTCTTGTGTTGGTGTTTTCCAGCATGGCAAAGTGGAAATTATTGCCAATGATCAGGGCAACCGTACAACGCCCAGTTATGTTGCCTTCACAGACTCCGAGCGTCTTATTGGTGATGCGGCAAAAAATCAAGTCGCCATGAATCCACAAAACACTGTATTCGATGCAAAACGTTTAATTGGTCGAAAATACGATGACCAAAAAATTCAGGATGACATGAAACACTGGCCCTTTAAGGTTGTCAATGATTGTAGCAAACCCAAGATTTTGGTCGAGTTTAAAGGAGAACAAAAAAAATTTGCTCCTGAAGAAATCAGTTCAATGGTATTGATAAAAATGAAGGAAACGGCGGAGGCATTTTTAGGTACAACGGTTCGCGATGCAGTAATTACAGTGCCTGCATATTTTAACGACTCTCAGAGACAAGCCACTAAAGATGCGGGGGCTATTGCTGGTCTGAATGTTTTGAGAATCATCAACGAGCCCACAGCAGCAGCTTTAGCGTATGGTCTCGACAAAAACTTAAAGGGTGAACGTAATGTTTTGATCTTCGACTTGGGTGGTGGTACATTCGACGTCTCTATCTTAACAATCGATGAGGGCTCCTTGTTCGAAGTACGGGCTACGGCTGGAGACACCCACTTGGGTGGGGAAGATTTTGATAATCGTTTAGTAAACCATTTTTCCGAAGAGTTTAAGCGAAAATACAAAAAGGACTTGCGCTCGAATCCAAGAGCTTTACGCCGTCTTAGATCAGCAGCTGAACGTGCAAAACGAACTTTGTCTTCGAGTACAGAAGCCACGCTTGAAATTGACGCCTTGTACGAGGGCATCGATTTTTACACAAAAATAAGCCGTGCCCGTTTTGAGGAATTGTGCTCGGATCTATTTCGCAGCACATTGGAACCCGTAGAAAAAGCTCTAAATGATGCCAAAATGGATAAGAATCAAATCCACGATATTGTACTAGTAGGTGGCTCTACACGTATTCCTAAAGTTCAAAATTTGCTTCAACAGTTCTTTTGTGGCAAGTCTCTAAACTTGTCTATTAATCCTGATGAAGCTGTAGCCTACGGAGCTGCTATTCAAGCTGCCATTCTCAGCGGCGACAAGAGCAGTGCTATTCAAGATGTTTTGCTTGTAGATGTGGCACCTCTTTCTTTGGGCATTGAAACAGCCGGTGGTGTAATGACAAAATTAATTGAACGCAACAGCCGCATTCCTTGCAAACAAACCAAGACCTTTACAACATATTCCGACAATCAACCGGCTGTTACGATACAGGTCTTTGAAGGTGAACGTGCCTTGACCAAAGATAACAATCTTTTAGGCACTTTCAATTTAACCGGTATTCCACCAGCACCAAGAGGCATTCCCAAAGTTGATGTTACGTTCGATCTGGATGCCAACGGTATTTTAAATGTTACAGCCAAAGAAATGAGCACTGGAAATGCTAAGAATATCGTTATTAAAAATGACAAGGGTCGTTTGTCGCAAGCCGAAATCGATCGTATGGTTCGTGAAGCTGAACAATATGCAGATGAGGATGAAAAACAACGCCAGCGAATAGCTGCTCGTAATCAATTGGAATCTTATGTTTTCAACGTAAAACAATCAACCGAAGAAGCTAGTAATAAAATAGACAAATCAGACAGGGATAGAGTGATGGGAAAATGCGAAGAAACTATAAAGTGGTTAGACAACAACACGACTGCTGAGAAAGAAGAATACGATTACAAGTTGGAAGAGTTGACCAAGATTTGCCAACCGGTTATGACCAAACTACATCAGCAAGGTAGTACAAGCTCAGCAGACTCACAAGCAGGCTCTGGCTGTGGTCAACAAGCCAATGGCTTTGGCGGTAAAAGATATGGTGGCCCGACTGTGGAAGAAGTAGATTAAGAATTTAGTTTTTATTGAGTGTAAAAGACTGATTTGAAGAGCTATAAACTTGGACTGATTTTATTTGTTGTTAACTTAGTTTTTATTTAGTTTTAAAATGAAGTTCCAAATTAATTTATTTGTATATTAGAAATGTAATAAAACAAAAAATGTTTTAATTATTTAATTTTTTTTTTACAAATAAAGCTTTAAAAAGAATTTGCAATTGTAGTTTGTGGATTATCTTTCTGACTTTGTTTTAGGTTTGGTTGACAAAAATGTCAAAAAATTACAACTCGCCAATAGCAGTTGTATGGTTTATTGTAATTACGTATGGAAATTACACATTACAACTAAAATAGAGTTGAGTTGTGAACCATAATAAAAAAGTTTCTAATTTATTTTATTTGTTTAATAGAAATGTAATAAAACAAAACGGGCCTTATTGTGTTTGGCGTAGTCGTGTCGAAAGTTGTCAAATACGCCACAAAAACGACAAGGGTGCTTTCATATAGCATTGGCGTTTTTGTTAAGACGGTAGGTACCAAAAAACTAAAAATGATTACGCCAACGACAATCACAATAAGGGTGAAAATGTTTTTTTTATTTTTTTTACTATAAATACATAAGGCGATAAAAAGATTTTGCAATAATGGTTTGTAAAGCTCTTACACACGTTCGTCAATCGTCACTGAGCATCAAAAAACAGACATGTTCTTAAAATCACTTTGTGCAAATAATTTGGAATCACACAAGTTTTTAAATATTGACGTCGACTTGCAAATCAAATTACTGTTAAATTATATATTCACCCTTATTGTGATTGGCGTTGGCGTAGTCGTTTTTAGTTAAAATACGCCAATGCTATATGAATAGCACCCTTGTCGTTTTTGTGGCGAATTCGACACGACTACGCCAAACACAATATGGCCAATTAATGATATTTTTTCTTACAAATATCGATAAAATGTTTACATCAACACATACCTTTAAACTAGTACCGGTTTCGGAAGTTGATGTCGGCAAACTAAATTATATTTAGCTAAAAATGGACGTCAACAACGACTCTCACTAGAGGGATGTTTGTGATTTCAAACCCGTCAGCTACATAATTGCCTAACGGTCACGTTTTCAATAACCTTTTTTTGAATTTATATAAATAACTGCTATAGATACCCATCTTTTTTTAGTTATTTTTCCATTGTTTATGCTGGGGAGCTATTTTACTTTTGTACACTTTTACTTAATTTTATAACCTTGTATAGATTATTAATATTTTAAGCATCTTCATTCTATTTACTGTATATAGTGAATTATCTGCAGTACATAAATAATTGGCCATGAAGGCCAAATCAAATTAACAAACAATTTAAATTTACAATTGTAATAGGTACCTATTAACATCACTTGTGATTTGAAACCACATGATTTTTTGAGCATGCCTGAAAACTTTTACGAATACTGATAGTTAAGTATTAAATTATAAAAAAATTTAACAAATAACCATTTTTTTATTATTCTGTATTTCGATATTTTCTCCATCAGCTCTTTTTAATATGGTTAACAGGTGGTCCCCTTGTGTTGCCGTCAACAAGTAGCTCCCTATTCTACTATGAACTGTATTTTAAATTTAACCTTTTTTAAGCTATATTTACACCACCTAAGTTCTCATCTGAGTTGAGTGTCAAAAAATTATTTAAATTTTTATGAGTGTCAAAATACAATTTGATTTTTTAATTTTTAGTATTACATTATGTCTGAGGAATTAGTTTTAGTCCGCTAAATGTAAAACTTCTTGGACTGGTACAAATTTTATGACAATACAACAACAATCATTTAATCCAGTAACTTTTAAAAACTTACATTGAAAACTCAGAAGTTATATAATTTGAATATAGAACACATAGAAACATCAACGTAATCTGCACTTTAACTTAAATGCGCAAAATTTTTTTCGGTAATTGCTTGTTAAAGTAGTTTTTGAGGTGTACTTTGTATGCCTGCACATTAACCATACTTATTGAATGTTATAATATATCAATTATAACTGAACAGGTTAAAAACTGTAGCAGTCCTTATTCGACGCATCGCAGCACGCTTGCCAGCACTCCCCCGATCTTTTCTTCCACCCAATATAGTAAACTTCTTTTAAAAATCTTTTCACAATGCGGCAAATTTAAAAGAGACCCCCCTTATTTTTTTTCAACTTTGTTAAAAAACCAATATTTGAAAACTAAACAAGTATGTTAAGCGTATTAAGGGGAACCACGCTTTTGATTTAACATTTTTTAAAATTAGTTATCTAATTCAATGAATTTTAATAAAATTTGTTGTCAAAAAACAAAGCTCTTTATGATTTAGCTTCTTTTTCTTTATGTAACTTTTTGTGAAAACTATGTAACTTTGTGATTGAAAAAACGTAACTTTTTGTTAGCTATTCTGGCAACGCTTGTGTGTGACCATGGTGAAATTATGTTCATTATACAAAGAACCAGGTAGTCTTGTCGGCCCAGCTGATTAGTCCCAAAATGCCAAAATTATGTTCTCCCTGTGAAAATAAAACAACAAAAATTACTGTTCATCGTTTTTTTTCTATGAGCTGTTGTTTGATACTTTGGTACCATGATACAAAGAACCAGGTAGTTGTATCATGATTATGTTGACCAGGTGGTGTTACGAGCACAGCTGATCTACTCTTTTCATGGATAAATTGAGGCTTGGTTGTCGAAGTTGTTTACTTTTACATATCTTTTTTGACACCTGAGCCAACGAAAACGAAAATTTTATTTCACACAATTATGTTGTTGTAGAATCACCACCACCCGATTCATTATTGCGCCATGCTTGTGTGCATGATACAACTAATCTCGTCCCTGCAACAGCTACAAATTAGTACCAACGTGTCAAACAAACGCTCATAGAAAAAAACAGTGAGTAATAATTTTTGTTGTTTTAATTTTACAGGGAGAGCATAATTTTGACATTGTGGCAATAATCAGCTGGGCTGACGAGACTACCTGGTTCTTTGTATCATGCTTGTGTGTTTGTTTGTTTATTTTGATATCAAGGTGTCTGCCCCAGTTAAACAATTGAAAAATGTCATATGGTTTTTGGCATGATACATGGTTTTTGGTGTTGTTATTGAAATAGTTACGCCTCTATCTTCTGAGGAAATAACCTGGCATTTACATTTGCTTAATTGTAATGGAAGAGGAGCCGAAAAAGGTAAAAAGAGGATAGGTATTCATTCAAAATTAAATTTAAATAGCTGGCTTCATAGGGCTTACATATATTTGGACGTGATGTTTCACAAATACCCTGTTTTCGAAACAGTTTCTTGTATGGAATAAGTGGTGGCGTAGGCATTGGTCTGCTAACATTTTTAGGGACATCACGTACAACATTTTCGACTCATGTTGGCTTTAGTACATTTTTTTGTGGTACTATAGCATACTGGGGTTGGTGCAGGTAAGATTATTTTATTTGTTGATTATTTGATCCAGCAATATATGGAATTTAAAGAAACGGAAAAATAACTATATGTATGTTTATCCTTTAGGTATCAATGGTCCCTTCATCAATTAGAATATGCGGAGCTGCAAAAAGCTATGCGCGAAAAGGCAATATACGAAGGTACAGAAATAGAAAAACAAATAGATCTTAAATCAGCGTAGTCAATAGTCATATACTTACATATATATTGTAAAGTTGTTGGATTACTTTCTAACAAAAAATAATAAATGTGATTTTTTAAAAACCACATTTTAATCACACCCACCCAAAAATGCTACACCATTTATTGTAAATGAGAAATTTTGAATGAAAAATTCCAATCGCAATTGAGAATTTTCATTTGAAATTAAGGAAATTCCAATTGAAAATAAGAATTTCTATTTGAAATTGAGAAAATTCCAATTGAAAATGAGAATATCTATTTGAAATTGAGAAGACTTCAAACAAAATTAAAATGTAAAAAATTTAAAATAAAAATTTAATTTGTTTTTGGACAATGCCTTCTACCACCATCGCATTCAACTTATTTTTAAGACGCTTCAGCCACGCGGTCAGTAAAGCCCATTCTTGCAATGCTTAACTCAATGAAATTATATGGTTGGAAAACAACAAATGTTGAGGCAAAAATGAGTGTACCGCACGGTAATCTTCTCCAATGTAGGAGAGCAGAGGCTCGCTATTCAAAAGAAATTAAAAACGTGTGTTATTGCAAAAGATTGCAGTAGAGCTATTCACCATACCACCATATTAAATCAGTTTACTTTGGGTCTGGAAGATATGCCTGCTATACCTATAGTCAATAAAATTGCCTGCTTACATTTTGATTTACTTTCACATTTTTTTATATGTTCCATTTGTGACCCCATAAAGTATATTTTCTAGATCTTAATAGATAGGGAAGTCGATATAGCCATGTCCGTCCGTTGAAATCAAGTTTCCGGAGTCAAATAAAATAATACGGACCAGTTATTGGTGTAAAACCGTTAGAAACATCCCTGGAACAATCGCTATTTTAAATCAGCAAAATCTGTTTACTATTGACCGAGATATAAGCGAAAACCCAAAATAACCCACTTTTTTAGGAAAAAATTTGTGCATATATCCCTATATATCTCAGTAAATATAGTAAATCTTGCCACAAAACTCCGAAGTTAGGTATCTAAATAAGGGATATTTTTTTTCAAATAGGATCAGGGCAAGTGGTTTTTACTTTACAATTGTTTTAATTTTGTGAAATATTTCATGCGCTGAATCTTAGAAATCATAACAGGTATTAACTTTAAATATTTTACAAAAAGTAATTGGACAATAAGACCACCATTTTGGAAAAAAAATTTAGGTAGGGGCAGGGAAAGGTAGCTCCCATACAAATTAACAATTTTTATGAAATTTTCGATACGGTATATCTCGGAAACAATAAAAGTTATCGACTTGAAATGCTCTTCAAAAAGTAACTAAACAATAAGACCTACATTTTGGAAAAACTTTTTTGGGTAGGGTCAGGGGAAGGGGTAGCTCTAATACAAACTAACAATTTGTATTAATTTTCGATACCAACTTGAAATGTTCAACAAAAACTTATTGGACAATAAGACCTCCATTTTAGAAAATATGATTTTGGGTGGGAGCAGAGGAAGGGGTAGCTCCCATACAAATGAACAATTTTTATGAAATATTTGATACGCTATATCTCGGGAACTATAACAGCTATCGACTTCAAATGTTGTTAAAGAAGTAATTGGACAATAAGGCTACAAATTGGAGAAAAATATTTGGATAGAAGCAGAGAGAGAGCAAATCCCTTCCTAATTTTTATAAAATTTTTTATACGCTATATCTTAAAAACTATAACTGCTATCGACATCGGATTTTCTACAAAAAGTTATGATCAAATAATTCATACATTTTGAAAAAAAAAATTGTTGGGGAAGAACAGGGGGAATGCAAATTAACAACTTTTATTAAACTTTTAATACGAATAATGTTGAAAACTTTTAAAACTCTTGACCTCAAACCTTCTACATTGTATTTTTATTATACATACGAAAGTTAAAATTTTTTATTTTGAAAACTAGCATTGCTATAGACTTTAAGCCCGTCACAAAGTATTTTTTGCTATAGTTTTTGCAGTACAAAATAACTCGGCTGGAAAAAATGGCTGGGTATATTAAAAGACCAAGGCGAAGGGTATATAAGATTCAGTACAGCCAAATAAGGCGCTTTTATTCGTTTTTTTTTTAATTAGTATCATTCTTTAAATTCACTGCTCTTAACATTTTTCTTTCATTTTAGGATTTTATAAATGGTGGATTCTTGAAGCCTTTACTTTTTTACATATGTAAATCAGTAAACTTTAAACCATTTCAAAGATCATCGATCGTTTTAACTTTATATTTTAAGAACAATCCATTTCTTTTAGCTGTTTTGATGTTTGTAGCACAAACTACTGACCCTCAATTGATTTCAAACAAAAAGGTACTTTTTTATATACATACATCTTTTTTTAATAATTTTTTTTTTGGTATCAATTATGTTTTTTTATTAAATTTTTCATTTGTTCGTTACACCGAGAACAAAATATGATAAGGTACTCAGTGAAAAAACTTTGAGCGTTCGTTAAATCGATGTTCACTAAGTTGAATGTTCGTTAAATCGTAAAACTACTGTTTAAGTAAATTTTTTTCTTTGTATATTTTTACACTTGCAAACATGAAGTCAAGTCGTAATTCTTCCTTCATATTCTCACTCGCATCTTAATCGATGATGCTGATTTTTGTAATTAATTAATTTTCTGACATATACATAATACATATCGCTCATTTGCTATTTATGGTTTTCGAGAAAAATTCATTTGAAGTTTTTGATTTGTTTGCAGTATCTAGTAAATAATAAGGCCATTTTTTTTAAAGTAAAGAGTGAAAAAATTTAAGTGTTATAGATTAATATATGTAAGTTTATATAATGGATAAAGCATAGCATATTAACCAATTTTGCATTGTTAACTATAAATATGGATTTTTTGAATTATAAATTTGGGTGGGATGGGACGCACATAGGTCAAAATTCAATATTTACGCGGCCAAAGTTGTTTCTTCACTTATATCTTTTCTGCGTGATATTATATGTCCTATTTAAGTATTTATTTTTATTTACCTAATTTATTTTTAGAAATTTAACTAAAAAATCGTTTGGAACTCACATAAACATTTATTTAAGCTAAAGAAACACACACACAACAAAACAATTTATGTGAAATTTACAATAGTTGTGTTCAATAACTTTCTAGTAATTACTAGCAAGGAGAGAGTAAAAAGAAATATTTTCAAAATTGCTCTCAAAAATATTTAAAAGTAAATGAACATGATACAACAAATCAGGGAATTTCGTCCCTGCAACAACTACAAATTAGTACCAACGTGTCAAACAAAAGCTCATAGAAAAAAAAACGATGAGTAATAATTTTTGTTGTTTTATTTTCACAGGGAGAGCATAAATTTGACATTTTGCTACTAATCAGCTGGGCCGACGAGACTACCTGGTTCTTTGTATCATGGTAAATGAACACTTTCACAGTCAAAACTTGCAAGCAAATGTATTTTGTTATTGTAAGGTTATAAAAATTTAAAACTTAAATTTTTTTTCAAAGCATAATGACAGAAAAACTGTTTGAATAATTTCTGATAGTAAAATTTTTACTAGTGGAAATTATCAGAAACATTTTTGTTTCTTAACATATTACGATCTTTTTTGGCTCTCTAGCTGATAATTTTTTGTGTACGTGAACACTTACTAGTAATAAATATCGAAAATTATTGATAATTTTCTGTAAATGAACACACCTAATATTACAAATGAAAAAACATTTTGTAATTGATTCATCTTGCTGCTCGTCACCTGAGTCAGGTTAAGTGTAGTAAGAATCTACCGGCACTAGCATGTTTAAGGTCTCCGGGCAAAATGTTCTTGGAATTGATCTTTTCTTATGCCTCAGGCTGCCTATAAGTGGATCCGAACTCAGTAGTAATCTATGGTACTCATCAAGAGTACATTTTCTTTTGAAAACTTCTTAGCATAATTTTCGCGATAAACACGGAAATGTTTATTCCGGGCCTTTGTGGCTTCTTCTGATAGCTGACCTATTGGTAGCAAAGCGTTTTCTATTATAGTGGCAGCATGTCAGTATTTTATAACTAAAGACTTACGTATAATTTTGCTGTGCCTTTGGCATAACAGTCGTATTTCTGTGAATACATCTTATGTCCACTTGAAATTGTCTTCAATATGACTTTTAATCTATAAATCAGTTCGTAGTTTATACGAGTTATATCTGCCGCTAAACGGGGATTTTCGAAAAACCTTCTATCGGTGTTACCATCATTGGTATTTCCGAAATTTGTTTTTTGGCCTGTCTACCAATAATCCACTTTCAATCCGAAGTGTTTTTGGGGGTGCTTCTTTGTTTTTTCTTTAAGTTTTTTTTCTTTATCGATCTTTATTTTCCTTTATTTTTTTAACGGTAATTTATATGCCAAATGTAAAACACTTTCAAATAGTCTAATTCTGGCATGGAATACAGAAGGCCCAAAAATAACACCAGTTAAATTTGACGCTTAATAGCTGCTGGAGACTATAACGCCAAGCACTCTTACTGGGGCTCCCGCCTAATTAGTCCCAGAGGTCGCGTTTTGTATGATTCCATGTCTGAAATGGGACTTAACGTTATTTCAACTGGACAACCAACCTACTGGCCAACGGACCACAATAAAATTCCAGACGTAATAGACTTTGGCGTAGCAAAAGGCATATCACCGGAGCTTATTGAGGCCCAAGCCTCCTTGGATTTATCTTCTGACCACTCACCCACAATAATCACTATTTACAGTCCTCGCCAAATTGCAAGTAGTGAGTTTTTATCAAATAAAAGTGTAAACTGGTTAAAATATAAAAAATATATCAGCACCCACTGCTCTGAAAACCAACCACTAAAAACACCCGGAGACATCGATGATTGTCTGAACGGCTTAAATGAAAACATTATAAAAGCCATTGAACATGCTTCTTCTACTTACCGTCAGGCCAAGTACAACAAAATTTATTCTGCCGATGTGGAAAAACTTTTATCTGAAAAAAGGAGAGCCCGAAGAGAATGGCAAAAGCATAGATCACCTCAACTTAAAGCCAAGTTGAAGGAATGTACAAACCGATTGAAAAATTTACTAGAGGTTCACCGATTGGCATCTCTTAAGGAACACCTCGAAGGTCTAGACTCGACTCCTCAGACGAATTATTCACTATGGCGATCAGCGAAATATCTTAAAAGACCCTTTATCGCGAAACCACCGCTACGTAATCTGAGAGGATCCTGGGCAAGAAGAGATGAAGAAAAATGTGATCTGCTCGCAAGTCATTTAACAAATGTCTTCACTCCAAATACATGCACTGACATGAGTAAATTACCACCTGTTGATGCTAGATGCCCTATGGAATTACGTTTTCAGTTTTCAGATGTCGTATAGGCTATCAATAATTTAAATGCTAAAAAAGCTCCTGGCATTGATGAAATCAGCAATAAAATGCTTATGGAGCTGCCATGCACAGCAAAAAGAATAATTATTTTTATGTTTAACGCCATATTACGGCTCGAACATTTCCCGCCAGTATGGAAAGTTGCCTTGGTAAAGATGATCCCTAAGCCGGGAAAAGGTCCTTTAAAGGTGCAGTCTTACAGGCCTATAAGTCGGTTACCAACTATGTCCAAATTGTTTGAGAAATTGCTTAAAAACAAGCTGACTCCGATCCTGCATGAAAACAACTGCATTCCAGATCACCAATTTGGATTTAGAAATCAACATAGTACCATCGAACAAACCCACAGATTGGTACAGGTTATAAGAACAGCCTTTGAGGAAAAGAAATACTGCTCCGCGATCTTCATAGATGTCTCTAAAGCGTTCGACAAAGTATGGCATGAAGGCCTGTTAAACAAATTAAAGCTCAACCTTCCATCTAATATTTTTAACCTACTAGAAAAGTACATAACCGGTCGACAGTTTAAAATCAAAGAGGGAAACCAAATAAGTTGTTACCAACCAATAGGGGCTGGTGTACCTCAAGGAAGTATCCTTGGTCCAATCTTGTACTTGCTTTACACGGCAGATATGCCAACAAACAGTTTTACGCACACGTCTACATTTGCTGACGATACCGCTTTTCTCAGTATTCATAAAGACCCTAAAGAGGCCACAAAACAACTTCAACATCACGTGTCCCAAGTTGAAAAAAGGGCAAAGTTATGGGGTATTAAAATAAATGAACAGAAATGCACCCACGTTACTTTTACGTTACGCAAGGAAACGTGCCCCCCAACTCTTATTAACAACCATACGGTGCCTCAACGAATTGAGACGAAATATCTTGGCATTCACCTCGATCGCCGCCTCACATGGAAGCATCATATAGATTCGAAGCTGACTCAAATGAAACTTAAAGCTGCTCAAATCCACTGGCTAATGGGTAGAAACTCTGTGCTACGTCTGGATTGTAAACTTTTACTCTACAACTCGATTTTAAAACCAATTTGGTGCTACGGTATACAATTATGGGGCATTGCATCCGCCTCCAACATAGAAAAAATACAACGTCGTCAAAATAAAATCCTAAGAATGATAACTGGTGCTCCTTGGTATGTTAAAAACAGCAACATCCACAAAGATCTGAAAGTTCCACTAGTTAAATGCGAAATTTTTAATTATGTGGACAAGTATTTAAACAAGCTGGAAATACATCCGAATCCGCTCGCTCGAAACATTTTGCAACATAGTGGACACACCCGTCTGAAAAGGAGGGATACTATTGCGCTTAGATGAAATTATTTATTTCCTTATGATAACTTAAATTTTAGTCTGGCACTGGCCGGACTAATATTAAATATATAGCCCTAAGATTTGAATACTTATTGTTAGTTCGCCAAAGGCGGAGATTCAATAATAAATAATATAAAGAAAAAAAAAATTTGTAATGTTTTTGAAGTCTTTTTATGTTGCACCACAAATGTAGCATTGACTAGAAGACTTCATTTCGGTTGCAATTTTTTTTTTCGAGAACGCTGCTGGTCAAACGATAACACTGGGCGGGGCGCGCAACAGGGCCATCTTAGCCGTGCTTTTTTCATGTCGCAATTGAACAAGTTAGGACTGAAGGACATGTAGTTCCAACGGGACGGAGCAACGGAGCGATTTACATTGGCCCGAAAAATCGCCTGATTTAACCGTTCCAGACATTTTTTTGTGGAGTTTTTTAAGTCTCGTGTTTACGTGAGCAATCCGAAACCCTGGAAGCTCTCAAGAACAACATTCGACACGAACACGAGCTATCAATTGTGACGGCACCTATTTGGCTGATATTGTCTTTTAGACTAAACTAAAAAAAACTCTAAAAGCTTAGATAAACAACATCAGATCCCAAGATCGGAAGGAGGGATCATGGGAACGCAAAGGACTTCAGCCCAATAAGTCTCATCCTTTCAGCTTAAAACTCTGGAAAGACTCATTGACTTCCATATAAGGCAACGACTGGAGGGCATCTTTTGTCTCTCTAGGGGTCAGCATGCCGACCTGAGGGGTCGCTCTACGGAAACAGCCCTGCATGAGGTTGTGAGTGCGATTGAGAGATCCATCTAATATGGACAGTATACTATGGCGGCCTTCTTCGATATAGAAGGTGCCTTCAATAACGTGACGACGCTCGCAATTCAATGTGCACTTACTAGCCTAGGGGTTAAGGATTTTATCAATAACTGGATAGTATCGATGTTGAGCTCGCGTATAGTCACAGCAAATCTTGGTTACAGCACTGAGTCAAAACAAGTGGAGAGAGGTACACCCCAGGGTGGTGTTATCTCTCCTTTGCTGTGGCTTATGGTTGTTGACAAGATCCTTCGGTTACTAAATGGTAAAGTCGTTGGTATCAGGAATGTTTCCGGATGTGATTAGCGATATCATGTCCTACGCCTTTAGATTACTTAGCAACTGGGCCACAGAGAGTGGTCTAGGAGTAAACCCAACAAGACGGAACTGGTACTGTTCACAATGAAGACCAAGGTTCCAAGCTTTAGACTCCCGCGGTTAAGAGACTGCAAGATCCCACTATCGGAAAGTGCAAAATATCTGGGAATCGTCCTGAACTCTAAATTGTCATGGAATCTGAACATCCGACATAGGGCCGAGAGGGCCTACTACACGTGCCTACTACACGTGCCGGAAGATGTTTGGAGCGGGATGGGGACTTAGTCCCAAAATTGTTAGGTGGATGGACACGGCCATAGTACGACCAATACTCACTTATGGATCTCTGGTTTGGTGAACGGTTACGGAGCGAAGACACGTAGTGGACCAGCTGTAAAAAATCCAGAGATCTGCTTGCATTGGAATTACGGGCGAACTGCGAACTAGTCCTTCTGAGGCATTGAATACTATTTTGCATCTTGCTCCCATCGATGTTCACATTAGGACTTTATCTGCTTGTAGTGTAGTAAAGCTTAAATCGACTGGATGTTGGAAATCGAGGCCATATGGGCATGCGAAAGTTATACAGGGACTGCCCCCATTCGTGGACCAACCTTTTGACTATATTACCTCCTACACGGACTTTGATAGGGGTTTTGAAGTTCTTATTCCCTCTAGGGGTGAATGGTGTAGGGGTAACCTTGAGAAATCTTATGACATTAGGATCTTTACGGACGGCTCTAAGTTGGACTGCGGAGTTGGATCCGGTGTTTTCTCAGAGGAGCTGGACGTAAATGTGTCTTTTCGTCTTCCGGATGAATGAAGTGTGTTTCAGGCCTAAATATTTGCTATTCGGGAGGCTTGTAAACTACTACAGGACAGAAATATCCGCGGGAATATTGGTATTTTTGACGACAGTCGGGCGGCGATCTGTCACTCAGATTATACAGTACCACGTCACTATTGGTCAGTCAGTGTAAAATAGAATTGTCTACTCTGGTTTGGGTTCCTGCGCATAGGGGCTACCATGGTAATGAACGGGCAGATGAGCTAGCTAAGAAAGGATCTGCTCTGAATATCTCCAATGTAAATACAGTCGCAATTCCGTTGCAGACTATTAAGAGCAGCATCTTAAGATTCTTTCTGCGCATTGCTGAAGATAGATGGCGGGGGTTAGATACGTGTAGGGTCGCCAGGCAAACGTGGTCCTCTTTCGATGTCAGACATACTACGCAACTTATGAACCGGAATCGCGTGGTCATTGGATGCTGGGAAGGTATGCAGAACGACTCGGCCTCACGTTCAACGATTACTGTCCCAGCTGCAAGAATAGGAAAAAGGATGAATCAGTTTTCCATCTTCTCTGCCAATGCCCTGCTCTGGCTGTGAAGAGGCACAAATTATTAGGCCATCATATACTGGACAGTCTATGGGATGTATCTGCGATTGGGCTGAACGACCTGTCGAGATACGTCAATGCGACAGGGTGGATCCAGTACTCAATTTTCCTTTGGACCATGGTTTAAGGGGACCTATCAGCTATCGAGTGGTGTGGTGTTGTCAAAACGGGGTCATTTAGACATTACTTGACTGTTTGCGTGCAGCGAACTACCACGAAAACCAAAGAACAAAATCACAAACTCCATACAAAATATGTAACAAATGAAAACTGGCAACGCTGTAAAACATATATATATCGGATGGGTATAAAAAATACGCAAAAAATTTCGTATATGCTTGAACGTAGGTATGTATTGTCATATGGATGCAAGTAGGTACATATTTATGTATGTATGTATGTACACATGTATGTATGTATGTTTGTTTATGTGTGTAAATATACACACATACATATAATTAGGTATGTTCCAAAATCAGCAAGCATATCGTCGTTGTTAAGTTATTGTGTTCTATCGAACACACAAATCGTATACTTGTGGAACAGAATAACTTAACAACGACGATATGTACACAGAAAGAAAAACGCATTCTTAAATAAAGAATTTTACCCCTAAATTTATCTAAAATCGTTCTTAAAGTTTTTAAGTACTATTTGTACTTAGATTTTTTTATATCTATCCTATTGTGGTTCTTTCAATTAATTAAGCAGAAAAAACCTTGCTGTTTTAATATATTATTTTACACTTAAAAACAAAGTGTCTCGTTGGCTTTGAGGTAGCGCGCTGGTGCTAGAGTCACGAAGAGTCACTGGTTCGAATCCCAGCTGCGGTAAGTACAAAAACTGAAATTTTTAAATTATAAATTTTAAGTATCTATAAAATAAAATATAAAAATCTCTTCTTTAAAAAAAGCTCCATAATTCCAAAAAACGACATTTAATTTTTGGATTAATCCCGTTTACGCTTAAATCAAACCTTCTAAGCTTACATTAAGTACAGTTTAAAACTTAAATCTTTTTCTGGCTTAACTGTGGCTAAAAGTAAAAAAAAATCTCACTAGCAAAATCGTACTTGGTTTAAGAAATTGCGTACTGGGCTTAAGAAAATCCGTACTCACCGTACTTTTAACACCGCTACGGCTTGATTTAAGTAAAGTCTACTTAGTTTTTTTTTGTGAATGTATGTACTTATTATGATTTCTTTTATTTTTTATTAGTAATATACCAAAGAATATAAATATATATATAAATGGTGCTCGTCATAACTTTATAACTTTTTTCTATTTATGCGATTATCATAATTTATTTTTTTAGAGAATACTATTGGGGAATTTTTTGCAATTAGCATTGAAAAATTATATCCTGTAAGTGATACCTATTTGCAGCTTCACACAAACGCGTTTAATACAATTTAAGCAATTTATTGTAGGATTGATTGCTTATTACGGTATATAAGGCAAGGAAAATGACAGTAAAACCAATTATTTTGTGTGTCCTCATTTTTATTGGAAAGTTTCTGTTTTGCCCATGTACAAAACATTAAAAAAAACTGAAAAGTTTTTGTCTTTGCTTCAAACGTTTGGAAAATGATTAGTTTATTTTTGTACGCTTTTTTTCAAAAACAGTACATCCTAAGTATGTACACAAATATTTAATCAGTGCACCAAATGAAAAATTAGTACATGAACTGATGAAATCAGTACGAATGGTCGCCCTAAACGCATTGAAAATGTAAATAAGTTTAATTTAAAAAAATAAAATACGTTGAATTCCTATTTGATGTTACTCTTTAAAAAAGAAAATGTTACTGCCGCATAAAGGGTCATCCTATGCCGAACTTAAGACAATATTGAAAAAATAATGTTAAACTGCCGACTATTGATACAGTTACTCTAAATCATTAATAACGGAGTCTCTACCGCTCACAATATCGAGGTATTAAGCTGGATTTTTTTTGGATTCTTCGATCCCAAAATGTCGATCGAAAATATAACAAATTAATTTTTTGACCCATTAAACCAAAAGTTTTGCGTTTTTAGGAGGTAAGACTTGTCGTTACGAATTTGTTAAGATATTTCGGTAATTTGAGTTCGTAACTGTCGTATCGAATTATTTAAGACATGCCGGTAGATTGTCTTTGACCTTTTAAATAATATATTATCTAAAGGTTCAGTTATTAGAACTAATTAAAAATTTTTAGATTTTTTTGACAAGTATAAAAAAACAAGGGCGCTATATTCGGCTGTGCCGAATCTTATATACCCTTCACATTGGCCTTTCGAAACCACGAACTTTTTTTTATTAATATTTTTATTTATGACCTTTTTTCTCATTTTTAAATAGGGGTCGGTGGCATACTTTAAACCTATTTTTTTGAATTTTGTTTGGCAACACTCCTAATGAGTGGAGATAGGGGGTAAGTATGTTCTAAAAAAAAATTTGCGAGGGAAAATAGTTGGAGTCAGTTCTACATTTGTCCTATCCACGGGCACCCTGGAGGCTCTAGGAGGGGATTTATTACGGGGATTATTCTGCATTTCGAATACGATTCCGCATGGAAAAACGCATACATCAAAATAAAAATAAAAAAAAAAATTTTTAATTTAATTATTAAAAACCACAAGATTTTAGTACAAAAAGATGAAAAATCCAAAATATTCTAAAAAAAATTTATTTATGTCCAAACTGTTCCGCAGTGAAAAAAAACCGACGGAGAAAATTTCGATTCGAATCGAAATGCAGAATAGGGGTGTACAATTTTTCCAAGCTCTGTATGGGAGCCCTCTTAGGCGATAAAGATAAGTGGCAAGAATATTCTAGGAATATGTTTGGGAGGGGAAACTAATGGGGGCTTGTGATACATTTATTACTCTACGGGCGACTCCGGGGAAGCTGTAGGGGTGTTTACCCTATTTTTTCAAATTTTGTATGGCAACCCCATTAGAGCGTGGAGATAGGGGGTAAGTATGTTTTACGAATATGTTTGAGAAGAAAAGCTTATGGGGGTCAGCTGCACACTTTATTTTTCAAAGGCCGATTCTGGGGAAGTTATGAGCGTTTTTACACACTTTTTGTAATTTTTGTACGGCAACCCCCTTGGGTGATGCGGGAAGGGGTTAAAAATGTTTTAGGAATATGAGGGTCTGTGATGAATTTTATTTTTCTAGGGGCGACTCCGGAGAAGTAGGAGTTTTTATCCTATTTTTTTAAGATTTTGTTAGGTAACCATGTTAGGGGCTAGATATAGGGGGTAAGTATGTTTCACAAAAATTTTTGGGATGAAAAATTAATTAGGGTCGGTTGAACATTTTACCTTTGTAGGAGCACCCTGGAAGCTGTGAAAGTGATTTAAAAAAATTAAAAGAAATTAAAATTTGTATGGCAACCCTGTAAGAGGGCGGAGATAGGGTGTAAGTATGCTCCACAAACATTTTTGAAAAAATGAGAGTAGAAGCCCTACAACTTCCCTGGAGTCGAACTTACAGGAATAAAATGTATTACAGACAACACGTTGTGAAGGGTATATAAGAGCCGCCCAGCCGAATATAGCGCTCTTACTTGTTTTTTAAATTTGTCTCTGTGAAAACAAATACATAATTTGAAATAAAATATGTTTAGTACCCAGCAAGAACACTACACATCATTTGATGCATCTAATGTGCATTGCTGATGCGTTTATACATCGGTAGTTTCCATCATTTTCTTAAGGGCAATGAAAAAAATCTGTTTTAAACAATTGTGTACGTGTGATTTCTTTCAAAAATTTCATACAAAATTTTCATTTGTGTGGGAGCTGCCCCTTCCACTGCTTCCTTATTGTCAAATTTCTTGCAGAATATTTTTAATTCGATAGATGTAATAGTTTCTTATTTATCGCATGAAATATTTTACAAAATTTGTGCAATTGTAGGGAAAATACCTCTTTCCCTAATTCTATCTGAAAAAATTTTTTCCCCAATTTAGGTTCTTTTAGGATCCGAAATATCTTTACTTTATGGGGTCTTAAGTAAATATTCTAGAAATTGCAAACGGAATGACAAACTGATATATACCCTTATCACTATGTGAAGGGTATAGTAAATGTAGCCCGAAAAGAGCTGATATGGTCACACTGGTAATAATACAAATGTTAAAAAATATATAAAACTGTATTAAACTCACAGCTCTTCAGTTTTAAACGTGTGATCATATTATAAAGACGTTTATTTGGAGGGTAGAGCTGTTATTAAATGCTTATTAAAAAACTTAATAATAACATCTTAATAAAAAATTTATTTTTCGGCTTTTTGACATTAAAACTGTGTTCCGATTAAGATAAAATAATTTAAAATGACTGATGAAAATAATGTGGTTTTAGATGTGAATGACACATTTTCAACTTTAATATTTTTTGTAAATGGCAAGAAGGTAATCCAAAAATAAAATTAATTAATTTTGCGAATAAAAAAACTAACTTAACTTCAATAAATTTTCGGCTGATTTGATGTTTTCTTGTTCATTAGACACTATTGCTTAAACAAATATCCCTTGTCTAACTATAATAACTCGTTAAACGGTTGAATAATATTATAAGATAATTTTAAATTATATACATATAACGAGATATTCAATCTACGTACAAATAAATGTTAATGCCAGTGGCAGAAGCGTAGGTATTTATGTATATAATTAAAATCAATTTAAGAAGTGCGCTGAATCAATCTTGTTATTAAAAGTAATTCAGATTTACAAAGATGAGTTACAAAATAATAAATTAATAAATCAAAAATAACTCGCTAAATAATAAAATATGTGTGAGATAGAAATTGTTTTTTTATATATGAAAAAATGTACGTTGCTTTGAGCAGTTTATTAAAATATGATACAATAGGCATGTTCAGCGTGACCGTTCGTCGACTAAAGTGGCAATTCGCAACCGTTTTTCCAGCCGAGACTTGTTGTGCAACTTTGTTTTTGTTAAACTGATACTACTTTGCAACCCCTTTTTTTTTACCGATTATAATAAAATTAAAACCGCTGAAGAGTTTAATGAATCTTCTCTTTAGCAAAATAAAAATTAAAAAAAAACTATCCTTTGAAGAGAATTAAGCTATTTTCTCGACGAAAAGAAATGAAACCTGTCAGTAGTTCACATTTTGTCATGCCGTTCAAAATTTCTTTAATATCCATCTGTGACTTATAAAGTATATATGTTCTTGGTTTTTATAGATAGGGAAGTCGATTTAGCGATGTCCGTCTGTTTGCCCGTCTGTTCGTGTTATGGTTGAAGTCAACTTTTTAAATCCGCCCGATAACTGACCGAGATAAAAGCTAAAAACCAAGACTACCTCTGTTTATATGGCTAAAGTTTGTACATAAAAACCCCTATAACTGCCTCGAAGTTGCCCCGTACAATGCTTAATGTAAAAACCCCTACAACTTCTCCGGCTTCGCCCCTAGAGGTGTAAAATGTATTACAGATCTATCCCCCCATTAGTTTTCATCCCAAACATATGCCTGAAACATACTTGCCATACTAAATTTACAAAAATGATATTGAAACGCCAATGACTTCCCCAGAGTCGGCCTTAAAGAAATAAAGTGTACGATCGAACCCCACTAGATTTTCCTCCCAAACATATTCCTGAAACATATTTACTCCCTATATCCACGCCTTAAAGGGGTTGCCATACGAAATTTGAAAAAATAGGGTAAAAACCTGTGCAACTTCCACGGGGTCGCTCCTATAGGAATAAATTTTATTACAGATCCCCATTAGTTTTACCTCTCAAACATATTCCTGAAACATACTTATAGGGGGGTTGGCGTACAAAATTAAAAATTAACCAGGGTACAATTTCCCTACAATTTCCCTGGAGTCGCCCCTATAGGAGTAAAATATATCTCAGACCCCCATTAGTTTTCCCTCTCAGGGGGTTAAAAATTTAAAAAAATAGGGTAAAAACCCTAAGAGGTTTAAAATATGACCCGATGGAAAAATTAGAAATATATGTATACGTGTTTCATAAATAAAAAAATGTGTGCCAATGTGAAGGATATGTAAGATTCGGCACAGCCGAATGTAGCGCTCTTACTTGTTCATATCAAAAACTGCTAGTCTTTGCATGTTTTTTATTACTGGTCTCAACATGTTTGCCAGGCACGTAATAACTGTTTTTTCAAACAGCTTATTTTTACAGAATTTTCCTAATAAACACAAAAAAGTACGGGCTGCTTTGTGCTGAAAGATGAAAAATATTTCTCATACGATCCCGACGTTGAGTATGAGAACAGAACTTAATTTTGTTTTTGGTCCAATTAATAATAAAATAGGTACATCACATTAAAGTTTAATACATAAATGTGACTTTTTTAACTCTTTTTTTTGCGATTTTTTTTTTGCTTTAAACGACTTTTTGTGGAACTTTTTTAAAATTCCAGCGGCCACCCTGGGCGTGTTTCTTTACTTTTTGAGTAAAGTTCGATTAAATAAAAATACACAACATACATATGTATACTCTCCCAAAATAACGTAAACACACGAAAGCCCGAAAAAACACATTAAATGGCAGGAAATGAAAACGTAAATTTTAAGAAAATTAAGATGAATAAGGGCCTTATTACGTAAAACGCAACGCATGAATGCAAAAACAATTGTATGGAAAAAAGCTCAAAATTAAAAAATTTTCAATATATTTATTTTTTGTTTTAAGGCGTTGCGTTTTAGAAAATAAGGGAGTAAGTCTGGCCGAAATTAGCATAAAAACATTTATTAAAACTCAGGAATAAAATTACTGGCATAAGTTGTTTGTCAGATACTTTTTTACTTTGTGTTTTGGTTTTTTCCAAACAATTTTTTAAGTTGTTAATATTTGCTTTTTCAAACAGCTGATTTCCTGACAATTTTCCAAAAGGGCCCGAACAAAAATACGCACAGTTTATGTTAGAAGAAGTGCAATTCTCTTTTGAAATCGCTCTTATTTACCAAGTTTTTTTGTACGGGAATGCTTTTGGGTAAAATTGGGATGCTGCGGGATCCCAATGTTGAGTAGGGGAACACAGATAATATATAACAAAAGAAATCAACGTTCAAATTTATTTATACTTTTTGTTGTTCTTATTTCAGCAAAAAAATAAAATAAAAGATGAAAATATAATAATTATTATATTTCAGAAGGGATGTTTCTCTTTAAAACCTTGAATTTTCAACTAAGCTGTATAGGATTGTATTTGAAAAATATTAGTAAAAAATATAAGTTTTGTATAAGATTTGAGCCTTTTTAAAAGTATTTATCTTGTTTCTGCGAAATAGAGCACTAAGGTTACGTAATAGAAAGTATATCGCTAAATAGGTAAAGTCTTCATATAAATTTAAAGGTGCTGAATGATTCTCTCAGCAAAAGACGTATTTCTATCTTACCATTAAGATATCTTTTACAAAGCCTTTGCTAATTGTTCTAGACTTATTAAAAATTTTAAAACTAAATCGTGGTAATCAACTTATCTTGTTTCGTATAACATTATAGTCCCAAATATTTAGCTTAAACGTAATTTTTTTAGCATAGTGGTTTTTAAAAAAATTGATAGCCTTTTTTACAAAAGAAACAAAATTTTCAAGGTGCCAATAACCGCGTTGCTTGTGAAAGTGAAAATACTATTTTATTAAATAGCATGACCTTTGTTTGGCTTCCGCTATTTTTCTTACAGCTCTTTTTTTAGCTGGCATTAAAGGGCATCCATCTATTCCAATTTCCAAGCATTTTTTTCCCCGACGAGTCTGTAATATGTCAATGTGTCAACATTTAATAATGTTTTGAAATATACATACATATGTATGTATATGTTGCATTTGAGGGGCTTGTTTTTAAAAGTTTTTCTAATATAAAATCTTCAGCTTCCATACAAAATCGCAAAAGTAATCAGAAAATGCTTTTCGAGTTGTAATTTTATAAGGAAAGCAACGAACCATCCGCTCGGTTACCACGAAGTGGCATTTTATGCCTTCCAAAAAAATATGGTTGTTACGATCAATGCCAAACCGTTTTAACATTCAATTATTAGTTAGAGTGAGGCAGTATAAAGATTGATAGCCTGAAGCTAAGAAGTATCTTTCGACTTTAAAAACATTTTTCAAATGAAGCAGAATCCTTATGGTTGATAGATACACTTTGTTTTAATTTTCCTAATCGCTTTGGACACCAAGCAGATTTAAAAAAATTTTAGACTTTTCGAACGGAGTCTGAACTATGTTTCTGCTCTTTACTGGCTTAGACGTTACAGAGAGTACCTAAAAAGTGCCAATACAAGATAAGTACCATTTTTTCTGTCCTCTACCGTCCAAAGTTTTTAAAAATTATTAAAACATATTCATGCTTTGTATAGACCTTTCGAACGCAATTTAATTTAGGTGTCTACCTTTATGGTTTAGAAGTAACAAAAAGTACCTTAAATCTAATTGCTTCGCTTTTTTCCTGACCCTTACGACTTAAAATTTGCAAAAAGTACCTAAAAGTACAAATATAGAATTTTTACAATTTTTTAACCCTTTTTACGTTTTAGGGTCCAAATTTGAAAAAATATACATATTTTTTGCTCCATAAAAATTAAAGTTTTTTCCCCTGTTTTACCCCTTCGGGTCTAAAGTTTCAAAAAAGCGCTAGACACGGGTCTATTGTGTATAGTTAAGGAGATATTAACGTTCCGTTTTTTCCATGTTTGCCCCATTTTTCAGCCTTCAGGTCAGAATTTCCGAAATCCCTTCTTAGTGGATCTATACGTCGTGAAAGGTGCCTACGGTTCGAATTTCAAGTCTCTAGCTTCACGCGTTTAGGCTGTACGAGGATGAATCAGTCAGTCATTAACGATGTTCCTTATATATTTATGCATATAGATATGTAGATAGATGAAAACCAAAATACGCTTGCTTTCAATAGTAAAAAAAAGATATGCATTTCACAATAAGATTAAAATTACATTTCGTCATTTTAAATTGTTGTAGGTGAGTTCTATATTATTAAAAAAACTACGCAAGAATAAACTTAAAAATTTAATTAAAAACTACTAAAACGTTCTTATTTAATTTAAAAGCAATCAGATTCATTATTTATTATTTTGAAATTATATTTTTTACCTTTTTATCTTATTGGCCAACTTGGCTGGGTTGAGAAAATGTTTATTATTATCCATCCTCTTTTATCCCAGTAGAAGAGAATATCTACATAGTCTGGATTTTAATTACCAGGGGCCAAATCGTCGCATTCGATTCAAATCGAAATTTAAAAATTCTTATTGGAATTCCTATGCTCAAAGCATTGACAACTTGATCGATCGAATGAAATTTCGATTCGAATCGAATCGAATGCGACGATTTGGCCCCAGATATTTTTGGCGTTAAAGTTTTTTGCAAAACAGCGTATTTTTAATTGGTCACTGCATTTATTTGAATTATACCTACTGAATTATTCTAGGTGCACATCAATTGTTAAATGTTAACCGAATTATGCAAATTTTTTAGCCTAAAGAAAAACCTTTTAAAAAACGTGACGGGTGTGGCACTTGCTTCAGAACCTAACAAAAGAGGAGCCGATTATTCACTTTGTTTTATTTTTCCTTGGTTGCCACATTGCTAACCATTGACAACTGTTAGCTGTCAACTGCCATCATTAATAAAATTTCGGCAACTGACAACCAAACTGAAGTTGAGTTGCCATACGTAATCGACCTATAAAACTTTAAAAACCAGCCAAGACGACTATAAAATGCGTTTAAGGATAAAAATAAATCCTGAAAACATTTAGAAAGCAACTTGTTTTAAACACAAAATGCACAGAGTATGTGCAATCGTAGCCCATTTAGCATTTGGAAGATTGTTTGGTAAAAAATCACTACACAAGATGACTTAAAAATAACTTAACAGTTGTGTTTAAAAAGACTAGAAAGCGAAAATTTTCAAAAACAAAATGTACAGAGCAAGGCGTGTCTGTAGGTATAAAAGGTAGTGGCGTTATTACTACAAATACAACATCAACTACGATATGACATTTCTACATTGCAAATCCGGGAACTTACACCTGGATGTTAAAAATACGAACGAACAAGCAAGCAAGAAAACATAAAGTATGCAGCATTTAACATCTAGGTGTTTGAGCCAAGCCAGGTAAACAATAACTAGCTGACACTATACCACCACCTTGATTGGAGACAACTTGGTACAGAGTTTGATTAAATGTACATACATATGTATGTATATGCTCGAAATGTGATTCAGTTAAGCAATAGTACGAACTTCATCAAACACTTTTTGGAAACGCGACTAAAAAACTATAACTCATTTAGAAGAGTTGAGGGAGGGCGATGATTTTTATTCCCCAAAAAAAAAACAGTAATATCCGTTTAAAACATGAAAGCATAGGCGGTTATTCAATTGCAGAATATAGTCAAAAATTACTAGAGCATCATAGAAACTGAAAAATTGCTCTATGTATATCTACAATATTGTATAGTGCAGATACGCTCTTGTGATTTTGTGACACCATATGTATATACATACATACATACATATGTACATCTATCTACGTATTGTTTTGAATAAAAAGCTGATAACGTTTGTTTATTTGTCTTATCAACGTTTTTATATTTAAATATATACAAACATATATTTTTCAACATTAATTTACTTTCGTCTATGAAAAAACAACCTTTTCTGTAACCTTAGGAAAGAAAAATAAAAAAACATTTATATAAAAAATGTTGGCAAAAAATAATAGATGTGATTCTTTAAAATCGCGCTTTTCAGATTTTTAGTATTAAATTTAAAGTGGTCATTAAAACGAATTAAAAAAGCAATTTCTTAGATCCAAAAATCTTCTTTTTTTTTTTGAAAAAGTAACTAAATATTGCAAAAATTAGTAGCAGCCCTCCAAGGACAACCCTATTTAAAACTCATTTGTTTTTCTCCAGAACTTAAAGTGATTCAACTTAGCTAGTTTTGGGGTTTTTATACTTCTTTTCCTAAATTTTTTTGCTGGGAAATAGCGCAGAGCGATTACCCACCATAACGTGTTGGCTCCAAAATAAAAATGTGTTAACAAATGTTTTTTATGTTGGAAATGGTGTACGCCTTCGTGTTAAAATCTATATTTTTTTTTATTGTAGATTTTGTTAACTTTACTTTATTTCCATTGAGGGTTTTCACACTAGACTAATTGTGCTGGCATACAATCGCAGTTTGTAGGCTTTTTCGGCGAAGAGAGTGGTTCAACCCCGCACAAGCAGAACAAAACTAACCCATACACAAAGGCAAACGTGAAATAAACAAAGAAAATACTAACACACACACAAAGCTGTGTATACGTGCACAATTTTATGCCAGCATAATTAGTCTAGTGTAAATACGAAAGAACAAAAGTTGTGCGGATTAAAAATTAGTCTAGTGTGAAAACCCTCATTCACTTCATATTCTTCATTTACACCCTTTGCAAAGGAAAAGGGTATAAGAAAAATTTTATTTGCAAATTGAAAATTTTTTTTTGACATACCTCAATCCTTATTAAAGCTAAAGTCTCCGTTACAGGTTAATTAGTTAGTGATGTGCATTATTGAATGCGGACGGAAAGGGAAAAATACAACGAACGTAGTTTGCATATGTTTCTATAACTGTGGAAGCTGAAGTCTTCAAACTTTATACGGATGTTTTTATTGATAAAATCATAATTAATCTATGTATGGGTGGGACGAGATTAATGGGCGTGGCACCTCCTATGCAACGAAAATAATTTTTTTTATATTCATATAAGTATTAAAAATTGAAATAGCTGAAGTCTCCGGGTGTTTCCCATATCCTTTTTTTAACAAAAGAGTTTTTGTGTAGCGAACGACCACGAAAGCTACGACCCTTTTATTTAAAAAAAAAATTCACGTAAGATTTAATCCATAGATTTTTGTATAGAACACTAAAACTCGATTAATTTCTTTGCGATAATTTCCTGAATAATTAAAATTAAAAAATCGGTCTTTTCTAAATTTGTTTTTAAAATTTATTAATTTTTTTCTCCTTTTAATTAACAGGTAATCGATACTAATCCTGATCCTGAGTGCACTTTGCTATCATATTTGCGTGAAAAATTACAGTTATGTGGTACAAAATTGGGCTGTGGCGAGGGTGGCTGTGGAGCTTGTACAGTTATGATTTCACGGATCGATTTGTTAACGCAACAAATAAAACATATAGCAGTAAATGCGTGCCTAACACCAGTTTGTGCAATGCATGGTTGCGCCGTCACAACCATTGAAGGAATTGGCAGTACGCGCACTAGATTGCATCCAGTACAAGAGCGTTTGGCAAAAGCACATGGCAGCCAATGTGGTTTTTGCACTCCTGGCATTGTTATGTCCATGTACGCTCTTTTAAGAAGTGCTCCTCAGCCCTCAATGAAGGATTTAGAAATTGCCTTTCAGGGAAATTTATGCAGATGCACGGGCTACAGACCCATTCTGGAAGGTTATAAAACATTTACTAAGGAATTTGGAGGCTGTGCCATGGGAGAGAAATGTTGCAAGGTAAATGGAAATAATTGTAAAGAAAATGGTTTTTTAGTGGAAGATGTACTTTTCGAGAAAAGTAATTTTTTACCGTTTGATCCAACACAAGAACCTATATTCCCACCTGAGTTGCAGCTCAACAAAGATTGGGACTCTCAGACATTGGTATTTAAAGGCGAACGTGCTACTTGGATTAGACCCAGTAATTTAAAAGATTTACTTAAAATCAAAACCCAATTTCCAGAAGCTAAATTGGTGGTGGGAAATACCGAAATCGGTGTAGAGGTAAAATTTAAACACTTTTTATATCCGGTCTTGGTCAATCCCATTAAAGTAAAGGAAATGATTGATATCCAAGAACACGAGGACAGCATATATTTCGGTGCTTCTGTTAGTTTAATGGACATTGACAGAATCCTCAAGGAAAAAATACAACAGCTTCCTGAAAATCAAACAAGATTTTTTCAATGTGCTATTACTATGCTGCATTATTTTGCTGGAAAACAAATACGTAATGTGGCTTCCTTGGGGGGCAATATAATGACAGGCAGCCCCATATCGGATATGAACCCAGTGCTAATGGCCGGTGCTGTTAAGCTAAAAGTGGCCAAGTATATTGAGGGCATAATAAAGTTTAGAGAAGTTTGTATGGCTTCGGGATTTTTTACGGGATATCGCAAAAATATTTTAGAACCGTCAGAAGTTTTGGTAGGCCTTTATTTTCCTAAGACCTTGGAGCATCAATATGTGGTGGCATTTAAACAGGCCAAGCGAAGAGATGATGACATTGCTATTGTTAATGCTGCCTTCAATATATTTATTGATCCCAAGACCATAACAGTAAATAAGGTTTATATGGCTTTTGGCGGAATGGCTCCCACCACAGTTTTGGCTAAACGTTCTGCTGAAATAATGCTTAAACAAAAATGGAACAAGGTTCTTATGGAGCGTGTAGTAGAGAGTTTGTGTGTCGAATTACCTTTAGCCCCTTCGGCTCCCGGAGGAATGATTGCTTATCGTCGTTCTTTGGTAGTGAGCTTGTTTTTCAAGGCCTACCTAACTATTACGCAACAATTAATTAAAACTGGAATTTTACCTGAAGATTGTTTACTTCAGGAAGAAGTAAGTGGTGCTCAGGTGTTCCACACACCTTCCTTAAAAAGTACTCAACTATTTGAAAAAGTTTCTAACAATCAATCGCAATGTGATTCGATAGGCCGTCCTAATGTACATGCCTCCGCTTTTAAGCAAGTCACGGGAGAAGCTGTCTATTGCGATGATATACCACGCATGGAAAATGAGCTATATTTGGCTCTCGTGCTAAGTACAAAAGCTTATGCTAAAATTCTAAGCGTAGATCCCTCGGAAGCCCTTTCAATGCCTGGTGTTCACGCTTTTTTCTCCAGCAAAGATTTAACTCCACATGAAAATGAAGTTGGTCCTGTATTTCATGATGAAGAGGTTTTCGCCTCAGAGAAAGTTTTTTGTCAGGGCCAAATAGTTGGTGCTATAGCAGCGGATAATCAAATTATAGCCCAGCGAGCAGCTCGTACTGTTAAAATAGAATATGAGGATTTAAAACCAGTGGTTATAACTATAGAACAGGCTATTGATCATAAATCTTTTTTCCCAAATTATCCTCGTTTTACAGAAATAGGTGACGTAGAGAAGGCTTTTAGAGAAGCCGATAATGTTTACGAGGGGTCCTGTCGCATGGGTGGTCAGGAGCATTTCTATTTGGAAACTCATGCCTCCTTAGCCGTTCCTCGAGATTGTGATGAAATTGAGATATTTTGTTCCACCCAACATCCTACAGAGATACAAAAATTGGTGGCCCACGTTTTATCCACTTCGGCGCATCGAATCGTATGTCGTGCAAAACGTTTGGGCGGCGGATTTGGTGGCAAAGAGTCACGTGCTTTATCAGTGGCCTTGCCCGTGGCCTTAGCCTGCCATCGTTTGCGTCGGCCCATTCGTTGTATGTTGGATCGTGATGAAGACATGCTGATTACCGGAACTCGTCATCCATTCTTATTCAAATACAAAATCGCATTTACTAACGAGGGTCGTTTAACTGGATGCTATATTGAATGCTATTGTAATGCAGGTTGGTCCATGGATCTTTCCTTCTCTGTGCTAGAGAGGGCTATGTACCATTTTGAAAACTGCTATAAAATACCTAATATCAAGGTAGGAGGTTGGGTTTGCAAAACTAATTTACCATCAAACACAGCCTTTCGTGGTTTTGGCGGCCCCCAGGGAATGTTTGCGGGGGAGCACATAATACGTGATGTGGCTCGTATATTAGGAATGGACTATTTAGAAGTTATGAAGCTGAATTTTTACAAGGAAGGCGATATAACCCACTACCAACAAAAGTTAGATAATTTTCCTATCGTAAGATGTTTTAATGATTGTTTGAATCAGTCAAACTACTTGGATAAAAAGAAAGAGGTTGAGAAATTTAATCGCAATAATCGTTGGCGCAAACGAGGTGTTTCTTTGGTGCCAACCAAGTATGGTATATCTTTCGGAGTCTTGCACCTTAATCAAGCGGGAGCTTTAATTAACATCTATGCTGACGGCTCAGTGTTGCTTTCGCATGGTGGCGTAGAAATCGGCCAAGGTTTACACACAAAAATGATACAATGTTGTGCGCGTGCTTTGCAAATTCCTGTGGAGTATATACACGTTTCCGAAACCTCTACCGATAAAGTCCCAAACACATCTGCAACGGCGGCTAGTTCCGGGTCGGATCTTAATGGTATGGCTGTATTAGATGCCTGTGAAAAGTTAAATAAACGCTTGGCTCCTTTTAAGGGAGCCAACCCAAATGGCACTTGGAAAGAATGGATTAGCAAGGCCTATTTTGAACGTGTTAGTTTGTCGGCTACAGGTTTCTATAGAACCCCTGATATCGGTTATATTCCTGAAAAGAATCCCAATGCTTTAATGTACAATTACTTTACCAATGGAGTTGGTATTTCAGTAGTGGAAATTGACTGTCTTACTGGTGATCATCAAGTCCTCAGTACAGATATCGTTATGGATATTGGCTCAAGCTTAAATCCAGCCATTGATATTGGTCAAATTGAGGGAGCTTTTATGCAGGGATATGGTCTCTTTACATTAGAGGAAATGATTTATTCTCCTCAGGGTGTTCTCTATTCTCGTGGTCCCGGTATGTATAAATTGCCAGGTTTTGCCGATATACCGGGCGAGTTTAATGTGACGATTTTGACAGGAGCTCCTAATCCTCGTGCCGTGTACTCTTCTAAGGTAATGAGTAATTAAGGTAAATCTTATCCTATAGAAGTTAAACTTTATTAAACTGTTTATTTAGGCTGTTGGTGAACCTCCCTTATTTATCGGTTGCTCTGTATTTTTTGCCATTAAAGATGCAATTACAGCTGCCCGCGAATCGAATGGTTTGAGCAAAGACTTTAATTTGGAATCGCCAGCTACATCGGCTCGCATACGTATGGCCTGTCGAGACGAGTTTACAAACTTGGTGAGTTTAAATTAGTTTTATAAAAGAAACCAACCAAATTTAAAATTTTACGGTAGTAAAATCTTTTTTATAAGGCCAGATTTATATGATGATTATTTTCATAAGATCACACTTATGATTTTTATATTTTTGGTGCAGAAAAGTAGGCTCTTTATTACGCTTTTTGTCTATAAACAAAAATATCATGTCTGAAAAAATATTACCATGTAAATTTATTGATTGATTGGACCAAGTAAAGAATAAAAACCCAGAAGTCCGACCTTTCGTAACAAATTCGTTAAGGTCTTCCAGTAGTTTGTCTGAAATAAGAGTGGTCGCAACAATTTCGTTTAGACATTTCGGTTGTTTGTCTAAACGAAAGCATTTTTAATTTTTTAAAAACTTTGATTTTTAAGTTTAAACTGTAACATTTTTAAACATTTGACATTTTTAAACAAATATAATAAATTCAAAAATTATAAAAAACAAAGAAAAATGTAAAAAATATTTGTTTTTCCATGAAATCAGCAAAATAACAATGATGTGGTACTTTATTGTGTTGAAGCGACTTCAACAAAGGTTTTTTTCTTTTCGTGTAACAACGTCTTTTTTATATACTTACATACATATATACATATCTTTAGTGTTTTGTATTATTTGCCCTCTAACGGGATTTCTCTCTCGTTACATTCCTTTTCTATTTGAATCTTTATATGTATACCACATTTTTTTAAGTTTTTAGTTTTTGAAGTAAACTCATTTGTAGCGGTTCAACAATACCGCGTTGTATTAAATAATTTACAATAACAGCAAGAAGCTGTAATAAATTATCTTTTGCTTTAATTGAACTTGGTGCGGTTTTTTACTTAACAAGGAAAGTTAGCCTTGAAAGGGAAAACACCCAATTCATCATTTGGAGAGTGGCAAGCCTTCTTCCTGAAGTGCTTGCCACTCTCCAATTGGCTTCGTCCGCTCGACCCGTATCTAAAGCATATTTGCACTTCAAAGTTACCAGAAGAAACTTCTCGCGCGTGGGAAGATTCCCTTACTAACCATAAGGAACTGCCTACGTGGCAACAACTCAATGATTTCCTATCACAGAGAATTGAAACTTTAGAGACATTTACCCATTTAAGGAAGCAACCCAGCAAGGAAACCAATGCATCCAAATCGCAGTCTTTCTACTCTCAGAAGGAACCCACTACTCCTAAGTTTAGTTGTGAAAAATGTAAACAAAATCATCCATTGAAAAATTGTAACTATTTCAAGAATTTGCCAATCAGCGAACGAATAAAATTTGTCTATTCGCATAAATATTGCGCAAACTGTCTTTCAAATAGTCATTTTAAATCAAACTGCCCGTGCACATTCAACTGCACTCGCTGCAATCAGAGGCATCATACGATGCTACATTACGATAAGAGTGAAAAATCAGGAAATAAGTCAGTTGTGAAATCGTCTACAAAACCTCATCCACCAGATGAGGCGAAGCCTTCCACGTCTGGCACTCAAAACAAATTCAACTCTCACCCGACGCGTTCTCCGGCCCCAAACACTTCCGAATACGAGGCAATTCAGGCACACTTTTCTCAGCACCGAGGTGCCATTATTTTACCGACTGCTCTAGTTCACGTGGAACATTTGGGCGAAAAGTTTACTGTCCGAGCATTGTTGGACGCTGGGTCTGAATCTAGCTTCATATCTACCCGACTACAGAAGAATCTTGATTTGCCCATAGAGGCCCATAGCTCCCAAATATCTGGTCTTGGGGGCACCGTAGTAGGCAACTCTAAATGGAAGTGTCTTATCACCCTCAAATCCCGGTATTCTGATTTTAAAATCAATATTCGAGCGATTTTGGTTCCAAAATTGACACATGTTCTTCCATCAAGGCCTATTGTACTCGACAATCTAGAAGAAATTGGGGAACTCAATCTGGCAGACCCCTATTTCTACAACCCGTCATCCATCGACATTATTCTTGGTAGCGATTATTTGCCCTTTATCAACTTAGATGGCCTTAAACTCCGCGTTGCAAATTGCCTTGAAGCACGAGAGTCATACTTTGGGTGGTATCTCTCGGGCCCCGCGCCAGTCGACGAGATCACTTCTTACCACACTGTTGTGTCAAAATCGGAAGATGGGATTCTACGTGAACAACTACAAAAATTTTGGGAGCTAGAAGAGATCGAACAAATTAAGTTAGAAACCGAACTTGACCTTTTTTGTGAAAACTTTTATCAACGAACTACGACTCGGCAATCCGATGGGCGCTACATAGTTCGACTGCCATTTAAAGAAAAGTTTCCCCATGAAGTATTCTTAGGCCCCTCAAGAAATGTTGCACTTGCCCAGTATTATAGAATGGAAAAGTCTCTAGATAAAACCCCCGCGTTGAAAGCTCAGTACGATAACGTTCTTCAAGAATACCTGGATTTGGATCATATGGAGCCAGTTACACATTATGAGCCAAAAGATGAGAGACAGTCATCATTTTTTCTGCCACACCACGCTGTCATCAAGCCCGAAAGTAAAACCACCAAGGTTCGGGTGGTATTCAACGCCTCCCAAAAGTCGGGAAGTGGTTTCTCCCTGAACGACGTTTTGCATCAAGGGCCCACACTTCAAGCTGATTTAGTGCAAATTGTATTACGCTGGCGAACCTACAAATTCGTATTTACTGGAGACATCCAAAAGATGTATCGACAGATTCTAATTCATCAGGCAGATCGTTCATACCAGCAAATTTTGTTCCGAAACCAATCTGACGGTCGTATCAACACCTTTCAGTTGAAAACTGTGACCTTTGGAGTGAACTGTGCTCCTTTCCTGGCAATTAGAACTCTGCTCGAACTGAGCAAAGACTGCAAAAATCTTTACCCCAAAGCGTCGGCTATTTTGCAACGTGAAGCATACGTCGATGATATTTTATCGGGCGGGCACACTCTTGATGAAGCGGACCTTAAACAAAGCGAGCTCAAAAAGGCCTTGGCATCTGCGGGATTCCCTTTAAAGAAAATGACGGCAAACGATCCCTTGCTCCTCGAAAAATTGGCCCGGGAGGATCTTCTAGATGAAGATTTTTTGAAATTTGATGACTCCAGCATGACAAGGACGCTAGGAATCCGCTGGAATGCATTGTCGGACTTATTTTACTACACTGTTGAACCAATTGAAATAACCCCCTCCACAACAAAAAGGAGAATCTTGTCGATAATAGCAAGGCTCTTTGACCCCCTAGGTTGGCTAGGTCCTGTGGTGATCGTGGCAAAAATGCTAATGCAAGATTTGTGGGAGGAAAAATCCGACTGGGATGAAGGGGTACGACCACTCATACTACTTAAGTGGAACTCATTTTTGAAGAATTTGCCATTTGTCTCCAATGTTAAGATCCCTCGATGGATGGACTTTACACCACATGGTCGTTTTCATATTCATGGGTTTTGTGATGCCTCGGAAAGGGCATATTGCGCCTCCGTGTATTTGCGAACAGAAAATACAGAAGGGCAAATTAGTTGTCACCTACTCGTGGCAAAAACAAAGGTAGCACCGATTAAGAGGACTACAATTCCTAAGCTCGAACTATGTGGAGCTTTATTGCTTGCTAAGCTAATCCGAAGCTTGGATCTAAACTCCCAGTTTACCTATGAACTATTTTTGTGGACAGACTCCTCCATTGTACTGGGCTGGTTGCAGAAACCACCTAATACCTTAAAAACTTTTGTTGCCAATAGAGTGGCAAAAATCATCAACATTGCAAGTCCTCAGTCCTGGAGACATGTGAAGACTGAAGAAAATCCTGCCGATCTGGGATCGCGAGGCTGCTGCCCCCAGGATCTGGTGAAAAATGAACTATGGTGGCATGGGCCTCCCTGGCTAAAACTTCCCCAAACACTTTGGCCAATTCCACGGACGTTTGACCCCACCACCTTGGAACAAAAAAAGTCCACTAACTTTCACTTGGAAGTGAGAAGTACGGATGTACTTGAAGAATTCTCATCATTTGAGCGGGCGTTGCGGATTCTCTGCTATAGGATGCGTTTTATAAACCGCGTGCTCAAAAGGCCCTTCTCAACCGCAAAGTTTGTCTCATCAGAGGAGATCAACTTCATGAAAACGCGACTTATTCTCCTGGCACAAACAACACATTTCGGCAAAGAATACGAATGTTTACAAGAAAAAAAATCTATTAGTAATAAAAGTCGATTGTTGTCGCTGAATCCCTTTCTCGACAAAAACGGTTTATTGCGTGTTGGCGGCAGACTTAATAACGCAGGGCTAAGTTATGAAGAACGCCATCCAATTATTATCCCAGAAAAGTCAGCATTTGCAAAACTCCTTGTCAACTTTACGCATCGGATTCTGCTCCACGCTGAGCACCACATCATGCTACGAGCTATAAGACATGGATTTTACATCCCCAGGCTGAAAAACCTAGTACGAAAATCTATTCGTGAATGCAGAACCTGCACCATTTACAAACATAAGTTCCAGCAGCAACTCATGGGTGCGCTCCCCCCAGAACGTGTGAATTTTTCCCTGCCATTTACCTACACAGGAGTAGATTTCGCTGGTCCATTTAATCTCAAAACTTCAAATCTCAGAAACGCTAAGATTATAAAGGGCTATGCAGCGGTGTTCGTCTGTTTTTCTACTCGAGCTGTCCATTTGGAAAGTTGTTCGGACCTCTCTACTGATGCTTTTCTAGCTTGTTTTGACCGCTTCACCGGACGACGAGGGCTTCCTAAGACAATGTTTTCTGACAATGGTCGGAACTTCCTCGGCGCGAACTATGCGCTCCTCAAACTTCACAACGAATTTTTAAAATCAGCAGAGAAAGCACTTGTCGAGAAATATACTACGCATGGGTTTACCTGGTCATTTATACCGCCGTATGCACCCCATATGGGAGGCCTCTGGGAGGCCGCAGTGAAGAGCATGAAATCTCATCTAAAGAAGGTCGCAGCTAACTTAGTGTTTACCTTTGAGGAATTTTCAACTCTTCTTGTTCGAGTCGAAGCAGTATTAAACTCGAGACCATTATCTCCAATAACCGAAAACCCAAACGAAATCTTACCACTCACTCCAGGGCATTTCCTACGTGGAGCTCCGCTAACTGCTCCACCTGAAGCACCTGTTGAACACCCAATGGAAGATGTTCCCCATTTGAAGCGATGGGAACGAATTAAAGCACTTCAACACATTTTTGCACGACGATGGAAGGCAGAGTACATCATCGAACTTCAACGCCGCTACAAATGGAAAAAAGAACGCGACAACCTCAAACCCAATGATACCGTCATCGTCAGAGAAGACTTTCTACCACCTACCGAGTGGCTTTTAGGCCGTATCACCAATGTTATCTATGGAAGAGATAGCAAAATACGAGTTGCTGAAGTCCAGACCAAAAATGGTACTATTTTGCGCCCAGTCGTAAAACTGTGTTTATTGCCAACTAGTAATCACACACAAGGCGGAAGTGCCTAAAATCCCGCCAAATTTTCCACACCAACTAGTATCTATCTAATTCAATCTACCTTATTTCAATTGCACCCATTGTTTTTTATTACTGTATGTATTTCTTTTGTTTCTTTTTCTTTCAACTCTAGACTACCGGCAAACCAAAGTGCCACATGTGCGATCTCAATCACCCCCTTAAATACTGCCAGAAATTTAAGGAGTGGTCTCCAGCAATGAGACGACTATCAATCACCAACAAAGGATATTGCCTCAACTGTTTGGCATTCGACCACGCTCGATACTGGTGCACTTCTCGCGCCCGTTGCCACTTTGAGTATGCGCCAACTAAGCTCTGCAACGCTAGACACCACACTCTTCTTCATCGGGAAGAACGTGACTCTCTCTCGTCAAGTTTTGAAGACGACGGACCACCCTCCGACATAGAGTGCTCCAAAAATGATCTCGAGGTATCCAGCCTTCTTCCTGAAGTGCTTGCCACTCTCCAATTGGCTTCGTCCGCTCGACCCGTATCTAAAGAGGCTGCAAAGGAATCTGGTGCTGAATCACCTACCCAAGTCGTCTCGCGGCCAAAGAAAACGTCGCCACCAGCGGCCAGCCAAGAGCTGGAAGTCTCGGAAAGCAATTTAGTTGCCCCACGTCCAGTCAGCCCCAACCTAAATTTGTCAGGAACAGAGCCTTCCTGGCCATTTCAACACCCGCTAGTGCGGGTGAACCTCAACTTGAACGGTGCCAAGATGCACACCACTTTTCTCGTGAACATTCGTACCGACGACTCCTATCTTCTAGAAGACGTAGTGCGCTGGCTACCTGGGTTTACGCCCGAAAGAACCGCATCTGGACTCCAGTACGGTACGTTTGTGTTGGAACCAGCCTTTCCCCACAACCCCAAGCACAAAATCACCGTGAAGATGCCTCTTCAACCACGCCTTGAGGTACCGGTTCCAGAGCCAATAAATGACCACGCACTAATGCTTCACTGTCGGCACTTTGAGCCCCTGGCACACCCGTTTTTCAATTACTGGAGAGAAATTGATGGAGTCATGGGTAAGGCCCTAGCACGCAAAATCTTTCGGACGCACAGAGAAGCTCCGATCCCTGATGGGCCCACCGCGCAAAAATCCACCTTTGGCTGGATCATCTACGGCTTCTGGAAGGGGTGTTCCTGCCATCCGCCCGCGGGAGAATGTTGAAGCGACTTCAACAAAGGTTTTTTTCTTTTCGTGTAACAACGTCTTTTTTATATACTTACATACATATATACATATCTTTAGTGTTTTGTATTATTTGCCCTCTAACGGGATTTCTCTCTCGTTACATTCCTTTTCTATTTGAATCTTTATATGTATACCACATTTTTTTAAGTTTTTAGTTTTTGAAGTAAACTCATTTGTAGCGGTTCAACAATACCGCGTTGTATTAAATAATTTACAATAACAGCAAGAAGCTGTAATAAATTATCTTTTGCTTTAATTGAACTTGGTGCGGTTTTTTACTTAACAAGGAAAGTTAGCCTTGAAAGGGAAAACACCCAATTCATCATATTGTATTCACAAGAGCTAAGTATGTCGCGTCAGACTATACATAAAACTTATTAAACGATTGCAAACTATTTGCCGAAATCTATTAAAGAGAAAATGACAAATTCGTACCTTCATTTCATTACGATTTCTTACCTACATATGTACATGCTTTTACGATTTTGTACCTACATATCATTATAATTTCGTACCAACATATCGTTGCGAAATCGTACCACCGCTTTCATATAAAAATCGCTAAGATTTTAGTAATATTTCGGTTCCGAATTCGGAAGACTTTTTCGACTAGTCCTAAGGAATTTTAAACAAGATCGGAACTTCTCGTTTGATGGGAAACTAACCCCATACATAATATTCACACATGCAGGCAGGGTAAATAAAAAGGCGAATTCAAAAAAAATCACCCTCTGCCAGGGTACCCAAATACAGGTAAAATCAAGGCAAATTTGAAAAAGTGAATGTCAAAAAAATTTTTAATATCGAATAAATTAATAAATCTGACAATTACCTTCACAAAATTTCAAGACGATTTTATAATCAGCTGGGTTCCTAACACTACCTGTATTAGTGTATCCTGCCCTCTGAATATCCTTTTTGTGTTTGAGAAAGTGAATGCCAGGATACACTAAACAAGGTAACAGCAAGGCGAATTCAAAAAATTCGTCCTTTGCATTTCATTCTCGTGTTTGAGCGGTGGAATGTCAGAAAAATGAAAAATATTATTGTAATAGTTCGAACCAAGGCATATTCAACAAGGTAAACCCAAGGCGAATTTAGAAAAATCGCCCTCTGCATTTTCTTTTTGTGTTTGAACGGTAGAATGTCAGAAAAATTAAAAATTTCTTATAAAATTAAAATTTTTAACGTGAAATTGTCAAATTGATTTCAATCAGCTGGGCTCTTTATATTACCTGGTTAAATGTGCCTTGGTCGAACTATAACAAAAAATATTTATAAAAAGAACAGGTCCACAAATTATCAACACAAAAATTAAAAATGTCATACAAAATTGAATATTTGCAACGTAAAAATTTTAAATTTATTGTTATCAGCTGGGTGGGATCTTTATGTTACCTAGTTAAGTGTGCCCTGGTGAATGCCAAACGAACTTCCAATTTCAAATAAAATTAATTAATCTGACACTTTTACATGACATTTCAAGGCGAATTAATAATTAGCCGGGCCTTAACACTACCTGTATTAGAGTACCCTGATTAAAAAAAAATGTTATTGTACATACGTCTTGATGAATATAAAAAATTCAGCATAAAAACAACAGATTTTTGTTGTTTGAATTTTGACATTTGTCTAGGCATAAGTTTGTCTTGTGAAGACGTACAGTATCTGATATCCGCTTTTACAAAATATCAAGACATTCCAAAACGAACTATTTTTTTTTGGTAATTTTCGAAACCCTATATCTTTAAAACTGGTAGAGCTATCGACCTCGAACCTTCTACAAGGTGGTTCTAGTATGTATGATTTCTTTATTTTTAAAAAACAACATTTTTGGATAGAAGCATGGATACTTAAAAAAAATTTTACAAACGAAATGACAAACTGATATATGTATGTATATCCATACCACACCAATCACACATATTTACACTATGTCTCTTAAAAAAACAAATTAAGCAAAAACACTATACAGGTATGATACAATGTACATCTATTGTCTTTGCAAGAAAGCTAACAGCGATAGTAAGCTATAACTGCCAAACTCCTTTGCGTTTGAATTGTCAAACGTGCGCCGAAATCACATGTTTATACATACATACCTACGTCCAAACATACATACAGGAACTTAATGCGTATTTATGCACATCTATATGTGCGCTAATTTTAAATAGCAATCATCACCTGGTCCGTAGTACTTAAATTGACTCCGGAAAATTGACCTCAACGTACGCACAGACGGACATGGCTAAATGGAATTCCCAATCTATAAGATCCAGAATATATATACTTTATGGGGTCGCAAATAGATAATCAAGAAATTGCAAACGGAATGACAAACTGATATACATATATGTATAACCGTATCACTATGTGTAGGTTTTGATCTTTATGTCAAAGCGAGTAAAAATAATTTTTAAATCACATTAAAATTCGAAACTTTTAATTTTTACTTTATCAGCATATATTTTTCGTATATTTCCAGATTGGACAACCTCCTGCTGATAGCTATGTGCCATGGAATATTGTTCCTTAAAACTAGTACTTAGTCTAATGTTAGGAACACAACCTGCAGGAAAACGTCGGCAAAAGTTCTCAAAGAAAGCTGATATGTGACCATATTAAAAAATAAATACTTACAAACTTACACAGTAACAAAAACAATACTAAAATAATATTTATTCTAAACTACTGTAATTTATATTTGTTTTAAATATTATAAAACAAAAATAAATCAATTGTTAAAGTAAAAATAACTTTGATTACTGAAATATTTGAAAACTCATTTGAGTTGTAATTGTGAAATTTAATATTATGATTACAACCAATCATGCAAAAAATATTATTATTTTTACAACTTAGTGGTAGTTATGTTGACAAAAATATCAAAAAATTACAACTTACAGTAGCAGTTGTTTGGTTTGGTTGTAATCATAATACGAAATTTCACAATTACAACCATAGCTGCCAGATTTGACGATTTATCGTCATTTTGACGATTTTTGGTGGCAAAAATAGGCTTCTGTAGATTGGACGATTTTTCGCTCAAATATAACGATTTTTGAAAATTAAAGATTTGCGGCTTTCTTAAAAGAAAATCAGAGGCAGAAATAGATAAAGTTTTTGATTTCAGAAAAATATATATTTGAAATATTGTTTGTTTATAAAAAGCTATTTAAAAAAGATTTTAGTTGAAATATTTTTATATAACAACGATTAGAAATAGTTTAAAGACAGAACGTAAACTAAATTATTCGAAAGTGGTGTTCCAAATAAAATGGTTTTAACATAAAAATGATTATTAGTGTCAAATAATTTTATTTGAAAAAAACTGTTTAATATATATATACGGATTTTATGTTTATATATTTGCAGTTTATTTTGCTTAAAATATAAAATTTTGCTTTTAAATCTGTTGCTACTTTTGAAGACACTACTTCTTAGCATTTTGTATCCGGAGTTTTTTTTTTATTATTAAGAGAAAAATTAGAAAAGAACATTAATTTTAGGGCTGACGACTCTTTGACGATTTCAAAAAGTTGTTTTGACGATTTTTGTCCATAACTTGACAATACTGGACTAAACTTATCTTGCAGCTATGATAAAAACTAAAAAAAAGTTAAGTTGTAAACCATAATAGGGGCCAGAAATAAATCTATCACCGAGTTTGTCGCGTTCGGCAAATTTAGACTTCTGTCGTTGGTGTGTGCATTTTTATATACACATATAGAATATATGTTTTTTAATGCCAACGAATATTAGCGACAAAAAGTTTGTCGTATGCCAGTGTTATTTTCCTTGAATTACAGTGAAGTCTTCTGTTAAAAATAGCCAAAATGATTTAAAATATGTAAAACCCTGAATTATAATTTTTTATTATATACATAACTATTATTGACATTTAACAAAATTGTAATAAAAAAAAACAAAACAAATAATTAATTAACGGTAGATTTCCTATTCTTGGCATCGACCTGAACTTCATTGACTGTATTTTGATAGTTACTCACAGTGGCAATGTCATCACCGGGCAAGCTTTCATACGGCTGGTTGTTGCTGAAACGGAAACAGATTTAAAGGTACATATTTTTACTCCTCCTCTAGGTATGCTATAACCTACATAAAATAAAATTATTAAAACTAAAACAGCACTGGCGGAATACTTTGTTTAATACTACTTTACCTTTAAAATACATAAAAATGTATTTTTTTAAATATTAAAATAATTTTAACAGTACACACTTTTAATTTAGATAATTTTATTTTTATTATAATTTACAAAATTTTTTCATAAAAAACTTGCGCATGCGATACTTGATGATAACGATCATCGTTTGGTGTTGAGTTGTGCTTTACTTTATTTAGGTTGCGATTCAAAGTTTTGCAAAATTTAGGAAAATAACAGGAAATTGAAGGGCGTCTCTTAATCCTAAATTTAAAATATTAGTTAAGGTAATCAACCAATTATTTTAAAAGAAAAACAAGGTGTGAAAGCGACAGTGAAATTGCGTGTGCTTAAAGTAAAATTTGCAAGTGCTACGAAAAAAGCACAACTATATATATACATACATAGATATTTACATATGTATATATGTACTAACTTATAAAATAACAATTACAGTACTCGTTTAAACTGCTAAAGTTTTTCAAGCATATGTTGCCTAAAAAGCATATGCTTTTATAATACATATTAAGAAAGGTTGTTGTTATCAGGGCACACTCAACAAGGTAATATCAAGAGCCCAGCTGATTTAAATAAATTTGACATTTTCGCGTTGCAAATATTCAATTTTGTATGAAATTTTTAATTTTTTTGACATTACACCATTCAAACACGAAAAGGAAATGCAGAGGACGATTTTTTTGAATTCGCCTTGATACTACCTTGTTTAGTGTGCCCTGGTTGTTATTAAGGATACATAAATAAATTGAATTTTAATTTTGTGATTAAGGTGATAAAGATGAGTTTGTTTTTTAGCATTTTGTTTTTGTATTAAAGAAAGTGAAAATCAAAACAATTAAACTTAACCAGGTAATATTAAGACCCCAGCTGATTAAAATCAATTTGAAATTTTTTCGTTATAAAATTTTAATTTTACATGAAATTTTTAATTTTTCTGAAATTTTACCGTTCAAACACAAAAAGGAAATGCAGTGGGCGAATTTTTTGAATTCGCCTTGGGTTTACCTTGTTGAATGTGCCTTGAGTCAATGAGAGAATTGCTTGAATTAGCTGACTACCGCTGATTATTTTTCCCTCTTTATTCCCCTCACATATACATATAAACTAAAGAGTTGGGCAACTAAAATCGTTGTGTGTGACCGCAGACTGATTAAGTGTATTAATTTATGTACGTTGAATCTATGATTTTGTCCTTGTATGAATAAAGCAAAATTCAACACAATTAATAAGTTTTAATTTAAATAAATAATTCTTACAATTTTTTTATTATATCAAGACGAGTTCATAATCAGCTGTGTCCGCAACACAACCAGTATTAACTTTACCCTCAACAGTTTTTCAAACTACGAATTCAAATAAAAAATATTTCAAAACTACATATTTATGTACATTTTTTATAGTAAATTTAAGGTGTATCAATACATTTGCTGTTATAAACACAAGTGATTTCGTTTGATATTTGGAGGACTAAATGTTAAATTTATGTCCATATATTGCTTTAAGTTTATTGATTGTATTCACTTTCATTTTTTCTTAACCAGGGGTCAAATCGTCACATTCGATTCGAATCGAAATTTAAAAATTCTTATTAGAATTCCTATACTAAAAGCATTGACAACTCGATCAATCGAGTGAATTTTCGATTTGAATCGAATGTGACTATTTGGCCTCAGTCGAAATCCAAAGCGATTTTTTTTAATTCTTTAATGCTACTAGACTAACACAACTTGTATTTATTTATAATAGAAAACAATTTTTCTTTGAACTTCATCTTCAAATATTAAACATTTTAGCTATTTTACTTATTTCTTATTTACCTAATGGCAAGATATAGGAAAACATTACAGCACTTTTCTGAGGGCAAAATTCAACATTGAAGAATTACTTAGTTAAGTTTAAACGAGTACCCTTAACCTTACTTAATATTAAACACATATACATACAATAAAAAATAACTTATAACTTAGCTAAATTTACATACATATTACATATGTATAAATATGTATATAATTAACATTTACAAAAATGTTTCTAACAATTATAATTACAAATACTTTTTGCTGCTTAAATTAAAACTAAACAATTAACAAATTGATTACATATATATCTAAATTTGTTCTAAATGCAAAGTTATACTAAATGTTTTTTATCTCTATCGCTAATTGAATTAATAGAAGAAACTGAAGTAGGAGATATTACAGATTTCATCGTTTCATTGGATTTAGAAATATCACTAAAATGCCTAAAAGATTTGAGGTTTTTAAAATTAAACGCAAATTGTGGAGGCAAAAATTAAAAATCATAAGTATGATAAAATTATAAAATGAAATTGTTAGAATAAATGTTAAAAAAGAAGCATATGGAAATGATTAGATTAGTTTAGGTGTTATTTACTAAAAAGTTAACGGGTTTCAATGAAAATCTTAAGCACATAAAAAGCTTTAAATAATAATAAAAAAAAAATTATATGAACTACAAAGTAATTAAATTTAGAAATTTTAAATACTACCAATTTTAAAATTTTGTATTTAAACTTTAAATGCAATATGTATGTATATGTCTGTGTGTTAAGGCATATTTTCTTTAGTAAATTTCAATTTTTGCTGCCAATTTATAAGTACCACAATTAAAATACACATCGCTGAATATGAAACAAAAAAAGAAACAAATAAATTAACAAATAAAAAAATGCCAGTTTTAATTTTTTTAAATAAATAAATGTATTGATGTGAAATTCCACCAAGCCCCCTTAGTTAAGTAAATGATTAAATCAATATGTATAAAGCAAATTAATAAAAAAAACATACCTGTAAAACACATAATGTTGCAACATAAAGAATATATCAAATAATACGGAAAAGAGTCCCAAACCAAATTTAGTTGGATCACCAAATATTGAAACCCAATCGTCTAAAAAATAAAAGGTATGTTTATATTATTTATTTAATAGCTATTAGGGGTTATTATGTAATTATTGAATTACCATAATTATACGCATTAAGTATCATTTGCAACATACTTAATGTACCTCCTGTAAAATCTAATAATATATTGCCAATACTCCAGCCAATGGTACTTTTGCGACGATAATTCATTAAAGCCTTAGACATGAAAAAAAGATTAAATTTTGATATATTTTAAAAAATCAGGTTGTTATTCTACTTATATTAATAAAAAAATTAAAATTAAGCTTATATAGACTAGAACATGTGAGCTAGCGAGGGTACACCAAGAATGATAAAATTAAAGATAACGCCCATTCGCACACAAACTAAAAATTTTCTGCACATTTTGGGTTTGTGACGTTACGTAATACGTACTTCTTTTGGTCAATAATCTTCAGCTGGCTTGTCTATCTTTAACCACAACAGTGGGACTATTTTACAACTTGCACACTCTAGTAAAATTAAAAACATTGACGTCAACAAATATTGTACGAATAACACACAAACACAAGTCTATGCAAAATTTAGAGCCCTTGGACATACCAGTAATAAACGCAAAGGGTTATACATCCTTAAAGGAGTTATCTTGTTTAATGATTGTTTTTTTTATTTGTTTAAAAAAATAAACAAATATCAAACATTTGCCAAAGCTGCAGTGCTACCAAGTTTATAAAATTATGACTTCAACATTAACTTTTTTATTTCGACAACGATATTGGTTCTACAAGTTAAAATAAACCACAAATGGAATAGGGCCGAACATATCAAATACAGTTGAAATAAAAGTTTTTGCTTAATTTATCAATTGGATTTTCTGCCTTTGTTTTTAATGGCTCTGTTGTTGTTGATGCCACAACTTTTTAAGGAAAATCATGCGCATGGCGTAGTCTTACGTATATCATTCCTGAGAATACACCTAAAAAATTTTATTAATTAATTTATTTCTATTTAAACTAAGTATTTGTTTTGACTTATAATTTATATTATACAAAAACACAATACCAGGGGTAAAGTCATTGAATTTGCCTTGCAGTTACCTATTTTAATCCACCTTGATTTAAGTTTATTTTTTCGGTAAAAAAAAGTTTTGGATTAGACATGTATTAACTGTTATATAAAATATACATTAAAATTTTTCGTATTTGGAAATTTTTAAATTTCGTCCAAATTTCTGGTTGAAATGTAAGTTAAATAGGTGATGTTTTCAGCCAAAAACTCTAGTACCAGTCATGAAAAATCCGTTGCTAGTTTCAAAAATACATGGTATTCAGCTAGTCTCGGTATAAAAACTTACTTTTTTAGAAAATTTTTTTTCAACATTAATTTAAAATATTTATTTCTTTTAAGTAAAAAGAAATTTCAATATGAATTTAAGCCAAAACAATAAAGTGTCTTTAAACCATAAGTTTAACGAACAATACAAAGCTAATAAACTACTTTTTAAAAAAAAAACTAATTATCCCTTCACATAGTGATAAGGGTATATATCACTTTGTCATTCCGTTTGTAATTTCTTTATTAACCATTTGCGACCCCATAAAGTATATATATTCTGGATCCTTATAGATAGGGAAGTTGATATAGCCATGTCCGTCTGTCCGTCTGTCTGTCTGTCTGTCCGTCTGTTGAAATCAAGTTTCCGGAGCCAAATAAAAAGATACAGACCAGTTAATGGTGTCAAACGATTAGAAATATCCCGCTAACAATCGCTATTTAAAATCAGCAAAATCGGTTCACTATTGACCGAGATGCAAGCGAAAAACCAAAGAAACCCATTTTTTTAGGACAAAATCCGTGCATATATCCCTATATATCTCAGTAAGTATAGTCACTATAGCCACAAAACTTGGAACGGATACTCTTAAAGTAGGCACCTAAATAATGAAAAATTTTTTTTCAGATAAGATCAGGGGAAGTGGTAGTTTTCCTACAATTGCACGAATTTGGTGAAATATTTTATGCGCTATATCTCGGAAACTATAACAGATATCGAAATAAAATGTTCTACAAAGAGTAATTGGACAGCAAAAGCTACGCTTTGAAGTAAAAAATTTTTTAGTGGGGGGTGAATATGGGGTAGCTCCCATACAAATTCACAATTTTTGTAAAATTTTCGAAACGCTATATCTCGGAAACTGTAACAGATATTGAAATAAAATATTCTACAAAAAGTAATTGGACAGCAAAGGCTACGCTTTGACATAAATTTTTTTTTGGTGGGGGGTGAATATGGGGTAGCTCCCATACAAGTTCACAATTTTTGTAAAATTTTCGATACGCTACATCTCGGAAACTGTAAGAGATATCGAAATCAAATATTTTACAAAAAGTAATTGGACAACAAAACCTACGCTTTGAAGTAAAAATTTTTTGGGTGGCTGGTGAACAAGGGGTAGCTTCCATACAAATTCACAATTTTTATGAAATTTTCGATTAGCTATATCTCGGAAACTATAACAGATATCGAAATCAAACGTTCTACAAAAAGTAATAATCTAATAATTCATACATTTTGGAAAAAAAGTTGAAGAGGAGCAGGGGGACTAGAACATCCCATAAAAATTAACAACTTTTATTAACCTTTTATTATAAATAATGTCAAAAACTTTTATTACTGTCGACCTCAAACGTTCCTCATCTATTTCTTTTATCCATACGAACGTTAACATTTTGTATGGGCTTTAAACTCACACAAGGTATGTTTATTATATTATTTGCAGTACAAAATAACTCGGCTGGAAGGGTATATAAGATTCGGCACAGCCAAATATAGCGCTCTTACTTGTTTTTATATTAAAGTTATTTTCTTTTGTACTTTGTCAGCATTGAAAGAAAATTCTTGTTTTATACTAAAAAACCTAGAGTCGTTGCAACAGAGATTTTATTTAAAGTAAATTCTGTCTATTTCTATATTACAACTACAAAAAAGCATTATTTCATATTTTCCAACCTTATAAAAAATTAAAAGTTATTATTTGTTAATGCATGCATACCTGTGGAACATATTTAATAATCGTAATTGTTAATTTAACATAACTGCAATAATATAAATAGTCCAGCCAATGTATAACATTACCGACAGCTAAACCAGCCGAAACTATCACAAATAATGCAAATAAACTTAATAAGCCAGTTGCTGTCTTCGAAATACTTTGTTCACCACGCTGAAAGATAATAATAAAAATATAATCGATTGAATGTTTTTCATTTTAATTCAACTACGAAAAACTCACCTCGTAAGCATAACATTGAAAAATTGTTATAGTTGTCGCAAACACCGCATGTAATGAAAATACTACATCATTTAACATTACTGGATTTAGACCACGAGGATAACGATTAGCATATTCAGCCTGTATCTCTGGTATCCAATATAAGCCGCAATTAAATATTGAATATAGGGTAAACCCCAAAAGATTTAAGAAAACAAAGTCAAAATTTAAGCCTACCACAGACTTTCGACGATAGTTGACCCATATTTGTGGGTAAAATGATATAGACCATGCTACAAAGTAAATCCATCCAAATGTCAGGGATGTATAAATTATAGCTTCAGAATTTGCAACAGTTATTCGTAGAAACAGATCCTTAATGCTGAAAAAGAAATGTTTGCATTACTATGGCCTTATTCATAAACGTACAATAGTGTTTATTAAAGGCTTATTTGACAATTATTCCATATATACTTTTCAAATAAGTCTTTAATAAACTTTATTGTACGTTTATGAATAAGACCCCTAGTATTTTCTAATGATATAAAAAAATCTAATATTATTTTAAACTAGTGGTAGCACAAAGGTAATATGTTGGACCAACCTCAATTCATTTTTCCTCCCAAACATTTTTGTTCAAAATATTCACCTGCTATTCCCAGCCCCTAACAGGGTTGCCATACAATATTAAAAATATTAGGGTAAAACACCTTTCAACTTCCCCGATGTCACCCTCAGAGGAATAAAATTATTACAAACCCCCATTAGTTTTCCCTCCCAAACATATTGCTAGAGCATACTTACCCTCTATCACCATCACCTAAGGGGTTGCCATACAAAATTAACAAAAACGATGTAAAAATGCCCACAACTTCTTTAGAGTCGGCTTTAGAGCGATAAAAAGTAAGACTGCCTCCATTAGTTCCCCCCAAACATATTCCCAGAACATACTTACCCCCTATCCCACGCCCTAAGGGAGTTGCCATACCAAATTTAAAAAATAAGGTAAAAACCCCTACAACGTTCCCGGAGTCGCCCCTAGAGGAATAAAATGTATCACAGGCCCCCATTAATTTTCCCTCCCAAATATATTCCTAGAACATACTTACGCCCTATCTCTATCACCTAAGGGGGTTGCCATACAAAATTAAAAAAAATTATAGTAAAAACCCTTACAGCTGCCCTTATCATCCTAAGAGGGTTAAGATATGACACCGACCCCTATTTAAAAATAAGAAATATTTCAGAAATAAAAAAACGGATAAAAAATAGGTTCGGCGTTTTGAAAGTCCAATGTGAAGGGTATCTAAAATTTGCCACAGCCGAATATAGCGCTCTTACTTGATTAAAGTTGATAGTGAAATTACCAGCTAATTTAAATATGGAAAAATAAAATGTATCCCCCGTTTCTTATTAACTTTAAATAAAGCTTTAAATTTATTCAATAAAATATTTTTTTTTCAAAAATAATTTTAACTTGCCTACCCAAGTCTTTAAATATCATTCCATTGGCTGTCCCCTTTTTTTTTAATTTATATAAATTTATAACTAGTATACAATTAATTAACTAAACTTGGGTAAATAAGAAGATAATAGTATAAGTGACAAAGCTAAAAGCTGGTTTCTTTTAAATAATTTCTTTTAATTTATTTCAGTCTAATAATTTTCAACACGACTGTTAAAAAAAGACATTTACTTACATCCATTCCTCAACAGGTTGACTAACAGCTGTTACTTCTAAATGTCCCGGTTTTAATCCCGTAACAATAATTGTTTTATTTTGTATACTGCCTGCGCTAAAAGCAAAGTGCGTTGGCTCTATTAAAGCCAAATTTTCATGTTGTGGCTTTAATATAACACTAACATCCTGTTCCATTGGAGTACTAAACAAAGTATAAATTAAACTTCTAGTATGAGTTTAAGGTTAATTTTTACTTACCTTAGGTAAACCTTAAATGTTTCAGAACTGTTAACTAACACAGTTAAATCACGTGTAGAAACGGTTAATCCTTTCGGCGCCTGCGCCCATATTTGTGAAACTGCAATACGAAATAAATATTAATATGAAAAGTTAATTCAAATACATACATATGTATGTATGTAATAAAAAAAACAATTTTTAAACTTACAAAGTGTTAGAAGTGTTATAATAAAACTAAATTTTATTTGTGTCTTTAGTTTATTTATACTCATTTTAAAAAATTTTGTAGGTATGCCCAAATGTGTAAAGGTATTAAGGGATTCTTAAAAAAATCTGCAAGAAAAAACAAAATAAAGCTTTTGAAAATAAAAAACGTTAAATTTTCATTGTAAGTCTTTTTAGTTTTAAAAAATAATTTATTAATTTATCAAAAGCCTAATAACAAAAATATGCAATTCTAACTTAACACCAGTTAGAGTACCATGGTACCCTAAACGAATTTAAATATTATTTTGCAAAAATGTTATGCTAAGTACTTTTACTTTGTATTGATTGTGTAAGTATGTATGTTTAATACTGATTATTAATTGGTTGATGTTATTGTATGATACCATTATCAAATAATAGAATTTGACAGACTCATAATTTCAATCGCAACGTAAACATTGCTAACTAAAATCAAATAAAAAAATATACGATAATTCATTTAATTGCCTTTATATTATTTCTTAAAAAAGAAAAAAGCAATTATAAATATTATCAAGCAAGAACGAACACCTTTTGTGCAGAATTCCTATTTTTTGCTTTCGTTAAGCGTCACTAGCCTTTTTATCTTACTTCTGTTTAATTAGCCCTAAACAAACATACTTAAACAACAATTATTAAATTTTCGTTATTATTTATCTTTTAAGTTTATATTTTAGTTTTTATGAATAATGCCGTAAATTACGTCAATATACTTGCTTATAATATCAAAAAAAAAAAAAACTACACACTTGTTAACAACAGTAAAAAATCGACTTTTTTTAAAGTGTTCGAATATTTTCTTTAACTATTTGTTAAACTAACAATATCATTTGATTAATCCCTGCAGATAACGCGAACAATCCATACATGCGTGTACGGGCTAGTTCACAAAAGAGTACACCTATTACAAAGGTAACACAAAATTATTGGAAGATATTAAGCTCCAAACTTTTTCATATACAACTTCACAGTTTAGAGCCCCGCCCCACCGAACGTTCGTTCTTGAAACCGAATCTAACCTAAATCCAAACTTCCGTCAAATTTCTAGAGGTCGGACGAACCCGAACCCAAACCGAAAAAGGTTAACACTAAGGCATACTCAACCAGTTAAACTCAAGAGCCCAGTTGATTAAATTAATTTAAGATTTTCACGTCAAAAGTATTTAATTTTGTATGAAATTTTAAATTTTTCTGACATTCTACCGTTCAAACACAAAAAGGAAATACAGAGGTCGAAGTTTTTGAATTCGCCTTGCTGCTACCTTGTTAAGTGTACCCTGGCTTACACATTCGAATATATTATTTATTCATTAAATAAAATCAATTAATGACATTTTTATAAAACCAACTAAAATAAGTATATTTTACTTAAGAAAAATGAAATTTAAAGAAAAATATGTACAAAAATACACTCAGATCAAAGCATTTAATCACCAGAAGTCACATTTATGAATTTTTTTATTTAAATTAAAAAAAACCTTTTTGGCATTTACGTAGCACAAATTATCAGTAGTTTTAAATATTTTAAATCGTATTTTTTTATGCAAAGATATCAGGAAAAGTTCGGTGAAAACGGCGAACCTCGAACATTAACCGAACGCCCCTTTTTTACCGAACTCCAAAACCGAACGTTGCGTCGGGCTATACTGTTTTGCTATATTAATTACTTTTTGCGATATTTACAATCAAACAACGTGAAGTAATACAAAAATACAATAATACAGTGGAATCCCGGTAAACTGAACAATTCGTTAAACCGAACTTCTTAAACGTAGTCTATTTTATTTTGCCCCCGCCAAACAATTTAGGAGCTAGGCCCTTTTTTAGCATCGACTTGTTTAGCAAAATCAAAATGGAAGAAAACTGACGGTGTTGTAACGGCTTTTCATTTTGCTCTTTGTTAAAGCATTCTCTAAACCGGGAGCAAATCGTTGATCGTTTGTTATCTAGGTCTACTCAAATTGACCAGACAATCAAAATTAACCAAATATTCATTGTACCGGCCTTCCACTGTACTATATATATAATGTAGATAAATTTAAAAAATCAAAGATTGTATTTGCACAAAACAAATACACATTTTGTCTCACTTCAAAGGAAGGAATATATATTAATGCTTCAAATAATCAAATGCAGCATAAAAATTTTGTCATTCTTTGGTTAAATCTTTAAAATCTTTTAAAATATTTTTTCAAAATTTAAAAACAAATAAACATTTTATTTAAAACAAAAAATCTATCGTATATGTATGTGTTCCAAAAACTTTAAACCAAATATTCTTTATCGTTTTCCTCGAAATCGTTTGCAGATTCCAGCAATTAATAAAAACCACACGACATAAGAAATTTCTTTATTTCCTTAAACTAAATATTAATTGAATTCTATGTTACTGACCCCAGCCAATGTGTTTTGTGCCAAGCCAGCACCTACCTATTCAACTCATGTACTATTTGAAATTTCACATCAATTTGAATTTACTACATTTGCTTTTATTGTTTCCAATACTCTTACTGTTATTAAAGCAAAGAAATGCATAAATTAGTAATAATGACGAAAATACACCAAAAAACAAGTAAGAGCGGCTGTGCCGCATCTTTTATACCCTTCACAGTGGTATTTTTATATACCCAGCCACCTGATCTTGCTGAGTTGATTTCGTACCACAAATATTATAATAAAAATACTTTGCGCCGGGTTTTAAGGTCGATAGATATTCTTGTTTTTGAAATAGCAAACTTTACAAAAATTTTATTGTTTGTTTCCATCATGTTTACCTTTCTCCTGCTCCTATCGAATCAATTTTTTCCGAAATGTTACACTTACTTTTTGTAAAGTATTTGTATTCGATAGCTGTTATAGTTTCCGAGATAGTGTTTCAGAAAGTAAATGTGAAAAAATTTAAAATTTTATACAAAAAGAATAAATCTGACGTTCACTTTCTCAAATATTCATAACCAGTTGGTTTTTTAATATAACCTGTAATAGTGTACCCTAGTTCAAACGAAAATAAGTCTAACATTTACATCATATCAAAAGGAACTCATAATCGGTTGTGTCCTCAAATTTGTCTGTATTAAAGTATCTTCACTAAATTAACATACCAGTTAAATAGTGGGCAAAAAATGCAATTTAAACGCAATCACGTTTAGAGAACAGCTTTTCCTGCTTGTTAAAACATTAGACGTGAATTAAATTTAAAAAAATCAGACTTCGTTCAATAGTTAAATGATAATAGAAGTACGTTTTTATATTTTTGTACATTAGCCATATTCATTATACCTATGTAGGTTTATTAGAACATTATTTGACAATTATGCCATAAATAGCTGTCATAAGCCATTTTTAAACCTATTATAATTTTGTTGAAAATTTAATTTTTTTTTGGAATTCACAGTTTTATATGCAAAAAGGAAATGCAGACAACTCATTATTTATGTATATAAACATAATTGTTTAATAAAAAAAAAACGATTTTTATTGTAAAAAAATAAATCCCACATCCCGGGTTTTTCGTTTTGAAAAAGGCAGCATTTTCAAAACTCAAATACAACTTAAGGTGCCTTCAGACTATTCTCTAAGTCTTAAATGTGCATTGTTTTTTTTTAAATCAAAACACAATGACTTTGGTCTGATTGCCAAAATTGCAAATTTATTGTTTAGAAAAAAATTTTTAAAATGATTAGAGCCATACGACCACGGCTGCCAGATTTGATGATTGCTTTGTTTTACGAAGATATATTAAAGGAAAAAGTGTTGTATTAAATTACCAAGGGAGGTAATATTTGAAATATTTGTTCGAATTTGTTAAAAAGAAAAATAAATATTTATGGTCAAAAATACATAAACATAAAACGTACATGTGTGATTCTGAGATTACCGGTCAATTTGCTGTCCCTGTTTGTTTAAAAAGGGGAAAGTAATATATATCAAGTCTTCTAATATCATTCCCCTGGCTGTTTTCAGCCCTACTTTCACTTAAATTTATATGTTAAATCTTAAAAGCGTTGGAACTCAAAGATCTTAAAACTTTTTTTGATATGAAGTAATTTTAATTTATAATTAAATTGTATGACCTGTATCTATATGTTGTAGAAATTTCATTAACTATATTGAGAAAATAAGAACAATCGCTTTGTGTCCTGCCTAATGAGCGTCCACACTTCGTTCGTCATTCCCCTGTGTTGCTTTTAAAATTTTGCTTATGTTTTTTGAGTTAACTTTTAATATCACCGCTCGATTCATGCCAATTTCTTAGAGGTAAGAATTTCAATCTTCATTTAAGGGAGTTTTTTATGGATTCGTCATTTCCCTGTCAACAAAAATCGCCGGGGGAATTACGGTTACTATAGAAATAAAAGTTTAAATAAGTTGACGAAATGAACAACAACTAATCAAGTATACCTGATGTGTTTGAATCCCGCCTTATTTTGATATATAAAAAAGATTGAAATACAGTTTTAAATATTATTTATGTAAGGTTTGTTCTCTATAAAAAAATGTGGCAAAAGCAAAACAAACAATGGAAAACGCCCTAAGCACATATGTTTTGTTCCGAAAGCATCCACAAACTCTCATAATCGTATGGTTGTAATATGAGATTTATTTTTTTAACGCACAATATTGACCACTTATAAGCTGCTAACAAATTTTAAATAAAATAAATATTATGTTTAAATTATTTTATCCTTAAAAAATCGCGTAGCAGTAAACTGCTTAATGTAAGGTATTTTTAAATAAGCGTAAATCAATTTAGGAATTATGGTCAGTTTTTAAGAAAAAGTTCTATTTAAATACGAATTTTGTATGGGAATTTGGTATTTAAATAGAACTTAAAAATAATTATTGTACTCAAAAACTGGCCACGATTGTTCTATTTTTTTAAATCTTTACATTAAAATCAAATCACGTTCAAACAATTATTTCATTTCGCAATAAATTATACACAAAACACACTTAAATAATAATCAATAACTGTTAAATATTAATAACTGTACGATAGTGTTAAGTGCAATAACGTAACTTATAGTCTACATGAGACAAAAGTTTGGAAATTTTTATGTTCGAAATTGTTAAAATCTGTTGCTAACACAAAAAATGACCGTGTGGAGCTAAAAATTTAAGTCTTTAAACATAAGTTTGGAAATAAGTTTTACAATACAAGGCTAAGAAATTATGTTAGGGCACAAGCTGTCAAATAACGTTGTTGAGTTAAAAAGGTGATAGTAAGAGCGCTACCCTTCACATATGTATACCTATACCCCTCACATTGGTATTTTCATATACCCAGCCATCTAATCTAGCTGAGTTGTTTTCGTACCGCAAATATTACAATCAAATTACTTTGCGCTGGGTTTTGAGGCCGATATCTTTTCTTGTTTTTGAAATAGAAACTTTACAAAATGTTTTGTATGTATTATAGAAATACCATGTAGAAGGTTTAAGGTCGGGAGTTTATGGAGTTTTCGACTTAATTCGTATAAGAAGTTTAAAAAAAATTGTTCATTCGCATCGTGGTGCCCCTCCCCCTGTTCCAATTTAACTTTTTTTATTCACAATGTAGGAGTTATTGTACAATTATTTCTTGAAGGACATTTATGGAAAATTTCATAAAAATTTTTCACTTATATTGGGGCTTCCCCTCCCCCTGCTCCTATTCAATGCACGTCTAGCCATAGCGTTTTGTTGTGTATGTTACACTCTTAGCCTACTTTAATTAACTTTATTGATTTATGTTTATGACAATGTTTTGTTCAATTTAACTTTAAATTGTTTTTTTTAAGTGCAATTTCTTCTTAAGTTGTAATTTGTGTATGAATATTTTATTTGATACAAATAACTTTTATGCCTTGTAATATCAAAAATAAAATAATTTTTGTTATTTACATATCCATTTTGTAATATTTGTTTTTCTTTTAAATTCAACATTGTTTTGTTATTTGAAACCAGTTTTTTATACAAAAGCAATTATTTTTAAGTGATATTAACTAAATCACACTTGATTTTGACAGCATGAGCTTCATGTTTGAGTAAACATCGTTTTACAGTTTCCCCATTTTAAGTCGATATGGATAGATTAAGATTAGTTTAAAACTCTATCAAATATAACAGTTTTTAATACCGTTAACGTAAAGCGACTGACTGACTTTATTTCAAAGCGTTTAGAGACTTACGTTAATATTTATGTATATAGTATAACACATTTATGTATATAGTATAACACATTAATTGAATAATTACAATTTAAACGTTGATATTTGTAAAACAAGTAAAGATATTCAACTTGTGGCTAGATTACAAGTTCTGCATTAAAATTTGGTCTTTAAATATAACTTTAAAATAATTACTTTACTAAAAACTGGATAATTGCACCCTTAGAGCACTCGCCCGCTTTACTAAATGCATGCAGTGAAAAATAATATAAATGGCAACACCACTAAAATGCTAAAACTTTTTGTCGTATTTTTGATATATGATAGTTTAAACGCTCAAGCTAATACGCTTAAATATGGTTCAAATATTTACCTTAATTTCATGGTGTCGCATAGGGTCGTAAGTAAAAATTAGTGTTGCCACCTATGCTATTAAAATTACACCAAGAATTGCCAAACTTAGAAAAAGTAATCTCTAATTTAATAAATCACAAAAAATTTAATATTCATAAGTATGCACACTTTATTATTATTGGCGGAAATATTTCGAATACATTGTATTAATTTTAAAAGCTAGTTTACATGCTTAAATGTTTAATACTATAAAATTTGGTTATATTTATAAAAACCCAGAGGCCTATAGGCCCATTGTTTATCCCGTTAGAAACAATCGAAAAATCAGTAAAAAACAAATAAAAGACCCCTGTCCTATTTACTTGTCATACATCTTACATCGCAGTGCCCGGTGAGACTGCCAATTACGCACCTCAGGACCCCCTGCTATCCTTGAGCATCAGTTTAGTGCTTTTCCTATCTAGCCCGGACCACAGAAGCCTTGGGACCTGTCCCTTCAGGCTTGACCCACTTCTTCCATGTACTTATGTTTATGTAGTAGATTTTCTTTATACTTTGTATGCGTAATAAGCGTAAAACAAAATAGGCCAGCGTTCAAAGCGTTAAAAATAAACTAAAGGCATTTTCGTTCTCTATAGGCTTCAACAAAACAGAATTAATACATGAGAGCCCTTTAGTAAGTAATATTGACCTAATAAAGTGTTATTTAATCATTGAATGTATAATATTAAGGACGCATAGACAACGAATATTATGTTTTGTAAAGTTTTGAAGTATATGAGATAAGTAAATAAAAAAATCTTTCCAAAATACACCAAAACGACACCAACAGGCAATTACCAATGCGTTAAACCAAACCAAAAATTACACTAAACTTGGCTAGTTACCCGCAAAGTGGCAGCACTCGTAAACATGCAAATTAGCCGTTTTTAGGTAAATCAAATAAATACCTTTCTTACACATATAACAACTTGCGGTCTCATTAAACAATAACATATTGGATGGTTGATTTTTAACAACTATTCATTGAAAATAAAACAGTGTTTTTAGATTATACGTACATTATATAAAACAAAAACTTTCAACTTACAACGTTTCAAAACATAGTCTTATCGTATTAAATATGTCTTAAACGAGGTGAACTGCGTTACAAAAATTTTAAAACAAATGTCAAGTAGTAAAAATATTACTAAAAACAAAATTCAGTTTATCTTTTTACATAACGACAGTTGGCCTTTCAAGTTTTTTGCATAAATAACATTGCTTTATTGCCAGTTAAAAATTCGGAAATCTTTTCTTAACTTATTAAACACTATTGACAAAAGTATGTATGTATGTAAGTATGTATCAATATTTTCTTTTAGTGCGAATCAGAAGTGCTTTGTAAACATAAAAAAATCCTTTTCCTTTTCCACATAACGAGAATTGACCCTCAGGACATCATTAAAATATACATTTCTGTTTAATGTGACAAGCTAAAACTATAAAAATGTTTGGTCCCAAATATGTATGAATGTATGCTTTATTCTACAAAATTTTGCTGGCAAGGTTGCCATATTGAGTGAAGATTGTATCGTTTAAAACAATTTTTTTGACTCTTTGTTACATAATTGGTGGATTCACAAGGTACGATATGAAAGCATATTGTGTTATTGTCATATAACTTCACAATGGCATAAAAATTTTGTTGCCTTTCATACAAAACCTGTTGTGAAATTAAATATCTCTGTATTTATTTAGTAGTTTTTTTCGACCTTTCTTGTAAGATATGAAAAAATAATTAAGCTGGAGGTCATAAAATATTTGTTATTTAATTTTTTATTTATTTCGATTTGTCGCTATCCGTCGGATAGCATATTCAGAAATATGAGTAACAACAATCAAAAAATAAATAACGTTAAAGCTTAACATATATTATTGCATTTCATAAAACATAACTTTGTTCTTATATAATTTTGGGAGCCGCTAGCATTTGCATCCGTTAAAAAAGTCTATACTTAAAACTTTGGCAAGCCCGTCGAATAAGATTCCTTAAGCCGCCTCCGCCGGCAAAAGTAGCCGGCACTGCTCTCTGACACATCAGTTATTTTTTGTTTACGTAAAAAACAAAATTCTTGTGATATTTTTTTTAATTAAAAGTGTGTGTAAAAAGTAGTTGGCTTATTTTAATGGATTTTAGAGATTCTAACCAGGTAAGATATAGACCATTTTGTGCCTACATAAATATAATTTCTAAAAATTATTAATATAAGCCAAAGGCAGATTTATATGTGTTTGATTTTCTATCGTTTGGTCGTATCAGCAGATTTAGATTTTAAATACGACACCTACTTACAAACATAAATATACCTATATGAAGAGTTGTTCCCAACAGTCATATTTTTTGGTTCAATTTATTTTGCATTATATGATTTCACAAGACCTTGTGAATTCACCAAATATTTAAACGTATAACGACAAAATACAAAACTAAAATTTATCTTGTTACTTGTTTTTTAAAGCTTTCTTTTAATATCGCATTTTAAATAAACGTTAAACGGTGCATTATAGTCATAAAAAATAAAATAAAATTTTGTTGTGCTTTTTTTGTTCCCCCTGATAAAATTTTATCAAAGTATAGGTATACAAAAATATTTACAGGTGCACATTCATATGCAACAAACGGTAACACGGTTTTAACAAATGCGTTAAAAATATTTTTTTTAGTTTTTGAAATTTGACGGATAATATTGAATTATTTATTGTCAATAACATTAATTTTATGCGATTTTTAGTTTTATATTTAATAAGTACAAGCTTGAACACTTAAGAGCATTTTTTTCTATACATATATACATACATATACATAGGTATAAGGTGTTTTTTTTAGCTGCACGGGAACTATCGATATCAACAACTATGGTTTGACAGCTGAGAATGTCAATCTGCGTGTCATTTCCGTGGAAAAAGGTTTTGCAATTTTTTATACAAACATTTTAAAACCAAAATTACTTTGAAAATAATTTATTTGTTCTCGAAGTTAATAGAGCACTACGAAGGGCCGGAGAACTTATTGGAAATAGTGGTAATCTTAGCCGCTGCGGAAACATGCCGGAAATCATATTTTAAAAAAGGCCATGAAATTGTCTATTAGAATCTAATACAAAATGTCACAATTTTTGCCTTGTGTTATTACTTTAAGCTCTTGTGCAGCTAAAAAACACACCTTATATACATATATTTTAATCAAGACTTTAAAATGTTAAAATATTAATAAACAGCTTTATAAACTACATATAATAATTCCGAACAAAATAAAGTAAAAACTTGCATGTTAGAGGCCAGCCCAAGACGACACTAAATAAGGCATCATCTCGAATTTTCAATTCATTTCATATACCTTACGTGTGCACACACAAAATTAAGTACTGCGTTGTATTGTTCGCCATCTCTTTTGTTTACTTAACTTAACTTAAATAAAAAAATATATTCACAGTTAAGCACAATTAAGCAAACAACCACGGAACATCGAGTCATCATGATCGCACACTTCCATTTCAATTCGTCTCGAAACTTTACTGTTGGCGGGATGTTCCTAGTGTGATAGTTATAAAAAACGGGGGTTGATTTTGAATGTTCATATGTATGTAATGTAATGTAATTACGCATGAGTTTTATATTGATTTGCCTGCTTGTGTATATGTTTGCTTGTGTATGTACCCACTCAACATTGTGTGTATTATTATTTGTTAACATAACAACAACATAACTCTTAAGTCTTTGTTGTTGTTGCCACACCATAGGCACAGTAATTTTTTTTTATCGACCACAGTCTCGACAGCACTCTATATTCTTAGCTACTCTACACTGCAGCACAAAAACTGTTTTAGCTACTCTACATTTCAGCACTTAAACCGTTTAACCACACAATAACACAAGAATTAGAAAATTATGCGGTTCTTGAATTAGCTTGAATAGGACTTGGTGCAGGTCTCTATTGCATGTGCCACATTTCTAAATAAGGTTTAAAAAAACTGTTTTAAACGTATGCAGCGCAACACTTCTATTTAAGACGCATGTTTTACAAAATTATATTTTTTTTGAAAAAAATCAACGGCACAAACATTGCGTATTTAATTTAAACCGGAAGGCCAGGTTATTTAGGTCCGTTAATTGTTATTATTTATTAAAAAATTTAAATTTTTTTAAAGGAAACAATCATCAATATTTTAAATTAAATATTTTTCTTATCGTCCTAGCAAATGTCCGTAGAACTTATTTATAAAGAATGTTATAGACGATCAAACCCGATTATATATTCATAAAAATTAAAGTAGGGCTACTTAGCGCTTATTGAACAGATGCCTATATCATAGTTGCCAAGAAAGCCTTTAGAAAGCCTACTTTAATTATTATGAATACGAGCGTAATATTTTAATATTATACCCTATACCTGTACCACCGTATGCGCAAAGTGTCGCAGTGAGTTATCTTGATTTTTTAGTAGACACTAGAGACTGGTAAACCGGCTTTGATTATAGTCGAGAGCTGATTTAAAGCCCAAAAAAATCGATTTGTTGTAATCGGTTTTTTGTTGACGATTTTATACTGAAATGGATTAATGAGCCCTGAAAGTCCATCGTGCTTGAAAAACTTCAAAATTCAGAAATTTTCAAAATTATTTTTTAAAACAACTATCTGTTCCGAAAATCCATATCTAAAAATAAAGTTTAAGCATATTGCTTTAGAGTTGTAGTATTTGGCGTTGAAAATAAATTAAAAACGCATTCTAGTCAAACTTGGAAATATTTTGAAACAAAGAAAAACTGTTTAGTACTAAACATGTAAAAAAGCATTTGTGTTTTGTACAAGCAACTTATCTTTATTGAAAAATATAGAAAAACATATATTTACGTCCTTATTCATAATAAACATAAGAAGTTTGTATGAATAATTTCGTTAGTTTTCAGACTTATTTTATTTTATACATTTAGGGATTCACAAGGTGTCCATTGTGTCCTATTGTCATATTGCTATAAAATTTCACAACAATGCATTTATTTTTTTAAAAATTATTTTTTATTAAATCTTTTCTTTATAATATAACATGAAATAAAAATTGACTTTAAAATAAAATTTATTATAAGCTTCAAATTTATCGACTTTGAAAATCGTAATCAAATTAGTTAATGATAAAATCGGAAATCGATTATTGGCTTTGCTTACCATTGTACTGTCAATTCTGTATGTATCAATTTTTACAAAATTTAATTAACACATTTCTATTTAAAAAAGACTTGCTCAAATGCTAATTAATAAAGCTAAATGCAATTTTTAGGAGTTGGACTTATATGAAACTTATGGTAAGAGTTCGTTCATAATTACCTTCCGAATTTGGCTTTACCCCTAAATCTAAACCTCAATCATTACATTATGCATGTCGTTAAAATTTATTTATGTATGCTTGACCAACTATAACATCCTTACTTTTTTTTAATATTTTTTATAACTACGGTGACGTTTGAGCTAGAATTAATTACCCAGAATTTTAATTAGTCAGAGGCAAATATAACATGCTAACAATTTTTTTATCAATTTCATTATGTTTTCCTTCACATATATTTTCTATATCTTATCAAAGTTTAACAGTTTAATATAAAATTGAAAAATTAAAAAAAAATCTTTGTAGTGCTTTCTTATCTTTTAAAATTGCTGATCAAGTTTTCGCTAAAAAAAATACTAATTTCATTCATAATTAGAGGTAACTATCCAGTAACTCGCTACTTCCCTTAAGCTGTGGTCAGTCACATTAGTAAAACAATTTGACTCAAAAAGCGTGACCTTTTAAACTCAAAATTTATTTATTGGGATTTCTACATACATACATACATACATATACATATATTAAATTTTAAGAAAATTTTATTTTTATTAAATTTTTTAAAAATATTAAACATTTTTTACCACATTTGTCAAAAAAAAATACATATATGAGTAAGTAATTCCATTTGTATTTTCTTTACTATTCATTTGCGACCCCATTAAGAATTAATATTCTGGATCCTTATAGATAGGGAAGTCGATTTAGCCATGTCCGTCTAACCATCTGTCCATGTTATGGTTGAGCTTTCTAAAGCCCCCTGATGTCGCATAGACTCGTAAGTGGCATCAAACTATCAGAAATATCTGCGAGAAAATCGCTTTGGAAATTTAGAAACATCTCCCGATAATTGACCGAGATATAAGTCAAAAACCAAGACTAACTCTGTTTATTTCTCTAAAATTTGTACATAAAAACCTTTACAACTGCCCCGGTGTTGCCCCGTACAATGTGTAACGTATGACCGATTCCCAAAAATTTTTCTCCATGAACATTTTTTTGGAATATACTTACACCCTATCTCCACTCTCCTAGCAGGGTTTCCATACAAAGGGTAATTTTTTTTAAATCGCTCCCACAACTCCCAGGGTTCTTCCAAAAAGGTAAAATGTAAGACCGATCCCAATTAATTTGTCCTCCCAACCTTTTTGGTGGAACATACTTACCCTCTGTGCTTAGCCTCTTACATGGTTGGCATACAAAATTTAAAAAAATAGGATAAAAATGCTAACATCTTCTCTGGATTGGCCCTAAAGGAATAAAATGTATAGCAGATCTCCATTATTTTTCCCTCCCAAACATAATCCTATAACGTGTTTGCCCCTATCTCCAGCATAACATAAATGATGTTAAAACGACCAAACCTTCCCCAGAGTCTGCCATAGAGAAATAAAGAGTACGACCGACCCCCATTAGTTACTCCTCGCAAATATTTTCCTAGAACATACTTACCCCCTATCTCCACACCCTGAATAGGCTGCCATAAAAAATTTAAAAAAATAGGGTAAACAAAACCCCTACAATGTTCCCGGAGCCGCGCCTAGAAGAATAAAATGTATCACAGCCCCCCTTAGTTTTCCCTCCGAACCTAATAGGGTTGTCATACAAAAATTATGTTAAAACGCCCAAACCTTCCCCAGAGCCTGCCTTAGAGAAATTAAGAGTACAACCGACCCCCATTAGTTTCCCCTCCCAAACATATTCCTAGAACATCCTTACCTCCTATCTCCATCACCTAACGAGGTTGCCATAAAAATTTAAAAAAAAGTAAAAGTCCCTACAAAATTTGAAAAAAAAATACGATAAAAACTTCTAGAGCTGTCCTAATGGCCCCATATATAATATATATAATTCCCATAGTTCCTAGGAGGAGCTTAGGGCCATTCGATTTCGTTGATCATTTGTGGTTTAAGACGAGCGGATGATTAGTCAACTGCGTCTGATTATGTCGACAGGGCCGCTGTTTATGCATCCAGACATGCGTTTTAGCAAAGAATTTGGGTTTAACTGATATGAGGGTTACACCGTCGACAGAGCCTCGTTTGCGTGAAACAGGGGTCACCAAGTCTGTTGTGACAGTGGGTGAGGTTGTCTGTTAGGAATGATTGGCTAACTTTAATCTAATAAACCTCTATATACATATATGTTGACATTGTGATGAGAATACTTTGCGCTGATTTGAAATACGACTTAGATCCGAAAACTTGATTTTAATAAACGAACATAGATAAGTAAACTCAGTTATCATAAGGATCCAGAATATGTATACATTTTTACTTCATTAGGTCACAAATAAACAACGAAAAAATTTGGCTGATATATACTCTTATCAGTAGGTGAAGGGTAAAAAACACGTAAACGGAAACTAAGCAAGACTTGCGAAAGGACATCTATTATTCGATTTAGGATTTTAAGCCAATCGGTATCACTAAAAGTAAATCATAGACTTTTTTGTGTTAGAAATATCTGCATAAATGAATTAAACTACTACGAGTATCACATATGTATGTGGTGGGGATATAAAAAGTAAAATATGAATTAACGACAACCAAAAATACGCGGTTGCCATTTGCTTACTAAAATTGGCAACTGTTAATCGTATTGCTTCCTTTTTGATTACGCCTAGTCCCCATTATTAAAGCGTTGTTTTACCATTTGCTCTTTTATGAAAGGCCTAAAGCTTAAAATTTATTTATTTCTTTTTTTTTTGTAGGCAGTATGTACTATTTATTACCCAGTAAAAATTTACATTGCTTTGTAAAGAGTTAAAATTCAAAAAAACTCTTACTCCTTAGCATTTTAACCCATTATTTTAACATGAAGATGACATTGGAGGCAAGTTCTTACAATGCTCGCTTACAAAGATGGAGTTAAATAAGTCCTTACCATACTCGCTTACAAAGAGGGACTTATATAAGCTATTACTTTATTGGCAATAAAATAACCTTAGTTACTTATTGTTGCATTTAAAGTTTTTTCTTTAATGTTTTGGTTAAAGGTGGCTTAAAATAATAAACTACAATAAATTTTAAAATTCAAGAAATAACACTATCTGCCTAAATTGTAGATAAGAAATAACTTATTATCAGATGGTATGTAATAGTAATTGAAAAGTAGGAAATTTGTAATGACTAATCACTTTCAAGTTTTTGCTGGATCCTAATGCTTTATAAGATAATTTACAAGTAGGCACATTTTATTTATGGTTAAACACCTTTAAATATGCATAAAAAGCTCTTTTTGCATATTTGTTGTCAAAAAAAAAAAAAAACAAAAAAAGTCTAAGATCAAGGAAAATGCATTTGCCCTACTTATTTCGTTTTAAATATTGAAATAAACACTTGAAATTTTTTATCATTTTGCACTCCTTCTAATCAACTTTTAATTTGGTAAATCAGACACACCGTGCGCACAATGTTCTTAAAAAGGTGCAAAGTTTTTTTTGCAAGTATGTATTTATGTATTTACAATATAAACATTTATATTAAGACCAATAATAACAAATCATTTTAGTATCTTCTTATCAGATTGACTTCATTTCAAAACAAAAATGTTATTAAATTTAAAAATGTTTGTTAAGAAAAAACTGTTTTTAAACGCATTTAAAATTTATGGTAGAACTGCAATAGACTGATTAAATCAGAAACAACATTCAATTTGTTAAATTATTTGATATTCTGATAAAATTTGTTAAGCGAATTGCTTAAAACATTTTTTCTGGCTTATAAATGTTTTATTAATTACAATTAAAGTTATTTTTACATATTGTCAGAAGATTACTAGTTTGGCTAATGGCAGGGAAAAACGATAAAGAATATTTGGATTAGATAGATTTCTTTTTAAATAAAAAATTCAACATTTTTTTTTAGTTTTATTTTTCAAGAAATATATTTAAAGTTTTAGAATTTGATTATAGAAAAACAAAATAAGTTTGTGCCGCACTTACCATTTTTAGCATTAATTCATTTAAATTTTTTGAAGTACGACAAATTAGTATTTAACTTTCTTTTTGGTAAAGCAAACAAATTTTTGAATAATTCTTATCTTAAGGTGTTTTAGAACTGTGAACATTAAAATTCTTACTCTGACATTACGAAATAAATTTAGAGCGTAGTATCATTTAATATTTCCAAAATACTGAAAAATAAATTACAAATGAAAAAAAAAGAATATAGTTATCATATATGTATGTATGTATAATTATTAATTAACTAAATTTAGTTAATGTACCCTGTGGTGAAACAGTTATCACTTGACGATGATTTTGGGATTCCTTACAAGCAGTGCCTCGTTTTAAAATAATAACATTATTAACAAGTATGAGCGCTATATTCGGCTGTGCCGAATCTTATGTACCCTTCACATTGGTCTTTAAATATACCCAGCCAAATAATTTTGTACTGCAAATAATATAATAGAAAACCTTGTGCGAGTTTTAAAGTCCATAGAAAAATATACAAAATTTTAACGTTCGTATGAATAATAGAAATAGATGAAGAAGATTTGAGGTCGAGAGTTTTAAAGGTTTTCGACATTATTCATATTTAAAGGTTAATAAAACTTATTAAATGTTATAGTCCCCCTGCTCCTCTCCAACTTTTTCTCCAAAATGTATGAATTATTTGATTACTACTTTTTGTAGAATATTCGAAGTCTATAGCTGTAATAGTTTTCCAGAAGCAGCGTATCGAAAATTTTATAAAAATGTTAATTTGTATGGGAGCTACCCCTTCTTCACCCCCACCAAAATTTTTTTCTTTAAAGCGCAGGCCTTGTTGTCCGATTACTTTTTGTGAAGCATTTGATGTCGATAGCTATAATAGTTTCCAAGATATAGCGTATCGAAAATTTCATAAAAATCGTTAATTTGTATGGGAGCTACCCCTTTTTTTGCCGCCACTCAAAAAATTTTTTCTTCAGAGCGTAGGCCTTGATGTCCAATTTCTTTTTGTAAAACATTCGATTTCGATATCTGTTATAGTTTCCGAGATATAGCGTATCGAAAATTTCACAAAAATCGTTAATTTGTATGGGAGCTACCCCTTTTTTTGCTGTACAATTACTTTTTGTAGAACATTTGAAGTGGATAGCGGTTATATTTTCCGAGATATAGTGCATAAAATATTTCATCAAATTTGTGCAATTGTAGGAAAAATACCACTTCCCCTGATCCTATCTGAAAAAAAAACTTTTTCATTATTGAGATCCCTACTCTAAGAGAGTCTGTGCTAAGTTTTGTGGCAAGTGTGACTATATTTACTGAGATATATAAAATAGGTTGTTTTGGGTTTTCGCTTATATCTCGGTCAATAGTAAACCGATTTTGCTGATTTTAAATAGCGATCGGCTGCGAGATATTTCTAACAATTTGACACCAATAACTGGTCTGTATCTCTTTATTTGACTCCGGAAACTTGATTTCAACAGACGGACAGACGGACGTCGCTAAATCAGCTTCCCTATCTATAAGGATCCAGAATATATATACTTTATGGGGTCGCAAATGGATAATAAAGAAATTACAAACGGAATGACAAACTGATATATACCCTTATCACTATGTGAAGGGTATAAAAAGGAATTTCTTAAAACAATATGAAAAATTATATTTACGGAAAAATTTATTGATAAAAACCCCTAACCCATACTGTTTAAAAAGTCCGATAAAAGATTTTTTTTTCTTTGGTCCATTTAACAAATGTACGGCCCGAATGATGGATGACCCTATGGCTATCAATGATAAAATTGCGAAATGAAAAGCGTGTTCAGATTAGAGTAAAATTTTGTGATTCCCTTTCTTATTCCTAATTTACCCATAAACATCAACGGAATCAGGAAATTTCAAAAGCAAATGTTTGAAAGCGAATCATAAGTTTTTATAGCATGTTCACAGTACATCCCGAAACTCATCGATAGGTTACAACAAAATAAAATAAAAAAATTTATTAAAAATTTATATTTTTTCAATTAAAATAAATACTTGTGTAGAAAATTTGTATTGTTAAAACTGTTGGCAAAATATTGAATCGTATGTGAGTGAATATGTACATACGCACGAATATTTTACGCAACATAAACACAAACAATCAATTGCCAACCCAATTAAGAATGTTTTATATAAACAGGCGAATTTGTGTTGGTTATTTAGAGAACGAAACAAGTTGTTGGAGTTGTAATATACAAACATATCGTTTGATTATTGAGTTTGATTTATAAGTTCAAACACAAGTCATCCTTAATTTTTGTCACAAGTTTTCCTGCACAAATGTTAAAATTTAAATAAAGTAAAAGTGAAAAAGTTGAAAAAAACCGAAGAATTGTAATAAAATAAATAATTTCAATTAAAAATTGAAGAAAAAATAAAACTTTGATTATTGGCTTCAGCTATGCAGAGTCTAAATAGACACATTAATGTTGGCGATTTCAGTTGTAGTCTGAACATAAAAACTAATTGAAAAACAAGCGATGAGCTGTAACGGTAAGAAGATGATATCAACCAAATGGCCGCCGTCACAATTGATTGCTTTACGGGCTCGTTTTATTGCATTTTTCATCAGCTCGGCGAGAACTTTGGCCGACAGATTCTCGCACTCGAATGTCGAATGCTGTCCTTGAGAGATTCCTAGCTTTTGGGCTTATTCACATAAACACAGGACTTCAAAAACCCCACAAAAAAGTCTGAAACGGTTGAATCTGGTGATTTTGCGGGCCAATGTAAATCGCCGAAACGAGAGATAAGGCGACCCGGGAACGCTGCCTTCAAATAATCAGTTGTGGCTTGCGCAGTGTATGCCGTTGCTCCGTCCTGTTGGAACCACATGTCCTCCAGTCCTAATTCTTTTGATTGATGCAAAAAAAAACTCGGCTAACATGGCTCTTTAGCGCGCACCGTCCACTGTTGTCGTTTGATCAGTGGCGTTCTTAAAAAAAGGGCCCGATGACTGCTCCGCCATGTACAGCGCAACCATGCAATCACTTCGAGCGGGTGTAATGATTCCTCGTGTGTCACTCGTAGATTTTCGGGGCCTCAGAAGCGATAGTTTCGCTTGTTCGCGTACCCGCTGAGGTGGATATGAGTCTCATCGCTTATTATGATTTTGGTCGAAAAATCGTCAACTTTGGCCTCGACATTAAGGATGGCTTGAGCATATGTTACACGAGTTTGGCGGTTGACAGGCATCAGCTGATGAATGAACTGGGTTTTGTACGGGAACATGCGCAGGTTTTTGACAAATCAAAACAGATTTCACATTGACCGCCACTTTCAAAATTAAAGGACATCTTCCAATAGGATGATTTCTTTTTGCCCACCTTGTATAAAAACACTTTCAAAAACTTTGTAAGCAAAAATATCATATGCTCCAAAAACTTTTAATATTTTTAAATAAACGAGCAATTAATTCAATATGAACTATTATTTATTTATTTAAAGCCATCGAATATTTATACATATTTTAAATTTCGAACTAATGCTGTCAGCAAACCAGTAATAAAAGCGTTTTCTTAAAAAGATTTAAATTTTTGTAAAAACTTAAATTTTTGTTACATACGATCATTTTGCTGGCATGTGTAAATGCATGGTATGTATTTATATGAGAGAAAAAAATGATCAATAATGAATTATCCCATAGGTAAGTAACCTCTAATAAAAGGAATTGTTTTGTTTTTAAAGCCATAAAAGAATTCACTTTGATAAAGTAATTGTAAAATTTACTTTTTTAAATATCTACTAAATTATACTAATAATCAAAGGTGTACAAATTAAAAAATTATGGTTTTATGTATTTTTGATTAATCAATAAATATGTCTTTAATGAAAAACATATGTTCATAATAACCTTAATAACCGGCTTTTAAAATTGTAAAAAAAGAAAACACGGGTTTTCTGTAACCGAAACAAACTTATTTATTTATTTACCCAAGTCATGTAAACAGTGCTGTAATGTTTTTAGAAAAATTTTTAATTAGACATAAAGACAGGTTTAACGTTAAATTAGTTTAAACTTGAAATATTTTTTATATACATATGCTTTAAATTTAAATATCGTCCCCCCAAATGCAACAGGGTCTAACAACCCCAAAATTTATATTCGAGTTTGATAAGTTTAATTGAGTTTCACAAACTCTTACTTAATTTTTAAATTCATATATATTTGTGTCTTTTTTTTTGTTGTTGTGCAGAAGTCGTATTTCGAACAGCGATCATTTTAATTTAATTTGGAATTTTTTATCTTTCCTGCAAAAATATAAAGTGATGATTGTCCCCATTTGCACTTCAGATTACGCTTTGTTATATATAAAAACATTTAACAGCTAAGAATTTAATTGTAAAGTTTTTTTGAATACTTATAACCTCCGAGCAAATGAAATTCTGATTTTGGATAAAAATAACTATTAAGTCACTACTTTTGCTCTACTTGAAGATAGTGCCCATTAAATACAACGAATATTGTTATTTTGACTTTTTAATATTCTTGTTACTTAAAATTCATTGTAAACTAAAATATTGAAAAAGTTTCTGATTTTTTTAATACAATAACCACCATATTCATAAAAATGAAGTAGAGTTAGGCTGAATTCCAAAACGCAGTTTGCTTTGCATCACAAAATTTTAAGTTTTTCCTGAAAGCAAAGATGAGGTTTTTGATAATATCTTCTCCTTCTAAGTGAGTGGTTACAGCCATATTAATGTCCTGAAAGCAAAAAACGTTGTCAAAATTGTAAAGAGTGTATACGGGAAAAAGTTGAAAACTTGTAATGCAAAACAAACTGCGTTTTGGAATTCAGTCTTGTTAAGCGCTTATTTGACAGATGTCTATGGCTTAGTTGAAAAAAGCCCTTAATAAGCTTACTTTAATTATTATAAATACAAGCTATTAACTATAAAATCCTATACTTTTACAGTACAAAAGAATGTAGATTTTACAATTAGGGGATTCACAAGGGATTTTATTTGTCCTATTGTCATAAAAATTCCACAACGTTTTAAAAACCTTTACCAACTATTGGACACTCGGCGCAGGTGTATTTCGAGTTGTTGTGACAATTTAATAAGCATATTAATCGACGTAGTATTTTTTAAGAACTATTTTTGTATAAAAGACTACAAAACCATTGTGAAATTTTATAACAATATGACAATTGGACATAATAGGACACTTTGTGAATCCCCTAAATATTTTACAAAAATAAATTCAAAGTTTTTTGAGCTTCTGCCTTTTAGAAAGTGATTTAATAATTTCATATAGTAAGTATCAAGGCGAATTCATAGAGAAGGTGGTCTCGACAGATCAGCTGACTATTTTTTGCTCGTGCAATTTTCCTCACAATATGTCAAAAGTTTGTCTATGTGCTTCTTCTTGATAAAAAAAAAAAAATTACGCGTTGGTTGGATTTTTAAACTAAAAATTTAAAAAAGTGTTTTTAATTAACAAACAGTAAAACCAAATGATGCGTTCTTGCGCTTTGTGCAAAAAAACAGTGTAAATATAGTTTTATTCACGTTTTTCTTCTGCAAATAATTTGTGTTTTTTTTTAATGATGCCATATACAAATAATTTGTGATGCCATATTTGTGTTTGACATTATAGGTACGAATTTTTCGCCCTGCGTTCACCTTGTATGAATTCGCCTTGGTAAGTATTAAACTGTTGGAACTTTTTTTCTTAAGCGCAGATATTTTTTGATATTCGATGAGGTTAAACTTCTTTTGTTTCAAATTAAAAGTTTTTTTGAGTGGCAATTGTTTGAGGGGCATATGCCCATAAGTATGTTTACTTTCAGACAAAACTCAATATTAAGGTTTGATTACATATTTAATTTAATTTTCAACGTCGTTGTCTTAAAAACAAAATAAGTATGTATGTATATTCTAATATTAATTTAAATTTCTCTTTATACGATTTTTGTCAAATAACATTTTAGAAATATACGACGCGTCGTTGTTTTGAAACAAAATAAAGTAATACACAGGGTACAGTAATACAGATAGTATCAATGCGGATTAAAAAAATTCGCCCTCTGCATATCCTTTTTGTGTTTGAGAAAGTGAATGTAAAAAAAAATTTAATTTCAAACAAAATTAATAAATCTGACAATCACTTTCACAAAATTTAAAGGCGAATTCATAATCAGTTGGGCTCTTAACACTACCTGTCGTAATGTACCCTGGTACTACAATATCGTTCACACCAAGGCGAATTCATTGATCAGGTGGAGTTAGCAGCAAAGCTGATCTTTTTTTTCTTGCATAAATGGAGGCTGGCATGATAGAATAACCTTACAAGGTATAGTTCAAAGCGAATTCATTGATCAGGTGGTGTTACGAGCATATCTGCTCTACTCCTTTCTTGCATAAATCGAGGCTGAGTTATTAACTTTGTTGATGTTTACATATTTGTTTTGGCACATCAGCCAACAAAAATGAAAATTTTCTTCGCCGCATAATAATTGCTGTAAAATCACCACACAAACACGATATCAAGTTTATGAAGTTGTTGTAAAACCTCCGTCTATAACAAGTCGAATTCATTGATTAGGTGGTGTTTTTGCATAAATCGAGGCTGGGTTGGTAAATTTGTTTATGTTTACATATCTTTTGACACACCAGCCGACGAAATAACAACAAAAACGAAAATTTTCTTCGCCACAAATTGGTTGTTGTAAAATCACCACCACCTGATACATTAATTCGCCTTGCTACCGCCTTATTAGGCAATTCGCCTCGGTTTACTTACATTCAGAAATAATCAGAAACAAACGATTCAGCTGATTTGTCAAAAAAATATGGTTTATCTAGAAATCACTTTGGTGTGTCCTGCACCAATTTAGAACTCACACGATGGTATTCAACTACATATGTGACTCATATGTTTAGTTTACCCTGTAATTACACTTAACTTCAGTTTTCTTTCAATATTAATAATTTGGGTTCCCAAAAGCCCCTGTATAATATTGGTGTATCACAATGTTTAATATTTAATCTTAAAACTTTTGTATGCGCTTAGTCAGAAAAAAAATTTATCAGTTTTGATTATTAGAAAATAATCACTTTTCATATATTTTTAATTTCGCCAATATTTAAGGTCTTTTGTGTTTTGCATTATCATGTTAACAAAAATATTTCGAAAGTAAATATCTATTTGTGAAAACCAAAATAAAACCGTTTAAAGTGTTTATATAACATTGGTTGTGAATTCGAGAAATATTTAAAAAATATTTTTTTTATAAAAGTTCATGCATAAATACATACATATGTATTTATATGCATGTGCAAATTATTTTGGATTTGAATACAAAATATCAATTGTCATTTATTTATTTTGTAGGTTTAAATAAAAGCCGTTACGTTTTATCGAATTTTATACCATGTTTTATTGCTTTACATATATATGCATGTATAAACATAAGATTCAAATATGTGTTACATATAAAAAATTTACATGAATCAAATTTTTTAAAAGTCTGCACACTTGTATGTGGTAAATTGACTTTACATTTTTAAAACTAAATTATGTATATTCAAACTTTAAAATATTTATTTTTTTGCTGTTTCTTTTTGTTTTTTTTGTTTCATACCTTTTTTAAATTTTTACGATAAATGTTTTATAACTAACATCACTTTCTTACTGCTGCACAAGCACAAAAATTAAATTTATTTTATTAATACCCCGTTACTCTTAAAACACAAACTTTTCACTAACGAATTGTTTGATGTACTATAAATGACTGAATTTTAAATGAAGTCTTGAAACACAATAAACCTTTTCACAACCGTCTTTAGAGTAAATGTGTTCGCAGACTACGTTTTGCTGCTATTTATGCGAGTATCAATGACTGAATTAACTTAATGTCTGACGACGTAAACTAATTCAAATTGAGAATTTAATATTTAATTGAGTAAAAACTCATACAGTCAACATAATTCTATTAAAAACATTTTTAGCGAAAAAAATTTATACAATTTTTATATCTTTTTTATATGGTGGGGTACAACCGTTCATCTTCAATTAAATCTGTTTATTTAGGAATTGTAAGCCGAAATTTGAATTTTTATTTAATTGATTAATTTTTTTTTATTAACACATATCGCTCATTTGGTTAAACAACGTCATAATTAAATTTACGTTTAAAGTTAACGGTGTTATGCTTAATAATGTAAAAAAAATTTCATCTTAATATTTTTTCTACTTTTTACGTTTGAGCAGAAAAAGCCTTTTTAATGCAAGCGAATCGACAATTTTAACCGCGTTTTTTATACCCTTCTCATAAGTGATAAGGGGGTATATAAGTTTATCATTCCGTTTGTAAGTTCTTTAATATCTACCCGCGACCCGATAAGTATTGGTCCTTATAGATAGGAAAGTCGATATACAAAAGTCCGTCTTTCCGTCTATCATTTTGCCCGTTTGTCCGAGTTATGAAGCCCCTCGATTCCGCATAGACCCGTAAGTGGTATTAAACTATCAAAAATATCTGCGAGAAAATTCGCTATTGAAATCCAGAAAAATCGCCCGATAACTAACCGAGATATAAGTCAAAAACCATGACTACCTTTCTCTAAAATTTGAACATAAAAACCTCTACAACTGCCCCGGAGTTGCCCCGCACAATGGGCAATGTAAGACCAATTCCCAATAAATTTTCACCACGAATTTTTTTTTAACATACTTAAAACCTATCTTCGCCACTTAGCAGGGTTGACAAAGAAAGTTTAATTTTTTTTTAAATTTTTTAAATTGCTCCTCCAGCTTCCAGAGTTCTCCTACAAAGGTAAAATATAAGACCGACCCCAATTAATTTGAGCTCCCAAATGTTTTTGTGGAACTTACTTACCCCCTTTCTCCAGCCACTAACATGGTTGCCATACAAAAATTTAAAAAATAGGGTAAAAACCCCTACAACTTCCCCGGAGTCACCCCTAGAAAAATAAAATGTATCACAGTCGGCCTAAGAGAAATATACAGTGTACGACTGACCCCCATTTATTTCACCTCCCAAACATGTTCCTAGAACATACTAACCCCCTATTTCCACGCTCTGAGGGGCTGCTATACAAAATTTACAAAAATGCCCACAACTTCCTCAGAGTCGGCCTTAGAGATATAAAGTGTGCGACTGACCCCCATTAATTTCCCCTCCCAAACATATTCCTAGAACATACTTTCCCCCTATCTCCACTCTCTAAGGGGGTTGCCATACAAATTAAAAAAAATAGGTTAAAATCCCTATAACTTCCCCGAGTCGCCCCTAAATCAAAAAAATGTGTCACAGACGCCCATTATTTTTTACTCCCAAACATATTTCTAAAACATATTTACCGTGTATATCTATCACCTAAGGGGGTTTCCATACAAAATTTTTAAAAAATTAGAGTAAAAGTAAAAATTATTTAAAATTAGGTTAAAAAACCCTAAAGCTGCCCTAATCACCCCAAGAGGGTTAAAATATGACACCGACCCCTATTTAAAAATTAGAAATAATTTAATAAATAAAAAACACGTATAAAAATAAAAAAAGGTCGATGTTTCGAAAGTCCAATATGAAGGGTATCTAAGATTCGACACAGCCGAATATAGCGCTCCTACTTGTTAGTATGACACTACGCCTAAGAAAGAAGTTTTAGTAGGCGAATTACTAAAGTTGTTAAACTTGTATAAAAAGTATGGCAATACAACAAAAAGCATTTAATCCGGTAACTTTTAAAAACTTACGTTTTAAACTCAGACGTTAAATAGTTTAGAAAAAATATTAACAAATAAAAGCGGACATGTTTGTACATGCCAGATGATATCCAGGTAGTGTAAAAAAAGCTTAACAGGATCGCCATACAAAATTTGAAAAAAATAGGGTAAAAACTCTTACGTATTTCCTAGTCACCCTAAAAGGGTTAAAGTATGACACCGACCCCTATTTAAAAATTAGAAATATTTCATAAATAAAAAAATTGATAAAAATGTGAAACACGTTGGGGGTTTCGAAAGTCCAATATAAAGGGTTTATAAGATTCCGCAAAGCGGAATATATTACTGATTTATAATGATGACATTGTTTGAAAAAATGAGCGATATATGTACATTATTTAAAATATATAAAGCATTTCTTTTAAATAAATTTTTTCAAAATTTTAATAAAATTGTTTATTTGATTCTACAACTTTGCTTAGACTCGAAAATGACTCCCAAAAAGTCTGTACAATCTCAAATTGATCATGCACATGATCGAAATATGATTTAAGTACCCATTTTTAAAAACTTAAAAAACTAAAAAATAAGTCAAAAACGGTATCCACCAAAGACTTGTTCAAAAAAGTCTGATGTAGGGTACGATTTTCTTCCAAAAAACAATTATTTATTTAACTGAAAAACTAGTTTATACGACTGACTTTAATTGAATTTCACCAACTGTATCTGTCTGGTAATTGTTATCCACGTTTTATAAAATGTTTATTTAATTTTTTTTATTTCTTTTTAATAAAAACGAAACACAAGTGTGCGTAAATTTTGCCGGTCTCAAGTTCTGTGTGTTTGCAATCAGATAATTGTTTTTGTTTTTTTTTATTTATTGTATTGATAATATAATAAAATAACTTCTCTTTAACGATTTCTTTTGTTGTACGTAAAGAATGTACTTAATATGTATGTATGTATGTTGGTAGAAATATTACTTATGTATATTTTTTAATTTAACTTATAAAAAGTTTAAAGAAAGTATACCAAATTAAAATATGTTTTAGAATTCCGTTAAGGATATCAAATACAATTTAAACTTCACGGCATTGCCTAAATTGCAAGTTTTTTTACTTATTTTCACCGCGCGCAATGTTTATACCCACGCCACATACATGCGTGGTAGGGGTATTGTGCGTTTGTGCAGATGTTTGCAGCGCCCAGAAATAATGGTCTTAAAGCTTTGTTTATACGTGACTTAACCATAGCACAGTAAACAGCTGATCGAACCAAACTTATGGGCAATACTGTATTTGATTATAGGAACTTACCATTACGCCATAACCATAACCTTAGAAATCAATTGAGGTTGGTTTTTATGGCAACGGTTATAGTTATGGCGTTATGGTAAGTCACATATAATTGAACCTTAAACCGACCTTCAAGTATATCGATTGACTTAGAATCACTTCCCGAGTCGTTTTAAGCATGTCCGTCCGTCCGTCTGGATGTCTATGTATTTTTGTGAACACATTACAGATCGCATATTTAGGGTATTTTAATGAAATTTGGCACTGGCACGAAGCCTATTGTTTTAGGTGATGATCGGGTAATTTTTTGTGACATAGCCCCATACAAATTTTCTCCCGGCAAAAGAATTTCGGTTTATGACTGGCTCAAATATTATTTTGTTGTGATAAGCTTTTGCATATGATTTACCTTCATTGATATAGCCCCAACACAAATGTCTTTGGAAAAGGCATTTTGGGCTGGCTCGAATGTTACTCTATTTTCACAAACTTTTGCTTATGTGTCTAACTTAATGCCACTAAGCATCTTGGACTATAAATGGCTCGAATATTACTTTACTTTCTCAAAAATTTGTTCACATGTTTATCTTTATGCCACCAACTATTATATTGAATACAATAACATCGGCCCATTTTTATACCCTTCACATAAGCGATAAGGGTATATATAAGTTTGTCATTCCGTTTGTTATTTCATTAATATCTATCTGCGACCCAATAAAGTACATATTTTCTTGGTCCTTATAGATAGGGAAGTCGATTTAGCGATGTCCGTCTGCCCGTCTGTCCGTGTTATGGATTAAATCAAGCAAACTCGCCCGATAGCTGACCGAGATATATGCCAAAAGCCAACACTACTTCTGTTTATTTCTCTAAACCGACCGACTCGCATTAATTTTTTCCCAGTCCCCTAACAGGGCTGCATACAAAGTTAAATTTTTTAAAATTTTTTTTAATCACCCGCACAGCTTCCAGGGTGCTCCTACAAAGGTAAAATGTAAGAACATACTTATCCCCTATCTCCAGACCCTAACATGATTGCCATACAAAATTTGAAAAAAAAATAGGGTAAAACCCCCTACAATATCTCCGGAGTCGCCCCTAGAGGAACAAAATGTACCACAGACCCCTATTAGTTTTCCCTTCCAAACATATTCCAAGAACATAATTGCCCCCTAACCCCATCACCTAAGGGGGCCGCCATACAAAATTTACAAAAATGATGTAAAAACGCCCATTACTTCCCCAGAGTCGGCCTTAGAGAAATAAAGTGTACGACCGACCCCCATTAGTTTCTCCCCAAACATATTCTTAGAATATACTTACCCCCTATCTCCTTGCAAAAGGGGGCTCCCATACAAAGTTTGGTGAAATTGTAATAAATTTCTCCCTACAGCTTCCAGGGTGCCCGTGGATACGTCAAATGTGGGCTGACCCCAACTAATTTTTTCTTTCAAACAGTTTCCTAGAACATACTTACCCCCTATCACCACTCTCTAAGGGGATCAACTCTGGGATTTTCGTTACGTTTGGTTTTTTATATTAAAATTTTTTCTGGGTTTTTTATTATTATTATTATTAATATTTAAAGCATATAGGTACGCAAACAATTTCGTTTCAATATCTTTAATAAAAAAACATTCTATAGTCAAAATTAAACAAACATTTTATATTATATATGTACATACATATTAAGGAATAAGCTCAGATTTAAAAAAGCTTTTAGATTTTAAATAATTTAAAACAATTTCGCTACACGCTTAAAAAGACATCGTGATAGGTTTGTAGTCCTCTGTGTCTTTCAAACTTTATTTTCGTTAAAAAACATAAGTACTGTGTTCATACATACATATGTATCTATGTACTTATGTACATATGTAAACTCCTGTTTGTAACAGTTTTCCCTTGCAGCCAGAGCTTTAAATAATGGGGCTTAGCAATGTTGTTGTTTCAGCGTAATTATGTCAAGTACTCCAAAAATGCTAAATAAACAACAAAATTTTGTTTGGGGCCATACTAAATGATAATTAAATATGCAAAAACAAAAAATAAACAATAAGACAAAACACTGTGCGACAAAAAATAGCTGGAATGTGGAAATTAACCGAATTTAGGTTTCCCTCTGCATTTAGTTCGAAATTTTTAACATAGAAGCTTAACTTTTATTTTTGAATTATTAAAAGTTATCCTTAAATGCAAAAAACATTTAATAAGAACTTTTAGTCTTACAGTAATCCCTCGATTTGCGCGTTAGTTGAATTAGATTCGAAATTTTTCTGCGCAAAACTGTAAACTGTAAACCCACGAAAAAAAACAAGAGAGCTACATTCCGCTGTGCCGAATTTTATATATCTTCTTCCCATTAGTGTTTTGGTATTTCGAACTGCAAATATTATTATAAATTATACATGACTTTGTGCGGGGTTTGAAGTCGATAGTAATCCAAATTTTTGAAATTAAAAACATCACAAAATTTGAAAGTCAAATCGGGCTCCTATCAAAAAAATTAAAAAAAAAACAAAATTAAAAGTTTTAAATATAGCGTATTCCAAATTTCATAAAAATTGTTTATTTCTATGGGGGCTACTGCTTCCCCTGCTTATATCCAACAATTTTTCTTAAAAAAAGTAGGCATTGTTATACAATTATTTTGTTAGTCAATAGATGTTATTGTTTCCGAGACATAGCTTATCAAAAGTATGGCGGCTACCGCTCCCCTCACTTTTGTTGTACACTTACTTTGTGTAGGAAATTTGAAGTCGAAGGTTGTATGTATTTTCGAGATTTTGCGTATCAAATGTTTCACTTAAAGTCTATTTTTATATGGGCCCTACCGCTCCCCCTGCTTCTAAACAACGATTTTTTCCAAAATGTAGGTGTTGTTGTACAATTAATCCTTGTAGGAGACTTAAACTCGATAGCTGTTGTAGTATTTAAGTTATAGCGTAAAAAATTTCATAGAAAAGGTTCGTTTGTAGGGGGGATAGATAGAGCTTTACCCCGCTCTTATCCGGCTATTGTTTTCAATGAAGATATAGTAAAATAACTTCTTTGTTAACTTTAAATCGATAGATTTTTTAGTTTCTAAAATAAAGCGTATCAAAACTTACAAAGAAATTGTGCATTATTATGGGGGCTACCGCTACCCCTGCTCTCATCCAATCAAATTTTTCCCCTAATGTTCGTATTATACTGGAATTACTTTGTAACAGTCGATAGCTGTTATAGTTTTGCTTTATCGATACTATAATGGAATTCTTGTTTCTGAAGCCAAGAGAAGGCCACACCCATTTGTGGTCGACTGACCAGTGAATCGCACCATGCATTACACAAGAATTCGTTCTTTAGTCGCATAGTTCGTATTTAGAATAAAGCTCCTAAAGATGTATTTCATGTAGCAGTTGATATGGAGAAATGTATAGCAAATGCCCACAAACACTACTCCTTCTATCCTTCTTACCTATTTTTCTGATACCAACACAGTGCAACGCATGTATAGAGGTCATCTCTTGAGTGCTGGTTATTTTATGTAGGTATTTAGCGCATAAAAAATTTTACATAATTTGTGCAATTGTAGGGGAGAGACCATTCCATACAATTACATTCAAAAAAATTCCCAAATTTAGGCCTCTATCTTCAAAGTTTCCCTGCTAGTTTTGTGGGAGCAGTGTCTGTATTTACTGAGATATATGTACATATAGATATATTTTCACAGATTTTATACTAAAGAATGGGTTATTTTTGGTTTTTGCTTATATTTCGATCCGTAGTGAATCGAACTTGCTGCTTTTAAAGAGCGATTATCTCAAGGATATTTTCGATAGTTTGACATCAGAACGCTTTGCGTGAGACTTTATTTGGTTTCAGAATCTGGATTTCAACAGATACACAAACGGACAGGAATATATAGATTCTTAATGAGGGTGTAGCTACTCAATAGTACTGGGGACAAGGTGGAAGTAAGTCGGTACAATTTCACTATTGACATTTCTGCCGTATTCAACAACAATCATAACAAGACTGGTTGCAAGGCTCGTAAAACATAAAAACCCTTTTTTCTAAATGATAACCATGTTGATAACAGTTTTTTCCTGTTGCAAATATTATTTTTACTTTTGACTAGGAAAATGTTCAACGCAAAATCACACACATGCACACGAAATATGACAATTAAAAAAACACAACTTTATTTTTTGTTTTTGTATATGATAATAAATACATTATGATAATTATTAAATGATATTGGATATTTCTAAAAATATAATAATTATTTAAATTAAATAGCAAATAGTAAAATATTTTTGCATATTGACAACGAAAATAATTTAGAATTTATTTTAAAACAAATTTAAACATTTTTTTAATCTTTTTTTTTTTAATTTAAGGCACCTGGCTTTAAGGCTTTGCATATATGTAAGTAGAAGAAGTGTGTTTATTGTTTTTTTCATAAAAAAATTAACTCGATAACTTAAATATTTTAATATTATATATTATACATTATAAATAAATAATAAGAAAAAAAATATTGTGTATGTATGTATAAAAAATGATGTTTAAACAAAGTCTGCTTATGAGCGAGGATGTTTGTTTTGCTGTTGTGTGCTTGATAAATATTTCTTTCATTTTTGACATTATGGCAAACTTAAGTTAACCTAAAGCTGTTGCTGATTCACGTGGTTGACAGGGCCAGTATTAGGGCTTAAATTATTGTTTGAGTTGTTAGCGTTGACAGCTGCAGTAGCATGCAAATCCTGTAAATAACGTTCTTGCTCAGCACGTCGATTCTTTTCTAAAATTAAAGCCCGCCTAATAAAGCAATAAAAAAAGTAGTAAGATATTTAAAATATAATAAAGAAATGCAATGAAAATGAAGCATTTTTATGGCCATTTTTAAGACGTATAAGTTTAAATTTCCTTTGCAAGTGGGATACATTTTAACTCATCAGAGCATATGTATATTTTTCTTGTTTTTGAATCTCATAAAGACTAATTTTAATTATTTGTATGTATCGTTGTCTAAAATGCAAAAAGGTGTAACTAACAATATATATTTTTTCAGGAGAAGCAAAACAACTTTGAAAAATGAAACCATTAAACATTTGTTTTTTTTTTTTTGTCAACAAAGGCGTCTTTTAAGTCAAGACATGCTAGTAAGTGGTATTCATAATAATCAGGGCCAGTTAAAAAAAAATATTAGGTCTTATTAGTTAAAAAAGTTTTTTTTTGGAAAATCATTTGAAATATCGACTTCATACATTCAAAATGACATCTACTGATATTGAACGAATATTTTTTTTATGTGTTAAACCTTTTTTGTGTGGCAATATATCACTTTTTAAATATTTAAAAGCACATGATTGTATTATGGAATACAAATTCAATCATATAAAACTGTACCAATAAAATTAATTTTGGTTCGTTTTATTTTGTGTCTTTATTAACGTTTTTAAAAAAAATGTTGAGCCATTTTTAACTTGCTCAAGTAATTTTAAAAAAATAACTCGATTTTAACATTCTCGTTGGTTATATCCTTTTTGCATTTAAGTTTACTACTCTCTAAGTGCAAAAATAAATATGACATTTGTTTGGGCTATTCACATACAGACACATAAAAATCTACTTTATTAATGTTTAAATATCAGGCATGTTCTGAAAATCACAAAGTTTAAGATTACTTGTGATTTTAAAATCACAATCGTGATTTTACATTATTTATCCAATTAATTCATTAAAAAAACCAAAATAAAGTTATAAAAAATATAATCAAGTACATTTAAATCGGCAGGCATTTAGCTAATCAGTTTGAAATAACAGAAATTAAAAAAGTTTTGTGTGTTTCTTGTGATTTCAAATCACTTTTACAAAGTGATTTTAAGAACATCCCTGTATAATTAAAATTTTACTTAAACCTGTTTTTAAACTTTGATTAGTGCATTTAAAATAAAAAATATGTAAGCGTTTTGCATAGTTGCGCCGTTGCTATATATACACTTACCTATAACGCTCATAAAATCCAACAATCGTACCCAATTCCTGCTTAAATAAACGTACCAACATGCCGTCAAAACACTCCAACTCCTGCAAGCTAAACATATTAAACTGTAACATGTGATCCTTAGAAGAGTCAGCCTCTGAATAAACCGCCAACCATTTAGGAATTTCTTCTAGCAGGTAGGGATTAGCCGGCACCAAGGCGTTATGGGTATGTGTAGGTGGCGAGTAAGTCTCAGGGCGTATGGCTTTTGGAGGTTCGGCCGAGGTGGTGTAAACGTAATATGATGTAAGGCAAGGATGTTGGCGTTGACATTGACCGGTATATTGATTTTCGTAGTAGGTACCATGTACTTTTGAAACAACGGTACGCCAACCTACAGGAAGACCTTCCCGTTCTAAAGGATGAGACCAATGTGTTGTGTGGGCATTATGATCAACATAATATTTGCGTCCGTGTAGGGTGTAGTGAGTAGCCCATCCCGGTGGCAAAGGTAATTCCTCTTCCAACGATTGTTCAGATGGATGTTTGCGAAGTTGTGTGTTGTTCGTAGTGCTGGCAGATGTAGAAGTGGATGTATGATTGTTGTGTGCGATATTGTTGGCAAGACTGGTATTGGTATTCTGATATAAGGATTGCATGGAAGAGGAAGAGTTGGCTTGAGTATGGGGTTGTGGTGTTGCTCTTGAACTGAGATCATATGAAGACATAATTTGGTTTGCAGGAGAGTTGTTATTACTGTTGTAATTATGATGTGGGTTCTGGTGAATTTCGTGCTGAGGTTGATAGTGTTGGTATTGGTGTTGATGGGTATGGTTTATGTTACTGGCCATTGAGGTTGTGTTACTATAAATAGGCGATTCGGAACGATTTCCGTGTGTCGATAAGGACATTTGTGACTCAGCCATTGTTAGGGATGAAGGCAGTAGAGTATTAGACACACGATAAGGATTCTCATAGATAGGGCAAGATTCAGACGAATAACTCTGAGTTAAAGGGAGATGTTGATGATGCTGTTGCTTTTGTATGTGTTGTTGATACAGGTGTGGTGGCGTTTGAGGTCGTGGTGTTGCTCCTCTGGGCAGTTGTAACCTATTCGACTGCATAGAATCCAAACGTCCTCGCATCATGCTTGAATGGCTATCGAAAGAGTTGGCATGCTTCTGATTCGATGAATAGGAGCGTTGAAAGTAATTTGATTGCGACTGCTGTAGCGGAGACGACTGCTGCCGGCGCATACGATCAATCTGTTCAATATTCACATAGTTGCTGCTACTGCTATTTAAACTGTTAATGTTGTTTCTGTGCATTGGAGGCAATTCCAAATTGTTTGTGGAATAAAATGAATGTGAGGTCATCGGCTGTACAGGGTGATTTTGTTGATATTGATGCATGCGTCGCGTTGGTTGCGTTGACTGTGGTGGTTGCGGCAACGTTGAACGCATTGAATTTGTCGAAGGCGGCAACTGAGATTTAGCTCTACGAGCATGATAATAATCTGGTTGAGTATCGGTGTATGTATTTCGACTAACACTACCAGCACGACCTCGCCCTCCAGTACCGCCAACACCATCGCAGCTCGGTGATGCAGAAGCACACCTCTGCAGAGTCTTTGATTTTTGTTTTGTACGTTGATCATCAAAAGACCAAACATTTATAACGGGTATTTCAGGTGGAGTTTCTTTCTTCACATATTTTCCCACAACGCCTTCTTTGTGTGCAGTCTGTCTGTCTTTGCTCCGGCGTGAGAGCATCGTTGGTTGTTTGCGATTGCACAGCAAAATTGTTAAGTAGTTCATACAACATCCAATTAAGGAAGTCGCAAATTAAAATTTATATCCTCGCTTCCAGAAGTCAACAATATTAAAATGAAGATTTATTGAACTTTTTGTTAAGTGCTTACTCATCGATTAATTTATTTTCATTTGTTTTATATAAGCTCAGAAAACTTTCTGTTTTTTGGATGGTATAGTAAAAAATTATCACTTTAATGTTTACTTATTTTGCAATTTTATTTTTTGTAAAATTTTAAATTTATATGTATAAGTAAAAAAGAAAAATAACTTAGTAAAAATAAAAATAAAAATTAGCTTCCCTAGGGGAGTCAGCTGTTTGTTTTGACATTTATTTTTTTAGCAGCGCTGCCAGAATGATGATATTATAATATTTTGGTCCAATATATGATTCGATGATTTTTTTCTCATATGAAGATATTTGTTTTTAGATGTGGCGATTTTTAAATTTTGAGCTTTCGGAAGCTTCTACATGTAAAGGAATTTTTACAAAACGAAAACTTTTGTAAAATACGCTTTGACCTCAAGCATTTTTGAAAAAATTAAATTTTTAATATGTTTTGGATTTTATACATTTATAGTGTATGGTATATGTATGTATATAGATATAATTTTTAGATAATACTAATAATTTTTTCATTAGCAACCACACAAGGAGAGCAAATTACTGCATCCGATTCGAAATTGAAAAATTCTTACAAGGAGTTCTATATCAAAAGCTTAACAATTCGATCAATTGAAATTTCATTTCGAATCAAATACCATAATTTAGCCCAGCGCCCCTGTTCTGTAATTTGCGAGAAGTTTTCGCAGCGAGAAAAATTTTTTTTTGTCATAGTCCTCCAAATGTTAACAGTGTGACTTAGATAATACATAAACTCTCATTATACAACGTTAAAAGTTAAAATAATTAGGTTTATCGTGTTCATCCTGTCTTTTACAAGGCGACTATAAACTTTTCGATGCGAGAAGTTCTCACTAAAGTTACAGAACACAGGCACAGGATTTAACAAAATTATGTGTTTTTTTATAACACCCGTTTGACGAAACGCCTTAGATTGTTACAAAAACAGCGCATTAGTTAATAAAATCATTAATTCTTTTTAAATTTTTTATGAATAATAAACAAGGAAGCTAAGAAATCGTAAAATATTTTAAGCTGCTAGATCCCTTACAAATGCGTTACCGGAGCTTTAATTTTAATATTTATGACCAACAGCTAGGAACTTTCACTTTTAAAATAATTTTTGACATAGGTATTTAGGGGTTCTGATAAGTAAATTAGAAGTAGGAAAACATATACTGTATCCACCCCATTTATTATCCTTGATTCTTAAACAATAATGCAAAAAACATCAAAACAAGAATGCCGCCATTGCTTTTCCTTTCAACAACTAGATTGGAATCTGAGTATTTAAACTTTGGCTCAAGTTAAAAACTACTAAGAGGGTTGCGAAAAGTTCGGAACATGGTAGGTATTTGTTTCTACACAATAAATGTTTTGCGATTAACTAAACCATATCTACATATTTGTATTCCAATAATTTCTAATTCAATCTCAGAAATTTTAATCCAATTTTAGAATTTTACAATTGTATATCAAAACTTCAATTTTCTTGTATGTATGTATATTTACTTTATATAATGATATGGTTGGGGAATTTGGGTATACTTGCCTTTATTGTATGATATTTGTATTACTATGATATATTTTATTTCTTGATTTACTGTTGTGTAGTTTTTAGTAATTAGCCTTAAGATGTTTATATTTATCATTCAGGCGTGTGTGCTACTTTGTAATATATTTCAATTGGCCTATGTGGCTTAATATTAGTAAGAAGGAATTATAAATAAATACAGACGGAAAAATCTGATGCCCACAGGGTTCTCATGAAATCCAAAAGAAGGCGGAACCGGATTCGAAAATGACTAATAGATATTTCAGTATCGTAAATTTTAATATAATGAGGCATGTTCTGAAAATCACGTGGTTTCAAATCACTTGTTTGTTATTTAATATATTAACTTATTGCAAAATTCGGCTGGCATTCAGCTGACCGTGATTCTTGTGATTTTAAATCACTTGCAAGAAGTGATTTTCGGAACATGCCTGTATAGTTTTGTTTCAAAACTGGCATTCTGATTTCGATTCCAGCCTAAGCTTACAATTAAAATATGTGGATATTTAACAGAAATATTTATTAGCCGTTTTAAGTCCAATTTCGACAGCAATCGGTTTCAATTGCAATCCTGTCAATTAAAAAAATTCTGAAATTCAAATGGCAAGCTCTGAAACACAAATGGAAAATTCTGATATACAAATATCTGAAACTGCTTTAGAAATTTCTAAAACTATATCGCACTCGTTCAACAATACTGTATTAACTCAAAATTTTTTTATTTTATCTTTTTGGCAAAAAACAATACATTACACTTATGTCTACCTATGGTTAAAAATTCCCATAATTCTGACTATTCTTTCTTAATAAAATTACATGTTGTGACCTTTTTGCTGGTAGAATTGTTTATTTCTGTGAATCAAAAAAACAAAATTATTTTGAGTTATTTGAAGTGATTGGCCTTAACAAATGATTGTTTTTGCTATAAAGAGTAGGATTTTAAGTTATGTATATTGTTATTCTAATAATAAAATGTATTAAATACAGCAATAAATTTCATGTAAACAAACACAACTCAAAATATTTACTTCTTATTAACAAAAAATAATTCAAGAAAATAATAACTAAAAAAATTGCGTTTCTATCTCCAAACAATAAACAAATAGAAAGATTATGTGGTGCAATACAATAATTAATGGGGTTTCTAAATACATATTGCCTAACTTTTGTTGATGGAAAATTCCTTAAGCATTAAGAAAACAGTTTTTTGTCTCTCCTGAACACTTTGAAGTTTTTGAGTTAATACAGTATTGTTGAACGGGTGCGATATAAGAAATTTAAGATAAAGTTCTGAAATGCAATCGGAAATGGCGAAGTCAAGCCTCGCCAATAATTAGTTAAAATATTAAATTTCAATTATCTCAACATTTTATTGATACTATGGAGCAACCTTACATAGATTGTTTTTCTTTAACATTTTGCGTTTTTAAATTAGCAACTTGATTTTTTTGACAGCTACAAATCGTAGCGTTTTAATGAGCGTGAGCTGCACGTGCAGCTTCCTGTTCTTTAGATACATATCCAACTTGTTCTTCAGGGGTGTGAGGCCAAAAAGTAGGGCGATTAATAGGATCTAAAGCCAAATCTGGGAATGCGTCCCGGAAATCTTCCATGGTCATTTGCTCAAAAGGTAGTAACGATTTTAAATGGTCGATTTCCTTTTGCAATTGAGCAATGCGGGCTTCGGAGCTACTTTTGAAGTTAGCAATTTCAGCTTTGGTCTCTTTGGCTTGAGCCTCTATTTGGGGTGTTACATTATCAGCTGGGTAGGGAACATTCAAGGCTTCGTATTGTTTTTGGAAGCTGTCAACCAATCCTGGAACTGGGACTAACTTTTTATACAGAGCCCAATCGATTTTTGGTGGAGTTTCAGGGTTAGCCAAGACTGCGCGCATGTATACATCGGATCTAGATTTAAATGCGGCAAAGTTAGGCTTTTGGTTAGGTGGAACGCGTTCAGCCAAAGCTGACCAATTAATAGAACTTTGTGCAATCCGCCTTGATGCCATGTTTTCAAGAGCTAAAAAAATAAGAAAATTTTAGGATTACGTGCTGGAGGTTCAATAATATTTAATTATTTCAGAAAGCAATATTAGCACTTTTTATATAACTTTTCGACAATTTTCACCCTAAACTCTATTATTCCACCAATTTATTTCGTACATAACGTATGGAAAAATAGTTAATTATGTAATTTCTCTCAAGGTTTAAGGAAGCTAGTTTTCAACAAACACTTTTTTCTTATAATTCAAAGCTAATCGTTATTTTAAAGCACGCTAAAAAATATTTGTTTACTGAAGAACCTTTTTTTAAGTAAAACAATTTTAATATAACTTATACATTTTAATTAGAAAAAATTTTAAATTTTCTTTACCAATCTAGATGAATACTCTGACAACTTGTCAACGACGTACAAACTAGAGTAGTAGAAGTATTGAGTAGCTGACTACTCACAGTCGTTTGGGTATTTGACATTGCCTGCGGGCAGGGTACACTCACGGGGTACACTAATATAGGCAAGGCACATTCAACAAGGTAAACTCAAGGCGAATTCAAAAAATTCGCCCTCTGCATTTCCTTTTTGTGTTTGAACGGTAGAATGTCAGAAAAATTAAAAATTCCATATAAAATTAAATCTTTTTTTGTATAATGTCAAATTGATTTTGATCAGCTGGGTTCTAAATATTACCTGGATGAATGTGCCTTGAATACGGGAAGTGTTAAAAACCCAGCTGATTATGAATTCGTCTTGAAATTTTGTGAAAGTGGTTGTCAAATTTATTATTTTGTTTGACATTAAATATTTGTTTAACATTTACTTTAACAAACACAAAAAGCAAATGTAAACATAAACAAATTGTACAGCCCAGCCTCGATTTAAGCAAGAAAAAAGTAGTTCAATTGTGCTCGTAACAACACCATATCAATGAATTCGTCTTGGTATTAGGCTTGACACAAGTCTAATTCATTGACCAGGTGGTGGTAATTTTTTAACAACTAATTTGTGGTGAAGAAAATTTTCGTTGGCTGATGTGTCAAGATAAGTAAACACACACACATATTTGCAGCCAGGGTGCCTTGATTTATACAAAAAAAATATAGACAGCTGTGCTCGTAACACCACCTGAGCAATGAATTCACCATTGCTTACATATAAGTACTTTATCTCAAAATTATGATTACGAACATGAAAAAATTACGTCACAAAGTAGACTAGATTCAAAAGCACACTACTTGTAAGGTAATTGTAACATGATTACGAACAGAGAAAAAAGCGTAAGCTTGTCAGCACCTTTTTTGGTAATGGGTACCAGTTATTAAGTTGCTAGAGAAAAGGATGTACATAATGCCAATATTATAAGATATAGTCAATTTGGTAAAGCATACAACAAGCACGATATCTTAATGGAGTTGTTGTAAAAACTCCGTCCATAAGGTAAGAAAACATACTGTTTTGAACATTTTAACGTCTAATCAAGCGCGAAAATAAACTCAGCTGTTCAGTTGACTATGTCTTGTAAATTTTGTGCCTCAAAGCAAATATATAGAAAATTTTACGTGTTTACATTTCATAACATTGTGCTTTTTATAATGGAAAGTTAATTTATTGTTGAATTTAGGAATAAGCAATACAGAAACTTGAAAAGGAAAAACTTAACATGCTGATCAAACGAATTATACCAGTCGTTCAACGGCAATCGCGACAGATATCTTCAACTTCAGCAGCTGTCACGAGATTACATCGTTCCATTTATGCACGTCAATATCCAACTGTAGTAGTCCTGCCCGATGGCTCAACTATTAATATTCGATATAATGAACCAAGGAAAATTATAAAGGTAAAGTCTTGAAATTAATATATTGCGCGCATGTTAAATTTTTTTACTACTTCAATAACCATAGATAACTTTAATTCAATAATAAATGCCCGGTAGAAAACTATGTCACAAAATACTCAAAACCCAGGGCAACTCAACTAGGTAATATCAAGAGCCCAGCTAATTAAAAAAAAATTTACATTTTCACATTGCAAATATTCAATTTTGTAAGAAATTTTTAATTTATATGACATTCCACCGTTCAAACACAAAAAAAATGCAGAGGGCGAATTTTTTGAATTCGCCTTGAGTTTACCTCGTTGAATGTGCCTTGGTTGTGTCCAACTCAGGGTACACTAATACAAGTAGTTTCAGAGTAAGGGTACACTTATACAGGTAGTGTTAAGAACCCAGCTGATAAGAAATTCGCCTTAAAATTTTGTAAAAGTGACTGTCAGATACATATATTAATTTTGTTTTAAATTAAACATTTTTCTGACAATCACTTAATCGAACACAAAAAGGAATTGCAGAGGGCGAATGTTTTAAATTCGCCTTGATACTACCCAAGGCACATTTAACCAGGTAATATTAAGAGCCCAGCTGATTAAAATTAGGTTGACATTGTTACGTTATAAAAATTTAATTTTATATGAAATTTTTAATTTTTTGACATTCTACCGTTTAAACACAAAACGGAAATGCAGAGGGCGAACTTTTTGAATTCGCCTTGAGTTTACCTTGTTAAATGTGCCTTGATACTACCTTTATTAGTGAACTCTGTGCCTCGTTTCTGTAACTTGCGAGAAGTTTTCGCATCGAGAAATTTTATAAGATTATAGAAGTGTTCCAGTTATTAACAGGGCGAGTCATATAATTTTAATATATTACAAGTTAACATTTAAAATTTATAATAGTTTTTCTTTGATTCATTCTGTCCTTGACAGGGCGACTATAAATTTCTCGACTAAAGAACTTCTCACATACCTTACAGAAACGAGGCACTGATCAGGGTATTTTTACAAAATTTCAAGACGAATTCATTATCAGATGGGCTCTTAACACTACCTGTATTAGTGTACGCTGGGCCAACTTTAACAAGTTTTGAATTGAAAAAAATTTTTTTTTAAAAAAACTAAATTAATTGGTTGTAAAACAAAGCAAAGTAAGCAATCAAAATGTCTGAAAAAAAATTAAATGTAAATATTAATGCCAATGAGGGTTTTCACACTAGACTAATTTTTAATCCGCACAACTTTTGTTCTTTCGTATTTACTAGACGTCTGCGTGACTACACCCAAAAGTCGTTTAAATACATTCGCTTGTTTTTTAACCACATAGTGTTTTTCATTCAATGTTTAACAAACTAAATGAATGAGCCCACAAGCGAAAGCAAATAAAAAACAACTTCAACCGAAAACAAAATATTACCCATACATTCATATAAATAAATACTGAATAGAATGTGTAAATATTGTTGTATGATTGGTGTAAAAAATTATTATTGAGCGCATTCATTTGTGTTTGCGAATTTGCCATTTTTGTGTGTTAAAACATTCATTAATTCGAAAAAACACCTGAATGTTTTTATAAAAAGTCTAACTGTAATGAGACTTTGCTATGTTTTTGTATTTTCAAGTGAGTTTTATACACATTCAAAACGAAAACTGTAAAATGAATGTGTTCTTCTTGTATCATTGAGTGTAACACACAATACATTCTTTCTTGTGTTGTAACTGGTTTAACTTTATTTATCTCCCATAGAATGAAAAATGTTTGAATGAATATTGTTTTTGTTGTGTATAGGCAATCAAATGAATATAGTCATGCATGTCTAGTATTTACACTAGACTAATGCCGGCATAAAATTGTGCACGTATACACAGCTTTGTGTTGGTTAGTAAAAAACGCAAAACCTGTGTTTTCATAAGTGTGTATGTGTTAGTTTTGTTCTGCTTGTGAGGGGTTGAAGCTGGTTGAAAAATTGTGCCAACCAAAAACCACTATCTTCACCGAAAAAGCCCACAAACTGCGATTTTATGCCAGCACAATTAGTCTAGTGTGAAAACCCTCAATAACAATTATAAAAGTTATCTCCAACGTTTGCACATATGTATGTACATACATTTGTAGTATTTTTTTTTGTTTCAATAAAACTATTCCAATCGCTACTAGGTATACATTAATTTTATTTAAGTAACATTTCGCTCATTTGCCAGAACAACGATATATTTTAAAAAAGTCACAATAAAAAAATTCGGTATTTTTATACTGGGGTTTTTTTATATACTAAGTTTGACGTTTGTCTAGGCATGAATTTGTCTCGTCAAGACGTACAATTAGTTCTAAGTAATTGATTATTTTATATTTTAAATATTGGATTAGATACCTTTTTTCCCAAAATAAGTACTGTTTAAAAAATATAATCCCTTACTTAATCGAAATGATTTAGCAAAAAAAAACATTTTTTATATTAGGTGCGTTCATTTACAGAAAACTATTACTAATTTTCGATAAATATTACTAGTAAGTGTTCAGGTACACAAAAAATTAGCAGCTAGAGAGCCGAAAAAGAGCGTAATATGTTTAGAAACAAAAATGTTTCTGGTGCAAATCTATCACTTTTGCAACAATTATAGTTGCAACTAGAAAATAACCATTTCAAATCGTTACTAGTTACAATTTTAGCTGCAGGGAATATATTTTCTGTATGAAAAAATTAAACTTAAAACTCAAGACTTTATTACTAAGTACAACGTTTTTATAGTCTTGGTCTAAAAGGCTTTGTACCTCTATTAAATAAATTAATAAGTAATTCTACAAGTTAAACCACATTCCGCGAAATTTATAAGTTCTTATGTACATGTTTGCATTTCTTCTTGCAGCTGCCCTTGGATTTAAATACCTTAACAGAAGCTGAACGTAAAGCTCGCCTCGAAGCTCGCAAACCACGCAAGAAGGTTGAGATCATGGAAGAAGTTGAGGACAGCTTCAATGCGAAGAAATATGTAAAGTTTTTAAAACGAAAATAGTATTGACTAAATACGTAGTATAATTCGTTGATGAAAATTTTTATTGTTAATAAAAAGAGTTAAATAGACTTAAAAATAAGTATATTTTATGTAAAAGAACATAATATTTTAAAGAATCTAAGTGTTTAAATCAGTGCCGATTATATACAACAAATCCTTACTGCAGACATTTTTTCTGGACAACTTATTTGTAGGGTAAGATTTTGGCAGTATCTTTTAATAAGCTGTTACAAAAAACTAAACAAGCAAGCTTCTGTGTGCACTTGAGTTCAAATGGTTTTTGATTTAAAATTTTGATAGTACATTAAATAGTTACGAAATTTTTACAAATGACGCTTTTGATAAACAATTTTTGATTTTCATAAAAATGCATTTTTATTAATATGTACATTTAAAACAAAAAACTTTGTCAAAATTGTAAGGGTTGTATGTATAAGGAAAGAAGTTGCAATTATGTGTTCAAAGCAAACTGCATTTAATAATACAGCCCATATGGTCATGGGCTAATTCTGCCAAGGAATTGAAATAAATGGCTTTTATATATTCTTGTACATTTTGACGAGGCAAATTCATGCCTAAACAAATGTCAAAATACAAATAAAAGAAATACAGTATAACGTTTGTTGAGGAACAAATCTGTTTTGTCTTTTTTCAGAACATGGATTTGTCTAATAGATACCGTAGGAAACTGTACGTCTTTGATGAGATAACATATTGACAAGACAAATTCATACCTAGACAGATATCAAAATCCAAATAAAAAAAATCCGGTATTTTTATATACTAAGATTGTCGTTCTGTCTGGGCATAAATTTGTATCGTCAAGATATACAACAATATAAATAGAGTTTTTAAGCCTGCTTAGACGGAAAATCGTTTAAAAAATATTAATCCGCTTTTTGTTGTTAGAAGATGGGAAATTTATTTTAAAATTGACATAACATAGGAGTTAATTGCATGTGGAGAACATATCTACACAGAAGATGCCCAACTTAACAGCACTATTACACGCTTGGCACTACAAAAGGCGCATGTATATCAGGTGAAATTAGTTCTACAAAAACAGCAAAATCTTCAAATGTGTGTCACTGATAACAAAAACTTTAAAATTCTTTCTTTTTTTTGAGTTATTTGTAAGAAACTATAATTGTTGTTTGTAAAAAAGAATAAACACAAACACATAAACAAAATATAAAGTTTAAATATCGAGTAGCCGTTATTCTGCATATTAACTAAAGCCCCCTGATATACACGCGCCTTGGCACTACCAAAATTACTTTGACATTTTCTTTTGTGCTTTTTATTCTTGGACGTTTCTATTGGAAATTATTTCTGCCAGACAATTGGAATTTTCAGTCATCTACGCGCCGTTGTTCGTTATGTTTGATCGGGAAAGAGGTTTCTGTCGAAGCCACAGTGCGTCGTGGTAATATTTTGCATATTATCTTTAAACGTTTAAAAAACGCAAACAAAAATCAAAAACAGTTATTAAAAACAAAAATATATAAGTGCTAAATATGTTAAAAAATTAATGTAAACATATTGATTTAAAACAAAATAAATGTGAAAAGATAAATATATTATGATACAAAAAAATAAAGAGTAGACGTGTATAATAAGAGCACAAAGAATTTTTTAACAAATTTTTGGGAGGAAATTACGAACCAAAAACTATTTTACTGAATTCTAATACATGTATTCCTTTAATGGACACAGGATAAATTATATATAAAATCTTAAAAAAGTAATTTTAACTAATATTTTTTTTACATTTAATATAAATGAAAATAAGTAAATACTGCATAAAAATATGTTTACATACATACCTACATATGTATGTACATATCTACAAATATATATTTTGATAAAGTACATGTACCTATTTTACTTTTTCTGTTCCTCTGTTTTAGTTGTCCTATGCTTATGATTTTCTTATTGCATTTTAATGTAATTGTGTATTTACATATATTATCTGTACACTTCAAATAAGTGATAAGGATATATAGGTATAAGTTTGTCATACCGTTTGTAATTTTTTAAATATCCTGCGACCGGAATATACTTTGTTCTGCGACCATATAAAGTATGTATATATTTTCTTGGTCTTTATGGATAGAGAAGTCGATTTAGCGATGTTTGTCTGTCGGTATTATGGTTGAAGCCCCCGATGTTGCAAAGACCCGTAAGTGTTATTAAACTATCAGAAATATATGCGAGCAAATTGCTATTGAAATCCAGCGAAATCGCCGGATAACTGACCGAGATATAAGCCAAAAATTAAGACTTCCTCTGTTTATTTCTCGAAAATTTTTACATAAATATTCCTAGAACATACTTACCCCCTTTTCCCACCACCTATGGAGTTGCCATAAAAAATTTAAAAAAAATGATGTAAAATCCCTCATTAATTCCCTATAGGTGGCCTTAGGGAAATAAAGTGTACAACCGGCCCCATTAGTTTCCAGTCCCAAAAGATATTTCTTTATTTTTTTTTTGTTTTTATTCGAAAAGTAGTATTTATAATACTTTCTGAAAATTTTACATGCTCTGAGAAGTATAAAATATTTCCTATAAAATTTACAACTTTCTTTTTAAATCACTTTAAATTTTGTTTATTTTTAATATCATTAGGCTTCGAGTTGTATAGTTTCAGCCTTTTATTAAATAGTGACGTTTGCATCGGATTTGTATTAACATTCTGTATAGGGCTGTGTTTCGCCAACATATCTTAACTGGTCACACAGATACTGAGGTGCATCTCCCATCTTCATTTTTTGTATAAAGTTAATAGATACATATATGTTTACATACATTTACTCCCAGGAATAGTTTGTTTTTATCATTTAAACAATTATATTGTCCATATTTACTTACCAATAAGTTCAATTTCTTTCTTGTCGCCCTTTTCTTTTAAAAACTGCAACATTTTTTTTATTAAAAAAATTGTTTTTGTTTGTTTTTGTCTTTAAAGACTATTAATAACATCTCCTGCTAAATACTAGGGAATGGTCAGCAAAGCCAACAATAGTTTAATTTTACAATCAACTATTTTAATTCAAAACTTCAAACTCAACTAATCGAAGCTCATAATCGATTAAATTTTAAAGTCGATTTTTATTTTGATGGTAAATAAATACAATTTTTATTCCAAATTAAAAAAAGGCAAAGAATTAAGGCCATAAATACATTAAGATTGTAAAACTACATATCTATGTGCGGATCCAGCTTAAGCTTTTGGAGGGGGCGAGGAATTCTAAATGAAGCACATAATTGAAAATCCAGCTTTTAGCGATTTATTAAAAAAAAAAAGAGTAACAAAAAAATTTAAATCATTTAAAATAATTATAATAACAAAAAAAACCAATTTATCCAATTCATAATTTATGGGTTTCTGTTGAAGCAAATTAAGCACGACATTTGCGTCAAGTTAAATTTTATTATTGCTAAGTTGTGGAATTAAAATTTCTAAATCAGTAAATGTAGTAACATCCTGGGGCAGAAGTTGAGGGAGGTTAAAACAAATAAAGGATCTTCTTTGAGAAACGGGTTTTTTAGTTTTGTAAAACAGATTCAATAAAGGGTATGTAGCCCTCGATGCCCTAAGAAAGAAGAATGATTTGTTTTGTTACTTTCTGTTAGATATTCCGAGATACAAACAAGGTGGAATTGCTGGGGCGGTCTTGCTAGAGAAACTGCTCCCAAGCCGAGGCTTCTCAAGTTTTAGAAGTTCACGTGTACAATTTTGGATCGGCTTTAATTTGCAATTTTTTAAATTTCATATAAAAAATTTCTTCACAAAAACATCTCCGAACTGCAATCCCCTATAATATTTGTTTATCATGATATAACTGGAGTATGGGAGCAGACCTTGTTGCAGTTTCATTTCAAATCAATCAAAAGATTTATTATTTTTTAAAATTAAATTTTCATACAGAGGTAAATCTATTTTGTATTAGTTTAAAAATAAAAAAGCCACCAAAAATTTCTTCTACCACTTTTTTAATTAATAGTTGAAACTTTAAATTTAATTTGTTCCAAAAAATTTGTAGTGTATGTATGTTTATGTGCACCTTGTCTGTAGTTAAATAATAATTATTTTTTGAATTTTATAATTTTTTTGTCGATAATTAATTAATTATTATTTTAATTTATTTATTTTTTTTTTGTCAAGAAATAGTAGTTATATTTTGGTATTAAATTTTTTGGCTGAAATAATTATAATTTAAAAATGTTTATAAAAAACAATTATGATAAATATATTTGTAATTTTTTTTATTTTATATTAAATAAAAATACATATAATAATTATTTTTTCAAGAAAAAATAACAAATAATTAATATTTCTTAACAAAAAATAAAAAATATTATTTTTTGAGAAAAATTCAAAAATCAAAAATTTAGAATTTAGGATTTTTTTAATTAAACTTTCTTAAAATATGCCTGGCTGTCTATTTTATTTAGCTTCTAGTACGTTTTTATATTACGTACATACACCCACCCACCCAAAACAAAAGCAGACACATAAGCTAACAAAAATACAGAGAAACAACTACTACTAGTGCATAGTAGGTGATTTGATCCGTTTTTTGGCAAAAATAAATTGCATCCAAACGGCTAAGGCGATGTAGGTGATTTTTTGGGACTCAAGTTCACACTCACGATATGTCACGAGTGACAAGCTTATCACTTTCGTGACCCTTGAAAATTGTTGGCTCTCTATACAAAAAGAGTTTTCCTTAAAAAAAAATTAAAAGATTTAATTTACAAATTTATCACCTTATGTCACCGTGAGTGATTTGGAGAACTTTTAATGGAATTTCTTCGTAGCTTATTATTAGTTTTAAATTCAACGAATTGGATTTTGGAAGCAAATACTGTCTGCACTCGTTATTTTATTCTGATCAGCAGATTCTTTTAAAGTACCCAGAGTGTCTAATCTAAAACTCTTTGGCAAGTGGTCTTAAACTAATTTTTTTAATATTCTTTCTTCAAGCACATAAAATTGAAAGAAAAAAGAATTTGTTTTAACGCCATGATGTAGTCTTTTCCATTTATAAAGTTTGTTGCACGTTTCAGAACGTTCTAAATTTAAAAAAACTTACAGGCTTAAAGATTTCTCTAGAGTGAATCAAATCCTTGTGTACTATCGCAGCCATCAGGAAAGGAAATTTTGCCATAATGATTCTTTCAACAATTTTTATTATTACTAATTGCTTTCGAGCCAGAAAAATTTGCGTAAACGAGTAAACACAAGGTACCGAATAACTTGGTCTAATGTGTTCTTTTTGAATAGCAATAACGTGCCAAAAAACTTATCTATGCCAAAATATAACAAGAATTCTTGGACACCCAATTGGACGGACCGACATGCTTAAATCGACTCAGGAAGTGACTCTGAGTCGATCTGAATACTTGAAGGTGGGCTGCAAACCATTATTTTTGGGCCTTGAAAATATCTGTACAAACGCTTAATACTCCTACCACGTATGTGATGTGGGTATAATAAATCAATTTTTATTGATTCATGCATTTCATTTTACATAAAATTGCATTCCTCAATACATCTAAAGATATTTTGTAGTATTTTCCTATTTTCTTATTTCAGTTTTTTTTTCTTTCGGCTGTTGTTTTTAAATTCTGCTTTGCTTTGGTTCTGTTACAACATCGTAGTTGTGTTCCGGATATTTAAAAATAGCTCGACTCTGAATGATAAAATAAACAAAATGCTACAAAAATTTTACTAACTGACATGTCACCAACTAATTGAAAAATGTTTTTTTTATATTTATTTGTTTTGAGTAATCGTTACAGTTTCGTGGATTTCTTTTTATATTTTTTATTATACTTAATTAATTTTAAACCATATTATTAAAATTTTATTAGCTTTGTTAAAAATAACTGCAAAAAAGTAACACTGAAATGGGTAACTTTTAACCGCACTGCTTTCAGATTAAAATTAAAATTTCGTTAAATAAAAAAGAAACCCTAAACCAAAACTATAGGGGAATTCCTGAGATTAAAAAAACGGGCTTTTTATATAACTAAATTAAAACATTGCTATGTAAAATGAAATAAAATAATAATTCAGTAATACAGGGTGTCCGCCGGCGAGGTATATTACTTTGTTTTGCCGCTGTTTTGGTAAACATTAGTCTTGACAGTTCATATTTGGCAGTCGTGAAGCAGAGACGTGGCAAATTTATTAAAGAAAAATATTCGGTAAACCAACGTGTTTTAATCGTTAAAACATTTTATCAATCATCGATTACTGAGAAGATAAGAAAGTTACGTGTAATTTTAGGGAGAAAAACGTGCCAACAAGACGCAATATTTATCGTGTTAGAAATGATTTCGAAGAAAGAGGGACTCTAGCTGATAGGCTCAAGCAAGGACCACAATGTACTGCAAGATCGGCTGAAAACATTACTGCTGCTCAAGAAGATGTTCAAAACAATCCATCTACCTCAATTCGACGCGCTCTCAGGAGCTTTGTCTTAAAAGAATAGCTTTGGCCACAATTTTGCCCAAGGATTTGCATTTGTTTCTATTAGAGATTTAGTTGACACAAGAGCTTTTTCCAGAAGACCATTTACGCCGCCGTAAATATGCCAATAGGATGTTACAGCTCGCCCATGACAACCCCGATTTTAATGAAAAAATCGTAATGAGTGCCGAGACACTTTAATTTGAATGAATATGTGAATAAACGGAATAGTCGGTTCTGGACAAAGAAAATCCCTCAAATTAATCAGTCACTTTTGCATCCAGAAAAGGAAAAGTCTGGTGTGCAATTTGGTTAGGAGAAAAAATTGGACCTTACTTTTTGGAAACTGAAAACGGCAACTGTCAATTAGGTGCAATATCGTGATATGATTGAAAACTTCTTAATGCCACAACTGAATGCTTTGGGCTGGATTAACATGTGGTGTCAACAAGACGGTGCCACATCGCATACAGCCAGGATTACAATGGAATTACTGCGAGACCTCCTTCCACAACAAGTTATTTCAAGAAATAGTGATGTTGATTAGCCTCCACGGTCGCCTGATTTGACTGCTTCGGACTTCTTTTAGTGGGGACATCTGAAAAGCAAGGTTTATGCAAACAAACCAGAAACTCTGAAACAACTCAAACAAAATATTCGTGATGAAATTAATGAAATGCCGCGTGAAATGTGTGAGAATGTAATGAAAAATGTGCTCAAAAAGGCCCTCATTTGTGAGGCTAACATAGGCGGACATTTATCATATATTTTTTCATACATAATTGCCGACATTAAATAAAACATGTTTCATTTAATCAAAAACTATAAACAAACAAAGTAGTATACCTTGCCGACGGACACCCTGGACTACAACTACCAACTGACCATTTTTTATTGAAAAATATTACAGAAATTATTTTTAAATAAAATACAAAACTTTTACAACTTATGCATAAAATGGTTAAATAAAGTGCTTCAAAAAAATTTTATCCAAAATTATTATACATTTTTGGTAAATAAAAACTACCAACATATGGAAGCAAACTTATGAATCCAAATAAATAAAAAAAACTTATAAACGTCTTGGACCGCTTTACAGTTAATATCGATGTGTTGGTGTAAAATTGTAATACTCTCAGTTGATGCTTTATTTTAATGTGTTTAATTATGTATTTAAAATTTTATTGAATATTTTAAGCGTATTTTTTTTGCTGCCTCTATTATGAAAAAAGAGTCGCATACAATTACAAGCACAAAAAACATTCTTGTTATCTTTTTTAATGTGCTTGGCATCATTGTACAAATTTCTTTACACCACGATTTACGCCATCATTAGCATTACTCTTATAGATACGTGTAACGTTAATGATGCCTGACTTTTGGTTTCATTTTAATATTAAAGAAAAGGAGCTCTAGTTTTCTTATCTTATATACTAGAGAGCTGCAATAATATACTTGAACTTTTTATATACAGTCAAATCCCGATAATTCGTAATCGCAAGGGACCGGCCATTTCTTACGAATTATAGGGGTTTTCGATTTAGCGGGATTTCGATTTAACGGGATTAAAATAAAATAAATACGAATTAACGGGGTTTTTCAATTTTTTTAATAAAACGATGAAAAAACATAAAAAACACTGATGTAACAAACTGATCTTAAGAATGTTGAAAGTTATATGGCAACCCCTTAACAATGTGTACGTTGTTCTTCTTATTTTTCATTCTATTGTAATTGCATTCTATGTCAGTTCATTTATTCTCATTTTTGTATTCACACAGTAAAGACAGCGTCATTTGAATAATTATTAATAAAGTGAATTTGAATAATTAAATATTAAAATCAACAGGTTATGGGCCCAGGCACCTAAATTGTGTTTGGAAACTAAATAATATTTAATTAAAGTACTTAAATAATAAAACAAGTATGAGTGCGCCTGTAATACAAATTGAAAAGTTGGACGACAACAATTATGATAGTTGGTCCATCCAAATGAAGAGCGTTCTTATCCACAGTGGATTTTGGAAAATTGTCAACGGACAACTAAAGAACGACTCTGAAGGTGATAGCAAACTGAAATGGGAATCCGATGATGAAAAGGCTCTTGCGTCTATTTGTTTAGGAGTGAAACCAGCACAGCTGGGGTACATAAAAAATTGTAAGTCATCTCATGAAGCTTGGACGAAGCTGCAGCAAGTGCATATGCCAAGAGGACCATTGCAAAAGGTCTCATTGTACAAACGATTGGTTAATTTGTCAATGAACGATGATGGCAACGTGGTAGATCATTTAAATGAATTTTCTGAGGTTTCCGAGAAGTTGGCAGAAAGTGGTATACAAATCCAGGAGGAGCTTTTAGTGATAATGCTGTTATCAAGCCTTCCAAAAGATTTCGACAATTTTGTTATTGCCATAGAAACAAGGGATGAATTGCCAAATTTTCCGTTACTAAAACAGAAAGTTCTAGAAGAGGGCAAAAGAAGAGATGATAAAAACAACAACGAACAAGTAGCATCAAGTTCAAAGCAACAAGCGTTAATTGCAAAATCAACGCACAAATACAAAGACAACGAAAGAAAACCAAGCAACAAAAAGTTCAAAGGCAAGTGTTTTTTATGTGGCGTAGCAGGTCACTATGCAAGTAAGTGTGTCAAGAAAGATAAAAGCAAAAGTCTGGCGATGACAATATTGGCGGCGGCAAGTTCGTTAAATTCGAAAAGATGGTACGTTGACAGCGGCGCTACGTCGCATATGTGTAACAACAAAGAGATGTTTATTCGTTTTCAAGAACATAATGAAGTTATTTCGTTAGCTGGCAACAGCCATATTAATGCCAGTGGAAAAGGTGACGTATTAATACACAGTAATGGTTATGAAATTTTGCTTCAAAATGTTTTATTTTCTTCCGAGCTGCAGGCGAATTTTATTTCTGTTAACAAAGTGGTTGATTACGGACTGTCTGTTACATTTGATGCTGAGAAAGCAGTTATAAAAAGGGAAGATGGTACTGTTGTATTAAAGGCAGAACGTAAAGACAATATGTTTGTGGCAACAAATGAAAATACCGTAGAAAGAGTATGTGCTATAAGTAACATGCACAATATTTGGCACAACAGGTACGGCCATCTCAATTTTAAAAGTCTGCAAGAATTGTCAAGCAAAAGCATGGTACGAGGAATAAATGTTGAAACATTAAACGATCAGACAAGCTGCTGTAAAACGTGTATGTTAAGTAAGATACATGTTCTACCGTTTTCTAAGGAAAGTAATACCCGGACAACCGAACTATTAGAAGTCGTACATTCGGATGTATGTGGTCCGTTTAAAGTAAAGTCTGTTAGTGGCGCTCAATACTTTGTTACATTTATTGATGACAAATCACGCAAAATATTTGTTTATTTTATTAAAAGTAAGAACGAAGTCTTCGATAAATTCCAAATATTTAAGGCACATGTTGAGAGGCAAACAGGCTGTAAAATAAAAACATTACGAACCGACAACGGCGGTGAATACGTAAATTCAAAGTTTGACTCATTTTTATTGGCCGAGGGCATTGGTAGGCAACTAACAGTGCCGTATACCCCTCAGCAGAACGGTGTGGCAGAGAGGGCCAACCGTACACTTATTGAGATGGCACGGTGTATGATGGTGCATGCTGGTGTAAAAGAATATTTGTGGGCAGAGGCTGTTAATACTGCAGCATACATAAGAAATCGTTGCCCCACAAAACAGTTAGAAAACAAAACAGCATTTGAGATGTGGCTGGGTAGAAAACCAAGTGTCCAACATTTTAGAACGTTTGGTGCGTATGCCGTAAGTCTGAATAAATCAGCAATAAAATCAAAGTTTGAAGCTAAAGGCACACCATATATTATGGTGGGATATTCAAACACTTCAAAAGCGTATCGTCTTTTTGACCCCACAACACGTAACGTAATCGAGCGGCGTGATGTTTTATTCGATGAGCACTTGTTTGACAACGAATCTCACGGAGACAACAAGGAAACACCTCTTAAGGCAGAGGATTATCTAACATTACATTTTAATGTGGATGACAAAGGCGCAGCTGCAGTTGACAATGATTGCCAACCTTCTGTACTTTCCGATCAAGATGAGAGCTTTGATACGGCTGATAATGATAGTTATGACGATGATGAGAGTGGTTTCAGAGGATTTAAGGAGCCACAGGAAATTAACGTTGGGCCTGGAAGACCTAGAGTTATTCGTAGTGGTAGACCTGGTAGGCCGAAAAAACAATATAATGTTAATTCAGGTAATGAATTGTGTGTAGCTGTTACTGAAAATGTACCACAAACAGTACAAGAGGCATTTGCAAGCGAAAATAAAGATTTTTGGAAACAAGCTATGAAAGACGAATTTCTTGCATTGAGAAAAAACAAAACTTGGTCTCTTGAGGACTTACCTGAAGGTCATAAGGCTATACCGTGCAAATGGGTTTTCGCTTTAAAGCGTAATATTAATGGAGAAATCGAGCGGTACAAGGCACGCCTAGTGGCCAAAGGCTGTAATCAACGATTCGGAATTGATTTCCAGGAAACTTTTTCTCCAGTAGTGAGATATTCAACTATACGTTTGCTTTTAGCGTTGGCTGTCCAGAGCAAAATGCATCTTCATCAAATAGATGTGAGCACAGCATATTTGAACAGTAATCTTCAGGATGAAATTTATATGCAACAACCGACACATTTCGTTGATAGCGAATCACCAGAGAAAGTCTTACGTTTGCATAGGGCAATATATGGGTTGAAACAAAGCGGTAAAGAATGGAATACTAAACTGGATGGTGTTTTACGAAAATTGAATTTTGAACCATGCGACAACGAACCATGCTTATACAAACTTTTTGAAGAAGGCAATCTCGTGTTAATCGCAGTATACGTGGACGACATGATTATTGGTTGCAGCAACATAAGGATTTTGAATAAAGTAAAGGGGCAAATTGCTGAAAATTTTGAGGTAAATGATAAGGGTGTACTGAAACATTTTCTTGGAATGGAAATAGAGCGCGAAGGCGACACAGGTAATATAAAATTAAGCCAAACGCAGTATATTCGCGACATTTTGCAACAATATGGTATGGAAAACTGCAAATCAGTTGCGGTACCATTGGAAGTTGGTTACCAGGTATACTGCAATACAAATTGTGAAAAAGCAAAGCAACAAGATTATCAGTCGCTTGTTGGTACTCTGATGTATCTTGCGATATCTACTCGACCGGATATTTTGCACTCTATTTCCAAGATGGCTCAGCGTAATTCCGATCCACACGTCGAACACATGACAAAACTAAAAAACATATTGCGATACCTTGCGGGTACTATTAATTTAAAGTTGGTATACGAATCAATTGATGGTGGTTTACAAGGATTTGTAGATGCCGACTGGGGTGGTAACGTAATAGACAGAAAATCATACACAGGTTTTGCGTTTTTCTACAATGGATGTCTTATATCATGGGAGTCAAGGAAACAGTCTTCAGTCGCGCTTAGCAGCACAGAGGCTGAATATATGGCAGCATCAGATGCCGCAAAGGAGGCTATTTATTTGAAGCGGTTATTGATTGAGGTGAATGCATACAGCGATGTCCCCGTCATTTTGCACATAGACAATCAAGGAGCTCAAAAACTAGCTGAAAATCCAGTTTTCCACAAACGTAGTAAACACATCGACATACGGTTTCATCATATTAGAGAGCTGGTTGAAGACAGGGAAATTGAACTAATTTATTGTCCAACGGCGGATATGATCGCCGACATTTTGACAAAAAAACTTACCGAGGGTTAAACATTGTAATTTCTTGAATTTAATTAAACTAAATTAAATTGTATTTTACAACAACATCCACATTGAGGAGGAGTGTTGAAAGTTATATGGCAACCCCTTAACAATGTGTACGTTGTTCTTCTTATTTTTCATTCTATTGTAATTGCATTCTATGTCAGTTCATTTATTCTCATTTTTGTATTCACACAGTAAAGACAGCGTCATTTGAATAATTATTAATAAAGTGAATTTGAATAATTAAATATTAAAATCAACAAAGAAAATAAACACACACGCAAGCAAAAGTAAAAACCTACGCAAAAAAATAGCGGTAAACAAAAAATCATTCTTTTCATGTTTCTGTTGTTGTTATTACGAATTATAAGTGGTAGCTAGCAAACAATTACGATTTATAAGAGGTAAAGAAGGATTTATTTAAAAAAAAAATTACGAATTAGCGAGGGGACAAAAATGTATGGAAATTTTGCGAATTAACGAGATTTTTTCAAGGGACCGACAGTTTATTACGAATTATCGGGAATTACGATTTATCGGGGTACGAATTAACGGGATTTGACTGTATTTGGGTATTTCAAAGTATGAACTCTTATTCGTAATGCCTTTAAATATTAAGTACTCTTTTCTATGAACGTCAAAATCGTCAACTATGTACTCGCTGTTACTTGACAGGGTTTTTTTATATTTGAGATTTCTAGTTCTCTTTTCCTTTCTGCTAAAAAAATTCAAATTGACGACGGAAGTATGTATCAACTGCGGCTGTATTCGTTCTCGCAAAAATAGTTGATCAGGAACAAACACAAATTACATTTGGTGGTTAGTTCAGTTCTGTTGATTATTTGAAAACTTATCCGCAGCAAGCATCTATTATATTGCTTTCAGATTGGTATTTTTGTACTCCCAGCGAACCTGTATTTGTAGCTATATTGTTTTAAATATCAAAGCAAAATTACTTTCTGTCTAATAAGTTTAGCCACTGGAAACCAGGGTACAGACTATCGTATTTCTTACTGAAGTCGTTTGAAAAACTGGTCGATCTATATCTGAGGAACACTATTGATACGCATGTCATTAGTAATGTTCAACATACATACTTATCTGATGTGGTGGGACTTAAAAGCGGAGCTTGTGCAGGGAAGAGTACACGCTGACCGCGTTTTTGGATATCGAGAAAGCCTTTAAAAACGTGTCAATATAGGTTATTGGAAACGCACTGAGGGAAGTGCGTTTCGCGATCTTACCTAAGGTAGTGTTTCTGGACAGGGAGTGTTGGAAGGGCTGTGTGAGGAGTGTGAAGTCTTCAATGATGGATTGAAGATGGAGGTGGGTACCGGTGCTTGTGTTTATATCATGGATACGGAATTAGGGATGTAACGTTTCATGCAATGAGATTGCTGATTAATTGGTGAGAAGTGGATTGGCTCGGGATCATGGACTAGGTTGCAAGCCGGTAAGGCCACCAATGAGTTTCTGAGTCTCTGGCTGTGGGTTGGGAAAAACGCGCCTGTGCGTGATTTATAAACACTGACTTCTGTTGAATTTTTGCAAACGGGTTTCTTGCTTTCTTTTCTTATACGCTTATCGTTTAATTACAATTTTCTTTGCCTTGTTTTATTTTTATTTTTCAACTCTTCTAAAGGGATTCACAATGGGCCTCAAGAGCCGCTGGGTGGATGTGGCGAGTTGCATTTGTTAGTAATCATTTTAACCTTACCTTATCATGGGGGTAACCATTCTCCTTGCTCCGATCTAAATAAATTTTTTTCTCCCCAAAATGTACAAATCACACTAGAAAGCATTTTTTGAACGTGTTTTTCTTTTGTTAAAACTAAAATTTAGTTGAATTTAAAGATACAAATACTAGACACTGTCAACAACAACAAACCCATGTTTATCGAATTTATTTAGTCATTTTGTTTCTGAACCTAAAAAAATTTCAAGAATTTCTAAATTTGTACAAAATAGATGAAAATGCTCAAATAATGCCAAGAGCCAAAGTCAGGCAGGCAATGGCCATTAAATATGGTTTCGAAACAAAAACAAAACAAAACATTAACAAGTAAAAACTATTGATTATTTTCTATTGTGATGATTCCTTTTAAATTGAAAATTTAAATGCAAAACAAATAAATTAAAAATAACTGCAAAGATTTGAACTTCATTTTTAAGCAAAAAAATAAAAATTTAAAAAAAATCAAATACAAAAATAAAACATTTAAATTGAAAAGCAATTTTTTCTTTCCTTCTTTTTTATTAATTTTTATTTTAAATAAAAAAAGAAATTGAAAGTGGGTTTGAAATTTAAATTTTACTGTCGATTATTGTATTGAAAGAAAATAACATTTATATGAACGTATTTGCACACATACATACAGTATTAGTATTCAAACGTATGTTTGTATCTCCTATGTGAATTAACATAATAAAGTAGATGTTTAAAAATGTAAAAATAAAAAATGAAAAGCAAAAAAATATCTCTAAAATAAAATCAATTTACATTGTATGAAAAATACAATTGTTTGAGAAATGGTTTTAAGATGTAAACATAAACATGCAGTTGTTGATAATCAAATTTATACATAAAGGCGGTGGCACATAGAATCCGTCGTACTTCAAGCGTTGCCTTTTTTAAATGACATTAACGTAACAACGCAAGAGGTTATCACATAGAATTATTTATAAACGAATGTTAAATCAGCTGATTTTTTATATTTTATATGGCCGCGTGCAAAAACAACTAATCAAAATAAAGGTTATGAACCAGCTGGTAGTTGTCAAAGTACTTGACGTACGTTAAAAGTTAAAAGTTGTCCAACTTTAGTACATTGCGTTGTAGGAGACGTACTGAATGTGACATTGTTCATAATAAAACATGTTTTTCAACTTAGCTGTCAGTTAAAAAAGGTGACGTACGACGGATTCTATGTGCCACCGCCTTAAATGTTAACTTAAAGCCTCACAATAGCTGTCTTCCAGATACTTTACGAAATAGGCCTAACTTACACAAAGTTAAGGCGGTGGCACATAGAATCCGTCGTACTTCACGCGTTGCCTTTTTTAACGGACATTAACGTAACAACGCAAGAGGTTAGCACATAGAATCCTTTATAAACGGATGTTAAATCAGCTGATTTTTAAAAATTTTATGGCCGCGTGCAAAAACAACTAATCATGGCGCAATAATGTATCAGGTGGTGGTGATTCTACAACAACAAAATTTGGTGAATATAGTTATTGTTTTTGTTGTAGTTTTCGTTGGCTCAGTTGTCAAAAAAGATAGAAAGTAAACAGCTTTGACTACCAAGTTTAGATTTATGCATGAAAAAAGTTGATCAGTTGTGTTTGTAACACCACCTGGTACACATAATTTCACCATGTAACTAATCAAAATTAAGGTTATGAACCAGCTGGTAGTTGTCAAAGTACTTGACGTACGTTAAAAGTTAAAAGTTGCCCAACTTTAGTATGTTGCGTTGTAGGAGACGTACTGAATGTGACATTGTTCATAATAAAACATCTTTTTAAACTTAGCTGTCAGTTAAAAAAGGCGAGGTATGACGTACGACGGATTCTATGTGCCACCGCCTTTACCCAAACTAACCCAAAAGCGTTCCAGGTAACGGGCTTTGTGCAAAAATAGATCTTATGAAAGAGTAATTATTTTTCATTTCCTGTACAAATTTGCCCGAACTTTTTCTTTGGGTGTAAGTTTGGACAATAACTTTAAAAAACAGATGATTTTTGTTTACTTAAAAAATTCAAGAACTAGTTGGACATTTTTCACATTTTTCTAAGTAAAAATGCTCCTTAATTTATAAATATTAGTTTTTTTCTTAATTATAAAAATATGTTTTAACATAGTTTTATTTACTTTTTTCAGCTATTGCCAATGATGCTTATCTTGTGTTTGTAAAATGTTATGCGTTTTAAGCGCATTAAATCGCTAAAATAGTTTTTAATTTTAAAAGTGTTTCAAAATATACAATTATAGTTTTTTGTGTTCCAGCTTCTTTGGGTAACTTTAGAAAAATTAGAGTGTAATTTTCTTTTTAATCTCATATGTCCGGACTAAAACGAAACCTGGAACACACCTTATACATATCTGCTTAGGCAAAATAACTAAAAAAAAGTTTTCATACAGAGAAATGTCTACTTAATCTGTGAGTTTGCTTATCAAATACTAAAATCCAAAATAAAAACAAAATTTTAAGAAATAAAAATCATTTTGACATTTCTTTAAATTATTAAGCATACATTTTTGCTCTTACATATTTTTCAACAGTTTTTTCAAGTAGTTTAAAAATTGAAACGTGTTCAGTAATATAGGTATGTATAAACCTAAACGCACCAATATACTTTTAAAATTTTATTAAAAAAAAGTAAGGGCGCTATGTTCGGCTGTTCCGAATCTTATATACCCTTTACAACCTGTAGGGGTTTTTACCTTAATTTTGTCAAATTTTATATGGCAACCCCCTTAGGGGGGGTGAAAGTGGCAAGTATCTTCTAGGAAAATATTTGTAAGGAAAAATGAGTTGGTGTCAGTCCCACCAACCTATTCACGGGCACCCTGGCAGTTGTAGATGGGGGGTTTATTACAATATCAAAAACTTTGTATGGGAGCCCCCTTAAGCGATAGAGATAAGAGGTAGGTATGTTTTTGGAATATGTTTGGAAGGGGAAGCTAATGAGGGTTAATCATACACTTTTTTTTATCTAAGGCCGATTTTGGGGAAGTTATGTGCGTTTTAACATAATATTTTTAAATTTTGTATGGCAACTCCCTTAGGAGATAGGTGGAAGGGGAAGACTAATGGGGGACTGTGATACATTTTATTCCTCTAAGGGCGACTCCGGGGAAGTTGTAGGGGTTTTAACCCCCCTTTTTTAAATTTTGTATGGCAGCCCTGTAGGTGCTGGAGATAGGGGGTAAGTATGTTCCACAAAATTTTTTGCAGAAAAAATTAAGTGCCACGTAGGAGCACCCTGGGAGCGATTAAAAAAAAATTTTTTAAATTTAACTTTGTATGGCAACTCTGTTAGTGGCGAAGATAGGGTGTTAGTATGTTCCACAAAAACATTTGTGAGGAAAAATTAATGGTAATAGGTTTTACATTGCACCCGTGTAGGGACAATTCTGAGGCAGTTGTAGAAGTTTTTTTTGTACAAATTTTAGAGAAATAAACAGCGAGTATGGTTGCTGGCTTGTATATCTGTCAGTTAAAAGGCAACTTTGATAAATTTCAATAGCAAAATTCTCGCAAATATACCTGATGTTTAGGTCTCAGCCTATTAATTTTTGGACTAACAAATATATGCACAAACGCATAATAGCTCCACCCCGTATGTGGTGTGATCATAAAACGAAAATATTTTAAGAGAAATTTTTATACAAAAACTCTAAAACCCTATAAAAAATTAAAATATAAATTTCCATACAATATTAAAAGCTAAATGTTATTTTATTGGATTATTTAACTAACAGCTAAATTTCTGCGCTTGTCTTATCAGATGTTAAAACAATTTTATTATTGTTTTTTTTGGGTCGAACTTTTAATCTTATTAACATATTTTGCTTCTAATCAAGTTGTGTTTTTTGCAATTTAGATTGTTTTTTTTTTTTGCTTTTAAATAGACATATTTATTTGCTCTGGCACCCTGTGCTCAATATAAAGTGTTATCTTGGGCGTGGTAAATTATTTTATATACTATGATTTTGATATTAATATTTTTAACCATTTGCTTTAAAATTTTTGTGAAAAAAACAAGTGAGAAAGTAAAAGTCGGTTAAGCCCGATCAATTTTTACCCTACACTAAAATCTATTTTATGTTGTATTCATGTATTAATGTGTTTAGATATATTTCATCATTTTTTTGCTGTAAATGAGGTTTATTATGATTTTTGAAAATTGGACTTGTATGTAGGGTGATCATTGGTACTGATTTCATCAGTACATGTAATGATTTTTCATTTGATGTACTGATAAAAAATTTGTGTACTGAAATGTACTGATTTTTGAATAAAAGTACTGATTGTACTGATTTTTCAAGATATTTAAATATTTTAAAAATTTTTCGCAAACATTTGTTAAATTGAAGCAAAACTAGACAATTAAGCATTTTTGTAGCGGCAGAAAGTGTATTAAAATTTTCTTTATCTCTTAAATCTAGTTTTGAGTCGGATAACAGCTCTACAAAAATTGTTATAAATTTTTTTTAATAATTAGGGGACTTACAAGGTGCTCTATTTTGTTCTATTGTCATATTGTTATAAAATTTCGAAATGGTTTTGTTGTCTTTCATACAAAAATAGTTCTTAAAAAGTACTACGTCGTTGAATATGCTTGTTAAGTTGTCACAACAACTCCCATACATCTGCGCCGGGTATCCAATAATTGGTAAAGATATTTAAACCATTGTGAAATATAATGACAATATGACAATAGGACAAATATAACACCTTGTGAATTCCTTTAATATATTTTCTAAATTAAATGTTGACCTGCGCGCTGTTTCTTAACTAGAGGAATACAGACACCCAGAGCGACAGAAGTGATTTTAGTTCGACCGCTATAAGTGAAAGTCGTTTTTAGAGTATTAACACTAAAAAGCGTACTGATTTCGACCCAGAAATAAATGGTTCCCCTACTTATATGGGATTGATGGCAAATTTTTGATTGTTCATAACAAGATTGCTTAAAATTTTATGACATTAGATGATGATAAACACACGTGATGCAGTCATTTCCTAAAATGTTCCAGGGGGATGTTTGTATGGAGGCTATGTTGAAAAATGAACCGATCCCATTTATATTATGCATAGTTGTTGATGGCCTAAGGGAAGGTTAGTTAGAACAGGCAACCCTTAAAGGAAAGGCTACAGCTCTCTTGGGTCCTATTAATTTAATCTCTTTGTGTTAAGGTTAGGTTTGGTAGTGACAAGTAATATTTGAGGCAGTAAAAGCCCATAATGACATTTGTATGAGGGCTATGACAAAAATGAATTGATCATTACCACAAACATAATAGACTTGGCCCATATGCCAATAAACTTATCTGTGCCAAATTTCATCAAAATATGTATCTTAAAAAATGTAACCTGTACTTTGATAGCAAGAATACATGGAATCCCCTCGGGACGGCCCGACGCATTGACATACTTTAATTGACTCACCAAGTGATTCTGAGTCGATTAGTAAACCTGAAGTTGGGTCTCAGACTATTATTTTTGTGCAGTACAAACTTCTGCACAAACGCAAAGTACCACTACTATATAGTATGTGGTGTGAGTATAGCAAATGTACTTTTTCGATTTGTCTAATGAAAAATTAAAAAAAACATATTTCGTTTAAGCTTGTTAATTTATAAAGTTTAAAAAATCTAAGTCCTTTGTTCTCGGCTTGTAAAATTATTCGGCTTTTAAAACTCGAATATAAAATATTTGAACAATCAAACTTTTTTTGAAAGAAGAGTTCAATTTTCAACTCGAAAATTCGGAAAGTCGATTTTTTGTTCTCCTTTAGCTATAAAGTTCCTTTATTTAACACACCTTTCTGATTACATATGAACATATTCATTGTTTAAAATAAAAAAATTAAATATAATTGATTTTTTTCTTTACAGAATTTTACAAAGAGCTTCCTTAAACAAACACGAAGACCAAATAATTTGTAAATAAATAACACACACTTGTGCAAATACACAAAAAATATTTTACAAATAAAAAAAAAAAAAGATTAAAAAATCTTAAATAAATTTAAAATGATGTGCTAAAAACAAAAACAAAAATAGTAATAATAATTAAAAAAATATATAAAAATAAAAAAAAAAAATCCTAGGTCCTACTATAGAAAAAAAAATAATCTGGTTATGCTTTGAATAATTCAAAAAGTTTTCAAAAAGTGAAAAAAAAATTTTTTAATTGAAATTGTCAATAAAAATTTTCTGTGTTTTTCTTAAAGATACTTACATAAATAATAAAGAAATAAATTAAATCTAAAACCATAACGTATGTCAAACGTTGTCGTTACTTGGATGTGTACACGCTCCCAAGGCATATTAAAATAATATTTTTCCAATCGTGCTATAATTGAATCGGCCCTTCAATATTGGTTATGCTTCTTAATTTTAAAAGCGTGCTGGCACGCTTTTATCAACGGTGATAAAAATGAATTTAAATCAACACAGTGGTCCCGGTCCACCACAACAAAAAATGAAAACTTTACAACAAAACAATTCTTCCGCCGCCAATAGTTTGAAATCCCCTTTAAACAGCGACAATAAATCGTCTTACGATCAAGTTGACTGTGTCAGACGCTCAACTATAAACTCAGCTTTGACGGCTAATAACGCTAACCCGATAGCCTCGTCGTCAACACAGCAATCTTCGGTAATGTGTGCTTATGTTGGTGCCAATATGACTTCGTCAACGGCTTTAAATAATATGACAAACGGTGGCGGATTAACAACGTCAGGAGTAAGTGTTAATGGTGCGACAAGTAGCCTTGGTGTCTCTGCCAACGGATCTACAAATGGATGTATGCCAACAGCTGCCCCTCCAGTTGCTCGTACTATATCCTCGGATCGTTTAGTAACGGGCCCATCTTGCAAAGCTCTACGAACGGCAGTTTCAGCCCTATATTCTGTGGATGATTTTGTTAAGGAGAAAATTGGATCAGGATTTTTTTCTGAAGTTTATAAGGTGAGAAAATACAAGTTTGCTATATAAAAATGTTTGAGAAACCTAATGTTAGGCAATTTTAAAACAAGTTAAGAAAAAGGTAAACCTGCAGTAAACGGAATTAAAAAACCTATTTATATACATACAATACAGTTATTATTGTCTTTTATATTTTTAAATTTACTTTAAGACTTTTAACAGTTAAGTAACACGATTTATAGTTAAAATCATACACTACACTACACTCTTAAAATAGACTTGTTCTTATAACTGCCTGTTAGGTTAGGTTAGATAGAACAAGCAGCAGTTAAAGAAAAAGTTACAGCTCACTTGGGTCCGCTTATTCGGTCTTTTTGTATTTCCTAGAGAGGCAGACAGAAGCGGTGGAAACAAAAGGAAAAAGAAATTTAATCAAGGATTAAAAATAAAAAATATGTGAAAGTTAAGAAGTAGAAATCGAACCCTCAATTCTCAGTCTGGTAGATTCGCGCATTTGCTCACTGATCTACCGAAGCACCACATAATTGCCTGCTATAACTAATAAAAGTTTTTTAGTTGTTTCCACAACCTTAAAAAGTTTTCTTTCTGATTCTTGTAATTAGAAGTTTCAGTAAAAAAATGTTTAGTAAAACCAATTTCTTTAAAAAATGGAAAAAACACGTTTTGTTCTGCCATTCCTCATCCATTGATTCCGTCCAAAAAACTATGCAATCGTAGAATTTTGTCTATGTCTCGGTCCATTGTGAAGCGATCTTGCTGGTTTTATATAGCGATCACCTCAGGGATATATTTGATGGTTTAACAAATACCTGGTCCGTAGTACTTAAATTGAGATTAAATCGATTTTTCTATTTATAAAGTTCTAGAATTTATATACTTAATGGGGTCGCAAATTAATATTTGGTTAGGTAGGTTCTGTAGAACAGGCAGCCGTTGAAGGAAAGGATACAGCTTACTTGGGTCTGCTTAATTCGGTCCCTTTGTGTTACCTGGAGAGGCAGATAGAATAGGTTGAGATGGAAGGAAAGAAGAAATTTAGAGAAGAATAAGAAAGAAAGAAAGAAAGAACAGAAAATGAAGCAAACTTACCAGGGTCTCTGGTGGGAATCGAACCCACAACCCCCAGACTGGTAGACTCGTGCACTTAACACTGATCTACCAGGGCACCCAAATTAATACATACTAAGAAATTTCCAAACAGAATGATAAACATAATACTCTTATTACTTTTCGAATGCTATAAATATAAGGCATACCTCCTAAAATTATGCAATATTGTTACTTCGTTTTATGAAAGGTTGCCATTGCATTCAAATTAGTGGCAATTTGGGGATTATTTTGTCACAATATTGAATCAGCTTCCAATCTATTTAACGTTTCCTAAATTTAATTTTAGAGAAATAAATTATTGCAACTTTTTTAATAAACCACTTCAAAAACTTTATTAGAAATCAACTTTTCCCAGAGAAGACAGAGAAAAGAAAAAAATTTATGCTAAAAGCAAACGAAGCTTAAAAGATAGCAAAAAATAAGCAAAAGGCGTAAGAAGCTTCTGGCTTAGCATTTTTATTTAAATTTTTTAATGTATAAAAGTTACTTATCACAATTAGCGATCGGATGAGTTTCAATATTTTCTGATGTTTATTTTTTCTCATTTTTCTCAATGGTCAAATGCAATCTAATTGACATTTTGTTTCTTTGTCGAAGATATACTTCAATAAAAAATAATATGTATTTGCAAAAGCCAAATGCTTAGTTGTCATAATGGCTGTGTTCCAAAACGCAATTTGCCTTGCATCACAAAATTTCAAGTTTTTCCTGAAAGCAAAGATAAGGTTTTTGATAATATCTTTTACTTCCAAATGGGTGTTTACAGCTTTATTAATGTCGTGAAAGCAAAAAACGTTGTCAAAATTGTAAGGAGTGTATAAGGGAAGAAGTTGAAAATTTGAAATGCAAAGCAAACTGCGTTTAAGAATTCAGCCTATATGTTAATATCATTTAAATAAACGTTAAAAATTTTAAAATTGTGCTGTTTATGCTAATTTTTATTTATTGTTGAACTAAATGTCTTTAATACAAATTTTTGATTTTTAGTTTGGCTTAAGTTCATATAATTTTTTTTTATTAGAAGAAATAATTATTTTCCGTTAACGTTGAAAGAAACTTTAATTTTGAAAAAAGCAGATTTTTTTACCGATACTAGCCGAGTAGAATGCATTTTCGAAAACACTACTACCGTTCGAAGAGTACTGATGATGAAATTGTGTTGTTTATTTATAAAAATATATTTTTTAAATGTAAAATGTACGTTAGAAGTATTAGAGAGTTGCATAAATAAAAAACAGCTAAAAAAGCAATTAACAGCAAAAAATGACAAAATAGCAAAAAAATGCAAAATAGCATTTTTTTATCTTCTCTGTTTATTAACCATCATTTTTGCTGTCTAGTTTATTACAAAGACAACATAGAGGTGATGTAAAATCCCAGAAATATTTTATTTAGATTAAAATCGAATTTGTAATAAACTAACTAAGCATCGCATTATTACACTTGTTTACTGCACTGCACAACATTTAAATAAAACAAAAATTTCACTAAACACTTTTTGCTAACAACTTCCAATCAACAAATGCAGTCAGTTTGCTAAAATGGCTTTGAAACATAAAGTTAAGTTGCAGATAATGCGTTGTTAATGTCAATACTAATATTGCGGGTCCTGCTACTGGTAAATTTTGATGCCAGTTTCTTGATTTGAAAATTGTATTAAATGTCATCAGCAGTTGTAAAGACGTAGTTCTACTAATTAGAGTTATTGCAAAAGATTTTTCACATTTAAAGTAAAAATAATTATAATTTTTATTATCGACGTTGATTAAACTTAAGTCTACTTATTTAAGTCTATGCAAAATTTAAAGATTAAATTAAGATAAATCGTCTAGATTTAATATTCATGTTAAAAGACAGATATAAACTAGAAAATTTATGTAGAAATTAATTTTTGCGATTTTCCAAAACTTGGCGTGGGAAACTATACAAGTTTTACAAAACTTAATACATACAAACGTTACATTAAGAATGGGATACAGGGTGACCCAATAAATATCGCACGTCATTTTTTACAAAATTTTTAATTTTTTTAATGGGCTAAGCAGTTGCTGACAAACAAATTTAAGGTCATAATTGAACTTTTGATGGTTTTTGGCATTTAGTATGAAAATTATATTGATTATGATTGAGAATTATGGCATTCTTTTATTATGAAATTTGAAAGTTATTCAGCAAAATAAAAATTGTAAAAATATCTTATGAGTTCAAAAGTTAAAAACTTTTGGAAGATAAACAATAATAAAAAATACCTAGCATAGCTTGTCTTGGCGCACTTAAGATCTTTTTAAATTTTAGCCGTAAAAACAGGGACCAAATTCTAATTTTCTAATTGAATCGAAATTAACTTGATCGATCGAGTTGTCAATGCTTTTTAATATTGAAATTCTAATAAGGATTTATGAATTTAGATTCGAGTCGAATGCGACGATTTGGCACCAGGTAAAAGAGTAGAAAATATGTTGCGAAAGGTGTTGAAAAAGGTTGAAAAAGGTGTTCTACAGACAGCTCCAAACAGTTGCTAGAGTATGTATGTTAAAAAGGCACTTTTAGCTTTTTAATGATAGTAAAATCTCTAACCTCTTTTGACCCTAAAAGGTTCTATTCCTGTAAAAACTCTGATTTAACTTAATTATAGAATCAAGGAAAACATTTAATAAAACAAAGTTTGCAAGAAATTATTATTTAGTTCAGGTCATATTTACAAAAATTCAGTTTTTTCTAAAAAATCGCATGCCACACCCATAGTTATTAATACAGGGTGTCCACCGGCAAGGTATACTACTCTGTTTTGCCGCCCCTTTAGTAAACATAAGTCTCGACATTTCATATTTGGCAGTCGTGAAGTAAAAACGTATAAAATTTTTTATGGAAAAATATTCGGTAAACCAACGTGTTTTAATCGTTAAAACATTTTATCAAAATCAATCATCGATTTTTATGAAAAGATTATCATGAGTGACGAGGCACATTTTCATTTGAATGGGTATGTGAATAAACAGAATAGTCGGTTATGGGCAATGGAAAATCCTCAAATTATTCATCAGTCACTTTTGCATCTATTAAAAGTGACAGTCTGGCGTGCAATTTGGTCAGGAGGAATCATTGGACCTTACTTTTTTGAAACTGAAAACGGCGTAACGGTAACTGTAATGGTGGAGCCATATCGTGATATGATTAAAAACATTTTAATGCCACAACTGCATGCTTTGGGCTTGGTTAACATGTGGTATCAACAATATGGTGCCACATCGTATACAGCCAGGATAACAATGGAATTACTGCGTGACCTCTTTCTACAATTCAAGAAATGGTGATGTTGATTGACCTCCAGGGTCGCCTGATTTGACTGCTTCGGACTTCTTTTAGTGGGGACATCTGAAAAGCAAGGTTTATGGAAACAAAACAGAAACGCTGGAGCAACTTAAATAAAATATTCGTGATGAAATTAATGAAATAACGCGTGAAATATGTGAGAATTTAATGAAAAATGTGGCTCAAAAGGGCTCGAATTTGCAAGGCTAACAGAGGTGGATATTTATCTGATATTGTATTTCATACATAATTGCCGACATTAAATAAAACATTTATTAATATAAGATCCATTCTATTTTATATAATCAAAAATTATGAACAAACAAAGTAGCAAATCTTGCCGGCGGACACCCTGTTTTAAAAAATAATAGTTTTTGTTTAATGAAATATGGCCACGCGACAAGTTCTGTTCTCAATACATTGATTGCAGTAATTCTTAATAGGCGTGAGTGGAACATATACGGTTTTCTTTAACATTTTTTTATTAAACTTTTAATAACAAATAAATTTGGATAGTTTCAGATAGTCAGTTTCATGTTTTATTTTTTACGCTTTTCACATCACTTTACCACAACTTTTTATTTGTTTTTTTTTTTCTAATTCGTTTATGGCTTAAACAACATGTCTGTCTACCTTTTCTCTATTGTTGTCTTCTTTATAAATTCAACAACATTTTGCAAACAATAGATTTGTTTTCTGGCTGGTTTTTTTTCGCAAAATCTTTTTGTAAATGAATTTTTTCCTACACATAACATGTTGTTTTTAAGACATTCCTCGTATAAAAGTGAAAACATTGTTTGTATATTTGAAACAAAAACAATTCGAAAAAACTGTTAGTTGTGTTTGTTTAAATGTAACATTTGGATTGTGTTAACCGTTAATATAATTAAAAAAAACAAAATAATTTTACAAAAAATCCAAAACGAACGATTTAATGAAAGAAAAGATGCTCAAAGTGTAACAACTTTAATAAAATTAAAAAAAACCCAATACCAGCCAGTATTATTATGGGTGAAAATCTTAATGTGGTTTCAACAAACACACCAAAGACAAAAGAGTTGTTAAAGAAATTATTTCAATCTCTTTTAGTTTTTGGTTTTTTGTGTGTTTGATGATAACAAAACAAAATAACATTTTTTAGTTAAAGTGAAACTGTGGGTAAATCTTAATTAATTGTGTAAAATTTTTTAAAATAATAATAATTAATTATAAATTAAAGCCGACAGCAGCAACAAACACATTAATTTAAAACTGTTAACTTTGTTGAGGCTGTGTAAATCAGTTTTGTAGTGCATAATTGATTTTTTTTAAAATAAAAGTAGTTTAATATGTAACTTGGGGGTTTTTAGTTAAAGCGTATTGATAGGAGACAACTTAATTTAAAAAAACTTGCCAAAAGCACATCGAACTTATCTTCATGCATAGCAAAAATAAGTTACGTTAGGTTGGGTTGCGAAGGGTGAGGAGGAAAGGCACATACTCTCATACATCAGTCGTCGGATACCTCCTCGGTCTGTTGTGCGTTTCTTTAAAGAGAATTTATTAAAACATGAAGTAAAGGAGAAAAGGAAAAAAAGTAAAAAAGAGAAGAAGTCTAATACTAAGAGATCGAGATAGAAAAAATCAACTGCAGCACCTGTGTGAAACCCTTTTCCCATTAACTATGCCCTAGCCAGCTGTTTTTTATGATAAACCCAATGACGTTTGACACCTATGTACCTCGAAACATCGCTAGAGTTTTTCGTGGAAACTGTTCCAACCGCTTGACCATATTGCTCTGTTAAAGAGCATGGGAACACACGAGACGCTGCCAAGATAAGCCGGCCCCAGAGCGCCCATTTTGCCGAAAATATATCGCCGATGTTGGCGAGAATGTTGAGCTGTCGCCAGAAACATAAACCAGACGCCGTGTCTCGCATTTAGCCATCAGCCGGCTGTCTCTAAGGCGACCAAAAGGTCTGCGCCTGCTCCAGTACTAAGTCTAGTCCGTGCATCAGCTGCTGCCTGCCGACCGCCAAACGCGTGTGACCTAAGCCCAAGCCATCCTTCATCTCGGGGCCGAAGTAAATAAATCTCCACGAGTGGTTCACAAGGAGCTATTACACCCGCTCAAAGTGACTGCATGGTGCGCTGTTCACGCTGGAGGATTCATCGGGCCATTTTTTTCGAGGACACCTCTGGTCAAACAACAACAGTGGACGGTGCGCGCTATATGACCATGTTAGCCGAATTTTTTCTGACGCAATTGGACGAATAAGGACTGGAGGACATGTGGTTCCAACAGGATGGAGCAACGGCACAGACTGCGCGAGCCACAACCGATATTCTGAAGGCGGCGTTCCTGGGTCGCCTTATCTCTTGTTTTGGCGATTTACATTGGCCCGAAAAATAGCCCCAAATAAACCGTTCAGCACTTTTTTGTGGGATTTTTAGAAATCCCAGGTTTACGTGAACAAGCCCGAGACCCTGGAACCTCTCATTTGACACGAGTGCGAGAATCTGTCACACGAAGTTCTCGCCGAAGTGAAGAAAAATGCCATAAAATGAGCCCGTTTAGCTATAAATTGTGACGGCGCCCATTTGGCCGATATCATCTTCTCGACCAATAAAATTCTAAAGCTTTCAAAAAACATAATAAAAAAAAATTAGAGCCAAACAACATCAGATGACTTTTTTTTTGGCTCAACTTGTATATAGGGATTATTTTGATAAATTTTGCAATAGTGAGACGGCTAACTAAACTGGCAAAAACTATTTTTCGAATAGTAGCAAAGGTAGCCTCCCTACAATTGCATAAGTTCTAAAAAAATTTCATGCGCAAATTCTAAAAAAGTATTAAAACTTATAACTTCAAACTCGCTATAGAGTATTTCTGGTATGATCTGTACATTGTGGAACAAATTATTTGGATAGGTTCAAGGGAAATGGTGAACTCCATACAAACAAACTAGACTACAAATCTGCTTCGAAGTAATTCTAGAGTGATTTGAATATTTTGGCGAAAAGAAAGTTGGTTAGGAGCTCGCATACAAAATTTTATGCAATTTTTAAAACGCTTATCTCCTAAAATATTACAACTATTGGCTCTAATCCTGCGTCAAACAAGTTTTGTTTGGATATTAATATTTTGAAACAACTTGGCTACCTTCATATTTTGGGTTAATAGAGTTAAAATTAATATGATTGTGAAAGGTCATATAAGAATTGGCAAAGCCAAATACAGCCTTTTTGTTTTCTTTTCATGTTTTATATATTTTTTCATTGTAATTCGTTTCATTAGAAGTCAGTCATATTCTAACTCTAAAAAAAACGCCTACAAGCTAATCACAGATTAAAAAAAAGTATTTAGGCGACTACTTACTTAAGTTTAGTTTGTTTGGAATCAAAAGGAAAAAGCTATTGTGCCTTGCAAATGTTCCAAGACCAACATTAAGGGTAATCACTGCAGTTAAATGGACACCCAAATCGTTAAACAAAAGAAAAACATTTTTCGGCATCTGTGTGAAGTAACTTGTCGTTTGAAGTGAATGATCCTAATATAGGTATACTTGTTTTTTATTTTTCTATTGGAAATGTATGTAAAGTTCGGTTTATGTGCTTTAAAACTTCTTAGTTACTAAGAAACCCATTTTATAGAGTTGCTGCAGTTTTAGTTTCTTATTTTTATTTTCTTTTTTCTAACTGACCGTTTATTTTGCTACATTTGAAAGCAGTTTAATGTATAATTTAGCGAATTGGAGGCTTGAAAACATTTAAAAAAATAGATATTTTAGTTTTATATTAAAACGCGTGGCGTTTAAAATTTTTTTTTCAAACAAACACTTGCAGATTCGTAATACAATAACACCTTGAAGCTTCAATATAAAGTTTTAACATGGCATTTAAATTGGTAGTAGTTCTTAAATGATTTTCTATTGTTGTTAAACCTGAACATTATTTCATTCTATAGACATTAGCCTGTTCTAACGAATGCATAAAGAATTGGTTTGCAAAATGATGACTACTTACCTACTGCATTCTGGTGAGTTCTGTGTTAGATTTATTTATTTGGCCAGTTAAGCTAGGAAAATTACCGTTACTTTGCAACCACGGCTGAAAAATTTAAACCCTCTAAACTTTTTTAAAAATATGCCAAAGAGGAAAAAACACTAAATTTTTATTATGTAGAGGTATTTTTAGGTTTTTAAAAGAGCAAAAATAATAGTTTAAACTAATAAATAAAGTATTTTTCCTTAACTACCAGCTAAATCCAGGTACTTTTAATATTGCAATTATACTTGAAAATTAATGTTACAAGAGCAGTGGACAATATTCATTAGGAAATAGAAAATATAAAATTCCATTAGTGGTATTTTTTACGGTTAGCTTAAAAGCTTTTCTTATGTCACGTACGTGCCGCAAAAACATTTTTTTTCACGTCATTTGAGCTTAAGCGGCCGCAAGTATTTCAAAATTAAAATTTAAAGCAAGAAATTTGTCGCAAAAAATATTAATTTTGATTTTTTGTAAAATCTGCTTCAAAGACAATTTTATAGCCTTTAAAAGTGCGTCACGTGCGGTATTGTAAGCAAAACAAATGTTATTAATTGCATAAAAATTATGTAAATTATTATAAATATCTTCTTAAGTTAGGTTAAGATAAGCAAACAACATTTGAAATAATATATTAAAATATTTTCCGATAGGAGAAGCGCTAAATTTAGGTCCCAATTTATTTTTAAAAGTATCCCTTCTTTTATGATGGAACTTGGCTGTCAATATTTAGAATAACATTAGTTTGCAACATCTTATGTTAAATGTGAAGTTGATGGAATAGTTGGTTCTATTAAGAATAAGGTCTAAAGGTCAAAATTATTTTTTTACAAATTTCTTAAAGTTATTTTGTATTGACATTAATATTCATGTGCATATACAGGGTGTCTGGTGACAGATTTATTTTTTCAAACTTAAATAAAAAATGTAATAATTGACAAAAAGTTTAATTGAGAGCATTGCACGATAGAATGAAATTTTTTCTTTTAAAGAGTATGCCATCCAGATGTCTTTCGTCGAGTCGAACACACTGTTTAAAACGGAGCCTTGTGTTTTGCGCCACACGCTACAGTAAACTTGGTTTAATTGTTCTGATTTCTCGACGAATATTTTCCTTTAAAGCCACAATAGATTTGAGATTGTCGTTATAAACCCTTTTTTTGAGTTAGCCCCATAAAGAGAGCCATGGAAGCTAGTTGGGTAACCTCGATGGCCATTGAATGTCGCCGAAGCGACTGATCAATTTTTGGAGAAAATTTTCCCAAACCAAATTCATAGAAGCTCTGTCTGTGTGTACATTCGCCCCATCCTGTTGGAACCACGTGTGTGAAGAGTACGATGAATGAGCTCACAGGTTTGGCAAAAAGAAATCTGTAATAATGCGTCGATGATTTTTATCGTTAGCATCTGTCACCTGGCCTCGAGAATTTTTGGAAAAAAATATGGTCCAGTTATTTCATTTGTTGATAAGGTACACCAAACAGTTACCCTGAAACAATGCAATGTTTTTTGATATTTAAACTGAGGGTTGCGGGTTCTTGGAGACCACAACGGCAGTTTTGCTCGTTGACGAGGCCGTTTAAGTGAAAATGAGCCTCTTCGCCCCAAAAAATGGAATTTACAGAGCGAAAACGCTCCAACATCGTTTCACAAAAGTTTTTGCGTAAATCAAAGTCACTTTCTTTCAGTGCTTAAACGATTTAAATTTTAAATAAATTGATAAATTATTTTTTAAATTTCATGAATAATCGTTCTGGGAAGTCCCAGTGAGGCTGCTGTTTTCCGTATTAAAAGACGCAAAATTTCACGTAAACTGCTTTCAACCAGCTCAATAGTGTCGGAAGAGCTTGAAGACCGACTGGGCTATGCCCGTGGAACATTCATAGCCAAAGCAGTTGCGCGGAATCTCTGCACCCACGAATGAATTTAATTTACATCACGTATTCGCCGAATACCGAATTGTCGGCAAGCAATTACGTAAGAATCATTACTCTTAAAAAAGGTCTTCACAGCGATCGCGTGATGCTCACTCGAATCCGCGACCCCAACGGGGCCACCCTCCCTCCGCACCGTTTATTTTTTTAAATAATTGTATTTAAAAATATAACTTGCCACCAGACACCCTGCATATGAAGGGTATGAAAATTATCCCACAATGTACAAACTCAAGCATCTCGTCATAGAAAGTTTGGCGTATACAAATACATTTTTTGTTTAGTATTTTCTTGTACTGGTAGTTACATGCACCTATTTGACGAGCTTTTTTACTAATACAACTCTGTTTTTGTTAGGCTGAAATTAAAATCTCACTAAATTTTTATTTTTTGCAAATGAAGAAATTTATATTTTCAGTTAGTTAGTTTTAAAACAAAAATTTGTTTTTAAAGAAATTTTAATTGAAAAAACTAGTTTTTACCCATACTGGCCGTCAGTGCCCTTTGATTGGTTGTTGGTTTCTTGTAAGCTTAAAAATTCTAAGGTAAAATGCTGTTAAAAGTTTAATTTGTGCAAAAAATAAAAATAACTTTAAAAATATTTTTTAATACCTATTCAAGTTTAAAATTTAAATTCTGTGCAATTAAATCGAACAGAGAATTTTTTCTCCAAATTTTGCCTCATTTGCAACACTGTGTATTTTTCTTAAATCTTTGCATTTCATTTATTGTTTTCAATATTTAATTTCAAACTATTTTTAGCTGTTTATTTGAATATGGTTACATTGAACATTCGCTTTGTGGTTGAATGTTTAGTTTTCTATTGTTTTCCCCCGCAATATAAGCCGCTTTTTTTCAAGTATTTGCGCTCCGCATAGCTTTAAAAGAGGGGAGAAAGGCAAAAGAAGTGCAAGCAAAACAATATGGAGGTGATAGTGTTTAATATGATACTGTTAACAAGCAGGCGTTTACCGTTTATTTGACCCAGTCCCGCCACAAACAATAATTACAGTTAAATAGTTATTATCGTCATCAGTGTGACCAGATTTTCAAGTAAAGTTCAAGCTAAATCACGTTTAAAAAACAGCTAAAAAGTGCTAAAAACAAAAACTTAAAGCCAAAAAATAAAGCTACATTTTTTTAAAAAATTTCTTTGTTATTTAGACATTTCTCATAATAGGAACGAAACGTTTTTGTGCTAAAAATATTTAAAAAGAAAATTTGTTTTTAAAGTTTTGGTTTTATTAGGAAATTTGGTAGACCCATACCTTCAGTAAGAAGAAAAATAATATGTGTTCATATACATATGCATGTACAAGAGCTTTTTTAAAAAGTTTTTAGAAGCAGGTGTTAATATGCTGCCTGTTTTGGTAAAAAAAAACTAATTTCTAAGATATATGTATATTAAAAAAAACAAAAAACGAAAATTTGTTTTAGATATACATAAATACTCAACACACTTTGTTCGTTTATTTTTTTACAAAAACACGTAAAATTAAGTAATTTATTTACAAACTTTTTTCATAACTACAAACACATGAAAACAATAAAAAATCAGAAAATAAGATTACATTTACACGATGCAATTTTTTTAATATTCCTTCAATGAAATTTTTGTTTGTTGACAAAACGAGTATAAAGAGACTACTTTTCTACACAGTTCGTTAAAAATCGAAAATTTTCATTCAAGTTACATAAGTACATACATTTATATATCATGAAAAATGCCTTTATTCATGTAAATTTTATTCAAGAAAAGAAAAAAAGATAGTCTGTAATGTAAAAAAGTTGCATTGTAAGAAAGCATTTTTAAAAATATTTTTATTTGTACATGTGTGTCTAAATATGTGTTTAAAACCAATGACTGTAAAAATGAAAAAATAAAAAATATTATTTTTTTAACCCTATCCATAAAAATAATAATTATCGTTATTAAACGTTTTTATTTAAATTAAAAAATGGCCGTCCTGCTAAAAAACTAAATTTACAAAAACATGATTTTCAACAAATATAGTTTAATACCATCAAAATGATGAGCTTTACTTGACCCTACGATGTTTCATTGTGCCTGCTTTTTTCTTGAAAAATTATTTCGGTCCTGTTTGATTTGATTTTTTAAAAAAATAAACTTTAAAATTCTTATTAAATAAAAATATTAATTTAATAATTTGTTTCAACGAAAGACATAAGTGTTTTTACATATTTGAGCAATACATGAAAACATTTTTTAATTTAACCAAAAGACGAAACAAATGTTTGTGTCGCATTTGGATTTTTTCTTTAAAATTGCCGCATTTTAAAGTATTTGTTTTGGAAAACAAATTCTTACGTTGTTTTTTTTGTAATACCATACCTTCCTTATTTCTTTGTTTTATTGAAGTTTTGTGCTGTTTCACGTTTTTTAAATGTCGCTAGAAGTAAATTATTAAACAAAACAATGGTTCGGAAACTGTAATGTTGTAAATTTGAAGAAAATTTGGAGCTTGATACCTTTCAATATAATTGAGATATATACCAAAAAATATAATACAACAAATTTTTGACCTTTTATCTAGCTTCAAAAACTACTAAAAAAGCTGATTCCAATTTCGAAAAAAGCTAAAAAAAAGCTAAAGGCTAAATGTAAATATTTCGGGCTAAATGAAGAGAAATAAAGCTAATTTTAGCTCCAAAAAAGCTAATATGGTCACACTGATCGTCATCATAAAGTGGTATTATTTTGCAAATTTGTTTTAGTTCTCTGTTGATATTTTTGTGCTTTCAATTGGTATTAATGAATTAGTATTATAGAGCGTGATGTTTGTCATTAACTATGAGCTTTTTGTTAATAAATATGTATGCTTAATTTAACGTAAAAACAAAAAGTCTATTTGGTTTTTATTTTCTTTATTTTAAAAGCCATAAATATGCCAATCATTTAAACGTGGTTTTTTTTAAATTATTTTTTTCATTAAAACCAAGGTTTGCAACCGGAACTTATAACGGTATCAGTATCGGTATTAAACAAATTCTTTTATTTCGGTATCGGTATTGGTATGTCGGTATAGCAGGGATCCAGCTCAAGCTTTTGGGCGGGTTTAGTAAAACAAAAATTTAACAAAAAAAAGTTTAATCATTTAAAATAATTATGTATAACTACATAAAATGTCAAAAAACATATTTATTAAATTAATAATAATTAATGGTTTTCTGTTAAAGCAACTTTGTTAAGCACGACAGTTGCGTCAATTTCAATTTTAATATGTATAAGACACATTGCTAAGCCGTTAAGCCCGTCCTCTGTCATGGTGGATCTCAGTCATGTTTTAATACGGCGTAGGGTGGAAAATGACGTTTTACGATATTATATGGCGTTAATTACGAAAAAACCAAATAAACTAAAATGCGCATTTATTGTACTTTTGACACTGCTACGTTTTGATTTATTACCATTCGTACTGATTTCATCAGTACATGTACTGATTTTTCATTTGCTGTACTGATTGAAAATGTCTGTACTGAAATGCATTGATTTTTGAAAAGCAGTACTGATTGTACTGATTTTTCAAGATAATATGTTATTGAAATTGTTTCCTTAAAAAAAATTGCAATGATACTTAGTCCAGCATTTGCAAATAAAATAACTCAGCTGGTATTTTAAAGGCTGCTTAGCCAGAGCGATTATTTTGCAAGTCCCTTATTAATCGCCCAAAGGTTTTTGGATTCAAATTATGTTTGGCTCTCATAACAGATGGTCTGACGAGCTATTTTTACGATTAATTTACAAGTAAATCATTGGAGGAATATTATTAGGCAATGATAGTATTGAAATTTTTTAAACCAAATTTTCATTAATACTTTGACACTTGTTTAGCAAAGATTGCCCTTGTTCACTTACAATTTCCTAACGACCGTTAAGGGGTTGCTGTTCACCAAAAATGATGTTTTACTCTTCTAAAAGATGCTGCGAATTTTTTTTTGTTAAGTTTTGGACGATTAAATGTCCTTTTGCCTATTCTGACTATAGTAAGGCGACTTTTACTGTTATGTTTTTTTACAAACAAAAAAAAAATAAACAAAAATAGAAATAATATTTTAAAACTCAGCACTTTTTTTATTTTGAAAAATATGAACAAGGAATCGAAATATACTTACTACCAAATAAAGAAGAAAATTGTTTGCTTTGACAGTAAAATCACAAAAAATCCGACTTATTTCCGAAATAATATTCAACCATTTAAAATAGATTATAAAAAACTTAAAAATTATTGTAACGATTTTATATCGATCAATTCTTAGATAAAAAATCTAACTGCTTCATAATTTATTGTAACAATTGGTAATGTTTGTTGTATTTTTTTTTTAATCCAGTATTTCCACAGCCTGTACTTTGAATCTAAAAAAATAGGCACACAGACGGACGGACAGACACGATTTAATCGGCTTAGAAAGAAATTGTATGCCAATGCCTACAACTAAGGAAGGTTCTGATTTACATGGTCACCATATTTATTGGGGATTACCATAATGTATAATGTTTACTTTAACTGAAGCTACCTTCATAATTTGCTTATAAGGAGTGTTTTTGCTAAAGTATACTCTAGCTAAAGTAAACAATAAAGTGCCCTTTCAATTTTTTTATTTGTTACAAACTTCCTTTAAGTTGAACGGAAATTTTGTATAAAAAACGGCACTACCAGTATAAAGACCGACTACTTTTGGTATACTAAAGTACGCAGTGGCAACGATAGGCTTTGATTTCTTTGTTTACTTCAAAAAATGTATGCGGTAACTTTTTATAAACAAAATTTACGCTAGGTTTTACAGTAAAGAATAGCTTTCCTTAAGATCATCGGACGTTTTATCTTTAAGCGTACTTGTGATAACAAAAAGTTATTATCTACCTATAACATCCTTAAATTTAAGGTGTATTGAACAAGGTAGGAGTGACTGATCAGCTGACTTTTTGCAATATGTTTTCTAACTTAGCTTGGCAAACTTTTTATGTTAAATAATGGTTGTGTATACTGTGTGTATGTGTGATCGCAACATACTTGACAACTAAGCTAGAATTTAGCAACAACAAAATACATCCTTAATTTTTTCGGCAAGTTGTTGTTGTAGGGACGAGATCACCTTTTTATTCCGCCATGCTTAAATCCAACTATCAGATAAATATAGTAAACGGTCTAACAGTTACCGAACTAACAGCTAAGATAATTTGAGATTAGTGCAGACAAATTTTTATTTATTAATTTCAAAATAGTTAATATTTATACATCTTTTATTTTTTTACTTAATAATTTTTGTTTTAATCTTTTAATTGCAGGTATGTTTTGCTTAATTGATCAGCTTAACAGGTAATCTAATCTATGGAGAGAGCGTAATTTCTGCGGCCAAAAATTGAAAAAAAATGAAAAACGGTTGTTAGAAAGCAATATTAAAATTTTCAATAGCGAAAACAAATTTTTTTCTTTATCTAAACATGAATCAATTCAAAAGATAAAAAAATTTAAAACTTGGAAAACATAGCGGCTAAAGAAATTTTAGCTTAATTTGTAAAAATCATCAGCAGCGGGCAACATATGTATAACAACAGTGTTGCACTAGAACAGCGTAAAACTCTTCAGTAGAATTGCTGTAACAAAAGTGCATTAACTGCAATAAGAAATAACAATTTTTTTTAATATTTTTTAAGACTAGAATAGAACTATTTGTGAGTATTTTTCTATCCCCAATTATGTTTTTTTTAATTTTTAAACTAGAGAAAAATTTAAAAACGTTTCAATATTTGGACAACTACAATTGTATGAATGTCAGCAGTTTGGCATTAAAAAAAACAAAAAAACTGACAACTGGTTTTAGTAAATATTTAACATTAGCATCTAAAAGCAGAAGTAAATTGATATAAATAAACTTACATTTGTTTTAATTTTCATTTGAAGTTTGTTTTACTTTTGTTGATTTTATTACTGACTTTCTTTAGTTTGGTCACCATTCAAATGCTGAGCAAGGAAGTGTTGAGTTAATTTTTTTTAAAGAAGTGTAATTATTTTAAATTAAAATATAATTTACAAAAATCAAAGAATACTAGAAACTTAAAAATACGGAAATAAACAAGCTGCATGTGAAATTGTTTTGTCTATTAAAAATTGATGTTTGTTTATTTACTTGTTGGTTCTTCTTCTTTAATGTACATACTACGTATGTCAGCATTCATATTATTTGATAGCATAAAATTAATGCAATGAAAATTAAACTATAATAATTTCATAATTTACTAAAAGCCGAAAATCACCTTATTAAAATAGTATTTCTTTGCATACCTACGCACTAGTGAAGTGTATATAAGATTCGCGAAGTGTTAAACTCTGTACGCAGGTTCATTACTATTATTGAAAAAACAACTATTCATTAAACAGTTGATTGAAAGCTGTTTTAGTTAATCGATTTTGTGTTAATTGCGTTTTTGTTATGACTAATGATAATGGAATTTTTGGAATTTAATTCTCACGCCCTATTTACTTATTAGAAAAAAAAGGTAAAAACAGCAACAAAAAATATGGCTTTTTACGCTTTTATTTTGTCTTTATTTTAAAGATAAAAACTAATTTATTACGTGAGTTAAACTAGACTTTATTATTAGATATTTTTCAAAAATTGTTTTCCAATTTTTTTGGTGAACTTATTGATTTTAAATCATGTGTGTCCACACCCACAAAAAAATATTAAACCAATTTTTAATCTGTTTTGGTTTTTGCGTAGATAAAGTAGTAATAATTGGGTTTCGATTAGAAAATATGTTGCTTTACAATGCACCAAAAAAGTTTAGATATTTTTTTATTGCTAAAGCTAGCCAGAAGATAACGTTTTTAGGTGCTTTCTAAGCCGGGTTTTATAACATATTTTTGTTGCCTTTTTTAACGTTTTTTTGAATCAATGTCATATGTTTTCAACAAAAGTTTTTAATTGGGTAGTAACGACTTTTTTGACCGTCCAGCGAGCTCCTCCTGCCTTATTATTAAAGAAATTTGTTCCAATGTTGCTATTAGCGTATAAACAGCACAAAAGGGGGCTTTCATAAATCTTATATTTATAATAATAGTATATATAATATTAATATTCTTTTTTTTCAATAAGAGCGCTGCAAAAAATTTTTTAAATAAAACCAAAACAGTTTTTTAGATATCAATGAAATTCTTTATTTCTGTAAAAGCATGTTCGATGCCATTATATATGGAACTCGATTTCTTTTGCATGGCCACCACGGGCACGCTTGCAGAAGTCCAGACGCTGAACCCAATTTTCGACGGTTTTCAAGCATAAATCGGCCGATACTGCTGAAATTAAACGTTCGATATTCGTACGAAGTTCATCAATCATCGCTGGCTTGTTGGCATAGACCAAAGACTTCACGTAGCACCACAGGAAAAAGTCTAAAGGCGTCAAGTCGATCGACCGAGGTGGCCAATCGAGTGGACCATTTCGTGAGATAACACGTTCTCCAAACTTGGTTTTCAATAAATTGATTGTGACATTCGCTGTGTGGCTTGTGGCGCCGTCCTGTTGGAACCACATGCCCTCCAAGTCCATATCATCCAATTGGGACCAAAAAAATTCGGTTATCATTGAACGGTAGCGATTCCCATTCACAGTAACGTGCCGGTCTTGATCATCACGGAAAAAGTACGGCCAAATGAGGCCGCCGGCCCATAAACCGAACCAAACCGTAATTTTTTCGGGATGCAAAGATGACTCATGGAGCTCGTGTGGATTGCTGCCTGATCAATAACGCATATTATGTTTACGGACGAAGCCATTCAGCCAGAAATGAGCCTCATCGCTGAAGAAGATTTTTCAATAAAAATCCGAATCATTTTAAAGTTGTTGCGCATCCCAATTCACAAACATACGACGCTTCTTGTGGTCAAACGGCTTTAGTTCTTGCGTCAATTTGATCTTGTAAGGATGTATGCCAAGTTCTTTTCGAAAAATTCGCCACAACGACGTCACAGAGATGCCCAACGCTTGAGAACGACGTGTGAGAGACACATTTGGGCTTTCTTCAACTGAAGCCTCAGCGGCAGCAATATTCTCGACACTACGGGCACTTCTTTGTCTCACTGGAACGGGAACATTTTGTACTGTGCCTGTGGATTCAAATTTTTCTACTAGACGCTCAATTGTTGATCTTCTAGGACGATTATGACGACAATTAATTTGACGTAGCGCTCTTAACGTTGAGGCCACTGACTCCGAATTTCGGTAGTAAATTTTAATAATTTCAAATTTTTTAATAATTTATGACATGATATGATATCAATTTATGATGAATGCCCTTTTCTAGAGCAGGGGCTCCCAACAAACTCCTGTAAAGAGTTTTTGTTCGCGGATACCATTTTAGTCTAGGAATGTATTTAATTTATCAAGTTCAATAAAAGTATTTTATATTAAGCAGTGAGCAAAAGTAGTTATGTAAAAAAATTATTATTTAATTCTGTTATTGTTAGGCTGAAGTTCAAACCTCACTAAATTCTTACTTTTTGCGAATGAAGAAATTAATATTTTTTGAATTAAAAAAAAATAAAAATTTTTATTTCTTGACAATAAAATTGAAATCATAAAATATAATAAATATTTTTTTAGAAATAATTAAAAATCAAAAATTTAGGAAGCACTTAATTTTCATAAAAATTAGTTTTTTTAAGATGCCGCACGTTGCTTGACTCCTATGACTTCTTATACGCGTGTTTTTTCATTGAAATTTCCAAAATAATTATTATTTACAGTTCTTGATTAAAACACAATGCTGTTGTAATAAAAGAGAAATAAATGTTAAAAAATTAGACAGTTTCAGTGAAAACTGGCATCAAAAAAGTATTTAATCAAACAACATTATTATTGATACGACAATTTGGCACAAAAAGTTTGATTTAACAGAATATCTACCATTGTTTTAAACAAATAATCTTGTATTAAAATATGTACATGTTTGCATACAAATATTTATTCAACAATAACTTCTTTTTTAAACCACGCTTTTAAACAAGTCGTGGAATCCGTTTTTTGCGTTTTTTATAATACTTAATAAATTGAGTTTAATGATGTTTTTGCTTTTATATATATTGGTCGTGTGCCTGCTTCTTAATATACAGATTTTTAACAACTCGTGGGTGTTTTTTTTTATTCATTTAATATGCCATTATTAGTTTGAGTTACTTTTTAAAAAATCAAGTTGTTAATATATTAACACCTTTTGTTTTTTGTTAAAACACATCAACATTCAACAAATAAAAATTTAAAATCTTTATATGGTTATTGCTGGCGCCTTTAAAAAATGTTTTAAATATTTGCTTCTGGTTTATTAATACAGGGTATCTAGTGGCAAATTTATATTTTTAAATACGATTATTTCGAAAAGTAATGAACGGTGCGGACGGAGGATGACGCCGTTGGAATTAAGCTGGAGGTCCATACCATACGTTATATGCGTGGCTCCGTTCTATGCGTATCATATTTCTGTACGTTTTATACGTTTGTTTTTGCCAAGTTACATGCAATACGTTTTGTGCGAAAAGTGAAGAGAAGAGAAATCAGATTTTCTTCATTACACTTACATAAATAAAAACACAACAGAGATGACACTTAAAATATAAAAGTAGTCGATAAAAACAATAATAACTTTGGCTACAAAATATTTGTGTTAAAAACTTATTTTTAAGGAAATTTATTCTTAAAATTATTTGCAAAATTTATAATAAAAGCATTTTCTTTCATAACATACTGTTTTTAACACAAAATATACCAAAAATATAATCTACCACACACACATGTTTTTTGATAGCATTTAAAATTTGTCATCACTGGATAACAAAACCATCTCTCATTTTCTCATTTCGCATGCGACGTATGAAAAAGTAGAAAGTAAACCTACTTTATACGTTACTTGCGCAGATCCGTTCTATGCAATTTGTTATGTTTCTTGCCACATACAAATACACTGGTTCTACTTTTTTGACAGACGGAGAGAACGTACAGCGCATACAACGTATGGTATGGACCTCCAGCTTTATAGATTGTGCGGATTTGTCAGTTACGATGTCGCAGTGGTCGAGTGAGCATCGCGCGCTCGCCGTGGAGACATTTTTTAGGAGTAACGATTCTTACGTAATTGCTCGTTGAAAATTTTGTTTAAAGTTCGGTATTCGGCGAACACGTGATTGATCGAGTGCGAATTTAATTGGTTTGTGGTTGCTGAAATTCCCTGTAACTGCCTCGGCTATGAATGTCCCACGGCCAGGGCCTAGTCGACCTTCAAGGACTCCCAAAAACATCGAACTGGTTAAAAGTAGTTTACGTAAAAATACACGACTTTCAATACGGAAAAAAGTAGCCTCAGTGGGACCTCTAAGCGATTATTTATGAAATTTTAAAAAAGGATCTGAAGTTTAACCCTTTTGAAATTAAACCGTTAAAGAACTGAAAGAAAGTTACTTCGATTTGCGCAAAAATTTTTTTTGAAACAAAGTAGAGGCTTTTTCGCACTGTAAAACCCATTTTTTGGAGCAACAAAGCTTATTTTCACTTAAACGGTCACGTCAACAATCAAAACTGCCGTTACTGGTCTCCTCGATTGAAGCATCAAAAACCTTTGCATTCATTGCCCCAGGGTAACCGTTTGGCGTGCTTTATCCACGCAAGAGATAATTGGACCATGTTTTTTTAAAAATTCTTAAAGCTAGGGACGAATGCTTACGGTCAAAATTATCGTTGCATGATTACAGAATTCTTGTTGCCATAACTGCAAGCTAACCCTTTGTACTGGTCACACACGGGGTTTCGACAGGATGGGTCGACTGCACACACATCCAGAGCTTCGATGAATTTGCTAAGGCGAAATTTCCCCCAAAAACTATTCAGTGGCTTTGCGGACATCCCATGGCCACCGAGGTCGCCCGATCAAACTCCCATGAATTTTTTTATGGGGTTTCCTTAAAGAGAAGGTTTGTAATAATAATCCTAAATCTCTTGTGGCTTTAAAGAAAAATATTCGCCGAGAAATCAGCTCAGTTGAACCAAGTTTACTGCAGCGTGTGGCGCAGAACACAAGGGTCCGTTTTGAACAGTGTGTTTAACGCGACGGAAGACATCTGGATAAAATACTCTTTAAAAAATTAAATCCGCATTTTCATTCATTCTATCGTTCAATGCTCTCTATTAAACTTTGTGTCAATTATTACGTTTTTTATTAAAGTTTGAAATTATAAATCTGCCACCAGACACCCTGTATTAATAGTTCTAGAAGAATTTAAAACCCGTTTTTTTAATTTTTTGCAAGTTGAAAATGTTTTTTTATAACTACTGTTCCTAAAAAAGTTTTTGATTATGAATAAGAACGACAGGATTTTATACATACAGTGTGCGACAAAACATACGCACGAACTTCTGTTAAGTAGAATATGTCTCAAAAACAAAAGCAAACACATTTGGATTTGGACCTATTTATTTTTTTTATAAAGTTAATAACCTAAATTCAATGAAATATAAGAAAAACAAATTAAAATTCTTATAAAACTTAAAAAATTTCATATTATACAGTAAAAACAGCTTTTTGTATGCGACAAAACATATGCACGTCCTTAGGAAACCCAAAAAAATATTAATATTTATTTGAGTAGCCATTATTTTTTAAAACTTCTTCACACCTTCGTGGCATGGACTCAATTAGGTTTGATAAAATTTCTCCAGAAATTTCATTTCAAGCAAATTCCACCTGGCGGAAAAGTTCATCCCTATTTTCCGCAATTATCACGGTTAATTTTACGATCTACAATATCCCATAGATTTTCTATGGGATTGAGATCTGGCGATTGCGCTGGCCAATTAAAAAACATTTATTTTATTAACTGCAAACCACTGTTTGTTGCATTTAGCCGTGTGTTTAGGATCGTTCTCCTGTTGATACCTCCACTTAAGCGGAATTTCCTCCTCTGCATGTGGTAGCATTATGTTTTGTAGGATATCCTTGTAAACGAATCGATCCATTACACCTTTTATTTTATGAATTGGTCCGATTCTATGGCCAGAAAAACATCCCCAGACCAATACATTTCCTCTTCCATGTTTTACCGAACCTTTGGTATATCGAGGGTTAAGGCGTTGTCCTTTTGGTCTACGTACCAGCCTAACTCCATCAGAACTTTTAAGATTGAACTTAGACTCATCAGAGAAGAGTACGGGTTTCCATTGGGTTGTGGTCCGGTTGATGTGCTCCTTTGAAAATTCGATTCTGGCTAATCTGTTTTTAGCAGAAATAAATGGTTTTTTTGCACTTCTATATAATTTTTATCCACCTTCAACAGATCGTCTTTGGATGGATCTAATCGAGACATTTAATTTAACTGACTTGCAATAGATCTTGCTGTGGTAAATGGATCCTTTTTTATTAAGCGCAATATTGCCTGGTCGTCCTGTTTGCTGGTTTTCCGGGGTCTACTACCTCTGTGTACGGTTGCCAACTATCCTGATGACCGGAAACGGCTTACAATGCGAAAAATGACACTGTGGTGAATTCCAAATTTATTTGCAATCGACGTTACTGATTCCCCTTTATTATAATCATTTATAATTTTTTCTTTTATATGATCGGAATATTTGCTGTAAGCCATCCTTTTATTAAAATATTACAAACTATGACCAATGACTTTGAATGAATATAAATAATAATAAACGCGTGCAAAATTTTTCCAATTATTCCGTTAAAATTAAAAAAAAAATGGGGCATCTCATTTAACGGTTCTTTTTGTTAGTTATTTGTTAGAAAAAATGAAGAACATAAATTCCAACTACTTCGTGCATTTGTTTTGTCGCATGTAAAATAGCGGTTTTGTAAGTTTATTATTAATTTTTTTTTGTTAAACATTTTTTTTCTTTGTTTTTGTCTTGTGTTAGTAAGAGGACTCTATTATCATTACAAAAAAATAACGCAAGTAAAAATACGAATGAAATTTTCTACATTATAAAGATATCTGATTGTAAGTACAATCTCGTGCATATGTTTTGTCGCATACTGTATATCTGAAGCTCTTTTCAATCTGCCTTTATTTAAGGGTTTTATGAATTTTTTCATTTTTTTTATTGGCGGTTTTTAACCTGTTTCTAAGATGCGTTTAAGCTTAAAGTAACATTTCTAATATGGCATTACCAGTGCAAACACCGGGTTTGACATACTTGACATACGTTGTGGCAACCAAGGCGAATTTATACAAGGTGGCAGCGTTAGAGATACAAATACAACAAAAACAGACAATTTTATAAGTGTAAAAACGTTTAAGCTCCCTACAAAAAATTTGTGACCAAAACTTACACTAAAAAATTTTTTTCGGTCATTTGTGACCAAGGGAGACGCCAGATCACACGTACACTAAGTTTCGGTAATTTTTTTCGCATCGCCCTTAAGAAAATGATAGAAAATAATGACTGAAATACCGGTCATTTGTGTCGGTCATATGACCGGTCAAATGACTGTCACTGTTCTGGTAGGGTTGTCATTCCATCACACAGTAAGTAATTTTACTCGTTTTTTTTTTTTGGTAAAAATCAATTCGAGCCAAAATGTTAAGACGATTTAAACATTTTTTTTCCTTCTGATTCGGAAAATGCCATAGCAAAAAATGAAAAAAAACTTTAATTAAATAATAAACAAAAATGTTTTAAATTCAAAACTAAAATTCCCATTTAACTTTCTTTAGCTAAAACTGTAATAAATCATGTTTAGCAATTTGAAATTTCTAAAAAAAAATATTATGCCGTTTGTTAAACAAATCTTTGGATTATAAGATATAACAGCAAACACAAAAAATAATAGGAATAGAAAAATACATCTTTGACAGATTTGACAATAGCTGTTTATTGCTAAAATATTATAACAGTTTGTTTACTAAAACTATTAAATAAGATTTAAAGCAAAATGCAAAAATGGACTCAGAGTTTTTTTCTCTTAAATTAGTTTTTTTGCAAATATGGTTATTTCTAATTTATGCACAAAATACATAAACATTCATAAAAAAAGAAAATATTTGGGCCAAGATAAAATTTTTCAAATTTAACATACACATTGTATGTATGTGTGTATGTATCTATAAAAATGTTGCTTCTATTAACAACATTGCAGCTCAATTTGCATATTCTTTTATTCATCTGTTTGCATCAGCGTTACCATATACATTTAAATAAAATTCTTATATCTACTAGGGTTGCATTTTATATTTCGGGATTAGAGAAGAAAAAAAATGTTGATCATCGAAAATCTCTTTATTGTTTTTCAAAATATTCCCCATGAAGATCTATACACTACGTATAACGTAATGTTTATATTTATGTTAAATTCACATGAATAAAATATCGCATGCGATAAGTAAGATTAGGTCAAAAAGAGGATACCTTAAAGTAAGGCCGAACGAAGTCTTGTAGAATATCACTCAAGCAATTGAAAATTAAATTTAAAGGGTTCACAGAAATTCGGTGATGCAGACAACGTCTCCAATTTCACACCTCTCAAGTGAGCCACACTCGGTACAACATCAGACATAATACATCGAGCTTTGGAATGTGCAAAAGCTGTGCAGTGACAAAGGAAATTCTCCATTGATTTGATTTCTTTCCTGCTTGCGCTACAATCGACATTCTCCACAACCCTTACTTAATGGAAGTGTGCTTGTAGGTTTGAATGACCCTTAAGTACACTCAGAGGAATCTCCACCCTGGTCCTTGCCTCATTCTGGCCATTTTATGGTTTCTTGTTATGCTGTCAACTGTTTTATTACTAAAAACTGCTCTGTGGGCAATATTGACCCGCTTTTCCGAGTTGGTATTAGTTGCAAGAAGCTGAGTTGGAAGAGTGGGCGGAAAATGCCAACAAGGTGCATATGAATAAACACTCAGTTAGAAGAATGACGAGAATCCCTTTGACGCAACCCGAATGAAGTCAGAACTTGAGCATCTAAAGGCTTGGAAAGCCTGAATTGAACCAGATAATTAGTTTGCTCAAACTAACCGGCACACCGCCAAGTGCACAGCATGTTGGGAGGACATAGACGATGGAGCATTTCTTGTGTCACTGCCTAGCTCAAGCTACACACAAGTCAGATGACGATGCTTTATGTTTGATGTTTTACCAGATGCGACTCACTTAAAAAGGGTGGAATGGGAGATGCTGAGGGAATTCATTCGCATCACCGAATTTATGTGAACTTCTCTCCAAGATTCCTTTTCCTTGCTAGGTGTATGCTCTGCAAGACTTGAGGTCTTTGAGGTGTCCTCCTCAACAGCCTGATGGTTTTTAGTTTATGTTTTAAGCGCAGATTATTCGCCCGTTCGTTTCCGATTATCTCATATAGACCAGGCATATGTATTGTATTATTATATGGGTAATACGTTCTTGGCCATACATATTTTAAGTACTAATTATTTATTTTCTTGTGGATTTAAAACTCTTGGACAGAAAATTGCTCCTATTAACACTTGGTGGTCCATTGTACCTGCATGTACCCTAAGCCGAACAAACAGCCTGTGATAGCTCGGATCTGTGGTTGTAGAAGTGCTTAAAAAGGAGAAAGTAGATCTCGTTATCTGGGTTTGTAACAAGAACATCCAGTTCCGTGCTTTCCTCTGCACTAGAGCTAGGCGTTCAACAGCACGTTTCTCTCGTCATATACCCCAGAGTTCTAAACAACTAGAGAAATAACTTGTGCAAGAAATTAAGAGTCCGTTTGTTAAAAATAGGCTGAATGTTTTAAATTGAAAGATTATGTGTTATCTTAATCAGACTGTTGATGAGCTGAACACTTTTATATTTTAAAAATTTTTCCTATTCCAAAACTTCTTACAAGTTCCAAAAAAAGTCATACATACCTGCCTACCTGGTTACAGCTTTGTGCAGTTAGCATCTACCTTCACATGAGGTATTCGATCGGACAATTAAATTATCGTTGCATAACCCTACCGTGTTCCCATAATACGTTTAATACTGGGTTCATAGCTCCCACAAATCTATTCCGCCATTTCCTGTAAACGTTTTGCCGCAAGTGCCGCCTTATATCATATGCGGGTTTCAATATGCGGAATATGTGAAACTGTCTTAAATGCCCTAGCCGAAATATTCGTTATTGCCCCGCTTATTACGCTGGAACTTTTGCAGTGTGGCATCTTTGGTGTAAGCTCCGATTTTATGCCCACAGTATTTCTAAATAGCGCCTAACATCGGTTAGCATTCTGTGCTTTTTCCTTCAAGAGGTGCTTTCAATTTATTATTCGATCCAGGATCCAAATTATGACACTGGAAATTGCACTAGATCGATCGATTTATTAATCATTTGGTTAAGGTATTCTTAGAAGATTCTATTACTTGCAAATGCCGAAAAAAATCTGAAAGTTATTCTTCTGTTCCCTAACATATGATTAATTGATTCGATTACTTAGTCTTCCTTATTCTGCAAAACAGCCGGAAATGCAATTCGGAGCTGCTGCTTTAAATTGGGGATGTATGCAATTAAAATAATTTAATATTATTGTCAATACATTCTAAATTTTTGTCTGAATAATGCCGTTTTTTTGCCGGCATATGGCAATACTTTATGGTGTTGCATATATTTTTGCTTGTCTCTATTGCTGATTCTATTTTCATATAAACCGTTAAATAAATGCAAAAAGACTTAAGCATCAACTAGTAAAAGGTGAATGAATTTGAAGTGTGATGATTATGGCGGCTGTATGTAATGTGTGCATATTTTTATTCAGGTTTTTTCTTTTGCATTTTCTTGTTCTAACAAACAATTTAACGCCTAATGTCTAGAAGAAGATATGCAAAAAGCAGCAGCTACACCAACAACTTTATGACTAAAAACATCTTAACCCACATATTTATTTATCACATTGTACAATGTGGTGTGACGTATGCATTACTATGTATCCTATACACAAACGTACCCAGTTGGCAAAATTTTAAGAAGTTAAGAAGTTATCTACATACTGATCCGGTTTGCCTTGCAGCATGATGTATAATGTGCTAAAGTTGAAATGGTTCAAAGTATTTTTTCAGGAAATTAAAACCCTGGGTTAGGTTAGCTTACGACGGATAGTGGCGAGTCCAACTCGCCACCTCCACTCGGAGGCCCTCAAGCCCATTATGAGTTTCTTCAGAAACGTCAAGAAGAGAAAAAAAGAAAAAGTAAAGACAAGCATTCCATAGGTGAACGGAAAAGAGCAAGAGTGCCGTCCGCAAGAAGTTCAAGAAAGTCAGTAGCCATAGGCGCTGAATCACCTGTCTGCCCAGCCACCCAGCCCCCTTGATGAAACCTATGACGCTCCCCAGCCCACAGCCAGGGACCTCACCAAGTGCATCTCAGAAGCGCCTTCCAAATCACCTCTGTCGGTGGATCTGCAGCCAAGGGCAGTTGCAGACAATATGTTTTACCGTCTCTATCTCCTTCTCATCCCCGCATACCCTGCAGAAATCTGGAGATTTCCTTTTCCATTTGTTGTTCATATACCTAACATCGCAGTGCCCTGTGCGAGTTTCAATAATGCACCTTAGAACCCTCTGCTCTCCTTGAGCAGTAGGTCAGTGCCTCTCCTGTCCAGCCTGGGCCATAAATGCCTAAAGATCCTGGAACCAGCCCTGTCCGGCAAAAAAATGTTCTATTAGACCTGGACAGAAATCATGGTTTAACCAGGTTCACGAAACTGAAGTCGGGTCCGGAAAGATAGCATTCAGTAGTGAATGTGCTAACGAGAACGCTGATAGTGATTTTCTATGCCAATAGGCGAGATCTTCGTGTGCCAAAGCACTCAGACGTAAACGGCTTAGTTTTAACATCCTTTGCATGCAAATGTTCTTCCTGCTCCTAAAGGTAGCAAAAGCTCTTATTAATTTCCTAAAAGAGTAAGGAATAACGCAGGTTTTTCAATTTCTGCTAACATTTTGGCTGAAATATTTGCAGACAATTTACATTTGCTGGAAAGCAACCAACCACTGCCTGTGTAGGACTATGTCAGGCATATTCCTTCGAGATCGCTCAGTTAAAATAGTCTTATCGGATCTCAACATAAGGAAGTCTCTTAGGCCGAATCCCACTACTGGTCTTTAAATAATGCGCTTCGACACTGGCGCATCCATTTACTAACCTTTTTAGCAATGGATACCGTTCCAGGGTATTTACCATATGCTGGAAAGTAGTTAATGTTACGCTGATACCCAAAAAAGGAAAGGCTAAAAATTCTGAAAGCTACAGACAAATAAATATTTGTTAAGCGTTCTCCAAGGCTATGGAGAATATAGTTTACTACCGCCTTGTTAATTATCTGAAGTCCAACGGTTTATTAAGGGACCACCAGTATGACTTCCCTAGAGTATATGCCACGGGGGACCTACTGACCTTTCTAACAGAAAAAGTGTAGTGGTGGTTTTAATTATTTCTAAGACGTTTGACTTGTCTGACTTGTTGCTTTTGGTTTTGGTAAAAATTTTCCCGATGATTTTTCTGGCTCGAAAGGAATCATAATATGTAAGTACTAAACGACACATTATGGTAAAATATCCTTTTCTGATGGCTGCGATAGCACACAAGGACTTGATTCATTCCAGAGAAATATTTTAAACCGCAAGTTTGCTCAGCTCGGAAGGTACTGAGAGGTGCAACAAACTTTATAAATGGGACAGAGCACATCATGGCCGAAAAAGCAGCGTAAAAACAAGATGTTTTGTGTTTTAATTTAATGGGCTTGAAGAAGTACTATTAAAAAAAGAAGTTTAAAACCACTTGGCAAAGTGTTTCAGACACTCTTGGCATTTTAAAAATATCGGTTGAGCTGAATGAAATTACAAGTAAAGATAAAGACAGTAAAAGACAAGAATGAATAAGTTCAAATAAAAATTTGTTATAAGTTTAAAAAGTTTTAAAAATCACTCACGGTGAAGAATTTGAAAATTACAACTTTAATTAAATTTAAAAAAAATCTACAAGAGCTAAAAAAATTTTAAGGGTCACGAAACTTGTCACGCATGACATGCCCTGAGCGTAAGTGACTAATTTCAGACAATAAAGAGGAAATCTTCAAAAGTGTCCAAAAATGAACTAAATCGTCCCAGTGGCTGGAATTAATTTTTGAACTGGTTAAAATTAGGTTCAGGGTGATGGGACCCTCTATTGATTGCAAGGACACGATCTAGCTGATAAGCCGTAGTCAGAATTATGTATCGTGGGTGATATCAGTGTAAACGGTTCACGACCACTGTCGCAGTTGTGTGAAAGGAAAAAAAGGAGGAGACGGTTTTTCGCCTTCTCTGCGAAAGTCCTGTCAGAAAGCATATGTTTTTGTTCTAACCAAATTACCTTAGAGTGTTATCAAGGGGCAGGTTAAATGACTTGTTAAGAAAACTCACGGCCACAAGTTGGTAGGGTTATGTTAAAACCAGTTATTCTAGACCCTTTTTGCCAGCTGGGGAGCAAAGCAAACACCCTGTCAACAAACCAACCAGGTTGTGATTTTCCAAATTTTTAAACTGATTTACAAAACATATTGTTTTTTTTTTGCAAATATGTTACTTAATTTAGTAGTTGAAAAAAAAAACAATTTTATTCGTACTTTATTAAGTACAATACAAATGACCTTAGCAGCCTGGTGGCCTTGTGATAAAAAAAAATAACAAAACAAAAGTCCAAATAATAATTTATTCTGTCAACATGCATGTTTTAGAAAAAGTAAAATTCAACAGACGAACAACATCAGCACGTAACATACGACATTGACTTTTCTTTTAGCTGGTTCATCACTCAGTTTATGTTGTACTTCTGTTTGTTTGTTTTTCGTCGTTTAAAAAAAATTGCTTTAAAATTTAAAGTTTAAATCTACTTTTAAAGTTTAGCTTAAAAAAAAAACTCCCGCATGTTTTTGTTCCATTAAAAAACATTTTTTTTGTTAATACAATACCTAAATGTTTTAAAAAAATAGTTTAACATAGTTTATACGCTTATAATCTCAATGCCGGGTTACTTTTTATGGGAACAATTTTTATACCCTTCACATAGCGATAAGGGCTTATATCAGTTTGTCATTCCGTTTGTGATTTCCACGATATTAATTTTAGACTCCATAAAGTATATATATTCTGGATCCTTATAGATAGGGGAATTAAAGTCCGTCTGCCCCTGTGTTGAAATAAAGTTTCCGTACTTAAGTAAAGTCGCACAGAAAACGATTAATATCAAGCAATCACAAATATCCCTCAAACAATCTCTAAAACAGCAAAATCGGTTCACTATTGACCGAGATATAAGCGAAAACCCAAAATAACCCATTTTTAGGACAAAATCCGTTCACGGACACTTTAAAGATAGGGTATAATTTTTTCAGATAGGACCAGGGGAAGTGGTATTTCCCCAACAATTGCACAAATTTTGTGAAATATTTCATGCGCTAAATCTAAGAAACTATAACAGCTATAGAATTAAAATGTTCATCAAGAGGTAATTAAACAATAACACCTAAACTTCAAAAAAAAGTTTTGGATAGAGACGGGGAGGGGGTAGCCCCCATACAAATTAACAATTTTTTTTTAAATTTTCGATACGCTTTACCTCTGAAACTATAACAGCTATCACTTTAAATGTTCTACAAAAAGTAACTGGAAAACAAATTTTTTGGTTGGAAGCAGGGGAAGGGGCATCGCCCATACAAATGAACAATTTTTATGCAGTTTTCGATACGCTATAGCTCGGAAATTATTACAGCCATCGACTTCAAATGTTCTACAAAAAGTAATTGGACAATAAGACCTGCATTTAAAAAAAAAATTAGGTTAGAGGCGGGGAAGGAGTAGCCTCTATGCAAATTAACAATTCTCATGAAATTTTCGATATGCTGTATCTCGGAAATTATAACAGCTATCGACTTCAAATGTTCTACAAAAGGTAACTGAAAACAAATTTTTTGGTTGGGAGCAGGGAAAGGGGCATCGCCCATACAAATGAACAATTTTTATGAAATTTTTGACATGCTGTATCTCGGAAACTATAACAGCTATTGAATTCAAATGTTCTACAAAAAGTAATTGGGCAATAAGACTTACATTTTGCAAAAAAAAATTTTGGATAAAGGCGGGGAGGGAAATTTTTGACTTAAAGTGTTCTACAAAAAGTAATTGAAATATAAAAACTATCTTTTGGAAAAAATATTTAGATAAGAGCTGAGGGTATGGGGTATCCCCCATACGAATAAACAACTTTTATTAAATTTTTAAAAAGAATAATGTCGAAAACTGTTAAAAATCTTGACTTCAAACCTTCTAAATGTAATTCTATTATACATGCAAACGTTAATATTTTGTAAAGTTTTCTATTTCGAAAACTAGGATTGCTATGGACTTCAAAGCCGGCACAAAGTATTTTCATTACAATATTTGCAGTACGAAATAACTCAGCTATATAAGATGGCTGAGTATATAAAAAGACCAATGTGAAGGGTATATAAGATTCGGCACAGCCGAAAAAAGCACTCTTAACTTGCTTTATAAACAAAAATTTTTTTAAACAGGTTGTTTATTGTTATAATAAACAAACACATAGTAGAACGAAAATAAAAACATATTTTTGTATAATAAAACGTATATTTACATTTCCTAGAGGCTAATTGTAAAAAAAATTTATAAAAATTTACAATAAAAACAAGTTAAGTCGTGAAAAAAAACAAACAAAAATATGGTTGATTTTTAAATAACAGTAATATACCTGCAATTATTAAATAATAATTTTTAAAAATATTTGGAATTTTTAAATCCAAAAAGGGAAGTTATAAGTTTTTTAATATTTTGTGCTTAAAAATTTTTTTGATAGTTTTAAATAACCAAAGAAAGAATTTTTTAATTACATAAAATGATTAATTGATTAATAACACATGATCTAACCACAATGCAAATTGTGTCTGACAGCTTTAAAAATAAACATGACAGGTGTTAAACAAAGTAGAGGTGCCATATGATCAACGTTTAAACCTGCTTAAAATTTTGTATTTAAATACAATTATTAAAAATGAGAAATTTACTACTAAAAATTCTTTAATAAGATCTTTTTTTTATGAAAATATAATTTAATTTATATTTTTTTTTATTTAACATTTCTGACTATTGTTGCTGTCTGTTAAAGCCCACGCATCAAATTTATGTACATTTTTTCAAAACAGAAAAAAAAGTTACAACTTTCTAATTCTTTTCTTATCGATTGACCTTAACACGCCGTTTAGTGTCACAAGTGTCTTCTTTGAATTAGGTGGGTGTATCAGTGCTGTCTAATCAATTTGTCTGGTTTTCTTATAAAGTCAAAGATGGGACCTTTGATAATGACGAGATTTAATGTAAACCGATGTTCCAGGTAAATCAATTGTCTTTATTTATTTTTTTCTTTCTTTACTTGGTTTATATTACTTTGTTAAATGTAATCATTTTTTTCAATATTTATAAGGTTTGCTGTAGGTTAAGTTTGTCTATAGGCATTTTCTTGGTTTTTACACCAAATTATCAGTAAAATTTTACCAAACTCAAAAATGTTTTCTGCCTTTATATATTAACCTAAATAAACTAATTGAGAGTTATTATAAAAAAACTACAACATTCAAAAGTTTTAAATAGTTTAGGATTTTACATTTAACTAGTGGATCTTGTAGATCCTTGTAGATGTTGCTGTGTTTAACATACCAAGGAGCACCAGTTGTTGTTTTGACGCCGTTGAATTTTCTCTATGTTAAAGGCGGAAGCAGTGCCCCATAAATATATAACATACTACCAAATTGGTTTTAAAATAGAGTTGTAGAGCAGAAGTTTATAATCGAGACGTAGCACAGAGTTTCTACCAATTATTCAATAAATTTTGGCAGTTTTAAATCTCATTTGTGTCACCTTCGCGTCTGTATGTGACTCCTATGTGAGGTAAATGACAAGATATTTCGTTAAAATCGTTGTTAATAAGTTTTGTAGAGCACGGTGTCTTGGGTGAAGTAAAAGAAAGTTATGTGGAAAAAGTTTTGTTTGTTTATTTTTATTCTCAAAAATTTTGCCCAGCCTCTACTGGTTGAGGGCTACTTACACAGAAAAAACTGAGTTGTAGAATCAGTAACAAATTTCAGAGAATCAGTAAATATTTTGTCTGGCTGAGGACCTACAACGAAAGTTGTAAATTTAGACAAACAATTTTGCAAGAATTTTAGCTTCTGTTAAAAAATTTTGCTGAGCTGGTTAAATATTTGAATTGTCTAGGCGAAAATTTTGTTTGATTTAAAAATTAAATAAAAATATTATTAGAGACTATTAAATAAATTGACTAAAAAAATAAATTATTTTGAACAAGAATTTGTTTGAAAAAATTTTTTTGTAGTTTTTTGTGTGTAAGTAGTTTTCTTTTTTGATCATATATTGTCGACCATTTACAACTATACTTTCTCTTTTCACATGGAATGACTACATGTTCAAGCGAGGTCCAACTTTATCCTTCACATAGTAATAAGAGTATTTGAGGGGTCCGAAACGCGAAACTATGCGGTTACCAAACGTTTTCTTCAATTAATGAATTGTGGCACGAGATGTGTGACAAGTTGCACCGTCTTGTTGAAACCACAGCTCCTGCAAATCGTGGTTGTTTAATTGAGAACGAAAAAGTGAGTAATCATGGCTCTATAGAGGTCACCATTGACTGTAACATTCTCACCAGCATCGTTTTTAAACAAGTACGGACAAATGATTACAGCAGCCCAAACAGTCAGTTTTTTTTAAATGTAACGGTGTCGTTGACGAATTCGTACAAACAAAAGTCAGTTTCATCTCTTAACAAAATTTACTTTTGAAAATCAGGATCAACTGGTATCTTCTTTGGTGATATTGTTGCTTGAATTGTTGCAGGAGTTGGATTTTGTAAGTATGCAAGCCACGAAAATCAAGATCTTTTCAAAAAACCTTTCATAAAAGGTATGTACACGATGACGGATAGCCTTATTCGAGTCTTCCTCTAAGCAACGCTCTACGGCAGCAATGACCTCTTCTGTACACACTGCTCCACGTCTCGGTGGATGCCTATTATAGTTTAGAGTAAACGTGTTGCGGAAACGTTCTAAAGTTAATCGAATTAAATGCTTTGTGTGATACGTACCATGATTTTCAAAATAAATTTTCATAATTTGGAAGCGTTGTTTAGGCGTCAGTCTCTTCATGTTGAAATGCATATCAAAACTGACAGCTGACAAAATGACCGCCAGTTAAAAAAGTGTTGCCAATTTAAAGTTGTATACGTGTATAAAAACACCCTTTACATACATATGCATCTTTCAAACAAATTTATAAAAAATCAATTAGGCCGAAAACCATTACTTTCATTTTCATTTTACTCCATTTTTAGTTCTCACAATTAATTTTTGCGCTTGATTTTAAATTAAGCATTAAATGTGATGAAAAAAATTATAAAAGAAAACCCGCATAAAGAAAAACTGATTGTCAAATGCGATTAGCTTTGATTTCATTGTTGCTGTATTTGCACCCTACACCAATATATGTAGGTGCCAAAGGTATTGTAAGGTTTTGGCTAAAGGTAAGTTAAATGACTTTTTATTACGTTTTTTAATGAATAAACTAGAAGAATTTTGTTTTTAAATTTATTTTATCTCAAGACCTTTGTCTTATAACTTTATTTAAACGGCACATTTTTTCCTTGTATTTTGGGTTCCTTTATTTAGAAATAAAAATTTTAAAATGATGACAAAAATTGAAATTAGAAAGAGGGGAAATAAAACGTTAAACGATCAAAGCAAAATCATTATACTTAACTTAAGTGCATGTGGCGTTTTCGTGTCGACTACTTTCGAAATAATAATTGGTGCCAGATATAACAACCGCAGATATTTAAAAATATCACGTCTTGTAACATTGATCGGGTTTGACCGAATATAATGCTTTTATTCGTTTTATTTTTGCGTTTTTTTTTTGATTGTGAACAAGTAATGGCAAAAAATGGAATCAGTTTAGGTATATAATCAAAAAAACCACAATAAAACATGTTGCATGTCACTCCTGATTTATTAACGGCTTTCTAATTGGTTATCAATCCATCTCTTATTAGCAAAAATACTGCCATAACAAAATTAAAAAAAGTAAGCACCTACAGCCAAATGTTCTTTTTAATGTTTAAACAATAAAAGCAGTTGGAATAGCAAATACCTTGTTGCCCCAATGATGGAGTGATGCCCCTCCTCCCTAACGATTTTGAGACTGATAACAATACTTTAAATTAAATTTCAGTTGTTAGATTTGTTTCTTTATTTTCTTTTTACGTTTTCTTTAACAATTTTTGTGTGTTTTATTTTGTTTTCCGTTTAAATACAACTATTTGCAGTTAATGTTTAAAGTTTGTAGAAGAGACCTTGGGTTTACTGGCAAAATCGCGTGTCAATGATGACCACTGGCTATTAGTTCAAAACAAGGAATATTAAGGGAAAATGGATTTTGTAGGTTAAAAACAAAATAAAATAATCACTATGAGAGGGGTATAAAAAGGAAAAACTAAGTACATAAATACATTTTTAAATAGAAAATTAAGTGAAATATGTAGGAAAGTTTATTTATTTTTAACGAATTTATTGCGAACTTTTAAAAGTTTTGTTTGTACAATTTTTTTTTATAAATAATTTTGAGTCACACCTTTTTTTCTTTTACGTGTTGGTTTATATTTGAAATTATATATATGAATACGGAAAATACTTTTAAACTCAATATATATTAGCAGTTATACTGATACAATCAAATACGAATTGAATATCAATTTATGCTGAGTGCCATCATTCACAAAGAAGCGGGTATTAATTTTAAAGCGTTTGCAGTTTAAATGTACAACAAAGTGTGTAAAACTAGTCTAGATATATTTTTTTTACAAACTTTGTACAAATAATATTTTAATATTTTCTTCTACAAGGTGGGCCAAAAGAAGTAACCCTATTGGAAAATGCTCCTATTTTTGCTAATGGCGGCAAATGTCAAATCTGTTTTGACATTTGTGAACTAGACAGATGTAGAATATAAGTGAACAAGCCATGGAGCGATACACTCTCCAAGAACGCGGAATAATCCTGTCTATTTTTTTTTGCGTAACAATTCGTCTGTGGTGTTGGCGCAGCGCGATTTCCGTCGCCGATTTCCGGTCGTCCGGCACCGACTGCGCAAACACTGCGCCGTTTGGCCACAAACCTTGAAGAGTATTGGACCACATGAGATGTTGGCAAGAGTGGCCGGCCCCAAAGCGCCTGTTACGCCGAGAATATCGCCGCTGTGGGCGAGGATGTCGAGCTGTCGCCAGAAACATCGACCAGATGCCGTGCCTCGCAATTAGCCATCAGCCGGTCGTCCCTAAGGCGATTTATGGTCAACGACCTGCGCATGTTGCCGGTCAAAGTCCAGTCCGTGCATCAGCTGCTGCCTAAGACCAAGCCATCCTCAATCTCGAGGCCGAAGTGGACAATTTTTTAAACAAAATCATTTCCACATCAGCAGGTACGTGAACAGGCAAAACTATCGCTTCTGGAGCACAGAAAATCCACGAAGAGCCATTACACCCGCTCAAAGTGACTGCATGGTGCGCTGTTCACGCTGGAAGAGTCATGGGGCAATTTTTTTCGGGGACGCCGCTGCCGCAATTGAACCAGTTAGGACTGGAGGACATGTGGCTGTAGCAGGATGGAGCAATGGCACATACTGCGCGAGCCACAATCGATATTCTGAAGGCGGAGTTCCCGGGTCGCCTCACCTTTCTTTCTGGCGATTTACAGTGGCTCGTAAGATCACCCGATTCAACCGTTCCAGACTTTTTTTGTGGGCTTTTTTGAAGTCTGAAAGCCCTTAGGAACAACATTCGACACGTGTGCGAGAATCTATCGCCCGAATAGCAATCAAATAGGACGGCGCCAATTTGGCTGATATCATCTTTTCGACTTGATCAATATAGCTCTAAAGGTTTTAATAAGCACAATAAAAAACACAGGATTGAACTTTTTCATTTAGAAAAAAAAATAAAACCAAAAAACAGCGGATGACATCTTTTGGCTCACCTTGTATATATTATATATATTTTTGAATAGCTGTCAAAATTAAAATGTCTTTCTTATGGGATATCTCAAACTAATTAACGTGTGTGGATTTGGTATAAAAATTAAACTTTGTGAAAAATTTTTGTTTGTCCACAAATTTTGTTTATTTTTAAATCGGCAATTTAATGTATAGTTTTTTTAAAAACGTCCTTTTTGAAATAAAGTTTTTGCTTGCGGAAAAATTTCTTCAGTGTAGTTGTTACCTAAATAATAAATGTTTATTTTCAAATTCTAAAACTTGTTTGCTTGTTTGAACATTAAGTGGATTTTTATGTTCTTAAAGACAAAATTAGTTCTTATTTTACTTACATGGTAAATTCCACAAAAAAAAAATTAGCAAAAGTAATTTGGCAATTTTTCCTAATTTTCTTTGAAGCCACTAACTCTTTAAAAATTGCTTAACATCATGCAGAAGATAAATATTATTTGTTAAAAGTTACTTTTTTTAACTTTTTAAAATGAAGTTTTTGTACTTAAGTACTTCAATCCTAAACTTATTTATTTAGATTTTTACTACTCTCCCCTCCTACCCTTGACATCTATTAACATGCTGCTAACTTTCCCTATGTTTGCCTTATGTTAGATTTTCGATAATAATCTTCTTGCAAATAAAAAAGACGCTAAAGCGGGACTCATAAATAATACAAGAAATAAGAAGGACAACTTGGAAATTTAAACAAAAAAAAGAAAAACTTTTTTGAAACAAATTTTATACAATTTTTTTCTATATGTACGCAAAATTTGTTAGTTACTTTTAAAGCAAAACTTGGTAAAATAGTTAAAAACAGTGCAGTTTTTTTATTTTACGGGCAGTTTTTTGCAGTCGTTTTATGACTTCAGGAAATGTAAACTTCATGCTAACGATCATTCAACAACAACAATAAAGACAAAAAAGCAAAAACTTTTGTTAAATCAGTTTGTCAGTCAGTCTTTATATCAGTCACTTAGCAAACAGCAAAGCTACATTTTGGCTTTTCATCAGATTTTGCCTTCAATTAAATTAGTTGAAATTTGAAGGAAACCCTTATGGTTTTAATGGCTCTATCTGTTAAATATATTTAACAGCTACAATAACAACAACGGTAAGAGCATTAGGTTTTTAGGGCACTTGCATTTTTCAATGAGCCCATATATATATTAGAGGCCAGTTCAAGACGTCACTAAATAAGGCATCATCTTGAATTTTCAATTCATTTCATATACCTTACGTGTGCACACACAACAATAAGTGCTGTGCTGCATTGTTCGCCATCTCTTTTGTTTACTTAACTTAACTTAAATCAAAAAAATATTTACACTTAAGCACACTTAAGTTAACAACAACAGCACATAAATTCATCATGATCAATTTCAATTAATCTTGAAACTTTACTGTTGACGGGATGTTCCTAGTGTGATAGTTTTAAAAACGGGAGTTGATTTTTAATGTATGTATGTAATTTAATTACGTATGAATTTTATATTGATTTGCCTGCTTGTGTATATGTTGATGTATCTATTCAACATTGTGTGTAATACACACAGTTTTGTTGTTATTGACCACACACCATCACAGTCTTTTTTTTTTATCGATCACACATCATGACAGTATATAAGTTGCATCAACAACAGTGCACAACGCCACTCTTGATTCTTAACTACACTACATTGCATCACACAAATTTTGTCAGCTACTCTACATAACAGCACTTGAACAGTTTAATCGCACAACAGCACAAGAATTAGAAAATCATCCGGGTCTTGAATTCGTTTGAAATAGGACTTGATGCAGGCCTCTAATATGTATGTACGTAGGTATGTATGTATGTATGTATTTGTACATAAATATTTTAGTAATGAATACCAATGAAAAAAAAGGTAGATTTACATTTGTCTCAGTAAAAAATTGAATCTTTACAATAAAAAAATTTAATTTATTAAAGAAAATTAACTTTAATTATTATGTAAAAGTTTTTATTGACAGCGAGTCCCACGATGCCAAAAACCAACTTAAACAAATAAACATGAGTCATTCATTTTCATTTGTAGAACAGCTTGAAGAGCTTATGAGCCTTCCGTTGCTCCACCTCCAACTGCTTGTTCCACCAGGGAGGTTTCGACTTACGCTTCGGTTTTGTTGAAGGACATAGGGTTTCATAAGATTGTTAAAAGCAATTTATCAAATTATTAAGTGCAGAATCAATGTCCTCCGAACCAATAGCTCGTATGTGCCGCAATTGTTCATAAAGCAATTTCGTGTATATGGACCAGTTCATCCTTCTAGGATTCCTAAATAACCTATGACCTATCATATTAAAACCCACCCTAAAAGAGACATACTGGTGATCGGAGGAGGGCATTGAAAGTACCCTCCAATCATGCAACACCACCTTCCCACTTCAAAGCGTAAGGCTCAGAACATCCTCGAGAGTGGGCTATTTGCAATAACTAGATTAGTTTGTAATATATGTAAATCAAATAAGTGGTTTGGGGAAGCAACCAAACTGTGCGACGTGCATTTGCGTCTGTAGCCATTACTAGACTCTGTCTACTTTAACAAGTTTTTTCGACCATTATTTGGAGTTTCACAGAAAGGACATCCAAATTGTGAGGCATATAGAAAGATGTAAAGAGTATAATAAAGCCACTTTGGATTGCCACCACTAAGGGACCATTGGAGCTGTTATAATAGAGATTATGTTTATGTTGTGTTAATTTCTTCCTTAGTTCATTACCCGCAAAAACGCTCCTCTAATGTGAGTTAGAGTTAAACCGAAGTCATTAGAATGATGCAAGTTGATTTGCAGGACCTAACGGGCAAAACGCGTTTGAAATTTTCGATATGCTTACATACAAAAAAGACGACGCAATCAAAAAATTAAATGTATGTACAGTATAAAGCATAACGTAGCTTACAATTCTTAATCGTTAACTTTAAAAATGCTTTTTTTGAGTTATGACGTTGTTTTGACAAATGACCGTTATGATTTTGACCGGTTACGTTTTTATGAATTATATATGTACAGGGTGTCTTCCGGCAAGGTATACATACTACTTTGTTTGTTTATAACTTTTGATTTAATGAAAGATAAATGTCCGCCTCTGTTAGCCTCATAAATGCGAGCCTTTTTAAGCCATTTTTCATTCATTCCCACACATTTTACGCGGTATTTGATTAACTTCATTACGAATATTTGGTTTGAGTTTCCCCAGCGTTTCCGGTTTGTTGCATAAACCTTGCTTTACAGATATCCCCACAAAAAGAAGTCCGGAGCAGTCAAATCAGGCAAATGTGGAGGCCAATCAAGATCCCCATTTTTTGAAATAACCTGTTGTGGAAAGAGGTGTTATCCTAGCTTTATGCGATGTGGCACCGTCAGTTTGAAAAAAGTAGGGCTCAATGATTCCTACTGAACAAATTGCACATCAGACTGTCACTTTTAATGGATAATTTAAGGGTTTTGCAAAACCAACTGTTCTGTTTATTCACATATCGAATAAATGAGCCACATGAGTCACTCATTATGATTTTTTCATAAAAATCAATAATTGATTTTGATAAAATGTTTTAACGATTAAAACACGTTGGTTTATCGAATATTTTTCCATAATAAATTTGCCAAATCTGTACTTTACGACTGCCAAATATGAACTGTCAAGACTAATGTTTACCAAAATGGCGGCAAAACAAAAAAATATACCTTGCCGGCCGACACCCTGTAATTATAAACAAAATTCGTTTTTTAAAAACTGTGTACATTTGGTTGTTTTACCCGAATGTTTTTTTTTCTTAACCCGGCGCAAAACGAAAATTTTATTTTATTGTTTTCTTTATTTGTTTTTTTATTGCGTTAAAATTTTAGTTTATTATCTTTTTAGCTATTTTAATGTAGTTTTTTGTTTATTTTAATTGGGTTCCTATGTTTTTTAATTTTAATTTTCATTTCCATTTTAATTTTTTGTTGTAAAATATTTCCTTTTTCTTTTCCACACTTGTGTTTGATTTTGCTTTTTTCAATTTAAATATTTCATTGGTAGGGAAAGTTTTCTTTTTAGTTAAACATTAAGTTTGCCTGTCAGTCAGTCAATTGGTTTGGTTTTAATTAATTTAGTTTTAGCTTTAAAGTTTAATCAGAAAACAAATAAACTATAAAAAAAAAGTAAATAAAACGTAGCAAGTCATACAAAAACACAAAAAAAAGGAAATAAACACACAATAAAATAATATTTTTTTTTTTAAATTAACGTGGCCAAAGGCCCATCTGCTGTTTTGTCTGAGGGAAAATGAATGGCAATCGAAAGATATTCAATTCAATATTATGCTGAAATCTTTAAATCATCTGTTTCTCAAAATAATGAAAGTTTTAATTTGTTTTCTTTTAGTTTTTTTTGCTTTATTACAAATCTAGTTCTTGTTAAGTAATTTTGTTTGGCATTTCTGTTTTCGTAGTTTATTTTCTTTTTAATTATTTTGATATTTTTCACCCCAACCCATCCCATGTTCATTATGTTTTCTAGTTTTGTTAGTTTTTCTTTGGTTTAAAAATATTTTTTTAAACAAAATTTTTTTTTCGCCAAATTTTTGGTTTTATTTTATTGAAATTGTGCCAAAATATTTTCAGTTATTCACATTTTGAAATGTTTATATTCATCATAAGTTTTTTTTGCTGCATTTTATTTATGTTTTCGGTTTTTTTTCACGAAAAATTTCAAAACAGTTTTGTTATTAAAATATTGTCATAGTTGCAACATTATTTTGTTGAGGCAATAGAAGAATTCGACATACTGTCGAAATTACAAAAGAATAAATACAAAAATGTTTGATTTAAGCAACTTTGTTTTAGACAAAATCAAAATGTTGAAAAAATTTATTACAGGATGGTCTGTCTAAGTTGGACCACCCTTTATATTCACTTAGTTGTATATTTTCCCATTGGATAAAAAAATTTTTTTTCATCGAAATTTTCTTTTAAAACTTAAATAAAAATTAAAAAAATGTTTATTTTCTAAATGAAGTAAATATCTACACAAGATTTTTTGGTCAAAATATATAAAATTCAAAGTTTCCTTCATTTGTGTTTATTGTAGCAACAACTTTTATTCGCTGCAACAATGTTGCTAAACAATAAGTAAACATGAAAATAAGACATCAACATAAAGGTGTAATAAACGGTTTAGTTTTAAACTATTTTCTTTCTAGCAGCCACTCTTAAGCATTTTTGCCATAATTTTTTTAATGTCAATTATGACGGCGGCAAGCACTACATCATAACCATAATTACCTGCAGTTTTATGTCATCATCAGCAACATTTTATAAAAAAAACACTGCAATAAAAACAAAAACGCCTGCAGCATTATTACTCGAGATGCATTTAATTTTTTTACGAGGAATACAAACTATACACAGGAAAAAATACGGCCTAAAATTAAGAATTTTTTGGAATTTATCTAAAACCGCACATGAAATTTTTCAGTACGATCGAAACTTAGGTTTTCCTAAATTTAATCAAGTCGGGATTACTTTAAAAAATCAACAAATAAAAACTTGTTTTTTTATATAAATTTTTACATTAAAAAACAAAGTGTCTAGGTGGCCTAGATGGTTGCGCGCTAGTATTGCAGTTTGAAGAGTCCCGGGCTCAAATCCCAGCGCAGTATTAAAAAAAATTTTCAAATAGTAAATATGAATCAAATAAAAAAAAATATAAAAATCTTCTTTTGTAATAAAGCTCTTTTAGTCAAAAGAAAATTTCTTTATTTTTAAATTATATCCTTTTACGCTTAAATCAATGATTTAAAGCTTACATCAAGTACGGTTCAAATATTTTTTTTTTGGCTTAAATGTGACTAATAGAAAGAAACTCGTACTAAATAAATCTTACTTGGTTTAAGAAAATCCGTATTTACCGTACTTTTGACACTGCTACACAGAAAGAAAACTCGCTTTCTAAAATCAAGAAGTTTATTCTTGAATTTATCCAAAATCTTTCTTGAAATTTTCAAGTACGATCCTTACTTACATTTTCTTAAATCAATCCTATTCGGATTGCTTCAACAAATCAAGCAGAACAAAGCTTGCTGTTTTAATATATTATTTTACATTTGAAAACAAAGTGTCTTGGTGGCCTAGAGGTAACGCGCTTGTACTGCAGTGCAGAAATCCCTGGTTCAAATCTCAGCTTCGGAAAGTACAAAAAATTAAATCTTTAAACTATAAATTAATTATAAAATAAAAATAAAATATAAAATTCTTCTTCTTTAATAAAGCTCCAAAAGTCAAAAAAATGACATTTCACTTTCGAAATAATCCAGTTTACGGCTTAAATCAATCTTTTTCACGCTTACATCAAGTACGGTTCCAAACTTAAATCAATCCTTTTTTGGCTTAATTGAGGCTAAAAGTAAGAAATTCGTACTTGAAAAATTTTACTTGGAGTAAGAATTTTCGTACTTGATTTAAGAAAAACCGTACTCACCGTACTTTTGACACCGCTATGGCTTGATTTAAATAAAGTTTTCTTAGATAATTTTTTGTGTGTATGGCTTGGTTTAAGTAAAGCTGTCAGTAGTTTTCCGGATTAACTAGCATTCGATTTAGTGAACATCCCATTTAACAAACACCCAGCTCCTTACCGACTACCTCATATAGCGAAAATAATAGTTTTTTGTACTAACAACTGTAAAATTTATTTTTTTGTGTGTACAAAAAATTTTCTTTCGCAGAGAAAGGTGATTAAGACAACAAATTTTACTTTAAGAAGATACAAAGAAAAAAAATAAATAGAACGACAAGACATAAACTCGAATCAGTATAATTGACTGCAACAAAGTCTGCAAAAGAAAATTTTAGAATGCAAAGAGGTATGCAGTTATGAAGGAAAGGTTAAATGTTTATAAACATGGTACATTAATGTGTTTCCCAATAATAAAAACAAATATTCACCTTTTTTTTAATTGTGTTGAGCGGGTGACGTAGGAGATATTGGATGCCTTCCCCAAGGAATCCATTGAACGACCAGAAGAGTAAAATGCTACTCAAGCGAAAAATGTGGCATACAGCGCAACCCTGCAGTCAGTAAAAACACATTTTGCGAGGGAAAAGTATCAGGAGAAAAGGAGAGAAGAAAAACGTCAATCCCACAGAAATAAGATAGAAATGAAAAGGCAGAAGTGTGAGAGATTCGAAATGTTTACGAGGCAAAATGAAGTCTGAAAATTCCACCAAACAGTTTAACACCAAACCAAAGGCTTTTGTACAGACACAATCTCCTGCAAATATAATGAAGGTAATCTGGTGACTGATACAGGTAGTGTGCTCAAAACATGGAAAGATCATGTTTCTTACCTGTTGGTGTCAGGTAGTAGCGTTGCCAAACGGCAACAAAAACTACTTTGCTGCCAAAATAATAAAATTGTTAACTGAGCCGATTGGTTGCTAGCTAAACTGTTTAAAACCGGAGGCTACGCGCTTAAAGGGGCATGCATCATCTTGTTTGTAAAATCTAATGGAAGAACGCCCTGTGCCACCTACAGAGAAAAAGTCTTCTTCCAATTGGTTAAAAAATATCCGCCTTTTGTGTAAATATTAAAGCCTAAAGTCGGCGAAATAATTGCGTCATATAAACGCGGCTTTAGGCCTGGCAATACACCACGTCAAATCCTGAAGAAGTCTACAGAAAAACACATTAAAACGTTATATTTATTTGTCGACTGCAAGGCCGCTTTCGACAGAAAAAGCTATACGAGACGCAAATGTAAAAAGAACAGGCACACTTTACTCGCTTACGCCGATGATATCGACATGAATGGGCGAAGTCTGCGAGCAGCTACTGCCACCTTTAAAAAGGTCAAGAAAGAATCAGCCAAAGTGGGTCAATTATGAAAATGTTTTACAATTGCTTAGCGGGTATTTTGCACACTGGATATTATTTAGCTGGTAGTTTTGATACTTTTGCTTAAACTTTCGTTAATTTTTAATTTTTCTTTCTCCCTCTTAATAACTTAAACTCTCGTTGGTATGAAATTTCGATTGATTGATTTTTTTCTGGTCTCTTGATTTTGAAATTATCCAGATTCGGCTGAAGTTTTAACAAGTAAGAGTGCTATATTCGTCTGTGCCGAATGTTATATGCCCTTCACAACGTGTATTGGTTTTGTTCCCTAATTTTTTCAAGTTTTGCTGGCAACATCCTTAGGGGGTGCAGACAGGGGGTAAGAATCTTCTAGGAAAATATTTGCAAGGAAAAATGAGTTGATGTCAGTCCTACATTTGACCTATCCACGGGCACCCTGGCAGCTGTAGGGGGGATATATTACAACATCCAAAACTTTGTATGGGAGCCCCCTTAGAGATAGGGGGTAAGTATGTTTGAAAGGGAAAACTAATGGGGGTATGTGATACATTGTATTCCTCTAATGGCGACTTCAGAGAAGTTGTAGAGATTTAACCCTAATTTTTTTTAATTTAGTAGGGGCTGGAGATAGGTGGTAAGTATGTTATAAAAACTGTTGGCACGGAAAAATGAGTTGTGATCAGTCCATCATTTGAGCTATCCACTGGCATCCTGGAAGCTTTAGGGGGGATTTATTACAATTCCCCAAACATTGTATGGGAGCCCCCTTGGGAGATTAAGATAGGGGGTAAGTATGCTCTAGGAATATGTTTGAAAGGGGAAACTAATGGGGGTCTGTGATACATTTTATTCCTCTAATGGCGAATTCACCTAAGTTGTAGGGAATTTAGCCTAATTTTTAAAAATTTTGTAGGGCAACCTTGTCAGGGGTTGGTGATAGGGGTTAAGTATGTTTTAAAAAATGTTTGGAAGGAAAAACTAATGGGGTTGCTCTTGCATTTGAACTTTTTAGGAGCACACTGGAAGCTGTGGGAGCGATTTAAAAATTTAACTCTGTATGGCAACCCTGTTAGGGGCGGAGATGGGGTCTTTGTATGTTCCAAAAAAATTAATGGGAGTCGATCTTACATTGCACCCGTGTAGGGGCAACTCCGGGCAGTTGTACAGATTTTTATGTACAAGTTTTAGAGAAATAAACAGAAGTAGTCGTGGTTGCAGGCTTATATCTCTGTCATTTATTGGTCGATTTTGCTGATTTCAATAGCAAAATTCTCGCAGGTATACCTGATATTTTGATACCACAAACAGGCCCAAGAAATATCAAGCATTTCAACAGATTAACAGACAGACAGATAGAGGGACAGACGGACGTCGCTAAATCAACTTTCCTTTCTATTAAAATCAAGAAAATATATACTTCATGGGGTCCAACTTAGCTGTACATACCCTTATCACTAATGTGAAGTGTATAAAAATTATTATGGTGCTTTAAGCGCATTTCAACGATCTGGTAGTTTTGACTGGCAACTCTTGGTTAAATAAGTGATACAACAGAGTTGCTCCTAAGCGTATATGTATGTATATAAATACGAAAAGCTCAAAAAATATTTGTTTTTATTCTTCTGATATATTTTTTTATTTACATCCCTTTATAATTCATATTTCCCAAAGTCTTAAATTTTTCGGCATGTTTTTATTTAACGTGTAGTAACAGTTTGGACTGTTTCTTTTGGTTTGGAAATAAATTATTAAAACGTAAATAAAAAATCTTTCTTTATAATGTACCAAAAATTTCATAGACCTTTTATTGTTTGATTTTAGTTTTCTAAAGGAAATGATGATTTGAAAATAGTTTCCTTTTGTTAAAAAACAGATTAAAAAAAAACTAAAACTAAATAAACGCACCACAAATGTACATTATCTCTTTAAAATATTTTCTCCCCAATACAATTGTTTTAATTGCAGTTCATATTTCAAAACTCAATTTAAGCACAAGATAATTTGACCCTCAACAAAATGTCATTGAACTTGTAAAATGTAAACGTTTTGTTAAAAATGTTTATTTGTTTTAACAGAAAACACTCCCTCCCCCATTGAAGTTGTATCAATTCTGTTTCATTTGTTGTTGTTTTTACATTACATGTTTTACATTTGTAATTTTTCATCATTGAAAATTTCCAACTAAAAATGCCACTGAACTTTAATTTTGTTTTCTTGTTTTCAATAATATTTATAGTGTTTTAAGCAAATATTTAACCTAGAATTTTTGAAAACAAAATAGCTAACAATAATATTGCCAGATTTTTGTAAACCTTTTATGTTTAATCTTATTATATTTTAAGAAAATTTTATGTGTGGTTGGTTGACATAAAGTTTTTTGGCGATATAAATTAGAAAGTTTTTAAAGGAAATTTCAAAAGAAAATCACTGGCAAGAATGTTGCCAGATTTTTTACATTTATTTGCTTAGATTTTTTTATGTGGGTATTATTACATATGGTGTAGGGTTGTAATGCCTTTGTGTGGATGTTTGTAACGCTAAAAAAGCAATACTCTGAGACCTTTAAATTTAATTCAGATCAGTCGAATAAATTTATGTCCGTCCGTCCGTCTTCCTGGGTGTCAATATATTCTTGCAATCAAAATACAGGGGCGAAATCGTCATATTCGATTCGAATCGAAATTGAATAATTCTTATAAGAAATCCTATAATAAAAGCATTGACAACTCGATCGATCGAGTGAAATTTTGATTCGAATTGAATGTAACGATTTGGCCCCAGGTCGTATTTTTTAAAATAATTTGTTGAACTTACGTATAAAAAACCTATTTTAAGGGGTGTTTTTACACCATAGCCCCACAAAAATGTCCTGCTAAACTAAGCTTAGTCGATTATAAATTCGGCAAATATTACTTTTTCTCACAAAATTTCGCATGTGCTGAAGACATTAAGCCATCAATTTTGCTTAAGCAGAAATGGTCCTGCACCCATATAATCTCCTCTTTCAGAAGTCAGCTTGAGGTAAGAGTAACAGCTGCCGTAGTTTTAGCTACCGTTGTCAGACATAATCGACATATAAAGGAAACACCACAAATTCTGCTTTGCACTTCCAAAAATTAAAAAAAAAAGAATTTGTGGAGGAAGTTTATTGAAATTCGGTAATATTCTTAACATTTTCCACTTTTCGCCTTGTAAGTGAGCCACATCTGGTATAACATTAGACATAAAAAAACATCGGGCTCTGGAAAAAGCTGAGTAGTTACCCAGGAAATGCTCCATTGATTTGACGTCCTTTCTGCATGCCCTGTAATCTTTGTTCACCACAAGCCCAATTCAATGGAGATGTGATTTTAGGCTTGAGTGACCCGTCCGTACTATCATCACCATGCTCAATTGAGGTTTCCTCAGTTTCACGATTTCTCCAGTAACTTATTTTGAATGCCACAGTGCCCTGTGGGCAGTTTTCACCCACTCCTTTAACTCGTCATTCTATGAAATAAAAGGATTCGGGTTCCTCAGGTCAGCTGCCTGCTAGCTGTAATTGCTAGACTATCTGCCCATTTATTTTAGATTAGCTTAAGATTTGCAGGCGTCCTCCCTATATACAGCGTATTTGGCCGTCTTTAGTGTAATTTTAATTATTTTATTTGATCTCGAGTTCCTGGCTTTTAACAAGGATGCGCAGTCTCATTCTCTCCTTTGCCCTAGAGCCGTCTGTTTAACAACACATTCCTTCGGGCTTTTGCCCTAGTGCTCCGTCGATCTAGAATCAGCGTGCAATTAGCCTTGACCGTCATTTTAGGTATACGGTAGGACGATTCCACTGTCTTCGTGTAGCCTTTTAGTTGATGGTTAGATTCATAACTCCCATCTATCCATTTCCGGATTGCGTTTAGCCATTTTGGCGCAAGTGCCGCCTCGTAGGTTATAAGGGTTCAACATAGACTGCATGTGGAAATCTCTGGATATTTTTAATGTCCTCCTTGGAGTGGCTCTAATTGCCTTACTTATTTAAGGGCAACATGTACTTTGGAACTTTTGTAGGCTTCCAAATTTCGTTCTTTCGATCCACTAATGCTCACCATATCACCGAAACATGGGTTAGTATTGATATAATTCGCTTCTGTTTAGCCAGTGGGTCATATTTGGATTGACCGCCTTTACCCACATTCAATTTTTAAAGATAGTAATAGTGCCTTAAAATAAAATAAAATGTGGTGTAGGTTACAATATGGGCGGGTTTGCCCGACTATAAATTTCTTAAAATTTTACCTTAATTTTTAGTTTAATTGGCATCGCTGTCAACAGTAATGCTTAAGTTTCGATTATTTATCTCTTTAATGGTCAATGTAAACATGAAGTATTATTTACAGCTATTCACAATGTAATGAGAAAGATAAGTGCAAGATCACGCTTATTATTATATTTTCTTTTTATCTTCGTTTGTAGCATAATAGTAATTCAATGGCAGCTAATTTTAGGGACCGATGTCTTATGTCTTAAGAATTAGTTATTAACTGTTTCTGTTGAGTGCACTCAAATTAACCCTAAAGCGGAAAGAATATATTTTAGAAATTAATGTTAAATGTTACCCTTTTTGTTAAACAGGCTTTTTCGTATTAAATTAATATTTTATTTGTGAAGCTTATTGCTTTTATAGCTTCTATTTGCTTATATTAAATAATTTATCTTTATTTAAAAAAAAATGGTTTAGAATGCAAGAATATAAAAAAACCACCCTACTAAGTGAGCATGAATTTTTAAGGTTAATTAAACACCATCGTTTAAGCTGGCTTTATATGGTAATACAAAGTATTTAGACTTTGTATTGGTAGTATCTCTCTGTGTTTAAGAAAAGAGAATAAAAGTCTGTTCTAAGTATTTTTCATGTTAACACGGATGGTGTTCGTAAAATCAAAAGCTAATTGCAGTAACGGAATATGGTTTAAGCTCTACAATATTAACAAAAACAAAATGAAAAACTTCTGTGTTGATTTTGATTGTTTGTGTTTTGTTTCACCTCTGACGTGATGAGAATACGTAAGTTTCTAAAATGGTTTAGAAAATAAACATTTACCAAACACTTGTCAAATTTTGTATACGTATTCTCTCCTACCTAATACATTATGCTTTTAAACGATGAGATTTTGTATTATTCTACAACATATTTTGACATGTCGTTATATACATATGTATTACCATGCAAAGGTACCTCTAAAGTTTTTCACTTTTGCAAGTACAGTAGAAAAAAAAAATATCTTTTTGTTTAAAAGTTATTTACTTTTTGATTTTTCTAAAAAGAACGTATACTACGTATAACTTCATATTATTTTTTTTTAAATTTGCCAAGGGGAAGAACTACAAAGTTTGTTGACCAAAGGTCTGTATTAAGAATCGTATAACAATTTATTTTGAAATTAAAAGTTCCTTAGTGATGCGTAAACATTTTTTTATTACATATTTTGTTTTAAAAGTTGATTTTTAGTTTTAAATTGGCATATTTTCTTTAAAGCTATATATATTTTAAAGGGAGGAGAGGAAATATACATACTATTATCTGCTATGTAAAATTGGTAAAAGATTTGTAAGTTATAACAAGTTTGGTTCACGGTTAATGCCCTTTATATACCTTAAACGATATTGTCTTAATATTAATAAACTCGTTAGCGCATGATTGATTGCCTTTAGATAAGTTTTTAAGCATTAAAAGGGAATTGTTTAAAATTAATGCATTTAACTGTTAAAATATCAATCGAATTATATCTGTAAGCACCAACATGAACATTTCATATATGGGCCATACCACGAAAGCAGGCTCTTAAAAAAAAGAATTATTTTTTTAATCGAATAATTTTTGTTTAAAATGAGATAAAAGTAATGGAATTATTTATCAAATGGAAAATAAAAATTTTATATTTCTTTATTTGGCAAGAGTTTTTAAATAATTACATATCGTTACCTTAACATAGGAAGATCCTAACTGGTATTTTTTAAGTCGAAAGCTTTCGGCTAATTTAAATAAATGAGTTATGATAAAATGTCACACCCATCATATTTTGTATAAAGCTAAAACTTATTCTTTGTAGAAATGAAATCAAGGGGTTTCAAATAGGGACCTGACAACTTTTTTTAAAATAAAACGCAAACCATTTGAGATAATTCCAAAACTATATGATCGACTGAAAATACAAACAATACATTTATGAATGGAACTCGATTTGGTTCAAATGGCCACCGCGGGCAAGTTTGCAGCGGTCGATTCGTTTAACCCAATTTTCGATGACTCAGTCACACATTTCGGCCTTAACGGCCACTATATCTCGTTGGCTCTGAGTTCTTCCAACGACGTTGGCTTGTTGACATAGAGTAATGATTTGGGCTACGGCGTTAAATCGCACGAACTAGGTGGCTAATTAACTGGTCAATTTCTTGAGATAACACGCTCACCTAACTTATTTTTCAATAAATTAATTGTCCTGTTAGAACCGCATGTCGTCGAAGTCCATGGGTCGAAATGCCCCAGAACCCAACATGGACTGACGTTGAAGATGAATATCATTTTTTAGGGGCATTCTTTAAATCCCTAATCAGCCTAGAGCTGACCAATTGCGCCTACGACACTACACTCTTTAGGGGACAAATTACGTCATTCGATTCGAGCCGAAATTTTACTCGAGCGATCAAATTGGCAATACTTTTAATATACAAATTATAATAAGAATTTTTTAATTTTGATTCGAATCGAATGCCGTAATTTGCCCCCTGAGGATCTCTCCCATGATATAGACCCATCTTAGATACGTCAGTAAAAACTGCACAAAACTCATTTAGACTATCGAATCCCAGCCAACAATCCACCTTAGGGATTAATCGGTGGTGCTCTTTAAAACTGACTTCTGCAATCATGTGATCCTTCTTAGATCCAATGCATATACTTAGATGCTTAATACCAATTTCCCATAAAATTCTCGTCTGGCCAGTATTAGAAAATTTTGTATATCCTGACTCACCTAGTCTGGCCAAGCTTCAAGCTCCCTTTACCCAGTAATCAATAGGTACCATGTGAAGACTGACGCCTGGTATCGCTTGAGGTGTGTTTCTCTTGGCACTAGTAATGCCAAGTAAAGCATTTCTTTGGACAATAGGAAGAAGCTACCTAAAATAAACCTTTTTCTACTGCCTTACACCAATCAGTACAACAATACGTTAGAATGGAACTTACAGCCATTGGGTAAATCAGGTTTACCCCCGTTGGTTTTAGGCCGCAGAAATTTCTTTTGCATTTATAGTGGGCGTTTTCTTTGAAATCCTCTTCCATAACAGCAGGGCAAGGGCAATACCTCTTCAGTTTTTGCATTGATTCATATCTTTCTAATAGGCGTTTCTTTCCAGGCATTTCGTTGGATCTTCCTACGTGGTTTCTATTATCTCTACTCGATTATTTTTTTTACTGCTTTTAACAAATATTTTGCCGTTTCACAATTTTTAAAAAATTCGAAAGTGAATATTGCGACACAATAAAAACATATTATATTACCTCGTTAGCTGCGGTGAGAAAGAAATGGCCACGTGTGGTCAAAGTGGTCGTTAAATAAAAAAAATATTTCGTGCGCAACCAAAATCTTTGCGTCTATATATACATATAACAGAAATAAGAATTTTTTAACTTTCCATAAACAAATCTGTTAGACACGTCGGCTACGAATTTCCTACGATATGTCTTACAGATTTCGTGTTACCACTTTATATGTTTGCGGTCAAAAATCTGACAGCATTAGGGAAGAGTTTTGCCAATATGGGAGAGGTTTCTGCAAAATATCGTATAGATGTTGGCCAATTTTGCAGGCTGGGTGGTTGCTTTTAGGCCAAATAACTAGTTCTTTTTGTTTAAGTTGTTCCAAAATGAACGACCACCGCATACAAATGTACTCCCAAACATCAATGAAATAACTAGCTACCAAGCATTATCTTCATTAATTAATTAAAATGTTGTAAAAAGCCTACTTTATAATCCTATTTTTTAATATACCTATAAATGTAATTACTTAGGTCCTTACCAAAAGATCATTATTCATTAACGAATTCATTACTTTGTAGCCTATGAAATAAGGAGAGCCACTTACACAAACTCAGTAAGATTTTTCTGGGTTAATATCTGTATTTCACAAAGTTTTTTTTGTCAGTCGATTCGATCTGCTTTAAGATGATTTACCCACAAAAAGAATATTAGTGTAACTAACTTATGGACAAAGATACAATAGAATAGTTTTAATATTATTACATGACAAGTAGACAAACAAGTTAGCTTCTTAAGCTACAACACCCTCATTGCAATCTTTTTTTCATTTATTTTATTTTGCACTAAAATTTTTGGTTACTGAACAAATGCACACTGTGCCCTGATGCACTTTTAATGGCGTTTTCATTGTTAGTTAGATTTGTATGACTTTAATGTTTACAAAACAATTAATCACACATTGGTTAACGGCCTAAAGATGTGGGCGCGTATTAAACATATCCCCTCCTTATCTTTTTCACATAAACATCCAATTAAGATCTATCAAACAATGTAAAAGGGTATTTCTTATGGAGGCAGATAATTTTTAATTTAGGTTAAGCAGAGAAAAAAGTTTTAAATATTATTTTAAATGACTTCTATGAATAGACACTAATTTAACGTTCAGGTTTAAATGTGATGTTGGACTTTTTTAAAATTAAGATTTTAATTCTTGAATTTATTTTAAATGACAAAGAAGTTTCTTGGATGAGATTGCTTAAAAAAATTCAGCCCAATAAACTTAAAATAATAATGCACTTCTCTAGTATAACTTGTCTAATTTCAAGACATATTTCTATTAAGTTGAGAAAGAAAACAGTGATGCCAGATAAGAGTTCTACTCATTTTAAAAAATCTTCCTATAACTCCAAAATAAATGCTGAGAAATGTTCTTATTTAAAAGTTCGAATTTGAATACATTTATGTATAATTAAAAGCCAAACCTTACCCAACCCAAAATTAAAATCAAAAACCCAAAAATCAAAAGCCCAAAAGACAAAACAGAACCACCAAACCCAATATTTAATGAAATTAAATAAAAAAACAATCACAAAGAACTTTTATTTAATATTCACAATTTTTACCCTTAATTTTCCTTAAATCAAACCAGGGAGTATGGGTGTGTGAATCATGTATGAATAAGTTTTAAAACAATAAAAGTGTTTTAAAAATTAAAATTTAAAATTAAGCAAAATTTAAAAATATCGATTTTTCTGTCTTAAGAAACGTAGTTGCAGAAACATACACAAACTATGTTCAACAGCATTTTAGCAAAAAGTGAAAAAGAGCAAAAAATTAAAAACAAAATGGAAAAAAGCCCCTATGTCGCCTCAATGTCTAATGCCCTTGATATTATTTTTGTTACAACAATAGTTTAGCCCAGTTTATGAAAAAAGAATTAAAAAGAAAAAAACATGTTTCCAACGAAATGAAATAATGAAAAACAAAATGAAATGGCTAAATTTTAAAGGGAAAAATTTTCAAAAAAATAAGGTTTCTGTTAATAGAATATATATGTGCAAACATACAAAATGAAATATTTATGTAAACGTGTATGTTCAACATTAAATCATTGGAAGGTTGTTTTACATGTTGTAAGTTGATATGTTTCGCTAAACATAAATAAAAGTGTGTAAAATCCTATAATTAAACAAAATTAAAAACAGCTCAAAAATTAACATTTAAAAATTAAATTAAAACCCTTTAAGTTTAGTTACTACAACTTTTTTATCATGTAAAAAATTAAAGCAGGCTTATAAAATTTAGCGTTTATTTGACAGATATCTTTGACATAATGGTCAAATAAGCCTACTTTATTTGTTATACATATGCGTTAGATTGCAACCTGGCATTGCTGCACCAAAGCTTAATAATGATAAGCAATGTAATATGGCAACTAGAGATGAGCGATATTTCCGTACCTGTGATTTTATACCTGTTACTTGCAAATCACTGGTAACGACAGTGACATAAACTGTGAAGTAACTGCTACTGTTACTTTTAATTTAATGTGTTACTCAAATAACATTTTGACATGTAACGACAGTGATATAAACCGTGAAGTAACTGTTTCTATTACTATTATGTTACTCAAAGTAACATTTTAAAATATTGTGCAGTAACTCTTACTTGCGATGTTACTCTTATTATGTTAATCTTTTCAAAATGTAAAGTAACATTTTTGTGCTTCATGTTTACATTTTGTTCTATAAAAGAAGTAAAGCGCTTATGTTTTTATATGTGTGTTTGTGAAAGTTGTGTTAAAAACTTTACCAAAAAGATGTCGTCAGAGATCTGCGCCGAGCACTGTTTGTCCGCGACGGCGGATTAAATTCGGCTATGAGCCGGCTAAAGCATTAATACTCAAAAACAGATTTATACACATTATGTATAATAATTTAACAGAGATTAAAATAACTCTTTTACAAGAAGTGAAAAATGCTGAACAGTGATCACTGTCACTGTTTAAATAACCGGTGATTTTAAAATCGCATTCACTATTAACGATATTCCCTAAAAATCACGGGATCGCTCACCTCTAATGGCAACCCCTATAAGTGGGATTGAGAACATAACCCTCATAATTACAAAATTATAAATCCCTAATAAAAGTTAAATTGTTTTTAGACTCTATTAGTCTCCTTTAGTGACTTAATTAACCCATTTTTTATGCCCTTCCATCTGCGCCCCAAAAAGTATGTATTTTTTTGGTCCTTATAGATAGAGAAGTCGATCTAGGGATGCCCATTTGCCCGTCTGCCCGTCTGCCTGTTATGTTTCAAATCAACTTTTTGAAGACCCCCGATGTCGCAAATACCCGTAAGTGGTATCAAAGTGTAAGAAATAGATCAAAATCGCCCGATAAATGACCAAAATATAAGTAAAAAACCTAGACTACCTCTGTTTATTTCTCTAAAATTTTGTACATAAAAACCACTACAACTGGCTTGAAGTTGCCCCGTACAATGTGCAATGCAAGACCGACTCCCATTAAATTTTCGCTTTGACCATTTTTGTAGAACATACTTACACCCTATCACTTCCCCCTAACAGGGCTCCCACAGCTGCCTGGATTCTTCTACAAAGCTAAAATGCAAGACGAACTGCAATTAATTTTTCCTCCCTAACATTTTTGTGGAGCATACTTACCCCCTATCTCCAGCCCCTAATATGGTTGCTATACAAAAATTTAAAAAAAATAGTGTAAAAACCCCCCAAAACTTCTCCGTAGTCGCCCCTAGAGCAATAAAATGTAAGACCGACTCCCATTAATTTCCCCTCCCAAGCATGTTCCTAGAATATAATTACCTCTTATCTCCATCGCCTAAGGGGGCTCCCATACAAAGTTTGGAAAATTGTAATAAATCCCCCCTCTAAAGCTGCAAGAGTGTCCGTGGATAGGTCAAATGTATTGCTCATTCCCCGACCCCTAACTCATTAATTTTTTCTTGCAAATATTTTCTAGATCATTTTTACCCCTTATGTCTACTCCTTAAGGGCGTTGTGATACAAAATTTTGAAAAAAATAGGGTAAAAACCCCTACAACCTCCCTGGATTCGCCGTAGAGGAATAAAATGTATCACGGACCCCCATTAGTTTTCCTAAATTATTCCTAAAATATACTTACCTTCACCTCAGAGGGTTGCCATACAAAATTTACAAAAATTATGCCTCAGAGAAATAAAGTGTACGACAGACCCCCATTAGTTTCCCCTTTCAAACATATTCATAAAACATGCTTTCCCCCTATCCTCATCGCTTAAAGGGGATCCCACACAAAGTTTGGCAAAATGGTAATAAACCCTCCTGCAGCTTGCAGGATGCCAGTGGATAGGTCAAATGTAGGACTGACCCCAATTAGTTTTTCCTTGCAAACATTTTTCTAGATCATACTTGCCCCTTATATCCACCCTCTAAAGGGTTGCCATACAAAATTTAAAAATTTTAGGGTGAAACCCCTACAACTTCCCTAGTCACCATAAGAGGGTTAAAATATGAACCACACCTAAACGTCATGTTTTTTTTCTGCATTTCATTTGACGTTTCTCAATTTCAGACTAACTCAGGTTTTTGATGTTTCGATCGAGGGTTTCGGGTTCTCAGAGTTTTTCTTGCTGACGTGGCCGTTTTAGTGAAAATTAGCCTCGTCGCTCCAAAAAATGGGACTTACAGTTCGAAAATGCCTTAACATCGTTTCATCAAATATATTGCGTAAATCAAAGTCGCTTTCTTCAGTTCGTGAACGATTTGAATTTTAAAAGGATGGAACTTCAGATGCTTGTTTAAACTTTCATGAATAATCGCTCTTGGAAGTAACAGTGAGGCTGCTCTTTTCCGTATTGAAAGATCAATATTTTTAGGAGTCTTTGAAGATCGACTGGGACCTGGCCGTGGGACATTAATAGCCGAAGCAATTGCGCGAAATATCTACACCCACAAACGAATTAAATTTACATTCGGTCAATCGCGTATTCGCCGAATATCGAACTTGAAGACCTTAAAGGTCTGTGTAATCTCTATTTTAACAGACGGGTTCTTATTTTAAAGACCCAAACTATAAGCATTTATTATGATTGGCATATTAGTAGAGTAGAAATTGTAAACGAAACGACAAACTTATATGTAAAGTATACCCGCATTACTAATGTTAAGGGCAAAGGGTAACTCACTCTTCGAAATTACCTCACGTGAGTTTTTTCCATAGACGTTTTTGTTCATGTCTGTTAAAAATTCTTTGACATTTAAAAATTGTTTACTTTAATAAAATTTTTAAAACTTAATCTTATAAAAAATGTTCTCTAATGCTCTATAAATATTTTTCTTTGTATATTTTCAGGTATGTATGTTTGTGTGTGTGTGTGCGTAAACATGTTTTTAATTCTTAACGTGACTAACAGGTAAATTTTTCAAAATAATCTTAAACAATTTTTAAAACTACACCCAACTTTCTTAATGTCTGATTATAAAAATATTTTATTTGATCGCAACTGAAAGCCACTTTCTATACATAAATCATATTTAAGTATCATCAACTTACACGGAAATATTTGAAGTGAAATTAAACTTTAATTTTTTGGGGAATATTAACACGTATTAACAAGACCTTTGATACACATTCATAATTAGTTTAAGCAGATAATAAATTCCCAAAACTACAAAAAAAAGTAATTTTTATACCCACTTACCAAATACGTGGAATTCTGCGTTTGGGCAGATGTTGAAACAGTCCAACATCTATCTTTAATTAAACCAAATCAACTGCTAATTATTCGTCATCCATCCTTTCGCCATGTGACTACATTTGCCACAGAGAGTCTTTTTAGTAAGAAAAAGTAAGTCCATTAAATTGTTCTCATGCAAATGTTCTTCCGAAAAAAAGGTTGTCGAATTTCTTAAATATTACTCCATATACCACAAGTGTTCACAGTGAATTTTAAGTTGATCCATCTGCTCCACCTTTGGAAGTTATATCTTACCGCATAAACCACGCAATTGAAATTGTGTCGATTTTTTAAAAATCGAAGATCTGCTAATATTCGTGGAAATCGATCCGTTATTGGCTGTACCTTATAGATGTTATTATTTGGAGGGCAATTTTTAACTGACTTGTCTTTTCAATTTTAGAAAGCTCCTCTAGGTCGTCGTGATCTTTTTGCATGAAACGCATCAATGACCTGTCCCACTAAGGGTGTTCAAGTTGGTGAAATCCAGAACCAATCATTGTTTTTGTAACCAACTAAGAAGGGTCTCGACTTTTGACCCCTGGGGCACATGGACATCGGCAAGTGATTTTATTACAACCGTTATGGTATTAGCCAATGTGAGCAACGCAAGTCTATGTTGGGCCAGCCTGACTTATTCGGGAAAAAGGGCCAACCAGAACATTCCACTATTTTTGCAAGATAGTGAAAAAGGAATGGTAACGGAATGACTAACAAACTTTTGAAAGCCTTTTCTAAGTTAAACAATAAGGCTTAACTAATCCTTTTTTGTCTTTACAAGCATTGAAGGAACCTTAACAAAAAAATCAAACAAAACTTAAATAAAAAGATAAATCTCTCAAGAGGTCAAAGAATTTTGTAAAATCCTACCTCTTTGGCGCCAAGCTTCACTTCTCTGGGAGGAAATAACTATTTTTTTTAAGTTTTTTTTTTAGAAACCTTTGCAGATAAGAGGTCCTATGCTACGACTACACAAACAGCCCTTCGAAAAGATGGTAGAAGCTTTGTCTTCCTTTGAGTTTTATAATATCCAAACTTGTTCTATTGTCTACCCCCTTACAATCTAATTTAAATGATGAACTGTATAAAATTTTTCAATTTACACTTCGAAACATCGCTTAGTTCACCAACCACTTGACATTATGGTTCTGTAATCTTGCTAAGTGAACTTCAACATGTCCTATCGTCTTTAATTCTTTCTTATTTCCACACATCCTACAACAATCAACTGTTAAGTTACAGCTACTCCTGTTCCTCCCCTAAAAAGTCGTGTGTTAATATTCCCATAATAGTGACCTATCGGTGGTCTCAGAGTAGAGATGAGCGATATTTCTGTACCTGTGATTTTATACCTGTGACTTCAAAATCACTGGTAACGACAGTGACATAAATTGTGAAGTAACTGTTACTGCGATGTAGTTAAATTTATATGTTATGAAAACAAATATTTTTGGGATTTCCTGTGAAGTAACTATTTACTATGATGTTGTTACATACTTAGTTAATTGTTGCCAACAACCTCGTTCATTCAATCTTTAAACCCCATATGAATAAATTGTGGTTCGTGGAAAAAATAAGAAATGTTCCTGAGTAGAAACTGGTAACTGCAGTGTTGATACTTAAAATTTGTATGTTATTTAAAGTAGCATTTTTGGGTCTTCCTGTGAAGTAACTATTAACATATTTGCTTGTGCAAAATAATAAACAGTGATCACCGTCACTGTTTAAAATAACTGTTATATAAAAATCACGTTCACTGTTTACAGTATTCCTTAAAAATCATGGGATCGCTCATATCTGTCTCACAGTTTTAACTAAAGGGTCAATCTTCTACAAACTAGCTCTACGGCAATTTTATTTCCAACTTTGTCGCAGTGTACTGAAACCAATCATAATCTGACGTTAAAGAAGTCCGTTATTCCAGCAAGGACCTTCCTACAATTCCTTATTAACCAAGACTTGGCTTGGTGAGGTCTCTGTTTGTGGGCTAGGAAACATTATTGGTTCCATCAAGAGTGCGTGGTAGCTGGGTAAGTATGTAGTTTTACAGGGGTTTTTCTGTTTGGCTCTTGCACGTAAATCGAAGAACAATAACCCTTTCTCTTATCTCTTCTTTTGTTAACATTTTTCCTTTTCATTCTTCTACTTGTAGTTTCTAATTTCCTCTGATTCTCTTCATTTTTATTTTCTGAAGGGATTTACAATGGATCTTCAGTTCTCTGAGCGAAAGGGGCTATACTTCTTCATCACTATTCCCCGCTACACCCTAACCTAACCTAACCTTACCTAACCTAGACTTACGCAAGGTACATTGCCTTGAGGGCTGCCAATTTTTTAACACAAACAGTGAAGTCACTATGTTTTAGAACATGTTACACTGTAATATATGCTGTCCTTAAAATGGCCAATATCTCCGCCTGGAACATACTGCACTACTGATAAAGTCTATGACAATCTTTTTTCCTTTCCTATAATATAGACATTAGCTTCGGTGCCTATATCCATCTAAGTTCTATTAATTAATTTCTATTAATTCTAACCAAAAGTTCCTCTCAGGGGTTATTGTTGGTGGTGTTTTTTGAGAACAGATCTCTGTGGCCATATATTCTGTCTAAGATCCCTAACTAACTAAGATCCTCAATACCAATTTTCCATCATAATATTCTATTGAATGTTTCCTAATCCTATTTAACTAGTCTTACCAAGCTTCTTGCCACCATTCCCATCACTCAGTACTTAATAGGTACTGTGTAGAAGAGAATGGCGTCTAGTGCCGTTTGAGTTTTATTTCTTTTTAGGCCCTGGGCACTAGTAGGAAGCTTTTTGCAACTGCCCTTTTACAACGCAGAAGTTATACATTTATACTTTAAATGAACGGAAATAAATATTGTTAAATAAAACAAGATGTTGTATGAAAAGAAACATATAATTGGTTTCTACAATCATTACTCTGACGGGGTTGTTGGTTGGGTTTTCGAGGTTTTTTACAACCACAACATGGTTGTGGCAATGCCATAAATATGTTCAACCACTTTTCTTCGCCTCTATAAGTTTATTGTCTTATGCTTAGTTTAAATAAAAATTTGAATTAACAATTGCTTACTTTGCGATGTATTTCTTAAAAATAAAATTTTTTCTGATTATCTTTAAAATTATCAAAAACATGTTAGACCTTATTGCTAAAGGAAATGGTGCCATAGAATTTTTTTTTATTATTTTAGTTTAACATTTTTAATCTATTTTTTAGTTTTATCATTATGTATTAGTTCTCGCTGTGAAGCGAAATGAGTTCAGCTTGTTTCTTGCATTTCCTATGGTTCCAATCCATAAAATTTTCTTCTCCGGTTTTATGTTTTATTACAATCGCATAACTTTTTTGATTTTCACAGAAAACAACTGCTTAAGAATTGGAAATATAAACGAAAACAGTGGCTCTGAACCAGTGCCTTTTCATTAACATATAAAGGAAGGTTTTTTTTATAGAGGCATGGTATTTCGAAGTGGAATGAAACAAAGATAAAATTTGAAATTGACATGAAATCTACTTTATTTGAAAGATAATCTTCTGGCATTATGCTCTAAACACAACTGGGACGAATGACGAATTTTTCGTTGCGAATAATCGTCCTAGAAAATAAAACAAATTTGTGTATATAAAAATGCACACAAAAAGTGCGTCGACGAAAAGTCGTCATGCGTAACGAACTCTGCGATAGATTTATTTCTATTTCTTACGCCGACGAACGACGAATAATTTGGCACAAAGTGATTATATTTGTTTTAATTATTTTGTTATCTATTAATGTTACTTTATACTTTAAGAATTATTTTCACTTTTTATTTGTTGCATATAATACACTTAATGCATTTTTAATATTATTTTATATTTTTAAATAGTTTTCTTAATAAATATTTTTTTTTAATGAGTGCTTCTTTTTTAAGAAATATGGTCACTCTATCACAGCTGTTCTAAATGTGTTTCAGTTGACGAATTTGCGCAACGAATTTCAACAGACGAATTCGTCGTGTAATGCGTCGTTCGTCTCAGTTGTGTTTAGAGTATTAAAATTTATTATGACTTCTGGCATATGGCTTCGTCGACTGGCTCGATGATTTTGACATTTGTGGCCGTATTTTGGCAATTCCGTGGCTGAGGTCTCCTCCAAGTGGTCAGAGTTTCGGGTTTATTAAAGTAGACTGGCGACTTCACAATTCCCCGCAGAAAATAGTATTGTGGCGTTAATCGCACAATCTTAAAGGCAAATTCACGTCTCCAAAACATGAAACTGTGTGGCTGTCGCTAAATAAAATTGGACCCATTCACCAAACACGCGGTCTTATATAGACTTAAGGTTCACAAGATAGAGTCTCTAGTTTTGGCGGGTCTACCCAGGCACATGAGCAACTGATGAAGTAGGCTAATAGCTGAAAAGGTGTAAGTGTGTTTGGAAGTAGGTGAATAGGGAAATTGGCTACGGCTGGGGTCCCTAGGATCTAAAACAAGATCCCGTCAGAGTAATAGCAAAAACGAAATGGCCGGCATTGGCATGTTGAAGCATGCGCGTGATTCGGTCCTGACTGGCAATGAGAAGATTATGAAGCACTTTCGTTCTCAGTTGCCCCGCTTGGGGATAACCACAGCCACCACGTGAACTCCCGAAGGAGACCTCACCATTAATCAGTTCATGCACTGTTAAGCACATGGGGCCAATTGATTCCCGTGGTACCAGATAGGACTCTGGTCAGCCTCGGAAATCTACTTCCGTACAATTCCCACCAATTTCTATTTTACACCACTTAATGCCGGCTCACAAAATGGCCGCCAATTAAAAAAGTGTTGCCAACTTCAAGTTTTATGCCTAAAAAAAACACCCTTTAAAACTTAAGAAAATAGCGGTAATTTCCTTAAGCTTTAAGAAAATTTATTCAATTAATTTTTAATTAAAGCAAAAAATCGAAACTAATCAAAAACTTAACTAAAACTCAAATATTATTATTGGAAAACTTTTAAGTTAAGCTTAACTTTAAGAACCCCTGCTACATGAGAAACTTTAACCAAGTATTTGTGCTTATTTTCTTATCGTGTTTTATTATGGTGAGTGATCATGGTGTTGGCGGTTGTGGCAGTAGCAACAAAGTACAGCTTTATAAAATTTGAGAATTGAACTACAAGCAGTAGCTGAAAGGCTGAAGGGTTCAGAATTTATTGCAACAATGTTGTATAAATGTCCAACATGCAACATTTGTTTGTTCTTGATAGCAACAGCCACTACTATTGTGCTGAATAGTTTTGCATTTTCAAATGAAATTCTGATGTTTCTTTAACTTTGTTGTTTACATTGTTTTTTTGCCCTCTTTTTTTAAAAAAAAAAAGCAAAAAACATGGCTGGCGAAAACTTAAAGGAAGCCATAGTGCAGTGACACTTCCCATTAATTTGCTTCTGTTACTATTTTTGTTATCGTTTTTACATGTTTGGTCTGGTTACAGTCTTTATAACTTTTGTTTTCTGTTAATTAAAAGAAAAGAAAATAGAACAAAAGCAACAACGAAATAGATAACTACCAATAGGTGTTTTGTTTTTGTAAATTTAGTCTGCACTAATTATTGCTGTTGTTATTTGGTTTAACAAGTGAAGAAAATTGAGGTAAAACAAGACTTTTCTCAAATTGTCTAAAATAAAAGTTTCTTTTTTTCTGTTTTTCTTGGTTTCCTTTTAGCTTTAGTATTAAAAAAAATGGTTAAAAGTTTAAAGTTTAAACAACATTATATGAGACAAAAAGCCAAAGAGAAAATCAATAAAATTAGTTTTCAACCAAAAAAGTTTTGTAACTAAAAACCTTTGAGCTTAAAAATTAACTAAATGAAAAAAATTTTCTGATATATTAAACAGTAATTAAATAGAATAAAATAAAGAATTTTACCAATTAGTGTAAAACAAGCAACATTGTCTACACTAATCTAAGCCAATGTCTTAAAAATTTTAAAACAAAAACTACAACAACCAAATATTCATACACGCTGGGTCCCATCCAGTAAATTATTTGCGTGTTTAACACGTAAATGTACGTGCGCTTATGCGACTTAGCACCAATGTTTAAAATAAAATTAAGTGCGAAATGCAAATTGAATAGTGTATAACTTTTCAATTACTTCCTTAATATCTTTGAAGTTTGGCATATCTATAGAAGAAGAGTTCAGCTTTCAAGATATCAAATATAAAGGGAAAATTATGAAAATTAGGCGAATTACAGAAAGCAAAAGTTGGCCATTTCAGTTTGAATACCTACTCTTCACATAAGTGATAGGGGTATATAAAAGTTTGTCATTTCGTTTGAAATATCTTTAAAATCCATCTGAGACCCCATTAAGTATCTATTTCCTTGATCCTTATAGATTAGGAAGTCGATTTAGTGAAGTCCGTCTGGCCGTCTGCCCGTTTGTTCCGCTATGTTTGAAATCAACTTTTTAAAGCTTCCCGATGTTGCATAGACCCATAGGTAGTATTAAACTATCAGAAATATCTGCAAGCAAATTACGAAAAACCAAGACTACCTTTTTTCTTTCTCTAAAATTTGTACATGAAAACCTCTACTACTGCCCTGGAATCGCCAGTACACGGCCAAGACCGACGTCCATTAGTTTTTTTCACAAACATTTTTGTGAAACATACTTACACTCTATCTCCGTCCCCTAGCAGGGTTGCCATACAAATTTTAATTTTTAAAACCCTTCCACAGCTCCCAGAGTGCTCCTACTCAAATGTAAGCTCGACCCCAATTAAGTTTTTCTTTAAAACATTTTTGTGGAACATATCCAGCCGATAATAGGGCTGCCATACAAAATTTTAAATAAAATTATGGTATAAATCCCTACATTTTCCCGGAGTCACACTTAAAGAAATTAAATATATCACAGACCCCCATTAGTTTTCCCTGCCAAACATATTCCTAGAACATACTTCTTACCCCCTATATCCATCACCTAAGGGGGTTGTCATACAAAATTAAAAAAATGATGTAAAAACGCCAATAACTTCCTCAAAGTACGCCTTAGAGAAATAAAGTCTAGGACCGACTCCCATTAGTTGCCCCTCCCAAACATATTCCTAGAACATACTTATCCCCTATCATCATCGTCTAAGGAGTCTCCTTATACATCGTTAAGGAAATTTTAATATATCCCCCCTACAGCTTCCAGGGTGCCTGTGGATAGATTAAATGTAGAACTGATCCCACTCATTTTTCTTTACAATCAATTTTTTAAACATACTTTTACCCTCTCTTCACGCCCTAAGGGGATTGCCATACAAGGTTTAAAAAAATTAGGGTAAAAGTATGTTTAAAAAATTGATTGTAAAGAAAAATGAGTGCGGGTCAATTCTACAGTTGACCTATCCACAGGCCCCTACACGTAGTGAAGGGCAAATAAGATTCGGCACAGCGCTTCTACTTGTTTTATTTTAATTTTGAAATTCAGCTTTATTAATTTGTGCTAAAAATTAAAGCTTTTTTTGTTAGAAATGTTTTATTATTTAAATTGCTTTTTTATCTTTTAATAAGTTTTAGATGCTTTCAAAAAAGGCACTTTACGTTCAATCAAAAGTTGTTGAAATAATTTTTGTAACGAAAGTGAAAAAGTGTTTTCTTGTACCTTTAATTTATTTATATTTTTTTAAATCGAACACATTATAAATATTCCCGGGAATTTAAATTTCCCGGAAATAAAACTTCTTTAATTAAACAAGTGGGAAGGTTTTGACATAGTGATGTTAACAAGACTTGCCCTATCTACTTTCATCTTCAGTAAAAAAACAAACCCGTTTCTAGTTTACTCTCTAAAGTGTATGCATGAATAGCTAGAGTTAGTAGTAACGTTACTAAAACTTTCAAAGGCCGCTATTGCAAACTGTTAACATTTTCTCTTTGACTTCTTAAACCCCATTAAAGACGGTTTCCATAGAGCAACCTGGCAACTGGAGAGGTACGAAGAACCATCAATAGTTGCCGTATATGAGAGCCAGTCTGCATCTTAAGCTAAAAAGATGAAACAGTGATCGGACCAAAATCTTTTGCATTCTAATGACAACGTTTACCGACTTGGGAGATAAACAAGACATCGACCCTCTGCCAGTTCGCCGCAACGTGATATTTTGCTTTTACACTTATTATCCTCATTTCTAAGACTTCGCCATAAGATACACATTCAAAATCAGTTTTTGAAAGATTGGGCATAAAAAAACTATCTTTTTCCGTGAACACTCCTAATGTTTTAAATCAAATCTAATGGTTTTGTTGTGTATTTTTCATGTTTTCAAAAAATATTTAATATGATTAAAACATTTTTTTATACTTTATACCATTATGTGCTTTCGTAGCAGCTTAATTTTTTGGTTTGATTTCAATGTTTGATGAGGGTAGGTGGGCTCTCGTTAGTTGGCTTACAGTCTAACTTGCCCAACTGTTTGTCTATTAATCTAGACGTCCAGATGACTCTCAACTCAATGGTTGCATGTAAGCTTTTAAGTAGTAATATTTGGCTGAATTCGTGTCTTTTCGCTTTTTAAAATAATCACCATCAAATGTTTTTTTTACATTTTATTTTAACTTCTTCTCTCTGTTGCACAGATTTGCCATTGACACAAGTCACGTTTTAACCATCAACATTTTCTGCGTTTCTATTTCCTTTTCGTTTTCCATTTAAGTCAAACGATTTGTTTAGGTTTCAAATAAGATTTTATAACTATTAAATTGAAATAGAATTGAATTTTCTATGGAATTTCAAATGGATGGCATGTAACAACAATCATGGACAATGAATGTGTGGGGGCTTCCTCTTCTTTACACAATAACTACTTGTTGAAGAAGCAAAGATCATCTTCAAATTTTTGGAAAAAGATGAAAATGGAAGAGAAATTCGTGCAAATGCGTATTTTATTGTTAATAATACGGGCAGTAACAAAAAAAAATATTAAAATTGAGAAACATAAATGGTAATATGTATAAACCAGGAATAGGAAGTAAAATTTAGTTTTAGCCAACAGACAATTGCTAACAAATATATTAGGATAACGCACTATTGAAGAAAGTACAGAAATTTTTCATTACTACCTTTCCTAACTTAACTTACATGCTGTTTTTTGTGTTTTTTATCACCAATAACTCCAAAAGATATATTTAAGATCCCAAACCCCACGAGCTTGAAAGCCAATGAAATGTATAATTTTGTAGAAGAAATTCCTTTTCAAAATGTCTTCTATAATAAGTCAATTGTCTGACAGACCAAAGGTTTTTACGACGTTATGCTTGCTGCTATCGAAACTTTACTATAAGAATTGTCAATATTGTGAAATTACTGTAAATTTCTCCATAATCTGACTCCTTTTTGCCATGGGTTCCTTAAAAATATAAAAAAATATACTTAGTATCTTATGGAATAAGCCGTGGGTTGCGGTAGGGCATTCGAACTTTTTAAATTTCAGAATATTAATTTCAAAATCTTGGTCGTTCGTCTATAACTTGTCGTTACAATCAATCATAAACTCTCAGCCGTTTCCATTAGATTTGTGACATAGCGCTTAGAACCGTGCGGACATTAGCAAATTTCTAATAACCTAAAACAATAACCAGCAGCTACCGATACCATTCGTGTGGTTTTTAAAGTCAGATACATACTTGAAACAAGACCCGGACCTGACTTAGTCATGCAAACACACATTGCAGAGTCTGTGTATGGTACTACAAAAATCAGGAACTAGTTCCCAGGTATCACAAAGGGACCGAAGAAACGGACCAAAGTGGGCTGCACTTATATCACTTATTACTTCTGCAGCCGCCTGTTCTACCTAATCTAACCCTCCCTACACTTGCACCGGTAATGATAATTTGTAGGATAGCTTTAGGGGTTGTAGTTACCTTAACTCGCCGATTGGAGAGTTCCAGAAAAAAATGTTAGTTCTGCGGATGCCGAGTCCGGCAACGTAGATCCGTATGGCTTAAAAGGACATTTTGGATATGTTAAGTTGAGAAGCGCATTGCTTTTTAGTCTCAGGTAGCAAAAGATAACATTCTTAATCATCTCAATTTCTCCCTCATCTGGACCGTGGTTCTTAGATCAAATATCCCTAAGTCCATGAACAACCCTGTGCCTGCCAAACTCAGCCCCGGCCCTATGGCCCTAGCTTCCCTACAGTCCCTTCTGCTTCTCCACTAAAAGTTCGCCACTCGAAGCATTCATGAATCAACCTTACCGTTTTTATAAGAAATATGTCAGCTCAGGAGCCAAGCAATAACGAGCGAGCTCATAAGCAATTTCATTTCCAACTATGTATGTCGAATCCCAGCATACTCTGACTTTAAAGAAGTCCTATATTCCAACAAGAGCCTTACTACAATCTCTTGTCAACCAAGACTTACTGTCCGTTGGAAAACCTTTCACTGTAAGAACTGCTGCCATTTTAAGAGCCAGATTCCCAGTTTCTCCGCCTGGAAAACACTTCACTTATTAAATCAGTCTTAAGGACAGTCTCTCCTATGTGTTGTATAGACGCCGCTGCGGTACTGAAAACTCTACAAACTCGTACAGACTTTCGAAACACAATCAAAAACCCCTCTCAAGGGTTACTGTTGGTGATGTTCTGTCAAAATTGGCTTTCGTGACCATATAATCCGTCTTAGTGTTCCGGCATATATTAAGATCCTGAAGATCAGCTTCCCATAATACCCTTGTGTGGACAGTATTAACAATTTTAATCAATTCTGACACGACTGGTCTGACCAAGCTTCTTGCCGTCACCCTTCTCTTATCCCTTTTCTGCATATTTCTTTTCTATAATATCAAGTACTTCTCACAAGACTTCATTCCAGTGAGTGTTAGGATTCTAAAAAACCTGTGTCCGTTGACCGGTAAAAGCCACCTTGTATTGCTTCCTGGTCACAACTTACTCATAATCTTCCTCTTCTAGCCTAAAATTTATAACCATAATCTTAAGCACCGAGGTCAGCCATTTGACCAAGAACTTTTTGACTCTTAGTTGCCTAAGAGCGTCATCAATAGCATCCATCTATCCACATAACGCTAATGGCAAATAAAGCGGTACCGTGTGATCTTCGCTTTGATAAGACCGGCCAAAGAACTGAAATGAATGTACTTCAATATACAATAATCAGCCTTTTTCAGTTTAAAGCTTAAATAGTCTAAAATCTTAAGCAAGGCACTTATTTAATGCTCAAATATCGTAACGAATGCGATATTGGTCGCATGAAATCGATTTTCAAACGCAAAATTATTTGACACTTAGTAAGATCATCGTAAGATATTGCTCACTGGGTAGGCAATTTAACTACGTATCCCTGCTCTAAAATCAAAAACTTTGCTCTTAAACTTATCTGAAATCGTGCTGGAAAATTTTAAGTAGGATCCGTACCTAGGTTTCCTTAAATCAAGTCTAGTCGGGTTTAGTTAAAAAAATCAAGCAATAAAAACCCGGTTATTATACCCTTCACATAAGTGAGAAGGGTGTATATAAGTTTGTCATTCCGTTTGCAGTTTCTTTAATATCCATCGGAGACCCCGTAAAATATATGTTTTCTTGGTCCTTATAGATAGGGAAGTCAATTTAGCAATGTCCGTCTGTCCGTGTTATGGTTGAAATCAACTCCGATGCCGTAAGTAGTATCAGACTATTAGAAATATCTGCGAGAAATCGCTATTGAAATCCAGCTAAATCGCCCGATAACTGACCGAGATATAAGCCAGCAACCACGCTTACCTCTGTTTATATCTCTAAAATTTGTACATAAAAACCTTTCTCACAAACATTTTTGTGGAACATACTTATAAGCTATCTCCGCCCCCTTACAAGGTTTAATATAAAAAAAATCGCTTTCACAGTTTGCAGGTGGCGCCCAAAAAGGTCAAATGTAAGACCGACTCCAATTAATTTTTCCTCCTTAACATTTTGGAAAGGGGGTATCCTTTCACTAGCCCCTAAGGGGGTTAGAGTAAAAATCCCTACAACTTCCCTGGAGTCGCCCTTAGAGGAATAAAATGTATCGCAGATCCTTATTAGTTTTCCCTTTCAAATATATTCCTAAAACATACTTACCCCCATTTCCATCGTCTAAGGGGGTTGCCATACAAAATTTACAAATATTTTGTAAAAATGCTCATAACTTCCCCAGAGTCGGCCTTAGCCCCTAAAGGGACTTTCAAAAAAATTTGGAAAAGTGTGATAAATCTCCTCCTACAGCAACCAGGGTGCCCGTAGATAGGTCAAATTTACGACTAATCCTAAACTAATTTTGCAAAAAGTTTTCTGGAAAAACGTACCCTCCTTCATCCCCTAAGGAGCTTGGCATACAAAATTTAAAAAAAATTTGGGTAAAAACCCCTACAACTTTCCCATAGTCACCCTAAAAAGGTAAAATATGACATCGGCCCCTATTAAAAATTAGTAATACATATTCCAAAATAAAAAAATGGATGAAAGTATAAAAACTTCGGCGTTTCGAAAGGCCGATGTCAAGGGTGTATAAGATTCGGCACAGCCGAATATACTTTTACATTTAAAAACAAAGACGGCAGCGCCCGAATGTTGCAGTTCAAAGAGTCCTTTGTTCAAATCCTAGCCACGGAAAGTAAAAACAAAATATTTTTCAAATAAATATTAAACATAAAATAAAAATAATATATAAAACTCTTCGTTCTTAAAAAAGTTTCGTAAAAATGAGTTTCCATTTGTGGATTAATCCCATTAATGGTTAAATCAATCTCTTCAAGCATACATCAAGTACGGTTTCAAACTTAAGTCCATCCTTTTTTGGCTTTAATTTTGTTAAAAATAATAAATTCGTACTGGATAAATCGTACTTGGTTTAAGAAATTGCGTACTTACGTTCTTTTGGCACTGCTATGGCTCGATTTTAGAAAATAATTATCTACTTGGTTTAATTTTTGTTTGTAGGCATAGTGTTTTGCCTTTTTTACCCAAGAAAAACTTAAAAAAAATTGCTTTTTGAAAGCTTTTAAAAATAACGTATTTCTTCATTCTAGAAGAAATCATTAAGGACAAAGGAGACAAAACGGACGTTAAAAGCATAATTTTCAAGTCTGACCTATGACAAGTTGATAAATTGTGGGCTTTGTAATTCTTGATGTGGTCTCCTTTTTCAATTCTATTTTTTACTTAACCGTTCATGGGGAAACCGTCCTTTTTTGTCTTTTATCGTTATAATAGGTGCTAATCCTACCTAAAGCATCATAAATTTTAATGGTTCGCGTTGTTTATAAATAAACTTTCAACCCTTTTGTCAGGAAGAAATAAGCACAACAATAGCAACAACAATAGTTTTAATTTATAACATTTATCACTGACCACAGAACCAGCTGTGACACTGTCTATTTTAAACATTTTATGTGTGACTGTTGTTTTGCATAAAATATTGTTGTAGTTTTTGCTGGTGTTTATTGTTGTTTTTGAAGACTTTAAATTTCAACATTTAAAGCATTAAATTGAGCTGATTAAACATTTTATTATTTGCCATAAATAGCAACATTACAATTCAGTAGTCACGACATGATAATAAATAAAACAAACAATAATAGAACTTTAATGTCCTTTAAAAACAACAAAAACATCAGTTTCTTGTTGTTTCTGGAGAAAAAACTGTTTATGTTTAATGGAAGGTGGCTCTCTCTGTGCTTGACATTGTTTATGATTTTTGTATGAGAACATTTATTCATTATGATGTCGCGCTTTATGCCACCCATAACGGTAATTATGCCACCAACCATTAAGCAAGAACAGGCTGCATTAACTAAAGACGTGGCGTGACCATATGCTAACCTGACAGTTAATAAGCAACATAAAGAGGAAAAATCGTTTATTACTGCAATAGTGTCTTAATTCAAAATTAAAATTTTGTTACTGAGTGCAGCAAAAAAATATTGTCTTCTATTTAAATTAAGAGTTGTGCAGTTGATGAACATTCATAGTTCAATTGAACTATTCAGTAAACGAAACTATCTGAGCGGCTTAGTTCGATGAGCGCTTTTGGCTCCATAGCTCAGTAGTTTATTTCCCCTTTGTGTGTGGGCCAAAAAAAATCACACTATTAGAAGATGCTTTTATTTTTGCAAATGACGGCCAATGTCAAATCTGTTTTGACATTTGTGAACAAGACATATTATGTAGAATACAAGCGTACAAGCCATGGAGCCAAGAACGCGGAATATTCGTGTCTATTTTTTTGCGTAACAATTCGTCTGTGGTGTTGGGGCAGCGTGAATTCCGCCGCCGATTTCCCGGTCGTCCGGCACTGACTGAGCAAACACTGCGCCGTTTGGCCACCAACCTTGAAGAGTATGGGACCACATGAGAGGCTGCGAATAGTGGCTGGCCCGGAGCGCCCGTTCTGCCGAGAATATCGCCGAGCTGTCGCCAGAAACATCGACCAGACGCCGTGCCTCGCAATAACCTATCAGCCGGTCATCCCTAAGGCGAATTTTGGTCAAAGACCTGTACATGTTCCCGTACAAAGTCCAGTCTGTGCATCAGCTGCTGCCTGTCGAGCGCTAAACGCGTGTATCCTACGCCCAAGCCATCGTCATTCTCAAGGCGGAAGTGGACGATTTTTCGACCAAAATCATAATGAGCGATGATGCTCATTTTCACCTCAGCGGGTACGGGAATACGCAAAACTATCGCTTCTGGGGCAACAAAAAATCCACGAGTGATGCACCAGAAGCCATTACACCCGCTCAAGGTGACTGCATGGTGCGCTGTTCACGCTGAAGGAGTCATCGGGCCATTTTTTTTCGAGGACGCCGCTGGTCAAATGGCAACATTGGACGATGCGCGCTATAGGGTCATGTTAGCCGCGTTTTTTCTGCATGTGGTTCCAACACGACGAAGCAACGACACACACTGCGCGAGCCACAACTGATATTCTGATAGTGTTCCCAGGTCGCCTCATCTCTCGTTTTGGCGATTTACATTGGCCCGCAAGATCGCCCGATTTAACGGTTCCAGACTTTTTTGTGGAGTTATTTGAAGCCCCGTGTTTACGTGGACAAGCCCGAGAACCTGGAAGCCCTTAAGGACACCATTTGACACGAGTGCGAGAATCTGTCGCCCGAAGCTCTCGCCGAAGTGATAAAAATGCCATAAAACAAGCCCATACAGCAATCAATTGTGACGGCGCCCATTTGGCCGATATCCTCTTCTCGACTTGACCAACACGAAATTCTAAAGGTTCAAATAAACATAATCAAAAAACGGACTCAAAGTTTGTCATTTAGAAAAAATTTAGAGCCAGACATCATCCGATGACTTCTTTTGGCCCACCTTGTACCACTGTATTGCCCTCTAGGTAGGGATTCAGGTGAAACCCCAAAAAAAAATCATGTTGATTTCAAAAAAATATCTTATACATACCAGTATCGGATTTTGCCTTAAATTATTTTTACCGATTGGTTTTCAATATACACCTGGAAATCACATTTATCCTTACCTTTTACCCTGATATTATTTGGTTTTATTATATCCTTCTCATAGTTATAAGGGTAATTCCGTTTGTTATTTATTTTTTAACCATTTATCCCCATAAAGTATATATATTCTGGATCCTTATAGATAGGGAAGTCGATTTATACATGTCCGTCTGTCCGTCTTTGTGTCTTCAGGCGTCAATTAAGGTACCACGGACCAGGCATTGGTGTCAAGATATCAGAAATATTCCTGAGATAACCGCTATTTAAAATGAGCAAAGACGATTCACCATGGACCTAGATATAGGCAAAATACTGCGATTGCCCCAGTTTTCCCATTTTTTTTAGAACAAATACCCCACAAAAAATGTAACAAGTGTTACCAACTGGCAACGCTGTTAAGCATACGTATGTTTGTTTGAAGGGGGGTATGTATGAACATTTGTTATTGATTTCGACACACGTTGGACAGTTTAAACACAAAAGAGAGTAAAGATGGTTTTTATGAAAGGAGTTTGACAGTTTAGATTACTATCGCTCTTAACACTCTTGTAAAGGCAATAGATGTGCATCGTATCATGCTTGTATATTGTTTTTGCTTAATTTGTTTTCTGTTTTTCTGTGTGTGTGTGTTTGTGTGATTGTTATTATACCCTTTACATAGTGGTAAGAGTATATATCAGTTTAGTTTGTAATATTTTTTTAATATCCATTTGCGACCTTTTAAAGTATATATGTTCTGGCTTCTTAAAGATAAGGGAAGTCAATAGAATTGTTCAAATGTGAGCTTTCTGTTTCGAAAAACTATGATAGCTATGTACTTTAAGCCCACCACAAATAATTTATAATATTTACAATTCAAAAACAACTTGCCTAGATCAGGTGACTGGGTAAACAAAAAGACCGATGTGAAGGGTATATAAAATTCGGCACAGCGCACTTACTTGTTTAAATATCTTAGTTTTTTGATTGTTTATTTTTTTTTTTGCATTTATCTTGATTTTGAAACCTTAACCTAAAAAAAATAACAACACAAAATTGTGTCAGCATAGAAAAGTTTTGCAATAAAAAACAAACAAACAAACTTGATCTTAATCTGTTTAACTTTTTTGCATTTTGAAGTACAAAAAAGTTGCAATTATAAATTTAAACAAAAATAAAATTTTAATTGAAAAAATCACTTTGTGTTTTAAGGAATTGTTACAAAAGCATCTTAGATAAAAATCAACTTTTTTGGTTTTTTTCCACGAAATTTTTTTTTAAAAAAATTGTCAACATCATCAAAGACACAGAGTTGCGTAAATTCCAACTGAAATAATAATAAATATTATTTTTTAAATTCCCTCATTAATTGTTCATACCACCAAATAATAAATGTGGAAAAAAACACACAAACAATTGTAATAAAAACAAGAAATTTACAAAAAATAATTAAATAGTTTGTATATGTGTGTCTGTAACACATTTAAATAAATTTTTAATAATTGACGCAAAAAAGGTGCAGTTGCCTGCCTGCACACAAACGTAATAAATAAAATAAATAAACTTTTGTTTTTAATTTTAAAAATATTTTATACGTAATTTAAATGTAAAAATATTGAACCAAATTTTTTTGTTAGGTTTTTATCTAGAACTTTCTTTTTAAATATAGCAAAATTAGGGTGTTCCAAAATATCATGTTTTTTCTCTATTTTTATCCTAATATTTTACGAAGCAGAAGATATATCCTACGAAATGATCGATTACCTGCTTCCTGAGAAATTTCATAACATTCTCACGCAATACTTAAGTTCTTACATGTAATTTATTGCCAGCTAAGATCAAGGCTGTACAGTATTTGGTAAAACTTTTATGAATGAATACGTGTCGTACTATTAACTATCAGACATGGAGCAATCAATTATTACAAACAATGAAGCATTATTACATCCTTACTTGCGTACATGTTTTAGAGCCCGACCGAACGTAAAATTTTACAACCGAACCGAACCCGAACGTCGGTCAAACTTATATTAGACACTAGCACGTGACCCGGTACTTCGTAAACGCAGTTTTAGAAATTTATTAAGTGAAGGTGATGTTTTGTGCCTTTATTTCTTAAACTGTTACCTGCAAAACGCAATTTAAATGAAGTTTCTACCTTTATTGGTAAAGAAATTACAAAAAGTACCTAAAAATTACAAATTTGTAATTTGTACCCTTTTTTGTGCCTAGGGGTCCAATATTTTTAAAAAGTATCGAAAACATATTACTAGTTTGTCGATACCTGTCGAACGCAATTTATATTACGTATTTATCTCTATTGGTTCAAAAGTTACAAAAAGTACCAATATAGAATTTTTACCCATTTTTGAACCCTTTTTTTACCCCTCAACGTCCAAATTTCAAAAAAAGTGGCAAAAGCGTATTCATATATTTTTATATATGGTTTAAGTTCTACAATATTAACAAAACCAATAGGAAAAACTTCTGGGTTTATATTTGATTGTATATGTTTTGTTTCATAACACGTAGCCACCTTCATTAGATGTTGTAAGTGCTGCCAATCTTTCACGCCTCTGATGTGATGGGAATACGAAAGTTTCTAAAATGGTTTAGAAAATAAACATTTACTGAACACAAATTTTGTATCCGTATTCTCTCCTACTCAATACATTTGGCTTTTACATGATGAGATTTTGTATTATTCTGCAACATATTTTGACAAGTCGTTAGATATGTATTACCATGAAAAGATACCTTAAATAATGATAAAATGTAAAAATTGAAAAAATTGGTCAAGAAAAAGTTCTTATCGCCTTTTTCGTCCTTAAAATATTCAAAAAAAATAGATAATTTTTGTAGGCCTTAAAATTTTGATTTGGGTTCCTGTAGATGCACACAAAGTTTCAAGAAATACGTTTTAGTAGTTGTGGCATTGCCTACTGCACTGATTTTAAAACTATGCGTTAGAGGCCTTGTATGTTAATATAAAAAAATAGACACGATTATTCCGCGTTCTGGGGATTGTATCGCTCCATGGGTTGTTCACTTGTATTCTACATCTGTCTAGTTCACAAATGTCAAAATAGATTTGACATTGGCCGCCATTTGCAAAAATAAAAGCATCTTCCAATAGGGTGATCTCTTTTGGCCCACCTTGTATATGCGTGTAAAGTTTTCAAAAAATTATTAAAAAAAAAATAAATTTGTTCAATTTTTTTTTGTAGAGGCTTTTTATACATATGCGTACAAAGTCCCAAAAAAAAATCGATGCAGTAAATGCACCAGTAAAGGAATCTTAAAATTTCCAGTAGAAGTACAAGCGTGTTTATGTTCCAAATGTCATTAAAATCGGCCCTGCCGTTAAGAAATCATTGCGTGGCAAACAAACTAACGCCTTATTTTTATAATGTACATATATAGAGATTATTTGAGGAAGTTATAATTAACCTCTAAATGAGTAAGAAATTTTCCGAGTACAGGGCTTTATAATTGGAAAATTTAAAAAAAAAACAAAAAAATTATTACCTGAAATTTTGTTTACATACTTTTGTCACATACTGTAAACCTAATTGAAATACATTCTGAAATATTTTCTTAAATAATTTTTTTTTATCTTTTTTAATTTTAAAATTATAGAATAAACATAAAAGAAAATTGTTCACTTTCAAAAAGACAACAAATTGATTAACAAAATGTGTTTTTTGTCTTCAAAGAACTTTTTTCCTTTTATTGTTCTGAACTGAATATTAAATGCATTTTTTTCAAATTATTTTTTTACAATTTACTTTATTATGTTCGTTGTTGTTCTCGTTGTTGCTTTATGTATATTGGCGTTGCTGTTGTTGTTGTTGTTTGCTCTATAACAGTGCGTGGCATAAATTTAGATGTGTCGTCGATTTATGCATTTTTGTTTGTGTCGGTCTGTCTGTCTGTCTCTTTATGTCTTTAAACAGGAAATGCTTTAATTTTTCCATTAAGAACTGACTTTGTTTTATTTATTTTAAAGCCGATCTCCGCATAATAAAATGTTTTTGTTACTTCTGATGAATGAATAACAACAATTGTTCATTGATTTTATCACATTTGTTTATGCCACAGCACAGCACCCCCGAATGTGTTCTAATCAATTAGAATGATGGATGATATTGATTTAATAGTGGAAAAATTTATTTAAAAATTGTTGTAAAAACTTTAGAAAAACTAAAAAATTATAAAAAAAAATCTAAATTAATTTATTTTTGTAAAAATTTTACAAAAAAAAAACTCCTTTACTTATGGTAAAGTTTAATATCTTAACGGAGAAATTTTTTAATTACAAAAAATGAGCGACAACAAATTTAAACATTGACATACATAAACACATTATTGCTTAAGAATTTTTTTAAATAAATATTTTTATAAAAGAAAGAGTTGTTAAAATACCAAACCAGCTGACAAAAAAGTTCTTCTTCTAATATTGTTGTCTTAAGACATAAGAATAAAATTAAAAATTATCTCTCAAATGACTTATTTTCTTTCTTTTTTAAATATGACAGATTTAAAAAAAAATGTATTTTAAATACATATTTGTTTTAATTTGTTATGACACTGTCGCAGTGTTGTATTTAAGAAGTGGAAATAATTTCATTTGGTCATACATACATATGTGTGCAAATGATAATATGACACTTTGGTATGTCAGCCATTCATTTATACGCCTCTATCTAGTCCTAGATACAGTGGATTTTTTTTTGTTTAAATGTCTCTATGTCAAATACATATTAAACTTAATTTTCTTAATTACAGCAAGAATTTCTTTCTTTTTAAAATTTCAAGGCTAAAGAGACAAGACCAAGTGCAACTCACTTAACCAGTTGTAACTTATCATCACTAAAACATCAACATTATGAATCGCACACATTTCGCTGTTCCCCTTTTTAAATTTAAAAATTCTAAAATAAGAAAGCCATTAACATACACTTGCCCCTAAATATACGCACTATTTAAATATTATACAAATTGCAAATACTTTTGGTCGATTGTATATTTAACAGCGAGTGTGCATGAATCAGAAAAATCGGTTCACTATTGACCAAGATATAAGCGAAACCCCAAAATAACCCAGTAAATATAGTCACTATTGCCACAAAACTTGACACGGATACCCCGAAGATAGGGACCTAAATAAGGGAACCATTTTTTTAGATAGGATCAGGGGAAGTGATGTTTGCCCTACAACTACCAAAAATTTTGTAAAATTAACAATTTTTATGAAATTTTTGATACGGTTTATCGCGCAAATTATAACAGCTATCGACATTAAATGTTCTAAAATAAGTAGATAATTGGACAAAAGGCTTACATTTTGGAAAAAAATTATTTGGATAGAAGCAGAGGGAGGGAAGCCACCCATATAAATGAACAATTTTGATAAAAATTTTGATTCGAATGTTCTACAAAAAGTAATGATCAAATAATTAAACATTTTGGAAAAAAATAGTTGGAGAGAAGCGGGGGACTAGAACCTCCCACAGAGGTTAACAACTTTTATTAAACTTTTAATACGAATAATGTCTTTAAAAAAAAACTTGTTTTTAAAAACTATTTTTACGCTTCGGGTCTGGAACTTGCAGTACTGTAAATAAGCAGGACGTTGACGTCATCCAGTTGGCTGCATAAAAATTAGTTCTTTTTAATTGTTTCGCAAGTACTCCTTGAATAAAAAAATCCATACAAAGCGGCTTATTCGCGAGAGTTTTTTTTAAAGGATTCCTTCCGATTTAAGTCGTCACTTTCGTGAAAAGTACAACTCTTCACGGAAGAAACCTAAGTAGTTCAGAAAATGACAACACACTTACGTAAACGGATTGCACGTCTTAAAATGTTTGATTATGACATCATTTTCATTACAGAATTTATTTTTCCGCACGTTAGAAAAACTGTGTCCAAATGCTTATTGGTGCTTTTAAAGACTTGAAACATCGCGACCCTTAAGATCCTTTGGGAAATTTTGTAAATAAAAGAAAAAAAGCTTGTTTAAAATAAACCCAATGACACTTTACAATCAAATACTTTATATTTTCTTCTAGTTCATTATCAACTCATTCAGAAATTAAATTTTGCGTGACATCCATTGCAGACAATTGCATGACACGTGCACTTAGAATATATTATCCATTTCACAGAATCTCTTCAGTTTGGTGCTAGCGATTCTAGTTAAAAATTGACGGAGGCCCAGGCTACAATATAATAATAGTCAGCAAGAAGTCGTGTAGCAAAATGCCAAGAAGCGATCAATGCGTTATATGCACTCAGGATAGTGTCAGAGAAAAGAAAGGATTTTACTCCACATCTTATGCAGTAAACTGTGGGTGTCTTGAGCGCAAGCAGAGACTTGAGGACTATGTGTAACAGGCGCTCACTTGGCACTCCTACTGCGTCACTTGATGTTATCCTGCAATTGAAACAAACGAATGTGGTTAAATAGTAAGGAGGTGAGCAACTCGATTTGGGGGGAAGGCTTCACGAAACAATTCACCCTAACGTCAAATTGTCGTGACAAAATTATTAGGATCATAGAATCTAGCAGCGACTTCATGCTTTCGAAACTGAGCTACATTAGGAAACCGATTAACATTACGTTATGGATGGTTATCGGATCTTTGTTCAGACCACGACACTTGAAACGGTTATGCCAATGGGTGCAAGGCGGAAGGGCAATGTAAGCTTCAGTCTACTGTTGCGAACTGAGTCCCTAACCGTATCGAACTGTGTCAAAACAACTGCAAGTAGTTTCAATTAAGGTGGGCGAGAAGTTCCCCCGAAAAATCCCTTTAACAAATCCTATTTAAAACTTCTCAAGGGAATACTAAACAACAGAGATAAAATATCAGGATCTGCCCTATGCAAAAGCTGGGTAGTGCAGCAGGTAATGCCTCAAGGTTCCCACTGTATGTCCTCTCTGCATGCTCTGTTCTTTTTCGAGGGGGCTAAAAAATTTAGCAACCGGGCGGTTTAAAAGCTTCTAATGACAAAGAGAGCCTTTGGGTATACCTTCAATCAGGGGCAATGATGTCTTGCTGCACGGGGCCTCAACTGGACAACTTTCAGTAAATCTGGAAGGCTAAAAGGACTGATTGATAGGTTTCTTTAGCGTCTTCGCGTCGCTCTGGTTTGTTTATGGGGAGATCTTCCTTTCAGCTTGATCGAGGCCTTAGCCCACCTCTTTCTTGCTGTAGGAGAACTGTTTCTTTGCTCTTTTGTAATTATTTTCCCCTTTGGTTCGGTAGTGAGGAATAATCCCTATAATAATTAATGCTGTACTTTATTACCACTTTATCTGATTGGGAAAACACTTTAAAGAATAAGGTTGCCAATGCTCGGTAAGTGCTGTAATTAACATTGGTTGGAATGGACAAGCATAAATTCTATCTGGCACATGAAGTGGTATTTGCTTATATCTCCGTAACCATGACCACACCAGGATAATCTAAGCTCCTAATATAGAGATGAAGCGGTGCACGAATGTCCTTTACTATTGCCATAGACAAATGGTAATTAAAGTAATCTTTGAAAACTTTATTTGCCCCTAAATTGTAGAAGCATGCAATAAATCCATTGATAATTTGTGAGTCGTAAAAGAATTGCAGAGTTACAAGGTTCGGGGACGCAAAGGAATTAAATAAAATGAAAAGGCTAGTGAATTGGCAAAGCCGGGTGTCCATTGTTATCTGGCAAGGGTAATGGACATTTGTCTACCACTTCACCTCTATATTAGGAGCTTAAATTCTCTCGGTGTGGTCATGGTTACGGAGGTAAAAGCAAATTCTACTTCATGTAAATTCTGTTTAGGTTCATATTAATATCTTACGATCCGGAAGTGACAAGGCTCACTTATTGCATGATTTAGAGAAACCGCGTTGATGCGAAATTGGATAACAAGCAATTGGATTGACCACTTTTATGGCATTCCCCTCTTCTCCTACAAAATCGGCGAGGAGGCATACACTGGCAGAATCGCTATGACAAAATAGTCTTATAAATAAAAAACTAAGATAACCTGGCCAAAGCTATATCTGAGACGTTTTACAATTCTTATTAATCTAGACAAATGGAGAATGTATGACGCAGGGCCGCTATTACCGGTCACTGTCGATTTGGCACACATGCAAGTAGAATAGGTCTGCCTTTTAAAGACTCTGAGCGTTCGAGATGCAGATGAAGTTAAGAGTATCCAGAATATCTTGTGGTTTTATCCAACTTTGGATGATTTCTGAATTTGGCGCTTTGGGACCAGCAAACTGGCCAGTCTGTCAGCTGTGCCTAACATCAGCATATCTAATCTATGATTCTTTATCAGGGATAGCGGTTGGTTCGATAAAATGGGTTAGGACGGGGAGGCTTTTGGAAATCATATATTTAAGCCTTAGACTTTTGGTATTTCCTAACTTTCATTTTGTTATTTTCTTTTTTAATCTTTTACCTCTCTCTTCTCCAGGTATCACAAAAGGAACGAAGAAATGGGCCCTAAAAGGATGCACCTTGCTTTTCTCTTATATCCACAGTCGCTTGTTCTTCTTAACTTAACTTTAAGTAACTATTTCAGATTGATAAGACTAAACTTTTGTTATTTGCTAAGAAAGTTTGAAGCATCCTCGTATTCAATACACCGATATTTTGCACCGTATTAACGTTTTTTCTTGTCTGTTAACACTAACGACCCAAAGGGTGTACTTGGGGTTCTTGTAACTGGTTAGTTCCAGTGTTTACCAACATCCTCCCAAAGTAACGAAGCTATGCTTTCTTTATTGTTGTTTCTCTTTCTTTTTGTTGTTGTATGAACAAATGAATTTGGGGTGGCTGTTATTATATGACATCGACCAAATTGTATGTAGTTTTTGTTGTTAATATTTTTAATGTAGTTGTTATTACAATCCCAGCGGCAGAAAGAAGTTGTAAGCAGGCCTTATGGAAGCCCTTATTTGACAGACACAAAGCCTTATTGTCTCATTCCATACTCATGAATTTTTTACACACGACGTTTTATCCAGCCAAGGCCTTCTGCGCTCCCTTCTCTTAGCAGGCCGGGCTGAAGGCCTTCTTTGGCAAGCAAAATAAGGTTTTTGTTGCTCTTTCTTTTGAATGTGATTTTTATTTTTCAAAGGTTGTTGTTGCTACAAACAAAGTAAGTGCACAAATAGAATTGTATGTATACATACACACAATAAAAAAACAAGTTGTGTAGAAAGGTGTAGGTACGTACGCCCTCTATAAGCCCTTCCTGAGAAGGCAAGCGATCATGAGTACTGGATCTAAAAAAAATCTAGGAAGGTTTTAAAGAAGACCTTATTAGTGAAGGCCTCATAAAGTTCGCCGCTGGGATATTCCATGCATTCATTCAACAAGCATTCAAGCATTTCTTAATTCCAATTTCGTTCGAAAAGCTTTAGTTGAATGAACTTTTAATTTAGTTGAATTGTAAACAAACATTAAAATCAAGTTTGCTCGTGTGTAGTTGATATCATTATTTGTTAATGAATGTTTGTGTTGTTTTTTTTTTAATAATATTTGTTTAATTTTTTTTTTAACTCAAGTAGATATTAATTAAAATTAGTTGGGTGTTGATTTGGCTGAAAAATAATCTGTTTTTGGTTGTCATTAGCAACTTGATGACGGACGTTAGTTACAAAAATTATCGTTAATTAAAAGTAGGGTGGACTAAATATGGGGAAAAATGCTTTAAATAGTTGTGTACAGTTGTTATGTACATACATTCTTATATAAATAGTTGTAGGAAAAAATTGTTTTTGTCAGCTGTTGAGCTATTTTTCGTAGTAGTTGACAACTTTTAACGGCACAAACGCCATGAATTGTAAATTATCCTGGTTTTGGTAATGCTTTACGTCTAGCAAAAATTTTAAAAATTTTATCAGCAAATTATCGTATATTCGAAAGCAATATACTTAAAGCATAATCAAACATTTTTAAAACAAATTCCAAACACCAGTCTTGTGTGAACTGCTTAACTTGTTAACATACAGTGCACTCGCGATAATATGAACTAATTAAAACAGAGCCTGTTCATATATTCGATATTGTTCATATTTACAATTGGCTTAAATTATTGCAAAAAATGTTGTTTTCTTGCAGGTAAACACTTTTCCTGCTTAAATAAAAGTTTTCCTTTTTCATTAAATAATTTTATTTTTTTGTTTTATTTAAAAAAGGAACTTCTTTGACTAAATTTATACAACACAAAGCTACAACTAATCTTTAAAAAAGTCGGTTATCTTTTTTTGTTGTTTTTTTTGAGCGAGAACTTTTAAAACAGCCTTCTCCCGTAACTGTCTCAATACATTTAAGTCTCGTTGTTCAACCATTTCACTTTCTGCCCACTCCAATGCATTATTAAAAATGTCAACAGCTTCCCTGTCTTTTATCGTTCGTTTTGGCTTCTCCACATAATCATCTTCGTCCGATATTTCTTCTACTTCATTATCATCACATTCAACAGCATCCTCATTCCATTCTTTAACATTCAATGCTGTATATTCAATCTATAGAAAAATATAGAATAACATACGACTTCAAGTATTTTACATTGAACAAATTTTAGTAGACACAAACCTCGGGTGTCAGGGTACACAAAATATTGGCCGCACCTTCTTCTAAATCAATTAAATTCATTTGTAAATTTTGTCTTAGAGTACTTAAAGGGATTTCATCTTCAGGATCATCTTGATTATCCACCATATTTAAAATATTACTCCAGCATTTGGATAGCACAGATACATCTACTCTATTCCATGCTGATTGCAAAATAATAACGGCTTCCTTTAATGTAGTTTGCTTCATAGACTCTATTAAACTACCCCCTCTAGCAGCAATGGAAGCCAGAAGGCTGTTTCTATAATAAAGTTTTGTGATCCTGATTGCATTTTGGTCCATGGGTTGGATAATAGGTGTCACGTTCGGTGGCATAAACATTACAAAAATAGAGCCGTTTTCAGATTTTAGTTGGTCCTCAGGTGGGTGAGAAGGAGCATTATCTATTAGAAGAATGGCTTTTGCTGGTTTCCCTTTTTTGGTTAAGAATTGTTCTACCTGAATTACGTATGTAAGAAATATTTTTGAATGAATTTGTATTAATATGGATTTAAACCCCTTACCTCTGGAATGAATGAACAATGAAACCAATCTTTAAAAATATTACCAGTCATCCAAGCTGTTTGAGAGTGCCGATAATGAACAGGACAGTTGAAATTCTGGAAACAACGTGGTTTTTTCGATTTTCCCACTACAAGGAGTTTGAGCCGATGAGATCCCGAAGCATTTGCACAACACAGGAAAGTAATTCTTTGTTTTTCCATTTTTGCTCCTGGTGCTGATTTTTCTTGTGACGACACGTAAGTTTTTTGTGGCAAAATCTTCCAAAATAAACCCGATTCATCGGCGTTATAAAGTTGAGCATTAGTTAATTCAAGCTCTTCAATCTTTGCTTTTAGAGCCATTTTAAATGGATCAACCAACTGAGGTTGTGAAGAAAGCTTTTCACCTGAGATTTTGAGCAATCGTACTCCGAATCGCTTTTTAAAATTTTGAAGCCACCCATCACTGGCGTTGAAATCTGAGCTATTTTCTTTAATTTTATAGTGAAGTTCTTTTGCTTTTTCTTTTAAAATCAATCCACTAATAGGAATCTTTTTATCTCTCATACGCAAAAACCATCGATACAAACATTTTTCCATTTTTGGGTACTCCGACGGCCGCATTGTTTTTCTTTTTCCAGGTCCAATAAATGTATTGTTGACACATTTTGAAATAGAATTCTTATTTTTTTTTATTCCACATATTGTAGACTTCGTTACTCCATATTTTTTTGCTAAATTAGTAACACTTGAACCTTTTTGTAAATTTTCTAAAATTTCATATTTTTCTTTTAAAGTTAAAAATTTATGCTTTTTTGTATGCATATTTAACAAATTATTTACGTTTAATAAGCACTTTAACTGTTGACAAGTTGCGTTCGCGTACATGTAATAACTAACGAAAAAATAGACCTTGCCCGTGCAAGATTTGGTATTAAAATAAATATAACTCGGGATTTCCCCAACATCTAATGCTTTGTAACTGAAATATGTATGCTTTAAAAATAAAAAAAACTGTTCAAATTTTAAAACCTTTGTACAAAGTTCATATTTTAGAGTAGTCAATGGTGAAGAAAAAGTGTTCATATTTTGGGGTGTTCAAATATTAGAGTGTTCACATTATCGCGAGTGCACTGTATTTCTATAAAATTATAGAAAAAAAAGAAAGTGAAATAATAAGTAAAATACACAGCAACTAACATACCTATGTATGTATGTATGAATATAAAAAATATTATTATAAGCTGTACATATTTATTTTAAAACCTTTTAAAAAATTGCAAATAATTTAAAATTACCACAAAAGAAAACGAAAACAAAAATTTTACTTTTTTTGAATTTTTAATTGGCGGAAAACAATGGGATCGACTGCATAAATACGATTTTCTTATTTTTTTTACAAGATTTTTAAAAATTTATGTGAATATCTTATTAAATTGCTTAAAACAAGGGTTAATGACTTTGAAATATATTTTTTATTAATTTTTTTTCTTTTCGCATGAAAAATTTAATTCATAATAAATTTTTGAATATTAATAAGGAAGAAAGGCTCAATGTTAATAAAAGTTTATTTGAAATTAGCGTTAATTTTTTAACATTAAATTCTGTTTCTGAAAATTACAATAAAAAACAAAAAAAAAAATTTTTTTTTAAATTAAATCCATTAATATCTGCATCGGTATGAGCGTTACAAATTTTTTTTTGAGCTTTTGTTTAAATGGCTGCTAAACGCATATTGACAGGTTATCCCTCTTAGTGTATAAGGTCTCCAGGTTTAAAAAAAAGGAAATACAAACAAACAATTTATAAAGAATAGTAGAAGATCTCCAATGTTTTGCTGATCAATCCAGAGGCGACATGTGAGCGTGAATCTAGGCTTTGAGCTGCATAAAAATTAACAAAAAGTTAACTGGTTAGGACTTAAATAAGAGGTAGTTAAAAAAAGCGAAAATTAAGCGATTATGATGACATACTTGGTAATTGATTGATGAAAATTCAATAAAACAAGGCGTCATGTATTATATGACAACCTGCGCTGCTAGCAAGGATAAAGCGATAGTGACAAGTCACATTCATTTAAAGGTTAGAGTCAGGTATTTCATATATCGATTTTTGACAGGTATATAAAGTCAGTCAGTTCATTTAAAACTTTCGTATTATTCGATTTTAGAATATTTTCTAGGTTGTTGTATTTCTTAAAAAAAACGAAATTCTTGCATTTAAATACCAAATAATCAAAATTTTAAGTAGAATTACATATCTTACATTTATCATTCTCGACCGCTTCAATGCGCATTAGATATGTCTTATCATAACTATGCCCAGCCATCAATCTTAATCTTTTTAGAGCTCATGTCAGCATCCTTAAACCATGGCTAAGTGTTTTCAATTTGTGACCATATTGAGGCAAGAAATTTTCCCAAATTTGCGAGATCTCCTAAAATTTATCACAGCAGTCTCTTTGTAGTTTACTTTTAGTCATTCTGAGGGCTTCGGCAGGTGTAAATGAGACGTCTCATATTAGTCGCATATTTCCCAATCTCATCAGCAGTTTCATTAACCTTAATTCTTCTATGTCTTGGCACCCATACAATATAAACGATTTCAATTGGAGACTCGTTCGTCAGATTTATAATATCAGCAATGCGGCAGTTGTCTGCTGCCTGCCCCCCCTCCTTAGAAGGTCACAGGATACACGACTTTTTGTAAAAGTAACTATTTTCTTAAAGTTGTTCTGGAATTGCTATTTTAATAGCTTTTTTAATGGCCTCATTTTCTCCAAAAGTACTTGAGGCCTTAAACATCGGTCTAAAATAAAATTTTTCACTCTTAATGACGTTAAATACCGCAATTCCTGTTCCCTCTTGGCTGAATGATGCGTCTGTTGCAAATATCATAAAACTTTCCTGCTGAAACTTACATTGAAAAAATGCTTTAATAATTTCGGTTGTTGTGCCATTTTTTTCCTTTCCTAAATACATTTTCAATGATATCCTTGTATCTAAAATATGTAAAGCTGTACACACAAAAAATAATCTAAGTAAACTTTACTTAAATCAAGCCATATCGGTGTCAAAAGAACGGTAAGTACGGTTTTTCTTAAACAAAGTACGAAATTTCTTACTTTAAGTACGATTTTTTTAGTACGAATTTCTTACTTTTAGCCACAATTAGGCCAAAATAGGATTGATTGGTTTAAGCGTAAACGGATTAATCAAAAAATGAAATGTCATTTTTTGAATTATGGAGCTTTATTAAAGAAGTAGAAAGGGCTTTTATATATTTTATTTTTATTTTATTAATAATTAATATTTATAATTAAAAAACTTCATTTTTTGTACTTACCGAAGCTGAGATTCAAACCAACGACTTTCCGCACTTTAGCACCAGCGCGCTACCTCTAGGCCACCGAGACACTTTGTTTTCAAATGTAAAATAATATATTAAAACAACAAGCTTTTTTCCTGCTTAATTTGTTGAAGCAATTCGAAAAGGCCTGTTTTAAGAAATGTAAGTGCGGATCGTACTTAAAAATTTTAAGAACGATTTTGAATAAATTAAAGAATAAAATTCTTGATTTTAGAAAGTTGTTTTTCTTTCTGCAAAGGTTGAAATAATTTTTGAGGCATATTTTTGGGGATATGGCAAAAAATTAACCAATATTAAAGGTACACAGAAAGAAAAAGCAAATTCTAAAATCAAGAATTTTATTCTTGAATTTATCTAAAATCGTTTTTCAAATTTTTAAGTAAGATCCGTACTTAGATTTTCCTAAATCAAGCCTATTCGGATTACTACCACAAATCAAGCAGAAAAAAACTTGTTGTTTTAAAATATTATTTTACATTTGAAAACAAAGTGTCTCGGTGGCCTAGAGGTAACGCGCTTGTGCTGCAGTGCAAAAATCCCTGGTTCGAATCTCAGCTTCGGTAAGTACAAAAAATGAAATTTTTAAATTATAAATATTAAGTACATATTTACAAAATAAAAATAAAATAAAAAAACTCTTTTTCTTTAATAAAACTTCGTGTAAGTCAAAAAAAAAATGACATTTCATTTTTTGATTAATCTCGTTTACGCTCAAATCAATCTTTTTAAGCTTACATCAAGTACGGCTTCAAACTTAAATCAATCCTTTTTTGGCTTAAATGTGGCTAAAAGAAAAAAATTAGTACCAGGGAAATCGTACTTGGTTTGAGAAATTTCGGACTTGACTTAAGAAACAGCTTGATTTCAGTAAAGTTTATGTTTTGTGTGTAGCTCTGAGACTATTATTTTTGGGCGTTACAAACATCTGCACAAACGCAGAATACCTCTACTACGTGTGTATGCAAAGTTCATAAACCTCCTTTCTTAATTGGTTGTAATTTAATAACATCAGCTGCCAACATCTTCATTACGATGTTGTTGACAATATTTATTGACAAACAATGTATGTTTTTCAGTTCATATTTGCCTTTTTTTAACAAATTGCAAATTGCAAACCATCTTTCATTATTTTTTATTTTTTTTATTTTAACACAAACTGTTTTTTGTAGACTTCATTAGCAATTTGTTTGTTTTTTACGCCGATTTTAGCTTCCTTTTTTTAAAGTATCCTTTGTAAGGCAAAAACAAATATTTAAATTCTCAAAAATATTTTGTGCTAAAAGTAAACAAATATGACATAAAAATCATATCCACTGTCAATTTGTTTGTTAACATTTCTAATGATTTTTCTCTTTTATTTTAATGTTTGCTTGTCTTTGTCAAATAAGTAAGTAAAACATGTTTCCTTTTAAAAATTATTTTTTTAATTAAAACGATGTAAAACTGTTTTAGGCTGCAGACTATTTTTTTTAATTTCCGCTTATATTTATGTATATTTAACATTTAAAATTAAGCTGTTTTAAGAAACACAACTATTTTGTAGTAAATAAATATTTTTGTTTTACTTTGATTTAACTTTATTTTTTATTTTTATTTTCAGGTATGTTTCTCCGAATCTCATTGGATGAATGATAAAATTTAATTTATTTAATGTTAACGAACAGCAAAAGGTAAATAAATGTTGTTAATTACAATTACAGCGAATATCTTCGATAAAAACTTGTTTGAACTTGAATTAACAATAATTCAGGAATAAATATTTTTTTAAGAGGATTTTTATTATTTTATGAAGTTGAGTGAACTTTTGGGATAATCGTAATCTTATACGAATCAATGTTAAACGTAACATTTATGTTAAATGTTTAATTCAATCTTTAGAGTTTCTAAAATGGGTGTTTTTTTAATTTAATTTAGGAAATTAAAATTGTCTGAAATCCTTCATTAAAGTTATTTGTGTTTTTAAATTACTTTTAAAACTGTTAAGGTACGGTCAGATCTGCTAAATATTTGCCCAAAAAACGTTACCACTATTTAATTGTTTATTGCGTTTTACCTTTAAATTGGTTTAGGTTAGGTAGAACAGGCGGTTACGAAAATAATAAAAGAATGAGGTGCAGCCCTTTTGGGTCCATTTTTTGGTCCCATTGTGATACTTTGAAAAAGAGAGAGAAAGAGAAAAATACATTAAATAAGATAAGCTCAGATAAGAAGTTTAGATAAAAGTAGAGATTAATGTAAACGGTTGGCAATTGTTGCCCCGTAATGATCCCTTTGCATATCGCCTTGTGTTCTGCGCCACACGCTACAGTAAACTTGGTTGAATTGGGCTGATTTCTGAACGAATATTTTCCTTTAAAGCTAAAAGAGATTGGGGATTGTCATTAAAAAACCATCCCTTTGAGGTAGCCCCATAAAAATATTAATAAGAGTAAGATCGAACGACCTCGGTGGCCATTTTGGATGTTACTAAAGCGACTAATGAGTTTTTCCCAAAAGAAATTAATCGAAGCTCTGGCTGTGTGTGCAGTCGCCCCATCCTGTTAAAAACACGTGTGCGAAGAGTACGATGGATGAGCTCGCAGGTTTGGCATAAAGAATTCCGTAATCATGCGTCGATAATTTTCACCGCTGAAATTCGTCGCTTGGCCTCGAAAATTTTCGAAAAAAATGGTTCAATTATCTCATGCGTGAATAAGGCACACCAAACAGTTACCCTGGGGCCATACAATGGTTTTTTATGTTTCAATTAGAGACCTGCACCAAGTTCTATTCAAGATAATTCAAGAACCGCATAATTTTCTAATTCTTGTGTTATTGTGTGGTTAAACGGTTTAAGTGCTGAAATGTAGAGTAGCTAAAACAGTTTTTGTGCTGCAGTGTAGAGTAGCTAAGAATAAAGAGTGGTGTCGAGACTGTGGTCGATAAAAAAAATTACTGTGCCTATGGTGTGGCAACAACAACAAAGACTTAAGAGTTATGTTGTTGTTATGTTAACAAATAATAATACACACAATGTTGAGTGGGTACATACACAAGCAAACATATACACAAGCAGGCAAATCAATATAAAACTCATGCGTAATTACATTACATTACATACATATGAACATTCAAAATCAACCCCCGTTTTTTATAACTATCACACCAGGAACATCCCGCCAACAGTAAAGTTTCGAGACGAATTGAAATGGAAGTGTGCGATCATGATGACTCGATGTTCCGTGGTTGTTTGCTTAATTGTGCTTAACCCTTTGACGACCATAGGCAAACATAGTTGCCCAGAGGTTTTTTCATCATATCATTGTCCACGTTAAAGATAGAGTAAATATGTTTAAGACTAATTTGTAGCGGAGGATAGGGGCAACAAAAATGTGGTAGGTGGTAGGGTCCTATGTTGCCCCATTTTCCCACTAGGTGGCCTTAAAGTTGATCAAAAAGTCGCCTCTCTTCAGGGGGGTAGTGTGAGGAGAGCGAAGAGCGCATCTGGCTGAAACTTCGGAATATTTTGGCGGCACCTCTTACCTTTTAAAAAATATATGGAAGATATTTGTGTAAGATTCAAGTAGTCCACAACTTCCCGAAACATGTTTGGCAAGTATGTTTGCCTGTGGGCTGAAACGGAACAAAACGCACCTGCGTTGTATGCACCTTTTTTTGGTGCATGTTTGTTTTTGACTGTTAATAATGAAATTCAATTGAACAAAACTCATTTTGTCTGTTATTGTTTTAAGCTGCAAGTTTTTTTGCGCTGCTTGTGTGCTTGTTTTCATTCATTTTTTATTTGAAATCAATCAGAGCAGACTCGTTTTATGCATTGAAAGTGTAAAATTATAGTGTTTCGAGTGTTATTTTTAAACAGTGTCAAATAAGTCATTATAAATAAAAAATTTAATATGAGCGGATACGTCCGTGATCGTTATTTTTTTCTTAATCCTGATGAAATTGAGCAACTTTTGCTTTGCGACACCAGCGACAATGATGATGATGCTGCTACACACATGGATGAAGAGGACATCGTTTTTCTAGAAAATGACGCTTTGGAAATCCAAGAGCATGAGCCGATAGAAGTTGTTATCGAAGGCAATAATCCAATGGAATCTGCAATTAAAAAGGCCCGCATTGGTCGTAAGCAGGTACCACTTGCTGTAGAGGTTGAGCCGATTGCAACGACTACTACTGCAGTAGTACCAGAAAAGCCAGCACTTTTTATACCACTGGAGAAGACTTTCCGTTTCAAAGAGACTCTTGCCTATAAATACCCAGTTTTCACCGGGCTTCAGGAGAATTGCACATATGAACATTCGAAAGTTCTAAAACCCATTGTAAATCTACATGAGGAAATGCCATCAGCATATGATGTGTTCAATGTTGTTTCTAATTTTGAAGGTAAATTGCAAACTACTAGTTCTTATTTTATATATATATATTTATGAATGTATATATACTTATATACATTTTGGTTTTAGAAATGTGCATAATGATAGTGGAGCAGTCCAACCTATATGCTATGCAAAAAGGTCGCGTCTTCACTCTGACCGTGGAAGAGTTCAAGGCTTATATGGGCCTAATCGTACAGCAAACTCATGTTGGCTAACAGCTTTGCGAAAAACGTAACCTCGATTGATTTTCGGGCAGCTTTAGCTAATGAGTTGATCAGTGATTTCTGTTCAAGATCTCGCAGATTCACAGAAGCAACTAAAACTGGAAGTTCCTCTTTAAAGAAGCCCAAATCTTTCCACAAAATGGAAAAGCGTATAAATTGGAAACGGTGCGCCCGTTGCACCAGCTATGGAAAATATAGTCGCACAAATGTATTTTGTACAATATGCAATGTATTTCTTTGCTTCACATCATCACGTGACTGCTTTGGCGAATACCATGTATAGCACTTGTTATTTTTGTTCAAATTCTTTATGAAGTACTTTTTATTTAGTTTAAATACATAAAAACATATAAAACAACATACTATTCAATTAAATTATTTATGTAAAAACATCCCTTTCGGCCCACAGGCAAATATATTTGCCGAGGACAATATTTTATTTTTTGGTAAAAAGTTCACTTTCAACCCAGAGGCAACTATATTTGCCAAGCAAAATGAGGGACAAGGAAAGGACCGGGGGGCCAATTTTTTTTGGCGTAACTATTATTGGGGCATATATTATGAAAATAAAGAAAAAAATATAACCGCTTCAGCAGAAAAAGTCTGGTCCTCAAAGGGTTAACTGTGAATATATTTTTCATTTAAGTTAAGTTAAGTAAACAAAAGAGATGGCGAACAATACAACGCAGTACTTAATTTTGTATGTGCACACGTAAGGTATATGAAATGAATTGAAAATTCGAGATGATGCCTTATTTAGTGTCGTCTTGGGCTGGCCTCTAGTTTCAATCGAGGATTGCGGGTTTTTGGAGACCAGTAAATGCAGTTTTAGGGGTTTAACAGTGCGAAAACGCTCACTCATCGTTTCAAAAAAATGTTTTCGTAAATCAAAGACACTTTCTTTCAACTTTTGAACGATTTGAATTTTTAAAGGATGGAACTTTATATCCTTTTTTAAAATTTCATGAATAAGCGCTTTCCTAAGTCGCAGTGAGTCTGCTCTTTTCCGTATTGAAAGTGGCGGATTTTCACGTAAACTGCTTTCAACCAGTTTGATGATTTATGGATTTCGGATCGACTGGGACATTCATAGCTGAAGCAGTTGCGCGGAATCTCCGCACCCACGAGTAAATTAAATTTACACTCGGTCCATCACGTATTCGCCGAATACCACCGAACTTTGAACAAAATTGGCGACAAGCAATTACGTAAGAATCATTACTCTTAAAAAATGTCTACACGGCGAGCGCGCGATGCTCACTCGAACACTGCGACATTATCACTGACAAATTCGGACAATCAATAATGCCAACGGCGCCACCCTCCCACCGCATCGTTTATTACTTTTTGAAAATATCAATTTGACACCAGATACCCTGTAGTTAGTAAAGAAAAAATTACGCTTATATTATACGATGGAATTTTAGCGGAAGGGAGTTTTGAAGTTGTATAAACAGCAACACACACACGCACCATTTAACACCTGTTGCCGTTTTTTCCAGACTTATTAGTTTTACAAGTACTTCCCAGCCAGCGAAATTGGTCGCCATGGCCCGTATCAGGCAAGTATGACAAAAATTTGAGTTGATTCGTACGGATTTTTTAAAAATTTTTTTTAAGGATGCCTGGAAAATTTAATGTACGACGTAGTCATAAGATTTCTAATCGGTTTTATGTATTACAAACATGTCCATGAGATTTTTTCCCTCGTGTTTTATCTTTGGTTTGGTTTATGTCTTCGCTATAATTATGCAACGGTTTTGTTACCATTACTTTTGTGTTTTAGATATTTTTTTACTAACTTCAAACAACAGAGGCATTTGCATTTACAAAATAAAGTGGTGTGATGAAAACGCGTTAGACCCGCATACAGAAATTTTGATTCAACTTAAGTTTAAGAGAAGTTAAGTTGTTTTATAAATTGATCAAAAATTTATTAAAACCCAGGTATTGGAATACATTTTTTAGCATATTTTTATTTCATTGTCTATCATACTTCTTGCAGATTTCTTTAAGAATTCTGTCACATATTTTTTTACGCATATCGGCTACGAATTTCTTACGACATGTCTGCCAGATTTTGTGTCAACCACTTGATTTGTTTCTGTTATATATTTTAAAGATGTTGACGCATTCAGATACATTTGGCGAATTCACAAGGTCTTGTGAAATCATATGTTGTGAAATAATAGAACCAAAAAATATGACTGTTGTGAACAACCTCTCATATATAAGTGTGGTATTTAAAATCTAAATCAGCTGATACGACTAAACGAAAACACAATTGTTTTGCCTAAAATTCTAGTATTATAAATTTTTAGGGTGGCGAGTGCTAGCGGCTTCCAAAAATTAAATAGAAAACTCGCCGTTTTGTTTTAGGCGCTTGGCGCATGACTTTGTATGCTATTGTGAAATTATATGACAATAATACAATATGCTATCGTATCGTACCTTGTGAATTCGCCAATTGTAAAAACGTTCAAGCTGACATAAAATCAGACAGAAAATTGATAGTGTGTGTATAAGAAAGAAAGAGAACCCAATACCAAAAAAGTAAACAAAAACAGTGTTTGAAATATTAAACGAGCAGCTGTTATAGCGAAGACACTTTGTGTTTTAATTTACCTTGATGTTGGGTATATTTGCTGGCTGGGTTGTTGCTCAATTTACTTCAGTCTTGAACAGTAAAGTAACAAGCAATTGACACACACATTCTTTTGTACGTAACTACTTTAGAATCGTTCCAACAATTAACACATGTTATAGAAATATTAAAATACTTTAGACTTAAGTTTAAGGTCATTAACTGTTTTTTTATGTTTACACAATTGTTAAGAACTAAGAATATTTATTTAAATAATGGAACATGTACTTATGGATTTGTATAAGCTAATAACAACGATAATGTAGTTACGGTTTTGTTGTTTATTTTTTTTTTTGGTAGTTGAAATATGAAGCGTCAAACAGTCAACTCTCGATAGTATAAACGGTTTTTTATATAAAGCCTGTTTGGTTTTGAAATATTTATTAAATGATTAAGAACCTAAAATAAATAAATAAGATCGAAGTATTCGGCTGTACCAAGTCCTATGTGTTTACCTTTCACACTGGTATTTTTTTATACCCAGCCAAGTGGTTTTCAAACTGTAAATATTTTAAAAAATAACTTTGTGGTACGCATCCTGGAAAATACCCTAGAAAGCCCTTAAGCACCAAACAAGGTTTCGGATAAGAATACCGCTTTTCGTGTGATCTTTTAAACATCCTCTTGGAAAAGGTTATACGAAGACGCAAATGTAAATAGAACTGGCACACTATTTACAAAACAGCACATGTTATTCGCTTACGCTGACAATATCGTCATCATTGGACGAACATTGCGGGCAGTAAATTCCACCTCTGAAAAAGTTGAAAAAGAATTAGCCAAAGTGGGTGTGTCAGTAAATGCAGATAAAACCAAGTTGATAGTATTAACGCACAAGACTTCCAGTACATTTGGGCATACAGTGGAAGTTGAAAACTACTACAACTTTGAAATAGTCAACGATTTTATCTACCTTGGCACCGCCATTAGCAAAACAAACAACTTTAGTTTTGAGATAAAAAGCAGGACTGTATTAGCCAATAAACGCTACTTATGACTAAGTCAGCAGTTTAAAAGTAAAGCCACCTCCCAACAAACAAAAATCCCTCTCTACAAGACACTGATACGACCCGTTCTTAATTATGGTTCTGAAGCATAGGTACTTGTCAAAGCAGATTAGACAGTGCTTTGAGTTTTCGAAAGGAAGATTTTTTGGAAAATCAATAGACCAATCTGCGTTGATGGAGATTTTGCTTACTAACTATATCGATAGTCTTCGAAATACATATTTTTGATAGTGTGATAGCCATACACCTCATAATGCATTGTCTCCGGAAACTTTATTTAAACAAATTAAAAGAAGGTCATGCCTAAATCGACTTTCCTATTTTTAAGAATTAAAATTATTTACACTTTACGTGATCACAAATGAAATTACAAATGGAATGAGAAACTGATATAAATTTGTATCGTATAACTGATAAGATAAAACAAAAACCTATAAACTCTCTTGTTTTTATCTTTTAATAGCTTTAAAATAATTTATAATGACCTTCTATGACAACAGTCGGAAAATATTAAAATATTAAAGATAATTTTAGCGAAAAATAATGAGTTTAAAGATGCATAAATGCAAATATAAAAAAATATATTAAATAATTCAAAAGTCGTCGTTATAGCAAACATAAGCTCAAATAGTTTTTATAAGTTTAAATAAAACACATGAAGAGTAAACTATTTTTTTATTTAAGAGTCTTTATATTTAACTTCCAATATTTATTTAAAAAATACTTAAATAAACTTCCCTGAACTTTTATAATACTTATTACTTTAGCATGATTTTCTTAACCACAAAAAATCAATAATAAAATTGACCATGAATTTTTTGTTATTGAAGAAACCGGCGCTGGTTTTTGCTGTTGTTGTTGAACCTTTAAACAACTTACTATTAAACCAGAGTCACGTGCCATTCATTAAGAAAAACACGTAAATTAACAACAAGTCGCGCATATATGACTACGAATGACGAATTAAGTACAAGAAAGAGATAGAAAGAGCGGAATAAAAAAGACAAATACTGCATGGGAGCACATGAATTGAAAATAAATTATTTCTTTACGTTCAATTTAATCACGATCGAAGAAAAAATTCAAAAATAGTGAAACGAACTTTTTTTTAATTTAAAGTTAAACATATTTAAAAAGACAAATAGAAAAAAAGTATGTCGATATAAGTTTGTATGTGCATACATACGTCAATACGAATTACTTATAATCCAAACTAAAGGTGAGCAGTCGACTTAGTCGATCGTCTTGAACCTCCTTTTGGTTTCCTTGGTTGGTTTTTTTTAAAGTCGCTTGTTCATTCACTTAATCATTGAACTTCAATTTCTTTATGTTTTAGGTTTTTGTAGTTCTTTTTTTTATTTTTATACCCTTTATATAAGCGATAAGGGTATATATAAGTTTGTCATTCCGTTTGTAATTTCTTTAATATCCATTTGCGACCCTATAAATTATTTATTTTTTTGATCCTTATACAGGGTGTCCGCCGTCAAGGTATACTGCTTTGTTTGTTTATGATTTTTGATTAAATGAAGAAAATTGATTTTATATTGATAAATGTTTTATTAACTGTCGGCGATTTTGTATGAATTACAATATCAGATAAATGTCCGTTTCGGTTAGCCTCACAAATGCGAGCTTTTTTAAGCACATTTTTTATTACATGCTCACACATTTCAGGCCGTATTTCATTAATTTCAATACGAATATTTGGATTAAGTTGCTCCAGAGTTTTCGGTTTGTTTACATAAACCTTGCTTTTTAGATATCCTCATACAAAGAAGTCCGGAGCAGTCAAATCAGGCAACCGTGAAGGCCAATCAACATCACCATTTCTTGAAATTACTTGTTGTGGAAAGAGGTTTCGCAGAAATTCCATTTTAATTCTGGCTGTATACGATGTGGCACCGTCTTGTTGATACCACATGTTAACCAAGCCCAAAGCATGCAGTTGTGGCATAAGAAAGTTTTTAATTATATCACGATATCGCTTCAAATTACAGTTACCGTTACGCCGTTTTCAGTTTCAAAAAAGTAAGGTCCAATGATTCCTACTGACCACATTGCACACCAGACTGTCACTTTTAATGGATGCAAAGTGACTGATGAATAGTTTGAGGGTTTTCCATTGCCTAGAACCGATTTTTATGTTTATTCAAATATGTATTCATTCAAATGAAAATGTGCCTCGTCACTCATTATGATTTTTTATGATAATCGGGGTTATCATGTTTTAGTGATTAAAACACGTTGGTTTATCGAATATTTTTCCATAATAAATTTGCCACGTCTCTACTTCACGACTGCCAAATATTAACTGTCAAGACTAATAGTGACCAAAATGGCAGCAAAACATATTAGTATACCTTGCCGGTGGACACTCTGTAGATAGGAAAGTTGATTTAACGATGCCCGTCTGTCATTTGATCTGTAGATATCAAGTTTCTCAAGCTCCTTGATATTCCTCGGATCTGTCTGTGGCATCAAAACATCAGGTATACTTGCGAGAGTTTTTAAATTGAAATTCAGCAAAATCGCCCGATAACTGACAAATATATATGCATGCAATCACGACTTCCTCTGTTTATTTTTCTAAAATTTTTGCATAAAAACCTTTACAACCTCCCCGGAGTTGCCACTACACGGGCGCAATGTAGACATTTTTATAAAAGATACGTACACCCTTTCTCTGCCTCCAAACAGGTTTGCCATTCAAAGTTTAATATATTTTTAATTTTCTCTAAATCGCTCCCATAGCTTCCAGGGTTATTTTAGGTTTTTGCGTATATCTCCGTCCGTAGTGAATTAATCTTGCTGATTTAAAATAGCGATGGTCTCAGGGATATTTCCGATAGTTTGACACCGAAAACCAAAACGTTTTCTGTGCGACTTTATTTAGCTCCGTATGCTAAATCAACTTCGCTATTTATATGGATCCAGAATATGTATTGTCAATGGGGTCGCAAGTGAATTATATAGAAATTACAAACGGCATGACAAACTGTATATACCTTTATGACTCTGTGAAGGGTATTAAAAAAGTATTTTTTTACTTAAAATCAAACATATTTATGTAATTTTTTGACTATTTTGACAAATATTGAAAGAAACTACTTTAAAGCTGTTGCAATATTTTCTTAAACTTTTATAAAAAATATTTTTTTTCTTCTTAGTTAAATGCCAACTACTTATTTCTTTTTAAAAATGACAAAACAATTAATAGTTTTTAATTGAGTTGATTACGCTATTTTTAATTAATATAAAATGTTGTAGAAACGTAATAAATTTTACATTTTTATTGGCCAGTGTAGGTAGATTTTATCAGAATTAATATTGAATAAATTTTGTTATGTAACATTTTACGCCTTTTAGATACAAATTTATATTGAAAAAATTGCTTGTTGACGCAAATGCAGATTGTGGAGTTATTGCATTAGGTTGTTTTTATAAATCGTAATGAAAATCAATAAAATGATTAGAGGCAGTCACAGAGTACTACATTTTAAATGTTTTACACAGAAAAAACTGAGTTGTAGAATCAGTTACGAATTTCAGAGAATCTGTAAATATTTTGTCTGGCTGAGGACCTACAACGAAAATTGTAAATTTAGACAAACAATTTTGCAAGAATTTTATTGAAAAAATTATAGTTTTAGTTTTAGATAAAAAAAATTGTTGAGTTGGTTAAATATTTTCATTGTCTAGGCGATAATTTTGTTTGATTTAAAAATCAAATAAAATCTTATTAGAGACTATTAAATAAATTTACTAAAAAACTAAATCATTTTGAACAAGATTTTGTTTGAAAAATTTTTTGTAGTTTTTTGTGTGTAATAATATGTAAGAAAATCGTTGATCCATGTTGTGTAAGATGCACTTAAATGTCGTAAAGTTTTCATATTTGTTAATTATATCTTGCAGTTTTTAAGCGAAATTTAAGTTTTATTTAAAAAAATACATGCTTTTTCAAATACTGCTGACATTCTTTTACTTGGCTAAGTTCTTGGCCTGTTTACGAAAAAATTCTAAAGAATGTTTGGTTAAAAATCTAAACATCAAAAGCCATCATTGATTTTTTAACCGTTTGTGTTAAAACGCGTAAGAGCGCTATACTCTGCTGTGCCGAATCTTATATACCCTTCACATTGGTATTTTTATATAGCCAGCCACCTCATATAGCCCCCTGCTGTCATCCAAATATTTTTTTTTTTTGAAAAATGTAGGCCTTATTGTCCAGTTACGTGTTGTAGAACATTTGAAGTCGATAGTTGTTATAGTTTCCGAGAGTTAGTGTATCGAAAATTTGACAAACATAGTTGCTTTGTATGGGAGCTGCCCCTCCCCCTACTACTATCCAAATAATATTTTTTCCAAAATGTACTTAGGTCTTATTGTCCAATTACTTTTTGTAGAATATTTGAAGTCGATAGCTGTTATAGTTTAGTAGATTTAGCGCATAAAATATTTCACAAAATTTGTGATATTGTAGGGCAAATACCACTTCTCCTGATCTTTTTAAAAAAAATTTTCGCTTAGGTCCCTATCTGATTAGTATCTGTGTCAAGTTTTGTGGCAAGAGTGGCTATATTTACTATGATATATAGGGATATATGCACGGATTTTGTCCTTAAAAATAGGTTATTTTGGGTTTTCGCTTATATCTCGGTCAATAGTGAACCGATTTTGCTGATTTTAAAAGCATTTGTCTCTAGGATATTTCTAATAGTTTGACACAAATAACTGGTCCGTGCTACTTTTTTTGACTCCGGAAACTTGATTTCAACAGACGAACATGGCTAAATCGGGTTCCCTATCTATAAGAATCCATAATATATATACTTTATGGGGTCAAATGGCAAACTCATATATACCCTTATTACTATGTGAAGGGCATAATAATGAACCGATGAAAAGTTTCGGTTGCAATGGTGTGCGTAAGTTTTTTTTTAACAGGGCGACCTCGGTGGCCATGGGATGTCCTTAAAGCGACTGATCAGTTTTTGGGGGAAATTTTCCCGAACCAAATTAATCGAAGCTCTGCGTGTGTGTCCATTTCCCTCATCCTGTTGAAACCACGTGTGTGAAGAGAACGATGGATGAGCTTGCAGGTTTGGCAAAAAGAATTCCGTAATCATATGTCGATAATTTTTACCGTTGACATTCGTCGCCTGGCCTCGGGAATTTTTGAAAAAAAATGTTCCAATTATCTCATGCGTGGATAAGGCACACCAAACAGTTACCCTGGTGCAATGCAATGGTTTTTTGATGTTTTCATCCATGGTTGCGGGTTCTCGGAGACCAGTAACGGCAGTTTTGCTTATTGACGTGGAAATGAGCGTTTTCGCTCCAAAAAATGGGATTTACAGTGCGAAAACGCTCCAGCATTGTTTCACAAAATTTTTTGGGTATTTCGAAGTCACTTTTTTCAGTTCTTAAAACATTTGAATGTTAAAGGAATAGAACTTCTGATCGTTTATTAAATATTCGCTTTTTAATGTCCCAGTGAGGCTGCTCTTTTCTGTATTGAGAGATTTTCAGATTTTCAGGTAAACTGAACTTAACCAGTTCAATGTTTTCGGGACTCCTTGAAGATCGACTGGGCCCTGACCGTTGGACAATCATGGTCGAAGCAGTTGCGTGAAATCTCTGCACCCACGAACGAATTCAATTTACATTTAGTTTATCACGTGTTCACAGACTACCGAACTTTGAAAAAATGATCGACGGGCAATTAGGTAAACAAAATTACTTTTAAAAGATATCTTCACAGCAAACGCGCGATCGTGACTGAGAAAACCGTAGAATCGAAAATCCAAGGGTGCCACCGTTTATTAGTTTTTTAAATAATCGTATTTAAAAATATATATATTTGCCACCAGACACCCTGAATATGATTACCTCTACCAATCAATTTTTTAATTAAATACATTAACTGTTTATTTTTAAAATGTGTGTTTGTATTTCCTAAGCATCAAAAACAATCATTAAAGAATTTTTCTCAATCCCATTTAGGTAATTGCAATATAACTGCTTTTACATATATTGAAAATAAATACTAACGATGTAATAAAAAATTAATAACAAAAATATTTAGTTCCTATAAATAAATGAGCTAAAGTAATTTTGGTTTATGTTTAATAGATTTTTATAATTAAAAAAATCGTTTAACTTGCACAAAAACAAAACAAAGTTTTAACAATTTAATGTTAAAGTCACGGAAATGCCTTGAGAAAATTCAAAAGTGAAATAAAAAAATTATTTAACTGAAAATATTAAAGAAAAAAAAATTGGTTGCAATTAAAACCGCGTTAACCAAAAATAAATGCAAAAACAAAAAAATGTCTAAAAATAAATTTTAAAAAATAAAATGTTTATAAACAAGGTATTAAAATGATAATTAATTATGAATTATTAACAACTGTCAGTATGTGCAAATAATTATAAAAAAATGTGCGAATTAACAAACAAAACACATGTGATCGGATCAAGTATAAACGTTGAAAACTCGTGATGATCATAATTGAGAGATGATATTTATACATAATTGTTTTAATATTGTTGTGTTTGTTTATTTAACCGACTTATCGCTTAAGGTCTACAAAGGTGCAGAAACAAAAAAAGTTAATCCATCTGTTGGCCTTTTCAAAAGCCTTTTAAAAAAATATTTTAAGTATTTTGTTAAATGAATACTTAAAAACCAACCAGAAAAATTCAATTGAGTGTTAACTACAACAAATCCCGTACGGCATACACTTAAGTAATTCGATTGGCTTGTTGTGCCCTTCAATCAATGGAAAACAAATTTAAAGAAAGAGTTTCTATGAATTTTCGACGTTACGAACGGATTTCCCTAACATTTCCCATTTTAAAGCTCTTAAATGGCACATATGTTAAAGCACCAGACATAAATCACGGGCTCTGGCCTTTGCAAAAGCTGGGTAGTTGTACAGGAAATTCTCTATCGATTCGATGTTCTCCCTGCATGCCAAGTCATCGTTATTCTTTGACCCATCGGATGAGTTAGGTCTGTTTTTTTAGTTTTTGGAGTTCCCTAGTCGTATTCTCATTCAGGTCGCCCTAAAGGAGTCTCGTATTTATGCCAACTTTTTCATCCTTTCATAGAGCCCTGTGGGCAGTTTCCGCCCACTCCTTTATTGCAACAAAGGCTTTCTCAGGTCAACGCTCTGCGGTTCTCATTTTTCAATCGCCAGATGATTTGTCCGTTTATTATCGTTTACCTCATATAATGCGTACATAGCCTTATTCTGAGTAAAAATTATCATCTTCTTGCATTGCAACACTCCCTTAGATTTACCGCTCTTGGACATAATTGCTCTTTGACCTGCGTGGGCCAAAACAGACATATTGTTGTCTCTTATTGCATTGCAACACTCCTAGATTTGATCCTCCGGCACATTGTTGTTCTTATCGACCGTTGGATATTTGTGCAAATGTGCCCGGAGCCAGAAGTAGATCTTGGTCCCCAGGTCTTTAAAAAGGATTAGTTCTGCCATTTTTTCAAGGTTCCACAGTGCCAAAGGTTACAGTCGGTCAAGCCTGATCATATTATATTTGTCATTCTGAAAACTATTTCATAGTTTTATGGTGCCCTGTAGCCAGTTTCCGCCAACTTATTTAACTCGGCCTTTGCTACATTAAAAGGCTTCGGGCTTCTCAGGTACACCAACTGCTGTTTTTTAAGCTTAAACCGCTAGATCATTTGCCCGTTTATTTTCGATTACTACACAATGTCCACGCAGTCCTTTAATGGGTACTTGACCATATACATACTGTGTAATCATTACTCATGTTCTTGCATTGTAACGCGCCCCTTGGCTATCCGTGCTTTTGTAACCTAAGCCAAAACAAACATCTCTTGAATGTTTGGACCTCTGCCTATAGGTTTTTATTGTGATTTAAATGGCAGAAGTAGATTTCGTTCTCCGGGTTTGTTAACAAGAATGCCTAGTTCTGTTATTTCCTTCAGCCTAGAGCCGTTTTGTCATTCTGTTTTAGCGTTTCGCCCACTTTTTCAACTCGGCCTTCGTTGCAACAAATCGTTTTTTTTTGCATTATAAAACTGTCTTAGATTAAGTGTTTTCGGACATGACAGTTTTTATCATCTTTGGCTATCCGTGCAGATATGCCTTGAGCCAGGCCAAACATCCCGTGATTGCTTGGATTTCCACTTGTGGAAATAGGTCTCCGGATTTCGGTCTCTGGATTTTTAACGAAGATGACTAGCTCCGTTTAATTCTTTGCCCTAGCGCTATCCGTATAAGTATAATTTCCCTTTGAACATCTTTCCCAAAGTCCCATCCAAACAGGATTGTCGATCAGTTCAGATGTACGATTGGAAAATTCTGTTTAGACTAATGACCCCAATAATTCGTCAATTTAATCTCATGTTGACTATAGGCGCTTTATCCCAAGAGCCCCTCGTAGCGTAGGCGAGTTCCAATAGACAGTATTCTCAAAATCGTGCTCTCGTTAAGGTGGTCTTAAGTGTCCCACGTAATTCGAGACAACATGTTGCACTTTCAGTTGTCGTCCACCATACCACCCTGTTAAGCCAGCGTGCTGTCTTTGGATTGAGGCCCCATTTCGAGGCTATAGAACTTTCACATAACTCTAAAAATCTGTGAGATTTTACTGCTAGCTCCTCCAAGGGGTGTTTCGAATTCCTTTATCGATCCAGGATTACTCTAAGGTACTCCACTCTTTCTCATATCAAAATTTTTCTTCCCAAGAACGAGATTTTGGTTTTCTTGGAGAAAGAAAAATTGCAATCTGGTCATAGTTTACACTCAGTATTCTCGTATGCTAAACTCAGCTATGTGCAATGTTTACAGCATGTTCTGCCCTTCTTGAAGGCTGTTATGGGTCTTACCCCCGTTGCAGTTAAACCACTTTGGTTGCGTAGTAAATTGGTTCAAATCATCCTTCATTCAAAGTCTCGAGTAGAGTGTGTAATAGTTGCCCACAGAAGAGGCGAGTTATGACAAATCCAGTATTATTACAGGATTTAAAACAAACTGATCCAAAGATTGGATAAGCGAGTCGGTTCGTCTACTATTTTCCTTTTCTTGTCGCCTTTGCAGACTGAACGACTGTTTCGTGCGTAACGCAACACAAAGTATTGCCAAATGGTTCTAAAATGCAGCTTCGGCTAGAGCTCGCCTTTCTCTATATAGTGTGCCAGCTCGAGTAGACCTGTTTTCACTGATCTTCCTTGGATGTCTTGGTCTTTCATGTGGACTCCTGCTTCTAGTTATGCCACTATCCGAAGGTAGGAAGTAAGGCAAATAATTGAAAAGCCTTTGGGTTCGCGCAGTTCCACTTGGCGGGTTTGATGTTGAAAATGTAAGAAAAACAGAAATTTAAAAGAAAGTATCACGTATTTTCTACAACCTACAACATAATGTGAATTGGATATTATTATCATAAGAAAACATTAGAAATTCTCAGCAGTTTTGCTTTAACTAAAATTAAACAAAACTCCATATCTATTTCCTTTTTATTTAGCTCGAAACAAAAGGGAAACGTAAAACGGAAGTCATGTGGCGTCAGTTTTTTAAATTTTATTTCATTTTTTTCTCTTTCTCTCTCTCTCGATTTTCGCGCTTATTTTTATGACTAATATTTACTATAAAATTTTAGTTGTTTGAATTTCTTTTTTTTTAAATGCATTACACGTTGCAATCAATAAATATAAAAATTATGGAATATTTTTTTCATTTGCACTTTAAAATTTATTGACATTTTTTTTTATATATATAAACGTTATTGCTTATGTGTGTGTGTATGTTAGTATTGTTTTCTAATCCTATCAGCATTAGAGTGTGTAAACCCCCATTAACAATAAACTTAATTAATGCCTTTGCAATCAGACTGCAAGGGAACATTTCTATTTATTGTTGCAATCTTTAGAAAACCAACATTTGTGGTCATTTCAAAATCAGTCAGTTTAAATTTATCCCTTTTTCTAGATTAAAACATCAGGGAATAACGTCTGCTAAGCGCACCTTATGGTCTTTCATCTACACCCCCACGTTTTTCTTACATGCTTTTCACACACGCTTTGTTATTGCAACCCTTGACTGAAAGTAATAAAAATTGCTCGAAAGGCATTTTTCATTGTCAATTAAATTAAATAAATAAAACATGAAGAGGCAGACCATGGACGTAAATGCTGTGAATGGTATGACTGTTTGTCAGACGTCCATCCATCTATCTATTCATTCATCCCAATCATAATGACTTCTCACACTTAACGAAATAATTAAAAAAATATCAGTTTAGTTGTGTGTAAGAGTCAGCAGTCAGTCGCCGTTAACTCATTGTTTTGTAAGCAGACGTTTCATTGTTTGCAAACTAAAAATAATTTTATTTTATTAAAATTAAAATTAAAAGAGGACTTTTAACTCTATAAATACCAAATGAGGTTTTGTTTTTTTTTGCTTGCGTAGTAATTAAGAGGGATTGTGCCCTAATGTCGTTTAGTTGTGATTAGTTTGAATCTAATAACGAAATACCGGAAATAAATAGCTTCTAACGGTTGATTTTTTTATCCATATTTTACTGTTGGTCATCATTGTGGCTGGCTTATGCACTAAAGACGTATCCCCAAAAAAACTTTATAATGTGGGCGTCCAAAGGGTTGCTGCACCATATGAGATTAATTGCTCACAAAACCCATTTTTCATTGGGTTTATAGTATCGTATACCGTTTGGCATCTGACAACGTCTAGTTGTCACCAAATGCCAACTAGGTCATAACAAGTCTTACTGTCTTGGTAAGACTTTCCTTGTTTCATTGACTGTAACGGGTCGTTTTCAAAGTTCTTGAAAAAGTGTGGTCCAACGAAGCGGGCACACAAATTGCACCATATAGTGCATCTTTTGGACTGCATTGGCAGCACTTGTTTGCCTCTGAAAGCTTTTCCATCAAATTTGGAAACTCTTTTTGTTGACGTACCAATTAGCTTTGCCTTAACACAACACGAATTTTGGTAGTTCAATTCAATGTTTTGCATTCTATTACTGATAAAATATCAAACCCAAAAGATCATTTTTAATATTGCCACATGTCAAGACATTTTTACACTGTAAAAAAATTTACACTATATGTATTTTGTTGTAATCGGTCAATCGTTAACCATAATTGCCATATAAGAAGATCCTGCTTCCGGAAATCTCATTTCACCTTATAAAGTGCGAGCGGATATTGCTTATGTTCCTACCAGGCCAAAATACTGACATACAAGAGGATGTCCAAGCAGCTACAGAATGTCGAACTGGCAAGGGTCGATAAGAGCAACTATGTGCGGGAGTACTAAGCTTAGAAAAGTGTTTAAACTCGAGAAAATGATTAATAATTACTCAGAATATGGCAAAGTACGCATTATATTGGAGCTTGGACATTGCAGGGTAATCGGAAAGGTAAAACAGAACAGGCAGTTGCTCTGAGCGACCCAAAGACATTCATTGCAACGAAGGCGAAGTTAAAAAAGTTGGCTGAAACTGGCTACAGAGCACCGCAGTACGATGAAACAGTTTGCAGAATGGCGAGAAACCAAACGAGCAGAATAAGGATAACACTAGGATGATTCTGAAACTAGGGAAACCTGAATTGAGCAAGGTAATGAGTATGCGGACAGGTCACTCAAACCTACAGTACACCTTAATCGGATGAAGGCTGCAGAGAACAGTGATTGCAGGGCATGTAGGGAGGACATTGATTTGATAACCCATTTGCTGTGTCACAGACCAGCTTTTGCATAGGTTAGAGCCCGATGTTTATGTCTGATGTATACCAGATGTGGCTCACTTGAGAGGTGTGAAATAGGAAATGTTAAGGGATTTCAACCACATTACCGAATTTCCGTAAACAATTGCATAGGAGCCCAAAACAAGCTGGCCAAGGTCCTAAGTGCATGTCCTGCGGGACTTTAGGACCTTCTTAAGGGTATCCTTCCAATCTTACATGACTTAACTTTAGGAAAGAAATTTGAGATATAAATTATAATATGGTTGGGCATTTAAATAATTTTTTAGTTTTTTTTTGTAACAGTTTTTTTTCAATTTTAGATTTTTAAAGCGAAATTGAAGATTAAGTGCGCAAGATATTTAATCAGTTTTTAATTACCACAGGTACTTGAAGAAGTCTCATCATTTAGATTAGTGCCTGTAAAATAAAAAGCAAGGTCGGAAACATTAAAGCCGTAAAAAAATAAAGTAAGGGATCATATAAATTTTTATTAAAGTTCAAAAACTTAATGCTAAGCAGATAACAAAAAGTGAATTGACAAATATCAGTTTATGATAAAGGCTAGTGATGGTCACACACTTGGAACAGACTAGACAATGATAAGATGTAGATTACCAGACATAGTCTTGACGTAGACCGGATAAAGAAATAGACTTTTCAAAGACTAGCCAAAGACATACACAATGCATTGGCTAGACATAGATGAAAATAGTTATGGACTAAAGAACGGTTGAAATTCGGCAACAATAGAAGCGATAGTTTGATACACCGAAATATAAAAAAATAAGATCAAAATTTACTGATTAAAAGATGGCCATAACAGCGGGGGCTGCTGGAGCGACTGGTTAAACTTTATCAAAATTAATATGGACGTCATCAGTGATGTTCTATATGCTTTTTTGAAGGGGAAGTCTGTTGAGAGTACGTCTTATGATGTGATGAGATTTATAGGGTGGGTCTTGTACAAGACAGTGTACATATTCGCTGCGTTCTTTAATATCGAGGCATTAATTAAAAATGTGTCGATAGAGGCAATTCAGAACGGGCTAAGGGAACTAAGAGCTTAGGGCGTCCTAGTTGAGTGAATACATTCTATGCTTGGCAATAGGATTATCAGCTCTAATTTGGGGATCGAACAGATTAGTTTAGGTATGTTCGAAAGAAGGAGGCCTCAAGTCCCGCAGGACATACACCTAAGCCAGTGATCGGTTTGTTGTGCGCTCCTAGCAAGAAAAATAAAATCTCGGGGGAGAAATTCACAGAAATCTGGTAATGTGGACACATTTTCTAAACACCTCTCATTCGACACAATCAATCCCATCCAAAGGAGATGTGCTCGTAAGTTTAAGTGCCCTGTCAACACACTAAACGTCTTGCTCAGTTCATGCTTCTCAAGGTTTACAATGCCATTAGTCCTGACCTCATTTTGGTTGCCCCAGAGGACTCTCGTCTTTCTCCGCACTCAATGTTACATTGCATCCTTAGGGCATTTTTCTCCCACTCCCTAACCTTGGCATTCGTCGGAGCAAAGAGCTTCGGTTTCACCGGGTCAACCTCCCGCTATCCCCTTAACCAATTTGTCAGACTATTCTCCCGTTCATTTCCGACCACATCCTGATGACCAGGCACCCATGTTATGCAAATTTGTCCTTATTGCGAGTAGTCTTAGACCGTCTTAGACCCGATGTTCGCAGTCAAATTTGCCTTTAAAGGCGCTTGGCTGCCTGTACAGATGCTTACATTTGTTGAATCTGCGGGTACCCGGAGTCAGGATAGATATTCCGTGACTGCCCGGACCTTCGCTTGTAGGATAGTATTGCAGCCAGGGAGGCTGAAGTAAATCTCGGTTTCAGAATTTTCAACAGCGGAGCGAAAAACCGGACTTCAGGGGTATTCAGTCCCGTTTTTCGCTCCGCCCTAGAGTCATCCGTTAAACAAAACGTACCCTCGGGCATCTGCCTAAGAACTCCAGTGTCTCCAAAATACGTCTCGCCACAAAAGCCTCCTCATTGGATATGGGGATTTGGATAGGCTGGATAATTAAAATCGCCTCCAAAGCCCACGTCGGTGTGATTCTAATTACCCCACCTTGGTGAATAACAAGGTAATAAAATGGGTTGATTCAAAGAGATTAGGGTGATAGCTTGAGCAGCCGACATCTTAGTACTAGTGACAGGTAAATTTTTATTAAGAACGAGAAGGAGGTTATTCCAACTGCATTATTCGATCTGTTTGCTTGAGCCAAGGATAAGGCACTGGTAGTAAACTCGCGAAACACGGAAATAGTACCAGAGCTTTAAGCCACCGGTGCTTAACAGGGTTAAGATAGGACTGGCGAAGAAAACCAGATATACATATTTTAAAACTGTTGAAACTCCATGCAAAAGTCCGAGTGTCATTCAGACTTTCGGGCGATATAGCATTTTCTAGGTTGAGATTATAGCAGTGACGATTGCTGTTGAATTAGGAGATGATATTACAAGATGAGAAAGGACTTAAAAATTTACGCTAAAAGGCAGGCTGCGCTCAAAACTCAAAAGCGATATTGGGTTAGATCTACATTTTCGAAGGACTGAGGATGTGCTCTTAGCATGATCATGGCAACACGCGATGTTAGGATTGATTGGTTCTCACGTCAAAGTGACACTGATGGAAATTAAATTACCGATGAGCTTGGGTGGAAGGAAAATCGGACTGAGATGTCAGCTGCCACAGTTCTGGGGGATTGATTTCTGAAACAGTCGCTGTAGACTAATTAAGGGCCCCCATCTTGACTTTGAAGTCATTCTTGGGTAGGATTTCCAGATAGGGAGGACTGAAAATATCCTGGAAACTGTTTGAGAGAGGTGCAGTTTTCACATGTGATCAAAGAATAATAATGAGCTAGTGTTTGCAAATTGGATACGGGAGTTCAAATGCCATTCAGACTTTCGGGCGATATAACATTTTTTAGGCGGAGATTATAGCAGTGATGACTGCCGCTTAATTAATAGATAAGGAAAGACTCTTAGGGTGAACATGGCGACACGCGACGTTAGGCTGCCAGGTCAAAGTGGTACTGTCGGAAATGAAATTACTGTTGAGGATGGAGGGGAAATTAGGACTGGGATGTGTATAAGGACTGTGAAACACCTTGACTTGGTGAGGTCTCGTTGTGGACATGGGAATATCATAGGGTTCATTGAAGGAGTGGAGTTGCTGGGTAGTGGTATCTTTTAACACGGTTTGGCGCTTTATTCGCCGTATACTAATATTTTTCCTCCATTTTTTTCTTTGACATCGTCTTTTCTTTTTATTGATCTACTTACAAATTCCTGCTTTTCCTACTGTTCGATATCTAACTTCTCCAAGGTTTTTCGCAATGGGAATACAGGCCAGGCATCTGAGTGGAAGGAGCGAATATCCTTTGCCACTACCCTTAGCGCCTAATCTAAAGTAAAGAAATAATTAAGTTGATTTGTCATATCGTTCTTGTTTTGTTCAAATTAAAATTTTATTTTTGTGTTGAAAGATTTTTAATGTATTTTGAAGCCTTATTTCGTTAAACGAAAAACCGAAAAATCCCCCAAAAAAATTTTGCAAAAACAAAAATGTTTTCAACACATTTTAGAAACTAAAAGGTTAAATTTTTTAAACTGAGAAAGAATTTCCAAGACATTATGTTTTGTTATTTTTATATGGTTGAAGTGGTTAATTTCTAAGAATTTTTTGTTTAATAAATAGTTTCCCCCCAAGTAAATAATCCTTTCAACACTTTAAACACCCTCTTTCGTATAAGCATGTGCATATGCTTTAATCACCCTTTAACATATTTCCAAACACTTTCAATATTGTTTTAATTAAAAATGCAGTGTGACAAATGACTTGTAGTAACAATAAATAAGAAATTCTGGAATTTCTATAATTTTTCGTCCCCTTTAAAAAACAAACTTTTCACTTTCAATGGCCATTTTGGGGGTTTCACTTTTATTCTGTTGTTTTTGCACATTTTGCAAAAATTTTAATTGCATTTTTTTCTTGTTGTTTCTATTGTTGTGTCTACATTTAGCTTACGGAATGTAACTTAACACTCAAGGGAATATCTGTGGCAACTTTGGCTTATAGCCAAAAGTAGACAATAGAAACCAATACAAAGCAACAAATTTAAGGAGTTGTGAAAGGAATGTTTATTAGTGTCTTTTTTTCTAACTTTGGAGCTTAAATAAACAACTAAAAATTATTTTATATGTTCGTGTATATAAGAAAACAAGCATTTTAAATAAAAAATGGTAATTATTAAAAATTTCATTAAATACAACTTTTAAAAATTATCCTTTTTATTGCTCTAAAAATGTAAAGCATACAATTAGGTGTGCTATTATATATAATTTAATTGCATACTTTACACTGCCTTGCCATATACTTCTCTCCGGCTATTTCATAATGCCGGAAGATAATATCAAACCTAAATTAAAAAAATAGACAAAGTTGTTAACTGTTAAGATTAAACTACAAAAAAAAAAAAAAAGAAAATAAAACTTTTTCAATAGCTCACACATGAGTCTTTTGAATAGTTTCCTTAAAAATGTAATATAACTACAAGAAACAAATTTTTCAAAGTAAGCAACAAACAAAACATAAAATTATAAAATGATTTGCAATATATCAAATACATTATAATGAAAATAATTATGATATTACACGTAAAGTGAAACCCAAAAATTAAAAGAAACCAATATTTTATATTAATTTCAAATCATATGTATTCATAGATGTTATCGGTTTTAGTTTTTTTGGTTTATTTTTATTTATGACATTAAAAATATACATTTTAATTTGCAAATAAACGGGAAGTTCAACCAGATTATAATGATGCCACAAAATGCTGCATGCCTTACAACATATACCAGCATCAGTATCTTTGTTATTATTGCAGTCAAACAGCTGCTATCAGCAGCAATTTCAACAAATGTTTTGCCTTAAACCAGAGATAACCAACGTTTTTTTTAGAACACGTAAAAAACCTAAATTCTTTTAAAATCGTCGTATATTTTCAGCTTAGAAAATTGAATGAAAATTTTTTAATGAGTAAAAATTATTGGCAATTTGACAGACATTGTCTGTAATAGACAAGTCTAACAATAATCTGAATTAAATCAGATCTTTTAGAATTGTTTAGATATTTTGATGAACAAATTGTCTTGATTTTTCGCAGACTTGCTGTGTGATTTTTAGTCAGTATCCTGTTGGGGTAACGCCATATGGTTAAGGTTCTACAATATAAACAAACACAACATGAAAAAAATTCAGCTTGGATTTTGATTGTTTGTGTGTTGTTTGATTAAGTGTAGCCACCTTCATTAGATGTTGAAAGTGCTGCCAATCTTTCACACCTCTAAGGTGATGAGAATACACAAGTTTCTAAAATAGTTTAGAAAATAAACATTTACCGAACACTTGTCAAAATTTGTATCCGTATTTGCTCCCACTCAATAAATACATAGTTCTTTACATGATGAGATTTTGTATTATTCTACAATATATTTTGACAAGTCGTAATATATGTATTACCGTGTAAAAGTACCTTAAGCTAGCAAGTAATATTGGAGATGAAAGGGCACTAGTCAGCTTCAGGCCAAATAACTAGTTACTTTTGTTAAAGTTGTCCCGAAATTCACGACCCCTGCATACAAATGCGCTTACAAAATTCAGTCGAATAACTAGTTACCAATGATTAACTGAACAAAATAAATAAATATTTTTAGGATTTGAAACCAAAAACATGCTTTAAAGCTTCCCAGCAAAAACTGCTGCTTCGCCGTAGGTAGGTTTGTAAGGGAATATCAAGACAGCAAAGCTTACAAACCTGCTTACGTATGGCATGATATTTGTTCGCGATGTCCCACTTAGTTGCGTTTCATGTTAAGTACTTATTTCGGAGCTATAAATATCCAGTTAATTCATGTAGTTTTGGTGCTTCTTTAGTTGTTTAAATTTATTGCGTCATCGAATTAAATGTTTTGCCGAGTTATTATGTTCGCTACTTGACGAAAAACTAATGTTTTTTTTACTCACTGCCTTACAGTAGTGTTTCTTAGTATGCACTTGAGTAAGCGAGTGTGTATAACAGTAAAAATTTTACATTTACTGCCATAAACTATTGCATTTATTAGGGGAATAGATAAGTGCTTGCTGCAAAGCGCATTAGTATACTAGAAAAAGTATTTACTGCTTACAAAATCTTGATTATTTTTTGCTGGGTTTTTTCCTAATCCTTTTTTGCATGTATTCCTAGAAATGTAATTATTAACGGCCTTACCAACGGGTAGTTTTTATGTCGTTACGACCTCATTACCTTGTAACCTATGAAGTAATGACAGCTCATTACTTAAATTCAAAAAAGTTTTCCTGGGCCCCTTTTAAGGTAAACTAAGTTGTCTTATAAATAAATAAATGAACAGTAATCAAAAAAAGCAACATTAATTTTAAAAAAGGACGCATCAATTTTTTTTAGCATATTGTGGTTCAAAAAATTCGGAAACAACAGCTTTAAATTAACAAATTTTTATTCCACTCTTCATTATAAAGAATTCTCTCTTAGACACGTCGGTTACGAATTTCCAACGATGTGTATTACAGATTTAAAGTGAACCACTTCATACATACATATGTTTCGCGGTTAGAAATCTGACAGAATTCGTTAAGAATTCTGCCAATTTGACAGATGTTTCTGTTAGATATCGTTCAGATGTCGGCCAATTTTGCTGGCTGGGTAGGCAGAGCGAAAAATGGGAATAAAAACAGTCCTGTTTCCCGTTTTCCATATCACTACTTTCATTTGTTCAAAAGTAATGATGGTAATTTGTTTCTTGGATTTTGAAAAACGAAAATTCCTTCAGTAAAAACCAGGTAACAACTCATAATTTAAGGCTAAGTTGTCGGAGCTAAAGCGTTTTTAAGGTTTGTTTTCGTACAATTGACGAAGCTTAAAACCAGTCCTTTTAATGTTGATTTTGGCAAAGGAAATGTGCGTCTAAGGTGGAAAACAATTTGTTTTAAAAAAAGTTCGAATTGAAATGCAACTTAAACTGTTTCTTCCAGTCCAAATGGCTTTGAAAGCTTGTTTTCGTTTTTACATCTATTCTTTTGAAAATTTATTGAAATAAGTAACCAATTACATGTTTTAAGATTTTGATGTAAGAGTTGAGTGTGGGATAGTTTTTTTTTAATAAGTTGTAATTAAGCTCTGTCAAGTTGGATTGTTTTGAATAATGTTTCCAACCAATCTTTTTGTAAGCCATACGGCACTACTAAAATGCTTATACTATTCACATTGTGATTAGGGTATGTGTTAGGCTGTCAATCCATTTGTAAATTCTACAATATTTATCTGCCAACGCTTTTGTTATATTCTGGATTCTTATAGATAGGGAGGTCGATTTAGCCATGTCCGTCTGCACGTCTGTTGAAATTAAGTTTTTGGAGCCAAGTCAAATTCGAGAAGCCGCGTTTTGGATTTAAACTATTAACAAGTTATGTTTTTTTTATTTCAAATGCCCTAATAAGAGTGATTCTAATTGTACCGTTTTTTCCTAAGACATTTACGTTGGATTTTTTTTAGATCTTAATGTTGCACTTCTTTCCTAAAAAAACATTTTCTGTTCAACCATTTACATCAAACAATCAAAAAATACAAAAAATAGGCTTCTAGTTGGTATTACCGGAAATTACGCAGGTTTCGCCCACAATGACACCGTGTTTGTGCAAAATTAATCAGCAATCGATGTAAGGCTTGCTTACCAATATTTGGAAAACTATTTTTTTCTTTTCGATATTAGCACCTTTTTTGTTCTGAACTTGCCGTCAATGTCAACCATAAATTAAAGCCAATATTTTAACAAAATATTCTTAAACCAATTTTGCTAGTCCCACTTTAAAATACACTGCTTTACACTTAAGAAACAAATTTGGCGTCCTCTTCAAAAATTTACGAAAAACTCTGCCATCTGGCTGCAGCAACAGTAACAGCAACAACAAGTTGTGGTAACAAAAACGAGTCATGAATTTATTATTTAACATTCAACTTGCACTTGAATTTGAGATAAAAAAGATAAAAGAAAAACATTAAAAAACATAAAAATATCAATATGTAGAAGAAAAATTTACTTTAAAAATATTTGTAGAGAGAATTTCCAAGAAAAAACTAAAGGATTAACCCATAAGTGGCAAGGCGAAACTTTTTTGAAATAAATATTGTAGGGGTTGTTATGAAAACTGGTAGCTATCAGAATTGAAGTTAAAAGCGACATATAAAAACTTTTGTGTAACGACTTTGCAAGGTATAAGTTCGTAGCTCGAACATAAACCAGGTTCCTAATAATTTTTTTTTCCTTTTTTTTTTAATAACTAGCACTTAGGCGTTGACCCTTATACATTCATTGCATCGTGTTGGTATCAGGAAAATAGGTTATGACAAGGAGGATATAGTGAGTAGTGTTTGTGGACATTTGATTTAAATTTCTCGATATTAACTGTGATAGGAAAGACATATATAGGTAGTTTGTTCCACAAACGGACTGTGCAACTCAAGAACGAAATTTCACTCTAATCCGTAGTGCGATTCACTGGCCAATCGATGACAAATGGATGTGATCTTCCTGAAAGACGTGTATCACACAAAAAAGCACGGGTTCCAGAATCACGTTCTCTGATAGAAAAGTGAAACACACCCCACATTGCGACATTAAGTGAGTCCTGCATATACATGAGCATTGTATAACACGTTCGGTCGAATATAGGTGATATAAATCTTGAGAAGATCAGGTGACATAAAGTAATTCCTACACCGTTGTAAGAAACCCAGACATTTGGATGCTTCCTTCGACAAAAAAAAAACGTTCCGTCCAGCGGACATCGCACTGGATTTTCATGTCAAGAACATCAAGAGTTTTCGTCTCCACAATATTTAAACCATCCAATAATACAGACGATGCAGTGAGGTCCAATGTGCGTTTGTGTGTCAAAAGACATCATTGGGTCGTACCGGCATTAAAATGGACCCTTTTCACACGGCCTCAATTCGAGATTAGCGTCAGATCACGGTTAAAGGTGTCATTCATACTCTCCTCATAGCCCCAATCTTCAAGGTGCTAGGCCTGTAGCCAAATGAGTGTAAATGCTGTCGTCTGCAAAGGAATACATAGGATTTTAACTCCGACATAAGAGGTCATAAAGAAAGATAAGAAATAGAGTAGGAAAAAGGTCGGAGCCTTGCGGAGCTTCCCTTGAAGGGTTAAACTAATTTCTTAAGGAGCTATGGTATTTCACTTTTTGTATTTTTAAGTTATTTGTTTATTTTTTTTTTATTTTCCTTTTTTTCTTAATAATATTTTACTTCATATTTGCGGTTATGTTGTTTTAAACGGAAGTCTTGTGAAAATTTACATAATTTTTTTTGCATAAAACATTTATATATGAAAAGTTTTATTGCATTTTTATTATGAACAATTTAGCTCAACTAACTACCAGGCTTAAGAGGTTTAAACTTAAGTTGAAACCAAAATAAAAAAATTAATTCAACACAATTTTCTTTTTTTACTTCAGCTACCGTGTTTTGGTTAACGGTTGCATTTAAAAGTAGCTACAAATACTGACAACAAGAGTGCGAAAATAAAATATTTTGTTTTTGTTGAACACCTTCCGACAATTGATACCACATGTAAAATTTTGAAATTTAAAACTTTCAACAGGGATTAGCTCTGTTGGACTTAAGCCAAACTATATGTTTATTTCAATTAATGCGGATTTTAACACATTTTTTGATTTTTGATATTTATTTGAGTGTGTGCTTGCGTGTTTCCTTTTGCAAAGGAATACATTTTAACAAATTCATTTTAATTGTAAATATTTTTACTTTTAAGTTTAAAATACAAAAAACCGCTTGTTTTCGAGGATGTTACAGGCAGGAAATTAAGACTCGTTTCGGTTAATTTGATACCATGTTAAGGAAATTTTTTAGTTTCAAGTTGAAACAAGTAAAAGCCCTGTATTTTGGCTTCTTCGTGATCGCCGTGATCCGTCGCCAGGTTCGCATTTAAATTACTTTCTTGCTGAAGCATCTTTTTCCATTTTCACAACTAGACCTAACCAACGTTAATTTTGAGTTTTAATGCGGATTTCTATGTCAAGTTCAGCAAATAGCCCAAACATCTCATGGTTCACGCATCACCAGTATTCTCCGTCAACGCAGATGGATCCGTAGATTTTCCTCTCGAACTCTACAACCCCTGCCTTGTCTGCTTTCGCAATGTCCCATGCTTCAGAGCCATATAAAAGCTCGGGTAGTATCAGTGTCTTGTAGAGAGTGACTTTTGTCTGTTGGGAGAAGGCTTTATTTTTAAACTGTTTGCTTAGTCCAAGGTAGCATCTATTGGCCAAAATTATTCATCTTCTTATTATAAAACTGTTTTATTTTTGGGGGTGCCGAGGTAGATAAAATCGTTGACTATTTGAAAGCTGTAATTTTCAACTTCCACTGTCTGCCCCAGTCTACTGGACGTCTTGTCCATTGATACCGTCAACTTGTTTTATCTGTATTTACTGCCAGACCTACCTTGGCTGATTCTTTCTCGACTTTTATAAAAGTGGAAGTTACTGCTCGTAATATTCGCTCCATGATGTCGATATCGTCAGCGTAAGCGAGTAACATTTGCGGTTTTGTAAATAGTGTACCTCTAAAAGAATATTAAAAAGATTAAACAAAATTTTCCAGGTATAAAGCCGCATTGATATGGCCCAATTATCTTATCGGCCTTTGATTTTAATCTCTCACACAATAAGCCGACATAAGTTTGTAAGCAATGGGAAGCAGACTTATTCCTCTATGGTTGGCACATACTGTCTTGTCTTCTTTTTTGTGCACAGGACATAAAACACTTATGTTCCAATCCTCGGGTGTGCGTTCCTTTAGCCAGATTGTACAAACAAGCTGATGCATGCGCCTTAGCAGCGTGTTGCCTCCAGTCTTAAACAGTGCAGCCGGCAACCCATCGGCTTCTGCTGCCCTATTATTCTTAAGGCAGGTAACTGCTATTTCAGTCTCATTCTGACTCTTGCACATCTCGATACGCTCACACTCTCGACTTTCCATTTCTCTCTTCTTTCTCCGAAATATACGCTTTTCCTCTCTCCTTTTCTTCCGATACCTCTCCTTCGCAAAACTCGTTGCTACAGACTGCAGTGTTGCCTTGTCTGTCGCATTCTTCGCTTCAGTAGCATTACGACACACTTCATCGTACCATGGGCTCCTAAGAGAAGGATTTCGGTACCCAAGTACGGATATTGCAGATTCATTCATGGGGTTGGAAATGCTTAGCAATTGCGCTACAACTTTATCGGACAAAGAAGTGCTTTCTTCAAGCAATTAGGCCAATCGAGCGAAGTAGGTTAGGTTAGGTTAGGTTAGGTAGAACAGGCAGCCGTTGAAGGAAAGGATACAGCTCACTTGGGTCCGCTTAATTTGGTCCCTTTGTGTTACCTGGAGAGGCAGATAGAAAAGGTTGAGACGGAAGGAAAGAAGAAATTTAGAGAAGGATAGATAAGAAAGAAAGAACGAACAGAAGAATGAAGCAGACTTACCAGGGTCTCTGGTAGGAATCGAACCCACAGCCCCCTGACTGGTAGACTCGTGCACTTACCACTGACCTACCGGGGCACCCATCGAGCGCAGTAAGGCGTTTTGTTTGTTGTGTCTGCAGCTTTACGATGTCAAGCTTCCGTTCTGTGTCAGATCGTTCGTTTCCCGCCACATTCAAGCGGGTTCAAACTTTTGCTGCCATAAGGTTGTGATCCAAATCTGGATAAATGCTTTCTGTCGTATCACAACGTTATCAATCTGATTCCTCGTGTTTTGATCTGGTGACAGGCACGTGAATTTATGTATATCGAGATGTCGAAATCTGGTCGAAATTTGCCGCGGCAATGTCTACTAGCCTCATTCCGTTATCGGATGTTTCGTCGTGGAGGCAACATTTTCGACTGTTGGACCAAAGATATTTTCCCCACCTATTTTCGCGTTAAAATCTCGTAGTACGATTTAAATGTCATGGCCGGGGCAGAGTTCTTATGCTCTCGGTAGGCGCTGCTAAAATATATCTTAGGTCGCTTCGTCCTTATCTTCGGTAGAGTCATGGGCACAGATTGGACTGATGCCGAAGAACTTGGCTGGATCAAATCTCTAGAAAAGGTGTTTGGGTCTTCTGCTAACCACTATGTAACAGTAAATCGCATGTCATAGCAACAATAATACTGTGCGTTGCCTTTTGGTGTAGTTCCCATTTTATTGTACTTTCTGCAAGGCGGTTATAACGACCCTATACTTTTCAAGTACATTCGTCAGTGCGTACACTGCACATTTGCTTTATAGATTTCAGACATTTTAATTGCTTATTTGCAAATTGTGGTCCTTAAAACGTTTGTGGGGTCGTCGACATTAGGGGTGTTCTTTAATCTTCTTTGTTTTTTCATAGTCTTGACATCTCAACCAAATTTACTCCTTCTTGTGGGTAAACGGGCTTTACTTTTTAACTCACTACCTTCAATGAATTTTAAAGGCAGCTACCGCAGGTGACACCACAATGAGGTCATGGTCCACAGTTGAGATGAATGAAGGACAAAGATTGGTATGGGCTTCGCCAAGTTAAAACCAATCAAAGCCGTTATTTGGTATTAAATTTCTGATACGTTGACCAATACTTATATATTTGAGCTTCAAACTAAAAAAAAATTAATTGTTGAAGATAAGGTTTTTGTGATTCTAACAAGTTTGTTTACATAAGATTTTCAGCTAATAACAGGTTTTCTTTAAATACAAGGTGGACCAAACAAATCGCCTAATTGGGAGATGCTCTTATTTTTGCAAATGACGGCTTATGTAAAATCTGTTTTGACATTTGTGAACTAGACAGATGTAGAATACAAGTGAACAAGCCATGGAGCGATACACTCCTCAAGAACGCGGAATAATCGTGTCTATTTTTGCTGCGTAACAATTCGTCTGTGGTGTAGGCGCAGCGTGAACTCCGTCGGCGATTCTCCGGTCGTCTGGTACCGACTGCGCAAGCACTGCGCCGTTTGGTCACCAATCTTGAAGAGTATGGGACCAAACGAAACGCTGCCAAGAGTGGCCGGCCCCGAAGTGCCCGTTCTGCCGAGAATACCGCCGCTGTTGTCAAGAATGTCGAACTGTCGCCAGAAACATCGACCAGACGCCGTGCCTCGCAATTAGCCATCAGCTGGTCGTCCCTAAGGCGAATTTTGGTCAAAGACCTGCGCATTTTCCTGTTTTAAGTCCAGTCTGTGCATCAGCTGCTGCCTGTCGACCGCCGAACGCGTGAAGCGTACGTCCAAGCAATCCTTAATCTCGCGGCCAAAGTGGACGATTTTTCGACCAAAATCACAATGAGCGATGAGGCTCGTTTCCACCTCAGCGGGCGAAACTATCGCTTCTGGGGCACCAAAAACCCACGAGTAATGCACGCGAAGCCGTTACACACGCTCAAAGCTACTGCATGGTGCGCTGTTCTCGCTGGAGGAGTCATCGGGCCATTTTTTTTCGAGGACGCCGCTGCTCAAACGACAACACGCTATAGGGCCTTGTTAGCCGAGTTTTTTCTGCTGCAATTGAATTTTACTAAGACTGAAGGACATGTGGTTCCAACAAGACGGAGCGAAGACATACACTGCGCGAGCAACAACCGATATTCTGAAGGCGGCGGCGTTTCCGGACGCCTCATTTCTCGTTTTGGCGATTTACATTGGCCCGCTAGGTCGCCCGATTTAACAGTTCTGATTTTTTTGTGGGGTTTTTTGTAGTCCCGTGTTTACGTGAACTAGCCTGAAACCCTGGAAGCCCCTAAGGACAACATTCGACTCGAGTGCAAGAATCTGTCGCCCGAAGTTCTCGCCGAAGTTATGAAAAAGCCTTTATGGCCCTTAAGCCCGTATAGCAATCACTTGTGACGACGCTCATTTGGCCGATATCATCTTCTCGATTTGACCAATAAAGTTCTAAAAGTTCAAATAAACATAATCAAAAAACAGAATCGAACTTTTTCATTAAGAAAAAAAAACTAAAGCCAAACAACATCGGATGACTTATTTTGGTCCACCTTGTATTTTCTTTTTTTGTATGTAAAAGTTACTTCTCTTTGAAAACCGTTACCATCGTTAAGTCTTATTTGTAGTCGGCTTTAAATTACGGCCATAAATGCCAACAGTTGTTATTTATTATCTTTGTCTGCCTAAAGTTGTAAAATTAATTTTAGTTTTTTTTTTAAACTTAAAAAAAATTTCTTTTAAAATTAAATTAAATTTTGCCAATGTTAGATTCATTTCAAACAAAAAAGAAAATCATTTGATTACTTCCTCTTCTTTGTAACAAATAAAATGTTTTGGTTTGGGGCCACTTTCATGCCGTGTCTCGATTAAAGATGTTTTGACAATTTATTGACATTTAAAAGACGTTTATTGTTTCAATTCTTTTCTCTTTTACCTTAAGCCGCAGGTATTTTATCGTTTAATTTTATATTATTCAATATTGTTTAATCAATTTTTTTCATTATTTTTAAGTATTTACATAGAAATTAGTCTTTTTGTGCCAAAGTTTGTTATAGTTTTGTAAATGCTGATAAGATTAGGAGTTTTTACATATTTTTTCTTTTAATTTTAGTCTTAATAAATTTTATAACGAACAAATAATTTAATGCTTTACTTTGTTTTCTCTTTTATTTGCAGGTAAATATTTATGACACGAAAAAATGTACAAATATTTTTTTAAAAATCTTCATTATGCTATTGGAATGTGAATTTTTAATCAGGTATTTATATATTTATTCGTATGTTGTATGATGTATTTAAACATTTACCAGAAAAAGTTTTCTTGGGTAAATTATAAATTTTGATAAATTTTGTCAATTAACTACTTAAAAGAAAGAGAACGGAAAAACAGGTTGTCCGCCGGCAAGGTATATTACTTTGCTTTGCCAGCATTTTATAAAACATTAAGCTTGACGCTTCATACTTGGCAGTCATGAAGGAGATGGTGGCAAATTTATTATGTAAAAATATTCGGCAAAACCAACGTGTTTTAAACGTTAAAACATTTTATCAAAATCAATCATTAATTACCAGAGTACAAATTTTCTCAAGAGTGAGCGATAAAAAAACACCATTCATGAAAAATCTCGAGAGCGAAAAATCCTAAAAAATATTTTTTCTTCTCACGTTCATAAAAGAGCGTGAAAAAATTTTTGCCAACCCTCACTCACTTATGAGAAGTTTGTCGTTTTTTTTTCACGCTCACAAATCACAAATGAAAAATAAAAACCAAATTTTATTTCTCACTCACAAATGAATGAGAAATTTTTTTTTTCACATTCGATTAATTCTTTTATGAGTGCGAGTGTTGCTTTAATATTTTTCACGCTTTGTAACAGAGTTGCCGGAAAATAATTTTTTAAGCGTGTGAAATTAGTACTCCCAATAAGAGTAAAAAAATTCTTGCATTTACATAAATTTTTTTATTTTGCTGCTTGTATATACTTATATGTTGTTAAATTTAAAAAATACTACACATCTATATTTTGATCAGTCTTTTGAGTATATTTTTAATTAAGTGACTTTTAATGCTATTTGAAAAAAAGAAATATATTTTTAAATAAAATAACAACCACTAATTTATAATAAAAATTACGTTTGTTTCCCAGAGTAAGGCAAAAAAGCTATTTTAAAAGAATTGCGTTACTTCATTTTTATACTGAGGAATCGATATGTAGGTTTATAAACAATAATAAATAAATATTAACATAAAGGATTACTTATAGCAGTATTTATTGTGAAAAAGTCATATTTATAAAAAAATTGTTTTTGTTAAGAAACTTAAATAATACATTATATTTTATGTTGTGATTTTTTAGAAATATTATAGTCTTCATTGACACAAATTTTCATAGCAATCTTTAAAAATATTTTTGAACTGTTTTCCTAAATTTTTATTTGACGTTTTCTAATAAAAAAAGTATTTCTTGTGTATTGTGTTCAAGGTCGTAACTGCTCTTTTTTTTAATTTACCTTACTTTTGCTAATGGAACTCCTTCAAACTCTTAGGTCCTATTTAATTGACCTGAAAGGTAAAGTTTTAAATTGTTGTACATAAAAAGGTTTGCGTGTGTATTGTATAATAACCACCACAATTTTTTGTAACAATATACCCAATACCTAAAAGGATGACAGACAGGCAGGTACTAAATACTTTCCAAATTAGTGGAAAATCCCAAACAAAATTAAATGATGAACAATTATCTTAAACGGTGGTAAAGCCGAATGCAATTTTTTCCAATCCTTTTAAAATTTGCATGAGTGTGTGTAACAGCTCTGTGTTTTTTGCAATATAGACATTAGACGTTTGTAAAAGCTCCTTATTTGGATTTTAAATAGCGTGAAGTGAATAACAAAAAAATGCCTAAAAGACAATTTAATTTTGAAAAATATGTGTTGTACGATGCACCTTAAAAAAAAAGTATTTGCGTAATAGAATCGTGCAAAAAGGAACTTAGTTAGAAAGTGAAGGGAAATATCAAAAGACATTACAAACTACTTCACAAACAAGATATACAAAGTAATGGTGACGATGCTTTTGTTTGTCACTGGAGTAATGCTCCCCTTTTTGTGAAACCTTAACCGCATATTTTTATTACTAAAATCATTAAATCGGATTCATTGAAAAATTTAATATGAAATGAAGTTAAATAAATGCAAATAAACCACAACGTATAACAGTGCCTGGTTTTTTAATTTATTAAAAACATGTTTTTAAAAAAAAAAATTATTCCTACTTTTTTTAAGCATTTCAAAAACTATGCAACAAATTTTTACCTATGGCAGCACCAGTAACATGACCAATAAATTTTATGTGTATACATTTATGAATGCTTCGCGAAAAAATTCATTTATGATTTCTCACTTATGAGAAGTACTCGAATTTGATGCTTTTCATTTATGTTCGTGAAAAGAAAAAAATATTTTTTCTTTTCACTTCTCATTTATGACTGGTGAAAAAATTTTTTTTTTTTCTCGCTCGAAAGTGAGAAGGCACAAAATGTTTTTTAAAAACTCATTCATTAATGAAAAATTGCTGCAGTAAACACAGCGCTCACACTCGTTCTCACGAATGAGAAGTGAGTGAGCAATTTCGAACTCTGTTAATTACTGTGACGATGAGAAACTTACGTGCAATTTTTGGGAGAAACAACGTTCCAACAAGGTGCACTATTTATCGTGTAGTAAATGATTTCGAAGAAAGAGGGACTGTAGCTGATAGACCTAAGCACGGACCACAACGTATTGCAAGATCGGCGGAAAACATTACTGCTGCTCAAGAAAGTGTTTAAAACAATCTATTGACTTCAATTCGACACCGTGCTCAGGAGGTTTGTCTTAAAAGAACAACTTTGGCCACAATTTTGAACAAGGATTTGCTTTGTTTCCATTTAAGATTTAGTTGACACAAGAGCTTTTTTCAGAAGTCTATTTACGCCGCTGTAGATTTGCCAATAGAATGTTACAGCTTGCCTATGACAACCGCGACTTTCCTTAAAAAATCATAATGAGTGACGAGGCACAATTTCATTTGAATGGATATGAGAATAAACAGAATAGTCGGTTCTGGGTTATGGAAACCCCTTAAGTTATTCATCAGTCACCTTCGCATCCATTAAAAGTGACAGTCTGGTGTGCAATTCGGTCAGGAGGAAACATTGTACCTTTGAAAGTGAAAACGGCGTAACTGTAACTGTCAATGGAGAAAGATATCATGATATAATTGAGACTTTTTAATGCCACAACTGCATGCTTTGGGCTTGGTTAACATGTGGTACAATGGAATTACTGCGAGACCTCATTCTGCAACAAGTTATTTCAAGACTGACCTCCACGGTCGCCTGATTTGACTGCTCCGGACTTCTTTTTGTGGGTATATCGGAAAAGCAAGGTTTGTGAAAACAAACCAGAAACGCTAGAGCAACTCAAACAAAATATTCGTGATAAAATAATGAAAAACCGCGTGAAGTGTGTGAGAATGTAATGGAAAATGTGTTCAAAAAGGATCGTATATGTAAGGCTAACGAAGGCGGACATTTTATTTCATATATAATTGCCATTCTGTTTCATTTAATGAAATGAGACCGTGTATAACACCCTGTATAACAAACAGTTGCTTACACTCACACTGCGTTGTAGGGGTATAATGCGTTGTGCTGAGGTTTACCACGCAAAAAATAATATTTGTCCAAGACCCCCTGAACTATTCAAGAGCGGATCAATAAGTTCGTGACTTATTAAACTTCCCTTGTAGCTAAATGAAATGCAACACTGCTTTAATCAAATGGCACCTGTTAATAGAATATTCTCAAATTTTGAGCAAGTTCTATTACATACAACTTCGTTGATTTCTTTAAAAATGGAAAAAAGTGAATTTTCAGTGCTCATTAAAAATTATTTTTTTTTTTTGCGAAAAAACCCCGCCAAGCAAGGAAAAGCTTAAAAATACTCTGGTGACCCTGAACCGTCGATTTTAATGGTAAAAAAGTGGCTTACCGGCTTCCGTTGTGGTCGCACGAGACAACTTCAAAGGATTGTTTGAAGTTGTTTAGCCACAATTGGAAGGAGGTCTTGCGTCGTTTTGTAATTGTAAATGAAACATGGATCCATTACAACACTCCCGAGACCAAGCAGCGGTCAGTCTAAACAATGGATTTCTCCGAGTAAACCGGCTCCAAAAAAGTTTATTGACCAATAAGAGGATGTCAACTGTGTTATGGAATGCAGGCTGCCTAACGACATCGATTACCTTCAAAAACGAAAAACAATAAACGGCGAATATTATGCGAACTTATTGGACAGATTAAACGGGGTTTAAAAAACGACCCCATATGACCAAGAAAAAAGTTATTTTTCATCAAGATAATGTACGGGTGCACACATGTGCAGTCTCAATTGCAAAGTTCCAAAAATTGGGCTACGAATTGGTACCTCATCCACCATATTCTCTGGATTTAGTCCCCAGTGACTTTTTTCTATTACCTTAAGAAATGGTTAGGTGAAAACAGATTTAGTTCCAACGATAAAATTATTGATCAAACAAATCTATTTTAAGAGCCTCAAAAAACTTTATTTTTTGGAAGGGATTCAAAAATTGGAAAAACGTTGAAATAAGTGTATTGAGCTTAAAGGAGGTTATGTTAAAAAATTTTTTTTTTTTAAATATGTGTCAATAAATTTTGACTTTGGAGTTTTACTCTGAAATAGAAATTCGTTTTTAATAGTTGTGTCAAATTTCATATAAAAAAAAGAGTCAAATGTCTGCCGGAATTGCGGCTACCTGGTACGTTATTTCACCATGAATATATTTTAAAATATTAAGTTATTTTTTAAGAGAACGCAAAACAATTTTTGCAAAATTTCCACATTAAATTCATAATAAAATACAGGTGTTGACGTCAGTCGAAAAACAATAAAAAATTTTGCAAGAGATAAGATAAAAAATTTAAATAAAAATAAAACTTATTTATTCCAAGTACAAACACAATTAAAATTAAATAAAAGACGATACATTTTTTTGGGTTATTTGGATTTCGCTCTTTTAAACTCGTAACCCACTCACTCTACTTGCTATTAATAAAGGGAATAATTATTAAAAAAGTATTTTTTCAATAATCAAAGTACACGAGCATGGCTTCAAAGCGTTCGACATTCACCGTAACTGAAGCTTCTTGCACTGTTTGGTCACTAGGATAATTATGATGAACGAAAAAAGGACAAAGCGCTTTATGAACTTCGGGTACAGATTTATTTTTTTTAAGTAATATTCCACAATTCGGAAGCGTTGCTTGGACGTCAAACGATTCTTGATGACTTGAGAAACCGTTCCAAACAGAAATGTCAACACAGTTTGACATTCTCAGCTGTCAAACCATAACTATCAGCACTTATAGTTTTTATGCAGCTAAAAAATGTTTTAATTATTAATTTGAAAATTTAATTTGATATTTAAAACAAAACAAAAAAAGGGGGTTTTTTCAGATAACTTATCGTGATTTCTTAACCCATCTAAATCTTTGTTCACCTAGTAAGTTAGCAGGACCTGGTTATATCGAATTCCCTTTATAAAAGCATCCAGGATATTTTAAAGAGGTTTTATTCTTCAGCTGAGGTAGCTAAGCCGAGTCCACGGTCTACTCAAGAAGCCTCTAACTGTGAGCAAGATAAAGAAACTTGATTTACCCTTGTTGGGGTTGCAATATTTATTATTCAACATTTCTTTTGAAGTGCAGTATCCTTATTTGATAATTATGTTGGGAGTACAATAGGTAATACGATAACTCTGCCTTAATCAGGGAGGGGATGACATCTGTAATCGGATTGTGGGGTGTCGTTCTAGATTTGGTAGCTGGGTCCCGCCACTTGTGCCGGTGGGTTGCGTGGCTTCGGTCGTGTTACGCTCGGGTGCAAGGCGCCGGTGTCCCTTGGTTGATTTCGGCTCGTTTGGCAGTAACGGGTGATAAAATTAAAACTATTTCTATAGAAATATGTACAATTCTCTTGCTTATAGCCTAATATTTAAATAAGTGGAAGATTCTCATGTACTTAATGCTTAATGCGTACGCCAACTTTGGGCGCAGCCGGCCACGACCGAAGCGAAAGAGCGATCGGCCGAAACCGAATCGAAAGAGCAATCAGCCGAAGTTGTAGTGAAAGTACAATCGGGCGAAGTTAAATAGAAAGAGCGATAATTCGAAACCGAAGCAAAAGAGCAATCGGCCGAAGCGAAAAATGTGTTTTTGCCTGTAATTGCGGACGTTCGATTTGGTCTAGCGTCGATTGCGAGCTAGTCGGCCGGCTTCGAGTGCTTAGTACTTGGCGTTTCGTGTCTTAAGTATTTCGTTCGTAGTCGCTTACATATTTGGAGACCCTAATACTTTTAATAACCTTCAAGGTATACTGGCGTAAGAATATATTTTAAAATGCAATCGCCTGAATATAACACAAATTGGTCATCTTATACTTCTACCTACATGAACCAAATGAGAATTGTTATTGCGTTATTATAGTTAACATTTATGTGTGTGGCCACCAAGTCACAATATTATGGGGTCGCAAGTGAGTATTATAGAAATTACAAACGGAATGACAAACTGATATACATACATATACCCTCTCTACTATATATGTGAAGGTTATAACTAGTTACCAAAAAAAGTTTGAAAAAAGACCTGGAAATGCCACGTGCTAGATTTCATCAATAAAGAAAGATTCTACACCGTTATGCACAACTTGTGTTGTAACAAAAAGTTTAATAAAGGAAATTTTGGTCTTCACAATGTCATATGTATGAAGTTTTTTAATTGAACAACGTTTTGAAGCACATGTTCCTCATTCCATGCTCCCTTCCTACATTTAACTAAAGAAATGATAAATTTAATTGAACAACCAAATGTTAGTTAATGTCAACAACGTCTTTCATTACGTTTTGTTTACAACATTTCACTTTTTATTCTAAAAATTAAAGAAAAGTGGGGAGTTGTTAGTAAAATCGACAAAAAAAAAATTAAATAACAAGTTGCGTTTAATATGGACATGAGAAAAGAGCCAAAACTGTAGATAACAAAAACATCCTTAACACACAAGATGTTAAATTGGTTTTAAAGAAAATATTTAAATTCAAAACGGTTTTGTTGGTTGAGTTGCTGGTGGTTGTTGTCAAATAAGCGCACACTTGTTGTACAACCAACTGGCTGGCAGCCGTTTTGTTCAATTCACCAAATAAATAAACACATGTTTGTAAATAAAATTTAAAATTTATAATTTTGTTTCTTTAAAAAAAACTTAATAAAAAGTGGACACGTTTGCAGCAAAAAACCCCTCAACCATAAAAGAAATTAAAACAAGTTGTTTTGTAAGCAGAAGGAGCGATTGTCAAACAAGTTTCGTTACCTAAAGAAAAAAGAAGGAAACAAAAAGACAACAACAAAATAAAATGTTTTATTGCAATTTTTTTTGCAAAGGTCTGCAATTATGTTGAAAAAAATAAAGCAAAAAAAAAAAAAAAAAAAAAAAAAAATGGAGACAAAGAAGGATTTTGACAACAAAATTTTATATCTTATCTTTAAGCGTCAGTCATGTTTGATACTTTTTTGATGCAAGATTTTGGGAAAGTTTAATGGTGCGCACACCTAAACCACATACGAAGTAGGAGTATTTTGTGTTTGTGCAGATGTGTGCAACGCCCAAAAATAATATTCTTAGACCAACCTTTAATTATACCATTCGTCCCATAACCATTTTTTGAGTCGATTTGCGCATGTCCTCCGCCTGTCCGTCTGAGTAGGTGTTCCTATGTTCTTGTGATCAAGTTACAAATTGCATAGGGATTATAAATATGATTATTTCATTAGTTGGCATTACTCCAGGTCCAGCTATAACTGCCTCGAATATTTGTCTTCTCCACAAAATTTTTCATGTCTAGAGCAACCACTTGTTTAACTGAATCTTTTCGTGATCGGTCCATATTATAGAAGTCCTGATCCCGGAAATAATATTTAACCCTATAAATTGCGAATAAATATTGATATCGAAATTTAACAACAAATATTTTTAAAAGAAAATAGGCGTACCTTAAGTATTTCGTGAAGACCGGTCCATTATTGGCCGTACTTCCCACAGCAGACGTTTACCTCAAAAATCATGTTAACCCCCATTGATTTTGTTTTTGCTTATATCTCTGTTGGTAGTCAATTTGATAATTTGACACCAACACGTTTCCGTCCAATTTTAAAACTTGATTTAAACAGACAGAAATGGATAAATCGGCTTCCCTATCTATAAGGATCCAGAATATATATACTTAGGGGGTCCAAAATAGATATTAATGAAATTACAAAGCGAGTGACAAACTCATATGTACCCTTATCACTATATGAAGGTTATAAAAAAATGTATATAACTTCCCATATATTCCATATAAGCTACGGAAATTCGTTACATAAGTCGGTCCTTATTATATCATTGAAATTAAATTAACTATAAATTCTTTAGGAGGGACAAGGCCCAGAGTGATGGGTTAGAGTGCGAGCGGGTAAGGTGTCCGTTGGTTTTTTACTACAATTTAATAGAGATATGGGCCCAGGATAAGGTAAGACGTCTGGAGAGACAGGGTTCTGATTTCTAGATCTTCAAACTTTTGTGGCCCATATTGAATGGTATTAATTTGCTTCCTAATGAGAAAAGGAGAGATTTAGGTGTATTTTTGGGACTTTGCTTAGGCATCGCGATGTATGACCAGTTAGGTTGGATTCGGGCGGTTAGGTTGCAGATTAACATTTTCTCTTCCCTCCCCATTTTCTGTTTTACAGCATATTTTTGTCTTTCTACTTCCAGTTTCTTTCTTATCCGTTACTAATTTTCCTCATACTTTTCTAAGGGATTCAAAATAAGTTTAGGTACAGGCCTCTGGTGAAAGAGGCAAATATCCTTCGTGACTAACCTTTGCAGTCCAACCCAACCTAATATAAAAATAAAAAACAAATTGCTGTGTAGGATATAATATGATTACCATTGACCGATGATAAATTTCTTACATGTTTTTGATAATAATTTTGTAAAAACATCTTTAAATCTCCTGGGAAGAACAAAACAGCCTTTTAACGTTGAAAAACACATGTCTTCTTTCTTGGCAACATGTTGCAAAGGCTGCTGGCATCATAAACTTGTTTATAATAGGTTAATAACTTCTAAAGTGCTGACCGTTTCGAAATACAATATAAAGTGGAAACTTTAGGAGTTTTTGCCGCTTCTGGATTACATATTTTTAAAAAATTTTAATTACCATTCTTCTCATACTTTTAAAAAGTCAAGAATGTTTTTAATAAACAATAAAACGTAAGAAATTTATCCTTAATGTTAGCAACATTTTAATATGAACATTTTTAAATTTTTTACCATTTATTTTTAAACCAAATTTATAACAAATTATAACTGCTGTTTAATTTTAAAGAGATCGTTAGCTTATAATAGGAGAATTAATTTAAGTTTTATTGCATCAATTAAAGTAAAAGAAGCAAAAAAAAAAAACAACTTTTTACACAACAACTTTAAACAATTTTTATAGTTTTCTTTTATGAATGGCTCAAAAAAAATTGTGTTGCAATATTAATGCAGTTTGGAGCCAGTGAATCCAAACATAAATATGCAGTAATTATTGGAATACCTACACACATATTTATTTAACTGTTAACAATCACTTAAAACCACACTGTCAAACAACTTTTTATTTTTATTAATTTTTTTATTGCTTTTTTGCTATTTGCTCTTCAACACTTTTTTTCTGTTTTGTTTGTTGTTGCTCCTGTTTTAACAATAGATCTTGAAATCAGTGGTTGTAGTGCATTAAAAATTTTACGATCGCTTTTGCAATAACAGTAGTAGGCAGCAGCATAAAATAAACATTTCATATTAATATGTGAAAAATAAATACATATATTCAAATGTATATAGTGCTGTTGTACAGGCAGTCGTACAACAAATACTTATCAAATGTAAGCAAATTTTAAGATACAGTATGATGAGTATTGAAAAGTAGTAAATGACAGTTGCTTTACGCTACACCATAAATGTTTTTTTTTTCTAAAAAAAATCAACTTTTTTTCGACTTTACGAAAAAAAGGTTATTTTTGTTTTTTTTTTTGTAAAAACGAGGGCTCTGGGCCTTTATAACATGCTTTACATTGTGTTGGTATGTATTAGGAAAATAGGAAAAGGGAAGGAGGATAGCTGGAGTAGTTTTTGTGGACATTTGATTTAAATTTATCGTGATTAACTGTGACAGAATATACACATCTTTAGGAAGTTTATTACACATACGAACTGTGCGGCAAAAGAACGAATCTTTCTGTAATGCGTGGTCCAAATCACTGGCCAGTCGAGCACAAATAGTTATGCTCTTCTTGAAATGCGCGTATCTCGCACAAAGCACGGGATTTGGGAACAAGTTCTCTGATTTCTGGCTTAGTTGGCTATTGGGGTAGCTAGATACCGGCATACTGTCAAATAGAGTCTACGCGACACTGTTTGAATAAATTATTTACAGGGTGTCCGCTGGCAAGGTATACTACTTTGTTTTGCCGCCATTTTGGTAAACATAAGTCTTGACAGTTCATATTTGGCAGTCGTGAACTAGAGACGTGGAAAATTTATTATTTGAAAATATTCGGTAAACCAAGATGTTTTAATCGTTAAAACATTTTATCATCGATTACTATAACGATGAGAAAGCTACGTAAAATTTTTGGGAAAAAACAACGTGCCAACAAGATGCACTATTTATCGTTTAGTGAATAATTTCGAAGAAGGGGGACTGTAGCTGAAAGGTACAAGCGTGGTCCACAATGTACTGCGAGATCGGCTTAAAATATTACTGCTACTTAAGAAAGTGTTCAAAACAATTCATCCATTCGACGCCGTGTCAGGAGCTTTGTCTACAAAAAACAACTTTGGCCACAATTTTGCACAAGGATTTGTATTTGTTTCCATTTCAGATTCAGTTGACAGAAGAGCTTTTTCCAGAAGACCATTTGCCGCCATACATATGCAGATAGGAAGCTCGCACATGGCAACCCCAATTTTCATGAAAAAATCATAACGGGTGACCAGGCACATTTTTATTCGAATGGATATGTTAAAATACAGAATAGTCAGTTCTGGGCAAATTATTTATCAGTCACCTTTGCATCCATTAAAAGTGACAGCCTGTTGTGCAATTTGGTCAGGAAGAATCATTGGACCTTACTTTTTTGAAACTGAAAACGGAGTTACGGTAACTTGCAATGGGGAGCGATATCGTGATATGTTTGAAAACTTTTTAATGCCACAGCTGCATGCTTGTTTTACATTAACGAGATGGTCGCCTGATTTGACTTCTCCGGACTTATTTTCTGAAAAACAAGGTTTATGCAAACAACTCAAACAAAATATTCGTGATGAAATCAATAAAATACCGCGTAAAATGTGTGAGAAGGTAATGAAAAATGTGCTTAAAAGGGCTCGCATTTGTGAGGCTAACAAGGCGGAGATTTTATTTCATACATAATTGCCGTCATTAAATAAAACATTTATCAATATAAGATCCATTCTCTTTCATTTAATTAAAAATTATAAACAAAGTAGTATATCTTGCCGGCTGACACCCTGTATAAGGCTCGATTTAGGTAACTTAGAAGCCATATCAGGGGGCAAATTACGGCATTCGATTCGAATCAAAATTTAAATACTCTTATTTAAATTCCTATATTAAAAGCATTGACAACTCGATCGAGCGAGTAGAATTTCGATTCGAATCGTATGCCGTAATTTGCCCCCAGGCCTGACGGCATAAACAGCGTACAGTGGCGTGTGCCCAAGCTGGGTAGTGACACAGGAAATGTCACATCGATTCGATTTTCTACCTGCATGTGCTGCATCCATTGATTTCCACAATGCTTATTCGAAGGACGTCTGAATATTCCTACAAACTTTTAATGTCAATGGGACCTTCACATGTGCCATGGACGAGAAGAACATTTCGTATTCGCGCACACCTATGCTTGTTGGACTGCGTTATAGTCTGGGAATCAGAAGATGTCTGTCTCCGGATTTTCCAGAAAAAGGCTTAATCTCGTTTTTGCTTCCGCCCTCGAGCCTTTCGTATAAAAACACTTGACTTCAAGCATCTGTCTATTTCAAGCAAAGATGTCGATGTGGTATTAGCGCAACACAGGTACCCAGCAAAAACTTACATTGCTTTGTAATTAGTTGAAATGCTTAAGACTACTACCTCATTAGCATTTTAACTCATTATTTTAACATAGCGATGACATTGCAGGCAAGTGCTTACCATGCTCGCTTACAAAGAGGGACTTAAATAAGCTATTACTTTATTAGCATTAAAATAACTTTTTTCTGGGGCTCCCAGTTATTTGTTGTTGCATTTTAAATGATAAATTGTCAAACTAAAATTATCTGCGTAAATTTTAGAAAAGAAATAACTCATTACCTAACAACTGCTAAGTAATGCAGATGATATGTAATAGTAATTGAAAAGTAAGTTGTTTGTAATGACTAATCACTACCAAGTGTTTGTTGGGTAGCTTTGATTCCTACGGTCAGACAAAACCACTGTCTCCGAATACCCCTTAAATGGGTTGAAGGTAAATTTTTGAACGCTAATTGCCCCGCTGCCAGTTGCGCCTCTTAGCGTACGTAGGTTTTAATAGGCCAGATTATCAAAACTGTCTGCATTGAAGCTGTCCTGATATTCTTGCTAATTTCGGGTTAACATGTACGCTGGAGCTTTTGCAAATTTTTGTCGTAATACTACTTGTCCATTGATGTCCATCATAAAAGGAAGGTTAGTAATGGTCTTTTTACATCTCTGTATTGTCTGTGCTTCATCTTTGGAATACAGAACCTGGAGCGGTAGAAAAAAAACAGGACGGTGCATACTTGTTGAAAGCCCAGAAACCGAGATTTACCTTTGCCTCCCTGACCACAATACAAGCAATGGTCCGGGCAAAAACATCTGTGCAGACAGACAAACGTCTATAAAGGCAATTTCAGATGGCAACGGACGGCTAACAATTGTAAATTTCAGTTAACAAGTGGTTAACAATGTGACAACTGAGTAGTTTTAGCTGTCGTTGGATTACTGTACACAATCGACCTTTTAAAAGGTTTTTTTCTAAAAAAAAAATTAATATAATGATTTTTTTTTACATTATTAGTAGATTTGTTTTTAACTTTGATTAGAAAAAAATCTTAAATACTTTTTTTAATTATAGTAATAATTCTTTTAAAACACACTAATTGACACAACTATAAAATAATGATAGAGAAATAGATTGCATTGCTACCGCTTTTTAAGGCAAAATTAAAGAAACGAGAAATTATAACAAGTGCCGCTTCTATTTTTTTGCCATTGTCGTCTTAATATTGATGCCACGTTGTCGTTGTCACAATGACGATGACAGTTACTACAGCGTTGGCGATCATTATTGCCGCCGTCGTTGTTTATCAAAAAAATAGTTTTTTCTTTTCTTTTTTTATAATTTTCTTTTGTAGTTTATTTTTCATTTCGCATTTTTTTTATTTTATGTCGCAATGTTTGGTTATTAACCCAGTTTTCTAATGAAGTTTATATACAATTTTCCCTACTTTTGCCATTAATATTTTTTCTTTTTTTGTTCGGCTGCAATGTGCAACAATACACAGTTGTTTTTGCACATGTTCTGGCATGTCCAGGTTGTGTATTATTTTTACAATTATTATGATTGTTATTGGTGTTCCATTTTTTTTTGCATTCTTTACACTCCAATCTCTTATCGTGTTTTATTTTTGTTGGGACTTAGTGTGGTCTAGTTGTCATATTGTCACGGGAGGCATTTCATATTTAATAGATCTTGACTGTTTATTGTTTTATTGAGTTGTTTTAATTTTTATTTTGCGCTCTCTTTCTTTAATAGAAAAAAAAAAAACGATTTAATTCAATTAAATAATATGGAACACTAAACGCATTATGGTCATATTATGACACAAATCATTAAACATTTTGATTTTAAATGCTTTAAATTGTTTAATAAAAATGTTTTTAACAATTATTTTTCTATGAAGTTCTCAATTAAAAGGAAAATTTTTTAGACAAAACTTTAATTACCAGGGTGGGTGTGCAGTCTTCACTGATGGTTTGAAGATGGGGGTGGGAACCGGGGCTGGTGCCCATTTTCGGACGAGTGCATCGTTTTCCAGGCTGAGATTTTAGCGGTGTCAAGAGAATGGTGAGAAGAGGGACGAGACAATCTACGTTAACAGTCGGCGCGCTCAAGGCTCTAGAAGGACAATATATCAGGTCTAGACTTGTGGACGACTGTAGGCGTGCTCTCAGGGCGATCTTGGCGACACGCAGGGATAGACTCTGTTGGGTTCCGGGCCATTGTGACGTTGCCGGCAATGAGATTGCTAAACAATTGGCGAGGAGAGGATCGGTCCGGTATATTGGGCTTGGTTGTGAGCCGGTAAGACTACCATTCGGTTACTACAAGGTGGGCAAAAAGAAATAACCCTATTGGAAGATGCTCTCATTTTTGCAAATGCGGCCAATTTCAAATCCGTTTTGACATTTGTGAACTAGACAGATGTAGAATACAAGTGAACAAGCCATGGAGCGATACACTCCCCAAATACGCAGAATAAAACTGTTTATTTTTTGCGTAACAATTCGTCTGTGGTGTTGGTGCAGCGCGATATTTCGTCGCCGATTCCCCGATCGTCCGGCACCGACTGTGCAAACACTGCGCCGTTTGGCCACCAACCTTGAAAAGCATTGGACCACACAAGACGATGCCAAAAGTTTCCGGCCCGGAGCGCACGTTTTGCCGAGGATATTGCCGCTGTTGGCGAGGATGTCAAGCTGTCGCCAGACGTCGATCAGACGCAGTTCCTAGGAATTAGCCATCAGCCGGTCGTCCCTAAAGCGAATTTTGGCCAAAGACCTTTGCATGTTCCCGTACAAAGTCCAGTCCGTGCATCAGCTGCTGCCTGTCGACCGCCAAACGCGTGTTACCTACGCCCAAGCCATTCTTAATCTCGAGGCCGAAGCAGACGATTTTTCGGCCAAAATCATAATGAGCGATGAGGCTCATATTCACCTCAGCGGGTACGTGAATAAGCAAAACTTTCGCTTCTGGGGCACCTAAATCCAAGAGTGATGCACGAGGAGTCATTTCACCCGCTCAAAGTGACTGCATTGTGCGCTGTTTACGCTGGAGGAGTTATTGGGGTTTTTTTTTGAGGACGCCGCTGTTCAAACGACAGTGGTCTGTGCACGCTATAGGGCAATGCTAGCCGACTGTTTTCTGCCGCAAATGAACGAATTAGGACTGGAGGACATCTGGTTCCAACAGGACCAAGCAACGGCACATGCGGGGCGATTCTCAGCCCTTATTCTGAAGGCAGTGTTCTCGGATCGCCTCATCTCTCGTTTTGGCGGTTTACATTGGCCCGCAAGATCGCCCGACTAAACCGTTCCATAGTTTCTTTGTGGAATTTTTTTTTTGAAGTACCGTGCTTACGTAAACAAGACTGAGAGACTGAAAGCCCTCAAGGACAACATTCGGCAAGAGTGCGAGAATCTGTCGCCCGGAGTTCTCGCCGAAGTGAGGAGAAATGCCATAAAATGAGCCCGTATAGCAATCAATTGTGACTGCACCTATTTGACCGAGATCTTCTCGACTTATTCAATTAAATTGTAAAGGTTCAAATAAACATAATCATAAAACATAACTTTCATTTAGAAAAAAACTAAAGTCAAACAACATCGAATGACTTCGTTTGGCCCTTCCTGCAGTTAAAAGAGTTCGGAATAAAAAGGTAACCTTTACGGGATTAAAAAAAAAACAAATACGTACTGCAGAAATTACAAACGCTATGAGAAACACATAATTTGTATAAACGTATGTACAGCGCGGGGATCAATATATTTTCAAATACAATACAAATACAAAACATGCGTTAGTTCAAAAAAAAAACTAATAAAACTTTTAATGTTTTTTTTCTAGATAAAATTTTTTTTAAACAACAACTGATTAAATTTCACCTTGTTATTTTCGATTTTTTTTATAACGATTTGAAAAACTTTAAAATTACTCATAAATTATGCGATTCAATACAATAAAAAAATGTTGTAAAAATACATAAAATCATATGCTACTCAAAAAATATATTTTTTATTATATAAATAAATATATTAACAGAAATTTCAACCACAAAGAAGCAAAACTATGCAATAAATAACTGGAATAAAAATAAATTAATTAAATTTAAGGTAAACAACACAAATATGCAAAAAGAAAAACAATTAAATCCAATGAAATAATGAAAGCGAAACAAATATTCGTTTCAAGTTGGATATTTTGATATAAAAAATTAATTTAAACAGACAACATTAAGGGGCTTAAGTTAAAAAATGAAATTATTGGTTTAAAGCTCCGAAAGTTAAGCTTGAGCGGGATTTTAATGCCATTTGCTGGCAACTAAATTTTAAGCGAAACTCACTTTTAGTAGTATTTTAGCAATTAGTGCGTTTAATTATAAAATTTGCATAAAGAAAATTTATTGCAGCAACGATTTTTTTTGTTGCTATTTTTTGCGAATTATCTCCTAATGATGTTAAATAGCACTGCAAAGAAGTTTAAAACCTTTTAAATAACCTATTGCTGAAGCAGATGACCCAATTCCAACGACTATTCTATAGGGTTGTGCCGAATTATCTTGACTTATGTTATGGAATAAAAATATGAGAAAATATTTTCTGGTATCTGAATTATATTTAAAAATGCCCTATAAGAAATGCCTCAGAGGGGGAAAAAAGAAATTGATATGTATATATTTATATACATACATATTTAAAAATAAAAATTTAACTGATATTTCAATCGCTTATGCACCATTGCACAGTGGGGCAGAATCGATTTTTTTTTGGAATGATTTAGCCACATCTAAACGGCTGGTCTGATGGCTATTAAATTTGACATGGTTTAAACAAAGGAATATCGAAGGTTAGGCGTTAAGTAAAATCACACTCCCCTTTTCTCAGGGGCGCCGCCATAAAGTCACAAAAGTATGTACCTCGGACAATAAAATTTGTAGACGTGCACAAAAAAAATCATGGCAATATGTTTAGGCAATTTTAAATTAAACTATTTCCAATTTGACAATTGGAAGAAAGTTAAATTTCCGGCTATTTTTGCCCTTCGTTCTTTTCTTCTTAAAAAAAACTTTGTTGCAAATACATACAAGGTGGGCCAAAAGAAGTCGTTCGATGTTGTTTGGCTCATTTTTTTTAAAATGATGAACTTATATTCGGTTTTTTGATTTTGTTATTTGAAATATATTTGAATTTTATTGGTAAAGTCGAGAAGATAATATTAGCCAAATGGGCGCGGTCAAAATTGATTGCTATACGGGCTCGTTTTATGGCATTTTTCATCACTTCGGCGAGAACTTCGGGCGACAATTTCTCGCACTCCTGTCGATTGTTGTAAAAGTTACGGGGGTACATTTTTGTTCATTTATTTTTATTCCCGTTAACTTTTCCCATTTCTTTACTTGAGTTACGTGATGGTTAGTTGGTTCGAAGCCTCTGTAGGGTCTTTATGAATACTGAGGTAAGCGGTGTCATCTGCAAATGTCGATGTGTGTGTAAAACTGAAGGTTGGCATATCTGCTATGTAAAGCACGTGCAGATATGGACCTTAATATACTCCCTTGTGATACACCGGCTCTATTGGTTGGGAACAACTTAAGTGGTTTTCCTCTTTGATCACAAATTGTTTGCCAGTTATGTAAATTTCCAAAAGGTTAAATATATTCAGCCAGAAGTTCAGCTTTAGCTTGTTCAACAGGCCTTGTTGCCATTCTTTATTGAAAGCTTGAAAGGCATCGATAAAAATCGCGGAGCAGCACTTTTTTCCCTCAAAGGCTATTCTTATAACCTATCAGTCTGTGAGATTGTTCGATGGTGCTATGTTGACTTCTAAAGCCAATTTGGTGTTTTCGGATACAGTTGTTATCATTCAAGATCGGAGTCAGCTTGTTTTTAAGCAGTTTTTCGAACAATTTCGACAAATTTGGTAACAAACTTATAGGCCTATAAGACTCTACCTTTGAAGGATCTTTTCCAGGCTAACGAATCATTCTCACTAAGGAAACTTTTCACATTTGCAAGAAATGTTCAAGTCGTAATATAGCATTAAAAATAAATAAAAATTTCCTTTAGCCGTAAACGTAGCTCTAAAAGAATTTTGTTGCTTGTTTTATCAACGCCAAAAGCTTTTTTATCATTTAGGTTTGCTATAGCCTCACGTCAGCACATGCATTTCGACTAAACACGTTCTTTAAATGACTTGCGAGAAGATCACATTTTTATTCGTCATTTCTTGCCCAGGATTCTTTCAGATTACGTAGTCGAGGTTTTGCGATAACGGATCTTTTAAGACGTTAACTGATCGCAATAAGGAATAGTCGTCGAGTCTAAACCTTCCAAGTGTTCCCTAAGTGATGCCATTGTGTATTCCGCCAGCAAGTTTTTTAATTGGTTTGTGCATTCTTTCAGCTTGGTTTTTAATTTGGGGCGATTTTTTCTTTTTCCATTCTCTTCTTCAATTATAATGAATAAAATAAATAAATTAATACAAACTCAAGTTTTATTTTTAAAACTTCTCTCGTATGTAAATACATTTTTCTTTGATCAAAAACAATTGTTGTTTACTTTTGGGGAAATAATAATAAAATCACGATTGTTTGCTTTTTTAGTTAAAAAAAAACTTTTTTTTTTATTGTTTTTAATTGGTGTTAAGTGTTTAACCTGGTTAAATAAATCAAGATCAAATATTGTTTCAAAATTTTTGATTCTGTTTGTTTCAATGTTGTGTCATCATCGTCACTGTTATGATTTTTTAATTCACGTTGTTTCGACTTTTTATGAAGGACGTAACACAAATATTACTGCAAAAGGTAGCACAAACACGTGAAGAGCTTAAGCGCATCAAATGCGCTTGAATGCAATGCGGCTTGCCACCATATTTTTAAATGTGATTATTTCAAAAAGTAATAAACGATGCTAAGGGGGGAGGTCGAACCCTTGGAATTATCGATTGTGCTGATTCGTCAGCCCCGAATTGACAGGGGTCGAGTGAGCATCGCGCGTTCGCTGTGGAGACATCTTTTTAGAGTAATGATTCTTACGTAATTGCTCGTCGACAATTTTGTTCAAAATTCGGTATTCGGTGAATATGTGATGGACCGATTGTAAATTGAATTCGTTCGTGGGTGCAGAGATTTCGTGCAACTGCTTTGGCTATGAATGTCCCACGGTCAAGACCCAGTCAGTTTTGAAGCACTCCGAAAATATTGAGCTGGTTGAAAGCAGCTTACGTGAAAATCCGCAACCTTTAATACAGAAAAGAGCAGCCGCACTGGGACTTCCAAGAGCGATTATTTATGAGATTTTAAAAAAGTATCTGCAGTTCCATCCTTTTTTAAAATTGTAATCGTTCAAGAACTGAAAGTGACTTTGGTTTACGCCAAAATGTTTGTGAAATTATTTTGGAGCGTTTTCGCACTGTAAATCCCATTCTTTTGAGCGACAAGGACCATTTTCACTTAAACGGCCACGTCGGCAAACAAAACTGCCATTACTGGTCTCCAAGAACCCGCAACTCTCGATTGAAACATAAAAACATTGCATTGCCCCAGGGTAACTATTTGGTGTGCCTTACTAACGCATGGGATAATTGGAATAATTTTTTTCGAAAATTCTCGAGGCCATGCGACGAATGTCCACGGTAAAAATTATTGACGCATGATTACGAAACGTTTGAAAAATAAAATCCTCAAATTTCCATTCTATCGTTCAGTGCTCTTTATTTAACTTTCTGTCAATTTTTACGTTTTTTATTTAAGTTTGAAAATATAAATCTGCCGGCAGACACCATGTATTAAATTGCACCTTAAAACCTTAACCCTAATGGCATTATTACTGTGTTTAAGTAATAAGCAAACAAGATAAAAATCCTTTTTTTTTTTTTTTTTTTTTTTTTTCTCCTATTTCATTGTTTTTTAGCAAAATAAAAAACAAAATGCCAATGCTTCGATCAAAAGCAATTTAAAAAAACCATCCGAATATATCAAAGCTCATACGATCGCTTATTGTAATAAGCGTCTTCTCTGGTAATGAGCCTATATTTTTCTACTTAATACTTCTTACAAAGGAAGACCAGGGGGAACATAAGTTTACTCGATCGTGTGATAGGAATTCTAGTAACAATTTTGAAATTATAATTGCTACTAAACGCCCAAAGTTTTTCCCAGGTCCCTATGTCCCCGACACACATTTTTAGCTCAAAAAGTTTTTATAACAGGTTTTGTAATTACTTTCTATATTATTTTATAGGTTTAATTTAAGGTCACCATAATGATAAGAACAATTTGTTAAAAGTAAGAAATTTATAGCCGGTCAAGTCCGACTTTATTTTACCCTACACCACATTTGTTTCGGGGCTTAATGAATCAAATAATTTTTACGTAAATCAAGCCTTAGCGGTGCCAAAAATACGGTGAGTAAGAATTCTCTAAAACCATGTGCGATTTAAGATTGAGTTAAGTTTGAAACCGTACTTGATGAAGGTTTAAAAAGATTGATCTAAGCGTAAGCGGGATAAGTCCAAAAATTATAACTAATTTTTGACTAACAGAGCTATATTAAAGAAGAAGAGTTTTATATATAATTTTTTTATTTTATGCATATGTAATACTTATAGTGTAAAAAAAATTTTCTGTACTTGCTGTAGCTGGGATTTGAACCTGGGGCTCTCTGAACTGCAAAAGCCGCGCCCTACCATATAGGCCACCTCTTTGCTTTTTAAATGTTAAAATATATTCAAAAACAATAAAATTTTTCTTCTTGATTTTTTGAAGTGATCCAAATAGGCTTGATTTAAGAAAACCTAAGTAGGGATCGTACTTAAAAATTTCAAGTACGATTTAAGATAAATTCAAGATTAAAATTCTAAATTTTATAACGTATGGCATAAAGATAAACATGGGTGCAAAGTTTTTAAAAGGTAAAGTAATATTGTAGCCATTTATTGCCCAAAATGCTTATTCCGAGAGGACATTCGTATGGGGGTTATATCAAAAAAATTAACGATCATCACCAAAAATCCTATTTGTGCGAAATTTTATCAAAATATCTTCAATATCGCAACCTGTGGCGTGCTCACAAAAAAAAAATACATGGACACCCAACTAGACGGACATGGTTAAATCGACTCAGAAAGTGATTTTGAGTCGATCGGTATGCTTGAACGTGGGTCTCAGAATATTATTTTTGGGCGTTACAAACATCAGCACAAACGCATAATACCCCTGCCACGTATGTAATTTGGGTATAATAAACTTGTAATTGTTTCAACAATTTAAAACACTTTATTGTGTAATATTAACTAACGAATCTAATCGCCGTTTTTAATTTATGTTTGTGTTACAAACTAATAAAAAGTCTATTAAATTACCTAGTTAAGTTAACGGCATTTATCAAACACTTAGGGCCATTATTACAAGTTGGCGACAAAGTTGGCGGTAGTAAATGGTAGCGTTAACAGAACATGGCGATAAAGTGGCCGTTAGCAAATTTCCATTATTACAACTTGCCGGTAAAGTTAAATACATATTTCTTATTGTGTGGCAATACCGTTAGCAATTACCGACTACTTTTGAAGGAGTAATAAGATTGTATTGGCAACGACGCACTTTTGTTTACATTTTGAAAAGCAAAAATTGTGTAACGGATAGTGCTACCATATTAAAATAAAAAAATATGGTAACTTAAACATAAATCCTCCTTGTAAAACTTACCGCCAAGACGAACTTGCCTTTAATTTATCGCTCATTTTTAAGTTAAAAGAAAGTTGTAATAATGAAAATGTTTTTATTCAAGCGATAAAATCTCACTTTAAGCTAACGCGAAGTTGTAATAATGGCCCTTAATATGCATTTCAAGTATTGTTAAAATGTTTTTTGTTCTTTATCTTTTACTTATTTTGTATGTCTTTAGTTCCTGATAACGTTCCTTAACTTATCTAGAGCAACTTAAAACTATTTTTAAAATTAAATAAAAAAAAAAAAAAATAACTGATTGGAAGCAACTAGAAGTCGATTATTGATAACCGTTGTATAACTAAATGGAGCTATACTTAAAAAAATAATTTTAAAAGCAGTTACCTATCACAAATAGCAACAATTCTGAACTTATCAAATATTTATTTTGCATAAACCAGTTCCCAGATCGAATCTTTAAGGAATGGCAAAAATTTATAATTTTAAGTTTTTACTGTTTATGATTCGCTGTGTGACATTGGCAATTCAATGTAAAACGGCCAAAAAATGGGGGAAAATTCTTGTCTTCTTCTTTAAAAAAAATCGTCGAATTTTCATCTAAAAGAGAATGAAAATGATTTAAAACAAAAGTAAAAAAATTTACTTTGATTAGTTAGAGAAGAGTTGAAAAGGATCACATAATGAATAACCGTTTCTTCTTTTTTACGTTTTAATAAAAATGTCACACCAGTCTCAAAGATTCTACGTAGATCCATCGGGTGATCCCTAATGCTGCCAGACAAAATGAAACAATAACCGTGTGATTTTAGTTTGATGCAATGAACACTTGGCAAATGCCAAAAGTCTTGTCTTATTAATTCCAGGTAGCTTTTCAGGGGGTTTGAAAAAGATAACACCGCAGGTAGGTAGATGTAGAGGTTGCCCAAAAGATTGACATCTGTGAACTAAACAGATGTAGAATACAAGACGTAAACAAGCCATGAAGCGATACACTCCCCAAGAACGCGGAATAATCTTGTTTATTTTTTTGCGTAACAATTCGTCTGTGGTGTTGGCATAGCGCGAATTCCGTCGCCGATTGCCCGGTTGTCCGGCACCGACTGCGCAAACACTGCCCCGTTTGCCCACTAACCTCGAAAAATATGGGACCACACGAGACGCTGCCAAGAGTGGCCGGCCCCGAAGCGCCCGCGTTTTGCCGAAAATATCGCCGCTATTGGCGAGGATGTCGAGCTGTCGCCAGAATCATCAAACAGACGCTGTGCCTCACAATTAGCCATCAGCTGGTCGTCCCTAAGGCGAATTTTGGTAAAAGACCTGCGCATGTTCCCGTCCAAAGTTTAGTCTGTGTATCAGCTGCTACCTGCCGACCGCCAAACGCGTGTAACCTACGCCCAAACTATCCTCAATCTCGAGGCCGAAGTGGACAAATTTTCGACCAAAATCATATTGAGCAATGGGACTCGTTTCCAACTCAGCGGTTACGTCAACAAGCAAAACTATCGCTTCTGGGGCACCCAAAATCCACGAGTGATGCACGAGGAGCCGTTACACCCGCTCAAAGCTACTGCATGGTGCGCTGTTTACGCTGGAGGAGTCATCGGGCCATTTTTTTTCGTTGACCCTGCTGGTCAAACGACAACAGCGGACGGTGCACGCTATAGGGCCATGTTAGCCGAGTTTTTTTCATTTAGAAAAAAATGAGAGCCAAACAACAACGGATGACTTCTTTTGGCCCACCTTGTATTTACATTAGTACATACATGTGTGTTAAAAATAATATAAAAAAAAACCGCTATGATTAAGTAATATTTACAACAATATTCTTCCTCTCATCCATTTGAAACTCTTTTAGTTGCAAGATTTTTTTAAGCAAAGCGTCGTCTGACAATTTCGGTACAACTTCCTCTTGCATGCTTAACACCTCATAACTTCTACTTATTATTGGTAACAAACCGTCACTCACTGGTATTCCAAATTTAATTGTTTTTTTTTTATAATAATTTAAGATTTCTTTTATAAATGTTTTTCTCAATGTGTCCTCTTCGTTCAAGAATTAAATCTTAATGTTAAGAATATATTTTTAAATCTTAGAATACGATTTTAAAATTAAGATTGCATTTTGCGCAGACGGTTGATGTACGACGGATCACCGTCTTTAATTTTTTTAGAATAATAAATTATACGCTTACCCGCATTTTCCATTGGCTGTTTTGCTTTTACAGCTGTTTGGTAGGAGAAATTTCCTATAATGTTTTGCTATTTTGTAACGTTGCCACATGACACAATGACTGGATTGAAAAATTAAACTGCACTTAAGTCTTATATAAATTTCAATTAAAGAATAACATAATTCATATTTAAATATGAGTTTAAGAAATTTTTATTACTAATTAAAAGTTTAACAAAATAAGTATAAATTCATCTAAACAAATAAAGAAAACTATACCTAAAATTATACTTTGCTAAACTAAAATAAAGGCACATGTGAATTTTCATTATCTTACAGCTCTTGAAGCAACCATCAACTACATCTACATATGTTTATCAAATACATTAAGGAGTGGGTGGTTTCACATTTGGCAATATCATTTTCAATATTTTCTTAAAGTTTTTTTTTACAAAAATCTCTTCAACTGGCGCCAATATATTTCATCAGCATTTATATGAATGTGCCTGTCGGTAGTAGAAGTGCATATACAAGTATGTAGTTGCATTGTGGGCATCTTGAAGACGTATTTGTTTAGAAAAATGCAGCAAAAAGCACAAAATAAAACAAGAATAAATTAAAATAAAAAAACCTTGCTTAAGGGTATTTTGGGGGTGGAGGCTTAAAAAATAATAATAAATAAAATAAAAAAAAATTAAATAAAAAATGAAACTAAAATTTACATATTTAAATGCAGTGTGTTGACTTGACTGTTGATGAGGACAAAAACAAGTACTTCAAGTGCTTTAGCCAAAGAAACAAAAGGCAGACCATTTTAAGCATTTCAAGGTATATTTTTCAACTCAAGTGTTGAAATATAATGCACTTATACAGGGTGTCTGGTTGCAAATTTATATTTTCAAACTAATATGAAAAACATAAAATATGACCAAAAGTTTTATTAAGAACATTGAACGATATAATGAAAATGCGGCGATTTTTTTTTTAAAAAGTATGTGATCCAGATGTCTTCCGTCGAGTTGAACACACTGTTCAAAACTGATTCTTGTGCTCTGCACCACACGCTGCAGTAATTTTGGTTCAATTCAGCAGATTTCTCGGCGAATATTTTCCTTTAAAGCCACAAGAGATTGGGAATTGTCATTATAAACCCTCTCTTTAAGGTGGTCCCAAAAAAATCAAAACGAGTTAGATCGGGCCTCAAAACGACTGATCAGTTTTTTGGGGAATTTTCTCAAAGCAAATTCATCGAAGCTCTGGCTGTGTGTGCAGTCGCCGCATCCTGTTGAAACCACGTGCGTGAAACGAACGACGGATGAGCTTTCAGGTTAAGCAAAAAGAATTCCGTGATCATTCGTCTATAATTTTCACTGTTGACATTCGCCGCCTGGCCTCGAGATTTTTCGAAAGAAGGTGCAAGTATCCCATGCGTAGATAAGGCACACCAATCAGCTACCCCGGGGCAATGCAATGGTTTTTGATGTTTTAATCCAGGTTTCCGCGTTCTTGGAGACCAGTAACGGCAGCGTTGCCTGTTGACGTGGCCATTTAAGTGAAAATGAGCCTCGTCGCTCCAAAAAATGGGATATACCAGGCGAAAACGCTCCAACATCGTTTCACAAAAATTTTTTGCGTAAACCAAAGTCGCTTTTTTTAGTTCTTGATCGATTTGAATTTTACAGGGATGAAACTTCGGATCCTTTTTTGAAATTTCATGAATAATCGCTTTTTAAAGTCCCAGTTAGGCTGCTCTTTCCTGTATTGAAAGTCTCGGATTTTTACGTATACTGCTTTCAACCAGTTCAATGTTTTCGGGAGTCCTTGAAGATCGACTGGGCCCTGGCCGTGGGGCATTCATAACCGAAGCCGAATCTCTGCACCCACGAACGAATTAAATTTATACTCGGTCCATCACGTATTAGCTGAATACTGAACTAAATTGTCGACGAGCAATGACGTAAGAATCATTACATTTAAGAAACGTCTCCACAGCGAACGCGCGATGCTCACTCGAACACTGTGACATCGTGACTGACAAATCCGCACAATCGATAATTCCAACTGTTGATTACTTTTTGAAATAATTGTATTTAAAAATATATATTTGCTACCAGGCATTCTGTATAAGTCCCAATACATATGTATTTAAAGGTTTTTTTTCGGAATCCATTTTGCTCAATCTGTGTTTATTGAATAAAAAAAAGTGCATTAAGTGAATCGTTTTTTAGTTTCTTTGCCCCCTCAAAATGTACCCTAACCTTACCTTAAACCGTTATTGATGTGCAAAAATTTTTTTTTATGGAAATATCTGTCTGTCTGTCCGTCTTTCGCTGTTTGCTGCTAAGCTGTCATGCTTAAGCAAATGTTAAACAAATTAATGTTACACTGAGTGACAGTAAACACATGAGTAAAATAGTTGTTATTCTATGAACGTTACAACATTGCAAAGTTGGATTGTAGGGAATAAATTAAGTAAAAATTAAAACAGGAAAAGAAATTAAATTATTGCGTAAAGAGGTATTTGGGGTCGTAATAAAGGCGTTTAGGTTTCATATTACCACAAAACTTATCCAAAATTTTTTTTATATTAAAATTGTAAGGTAAAATGAGAAATTAGTGCCGTTAATAGCCCCATTAGTTTTATCTCTGATTGTAAATATTTTCACAAGGTTGGTTTTCTTGTTTATTAATTATCGTTTTGTTTGTTTTTCCACTAGTTTTATGGTCTTTTTTTTTTATTAATGATAATGTGCGTGTTTGAAATTGATTGGAAAATTAGTTTTATTAATTTTATTGTTTTTTAATTTTTTTTTTAACAATTATATTTATGCATTTAGCAGACATATACGAATATATCTACATATATATTATATATAAATTATTTGACATAAAAACCTTTAATATATTTTTAAATCGTTTGCATTTTTTTAAACAATATGTGCGTTTATATTAGAGCGTTTTAAATGTGCGAACTAGAGCTGTATAACCGTCTATAAAAAATATTTCTTTTTTATGAGAGATCCTAAATAAATATTGTATACTGAGCACAGTTCAGTACAAATCTGGCTGCTGGTATAATTTTTTTAAAGAAAATAGCATGTGACGCTTTTGGGTGATTTTTTCTATTAGTTGATGGTGATTGGCAGCTTTGTGTATTGAACGTCATGTTTTGTTTAAATTAAATTTAAAGCTTAGGTTCGCTTTTCTACATATTTGAAAGATTTGTGAACTTCTTAGTTATTGTTATATTAAAATAACTTGTATCGTTTAATCACAAGTAATTTTTTTTTAGTGTGTATTGAGCGTTATTCATAGAATTTCAATAATATTAAAATTTTAGTTGTATAACAAAGTCTGTTTAAAGCTCGTTGGAGGCTATACATCTCAATTATTGTAAATATTAAAAAAAAAACATGAATTATTTACGAAATTGTGTTGAGCGTCACTTTCGAAAAATTTTTAAATATAACTTAACTTTTTCAAACTTGTTAAAGGCTATACTCTAAATTATTGCAAATATTAAAAACACATGAATTATTTACGAAATTGTGTTGAGCGTCACTTTCGAAAAGTTCTTAAATTAAACTTAACTGCAAGCGAAAAATTAAGTTTTATTTCAAAAGAAATTTTAAAATGACACCGATGAGTTAATAAAACGATGTAGCGATCAATACACAACAATTAATATAAGTATTTCTCTAATATTTCTCATACATATGTACGTAAGTAAGAAATAAAATAAGAAAGAGCAAAAAAAGGGAAAGAAAAATTCAAAACCGTCGGCTTCAATTAGGAATGATCCAAATAAAAGTGGCCTGTAAAATATAGCACCCTATCGCATAGTCTAATAACTTTTGCGAATACTGTATTAGCTTAAGAGAACTTAACTCCTCAAGAACATGGGGCACTCGTGATACTCCGAAATTTCTGTAGGAATTTATAATGAACGATTATATGCACTTCGAAGTCATTAAAAATTCGCTTATTATTTCTGAAGAGCCTTTTGAGCTACTCAAAACCACTGACTGATGCTTCATTAACTTTGGAGGTGCAATTGAGACTTATTTTTTCGAAGACGCTTAGAGTAACATTGTTAGAAAGAGTGGAGTATAATACAGAACCAACATGAAAAAATCATGTTGCTGCAAGTTTATTAACTTGCGCTAGAGCATTTGTAGTTTTAACAGTTCAGTACGATTTTATTTACAGATCGGTAGACAATAGCCATTTTGAAAAATGCGCCTTCAGGTCGCCTTTGGAAATTGCAGTTAGTTGCAAGATCGTTTGATTTGTTTCCTAGCGTTTAGGTTTTTAAAATAATGCGGAACTTAACCTCGAAATTTTCACCGGAAGAAAAAAAATACTATTAATTGGTTTTTGGTTTGCTCTAAAGCTAGAATTTGATAGTATTTAATGGCAGGTAGGTAGGGTAAAGTGCCTATGATGAATCACTAAGCTCGAAGATAATACATTGTCCAATGTGTTTACCTGAAAGCATAAAAAAAGAAAAAGTTAAGAGATCAATATTCTGTTGGCAGTATTTGGTTGCCAATTTACCGACAATGACCTAAAAATGCAGTGGCCGGTAAAGTCGACGTTAAGTAGTCTCAGGTACTCTACCCAGAGATACGAGAACCTTGGTTCTATTGGCTGATGGTACTTGCCATATGAATTTCAAAACCCTACAGCCTGCAACGACAGCCAAGTATTTTCTCGTATTATCTCTTAAGTGTCTTGCTATTTTTTAAATAATTTACACAGTAAGAAATAAACAAGGTAGTTGCCATACTGACAACTGTTCTAAAACCCTTCGTGTCAATTCACATGAGGCCGCATTTTCAGATGTTCCAGAGTTGCCTCAAACTCTTATACCTCTGATTTTCTTAAGCGCTATCTACAGTCACTGACCACCTTTGACCTTACCAGATTGGAGCTTAGTGCCCTACAAAGATAATCATGCAGTTTCCGCTTAGGCCGTTGTTCTATTCAAACAAGACTCGCATTATCGAAAATATCTACAGTTAAAGAACGCTACATTGCTTCTCCTCTATTCATAATGACATGAACATGCCCGTCCAAGTTTCAAACTCCATCTTAGCGCAAAGCCCTTAAATGTTAATAAGCCATTTTTCTAAACGGCCTTTCCGGGATAAGTACTTCCACGCTCGGTGTGACGTCCAAATAGGGTGACAAGTAGTCGTACTTTTAGGGCATTTTCTCTAGCTGTTCAATCCTTCCCATCTCTATCAGTATGTTGGCATATTTTGGTTAAGAATCCCGCCACAATATGCTTCCCTTAATCTCAAAACACTCTTGGTGCAAAACAAAAAAAAAAATCGAATTTTTGAAAAATCAAAAGTTTTATTATACATTATACGACGGCTGTAAAATTGTATGTTTTTTAAAAAAATTTTTTTTTGGTTTTTGGTTTGGGAGAATCATTGATATTTTGGCCAATTATTAGGTTTAGCTTCTAGGAAATATTTAGTTGGACTCTGCCAACTAGCCATTAATATCAAAAATTATGCCGGATTCAAAGTGAACCAGGGTGTGTTCTGTTTGACAACCTTAAATTACGAAACATTTATTTTTTGCTTTTGCTTTTTTCTTAAACTGTCTTTAACATTTAAATAAAACATTTCTTATACGCCTTAAATCAATTATGACATGCAAAAATTTGAAGAAATGCTAATATGTTTCGCGTTTGAGACACACATTAGTTACATCTGACAGGAGAATCTAATTGATTTTATTGTATAAGAACAACAACAATTTGTGTTTGTTTTTCCATCACAATTTTCGTAAATAAAATATAAGCCGCAAAATTTCTTTTATCATTAAAGAAATAGTTGAGTTGATGCCAATTAAATAGAGTTTTCCTTTTATTTTTGGTTTTTTTTAAACAAATGTTTTAAATATCAATCACTTTTCAACAGTTTCGTTTTTTCAGTTTCGGTAATAAATCCCCAAAAGAGTTTTACTACCAACAAAATGTCTCTTGTCTGTGACATTTGCCTGATTGGGATGGACAGATTGTTTAGTTGCTGTCTGTTGGCTGCTTGATATGTTTGACTACACACACGTACTTTTATTGCGGTAAAATAAGCAAGAAAAAGGAAACCGGAGTTTTCCAGTAAAATATTTTTATAGACAAAATGGAGCCAGCCAGTTAGCAATCAAATGAAAACAACTGAAAATCAAATATTCATGTGTTTTTGTGAAGGGAAATTATTTTACCAAAAAATTTTTTTAAAAATTTATAAAAAAAGTCTCATACGTAAATGGCAGAGACATGTGTAGCAAATGTTTTAAAGTCGATTTGAAAATGCTTTTATGTTTTTGGTTGTTCTTTTAACATGTTACAGTTTTTGGTGACAGTTTAAGTTAGTTGTTGTGCAAGAAAATCAGGTTTTTGTTTGGAAATGTTTTAAAGAAAAAAAAAAAAAGAATCAGAATTTTACAATTTGAATTCCCTCTACATGAATTATAAGGGGAAGTATAAGGACAATTCCATTGTGACAGGTGTGACCATTTTGCTCACTTTTTTGCTTATAACTCAAACAATTCAAAATTTAGTTTCAAAATGGAAATGATTTCCACGGATGGTTTGTTTTTAAGCAATTAGTAGTAAGTAGACACTACAAGAACATAATTTCTGCCACAATGACTTAAAGACTGTGACGGCTGTGACCTTACAAATTTGAAGTTAAGAGAATTTTGGCCTTAAGATTGAGTTGCGTGAAATATTCTTGAGAACAGATTTAATTCGTAGGTTTTTGAGGTATTTTTAAGTTGATTTATTATTTCTACAAAAAATAATAATTGCTCAAGGAAAAATCTTTTTTAAAATGCGACGGGTGTGACATTTTCATCAAAATATAAAAAAGAAGAGCCGACTATTTAGTATATGATATATATTTCGATTATTCTCGTTTTCTTCTAGACGTAAATTTATTAATTTTTTTTAATAAAGAAATAATCTATTTTTCCAAATTTTTTTTTACGGGGAACTGACCATAAGTTTTTTATTTTGTTTGTTATTTCTACCTTACCTATGCGTTTAACACCTTAAAAAGTATAAACAATCTACATCTTTCCATGTTCTGAAATCTTTATCCACTAATGGTCTACCAATCCCTTATGAAAATAGCAGCTTCAGTTTCTACAAGGTGTCCGCCAGCAAGGTATACCACTTTGTTTTGCTGTCATTTTGGTAAGCACTAGTCTTGACATAAATATATTTGGCAGTCGTGAAGTGGAGACGGGGCAAATTCGTTATTAAAAAATATTCTGCAAAACCAACGTGTTTTAATCATTAAATCATTTAATCAAAATTACCCCTCGATTACTATGAGGATGAGAAAGTTACGTGAAATTTTTGGGAGAAACAACGTGCCAACAAGACGCACTATTTGTCGTTTAGTAAATGATTTCGAAAAAAGAGGGTCTGTAGCTGATAGGCCCAAGCATGGACCACAACGTGCTGTAAGATGGGCTTAAACCATTACTGCTGCTCAAGAAAGTGTTCAAAACAATCTATTAACCTCAATTCGACGCCGTGCTCAGGAGCTTTTTATTAAAAGAACAACTTTGACCACAATATTGCTAAAGGATTTGCATTTGTTTCCATTTAAGATTTAGTTGGCACAAGAGTTTCTTCCAGAAGACGATTTACGCCGCCGTACCTATGCCAATAGGATGTTACACCTCGCCAATGACAACCGCGATTTTCATGAAAAAATCATAATTATTCATCATAACATTTGCATCAATTAAAGGTGACAATGTGGTGTGCATAACGGTAACTGTCAATATGGAGCGATATCGTAATATGATTAAAAACTTTTTAATGCCACGACTGCATGCTTTCGGCTTGGTTAACATGTGGTACCAACGCATCGCATACAGCCAGGATTACAATGGAATTAATGCGAGACCTTTTTCGGCAAAACAAGTTTTATCAAGAAATGGTGACGTTTATTGGCATCCACGGTCGCCTGATTTCACTGCTACGGACTACTGTTTGTTGGGATATCTGAAAAACAAGGTTTAAGCAAACAAACCAGAAACGCTGGAGCAACTCAAAGAAAACATTCCTGATAAAAATAATGAAATACTGCGTGAAATGTGTGAGAAGGTAATGAAAAATGAGGGCAAAAATGCTCGCATTTGTTAGGCTAGCAGAGGTGGACATTTATTTAATATTGCATTAATCAAAATCCTGCACCAACTAGTTGTTATTGATGTTTTAAAACTAAAAGCTAAAACATATTCCTAGAATATCCCACCCCCTTATCTCCATCGCCTAAGGAGGCTCAAATAAAAAGTTTGATAAAATTGTTTTAAATCCCCCCTACAGCTTCCAGGGTGCCCGTGGATAGGTCAAATGTAGGACTGACCCCAACTTATTTTTCCTTGCAAACATTTTCCTAGAACATATTTACCCCCTGCCACCACTCCTTGGGGGGGGGGGGGGGGGGAGGTGGTGGACACACAAACCCATATTTTAAAATTAGAAATATTTCATAAATAAATAAAAAAATAATAAATTCGGCACAGCCGAATATAGCGCTCTTACTTGTTTTGTTATTGATTCCAGCAAATAAGCAAGTGTTTAAGGAACAAACACTTAACATACCACATTGCTGAGGGTCAAAGTTTCTGTTGTTGCAGTTGTAGCTGTTGTTTGCGTTGCAATTTATTTGTATTGCGACCGCTGCCAGTGACCTTAGGCTGAAATCATAATTTTCCAGATTTGTTTTTTTGCCTTTTGTGAGTTTCTCATACAGAAAATTTTTATAGACAATTTAGATGGAAATGATACGTAGAAATAAAAGTTGTTGATGGACTTTCTAATATTTTTTTGTACGAACATACATATGTAATTGTTTAAAGAGGAAAAAAAAAGCTTTCAAACCAAAATGATGCAATGTCAAAAACATACAACACTTTTACATTGAGGGGGAGTTTGGTTGTTATGAGCAATTAAAATTGATGGCATGTTTTAAAGCTTGTTTGAGACATTCAGATTTTACAGTCTACAAAGCAATTATCTATCAGCGTTTATGTTGGTTTTTACTGTTATTTCTTTTATTTATCTTTGTAGCAAAATCGATAATATATTGAAAGGCCGCCTGTCAGACGGACGGACCGATGAACATGTTTAAATATTGAGTATTGAGTAGTGTAAAAGATTGATTGTTAAGTCAAGCAAACAAGTGGTATCAATTTGTTTTTTGATAACATCGCAGTCAAGTTATGCCGGCAACATATAAAAGGTTGGGGGTAGTAGGAAAATACAATTTTCCAACCACGCACAGTGGGGGAATTTGTAAAAAAAATTATAAATAAATTTGTTGTTTCTAAACAAGCATTTCGATTAAAATAAAACTTCAAAAGCCATAGGAGAGGTATAGCTCAACCAAATTTTTAAAGGGTGTGGTTCAATAAGGCCTTAAATAAGGCACCTCGGATCTATGGAATATTGAAACCTATAGGAAATTTTTATTATTGATTTAAAAAAAAAAAAACTTAATCCATATGTAACACGTATGGATTGTATCTTGCAGGGGATAATTGACATAAAAAATTCAAAATGTAATTTGAAAAACCTTTGTTCATTTTTTTTATAGCAAAACCAAAATCTTATCCGATTTCCACGATCTTTGTTTTATTTAAATAAGGAATAACAAATAATAAAAAAAACTGAAATTAAACGAATGTTGTAAATTGACAATTCGGAAAATAGTCGAATTTTTGCCTTTTTTCTTGGAGGAAAGGATAGATATTTTCTTTATAATTTGTAATAAAAAGTTTTCAAAGAACTATATGACGCTTGAATTGTTCTGAAACGTAAATTCGCGGAGTATATTACAATCAAACCTATTTATGTGAAGACTTAAATTTCCAGGCTGAAATTTTTAAAATTCATGAGATCTTGCGCGCACCTCTGCAGCCAAGCTTGTCATATTTTGTCGAATATCGTGTGGTAGGCCGCACTGGAACAACAGGTTAACAAGAGAGCATGCAGTGTTTTATAGAACTAACTTGTGTTTAACCTGGCACCCCTACAGCGTCACTGAGTGTAATTCTGGATTTAAAGTTTATTAGACTGGTCGCAGAAGATGTTGCAGAAAGATCTACAATTCGACTGGAGGGACAGTTAAAGCAGGTGCAATATGGGCATGGCAGGACTTTTTAAATTACCAAATTTAGCAGTGACTAAATATTTTCGAAACGTAGTTTTAAAGGACAGACGATTATTACTACGGGGAAACACGGCTGGTTGCTGGATCTTTGCCTCGACCACAAGACCCACAACTTCCTTACGGATGTGTTCAATCTTTGACAGCAGACCGCAGATCCGACTTCCCCGGTCTGCTGTCGAGATTTGGGCATTAATGAGTCCTACAAACTTTCTGATGACTGATGGGTCGTTAAGACTAATATGGTCGCAGATCTTGCCCTGTCTTTCAAGAATGAACATTTACAGGTGAATATGTTTACGGATAGTCAGGCGGTGATCAAATCTATCCCCGAAACCTCAAATGCTCCTCAAGCGTCCAAATGTGCAAGGAATCTATAGGTAAACTGTGTGCCGTGAGAGAAGTGCGCGTTTTCTGGGATTGGGGACCCAGAAGAATTGAGGAAAATAAGATGACTTAATGATTGCGAAAGCTATGGTGTTCCTAGGGAAAAGCAGACTGTTGAACACTTTTTGTGGTACTGTTTGGTGCGTGCTCCATGACAAACTGTCTCTCCTTTTAAAAACCTGTGGAAGTTATCTGGGATTGAAAAGAGAGTGTATGGCACTCTTTGGCTCATTTAATCGAATTAGTCGGTTTGGAATAACCGGATTATCGTTTCTTCTTGTGTGTCACACTAAAAACTCAAGGGGTATATGTGAAATCCCCGAGATCAGACAGTTGATCAGGTACCGTTGGGGGGTTGGGAACGAAAGTAAATGATTGACCGATAGTTGGGGAGTTTCGTGCAACTATTTTTTTATACGAAAAATTATTCGAGCTATAATTAGTTTTGATACCAACATGTTTAACGTTACCCTAATATAGAAGGCCCTAACTCGTAGTGTTTTTAAGTCAATATGTTTTGATGTTATCTTGTAGCTATAGAAAAGTTTATTGCTTGGCAGCATTTCTTGAACAGCAGGAAGGGTTTCCTGATAACTGAAATTACTTGACGAATTTTGGTAGTTTTTTTTTTAGAAATTTTAAGATGAAACGACGTATCAACGTAGAAATTCATAAATTTGAAATAAAATATATTAAAATGGTCAATCGCGCCGGAAAATATCTAACATAATATGCCTTAAATGTTTAACTGCTCAGAGCGTTACAACCAGGCAAAAGCACAAAAATAAATATGTTGATTAAGGCAGAAAAGCTTCCCAAAAAATATTGAACGAGGGGGACAAACGCTACATTCTTCGAAAAAAATCAGAAAACCCTGCAAATTATCGGCTCCAATCCTCCCTGTTAAAGTAAGAAACTAATTAAAGAAAATATGCTGAAAAAACCATTTATCAATTAAAAAATACGTAGCGCGCCTTAAATTCGCCAAGGGGCAAATTTCAAAGATTGAAAAGTGTTGAGAGCATGTTATATTTGCTGACGAGTCGAAATATTATTATTATGGGCCCAGATAACCAACCATATGTTAAGCTTAAAGCTAAAGGTTTAAATATACGTAACATAACCATAACCACAGTAAACAGCTGTTTGAACGTAACTAATGGACAACACTGTATTTAATTGCCATTACGCCATAACCATAATCATAGAAACCAATTGAATTTTGATTTTTATGGCAACAGTTATGGTTATGGCAATATAATTTAAGCATAAAACAGAGCTTTATAACAGAAAATTTAAAATCTTCAGGTTAGCATATTGGTGGAAGCACAATTGCCTGGGCCTGTATGCCGGAAAATTTTGGAGGAACTATAGAATTTTTGGAGAATAGGAATGGAAAATATATGTACCTCGACACATTTAAATAACATATCCTTGCAAAGTGCCGAAACACTAGGAATAAGCAAGAATTTATGTTTCTACCAAGACAGTGATCCGAAACAAAAATCCGCAAAATATTTAAGAAGGCTTGTTTTGAATTGTCCCCACTTTATTTGGCATAAATTTATAACAAAAACAAATTAAAAATCAACAACAATTGATTGTAGTTAATTTGTGATTTTGCAGGTTACGTAGTGTTGTTTTTGTTGCGGTTGTTGTCTATCAATAACACGACCTCGACATTGAAAAATTAATATAAATTTCTTAACAGCTTTTTCTAGTATTTTTCATTTATACTATTAGTTACTTTAATTGTGTTATTATATTTAACATCAATTATTTATTTATTTTGAATTTAGCAAAAATAATACAACTTTTATTAATATTTTTGTTTGTTTTTTTATATTTTGTAGGTCACACATCGTACAACGGGCCAAGTGATGGTTTTAAAAATGAATCAATTAAGAGCAAATCGGCCAAATATGTTGAGAGAAGTACAACTTCTAAATAAATTATCACATCCAAATATATTAAGGTGAGTAATCAATATGAAATTTGAAAAAAATATTAAAAAAATATTATAAAAAAGGCCTCCTTATTTAGTTAAAAACTAAATAAGGAGATTATTTTGCCAATATCGGCTAATGAGTTAAGAAATGTATTTATAGAAAAATTTTGAGTTTAATTTTAATGTTTATCGGTAAGCCTTATTTCTCTCTCCTGCCAAACCTGAAAGGGATAGGTAACCCAATCTCCTTGTCATCAACGAGTAAGATAAAGAAATTGCTCTCTGTGAACTTAACAAGCCATACAAAGTCAGTTGTAAAGTGCAAAAGCTTGGCAAGATGCATGGCTACCCTTAGATATTACCCTCGAGGCTGGGGTGGAGACAAAGCATTCCCATTAAGTGAAACGGGGTAAATGCGTTTGTGTCGACGTTTGCAACGCCTCAAAAATTAGAGTCCAACATACTTTCTTACTTAGTTTGCCAGTTATAGCAACCCATGTGGGATATTGTCCAAATTAGGAATGCATTTTCAAGCACTTCTGCGCTTCTTCAGTTTCTTACGTCGAGTTTGTAAAGGTTTTTCTGGTTTTGATTTCTTTAAAAGAGCGTCGGTCGTCTCCTTTTGCGTCTTTTCTCGGGATCGTGTTCAAACACCTTTTTCGCTTAAGCATCTTTATTTATTCGCACATATAGTTTCCCAGCCAGCACTGTCCTTGGATTTTTGAGTGTTTGACTACCGATACCCAATATTCTCCGCCTTCGCAAAATGGGTCAATATATCCTGCGAAGTTTTTTCTCTTAATCGCTTTAAGAACACTTTTATCTACTTGAGCAAGTGCCAATGCCTCTACTTCGTATATTAGTACAGGAAAGATAAGTGTTTTGTATAGTGTGAACTTTGTCTGCCGAGAAAGGGTCCTGTTCTTAAATTGTTTGCTTAGCCCAATATAACATCTATTAGCAAGTACAGGGTGTCCGCCTGCAAGGTATACTACTTGATTTATAATTTTGATTAAATGAAGAGAATGGATTTTATATTGATAAGTGTTTTATTTAATGTCGGGAATTATGTATGAAGTACAATATCAGATAAATGTCGCCCTCTGTTAACCTCAAAAATGCGAGTCCTTTTAAGCACATTTCTGGTTTGTTTGCATAAACGTTGCTTTTCAGATATCCCCAAAAAAAGAAGTCCGGAGCAGTCAAATCAGGTGACCGTAGATGCCAATCAACATCACCATTTGTCTAAATAATTTGTTGTGGAAAGAGGTCACGCAGAAATTCTATATTAATTCTGGCTGTATGCAATGTGTCACCGTCTTGTTAATACCACATGTTAATCAAGCCCAAAGCATGCAGTTGTGGCATTAAAAAGTTTTCAATCATATCACGATATCGCTTCCCATTGACAGTTACCGTCACGCCGTTTTCAGTTTCAAAAATGTAAGGTCCAGTGATTCCTCCTGACCAAATTGCAAAATAGACTGTCACTTTTAATTGATGCAAAGGTTATTGATGAACAATTTGAGGGGTTTCCATTGCCCAGAATTGACTATTCTGGTTATTCACGAATCCATTCAAATGAAAATACGCCTCATCACTCATTATGATTTTTTCATGAATATCGGGGTTGTCTTTGGCGAGCTGTAACATCCTATTGGCATATGTACGGTGGCGTAAATGGTCTTCTGGAGGAATCTCTTGCCCCAACTGAATCTTAAATGGAAACAAATGCAAATCCTTATGAAAAACTGTGGCTAAAGTTGCTTTTTTGAAGACAAAGCTCCTGAGGACGGCGTTAAATCGAGGTTGATGGATTGTTTTGAGCACTTTTTTCGACAGAAGTAATGTTTTCAGCCGATCTTTCAGTATGTCGTGGTCCATGCTTGGGCCTTTCAGCTACAGTCCCTCTTTTTTCGAAATCATTCACTAAACGGTAGATAGTGCGTCTTGTTGGCACGTTGTTTGGCTGAATTCCAAAACGCAGTTTGCTTTGCATTTCAAATTTTCAACTTCTTCCCTTATACACTCCTCCTTACAATTTTGACGATTTTTGCTTCCAGGACATTAATATAGCTGTAAACACTCATTTTGAAGGAGAAAATATTATCAAAAACCTCATATTTGCTTTCAGAAAAAACTTAAATTTTCTGATGCAAAGCAAACTGCGTTTTGGAATTCAGCCTTTCTTTCAAAAATTTCAAGCAACTTTCTTACCGGCACAGTAATCGATGATTGCTTTAGATAAAGTTTTTCAACGATTAAAACACGTTGGTTATTTTGTATCTGTTAAAGTCATTCTAAACAATCTCATCAGCTTTGCAGGAGTACCGATTTTAGACATAGCCTCTGCAGAATTTGGACTATCAAAAGCGGCCTTGCAGTCGGCGAATAAATGGAAACTGTCGACTCGTTTCTTTAGGGTTCTCTCTAAGGCGTGACAAGGTATAAATATTTGGTCGATAGTGGATTTATCAGTCTTAAGCCAAAGTTAACGTGAAAATATTTTCTACCCGTTGGGTCGGAGACTAAAACCTTTAGAATAACGCAAATAGCTTTACATCCTCCTTTTTGGACAAGGCGTAGAACTCTGAGGCTCCAGCCATCGGAAATGGGTTTTTAAGCAAATTTTGTAGAAAAGTATTCAGCTTTATAACAGCTTCACCGGCAAGATATTAATTCCTGTCGCTCTGTTATATTTTCTTCGAGATATTGATGTTTTCACGACATCTTGGCAAAGAGCTAAGCACTGAACACCGTCATAGTCGATTGAAGAGAGGGAATTTTCATCGCCATTTCCATTAGACTACAACAATCGGGAAAAGTGATTTTGCCAGTTTTTCAGAACCAGATTGCCACGTTGCTCTTTACAGAAGCCTTAACCATAACCATCAGTCTGATGTTCTACGCGTTGGCAGAATTTTCTTCCGTCAAAAGAATGTGGGTTTCCTCCTCCCTTTTCTGCTGATATATCCTATGCACACCACATGTGGCTTCTGTCTGCATAGTTGCCTGATATGGTTCATTTTAGTTACTTAGCGACACTCCTTTTCGTACTATCGGTTCCTCTTAAAAGGTTTTTGCAGCATTTTCAATGGACGTGACAATATGGTGCCAACGAGAGCAGATATCGGGAAAAAGAATGCTCTGCTGGAGCAGTTGGGCTAATTAAGCGAAGTAGACATTGGCATTTTGTTGTGCTTGCAGTTTCGCGGCATCAAATTTTATTTTGTCGCATTTGTATCTTGGCTGCTAAAAGGTAATGATCCAAGTAGGTTAAGCTCCATTCGCTTTTGCATTAAATTCACCATTTCTCTGTTCTGGAAGCTCCATGCTAAATCTATCGCACGACATTCATGACAGTAATAAGTATCTGACTTGTACTTATCCAGTACATTTGCTAGTTGGATCAATGTACCTGTTTTATACAGCTTCCGAATATTCCTAGTGCAGATTCATAAGTTATGGTTCTTAAGTCGTTCACTGTAATCGTTGATACTGGGAGAAGGTCGTTTTCCATTGTTTCGTTTTTTTTAATGTTGGTAGCTGTGAGGGATTACCAGTCCACTGCCCTAATCCATTTTTTTAAACTTCATGGAACAACTGGAGGCACATGTTAGTTCACTTCCCAACGAGTGTTTAAAACATCTTTGCAGATGATACCTCGGGCAGGTATGTGTCCACTGGAGTTAAAGGGCGACAAGGATTGCTACTAGGCTTAGCCGAGTCTTGGTAACCGGAATCCAATACGCTACCCGCTTAAGTACAACATTCATCTTTAATTATACCGATTTACACAGAAGTATTGGTATTTAAAAGACGTTCGTCCGTACGTCCTTCTGGCTGTTATTGTAAATGAATTTTGCCATCAATTGCAAAAACTGCAATTTCGCCCCGAGTTTAACGCGACAAGCGGTCCACCATTTACTTTAGCTCCAAAGTAAGCACCAATCCCGAAGGTCACCAAAGTCTTTATAAATTTTAAACAATAATTGACACCGCCTGTTGTTAATTTTTAAGCTTTAAAAACTATAAAATTCGATAAAATTTTTCTAGTTAAAAGCACACCTTTCTTAATATTCTAAATTCCATTTATTTTAGATCCTAATTATGCATTCAGTCAAAAGATCACCAATAACACTTAATTTATATCAATCAGTTGTAACTATCACATTTAAACAATTTCAATTCTCGTAAAATCGCTACGCCACACCTTTAAAATTTTTCCTTTTCTTTAAAAAAAATATGTTTCATATGCAAAACACTTTAAAATTTAATTCTCCCCTTAAATAACAACTATTGTTTTAAGTAGATGCCGCAATGTTTTAACATTGAATGGGAACTAATTAATTGTATCAATTACTTTTGTAATTTACATTTTGGCACGTTCTCATATACATAAGTATAACACAGACTGTTAATGTTTAAGTTGTTGCTTTTGTTCCCTGCCGCCATAAGTCAATCATTAGTCGATCACTTCATTAATAGCTGGTGAATGGTTAAATAGTTATACTTTTGAAAACTTAATTAAAATAATTCGAAATAATTATTTTGACGCTTTAAATGACATAAATTTATTTAGAGTAATTTAGGATGATCTTTTTTCCCCTTAATACCATAAATTAATTTTTGAATAGATTAAACGAAACAACAACAACCAATTATGACATCACATTGTTTATATTCAATGATTCATTTCATTTGTATTCAAATTTTTTTTATTTATGAAATTAAGATTCTATTGTTGTATTTAAATTTAAATGTTTATTTAAATAAAAAAGCAAAAAAAAATATAAAAAATATGAGCTGCAAGCAGGGGGGCCCTTGCATTTACTATTATCCAGTATGAGTAACATTAAACAATTCATTGATTAATTTAAACAAATTTACAGTGAAATGTTAACGAAATGAATCGGGTGTTTGTTTTTATTTTTTTTTGTGTTTATTTGTAAAATGTTGATAAATTATAGTATTTATAATCACAAACAACAACAGCAACAGCAGCTTTAATGACACTGACCTATAACAACAAAATCAGTAAATATTTCTATTTTGTTGTTGTTATAAAATTCATGTGATTTCATTTGGTATAATTAATTTTTTGATTTTTTATGTTATAATTTTGAAATCTCATACACTGTTTCTATTGCAAAATTAAAAAAAAACGAACTTTAAATAATATAAATTTTATAGAACGAAAAGTAATGTAAACTGCGATAATTTTTATAATTTTAAAAATAATCAGGAGTCAAAAACCCTACTTTCTAATTTATTTCTAACATATGGAGCTTTATTTGGTAATGAGATAGATGCTGTTAAAGAAAGTAATGAAGTAATATCAATGAAATTCTTTATTTTTTGTAAAATCACGTTCGATGCCATTATGTATGGAACTCGATTTCTATTGCATGGCCACCACGGGCACGCTTGCAGAAGTCCAGTCCAATTTTCGACGGTTTTCAAGCATAAATCGGCCGATACGGCTGCAATTGCATGTTCGATATTCGTGCGAAGTTCATTAATCATCGCTGGCTTGTTGGCAAATACCATAGACTTGACGTAGCCCCACAGGAAATAGTCTAAAGGCGTCAAATCGCACGAACGAGGCGGCCAATCGACTGGACTATTTCGTGGGATAACACGTTCTCCAAACTTAGTTTTCAATAAACTGATTGTGACATTCGCTGTGTGGCTTGTGGCGCCGTCCTGTTAGAACCACATGTCCTCCAAGTCTATATTATCCAATTGGGGCTAAAAATATGCAGTTATTATTGAACGGTAGCGATTCCCATTCACAGTAACGTGCCCGTCTTGATCATCACGGAAGAAGTACGGCCCAACGACGCCGCCGGCCCATAAACCGCATCAAACTGTAATTTTTTCGGGATGCAATGATGACTCGTGGAGTACGTGTGGATTGCTGCCTGACCAAAAACGCATATTATGTTAATTGACAAAGCCATTCAGCCAGACATAAGCCTCATTGCTGAAGATGATTTTTCAATGAAAATCCGAATCATTTTCAAGTTGCTGCTCAGCCCAATTCACGAACATACGACGTTGCTGGTGGTCAAGCGGCTTCAGTTCTTGCGTCAATTTGATATTGTAAGGATGTAGGCCAAGATCTTTTCGAAAAATTTTGCCACAACGATGTCACAGAGATGCCCAACGCTAGGGAATGACGTGTGAGAGACACATTTGGGCTTTCTTCAACTACGGGCACTTCTTTGTCTCTTTTGCACGGAAACATTTTGTACTGTGCCTGTGGACTCAAATTTTTTCACTAGACGCTCAATTGTTGATCTGCTAGGACGATTATAACTACCATAAATTTGACGTAGCGCTCTTAACGTTGAGGCCACTGACTCCGAATTTCGGTAGTAAATTTTAATAATTTCGACTCGTTGTTGGCTCGGAAATCTTTCCACCATGAAATGGCAAACCTTACTGAAGAGAAATGTCAAAAGAGCAGCAAGAAATATGGCGTCGTCTGCTGTCCCTGTCGCTCTACTTTTGTAGCGTCCCTATTGCTAATGTCACTCAACTTCAAGCTAAAAGCAACACGAAATTCGAAATTTACATCTAATTGCCATCATGATCTTTTGCTTTATTTCGATGCTGGTATCATTATTTTTATTGGTGGCTGAGGGCAGAGCTGAGGTATAAGCATTCAAATGTCACCCTTCTGTAATCGTTACGTTTGCAAGCATAAATTAGGTCTTGTCGTCGTTCCCCGTCAGACGCATCTTTGCCGATTTCTTTTCAATTCTGGAAAAAGAATTGCTTACCTCTTGCTCTGCCCCTCCGATAATATCATTGTCATTCGCATATGCAAGGTGAATGTGGGCTTGGGTATTTACTGTGTCTGCTTTAATAGCCTCTGCTTTTCAAGTATTTTCTTCTTTTGAATATTTAAGAAGTTGAATGATAAGCTGTCAACCTTTTAAATACCTCTGGTGAAAGGTTCGGAGACGTCGTTGTTTAGTTTTGCTGAGGATCTAGTGTCTTTAATTTCAGTCATTTGACAAAGGCATACACGTTTTGCTGGGTTTTTATACGCATACAAACTGGGCTTAAACTATTTTTCTTTTAGATGAGTATCGAAGGCGGCTTTATTGTCGTTTAAAGATGGTACGTATCGCTTTGCTTTTTGTTGGTCTCTTTTAACATTTTTGCCTCCCATTTTTTGCTTTGGACATAGTATGCTGAGGTTCTAATCATTGGTGATGCTTTATTGCTCCCAGATGGTGCAAACCAGCTGATGCTTGCACCTTATCAGCTTTTCTCCTTCAGTCTTATACAGCTCTGCAGGTATTCCGTCTGCATCTGCGGCCTTGCTGCGGGGAGAATATAATTCCATAATTTTAATTTGGTTGCGGGCTGCATTCCTCAAACAATTCTTCAACTGCTTGCAAGCTGCAGAAATGTTCTCTGCAAATCCTTAGCACTCTTTGCGTGTCACGAAATTGTGTCTGTATGTGCCGCTGGTAGCGTTTTCTGGCATCTAGTCTGTTCCCATATACCTTAATTTTCTTACATTGCCGTCTTCCCAATTTACTTTTCTTCCTTCGAAATAGGTTCCTTTCCTCCCTACTTAACACTTGTTATCGTTCCAACATAGCACATAGTCTGCCACTTCGGGCCGCTTTCGGTAACTAAATTTATTTTTAAAAAACTTTTGTCATGGAGTTGTGTATATCTTGCCATTGTCCACTGATATCATCGGGAGGAGAAAGTTTTAAAAAAAGGAGTTTAAAAAGCTTTGTGAAGTAGTTTTGAGCTGTCAGTTCTTAATGCAGGAATATTCCTGATATTTTGGCAGCGAAAGGTGGTCCGTAGGATTTTCTTTGATTCCAGGAACTCGATTCCAACCGACGTACATGACTAAATAGACTTCCCTTTATATATATGTAGATTAAAGTTATGTATTCTAAAAGAGCAAATTTATTTATAGAAGTTGCAAATAGAATGACTTATCTTAATATATCTCCACTATGTGAAGAGTTTAAAAATAAAAAAAATCGCATTTTTGAAATTTACACACCCAATAACAAAACTTCGTTTTATAATAAATATAAAAATTATCGCTCAAAAACAGAACAAAACACTTAGTTAAGTGGCTAAATGATTTAGCTCAAGTGTGAACTGGGGCTTGTAGTGATAATTAAACTATTAGTACTGTGATACTCAAGTCTTTAATCGACACTAATACACTTCAAATAAGCACACGATGATCAGCTTCGCCATTTATTTAATAGTTTTTGGTTGATTTCTATTTTTTTAATTCGGAAATATTTACGTTTCAATAAGAGGACAATTTAGATGGTTTGAAAATATTTGCCTCCTTTTCCTAAATTAAACAGGGTGTCCGCCGGCAAGGTATACTACTTTGTTTTGCCTCCATTTTGGTAAACATTAGTCTTGACAGTTCATATTTCAAAGTCGTGAAGTAGAGACATGGAAAATTAATTATGGAAAAATATTCGATAAACCAACGTGTGTTAATCACTAAAAAATTACAACCCCGATTATCATGAAAAAAACATAATGATTGACTAGGCACATTTTTAGTCGAATGGATATGTGAACAAACAGAATAGTCGGTTCTGGGCAATGGCAAACCCTCAAATTATTCCTCAGTGACCTTTGCATCCATTAAAAGTGACAGTCTGAAGTGCAATTTGTTCAGGAGGAATCATTGGTTCTTACTTTTTTGAAACTATAAACGACGTAACGGAAACTATCAATGGGGAGCGATATCGTAATATGATTGAAAACTTTTTAATGCCAGAAATGCATGCTTTAGGCTTGGTTAACAATTGCTATCAACAAGACGTGCCACATCGCATACAACCAGGATTACAGTGGAATTACTGCGAGACCTTTTTCCACAACAAGTTATTTCAAGAAATGTTCACTTTGATTGGCCTCCACGGTCTTCTGATTTGACTGCTCCGGACTTCTTTTTGTGATGATATCTGAAAAGCAAGTCTTATGCAAGCAAGCCAAAAACGCTGAAGCATCTAAAACAAAATATTCGTTATAAAGTTAATAAAAAACCGCGTGAAATGTGTGAGAATGTAATGAAAAATGTGCTCAAAAGGGCTCGCTTTTGTGAGGCTAACAGAACCGGACATACAGACATAGTCATATATATTTACACAAATTAAAATTTGTAGTATAGTTCCGACCAGTTCTGACCCTATTTTGGAGGCTTCCGTAGGTTTGTTTCTTCTTTACTAAATTGTAGACTGTTTTCTGACATATTCCGTACTCTTTTCCCAAGTCTGATGCCGAGGAACCCATTCCAAACTTCGTTGCGATCTCAACTCGCGTTTCGACGGGAATTTCCTTTATTTTCACTATTTTAAACGTTTTTTTTTAGCGACTTTTCTATAAATATTTATTTTTATGCAATATCAATTTGCTAACTATCAAACCAAATTAGGTTTTTTTTTTAAAGATTGCAGCGTTTTTAACTTAATTTCACGACAAAATAAGTGTGTAAATAATTTTGAAAGAGAAGGCTTAGACTTCTTTTGTAAGTTAAATCAACAGCCGTCAAGTTTTTTACTAAAAAATTTTAACTAGCATAAACTGTACATTTTAAGGATTACAATTGAGTAGATTTCATTTAAAAATTTATTAGAAAAGCTTAAACATTTTGTTTTATTTCTAAGCAAAGTAAAATTTTTAATTTGTGTAAATATATATGACTATGTCTGTATATCTAATATTGTATTTTATACATAATTTTCGACATAATATAAAACATTTATCAAAAAAGATCATTTTTTTTTTTCATATAATCAAAAATTATAAACATACAAAGTAGTATACCTTGCCGGCGGACATCCTGTATAAATAATGTGAACGAGAGTAATTGTTGATATTTTTTTAAGGACCTTGTAGATAGTGTTGTTTGTTGTTGTTATTTTTTTAAATTTAATGTGCTGTTTTTATAAGACAAGTAGTGATCGTCTGGGTTCGAATTATATGTATTTTTTTGTTGTAAACAAAAACAAAATACATATAATTTGTACCCAGACGATCACTACTTGTCTTATAAAAACAGCACATAAATCTTTTCTGTGGCAAAAAGATGTGGCCTTCTAAATTTCAAAAAGCTATTGGGTCTAAATAACTGAATAGGAGTGCAAAGAGCACTTATTTTAATTTAGTACGACAATTACTAAAAAAGAAAATATGCATATCGATTTTAAAATTTTTAAAAGGTTTGCCCCTAAAGGTATGTAATTGCACCATGGGTATGTTGTAAAATGTATTTTCTTTAATATGTGTCGAGGTCTCTATAAATTTATATTTTCAAATTGTTAAAAAATCTTTTAAAATATTATGTTTATAAATCACTTAAATAAAATTATTTTTGTTAAAAAAATTTAAACTAAAATGTTTTTCTAGTAAAGCGTTGTGATTTGTTGGTATATGTGAACGGATGAATGAATGAATAATTGAGTTAAAGAAATCAAATAGTTAATTTTTTTTTTTGAAAAAATAAATAAATAAATCAAATTTTCTTTTATTATAATTTTTTTATTCAAATAAAATATGTTAATATTTATATGCATATTTTCAAACTTTTTTAATTAATTATTAACATCTAAAAATATATTTGATATCAATTTGATAATTTATAAAAATTTGTTACAAATAAGACATCATTTTTTTTTTGTTGTTAATACAGTCAACGCTCGGTATAGCGAATGATATAATGTCAGAGCCATTCGCTATAGCGAAAAATTCGCTATATAGCAAAGTTTTTTTATTTTATTTATTTTTAATTTTATATAAATATGTACTTCTATTTGCAAATTTTTTTAAATAACTTCTTGTATATCTTTTCAAACTATTTATTTCGAAAAGAAAATATTATTTTTCTGACTCAATTGAATATACTTGTTCAAACATTCAATTATTTCAGCATAATTTATTTTTGTTCATTCTCGTCGTTTTCTTTTAAATCTTCTGCATTAAAAGAGATCTAGAAAAACAAAACATTCTTATGTATGTAAACAGAAAACAAAAACATTGGAAAAACATTGATCAATAGTTTAACTCCACGTGGAAAAGAAACAAATTTATCTCTTTCCAAAATTCTTGAAAAATTCTGAATCTTGGCAAGGTTGTAAGCTCCAGCATTTTAGTAACAAATGTTGATCAATGTTTCTCCAGGCAAGTGCAACCATACACGATGCATCATATTACACAACTAACGACATCAACTACGCCAGAGGTTATAAGTTTCGAAAGCAGGCTATTTCTGTAATGTTATTTTACTACCCGAATCATATTCTTGTCCATTGGTTTTACATTGAGTGGCATAAACATTGCCCATATCTTTCCATCTCTTGTACTTTTAACCAGTTCTTCTGCATGGCTGGTAGAAGCGTTGTCTAAAAGTAACAAAGCTTTAAGCGGCAAGTTATTAGTTTTTTAATATGATTCAACCTAGAAAAGAAACCAAATTTTTTAATCGTCATAAATGTTTGCAAAATTTGGCTTACAAACTTCAGACACGAACATTTCGGACCAAATAATTTAGAAGTAAAATTTTGTTTCGGAGCGATTTTCTTTTTTTGACTTTGCTTCTCTATGAAAACACATAAATAATCTTTTCTGTTTTTACTTTTCTGTGTTTATTTTTTCAACAATTCGTTATACTGAGCGTAAAAAATTCAAAATATTCGCTATATAAGGTATTTAGTACTTGGAGAAAACTCATTCGTTATATCGCAAATTCGTTATAATGAGTATTTGTTATACCGGGCGTTGACTGTATATACCTTTGTGAATGTTAACATACGAATTAATAATTTGATTTTTAACAAAAGATTTAGGTTTTGGAGAATTTTGATAAATTCGTTGTCATTTTTTTTTATTTTTGCCCTACTGGTGTTTCCTTTTGTTTAAAAAATTATAGAAATGCCAAGGTCATGGGCTATATTACTGAGATAAAGATAAAATTTCAAAAGGTATTTACAAATTTGTAACAATGTTTTAGGTCAATCTTGAAATATTTTTGTAAAAATAATACATATTTTCCTTTCCTTTGTTACCAATTAACCCGCTACTTCGTAAGCGAAATTAAAAATTTATGCAAGTAAAAAAACTGAACTTGGCTGAACAAGCATTTCTTTATTATCCATTTGCGACCCCATAAAGTATATATGTATATTCTGGATCCTTATAGATAGAGAAGCCGATTTAGCCGTGTGTGTCTGTCCGTCTGTCCATGTTATGGTTGAAATCAACAAAAATCAGTCATGAAGGTATTATTGAGTCACACCCAAAACGAAAATTTTTGAGCAATTTTTTATTATGCGTTTGATTGGCAATGGCTGAGGGAGTAGCAAGGGTGATACGACATTAGGCAGCAAAGGCGACGGTTCGATACCTGGCCGGGACAAATATTTTTTTATTTCTTTTTGCCTGTTTTTTTATTTTTATTTTTTTTTATTGTTCACATGCATTTTAAATTAAAAAAAAATTAAATTTTCGATAACAGACAGATATAGGCCACCAACTACCTCTGTTTATTTCTCTAAAATTTGTGCCTAAAAACCTCTAAAACTTACTCAGAGTTCCCCTACACGACTGCAAGGTAGGAGCAACTCTCATTAGTTTTTCTTTGCAAAAACTTTTGTGGAACATACCTACACCCTATCTCCGTCCCCTAACAGGTTGCCATACAACCGGAATCGCCCCTATAGAAATAAAATGTATCACAGACCCTCATTAGTTTTTCCTCCCAAACATATTCCTAAAACATATTTACCCCCTGTCTCTATCACCTAAAGGAGTTGCCATACAAAATTTACAAAAATTATGTAAAAACGCCCATAACTTTTGCAGAGTCGGCCTTAGAGAAATGAAATACACGACCGACCCCCATTAGTTTCTACTCGCAATCATATTCCTAGAACATACTTGCCCCCTGTATTTAGCCCTAACATGGCTGCCATACAAAATTTGAAGAAAACTAGGGTAAAAACCCCTACAACTTTTTCGGATCGCCCCTAGAGGAATAAAATGTGTCACAGAGCCCATAAGTTTTATCTTCCAAACGTATATCTAGAGTATATTTACCCCCTATCTCCACGCCCTTAGGAGGTGAGCCAAAAACCCTTAATACTTCCCCGGAGTCGCCTCTGGAGGAATAAAATGTATCACAGACTACTATTAATTTCTGCTCCCAAACATTCCTAGAACATATTTTCCGCCTTTCACCATCACCCCAAGGGGTTGCCATACAAAATTTTAAAAAATTAGTGTAAAAAGCCGTACAAAATTTTAAGAAAATTAGGGTAAAAACCCGGCAGCTGCCCTAATCACTCTAAGAAGGTTAAAATATGTCACCGACCCCTATTTAAAAATTAGAAATATTTTATAAATAAAAAAAGAATTTAAATAAAAAAGTAGTGCGGTGTTTGGAAATACCAATTTGAAGGGTATCTAAGATTCGGCACAGCCGAATATAGTGCTCTTACTTGGTACATATAAAAAGTTCCTTATGCCAGACTTACACGATGAATATTTTAATGAAATCACATATTTTGAAATTTTATGTTTCTGGGCGAGAGGTTTAGAAAAGTAGGCTCTTCTTTACCCCTTTTGTATGCAAACAAAAATTTCATAGAAGTAATTTCATAAGAAATTTCATCGTGTAAGTCCGGTATTAACAAAAAAAACTCCTCCATAATACCTGATAAATAAAATATTGAGGTAAACTATAAATCTAAAGTTTCTAGAGGCATTTAATAATTTAATATTTAAGAAATTTAACATAAAAGAGGAAATAAAATAAATAAATAAAAAAACATTTACCATAGAAAACTCAAAAAAGGAGTTGTCGTTGCAAATTTGTAGGCGGTTTGGCTTGCCTATTCAAACAAACCTCTTCACTATGAAAAGGCTAAAAAATTAAGTGTCCACACTGTCCATATTTGTTTAAACCATACATACAAACATGTGTATCTATTTCAAGGTATTGGATTTTCATTAAAAATACTCTCAACTCCTGCCAAACTTTGTTTTGAAATAATCTCCAAAGACTTGAATATTTAAGTTGAAAAAAATTCCTAAAATTACGACAAGAATAAAAAAGCTGTCCATTCAATGGTCGAAAGATGTTTTTTATAAAGTGTGTCTGTCCGTGTTCGGCTGTCTTTTGAAAGTCTTAGTCAACTATATAGTTTTATGCAATCGATTCAGTTTTATACACCAGATTGTTTTTCATTTGTTTTAAAAGTTGCTTTGATAAATGCACAGATCTATGCAGGCATTATCATGACCATTTTCATCATTTCACTTGCAAATATTTTTTCTAGTTTTTTACTCATAAAAATTTAATTATTTTGTTTTATTCCTAATTTTAAAAAAAAGTTGCGTTTGTCTTAGACTTTAGTTAAAAGGCGGGAAATTTATTAATTTTTTTCAAAATTTTTTGTTATTAAATTTTGCATGACTTCATTTACGTCACGTGATGTTGAAATTGTTGTTAAAAAGTATTTTGCTTTCAACATATATTTACCACTTGTTTTTCAAATACCTGACCAAAGATTCAAGTGTTGTTTGGCTGATGCTGGCTGTTTGTTGGTCTTTGTTGCCTGTTTATGATCCAGCTAACATTTTATAAACAAAGTCAAGTTAAAACAAAAGCCAAGTCAAGAGATTGTATTAACCGTTTTCCGCTGTTGGGGTTTTTTGTTTTGCTATTTTAAGCTGTTTTTGATTTTTATAGTTAATTTTTTTTGGTAACGGCATTTTGAGAAGTCAAAGAATTTGTGCGAATATGGAATAACACAAGTTATATAAAGGGAAGGTTTGGGGGTTAATGTATATGTAAAATTATAATCATTATATAGACATATTGAAAATTTCTCCCATAAAACCCTGCAGCCAGTTACTTGGGTCTCTACTAGTTACCACTCAGCGAACCAAATCGACCATACTGTCATTGGTAGGTCCTGAAGAGGCTCTTTTTTGGATGCTCGCAGGTACAATTCTAGCAACCACCGTTCTCCCAAAGAAAACCTTAGACTGCGGGTTAAAGCAACGGAAAGAAAGTTTTCCAAAAATGTTCAAAGTCCAAAATCTTGCAAATCCAAATGTTAAAGCTGGATACACCCAAGCACTTAAACGCTCACTAAAAAACAAATGATGCTAATGTCATTATTAAGAAATATAAATATTCTAAAATGTGACGCAGCTACAGATCACATCGGATGCAGTAAAACATAAAAACAGGGAATATCGGAAAGCGTTTGATAGCTTATATGCGATAGGAAAAAAACAAAGCCGAAAATGAACACTTCTGGAACACATCTGGATATATTTAATCTCTGGAGGGAATATTTTACTAAGGATAAAAGAGTTTGTCTTTGGGTCTGCTTGTAATAATGTTGAATTAATGTTTTCAGGTCTAGGCGCACATAACAGCAAAGTTGCCACTGCGCCAGCTACGTTGAACGGATATGCATACCTACTACCCGTCCGACAACGTTAAAAATAGGATGCGATTATAGTCCTTAAAGCCACAAAGCACCGGTAACAAACAACATCAATATGCAATTGTTGAAAGCAGACTTAAAAAAGCTATTTGCCTCTCCGTAATGTAATTGGAAACCTTCAGAATAGTACAGAATTCTCCATCGACATAAAATAGGGCTTAGTAATCTTCACCCCGAAAATAGAAGATCTACATAAGTGTAAATTCTAGAGAGACTTTCATCGTTCCTGATATTATTAATGTGATCATTACAAATGTATTATATAGCAGACTTACTGCTTCTGATATGCGTAAAAGCTGGATTTATATACCAAGACATGCATAGACCATTCAAATATCATTGTGGAACAGTCTGTGGAATAGTTGTACAATAGCTTTCGGCACACTCCTTCTCTTGCTCTCGAGAGTGAAGGAGAGCATAAAAGAATAATCAACAAAATTAAGGAACTTTAGAAGAACGCCAACCATACCAGAATGCAATACCTATCACAGCCAGAGAACATTAAGGATATAAGTATACTTTCGCTTTTACTGTTTGACAATGTTTTAAAGACAGTCATGAGAAGTGATAAAGGCACAAGTAGGATCGGCAACAGCCTCTCTGATCTAGAAAAGTAAAATTACACGTCTTTAAACGCAAAAATTTTGGAATAGAAGACCGCAAAGACACGTCTAAGAATTGATGCCTAAAAGGTTAAAGAAGGGATGTTAAATTTCTCTAATGAAGCGTCTTCCACATCTAGAACTCTAAACTGTCTGTTTTGGACATAAACGCCATAAGTTGTTGTTGCGGAAACGTTTTATGTTATAGAAGAAAGAACTTAATCTCATTCTTCAGAGCCTGTATAAAGATACCATAACTGTCCTTTGCTTTTAAGCATTCAAGTAGTTACAGGCTTTTGGTGTCGCTGAAAAATTCGCATTGTAATAGATATAATCTCTTCCAACGAGTTAATAATCATTTCAGGGGAACCTTAAGACTCCATCCTCTTCCCTACTTTTCTTCTTAGCTTTCTTAATGCTTGCCATTCAGCTCTGAGGCAGAGTACGAATGAAACACTTAAACGCAATCTACTGGTAATCTTCGATTAAAGCCGTGCGAATAGGGCTGATTTTAATGCCCGTAAGAATCAATGTTGTCTTTTGACACATAAACGCAGAGTAGGTCATGCTGCTCGTCTGTATAGATGGTATAATAAATATTGGGAAGATGGAAAATCTAATTTTTTGTTCCTGAATATCTAGTGCCCTGTCCGCGTTACGGAACACGTTTTTCTTGTGCATAAGAAAATACAAATATCTTAATTGTTTGAAGCTTCTCAATATTTATAGCATCTATATATGACCGAAAATGGAATACAACTCTTATATAAAAGAAAAGCCTAAAGAAAAGCCTGGAGAACCGCAGGACATACAATTAAGATAGTAATCGGCTTCTTGAGCGCTCCCATCAATGGAAAAAGAATTCGGGGGAAGAAGTTTACAGATATTCGGTGATGCGGACTAATCGCCCTTGGTGCTTCCCATTTCACACCCCTCAAGTGAGCCACAACTGGTATAAAATTAGACAATCACCATTATTGTGGTAGGCGTTGGAGTAGTCGTTTTTATCTTTTTGGTATCGTCTAACAAATACGCCAATGTTAAATGAATAGCACCCCTGTCGTTTCTGTGTCGAATTCGACAACATCCGACACGACAACGCCAAACACAATAAGGCTGAATATTTAAAAAATCGGGTTTTGGCTGTGCAAAAGCTGGGTTGTGACAACGAAATCGTTTTCTTGATTCGATGTCCTCCCTAAATGCCCTACAATCGCTGTTTATGCAACTCCTATCCGATGGGGATGTGCTTGTAGATTTGAGTGACCCTTCGGCAAGGTTTAAACTTTTGCTTGTATGACAGTGTTGTTGCTTTCGAGGTTTCAACAAGGATACCCAATCCTTCCGTTGTTCCATTTACTCTTGAGCCATCCACATACCAACAACACGTCCTTCGGCCAATTGCTACAGAGCACCGTTCAATCAGTACTGTCTAATTTCATCGTAGTGCTGTTAGCCTTAAAACTCCACTGTACCTGTATGCAACGTTACTGTCTCCAAAGCGCGTTGATGGCAGGACTTTAAACCCCCAGCAATCCATGTATGTAGTTTTCATAGGTGCCTAGAACCATAGGTACCAGTAGAACCGGTGTTTGTCAGGTTCTAATGGACTAGATATTCAAAATCGTCTCCAATGGCTTTGTTGGGATATTCTTAATTGCTTCGCTTTTGCCTTGGAAGCATATGCGTTGGACTTTTTGTGGGATTCTAATATTGTACTTCCTGTTTATTGATGCCCACCATACCACTGAAGCGTAGGTTAGCAATGGTCTTATTTCGCTTTAGTTCACTGTTGCCAAGTTGGGGTTAGGGTGAAAATGTAGGGTTATTTTTTGCGTTTAGGGTTATTTTTGGGCTAAAAAATTGTTTAAGGCGAAGTTTAGGGGGAAAAAGTTCTAAAATTCTAGATTTGATAATGTTTTTAGTAAGAGTATCAAGTAGTTATCTCTTTACTAAGTCAATACCAACTAAACTGCACATAAGCGGTTTATAAAGAAAGTACAGAATTTGGGTAATTTTCTCCGGCAAAACTTTTATATTAAAGTTTGTAACAACCTGATATTAACTCTTACATTACAATAATAAATATCTTCGTACATTTAAAAGTTTACAAAAAATTACACCATATGTCTGCCTGCACAGGTTTATAAACGTGTCGTTTTGTAGCCTCAAATCTGGTTGCAACAAAACTAAGAGTACAACTTGTATACAATAACAATAGACATAAAAAATTGGGTGTTTTCGTGTAGTTGTTGCTGTAATAGTAATAATTTTCTGTGTTTTTTTCTTTCTTATGCAACCACTTTACCACACTGTCATGAACTTGACCTTTCAAACGTCAGGTGTCAACTTCCAGCCAGTCGACTGCTTTAAAATGAGCAAATATTCACACACTATATGGCGTTTTCGTTTGCAGCTTTAACCGGAAAAATTTTATTAAATTTTTTTTTCTTTTGTTTAGTAAACAAACGATAAATACATAATTGCAGTTTTTCCATTCTTTTAAGGTATTTTCCTCTTAAATGCTTGTAAATGCTGAAGTTGCGACTGTTGTCGCTTAAATTTTGTTTGCATGTGTTACAAACATTAAAATTCAGCATAAAATTAAACTTGAACTTCAAAATTACTATAAACATTGTGACTTTTTTTACTCACACTTCTATTTAAAATAATTTTTATTGCGTTTTTAGCGCTCGTTTTCTTACTTCAACAATTTAATTGTAAAAAAATGACATCATAAATTCATTCGCCACTCATTTAGTCCAATGTTTTGTATATGATTCCAACTATTTAAATATATGTAACTTTAAGTCAGAGTTGCAAAAGAGAAATTTCTTATGTATCGTATAAAAGGTTGGTTTTTAAAAAAAAGGGTGTCTGGTGGCAAATTAATATTTTTAAATACGATTATTTCAAAAGGTAACAAACGGTGCGGAGGAAGGGTGTCGCTGTTGGAATTATCGATAGTGCGGATTTGTCAGTCACGATGGTCGAGTGAGCATCGCGCGTTCGCTGTGAAGACATTTTTTAAGAGCCATGAATCTTACGGTACTGCTTGCTCTTCGACAATTTTGTACAAAGTTCGGTATTGGGCAAATACGTGATGTGCCGATTGTAAATTTAATTCGCTCGTGGGTGTAGAATTTCCGCGCAGCTGCTTCGGCTATGATTGTTCTACGGTCAGGGCCCAGTCGATCGTCAAGAACTCCCAAAAGCATTGAACTGGTTGAGAGCCTTTCAATTGAAAATCCGCTTCTTTCAATACGGAAAGAGCAGCCTCACTGGCACTTCCAAGAGCCATGAAATTTTAAAAAAAGGTTCTGAAGAACTGAAAGAATGTGACTTTTATTTACGCTCCGTTTTGAACAGTGTGTTCAACTCCACGAACGACATCTGGATGACATGCTCTTTATAAAATAAAATCGGATTTTCCATTTTATCGTTCAATGCTCTTAATAAAACTTTGTCTTAATTTTTACGTTTTTTATTTAAGTTTAAAAATATGTATAAATCTGCCACCAAACACCCTGTATAACGACTTTATTTTGTACTTTTTTCTAACAGTTTTTCCTTCACACAACTATACGCTTATGGATTTATTAAAACACTTTCTATAAACTAAATCTTTTAAACTTATTTTTGCTATTCAGCCAATCGTCATCCTCCTTTGCTCTACATACATATATGCCGACATCCATCTGTTCGCCCAAAGATCAAGCGATAAATGTTTCCAATTATATTTCATATTCTAAAAATTTATTCTATTAATTAGAAATAAACTTATTCCAAGAATTTACCAATTAAGTTAGTGAAAAAGCAGAAAAGAGAAGACACTTAATGTTTTAATAGATTTCGTTTAAATCCAATTGCAGTCAACATTCAGTTGACAGTAATATTGAACTAAATAAAAAGATTCTAAGAGAATTTTTAATTAAAGAAACTTATTACTTCAATTGTTTATATTCTTAAGAAATTATTTAACCTAATTTTGCTAGAAATGTATGTTTACTTAAGATTTTTTTTGTTATAAATTATTTATTGTAATCTACTTTTTTGCATTATCTTTGCAGGTATGTATGTATGTACGACTTTCAAATTAAATTAATTATGAAGAAAATTTATCTTAAAGTTATTCGGTAAGAAATTAAAAAATATAATAAAAAGTGTCATTTATTATTGTAACAAAATTAATGAGTATTTTATAAATATAAGAAAAAGTTATTTGTGGCCAAACTATTCCACACTGAAGAAGGCCGACAGAGAAAATTTCGATTCGAATGCGAATGTAGAATAAAGGTGATTGACTACAAATTAAAAATAATAAAAAAAATACACTTTGTTACAATTTTAATGTAGCTGGAGGGGTGGCTAGGAAGTAGTGACTTTGTCAAAGTCAATGCCCTATTGTCCTGGCATACCGGAAAAAGTCGCTGGGAAGGGCCGACTTCTGTGTCAGTCTTACTATGCAGTCGCGAGTCTCAACTTTTCTCTCATAAATCGAAGTGCTTTTATGTTGGATGACAAAGTTCGGATGTCATACTGGCTTCTGGATGTAGCGTTAACTAGGGCGCAGATTCTTGTGGGGATGAGGACCGCGGACTTAATAAAGGGAAGTGCGGGAAAGAAAGAGGGGTTAATGTGACTTTACCGATTGTAAAAATGCTGAAGAGCTCACGAGAAGGAAATCAGCCGAGGGTATTGGGTGTTAAGAGGTAAAGCCACCTTTCGGTTTTTTATTACGGCTTGATAGAGATATAAAGAGGGGGCTGATTGCGAGATCTCCAAACTTTGTCCCTGGCTAGATAAGGCCACTTACTGGAACTTTCGCGGTATACTTTCTTTCTTACTTACATCTATAACAATCCATGTGGGTAATTGGCCGAACTCAGAATGGATTTTTAAGCAATTCGGTTTCTTTCGGTTTTTCTTTAATTTTTGTTGAGTTTAAAAAGCTTTTCCTGCACTTGGTGTTTCCAACAACGGAGTTTCGTTCGTCCCCTTTTGCATCTTTCCTCGGGAGCATATTCAAACGCCCAGCGCAGTCTTTGGATTTTTACGCACTTAACTACATTAATGTCGGCATATTGCTCATAAAGCTCCTGGTTCGTACAATACTTATATTCTCTGGCTAGGCTGATTGGCCAATATATCTTGTGAAGTATTTCTCTCAAACACTCCTTTATTCGCTTGAGCAAGTGCACCGTTTAGTAGTACGAGTAGAATGTGACTTGTATAGTGTGACCTTTGTCCGCCGGAGGCCTCGTTTTTAAATTGCATGCTTAGCACAAAATAACGTATACATATTAGCAAATATAATTTTTCGCTTAATTTGCATACTTATGCCGTTCGTTTTATTTATGGTGATACCAAGGTACAATAATACCTCGAAGTTGAAGCTAACAACGTTCGCAGATTGCCCTTATCTTTGGCAGTAAGTAAAGACAGCAGTGAAGTCTCACAATATCGTCCCACGATGTCGATATCATCGGCATATGCGAGCAGCATTAGGCTTTTGGTCGAAATTGTGTTGTCTGATTTACTGCTGCGTCACGCATGACTTTTTCAAATCAAAAATTGAAGAGGTCGCGGAACAGCTTGTCACCCTCTTTGCAGCAATGTTGTCTGGTGAACAGCTTAGAATGGTATTTCCGATCTTTACTGATGATTTTAAATCCGATAAAGTCATCCTGCACAATCTAAACAGCCTTACTCCTAAATTAGAAGCGGCCTTAAACACTTGCGGGAATCACACTAAAAAAAGCGGCCTTGTAATCGACGAATGGTGGTAACTGTCGATCTGTTTCTCATGGAATGCCTCACAATTCGACGTTGCTTGAATATCTGGTCGGTAGTGAACTTATCAGGTCTTATGGCACAATGAGGTTCAAATAATCGGACAAGCGTTCTTCCAGTTAAATCGTGCTGATAAGTTGATTCATGATACTTAACACATCATCAACTTCGGTCTTAAACAGCTGCGCTGGTAAACCACCGACTCCTGCTCTAATGTTTTTCATCCGGGATATTGATGTTTTTACCTCTTCTTGATTTGGAAAGTAATCACTCAACTGCGTCTTTGTTGATCGCCGCTGTCGTCGGCTAGAAACCAACGGAAAAGTGTTCCGTTCAGTTTTTAAAAACGCCATCCTTATCCGTCACCAGATTGCCTAATTGGTTGTTAAAGGAGGGAATGCCTATATCATGTCGCCTAGTCTATTGTTTTACACATTGGGAGAACTTTGTGCAGCTGCACATCACTATTTTATCGCACGCTCGTTTTTCTATTTCGTTTTTCTTTCATAGAAAAAGAGGTTTCTCGCTCTTCCTTTTTTGTTAATATCTCTCCCGCTAACATTGTGTGACTACCTTGTGCAGAGTAGCACAGTATATTGCTTTTTACGACACGTCATACCATCAGTTCCTTTTGGAATCTTTTCGAAACCCAAACATGTTTTTTGCAGCATTTTCAGCATTTTTCTTGGAGTTGGCTTAGATATATGGGCAAGGAAGGCTCTCTAGAAGCCGAGTGGAAATTTTGCTGCACTCGCAGCTTCGCGGCGTCTGCTTGCCTTGTACGTTGAGCAAAACGCTTAATCATGTTCATTCCTTGCCTGCGATATTGTAGTGATCAATGTCGATGTTAGCTTCTTGAATTGTCCGCACATTAAACACGCTTGAAAAGTGTCTTGCCCATCCACAACAGCGTGGTCAAATTGGTTTCTTGTTATTTCAAGTCCAAGTCGCCTTATGTATATCGCGATGTTGGAATCTAGCGCTTCTACTTGCCATATTACGCGCTGTAGCGAAGGAAATTATTCTCATGCCATTGTATGTTTGTGGCCCCTTAACTTTTAAACCTGTAAGATTTTCCTATTTTTGCGTTAAATTAACTTAAATTATTTTATCGCTATGGCTAAGGCACTGATCGTGGGACATAATCCTTAATGAAGCACACAATATAAAATATTTGTTTCGTAGCTACGTAAATGCAATAATAGACTTAACTGATTCATGTACATACTTCGTTTTGCAAACCTTTTCCAAACATTTGTGCAAAGAAAAATTTTTTTTTTATAAATTTATAAATAAAAAAATTCCATATTTCTTCTTCAATTCACTGTCTGCAAACAAAAATAAATTATTTAAATAAATAAATAACCAAGAAGACAAGAAAACTTAATTTGTTTAAATAAACATGCCTTTTATAATCTGCTAATATTCTGAATAAATAAATTTAAGTCTATTTTTATAAAGAAAATATTGAAGCGTATTAAATATTAGGTTATATAAAGAAAAAAATAAAAGATTTAAGAAAAAGACATATTTATTTTACTCTCACAAAAAAAAAACTAAAGTTTATCACATATTCATATGTTTAAATTTATGACATTTGCTGTCAATGATAAGCCATAAAAACAAACAAGCAAAAACAACAAAAACCATTTACACTGTTTACTATTGCTTAGGAAAAAAATTGGTAACACTTTTTACGCGCCATTATGGCGTCATGTAAGCGAAAAATAACAAAAAATGCTCTTAAATCAAAAAGAAAAAGGAGAGAAATATTCTGGCAAAATATTTTAGTTAAAACTGCTACAAGCTTCTTGCAATTTATTGCTGGATGTCGGTTGTAGATTTAGACTGTTTTTTCTAAACCAAATTTTACACACCAATAAGTTTTATTGATGAAAACATTGCACACCTTTAAAATCTTCTGGGTTATTTAAAGCACTAAGAAGTCAAGAAAACACAATTGAATAAACATTTTTAAGAAAATTTATAAAGATACTTCTTTAGAAATGTGTTGATGTGTGTGGCTGTGTACCCTGCAGAAAATGCGGCTAGTCCGTACATGTGTATATGGCTTAGTCCATAAGGGTGTAGGACTGCTCCTAAAGTAACCCAATTGTCTGTAAAAAATTTGGTCTTTTTAATATTATGATGTCCTAGGCCCCGACTGCCTAACTCATCTTTGCTTCGCAGTAGTTTCAAAACCACTCTATGGTGCACTTTAGAAGTTTACAACTACGACAATTCAGAATATGATCGTTAAGACCCGAACTACAAGTTCTTGTTTAACAATAACTTGGTCCATCATGGATCATGTAGTCCAATATTTTTTGCAGGGTAGTTTAATGCACACCTCTATTTTTACAGGATTTTTTTTTGCTAAACTGCTGTTCGTAAAAAACTTAAGAAGGGGCACCACAATATTACTTATAATTAAACCCATAATGTCGAAGACGTACTCGAAGTCTAGAAAAAACACGTAGAGAGGTGTTTTCCAATTGACTGACTACACGCCTTTAATGCGCAACGTGTTAACGTCGTCAATAAACTATTGACGCGCCCGGAACCCGACCTTATCTCTTCTCATGGTAGCTGCAATGAGTCTCGTAGATTTAAGCAAAATAATTAATCTTTAGTTGTTGCATTCGAAAAGGTTACTTTTTATAGGAATTAAGGTTACTCACGTAACCAAGTACTCGGTTATTAATGGCAACAGAAATTCAGCGTATTTGATAGGGTTCACTTCAGTAGTTCCTCGTCTTTATCTGGGTCTTTGTTAGGCCTCAGAGCTAAATAGGTGGTTCTTATGCACTGTTCTTCTTGTGACATGTGCAAATTCCTTTGAAATTCGCTGGCGAGATTGAGAGTTGTTTGCTGTCGCACTACTTGAAAGAGATCTACTGGTGCATATTTGTTGGTGGCAATTAGCTCTCTACATGCTCTTTTGCCAGTTCGTGCGCTTTTCTCACCAATCGTTGAAATATACTCCAGCTAGGCAGTTGCGAGTGTGTGTATTCTTCTTCTTTTTAATTGCTGTTTTTCAAACATTTTGTTACTTTAAGTAAACTTTTTATATCGAAAAGCTCCTGTCTTTTACTTTCTAAAAACGTCCTCTAATATTTTGGGCTGCAGTTTAAAAAATACACAGTTGCCTGTTGGGTTTGACATTCGCTTTAGTATAGTTTTCCAACTATTTTATAGAAAAGATATAAATTTACTTTCTTATTTACTTGAATTTCTTTAACCAAGTTATGCCAATCTAGGAAAACCAATTTTAAACTAAACGGTTACAACAAGTCGTTTTTGGCCATATCAAAATAAGTTGTTGCTTGTATTTTTCTTTAAATATATTCTTGTTTGCATTTTTTCCTGCCTCTTTTTGGTTTTTTTTTTTTGCTAAATATTTTAATGTTCAAAAATTTTAAATACCAGAGTACAGAGAGTAGGTTGCTCTGGAATGTTGAACGTTGATGAGCATTTGCTGATGATGACGATGATGATGGCGTTGCTGCTGCTGCTGCTGCTGCTGCGGTTCTTGATTGCAATATTTGCTCTTTGATAATGATGTTTAACGCAAATAATGTGGTTTTAACATGTCTGAAATCTGGTTTTGTCTAAATGAATGAAAATGTGTAAAGAAAGAATGCAAACTGCAGTGGTAGTAAAACATTCCAGACCTAGTACAGACGACCGCAAACCAAAAACCAACAAATCTTGTAAGTACTCATATACTATGTATAGGAATGTCATGTTGGGAGTATGAGAGCGGTTAGCAAAGCCAAGAAATAAAATCTGTCATCTAAACTTTAACAAGAAAAATTACAATTACAATCTTAAGTCAGGGCAGCCGAAACCTTTTAAGTAAAAATAACTAATTACTTATGTACAAGAATTTTTTAATTAAATATTGCATAGGAAGCACATTTTTTTTAAAATCTTATTTAAATCTCAAAAAAAATGTCTTTCCATTAAAAAATTGTCATAATTTTGCTATTTGTTTTAATAAATGATATAAGTTCTCTATTTATCAACATAAACTGTGGCAACTCTGTTTCAAATTTCCCTCTGGTGCTAAGCACTTCTGTTGCAATTGCATTCGCCCATTGTATTTGTATCCATTAAATGATTGTTGGTGGATACATATGAATAAAAGAGTCTTATGGTTTTGGCACAGTATTAAATAATTCTACAAAGTCATACCTAATGATTATAATAAAAAGAATAAACATCATGATGATCAAGAATGCGAATAATTACGAAATTAATGAAGTCATTGGAATGTGTTATAAAAATAGCAACTAAACTTTACAACCAAACATATAGAAAATCATTAATTTGTCTGCAAAAAAAAAACGAGTTGTCAGTGACATAAACGTCATCATCACAAACGACACTTTCAAGATCATCAGCCAGTTTTTGGGTGGTCAGAAGTGTACACACGTATGTAGGTTGGCTTCACATATAGAATATTAAATTTGTAATATAAAATATTGGAAGTTTTATACCCTTTACATAGTGATGAGGGTAACATATATACTTATATCAGTTTGTCATTCCGTTTGTAATTTCTAAAATATCCATTTACGGCCCCAGAAAGTATAAATACTCTAGATCCGTATACAGGGTGTCTGCCGGCAAGGTATACTACTTTGATTAAATGAAAAAGAATGGATCTTATATTGATAAATGTCTTATTTAGTGTCGGCAATTATGCATGAAATACAATATCAGATAAATGTCTGCCTGTGTTTCCCTCACCAATACGAGCTCTTTTGAGCACATTTTTCATTACATTCTCGAACTTTTCACGCAGTATTTCATTAATTTCATCGCGAATATTTTGTTTAAACCTTGCTTTTGAGATATCCCCACAAAAAGAAATCTGCAGCAGTAAAATCAGGCCAATCAATATCACTATTTTTTTAAATAACTTATTGTGGAAAGAGGTCTCGCAGTTATTCCATTGTAATCCTGGTTGTATGCGATGTGGCACCGTCTTGTGGATAACACATGTTAACCAAGCCCAAAGCATGCAGTTGTGGCATTAAAAAGTTTTCAATTATATTGCGATATCGCTCCCCATTGAGTTATCGTTACGCCGTTTTCAGTTTCAAAAAAGTAAGGTCCAATGATTCCTTCTGACCAAATTGAACACCAGATTGTCACTTTTAATGAATGCAAAGGTGACTGATGAATAATTTGAGGGTTTTCCATTCCCCAGAACCGACTACTCCGTTTATTCACAAATCCATTCAAATAAAAATGTGACTCGTCACTTATGATTTTGTCATGAAAAGCGGGGTATTCATGGGCGAGCTGTGACATCCTATTGGCATATGTACAGCGGCGTAAATGGTCTTCTTGAGGAAGCTCTTGTTGCAACTGAATCTTAAATGGAAACAAATACAAATCCTTGTGCAAAGTTGTGGCCAAAGTTGTTCTTTGAAGACAAACCCCCTGAGTACGGCGTCGAATTAAGCTTGATGGATTTTTTTGAACACTTTCTTGGGCAGCAGTAATGTTTTCAGCCGTCTTGTTGGCATGTTGTTTCCCCAAAAAATTTCACGTAACTTTCTCATCGTCACAGTAATCGATGGTTGATTTTGATAAAATGTTTTTACTATTAAAGCACGTTGGTTTACCGAATATTTTTCACCAATAAATTTGCCACGTCTCTACTTCATGACTGCCAAATATGAACTGTCAAGACTAATGTTTACCAAAAAAAGCGGCAAAACAAAGTAGTATACCTTGCCGGCGGACACCCTGTGTATAGAGAAGTCGATTAAGCCATGCCCATCCGCCTATTAAAAGTTTCCGTTTTTGGTTTCAAAATCTTAGAAATATTCCCGGGCAGAACGCTATTTAAAAGCAATAATAAAATAACCAATTTTTTTAGGACAAAATTTATGCATTTATCTTACATATGTCATATATCTCAAAATATAAAGCAACTCTTGTTACAAAACTTCGCGCATATACTTATATTTATGATAATATTCGCGCTTTGAAAACAATTTGGCTAGATCAGATAGGTGAGTATACAGAAGGACCAACATGAAGGGTATATAAGATTCGGATATGTCGCTTTTACTTGTTTATATTAAAATGAGAAAAAAATTGGCAAATAATTAAAAATTATAAATAAAATAGACAATCGTATAACCAAAACAGGGCCATTGCTATTTGTTTTAATATAAAATATTATGTATTTTCGATATTAAACAAAATATTTTAAAAAAATGTTCGTTGTAATATATATCTTTGTTATTTTAAAGAAAATCGTTTTTTTTTATTAGCAGTGTGTTTTATAGATGTTTAATAATGGAAAAAAATCAACCATTCGTGTATTTAAGTTATATTGCTTAGTTTTCAGTGGTTTTGATATTATCAGAACTAAATATTTTTTTACTACTTACCTTATACACACGTTGTGCAAAGCATTTGTATATTCTTGTTAATGTTCTAACAATGAAAAGTAATAAAAAAAAAGTTTAATGTGAAAAAAGTAAACAAAAATATGAAAATGGTAGCTAAAGCATCAACAATATTTGTGCAATCATGTAAATTTAGGTCAACGCATTACTAGTATTCTGGAAAAATTATTTTTAAAATAAAAAATAAATAAAAATACATATCACAAGCAATTAACCCGCAACTTCGTAAGGTAAAATTTTAACGACTTTCTGTACAATCGTCATTCAGAATATTAATTCTATTTTAAAAATATGCATAAACGCACTCAAATTATGAAAAAAATACTTTATTTACTTGAATTTCATACTTATGTATAAATTTGCCGTTTAATTTTCTTTTGGCCTCAATTTCATATTTCTAGAATAAAAATTAATAAAAATGAAAAAACAGACAAAAATTAAAACAGCCAATACTCTTTACCACATATTTTACTTTTGAGCTAATAGTCTTAATTTCATATTTCAAGATTAATAATGTAAAAAATTAAAGTCCAAAAATTTGAAGAAATTTTGTACCTAAAGGTACAAAATTAAAAAAAAAAAAAAAAGGTATCAAACATTTACTCATATTTTGTCAAGACTAGTCGAACGCAATTTAAATATTGTTTCTATTGTAAAAAAGCAGATTTTTCTACCGCTACTAGCCGAGTAGAATGCATTTTCGAAAGCAGCTACGCAATTTCATCATCAGTACTTTCGAAAATGCATTCTACTCGGCTAGTAGCGGTAGAAAAATCTGCTTTTTTCAAATTGAAAGTTTCTTTCAACATTAACGGAAAATAATAATTTCTTCTAATAAAAAGAAATTATACGAACTAAAGCCAAACTAATAATCAAAAATATTGTTTCTATTTTTATTGGCTTAAATTTTGGTACCAAATTGGTTTTAAAGGTATTAAAATAGAATTTTTACCTTATTTTACTCTTTAGAGTTGAAAATTTTAAAAAGGTATTTCGAGGCCCTTCAAACGCAATTATTTATATGTCACAAAAAATATCTAAAAAGAACCAAAATATATTTTCCGCCCTTTTCATTCCATTTAGCGTCAAAATTTTAAAAAGGTACCAAAAATGTATGCACAGTTTTTCGAGACCTGTCAAACGTCAAACGCAATTTGAATTATATTTCAATTTTTATTGGTTTAGTTAAAAAATGTACTTAGGCGAAACCAATATTTAAATTTCATAACACAACGATTTAAGCTATTTGACCTTTTGCTTAACCCCTTAGGATTTGAACGCCTCGAAATCTTGTCTTAGTGGATCTATACATCGGAAGAGATAACGACAGTCAACATTTTAGGTCTCTAACATTATATATTTGGGATGTTCGATGATGAATGAGTCAGCCAGTTATTTAGGCAGTTATTAACGCTCGAATTAAACTAAACGACGGGGTTTTCATAGTTACTCTAAACTTGTCTGCAATTGGCCATACTTTGTTTTCCAAACAATTTTGTTTGCATTATCACGAGTGCAGCGTAACTTATTTTTAAACCACGAATTTCTTTTTTGTCATTGCGTTTTTTATTTATTTAATATCGATCAGCGACCCCATAAAGTATATATTTTCTTGGTCCTTATATATAGATAGGAGAGTCAATTTAGCGATGTCCGTCTGTCAGCCTGTCCGTGTTATGGTTAAAATCAACTTTTTAAAGCCCTCCGATAAGTGGTATCAAACTATCAGGAATATCTTTGAGAAAATTGCTTTTAAATCCAGAAAAGCCAGCAGCCACCACTTCCTATGTTGATTTCTTTAAAACTTGTACACAAAAATCTTTAACAGCTGCTCCGGAGCTCTCCTACACAGAAAGAAAACCCGCTTTTTAAAATCAAGAATTTTATTCTTAAATTTATTCAAAATCTTTCTTGAAATTTTTAAGTACGATCCGTACTTACATTTTCTTATATCAAGCCTATTCGGATTGATTCAACAAATCAAGCAGAAAAAACCTTGTTGTTTAAATATATTATTTAACATTTAGAAACAAAGTTTCTCGGTGGCCTAGAGGTAACGCGCTTGTGCTTCAGTGCAGAAAGTCCCTGGTTCGAATCTTAGCTTCGGTAAATACAAAAAATGAAATTTTTAAATTTTAAGTATCTATAAAATAAAAATAAAATATAAAATTCTTCTTCTTTAATAAAGCCTTCATAAGTCAAAAAAATGACATTTCTTTTTCGAATTAATCCCGTTTACAGCTTAAATCGATCTTTTCTTGGCTTACATCAAGTACGGTTCCGAACTTAAATCAATTCTTTTTTGGCTTAATTGTGGCTAAAAGTAAGAAATTCGTACTTGAAAAATTTCACTTGGAGTAAGAAATTTCGTACTTGATTTAAGAAAAACCGTACTCACCGTACTTTTGACACCGCTATGGCTTGATTTAAGTAAAGTTTACCTTGTTTATTTTTTGTGTGTACACGGGTCCAATGTAAGACCGACTCCCATTATTTTTTCCTCACAAACATTTTTCGCTTCTTAGATGGACTTGGTGAGGTCCCTAGCTGTGGGCTGGGGAGCATTATAGGTTTCATCAAGGGGGTTGGGTGGTTAGGAAGATTGATGATTCAGAGCCTATGACTACTGACTTTCTTGGACTTCTAGCGGACGGCACTGTTGCTCTTTTTACCTTTTACCTGTGGGAGGTTTTCTCTTCGCTTTCCTTTCCTTTCCTTTCTTTTTTTTTTGTTCTCCTCTTGACTCTTCTGAAGGGATTCTTTATGTGCCTAAAGGCCGGCCTACGGGTGGCGAGTTGACCACTACCCTTCGTAACCTAATCTAACCTACTTACCCCACATTTCCACCCCCTAAAGGGGTTTTCATACAAAATTTGAAAAAATTAGGGTATATAAGACACGGCACAGCCGAATATAGCGCTCTTACTTGTTTTCATATTATTCAATTCATTACTTTTAATTCTGGCGGTTAAAATTTGCAATTAGTAGAAGCAAAAAATCATGATAAGAAATGTATTTAATATGAAAATATTTATTAAAAAAAATATACTTTTATGCATTAAAAAGCTTGTTAATACAAATGTGAAGCTCAAAATCGTGAGAATTTTGTTTAGTTTTGTTTAGAAAAAAAAACAACAACAACACCTTGGACTGTTCTAAATATGGTTTTAACTGGGGGTCATAATAAGGGTTGCAATTTGTAACTTATCAATCATCTGCATTTGTTTTAATTACTGATTTATTATTTTATGAGAAATTAGGTATATTATGAAGTAAGGAAATAAATTAACCCACTGAAGACCAAGAAATGCCTAAAAACAAAATTTAAAAAGGAGAAAAACATGTGCAGTTGAATCTGACAACTCGTTGTTACTTAAATTTTTTCTATTACTTTTCCTATTTTTTTACTGTAAGCTTGGCTTGGTTGACTAATAAGTTACTTTAAAGATTATTCATTCATTGTTCGAACCAATTTTTTCTATGTGTAATTTTTTTTTCAACTCCAAACACCTTTCTACCTGTCAAATAAGTTCACATTTTATATTTTGAGGAAAAAAATGACTCATTGCAAAATTTCTATAAAATAGTTTTTTATTTTAAATTTTTGCAAATGTTAGTGATTCATAATGCAAACAAATGTTTTTGGCGATAATATTTTTAAATCATTTACAAAAAAGTAGTTCTAGTTTTATTGAATTTTTTTTATTAACAAATACACACAATTAGGGAATAAGTTACATATTTTGTCATTATATTTAGTTGATTTACTTCTAAACTGACCGGAATGAATTATGTTTTAGCTTGTTTTGAAAAATCAGTGAATCATTAAAAAAAATTAGTCAAAACAATATTTTCTTTTGCGTTTAGACAAATTATACGATCACAGAGGTGCATATCATATAAAAGGCATCAGATTGTCCGGTAGAATATATAAAGAGTGCAAGTTTTCATGTAAAGATTCTAAGGAAAATTGAGGCCACTATTTATATTGACAATCAATGAGCCCTAAGGCCTTAAAGGTGTAGTGTGTCAAGGTCTGTAAGGAGCTGTTGGTGGAGTTATTTACTTTTTGAACGTCAGACTATGAAGGGCTGTAAGGCTATGCGACATAAGTTAAGTAAAGTTGCGAAGGGTAGTGAAGAATGATATTCGCCACTTCAATGCCCATAGGCTCATTGCAAAAAAAAAAGCAGTAAGAAACACATTAGAGATACTGTTAGTAAAAGGGAAAAAAGAAAGGAAATACGCTGTCAGCAAATAGTCAAAAAAAGTCAGTGTTCGTCAAATCATGCGTAAGCGTCAAAAACCTAGCAAATTCTACCATTTACCCAGTTATCTAACCCTTTGATGAATCATATGATGTTTCCAAGCCTACAACCAGAGGCATTACCAAGTTCATCCGAGAACGGCGCTCCAGCCAATTCTGTCGGCAAATCTGCAGCCTTGGGCAGTGGCAGACAAGGTGTTTTGCGCTCTATATCTCCTCCTTATCGCCACATAACTTCCAGAAGTCCGCATAATTCATATTCAATTTACTAGTCATATATCTCACATCGTAGTGCCCAATGAAAGTCGCAATTACACACCTCAGAACCCTTCTGCTCTCCTTGAACAGCAGGTCAGTGCCACTCCTATCCAGCGCGGGTCACAGAAGCCTGGAGATCTCGTAATGCTTGACCTACTTTGTGCGTGACACACGTCCCTATCAAACAATAATAAAAAACTATCGGTGGCCTTGTCGAGTCACATTCCAGCTTAATATCTTGGCCCGATCCACTCTTCGCCAAATCATCAGCAAACTCATTAACGGCAACGTCGCAATGACCCAGCACTCAACAGAGTTCAACGCTACGTGTTGTCCCGATCATACTGAGCGTGGCCTGACTTTCGATGTAGGTTGTAACGTCCTATCCCCCTTCTGCATCCTTCCTTATCAATTCCGTTGCCTGCATAACCGTCAGAATCTCATCTTGGAAAACGTTTATACCCTTACTCCCGGATCCAATATATTAACACCAGTCTCGGTACCCACTTCCATCAGTGAAAACTGCACAACTCTCAATAGTTTCTCGGATCCTTTCGAAACTTCCTTGTCCAGGAACACTAACTGGGAAGAAATATTTAAAATTAAGTCTCCTGATAAAAAAGTCAGTCAAAACAAACTGCCGTAGAAATTGACACTCTCTGACCCTTCCCAAAATGGCGGAAAATACAACTGGTTCTGCCCTAAACATGACTGATTTACTGATTCCAGTCGCCTCAATGGGGAGAAAATGCCGAGTGATATCCATACCTGCCTGCGGTATACCACTCCTGATCCCTGTAATTCCTAGTACAGCACATCATTAAACTTTTGACAAGAGCTTTCTTATGTTGTCGCTTGTCAAGGCCCGCCTCCATTCCATTCTTGCCTCTGGAATATGTACAGGTGTAATAGGCGTTTAGAACCTTCATAACCTCTATCTCCGCTTTGTCCCTTCCTTGCTACCTAGAACGATACCCATATATCTGGCCCTTTTCGCCAGTCTCAGCTTAACACACCCAAGCATCTGCAGTTTAAAGTCCGCTATCTGGTATTTTATAGTGAAGAAAATTAGCTCCATCTTCCCTGGGCTTACTCCCAGCCCCTTGTTTCTGGCACAAGAATGTAGATAGCATAGTGCGTTCTGCATCACCTCACTCCTAGCAAATAAAAATTTCTCTGTCATTAATGCTACAATGCCGTCTGCATATTCCTTTCAAGTCAGACCGTTCCAGTATCTCGTTGACCACCAAGATTTATGACAAAACCCCTCCCTGTGATCAAACTCCTCTCTAAGTATTTCTTCCCCAAACCACAGCTGCTAATCCTGCTAATCTCCTGTAAGGGAATAAAGGTGACTGTAAGGAAGCTAGGACTGATTTGAGCAAATAGAATGTTCCAAATGAACTTGGTAAAGTTGTGTCCAAGGACTACAACTGAAAAAATAACTGGAGACTGTCCAGTAAGGATAATACGGCCAGATAGAATTGGAACCAAAGGTTTCCGCGTTCAAGTTCTGAGCTTATGTTTGTTTAAGGAATAACTTTTTTTTAAATATTTAAAAAGAAAACTCGAAAAAAAACTTTTTTAAAATGCTTTTTTAAAACTTTTCTGTAATGTTAGTTTTAATCATGTTTTTATAAAACATATTTTGTCTTCTTAAAAAAAATTATTTAATTAAATTCGAAATCGAATTTAATATTCAATATAATTGTACTTGCAACATCTTAGAAACTCAGTTTATTTTTAAATAAAAATTTTTATTCACTAGTCATAAAAGAACCTACAAACTTTGTTTAAAACTAAAACAAATTAAAAGATAAATATTAAATTCCAAAAATGTACTTTCAAATCTCTACAGGTTGCTTGACAGTTTCGCTGTCAAGTTCAATGATTTTTCAGAATAAAAACTTTACTTAAAAAGTAAAAGAATAAGAAAACAAAAAACTGGCGCTCAGTTTTACAGTTACTAACATCAGCAACAGATATTGTTGCTGCTGCAACACTACATCAACTGGCAAGCATACAACACTCAATCATTAATGGCAGCCACATGCAACTTAAATAACAATAATGTGTGTAAAGAAGAGCAAACAAGAAAAACCTAAATAACTATAAATACAACAACTTGTTATACTTGTTGGCTCATTTATCATTTCTTAAATAATATTAAACGGCAAAAAAGAAAAAAAGATTTCTAAATATTTAAAGAAGAAAAAATTAATACGGATGAAAAAAAAGCATCTCTTTAAAATGTGAAACATGTTGCCAACGTGTATGTTGAAAACCATTACGAACTAATGAATGTTTGTGTATTTTATAGATACATTGTCGTACATACATACTCATGCATACCCGCGTACATATGGATATGTTTAATACTGTCGCTGTTGTTGTTGTAAAGATTTTCCCCATTTTTGTTCCAGAATTTTTTTACCAAATCCCTATTTATATTATAAAATCAAGGTGTTAGTTTGTTTGTTTGTTTGTCACGCAATCACGCCTAAACGGCTGGACTGATTTTCATGAAATTTAAAACTCGTAAGCCTGGGGTGTGTGCGAGGCTATAGTTTAAACAGAAAAAGGGGTGGAACCACGTCCACAACACTTAAAATCTACATGTACAAGGTGGGCCAAAATAATCACCCTATTTTTGCAAATGGCGGCCAATTTCAAATCTGTTTTGACATTTGTGAACTAGATAGATGTAGAATACAAGCGGACAGGCCATGGAGCGATTCACTCCCCAATAACGCGGAATAATCGTCTCTATTTTTTTGCGTAACAATTGGTCTGTGATGTTGGCGTAGCGCGAATTCCGTCGCCGATTTGCTGGTCGTCCGGCACCGACTTCGCAAACACTGCGCCGTTTGGCCACCAACCTTGAATATTATGGGACCACACGAGACGCTGCTAAGAGTGGCCGTCCCTAGAGCGTCCATTCTGCCGAGAATATCGCCGCTGTTGGCGAGGATATCGAGCTGTTGCCAGAAACATCGACCAGATGCCGTGCCTCGCAATTAGCCATCAGCCGGTCGTCCCTAAGGCGAATTTATGTCAAAGACCTTCGCATGTTCCCGTAGAAAGTCCAGTCCGTGCATCAGCTGCTGCCTGTCGGCCGCTTAAAACGTGTTACTCATGCCCAAGCCATCATCAATCTCCAGGTCGAAGTGGACGGTTTTCGACCAAAATCATAATGAGCGATGATGCTCATTTCCACCTTAGCGGGTACGTGAACAAGCCAAACTATCACTTCTGGTTCACCGAAAATCCACGAATGATGCACGAGGAGCCATTAAACCCGCTCAAAATGACTGCATAGTGCACTGTTCACGCTGGAGTAGTCATCGGGCAATTATTTTCTAGGACGCTGCTGCAATTGAGCCAATTTCGGTCTGGAGGACATGTAGTTCCAACAGGACGGAGCAACGGCACACACTGCGCGAGCCACAACCGATATTCTGAAGGCGGCGTTCCCGGGTCGCCTGAAAGATCGCCCGATTTAACCGTTCCAGACTTTTTTGTGGAGTTTGTTGAAATTCAGTGTTAACGTGAGAAAGCTCTCAACACAAGTGATAGAATCTGTCGCACAAAGCTCTCACCGAAGTGATGAAAAATGCCATAAATCGAGCTCGTATAGCAACCAATCTTCTCGACTTGACCAATAAAATTCTAAAGGTTCAAATAAACATAATCAAAAAAAAAATTTAAGTTTTTCATATAGAAAAAAATGAAAGCGAAACAACATAGGATTTCTTTTGGCCCACCTTGTACCTCTTATGAAAAAAAATAAATTCTTAATACCGGTACCTTTACCGCACCCACTTTTTGGACGGAGCCATGCCAACAAAAATTGAAAAATTCAATGAATGTACTTCTGCCTGATCGATTTTAATTAAATTTTGTTCACACATTACCCTCTTTCAGAGTAAACATTTTTAAGAAGCTCTCAATAATTAAAACCCTAATATAGGTACTTATAACTCACCGATTACTTTGAAACTTTTAGAGCTAATTGGTGCCTTCCATGTCAAAATTTTGGCAGCAGACAAGTGAGCTGTGCCATGTCTGCGAAAAAAATGTTTTGTTTCTACTGTACCGATTTGTATATATAAGATTTCGTATTTATATATAAAGCTTCTTACCTCAAGATTTTAAACACAAAAACTTAAGGTTCAATACAAAGACTTCAGCTTAATTGCTTTTTAGGAGAATTTGTCTCTAATATGTTGACTACTTATGGCAAAGTTTTTAAGGCCAAAAAAATAGGCGGTAACACGCCTATAACAAATAAGTTCAGAGTACAGTTACTTTTGATCTTATAATTGTTATGAGACTTTATACACATAAAAATTTTAGGGGCAAATAAATAGGCGGAACTGGCTATTATACTGTACTGATTTTTGTGTAAATGTGTATATGTATTGAAAGCTTCAAACGTGAAAACAATAAAATGAAAAATAGCTGATGCCGAAATTGTGAAGGCAAAAAAGGGCGGTGCCAAGCCAACAACAAGCGAACTCATTATTTTGTATATTTACTATATCTGTTTCTATGAGATTTCTATATACATGGTTTGAATGCCTGTCGCCGCAAATCAAGTTTACGCCACTCAAAAAATTGTTAAAAAACTTTTTAATCATGATATACCTGTTAAAACAAAATTTTATTGTAAAATGGGAAATTTAAATATTATAAAATTTAGTTATAAAACATTTGACGGTCTTTGGGAATAAAGGTCTTGGACTTTGTAATATGATTTAACAAAAACCTTGGCATCCCTAATACCCACCACCGGAAGTATTGTAGTCCAAGATCTATTTTAATCAAATAAAAAACAGTTATAGAACGGGGTTTCAATAAAAACTTGCTATTAAATTTTGGTGATATATGGTTGATCTCGCTCTTTCTTTTGTTGTGGCGGCACTTAAGAAGTTGATATGAATAAAAAACTTGTAATTGACTGCGATTTGCTTGGAAAGTACTAGGTTTTTCTTACATTTATATAAGTTAGCCATATAAATCCCTTTCCAATGTCGAATATTTGCAAAATACATATTCGAATCGGAATTTTACTCAATCGATCGAATTAACAATACTTTAAATATAGGAATTCAAATAAGAATTTTTCATTTCGAATCGAATGCCCCATCAGGAGGAAGACTTGCATAAAAATAGAACATGTCTGAAGGCATGTTTTAAATAAATGTCTGTATGCTGTTGCTTTTAACAACTTTGATGTATTACAAACGGAATGCTCAACTTTAATTATCCCGCATCGTTTTAGTGGCGGCTATTAAACGCCAACATTATAAGAATGTTGCCCATAATTTCTCTCTTTTTTATTTTTCAAAACTACATACATAATTAATTTTACGTTTTCGAAATTCCTAATTAATCTTATATATGTCGTATATAAATTTCTTTAATAGATCATAAAAATTTTAAAATGGTAAATCTTTTACAAAAACAAATCTACAAATTTTTTTAAAAATTCTTGTCAACACACTCAAGGTTAGTCAGTGACTGGCAAAGCTTTATTTTCTTTTTAATGGAAAATGTTTTTAAAGTGTTTATGTACATGCATACATACATACTATACATACATATGTAGGTTATATAATATTATCTTAATGGTGCGTTTAGTATTTTAATAGTATTTTATAAACTGCAGAAATGCAAACTTATTTAGTTCTTTTTGTATGACATTTTAGTCCATTAACACCACCTGGTTTATGGTTTATATTTTGTTTGTAATTATGATGTAAAATTTGCTGTTTAACTGAATATGGAACCTTTAACGACAAAAAATCCGTCAACGATTCGTTGGCCTAAAACTGGGTCGAACGGTTTATATAATTTTTTTTATTTTTTTACAACAATTCTGTGCGAACACAGTAGAGAGGAAAACTATAGTTATATCCCAGCAAAACCTTTGCTTACCTGTAGTGCGATTCAGTAACTTATTTTTACGATATTCGCATCGTTAAAATAAGTTAACAATAAATATAACGATTTTGCGATTCAGTAAAGTTTTTAACGATATTCACTTCCGTTAAAGTCAGCTGTTATTGTTAAGTAAACAGCAAAATTTTTTAGCAATTTTTACAATCGTTATACTTGATAATTTAACGGCAATAATTTTTGTGTTGTAAGTTGTATCGATAAAAGGTTATTTTGTATATAATATATTATTTTTACTATATTTATGATTTTCGCTTTCTTTAAATTTATTTTACAATTAATAAAATACAAACAAAAATCAACTTGTCCACTATCGTTAAAAACGTCTTAGTGAATCACTTAAGGGCTAACTATAGTGTGCTTAATCTAACATAAGCAAAAGTGCGAATACACATATTCAAATGTGTATAACTATAATGTACATAAGAAACTTTTCGTTAAGTTTTGTCAAGTTACATTTGTTTAAGCAAATAGCGAACCTGGTCGTACTTTGATTAATGGATCAGCTGTGTATACGTGAGCTGGGCGCACAGTTGCACTTTTAAGTACACTTTTATTTATGAAAAAAAAAATTTTTATTTTTTAACTTTTATAATATAATTTTATTATTTATTTGCTAATGGTTTAATATTTTTTAATTGTAGATGTTACTTAAAAAACATTTTGCGAAAAAAAATCCATATATTTGGAATATAAAAGTAAACCAGTTTTTGCAAAAGTACAAATATTTGCAACTGAGCTCTATAAGAATTTAAGTTCAAAAAGTACAATATAGCCACTCAAAAGTCTCCAATAAATTGTTTAAGCATTTGACAGGCTTTTCGTTGATATTTGACATTAGCATAAGTTTGTTTAAGCACAATATAGTTAGCCCTTTAACCGTAGCAGCAAACAATAATTTCTGTCGATAAATAAGACGATTGTCGAATCGTTAAAAGTTACTGAATCGCACTACTGGTAAGTTAGCAAGTCATATTAAAGACGAACGAGCACCAGTTACCTTTTGGCCGAATAACTAGTTATTTTCGTTTGAGTTGTCGCGAAATTCACGACCCTTGCATAAAAATGTGCTTAAAGACATCAATTGAATAATTAGTAATTAATGATTAACTGAGAGAACTAAATAAAAATTTAAGGTTTTAAAAACAAAAACATTTTATAAAGCCTGTTTTATAATCCTATTTTTCCATATATACCTACAAATGTAATTATTACCGCCCTTACTAAAAGGTAGGTTTTTGTCGTAACGACCTTATTACCCTGTAACCTATGAAGTCATGACAGCTCATTGCTCAAATTTAAAAAAAAAATGCTGCTCGGATTTTGTATACATATCGAAGTTGTTTCAACAAATTTTTTTTTTTACATTAAAAGGATTATATATGATTATTTGTAGTATAAATGTTTGAAAGTTTTATTTAAAGCGATCATGCTTCAATGTCAAGAATATATAAAATAACTGCTTTTGTTTTAACAAAATTCTTTGGTTAATTTAGGACACCCTGTGTAAAAAAAAATTAAAAAATGCCCTTTTTGAAAAAAAGTTTTCAATACTTTGACTAGATGTCCTTATCCTTGTTTACACTGTTTATGCATTAAGGTATACTTTTCCCCAATAACTCTGTGCGCGAAAATCTTTAATAAGTTTTAAAATTGTTTTGAGTTAACAAAAAAATCCCTGAAAACCAGTTTAATTTATAAAAAAACAGCGTGTCGTTACAACCAGCCATTAATTCTTAATAATCGTCATTAAGTTATAAAAAGTTTGGTGCTTCAGGATACAATTACGGGGTACTACCTCCGCCTGCAACATTGAGGAAATTTAACCTCGGCAAAATAAAATTTTTTAAACTGGGACCGCTTGGTATATTTAAAATAGCAACATTTATGCTGGAAGTGCATCCAAATCCACTCGCTCGAAGCATTTTACAACATGGCGGACACACTCGTTTGAAGAGAAAGGACACCGTTGCCCTCAAATGAAATTGTTTTGAGAACTTTAATTTTAGTCTGGCACTGGCTGGACTAATATTAAATATTCAGTTTTAAGACTTGAGTACTTATTAGGTGTGTTCCAGATGATGCACAAACATGCACAAATTTACTTGGAACACACCAATGCGTTTCAGATAACAAAAATTGTGCATGAGAGAGCGCTGATGAGGGAGTAATTTTAGTTCTCTTCATGCACAAAGTTACATAAGTTTTTTCTTTGTGTAAGTTTTTGCATGAAAATTATCAGCTGTTTTTTATTAAAATGTATAAAAATTTTGATTCAGAAAAATTAAAAAAGTGCTAAAAATTAATTTTTAAAAGAAAAATAATGGAAAATTTTTCCAAAGTATTTTAAAACGGTAGTATTTGTGTTGTGGTTGTATAATAAATTTGTACAGCCAAAAATATTTTGTATATAATTCATTTACTATTTGCTCTTATTAGTGATACTTATGTTTTGGTTATGGTTCTTAACTACTAAAATCGCCAAATTGAATTTAAAATTAAAAAGTAAGCAGCATCAATAACAATATTACATTTTTCTGTTCCAAAAAATTTGGGTAAGTTTAATAGCTGGATAGAGTAAATTATGTTTTACTCTCCTATGCACAAACATGCCCAAAGTCACTTGGAACACACCTCTTGTTAGTTCACCAATATTCACAAGTATTCACGTCTTAGCCAAATACAAAGCCTTTACGTTTTACTTCGAGTCGTTAGTTGTAGCCGAGTATGGGAGCCCTCGAATTATCATAAAATCCGTTGAAACCACTTGAAGATATTTTAGTCGAATACAAAGCGCTTCACATTTTCCTTAAGTAGTTAGCAATACTAGGCCTTATTTTGCTATAATCTAATATCAGGTTTCCCGAATTTCCCTTGTGTATGTTGTTGTGGTTCGACTTTCTTTACACACTCAACGGAATCAGACTGTTGAACAACTTTGGATAGGCCGAGTCATTTGGAAAATAGAACCGCATAACAAAAGAAAGAAAAATTATTTAATTTTTTTCCGGCATTGCTATAATTTTAAACACTACTGTATTCTTTGTATGCTTGTAATATATAATTTGCGAGCTTTTTCAGCTTTCTTGTTGCTGTTGGTTTTTGGCCGATCATTTAAAAAAATAAAATCATAATAAAATAATGTCGTTGAACTGTTTACATATTTGGCACTCAATGCAATTATTTTTATTGCTGCTTTTAACCGCCTTAAATAAAATAATTGTATATTTAAAATCTGCAATTGTAATTACAATAAATTTTATATTATTTATGTCGATGTAAGACAAACAAGAAAAGAAACTTAAAACATTCTCTATTTTGCAGACAAAAAGAAGATTGTTGTTTATAATGTATAAAATTAAAAAAAAATATGTTGTTAACACTTGCTCATGATTTTATATATTTTATTTTCTTTGCAGGTAATTAAATTGTTTTATAAATCCTTATTGACGTTGAATCTAAGAGCAGGTAATATGTTTTAAATCATGTTTAAATGGTGCTGCGTTTAAGAACTTGAAAAACTTGGAAATTGATTATTTTTTACTAAATATCATGATAAAGTTTAGATAAACAAACAGTCTTAATAAAAAAACGATAAACTTAAATTAAAATGCTATTTAGATCAGTTTGTGGCTATATTGTTTAAAATTTTAAGTTACTCCAATTTTGATTATATTTTAGAAATTTCTAATTGTATGTATTTTAGAAATATCTAATTCAATTTCAGAAATTTCTAAATTAAACTTTAGAAATTTCTAAATTTTATTTCAGACTTTTCTAATTTACATTAAAAAATTTCTAATTCGATCTCTGAATTTTATGATTCAGTTTTAGAATTTTTTTATTCATACTCAGAGTTTTCCAATTCAATTTAAAAAGTTTCTATTTCAGTTTCTAATTTATTTTCAGAAATTTCTTATTCAATTCCAGAATTGGCTAACTAATTTCAAAATGTTCTATTTGTATTTCAAAATTTTCCATTTAAAAGTTTTCTCTTTGTATTTTAAAATTTTTTAAATGTATTTCATAATTTTTGATTCAAAATAAAAATTTCTGAAATCTAATTAAAAAACTGTGAAATACAAATGCAAAATTCTGTGAAATGCAAATCAAAAATGAAATAAAAATGGAAAATTTGGAAATACAATTAAAAAATTCTGAAATTGATTTAAAAATTTCTAAAATTGAATGAGAAATTTTTGAAATTAAATACGAAAATTAATAAATCTAATAAAAAAGTTTGACTTAAGTATGAGCACGGTGAACTATCCGTACCTCACGTAACAGAACCAAAGAAAAAGTAAAAATTAAATTTTTCGATTTCATAGAACTCGTAGGCGTTAATTGCTACCAATATTTGTAGCCTTTAAAAGCAGATGTGCTATAAGCAGTAGTTAACAGAAGCAAACATTGCTTGTTGCAAAAGCAGCTATGAAAGCAGATTTTTTAGCCACTGCGTTTTTATACCCCTTACATAGTGATAACGGTGCATATTAGTTTATCATTCCGTTTGCGATCTGACACAGTATAACTATTCTGGGTCCTTATAGGTAAGGAAGTCGATTTAGCCACGGTCGTATGTGTGTCTGTGGAACTTAAGTTTCCCGAGTACTATGGACCAGGTATTGGTGTCAAACCACCAGTATATATCCCTGAGATGATCGCCATTAAAAATCAGTAAGATCTGCTGACTATGAAACAAGATATAGAAAAATACTACGATTACTCATTGTTTTAAAGAAACCAGAACAAAACGTGTTTTTTTTCCATTTGTTTAAGAAAATATTTTTTCATATATTTGCATCAATTTGGCTAAGTTTTATAAGAAAAAAATCTCATTTTCATAATATTTCTTCCTTTTTCATAGAAAAATTTGGTTTAAAAAATTAGTGCAAGAACAAAACGTGCTTCTTTTCAATAGCAACTCATAGGTAGAGAAAGTTATCTTACCTTGAAGCTTAGTATATACAAAGAGACCATTGTGAAGGGTTTACAAGATTCGGCACAGCCGCTTTAAAAATAACAAATATAAAATTGTTTTTCTGTAAAATTTTAAAATGAGCTCAACTAACAATTGTTTTAACTTATATGTGTTATTATATGCTTGTTAAATATTAACTTACCCACAATCATAGATTATCTTATCTTTTCTAATAAAAAATGATTACCTTTAATTAAAAATAGAATTTTATAATCAAAACGAAACTGCACATTTTAGCCACAACAGAACAACAGCAATTTGATACTAATATTTCTTTTATTTCTAATCGCTAGTAATAACATTCAGCGCTTGTGTTGCAATCGATAAAGAAAATCCAGAATTTATCAGATTTTGTTAAACATGTTTTTAATTGACCCACTAACTGTTCGCCCAATCTGGAGTGCATAAAATTTTTTAATTAATTATTACCAGTGGTGGCGTTAGCAAAAGAAAAGGCAACATTGCAAAAAAATAACTAACTTACATACATACATGCCTTAGGTTTGGTGAAAAATCACTAAACTGAGTATTTTAAGCTTACCCCAAAATGACTTAAAGGTGACTAATTAATTGTGCTTAAAAAGAATCGCAAACTTATTTTACAAGGTGGGCCAAAAGAAATCACCCTATTGGAAGATGCTCATATTTTTGCAAATGGCTGCCAATGTCAAATCTGTTTTGACACTTGTGAACCAGACGGATGTAGAATTTAAGTGGACAAGCCAAGAACGCGGAATAATCGTGTCTATTTTTTTGCGTAACAATTCTTCTGTTGTGTTGGCGCAGCGCGTATTTCGTCGCCAATTCCCCGGCCGTCCGGCACCGACTGCGTAAACACTGCGCCGTTTGGCCACCAACCTTGAAGAGCGTGAAGAGCCATTAGCCGGTCGTCCCTAAGGCGAAATTTGGTCAAAGACCTGCGCATGTTCCCATACAAAGTCCAGTTCGTGCATCAGCTGCTGCCTGTGGACTGCCAAACGCGTTTAACCTACGCCCAAGCCATGCTTAATCTTGAGGCCGAAGTAGACGATTTTTCGACCAAAATCATGTTGAGCAATGGGACTCGTTTCCAACTCAGCGGGTACGTGAACAAGCAAAACTATTTCTTCTGGGGAAGCGAGAATCCACGAGTGATGCACGAGGAGCCATTACACCTGCTCAAAGTGAATGCATTCTGCGCTGTTCACGCTGAAGAAGTCATCGAGCCATTTTTTCGCCGCTTGTCAAACGACAACAGTGGACGGTGCATCCCATAGGGCCATGTAAGCCAAGGGTTTTCTGCCACAATTGAACGAATTAAGATTGGAGGACATGTGGTTCAAACAGGACAGAGCAACGGCACACACTGCGCGAGCTAAAACTGATATTCTGAAGGCGGCGTTCTCGGTACGCCTCATCTCTCGTTTTGGCGATTTACATTGGCCCGCAAAATCGCCCGATTAAACCGTTCCACATTTTTTTGTGGGGGTTTTTGAAGTCTCAAGTTTACGTTAACAAGCCCGAGACCCTGGAAGCCCTTAAAGGCAACATTCGACACGAATGCGAGAATCTGTCGCCCGAAGTTCTCGCCGAAGTGATGAAAAATGCCATAAAACGAGCCCGTATAGCAATCAATTGTGACAGCGCCCATTTGGCCGATAACAAATTCTCGACTTGACCAATAAATTTCTAATAAATAATAAAAAAACAGAATCGAAATTTTTCATTTAGAAAAAAATGAGAGCCAAACTACATCGCATGACTTCTTTTGGCCCACCTTGTACAAAAGCTTAAAAAGCGACTATTTTCAAAAAAACCAAAAACAAAACGTATAAAGTGTGTCCAAATATAATTTAAACACCTTGTTTTTAAATTTTTGTAATCTCTTTTTGTAGTGAACCAATTAACGATTATTTTATTTAAACTTATGTCTTAATATTTTCAATGCGAAAAGTTTTACTTGTGGCTTTTCTCTATTTTATAACCAATTGACCTTTTTCCTTAGGCTTAATTAAGACATCAATTTTTTAAATCATGGAAATATGTTTGTTAAACTTTTTCAAAACTTTAGCTTTGTTTTGTAAAGTGTTCATGCAGCTTTTGTAAAAGTTGTAAACTTTAGACAAATAAAAAAACTTTCGATTGAAACAATAGATATGCAAATAACCTACTTAAAAAGCTGCTTATAGAACCATTTTAGATTATAATTTGGTAACATTAAGAAAGAAAAATTAAAGTAGAATAAAGTTTAACAAAGAAGTAAAACTAACTTTAAATTTTAATATTTGAGTCTTATATGAAAACATATTATGCGTAACGAAAATATAAGAGACCAAAACGTTACATTTAAAGCAATAAATACTTCATTGAAGGGGAAAAGACTTACAGATAATATTTAGTTTTCCTATGTTATAATTTCCTAAATCAATGAAAGAATAAAAATATTTAAATATTTTTTTAAGCGAAATCATGCTGAATCATGTTGTGATTGATTGATTAAGGTAATAAGTACACGCAAACTTCTCTATTAAAATTTTAACTGATCATAATAATGTTCAGTACAGAAGTTAGAGGCATTAAAATAGGCATACATGCAAAATTTTGTACAGATAGACTTATTTTTGAGCAAGTTATAGCCCAAAATGCTTATTCCGGGAGGACATTTGTATGAGGGCTTTGTCAAAAAAGGGACCGATCATTACTACAAACTAAAGGATTGGTCGCAACTGATCAGTTTTTGGAAGAAATTTTCCCAAAGCAAATTCTTCAAAACTCTGACTGTCTGTGCAGTTGCCTCATCCTGTTGAAACCACGTGTGTAGGGGGTACGATGGATGAGCTCGCAGGTTTGGCAAAAATAACTCTGTTATTTACGCCGTTGACATTCGTCGCCTGGCCTCGAAAATTTTCGAAAAAAAATGGTCCAATTATCTCACGCGTGGGTAAGGTACACCACACAGTTACCCTGAAGCAATGCATTGCTTTTTGGTGGTTCAATCGAGGACTGCGGGTTCTTGGAGACAAGTAACAGCAATTTTGCTTGTTGACGGGGCCGTTTAAGAGAAAATGAGCCTCGTTGCTCCAAAAAATGGGATTTACAGTGCAAAAACGCTTCAACATCGTTTCACAAAAATGTTTGCATAAATCAAAGTCAATTTCTGGCAGTTCTTGAACGTTTTGAATTTTAAAAGGATGGAATTTCAGATCCTTTTTTCAAATTTTAGAAATAATCGCTCTTGGAAGTCCCAGTGAGGCTGGTCTTTTCCGTATTGAAAGTCGCGGATTTTCACGCAAACTGCTTTCAACCAGTTCAATGTTTTTGGAAGCTCTCGAAAATCGACTGGGCCCTTGCCGTGGGACATTCATAGCCAAAGCAGTTACGCGGGATCTCTGCGCCCACAAACGAATTAAATTTACACTCGGTTCATCTGCACACACGCATAATACTCCTATCATGTCTCTGCTGTAGGCATAAAAATGTGAAACTAATTGCCTTAAAAAAAGGGCACTTCTTTCAAGGTGTTTTTATAACTCTAAGCAATGTAATTGCATCAAGTGTTTATTTGTCTTAAGATTGTTGGAAAAAATAAAAACGTATATTTATTATAAAGTTCTTGTGCAATATTGAAGAAAATAAGGTGTATTCGTAGTTTGTGATATTTAAAGGCAATTCTTAATTCTATAAACTTTAAATAATTATTTCTACACAACTGTATTTCAAATAAAAAATTCTGAATACAAATAAAAAATCTAAAGTACAATTAGAAAATTCTGTAATACAGTTAGAAAATTCGGATATCAAAATAAAAAATTCTTAAATGTCTTTGATAATTCTGAAATTAAATAAGAAATTTTCGAAATTTTAAAAAAAAAACTGAAAAAAATCAAAAATTCCGAAATTAAAAATTTCATAAACTCAATTTGAAGTCTCTGAAATGGAGTCAGAAATTTCTGAAATTAATTTTAAAATTTCGGATGTACAACTAAAGCTCTAAAATACAATTTCAAAAATTGGTACAAAAACTATGTTATCATGCTTTTATGAACAGCCTTATTATTACCCAAATATAACTATAACAAAATTAATAACTAGCTGTAGTAAAGCATTTTTTTGTTTAAAGCACAACAGACACACCTTATCTGTGTAACACATTTTATACATCAAAAGATCCGATATCCACCTACAAAATGTTCAACCATACATTATTCGATCACACGTACACACATGCCAGAACATTTAGGGAACAATAGTAACACCTAAATGGCGAGGTTAGTGTTCCCTGCAGACATGATGACTCGTCATAGTCGTCACAATCAGCTAGAACATCGTCATCACCATCATATTTACACCTTCCGACAAAAGAGCTCAAACAAAAAAAAAAAAAAAGCTTTGATTTTTCCACACCAAATAAACAAAGAAAACAAGAATAAAAGCATTAAATGGTATCATGAGAAATCACGCGTTGCATTTATTAAACAAAAACAAAGCAAATTGAAGTGCAGTATAATAATTACGGGAAAGAATTAAAAAAACACAATATAAAATAATGAAAATTCTTACAAAATTGTCTGCCACGAAAACTTTGTTTCAAGCCCGCTTATATAAACATACATACGTTGCGTAATATTAAGCTTAAAGTGCAACTAAAGCTTTTAAAGCCTTCAAATAGTCGGGTGAATTATGTTTGAATAGAAGCATTTTAACGCTTTTTCAATGCGATATACAGCTTTATTATCAAAATCAGCATTGCTTTGGGTATACTTTTGTAGTTAAGTATTCAGTAGTCCTGCTGACAATGTGAGTAGAGTTTCATTATTGACATTTCTTGCAGGGACAATTTAATAGGAAAACATGCTGAACAAAAAACAAACCGCTCTTTACGTATAGCCAATGGTTTAATGATTATTTGGAATATGACCAGCTTTGCATTATATGAGTGCGCTGACATCATGGGGTGGTCGATAATAAACGGGCGAATAAACTGGTGATTAGGGCTAGGGCGCAGCGTTTTATGATATTTTTCATTACTTCGGCGAGAATTTCGGGCCGAAGATTCTCGCACTCGTGTCAAATGTTGTCCTTGAAGGCTTCCAGGGTCTCGGGCTTATTCACGAAAACTTAAAAAACCCCACAAAAAAGCCTGAAACGGTTAAATCGGGCAAACTTGCGGGCCAATATAAATCAACAAAACAAGTCATAAGGCGACCCGGGGACGACGCCTTCAGAATATCGGTTGTGGCTGTTGCTTCGTCCTGTAGGAACCACATATCCTCCAGTCCTAATTCGTTCAATTGCAACAAAAAAAACTCGGTTAACATAGCCCTGTAGCGTCCACCACTCCACCAGTGTGAACAGCGCACCATGCAGTCACTTTGAGCGGGTGTTATGTCTCCTTGTGCATCACTCGTGGATTCCCAGTGCGTCAGAAGCGATAGGTTTGCTTTTTCACGTGCTCGCTGAGGTGGAACGGACCTCATTGCTCATTACGATTTTGGTGGAAAAATCGTCCACTTCGGCCTCGAAATTAAGGATAGCTTGAGCGTAGGTCACACGCGTGTGGCGGTCGACAGGCGGCAGCTGATGCACGAACTGGACTTTGTACCGGAACATGCGCAGGTCTTTGACCAAAATTCGTCTTAGGGACGACCGGCTGATGGCTAATTGCAGGCATTGCTTCTGGTCGATGTTTCTAGCGACAGCTCGGCATCCTCGCCAATAGCGCCGATATCCTCGGCAGAATGGGCGCTTCGAGGCCGGCCACTCTTGGCAGCGTCTCGCGTGGTCCTATACTCTTTAAGGCTAGTGGCCAAACGACACAGTGTTTGTGCAGTCGGTGCTGGACGACCGGGGGATCGGCGACGGAATTCGCGCTGCGCCAACACCACAGACGGATTGTTACGCAAGAAAATAAACACGATTATTCTGCGTTCTTGGGGAGCGTATCGCTCCATGGCTTGTTCACCTGTTTCCTACATCTGTATAGTTCACAAATGTCAAAACAGATTTGACATTGCCCGCCATTTGCAAAAATAAAAGCATCTTCCAATAGGTTGATTTATTTTGGCCCGCCTTGTAGTAACATGTAATTATTTAATTATGAAAGTACTGAAGGGATTTGAGAGAAACTTTAAAGAAAACTAAGAGCTACGTTAGGTTTCGAAATGTTATAATGCAAAACAAAAATTTTGTCCAGTCGCTTGTTACTTATACAAAGCTGTAAATATGAGAACGCGAACGCTTCAAAAAATGGTGAATGTTACTTTTGGCTGCATTTAGAAAAGTGTTATAATCTGTGATTTTGAATATAATTTTTTAAAGCAAATTTTTGCAGTTTCAAAAGAACTAATACCGCTTACTAAAAAGAGGTATTCAGTTAAGATGTTTCCTTGCATTTTATTTTTTATTAGATTTAGTTACGATTGGGACGCGACGTTAGGAACGCGGCATTATTTAGCATCCTTTTTTATTTAATATTTTCCAATAATTTTTTTTAACTAAAAAATTTAGTGAATATATATCGATCGAATGACCCAAAATCGTATTTTTTAAGCCGAATTTTTTTTTTTTTTTTTTGCTAATTTTGATATATGTATAAGCAGACCATTTATCACAACAAACGAAAATCTTGACTTTAAAAACATTTTAGGGCTTTTCTATATTAAGTTACAGATTTGTGTATTTTTTTATGTTTCTTATACATATGTTAAGGCAAATATAGTTTAACAACTATAATTTTTGTTTCTATGGGGGGTTTCCCACGGGCTACACAAGGTCAATTGCTTTCATATATAAATAAAATAAATCATCAAATTGATCAAATACAAAACAAAACTTATAAAAAACTATAATTTTTTTTGACGAATACGCTATTTTAGTTGGTTTTATTATTAAGTCATGGTCACAGGGAAAACAATGCAGTTTTCGGTTGCCTGAAATTTTAGCTACATCTCTTCAATTGTCCTTCTAATGGTTTTGACAATGTTGCTGTACGAGTATTGTGCAACCTATTAGAGGCATGATAAATGCATAGACTCATGTTGTTTGCTCGAAAGTTGAGTATACTTTAATAGACTTTGAAAAAAACTAAACTTCCCTAAAGGCTCTTCGTAAATCGTTGTTTTCTTCGTAAACTTGGGATACGGTTACCATCGTAAAGTGTTCTAAAATGCACTTAATTTTTGATTTAAACTGAAATGTCTGCTATTTGGGATAAGCGATCGCAAAGGAATGAAGAAAAACGTTATTTTGTGGGAAGAAAAGCGAGAGAGATAAACTCTCCCTTACAAACCTGCTCGAATGGAAGCAGTCTAAATACAAGAATTAAGATTTATTAAAAAAACTATAATGAACAAAAAAAAAAGCTCTAAGTGGCTTAATCTCAATCTCAGAAAACACGAAATCAAATGTTTGTAAACTTATAGACTTCAAAAGTTGTTTTCTTAACTTTTTGAAAGATTTTTACTTTTATTACTGTTTTCTAGTTTCCCCTTAATACATTAAAACCCAAATTAACCAATCAAAGTAGAGGTGTCCTTAGTGCTTTTTTTCTTTTTAAATTTGGTTTTTATATACCAAATGGTATTTTAAAGTGCGTGGAAGTGTTGTTACATCAACGTCAGTAGCAATAAATAAGTTTTTTGTTAACAACAAAAGAGGTGGAATTGCTTGGATCCATAGCCACTTTACATCTTTTTTTTAAGTAAAAGAAACATAACTTAAAAACATCTGTATGCCTTTTGTGAGTAGTTATTTTTATTCTTCTAAGAACTCCCCACACACTGCCACTTAAATCAGGCAAACAGACAGCCAGACGTTTCTAAGTATAAGCATATAATGTTAATGCAGATATCTAGGGTGTCCGCCGGCAAGGTATAGTACTTTGTTTCATTATAATTTGGGAATAAGGGAATGGATCTTATATTGATAAATGTTTTATTTAATATCGGCAATTATGTATGAAATACAATATCAGAAAGATGTCCGCCTCTGTTAGCCTCACAAATGCGAGCCCTATTTTTTCATTACATTCTCACATCGCAGCGCATCACAGCGTTTCTGGTTTGTTTGCATAAACCTTGCTTTTTAGATATCCCCACTAAAAGAAGTCCGAAGCAGTCAAATCAAGCGACCGTGGAGGCCAATTAACATCACCATTTCTTGAAATAACTTTTTGTGGAAAAAGGTCTTGCAGTAATTCCATTGTAATCCTGGCTGTATGCGATGTGGCACCGTCTTGTTAATACCACATGCTAACCAAGTTTTCAATCATATCACGATATCGCTCCCCATTGACAGACCGTTACGCCGTTTTCAGTTTAAAAAAAGTAAGGCCCAATGATTCCTCCTGACCAAAATGCACACTAAACCGTCGTTTCTAGTGGATGCAAAGATGACTGATGAATAATTTGAGGGTTTTCCATTGCTCATAACCGACTATTCTGGGGAAAAATTACGGCATTCGACTCAAGTCGAAATTTTACTCGATCGATTGATAAAGGAATTCTTAAAAAAATTTTTAAATATCGATTCGAACGGAACGCCGTAATTTGCCCCCTGTTTATTCACATAACATTCAAATGAAAATGATCGATGATTGATTTTTAAAAAGGTGTAAAGGTTTAAACACGTTGGTTTACCGAATATTTTTCCATAATGAATTTGCCGCGTCCCTACTTCACGAATGCCCAATATGAACTGTCAAGGCTAATGTTTACCAAAATGGCGGCAAAACAAAGTAGTATACCTTGCCGGCGGACACCCTGTATTACACTCAGTTTTTATACATTAAATATGCGTTTAAAGCAAAAAAAGTTATGGCAGTGATTTCCCTGCAGGAAAAAATCAATAGTGAAACTGTACTGACTAAGTACTGACGTTGTCATTAGTACTACTTATGACTAAATATGCCCTAAATAGTCTAAATTTTTATACGAACTTTGTCATACTCCTGTCCACCAAACATATGTTACGTATGGTTTGACACAGAATCTGACAAACTTGTTGTGGGAAGTCCGTAGCCGACATGCCTGACAGAAATCTTTTAGAAATCTTATGGAAAATCGAGGAAAAAAAACATATTTGTTAATTAAAGTTTGAAAAAAAAATGTTTATAAGATAATCAGCTATGACATCAGTATAATGTTGTGCGCGACATACCTGTTGTAGTGTAATTTTGTTGGCTTGGTCTGTATCAGACAAGTCTGACAAAAAACCGACTCGGTTCGTACGGGTTTATCACAGTTTTCTGTCAAACATGTCTAGGAAATCTGAGGCATGACGTGGCTCAGGTATAGTTCTGATAGCTTGACACACTAAAACCGGCCCCGTTGGATTTGGGTCGGCTCTGGAAACTTGATTTCAATAGGTGGAAAGACGTTTATGGCTAACTTGACTTTTCTATAAATAAGAATCCAGAATATATTTATGTGTATATGTACATACATAGTAAACACACATTAATATTCTAGAAATTACAAACGAAATGACAACTTATGTATGTAAGTATGTCAAAAACGTAAGTAGAGTGTAAATAATGTATACTTACATATGGTAAGTAAGCTCTGTCGGTGCGGGTAAAAAGTGTGTTTTTAGTTTGAATTAAGACATGTTGTTATAAGATATTTTAAGTAAATTTTAAATATCGCCTATAATAAAGCTGTCACTGCCAATATACTTTTAAAATATTTTTCGGCAACAGCAAGACAAAAGGTCCTGTAACAACTTAATTTCTTGAAGCTTAAAACAGAAAAAGCAAAGTGACATGTAATAAAAACAAAAGGCACAAACAAATCTGACACCTACACATTTGGGTAAAAATAAAGGGTTTGAAAAACGTTGATACATACTTTTTACATTTGTCCATTAAGATTACGTTGCAAGTATTTTTTTAACCACTGACAGCAAAAAAGTATTGTTGGTGTATTATTTAGTTTTGTTTTTTTGTTTGTAACTAAAAACATTTTATTATGGAAACACCCGATCAAGCTGCATGAGAACTATCGATATCGATAACTATGGTTTGATAGCTGAGAATGTTTTAACTGTGTTGACATTTCTGTTTAGTAACGTTTGCCAAGTCATCATGAATAATTTATTGCCAGAACAACGCTTTTAACTTGTGGAAAATTTAATTCAAAACAAACCTGTTATCGAAGTTGGTCCATTTTACAATCAACATAGGCGGCCTAGTTAGCAAGCATTACGTAAAATTATCTATCGTGTTTTAGCGAAGACAATCCTTAGGCATCTAATGAATTACGATTACATATGTTAGAGTTTGCCGTTTGGTGCGGTTTTCACGCAGGCACCATCATCGGTCTGTACTTTTATCGAAATTAGCAAGGAGCTGCCGTAATACTGAATGGCGAAATGTGGTCCTCATAAATGGTTCTCTCGCACGTGTGATTATACCCCCGCTAAGTTTGGCTCATGCTGACAAACCAGCAACTCTTGAAGCATTGTAAGCCAATTTTTAAGTCATCATTGATGCCACACGGCCTGACTTTAATTAAACTGATCTAATGGACCATGTAACTAGAACCCGCGGCGGAAAAATGCCGAAAATCATATTTAAAAAAGTAAACACCATGAAACTATGTACCATCTTTACAATATTTCTGACTTAAACTATTATTATATTTCATGCAGCTAAAAAAAGCACCCGTTTCATAACGATTGCAACAGTTCAATGTTGGTGGTATGCAAGATTCGGCTTAAATAAATAAAATAAAATCCTTTTCCTTTTTTCCAATTGTTTTGAAGTATATATTTTTTATAAAAATATGTTTATAAATTTGGTTTCAACTTTGATTTAGTGTTCACTTCTTAACCATAAATAGTGTCCACTAATGGTATTTAGGTCGGCTTTATCTTTTCGCTTGTACTTTTCACAAACTGTAAACAACAAAATTTGCGATTTTTCCATTTCATTTAGCTAAAACAAAAAGTCATTGGCAATAGCAGCAAAATAAAAATTACATTGCATGTTGCCAATCATTTAATGTCATATTTTTTTGTTGTTCTTAATGTTACTTTTACTTTTATTCCATTTTTTTAAGATTCTTAAATTCAGTTTTATTTGGCATTTTACTTTTTAGCCATAAAATATTCCTGTGGAGTGTTTTATTTGGCGTCTTTGGTTAAAAAGAAGCCTTTTTCGAAAGTGAAAGTTTTATTAAAATTGATTTTTGTGACATTATTTATATAAACAACCATTAAAGTTTCAATAAAACTACCAACTTACAGCTCGATTTAACAAAAAAAATACTCGCAAGTATGGCATATATGTATATTTAGGTTAGGCTATATCACGTAGTACCGGCGCATTCCACTTGGGTCCGTTTCTTTGATCCCTTTGTGATACCTGGGGAAAAGGAAAATAGAAATAGAAAAAGACATTATTGGTAATTATTCCTGTCCTTGAACCGATTCTATTCGTGATAAAGGATGATAGACTAGAGAGGCCAACATCGGTCACATCCTACAGGCTATCCAGTCTATTGGTACCAAAGTGTCTGATTCAAACATTGTTCAGTGCGGCACGAAGCACAAGAAGTGCTGTATACTTTAAATTTCCTCTGCTTCCAGACAGTTTTTACAGACGTCGTTGAAAAGCATTCCCAATTTGCTGGCAAATGTGCCAAATAGACAATGACTGGTAATTGCGGCCAGGCTGTCTGTGCCTTATTCTCCGTTCTATCCTCGGTCAGGTTTCCTAGTAGTTCCATATCTGGGCTTGTTGAACCATTTGGCCCCTGCGATTCTGCCAGCGTATTCATCAACGCGGAATTTACAGGAAGAGGGAGGAATACCACAAAAGTGGTCGATTGTAGATGTCGTAGATGCCGTAGATGCAGAGTATTCATAGTAATTATCCTAATGGCTGCCGGCAGTGGGTAAAGATTCCGATATTCCTGCCGAATATCCTATAGAACCATAGCCAGTGAGTCGCTTTGAAAATCGCTCGCAGTTCAGCATGCAGCACAACGCATTCACCTCGAAGTTTTAACGAGGGCCGGTATGGCATATATGTACATATATCGGGGTTTTTCAATAAGAGCGCTACAAAAGTTTTTTTAAATAAAACAAAAACGGTTTTGGATATCAATGAAATTCTTTATTTTTGTAAAAGCACGTTCGATGCCATTATATATGGAACTTGATTTCTTTTGCATGGCCATTATGGGCGCGCTTGCAAAAATTCCAGACGCTGAACCCAATTTTCAACGGTCTTCAAGCATAAATCGGCCGATACTGCTGCAATTTCACGTTCGACATTCCTACGAAGTTCATCACTTGTCGTCGCTGGCTTGTTGGCATAGACCATAGACTTGACGTAGCCCCACAGAAAATATTCTAAAGGCGTCAAATCGCATGACCAAAGCGGCCAATCGACTGGACCATTTCGTAAGATAACACGTTCTCCAAACTTGGTTTTCAATAAATTGATTATGACATTTGCTGTGTGGCTTGTGGCGCCGTCCACATGTCCTCCAAGTCCATATCATCCAATTGGGGCCAAAAATATTCGGTTATCATTAAACGGTAGCGATTCCCATTCATAGTAACGTGCCGGTCTTGATCATCACGGAAGAAGTACGGCCCAATGACGCCGCTGGCCCAATGACGTCACTGGCCCATAAACCGCAGCAAACCGTAATTTTTCGGGATGCAATGATGACTCATGGAGTACGTGTGAATTGCTGCCTGACCAATAACGCATGTTATGTTTATTGACGAAGCCATTCAGCCTCATCGCTGAAGATGATTTTTCGATCCGAATCATTTTCAAGTTGTTGCTCAGCCCAATTCACGAACATACGACGCTTCTGATGTTCAAGCGGCTTCAGTTCTTGCGTCAATTTGATCTTGTGAGGATGTAGGCCAAGATCTTTTCGCAAAATTCGCCACAACGACGTCTCTGAGATGCCAAACGCTTGAGAACGACGTGTGAGAGACACATTTGGGCTTTCTTCAACTGAAGCCTCAGAGGCAGCAATATTCTCGACACTACGGGCACAAGAATATTTTTTCACTAGACGCTCAATTGTTGATCTGCTAGGACGATTATGACTACCATAAATTTGACGTAGCGCTCTTAACGTTTAGGCCACTGATTTCTTATTTCGGTAATAAATTTTAATATTTTCGACTCGTTGTTGGCTCGTATATCTTTCCATCATGAAACAGCAAACCTTACTGAAGTGAAATAACAAAAGAGCAGCAAGAAATATGGCGTCGTCTGTTGTCCCTGTCGCTATACTTTTGTAGCGTCCCTGTTGAAAAACCCTTTACTAACATCAAATACGAATAAGAGAATTGAGGAAATAAAAACGCCGCATTTTACAAAATGTAATGCTTAAATAAAAAATTTTATAAACTAAAGAGGATTCTAGAAGTTACTTTAGAAGAGAAATAAAAAAATAGGCATGTGAAAAAATTGCTTCATGCGAATCCTATATTAGTTTTGCAAAAAATAAACCAAAAACTTGCATTGATTTCAACAGACTTTGGAATACCAAGCATAAAATAAAATAAAATTGTTTGATATCTTTCTATCTCTATATATAAGAAAAAAGTTAAAACCCCAAAAATTAAATATAAAATTTTTGTTAATATTTTTTTGCAAAAGTTTTTACAAAATGTTTTCTAAACCTGTTATCTCAGTCAAAAGTTAGATGATAGTGAGCATTAAAAAGTTAATGAATTTATCAAGCTTCTTTTTTTGAAGTTCAAACACCAAAACAAACTAATTTATTTAAGCAAACTAAAAGATTTCTGAACTTGTTAGATTCATAAAATAGTAATATTCAGATAAATAAAACTATATTTGCAAAAAGGTAAAGGAAAATTAACACGTGTTTTGTTCTTAAAAAATATTTCTCCAAAATTAAGTCAAAAATATGTTTATAAATCATATATAAATATAAAAGTGCTAATATGAAATCTGAAATAATATTTCATTGTTATTTTAATACCATAATCTAAGGTAATCTTTAATTTCCCTTTTTATTTGGTATAGAAACACAAAACTCTTTCGTATCCTTTTTGTTAAAAGAAATACCATCAAATTTTCACGCCCTCGTGGCCACACATTACGATGGTTATTGTCGCTTAATTGTTTTCATAAATATTTAGCAGCAAAAACATCCTGTTAAAAATCCCTGATTGTTTTAGAAATAAATTTCAGCATATAAACTTCCTCTTCCTGTCACTTAAAAAACTCACACTCATACGCCATTAAAAGAAAAAAATAAAAAAAGACAAAAAGCAGAACCTACTTTTGTACAAAAATCCGTATAGATTTGCATATGAAATATAAAAACATCAACAACAATAAATCCTTTTAAATCATGTGACGCCTATTAAGAGTTTGATACTTACTCCTACATCTTTTTGCAAATGTTGAAAAAAAGTTTATAAAAAAAAACACGTGAGAAGAGAATATTAAAGGAGTGCGAGTAAGTGTTTTGTTATCATCACAAAATAATAAGAGAGATATTTTTTTTAAACAAATTTACATAAATACATTCTAAGTACATGTAGTACTGCAGTCAGTTAAGAAAATAAGCTGCTTTAAAGTTTAAGCTCAAGTATAATATGTACATATGTAGACATTGTAGACATGCATACAAATATACATATTTATGAATGTGCTACATACATCTAAAGCACATGATGCAAATGAACTTTTTTTCATTCTCGTGCAATATTCATAAAGTCTTTGTGGTACCCATGACACAGTGAGCACAGTCTATGATAAAAAAAAATAAAATAAATCAAGATTTATGAATATGAAAAAATCTTTTTCAATTTTGTTTTTTAATATTTATTTTATTACTTTAATGCGGAAGTTGTAGATTTTTTCAAACATACAAAAGACTCAATATATAATACAAATAATGCTTATACTTCTTGTTTCTTTACTTTTTATTTGTCTACTTTGCTTGCTTTTATTATACATAATTCTTTTTTTTTTCAATATATTCTATTCTAAAACATATATTGCATTTTTTCTTGTTAGTTTTTGTTATTATTTAAATATCTAAAGTAAGCTTATGTGTAAATTATACTTTTTGTGCTGAACATGAACTTAAACTTGAGGTGATATTTGATGCAACTTTTTTATATTTTAGCTTAAAGAAAAAGTAGAAAATATAAAAAAATTAAACGTGTTTACATATGTATATGCAATATTGTTACCTTTAATGCAAACAGCCTAGATTATTAATAAAATGAAAAAGATAATTATTTATAAATATGTATTAAAAATACATATGTTTTTTTATACTGCCTCAACCACCACCCAATGGCCTATAGGCTTATTGCGAATACCGTCAGAAAAGTAAAAAGAAGCAGTTAGACAAACGAACAAGAAATTTTAAGAAGAAGACAAAAGAGAAACGCGGTCAGCAAGGAGTTAAGAAAAGGTTAGTGTATGTCGAATCGTGCTCAAGCGCCAAACCTTAAAACGTAACCACCTTAGCGAATTTTATTATGTTGCCTGGTCCACAACAAGAGATCTTACCTGGAACATTTAAGAAGCGCTCCCCAACCACCTTATTCGATGGATCTGCTGCCTAAGGCAGTCATCCTATTTTTCGTCCTTATTCCTTCCCAACCTACAAAAGTCTGAAGAATTTCCATCTAATATGCTGCTAATATATTTTACATCGCAGTATCCCGTTAGGATCCTAATTATACCCCTTCAAATCCCTTCTACTCTCCTTGAGAAGCAGGTTAGTACCCATTCTTTCCATCATGGTCAACAGAAGCCTTGAAACCTCACAATCAGCCAATAAGGTTTGGCCTACTGTGCTCGTGACCCATGTCCCTATCAAACTGTAACGAAACTTATCGATAGGCTTATGGTTAGGTGTCGGACATTTTAGCCCAATATCCTAGCCCGATCCTCATCTCGTAATTTAGCACCTTCATTACCAACAACGTCACCATTGGTTACCATGACCCGGCACCCAACCATTACAAGTTTCTTTGATGGTGGCCATGATTAATCTGACAGCACGTTTACAGTCGCCCACAAGTCTAGACTTGACGTAATGTCAATATAGAGCCTTAGCGTGGCCTGATTGTCGTTGTAGAATTCCACACCCTTCTTATCTCTTATCAATTCCGCGGCCCTCAACATCGCCAAAATCTCCGCCTGGAAAACGCTGCATTCATCCGAAAGTCTGTATAGTTTACTTCGTATCCAAGGGTCTATATATCTATTTTCAATCTATGAGTGAAAACTGCACACCCTGCTAACAGTTTCTCGAATGCTTCCCTTAAGTCCTCCCTGTTCAGCAAAACGCGACCTATGATCAGGGGCCAAATTGTCACACTTGATTCGAAATTTTACTTGATCGATCGAGTTGTCAATGCTTTTAATACAGGAACTCTAATAAGAATTTTTCAATTTCGATTTGAATCGATTGGAACGATTTGGCCCCAGTTAAAACCGGCTGTAGTAGGAGTTCACTCCTTTTCGACCCTCTCCATTACGCTGACGTGTCCGGCTTACCCTGCCCAAACACACCTGATTCACTTAGCCTAAAACGAAAGTTGTTAAATCCTTTAAAATATCTCAACAAAAATATATATAAAAAATTCTCTCTGTCTGATTCTAATGGTGTTGTTCTGTGCGCTGATACCTTTAATTTGGTTTCATCCCTATTTGCTGTCAGATCCATTATAACCGATTTTTTTTAATTTTTGACTATTTCAAAGCTGGCCTTACTGCTTACAATTGACGATCCATTTTATTGATATTGTATGCGTAAGTGAGTAATAAATGTATGTTAATTCGTGCTTAGTGTGCCAGTTCTATTTACATTGGCTTCGCGTATAATCTCTGCCAACAGACTGTCTGATACCTTGTTTGGTACTCAATGGCTGGGGATGTACTTTCCCATTTTAAATAAAAATCGTCTGCGAGTCGATTTTTTTTTGCAGTAATACCAAACTCAAACTCGAACGTCAAAAGCCAGCTAATAAATGGGACGTGTCACATGTTTGCATAGTGTGGACATCTGTTTGATGGTGGATTTGTCATTTTAGATTTTTACCTTTTATGCAATATACCGAATAGTGTTTTATTACCAATTAGAGAATATTTCTTTCTCTGTAGCTGGAAAATACTCCAACTCTTGTCGCCTGTTTTTGTACACAGGACATGATACTCTACTGTTCATCGGGTATTAGTGTTGCAAAAGTATTGACTATTTGAGTACTGGGTACTCAATACCATTTTTTCCCGGTGCTAAATACCTGATTACTTTTAGGGTTGCATTGTGTGAAAAAGTTAAAGCATTCTGTGAAATTTTCATTTATTTTTATTTTCTACATATCCTTCTTAACCTCTTTTACGTGTATATATTCGGGTTTTATATACAGAGCGCGTTAAGATATTAAGCAATATCGAGTAGTATTGAGTAGTCAAAAGTATTCGCTTTTAACACACTATAAGGTATGTCTAGGTTTTCTAGCCAGGTTAAAACAAAAAATAATACACATTCGTTATCAGCCTGTCACCTATGGTATTGTACAGTTTAAATGGCAACCCATTTGCGCCTGCTGCCTTATTATTTCTTAGCCGGGTTATTGCTATTTTGTCCTCATTCTAACTAGGCGGTGTACATTTAATACTGCCGTCTGGGTGTATCTTTATCATCCTTAATATTTTGTTGTTGTATCATTTGAGGTCTACTTTGATGTTGTGTTATTGACTTCTTCCCTGTTTTCCTTTGTATTTTTTTGCTATTGTTTTTCTAAGGTTGTTGCTTATCATTATAGTAAAAGGTTAAAACACTTAAGACTAATAACAAAGATGTATTCATATGTATGGAACATACGTAAGTTTGTTAAAAAAACTCAACTCCTACACCCCTTTTCAAGAATAACACCTACTTATGTTTGTCGTACACAAATTTCTCAAAAGATGACATTTTCCAAGTTACCGCACTTTCTGGCTGTAAAAAACAACTCATTACACTGATAAAATTAAGATGTTAAAAATATTTTAACAAGTTTGCTTCAAAGTAAAAAAATTTTAACGCTTAAAAATAAAAACAAAATTTGTTCTAAGCTTTAGTAAAATTTTTAATTAAATTGTTAAATAACAAAATTCATTTTTTCAATCAAAACAAATGCTTTATTTTTTTTAAATATGTATATAAAAATTTTTAATAACAACCTAATAATAGCAAATTATTTCTCTCAGTATAACAAAAGTGTAACCTTAAGTTTAACCAAATATAAAGGTATTGTATTACAGGGCAATTGTTTTGACTAAAAGTCTTGGCTTATAACTCATTTCTTTTATAACCGTAAAAGAAAAATCTGAAGACTGACAATGAACTTTTAATACTTTAATACATTTCTTTAGTTGCCAAGTAAGAATCCATGGAAAGAAAAGTGGGTTTTAATGCTAATTCTGAATTTTGTTTTCACATTACATATTGTCAATTCCATGATTGCGGGTTTGACCATTTTAACTCAGAATAAGGCTTATATCTCAAACATTTTAAAATTTTAATTAAAAAAAGGCTATGATTGCCAAGGTTGGTATGTTTTTAAAAGTTTAATAGCAGGTATTTGGTACTTTATTTGTACAAAAAAATCCTTAAGAATTGCCCATATATTAAATATATGTATTGATTTTTTTCTGGTGTTTGCGCTTTTCCAGATCATAGTGTTTGTGAGTTTTTGCTTTTGGAAAAGTTACTTTCAAGAACAAATTTTCAGTTTGTATAGAAGTGTATTTTATATATCAGGGATGTGTAGTAGAAATTTGAAATTGTTGTACAAAGAAATAATTTACAAGAAGCTAGATAATTGTCATATTAATTACCTTATAACCTTATCTAAGGTTTTTTTATTTTTCTCACTTTATGGTTTCCCGAAAAAACGGGAAATTGTATTGAAAATTCCCGGGATCCAGGGATTCCGCTACATTGTAATATATAAAACTTAATTTGTTTAAAACTAATAGAAAACTCAAATTAACAACGCTAACTAACTTGCTTAAGCTATATGTACACCACCTGAGCTCTCATCTGAGTCGAGTGTCGAAAAACGTTTAAATTTTTATGAGCATTGAAAAACAATTAGATTTTCTTATTTTAAGTATTACATTACGTATAAGAAATTAGTTTAAGTAATTTAATTAGTAAAAGTTATTAAACTGGTATACATAAAGTGTATGGCAAAACAACAACAAACATTTAATCCGGTAATTTTTAAAAACTTAAGCTATATTTACACTGCCTAAGTTCTCATCTGAGTTGAGTCAAAAAAAAAGTTGAAATTTTTATGAGTGTCAAAAAAAAATTTGGTTTTTTATTTTTACTATTACATTAGATCTAAGAAATTAGTTTAAGTCCGCTTATTATAAAAGTTGTTAAACTGGTACAAAGTGTATGACAATACAACGACAAGCATTTAATCCGGTAAGTTTTACGCTGATTTTCTCAAAGTCCGATTATAATTTAACAGGAACTTTAACCGTAAGTTAGGCAAAATTGCATTTCACAAAGTACGGTTAGCATTTAACCGGCAGAAATTAACCAAAAAGTCCCTGTTAAATTTAACTGAACAAAATCTTCCGGTTAAATGTTTTACTTAAACAAAAATAAAAAAAGAAAATGGAAAGAAGAAATCAACATTTACATTTTTGTAATGTTTTCAATATTCCAAGCTTGAAAGCCAAAAAGAAAAAAGTTTTTACACGACGGGAGCATTTCTCCTTACATGTATAAAATGTTTTTTATTTTCCACAACGAATACATTTATATGCATGCACATTTAACAATTTATACGTACCAAGGAACTGTATATAAACTATTTTAAGTAAAAAATTTATTTTATATATATATATTTCTCTTGCATAAAAAAATTGCTAATAATTTTTGTGTAACCATGGTACAATCATCTTAAGGTAATTGCACCATGTGTATAACTTTTTTCGATTCTTTTCTTTCATTGCACGATTTTTCGTAAATAATAAAACCCAGTATTACCATACTTTTTCTATAATCTTAGTGTTAACTAACCGAAAGATGGTGAAACGCAAAACACTAACCGTAAGTTAAAAAGTTTCGGTTAACGATATCGGCGGTTTGTTAATGTTCCTGGTTAATTAAATTAATCGGACTTTGTGAAAATCAGCGTTAAAATCCTAAATTTAAAACTCTGACGTTAAAAAGTTTGAAAATAGAAAACGTTCTATTTCCAACTGAGATCAGAGAAAAAAATTAACAAATAAAAACAGTTATGTTATTACACTATACAAAACGTTGTGAAACTCAGATGATAACTCAGGTAGTGTTAATGTAGCTTAAGAAATTTTAAAAATAAATTACGGAAAATACGTTTAGAAACATTAAGCGTTACTTTTAATTTTGCCGCAAATCTTTTGTAAAAAAACATATATTTAAATCATATACATATATGTGCATGTCTGTTGGAATCTTTTTGCAACAGCGGATACCTTGAATTCAGTAGAATTAAAATATTTGTCATATGCTTTAAGTTGAAAAATTCACCCTGATTTGTCGTTCGGAAAAAGTGAAAAAAAAGTGTTTGTGTCATAAAGTTAACTGTTTTGTTTTTTTTTTTAAATAGTTAATATAGCAAATTTGATGTCTTTCTTTTTAAAAAAAATTTAAAGAAAAAAAAAACTGATTTAAATTATGTGAAAAGTGGGATATTGATAAAGGTTTTTATTGGTTTTGTTTTTGTCCAAGAAGGTGCTTACACCAAATTTAAGAATTTCTTAAAAAAAAAACAGATCTTTAACCAAAGAAATCTATTTACATTGAATGGGAGCTGGGTGGTGGGCGTGGCTAATGCTGATAAAGCTCAAGATATGGATTTTGTTCTTTTTTAAGGTATATGTACCAATTTTGACGAATTTTGCTTCTATAAAGAAAATTTTATGCGAAAAATTTTATTTACACCGAATGAGAGGTAGGCGGTGGGCATGGCGAATTTGAGTGACCTTTCGTTTCTTGAATGACGTGTCTAACAAAAATTTGTGAGAAGAAGAATCGAATTTAAATCTGTAAAAAACAATTTTTTTACTAATTGGTATTTTAATTTGAAACTGTTTAAAGTTGTTTTAAAGTGTTTTTTGACAGTTTTAAATTAAAAATAGCTTTCAATAAAAAAATTGGTTTTTACACATTTTTATACGATTCTTCATCAGAATTCCCTCAGATTTCTACTAGACACGTCGGCCACGAATTTTCCACGATGTGCCTTATAGATTTAGAGTTAACCATATTTGGCAGACGTTCCTGTTAGATATCGTACAAACGTCGGCCAATTTTTCTGGTTGGGAAACTATCATCGCACCACCGCGTCACTTTGTTTTGTAAAAGCTAACGTCCCTCTTGTTTGCAGCGAGAAAAAAACCTAAATACAAACTAAGCAAAGAGAAAAGAAAAAGGTCGAATTCACAAACCAAAACAACAAAAAAGCACAAGGGAATAAAAATAACAAACACACGTCGTACATCGACATGTTTTACAGAAATCAGATTTTTGCCAGACTTGTTTGACACACATTGTCGGTCAATTTTGCAGGCTGGGTACATGCATATTTGTATTAAAAAAGTATGTCCTGTTTTTCGATAAAGTAATTTCTTATTTAAAAATATGTAAAATATAATTTTAATTTAATTTTTTAATTAATTACTTAATTTTTTAATATTTCGAAAACCATCTATAATCCCATCTCTGCTGTGCGTTAAAGTTTATATAAAGTTTGCCAGACACACTTTATGTTCTGGTTTTCTTTTACCTCTTTCGGTACTGCGGCTTCTTCATTCCACATTTCTCTTACGCGAATTGTGTTAAACCAAAGTGACAGGTGAAATAACTCTTTTATTCTGTATTAAGTATGTAAGTATGTCCACACTAACGTACAGTACATATCGCACACTAAATCAAAAACAGTTACAACTCAAAATTCAAGAAAATCATTTCATTTTTAGCTTAAAACCGATTAAATCTTTAACGAACACAAAAATTTCGTTGGCTTACAGTTAACTTAATTTTAAGCGGGGATTTAACGTTGAATTTAATTTGGTTATAAAACAAGGTTTAAAAAAAACTGACTGTCATCAAAACAAAATGATTTTGAGTTGTGACTGTTTTTAAATTAGTGTGCGATATGTGCAAAAGTTTATGGATAGGACTTATATGAAGTATAATAAGTATGTACATAATTTATTTATTTTTTATAGGTGGTTCTTGCAGCTGTCAGTTGTTCTATTGTTGTTTCCGTAAACTGCTTTTTGTTCTTTTTTTTTTTGCTGTCTGGCCATATTTTAACTTAAAAAGAGTCTGTTCTGCTTTCTTTCTAATTAACGTTAAACTATATTCTTTTTTGACGTATAAATAAATTTTGTATAAATTTTTTATGTTTTTGAATTACATATTATTATATTGTTGTTTGCAAAATGAAAAAGCTTGTTTAACTACATATAAATGTTATTTTTTTAAACGGAGCGAAAAAAAAATTAATATAACTACATATACAGGGTAGCTGATGAATTTTGCTACTCTAAGAAACTCAAAAAAACTTTTTAAAAAAATTACATTTTTATTAAAAAAAAATTCATGAAGTTTTAAAAATAGTTGAGTTTAAATGGCTCCCACCCGCGGTGACACATGTGCGACATCTTATCAAAAAGTTATTCATAACTGCCTGTAGGATTGCCCTCCTGCAATGGCTCGAATGGATTGTTTTTAATCATCCAAATTTCTTAGTTCTCTTGTGAAAAAAAATCAGGTGCAGGTAAGGTCAAGGGACCTGGGAGGCCAACGGAATGTGTAGTTTTTAGAAATTATCCTTTTGGGGAATTTTCGCCGCAATTCTGTCATAACAGGCGTGGCAATGGACAAGTTGCCCCATCTTGTTGAAACTACTCAGAGTTGAAAGGGACTCTCTTTCGGCGTAATTCTGGAAAGAAAAATGCTTTCAGCATCTTTAAGCCTCCATTGACCGTAACAGTAAGACCGTTTTCTTCGAAAAAGCTAGGGACGACAATGAACCTTGATGAAACTGCACAGCACACTGTGATGCAAAGTGGATGCAATTGCTTCAATTTCTCTATACGACAATTTTGTTTGTTAACATTGCCTCGTCAGACATAGGAATGCAGTTCAATTTGTTTTCATCCTCTGCTGCTATATGAATGATCTTTTCACAAAATTTTTAACGAATCGGGAAGTCTGTTGTGTTCAGTAACGCTTGTTAATTAAATGTTATATGGAAATAAGTTTTATTCTTGATCCAAAATTGTCTATAGTGACTGTCTGCTGACACCCATTTGAGCAGATAAGCTCCTTGTCGAAACTCTAGAATCGAATTGTATGGCAGCAGCTACAGCAGCAATAGTTTCCCTTGTCAGAACTGTGGAATCTTAATGACAAGGCTTTCTTGACATGCGCCACGTTCGGCAAAATTATTCACGAGCCTCGATCTGCTGAAACTACGGATTTTAAATCGTGAAAGCGGCGCACTATCCTCAAACTAAAGATCAGACTAAAAAAAAATAAAAAAGGAACAGGTTGGTTACACATTAAAAATTTATTACGTTTAATTTTTTTGGTAGCAGCTTTTTTCAGCCACCCTGTATAAATGTATGTAACTGGTGGATACCGCATTATTTTTATTAGAAAGGCGGACTTATTGAAAGAAGATTCTTTTTAATGCTTTTGGTCTCCACACAATAAAGAAAAGAAGTTAATACATACATATTTACCTTTTTTCGGTTAAAAATTAATATTTCAAGGTCTAGTCTAACAAAGTAAAAAAAACAAATAAAGATTAAAATAAAATATCAGTTGTTTTAAGTTAAATTAATTATTAATCAAGAAAGATATTAAAACAACTTCATTGATTTATTTTAGTAGCAGACGGCCTTAGAACTGTCCTGAAAAAAAGCCTAAAAAAGTTACATTAATCTGACAAAAGTAAAAAAAATTTAAAACAATTTATCTTATTTCTTTCTCTTAAGGTGTTAAAAATGGCTTTGTCTTTAATAGCACTTGCTAAAGTTTTAAGCAAACTCCAATAAACAGAAAATGTTTAAAAGTTAACAGATAAAATAAAAAAAATATTCTCACATTATACAGGTCGTAAATGTATTTTAATGAAAATTTCACCCATCGATCATTTAAGGTGGTGCAAAGAGCAGCAACACATAATTAAATGGAAGCCTCTTTTGGTTTTTAAAGTCAGCATCAAGGCAGGCAGACAATAATATGACAATCGAGAGATAGTAAGCCATGTACTAATTAAATTTACTTGATTAAAAATTGCTTATAACGAGCGCGTGCAACAGCAAGCGGCAGCTTTAATATAATTTTAAAATTGCATTTTTAATCATTTTCTGCTTATTTCTTTTTATTTTTAACCGATCATCTACATTTTCGGATTTCTTTGATTAATGTTTTAATATCCTTAAAAAAATTATTAAAACAGACTCGTAATTGCAACTGAATTCTGATCCAATCGAATGAATAAATATTTTTAAATTGATTTTGAAAAAACTTTTGAAAGTTTTTTGTTAATTTAAGAAGGTTTTGAAAACAGAGTTTTTAGTTAATATTTACAAGGTGGGTCAAAAGAAATCTCTCTATTTAAAGATGCTCTTATTTTTGCAAATGGCGGCCAATGTCACATCTGTTTTGACATTTGTGAATTAGACAGATGTAGAGTACATGTTAAACAAGTCATAAAGCGATACCCCCGCAAGGACGCGCAATAATCGTGTCTTTTTTTTGCGGACAATTCGCCTGTGGTGTTGGCGCAGCGTGGAATCCGTCGCATATTTCCTGGTTGTCAGGCACCGACTGCCACCAACCGTGAAGAGAATGGGACCGCACGAGACGCTGCCAAGAGTTGCCAGCCCCGTGCCACGCAATTAGCTATCAGCCGGTCGTCCGTAAGGCGATTTTTGGTTAAAGACCTGTGCATATTCCCGTACAAAGTCTAGTTCGTGGCTCAACTGCTGACCGTTAAATCCTCAATCTCAAGGGCGAAATGGACGATTTTTCGACCAAAATCATAATGAGCGATAAGGCTCATTTCCACCTTAGCGAGTACATGAACAAGCAAAACTATCGCTTCTGGACACCGAAAATCAGCGGGTGATGCACGAGGAGCCATTATAACCGCTCAAAGTGACTGCATGGTGCACTGTTCTCGCTGAAGGAGTCATCGGGCCATTTTTTTCGAGGACGCCGCTGGTCAAACTACAACAATTTTCTCAGCCGCAATTAAACGAAATAGGACTGGAGGGCATGTGGTTCCACAGGAGGGAGCGATGGCACACACTGCCCAAGCCACAACCTCTATTCTGAAGGCGACGTTTCCTGGTCGCCTCATCTCTCGTTTTGGCGATTTATATTGGCCCGAAAGATCGCCCGATTTAACCGTTTCAGACTTTTTTTGTGTAGTTTTTTTGAAGTTCTGTGTTCACCTGAACAAGCCCGAGACCCTGGAAGCCCTCAAGGACAACATTTGACACGAGTGCGAGAATCTGTCGGCCGAAGTTTTCGCCGAAGGGATGAAAAATGCAATAAAACGAGCCCGTATAGCAATCAATTGTGACGACGACCATTTGGCCGATATCATCTTCTCGACTTGACCAATAATTTCTAAAGGTCCAGAAAAACATATTCAAAAAACAGAATCTAAGTTTTTCATTTCGGAAAAAAATGAGAGTCAAACAACATCGGATGATTTCTTTTGGCCCTCCTTGTGTTTATGGAATGAGAAAAGATGGATTGAATAGTTGAACAGTTTGAGGAATTTTAAAAATATTTTTTTAAACCTTTTTTTATTAAACATGCTAATTTTTTTTAACAACTTTGCAGTAAAAATTTATTGTGTTATTTTAGAGTCTGCCTTTTTGTCTCCCGTTTTCTGGTAAGAGTTTCAAAACACGTTTTATTTTTTAGTTTAAATAAGCTTGTAGCCTTTTCTATAGATTTGTGTTTGCTATAAACTAAAAGATTATAGATTTATATGTTTCTTCTTGTTTTCTGATTTTTATGATTCGACATGAAAAATTAATTTAATTTGTTAAAAAGTATTATTTAAATTCAGTCATAAAAATTATGACTAAAAATACTGTTTTGACTACATCTCTTGAGTCTTTCTTTTTTTTTTTGAGTAAGATGGCGGACGAACTAACAAAACGAGGGTCTCTTTTGCCTTAAAGGAGTGAGTCAGAACAATAAACTTATACTTGTATTAAGTTAAATAAAACTTAAACCGCTTTTATAAATATTCATAAAAATACTGAAATCTGTTCAACTATTATACAAATTCAGTAAACAATAAGATATGCTGATCATTAATTATAAATAAATTCACTTTTTGCAGAAACGCTACCGTTATAAATTTTTTTGACACTTCCATTACCTTTTTTCGACGAGATTGTCCTTTAACGCTTAAAATTGGACATGTCTTAGGGGACCTTTCCTGTGTTCTTTAATTCTTTTTCAAAAAGATATTAATTCCTTCCCACAGGTCGAAGCCCTGGACAGAAAGGTGTATTTGCCTTTCGTGGTACAATAATGCCAAATTATTGTTACATTATTGTTTACCCCTGGATGGTTACTGTTCGTCGAATTGACGAAGCCTATTCACTTTTTATGATATAACTTTTTTAATTGTACTCATATTACGCTCTTTTTGTCAACAACGTTAGGTAATGTCAAAAGCTTGCAGTGAGCGGTTGTACAGTGGTTACTCATTTTTTTAAAGGTAAAATTCAGAGGCGTGTACTCGTCGTAACGACGAAGAGTACATTTAGTGTAACTTTTTGCCTTTATAACTTTATAATTTTTTTGTTGTGTTATTTAATTATTTTGCACTTGTTTTATTAGTATTATTACAAAATGATTTTTTTTAACAATTTGCTAATATTTACATTAAAGGTTTCTGAATTTAAGTTCTTAGAATAAAAAATAGGCTCTAAAAAAGTACTAACAGACGCTGAAATCGGAAGAGTTTTAGAAAATTTTGACAACGATGATTTCAATGTATTTTATCTTTTATCAAGCTGCGATGAATAAAGAACCATAAATCTGAAAACAGGAAAACCTTACATGATAGAATTTTTCAATCAAACGAAAGGTGGTGTCGATACTTTGGATCACATTTGCAGCATTGTCTCGTGTTCTCGAAAAACCAACAGGTGGCCCATGTGTATATTTTTTTGAATTTTGAATATTACTTTTGTAAACAGATACGTCATATATACACATAATATGTTCCTTAAAGGTCATAAACCTAAAAACCGTCGACAGTACCTGAAATATCTTTATGAAGCTCTCGTAGCTCCCCATTTGAAAGGCAGACTTTACAATAAGGGAAAAAGTTAAAAATATAATACCTAATCCCCAAGAAGGTATCAAAAATGTTGATGAAGTGCCTAAAAAACGTAAAATTTGTCATATCTGCCCATATAATAGACGCAGAATGACAAAAACTACATGCAATATATCTAAGAAAAGCATCTGTAGTGAACACAAAGTTGAACTTTGTGTTTCATGTGTAAAACATGGGTAATAAATAAGACTATTTTTTTTTATTATTTGACTGATTATATTTTAAGATTGTGTATGAATTAAATAAGTTTTATTGTAAGGCGATTTTTGGTTAAAGACCTGTGCATATTCCCGTACAAAGTCTAGTTCGTGGCTCAACTGCTGACCGTTAAATCCTCAATCTCAAGGGCGAAATGGACGATTTTTCGACCAAAATCATAATGAGCGATAAGGCTCATTTCCACCTTAGCGAGTACATGAACAAGCAAAACTATCGCTTCTGGACACCGAAAATCAGCGGGTGATGCACGAGGAGCCATTATAACCGCTCAAAGTGACTGCATGGTGCACTGTTCTCGCTGAAGGAGTCATCGGGCCATTTTTTTCGAGGACGCCGCTGGTCAAACTACAACAATTTTCTCAGCCGCAATTAAACGAAATAGGACTGGAGGGCATGTGGTTCCACAGGAGGGAGCGATGGCACACACTGCCCAAGCCACAACCTCTATTCTGAAGGCGACGTTTCCTGGTCGCCTCATCTCTCGTTTTGGCGATTTATATTGGCCCGAAAGATCGCCCGATTTAACCGTTTCAGACTTTTTTTGTGTAGTTTTTTGAAGTTCTGTGTTCACCTGAACAAGCCCGAGACCCTGGAAGCCCTCAAGGACAACATTTGACACGAGTGCGAGAATCTGTCGGCCGAAGTTTTCGCCGAAGGGATGAAAAATGCAATAAAACGAGCCCGTATAGCAATCAATTGTGACGACGACCATTTGGCCGATATCATCTTCTCGACTTGACCAATAATTTCTAAAGGTCCAGAAAAACATATTCAAAAAACAGAATCTAAGTTTTTCATTTCGGAAAAAAATGAGAGTCAAACAACATCGGATGATTTCTTTTGGCCCTCCTTGTGTTTATGGAATGAGAAAAGATGGATTGAATAGTTGAACAGTTTGAGGAATTTTAAAAATATTTTTTTAAACCTTTTTTTATTAAACATGCTAATTTTTTTTAACAACTTTGCAGTAAAAATTTATTGTGTTATTTTAGAGTCTGCCTTTTTGTCTCCCGTTTTCTGGTAAGAGTTTCAAAACACGTTTTATTTTTTAGTTTAAATAAGCTTGTAGCCTTTTCTATAGATTTGTGTTTGCTATAAACTAAAAGATTATAGATTTATATGTTTCTTCTTGTTTTCTGATTTTTATGATTCGACATGAAAAATTAATTTAATTTGTTAAAAAGTATTATTTAAATTCAGTCATAAAAATTATGACTAAAAATACTGTTTTGACTACATCTCTTGAGTCTTTCTTTTTTTTTTTGAGTAAGATGGCGGACGAACTAACAAAACGAGGGTCTCTTTTGCCTTAAAGGAGTGAGTCAGAACAATAAACTTATACTTGTATTAAGTTAAATAAAACTTAAACCGCTTTTATAAATATTCATAAAAATACTGAAATCTGTTCAACTATTATACAAATTCAGTAAACAATAAGATATGCTGATCATTAATTATAAATAAATTCACTTTTTGCAGAAACGCTACCGTTATAAATTTTTTTGACACTTCCATTACCTTTTTTCGACGAGATTGTCCTTTAACGCTTAAAATTGGACATGTCTTAGGGGACCTTTCCTGTGTTCTTTAATTCTTTTTCAAAAAGATATTAATTCCTTCCCACAGGTCGAAGCCCTGGACAGAAAGGTGTATTTGCCTTTCGTGGTACAATAATGCCAAATTATTGTTACATTATTGTTTACCCCTGGATGGTTACTGTTCGTCGAATTGACGAAGCCTATTCACTTTTTATGATATAACTTTTTTAATTGTACTCATATTACGCTCTTTTTGTCAACAACGTTAGGTAATGTCAAAAGCTTGCAGTGAGCGGTTGTACAGTGGTTACTCATTTTTTTAAAGGTAAAATTCAGAGGCGTGTACTCGTCGTAACGACGAAGAGTACATTTAGTGTAACTTTTTGCCTTTATAACTTTATAATTTTTTTGTTGTGTTATTTAATTATTTTGCACTTGTTTTATTAGTATTATTACAAAATGATTTTTTTTAACAATTTGCTAATATTTACATTAAAGGTTTCTGAATTTAAGTTCTTAGAATAAAAAATAGGCTCTAAAAAAGTACTAACAGACGCTGAAATCGGAAGAGTTTTAGAAAATTTTGACAACGATGATTTCAATGTATTTTATCTTTTATCAAGCTGCGATGAATAAAGAACCATAAATCTGAAAACAGGAAAACCTTACATGATAGAATTTTTCAATCAAACGAAAGGTGGTGTCGATACTTTGGATCACATTTGCAGCATTGTCTCGTGTTCTCGAAAAACCAACAGGTGGCCCATGTGTATATTTTTTTGAATTTTGAATATTACTTTTGTAAACAGATACGTCATATATACACATAATATGTTCCTTAAAGGTCATAAACCTAAAAACCGTCGACAGTACCTGAAATATCTTTATGAAGCTCTCGTAGCTCCCCATTTGAAAGGCAGACTTTACAATAAGGGAAAAAGTTAAAAATATAATACCTAATCCCAAAGAAGGTATCAAAAATGTTGATGAAGTGCCTAAAAAACGTAAAATTTGTCATATCTGCCCATATAATAGACGCAGAATGACAAAAACTACATGCAATATATCTAAGAAAAGCATCTGTAGTGAACACAAAGTTGAACTTTGTGTTTCATGTGTAAAACATGGGTAATAAATAAGACTATTTTTTTTTATTATTTGACTGATTATATTTTAAGATTGTGTATGAATTAAATAAGTTTTATTGTAATTTGTTATGTATTTTTGTTTTAAAAAATTAATTAATTTGAAAAACCAAAAAAAAAGTGTTCAAGTTCGCATCGGATTTAAAAAGAGAAAATAACTATAATTTTAAAATTTATATTTTATTCTTATTTTTTAATCAAATTCCTAACTGAAAAATATTTTTCCTTATTTTTTACTTTAAAAATCATTCCGCAAAAATAAATTTATTTTTTAATAGTTCAATTCGACGAAGAGTAACCTTAATGTACTAAAATGAAGAGTAACCATCCAGGGTTAAAATCCACTCAAGGGCCTTTTTTTCATAGTGGCATAATGATAAATCGGGCCACTCTGTGCTGTTTTAAGAAAGGTAAAATCAATATTTTTAGACACTCCGCAGTATATATTTCTGCATTTTTTGTGCCTAATGTTACAAATAATTGGCTTCTTTTGCCAAACCAAAACCTTCTTGGAAAGTTTTGTTTATTCTTTTGTCCGGTATTGCTCTCATAAAAAAATTCTGACCCAGAAGTTGAAAAAAGTCTGCCTTTACTTACCCAAAGTGAACAAAAAAAAAATTTTGGCTCACTTTTGACAAGGGATGGTGTCGAATTCAATGCTTTTCTAACGGGTTTTTCCTCTGTGTATTAGTTTGCCATTCCATTTGTAATTTTTACAATATTCATTTGCGACTCCATAAAGTATATACATTCTAGATCCATATATATAGGGAAACCGATTAAAACATTTTCGTCTGTCCGTCTGCTAAAATCAATTTTCCAAAACTGAGTCAAATTTACGGACCACGTTTTGGTATTAAACTATTACAAAAATTCCTGGCAGATCGCTACTTAAAATCAGCATAATAGGTTTACTACGGACTGAAATTAAGCAAAAAAAATTTGATGATGTTTCAGTCCCCAAGTATTTGTTTTTCTTGTCAGCAAAAGCCTTACCAGTGTGTCGCCTGCAGTCTTAAACAGTTCATCTGATAACCCATCGGCTCTTTCTGCCTTGCTAATCTTTAGCCGGGTCACTGCTATTTCGACCTCATTTTGGCTAGGCGGTATGAACTCAATACCGTCTTAGGATTGGCTCTAGAGGTGAGCGATCCCGTGATTTTTAGGGAATATCGTTAATAGTGAATGCGATTTTAAAATCACCGGTTATTTAAACAGTGACAGTGATCACTGTTTAGCATTTTTCACTTCTTGTAAAAGAGTTATTTTAATCTCTGCTAAATTATTATACATAATGTTATTTTAAGCAGTGATTATGCGATTTTAGTTCTTTTTAACGAACTCCTGAACAACGCATTGGAAAAATAATATAAATGATAAATAAGAATTAAAAATATTTATGAATAAGAAATATCAATTTTCAATAGGTATGTATGTACATAGTTACAAACAATATTCCATATTTATATTAATATTTTTAATTTACTTTAAACAAAATTTTTATAAAAAATTTAAATTTATACCTTTTGAGATAAGTTTTTAAGCTCCAATGGAGCATTGAGATAAAGCTTTAATTTAAAAAAGCAGCTTAAAATTCTTGTTAAATAGATTCCAAACATAAAAATATGTAATTGAAATCCATTGTAACAAAAACAAAAACCCAAAAAAAAAACAAATAACACAAATTAAGCTGTATATGTACATAACACAACTAAGTATAATATAACATTTGTGCTTTTTCTCGTTTAAACGCGTTCGTCGGTCATTTAGGACTTGTCCAGCTTTTGAAAATATTCTTTCGCATGGACTGGTGATCCTAATGCACAAAAATTTTCTTGAGCTATTTGAGAAAGATTTTGATATTTTTATTCTTTTTTACTTCACCAATCAAAAATATTTTTATTTCTTGATAATTGAAAGTTAAGTCCAAAAACCCTGAACATATTAACTAAAATTTCATTTCAGATAACGATTTATATATATCGCTCATTTACTCAAATGTCGTAATTCTAGAAATGCATTTTTGGCGTTAACGATTTAGAATTGTTTGTTATGCTATGTTTAATGTCGTATATAAGTTTCATGTTAAAAATGTTTCTACTTATAACGTGTAAAAAAATGTTATTATTCGTTTCTATATACATAATGCGAGCAAACTAAAAACTATACGCATTTTTTTCGAAATATTTTTGTTGTACCTTTACAAAGATTTTCGCTTATCATGTAAAGTTCTATTTTTGTTAGCTGTGCTTTTTTTCATTTTAGGTTACGATATGTGTTTAAAATAAATGTGTGTTTAAATCTGTTTTTGAATATTTATTCTTTAGCCGGCTCATATCTGAATTTAATCCGCTGTCGCGGACAAACAATGCTCGGCGCTGGTCTCTGACGGCACCTCTGTTGTAAAGTTTTTAACAGCACTTTGACAAACACACATACAAACACATAAGCCCTTTACTTCTTTTAAAGAACAAAAGCAGCAACATGATTTGTTAGCTATGACCAAATGTAAACATGAAGCACAAAAATGTTACTTTACATTTTGCAAAGTTTAACATAGTAAGAGTAACATCGCAGGTAAAATTACTGCACAATATTTCAAAATGTTACTTTTAGTAACATAATAAATTAAAAGTAACACTTTAGTAGAAACAGTTACTTCACGGTTTATGTCACTGTCGTTACATGTCAAAATGTTATTTAAATAACACAATAACTTAAAAGTAGCAGTAGCAGTTACTTCACAGTTTATGTCACTGTCGTTACCAGTGATTTGCAAGTAACAGGTATAAAATCACAGGTACGGAAATATCACTCATCTCTAATTGGCTCTGTCATATCTTTATCGCCGCGGCTACCAGGTGCCAACAGTCATGAAAAATAATGTTTCCATATCCTTAGCGCATTATCTGTATCAGTTTTCAGATAACCTTCGTGGAGGCGAAATTTTTCGGCTGTTGGATCAAAGATATTTTTCCTTCCTACTTTGTTTATATTCAGGTTGTGTTTAGCGTTTCATCCACCGGAGTAAATCTGGAAATGAGGTGTTTGAGTCTCCGGCTAACTACGAATCTACAGCTAAACTCTTACCTTGTTTTAGAGCAGCTATAATACAGCGAGTCGCCTTTTGGTGTAGTTATGATGCCTTTCCCATTCTAATCCACTTTCAGTAAGACGGTAATATCGGTGGATGTACTTGGAAAGTATGAAGAAGGTGCGCACACTGCATCTTTTCTTTATAAAGCTTAAGTACCGCAAGTGCAGATTTGGAAATCATGGACCTCAAAACGTTTGAGGGCTCGTTAACATTATAGGGATCTATTAATTTTCTTCTTCGTTTTTTCATAGTAGACAAGTTTCTACAAGGGTTTTATCGTTCTTTTGGATGACCGCGCGGCACTTTTGAGATAACTAACTACCTTTAATTGGTATTAAAGGCAGCTACCCCAGGTGATACCACGAGAAGGTCAGTGCCCACAGATTGAATGAAGAAGAAATTAAGATTGGTCTGAGCTTTGCTAAGTAAAAACCAATCAGAGCTGTTACTTATTTGACCAACTTTTCCTACGTCACCTAGACATAGATCAAGATAAAGAAAAAAGCTAGATTCATCCAAAAGCAAGAGCATTAGATGCTATACAAGTAAAAGCCAATTTTGCCCACATGTTGCAAAGCTAGTCAAAAAATATTTAGAAAAATGTGGTTGAGAATTTTGCGGGCTGGCCCAAAGGCCAGGGCTTTTCCATGCGATTAGTTATCTTCGTTCTTTTTTTTTTATAAAAAACATTAAAATTTTTATTTTTAAAATATATTTTATTTTTTCCAGTCTCTAGTGCTATCTTTAAACTTTTCATTTCTTTTTCCTAAAATTTTTTCGAAATTTTCTATAATTTTCCCGAATTTTTCTTTTTTCTAGTTTTATGGGGGTTTGCGTACAAGAGGGGCAGCTACATGCCTTAACCGAATACATCAGTGGTGGCTCTTTGGAGCAGTTGTTAGCCAACAAAGAAGTAGCATTGACTGCTGCGGTAAAATTAAGACTGGCATTGGGCATAGCTAAGGGTATGGAATATGTACATGATGCAGGCATCTTTCACAGAGATTTAACTAGTAAAGTAAGTTGAATTTTTCAAATTTAAAACTAAAAAAAAAATAAAAATTTATTTCTACTTTACGTTAAACAGAATGTCTTAGTAAGAAATTTAGGAAATGGAAAATATGAATCGGTAGTGGGAGATTTTGGTTTGGCTGCCAAAATACCTGATAAAAAGTAAGTTTCAGATCAATTTTTTTATTGAATGATATAAATTAATTATTCTCTTAAATCGTATATTAGACAAAAGACCCGTTTGGAATATGTTGGCTCACCGTATTGGGTTAGTCCGGAATGTTTGAATCATCTCTTCTATGATGAACGCAGTGATGTGTTTTCCTTTGGAATTATCTCTTGTGAGATTATAGCGCGTATAGAAGCAGATCCCGATATAATGCCTAGAACCGATTCGTTTGGTTTCGACTATTTGGCATTTGTTGAATTGTGTCCCATGGATACGCCACCTGCATTTTTAAGACTGGCTTTCTACTGTTGCATAGTAAGTTGTTTTATTATTTTAGCTTTTATCTCTCTATGAGTCAATTTAAATGCTCAAACAACATTTAATCCAAATATTTTTTTATCTTTCTTAATTTTTTAATTGTAGTTTGATCCAAAAAATAGGCCCACGTTTTATGATGTTGTTAAGAAACTAACCTCACTTTTGGAGAAATATGAACATGATCCTTTAACTTGCAATGGTTCATCTGGCACCACAATTAGCGCCAGCTCCAGCCCCTTAAGTTCGTTGGAAACTACCTGCTCTCCCAATGGCAGTGATTCGGAAAACTTCTGCCAAGGGCTAATTCACAAAAACGGATGTGCTCGACATTTGGCCATTAAAAAGTCCTTAATTAATACGCCCTTAACATCGTGTATTAGTACTGCGCCCGTTGGACACACAGCAACAACGAGACATTCAAGGGAAATGAGTGAAAATGGTTTTCGGTTTCCCGAATCAAGCAATCGCAGTAATTCAATACCAAATAGCGGTTTTAGTGAAATGGATGAAAACCGTATAATCAAAAACCGTGTTAAGAGGGCAACCAAGAAATATGAAAATATGGCTGCGGCTGAGTTGTTACTCCAGCAACAACATCGGCGTTCCCTAAGCGAAAATATCATACATTTTCCATTGCATACTACGCCTAGCGATAAGGCACGATGTCATCAAATGCAGCGTCAAAGATCATCTACGCACTCTCCCACACCACCACCGATCGGTGGTCTTAATAGCTCAATTTCTATTGCGGCAGAGAGCTTGCCAACCCGTGAATCCCCGCCACCAGTTTTAACGTTACGCAAAGTAGCTGAAACCATGTGCCTCAAAGATCCCCAATACAAACCCATACGGACTGATAATAATGGTGTTAAATCAAATCCCTTTACAGCCTTGGCTCATTTGAAGGGTGTTAAAAAGATTTTAGGTGCAAATCCTAAAATATATGCCGCTGGAGGTGGTGACCTATTTAGTTCTTGCTTTGAGATATGTGCTCCGTTCTTTAAGGAACTGGTGGCTTTGCAGCAGAAAGTCATAATCGGAGAAGATGGCAAGGCAGTGGTTACCACGCCAAACGAACCAAAGAGTTTACCCACATCCCCACAATTAACACGAAAATTAAGTGCAATTGAAGTAAAGCTTTCGCCAACTTTAAATCTGCCGCGTTCTGCTTTGACCCATGAAGATTACGATTGTGTTGATGAGTCAGATGTTGAACAGGATGCAGATGGTGGTGGAAATTGTGCAGATGCTGAATCGAGTAGTGATGACTCGGCCGGGAGACCTAACCCCGCCCCCGTGGCTAGAAAATACAGGGCCAATTCACTTTACACCCATCCATTGTTTCGTGGCCCGAATGGCAGTAGTAAAACAGAAAAAACAGTCACTTTGTCATCGGTAGCTAATGTGAGCAAAGAAGATTCTAATTCCTCCGAAGATAAATGTAAAAAGAGCCTAAAATCTTCCAAAGATGGGCCGCTGTCAGCTTCTACGCCATCACCGCCCACACCGCCACCTCAACCCGCAGCAGCAATTGTAGCCACACCGGCCTCTATATCATCGTGCACCGACTTTGATTTGAATGAGTTAAGGCCAAGTGATTTTCTACCAACAAAGAGTTCTTTAACGCGTCGTGATTCCATAGAGAGTGGATTTTATTCGTGTTTTAATGAGGAATCGGATGCAGCTACAACTTATCGCCAGTTTAATGGAGCCGGAGTGTCATCGTTTGGTTTAGGTTGTCGTAGTAACAATTGTTGTTTCGAACAACTCAAGTCTCAGCTGATGTTGGAAGTTGGTGCCAATGGTGAATTAAGGTTAGTTATTGTAATAATTTGCATTTTAAATTGAAAAGGAAAAACTAACTTTGTTTTAATTTGTTTTCAGTGATAAATTGGCCAGCTTGTGTCGCTGCTGCTATTACAGCTCTACATCACAAAATAGTCAACATCAGCAGTTAATTAACGACTCCTCTTCTACCTCCTCCTCAGTGCTGCTAATCGACGAACCGACAAGTAGTGCAGGTAATGTAGGCATAAATAATTCTTCTAGCGCTGCAGCGCTAAGATCCCTAGATGACTTAGAGTTGCCGGATGCGGCACGCAGTCATCGTCATTACACTTGTCACCATCATCTGCTGGGCGGTAACAATTTTGATTCAAATTTTACAGCTAATGCCGGTCTCCTAAATAGACTGGCCTTAGACTCGGAAATACATTCGTTAATGCAACGCAGCCCCTTTGCCACTAATCAGTTACTGTATTGCAAAAATCGCACTTCCTCAATATACACCGACAGTTCAGATGACATAAGTAGTTTGGCTGGTTCGGATTCCCTGCTTTGGGATGATCGTTCATTCGTCTATCCCACTAGTACAAGGTCGGCACAAATTGCAAAGATTGTAGAGTATTTTGAACGCAAACGACAAGTACCTGACAGTGTGCCGCCTTCAAGAGGTGGCAGCAGCAGTTGTACAGGTGGCAGTCATGCCACTGCGAGTGGCTCAACATCTTCATCGTCATCCATGGCTGCTGCTGTTGCAGCTTCCGCCTTAGGTTCTTCCTATTTGTCGTATGAAACAAGACGCTATTCCGATTTTAAACGTCATGCAGCTATTAATAACGATTACGAAGCGTTTTGTCTAGAGCTTGATAAGAAGCCCACACAAGCGCGCTTAATGGTTTGTGAGGGGGCAGTTAAATCAAAGTTGCAAATATTTGATAAATTGAAACAGCAAAAACAACAACATACCTCCTCCTCTTCCAATGGTAATTTGGCCTCCACCAGTACACATCTAAGCCAAACTTCCACTGGGGCCTCCTTACATCCGCTAACTTATTCCCATCCAATAACAGCTACTAATGCGAGCTCTAGTGCTAATTCAACACCTACGACAGCAATGACAACGTCAACTGGTTCTATTACTCCCACTCAAACATCCACCAGTGCCACAATGTGTCCCAAAATCAATACAGCTGGTTAAAAAATTTCTTCTTAATAATTTAAATTTCCACTCTTTTGCTATAACAGTTTTCCTTTATCACTTAGTTAAGTGTTAACAACATTACAATTATTTATCCATTTATTTTTGGTTTCCTTTTATTATTTTATTACCTTCAAAACCAAAACAAAAATTGTTAAAGATTTTTTTTATATTTTGTCTCAAATAAGGCTTTCACTTTAAATATTTAAATTTTTTGGCAAATAAAAGTTTTGAAACCAACCCCCTTATAAATTGAATTGAAAGTATTGGTATTTTCTTAAAAAAAAATTTACTACACCTCGAAATCAACACATGCCTCCAAAAAACCCGATTTCGGGTCGTGTTGACCATGGGGAAATTAATCGACTGCAGTTAAAAATGTAAGACTAAGTCAATAACGACTTTTGCAATAAAGAAGCAAAATTATTTCAAAATGTTTGGTGTTTATTTTCTGCTTCCTTTTTTTGTAGAATACTTTTTGGCTTTTAGCCCTGTTTATCGTCAACACATAGTTAAAAAAAAAATCCAAAAAGGACAAACTCCTTCGGAAATGAAAATATATTTTTTTTTTATTTTAAGGCCAATAAATACAGCAGAAACATCCTTTTGAACTTGCAGGTGATAACCTTTTTCTCAAAACACATGCACTTCTGGATTTTCGAAGTTCTTTAATTTGAATAAAAAACATTGTTAAGTCTTTTCGAAACTATAAAAAACTGGCAAATTATTTTTAAAGTGGTTAAAATCTGTTACATAATAATAATAGAGAGAGTACTACTACGCAGTGCAAGAGTAACCCTACAAGAAATTTGTGACCGAAACTAACACTAAAACATTTTTTTTCGATCATTTGTGTCCAATATTTCTATCATTTCTGAAGATGCGAAGAGGATGCAAAATCACACGTACACAACGTTTCAGTCATTCTGTTCACATCGCCCTTAAGAAAATTATAGAAAATAATGACCGAAATACTGGTCATCTTTGACGGTCATATGACCGGTCAAATGACTTTCACCGTTCTTGTAGGGAATCGTTTAAACACATTCGGCTAAGGATACACTTCCACGTGATTTCAAAAGATTACAGAACACCAATAAATAACTAAAGTGTTTTCAAATTTGAAGTTGAATGCAGAAAATGAGTGTTTATAGATTCGAGTCGAATATTCTCCAAATCCATACAAATTACATGAGAATAAACGATTTTCGAATTTTTACAAACGTTTCTTGGAAAAAATATATTTTTTAAGCAAACTGACATTTATAGAGCGAAACATCTCAAACTTTTTAAGTGCTACCAAGTTTTTTACATGTTCAAGTTTGCCATCACTTAATACTTTCCTTAAATTATTCACTTTAACTTCGTGGATCTTTAAAACGAATTAGAGAATACAATCGGCTTTTCGGACCGAAAATTTTTTTCGAAAGCTTTTTTGAATTCCATTAGGTTTGTTTATTAACCCACAAATTGTTACAAAATTTGAATAATTGTTACTAGAAAGTTCTTATTAACTCAAAAAACTTGCATGGAGAGAGCGTCAAAAGAGCGTGAAAAATTAAGGCTTGAAATAAATTTTTCCAAAATTTTGCAGTTAAAATTTTTTCTGCGAGAATTTTTTAATCAGCTATTTTGTGTTTATGCTTATAAAAAGATTTTTTAAAAGAAGTTTACAACAACAAATTACATTTGCTTGCTAGATTTGATTGGTGAAGTGTTTATTTACCTTTTAATATTTTTGAGAGTAAGTTTGCAAAGTTTCTCTTTACTCTCTCGCTTTTTGTGTTTGTAAAAGTGAAAAAAAAAATATCAAGACAATTCATAATCAGCTGCGTTCTCAGCATTACCTGTACTCATGTATTTTGTATATTTATTTATTTTTTTTGTGATTTTGTTTTGTCTGTTTAAATAAATCCAAAATTTTTTATTCTATGTTAGGTATGTTAAAATTAAACTGCATTTGAGTGGGTGCGAAAAAAATGGAAATTTACCATTAAAATGTTATAAACGTTTATGCCAAAAGTAATTATGTATAATAAAAAAAAATTAAAATGCGTATGATTTAAGTTGAAAAATTATAAATATAAAAACCTTTAAAGTCTATTAATAAACTAGTCCTTCATATTACTTTACTTTATTTTTAATTTTTGGTTATAATATAAAAATATATTTAAAGGAAAATAAAAACTCCCTGTTTTATTTTAAAATTAAAAATTTACATTATTTTCAAAAATTTAAAAGAAATGCAAGTCAAATAAAAATTATAAAAAAATAGTCCTGTAATATGTATGTATATCTTAAACAGGCCTTAAAAATTATGTAAAACAAATATTTGTTTGAAGTTATATATAATAAAATCCAGTTTAAAATTACTTTATTTTGTCAAAAAAAAAAAAAAAAATAAATAAAAACACTTTAAAGGGAAAAATGTTTATTTTGAACCTTCTCTTTTTAAGTTGTTCAAAATACAAATATGTTATTTACACAATGTAAATAAAAAACATATTAATCAAAATCAATTAGGTTGTTCACAAGATGTGTTATTGTGTCTTTTTGTCCTATTTTGAAAATAATATGAAATTGTCTAACAATTTATTTTATATTCAAAATAAAATTTTTAAGACAAAACAATATTTTTTTTGAGAAAAAGAAAATACGACATAACACAACTTGTGAATTACCCAAATGTTTTTTAAGCTAAAAATTATTTATATAAATTAAGGCATATAACATAAAGTCCTTTAAAATTTTATAAAACATAATTAGTGAAAAAAAATATAAATGGAATTATAAATAATAATTATAAATAAATATTAAAATATTTAAGCATTATTTTTTAATTTGTTTAAATAATATTAAATCAAGCACTTTCCTAGTACTCTTTTTAGTAAAAAGTGTTGTAAGACTTAAAGAAAAAACAAACATAAATACATATATATACATATAATATATATTGAAAAACCCCTAAAAAACTTATACACAAATATATTTGAAAGTGTATAATATTTAGTATTTCTTGTATTTGTTTTGTTTCTTACAAAAAAAAAAACAACAACAAATCGGTGTATATAAATTAATATATTTTTGTAGTATAAATAATGAAAAAACAAAAAGTTACAAGTTCTATCTATAATTGCATACAAATTACATTTTTTAATTTGGGTTTTTACCTAAATCAAATAATCACCCCTGTTCCCAAAACATACTTGGGGTATTCACAAGGTAGTCATAAAGTCATATGTCTTAAAAAAATAAAACGAAAAAATACTATTCTTGTGAGCATCCGCTCATAATTAAGTGTGCTATTTTAAATTTGAATCAGCTGCTGGAGAAAACAGAAAAATAAGTAATTTCAAAAATATTTAAAAATTAATGACTGCGACTTGTTAATTATATCAACGGCTTCACTAAAAAGTTTCGGCTGCCCGGCACAGGTTTCTACTGTTTATGACAAAACAATAAACACAGTTCAAAAAGTCTTACTATTATAGAACTTTTTTCTTTTAAGCACGCCAACAATTTTTTTAAACTATTGTAAAATATTAAAACTTTAAGACAATATGACTTGATAGCATACTGTTTGAATACCCCAACTATTTTTTATTTAAAACTTTTTTTAATTATTCTGATTAGATATTTTGGTGTTCTTAATTCGAGGATTTCTATAAAGTTATATGTTTTTAAGTTATGTTGCCAGATAGAGAGGAGAGAGGAAATGTCGGATGATTTAACGTTGTTGTCATGGCGCAATTATGAGTATCAGGTGGTGGTGATTCTACAACAAAATTTGGTGAATAAAATTTTTGTTTTTGTTGTAGTTTTCGTTCGCTCAGGTGTCAAAAAAAGTTATGTAAAGGTAAACAACTTTGACTACCCAGCCTCGATTTATGCATGAAAAAAGTAGATCAGCTGTGCTCGTAACGCCACCTGGTACAAATAATTCCACCATGGTTGCTGTCTTTTTTTATAAGTGTTAGAAAAACGTACAATTGCTGCTTTTAAGTACTTTAGAACAACGAATTTCTGTACAAAATAAATCAAATAATTTGTCTTTTTTTTAAATTCTACACCATTTCCAATTGTATTTCAGAACTTTCTAATTGTATTTTAGAAATTTTTAATTTAATTTCAGAAATTTCTAATTCAATTTCAGAAATTCCTAATTCAATTTCAGAAATTTCTATTTCAATTTCAGAAATTTCTAATTCAATTTCAGAAATTTCTATTTCAATTTCAAAAAAATTCTAATTCAATTTCAGAATTTTCCATTTGTATTTCAGAAATTTCTATTTGAATTTTAAATGGAAAATTTTGAAATACAAATAGAAATTTCTGAAATACAATTAGAAAGTTCTGAAATACAATTGGAAATTGTGTAGAACACCAAAAAAATTCTTAATACGTTAGAATATTTTATTCTTAAGCGAAATAGGGAACAGGGGTGAATTTTATTAAAATATATTTTTGTATTTTGCTATATTTATTTCAATTATAATAAATTTTTTTAGTACAATTAAAGTTCTATATTTTTATTTGCTATTTACATATTTACTTTATAATTATACATTATATATAAATCATACACACATACATATTTATAGAGGTTATGAATTAAGTGGTAAAATTTTTAGATTTAATTTTCTGTTTTTGGATATTTAAGAATTTAAGAAATATAAAATGATTTATTTAAAAACTAATTTTGTTTTGTTTTCTTTTTTTTCTTTTTTTCCTTTTTGGTTTAAGTTTTTGTTTTAGGTAACCTTAAATTGATTTAAAATTTGCAAAAAAAAAATTAATATAATATAGGAGTCGAAAGGGGCTATGATCCTTCTTAGAAATTTTCTATATAAATCGAGTTGACAAACCTGGCGCCTAATTACCTCATTTAATAACGAATAAGCCATTGAACAAAAATAAAACTATAAACCTATTGAGTCGCCTCATAATGGCATTCGAGAACTATCGAATCGAGTTTTAAAACTAACTAATTTATTTGGTTTGTTGTTGATTTAGGTATGTCTGGTTCTTACACCAAATCATCAGCAGATTTTCCACCAAATTCTTGAAAATACTTCTGACTACTTTCTATTTATATTTTATAATCTCGATTGACTAATTGAAACTTATAAAAACAAACAAAAAAATTTTCAAAAACATTTCCGAAAACCAAAAAACCCGTTTTTACTCATTTTTTGTTTTTGTACAACTGGGAAACACATTGGTTGTCAGAATAGAAAAAAAGAATCGCCACTCACGTTTACAAAAAAAATATAAATGAAAAACCAGTTTTTTTATTAAAAACTAGAGTTTTTGCAATCACTATAAAGAACTTTGTTTATTTTGATGTTTTTATATTTATTTTGGGGCGTAAAAAAATAACAAATACAGGACAACAACAACATTCTATCCTTGCCGCCAATAGAAGTGTTAGTTTAAATTTAAACAGCAGTTGAAAATTCCCTTAAATTATTTGTTATCGCAGTTTGATTCTACTGGGCACATGTTATGGACAGTGCCAATAATTAAGCGCAAAAAGCAATTCGATTTCCTTGCAGGACCCCTTTCCACACACTGTTTGCATTTCTTTTAGGAAACAGATGGTTTTATTTAAACAATTTTATGCAAAATTTTGCCTACTTTTTGGTTGCTTTTATTTGAAAACATGTTTTTTACTGAACTTTTTTTACTAGCATAAAAATATTCAGTAAAAATTTTGAAATACTCAATGAAATAACTGTCATCTCACGCTCTCAATGGGCCTTATCATGTTTGGCGTAGTCGTGTCGAATGTTGTCGAATTCGCCACAAAAACGACAAGGGTGCTTGCTATTCATATAGCATTGGCGTATTTGCTAGATGGTACCAAAAACTAAAAACGACTACGCCAACGCCAACGCCAATCACAATAAGGGTTAATATATTTTTTGCAACCAAACGCAAGCCAGTAAAAGTTTTTTAAAAATTTTCCAAAAATTTTGGGTAAACGAATAAACTTACTGTACTTTGTTAAGGTTACTTACTTACCTAGTAGTGAATAATTTATTATTTCGAAACTAAATAGCACTCAGCAAACCAAAATTTATCACTCTCATTTGTGCTGACAAGGCGACCCCGTCCAAGTTTTATATGGGAAAAATCCAGAAACAATCCAACCATTGAGGTCGATCGTCCTTTTTAAGAGGTAAAACCGAAAACATTATGACAATAGGACATAATATAACACCTTGCGAATCCCCTAAATATTAAAATCAGGTGAAATAAATAATGGCATTTCATATAAAAAAACATATATATGCTGGTCGACAGCTACCATTTTGTCAATGTCAAAAATTCAATTTTCAGTTTTAAGCTACAGTTGTGAGTATTGTAATATCTTGAATATTCCCGATAAAAATATTTTATATTAAAGGGTTTTATTTAGACACAAATGTGTCGAACAAAGGTTTTTTAAAGCGAATGGAAAAATTATTTGACAAGAAAACCTTATACAAAGTAATTTTCAATACAAATGATCTATAAAGTGTTTTTAAAATTTCCAATAGTCAGACCTAATAATTAAACATTTTTTTAACTCTAATTATCTATTATAATTACACGATTAGCCCTAAAAAACTTGAAATGTAAAAAATAATGCAAAAAAGGGACCGCAAATAATAAATATTTTCGAATTTTCAAAGAAAAAAAGTAGGCACAAGGAAATATCGTAAAGCCAAGTAAAATACAATTTTGATAAAATACTTTTTTTAAGTTAAGTGCTTTTAAAATTTCTGCGTTGGCAAAAAAATTATAATTTTTTTAATTTTAATTATTTAATTTTTTTTAGGCGAAAAAGAATTATTTTTTGATTTATATATATTTTTCTGCAGAAATAATTTTTATTATATTCTTAATTGATATAAAAATAATTATTCTCACTGTTGCCGATTTTCATAAAAATAAAAAAAATAATTAAAATAATAATTATATACACTCTTCTAAACTTAAAATATTTTTAGTTCAAAAACAAAATAAATTTTTACCTGAATTACTTAATTTTTTATAACGGTGCGCAAAACTAGTTTTACAAAAAAACTAAAAAAATCAACTTAAAATTAGCGGGAAATTTATTTTTTTAATTATTTCTCCGTAATTAAGCTTGTATAACAGCCTTTAAAAATGTAATATTCAAATAGGTTTCAGTTTTTTTCGCTGGGATATTTAAGCTTATATATTACAAAAAAAAAACTAGGTTTTTCATTATATTTTTTATATCGCATTTAACCAGTTGTCAAAAATCACCCAGCCCCTTGTAGCTAAACGGAGGGCCACAAAAATTATAAATAAAGAAATTTTTCGACAAACATAATACATATACACAAAGTTTCGTTAATTTCTACAAAAAATTCTAAATAAAAATATTGATCATGGAGCTGTTAAAATCTCTTTTAATCTTAACACCTTTTAATTTTTAAAACAATAAAGCACGATAGAGCTACCAACGTAAAAATCGCATTAAACAAAACATTTTGTTTTAATCATTTTATTTTTAATAATTTTAATCATAGTTTAGTTTAATGTTTTAGTTCCTGTTTTGCCCCAATATATTTTTAAAAAAAATACTGATAAAGACTGAGATTCATTAGATATGAATTTAAAAAATTAGAAATGATTAAATATCGCAAATCAAAATAAATAACAGAAAAAATAATAAAGATTTTAAGCAATAATAATTAATATGTATATGGGTCAATTTCTATTATGTAAATTTATAAAAAAATATTATTAATTATTAGTACACATTCATTCATATAAACATTTTATAAAGGAAAGGATTGATATTCAACTAAACTCCATTTATTTGAATTAAACAAAACATATAAATTAATTTTAAAAATATTTATAAAATCAATATATTATTACATGTTGGGTATAGCACCCAAAATTAATGTTAAGGTATTTGAAATCATCAAAAAATCGTCCATTAAATAATATTAAAAAAAAATTAATTATTATCCTGATTATCAAAAAATTATTTTTGAATTACATAAGTAGTTTGATTAACAACTACCAAAAAACTTTTACTAAAGGCATTAGTAGACATTTTTATCATATCATTATTTATGTATAACATTAAGATAAATTAAATATACAGCTTCCAGAATAAACCTCATCAATTCATAACTTCCATGAAAACAACCCAAAATCGCTCATTGTTGCCAAAATCATGAATTTATTATTAATTTTTCTTTAAATTAAATAGAAAAGATATATATTATTAAAAAAACTAAATCGATATAATTTGTTCATAAAATGTCATTGACAACATAAAAGCAATCAATTATTTATTTACTTTGAGTCTTTTTAAAAATTCCGCTTAACTCATTTAACAATAAAACATTAAAACATGTATAAAATTTGTTAACTATTATCATGTTTTTAAAAAATGTAAAATGAAATAAATAAAACAAACAATAAAAATATTACCTAAACAACATAATTTAAACATTACATTCATTTAATAAATTTAGAATTGTAAGTTTTTAAATAAATAAATATTCATACATAAACCAAAAATTATTTAAATAAAAATTACAAAAAACGAAGCTCTTATTTCTACATAGTGCCATCTATATGTCAGAATTATAACTTTACTGCAAAAGGTTTGTATATTGATTCCGTGAATAAAACAAAAGCATATTTTAAGGACGGCTTAAAAAACAGTGCCACATAATACAGAGCATTTTTTTAACAATTGTTAGATTAAAAACCTGGTGGTTAATCGGGATTTACATGTACGCTTAACCAGTGCCAACAAAAAACCACACAACAAAAGTAACAACAACAACACAGGTTAATGCTCTTAACACAACTGGAACGAACGTCGAATTTTTCGTTGCGAATATTCGTCTTAAAAAATAAAAGACATTTGTGTATATGAAAATGCACACAAACAGTGCGTCGACTAAAATTCGTCATGCCAACAACCTCTGCGATAGGTTTATTTCTATTTCTTACGCAGACGAACGACGAATAATTTGGCACAGAGTGACCATTTTTCTTTTATTTTGTTATTAAATAATGTTATTTTATACTTTAAGAATCATTTTCACTTTTTATTTGTTGCATTAAATACAATTCTTGTAATTTTAAGTTCTGTATTTATATATTTTTTAAATAGTTTTTTTTCAATTATTATTTTTTTCAAATAGTGCTCCTTTTTTAAGAAATATGGTCACTCTATCACAGCTGTTTTATTCGTTCTAAATGTGTTTCACTTAACGAATTTACGCCACGAATTTTAACAGACGAATTCGTCGTGTAATGCGAAATTCGTCGTTCGTCCCAGTTGTGTTTAGAGCATAATATTGCATATTTTTTCAGGATAAAACATAGAAAGAAACACATAAATTTTCATAAATCTCTTGTTGGACACCGCTGATTTAGAGCTTTGTAATTGCATCAATATAAAAACTTAAATAATAAAGTTGTGTGTTTAAAAAATATCTTTATTAATATGTAATTTTATTTGTTCTTTATTTAAAATGTCCTAATATAGTTTTTACATAATAAATCCCTTAAAAAGGTTAACATACAACTCCCGAAACGACGAAAAAACGTAATAAAAGAACTATAAGATCTTTCCTGATTAAACCCGAATACCGGATTTAGTCCTTAGCTTTTTCAAACAAGCTAGTTTAGAGTGTATGTCATGTCATATACGTTTTTATTTCAAGTGCTTTTTCCCCATATTACCGGTCGTCTCTAAGGCGAATTTCGGTCAAAGACCTACGCATGTTCCCGTACAAAGTCCAGTCCGTGCATCAGTTGCTGCCTATCGACCGCCAAGCGCGTGTGGATTTTTCGACCAAAATTATAATGAGCGATGAGTCTCATTTCCACCTCAGCGGGCAACAGTGAACGATACGCGCTTTAGGGCCATGTTAGCCTAGTTTTTTCTGCCGCAGTTGAACTAATTAGGACTGCAGGACATGTGGTTCCAACAGGATCGAGCAACGGCACACACTGTGCAAACCACAGCCTGAAGGCGGCGTTCCCGGGTACTTGCGCTGTTACACATAATTTTATGATTTTTTATTGCTTTCGACAGGCTTCACCCCCAGCTTTGGCTCTATTAAATTTCCGGCTTCATAAAAGTCTGGATATCAGACTCGATCATACAATAGTTTATTACTTATTATCTATCGTTTATTGTTTTTTTTCGATTGCTTCGTAAATGCTAAATCCTTTGCTTCTTCTGTTCATCTAAAAAATGTAAATCATACAAAACTTGTAATTAGAAGAAATAACAGTTCAAACTACATATATGTTAAATACATATTTATTTAAGCCTCCGTACAAACGGAAATATTTGATATGCTGCACATTGGGGTTTTAGGTTACAAAACTTAAAATTAATTAAAAAATTAAATTTTTGAAAATCAAAAAAATTCGTTTACTAAAATTTTTGTTTGTTACGACTACCACTAGGGAGCTATATACCTTTAAAGCTGGACTTATTTGGCGTTTTCATTGCATGCAGTTAATAAAAGTGTTTTAAGAATACTTTTTCGATGCTTTCTGTAGTAAAAATTAACAATATAATTATGGCATCATAAATCTCGCAATTATTATTAATTATTTTATTATTTTTTGTTGTTGTTCTTAATTTCACTTGCGCATAAAGCCTACAAAATAGTGGACTTTTGAAAAAATGTAGGCTTTAACAAAACAATTGATGCATGAGATAGATCCCTTTAGTAATTTTGATCTTATACAGCGCTATTTAATCCTGGTATGATGTACATATAACACTAAGGACGCATAGACAACGAAGTTTTGGAGTATATGAGATGAGCAAATAAAACAAGTAAGAACGCTATGCCGAATCTTAAATACCCTTTACATTGGACTTTTGAAATCCCCTTTTTTATTTTTATCTGTTTTTTCGTTTATGAAAAATTTCTAATTTTTAAATAGGGGTCGGTGTCATATTTTAACCCTCTTAGGGTGATTGGGGTAGCTGTTGGGATTTTTACTCAAATTTTTTAAAATTTTGTAGGGAGTTTTATTTTAATTTTTTAAAATTTTGTACGGCAACCCCCTTAAGTGATAAAGAAAGAGGGTAAGTATGCTCTAGGAATTTGTTTGTGAGGAAAAATTAATGGAGGTCTGTCATATATTTTATTCTTTTGGGGACGACTCTGGGGAAGTTAAAAGGTTTTTACCTTTTTTTTAAATTTTGTATGGCAACCTCTATTAAAAAATTACCTAAAAGGCGGTCACCCTATTTTAGAATCATATATTTACTTACATTCAAACGTTTACTTCCTTAAAACAAATGAACTTGATCTTTATTTAAATAAAATAATTTATTAATATCATTCATGCATTTCTTATCAAAATATATAAAAATATATATTTTACTCTTAAACATTGTTTGTATTTTATTATTTTAAATTAAATTGAAATTCTGAATGAAACTATTGTTTACTATGATAATGCTGTTTAAGGGTTAATATTTCGGTTTAAGTATCCTACTTCGTATTTCATTTCCCATCATAACTAAATTTGAACCATTATATTTATAAAAGTTAATTTATGTCTATTAAGGGCTTATTAATGAATATTGAGGGGAACAGTTTAACAATTTTTGTTTAATTTAAATAATAGAAAATATTGGAAAAAGGTTTTTTGTCTGTACGGGAAAAATTCAACAAATCGCTAGTCTAATAAGAAACTAAAAAACTATTTATATATTTCAATACTAAATTTCAAATTAGACTAGCAAGAGTTGCCACTTTTAGTGTTTAATGAAAAATTTTTCAAATAGTTTATGGTAAATATTCGTTTTCGTTAAGGAAGTTTGGTTTTGAAATGATGCCGCCTAAAATAATAATAAATTAAAGAAAATCCTATAATTTTGAAAAGTAACAAAAGATTATTGAAACATTTAAACTAATTTAAAATTAATATATTAAAATAACTACTATAAATAAGATTAGAACTCAAAAAGTCAAAACTAAATTAAAAATAACATTCTTTCATTTTTAAATTAAATTTTTAATCTACGTGGTCCCATGCGTGGTATACTTCTTGGACCGCTTATGGTGGCTTTGGTTGGTTCTTGGCGTGCCTGAATCTTCTCTATGGGCCCACCGGTAGTCTCCTCTTCATCTTCACCAAAAAGTAAAGCTGCCAGACTTGTTTCAAATTTGGATTTTGTTTTCGCCTCTTTCTCTGTAGTTTTTATTTGTAAGTTTTCATAAAGTTGCTTCTTATCAGTTGAGGGTGTGACAGTAGGGGGGCTTACTGTGGTGGATGAAGTTGAAGAGCTTGTTTTAAATTCATTGGCCAATTGTTGCATTTTTTGAGGTGATTCCATATGACTAGCCAAAGCCAAAGGCATATTATTGGTTGCATGTTGTTCCAGCTGTTTTTGTTCATCTTCTTCGTTGTCAAGTTTATAGCCTGGAGGGTAAATTGGTTTAAATCCACCTTGTAATTCTGGTAGGAATTTATCCAATTCATAAGATTTGGTTGAAGATTCTTCTTCGTCCGCTTTATTTTCTCCTCTGCCTACATCTGAACGATCAATATTGTTTTTCTCATATAAATATTTATCCGTTGAGGGTAAAATATTCCATCCATTTGTAGGTGTGATGGTAACAGTATCCAGACTAACACTTGGATAGAATGGAGCCATAAAGTTCTTTTCATAATTTTGGGCTCTTAAATCAAAGTCATGATTGTTTAAGATTTCTTCGGTTTGTGTATCAGGACGTATTTCCCTTATTATGGGAGTGGCCAAATTTATATTGGAGTACATAGTATGTTGTTGTTGTTGCTGCTGATAATGGCCAGAGCTTTGATAGCGACTGGGTACAGTAGGTGTATAAGCTATTGCTATGGGAACCTCTGTAGCCAGGCCATAGGCACCATTTCTAATTTTGGGAGCAATAACTACACCTGGCACTCGTATATCGGAGCTTAATTCACTATAAGAGGGATCTGGTTTTTCGATGGGATATGGAAAAGAATCTTTGTTGAACTGAGCCTTGTTGTGCTGTTGCATTGATTGAGGCTTTTTATTTTTCAAAACTGGTTCCTGTTTGTGATCGCGAATTATGGAAAAGGGAGTGTTTTGATATTCGCTACCAGTGGGTGGTTCCATATGAACAACTGCCGGTAAAGCATTTTGATTTTCAGCTGCTTCTACGTCTTCTGGCTTACTGCTGCCTTCCTTAAGAGGATAAACCACATACAAACCATTTTGGTTGTTGGCAATATCCCTCTCAGTTGGTTCATTGTTTAAGCCAGGCACTTGAATTTCCCCATCGCCACTGTCCTCTGAAGGCAAGGATATGGCTTTCTTATGTGATTGCAGCATCTGCAATGTTACCACCGGTTCCAATTTGGACTCCGCAAATAAATTAGCATCTTTAGAAGGAGCCACAGGTTGAGGTGGGTCATTGATAACCAAATCTTCTTCTTCAAAAGCAGGCAACTTTTCTAAAACAGGAGCCAAGGCATGTCTTTCAACATTAGCAGATTCAGCTACTCTCAGGTTATGAAGCAATGGTCTTCTAAAATGCATACCAGGCCTGTCTAAATATTGCAAGCCAGCTGAAGCATAGGGAGGTACACGATACACCCTTCTATTGGCCATTTCATTTAAGGGTGGATACTCGGCCATTCTGGTTAAGGGATGTCTTTTAGATTGCCCTCCCAAAGGTTGGCGTCTATGTGAAAATTGTGGATTGCCATTGATGGGTCCTCTCTTAGGTGGCTGTGGTCCTGTTACGCGTATATTACCAGGCTCTTGATTAAAGTTAACTTGCTGATGATTTCCATTGGAAATTTTAGCATTAGGTCGGAACTGAGGTAGAATATTCGGTAAATGGCGATCAGGATTAGGTCGGGTAATACCAGGAATAGGTTTTCGGGTGTATTCGCTATAGGTGTACTGAGGGCCTCCATGAGGGCGGTTTGGTTTTTGCAGCTCATGTTCAACACCAATGCTATTACGAATTGGGGGTGGAATCATATGTTGAACAGGTGTATTTTGTTCGTTGGCTGGAGGGAACGTCTAAAAAATATAAAAAAAATATTTAGGATAAGATTATACTTAAAAGGATTAACAATTGTTTGTGCTTACCAATTTCTGTTGATGTTGACTCATGGTCAGGACCTCATGTTTTTGAATTTGCACGCCATCACCATTAGAGTTGGGGTAAATTATTTCATTTTTTTGAGGTTTGGCATCCTCTTGTTTGGGAAAAACCACAGGATTAGAATTTTGTATTTGTTGCAAACTTAAAGGTTGAGCGTGACCATTTACTTGGGGACCAGCTGGAGGGCCATTAGATACATGCACTTCAGCAGAATGTTCTTCATTTGCAGGAAATCGTATGTTTGTAGAAACCAATAGATCCTTTGTATCCTGATTAGAGTGTAAATTATTTAAACTACCACTATTTTCTGACGTGCTAACTGATTGTACTGAGCCAACGGGTTTGGTTGAAGGTAATGGTTTGTTTGGTGGTGCTTTTGTTAAAGGCTTTTGATGAGTTGGATTATGGGGTTTATTGCGATTGTTTCCTATTAAAGGTAATTGTTGATAGGGAGATGGAGGAACTGGTGGTTTATCCTGATAATTGGAAGTGGTTGGCAAGGGTCTCTGTAGTTCGGGTCTTTTTAGTTCTTGATTTGTAGCCAAATTTCCATTTTGATGGAAATTTGAAACAGGTGTTTGACTGGGTGTTTCCTGGTATATTGTCGGAGCACTTAGATTTGTCTGTCTGTTAAGAGCATTGATATCTTCATTTATTACTGTGCCATACTGTACAGAATGATCTTTTGTAAATAAAGGTTCTTTCTCCACCGAGCCAAAAGCATTTTGGCCGACCTTTTGCTGGCTGCCTAAAACAAAAGAAGCAGAGTTTTGGCCAGGAGATATAAGTACATTGTTGATAGCTCCGGGAGCAGGCCTATATTGCATTATGTTTGGCTGTTGTACTTGATAGGAAACATATTCATTGCTTAAATTTTCTTGGCTGCCAGAAATAACGGATGGTTGTTGAGTTTGCGATTGCTGAGGATTTAAAGGAGCGGGAGTTAAGCCAAATGCAGGTTTACTTATATGTTCAGGCTTCCTGTTAGTCTCACTATTATACATAGCAAACGGCGAGGGCTTAGAGGGATCCAAAGGTCCCAATAAATTACCCTGAGCATCAAAGCCCTGATTCATAGGATTATTTGCCGCAACAGCTGATTCCTCTTCAGCTAGAGTATTGAAAATATCTGCCAAAGTCATGGATGGCTTTTGTTCAAATTTGTTTTCAGAGTTCTTTTGATCCACGCTATGGTAAACATCAGCAGGTTCCAAATTGGGAATGCGAGTACTGATAGGGAAAGGACTGAATGGTGGTGTAGATGAGGGATCCTCAGTAAAGACAACAGGCTGTGTGGTAGTAGGATAAGTGTTCTTTGACCCAGTAGGATTGGTAGGCTGTTGGGTAATTAACACAGATGTAGTTGTAGGCTTTGGAGCTGTAGTTGTATTACGTGAAACGGATTCAGGGAAACGCACAGATGTTGATGAGGTATGGGATGGTGTTGGAGAATACTTTTTATTAGGTAAAAATTTTTTACGCGTGGTGGAAGTCTTAGTAGCAAGTGTTGTTGTGCCATAAGAAGGCTTGCGTGTTGAAGTTGAGTGTTTTTGGTGAGAACTACTGCTAGAGTGTACTGATACAACAGTTTTAATAATGGGGGCTTTAGTAGTTGTTGTTGTGGTTGAAGTACTTGTTATCCTTCTTGTAGTTGGAGAAGATGTGGAACTACTAGCAGTAGGGGCAGCTGCAGTGCTCGAAGTAGTCGTTGACTTTGTTGTGGGTTTCTTTGTGGTTGTCGTCACTACAGTTGCAGAAGTTTTACTGGAAGTACTTGTTTGAATTGGTATAGTAGTAGCTACAGGTGTCAGCTTAGTAGTAGGCACTGTATAATAATTTGCCATATTATAACTTGGAAGTGAAGCAGACTGCACTACTTGTGTTGGCTTTTTATTGGTAATATAGTTTTTATTACTGCCTTGATACTTTAGGTTCGCATAAGAACTCGAAACCAAGGGATAAACAAATTTCGAAGACGAATATTTTACTGGCAAATTAAGAAAGTCATGAATATTTGGCGACGAAGATGTTATAATCGCCTTTTCATTAGGATCGATAACTTCATTAACTGTTGAATCGATACCAGCCGGTTTTTTAATGTTGAAGTCTAATTGACCAGAGACTGGATCCTTGCTAGCATAATATGGTTTACCATTGTTGAATATTTGATTGGGCAAAACATAGCTGGAGGAAATAACCTCTTCCTCTTCTGAAGACCAATCAGCATTACGAGCCTCAAGAGGAAGTTGTGCGGAAGAAAGAACTGCAGCAGTACAGCTTAAACATAATGATAAGGCTGCTAGAAGCCATAAGATAAATTTAATCATGATGTAAGAGTGTCTGAAAAAAATATAATTAATTAATTTTTTGAAAATGAAGAGTTTTCTAAAAATAAATTATAATGCTTACAATGCTTAAAAGGTTTTCAATATTTTTTTGAGGGTACCTTTTAAGACCTTAAGTGCTAAACGAGTAAAAACAGTTCTAGATTTAAAACTTAAAGTGCTTAAATGGCAAGCCTGCAGTTAGCTCATATATACATTATTCTACGTAATAGATAGAAAAAGATTAATGAAATAATAATATTAAAAAAAATTTGTAGATGTGCTTGTTTAAAAATTTTCCATTTTCATTTCATCTTAATACTCTGTGACAAATGATAAATTTATTCGTTTATAGTTTTTCCAATATGTTTTTTAAAGTTACAAATAATATTGCAACAATACCGGTTCGATACGGTACATTTAAATTTTTTTTTTGTTTCACGGAAAGAGTTTCCGAGAAAAACGTTTTAAAAGCAGTAAATAGTTCACCATTTCCAAGTGTTATTGACAAAAAACAGCTTGTAGACAAACTTAAACTTTTTCAAAAAATATTACAATTTGATTTACATATACAAACATATGTACATTATTTTTACAAACAAAGCGCTTATCAGTTGGAATATGAGCTCTTTCAATCAAATTTGTTTTTGTATCAATAGAGTTACTTTCTGTAAAAGCAAAACGCTAAAATACTAAAACTACAAAAACAAAGTACGACTATCGGATATTTGTGACAACAACAAAAACTTCAGTTGCGTTTGCTTAATTTTTTGCACTAAAATTTGTAAAGAAGCTCTGCAGAAATCTCGAAGCTATGGTAACTATAAAATGGGGTTTAAATTATCCCGCTTTTTTTGGTAGGAGTGAAAATAAATTTCGCTTTTCTCGGATCCTGATCCATTGAAATAAACAAAAAAAAAGTATGTATTTAAAAACAAAAAATAACTTCAAAGAATGATTGATTACATTTTAAATAAAAAAAAAAATTAAAAACTTAGATTTTTACTTTAAAATACTTAATTATTTTGCTGTCAAAATTAATGTTGTACTCCTTTAAGGGATTTTGTGCTTTAACACGAATTAAGTTAATTTTTATTGAAATATAAATAAGAATTAAATGCAGTTTAATTTTTTCCGTCATTAATTAATTCAGGTGTTTTCTCCCTGGTCTTTTAGCCTTTACATGAAAATATTTTGTGCAAAAAACCTGCCCCAAAAACGCATAATTTGCAGTCTAGTCATAAAAAAATATCTGAAAAAATGCAGGCTATTAAAAAATGATTCCCATTGTTTTGTATAACTTTAAAACAAAACCCAAGGGATTCTGGTTTCCCATATGATCCAACTGAGCGTTTGTCTTCATATAACTTTAAGTGGAGAATAGTATCTTTAGCACAAAGTAATGAGTGTGTTATCCTTAAAAAATATATGACTTAATATAAAATTATTATTAAAGAATCAACGCTTGAAATTTTCTTTAAAAAATCAGGGGCCAAATTGCCGCATTCGACTCGAATCGAATTTAAAAAATTCTTGTTAGAACCACTATATTAAAAGCACTGACAACTCGATCGATCGAGTAAATTTCGGTTTGAATCGAATGCGACGATTTGGCCCTAGAATAATTTAAGCACAAATAGTTTTTTTTTTTAATTAAAAAGAAGCAACTTTCCCTTATTATAATCCCAGAAGAGCGGAAAATAAAATTAATTAAAATTCCGAGAAATTCAAGGTTTTATCCAATTGAAAAGACCTTTGGTTTGTTGAAACCATTCTTTTTTTGTCTCAGAAAGCACAAGACTAATTTTTCCTAGCTCATTCTAAACGTTTTCAAAGACAACAATAACATCTCGTATTGAAGATCTTTTTTTGATTAATTTCAACTCGAAAAGTATGACAAAGATAGACGCTCCATCTATTGGTATAGGACAATGATTTTTTTGACAATTTGTTTAGTCCTTTGCACAATATTAAACCCAAAAATATGTATGTGATTTGAGACTATTGTTTTTGTAGCTAGTACAGATAGCACGATGAGGCTTCAATGTTTGGAGCTAAAAAGCAATGATGACCTAGCCCTTTGATACCCGAATTAAGTGTAGTGCACCTAAAAACTTTTTAATGGCGTGTATGTGTTTACATTGGCCTAGAAACGAGTTTGTATTCGTGTTCTAGTTAAGCTGTTATGAAATGTTGCCTACAGAAAATTTTGTGCAAAAACTTGGGTAAAAAATATTTAAATTTGCTCGTTTTATTAAAAATGATCTTTTAACAAACTTTCAATATTTTTGTATCATAAAACACAAAAAAATTGTTTGTGTGTTCAAACATAGCTAAATATGCATTTCGAGCAAGGATAAATCTGTTTCAAACATCCGCCGAAACTCCTTAGATCCTCATTTAATCCAATAATTATTTGAATAATATTTTCAGGCTGCGCAACACATTCTTTTTACTGCCGAGGGTGGGCATTACTTTACTGTCATTTTTTTATTTAAATTTGATCTAGTTTTTTTAGATAAGCTTCTTTGCCAAAGTAAATTTTTTTAAATCAATTATTTTTTAAGACTGCTAGTATAGTTTGCTTATCGAACAAAACCAATTACAAATTATCTGGTAGGGATATAAGAAGAAAAATTCAAAACGATGTAGAAAGATAGTTCTAATTCAGCCGAATGATTTATAAGCTCCTTTTCCAATGTTAGGACTAAAGTCGTAAGCTATTCCAGATACACGATATACAACTTAAGTAAGGTTAGGGAGAACAGACAGTCGTTAAAGGAAAGGATACAGTACACTTGGGTCCTTAAATTCGTTGCCTTCATGCTATCTGCAGAAAGATACTAAGAGTGGGTGTAAAAGATAATATGAAATGAAGAGAAGGATTAGACCAACAGGGTGAAACAGACTTACCAAAGTCTCTGTCGGGAATTGAATCCGACTCCCTGAGTGGTACGTTTGCATACTGGTCTACAGGGCACCCTACGATCGTCTTACATTTTTACTTCATTTTCTTTAGTAATAGACGAATTTTGTAAAATTTTTCATATTTGTGTACGTAGGTTGTCCTTGTTGGGATTACTTAGAGTTACCTTATGTAGGTATATGGGAGTTCTCCTTCATTAAACAAACGGTTTTGTGATAATGCCTCACTATAGCTGAAAGCTTAAAACTTTGCAGACCATATATTCGCATACTTATTTGTTATATTTATCGCACCGAGATGTAGCAGTACATCAACTAATCGTTTTATTGCGATAATTTCACTTTTAAACTATTTTCTGTTTTAAAATATCTCATTATCAAATAATTTTGTGAACTATTTGTATGATCGTTTGACTTGGATGTAACAAATGTTGCGTTTTTTTCTTAATATCACACTTCTCTATCTCAAGCTTTATAAATCAACATTTCAAAGCCCCTCTTACGTCGTGAGGTTCTGCTTGAACTCCGTTGTCTTTACCAAAAATTTTTGCTATGAATTCCTCTTCAAATATTTTACCCCTTTCTAAAATACCCTTAAGGATTCCTTTCCATAATAATATTAAGAAGTTTTATTTGTCAATTTTTTGTTTTCCTCATCTAATCGATAGATTTTTTGATTTCTTCTGGTTTTAAGCCTAAAAAGCGCGTTTTATAATGTCAAATATTTTTTTGTACAAACTTGATATTATCTTTAAAAAAATCATTCAGATAAATTAAAAATATTTTTATTACTACAAGTATAATCGTTAAATAATATTATTAATAATAAAAATAATATTAGTCTGTCTTTTATATAATAATGAACATTAAAAAAAAAGCTTGCACTCTCGTAATTTTTTTTAATATGTTTTAAGAGGCGGGTTTTTTTCAACATTTGCGACCCCAACTTTGAAATAACTCTGAATAAACACCTGTAGTGATAATAGTTCACAACTAAGCAAGAGAATATTGAAACAGCTCGTTTTTATTAAAAAAAAAAACGTTTTATTAAAATAAATAAAAAAAAAACGGTCCTCTTGCTCACATTTGTACAATGTTGCTTTAGGCAACAACGGACATGAAAGGGTATTGTTCTTGAAGCTAAATATGACCATTGCCACCTCACACTATTTAACCTTTTACAAATCGATTTTTCTCGGTTTCCAAATCTGTCTTTTACCTTTCGGATACTTTTGTTTTTTTTTTTTTTTGACTACACGTAACCTTTGCTCAAGCTGTGAATGTAAATTAAAGGTTTTTAAGAACCAACTTTCACTTTACAAGAAGAAAATTTTTAACAAATTCCTTTAGTCAGTTTTTCTAATAATTATTTTTGGAAATGGTGCTAAACAAATAATATATGGATTTATTATGTTATACTTACTTTTATGGTCTTTCTATGTTTTATATTGTTTCACAATGGCATTAAATTAAACTTATAGCAAACTGTCAGACATAATGGCATTGGTAACAATACAAAATATAAAGAGATGAGAAAAAATCAAAAGTGTTATAAAGACATAAATTTCTTCAAGTATGGATTGAATGCACACAAAAAAGTCTTAAAAAAGAATACAAGTTTTGTAAGTAGTTAGAGCAGCTTTCCTTTATTATTTAATCAAAGCAATTTTTTATACTTTTATTATATTTGATTGAATTTAAATTAATAACATTAATTTACTTTTTCTTCGATTAATCAATAAAGCGTTTTTTCAGCTTCTTTCTTTTTTGGAAAATGCTAATTCTTTGTTGTTCTTTTTTTAAACAAAAGAACTCCCCAGTAGTCAAAATTCGAAAGTTATGTTTTAAAAATTTAGTTTAATGTTTGAGTATATTTTTGTTTGTTTGCGTGTTAGGCTTAGTTCATACAATGCAAATATTTCATTAAATAAAGGTAAACAAATATGGCACTTTTATTCGGTCAAGCACGATCATATTTTACCATACAACTAAACTTTTTTTATACTGTGTGCATGTGTTGATATATTAAGATAAGTAATATCGTTTAATTGCCGTTCATGAGGTTAAATGTGATTTCCCAAAGTTGGACTTATGTGGGACGCATGGTAAACAATTAATTGTTCATTACAAGGTTGTACTTAAAATTTGGAAACACAAAATGATAAATATACTAAAAATTTTATGGAGATAACGTGAGGCAGTTATATCTTAAAATGCTAAGTCCGAGAGGACATTTGTATAGGGGATAAATTTAAAAAATCGAGCGATTATATTTACATTCTGTATAGATGTTAATGACATAAAACATGAAACTTTTGTAATGAAAAAAAAAATTTAAGGCAGAAAAGCCAAAAGTGCTTATTCTGGGATAACATTTCCATGGGGGTTATATTAAAACATTAAGCGCTTTGTATTACGTATTTCCTATTTTATAGTTGAAAATAAATTTAATAGCAACTCTTTTCCTTATTTTTGCTGCTGAATTCTTCACACTTGGAGCAGATCTAATAACTGCTTGCTGCTGAAGCGGTTTTTAAGGCCTCCCTTCATATTATCTCCATATCTTATTTCTTTACTTAAAAAAAAATACTTACACAATTTTGAAATATATTATTTTTTTACATTTTTAATTTGAGTTCTTTTCAATTTTTATACCTTTCACATAGTGATAGGGGTATATACCAGTTAGTCATTCCATTTGTAATATCTTCAATATTCCCTTTAGACCCCATAAAATATATATATTCTGGATCCTTATAGACAGGGAAGTTCATATATTCATGTTCTTCAGTCCGTCTGTCTGTCCATCAGTCTGTCTGTGTGTCTGTTGAAATCAAGTTTTCGGACTTAAATAAGGTGACACAAAAAACTTTTGCTATCAGCATAATCGGTTCACTATTGACCGACACATAAGCAAAAACCAAAAATAACCAATTTTTTTAGGTTAAAAACAGTGCATCTATCCATATTTATCTCACTAAATATAGTCACTCTCGCCACAAAACAGGTACTTTGAAGATAGGAGCCTAAATTAAGGAAAAATTTGTTTCAAATAGGATCAGGCGAAGTGGTATTTCCCCTACAATTGCACAAATTTTGTGATATATTTAATGCGCTGAATTGGAGAAACTATAACAAATAAACAATTTTTACGAAGTTTTCTGTATGCTTTATCTCGGAAACTATAACAGCTATCCACTTCAAATGCCCTACAAAAAGTAATTGGACAATAAGATCTACACTCAAAAAATTTTTTATGTAAAATAAATTGGAAACCTATTTATAATAACTGGATATTTATTTATTTAAAAATAAATAACTGGATTTTCATTTAGAAACATTCCAATAAGATATTCAGACATCAAAAATAACTTACATAGTTGTCTAACCAGTATCAGGAAAAAATAAAGTTAAATATTACTAAAAAAAATAACTGAAAAAATTAACTTCAACTGAAAATCAGTATTTTTGTTTGTTTGCTTCGAATAACACTTCAAACCAGTTATAAAAAATATTGTATTAAAATTTAACTGTTTATTCATTAAAAAAAACCCTTCTAAATAACTTAGTCAGTTACTGTAACAATTTTTTAAGTGTACATTTTGGAAAAAATTTTTTGTATAGAAGCAGGGGAAGGGGCAGCTCCCGTACAAATTAAGAATTTTTGTTAAATTTTCGAATCTCTATATCTGGGAAACTATGTATAACAGCTTTTGACTTAAAATGTTCTACAAAAATAATGATACAATAATTGTTACATTAAAAAAATTAGTTGGGCAGGAGCATGACGAGAGGAACCCCACATATAAATAAACAACTTGTATTAAGCTTTTAATACAAATAATTTAAAAAATTTTTAAAACTCTCTACTTCAAACCTTCGACATGCTATTTCCATTGTACATATGTACAAACGTTAAAATTTTGTAAAGTTTTCTATTTCAAAAACTAGGATCGCTATCGACTTCAATTTCGCAGTAACAAATAACTCGGCTACATCAGATGGCTGGGTATAAAAAAGACCAATGTGAAGGGTATATAAGGTTCAAAAAACATCCAAAAATAGCGTTTTTTTTTCAGCCTAAAATTTAATTTCGACCCTTTCAGCTTCAAATGAAGATTTTCTACGACCCATTTTCATTGCAGATTATATAAGTAGCCTTGAATTAACAAGCTGGAAAGGAAAGTTAATGAAATGGGGAACCTATTCATGTGAGCAGTAATGTCAATGAAAAATATAGTTGAAGCATCAGCTTATCTATAAATAATCAACAAATAGAAATTGTAAGATCAACAAAAAATCTTGGAACTATTTTTAACAATACTTTAACATGGTCTGATCAACCTACGCTATGTTACGAACTTTATTTTACACCATTTGAAATACATGCTTTACTTGCTGAGACAAATTCAAAAAGATTTTAATATTAATTTATTTTTTTAATTTAGAAAAAAGGAAGTTTTTGAGATACATAGATGTTATTCCTGTACAAAATTTAAAAAAGCTTTAGTTTTTTCGTAATAACAATTTTCTTTTTAAGGATATATGGAAGCGGCACGACTCCTTACAGCTTACATTATTAAATTTAAAAACTTATAAGATTTTATTAATTAAAGTGTGTGTATCAAATTAAAAAAGATTTTTTTTTAATTTTTCACTTTTCTTTACTTTTTTTAAAATCAGAAATATTTGAGGTAGGGGTAGCTCCGCTCGGAATTGAAATAACTTGAAAAGATCATGAAACTTGTTGTATATAATGTCTGTAAAAACCATATTATGCTATAATTTTTTTCCGCTTCGTTATGATATGCTTAGGAATATTTGGAAGGGACACGAATGCTTAGCGTACTTAAGAGTAATAAAATTATAGATCCGGTTTTTTTTTATCAACTAAAGTATGTGTGCAAAATGTATTTTCCTAATGAAACATAACTGCTTCCAATTTTGGCCACTTCTTATATGTGGCGAACACATGTGTATTGTTGGTATAAAAATTTTGAACTTTGCTGCGCATATAATAATTGAAAAGGAGAAATGGTAGCGTTTATTAAGATCTGATGATTCTTATACAACTTTTACAACGTGTAGATTACATAAGGGCATTTTGTAATTGTCCTAGTTATATAACTTCAGGAACACAGTGAGCTGTTCTTTGTTGTTTTTAAATATTGTACTGAATGCATATTGATTTCAGTTTTAAAATTTTTTCACATGGACCTTAACGGTTGTATTCATAAAAAAATCTCAATTTAGGTTTTAAATACATTTTAGCTAAAAAAAATTTAAGCCTAAAAATGCTTTTTTTAAATTTTGTATTCATAAACCGTATTTTCACTCAAATATTTTTTAAATCTGATGTTGGAAACTCTATTAATTTCATTTGTCACTTGAGTCATGGTGATGTAAAACAATGGTTATACGCTCATACATTAATCGAATATATGCACATTCGTTTTTTCGTATTTTAGAAAAATATTGTTTTTTAAATTAAAATGTGTATGAAAACATGTATATTTAATAAAAAAAGAGAACTGTAAAAACAAAATGTTAGGTAAGAGTAAAATTTAAAAGTTGACTTTATTAAAAGTGGAAAAATATTTGAATAACGAGTTTCTGTTTATTTGTTTTTATTGTTTATACATCACTATAAATAAAAATATTTATATTACTAAAAACAATTAGTTTAAATTTTGAAAAACGGTAAATATGAATGAAAAATGACTGCAAGGCTTAATATTTATTTATCCATATAATGCCAATGTATGGATCCACGCAGTTTCAAGTTCAAACAAAAGCATAAAATTTTTAAAAATAAAAATTAAAACAGAATAAAAAACAAAAAAAGGTAAGAAAAGTTGCTTCAAATGGGTTTAAAAAAAGGTAAAACGCAACAAAAATACAAAAAATGGTTTTGATTTTTGCTTAAAATGGGCTTAAAAAAGGGTCGAACCAATTTTAAAATTTGTATATTTTCGCAAGGTTTAAAATAAGTTTTTCAAACTAAAATTCGTTTATGGATACAATTTTATTGAAATTTGCTTAATAAAGTTTTGAAATGCTGTTTAAACTTTTATGAATACAGTCGTAAGGCTATTTGACAAACAATTTTAAAATAAAAAGAAAAAAATCAATTGACAGAAAAATCACCTTTTCAAAAATTATCGGTTTATAGTTTTAGTAAAAATAAATTTAATAAATTTTTTACAACCAATTATTCATGACTAGCCTTTAAGTGAAAATCATGAGAGTTATATTTTTTTGTTTATTGAAAAAAAAACTTAAGTCAAAGATTAAGTGAAAAAAGCCTGTAAGCGGTAGGATCAAACGATAATAACGATTGAAAATAAAATTTTGATCGATTGACAGGAGTAGTAGTAAAAACAAAAAATTTTTAACAAAATAAAAAACCAACAAAACAGAAAATAAACAAACAAAAACGTTAGAAAGATTGACATTGAAAATATGTTACCTTTCAAATTGATGTGATTTGAAATGATGATGACAACTTCAATATGTCTGTTAAATGTGACTAAAAATAAGCTAAAAAAAGTTTCTTTAGTTTTATTAAAAAAGCCGGCATGAATTTTTTTTTTAAATTTTGAATAACATATTTAAGATGTATCTAAATGTTTTACAGTTATAAGAAAATAAAATTTGAATAACAAATAATTTTCAATCAAATTATGCAGTCATGGCAAGCTTTTGACTTTTGTTAGCTTTTCAACAGACACAAACACTCCTCATTCACTCATATGAATTCAAATATGTAATTTGAAATACATAATATAACCATTATGCAGGAAATGTTTTAACAATTTCACTATTCCTTTCAACCAAAAAATTAAAATATTTTGTTAATGCGTAATGCTTGACGAGCCAGAAGTACTGTGATTCATCTTAAGTTGCACGTGATTAATGATAATGAAAGTGAATATTTGATTTGAAAGTAAAAATTTAACTTTCATATGTAGTTTTGATTGTTTGTGTTTGAAAATTTTACGCTTCTTATAAAGTTTGTAATGCGTTTAATCATTGTGATGTTGCAACAATTGCTAATTGTTTCAGGTGTTAAATTAAATAAAATTAATGCTGATATTTTGCTGTCTAGTGTTTATCGTTATAATCACGCAGGCACATGCGTGAATTTACACATTAAATTTTTATTTCTTTAACAGCTTCTTCCTGTCATTAAGTATGCTAATATATTCTGTAAAGTTAAATTTTACAGATAACTTTTCATTTGCAAGTATGGGACTAATATGCATTGTAAGCGATTACAAGCATAACAAATTTAAATTTTAGTAATTTTCCACATTAAAAAAATTTTTAATTGAAGTGGCATTGTTAAGATCTGCTAAGCAAAATAAAAGAATTAAAAAAAATACTATAAAGGAAAATAGAAATAATCCCGAAAATATCCTTAAGGATATGCAAGCTGGCAATCATCGACGTGTAATCAGATTTATAATTGCAAGGAAAACGATAGCAACAGTTGTGTGTTATGAAATTAAATTAAAAAACGATTAAAAACTAAAATAGAACAAACACTTTTTAAATCAGTTACACCCACACAATACCCATACCCGCACGTTATAGGGTTATAAGGCATTTGTACGGATGGTTTTAATGCCCAAAAATAATAGTCGGAGACCCACGTTTGAGTACACCGATCGATTCATAATCACTTTCTTCGGCTGTCCGTCTGACTGGCCGTATGTCGATGTATTCCTGTCACCAGAGTGCAAATAGTATTATTAAAATAATTTGATAAAATTTGGCACAAATAAATATTTTTAAATATAAAAGGACTAAACTTCAAGGCTTCAAACAGATACAGTTATCGAGATGAAATTAGACATACATAAATCATCTTTAAAAGTAAATGCACCCATCAAATATTGTGTAGATTGACTTCTTATTGAATTTACCTTTTACATAAGGGCTTACTTAAAACGCCTACCCCATTAATACCTGCATCAAAACTTTGGTCAAAAAAAATTGATACAGGGTGGCTAATGAAAGTTGCTACCAGGAAAAAATAACTTCTTCATAGGATGTCGCACATATGCCACCGACGGTGAAGGCCACTTGAAAATACATAATAAAATGTATTAAAGTAATTTATGAGGTTTTGAAAATAATTAAATTCAAATGGTCTTGGTTAAAATATGGTTGGGCTTAACCGACAATGACCTTCTTACTTACAATAAAAATACAACATCAAAATTTACTTAACATTATGGTTAAGGCCAAAGAAAAATAAAGTAAAAGGTTAAGCAAAAAGTACTGCACCTTGTTCCTCTAGATCTGTATATAATGACCATATCGGCAAGTAGCACAGTAAGGTTCAGGTCATTAGAATATTGACGATCAAAAGCCAACCTTCTGACTATGTTTAGGGTTCTTACTCCCTCAAAAAGCAAGCATTGCGGAGATAATCTCGTGTAAAATTGTTATGCCGTAATTTATATAGACGGCTCTAAGATTGACTATTGGGTATAACCCAGTGTATATTAGGGGGATTTACGGATGAGTTTTATATTTAGCTGCTGGAGCATTTGGGGAATAATAGAACGTTTGCCGGCAGCCAGGCGGCACACCTGTGCTTTAGCATTAAATGGGCTAAAGAGCTGGCTAAACTAAAATCTACTCCACAGACGTATTTAGAATTCAGTCGGTTTTAACGGGTCACTGGGTGGCGGGCAGATACTTAAGTAAGCCTCTTCTTATTATCACAATCGCAGTTGTGGGAATAGCAAAAATGTGGAGATACTTTTTATCTTCCCTGGAAGTTTCCTAACTTAGATTTGTATATCGGTTTTAATGGAGAAAAAAAATTCTAGGCAGTTCTATACCAAATACCCGAAGTGAGATATAAATGTGTAGGTTAAATGACCTGTTGAGATAACTTTTGGCTACAACCAAAGCATGGGTTCTTGGAGACGATACATTTGTCGAGTGGTATGGTTATGGCAAAACAAGCAAAAAAAAAACGGCAATGTAAACCAACATTTGGTTTGCATGCCTTATTTAGGTGTTTTCAGAGTGATTTCCTTTATAATATTTAGGTAAATGAGCCGTTTTTTTTGAAAGTGGCATAAGTCACTTTTTTTTAAAGTCTAGATATTTAAAGATTTGAAAAAATACCGTTCAATAGTATTTAGTGTTGATATCAACTCGATTTTTTTTCAAAAGTGACTTATGCCACTTTCAAAATAAACGGCTCATATATTAATAGGGTTTGTTTGCAGGCATAGGTTTTCTTATGCATTTTATTGGTTCTTATACAAATAACTAGTAGAATTTAACTTAGTTCTTGGAAAACCTTATAAATATTTTCTACTTTTAGTAAGGAATAGAGTAAAACAAAAATGAATTTTTTTTTAAATTAACATGAATTTTACTTTATTTTAAGGATATTCTGAGGGGTTTTAAATTTAAATATGACGCCATTGCTAGCGTATACGTAGTCCAATGTGGAGGTCAAGTTTTCGACGACTTTTCCCAAAATTTGTTGCACGAGCTCTGTAACATGTTGTGCCATCTTGTTGAAACCACAACTCCTGAGCACCATGGTTGTTAAATTGGTGAACAAAAAACTGACTACTGACATGGCGCCATAGCGCAACCATTGACTGTGACGTTTTGATCAGCATCGTTTTTCGAGATGTTATGCTGTCTCAACAAACACTTGAGAATTATAATCACCCCAAGTAGGGCAGTTTTGATTTTTGACGTATATATTCAAATAAAAGCGAGCATCATCTCTAAATAAAACTTGCTTATGAAAATTGGAAAAAGCGGCCATCTTGTTATGCGTTCTGAGCCTACACGTCGCTAGGTAGTCGTGTGACTTTAATTGTTGCACGAGTTGGGCTTTTTAAGTTCGTAAACCAAGATCTTTTCAAAAAATCTTCCTTAAAGTGAATGGACACATTACTGTGCTCAATGGCGGTTAGACTAATTCAATCCTACCTTAACGCTACGCTCTCTGTGCGATGGTCCTTATGGATGCGTGTTATCATTAAGATAAAACCTTCCTATGCTAATCGAGTTAGTCGAATCAAAAGCGTTATTCAGGCGTCAGTCTATTCATATTGAAATGCCAAACCAAACTGAAACAAGTCACTGGACAGCTGACAAAATGACTGCCAGTTGAAAAGGGTGTTGCCAAGTTAAGTTTTATACCTCCTTAAAAACCCCCTTTATAAACCTTAAATACATTTATTGTCAAAAACTAAAAACAAACTAAAAATAGTTAGGAGTTCTGTCAAAAACCCAACAAACCATTTTTCGTTATAAACTGTTTTGATTTTTGTTAACTAAAATATTTGTTGTCTTAAATTTTTGCTTATATTTCATCTCAATCCACAGCAAAGCGATCCTATTGATTTTAAAAAGCAATCTGCTTCGGAATATTGGTTTAACACTAAAACGAAGTCCGTCTTGGCTTTAATAACTTGATTTCCTTTTCATATATTGTAGAAATCAAAAACAGAATAACAAACTGATATCTGATATAAATCCTTATCACTACATAGCGCACAATAAACAAAAATAACAGTCACAACTTAAAATACAGCAGAATCGTTTTTTCCCAGTTCACAAAAATAAATCTTAAAAAAGCATTTCAGAAAATTCATTTTTGACGAATCTTTTACTGTTAAGCATAACTTGGTTATCTAATTGAAAATATGTTTTTTAAGGCTAAAAAGAAGACTCTCATGAAAAGCAATGATTGTGAAGAGTATAAAAAATAACACTATTTTAAACCCAATATGTACAATATTAAAAACATACTTGTTGATTCCACAATTATGTCATTCATTACTTTAAAAATCCAAAACAAAATCAATACAAGCAAAACTTCTTTTTCTTTCAGCATTGTAAGAAAATTAATATAATATTTTTTTATCACTTTAAAACCATAACTTCTTTTTAAGTCCAACTCTGTTTTGTGTTTTTGTTTTTATTATTAAATAGTTTTTATTAAAACATTTTGTTACGTGTTAAACTTAAAAAGAATTTTTCAACGAAAGTGCATTTGAAAATCTTGTCGCTCTTTTATTACCTTATGTGGTTTTAAATCAAGTGTTTTTTTACACTTCAAACATAAGCATTTAACATTACCATGAAGGTGGTTGTGCAAGTACTACAAATACAACAATAGTAACCATATGACATTTTTACATTGAAAATCCGGTGACAGACACTTAGATGTCAAAAACAGGGAACAAACACTGAAGCGAACAAATGTAGAGTATGCAGCTTTTGACACTTAAATGTTGGAGTGAAGCAAAATAAATAATAATCATCTGACAAAATAACACCATCTAGCATAAAGGCATCTTGATCGAAATGTTGTGGTAAATAAATGTAAAGCTTTAAAAATTGTCATCGTCAGTGTTCAAAATAGAAGAAAAAAGAGACAAAAAACTATTACGAAGAATCAACATTTGTCACTTTAAGCCTTTTAGAGAAAATTTAGCCTTGAAAATGTATTTAAGAAGATATACATACATATGCTACGAGTATATAATAGTTTTCTTGCTTTGTTTATGGAATGTAGGAGTCTAACTTTCATTTAATATGGTGACTAACAAACCAACAGCAACAACATATGTTTAAACACAAAAGACACTTAATCTACAAGATCAGCTGCAAGTTGGGATTTATAAGCAATACAACTTCTGTTTAGACACCCTACGTAATACACTGAAAAAATTATTACTGTAAAATCAACTGGAAATCTACTTAAAATAACTGGATATTCATTTAAAAACCGTCCAACAAGATATTCATTAAAATTAACAAAATAATTCATTTAAATTCAGACATCAAAAAATTAACTGACATTTTCGTCTAAAATAAACTAGTTTTTTTGTCATTTGCAGCAAAACACAAAGTACCAGAAAAAAAATAACAAAATTAAATATTAATAAAAAATAACTGACAAAATTAACTTCAACTGAAAATCAGTATTTTTGTTTTTTTGAGGCTTTGAACAACCCTTCAAATCAGTTAAAAAATATATTGTATTTAAATTTAACTGTTTTTTCATTTAAAAACAACTTTACGGAATACTTCCTAAATAACTTACAGTCAGTTACTGTAATAATTTTTTGAGTGTATGGCTAAATAACAATAGTAATTTACATATACATATATGTATGTATGTATGAAGTGTAAAATAGTTTATTATGGTTAGATTGCGAAGGGCGATGAAAAATGGCACTCTCTTTTATACATCGGCATAAAACGGAAAACGACTGAGAAAAAAAGAAAACAGTATAAGTACCCATGTAGAAACTTCCTTTCTATTGCTTATTTCCTAGCCACCTGATTTACATGATGAGCTCAATGATGTTTTTTTGTTTACACTGCGAAGCTTTTCTTAGTTCTTCATGGAATCTTTACCCTTTTTAAAATAACATGGAGTGCTGCGATTCTATTTACTCATTGTTACCCTAATCTAACCCCAATTACAGTTATTAGACCGATTCTCCCAAATCCATGAGCAGCTTGGGCCTGCTGAGTGCATCTTCGGCCACCCTGCAGTCACTCCTGTTTCCCCATTGAAGAAGTTAGTTAGTTATCCTATAAAAGCTACCCTTTGGAATAGTTACAGTAAATTATAAAACGATAATATAAAGCGTCTACACACAAAGAATAAATTAAGTAAACTTTACTTAAATGAAGCCACAGCGGTGTCAAAAGTACGGTGAGTACGGTTTTTCTTAAATCAAGTACGAAATTTCTTACTTTAAAAAAAATTTTTTCAAGTAAGAATTTCTTACTTTAAGCCACAATTAGGCCAAAAAAGGATTGATTTAAGTTCGGAACCATGCTTGATGTAAGCCAAAAAAAAGATTGATTAAGCCGTAAACGGGACTAATTCGAAAATAAAATGTCATTTTTTTGACTTACGGAGCTTTATAAAAGAAGAAGACTTTTATTTTTTATTTTATAGACACTTATTAAAATTTACAATTTAAAAATTTCATTTTTTGTACTTACCGAAGCTGAGATTCGAACCAGGGACTTTCTGCACTGCAGCACAAGCGCGTTACCTTTAGGCCACTGTGACACTTTGTTTTCAAATGCTAAATAATATATTAAAACAACAAACTTTTTTCTGCTTGATTTGTTGAAGCAATCCGAATAGGCTTGATTTAAGAAAATGTAAGTACGGATCGTACTTAAAAATTTCAAGAAAGATTTTGAATAAATTTAAGAATAAAATTCTTGATTTTAGAAAGCGAGTTTTCTTTCTGCGTAGTATATTCGTTGTTCACTCAGTCTAAAGCGTAGTTTTGGTTTTATTTGTTTTATAAATGTTAGCAAGAGGCCAGGCCGTCATAAAAATAGTCAACCTGTTTAAGCTTTAGCTGCATTTGTAATTTTTATTCACCTGATTTTCTTGGTAATTTTCTTATTAAAACTAATAAAAATAAAGTGATTGCAGTAGCAATAGTAACAACATCATTATCCTTTCTCATCTTAAACGTAAGTGCGTGCGTATTAATATATATATGATGTATAAATGTTGCCACTGCTTTTCTATCAAATAGTTTGATGCAAAATGAAAAGCGATAAATAATAAATAAAGAGAACAATTAAATACAATTGAAAATTAATTATCAAATCATTATAATTACTCAAAACTGATTATGCTGATTGAGTTTAAATTTAAAGCACAATATTTCAAGGCTTATAAAATATCATAAAAATGAAAGTTTTAATAAATTTTTGTTTGCTTTGCGCAAGCATTAAAATTACTTATTTAATATTAACTATAAGCTCTTTTAAAAGATGTTAAGAAGATTTAAATTACAACAACGTTGCACTAAACTATAGTTAAAGCTGGTTAAAGTCGTACACACACGGTATTAGTTCAATTTACAAATTCTGTATATTTAAATTTTTATTTATTACTCCCAGAAAAATACCAAAAGTTTATTTATACCAAAAGTTTTTTAAATTATAATTTTTGCTTATTTTAATGCAAATTTTGTAGAGATATTGCCAGTGTTACCGTCTTTATTAAACAAAAAAGTAACCCCTATTGAAACAAAGGTTAAAAACTTCTTAAAACTAATATTTTTGGTAATTCAAGTTAGAAAATCTACTAGCTTTAGTTATAAAGAAACAAATGGTTTTCCGATTTGTATTATCATGTATTTTTTTAATCAAAAATTTTGCACGTCATAATTTTTGCTGTGCTTGGTTTTAAGAATTGTGCATAGATTTACATATAAGTACTTCCACTCTTTAAAAAAAAATTTAAAACTTTTGCTATTAAATTTCAATGGCTTTTAATTTGCAATCTTGTAAAAAGTTTTTAAACTAAGGGCAACTTTTGGACTGGAGCTACTGATGGTTGTTCTTAACCAAATGTTGATTTGAATTCAGTGCCTCAAATAACTTTGAAAACAGCTGTCAGTTGCTTTAATCAAAAAACGTGCAAAATTGTGTTTTAGAAATTGTATTTTAAAGTATTTAAAACCACTTTGAAAATTCTTGATTTATAAGAAACAAAACAAAAATATTCTTTAGAAACTTTTTATAATACTAACAGTTATTCTATACCAGCTAATCAAACGCATGTTTGTTTGTAGTTTTTTTTTCTTGAGTTGATGACTTTCATGCATGTGTCTTAAGTCTTTTGTTTTTCAATAGAAAACAAATTTATTGAAAGTAAAACTGCATAAGAAGTTCATATGTGTGTATGTTATGATTGAATATTTGTGTACACACGTATATATGTTTGCAATTAAACACTAATTACATCATTACGTGATTATCTTTAAAATAATCGAAACGAACGAGAGTTATAAATATTTTTGCTATAAAAATTCAATTAAATAGTTAAAAGAGAAATGTTAATTAATAAATTTATTGCTAAGCAGTATTAATGTAAAAATAAGAAAACTGAAAGGAAATAGGAAGAAAATATCATATTTATTATTTTTAAATTATAAATAATATTATGCTTACCGGTTGTACTCTTTAAAACAATTTTTCACGTATTTCTTTTTCGTATCGGCTTAAATCTAGAAAAGAGAAAAAAATTAAAAGTTTTTATAATTAAAAGAAACTAAAATCATATCAATAAAATTTGTCATCAAATACTTGACTTTCACAGGAAAGTAAACCAACAAAACTGTTTAATTGAACATGTATATTTTTAGAAATTTTTTCAAGTTTTGTTTAAAAATGAAACGAAAAATAAATAAAAGTGTTCTTAAGCAAGAGTTTCTCCAGCATTTAAAACTACTTTGTAAAGTTAAGAAACTGTTTATATTAGGATATTTTTACTTTTTGTAAAGAAAATAAAACACTCTTCTTGTCACTTTAAACTGTTAAAAAAGCCATCAAATGTATCATAAATAATAAACCTGTTAAAAAATTGGTTTAAGAAAAATTTAAAATGTCTAGGTTAGTGATATTTATTTCCTTAATATTATGTATATGCATACGAAATTAACGTGTTTTTATGTTTGTTATAAGGACTGGTTCTGCATGAAGCTGCAGTGTTTTTTTCTTAAATGCGGGGTATTCCATATGTATAGCAGAACTAAATTGATCACCTTAAAAAATAACAGGAATATTTAAGATAAGATTTCTATTGAGAAAAAGGCATCAATCAATACTAATTTAGGTAACACCCGAAATTTCACCTCTTATGTCCAGTTTGTAACATTGTGTCCAATGTAAATAAAATTAGGTCAAAATTTGGAATTGATTATTTTTGGTTTTGTTTGTTTATTTTTAATATTGTTTTAATTGGCATTTGAGCATATCATCCTGAAGAATATAATAAAATTTATTTAACCTAAAAAGAATTTGTGACAATTTAATTTCTGTATCACACTTTTTCTTTCTGAAGTCCATAAATTTTAATAGGAATCGGAAATACTTTATAGGTTTAAAAATATTTGATTTTGAACCCTTTACACATCCAGGAAACTTTTTGTCAAATTGTTTTGTGACGTATGTGAAACTTTTTACTAATATAAAGTTTAAATGGTTTAAAATGCTTTCTAGAAATCTGAGTAGAAATACTTGAAATATGGTATTTCAAAACTTTAAATTTAAAAAATAAAAAACTAAATATGTATATTGATGTTTTTTTAACACTATATCAGGAGTTTTTTAATTTTTAAAATGCCTAAAAAATTTAAAAGGGATTAGGGCTAACTTCAGCACCAGTTTGGTTAATCTCTCCTTAAAATTACTTATTTCAACTGTTGTTGATGTTTTACTTACTGGGTCTACAAAGAATAAAAGAAATACAGTTCTGCTTTTATTTATTTGCCATAGTTTTCTATTAGGAAATCACATCCAACTTATGAACCCTAAAGAGGTTTTAAACTGCCAATCCAAAGCAAGTCCTGGGCTCGATATTGTTTAGTTTACCCCCAATAGGGAATATTTTTGTGATTCTGGAGCCAATAACACCCAGATGCGGAATTTCGCCTGAATAAGAAAACTTTAACAGGAGTCTTAATAAGTTAGGCTTGTTCTACGATACTGCATTAAATATCTTAAAAATTTTAAGTAATAATTTGAAAGTCAAGTATCTAAATCAACTAGACTACAAGCAAAAAATATTATGCAAAGTAAATCATACAGAAAATTAAAAAAAGGAATAATGATTGTGTATCAAACAAATAATTTATTTGTTGTACTCTATGAAATGCTTAAATTTTAACAAGTAAGAATGTTACAACCAGTCAAGTCCGACCATTTTATACCCTACACTACATTTTAATGGGGACTAAATAAAAAAAATATATAGACAACTTTTGCATTCAGTATAATAGTTGGTAACAGAAAGATTAACATGTGGGAAAATTTTTGGGAAGGTAAACTGTTATTCGAGTAATTCATGCTTATTTCATCATCATATTTTTGTTTGGTATACTAGTTAGGGACATAAAGCAAGCCACATATGCAAATTTTGTTAAAAAAAAAGTAATACTCCAGTCAATTAAAACCCAAAGTGTTCATACTGGTGAAGTAATTTGTATGGAAGCTATTTAAAAAATGGACCGATCATCTTCAAAAACAATAGGCCAGTGTCATTTCCAGACAACTTATCTGTGCCAAATTTCATCAAAATATCTTCAACATTGCCCCCTGTACAAGAATGCATGGACACCCAGTCAGAGGGACATACAGACAAACTTAAATCGACTCAGGAAGATATTCTGAGGCAATCCGTATACTTGAAGGTGGGTCTTAGACCACTATTTTTTTGGCATTACAAACATCTGCACGAACGCACGTGGTGTGGGTATAAAAATTTGAAGAAAACGAAATTTTGGTTGTTGAGTCAAAATTTTCCAAACTTCTTTAAGCTTTCTAAAGGGGTTGCGACACAAATATTTTAAGTCATATACTTAAAATATCGCAGAAATAAATTATTTATCTTATATCTTCAACTATGGACACATTCTATGGTTTGACCGTCAAAGCGTTAAGAAAGATTCTTTTTGTTACAGTGTTTAACATTTAAAAATTTTCTATTTTCTTGCTGATAATGGTAGCCAATTACAAAAGGCTCATCAACACACAAAAACATATATAAATTTGTTTTTTTACAAAACACGCATAGAAGCTTGCCATAAATGCTTAAACCCGAATCAGTGTAGAGGTGGGGGTAGGTGGAAAATTGGAATTCATTCATTTTACACAAGTTTATTAGCTTTTTAATTTTTTAATTTCTTACTTTACTTTTTGCTTTAAACAAGTTTTCCTAAATTGTGACCCAATTGCCTAGTTTGTTACTCTTTCTTTTTTTTTCTTCGCTTAAAGTGTTTCATTTATTTACATGTCATAATGATAACAGCAAAAAACTGTAACCAGACAAACTTTGCTTTAAAACCGCAACGACACTGTCAATAAAGAAGTAAATATTTATATGTATACACGTACATATCTATGCTATTCGCTCAGATAATATTTCATGATGGTGCCACTGGCAGCCAAGTGACATATTATTATGGTCGATAGCTAAAGAAATTGTTCATAAACAATTTCAACAAAAAGGCAAAGAAGCAAGTTGTTGTTTTGTAAAAGTACGAGTTTTTGCAATAAAAAACTTGTCAATAGTTTTGAGCTACATAAGTACAACTCAAAACATATGCCTGATGTTTTTTATATGTATTGATTTGTTGCATACCCTGCATTTGGTGCCTATTTTTTTTATCTAAATGCAAGTCGACCATTTCTATGTGTGCATTTGCATATTTTTTCTTATTTCATATTTCAGACAAGTTATTAGCTGATAAGCTTTAATAATTTTCTATGTTACTACCGTTTTTATCTTCTAGTTGGCGTGTGTTCATTTACATATTTGCTACTTGAAAAATGGAAGTTCTTAAGTAGTCTTTACAATAAAATAAATCAGTATAGACTAAACTGTTTTCTTTTCATAGTTTTTTTCAAACTTTTTCATATTTGTTTAGTTTTTAAACTTTTCTACTTTTACAGAAAGTATTTGCTTTATTTTCTTTTGCTTTTTAAAACACAAATTGTGCGAATTGATTCTTCAACAAAAAAAAGGGGGTTTAAAAATGTCCAAACTTAATTGGAAAGATCGAGGCAAAGAAAGCCTTTCAAAGCTTAACTCAAATTCAAATTCAATCTTAAGAATATCAAAGAATTAAAAATTAAAGGGCTTTTTTTAAATTTGAAGACTTAGTATTTATGCAAAAAACTCAAAAAGAGTACCAAAAAGTAAAAAAGTAGCCAAATCTTAAGAAATACGTTTTGCCTGCCTTTACTTTTTTATGCTTTAATTAAGTTCTAATGCTGTCGTACGCAGTTTGAATACTGTTTTTATCTTTTTGGTGTAGAGATTACAAAATGTACCAAACATATGTAGGTATATATGTGCAAAAATAGAATTATGAAATTGACTTTGTAGAACATTTTTGTTTTAAAAATTCTAAAAATGTAATTAAGTTTTCAGTTAATGCTTAGTAACTACAGGGTATCTGGTGCCTGAACGACTAAATGTAAATGCGGACTTGATTTTTTTAAGAGTATGCAATCCAGATGGCTCTCAAACACTGTGCAAAACAGAACCTTGTATTCTGCGCTGCAGTAACCTTGATTCAATTGAGCTGATTTATCGACGAATGTTATCCTTTAAAGCCATAAAAGATTGGGGATTGCCATTATAAACCCTCTCTTTGAGCTGGCGCTATAAAAAATCCATGAAAGTTAGTTTGGGCAACCTCGGTTGCCATGGGATGTTTCCAAAGCGACTGCTTTTGGAAGAAATTTTCCCCAAGCAAATTCATCAAAGCTCAGGCTGTGTGTGCAGTCGCCCCATCCTGTTGAAACTACGTATGTAAAGAGTACGATGGATGAGCTTATAGGTTTGGAAAAAATAATCCCGTAATCATGCATCGATAATTTTCGCCTGGCCTCGAGAATTTTCGAAAAAAATTGTCTAATTATTTCATGCGTAAATAAGGCACACCAAAGAGTTACGCCTTAGTAATGCAATGGTTTTTGATATTTCAATCGAGGGTTGCTGGTTTTTGGAAAGTTCTAACGACAGTTTTGCTTGTTGACGTGGCCGTTTAAGTGAAAACTAGCCTCATTGCTCGAAAAATGGGAATTACAGTGCGAAAACGCTCCAACATCGTTTTACAAAAATTTTTTGTGTGAATCAAAGTCACTTTCTTTCAGTTCTTGAAGGATTTAAATTTTAAAAGGATGGAACTTCAGATTTTTTAAAATTTTTTTAATAATCGCTCTTAGAAATCCCAGTGAGGCGGCCCTTTTCCCGTATTGAGCGCCATGGATTTTCACGTAAATTGCTTTTAACTAGTTCAATCTTTTCGGAGTGATGATCTTTTTTTCAGTTAATAGTTAGTGGCATTGAGATAAATATATGTATGTATGTGCCATTTAGAGCTCACAGTACTTATTCCGGGAGGACATTTGTATGGGGGCTATATCAAAATCGAGCCAATTATATATATGTATGTTCAAAAAACGAGTTAAAGATGTAAATCAAGACCTATGCGTGAAATTTTGTCAAAATTAAGTAATATTCGGGTTAGCTATAGCCCAGAATGGAGGCTTTTTCAAAAAAATGGACCGATCATCACCACAAACAACAGGCCTCGTGCCAGTTCCAAAATACTATCTGGTCCAAATTTTATCAAAATATCTTTTGAATTGCGATCTGTAATTTGATTACAAAAATACATAGCCTCCCATCCGGACGGATGGGTATGCTTAAATCGTCTCAGAAAGTGATTCTGAGTCGATTGGTATACCTATACTGACCTTCTACGTATGTAGTGTTGACATAATCATCAGTTATTCGGTCAAAGGGTAACTAGTGTTTCTTCATCTCAATTATTACATGTTAACTTACTAGGTAAGCAAAGGTTTTACTGGAAACTCTCTACATTCTTCTTTCTTTGAAAAAATATTGTTTTATATAAATATAGTGCTTTACTGTTCACCGTAAAAATATTTTAAAAAAAGTTACAACTAGAATTTTATAAATTAATGATTTATAATTAAAAGTTTTACTGTATTTATTTCCCCTAAGTACATTAAAAGTAGTAAAAGAAAGACAAGAATTTCAATTAACCGCTTAAGTTATTACTAACAATCAATTTTGAATTAAAGCAATTAAGGTCAGTGTTCCATAAAGAGTTAAAAAATAATAATTTTTTAACAAAATATTATTATACTTTAACAATAAATAAAAAAGAGCAACAGAATATGACAAAAAATCGATAAATATTCATACGTATGAGCAGAGCTTTAAGTAGAAAGTGTTAATTATAAAAACACACATACCTTCACATACATACGCAAGCGTATGTAAAATAAATACACTTTTACTACAGTTCCTCTATACTTTTAAAATTTATGTATGTTCATATATAAAAGTATATTTAGTATAACTTGGAATTTAGGCCAAATGGATAAAATTCAAGTTTATTGACTTGTTTTTGGCTGTTGCTTTAAGCTGTGTATAAAAACACCTCTAATTATCAAAAGTACTGAGTTATATAAGTGGATGCAAAATACATAAAAATAAATAAATTAGTAAAAGCGACCACATCTCTTGCAGAAACTGCATGTGAATGGTTAATCAGCAAAAAAAAAAGAGGCAAAGAAGATTACGCACACGTTTAACGTTTGCTTTTTTACGAAAAGTGAAATTTTTTCTAAAAAATAAAAAAACTAAAAGATCAGTCGAGTTCAAAGCTCTTACCTGTGACTAATACTACATATGTACATACCAATATTTAAAATAATATGTTGTTGTTATAATTATGTACATATGTAAGTATGTATGTGCAAATGACTACATCAATGCAAATTTTTTACTAGTAAATGTGAAGCAAAGACGAAAGGTAGTAAGTAAAAACTGTATTTGAAAATATAAAAAGGCAAGAAACAAGATGTTTTGTTTTATTTATTTTTTTTATTAATTTAATTTAATTTTAATTTTTAATTTAATTAAATTTTCCTTTGGTTTTGCTTTGTTAAAAAAATATAATAAAAAAGAAAAAAAGTATAATAAATTAATATTCCCAGCGTTTCGCATCTTACATCTTTGACGGAAGTTACACCTGGTATCACATAAGGCATAAATATCTAACACTGGCCCATGCAAAATCTGAAGAACATTGAAAAACTTAGTCGTTTTAAGTTTTTGATTTAAAATTTTTTTCTCAAAAAGTAATAATTAATTTTTGATTTTTTTTTTTGTCAGAAAAAATTGTTATATATTTAACTAATATTAAATAAAAAAAAATAACAAGTGTTGTTATTATAATTGATTTTATAAAAATTTTAAAGAAATGATAATTTTTTCTGCCAAAAAAAAAAATAAATATTAAAACAATAAGCTCTTCTACTTAAAGGGAATTAAAGTCTATCCTGAAATAAAATGCATAAGGAAGCGGCAAAGTTTGAAGATCTATGTGCGCTTTTTTTTAATTATTTTAATAAAAATTAGTTAATAGTTACTTAAAAACTTATTTTAAATATTTGTACACACTTACATTGTAAATATATTTTAATAACAAATCTATGCAAGTGTAAATGGTTAAAAAAACGTCACAATAAAATAAAACAATTAAGCAAATTTCTTTTTAAACTAGAAACCTACTAAATAAAGTTGTAAAAACACCTATGGTTAACAGATACAAATTTGTTGGACGTAACAATAACAAGCAACAATAAAATAATTGGCAGACATTACAAGAGTCATTTGGCTAGACATTAAAATAAAAAAAAAAAAAAGAGGCAACACATACAACCCAAAAGTATATGATGATAATTTTAAATACAATCCTTACTTAATTATTAAAAATAGACAAGGTATTTTTATATGCACGCTTAACTTGCATATAAAAACTTGAAAGCTTCTTGCAACAAAACTAACTTTATATAACACTTTTTGTTGCACTAAGTTTTAAGTGTGTCATCTATGTACATATGTGTATGTGTATGCGTTTTATTCATAAAACATTTGTAAAGTTTTTGGATACATTTCGGACAAAACACGAATTTTTTTACATTTGTGGTACTTTTTCCAATTTTTTGAAATAATGAAACAAGATTCTGTTATTAAGGACTGTTGACACAGATTGAGAAAAAAATAAATTTTTTACATTTTTGTTATTAAGTTATGTTCGAGGTGGAGAATTATACCTAATTAAAAGCAAAAAAAATTGTCGTTTAATTATTACGGTATGAATTTTTTGTCACTTTTTATCAGTTTCTGTAATTTAAAATTTGATATTAAAAATTAAAAAAAAAATTTAAAAGAACAAATTTTCTGGGGGACTATAGTGAGCTGCAAAACTAATACGATTATATAATTTGTAGCAAAACTCGTTGTCAGTTGTGATTTTTTCAACTGTCGCACGTTTTTTGCATCTTCCCAAAATTCAACTAAGGTACCTTTACATGGTAATACATTTATTACGACATGTCAAAATATGTTGTAAAATAATACAAAATCTCATTATGTAAAAGCATAATGTACTGAGTAGGATACAAAATTTGACTTAGAACAGACTTTTATTCTCTTCTCTTAAACACGGAGAACTGCTTAATATTTTGATTCTACAAAGTCTAATGTATTACCATGTAAAGCCAGCTTTAGCGTGTAGCAAGCTTGTTTTACATACATACTTATAACTTTAATATAGTTTAGAGCAAGCATAGGCAAAAGCTGAGCAAATTTTTATTTTAACCTAATTTTTTTTAACAATTTTTGTAATTTTATCAATATTTATCATTTTATTATATTTAGTTTATCAGGCTAATTGGTTTATTTTATTGTGATACGATTGATTGAAGAATTATTGATTGAATATTTATTTCAAAAAGGTTTATTTTCCCAACACTACCCGAGTGGAATACATTTTTAGAGCCCGCTCCAACTCCTCATCAGCACTCTTGGTTCGGTTTTAAACGTTAGTAATAAATTTATTTAACTCAAAATTTTAATTGAAACTTGAATATACAACAATAAAATTAAATCAATTAGCCTGATTAACTATAAAAAGAAAAATTGATTAGTCTTGTTTAAGCATTCAAAACGGCTGCCCAGTGAAATCTTTTTATATTTGAGCAAAAGGATCTCATTATTTCATAGGTTACAAGGTAATGAAGTATTTATTAACTACATTTGTAGGTAAATTTTCCAAAAATTGGATTATAAAGTAGACTTTGTACAACTTTTATATTTAAAAACCCCTTCATTATTTATAAAATTTTCAGTAAATACTTGATAACTAGCTATTTGTTTGATTTTGGTAAGCACATTTGTAAGTGGGAGTCGTGAATTTTGGGACAACTCAAAAAAAAAAAATAGTTATTCAGTCAAAAAGAAGTAATTTATGTAGGAATTTATGTAAGTACAAGCAACAATATTTATTTTAATTGTTTAAATTAAAGCCATAATCACCAGTTAATATTTACCATATTGCTGGTAATTTTAAAACTTACATTATTTTCTTTTTACTTAATTTATGAATATCATTGACCAATAATAAGGTCAAACAGTTTTTATAGCCATAAATTGAAATTCAAACCTTTTTAAGTAAAAGAAACATTTATAAACTGCAACAACAATTGCAGGATTTAATAGTTAAAAAAATTTCACTCTTTATTTTGGGTAAAAACACATATACGTACATACATACGTACCGAACCAAGTGGAATTGTTTTTTTAAAATGGTTTAAGAATTCTTGTTTAACAACTTTTCTATAAAAGATTAACAAAACAAATTACAAATATAGTAAAGATTGTTATTTGGTAGTTGGTTTAGCTTGGTTTGGATATTTTGGTTGTAAAGTTTATTGTTTACTTTTATTTATAAGAAAAATGTTCAGGTATTTATGACTTTTTTTAGGAGGAGAATGTATTTGCTTCTGCGTTTGTGCATTTTTATTACTTACAAGTGAAGCTGGAGATATTAATATTTTAAGCCGTAAAATATTCTTTTTATTAATAAAACATTTTTAAAAGTTGTTCACACAGAAGCTAAAGAGCTTTGCAACAAAATTGTAACGACAACTACAACTAAGTTACATTTTTACAACTTTATATTAGGACAGTTAAATATGAAATAATAACAATAATATCAGAAAGTAAATAGAATGCTGAAGTCATTTGAATTTGTTTACAAAGTCACCTCACTAATAGAAAATCCGTTGGGTTTATAAAAAACGGAACTCAGGATTTGCTGTTAATAAAACACCCCTGGATTCGGGATTTCCTGTTCAAAATCGCTAGTAAAAATGTTAAAGTAACTTATGGGAGAAATGGGAAATTTTCGACACTTTGCAATAAAATTTCATTTCATATGTGTTGATAACACAGGATAACAAAATGAATTTTTTTAAGGTCAAAAGTTTTGTAGTCAATTTGTATACACTTGGTACTAAGTATCGATGCCTATAAATCACTTACTTTTTTTCGAATTATTTCTGCGTCTCAAAATTTTCCGTTATAAAGAAAAAAGAGGATGCTACACACATAATTATTAATTTTAGACGGTTTTATAATATCAGAGATATTTTTAAAGTTTTATACAAAAAACCCACATATTTCAAAAAATTAGACTTATAATATTTTTTTTGGAAAATAAATTTTTAAAATTTTTAAACTCCAGAAAGTTTTTATTCTTAATTGTTATAATATTATATGATAAACCTCTTTTGAAATGTTCTTTTCAATGTTTCTTTATTTTCAAATAAAAAATGTTGTTGAACAATCGTTTTGTATGAGATATCCTATTATATTTTAATTCAGGGAAATCTCTTTGTAAGTTTCGAGCAGTAGTCTGCATCCATGGTCTAGATATCTAGGGGAAATCGTTTAACTTGTTTCTCACTTTAGTCACCTAGACTGTTAGAAAATATATCTAAAAAACTGTGTAAATAATTCAATTTGACTCCCATATATGCTTCTAGTCGTTGGAAATCTTGAATCCTTTTCCCCCAGTACTACTTCAGTACATTCCTTTGCTTTGTTGTTTCCGAGGCATTAATTTACCACTAATACTAAACCTTGTTTACAATTTTAAGAGTTTTTAAACCATCAAAAGTGACTTCTTTCTATACTGGGATCAGGAAAAAAATTAACTAACATACATACGTACAAACTTAATGAATCTAATAAACGCAACTTTGATATGTAGTAATGGAAGGAAAATTTTTTCTCGACTTATCAGAGGCTCATGAATGATATTCTTTTATTTTTCTTTAGTCATATTTGCTTTCAGCGGCCACCCTATTCTAGTTCAGTGTTCGTTTTTCGCACGGCTACCCCACAGACAAAGAAAACAGGGACTTTAAATGTATCCACCTGTTAAGCCAGCAAAAATCTACTTAGCTGCACAGTTATCTTAAATGCGCTCTGTTTAAAATGTGTCTGATATGTGACAAAAGTTTGATATTTTGACTGCAAAAATACCCAGCAAAACCTTTGCTTACCTTGTAAGTTAGCGAGTAATATTGGAGATGAAGAAACACTAGTTACCTTTTGACTGAATAACTAATTATTTTTGTTTGAGTTGTCCAGAAATTCACGACCCTCGCTTACAAATATGGCTACAAAAAACAATCCAGTAACTAGTTACAAACATTAACTGAAAATAATATTGACGTTTTAGGGGTTTTTACACAAAAATGATTTTCAAAGTCTTTTCAAGTAACCTTTTGTTTTATTCATAGCTATATATGTAACTATAAGCGCCCTTACCAAAATGTAATTTTTCTGTGAAATAATGAAAGCCCATTACACAATTTCAAAAAGATTTCACTGGGAAAGAGTGGGGAAAACTGGCCAATGTGTTGCGATGCGTGCGCAGTTAAGTCGAAGTAAAGCTAACGTTGTTGGTTTATAAGTAAATAACTTTCAAAATGCCAGAAACTGATGGAATTTACCTTAAAAGTGTACGTATAATAAAAAGTTCACTTAAGAAAGGCATTTGTATAGGTCTTTGAAGTTAACACTCTCAGTTTTGTGATAGTTAAGTGAAAACGCAAAAAATTAAAATCAATCTATGTGATTAAAGCGGGTGAACCATTTCAGCAAAATATTTAGGTCCTGAGAATCGAATAGTAAATGAGCTTGTTTCAATCGTACGAAACTCTTTCAGAAGATTTATTTGTTTCAAATTTTATCGAATGATTTAAAAAAAATTTTTATTGTTTTTTGATATCAAAGCTTACATGAACAGTTATCCAGACGATATATAATATGTAGATGTAAGAGGTGAATATGAGCCGATCTGTTACTAAAGGTGGGTGATAGGATATTAATTTTGGACGTTACAAATACTTATTAGCAGAAGCGAATAGTTCAAGGTACACATGTGTGTGGAAATAAAGACATTTTTAAACAAGTAATTCATACAAGTTAAGCTTTTCAAGAATTTTAATAAACAACAAATTTGTAAATTATTTTTGGAAAAAACCAAAACTGCGAAAAAAATGTATTGTTTTTTTTACAATAAACTGATCACCACTAATGCATTTGTTTTAACATGTCGTTAATTCAATTTAAGATTCGGTATCATATGAAGTCTTTTAAAGAAAGAAACAAAAAACTTTTTTGTGTTTGTTGTTGTTTTTATTTATTTTTGTACAACTGTGACCGAGACCGGCAAAAAAGTGAAAGTAGCTGCTTTACTTCTCTTGTTAACTTGCCTTATTATAATTGTATTGTTATGTGTGATCAATGTTTATTTTAAATTCATGTTAATGTTTATGTATGTATGCGTGTGTGTGGCTGAGTAAATGTATTTTAGCCTGATCAGAAACAATTTTTGTTTGTAGTAAGTAGAATAAATGTCTTAACGAACCATAAACTAAGAAAGAAAATAAACGTTACAATGTATGAAGGTGGTTTTCGATAATTTGGTTTACTTTCATGTTTCTTTGTTTATATAAATTTTTTTAACTTTGAACTTTTGTATTTTTGATTTGAAAAATATAAAAAAATGTGATCTCTATTTAGCGATAACTGTTGATAAAACAATAAAGAGTTTAACCTTTTTTGAAAGCAATTAAAAGACGTGACGTTTTTGTTTCTTATAAATTTAATTTCTTTTGAAATAAAACCATTTCAATCAAACGAAATTCACTGCCTGTTTTCAGCCGGTATTGCTCTATAAAACAAGACTAAAGTCTGGCTTGATTCTTGCAGAATTTGTACTATTTTTTCGTGATGCGTATCTGAAAAACTTTATGTACAACGTGTCTGTTATAATTGCGATCGATATCGTGTAGATTGTTTGTGAGGTTTTCATTTCCGTGTGTTATATTTAGTTTTTTTTCTGCTGTTGAATGTAAACTTAATTTTTTAATTAAAAAACTCAAAAGGTAAAAAATGGTTTTCTTAATTTAAAGGCTTTCAAACATGATCTAAAGAGTACTAAATCTGCCACCCCATTTACATATGTTCTTTTACTCATCAAGTAAAACCTACCTGAGTTTCAATCTTCTTTATATATATATAGGAACAACGTTACTGACTGATTCATTGATTTGAAAGAGGCATAAGTCACTTTAAAAAAAAAAGTAATGGCTACACTACATACTATTGAACGGCATTTTTCATATCTTTAAATATCTCGAGTTTTAAAAAAAAGTAACTTATGCCACTTTCAAAGTAAACAGCTCATATATAGATCCACTAAAACGGGATTTTGGGTAATTAAGACCCAAAGGGGGATAAAATAACCCAAAAATGAAAATATGCGAAAGTTGATAAGAGATAAAAACAAAAGTGTTGTATTTCTCCCAAAAAATAAGCGGATCCGTGTCTGCCACTTTTTCGAAATTTTGAACCATAAGAAGCAAAAATGGTAAAAACTCAATTTTAATAGTCATAAAATCCACTTTGTACCTTCTAAACGAATAAAGATAGAAATATAATTCATACTGCATTAGACAGGACTCAAAAAAGTATTAGTATTTTTAAAATTTGGACCCTAAGGGTTAAAAAAATGGTTCGAAAAAGCGTTAAAATTCTACACTTAAAAAATTATTACAGTAACTGACTGTAAGTTATTTAGAAAGTTTTCCGTAAAGTTGTTTTTAAATGAAATTACAGTTAAACTTTAATACAATATCTTTTTTAACTAGTTTGAAGGATTAATCAGAGCTTCAATTAAACAAGAATGCTGATTTTTAGTTGAAGTTAATTTTGTCAGTTATTTTTTGGTAATATATAACTTCGTTATTTTTTTCTAATACTTTGTGTTTTGCTGTAAATGACAGAAAATTTAGTTAATTTTTACCGAAACTGTTAGTTTTTGATGTCTGAATTTAAATGTAATTATTTGTTAATTTTAATGAATATCTTGTTGGACGGTTTTTAAAAAAATATCCAGTTGTTTTAAATAGATTTCCAGTTGATTTTACATAAATAATTTTTTGAGTGTATATTGGAACTTTTTGTAACTTTTAAACCAACAGAGATCGAAACATGATTTAAATTGCGTTCGACAGGTAACGAAAAAAATTCAAGTACCATTTTTACCCTTTGTCGAAATTTTAAACCCTAAGGGTAAAAACTATATTTTGATACTGCTCAGGTCCACTTTGTGACTTTTGAGTTAATTAAGATAGAAATCAAATTTAAATTGCGTTCGATAGGTCTCGAAAAGTACGAATATGGTTTTGGTACCTTTTTTGAAATATTGGACCCCAAAGGGGCAAAAGAGAGTAAAAACTATATATATATGATATAGCTTAGGTCCATTTCCTGTGTCAATAAAGATAGAAACATAATCCGAAAAATATGAATATATTTTTGGAACTTTTTTAAAATATTGTAAGGGTTTTAAGACGTGTATTTACCCTTATACCCTAGAAATCTAAAATTTATTGACGCATTATGTAATCTTTATGGTAAAAATTAAAGAAATAAAGGCACTAAACATTACCTTTATGTAATGAATTTTTAAAACTGCGCTTACGAAGTAGCGGACTTCGTGATAGTTTTCTGACACTTTTTAAGTCGCAGTATTAGGTCTTTGTCTTCGCTTATTTTTAAAACAATTTTTAAGGGGTTTGCCTTGACAATTACCAGACTTACACGATAAAAGTTTTCATGCAATTTTTACCATGCCTACTTTTCTACAGCCCTTGCCTAAAAACATAAAATTTCATGAAAAATTTCATCTTGTAAGCCCAGTAAATGTTAAATATTTTTAATGTTGAAGGCGGAGGCCCATAACTTTATTCTATAGTACTAAATTAGCTTCAAAATCGAGTTGTGGGTTGTTTCCAATTAGCCAATGCATTTATGCTGCTTTAAGTTTCATTTGGGTTAATTTTGCATCCATCCAGGTGAATGGCAAGATATTTTGGTTCAACACGTTGAGCACGTTCTTCGTATCGTAAAAAGAATAACCATAAATTTGGTAAATCATTCTAGATGTCATATGAAATTTGGTTGGTGACAACAAAATACTGTTATAAATAATAATAATGGTTTTGAAACTACTTCGTTTGTCATCTCTGCATTTACAAAATGTTCATTCCTACATTCCAACAAATTTGTTAAAACAATTTCAATAACAAATAATTGTGTACAAACACAAGTTATTTTTAATCATTACATTCAAACATACCCACATACTCATTTCTAAGCAATTTTTAAACACTTATTTGCAATTATTTTTAGAAGTAAATTAACCGATAACTAAAGAAAAGAAAATCTTTTTTGGTTGCCTACATAAAAACTATGTCAACAATTACATGCATGTTTTAACACACCAAAAGCATTTATAATGACAACAAGAGTATGAAATTTAATGCCATTATAAAGTCAAATACCATAAAGTTCTTTATACATTAACTGCAATGAGCAACCAACCAGCTATACAAAGATGTCAGTATGAAATTATTGTTGATGTTGTTATAGTGCGGAAATATTGTTATTGGCGATTTTCTTACATAAAAATCAATAAATCTTGCAAGTGACATATAATCAAAATCGAATCGGAATCAAACAGCAATGCAACGACCGTATTTGGTAGGAAAGTGTGACTTCCTTTTTTAAAACACAATATAGCAGCATAATTACATACACATACATACACACATGTATGCACATGGTCACAATAAGATTATAAAGTGCTCCCTCTGTAAATAACCAATTTAAAAACTATCAATCAATAACTCAAGTTTTCTAAAACTCAATTTCAATTATTATGTTAAATTATATTTTTAACAATATAATTGCTAATGACATTTGTCTTTAAGCATATGTGGTTAATTGTGTTAAATTTTTCATATCTTTCTTTTAAGTTATTTTGTTATTTGGCTTCCAAATAAATTAAATACTTTGTGTACATTAACTTATTTTGTGTGTAATTTTCAATTTAATAAATTTATGTATTTAGTTAGTCACGTTTACAAATTCTACTAATAAGTAAGTTCTTGTTACTAAAGAAAGAGTGTCTAAGTGAAATGTTCAAAATCTTAAAAATTGTCTGAATACAGCACATTACTTCCAACTACTTTATGGTCAAATAACTTTTAAGTGCAACGCTGAAATATGTACACAAATCAAATATTTTTATCTACAAAAAATTTCTAAAGTGATTTGTATTTGTTTCTTTGTTGAATTTTATAGCCCAATTTTCGCTAAGACTGAGAATTTTAGTTAAAAACCAAAATTTGATATAAAATGTTAATTTTTCTCCTTATTTGTAAAATTCGATGGCAATTTACTAAATCTGCCATAAATATTTTTTTAAAAAGATACATATAAATTACAAGTGATAAACTTTTAACTGGTCAGAACCACAACTTATTTAGTACCACTAAATGCATAAAAGGTATAAAGGTTATGGGGACTTTTGTAAGTTGGGTTAACTTGAAAGCGTACTAAGAATGGAAGATACGATCAATATTTAATCAATATTTAGCCAATTCTACGAAAACGGCCCGAAATTGGGGAAATCATTTTTTTTTCTTTTTAAAAAAATTCAACGAATTAACGAATTAACAACAAAATAATGGAAATATAAATAAATTGGTTCAAATTTTTTTTCTTATTTATTTTGCAGAAGTTTAAAACGATCATAAACTGAAATAAATTTTATTCTTTTTTTAGCATATTGATGAAAATGTCATACTTGTCACATTTTGTATAATGTTTATTCTTAACAAAGAATTTATTTTTTAGGAAAAAAAATCCAAATAAGATTAAAAACACTTTAAACTTCTGTAAGAATTTTAAAATTAGACCCGTTCTCAAAAATGTTTCCCTTAACACTATCTTTAAGTCAAAATTCCAAAAATTCAAACTTGTAAGGTCACACCCGTTAAAGTCTTTAAGTGAACATTGTGAGCAAAATTATGTTTCTTCAGTGTCCACTTACCCCATTTACAAACTTCAATAAGCCCTATCTATTTAAAAAAGATTTGCGCGCGTATTACATTATTTCCATAGCATAATTGCGAAAAGCTTTTCGAGGATCGGACTTATATGAGGCATATGATAAATTATCTATTGTTAATTTTAGGATTTTATTTAGTATTTGGTAACATAAAGTAAAACACATACGTGTGCAAAATTTTATGGAGATAAATTTATTTTCAAGGCATTTATAACCCAAAGGGCTTATTCATGAAGGACCATTGCTCATATCGAAAAATTGGACCATCAAATCTACATTCAGCGTGAAGGTGGGTGGCAAAATTTTTTTGAGACAGAGTAACGTTCAATAAAGCTAAAACCCAAAATGCTTACTTCGGGAGGACATTTGTGTGGAGCTATGTGAAAAAAAGGAGTGATCATTTCCACATTTGATTGGCTTGGTCCCTCTGCCAAAAAACTTGTTTGAGTCAAAATTTGTTAAAAAATGCAACCTGTACTTTGATTACATTACATTTGGGGCATAGTCTGGTTGAACAGACTGATAGAGGGTTATGCTTTAATCAAGTGGTTCAATCGGTTAAATTGAAGGTAGCTCCAAGACTATAACTTATTGGAGTTAACTCATCTACACAAACGCATAATACCCCTACTATATATGTGGTATGTGTAGGTTAAGTAAGGTAGAACTAGCAGCCGTTAAAAGAATGATACAGCTCACTTGGGTCCGCTGAATTCGGTCCCTTTGTTTTACCTGGAGAGGCAGATAGAAAGGGTGGAATTGAAAGGAGAGAAGATTTGGAAATAAAGAAGATTTACTAGGGTCCATGGTGGGAATCGATCCGCCTTACTGATCTACCGGGCATCCTTGTGAAATGGGTATAAAAGCCAGAAATTTAAAACCCCCAAATTGTTGTCATCTCTAGATAGAAAACACTTGTTTTGCGCAATATAGCGTCCCAATATCAAAAACATTTAATATAGAATCAGAAGACACAACAGATAAAAATTTGCGTTTCGAACTTTTAAATGATCATATATGCAAAACAAACATTTGCAAAACGAGAAAAGCCTCAAGGTGGAGGTAATGATGATGTATTCAGCATCATCTATTGCGACTTAAAGGAAACAAAGCAAAATATTTTAACAAAAAGGATTTACCTTTGGTCTATGCAATTTAGTAATACCGACAAAGGGAGAAACCATTTAAACCTGTTTGGATTAGCAAGGCTGTACTGTACGTTTTATTTTTTCTATAAAGTTATAATATTTACCGTTTTGCATTTTAGGTAATAATTTGTAGTTTTTGGAATAATTATTTTCGATCCATTACTACTTCTATGCCATCACTAGCACAGCCAACTACGAGTCAAGTTTCTTATGCCAACGCATTAAGGTCTAACCAGCCCAACGCAAGTAAGCTGCTTTAAGTTTCATTTGGGTTAATTTTGCATCCATCCAGGTGAATGGCAAGATATTTTGGTTCAACACGTTGAGCACGTTCTTCGTATCGTAAAAAGAATAACCATAAATTTGGTAAATCATTCTAGATGTCATATGAAATTTGGTTGGTGACAACAAAATACTGTTATAAATAATAATAATGGTTTTGAAACTACTTCGTTTGTCATCTCTGCATTTACAAAATGTTCATTCCCACATTCCAACAAATTTGTTAAAACAATTTCAATAACAAATAATTGTGTACAAACACAAGTTATTTTTAATCATTACATTCAAACATACCCACATACTCATTTCTAAGCAATTTTTAAACACTTATTTGCAATTATTTTTAGAAGTAAATTAACCGATAACTAAAGAAAAGAAAATCTTTTTTGGTTGCCTACATAAAAACTATGTCAACAATTACATGCATGTTTTAACACACCAAAAGCATTTATAATGACAACAAGAGTATGAAATTTAATGCCATTATAAAGTCAAATACCATAAAGTTCTTTATACATTAACTGCAATGAGCAACCAACCAGCTATACAAAGATGTCAGTATGAAATTATTGTTGATGTTGTTATAGTGCGGAAATATTGTTATTGGCGATTTTCTTACATAAAAATCAATAAATCTTGCAAGTGACATATAATCAAAATCGAATCGGAATCAAACAGCAATGCAACGACCGTATTTGGTAGGAAAGTGTGACTTCCTTTTTTAAAACACAATATAGCAGCATAATTACATACACATACATACACACATGTATGCACATGGTCACAATAAGATTATAAAGTGCTCCCTCTGTAAATAACCAATTTAAAAACTATCAATCAATAACTCAAGTTTTCTAAAACTCAATTTCAATTATTATGTTAAATTATATTTTTAACAATATAATTGCTAATGACATTTGTCTTTAAGCATATGTGGTTAATTGTGTTAAATTTTTCATATCTTTCTTTTAAGTTATTTTGTTATTTGGCTTCCAAATAAATTAAATACTTTGTGTACATTAACTTATTTTGTGTGTAATTTTCAATTTAATAAATTTATGTATTTAGTTAGTCACGTTTACAAATTCTACTAATAAGTAAGTTCTTGTTACTAAAGAAAGAGTGTCTAAGTGAAATGTTCAAAATCTTAAAAATTGTCTGAATACAGCACATTACTTCCAACTACTTTATGGTCAAATAACTTTTAAGTGCAACGCTGAAATATGTACACAAATCAAATATTTTTATCTACAAAAAATTTCTAAAGTGATTTGTATTTGTTTCTTTGTTGAATTTTATAGCCCAATTTTCGCTAAGACTGAGAATTTTAGTTAAAAACCAAAATTTGATATAAAATGTTAATTTTTCTCCTTATTTGTAAAATTCGATGGCAATTTACTAAATCTGCCATAAATATTTTTTTAAAAAGATACATATAAATTACAAGTGATAAACTTTTAACTGGTCAGAACCACAACTTATTTAGTACCACTAAATGCATAAAAGGTATAAAGGTTATGGGGACTTTTGTAAGTTGGGTTAACTTGAAAGCGTACTAAGAATGGAAGATACGATCAATATTTAATCAATATTTAGCCAATTCTACGAAAACGGCCCGAAATTGGGGAAATCATTTTTTTTTCTTTTTAAAAAAATTCAACGAATTAACGAATTAACAACAAAATAATGGAAATATAAATAAATTGGTTCAAATTTTTTTTCTTATTTATTTTGCAGAAGTTTAAAACGATCATAAACTGAAATAAATTTTATTCTTTTTTTAGCATATTGATGAAAATGTCATACTTGTCACATTTTGTATAATGTTTATTCTTAACAAAGAATTTATTTTTTAGGAAAAAAAATCCAAATAAGATTAAAAACACTTTAAACTTCTGTAAGAATTTTAAAATTAGACCCGTTCTCAAAAATGTTTCCCTTAACACTATCTTTAAGTCAAAATTCCAAAAATTCAAACTTGTAAGGTCACACCCGTTAAAGTCTTTAAGTGAACATTGTGAGCAAAATTATGTTTCTTCAGTGTCCACTTACCCCATTTACAAACTTCAATAAGCCCTATCTATTTAAAAAAGATTTGCGCGCGTATTACATTATTTCCATAGCATAATTGCGAAAAGCTTTTCGAGGATCGGACTTATATGAGGCATATGATAAATTATCTATTGTTAATTTTAGGATTTTATTTAGTATTTGGTAACATAAAGTAAAACACATACGTGTGCAAAATTTTATGGAGATAAATTTATTTTCAAGGCATTTATAACCCAAAGGGCTTATTCATGAAGGACCATTGCTCATATCGAAAAATTGGACCATCAAATCTACATTCAGCGTGAAGGTGGGTGGCAAAATTTTTTTGAGACAGAGTAACGTTCAATAAAGCTAAAACCCAAAATGCTTACTTCGGGAGGACATTTGTGTGGAGCTATGTGAAAAAAAGGAGTGATCATTTCCACATTTGATTGGCTTGGTCCCTCTGCCAAAAAACTTGTTTGAGTCAAAATTTGTTAAAAAATGCAACCTGTACTTTGATTACATTACATTTGGGGCATAGTCTGGTTGAACAGACTGATAGAGGGTTATGCTTTAATCAAGTGGTTCAATCGGTTAAATTGAAGGTAGCTCCAAGACTATAACTTATTGGAGTTAACTCATCTACACAAACGCATAATACCCCTACTATATATGTGGTATGTGTAGGTTAAGTAAGGTAGAACTAGCAGCCGTTAAAAGAATGATACAGCTCACTTGGGTCCGCTGAATTCGGTCCCTTTGTTTTACCTGGAGAGGCAGATAGAAAGGGTGGAATTGAAAGGAGAGAAGATTTGGAAATAAAGAAGATTTACTAGGGTCCATGGTGGGAATCGATCCGCCTTACTGATCTACCGGGCATCCTTGTGAAATGGGTATAAAAGCCAGAAATTTAAAACCCCCAAATTGTTGTCATCTCTAGATAGAAAACACTTGTTTTGCGCAATATAGCGTCCCAATATCAAAAACATTTAATATAGAATCAGAAGACACAACAGATAAAAATTTGCGTTTCGAACTTTTAAATGATCATATATGCAAAACAAACATTTGCAAAACGAGAAAAGCCTCAAGGTGGAGGTAATGATGATGTATTCAGCATCATCTATTGCGACTTAAAGGAAACAAAGCAAAATATTTTAACAAAAAGGATTTACCTTTGGTCTATGCAATTTAGTAATACCGACAAAGGGAGAAACCATTTAAACCTGTTTGGATTAGCAAGGCTGTACTGTACGTTTTATTTTTTCTATAAAGTTATAATATTTACCGTTTTGCATTTTAGGTAATAATTTGTAGTTTTTGGAATAATTATTTTCGATCCATTACTACTTCTATGCCATCACTAGCACAGCCAACTACGAGTCAAGTTTCTTATGCCAACGCATTAAGGTCTAACCAGCCCAACGCAAGTAAGCCTAACCCACCAACAACACAATAAGAGGTGCCAACAAATGAACCTATGGGCCCCAATTTAAGCCACCTGGAAGCCGTAATAGACAATATGGTAAAACAATTTACGCAGATCATTGCGCAAATGGCTGGTATGATGCAAGAAATGCAAAAAAATGCAGACTTATCTTCTGCAGGCCATGCTTAAAAGGCCATGAACTCCCTCAGGGTTTGTTTCTGGAACGCAAACGGCATCCACCAACACAAAAACGAAATCGAATATTTTCTAATACATCAAAAAATTCATGTCATGTTGATTTCCGAAACTTATATGATATCTAGAAGCACTTCTAAATTCAGTGGCTATACTTTTTACGACTCAAGAGGTCCCAGAGATAGGCCATGCAATGGCTCAGCTATGTTAATTAAATCAAAAATCAAACACAAATGGAAAGTTATATACAAGCAACAAACGTCTGCATTGATGAATTTTACCATAATCTCGTTATTTCGTCAGTTCATTGTCCGCTCAGATTCTACATAACGATGGATCAGTTCAACAGTTATTACAAATCTTTAGGTCCCCGCTTCATAGCTGCTGAAGACTATAACACTAAGCACACGTACTGGGGCTCCCGCCTAATTAGCCCGAAAGGTTGTGTCTTGTATGATTCCGTGTCTGAAATGGGACTTTTCGTTATTTCAACTGGACAACCAACCTATTGGCCAACAGGCCACAATAAAATACCAGACGTTGCAAAAGGTATATCCCCGGAGCTTTTTGAGGCCCAAGCCTCCTTGGATTTATCTGCTGACCCCTCACCAACAATAATCTCTATTTGCAGTCATCATCAAATAGCAACTTATGATTTTTTCTAAACTAAGAAAGTAGGATGGTTGAAATATAAAAAATATATCAGCACCCACTGCTCGGAAAACCAACCACTAAAAACATCCGGAGACATCAATGATTGTCTAAACAGCCTTAACGAAAATATTATAAAAGCCATCGGCATATCTAACCAATCATTCTTTCTTAGAGAAAGTGGCTTGCTTGCGAATAGATGTCAAGGCGTGATGGCAAGGGCACACTCAACCAGGTAGTATCAAGATGCCAGCTGATTAAAATAAGTTTAACATTTTCATGCGACAAATGTTCAATTTTGTATGAAATTTTTAATTTTTCTGACATTCAACCGTTAAAAATCAAAAAGGAAATACAAAGAGCGAATTTTTTGAATTCGCTTTGATACTACCTTGTTTAGTGTACCCTGTGGATGACTACTGCCAACCATGTAATTAGGTTTCAACCTTCGACTATCAAAATTTCCTAATAGAATCCTTTCATTATCTCTCTTATTTTCACAGGTATCACATTGGAATCGAAGAAACAGCTCTGCATCTCACTCGTATACATATTTTGGACCGTTTTACCTAACATAATCTTAGCCAATAAAAATTTAAAAATAATTTATTAAACACAAGTAGTATCAAGGCGAATTCAAAACATTTTGTTAATTTTTTGGATTTCTTAAAATACAATTTTTTAAAAACTTTTGTTTAATTCACGAGAAGATGAAATAATTTATACAATACATCAACTAAAAAAAAGTTAATACTAGAAAAGGAAAAAAGTATTTATTATTAATTTAGTTGGTGGTGTCTGGTGTTTTGATACATATAATGCATTTACTTTTTTAGAAATGTAAATAAACTAGACAGAAGTACATATTACATATATTTAAGATTATGGATTTCAGAGTGTGAATTTTAAAGCTTTTGACAAGTGGGGATTAAGGCAGAAAATAAAACCAGTTCTATATCGTATTTGCTTTATCAGTTTTAGTGTTTGCGCATTTTAAATACGAATTACGGAACTTTCTAAATAGTATACAGTCTATTTAAACTAATAAATCTATAAATTGGAAATTGAGAACTATTGATTAATATTTTAAAGATAACACGACACGTTTTTTATGCATAACATTTCCTACTAACTGTAAAACAGAAGTGTCATTCATTTAAAAGTATACATAAGAAAATCAAATTAAATTTCTTCTGTTTTAACAAATAAATGATTTTATCATTGACAAAGTATTAGTAGCCCTTTTTCCTAAAAACCAATAGATTTTGTTTATTGCATTTACAACACTGCTAAATATGTATTAATTTGTGGCGCATTAATGTTAATGGTGGTTTAAAAGAAAATATATTTTATATTACAGCTACTAAATATGATGTGAATACTGCTTTCTTACTAAGCATAAATATTTAAAAAAAATGTGTAAAAATTTGAAATATTTTTTTATAACTCTCTGCTAAATTTATTAAGTAAAATATTACAATTTTACGATTTTCTATTATGCAATAACAAAAGCAATAATAAAGGTATTTCATTCTTTAATATTCATTGATGTTAAATAAAATAAAATCGAGTTTTAAATACCACTATTAAAAAAGGTTTTGTGTTTCTTTTAGTTGAAAATTAAATCAATACAAAAATTTGAATTTATAAAAACCAGCATTAAAAAAAGGTTTCTTGCTTAAGTCTTTTGTCTTGCACCGTTAACACAACTAAAAATGTATGTATGTATGTGTGTGTGTATGTTTACATTTTTTTAATAGACCTTAAAACAAAAATCTATATAAAGATATGATGATTAATTTATGGAAAACTATTTACATAACTTTTATAATAAATATTTTTCACTTTCAATTTCTTTTGTGTCTGAATAATCTTATTTTCCCACTAAACTTAGTTTTTTATGTAAATTTCTGAACAATAATTTTGGGGAATAGAAACAAGAAAAAACTTTCATTATATGTATGTGTGTATGTGTATGATTTAGTCTTAAATAACAGAGAAATACATGTTTTTTTTTGTATATTTTTTTTCTAAATTTTAAAAAAGTCACAATAATTACCTTTGCTTACCTAATGACTGTTATTATTGCAGCTAATATTATTAAGAGAACTTACTACTTGTACTACAAAATCTAATTATTTTTATTTAGTTTAAAAATAATGCTTTTGTTAAACAAACGCAAATTATATTTTTTTTAATAATAATGTCATAATGCTAGTAAATTTCTTTAAATTAATTTGCTTACTTTCATTTTCAATTTACTCTTCTTTTGAATTGAAAAATCATTTTTAAAACAAACATATATTAATGTATGCATGCATACATATGTACAAATTTATATTCATATGTAAAGTATACTTTATAAACTCATAATAAAATAAACAAAAAAATTTTCATTTCCTTCTGCATAAATTTGTAAATTTAAATTTTTTAAAAAATGCAAATTTGTTTCTTTTTATATATTTTTTGCCTACTATATATGTATATGTTTAACTCGGTTTAAAAGTTGTATTGACAACAACAAAGTAAAAGAAATACATTTTTTTTAACATGCAATTTACAACTTATTCTCTATGAATAAAAAAACAAATACACAAATGTAAACCGTCATTTAACCAATAAAAAAAGTCATAAAAAACACAAACGTTATATGAGTGTGAGAAGTAGTTATGAATGAATATTTAAGTAAATTTAAGATTAAATATAAAAATTTCTCCAAACAGCTGTATAGTGTTTATATGTGACTATTATTAACGCACAGTGGAACTTTTTTATTTGTTTTATTTATTAATTTTATGTCACTAAAAATGTATAAGAAACATTAATGTTATTTTATTAATTTGGAAGACATAGGAAATATTTAATATATTTTTGTGTTTGAAGGAACAGTGTTAATGATTAACTATCAGACTGACTGACTGACAGATTGGCTGAAGAATTCATATTCGTACAGAAAAAAACGCTTAAGGGTGAAGACTTGAAATTTATACAAAGGGTTATTGTCCCGATCAATATATTCGCTAAGAGGGGATTTTGGAAAATTGGGACCCTAAAGAAGTAAAAATAGGCCAAACAAGCTCTCTCTTAAGCTATACATTATCCAAACGAAATAAAAAATATGTTAAAAGCTTTTGGGCGCAAAAAGCGTAAAATCTATATTTTTTAACTGTCTAGTTTTATCTTGGATTTTTTTAAACAACAAATAGAAAAGCATAATATAATTTTTTTTCCACAAGTCTTAAAAAAAAATATGTTTTTGATACTTTTCTAAATTATTACCAATAGGGGTAATAACTGTATATTGGTAATTCTGAACAAAAAAACAAAGAAATGGAGGTTAGCAGCAATCAGCAGATCTCGAAAAATATATAAGCATAAATACAATTTTGGTACTTTTTTTCATTTTGGACCCTTAGAGGTTCTACCTCAAAAAAATTATATTATTTGAAACTTTTTGTTACTCTTACCCAATAATGACAGATCAAGAAAAAAAAAAAACGTTTAAAACTTTATATTTTATTTAATATATGAGCCGTTTATTTTGAAAGTGGCATAACTCACTTTTTTTTAAAGTTAAGATAATTAAAGATATGAAAAACCGTTCAAATGTGCTAGTGTTGTGTTGTTATAAGTAACTTATGCCACTTTCAAAATAAACGGCTCATATAAAAATATTGTTAGCCATGAAACAAACGTTTTATATATTTTATTAAACAAATGTATTGCATATCTAAAGATCCGGTTGCTTTTAGAAAAATGCTTTTAAAGGCACAAGAAAATCAAATATTTTCAACGAAACCACTGATTTATCAGGAAAAAGCCAAATTTATTTAGCTTAAAGGTATTTTACGGTAACGAAAAGTTAGTATAAGAAGAATTTATTGGCTGTTTTGACACCTTTGAAGAGGACCTTAATGATATTAGCGATGAAGTCCAAATGTCAATTAATGTGAATACACCATCTTAGGTAGTTTTAAGAGATTTGAAAACCGTTGGTTTTGATTTGGAAAATTGTGCAGGGATTGAAACTGATGGCTGTCTTTTGAGGTAAATAGTAAATAGAGAAGTAAAAATTAATACAAGAAACCACAAGAAATGCAAAACAAACGTCTTTTTATACCCATAAACTTAATAACTCGATATCAATAGACAGCAAAGTACCTTATATTATTGGTACTCAGGGTGCCGTTTGTTAAAGAAATCAGAAATTAAAAAAAAAAACATCATCCTAAGCGAAATACAGTTTTGCTGAAATATCTCTATAAAAAGTTGTCTCTATTATAAAAAAAACGCTGGGTGGACACCCGAGTGGAAAAATAGGAATGGAAATGTCTTAAAAAGCCATATTATTAGGAACTTCTCTAAATACTTTTGAATTTATTTACGGATAACATAATTAGGGGATTCACAATGTGTTTTATTTGTCCTATTATCATAAAAATTCCCAATGGTTTAAAAACCTTTACCAACTATTGGACACTCGGTGCCGGTGTATCTGGAGCTGTTGTGACAATTTAATAAGCATATTAACGACGTAATATTTTTAAAAACTATTTTTGTATGAAAGACAATAAAACCATTATGAAATTTTATAACAATATGACAATAGGACATAATAGGACACCTTGTGAATCCCCTTATTCTAAATGATATACTTACTATCACACAGTCGCTTAGTATAATATTACAAAAGCAGGATCTAGGTTTACAAAAAGGATCATATCTTATAAAAACCCCTATAATGTGTCTTGAGACTAAAAGAAATATGGCCCAAACACAATTTAAAACTACTTTTGAAGAGGCAAAAAAAGTTTGCGTTGGTGTGGAAATAAAAAAATAAATAAAAAAGATGTCGAAGTATACTACCGCATCGAGGGCTACATACCCCTAAATGAATCTGTTTTAAAAGACTTAAAAACGTGTTTCTTAAAGGACTTCCTTTATTTGTTAAACATCCCTCAACTTCTGCCTCAGAATATTACTCCGTTTACTGATTTAGAATGTATAATTTCAAAACTTGCAGTTGATATATTTTAAAATTAAAAAAATTGATAAAAAAATCATTTAAATCGAAATTATGGCTGAAATTTTGCATTGGAAACAAAAATGGAAAATTTATTAAGGTGTGACACAGATATTTACCCAAGTTTGCAAAAATATTCATCTTTTTTGTTTCAATGCCGGTCAGTAATGCTATGGCTGAAAAGTAATTTTCCACCCTTCGCCGTATTAATATATGGCTGAGATCAACCACGACAGAGAACAGGCTTAACGGCTTAGCAATGATGCATAGACATAGGCTGCGTTCCAAAACGCAGTTTGCCTTGCATCACAAAATTTCAAGTTTTTCCTGAAAGCAAAGATGAGGTTTTTGATATATCTTCTACTTTCAAATGAGTGTTTACAGCTATGTTGTTGTGCTGGAAGCAAAAAACGTTGTCAAAATTGTTAAAGAGTGTATAAGGGAAGAAGTTGAAATTTTGTAATGCAAGGCAAACTGCGTTTTGGGACACAGCCATAATAAAATTGATATTGATGCAAATGTCGTGCTTAACAAATTTGCTGCAACAGAAAACCATAAGTTATTAATTTGGCAAATATGTGTTTTGCCTTTTGTGTAATTATATTTATTGTAAATGAATAAACCGCTAAAAGCTAGTTTTTTTAATTGAATACCTGCAGGCCAACAGCCAACTTACTGCAAAAAGATTAATTTTTCAAAATTTTTTGTTATTTTTTAGAAATAGAAAGTTCTATATTCTGATTATATAGAAAATGATAATAGTTTTACTTTCAAATCCTTCTTCATTTCTTCACTTTGTTTTAAAGTTTTTATGGAAACTTTCAAATTTTAAAATAAACGCTAAAGCGTAGTAAATGTAAAGAAATATATGGTGAAATATTGTATGCAGGTGATCAAAATTCTTTAAACTATTTTGTTTAATTTTACTTCTGTAATAATTAAATTGACTCATTACTTTATCGCTTATTTAATTTTAACATTCATATTATGCTTGTCTATTTAAACAGGAATGTAATACTTTTTTGTTACTCAAGCACTTTACATATTTTAAAATATATAAGTACATAATTATTAAGTTATTTTATTATTATTATTTTTTTACTGTTAAAGTTAAAGCTTATATGTACGCGCAAATATGCAATAAAGCTTGAAGTGTTCATTTAGAAAAAAAAGAAACAAGTTTTCTGAACTCAAATTTTTTTGGAATTCATAAGAATTTCAAACACGCACTGTTACTTTCATTGCTATTTTTAGTTGCTTGTGGTTTAAAATTTTTTGGGTCACTGTATGGTAAATACTGAACTGTTCGATCTAAGATTTTTTTTTTCACTTGGTAGTGTAAATTTTACAACCATTTGTAAATTAAAGTAAGAATGAGAAAGCGTTTTAAGATTTGTTTTAATTAATTATGCTTTTAATAGAAAAAAATAAGAATTAATTTGATTTTGTTTTAAGTAATATAGCCCAACAGAACGTTTGAGTTTGCCATATACATACATATGTTAGTTAAAAAGGATCAACAAATTTATTTCTACATATTTTAAGGCTAAAATAAATAAAAATTCAATTTTAAATTGTTTGTCAGATAGGACGTTTTGGATTTTCTGTGACAATATATATTCTGTATCCATATATATAGGGAAGTTGATACAGCCATGTATGTCTGTCTGCTCTTCAGACCCTCTGTGTGTCTGTTAAAATCAAGTCTCCGAAATAAAATAAAGTCGCACAGAAAAAGTTTTCATATCAAACAACCATAAATACCTCTGAGACGATCGGTATTTAAAATCAGTTAAATCAGTATCTAAATTAAAGAAAATTTGTTTTTAAATGCGATCCGGGGAAGTGGTATTTCCCCTTTAACTGCACAAATTTTGTAAAATATTTCAAGCACTAAATCTAAATCTGCAAGAAGTGATTGGACAATAAGACCTACATACTTGAATTTTTTTTGAATAGAAGCAGGGGAGTAGGTAGCCCCCATTAAAAAGAAAAATTTTTATGAAATTTTCGATACGCTATATCCCGGAAACTATAACAACTATAGACTTCAAATGTTCTACAAATGTAATTGGACAATAAGACCTACATTTTGGAAAGAAACTGTTTGGGTACAAGCAGGGTAAGGGGTAGGCTTCGAAACAAGCTAACAATTTTATGAAATTTTCGAAACGATACATCTAGGAATCTATAACAGCTATCCACTTTAAATGCTCTACAAAAAGTATTTGGACAATAAGACATGGGGGCAAACTACGGCATTCGATTCGAATCGAAATTCTGCTCGATCGATCAAGTTGTCAATGCTTTTAATATAGCAATTCTAATAAGAATTTTTAAATTTTGGTTTAATTCGATGACGTAATTTACCCCCTGAATTTGGAAAGAAGACGGAAAGGGGCAGCTCCCATAATTATGAACAATTTGTATGAAATTTTTGATACGCTATAACTCGGAAACTGTAACAACTAGCGACTTAAAATGTTCTACAAAAAGTGATGATATAGTAGTTCTAACATTTTGAAATAAAGTAGTTGGATAGGAGCAGGGTTCCCCCCCATTAGGTTGAAAACTGTTAAAAATCTTGACCTTAAACCTTCGACATGATATTTCTATTGGGCAACGTTAACATTTTTTAAAGTTTTTTCTTTCAAAAACTAGGATCGCTACCGAATTTAAGCGCGGCACAAGATGTTTTCATTACAATATTTGCAGTACAAAAAACTCGGTTAGATTAGATGGCGCGGTATAAAAAAGACCAGTGTGAAGGGTATATAAGTTTTGGCACAGCCGAATTCAGCGCTTTTAGTTGTTTTGAACTAACAACTTTTATTTATTTGGCTCTAAGTTCATTTCTAAAATTGTGATGGCTTAGAATTTAAGTTTTATTGAAAATTTAGTAGTTAAAAAAAAATTGAAACCATCTAGCGGTAAATAGAGCGAAGTACTTAGTTAATCATAATAGACGTTGGTATAACGTTTTAAACATATGTACGTACATCCACTTAAGTACACACAAAACATAAACATAACAAAACATAATCTTTACTTAAATATTTTTGCTTAAAAGACAGGTGCTTACGTATTTTTCTTAACCAAGTAGGATTTTTTTAAGCCTCTTTAAGCTAAAGAAATGTTGGTTTAAGTTAAAAACCATACCTGATGTAAGCTTTAAAATATCCAAACATTAAAAGTTTTTCTTTTTACTAATTAAGCTTTTTTAAAGAAGAAGATTTTTATATTTTATTTTATACATATTTAATATTTAAAATTTCAATCTATTTTTCTGTATTTGCAATAGCTGTCATTTGAACCTGGGACTCTCAGAGCTACAACACCTATTTTTTTATATACACAAAATTTGTGTATTACAAACAACCACGCTTAAAATATAAGTAAATGCAGTTGTAATTAATTAATGCCGCCCCTGATGAATATTGCTAATTTTTTAAGCAAGAGCACACACTTATTAAACAGCTTATGAAACTTCTATGTTACATATGAAATATTGCTTGCATAAGCTATTATGTCATGTAAAGTTTTGCCGCTTGTTAGCTATGAATTTTTGTCAGAAATCTTTTTTGGTACTTAATGAAAAGGTGTTCTCTTTAAACAAACTTTTAGTAAAATAAGAATACTGGATTTGTAAAGATATTTTAAATTTCTAAGACCAAACTTATAAGCCTTTATTCTCTCTATTTTCTAATTAAAGATGGTTAATCTCTTAATTTAAATTTATATTTACTCATTCTAAACTTCACACTTTTAAAAGAACTTTAGCTTTTTTCTAAAAAAAAAAACACTTTATTTACTTTTAGGCCATTTTTAATGAAAGCCGAAGTAAGGAAGATATTAGACAGATAAATAGTTTTTGGTTATCATAAGTATTCTTTATGCCTAAAGTGGATTTTAGGTAAAAGCTAGAATTATCCGACCTTTAACTTTTAGCGTAAGGGACTTAAGGCTTAAATAAATTTGGTATGGACGAACAATAACATACTTTCTTTTTTGTTTTTTATGTTAAAAACAGTTAATTTTTCTTTAACTTATTTGCAAAGGTGGCACTTAGTCTGTTCAAAAGCTCAGTATTTTTTTTATTAACTTTTCATTATTTTTAAAGGAAGTTGTGATAGTGAAAAAAGTTTAAAGTAAAAATTGTTCTTAACTTTAGCTTAAGCTGCCTTTTGTTACCTCTCACTTTATATTTAGTCTGTGAAAACGGTCCTTAAAAGTAAATAAATTTTTTACATAGGGATGCAAATAAAAATAACTGTAAACTTTATAATGGTTTATTAAGGGCAACTTTTTAATGAATAAATATTAAAAAGGCCATTAAAATAATTATTGTAAATGCATGTAAATAGCAACAACAAAATGCTAAAAAACATAATGATAAACATTAGAAGCATTAGATAATTTGTTTGCAGATAAAACAAACCCATTCAAGTAAAAAAATAAAGAAATTTACAATGTTAAATTATATGTTTTTTACTTAAAGAACAAAAAGAAATGGCAGGAAAATATATATTCATATGAACGTACACACATACTTATGTGCATATATACACTGAAAAAGCGGTAATTTATAATAAAAGAAAAAAAATCCACAATGAAATTGCATAATAATTTTTTACAGTCAATTCTTCTCATTTGTTTCATCATTGTTTTTTTTTACATTCTGGTAAGAATAATAAAGTTTAAACTACGAAGTTAAAAAGAAAAATAATAAAAATATTTTTTTAGGTCAAACTAATAATTAAATAAAACATTATGTTAAAACAATTTTTTAAAATTAAATAAAAGTTTAAAACTTATAAAAGTAATTGTGTGTCATTTTATTTATCGCTTTTCAGTTTTACAATGAAACACTTTGACTTAAAACAAAAGACTTAAGCAATAAACTTGTTCTTTAACGCACATAAGAAAGAAAAGCCAGATTTAAACATTCTTTTGGTATATTTTGTTTGTTTTTAAAATTTAATGATAATTACCCTTTTTTATGAAATATAATTATCCTTTTGATACTTTTGATATTGTTTTATTTTTTGTACTTTAATTTACAAAATAAAAACATTATTTTTTTAGCTAAACCGCACTTTGAAGAAAATTTGTAATTTAACAAAATCTTAAATTATGTGTTTTCTTAAGCTTATGGTTTTAGTTTTAGTTACTTTACAACTGTTATTTTAATTTTTATATACAAACACATATGTGAACATTTTTTTTATTATTTCAATTAACCAAGTTTTCTTTTCAAATTTATAAAACTTCTTAAAACACTTATTTTTAATTTTTCTTTTTTACTAAAATTTACTCTTTTAACAACTTTTGCACTATTGTGTTAAGTGATTTGTGTTAGTTTTTAAGTAAAAGTAACTAAGCACAACAACTATGTACGTCACATAAATAAATATCGAAATCCCGTAAAATACGACCGTATTGCGGTATGGTCGCGAACTGAATAAACATAATAAAGCTAAACGAAAGAAATTTTTTTGTTGCATTAAAAAGAAAGCAAAATATTTTTACTTTAAATTACGTTTTGATTTTTATTTTTGTTATGTGAGTATCATTTCTTTTGGCTTTTGGTTACTACTTGTACTACGAAGAGTCTTGGTTATGTGAGGTAGTAGACAAATTTCTTATGTGTAAATACATCTACATATGTTATCACACTGCAGCCATTAACATTTTGCAGCTGAAGACAGCATTTAACCAGCTCCAGCACATGTTTTGAACTTCTGGTGCTTGCTCTCTGAGTTTTATAATAACGTTTTGTAGACTTTGTATGCGTGTAAATTTAACTTCCAAATTGTATATGAAATTCCTAAAAATGTTAATGAATAATTTCTGTGTCATATTTCATACTTCACAAATTCCCTAAGTTAATGTTGTTAAAATAATTTCTTTTTATTAACTTAATTAAATAAAATAATTCTACCTTGACCAGTTTATATGTTTGTTCTCGTATAGGGAAGAGAAGGGGGGGGGGGGGGGCATTTTAACGAAATAATATATGATGCCATAGTATTACGGACTATAAAACAAAAGACTTAAGCAAGAAACTTAAGTGGATTTCAAGTAAAAATAAATTAAACATAAAATGTTTTATGTTCTTCATTTATTAAACGTTTTCTACTATTTTATAGGCTTGTATATGAATTACATTTTAATTTCTTTATTTACTTTAGCTACCATTGCTTAAGATTTTTTTTATTTTTGTAATTAGTTAAGCTTACATTTCAAAATAAATAATACAGTGCAACTTCGACAGTCTGACAAGCGCCAGTCCGGGAGCTCCGATACTTCGAATACTTTTACTTTTCTGACAATTAAAAATTTTTATCTCTATAGTCCGGAAAATTTATTTTTACGAAATAACAAACATTAAAAACCACAAGTCTGTATTTGCAGCTTTCTGGTGAACGTTGCCTGGTAACACATGGATGCATAAAAAGGAAAACCCAGCTCCGGGCAGTGGGTAAATTTCCATAGATTATGTGACATTTTTGCCATGCTCAAATGCTGCAGGAACACACACGCTGTCTTTTTTGGTTATTGGCAAACCTGCTAATCAAAAAGCTTTTAACGGCTATAGAAACCACGTTGTATTAAAGCAACTAATAAAGGATGGATCTAAACGTCATTTTTCTTCGACTGTTTTAAAAACCATTTTATTTCAGAAGTGAAAATGTTTTTAACACAGGTTTACAGGCCATTTAAAGCAATATTTATATTAGATAATGTTCCTTAACATCCCAAGGAGGATGTAAATTTCAAAGTTCTTTTCTCACCACCAAATTTTACGGCAATTTTACAGCCTGTGGATAAAAATTTAAAACAAAATATAAAGGTTGCTTACAAAAAACGATTATTGCTCCATATTTTATTAGAAAATGATGTTGGTGTCGACATGGTTGAAGTTTTAAAAATATTTAACTTAAAAAATGCTGTTTATTTTTTGACCCAGCGTTACAAAGCATTACTGAAAATAATATTAAAAAAAGGTGGACTGCATTATGGCCAAAAACTGCATCGTGCTGGGATGATGAAAATATGATACCGCTTCATGTTTTGCGTCATAAACTGTAGTCTTAAAGCATCTACGCTGACATAAAATCGATCGAAAATGAAGTTGAAGCTTTGACTTTCAGTAATGATATATTGAAAAAAAATATTTATTATTAGGAAACTGGTGCAAATGAATTTTCATTGGATTTTGTTGATAAAAAATAATATAGCACGCTAAACGAAATGAAACACCGGTGTTGCTTTCGTACTCTGAAGATAAAAACAAAGATCTTTAATGCAGATGCAAAGAAATTATTTTTAGTTTGAATTTAGTGGGCTGAGAAGAAAAATTTGGATACGCAGGATATTTTTTTGTTGAAGAGGCTTAAACAAAAAGTACAAATCAACCACATCAACAATGCTTTGGTTTTTAATAAACAATAGGACAGATTACATTCAATTTATTTTTACCTATTTTATTTATTTTCAATATTTTATTTAATTATACTTAAACATGGATTCTGTTTAATGTTTGATTTGATTTTATTTAACTAAATATAGACACATACAAACCCAACAGAATAAATTCATGTCTTAATTCACTTAGATTGTTTCAATAATTTTCACTTCTATAGTCCGGACAACTCGATTATCCAGGCGAGCCTAAAACTAGATGTGTCCGGACCAAGGCACATTCAACAAGGTAAACCCAAGTCGAATTTAAAAAATTCACCCTCTGCATTTCCGTTTTGTGCTAGAATGTATGAAAAATTAAAAATTTTATATAAAACTTAATTTTTATAACGTAATAATGTCAAATTGATTTTAATCAGCTGGGCTTTTAATATTACCTGGGGCCAAATCGTCGCATTCGATTCGAATCGAAATTTTAAAATTCTTTTAGAATTCCTGTATTTAAAGCATTGACAACTCGATCGGTCGAAAAATTTTCAATTCGAATCGAATGCGACGATTTGGCCTCTGGTTGAATGTGCCTTGGTCCAGACTATCAAAGTTGTACTGTAATTTTAACAAAATATTGTAGTTTTATTGGTTCAAGTGTTAGAATTGACAAACAGAAATTCTTTATTTATTAAAAAGTTTATTCGCAAAAAATTTATATTGTTTATTTTAAAGAATCTAAATTATGGTTAGAATTAGGATTGCCTAATGCAATCTGTAATTTATTTTGGCAAGTATATAATGTCTTAAAACATTACTTTAATTGGCTTTAAAGAATTAAGTGGTAATTAAGTTATAAAATTGTCATTTCTTTTAGAGAAAGTAAAATATTTTTTACAATTTATCCGTGTATGTATTAATAGAAAGTGTTAAAATTACATATATTGTATATACATACATATCACTAGCTGAAAAGAAAATAGGCGTAACTTACAAAAATGTTACTTTACAGAAGAAGCAAGAACATCATTTCAAAATATGAACAACAAACATAAGAAGAAATAAGAACACCTATTTATTATACTTTGTTAGATAAAAAAGGTGTTAATACGTCGTTTTGCATTCATCCAGTAAATACACTTGCAGTAACGTCCCTTAGTTTTTTGTTAACAAAAGTGTAGTTTTTGAATGCAGAAGCTTAAAAATTTTTTTGAGATATTAGGTTTTATGGAATTCACGATTTCAATCAAAAACTCGATTATGAATTTTTTATTAGTTACGCCTTTTTACATTTTAGCCAACGATATTTTTGCTTAGTGTCTTAAAATAGAAATAACAAATATTCTAAAAGACATACCTTAAAACTGATTTAAACAAAAATTTTTGTGTTTCCGTTGTTTACCTTTTTCGGACCATCAGAACGTAAATTTCGCTTAATGTCCACAAAGTAATGAAATATTTTAGTAGTTTAAACAATGTTTTACTTAACACAAGCAAACTTTGATTTTAAGGGCCGGAAGAACAAAAAAATACTCTTACTAAACCATGTATGACTTTAGTTAAACTTTTGCTTATAAAATAAATTGAAAATAAATAAATAAACCATCAAATAAACATATACATATATGTATGAGCATATATTAGGTTTATTTGTTTACTTTCTTAGTAAAGTCCAGCAACTGAGTATATACTGGGTAATTTTAAGAAATTACTCTCAAAAATAATTTTTGTAGCAAAAGGTACGCGAACAAAAAAGTTAAAAAAAAATGTATGTTTATACAAAACAGTAGACACTATGTTATTTGAGATATAAATATGGTAGTTATTTCACAAAAGATTTTATTAATGAAATTTTTTCCCTATTTAAACAAATGTACACAAAATTTTAGGCAACAACATTTTATTTAACTATGTACTTTTATTTGTTTGTTTACATTAGAAACCACATGTGGATTCTACTCAATTGAGTTTTCAATGCTTTAAATATATGAATTCTAATAAGAATTTTTCAACTTCGATTTGAATCAAAAACGACTTGATAAAATAACTGTCACTATACGCTCTCAGTTTTTGTGTTCCAGTTAATATTTTTTGTAAACGAACGCAATCTAGGGACCAACTCGTCGCATTCGATTCGAATTAAAACTCCACTCCATCGATCGAGTTGTCAATGCTTTAAATATAGGCATTCTAACAAGAATTTTTCAATTTCGATTTGAATCAACAGCGATAATTTGGTCTTAGTAAACATTTTTGTAAAAATTTTGTCTAAACGAATAAACTTATTGTTAAGATTTTTCTAAGTTATGAACATGGAATGGCCCCTGAGAATAAAAAGATAATAATGGAAAATTGGCAGACCCATTTTCACCACTCCTTAATTAAAAGATGCTCTAATTTTTTTTAACATGATTCTGATTTCATAATCTTAAATGCATAATGGTTAATTTACCTAGCAAGAAATAAAAATTAATTTTTGTTTGATAATAGTGCATAACGCAAAATTTAACGTCGGAAAAAATTTTTAGCCCTCGGCTTAAAAACAATATCCTACTTTTTTAAGAAATTTCAAAGGGCGTTACAAAAAAATATTTTTCTCACAAGCCAAATAAATCTATTAAAAAAACGACGCACCCAACAAAATAATTTAAATTGAGCTTTAAAATTTGGATTTATAGCATATTGTCGTGTGCGTTTCTATTTGGCGCACGGCACACCAAAGTTATTTCAAAAAGAACAATAAAAAATGTTTGGTTTAACTTTGTTACAAATAGAAACATGAAAGAAATATTGATTAAAGCATTTGCAAAAAGTAATTGGGCCGCATTTGATTACTTTCAACACTAATATAGTTTCCTTCCTTTAAAATGGGGAATAAGGGTTTTTTGTTTATTTTTCCTTTTCTTGTTTAAAAACTTTCTTCCCATACTAAAAAAAAGTTTATCAAAATTGGCAATATGTTAAATCCGTTACTAAGAAAAAAACTCCAGTGTTCCTAGGTTTTACAAAATTAAGAGATTTTAATTTTTAAATGGTAAAGATAAGTAAAGTAGCATATGTAAGCATATTTTTTGTGAAAATTTACGTGGGCCTTTATTATTAAAAATTTTAAGAAGTCGGATGAGAAACAAAAAAATGGCAAGTGTTGTCCGAGGTGTTATTTCCTTTTCTAAATACATATTTTTATTTAAAACCTTAACTCGAATACTTTTAGATGTTCATGTAAAATTTTATTCCAAACAGGCAAGCCGCTTAAAAATTGGTGAATTGTTTTCAAAAAATTTTGATTCTGCCCCACTGTGTGGTACATCAAAATTATTTAGGTGCTCTTATTGTTTTGTCCATAAAAACAGAAAATACTTTTATTATTTTTGGTCGCTTTGAAAAGTGATTATACCAATGGGTATAGTAGAAATCGAGGTTTTTAAGTTTGAATCAACGGCAATTGTTATAATTTTACAACTTTAAAATGTTCTAGCATTATTGCCGCTAAAGAAGATCCACAAAATTTAACAAACACACACAAATGGGCAGCTAATGAAGCATAAGCCCGAAATGAAAAATTATTCGACGGTTTAATATCATGTTTATGCCTTTTGAAGTATAAATACATATCTAATAAGTATAGCAAAAACGATTTTACTCTAAAAATATCAAAATCCTCGAAATTTTCAGAATGAATGTTTAAAAAAAAAACTATCTGCATCAAAAATCCATGTAAAAAAAAATTAAATTAAAAATGCCTTTTAGTCAAGCTTGGAAATATTTTTAAACAAGAAAAAGGTCTCAGTACTGAACATGCATAAAACCATGTTTTATAGAACTAACCTATCTCCATTGAAACAAAAATATATAAATTAAGTTTTAAGACTTATTTTTTTTTATACATTGATTTCAACATTAAAAATTCATATTTATATGCACATAAGTACATGCATAACGCGCACTTAATTAAAAAGAAATCACAGCTCAAATTCATTAATTGTAGGAGTCTCTTTTTCTGTTTTAAAAATCAGTAGAACTTTTTTAGGATGAAGTTTACTAAATGCAGAGGAAACTTTTGTGTTTGTTAGAACATTTAACTGGAAACTGGCTTTATAAATAAGAACTTCAAAATAAAATCGATTATGAGCTTCGATTTATTGACTTTAAATATCTAATTAAAATATCTGTGGACTTTTGACAAAACCACTTATTTAAAAAAGGGAATTTTAAAGGAGAGTAAAAAAACTACTCTAACATCGCAAGTACATGCGAAAATTCAATATTGGAAAATATTTCAACTAACTTACTTTACAATTTTAGGTTTTACAACTTTTTAGATAATAATCTTCCTGCGATTTTTAAGTAGTTTTTTTGCTCTCCTGTAAAATTCCCTTTTTTCAAATAAGTGGTTTTGTCAAAAGTCCACAGATATATAATCGTAAATCGACTATTGGCTTTGCTTACCATTTCATAGTTTATATAAATCTTAGAATTATGTACTAGATATGTTTGATTCTTTCGCAAAAGTAAAATTAATAAATAATCGTAATTTGTATTGTTTAAGGGCGAACGAAATTTCTTTAATGTTTCGTGATATAAATTATCGTACATAATGCTGTTATTCATTTTATTGATATCACATTTAAAAGATCTTGACACACAGGCATCTAAACGTCTACGTTTTCTATTTAAATACTAAATTCATATTTTCAGGAATTTTTAAAATAAGTTTATATTTAAAGTAACGAAATTTTAACACATCCAAAAGAAAAATTAACCAAAATATCCTTGAATTGTAACAGAGCGAAAACGAACCACTAGATATTAATCCAATTTTTTTTCACTTCAAAATATTTTTTATCACATACATAACCATGAAACGGATTCCTATTCAATAATGTGGACAAAAATTAAGAAACCCCCAAGAACAATTTTAAGATATGTATTAGGTCGGTACGATTAACGCAATTGGTTAAAGGGATTATCAGGTGATTTATTCCATTCCTTCATTAACATTTGTTTCCATTGGGACATTCGCAGGTTTGGGTTCTCGGCTTTAATGCGTGGCAGATTAGCCGCTTCAAAAGCTTTAAATGCTGCACGCATACGTTTTTCAGGATGTTTGTCTTCTTCTTCATCCTTAACACTGCAAGTAAATTGCATTAAAAAAAATTTTTTTTAGAGAAAAAACAACTAACTTTAACACTGCAATTGCCTGGTCAATACCAGTGGCAACTTCAACATCGGCCAGAGTTCGATTTACATTCTCTTCAATTAAATCATTTTGTATTATAACTTTAGGTGGCAGTGGCTTGTTACTAGCATTTATAGCATCTATGGCCTTTTGCTTCTTTTCCATTTCCTCGAGGATTTGTTGACGATTGATTTTCGCCAACGGCTGTTTTCCCTGTGTCTTTATTGAATTTAATTCCTGATCCAACAGAGCTTTAGCTTCTGCTTTTCTTTTGGCAGCTTCCAATTTTTTACGCTCCTCTTCTTCACGTTTCTGTTGCTTGCGCACTAACATTTTGTGGTCATCCTTCCAAAGACGGTCCTCAGCTTCTTTGGCTGCTTTATCAAGCGTTATTTGCTTAACGGCCGCTTTTCGTTCTCGAGCCTCCAACGCTTTGGAGTTAATTCCCATCTTTTTCGGCATTTAATTTTAGTAGATAATGCAAAAATTACAAATAATTTTTTATTTCTGGAAAAACTTTGCAAATTTTTTTTGTAACAATATTTTTTTTCTAAACTCACCACATTCACATATAATAATGCCAGATTAAATGAATAAAATGATAAGTAAAAAATGTTGGGGCACATCAAAGCGCATTTATATCAAGTTAATCAGCTGAGTAAAGGTATTTCGTTATTTAAATGTAAAATTTTGTGTTTGTATTTTTTTATTTTTTACAAACAAAAACTCTAGAATTTTAAGAAAAGTTCAAAAAGAAGAATGGAGAGTTTATGAATTTTTGTTATATGTCTTTGGCATTCGTATGACGATTTAGTTGTTTTTGTAGAACTAAGCCTACCTGATATGCATGCACCTGGGGACCCATATATTAATATATTTTGCAAGAAAATATTATATATAAGAACTTAATTATGGTTTTACACATTTAAAAAAAAAATTAAAACCTTTTAAATTGCAAAAGCTTTATGTATCAGTTTTAGTACTTATAATTTTTTATATACACACAACCTATTCTATAGGTTATTTTTCCTAAAAACATGGTATAAATTCAACTAAAAAAAGGGTAGTATGGCAGTTACTATGTTCCTAAGGTAATCCGCCTTAAGTTTTAGTTGGTTTTAGTTACTAACAAACTTTATTAAACTAACAACCATAGCAAAGTACTTTGCGCTAATAGCTTTAGTAAAATTTCCCCTTTTTTTAAATTAGCTGATTTCCAAACCATATTAAAAATTTTTTATTTTGTTTTACAATATTTTATTGAAAATACAAGAAAATTTAAAACTTGCGCATATTATACATCTACTTTTCTTTATGCAGGTATATTCAAGAGGTTAACTTGTTTCGAAAGTTGAATTAGTCGCAAAATAGCCCAAAAAAAGTTTCAGTGGTTAAATGGCATTTTTTCTAATACATTTTGGGTAACATCGAAACAAAATTAACCTCTGGGGAAAAACACGGTCTGATTTTTAAGGAACAGTTCTGTTGATAACAAAATGGTTTTTTAAAAGCCTGTATCAAATTACTTACTTTTTACATCATCTCTATGAATTGCCTCCGTTTTTCCTAAATAAATTTTTTACGCACCTTAATTTTCTTAAAAATTCTTTACCATTGACAACTAGTTAAATATAAAAAACGTTCAAAATTATTTCGATGACGATATCTAACTCGCTTTTCAACATCAGCTTGAATTTATTGTTATATGCGACTTAAAATCATCTATTTGAATCAGTTAGTAAAACTTAGATTTTGTGTTCATTCAAAAAGATTTTTACTAACAAAGTGTGTGTAAATATTTATGTATATTATATTATATTAAAAAGGGATGGCAGCCCTTTTTAGTACTGTCAAACTTTTTAGCTGTAACAGCCCCGTGTTTATATTGTAAACAAACTAAAGAACGTAAATAAATTTTTTAGTCGTGAATTTTTTTTTTTGGAAAGAAAAATACTGATGGATATTTTAAAAGCTGAAATAGCTAGGAAGCGTAAACTGTTGGAAGACAAACAGCTGGTGGATGACAAAAAGAAGTATTTTAAGAGGGGAGAACTAATAGCCAAAAGTACTGAAGAAATATTGCAAAAGCAAGGCTACAAAACCCAAGAAAGCAATGAATCTGATCAAAACACCACAGATGGAGGTTACAATTTTACCAATGATGGACAAAATATACTACCTCGTGTAGAAGTTATACGACGACTAAGGGAAAGGGGAGAACCTATATATCTTTTTGGTGAAACAGAGGCGGAAGCTTTTCAACGTCTGAGGCAATGTGAAATTTCACAACCTGAAGCGAATAGAGGATTCCGCAACGATTTTCAGGAAGCCATGGAACAAGTAGATCAAGCCTATTTGCACGAAATGTTTTCCAATGCTCCCACTTCCAAAGAGGAAAAGAAAAATGAATTTGCCGAAATTGATGAAAGCGTTGATTGGGATAGTATTACAGCAATGTCTCTAAAAATGGGTCGCAATAACAAAGAATACGATATGGATGTTATAATGACCCTGCTGACTTATATACTTAAGTTGTGGAGTGACCAAATTTCAGGTTATTCTAAACAAGAAAAAATGTCAACCAAAGTAAAAATGGCTCGAGTTATATATACCCAAACAAAAGAGTATGTAAAACCCCTCTTTCGAAAACTGAAAAACAGATCTCTGCCAGATGATATTCTAGAAAGTTTAAGTGATATATGTAAACATTTGCTTAGTCGTAATTATATTCATGCCAGCGATGCTTACTTAGAAATGGCCATCGGTAACGCACCCTGGCCTATTGGTGTGACTATGGTTGGTATTCATGCACGTACTGGAAGAGAAAAAATTTTCTCAAAAAATGTTGCACATGTAATGAATGACGAAACTCAACGCAAATATATACAAGGACTAAAAAGGTTGATGACAAAATGTCAAGAATATTTCCCAACTGACCCCTCAAAGTGTGTGGAATATGTTAGTAAAAAAGATCGTGAATAAAATAAGTGAAGCAATTTATGTAAAAAAAGTAATTTTACATTTACACAAATATAGTCTAAGGTTTAAGTAAAAAAAAGAAAACTAATTTTTTCTAATGTCATCTATTTAATAGAATGATGGATTTATTTATTTATTCTACACACAAAACATGCATTTATTCGATACACAACTCCAAAAAAAATTTTTATGGAAAAAACAGGCTTATTTGCCTTTACGCCCCAGCTCAGCAGCACGTTGGGAGGATTTTTCAACAGCATTCATAAGAGTAGATCTTGTTAATAGAAAATAATTTTTACAAAGAAATATTTAAAAATATTTTGTAAGTTACCTTAAATTGCCCTTTTCTAACTCGTGTACACCCACAATAGTTGCACCGCCGGGCGAACATACTTCATCTCGCAATATTGCGGGATGTTTGCCGGTAATCATAACAGTCTTTGCTGCTCCCAAAACAGTTTGTGTTGCAAACTGTAAAGCCATTTGCCGAGGTACACCATTTTTGACAGCACCATCAGCTAGAGCCTCAATTATGGTATATACAAAGGCTGGGCCACAGCCTGAAACACCTGATACGCTGTCTATCATTGATTCTGGGACTTGCTGCGCAATACCAAGAGAATTCAACATCAGATGAACCTTTTCCAAATCTTGTTGTACTATATAAGAACCAGCAGCATAAACTGTACAACCCTCGCCTACCTGCATGGGTGTATTTGGCATTGTTCGAATCATTTTTAAACAATCTATAAAAGAAAAACTCTAGCACAAGATTCCATGAAAGTGTTTGGATACTTAAAATAATTAATTTGCAAATACCTCTTCCAAATCACGCAAATTAACGCCGGCTAATACAGACACAAACAATTTATCTTTATCCTTGGCCATTCTGATATGATTATCCCGCAGTTGCATGGCACATGGGGTCAATATATGAGGCTTTACACATATAAATATAATATCAGTTTTATCTACAATAACGTTATTGTCGTCTGTTGTGGCAACACCAATATCGCGCCAACGTTGAAGATTTTCTAAGTTTGGTCCCGATACGAGTACTTGGCCGGCTTTAACGATTCCCTGATTTATGAGACCACAGCCAATGGCAAAAGCCATATTACCGCCACCAATGAAACCAATTTTTTCATCAAGCTTTGCCATTTCTGAAAAATAAATAGTTTATAAATGAATTGCTCAAATTAATTTTTTTCGAGCTTAAGGTCAATAATCATATTCTTTATTTGTTTTTATTTTTGTTTTTTATTTTATGTTTGTGCAGATGGTTGCAACGCCCCAAAACAATGGTATAAGATTCACATGTTTGGCATAGCTCCCATACAAATGCCCCCACGGAATAAGCATTTTGGGCTATGAATGGCTCGATTTTTACTTTACCATCTTAGGTTAGGTAGAACAGGCAGCCGTTGAAGGAAAGGATACAGCTCACTTGGGTCCGCTTAATTCGGTCCCTTTGTGTTACCTGGAGAGGCAGATAGAATAGGTTGAGATGGAAGGAAAGAAGAAATTTTAGACCATCTTACAAATGTGTGCAAACACATGTTTATCTTAATGCCACCATCTATTATACTGAATACCAAATTTTTTTCTATAGCCCCAATAAAATGTGGTATCATATGGTTGGGCTTGGCCGACTAAACATTCTTTGTTTTTACCATGATTGGCTTCATAACTTAACGCAGTTTGCTTTGCATCACGAAATGAAACTTCATCTTTTGTTTCTACATTATTTAATAACTATAAACGCTTATTTGGTATCAAGGCATTCAGCCTTTTGTTTTTTGTACCGTCTAACAATTACGCCAATGTAAAACGAGAACCCGTCCTTTTTTTTCTCGAATTCGCCAACAATCGACAAAACCAAACACAATAGGGGCGTTTTAAAAAATATTTTTCGACGTTTTCTGCGTGACGCAAAGCGACTGCGTTTTGGAATATAGTCATTATTTTTCTATTAACGGCAAGATATGCCGTTACAAACACTATTATTTGATTCCAGATAATAATATAAAGAATTAAATAATTTATGCTCTTGAGGATACCTATCAAGAACACGTGTTAAATAAACAAGCAAAATTCTGAGTTGAGGCCTTGCGCTCACAGTTGAGCCGATGCAGTTAAACATATTAATAACATTTGAATGCAAATAAACAAAAAAAATACACTATTGCTATTATTTCTGTTAACATTTTGTTATCAAATCTGATTGCTAAAAGGTCGGGATCAAGAGCAGATTAATTTCCTTTACATTTTTTGCATTACCTTAGATGTAAATTGTGTTATGTTTTAAACAATAATTTATTTCAATTTTATTATCGTTAAGTTTTCAAGGAATATATTTAATCACTTAACATTTGTTTAATTAGGTTTAAACAGAATAATATCAAATTTTATTTATAACTTGGGAAACAAATTCCCTATATCACAACAGGGTGTTTAGATTATTATTTGCTTAAGCAGCTGTTAGAGGTGAATAAATTAAAACGTTGCCAGAATTACAAATATGTGTACGTATATAATATCATGTTACTGTAATCAAAAAATCGTCCAAATGCTTACCACCTAAAAAGGTAACAATGGCATTAGTACCCCTTGGAAGAAACAGACTTTTAAATTAAAAAAATTCGTTTTTAAAAATTTACGTTCAAAATTAAATAAATAATACATAATTAACTATCCTCCTTGCGACGCTTTGTAAATAAGTATGTGCTAAAGCATATGTATGTGTACTCTCAGCCGTCATGGAGCCAGTTTTGACCCGCCGCACAGTGCTTTGATCCCATATAGTGATGGGACAAAAATAGAAGGAGTGGTCCTAGAGCTTTGAAATTTGGTACAGTAGTATAAAATACTTAAATTAAGAAAAATTCAATTTTTTGAAAAAATCGGGCAAAGGACACGCCTACTGCCCATATATAGAAAGGACGAAATTTTCAATTTTGACTACATAACTGCACAGAAAGTTACAATAGTCCGCAGATTATTTACATCCCATGCTAGTAACTTGTGTGATAATTTTTATTGGGATTGACGTAAGGACTCTAGGTCCTGCCATATATCCTTTTTTGCAAAAATGCTAACGTGTATTAGCTTACTTTACCAAAGAAATTGACTTGTGCAGACCTTTGGTACACTAGTATAAAATACTTAAACTAAGAAAAATTAAATTTTTTGAAAAAATCGGGCAAAGGACACGCCTACTTCCGATATATAGAAAGGACGAAATTTTCAATTTTGACTACATAACTGCACAGAAAGTTACAATAGTCCGTAGATTATTTACATCCCGTGCTAGTAACTTGTGCGATAATTTTTATTGGGATTTACGCAAGGACTCTAGGTCCTGCCATATATCCTTTTTTGCAAAAATGCTAAGACTGTTACAAAAGTTAGCCGATTCTCATTAAATTGGGTGGTATGGTTATTATTATGTGTCAAACAAATGTTAGTGCCAAATTACATTAAAATTGATTTATAAAAATAGAAAATAAAAATTAAATTGGCTAAAAATCTTCTACATTATGATTTTGACGACAACGTGAAAGTACAAAATGACAATCTTTCTAAATTAAATTTAATTTAAAATACGTATAAGTGCGTTTTTTAATAATAATTTTTTTTTAAATAAATTATATATGTATATTTTATTTTACAATAAATCTTCTTCAGTATTAGAATCTTCCCAACAAATATTGCCGCTCAATAAAACATTTGCCTCGTCGTCTTCAACTGGCTCATTAGCATTTTCTCTTAAGTATATATCTGTGGACTTTTGACAAAACCACTTATTTGAAAAAAGTGAATTTTACAGGAGAGCAAAAAAACTACTTAAACAGGGCAAGAAACATCGTGATTGTTATCTAAAAAGTTTTAAAACCTAAAATTGTAAAGTAAGTTAGTTGAATTATTTGCCAATATTGAATTTTCGCATGTACTTGCGATGTTAAAGTAGTTTTTTTGCTCTCCTGTAAAATTCACTTTTTTCAAATAAGTGGTTTTGTCAAAAGTCCACAGATATATATATCAATTTCTGCAAATAATGGTATTTTTTTATGGTCTTTTGATTCCTTTTTGAAGTCAAAAACGGATTTAAAGATAGTATTTAATAGTATTAAATCTTTATGAGTGTATTTTCGTGACGTTTTCCTCGTATGGGACAGTCTTGCTTTTCTCACGATTTTGTGGTTGGCTTACAATGCTTCTTCAGACAAGCACCCTGAAATTCATTTTCAGATACCACAATAGACGGAATAAATTTTTTTTTCTTAGTTTGTATTGCATACAGAGACAAAAACAATTTGGGTGTATTTCATTTATTGTATTACGTAGCACACTATATTTTCTTTCGGTCAAATCTAAATTCATATATAGCGCCAAAGCTTTTATTGCTGGTAAGCATTTTGAATTCGACATTAGGCTTTGCAAAACAGAATGAGATTCCCGTTTTAAATTTTCTACTGCAAAATGTAGTTCCTCAAGGGAACATTTTATTACTAACACTGGGAGTCAAATCTAGCGATTTTCAATTGCTGTATTAGTTTGTTGTGATGCAAAGTTTTATAAGATTTATGAAAAACATTAAATTTTTGTCATATTTTGATCTAGTTTTTGTTATAAGTAGTCACAACAGACCTGGAAAAAACAAATTTTTTGGCAGTTCATAGCTTACATTTTAAAAATTTAGCTAACTTCTAGCGATTTTTTATACTAACTTATCTATATTTTTGGGAAAAAAAGTTAGCAGCAGTGGTGGGAGGTAAACAATGAAACACCAACGTCAATCTGTTAATTTAGCAGCATCTTGAGCGTCAAAAAGAGGCAAACACAATTTTATACTTATTTTTTTAATTTATCTCGTTAATTATTATAATCTTATGGTATCAATTTGGTTTTATATGTTATTATATTGTAAGTTTTTTTTATAGTTTTAGCTCCAGAAAACTGTCGAAATTTGAGAAAAATCACGAAAATAGCCATTTTTAAAAAAAAAAATTTTTTAAAGTTCCGGTTAAATTTTTAAAATTTTTTTTATCGTAGTTATTAGAAGACAGTAAGAATTTTTGAAAACAGAAAAAAACCCATAGACCATATTTTTCTTTTTTTTTTTAATTTTCCATCAAAGTTAAAAAATTTTTGGAGCTTAAGTGAGTAATAAGCATTTTTCAAAGCAACAAAAACTATGTATAGCAAAATAATATAATGAAAATTTTTGCACAGTCGGTTTCGAATATAGTTAGCTATTACAAGAAACAATTTGAATTTCCTAGTTCAAAAATTTAAATTTTTACAATAATTTTTTTAAAACAATAAAAAACCTAGGTAATTTGGGGTTTTAGTGTCATTTTATAGCGTAAAATACATAGAAACGCAAAAATTTTACTATTTTGCGGTTTTTTTTATTAAACAATATTAATTTAACTTTATATTTTTTAGTATTTGTAGTTTGTTTTCTTTTAAACCTTAGAAAACTGTCGAAATTTGAGAAAAATCACGAAAATAGCCATTTTTTAAAAAAAAAATTTTTTAAAGTTCCGGTTAAATTTTTAAAAATTTTTTTCTTGTAGTTATTAGAAAACAGTATAAATTTTTTAAAACAGAAAAAAACCCATAGACCATATTTTTCTTTTTTTTTTAATTTTCCATCAAAATTAAAAAATTTTTAGAGCTTAAGTGAATAATAAGCATTTTTCAAAGCAATAAGAAATACTTATAGAAAAAGAAATCACAAAAAATTTTTTTTACAGTTAGTTGCAAATATAGTTATTTACTACAGAAAAAAATTTCAATCTCATAGTCCAAAAAATTTTTTTACAACTGTTTTCCTGAAGCATGTAAGACGCGGGTATTTGTTTAGCCATTTTTACTTCAAATTCTTTGACTTTGGCGCCCCCTAGCGCCACCAAAAAGAGCTAAATCGAAAAAATTCTTTTAAATTTATTTAAAAATTATTGTTATCTGTCGACCTATATATTTTTATCTACAATATAAAACATTTTTTTTTATTGTATTTTTGTCTATGGGACACAGCACTGTGCGCCGCCGACAATTTTTTGGTGAGCCGCTACCGCCGACTGAAAGTCCTCGGCGCGGGTGTCTGGTTCATATGTGTATATATTTTTCAAAATTTAATATACTGTTGAATATCATTCAAATTTAATTTCATTATTAAAAAAACGTTTTAAATAATAAAGGATAGTAACTTTTAACACACTTAAATATGTATGTATGTATATATAAAAAACAATTTTCACAAATTGAGGTAAAATTATATTTTTGCGGTTCTTTGTTTGAAATTATGTGTACAAATACATATGTAGATTTTAAAAGTTCAAAATACACAATTTGGCTTATAAATAATTGTAAAAAAAATTTAGTTTTTTCAACCTTATAATATTTCCAATAAACCAAGAAATTTTATATTATGATTTTATATTGTTTTTTATTAAAAATCTTTCTTATACCACATTTTGAAATAAACTTTGGGAGCAATTTAAAAAAGACAATTATATACTACTACATATTAATAAATTTGAAATAAAACGTACCATAAGTAGACCGTCTAATAATTAAATGTCGTTTTTTCAAAATTGTGTTAAATGGGCAATTCCGAATTGGAAAACTTAACTTTGTTTCTATAGTTGTGTTAATTAAGGCTTTGCTTTTTGAAAAGTTATGTTATAGTCTCCAATGTTAAGAATTCGAGGACTTGCGTCTATCGGGTGTTGCGTTAACCGAGGCTACACTGTATTTTCGAATTTTCAAAGAAAAAAAGCAGTCATAAAAAAATATCAGAGAGGCAAGTAATATACAATTTTTTAAAGGCATTGAACTAGAGTTGGGTTAAACAACTCTTTTAAACGACCGCTCTTTTAAGTTCGGCTCACCTTACTGAACTAGGTTGCTCTTTTAGTTCAGTAGTTCAATAAGCTCAGTAGTTTAGTTGACTTGAAAATTTGACTGCAACCCTCTTTAAGCGAAACCGTGTTATATTGGAAGTACATACATATTTATATCGTAAAATGTGCAAAATATGTGGATTTTGGTAATAAAACGAAAAAAAATGTATTTAAGAAAAATTAAACTATTATAGGGCTCAGTAATGAGAGTAAACGAAACAGAAAATTAACTCAAAAAAACATGAACGAAAGTATGAACTGCTGAGCTACGGAGCTAGAAGCTCTCAGTGAACTAACTCGCTCACATAGTTCAGTTTACTGAATAGTTCAATTGAAATAGTTCGTTCATGAACTACACAACTAAATTTTTAAAACAGCATGTGCTTTTTAAATTCCCAAATTTTAGTTTTTTTTACAAAGCTGATATACATAATTGATATTTTCTGATTTTTTTTTTTTAGAAAAATCAAGTTATTCCTACTAATTTGGAAAAGCATTAGACATTTGTCTTAAAAAGCATGAGGACTGCAATTTTTTACATGAAACAAGTAAGTTATATTCGGTCAAACCCGAACATTTAATACCCTACACCACAATTTATATAATGTTAAGTATTTCCGCTTCCACAAAGTGTACGCAGGTTAAAGTGGTTTTCGTGAGATGGGTTTACTCGATTTTCGGGTAAACGCCAACTACGGCTGGTAAGCTCAATTAAGAACCGCTCTTTACAAGATTTAGTTGGCTCATTTTATTTCATTTTGATTAAATCAAACAAGTTTATAAAAACCATGGGGGAAAATTTCAATGTAACTTGATAAAAACTGTAAGCACGGAGTGCTTAAAAATTTATTTAATTTAAAAATTACCAAATAGCGAATATATACCATTTTTGGTCGATTTTATTTTGTTAATGTACGTTCGTCCACGTCCTAGATGTAATTAAGGTGTTGTCGTACCTTGAATTTGCATTGAAAAACAAAATGTAAATAAACCTTAAAACCATATTCATATTAATAAAAATTTGTTTTATTTACATATTTATTTTACAAATTAATTTTCATTGTTTTACAAAAAGTTTCTTAAAGAGACATCAGTATTTTTTTAAAGTATTTTCTAGAATCATTGTTTATTTAAAAAAAAAATCTACTTAAAAAACACACACTTTTTAAATTAAAATATAAAGTCCATAACTAAATTTATAATAATATTTTATAATACAAAACATAAAGTGAAATGGTTATAGTCGTTAAAGTAGTACATATTATACCTATTATAAATCACATCTTAATATAATGACTATTTTAAATATAATTTTTATTTTTTTATATTAATTATTTATAATTTCAGTTTTTATTAATGTTTATATTTATTTATATTATTTGTTAAATAATTTCTTTTTAATGGCAACAAAATTGCATATTTTAAAAAATTTTATTTAAAAGTTTTATAAAAGAAATAATTTTACAAACATTTCGTATGAAAGAGTGGTTTATAAAGCTTTTAATAACTTAAAAAAACTATTTTTTTCTCTAAAAATATTGATTTGCTTTCGTTGATAGTTTTTTTTTACAAATTAACTAAAATATTTATATAAACGCATTTTGGCTGGATGAGGGTTTCGTTTATTTTGAAATTTTCATAATTCGGTTGTAGTTTCGACTTCTGAGCGATCTAAATCATTTAAGTATGAAAACCCCATTTGACCATAGTCACGTTTACCAAAGGTGACGTTTTCGTTCGAAGGACTAAGGTGACTTAAGTCACCGTTAGATCTAAAAAAGAAAAAAATAAATAATATTAACAAAGAATGTTTTTTTTGTTTAGAAATTGTAAATTGGAAGCAAGCTTTCTGTTGCTTGTGTATATTGTCGCTTAAAAACCAAAAATACTGTAAATACATTTTTAGGAAGTTTTTTTCAGAAGAGGCCAAACATAAAAAGCCAAAAAAAAGCTTTCTATTTTGTCAAAAATCCAATTACGAAAACTTATATGGATTTGTTTTAATAAATGAACTAAAGGAAATTACATCATGAATAAAAAAAAAGGATTTCGGATTTTAGCTAGCGATATGTAAAGCTGATTTAAGATTCTAGAACAAACACTTACCTTTGAAATAAAGGATTTGTTATTGGTACTTCATTGTAACCCCTTTGTATATTGTACTGATGATTTCTACCCAAAGTATTTGTCATCAATTCGCCATTGCCAAATTCCCCATTGTTCGAATTATTATTATTTCCAAATGTGTTTGGCCTTCGGCCCAAGGTGCTGTATGCATTATTTTGCGCATTTGCTAAATTATTGCGGCTAACCGTATCCAACTTATAGCCACCATTTTGATAATGATTTAAATTTTGATGTTTAATTCGACCTAGTGTCAGGGTACCTGGCAGATTACCGTTGGCCGCCAAAGGATTCGCATTATTTCGCACATTCATTTCTAAGGTGCGATTAAAAGTATTTTGCCTGTTATTCATTGTGTGATTGTTAATGATGTTATTGACCGACATATTATTTAAATTATTATTGTTATTTCTTCTTAAGGTCGCAATTGTTGCAGTCGTAGCTTCCGAGTGAGAGGGGCTTGTCTGTCCACCACTAGAACTTCCATTATGTTCTTTATGCGTTATATAGCTAACGTTGTCCAGTGAAAAAGCATGATTTTTGGCACTGAAATCAATTTGTAATTCATCATCAACATCCGGTGGTACAGCCATGGCTAGAACTTGAGTTTCATACTCTTTTAGGTTGGCCACAGTGTCACCACTGTTAGAGGCTTGAGAATTTATTATAACGGGATCGTAACGTGTTGGGCTAGGAGTAGAGTACTGGCGCATACGTTGTTTAAAATTTTTGTACCTGGATAATTATTAAGTACACATAATTCAGGAGATTAGATTAAACAATTCTAAGAAAATCATATATAATATATTAAGAGCAACAATAGGTGCGTTCAATAACTTTCACAGTAAATACTTTCTTTGTAACTAAAACGAAATTTTGCAAAATGTTAATTGACGCTTTACTAGCCAAAATTAGCAAGGAAATGTCTTTTGTTGTTGTAAACTTCTCTTTGAAAATCTTTTAATGCAAAAAATCTAATTAAAAATTTTTTCCAAGTAAAAATTTTACTTAACAAAATTTGTAAGTAAATATTTTTCTATATCTGTCCTTGCAAAAATTTTTTAACGCTGGTCCTCCACGTATTAATATTTATTGCTGAGCATAAGGGAAAACGTCGGCAGAATAACGGCATAGTTAAATTGAGCTTTTCCAAAGGTTAAATTAGAATTGTGTCAATATTTTCGAAATTTCTTAATTTTTTTCTAGAAGTTTTAATTAGAAAAAAAAACTAAAATGAACTGACAGCTTATTTTTTTGGCAATTATTGCTTAAGCAATTGGAAAAGCAATCAAGACCCGGATGATTTTCTAATTCTTGTGCTGTTGTGCGATTAAACTGTTTAAGTGCTGTAATGTAGCTAACACAGTTTGTCTGATGCAATGTAATGTAGTTAAAAATAAAAAGTGGTGTCGTGCACTGTTGTTAATGCAACTTATACATATATATTATATGCCATGATGTGTGGGTCAACAACAACAAAACTGTGTGTATTACACACAATGTTGAATAGATACATAAACAAACATATATGCAAGCAAGCAATTCAATATAAAATTCATACGTAAGTACATTACATTACATACATACATTAAAAATCAACCCCCGTTTTTAAAACCATCACATCAGGAACATCCCGTCAACAGTAAAGTTTCAAGATGAACTGAAATTGAAATGTGTGATAATGATGAATTGATGTGCCGTTGTTGTTAACTTAAGTGTGTTTAAGTGTAAATATTTTTTTCATATAAGTTAAGTTACGTAAACAAAAGATATGGCGAAGAATACAGCACAGCACTTATTGTTGTGTGTGCACACGTAAGGTATATGAAATGAATTGAAAATTCAAGATGATGCCTTATTTAGTGACGTCTTGAGCTGGCTTCTACCACATATGCCAATTTACGGTACACACGTCGTAATATGTATTGAAACAGTTAAATTTGACAAATGCCGCAATAAATTTGGTTACGTGCAGGCCCCAATTAACACTTTTAAGTAATAATTACACAAACTTGTAACAATTTGTCTATTAATGAAGACGCCTTATATAATCCTTATAATAAAAAAGCTGGCGTTGTACCTATTTCATTTTAATAATAATGTAATAAAATACTTACTTTGACCAGGATATGCAAATATAAATAATACCAATTGTGCCCAGAATCAATATAATAATCGATATTGCAATTAAGGTATAAGGAAACACTTCATCGTTAATAGCAATGGGTAAAATCTTAAAAAAGATTAAAACACAAAAATAATAAGCTTTGTCTACTTGAAACAATATCTTTTACCTTGCTTAGAACCACTTGCTTCATTTCAATAGGTGGATATATACCCTCAGCAGTAGCCCTAGCCACACCTGATGCGGCAAAGTTTAATGCTTCTCGAGCAGTAGGTTCCAATAAGCTTTCCTGAACAATAGTCGAATTACGTTGCAAAATGGTCTCAGTTTTGGGATCAATAAGATAAAACCAAACATCGGTAGCTGATGGATTTTCTAAAATTGTACCATTTTCATTTAAGAATTTGCGATTACTAAAACGTTCGATGCCCGAAATCAAACCGCCGGTCTTTTCAGAGAATAACTCTTCCAAAGCGGCATACTGATTGCGTAACTCATTGGGTGTGGCATCAGAGAATACCAGACTAAGACGATTAAGGTCAAGTATTTGATTGATAACAATGCGAGCACGTGTGCGATGTGAACCCATTTCTTGGCCATCATTGTCACGAGCCTCTACATAGAATATAAGAGGAAAGGGAACGTCTTCACCGAAGGATTTGGCTGTGCGTAAAATGCCGGTATCCTCGGTCATAACAAAGTAAGTGGTGGGCTAAAAAAAGCAATGTGATTTGTAATAATAAGGAATTTAATAAAACTATAGAAATCACTCTTCTTTAAAGTGTAAAACAAAGCAAAAAATACTTACCAAATTGTCATTGCTTATATTATTGTCCTCCTCGTCATATATTTTATATCTTATCATGCCAAATTTACCAGAATCTCTGTCAGTAGCACGAACTTGTAATATGGGAGTATCTATATCCATTTCTGGTGTAACTATTGCATAGAACGTATCTTTGCGTCCCCTAGCTCTATTGTACACAAATTCTGGGGCATTATCATTCTCATCTTGAACTATTATCTTTACAGTTGTGGTGCTTTTTTGTGGATTAATAAAATATTTATGCGAAACCAATTTTAGACCCAAAGAGTGAGCCGTTTTATTTTCAAAATCCAAATGTTTGACCAACTTTATGCCACAACCATGATCTTCTTGGGTAACATTGAAAATATCCAAATCATTGCCTTTAATGATTTCGCATTTAAAACCGGCATTCGGTTTTAACGATTTCTTGGAGTTTATGACTTGTATAAGCTTAATAGTAGCATTGATACCTGTTGTCTCTGGTACTCCAGTGGTATAGCTATCATCGCTAAAGGCTAAACCTAAGCTATCGGGAGACATTATAACACCATTGTCTAGTCTACCCTCCATTGTATTGTCTTCTTTGGGATCGGTTAGCAAATGTCTTACGAATACCGGCAAGGTGGCCACAGAACTTAATTGGGGTTCGCCCATATCATAGGCCCTGATGTCTACCTGATACTCAGTATCTTCTTCTTTGCGCAATTCATCACGTATACGTATGGCACCAGTATCGGGATCGACTTGAAAATATTTTAAGGCTTTGTTTTTACCCACAATTTCGTAGCGCACTACATTGCCCGGAGAAGAACCATCTCCATCTATGGCTGGCATTGTGGCTATCAAAGCACCTATGGGTTGATCATCGTTGACAGTTACCGGTTCGGGTACCGATACAAATACTGGACGCACGTCATTACGATCTTCTACTTCGACCACAACTTTAACCGTATCACCAATAGTATTGCCATCGTTTTCAATTGTTCCAAGGATTAATTCGTGAACCTTTTGTTTTTCATAATCCAAACTTTTTGCTGTTCGTATTTCTCCAGTTTGGGGATTTACCTTAAAAAGATCAATGGCCCCTTTACGTATAACATAAGTTATTTCGGGCAAAGTGTCGGGATCAAAAGCTTGTACCATAGCCACCGTAGCATTGGGCTCATTTTCCGGCACGCGAACATCTATCCGAGCATCGGAAAATTTAGGAACTTCATCGGGTAAATCTTTTACTAGAACAGTAACACTAGCAGTACCTAAGCGAGCATCTGGGGCACCATCTTTGGCCGTAACCACAAAACGATATTCATGTTGTGTTTCGTAATCTAAAGCATTATTAGTACGTATTTCTCCCGAAGAGCCATTTATGGAAAAAGGTATGTCATTTGGTATGAAATAGGTAATTTCAGCATTTATGCCTTCATCAGCATCAGTGGCATGAACTATGCCAACGTAAGCCTGAGGTTTACCCTCATCAACATAAAACACATAAGGCAAAGTAGATTCATCAAATTCAGGATTCTTGTCATTTATATCTGCCACTTTAATATTAACTGTAGCAGTACTAGAAAGTCCACCATTGTCTTCAGCCTTAACTATTAGCTGGTATCTGGTTAGACTTTCACGATCTAATTTACGTATCACAGCTATAACGCCAGATTTTTGGCCAACGGCAAACTGCCGCAAATCATTGCCCGATATTATGGAGTAAAGAACAGGATCATTTTCCGGATCTTCAGCATGTACAACAGTAACAGTAGAATTGATTTCTGCTCCTTCACTAACTTGCACCTCATACACGGACTTTACAAACTTAGGGGGCTTTGTATTGGGTCCCGGTGTAACTGACACCTCAACAATAGCCTGTGATGAAAGACCTCCTATATCAGTGGCTTGTACTGTTATACTATACTGTTCTCCTGCCAGAAGGCGGCCGCGAGTTTCCATTTCTCCCATCTGCTCATCTATATAAAACTTTTGCATGCCATTATTAGAAACATGGTAAATAGAGTACGTAATTATAGCATTTGGACCTTCATCATTATCGGTAGCTGTAACATTTGCCACCTTTCGTATACCATCTCCAGCTGTAATCGAAACTGGAGGCACCATAGACAATTTAGGAGCATTATCATTAACATCCTTTAATATCACAGTTAAACTTAAAGGAGCACTGGCAGCATTAGTCTTAGGCTCGCGTGCTACTACTTGAAATTTGTATTTAGCCGGAGCTGGGGGATCACGATCTAAACCTTCTTCATTGACCACTAAAATACCATCGGATGTTACCTCAAATGAGGGTGTGGTTAACTCGTAGATATAGTCGGGCTTAGTATCATCTTCGGTTAAATCAGCATCAGTAGTTTTAAAGAAAATGGGTTTCCCATTCTCATCAAGTACTTTGGTACCTAATGGAGAATTTTCATCCACATAACCTTCAATTGAACTGGCTGATATAACAGGCGGATTGGCATCAACAGGCTTTACATTTATCGTTAGTTTGGCTGTAGTAAATCTTTTAGCAATTGACACTTCTTCAGCCTTAACTATGATATCATATCTTTTGGCCGTAGATGTATCTACAGCTGTTATTTGTTTTAGAACCCCTGTTTGTTCATCGATTTCAAAATAATCCGCATAATTTCCCGGCATACCGCTAGCAAATGAATATCTTATGGGTGAACTTATTGTATCCAAATCGACTGCTTGTATTCTTTCAGGTGTTACTGTAAGCACACCCTGTAATGAGCCTGCAGGTACAGAGGCTGTGTATTCTGGATTTATGCAGGCGCCATCGAGCAGCACACAGCCTCGATATATAAAGGAGGGATCTAAGTCATCCGAATCGGCTATGTTGACCGTTAAAGTGGTGGTGGATGACAAACGTTCTGAAACATTTCGTGCACGATCCTGTAAAGACAAAAATAAAAAGGAAAGAAAATTAGTTTATGAATTTGAAATATGAGTTTTACTGCAGCTAAAATATTAAAATTTTAAAAATGGGGTTTCATAATACAGCATAGATGGCCTTACTTAAGCAGATGATGTTAACAATTTTAACATTCTCTCCGTAAAGTTAAAATTAAGTTTCCGGAAATAATTCAAATGCTACAGACCAAAATTATAAGAAATATTCCTAAACAAGTTGGTATTTTAACTAAGACAGATTGGTTCACTACGGAACCAGATACATACATGTAAGCACATATCTAAGATAATCCGTTCTTGAGGACGTAATTCAAAATATTTTAGTATTTATGGGCACAAAACTTTCTACGCAGATTTCAAAAACGACAAGCTTATTTGGGGAAACTATTTTTGGATAGAAGCAAAGGGAGTGGTAGCTCCCTTACATTTTGTTATTTTTTCTGATATGCTGTTAATCGGAAACTAAAACAATTAACTACTTCAAAGTTATTCCAAAGTAATTGTACTACAATATTTACATTTTAAGGAAAAAAAAAAACAAGGGAAATGCCAGTTTCCACACAAACGGACCAATTTTCTGGAAACTATTGATACAATATACCCCCAAAACTGTTACAGCAATTGACTTCAAACCTGCTACAAAGTAGTTCTATTATGAATTCTGTTTTGGAAGAAACATTTGTTAAATAGTTTGCGACGTTTTCTATTTTAAAAACGGTTCTAGCTATGGACTTTAAGCCTAGCATAAAGTAATTCTATAATATTTACCATATACCATCTACTTAGCTTCGGGCCTAGTCGGGGTCCATGGCTTTTTCCTTTATGCTTTTATACTCAAAGTCTCAAAACATTTAAAAAAGAACTTATAAAGTGCCAAGATATAATGTTAACCATTTTTCAAACCCTAATTAGTACCATATTAAGAAAAGTCCCAAAACGTATTTATATTTTTCGAAGGCAGCCGGAACTCATTTTGATCTAAAAGTTGTCAAAACACAACTTTTCAAAAGGTTCAAAATTTTGAAAAAGATCAAAAATGTACCAATAATTTTTTAAAGCCTTTCGAAAGCAATTTAAATTATTTCTATCATAGTTCAAAAGTTGTAAAAAGTACCTTAAAAGTACCAAAATATATCTTTTCTCTAAGGGCTACCAAAAGTCCCAATATATAATATTTGGCCCTTTTACCGCCCATTGAGTGCAAACTTTAAGAAAGGTACAAAGTGGGTGCAAGCAGGATCAAAAATAAAATTTTTACCCTATTTTAGCCAGATATGCGTTTGTGAAAAGAGTGCGATACTTTTTTTTATTTTGATTTTATTGTTTAGTTTAGTAGAAAGATTTTTTTTTATTTTTCCCCATTTTCCCACTATTAGGATTCGAGTTTCCGAAATACCACCATATTGAATATATACTTAAGAGACGTACCCGCCGTCCAAGTTTTAGTTTTAAGTTTTTAGATTTGGCAGCTTGGGCTGTACGATGATGAATCAGACAGTAAGTAAGTCAGTTAACAAGTCCGTTAGTAACGCTGTCCTTTATATTTACATATACTTCACATATACATATGTCAAGATATGGTATTTTTATTTGGATAGCTCTATATTGTATGTGTACTACCCACTTAATGCATCGTTTTTTTTTCATTCTTCTTCAAAACAAAACCTCAAAACAAAGGAAATTAAAAAAAAAAATAATTTCCTAATACAGACAAATTTTGAAATTGTATAATAAAACTAGCCTCGTTAAAAAAAAGAAATTCAAAAACTATATATTTTTTTTATTTTTTATTATTTCTATCTCCCTAAAAATTAATTGATTTTGAAAAATATTAGTTTCTTTAAAAATCTGCTGGCAGTGTTATTTCGACATGCAAGTGTTGCACATAGAAAAGTTAGTTTCATACTGTGTTTCGATTTCTGGGTCGTTTATACTCTTTCTGTTTATCTGTCTTTTTGTTTCACAGTTTATTTTGCAATTTCTTTTATTGTCAGTTTTGTTTTTCAATTTAGTGTGAATAATTGCAATTGACATCAAAATTGCAATAACGTGTTTTTAAAAACATACTTTTCATTTCCTAATACAGACCAAATCAAATTCAAACACAAAATTAAAAAAAAATATAAATTTCGAAAAAAATATGTAAAACAAAATCAATATCTAACTTTGCAAACAACAAACATGCAAAGGAATTTTCATAAAAAACGCAACCATTTTGTTACAACTTAACGATTAGACACCATTGAAGTATTTGACAGGTCAAAGTTGATTGCATCACTAGTAAGTGTTAATAGAAATAAAAACTAAATATTATTTTCCCATTTGGTAAACTGTGTTATTCATGCAATGCGGCCAAGTAAGTTTCTCATTTATTTATTAATTTTAATAAATAAAAGAAATATCTAAAAAACGCACGTTTAGCGTATGAAATATTAGTCACGAATGTCTTTTATGAATGAAAATAGTTGTAAATCTAGAGTTAAAAGTTTTTAATTGCTCGCACTTACAGCAGTTGGGTTACATGTCTGCTAGTTTTTTTTTATATTTTAAAATATATTTAAAAACACTTGTGCAGTTTTACATGAACTCAACACTAAATAAAAAATTGTTGCCTTTTTTTATTTAGTTTTTTTTGGCAAAAAAGTTGCATACAATTATTTTTAACTGCATGTTGTAAATCCATTAATTTGTTGAACCAACAAGTAGCAGCTGCCAACGGTTATTTTCTAAGTTAAAGCATATATATGTATATGTACACACAACTAACACCTACGCTTAAATTTAACGAAGAATTTTCGATAAATGTACACCAAATTATCAAATGTGTTGAGCATAAAATCAGCTTTTTTTTTAAACGATTACAGAAAAAAGTTTACTTTCAAGATAAAAAGTTATTTTTTTTTTATTCCAAAACTAGTCACTAATTTGAAGGTTTATACAGACCATTACGCTGCCTAAATTTTTATTATCACTAGTGAAAAGTATTTAAAAAGGATATGGATTTTATTTAACATAATACAAGGTGGGCCAAAAGAGGTTATCCGGTGTTGTTTGGCTCTCTTTTTTTTTCTAAATGAAAAACTTTGATGCTGTTTCTTGATTATGTTTATTTGAACCTTTGAAACTTTATTGGAGAAGATAACATCGGCCAAATGGGTCTCGGGCTTGTTTACGTAATTACGGAACTTTAAACAACCCCCACAAAAAAGTCTGGAACGGTAAAATCGGGCGATCTTGCGGGCCAATGTAAATCGCCAAAACGAGAGATGAGACGACCCGGGAACGCCGCCTTCAGAATATCGGTTGTGGCTCGCGCAGTGTGTGCCGTTGCCCCGTCCTGTTGGAATCACATGTCCTCCAGTCCTAATTTTTTCAATTGCGGCAGAAAAAACTCGGCTAACATGGCCCTATAGCGCGCACCGTTCACTATTGTCATTTGACCAGAGGCTTCCTCAAAAAAAAATTGCCCGATGACTCCACCAGCGTAAACAGCTCTCCATGCCGTCACTTTGAGTGGGTGCATCACTTGTGGACTTTCGGTGTCCCAGAAGCGATAGTTTTGCTTATTCACGTACCTGCTGAGGTGAAAAAAAGTCTCATTGCTTATTATGATTTTGGTCGAAAAATCGTCCACTGCGGCCTCGAGATTGAGGATGGCTTGGGCGTAGGTTACACGCGTTTGGAAGTCGACAGACAGCAGCTGATGCACGGACTGGACTTTGTACGGAAGGATGCGCTGGTATTTGACCAAAATTTGCCTTAGGGATGACCGGCTGATGGCTAATTGCTAGGCACGGCGTCTGGTCGATGTTTCTAGCGACAGCTCGACATCGTCGCCAACAGCGGCGATATTCTTGGCAGAACGGTCGATCCCGGCAGCTCTTGGCTGCATCTCGTGTGGTCCAATACTCTTCAAGGTTGGTTGTCAAACGGTGCAGTGTTTGCGCAGTCGGTGCCGGACGACCGGGGAATCGACGACGGAATTCGCTTTGCGCCAACACCACAGACGAATTGTAACTCAAACAAATAGACACGAATATTCCGCGCTCTTGGGGTGTGTATCGCTCCATCGCTCTATGGCTTGCTAGCTTGTATTCTACATCTGTCTAGTTCACAAATGTCGAAACAGATTTGACATTGGCCGCCATTTGCAAAAATAAGAGCATCTTCCAATTATTTTCAGAAAAAATTAGGAGTTTACATTTTAGAGAAAATAAAAACGATAGCTATAAAAATAAAAGTTTAAAGTGATATTAGACGAAAAAATTGGTTCTTCGCCCTTTTTTAAGAAAAAATTGTTTTATTAATTTATTTAAATACTAGTCCGTTTTCAACAATATTTTACACAACACAGTCTTAAAGTCAAAATTATTTAAACCTAAAGTTTGTAAGAACACCAGTCTTCTATCAGTGTCCACTTAACATTAAACTTTTAAAAAAGTGAAATTTTGAAATAAATGTTCGAGTTATAAGCAAAAATGTGAATAAAATGGTCATACCTGTCACAATAGAGCTTAAAGTATATGAAGGAACAACGTTAATGACTAACTAACTGATTGATTCATCATCATACAGCCTAATCACTATAGATTTGAAAATTGAACGGATCCGTATCTGGAACCTTTTTAAAACTTTAAACCTTAAAGGGCAAAATGGCGTAAAAACTTTCATTTGGTAACGTTTTGGTACACTAAGTAACTTCTAAGCCCGAAAAAATTATAAAGAAACATAATTTAATTTCGACAGGACTTGAAAAAATGTGAAAAATTTTTAATGATTTTTGGAAATTTCGTATCATTTAGAGTCCAAGCTGGTCTTTTTTTGAATCCTTTGATACTGCGTATAGAAGTATGAAAAAAGAGCTACAGAGACCCCTATTAAGGCCTGAACTTAACTAGGTGGACAAAAAGTACTTCTTTTATGTGTTTGGTATTTTAGTTTTGCAGATTTTGAGATTATATGTCTTAGAATATGATATAATTGACTATTGTTTGTTCTAGATTGGGCTCTAAAGTCAACTTAGAGGACAAGAAGTACTTTTTTTTCGTAGTTTCGTGCATTTTTTGAGATTTTAAATTTAAAAGTATAAAATTAATGTTAATGGAATGTTTCTCATATTTTTGGTACATTTTTGCTTCTTTTAAACAAAAAATGTTTAAGATTCTGGATTAAGATTGTAAAGAATATCGTTAAATTTTTTAAGTTCATAGTACTCTTTCATGAAATACGACAGGATACTTACTCAATTTCGGGAAAAGTTTGATCGCAGTTTCAAGTCAGACCTAAAATCTGAGAATTAACGCGCTAAAATCCCTAACTTAATATGCTAACTTGTGAAAAGTAAGTGTATCGATACAACTAAATGTATAAAGTGTTTTTAAATGTATAACTGCTAAATAAAAAACTTAATTTAATTTTTTTGGTGTCAAAATTCACAAACTAAACTTATATTTTTTTTTGTCTTAAAAATGACATAATTACATTTGAAGTGCGCTTACGTAAAGAAAGAAACGTGTTTAATTCGGAAACCATTTAAATAATTTTCTAATTCTCTTTTTAACGCTAACTTTAGATGGATTCTATTTTAAAAATAATAACTTAAGTAATTTGGCCTCAAAGGTAAGTAAAGCGTAATAACATTTTTATATGACAAAAAAATATTTACGCAAACGAGAGAAAAATTAAATATTTTTGTAACTCAAATAACAATTTTTAAATGTTATTATAATCTTTAACTAGTAAACTCCTGCAACATACTAAGCACAGTGTAAATGTTTTTCATTTTTAATTTCCATTATTTACCAATTAAATTTATTTACATGTTTTAAATGTTGTTTTCAGTCTTGCTGGTCATTAATTTACATCTTAGTGTTGATATGATAATTTTTTAATGATTTTTTTTTATTGGCATCATGTTAAAGCTTTACCAAAGCTATAAATTACTCAAAACAAATTTTTAAAATTTAACACAATTCTACAACTAATTTTTAAGGAATTTAAATTGTTGGCAATTTATTTTGTTTAAGTAAATAAATTTTCCTACTGAAGGTGATGCAAAGCCTGTATAGAGTTGAAACTTAAATAAAAATAATGTTAAGCAATTAATTTACTTCTACACGGGGAAAAAATTGCACTAAATAAAAAATTGTTGGAAACTAAAATTTAAAAATTTTGTAAGCTAGTCGAATATAAATGCATTAAAAAAAATTCTCAAGGGTTTTAACATTTTTAAAAAACAAGTTACAAAATATTTCTTGAATTTACAGTTTTAGTTGTAGTAAGAAAAGAAAATAATGCTTTTACAATTTGGTAATTAACAGGGCAACTTAAAAATAGAACGAATTTTTTTCACAATATAAAACAGCTGAATTAATAGTAACCAGTACAATATCACATAGTGTCATAAATGCCTAACAAATGCTGGTAGAAAAAACACGGAAACCTCTGTCGTTAAACACAAATTGTGATTAAAGGTATAATATGGTTGGGCTTGACCAACTAAAACTCTTTTACTTTTTTTTAAAAAGCTCAGTTTCTTCTTAAATACTACAGTCTAGTTTTTTTACAGTGAAATTTTGTCAAAATAAAGTACTTTTTGAGTCAGTTAAAGCTCAAAAATGCTTATTCCGAAGGACATTTATATGGGGGCGGGGATATTTCAAAAAGTGGACCGATCATATTTTTGTCCAATATTTTATAAAGAGCAACAAGTTAGAGCGCTATATTCGGCTCTGCCGAATCTTATATATACTTCACATTGGATACCAGCTATCTGATCTGGCCGAATTACTTCGTCTTATTGTGATGTAAATACTTTGTGCCAGGCTCAAAGTCGATAGTGATCACAGCTTTTGTAAAATAAAACTGTACAAAATTTGAGCGTTAAACAAAAGTGGTTTATTTGTATGGGAGCTGCTCCTCCCGCTGCTCTTATCTAACAACTTTTTTCCAAAATGTAAGAACTATTGTATCATTTTTGTTGTTGAACTTTAAAAGTCGATAGCTGTTTGAAAAAAAATATTATTTTGTAAGAGAGCTGTTCCTGCCCCTCCTACTACTTGTTTTTCCAAAATGTAAGAAATATTTAGAGTATTCACAAGATAGTCATAAAGTCATATGTCTTAACAAAATAAAACGAAAAAATACTACTGTTGTGAGCATCCGCTCATAATTAAGTGTGCTATTTGAAATTTGAATCAGCTGCTGGAAAAAACAGAAAAATAAGTAATTTAAAAAATATTTTAAAATTAATGGCTGCGACTATTGAATTATATCAACGGGTTCACAAAGGAGTTTCGGACGCCCGGCTCAGGTTTCTACTGTTTATGACAAAACAATAAACATAGTTCAAAAAGTCTTATTATAATATACAACTTTTTTTTTAAGCACAACAACAATTTTTTTAAATTATTGTAAAATATTAAAACTTTAAGACAATATGACTCGATAGCATACCGTTTGAATACCCCAATCGTAAAATTTTTTGGTAAAACATTCAAAGTCGAAAAATGATATAGTTTTCCAGATAAAGAGTATCGAAAATTTGACTAACATTGTTCATTTGTATCGGGCATACGCGTTCCTCTTCCCAGGCTCCAATTCCGATCATGTTTTTTTCCCAAAAATGTAGGCCGTATTATCCAATTACTTCTTGAAGAATATTTGAAGTCGATAGCTGTTATAGTTTCCTAGATATAGCGTTTTGATAATTTCATAAAAATTGTTAATTTGTATGGGGGCTACCCCTACCTCTTTTGTAGAACATTTGTGATCGATAGCTGTTATAATTTCCGAGATATACCGCATAAATTATTTTACAATATTTTTGCAATTGTAGGGAAAATACCACTTCTCCTGATCCTATCTGAAAAAAAGTTTTCTCTGATTTAGGTCCCTATGTACAAAGTATCCGTGCCAAGTTTTTTGGCAAGATACTAAAAAAATGGGTTATTTTGGGGGTTCGCTTATATTTTGGTCAAAAGTGAACCGATTTTGCTGATTTTAAATAATCATTGGGATATTTCTGAGTGTTTAATATCAAAACGTTTTCTGCGCGACTTTATTCAAGTCCGGAAACTTCTTTTGAGAGACACAAAGATGAACAGACGGACAGATGGACATGGCTATATTACCTTCCCTATCTATAAGGATCCATTATATGTATTCCTTATGGGGTCTAAAGTGAACATTGTAGAAATTGCAAACGGAATGACAAACTGATATATACCCTTATCACTATGTGAAAGGTATAATAAAGTTTGACACATATGCCCATTTTTTTAAAATAGGGTGGTATTTAAGTCAGTTAAAGCACAAAATAATTATTCCGGTAGGACATTTTTGTGGGGCCTATGTCAAAAAATGGACCAATCATCATCACCAACACTAAGCGTTGTGCCAGTATTAAAAATCTTGTCTTTTCCAAATTTGATTAAAATATCTTTAAAATTGGTATATGAATACATGAACACAAAACCGGACGGACGGTCCGGATTAAAAATCTGCCACTTAGTGTCATGTTTTGGGTATGATAGTAATAAAATTATCTATTAAGTCAAAGTTACATAACAGTTTTAAGCTCCTTAAGTAGTTTTTATTAACGCCAATCATCAGATTTATTTCAAAATATTTTAGCTCAATTATTGAATTGCTAGAAATTCACCCAATTTTCGCCAAAAAGCAATTGCTGCTATTTTTCTTGTTTTTTTTTTTGCTTTAGTTTTGCAACATTAAAACCCTTGCAGTAATAAAGTGTTAAGCAAGAAATCTAATGACGCGTACTTTTAGCTTTGAACAAAAAAAAAAAAAAACAAAATAAAATTTAAAACCTCAATAACAGTTAAAGTTTTTGCAAAAAAAAAAGTATTAACCTGTATAAAGATTTTTTAAAGACAAAAAATTTATGTATTACAAAAATGGTATTAAATATCTGTAACAAAATATAATTTATAAAACATTTTTTTATTGAGATATGCTTATAAGAAGCCATTGTTTTTAGCACAAAATTTAAATGGTTTTACTTTTTTAACTCTTAAGGCCATTATTGCCACCATTATAAAATTGTTTTTGTTTTTTGTTTATATAAATTAAAAAAGTCTGTATTTTTTATAACATTTATAACCAAAAAATTACTGCATTAATAAGCACTTACTAATTGTAAAAATACTACAAAGAATTTATATCCGTATTTAGTTACAGCCACCATTTCAAGACATGTTTACCATAAACGACCAGACACAACCCACAATAATTTGTCACAGTAAACTGCATCAAACACACTTGCCTTAATAAACAATAGCCAAAGTAGCAGATAATTGCTACTAGACCTTAATGCAACAAATATTTTTTTTGTTCTCACAAAACAAATTAATTTCAAATAGAAAAATTTTGAATAATTGTTTTCCACTATTTTGGGTGTTTGTTAATTTGAGTTTTTTTTTAATCATTTCCCATGTTTTTGTTTTTCTAAAGCATAAAACTTAATTAAAACAAAATACAAATTATATAATTTAAATTTGATTTTAAACATGTTTTGGTTTTTCTTAACATAAAGCTTCAACAAAGTTATTAACTATACATTTTTGCTTTTATTTTAGGGGGTTTCTTAAAACCGGATGTGTAAATAATGTTTCATACAGATATAATATTTTTGGTAACACGAAAACTGTATAGAATTGAAAAAACCATGCAAATTACTTGTTATAAGACACAACAACATGCAACAATGGTTAATTATGAGAAAAATTCTTAAAACTTTATTAGAACAATAACCTGATAAAATATCACAAAAATTCGACAAATACGAGTACATAATAACTTTAAAACAAGTTATTTAAAAAAGGTTTCAAGATTAAAAACATATTGAAATAGTTATAATCAAAGTGCTGAAAGCTAATAACAAATACAAGTAATGCTAAGGTAGCGATTTTTGTTTCACTTTAATGGCAAATGCAAATAAAATATTTTGTAGGTTTTATCACTAGAAGCCAGGGTATTAAATTCAAAATGGAGACAAAAAACATTCCCTTTTTTTATAGATTAAAAAAACGATAACATATTTTAATATTTGAAACTTTTTAATATTAAAATAAACATAAAAAACCAATATACCTGAATATCATTATTTTTTAACAAAAATTTGCATATGTGTCTAGTTTTTTGCCACTTACTATTATACCGAACAAATACATATATGATCCGTAAATTTTCTGAAATAGCGCCCATAAAAATGTCCTTCCGGAAAAGTCACCTTTGGCTAGAAATGATTCAAATTTCTCTTTATTTTGACAAAGTGTTTCAGACATGTTTATCTTTCTGCCGCCAACTATTATGCTAAATACAAATATTGCCGGTATTTTTTTTAAAGAGCTCTATAAAAATGTGGTGTAGGGCATAGTGCAGTTAAGCTTGACCGACTACAGCTTTCTTACTGGTTTTTTTCTTTTTTTTTGTGATGTTTGGACAATCATCGATCCTACCACTTACAGAAGGGGTAATTTGTAAATCATATTACCCCTCATTAATATCTGATGTTGTTGGTATAAGGAAAAATTAAATTTAACTGGAATAATTTCCTAAAAAATGTTTGTTTGTTTGTCACGCAGTTACGGCTAAATGCATAGACCGATTTTCATGAAATAAGAACACACCCAGCCTGTATCTGTATCAGGCAAGCCTGATAGAAATCTAAGTTGATTCTAATGGATATCTTACCATACATCTGTTAGACATGTCTGGTAAATTTATCTAAGATATATTTTTAAGATTTCTGATTGATTTCTTGCAGGCAGGTGCATGTTATTTCTATTTTTTTGTGCGAAGCAGCATCGTTTTGGTTTGTAAGTTTGCTCTTTCTCTTGCTTATTTTCACTACTAACAAAAGTAAATTTTGCATTTGCTATACATTTTTGATTAGTTTTGCGCGCTTAAGACAAACTAGGTTGTTTATAAAGAAAGAAACAATGAAATAACAAAACCACATTTAGTAAATAAAACTAGTGCAAAAGAATTTTTTTGAAATTATTTTTTTCAAAATGCCTTAAAATCTGTTTTAAATATAAAATACATATGAGCAATAAAATTTTTTTTGTAACAGATATTTATTTGATTTTTCATAAAAATTCTCGGCTGCAAAATTCCCACGACATATCTTATCGATTTTGTGTCAACAAACCATTTCATATATTTCGCAGTCAGAAATCTGATAGAATTCTACCAATTCGGCCGACGTTTCTGTTAGACATCTTACAGATGTCGGTCAATTTTGACCGGCGGGGGGCACTTCCCATCATGGAGAGTGCTATAGCTTATATTTAATTGGAGAAAAGAGCTAAGGGGGCGTGTAACGTCTACAACAAATAAAACCTAATTAACTTAGTTCTGCATCGATTAAGACCTAAATAAAGGTACTTCTACTGCACTAAATTTTAATAAAATAAGTATTCAGATTGATGGATTGTAAGGTCAAAATTTTATAGGCAAATAAATTTAATATCTTAAATTGTTCTTCTGTTGTACCGGTTTTTTGGAGACACACTTATAAAGTCTCTATTATCAAAATTATAAATGCAATAAAATAGGTGGGGCCACGCCCACCAAAACTAAAATCGCAATACGTCCAAGACGATCACTACTAGGCTTCGCAAGTTTTAGTTGAACTCGTTTTTTTAGTACTGAAGTAATGCCTCTAACATTTAAATTCTAAAAGCAACAGATTGGTAATGTGGTATATCAGGAAAAAAAACTATTAAATTCAAGTTTCGATAGACCTCAAGGAATAAATAATAATTTTTGGTACTTTTTGTATTTTTTGAATTAAAAAAGGTAAAAACATATTTGAAATTGTGTTCAAGTGTTCTTAACAAAACATGAAAGAGTTTTTGGCACATTTTGGAAACAATGAGTAGAGCTTTGTAAGCAAGTCTTATTGACCGCAAATAAGGCAAGAAGTCAATTAAGTGGACAGAAAGTACTTCTCTTAGTATTTTTTAATTCTTGGAAATATGAGTCTCCATATATGCAGCTAAGGACTTTTAATCCAAATTGAGGTCGAAAGTCAAGTAGGATGTACTTTTTTACATTTTTGGTACTTTTTTTTTAATTTTTGCTACATTTTTTGCATTTTTAGGATTGCTAGCAGGAATATTAAGCTACGGACTATTAACCTAAATTTAGGTTGCTAAAGAAGTACTTTTTCACACTTTTAGTACTAAATTAGATTTTTTTTAAAATTTTGGTAAACAAATTTGAAATTAGGCTCTCTTGACCTCTATTGATGCCAGAAGCCAATTAAGTGGAAAAGAAGTAGGTTTTCACATTTTTTGTAGTTTTTGTCATTTTTTTTATAAGAAAATTTTTTCATAGTGTTGGTCCAATTTTGAATACATGAAATAATATTATCTAGAGATTCTGAATTAAAATTTTATGGAAAGCCGTACGAATATATTTTTTTTTATCTCATAGTACGCTTCTCGCTTATTACTGTGCTTATGTAGTAGCGGGCTAATTGCTAGCATCTTATGCAATAGTACAATAGTATTAATATTTACGAAATTGTTACAAAAATAAAAGAATGTTTCTTCAAAATTAATAAATATAAAAAAAGCTTACATATACAAAAATTAAACATTTAAAATTCATTTAACAACTTAGAAGCAATAACATGCAACATTACATGTATGCAACTATCTGACCGTAGATATGAATATAGCTGATGATGACAAAACAGGTCATGACCGGCTACAGCCTCCTTCTGGACACTAACAAATGTTTAACAATTTTGCTTAACTACTAAGCCTCAGCTGAAACGTAAAACTAAAATCACTAAAAAACCAAAAAAGGTACATTCACGTGCTGCTACAAAAAAAGGAACAACAACAAGGATGACGACAAATTGAAAGAAAAAAAAACAAAGCTTTCAGTTTGTAACAGGTACGTAACTACACTAGGATCTATTTAATTTTTTGTTGTTTAAGTGAAGGTTTCCCCGGTTCGAATTTCCTTTTTTTTTCGTTATAAGACAATTTTCAATAAACATGAGCAAAGCAGAGCAGTTATAAGTCAATATGCATGTTGTGCTGTAAATAACCTAAAACAGATATACATATGTATGAATGTATGTAGCTCTGTGGTAGTTTTAAAATCCATTAAACCACTAACTCATTGCTACCACTGCTAAATTAAAAATAAAACATATAAAAGATATGCTAAAAGACCTTTACTAATGTGCCAATATAAGGAGTTTTAGAGTTTTTTCCGCTGTTGCTGCTGATATTTTTCGTGTTTCCACTAAGACAGTAGTGGAGGAAAATTTAACAGCAGTGCACAAAAGATTATTTATGCTTTATTATACAACATACTTTTAGTATATACTACAGTAGTATTTAGTGCAAAAAAGTTTAAAGTTTAGTTCCTGGGATAAGTACAGGTATATTAGGAAGAACAAAACAAACGACTGACTTTGCATGTACTAAAGCATTTAGAAAACCATTTATCAGCAACGTCTTTAACTTTAATTGTTGTAATTTTTAAAAACGTTTGGCTTCTAGTAGTAAATTAAAAAATATCTCTTAAAAGTTGGCAGAAGTTTAAGGAAACTACGATTTAATTTTAAGAAAAGATATTTCATGGCTAAAGGAAATTTAAATAAATTTTTTATTTAGCTAAAAAATCGGAATTTTGAATTTATGCAAGATATTTACAATATAAATGAAATGTTGGCATTTTTAAAACTTTTAAAGCTACACTGTTTTTTTCTATACATTTAACCGCTGATTTTTCAGCATATTAAACGTAAAAAGAGCATTTCGTACTGAGCCATTTTATATGTGTTCATGAAGTTTAGTGTACTTAAGGAGCTGGACAAAACCCTATTTCATTAGGACCTTTACATTATGTAAGCATTATATTAGGAATTTTTTAAAATCTCATTTTTTCATCTATTTTTTTACTTAAGTATATTTTAAAAAATTTTAAAAGAAAAAAAATCTGAAATTTCATTAATTTTTGGAAAGACTTAAGCGAGCTACTTTAAAATTAACAGAAGACTTAAGACAAAAACTTGATATTGAAGAAATTTTATCCGATTTTGCAGTTTTTTTTTTACAAAAAACGTGTCGTAATGAAATAAATCTTTTTGTTTTAATTTTCCACAACTTTTTTATTTGATTAAAGATTTTGTTAATTTTTTTTGTTTGTAAAAAAATAAAACAATCCAAACCAAACTGGAGACAAATGTTGTAATAACAACTTTGGCAGAAATATGCATCCGTCGTTGTTATATTTTTTGTTGCTTTAAGGAGATACATAAACAATATTTTTTGTTGTAACATACATATTTTAGTTGTTACACGTTTAGATGTTGTTAATGTTATTATTCTTAAACTAAAAGTTAAGATAAAAAATCACAACATGTTGCTACTTTTTCTGTTTGCCTTAAGCTTGACGTATTTTTCTAAGAAATTATATATTTTTGCTGTTGTTAATATTGTTGTTGCTATTGCCATTGTCGAACCAATAACTTGTAAAAATAAAAATCACGCTTACTAAATTGAACATGCTACAAAGAGATTAAACAGAAGGAGGAGGATTACATACAGTGATACTCATATGAAAACGAAACTTAAAAAAATTCATTGGGTTTTGTAAGTTTTTCTTTTCTTTCAAGGGCCACACACCTTGTTGAGTATTTATTGTAAAAAGCAAAATTCTTTGTAAATCTAATAAGTATTTATAAATTTTTATCATTGATTTTATTTTGGAGGTTGTTACAAATGTTGTCCTTTTTCTAGCTTTTTACATTTTTTTCTGGATCTTGATTATTGTTAATAATAGAAAAATGATCAGTTAAAACAATTTATAAAATTAATGGCTTTTTAAGTTATTTCATTATCTGATAATCATAAATCTTTTAACTTTTTGTCTTCAATTGCTTTGAAATTTTTTTAAATTAATTCAGAGTGGAAACTAATTTAAGTATTTAGGTATTTGCTAGCTACTTGAAATTTGCAATCAATAAATTTTTAGGCTCCAGATAAACTTAATTTGATTTCAAAATTTTCACTTGCGGCAGTTATCAAATAAGCAAATTTTATGTAATTGAATTAAAATGAAGTAACAGAGATAAACTGTGGAAAAAGCGAAAAACTTTTAACAACATATTAAAAAATTTTTAGAAAATTAATTTAATGAGAAATTTATTAGAATTATAATACATGCATTTAGAAAAAAATGAGTTACATACAGCTTTTCGTCTATGCACTGCAAAATTATTTAGAAAAGCTTAAGAGGAACCTACTTATTCTATTTCGAGTGAGACTTAAGTCCTATAATTTTTTCTTTATGAAGAGGATTTAGGGAAAAGTTGCTGTTGCGAAACACACAGGGATGCCAGGTAGCATTGCACCAAAAGTCTTAGAAGTTTTGCTCTAAGACCACCTGTATAATATACTCTTCACATAGCGATAAGGGTATATATTAGTTTGCCATTCCATTTGTAATTTCATTAATATCCATTAATAACACATGAAGTATAAATATTCTGAATTCCTATAGATAGAGAAGTCGATTTAGCCATGTCTGTCTGTTGAAACCCAGTTTTCAGATAAAGTGAAGTCAGAGGAAAAACGCTGTGGTGTCAAACTATTAGAAATATTTTTAGGCAGAACGTTTTTTCAAATCAGCAAGGTTGGTTGACAGTAGATTGCGAACTATTACTTGGGACAAATTCCATATATTTATCCCAATATATCTAAGAAAATATGCCCTACAAGAACAGTGACGGCCATTTGACCGGTCATATGACTGTCACAAATGACTAAAATACCGGTCATTATTTTCTATAATTTTCTTTGGATTTTATTGACTTAAAGCCATATAGTTTAGCTGCTTACTCTGTTAATGTGTACTAATTAGTCACAGTTGACCAGTAACACTTGACCAGTATATCAGTCACAGATGACCGACCACAACTGAAGTATATACCGGTCAAAGTTTGCAGGTATACTTTTGAAATAAAACGCAATTTTCGTAAAATAAAAATGTTTTGTATATAAATTTATTCTTGTTTTTCAAGTTTCACTATTTATATAATTTTAGCGAGAATGATGTGGTTGAATCCGGGAGTAGGATGCATTCCTCTCTATCAACCAACTTGTAGCCTTAAAACAAAAAATCTATATTTACATATGCATATCCGTGCTGCTGATTTTTCACTAACCTTTTATTAAGAATTTTTTAATATTTAAAACTTATACACCTTCACGTTTTCTGAATTTTCAGGATGTTGTGGATCCGGATTTGGATCCTTCCATCGATGTTTTTTCGCTTACTTTTTATGTTTATGAAATTATCGATTAAATAAAAACATCATTAAATTGGATTTATTGATTTATATATGTATTTAATTTAATTTAAATTGACTTTTTAGTTCACAAATATATTAAATAAAACGTTTTACATTTTTTTACGTAAAACAATGCAACTCTGTATCTGCTTTAAATATATAATATATATATAATATAAATATATAATTATTGGTCACAAATTACCGAAATTGTTGCAAATGTGTTAGTAAAAAATGTTTAGGTGTTAGTTTAGGTCATTAATTCCTTGTAGGGTAGCCAATGCTTTTAAAAACTTTTCTCAAATATATTTTATAGGCAGCGGCCTAAGATACAAAAAATTTGTTTTGAATAGAGTGGTTCTCCTCCTACATTTGCATTAGTTTTGTGAAATTTTTCATGCGCTTTATCCAAAAAACTATAACAGCTATCGACTTGAAACGAGGTGGAAAGAAGTTACGGTAGATGCCTACATTTTGGAAAAAAATAAGTGGGATAGGAGGAGAAGGGACAGCCCCCATACAAATGAGCAATTTTTATAAAATGTTTGTTAAGATATTTCTTGGAAACTATAACAGCTATCGACTTTAAAGGTAAAAGAAAGTGATTGTAGAACAGTGCCTACATAAGATTTGGCACAGCCAAATATAGCGATTTCGATTGTTAGATTTAAACGCATGCTTAAGCAGTTACAAATTTTGTTAGTGGCTGTTGTACGAGATATTGGTCTGTAGGATAAAACATTTTGGTATTTGGTCCGAAGCGTCAACATATACATACATTTGTATGTACATACGTACTAGATACCTGCACCAAGTCCTATTCAAGCTAATTCAAGAACCGCATAATTTTCTAATTCTTGTGTTATTGTGCGGTTAAACGGTTTAAGTGCTGAAATGTAGAGTAGCTAAAACAGTTTTTGTGCTGCAGTGTAGAGTAGCTAAGAATAAAGAGTGGTGTCGAGACTGTGGTCGATAAAAAAAATTACTGTGCCTATGGTGTGGCAACAACAACAAAGACTCAAGAGTTATGTTGTTGTTATGTTAACAAATAATAATACACACAATGTTGAGTGGGTATATACACAAGCAAACATATACACAAGCAGGCAAATCAATATAAAACTCATGCGTAATTACATTACATACATATGAACATTCAAAATCAACCCCCGTTTTTTATAACTATCACACCAGGAACACCCCGCCAACAGTAAAGTTTCGAGATGAATCTAAATGGAAGTGTGCGATCATGATGAATTGATGTGCCGTGGTTGTTTGCTTAAATATGCTTAACTGTGAATATATTTTTCATTTAAGTTAAGTTAAGTAAACAAAAGAGATGGCGAACAATACAACGCAGCACTTATTTTTGTGTGTGCACACGTAAGGTATATGAAATGAATTGAAAATTCGAGATGATGCCTTATTTAGTGTCGTCTTGGGCTGGCCTCTAATACGTAAGAATATTGTAGATAATGGTTGGTGAAAGTTTACAGTTATCGAATGTAGACTTTTGCAGGTTTCTCAGGAGCTTCTTGGAATAAGGGGTCTTGCTAGACACTGCACCAAAGTCTTTATATGCATATGAAACATATTCATTTACAAACGTATAACAAATTGAAGAAAAATATCAAATCACATATGTTTGTAGGTACATCAAAACGTCAAAAAACAAGCAAATAGAAAGATACATAAATGCAATCCTTTTGAAAACATATTAGATACAGTTTTATCAAATGGTCGGTCCATTATCAAACATGACCAAAGTGTGAAAAAATCTACCATTTTGTCATTATCGATACCGTTAATAAATATTGATGATGTTGTTTTTGTAAAGTTTGTAAAACAAAAATAAATGACGAACTCCATAGGTGAAAAATATTGAATAATATATTAAATATTGTCCCTTACATTTTGACTAATTTGTAAAAAAAATACTTTATAATTTTTCTCTTTAATTATTATAAAACTCAATAAAAGTATCATGATCACCAATAATTGCTATGTACATACAACCCACATAACATTCAAAAATTTCTTCTTATCACTTACCGGAAAAAAACTGAAACAGAAACCAAGTTATTTTGCGAATTAAAAACCCACAACAACAATAAAAACACAGACAATTATCTTAGGACACGAAAATTTATAACTAAGCACCAACAAAAAAAAAAAAACACAGAAATAGCAAAACCAAATAAATCAAATCAATTAAATCTTAAATTTATAAGTTTTCTTAGAAATTCTCGAAATGCACTCCTACCTTTTATTTATAAAAGAAAAATTTAAAAGATATCAAATTGTTAGCGAAATAAAACCCCAACAAACCAATAAATATCTTTTATGCATAATTAAAACTACATTTATTTCTATTCGTTTTTTGTTGTCTTTTTTTTAAGTTTGGCGAGATAATGCAAAGACAAAGCAAGAAATATTTTTAAAATTTTCTTTATTTTTACTTGTCATTGTGTGTGTTTGAACTTTTAATCGCATTTTATATGATCATAACCAAATGGGGGGCCGCTTAAGATCTTTATAAAGAAATAAAAGTTTAGAAATAAAAATTTTGTTTCTTCTTCTTCGTCCTTTACAAATGTTTAGCAGAATGTTGAAAAATTCCTAATGTCCACCTCGTTGCATGTCAACATACATATTATAAAAAAAAATTTTTTGATAAAAGACAGAAGGAATAATGTTTTGCTTAGCAACATCGAATTTTATTTTCTCTACGAAATTGTTAAGGGTTCTATGGAAATCGCTATTAATTTGAAGAGTAATATATGTTACACCCATATGTAAATAAACGACCTATGGATTGATTAAATAAGTATTTAATCCTCTTTAAAGGTTGAATCAGACGTGACTTAACCGTAACGCCATAGCCGTACCTATTGAAAATCCAACTGAAATCCAATAGAATCCAATTAGAACCTAATCGGAAACCAATTGCATTTTCAGTTGTTATGGCTATGGCGTTACGGTTAAGTAACGTCTGATTCAACCTTAACTCTGACAAAAAATTAAAGAATATCTTGTCCAGTTCTTACTACGCGTTAAGGTACCATATAAAATAACATATTTACCTTTAAGAGTAAACTGCTAAGGAAAACTAAAAAACTCTATTTTTTAAAGGGCCAAAGTCAGAAAAGCGGACCCCTTAAAGCTATTATCCAAAGAAGTTAGGTTTTAATTTTGAATATTGAGAAATGCACCTCAAGTGTTTAAAAGAAACTACTTATAATTCAACATTTTTGTTGATCTTTAGTTACTAGTTACTCACTTGCCTTTGGTGAAACCATTGAGAATCAAGGTCATTAAAACTTGGACAACTTAAGAATAATTAGTAACTAAAATAAGTAGTAACCAACGTAAATATATTTAGCTAATAATATTAAAATTTTGTATGTTACTAACAGATTAGCAAAGTTAATATAATTCTCAACTTTATTTGGTTCTGGATAAAAAGATTAATTCTTTAGAGAAGATATTGTTATGGAACGCTTATAAAAACAGAAACAAAAATAAATATTTGTAAAAGAAAGCAAATATTACAAAAAAAAAAAAAAAGAAAACGGAAACCTGCAGATACAGTGTTGAAAAACATGACTGCAAAAATTGTTCTGTTTTTGCAATGTATTTACACTGTTACCAAAGCCAAAGAGTATTTTTTAATTTAAGTTTAATTTGGCAGCAAAATAATGAACTTTTTTTTAAAGATTTAAGCCAGATAAATATCTCAAAAAAATTGTCTCTTCAAAAATATCATGCAGGTAATTATGATTGATATATTATCAGTAATATACGGAAAATTTCATTGTATCGAGTGTGATTGTTTCACTTACACTTTTGGTTAAAATTCTAAACTAGAAAATAGGCAAGGATTTCTAGAATGATAATACTTTAAAGTTTTACTAAGGGTACTTAGATTAATCCAGTAGAATAAAGTAAGTCAGATCCTGTAGTAAAGTCATATTTTAATTGGGAAAAAACATCAAATACAATTGCAAATTTAATTTCTTTAAAACCTTTGAGCACCAATTGCACCAGGATTAAATATTTATACACATTTAATAAAAATACTTTAAAACAGCTGTTGTTAACTCGAATAAAGCTAGTTAGAACCTGTAGTAGAGTCATATTTGGATTAAAAAAAATTAAAATACAATTGAAAATCTAAAAGTCCGAATAGGTTCTTATTTTACGCAAATTTTTTAAAATTTTTGAGCACCAGGGTTAAATTTTTACACACATTTAACAAAAATACTTTAAAACAGCTATTGTTAGCTTAGAAGATTCTTATGTTGACTTGTCAGATATAAGGTCTGATAAAAAGTCTTATACTCTTAGCACAGCTTAAAAGATAGAAATGACTTGATTTCTGCTTAAAATGCTTTTAGATGGGATGTGTTTTGCATATGCAAATGCAAAAATAAAAATAAAAAGTAGGCTATTTGTGTTTAGAGGTTAGGTCAGACCAAAATGTTACGACTACTAGTTACATATGTCGTAAGCCCCGGCAAGCATTGCTTGTTTGAAACACATATTGCACACCTATTTTAAAAGTGACTCAATTTAAAATCAAAATTTTTCGAGTTTTTATGCTTAAGCTATGTACAAATTATTTGTTTTAAAGTGTTTATAAAATAGCTTTATAAATCATAATTTGTATGGATTTTCTACTACATGTTACAAAGTTTTTGTTTTTAACTATTTTAGTTTTTGTAAAAAATAATTTTAGATTTCCGAAAAGTTTTGAGTTACGTCAATAGTGTAATATGTTGAAGTCATGTGTAGGGTGACCATTCGTACTGATTTCATCAGTACATGTACTGAGTTTTCACTTGGTGTACTGATTAAAACATTGTGTACTGAAATGTACTGATTTTTCAAGATAAATTGAAATTTTAATTTTTTCCTCAAAAATTTATTAAATTATAGCAGAAGTAGAGAGTTAGGTATTTTTAAAGCAGCAAAAAGTGTATTACAAATTATTTAGTCTTTTAAATCTTGTTTTGAGTCGGTCGACTGCTCCTAAAAAAATGATTAAACATTTTTTGAATCAAATATTTTCTTTACAAGAATACATGACACCCAGAAGGACAGAAAGGCTTTAACCAGGAAGTGATTTTAATATGATCGCTCTAATTGAAGGTGGTTCTTAGACTATAAAAATTGTAAGGGGTACTGATTTCGAACCAGAAATAAATGGTCCCTCTAGTCATGTGGCAAACTTTTTATTAGAAAAATAAAAAGTAAAAGTAAGTTTTTTATATTTGGTTTGGAGGCTTTGTCAGACCATCATTAACCATTTATAAAATAATAGTTTTGATAGACGTATGGAGTTACAAATGGATTGCAAAAGCGACAAGTCATATGTAAAATTCATGCTATTAATAAAGGGCATATATAACTAATGATATACTTATCAACTAAAATATTGAAAAAAATCTTTGAAACAGTTTTGTTAAGGAACTTTTATTTTTCGTTTATGGCTTCTAGTTAACTTGTGAAATTTATATGGACAGCTTTCTACAAAATATACAGCAAATACAAAACTACAAAAACAAACAAATGACGATTTTGGCAAGATAGCTAGAACTGCATGCATGCTGCGTATGTCTAAAAGTTGTTGTTGTAGGGACGAGGTCATCTTATTATTCCACCATAAGTTATACTGATCATGAATTGGTTTATACTAGGGGAAAACATGCGTGAAACTAATATCATCGTGTCACTAGCAAACATAGGTTTACATTTTGGGAATTGAATCCTTTTTAAAATGCGTGGTTAAAATCAATGAATATTAGAGTTTAAAACCAATGAAAATGACATTAAAATTTTGTGTAAGCACATGAGTCTTAAGATTTGAATACTTATTGTTAGTTCGCTTAAGCGAAAATTCAATAATAAAAATATGGAAAAAAACATGAGTTACACAGCTACTAAATTACAGATTTCCAACAGCATTAAATGCTATTTTTAACTTATTCGAATATTTTAAATTTGATATAATTTTTGAATGTATTTAAAATGCATTTTTAAAAAAAGGGTAAAGAAAAGCATGAAAATATAACTTTTCTGTAAACTACATCAATTTATTTTTGCTGGGAAGGTAAAAGATTAAGAAAATTATTAAAAATTTAAAATATTTTTAGTATTAGTTCGTAAGTTGGAAATGGTGTATCCTATTTTCTTATTGCGGCACATACAAAATCCCTACTTGGCACATACTAAATCGTGCAATTACCAATATCTTCGTAAGCGTTGTTGTAACAATTGCAGTTGTCTCCTATCAAACTTCTAATGCAACCTACACAAAAATGGATAAACAGATACCAAACATGAAGTGGAAAACAAACAAACAGAAAATGTCCTGAGGAATTTTATTAGGTTGTAAGGTATTAGGTTTCTTACATACATACAAATGGATGAAAAAAACTAAAGTTTTCTTATGACAACTAGGAAAAAAAGAAACAAGTACAACAAGTGCTCCAGTTTTTGTAGTTGTGAATTTTTTTCGTTGGTTAAACCAAAAGCCCAAATGGCCGTTTAGAACCTTGGCTACCTACACCCAAACATATATGTTTTAGTGTAAGATATGTAGGTATGTTTTAGTCATGTTTATTTTTTTTGGAACTTTAACAACAGCGGTAACTGGAGCGCTTTTACGTGTTTTACTTTTGGAGCAGTCATGGCGTTTGTATAATAGTTGCGTTCTTTTTTCAAATTTAATTACCAAAACGAATTGACGAAATAAAAACAATTGGGCAAAGTCAAATTTTAAATGTGATACCGCTTTTTTTGGTATTAAATAATTAAATAAAAATACCATTTCAAATACACAATAAACAATGTGTGTGGGTTCAACAAAATTTTTCTTGCAAGTTTTGAACTCGTTTATTTATTTGAGATTAAAATGTAATGCATGTTAAACTGTGTATTTGTTCGAGTTTTTGTAAAGTTGGCGTTTTTTTTTATCTGAATGCAAAAAAATTGTTAAGATAGAAGAAATATTTTAAAACACAACAGGTGGGTCCTTATTTGTAAAATTGTATGACCGGTTAAGTAAACATTTTGTTCGTTTGATGTTTTTTTTTGGTGAAAAAACAAAAAGAACTAGACAATTTATAAAGGTATTTAGAGTTCAAAAAGTCTTAAAAATTTGTTTGCTTACAAAATATGAACTTTGTGGCGTTTTTTGAGTTTTTTAAGACACAAGTGTTTTGCTACATAGAAAAAAACTCCGTTAGTTTTTATTCAAATAAATAGATTTTTTAAAAGTATAATTTTTTCAGCCAATATTTTATTAGAACCTAATAAAATTGTTATTTGGGGGCAAATTACGGCATTCGATTTGAATCAAATTTTGGAAAATTCTTATTAGAATTCCTATATTAAAAGCATTGCCAACTCGATCGATTGAGTAGAATTTCGAATCGAATGCCGTAATTTGCCCCCTGAATTTTATGTCAAACAATATAAATGAAGAATTAAAAAAAAAAATATTTTGGTTAATAGCATTAATTTTTTTTATTTAAAATATATGGCATTTTTCTCCAAATAAATGTTTTGAAAATTTTAATAAAACTGTTTAGCAAATCAATAAAACATTTAACAGAATCAAAATTTTTTTATCTAAAATCTGTCCTATTAACAAAACTAAAAAATCAGATAATGAAGTTGTGAAAAAAATTTAAAAAATGTGTTCTATTCTCAATAAAAAAAATATATGTATTTTATTAGACAAATATATATTTTGATTTTCTGTTTTTTTTTTGTTTAACATCAAAATCAGATAACAATGTTATTAGGATCAATGCACACTCAACCAGGTGATATCAAAATCCCAGCTGTTAAAAATAAATTTGACAATTCTAGGTTGCAAGTATTAATATTTTTATGAAATTCTTAATTTTTCGGACATTCCACTGTTTAAACGCAAAAAGCAAATGCAGAGGGCGAACTTTTTGAATTCGCCTAGCTGTTACCTTGTTTGTTGTACCCTGAACAAGGCACATTCAACAAGGTTAGCCCAAGGCGAATTCAAACAATTTGCCCTCTGCATTTCCTTTTTATATTTGAACGGTAAAATGTCAGAAAAATTAAAAATTTCATATAAAATTAAATTTTTATAACGTAAAAATGTCAAATTGATTTTAGCCAGTTGGGCTCTTAATATTACCTGGTTGAATGTGCCTTGACCCTGAATAGGTTTTACTTTTGTATGAAATTCTAAATTTTTTTCACATTCACTTTCTTAAAAACAAAAGGGAAATGAAGAGGGCGAATATTTTGAATTCACCCTGTAACTACCTGTTTCTATTAGTGTACCCTGATTAGGATCTTTATAAAATATTGTTTAAAAAAATTATAATTTTATTTATTTGACTATAAGTTTATAAAGTTTTTTCTGTGTAACTTGATAATTAAAAGGTATATGGTATTATTCATAAACGTACAATAGTGTTTAATAAAGGCTTATTTGACAATTATTCCATATATACGTGCCAAATAAGCCTTTAATAAATACTATTGTACGTTTATGAATAAGACCCATAAAATCCATGTTAACAGGTATCAAAATTAAAAAAAATTATAAATTTATTTATTTGAATATAAATTTGTAAAGTATTTTCTGAGAAACCTAACAATTTAAATGTATATTAACAAGCATTAATATTGACTTTCAATTTTTAAAAGGAGAATTGAATTAAATAAAAGGCTTAAATTAAATTAAATATTAAAAAAAGTACTAAGATTTTGTTACTTTTAAATTTAAAATATAATCCATGAAATTACTGTAAAATATTCAGTGTCACTAAATTTGCATCATATTTTACTATATGGAATATTTGAAACTTATTTAAAATTTCCAAAAAGACAAAATTTAAGGAGTGTTGAAAGCAAGTTAAGGTAGGGTTCAAGTTTAGTGTTTTTTTTTTTTTTTTTTAACAAATTAGGTACATAGATGTTAAATCAAAATTTTATTTTTCTAACCAATCAATTTTGTTTGTTTATTCTAGTTTTAGCTCTTACTAAGCAAATATGTAGTTAAATATGTTAACAAATTGATACAACATTTGGACACGGTATAATAATAAATTTACATTCAACACTTAATACAGAACAAAGAGTGCTTATGATATAAACTTTTGGTTAAAAATTTGTTAATTTTTACTAGGCGAAATCAAACCGCGATACAAAATTTCAGAGGTAATGCTACACAGAGGAAAAGTTGTTCAAAAAACAACAAAATCGACACCATCTGTTGTCAAAAGTGGGTCAAGCGAGCATGTTTTCTATTTGTCAACCGATAATGTAAATTTTTTACACACAAAAAAATATCTAAGAAAACTTTACTTAAATCAAGCCATAGCAGTGTCAAAAGTACGGTGAGTACGGGTTTTCTTAAATCAAGTACGAACTTCTTACTTTTAGCCCCAAAAAGGGATTTATTTAAGTTCGGAACCGTACTTGATATAAGCCAAAAAAGCTTAATTTAAGCCGTAAACGGGATTAATTCGAAAATGAAATGTCATTTTTTTTGACTAATGGAGCTTTATTAAAGAAGAAGAATTTTTTTGTATTTTATTTTTTTTTATAGATATTTAAAATTTATAATATAAAAATTTCATTTTTTGTACTTACCGAAGCTGAGATTCGAACCAGGGATTTCTGCACTGCAGCACAAGCGCGTTGCCTCTAGGCCACCGAGACACTTTGTTTTCGAATGTAAAATAATATATTAAAACAACAAGCTTTTTTCTGCTTGATTTGTTGAAGCAATCCGAATAGGCTTGATTTAAAAAAATGTAAGTAAGGATCGCACTTAAAAATTTCAAGAAAGATTTTCGATAAATTCAAGAATAAAATTCTTGATTTTGGAAAGCGAGTTTTCTTTTTGTGTAGGAAAACCTGGTTGTTATTTTGACAAAAGCCATTTTTATTTGGACAACGTTTGGTTATTATTTCAAAAACAGCCGTTCCTATTTTAACTTTTTTCTTACTTTAAAAAAAATATAGCCAAAAGAAAACCAGTCAATCTCAAAACAGATATGATATATATTTTACTAAATTAAAATATTAATTGTATTGGAAAGATTTTGAAAAATTATAAGCTGTTCTTTGGTACTTTTTGGAAATGTTGTATCCTAGGGCGTTGAAAAAATGGTAACATTTTAAATTACTACTTTTTAGGTATCTCTTGTAACTTTTGAACTAAAAGAGGTGTAAAAACATAACTCAAATTATGTTTGACAGGTATTCAAGATACATGAATATTTTTTGGTACCTTTTTAAAATTTTTGATCCTATGGCTTGGAAAAAGGGTAAACATCTTTTTAGGCACTTTTTTGCCTTTTTTTTTTGAAATTATACATTAAAATTTTTAAATTAAAGCTACGGGGACCTATCAAGGCCGCCAAAGGCAGTTAAAACAAAGTTTAAAAACTTTGCGCTTAGTAATATGAAAAGAATGGCTATAGATCCGGGTTAAGGCCGAAAGAATTACATTTTTAAAATTTAAAATTAAATAATTAAAAATTAATTTTCTTATATATTTTTTTAAATTTTGAAAATTTAAACACTAGAGATTCTCATAATATAGGGAAAATGGTAAAAGTTTTACACTTTCACGCTGATATCATTCTTTTATATTTGTTTAAGAAATTATATAAAACTGCCCTTACAAAATAGCGGGTTGATTGCTTGTACCAAATAAGTTCTAAAATATGTATAATTTCTACCTTTCTTTACCCGTTCAAGTCATATATTTCTAAAACCTACTAAACACGTGTCCGTTTATTTTTTGATATTCTTTTAATTTTGTTTCTATCGTGTATATATAAGGTGACAGCAAATTTCCAATTTTTACCTTTTTGGTCCGTACATCCTTAGGATTATATTCATTAATATTTTTTATATATATAATAGATTTCAAATACTTATTTCGTATGAACATTTTGTTAAAAAAATACGTTAAAAATTTAAAAATGTCAAATCTTCTAAAATCCCCTTTTACTGGATCTAAACGTAGTTTACTGGTGGAAAAAAAATTAATTGAATTTTCAGTAAATATCACATAATTTCTTTTTGACGAAAAAGTATTAGTTTTTTCTGGGCAAGTACGAAGTACGTTTGAGTTATAAGTACATAGACTTTTTAGAGTTTCAGAGATTTGAAAATAATAATTAATAATGATTCCAATTGGTTTGATCTTATTGGAAGCTAACATTCTTGTTTTCAGTGATGGTTTTAAGCACTTACATCTGTTAAACTCGATAAGTGGTTGCATTTAAGAAAAAGATAAATTTATGAGCGCTTGAATTAGCTCTTAGCCTTTTGACTAAACAACTTTTAATTGTTCACGCACTCAATTAGGGTAAATTTTAAATAATTTTAAACATGTCGATTCTTATCGTTTATAATACAAATTTTAACTTTTTACATACGTTTATATCATTTTCCTTAAATATAGCGTAAGTTAGATAAACATGGCTTAGTGGCCCCACAACCAAAAGAAAAATTTGTGATAAAAAAAAAAATAAAATCAAAACCAAAATTGGCGGGAGTAGTAATGAATGGACACATGCACAAAGAATTTGTGTTATTTTTTTTAAATTTTTTCTTAAGCCATTGAGTTGGGTAACCACGTAAGTAGCCACTGGTGATCTGGTTTGTAACACTTTTTGGATAATAACACAATTGGTAACGCTCATCAACAGCTTATGGTAAAAGATAGGCTTTTTTTTATTTTTAGTTGCCTTTAAGTTTTTTTTTAATATTAGAAAAACCCGATCGAATGAAACCTTAAACACAGTTTTTAAATAATAAAAAAATATACTTTTTTGTACTTGCAACCCCACAAAACAAAACCGAAAGCATTAAATTTGTTTCACCTATAAAAATTACAAAAAAAGCTGCTAAAATTATTTTTTTTACTAAAAAGATCAAATTTTTGTTTAACACAAAAGCAGTAATTGTTAAAGTTTACTGTTAAAACCAAATGCACTTGGTGCTATATTCGCGAAGTTATTAATTTCGATTTTACTGTATTTTTTGTTGTATTGTATCACAGCACGTTTGATCTAGATTCTAGACGAATTGATCGAAAACAACAAAAAAATTTGAAAAAAGAAAAAAAATTTAGTCAAAAAGCCTTCTATCTGGTTGGCGTTTCAATGCTGATTCCTACCCAGCAAACAATTTTTTGCTTCGATCTAAAGTAATTTGTAAGAGAGTATGACGAAAATTGCGTTTATACTGCTTATTACTTAAGGATGCATTAAACTTTGCGTATTTTTGCTTTATAGCTTTTTATTTAAAAAACTTTGACAAGCAATAAGTTATTGCATTTAAAATTTATTTTCAAAGTTTTCTAAAATCTAAGAAAATTTTGCTGGGTTAGTTTGTTTGTTCGGCATGTATAGAAATAGTTATTGGCAACTTAAATTGGCTGCGTGCGGTTTGCTTGTGTCTAAATAGTTGCTTTAGATTTAAGTTTTTTTTTTATTTTCTAAATACTTGTTGTTGTCTTTTGTCTAAAGATTTTATTTTTTTAGAAAAAAAACGGATTGCATGGATTTCTTAGCCTTAAATGCAGCGAAAATCGAAATTAGAAATATAACACAAATGCCAATTGTAGTCTTTGCCATAATACATTATAATTAGCTACAATTTATATACCAAAAACGCAAAATTTATAGTAAATCATTACAAATTTAAAATCTTTTAAAATTATGGCCATCAATTGTTTTTCTATGTCTAACGTAGGCAATTTATATTTGAAAAAGTATCAATAAATGTATAAGATTTTAAGATGAAAAAATGTATTTAAATAAATGGTAAAAATATATACATGTTTTTGTCAACATTGAATTATTTAATTAATTAGGAGCAGTTTTGGCTAAGCCTAATGCTGCTTATGGATGATTCTAATTATTCGTTACCATAAACTTCCTAATTGTAAGGATATCAGGCGTTCTACCTCTTATTTCTTAAGTTAGAGTTCTCAAATTTTATTTTAAAAAAATTTAGCGAAAAACCTTTATAAACTTTACTTGCCGCATTGCATGGCCTTAGCAGAAAAAAAAGTAAGAGCGCTATATTCGGCTGCTCTGATTCTTATACACCCTTCACATTGGTCTGTTTATATACCCAGCTATCTGGTTTATTCGAGTTATTTTGCACTGAAATTATTATAATAAAAATACTTTGGGACGGGTTTGAAGTCGATAGCTATCCTTGGTTTGAAATAGAAAATTTTTTAAAAATTTAACGATTGTATGTATTGTATAATAAAAAAACCTTGTAGAAAGTTTAAGGTCAAGATTTTCAACAATTTTCTACAATTTTCTGGTCTTATTCATAAACGTACAATAGTGTTTATTAAAGGCTTATTTGACAATTATTCCATATATACTTGTCAAATAAGCCTTTAATAAACACTATTGTACGTTTATGAATAAGATCCTTCAAATTTAAAGTTTAAGAAAAGCTCTTTATTCATAGGATAGGGGATTCCCCTATCCCTGCTCCTAACCAACTATTTTTTTTCCAACATGTAAGAATTATTGTATAATTACTTTCTGTAGAATATTTTTTAGTCGATAACTATTAGTTTCCAAGATATATCGTTTTGAAAATTTGACAAAACTTGCATATTTGTATGAGGGCTACCTCTTTCCCTGCTTCTAACAAAATAATTATTTTCCAAACTTTTTTGTAAAATTACTTTTTGTCGAACAATTGAATTCTATAGCTGAATTATTTCACAAAATTTTTAGGGTTAATGCCACTTTCCCTAATTTTATCTTTAAAACATTTTTTTTTAAATTTAGGTCCATATCTTCAAAGAATCCGTGCTAAGTGGCAACAGCGGCTGTAGTTACTCAGATATGTAGGAATATATGTATGTACAGGCTTTGTCCTAAAATAAATGGGTTATTTTTGGTTTTCGTTTATACCTCGGTCAATAGTAAACCGATTTTGCTGTTGTTTCAGGGCTATTTCTGATTTGATACAAAAACCTTTTCTGTGAGACTTTTTTTGAGTCCGGAAACTTGGTTTCAAGAGACATACAGACGTACAGAAGTACATACGGACATGGCTATTTCGCCTTCCCTATCTTGTAGCATCCAGAAAATATATGCTTAAAGTGAATATCGTAGACATTACAAACGGAATGATAAACCGGGGGCAAATTACGGAATTCGATTCGAATCGAAATTCTACTCAATCGATCAAGTTGTCAATGCCTTTAATATAGGAATTCTAATAAAAAGTTTTACATTTCGATTCAAATCGACGACTCAGATAAACAATTTTATTAGATTTTAACAAAAATTTATTTGGAAAAAGGCCTACTATTTTCAATAAAAAAATTAATGCTATTAGACAAAAATATTTTTTTGATTTTTTGTTTATTTTGATTGACATAAAAATCAGATAACAATTTTACTAGAATCTAATAAAATATTGTTAAAAAAAACCATAGTTTTGAAGAACAGTTTGTTTAAATTAAAATTTGGGAAGTTTTTTCCTTGTGTACGTCCAAAAGTGTTTTTTCCGTGATTGGCATCCCTGCAAAGCTAATACGTATTTGAAAGATTACCTGAACTAATAGTAAATCCTCAGTAAAGGTAGGCCTTTCAGTGCCAAACGAGGCTTCAGACAAATAGACAGTATTTCATGAGATATGTTTAACATCCTCTTGGAAAAGGGTTGTACGAGACGCAAATTTGCAAGAACTAGCACAACCTACTCGAAACAAAACATGTTACTCACTTACGTCATTGATATCGCCATCATGGGGCGATCATTGCGAACAGTAATTGCCACCTTTGGAAAGGTAGAGAAATCGCAGCTAATGAATTTTGTGTGGCAGTAAATGTAGATAAACGCACAAGACTTAAAAAAGACTTGAACAGGCAGTGGGAATTGAAAGCTACAACTTTGAAATAGTCAACGATTTTATCTACCCTGGCACCGCCATAAACACAACAAACAACATCAGTTTTGAGATAAAGAAAGAGTACTATTGGCTCATAGATGCTACTTTGGGCTAAGTAAGCAGTTAGAAAGCAAAACCACCTCCTGGCAGACAAAAATCTTTTTCTACAAGATTCTGACACTACCGTGGCTATGTATGGCTCTGAAACATGGGTAGTTAGTTGCAAAAGCAGACCAAACAGTGCTTGGATTGCTTAAGAGAAAAATTCTTAAAAAATCTTTGGGCCAATTTACGTAGACGTAAAATACCGGTGACATATGAACTACGAGCTGTGTGAGCTATTTGCTGAAACTTACATAGTAACGCGTATAAAAAATTCAAAGTTAACGTTGACTAAGTCATGTTGTGAAAATAGATGAAGATGGTTCAGCTAGAAAGTGATTTGAGTGCGGACCAAATGACAGATCACGCAGAAGGGAAAGACCAAAACTCCGAGGGAAGAATCAGAAAGGGAAAGACATCTCGAAACTTGGTGTCAGAAATTTGGAAAAAATTGCAGAAAATCAAAGCGCCTGTAAATCGATTCTAAGTTTGGCTTTTAGAACATACGTTCTGTTAAAGCCGCTTAAGTAAGTAAGTAAGACTTGTTTTGGAACGATACCTCTGTTGAGTGGTATACTTGGCAGCTTGCTTGCAAAGTTAAATACCAATGAAATCAGCCAACCCGTTTTCCAAGGGGTTACGTTTCTTAAGTTTTATAAAATTATTCCATTTATATAGTGATACGATTTCAAAATTTTTTTCTGGCAGAGATTCACAAGTCTCTCTATCTATAAGCATTAAAATTGTATCAACTTTAAAGGCCACAAGTGAATATTGTAGAAATTACAAATGCAACGCCGCTAAATTGATATACACTTAGTGCGGGCTACAACAAAACAATATTCCAAATCTTTATCAATAAAATCCTAATTTTTTAAAAACATTTTTTAACACAATTAACACTCATCAAAAAATAAGAACAACGTTTAACAAGTGACAATTATGGCAATTTAAAAACTGCATGTCAAACTTAAGGCCATTATAAAAACTCCTAAAGCACTAAAGAAAAAACTGAAATTTACTACAACTATTAAAATTCTAGAAGAAGAAACAAAGCCAAGAAAAAAAAAAAAAAAAAGAACTAGAAACTATAAAATCACGACAAAAATTGAGTGTTTAAGTTAATATCAGTCACATTAAGAAAAAAGATGACACCAGCCTCCAACTTTAACCTACAAACACAGCAAAAATAATGAACAAAATGCACCACTAAGTTGGCACCTGAACTTTAAAGTTTTCAAGTTACTTGTTGCTTGGCTGGTGACTGACTATCAATAGTGCTTAATGACACCATAATGAGCAGAAAACAGCGGCAAAAAATTATAGTAACTGCTTAAAAAATATATTTGCTTAGAATTTAGTGAATGGTTGATTGAAAGTGCTGGTGCTGGTGCTGAATTGTGCATTAGTGATGGTGGTAAGTAGTTTTAAGTTAAAGGCTTAAAGCATGACACGATTTTAGACATGAGTTTGTAAAGTAAAAGATTAAATGAATTATACGGCAGATTTTTTTTTCTCTGAAACTTTTTTTGTTGTTGCTATTTTGACAATAATTGACATCATTAAGGTAGTGTTTAGAAAACAGTAAATTTTTTTAATATAAATACGACATAAAACATGCATAAAATACAGATATTTGCTTTTGTTGTGCGATTAGTTTAACTCATGTTTTAAAAGACTTTTATATCAACATGTTAATGCATGTGTTATTTTGTGTAAATATATTTTTTTTAGATAAATACTTATACTATGTAAACATGATGCATTGATTGAAAAGCTAAATTAAATTTGGCGCATATACATAATATGTCTATCATGATTTGCAATGTTGGTTGGAAAAATATTTTTGCGATTCCATTAGAAAGGTTTTTTTTTAATTTTGGCAACATTGTATTTATTTGAATATTTTCCATATATGTATGTATGTACATATAAATGCCATATGTCAGCCACTAGGTTGATGACATTCCCAAATAGTGCTTCTCAATTTAATCATTTACTCATCCCTAACTTTGTTTTTGCGACAGTGACTTTTTATAGTATTTTATATATTTTTTTATATTTTTGTTAGCATTTTTTAAGAAAATTGAATCCTTAAAACTTAAGGGAAACAAAAAAACATAATTTTTAAAACATTTCCTCTTTTATAAGTCCGTCATTGTTTGTTTTGGTTTTATTGTCACGTTTGTTTTAGGTGTCACGTTAAGTTGTATTCAGGTGTCAAGTCAAGGTTTAAAAGAAGATATGTATTGTAATGTGCTATTTTTGGCTTAAGTGTCAACTCTTTATATTTTATTGCATTTAGCTAGATTGCCAAACCAGATGCTCTTTTCGGCTTTTTAGTTTTTGTTTGGGGAAATGGCCTATAAGGCGAAAGTGTGGTGAGCAGAGAATTGAGGGAAATTATCATTTTGACACTCGTTATTCTTATTAAAAGGGTATTGCTTGCAAATAACAAAGTTTGTTCAATATTTATTTAGAGCTGATGTAAAAATTTACATAATAGGAAAACATAAAAAGGATATTTTTAAGAATACTTACAAGATAATTGTAATTATTCTCATGATTGTCACAAATAAATTATGTAAGTTCTCATATTAAGTTCTTATATGGATGCAATTATTTAGTTGATCAAGAAGTTTTTAAACTTTTTTAATTATTTTATGGCAAAACGTTGCAACAACTGCATTTGTATGGCATGACAGCTGCTAAATCAATCTAAAAAGAAAACGATATTTTTCCTTTTTTTGATTTTATACACCACGAACGATATCATTGTGCTGCTAACAGGCAAATTTTTGTTTATGTTAGGTGAAGTAATGCAAAATATATTATAATATTTATATTCTTGGATCAAGAGGAGCAAAATTTTCGCTCAGGGAAGACAAAACTAGCATTGTTCACCAGAATTAAATGGCCAGGAAGATCAAGGATGCTTTGAACTCCCGCTATATCTGTAAAAAATGGATTTAAATATTCGTTGAACTGCTATTTCATACGTATCGCTCGCTCATTTTCTCAAACAACGACATAACTCAAAGAAGGCGGTTAACGACGCAGAATTGTTGAATATGCTATACTTTATACTGCATAAAAATTTCATACTGAAAATATTTCAACTTTTTAGGTTTGAAGACAAAATGCCGCTTGTCTTCTCTAGCAAATGTAAGCAAACTGAAAACTTCAACCGCATTTTTCTCGAAATGGCTGTTTTTTTACTTATGGCGTTGTTTCAACAATTGAGCGATATGGTATCCTCATCTGGAAAAGGCTTTGAAGAGGGAGAATATAAGGAAACTCTTGTAAAAGGTTCAGATATTATGAGTGCCAGGAGTGGTACACCACAGCGGCTCTGGATATTATTTTACATCTTCTTCAGTTTGAGGACATTGTGGTTCAAATGACGACAAAGCAGTAATTTAGGTAATATTAATATTGGATAGGCTTATCCTACAAGGGCAGGGTTGCGAGGTCTTCCTGCTTCTGTAGCCGGGGCTTAATAGTAAAGTCACTAACCTGCTGCTCAAGAAGGTTGTAATTGGGATTTTCACAGGACAATGCAATGTGAGATAAATGTCTAGAAAATGAGATAGGAGTTCCCGGCCTTCTAAAGGTTAGGCGGTTATGAGAAGGAAATAGAGAAGATTGAAAACCTAGTTTACCAATGTCTAAGGCTGTAGATCCCCCGATAGAGGTGACTGGTGGGGGGATGCTTCTCAGATGGAGTTGTTGAGGTCTCTGGTTTTGGGCTGCGAAACATCATAAGATTCACCAAGGGAGTTGGGTGTCATGGCATGTACGTGATTTGACGAACACTGACCTTTTCTTTGCTGTTAGCTGACATGGTCTTTGTTTCTTCTTTCTTTTTTTCTTGACGCTTTTCACTACTTTTCTAAAGGGATATACAAGGGGCCTATACTCTTCTGGGTAGAGGTTATTCATCACTGCCCTTAAAAATCTAACCAAGCCTAGTCAATTGCGTATTCTTAGGGAAAGCTCAATGGGATTTATAGATTAGGTCAGCGGGGGGAGCGTTGTAGCTATTGACTCTCTGGTGCAGTCAGTTTTAGCTGACTACGATGTCATGACTCTTAAATTATAGGTAGTGTTTTGGAGCGGAAGGACTAGAAAGGATCAGATCGAAAGGGCCTACATTCTTCAATTATAGATTACGGATGGATATGTGTACTAAGGCTGGTATTTTTATATCGGATACTAAAGTTGGGATGTCATACAGATTCTTTTAGATGTTGAAGACGTTTTTAGGAGAATACTCTAAAGGTAATTAGAGACGCAGAGTTGATAGAGAAAAGCAGGAGAGGCTTAGAGGTTTAACTATGTTGACAGAAGGACCACCCTTGTAGATTAAGGAGAACATTACATATCTAGACTTGTAAACTTCTGTAAACGAGCCCTCTGGGTAATCAATTGCAGTGAGGCTCAGTTGCGCAACGGGTTATTGCGGCGCTATTGAATGAGATCAGCAAAAGAGTGTCTGGGTTAAGGGTAAGTCTCTTGTTATAGGCTGGGAGATGTTATAAGATTTTTTAAGGGTGTAGAAGGGCTAGGTAATAGGTATCTTTCGACAGGCTTTCTGACGCTTGACCACAATTTGATGGTCAGTAGCTCTTTCTCGTCTTTCCCTTTTCTCTTTTACAGCGTCTTATTATTTTCTTTTTACAGTTCTTTGATTTTCCTTTATTAATTTTCTTCTGCTAAATTTGCTAAATTTTTTATTTCACAATTGACCTGTGGGTGAAAGAGGGTAATTTCCTCGTCTTCTGATGATTTGGTGTAGTAGTCAATTATATGCATATTTCGACCTTTACCAACCCCTCTAAATTAATATTAATAATTTCAAGGAGTGGCTTCAGGGATACTAATAATTGATAAAAGAAGAAATGCCGTCCTTATAAATAAAACGAATCCAACAGAAACCCCCCACAAATTAAAAGCAATTTCTTAATAAAAAAAATTTTAATTGATGCAACCGTTTAAGAAAGCCTTTTAAATGTTTGATGTATTATTTTAAATATGTTAAAATAAAAAGAAAATATATATTTAACATTCAAGAATTACTATAAAGTTAAAATACCAACACTTTGCCATTAATTTGCATGTCGTTAAACCTAAATTTTATTGGCCAAGAGAAGTCGGAAGTTTTGGCCTAAAATCGCCATATTTAACAGCCTTGTGTGAGCGTTGCAAGTTGAACGCTTTGCCTTAAGGGTTAGTACAACTCGTACTTAAAATTTTAAGGAAGATTTTGGATAAATTTGAGAAATAAATTCCTAATTTTTTCTCTCTCTCTGTACATATTTTATTTTGTATATTTTTTTGGTGGCCGTAAAACTGAATATGTCGGCAAAGATCCAACCGGAGCAGAACATCAACAGTCTGGTAATTCTTTTGTTTCTTATATGATTAACTTCAGCGAATAATTAAATGCGAAATAACAATAAGTATACGTATATATTTAAGTCTTAAAGCTAAGTATAATTTAAAATAGTCAGCCAGGGTTAGAATAAAAGTTTAGTTCTTAAAATATAGTTGAGATTACAAGTAATTATATTACAAAAAGAAAAAAAACAAGTAAGAGCGTTATATTCGGCTGTGCCGAATCTTATATACCCTTCACATTGGTCTTTAAATATACCCAGCCGAGTAATTTTTTACAGCAAAACATATAATAAAAATCCTTGTGTGAGTTTTAAAGTCCATAGAAAACTTTACAAAATTTTAACGTTCGTATGAATAATAGAAATAGATGAGGAACGTTTGAGGTCGACAGTAATGCAAGTTTTTGACATTATTTATGTTAAAAGGTTAATAAAAGTTGTTAATTTTTATGGGATGTTCTAGTCCCCCTGCTCCTCTCCAACTTTTTTTCCAAAATGTATGAATTATTTGATTATTACTTTTTGTGGAATATTCGAAGTCGATAGTTGTTATAGTTTTCCAGATGTGGCGTATCGCAAATTTCATAAAAATTCTTAGTTTGTATTAGAGCTACCCCTTCCCCTGCCCCTGCCCTGTTACTTTTTGCAAAACATTTGAAGTCAATTTCTGTTATAGTTTCCTAAATTTAGCATATCGAAAATTTCATAAAAATTGTTATTTTGTATGGGAGATCCCCTTTGTCCATCCTCCACCCAAAAAATTTTTTCTTCAAATCGTAGGCTTTGTTGTCGAATTACTTTTTGTAGAACATTTGATTTCGATATCTGTTATAGTTTCCTAAATATAGCGTATTGAAAATTTCATAAAAATTGTTAATTTGTTTGGGAGCTACCGCTTGTTCAAACCCCCACCCAAAAAATTTTTTCTTTAAAGTGTAGCCCTTAGCGTACAATTACTTTTTGTAGAACATTTTAAGTCGATAGCTGTTATAGTTTACGAGATATAGCGCATAATATATTTCACCAAATATGTGCAATTGTAGAAAAAATACCCCTTCCCCTGGTCCTTTTTCGTTATTTAGGTCCTTTCTTTAGGAGTATCCGTGCCAAGTTTTGTGGCAAGAGTGACTATACTCACTGAGATATATATAGGGATATATGCACGGATTTTGTCCTAAAAAAATGGGTTACTTTGGGTTTCGCTTATATCTCGGTCAATAGTGAACCGATTTTGCTGATTTTAAATAGCGATTGTAAGCGGGATATTTCCAATAGTTTGACACCATTAACTGGTCTGTATCTTTTTATTTGACTCCGGAAACTTGATTTCAACAGACGGACAAACGGACAGACAGACAGATGGACAGACGGACATGGCTATATCAACTTCCCTATCTATAAGGATCCAGAATATATATACTTTATGGGGTCGCAAATGAATAATAAAGAAATTACAAACGGAATGACAAACTGATATATACCCTTATCACTATGTGAAGGGTATAATAAGTATCCAAATCTTAAAACTAAGTATAATTTATAATATTCAGTCAGAGCCAGACTAAAATTTTAGTTCTTGAAATATAGTTGAGATTACAAGTAATTATATTACAGCAAGATGAAAAGAAAACAAACGAAATAAGCTTATAAAGTTAATTAAAATTTTTCAAAACATTTAAAGATATAACCAAAAAAATAGTTGAAAAATTAAACTTAATATTTGCGAAAAAAATCTAGCTCTGCTTAGATAAACCAATATAGCATCCCTATTTATTATATGTTCCGCTGCATTATTTTGGCTTGCTTCATATAATTTGTAGGAACGTAAGGTCTGTTAATAATAAAAAACCCGTTTTCAAGTTAGGATTTGGTTTGGCTGTCAGAATCATACCTTAGAGCTTTTTAAAGGACTTTTACTGTTAACATCTCCACATTGTTTACATGTGTATTAAAAGGCAAATGTGTTGCTAAATTTTTTTATTTATCGGCGAAAAACAAAAAAAAAAAATAAAACTACCTTATGAAGACGTTTAGACATATGTAAAGGAAATTGTAGATTCAGTAAAAAAATTGTTTGTACAAAAGCTGTGATACATACAACAATTGAATTTGTTTTTGCTGCTTTATGTGTATGTATTTAACCTGAGATTTATGCTTTTGCGTTGCTTTATGGCAAATTAATCCAGGAAGTAAATTTGTAAAACCCCATTTAAAGAGGCTTTTAAAAATTAAAACAAAGAAGAAAAAAATCAAAAAACAAATATCTGACTATTGTTTAAGGCCGCTACCAGAGTTTTAGATATTTGTGCGAGATTCTATAGATATTTGTGGTTGCACAACTACAATGTATAAGCTTTGTTCTTAACCAAAAAATCATAAAATTTTTAGACTTTTGAACGGTTTATAAAACAGATGTTGTGTGAAAAATTTAATTTTATTAATTTTTTGGAAATATTCTTAGTACTTTACAAATAGTAATGCCCTTTAATAGTCTAGGGTTTTTCATCATATTATTAATTTACTAAAAAAAACTGGCATTGTTTTGTTGGTCACTGTAGAAGAGATTTTTTGTGGTGGGTTGGAAGTAAGACATTTCTCTTTAAAAACAAATTTTTTTTTGCTCTAGCAATAACAACAAACAATTGCTTAATATGAAGTTAGTTGGTTTGATTTTCCCCCATTCTAAAATCCAATAATACATACATACATACACATGATCATGACTTTGACTTACCGATGCTACAATTGTCAAATAGTAACGTTGTATTTTCTCGTAATCCAATGTTTTTGCAACAGTAACCTGTGAAAATTTAAAAAGGAAACACAATTGTTAAAAGAATAAATCCCATAAAAATAAAAAAGATATATTGCTTTCAGTATAAAGAAAAAAGAAGATCAAAAGTCATCATGATGATATCTTAAAGTTATGGTATGGTTTTGGCATTGACTGTTAAGCTATTGGTTTTCATATTATTATATAACAAGAGCTACTCTGACTGTTAGTTTTTCTTTTGCTTTAACTTAAATCTGTTGGTGTAACCGCCAATATTGTCTTTGTTGAAGCAATGAACACTCCAATCGTCAATCATTAAAAGAATTTATTGTCAAAAGCGTCAAAACATAAACCACACATTTTGATTGATGTATTAGCTTATCAAACATCAAAAAATCTTTAAAAAAGAAAAAAAAACATTAAAAACTCAAAAATAGAAAACACAGTTGAATTTCTAGAGTGTCGCCTTTGTCAATAGAATAAGATCAGCAGGAGATTTGGGCTGCATTAATTTGAAATAAACGTTAAACAAATCCAAATCAACCAACGCAAAAATATTGTTTTAAGATTTTCGTGTGTGTTTTGGAGATCAAAAGAATTTTTGAGATAATATTATTATCATTACATATACGTTATTGTTATATTAATGTTGTTTATATGTATGTCAAAATATTTCTTACATAATATAAAATCTTTCATTTTATGTACGAACATTAGTTTTTTGTCAGAGGTTCTTAGTTGGTTTTGGGTATTAAGAGTAATTTCTATTCAGTTTTCTTTCATTTAGAGTTTTTTTTATTAACATTTTGTACGTAATACCCTCATATTTACAGTAATTTCGTTTATAAATCTATCGCTTACAAAACAAATTTAAAATTAAAATTTTGTTAAACAAACTCTTAGTCTTATTTAAATGTTTTCTTAATATGAATAATATTTTCAAAAATAAGTTCGATTATTATACATCAAACACAGTTGGTACATATGTGAGTATGTGCTTAAATGTTCAAGGGAAACTTTCAGTAGATATTTAGGCCTCCATCAACTTGCTATTATCTCCATTTACTTTAAGACCCACTTTGTTTTCTTACTTTTATGGACTATTTTAAAGATGTGTGACTCATGATGCCGACATTGTTTGATTAGTGAACGAGTAATATATGTTTGGTGTATAGTCGTCTCGTATAAGCTTTTCCAGCAGCAAAATGTTAAAAAAATCACCGAGAAAACAGTATCATTGTTTAAAGCCGTGTTAAATATCAAGTCATTTGGTAAGTTTGTTTTTATTTCAACCGAAGATCCCATATTAGTTAAAGCCATTCTGAAAAGACGTATTTGTTTTGCGGGGGAAAAACTCAGACATGGCTTTAATCGCCTTTGAAAGTAACAAGATATTTAAATTTTAGTATAATTGGTATATGTTTAGGGTGACCATTCTTAGTGATTTCATCAGTACATGATTGATTTTTCACTTGGTGTACTGATTAAAACATTGTGTACTGAAAGGTTCTGTTTTTTTAAAGGTACTGATTTTTCAAGATAAATTGAAATTTTAATTTTTTCCTCAAAAATTTATTAAATTATAGCAGAACTAGAGAGTAAGGTACTTTTGTGGCAGCAAACAGTGTATTAAAAATGATTTTAGTCTTTTAAATCTTGATCGACATCTTCCAAAAAATGATTCAAAAATTTTTTGAAAATTTATTTTTTTAATTAAATATTTTCTTTACAAGAATGCATGACACCCAGACAGACAGAAAGGCTTTAATCAACCCAGGAAGTGATTTAAATTTGATCGCTCTAACTGAGGGTGGTTCTTAGACTAAAAAAATTGAAAAGCGTAATGATTTCGAACTAGAAATAAATGGTCACCCCATATATGTTATTCATTTATATGAGCACTACCGAGATCTCATGATGGTCCATGAGTTCCAGTTCTGCCGGCACTAAGACCTCTAGATGGCTTGTGGGGCCCTCCAAGTAGCAATTCTCCATTATATCTTAGTGCTAAGCCGTAACAGACATGATGCTTAGGAGTTGGGCTATCTAATAGCGGTAATGTTTCCTCTCATATCGTTCACCATCTATACGACACCCAATTCATGCAGTAATTTTCTTCAGTTAAACTAAATAATTTTACCATTTCTGCATTCCTTCATAATCACATCCCTCCCGGTAAGAAACCAAGCCATTAACATGCTTCCAATATGCCAATACTGGGCATTTTGTTATTTCCTACTACTTTAACGGCGCCATATTTTAATTCAATTCCAATTTTTATACTCACTTATTCCCAAGCATTTGCCACTGCCTTTCAGCTGTAAGCCTTTTTCTTCGATGGCTTACATGCTCGGATTAGACCCACTAGTCCTAAAGACTCTTTTCGCAAATCTTTAAATTTGTATAAGACCGCTTAAGGCGATCCGTTTGGAACCCGTACAAGTGAGCCCCAGTATATAGATTTCGATCTCAGTTGCCCCGCTGGGTGTATAACCGTAGTCAATACGTTAAAACCGCACTATTAATCAGACCGAAGCCTTTTTGATTTCCGTGGTACAGAAAGGACTCTGATCAGCCGCAAAACTTTTTGAGCACGCACTGACAAGGTATTGGCACCCTTTAATATGGCACTACATTAGCAAGGACCATTTTGTTCAAGCCAGACAATGTGGCGAACCAGAAGACCATAAGTCTAAAACAAAAATTTTTAAATAATAATTGAAAGTTACCCGGTTTTTATCACGTGGAGGTGGTTAATAAGTGTATAACACAAGTGCCTAAGTCTACCTCCTAGTGGTATCAACCGGGCAACTTTCATTCACTGGAAGGCTAACAGACATGGCTAAGTCGAAAACAATCTGTCTTGGGCTAAATGTGATCAGTGATTCAATGGTCTAGCTTGAGGCAGTTTGTCTTTGTTGTCGCTGTGTCATGTACATCGCCATTAAGTGGCACAGCAATACAAGGTTCTAAGGGTACCAATACATTTTCTGTGTTAAATAGAATTTGGTAGAAATCATACGGAAGTAGATTTCTAAGGCTGAGCAGAGCCTTACCTGGTACCACGGGAATCAGTAGGCCCCATGTGCTTACCAGTACATGAACTGATTAATAGTGAGGTCTCCTTCGGGAGCTCATATGGTGGCTGTGGTTATCCCCAAGCGGGGCAACTGAGATCGAAAGTTGATATGCTGGGGTCCGCGGGTGAAAAGATTGTGAAGCGTTGATGATGTTTGAGTAGTTGATTTGTCTAAATGTAAAAAAGATCCTTCAAACAGAGCTGGGTGTCGCATTCGTTGGGTGCGACATGATAATCATAATCTTTTTTGCTTAAGTTGGGTGCTGTTTCAAAGGCGTGTGGAGAGGTGTCTTGTCGGCGTGGATCTGTTTTGATAATAAAGAAGAGAGATCAAAACTATAAACGCAATTCGGGTTTAGATAGCCCAACTCCTCAGGAAGGGGTCTGTTGTGGCTACACAGAGTCATGACAGAGAATTGGTACCTGGATGGCAGGGTAGGCCATTCTGAGGGCGCTGGTGGAGGCGTTGTTTCCACTAAGTGTTGAGAGCACCGTGAGTTATTGCCAGCATGACAGGTATCACGTAAAACCCTTAACAACCGCGTGGAGGTAGATATCGACCTTGTAACTGAGGAAGGTTATGCACCAAGGCCCCCTCCTTTACCAAAAACTTATCAACCATACACATGGTATGTATTGATCTGATTTATTTGGATCCATTCAAAAATTTAAAGTAGCTAGTGATGGTGGATTCGGCAGGGGCAAGACAAGATTGAAATAACCTAATTATCCGTTGACTAAGGATTTTAATTTTTTCATACAACTTGCTGTATAGTATTTTGTAACTGATGGGTAGAAAACTTATTTCCTGAAGTTTGCAAATTCTGTCCTGTATTCTTTTTTATTGCACGGGGAGTAATATGTACGAAGAAGCTGATGCATATGCGTTATACTTTGCCTGCTTCATTACTTAAGATGCTATTATGGAACGTTTGTGTTTTCAGCTGATTTTAGAATCGTTTTTCAAGCTCTTCTATATTCTGCGCTTTTTCAGTTTCTAAAACCAAATTGCAAAATACCTTTCTCCACTTGATGCTTCCATCGGCTTTCGCCTGTGTGATCCATCACCAGGTTCGAATTCAAATGACTTCCTAACTGGGGCATCTTAATTCATTCTCATAAACTAGCTAAGTAAACGTTGAATTATAATAGGGGTAAATATAGAATCGTCGGCCAAAAGCTCATATAGCTTGTTGTTTTTTACAGCATCGACATTCTCCCTCAGCTTGGACTGACCCAAAGATTTTGAAAAAAATTTTCCTCTCGAAAACTCTGCTTTCGCAAGTACTCATGCTGCAGAGCACTGAAAGTATCAGTGCCTTGTACAGTGTGATCGTTGCCTCTGACGAGAACTTTTTGCCATTAAACTGCATCTATTGGCCAATATTTTTTTTCCTTTAATTTCAAAACTTTTGGTGTTTGTTTTGTTAATGGCGGTACCGAAGTTGATAAAACCGTTGACTATTTCAAAGACTACTAGACGCCTTGGCGTTGATAATATCAATTTTATTTTATCTTCGTTTACTGCCAGATCCACTTTTTAAAGGGGGCAATTATTGCTCGCAAATGCCCATCGGTTATGCACTTATCTAAAAGGCTAAAAATATTGCCTGAAAGGTTCAGATTTAGTTTGTTTAACAGGCTTTCTTGCCACACTTTATCGAAAGCGGGAGAAACGTCGATAAAAAGCGCGGAGCAATACTTTTTTTCCTCAAAAGCTTTTTTATAACCTGTTCCAACCTGTGAGTTTGTTAGGGGATAATATGTTCACTTCTAAAGCCCAATTAGTGATTTGTAATGCAGCTATTGTCAAACAAGATTGGAGTTGAGCTTGTTTAAAAGCAATTTCTCGGACAATTTTGACATAGCTGGTAACAGACATATAGGCCTGCAAGCATCCAGCTTCGAAGGATCTTTTAGAATCATCCTTACCAAGACCATTTTCCATACGGGCTGGAAATGTTTAAGCAATACTATGGCGTTAAAAATAAAAAATTGTTTCTTTTTACTGTACAAGTTAGTTCTAAAATCATTTTTTGCTTTTTTTATCAAAGCCAGGAGTCTTTGCAGCATTTAAGTTATCGATGATTCTAAAATTGAAAATTTTTAACCAGTTTATTGAACTGAATATAGCAAGTTCACAACTTAATATCCATTATAGACCACGGTGCTCTGTAAATTGCTTACAAAGAAAACTATTCTAATCTATTTATGGCTAAATGAAATGTTGTTAACACTTTATTATTTTCAAACTAATAATTTCAGGTTGCATTTTAAGGCATAAAGATCTTATTTAATAGATAACTTGGTGTTAATAATAAAGCGTTGTTTTGAACTGTTTTTCTCTGTCTTTGTTTTAATTTTCTGCAATTTTATCTGACAGATGTTAATGTATTGAATAAATCAAATCAAAGTTAAGGTATTTCTTTTTTACTACTTATAATTCTCTCTTAACTTATTCAATCAATATAATTGAAATTGATTGATTTGTTTTTCAAGTCTTTTTTGCGTAAAAAAAAAGAAAATTATTAAAAACTAAAGCAGTAGAAAAATTTTAAATGTTTTTCATATAATAAGACTGAAAGCATTAATATGGCAGCAGCCAGATATACTATAAGATGGCAGTTATTTAGGAATTTAAAATTTTGTTTAACATCCAACAACTGCTGTTGGGTGATGCCTTCTTTATGGCAAATTGATTTTGATTAATTTTCATGTGGCAAATATTTATCAGAACACTGTCAACATTTTTGTCTTTAGCTTATGCTACCTTTTCCTCACTGATTTGCTTAGTTAAACGACATCTGTAACAGGTTTGAAAATGTTGTCCCTTTTTCCTAAGTCAAGTCAGTCGGCATTGTGCTAGACTATTTATGAGAATTATTTAAGTCATTATTTATAGAAGGAAAAACAAAGAAGCAGCTAAGAAGCAGTAGGAAAAGCAATCATCAACCAATCAGTAATATTGTTAAGTTGGCTTTTATCAGTGTCTCTCAAAATATTTATTAAAGTTTTGTTTTAAAAGAATTTTAAGAAAATAATTTTTGTAAATATTTATTTACCCTATAATTTTTTTTTAAATTAAGTATGATGAACATGTGGAAATTCTTCTTTTATAAATTCGTACAAAATTTTAAACAGTCATTTCGTATTTTTATAAAATTTGCGTACTCGGAACCACTGCATTTAGATATGCATAGTTAAATATGCCATGTCTTTAACATAAAACTTAAATATGATGTTGTCTTGGTCATCATTTGCACCATCTATCACCACCATCATTTTCATCATTATCATCATCATGATTATTGACTTTATCAACAATATTTTTTTTATACGAAAGCAATTGTATGTGTTTTTTTTTTCTTTTATTAATTTGCCTACTCACCTGGCCTTGATGGGGAAATGATATGGCAAACGTGCCATAACCATCAGCAATTGTCATCTTTTCATCTTCTGTGGTATTTGTGGAACCCTCAACAATAAAGTACTCCACCAGACCATTAACACCGGCATCTTTATCTAGTGCCTGTATATTGCGAAATATCGTTGTATGCACTGGTGTGCTCTGAAATTAAAAAAAGGAATAAAAAAATTATTCAATGCATAATATGATAAAAGAAATAATTACGCAAACATAGAAAAAATCTTAAGAAACTAATATTAAATCAAGTGTGTAATGAAAAGCATAAAATATAAAAATAAATTACTTAAATCAACACAATACTAATTAAAAAATTCTTTAGAATTGAAAATCACAGAGAAGTATTTAAAAGTTAAAGAAAAAAGAAATTTATCGTAGGGGTACTATCTATCGTATCGTATCGTAGCTTGAAAATTAAAAAGTACTCCAAACGCTAGCATGTGAAAGCCGCACTCGCTGATAAACTTTATATTTCAACAATGAGAGTGATACCAACTATTCACGAACTTGGATGCAATTAAAAGAATTTTGGCAGAAAGTTGCCGAAATATGGGCTTTATCAAAAGAATAGAAAGAATTTCCCTGGATGCTTTGAAATAAAGTACATTGTCCTGAAAAAGAAGACAGATGGCAAGAAATCGTGTACGAGTTCGTATATGTATATCGATTTAAGGTCGTGTCATTTATCAGAACATTTATTTGCACATTTACCAGATTAAGGTTAAAATAACAACTCATAGGTGATTTCCAAAATATCATAAATTATTTTCAAAAAAGAATTTGTTTACTCGATGAAACTCTGTTAATTTCGTGACATTTCTGGCGCCGTGAAAAGGTTGAAAATTTGTGACATCCTTCATTCCCTGGATCCTTAATTTACTATTTGGGGCTGCAAAATATTCGAAATGCACTGTCTGCATATTAAGTTTTGATGGTAATGAATTTTATGAATTTATCTAATCGTTTTATTCAAACAAAAAAAAAAAAATCAGCCAGAACCGATATGGTAAAAATAAGATTCTTTTAAACTTATCAGAGATTTTTTTTACTTTTTGTATTACTGATCTGATGATAGGCTTGAGCCTCTTTGCAAACTTTAATTGAAGGTCTGGACCTATAAAAGACATTTTATCTTTATCTTTGCATTTTTGTAATTCTTCTTGTTATCCTTCTGCTTCTAAATTGTAACATAAAACGCTTTGAGTAGACAAAGTCTTTTAAATGTCCGGTGACATGGGAAACTCTAAACAAAGAGTGCCGGGTACTCGCAGAGTACGTTTTTGAAGCATTAATCTGTCGCAACAACACTGGCAGATTATAATGTCCGTCTTGCTGATTAAAATGGTACCTGTGACTGCCGCTCCGAGTTAAAAGCCTGTATATTATCAAACACTACTTTTTAATGGGAAATCCCCTTAAAAACCAGTTTGATTGGAGTAACGAAGTTGTTTAAGACCCTTACATTGCCAGTGAGAGTAGCAAGAGCAACAAAGTTGCAGACATGCAAAAGCTATTTGAGGACTATGCTGAAGGCACATAAAACACATAAGTTAAAGCACACTACAAAGTTATTTACATAACTCCTCAGCAAATTATTCTCAATGGCGAGTGCTTTAAGACAACATTTCAAAAAACAACTCTTTTTATAATATATTTTAAAATTTTATTCAGTTCCAGTGCAACTAATCACTTAAATAAACTATCGTCTGTTGTTGGCAGATAAACTATATAAACACAATTCTTATTCTTAGATACCGAAGAGCGTATTAATAATTTAAATGTTAAAAAAGCTTCTGGTTTTGATAAAACCAGCAACAAAATGCTGTTAGAGCTGCCAAGTACAGCTAAGTACATATCTTTTTTTATTAAATGGAATTTTACGACTTAAAAACTTCCTGCAAATAAAGCTAACTCGGAAGAAATTAAATTTACGCATGGATTTTTCAAGAAATTGCATAAAATCCAACTGACTCTGATCTTGAATAACAAAGTTTGCATTCCGAATCCCCAACTTGGCCCGAGATAACCACGTCCTACCATCGTACGTACCCACAGATTGGTACAGGTTACAAGGAAAGCTTATGAGCAGAAAGAAAGTTATTTTGCGCTCTTTATAGATGTCCCTCAAGCTTTTTGACAAAGTTTGGCATGTAAACCTGCTAATCAAACTAAGGCTAAACTTGCCAGTTAGTCTTAATAACTATTTCGAAAAACACATAACCAATCGACAGTTAATAGTAAAAAAGGGATCTACTTAAGTGGTTTTTAACCCATAGAGACTGGCGTGTCTTTAAATAGCACGTAAGAACCACTTCTGTACTTGGTTAACACAGCAGATACACACGTAATTGTCAGTTTTTTTTTACTCATGAAGGTCTTTAAGACCCAAACACAGAAGAATAAGCAAAGTGTTAGCAAAAAGAAATAAAATGCTACCACGTAACTCTTACTTAACGCAAAAAAAGTACTCCCTAATCTTACTTAATAGCCACATGGTGTCTTAACACTTTAAATTAAAATATAGGGTGGCCGATGAAAGCTGCTACCAAAAAAAAAAAATACTCTTTGATAAGATATCGCATATGTGTCATCAAGGGTGAAGACCATTTGAATAACCGCATATGTAAAGAAGTAATTTACGAAGTTTTGAAATAGTTTAATTCGGTGACTTTTAGTCGTACTACCAAAAATTTATTTTTGTTGGCAGATTCTTTCATCATCCACCCTATATTTTGGCAACCGCATGGGTTTTGCCTCAAAAGGGAGTAACATATGAATGCAAGGTTGACTCAGTTGAGACTTAAAGCTTCCCGTATTCACGTGCTAATTAGTAGACATTCTTTCCTTCATCTCAATTGTAAACTTTCGTTATACAACTCGATTTCGAAACCGATTTGGTGCTATAGATAGAATACAGTTATGGAACGTAGCCCCTGTCTCTAGCATAGAGAAAATTCAACGCCATGATCGTAACTGGTATTTTAAATTTATTTAATTAATCTGAAAACACATCCAAATCCTGTCGCTTGCAATATGGCGGTCAATCTTGATTAAAGACAATTTAGAACAATTTTATATAAACTCATCAGACGCCAACTTAGCATCAAGTTAAATTAAATGACATTTTAGCATTAAATCTACTTTTATTTCAAACCGTAAATGGTCATTGATCTACTCCAAACCTAATTTGAAAATTCAAAAAAAAATTTTTAAATTCTTTTTTAACAAAGTCCCATATCAACACATAATACCTGCTTGTATACCCTGAAGGAAATGTGGGGACAAGTGCCTCCATGTCACCACTTTTTTCGAATATTTTGAATTCCTTTTTGGTAACATTCTCAACAACGTCCTAACAGTTTTATATTTAGATTTGATAAGAAGAAAAATAACTGTCAACAGCAAATTAACTCTTCAGTCCTTTGCCAAACCAAATAGTGTTTCGGCGATGTAGTGGGTTTTACTTATGTTTTACTTGTGCAATAAGAGTTTTAAACGCACACAATTCACGCTTATTTTCAATGAAAAACACAAGTTGAGTGTCCACAGTAAAAAGCAAACAAAAAACATTGCCTGGGCTATAGCTAGTCGACACTACTGTAGACTGAAATTGCTAAAAGGTACCAGTAAATCACTAATTTCAATGTCCACATATGGCCCCAAAAGAACTACCCTTTTAACAGTACCAATGTCAGTAGTGAATTTCCGATAACATGATAATGTCAAATGTCTATAGCAAAACATATTGCCTGGGGTATGGCTTGTCAGTAGTACTGGGAAAGACGTCAATAGTGATTCACTAGAGTCTCATTATTGACATTTCCTGCAGAGTGGCCACTATTTACAACATCCGTGTATGTATGTTTTTATGTTATTTTCCTAATTTCACAATTTTCTTAAGTAATTTTAATTTTAAATTTACACATTTCATATATTTTCCCTTCAAACTCTTTTGTTAAGAAAAGCATTACAATTTGTAAAATAAAATTTTATAGTACTGCTGCTAAGTACTCTCTTCACTTGCAGCTCCCACCACATGAATATTGCTCTATATGGTCATAAATAAATTGCAAGCCGTCCAATCAATCGGCCAGAGTACAATGATAAACACAATAACCATTTATGACAACAAACGGCCAACGAAGAGTCCATTGTCATTACAATAAACTGAAAATGAGTGAACTTAAGGAATTTACCATCTTCAAAACTGATTAATATTACACTGGAATTATATGAAACCACGAGGAGAAGGAAGAAAAAAACGACAACAACAACTAAAGTTGGACAATAAAGGCGACTACTGTTTTGGTTTTGTCCTGTAAATCAATATTTTAAGCAGTAGACTATATTTAGCTCCATGCGTTCCCTTTTTTCATTTGTGTAATTCTAGCCTTAAAAGAAAAACTGTTTGTTTGTTGTTTAAGCTAGATGGTACTTTTGCCTTTTTATCTACGATGCGTTGTATTGAAAAAGGGACATTCCTAATGGATAGAAGGATAGGAAAAAAACAACTGTTGAAAACACTATAAATTATAGAAAAATAGCTTATGGACAAGCTGTTAAGTAATAAAAATAAATTTGCTAGAGTAATTGTGGTAAGAAAAATACACTTAGAAAAGTGGTCAGAAGATAAATGCAATGAAGCTTGAGTTTGTAAAAGTTCTGGGGATAAACCTTTTGCTACGCTAAAATCTATGACGTCTGGAATTTTATTATGGTCCGTTGACCAATAGGTTGGTTGTCCAATTGAAATAACGCAAAGTCCCATATCCGACACGGAATCATACAAGACACGACCTCTGGGACTAATAATGCGGGAGCCTCAGTACGTGTGTTAAGCGTTATAGTCTCCAGCAGCTATAAAGCGGGGATCTTATCATTGGTAAAAACTGTTGTATTGATCCTTCGTTATGGAGAATCTGGGTGGACAGTAAACTGATGAAATAACAAGGTTTTGGAAAAATTCAACAATGCAGACATTCGTTGCTTTGATATAACATTCCGAGAGGCCACCAACCATTAGTGTTTAATTCTTGATTTGATTAGAATAGCCAAGCCACCACATGATCCTGGTATCCTTTGAATCGTAAAAAGAATAGCCACTTATTTTAAAAGTGCTTCTAGATGGCATATGAGTCTCAGAAATCAGCATTACATTAATTTTTTGGTTTATTAAAAAGTACTCGAGCTCGTTTTGTGCTGGCGGATGCCATTTTCGTTCCAAAAACAAACCCTGAGGCAGTTCATGGCGCTTTAAGCATGGCCTGCAAAAGTGCAGACTGTATTTCTTGCATCATTGCAGCTATTTTCGCCATAATTTTCGTAAATTGTTTGAACATATTGTCAATTACGGCTTCCAGGCGGCTAAAATTAGGCCCGGTTGGTTCGCTTGTTGGCACTTCTTGCTGTGTTGTAGGCTGGGTAGACTAACGTGCAATAGGCTGATTAGACTTTAATGCGTTGGCATAAGAAACTGGATTTGTAGTTGCTTGTGCTAATAGAGGCATGTTTTTAGTTGGTATGTTTAAAGACTGGGGAGGGGCAGGAATTATTTTCGGCTTAGGTGAGCGCGTAACTGACCGATAATATTTGAATATACTAACTGGTGACATAAAGTTAAACATATATGCAAACCTCTTTAAAAATAAAGTAATATTAAAGTCAGTAAAAGACCAAAAATAATGGATCTATAATCATTACAAACAATAGGCTTCTGTGCCAAATTTTATCAAAAAATCTTTAAAATTGCGACCTGTACTTTGATTAAAGGAATTCATGGGCACCCACCAGTACGTACGGACGGATGGACGGACATTCTTAAATCTGAGAAAAAGATTCTGAGTCGATCAGTATGCTTGAAAGTGGATCTCATTCCATTATTTTTAGGCATTACAAGCATCTGCAAAAACGCATAATAACCCTACCACGTATGTGTTGTGGGTATAATACATATAAAACAAGTAAAAGGGGTATATTCGGCTGTGCCGAATCTTATATACCCTTCACATTGGTGTTTTTTTATATTTAGCCATCTCATCTAGCTGAATCATTTTGTGTAAATGTTGTAATAAAAACACTTTGTTCCGGGTTGAAGTCGATAGCAATCCTAGTTTTTTAAATATAAAACTTTACAAAATTTTAAATTCTGAATATATAATAGAAATATCATATAGGAGGTTTGAGGTCGAGAGTTTTAGCAGTTTTCGAAATAATTTGTATTAAAAGTTTAATACAAGTGGTTTTTTTGTATAGGGGGTTCCCCTCCGCCTGTTCCTATCCAACGGTTTTTTTTTTCTAAAATATAAGAATTATTGTATCATTACATTTTTTAGAACATTCGAAGTCGAAAGCTGTTATAGTTTCCCTGATATAGCGTATCGAAAGATTGACAAGAATTGTTAGTTTGTTATGGGGATTCCCCTTCCCTTGTTTCCGAACAAATATTTTTTTTAAAATGAAGGTCATAAGGCCGACTTCTTGTAAAAGAGTTAAACTAGATATCTGTTATAGTTTCCGAGATATAGTGTATCGAAAATTTCATAAATATGGTTTATTTGTATGAGGACTTCTCCTTTCTCTTATTTAGATTTTCTTTTTTCAAAATTTGTTATTGTCGAATTGCTTTTTGTAGAACAATTGAAGCCGGTAGATGTTATAGTTTCCGTGATATAGCGCATGAAATATTTTAAAAAATTTGTGCAATTGTAGGGGAAATACCACTTCCCAAGATTCTATCTGAAAAATAATGTTCTCTAATTTAGGTTCCTAGCTTCAAAGTATCCGTATTTTATGCCAAGAAAGACTAAATTTACTGAGATATATAGGGATAAATGCACGGGTTTTGTCCTAAAACTGGGTTATTTTGGCTTTTCGCTTATATCTCAGTCAATAGTGAACCGATTTTGCAAATTTTAAATAGAGGTTGTCCCAGGGACATTTTTGATTGTTTGAAATCAAAACGTTTTCTCTGCGACTTTACTTGAGTCCAAAATTTGATTTTAGCACACACACAATTTGACAGACGGTCAGGCAGACGGACAGATGGACATGGCTATAACGACTTGCCTATCTATAAGGAGCCAGAATGTATAAACTTGATGAAATCTACAGTGAATATTGTAAAAATTATAAACGGAATGACAAATTGATATATACCCTTATCGCTTTGTCAAGGGCTTAAAAAAGAAAAACTTACACAGAAAAAACTACGGCAAACTTTTGTTGCCAGCCGTCGTAAATTAATTTATTAAAATTGTAAAAAAGTTGTAGAAAAATCCAAAATTACATTCAAATACAACGGATTTAACAGAACAATTGTTAATAATTTAATTTAATTGCCAATAATTTTTTGTAACTACTTAATATCTGTTGCCATTTTTTTCTGTGTCAAGTATTGCTTTTATTTTGTTTTGTGTATTTTATTTATCTATTTTGTTGCCCAAACCTTTAACAATTGCAAGGTATATTAAAACCCGGTTAAGTATGCTTTTTACAACAAAATTTATTTTAAGGTCTCTATGTTCTTTTTTCCAACAATTCTTTCCCAACTACTCGTTAGTGCATTCTTATAGTTTCTAGAGTCATTTACTTTAGTTTATAGTTGTTATTGCTGCTTCTGTTGATTGCATTCATTTACTTTTGTATGCTGTTAGCATTATATTATTCTGGCAACAAATTAATTTATGGTAAATGTTGTACATAGAATTTTTAAAATAAACCTTTTTCTTGTAGCTGCTTTTATCTTTTTGCTGTTGTTGTGAAGGTTTCGTTATTTATTTAAAAGTTAATTGCACTGTTATAAAGTGGATTTGTTTGATTATTTCATACCATTTTAAGCGTGTGTTGCTAGAGGATGGGAAATAAAGAAAATAAATGAGAGCGCTATATTCGGTCGTGCCAGTTTTTAGATATACTACGATGATGTTATGATATAAGTTTCCAAACGCATAATCGTCCTACTACGTATGTGACTTGGGTATAAAAACGATAACACGGTCATTCAAATTTAACTAATTTGAAGTAACAAGCTCAAGGTTGTTTTACAGTCTCTTGACAAAAACCTATTCAACCTCAAAAAAAGTTTCTTTTGCAGCGATTAAACGCTCAATAGAAATAAAAAATATGCTCTATATTCCCTTTATCCCTTTGACGTACCATTATAAAATATAGTAAAAACCTCGTAGACTTTGGGTTGTAAGATCTTTACACAGTCCTGAAGACGACACACGAAGTTGCATTTGCCAAAACTGTAATGGATCTGAGCCTTACATCCGAATATTTACCCATATTAGAGTGCTTAGTGATATTTCTATTATTATACAATTTTCCATTTATTTAATTTTATAATTTTTAAATGTAGTTCCATAAGATTTCTACTCATTAAGGCAAATGTTTCGCTGCAGAAGTGGAGAAATAAAGAAAATAAATGAGAGCGCTATATTCGGTCGTGCCAGTTTTTAGATATACTACGATGATGTTATGATATAAGTTGCTATTAAACAGGGTAAATTATTGCGTACGAAGTTTAAAAAAAATAGCAGAAAATGTCTACTCACTGGTGTACCTTTACTACTAGTTTAGGTTAGGTTAGGTTAGGCTAGGTTAGGTTAGGTTAGGTTAGGCTAGGTTAGGTTAGGTTAGGTTAGGTTAGGTTAGGTTAGGTTAGGTTAGGTTAGGTTAGGTTAGGTTAGGTTAGGTTAGGTTAGCTTAGGTTAGGTTAAGTTAGGAAAGAAGAAGCCCCAACATAAACCCGATAGGTCTTAAGTATTGCCACGCAAGGTTAAAAATTGTCATGCCCGACCATATTATACCCTTTATACAATTATTTATTTGATATAGCCTATCAACGTGCGCACAAAGTGTACGCAGGATAAAGTGACTTTTGTGAATGGGGTTACCCTAATTTTCTACTACCACTACAGGAGGTAATAGTGCAATCTTCCCAAATTTGATTGCCCGATTTTTAATTAAAAAAAAAATTGTGCATGGGTTGGTATGTTTTGATGGCATTATTTATTCGAAATTTAAGAGGTTTAATGCTTTTTCCGAGGGTTGAACTTACATGAAACCAAGGATAAATTATGGATTGTTCATTACATATTTCTTATAAATATTCAGTAGCATAAAGTTAGTAATGAGCTATTGTTACTTCATAGCTTGTTACGACAGAAAATCTACCTTTTAGTAAGGGCGTTAATAATTACATTTGGAGGAATATTGGCAACAATAGAATAATGAAACAGGCTTTGTAAAATGCTTTTGTTTTAAAAACTTTAAATTTTTATTTATTTTGTTTAGCTAATCATTGGTAACTAGTTATTTGATTGATTTTTCTAGGTACATTTGTATGCAGGAGTCGTGAATTTTGGGACAGCTGAATCAAAAATAACTTTTTATTTAGTGCTTGTTCATCTCCAATATTACTTGCTAATTTACCAGGTAACCAGAGGTTTTACTTGGTTAAAGAACGCAAAACTTACTGAGATAGAGTATTATTAAGGCAAATTATATTCCAAAATGCTTATTCCGAGAGGAATTTTGTATGAAGGATATGCCACAAACAGACCGAATATCACCACTTACAATAAGCTTCATGCGTATGCCAAATTTCATCAAAATATCTTTAGAAATGCGACTTTTACTTTGATCACAAATATACATAGACTTCTGGCGGACAAACAGACACACTTTAATCGACTGAGAAATTGTTTCTGGGCTGATCGGTATAGTTGAAGGCAAGCCTTAGGCTATAAGTTTTAGTTATTATTAATATTTTTCCAAACGCATAATCGTCCTACTACGTATGTGACTTGGGTATAAAAGCGATAACACGGTCATTCAAATTTAACTAATTTGAAGTAACAAGCTCAAGGTTGTTTTACAGTCTCTTGACAAAAACCTATTCAACCTCAAAAAAAGTTTCTTTTGCAGCGATTAAACGCTCAATAGAAATAAAAAATATGCTCTATATTCCCTTTATCCCTTTGACGTACCATTATAAAATATAGTAAAAACCTCGTAGACTTTGGGTTGTAAGATCTTTACACAGTCCTGAAGACGACACACGAAGTTGCATTTGCCAAAACTGTAATGGATCTGAGCCTTACATCCGAATATTTACCCATATTAGAGTGCTTAGTGATATTTCTATTATTATACAATTTTCCATTTATTTAATTTTATAATTTTTAAATGTAGTTCCATAAGATTTCTACTCATTAAGGCAAATGTTTCGCTGCAGAAGTGGAGAATAAATAAATCAATAAAAAAAGGGAGACAGGACGTAAAGTTTTCTTTCTTTATAAAAAGGGTCCCTTACTTCGCTAGTTTGGTCTGTTTACCAATTTCGCGATAATAGCAAATTTTTGAACAGTGTTTTACCGCGAGTATTTCGAATATTTATGTCTACCTAGTTTTACGAAAAGTCTGATATATCCTTATTCACCTTTTGCTGGGTGTTAAATTTTTTTTTAATATTTCTGATTGTCTAAGAGGGGTTTTCGCATTATCCCTAACCGCGTTATTCTGCCGCCTAAAATCTTGTTCTTTGTTCATTTGGTGAGTTAAAAACAGTCCTGAAATCAGTATCAAAATATTGTCCATACAAGTTACGACCTTTATCTCTTTGTTGTCCAGGACCATAATAATCGGATTTACAAAACTAAGCCAAAGTTATGGAGATATTACACTTACACTACCCTGAAGTGACCCTTGATTAACTGGTTTTGGCATAGGGCTGTTATCGACTTCAACATAGATACCAACCGACTTTAACATCTAAATTTTCTAAGGGATGCAAACTACTTAGAACAGTCCGTAAAGTGGAAACTCTGAGCACGGAACTGCTAAAAAGGATTTTCATTTATTTTTACATTTTAACTTAATCGTACATACACATCGTTTTCTTGTGTTACTGTTGTTCCTTGCATTTTTAACTAACAGAAAAAATTGCTTTTTTTTTTAAATTTCCTCCCCAAAATCTCAAAATATTTGCAAAGGCATCAAACTTTTATATTAAAAAAAACTTAAATTCCCAAAACTCCTTAATATACAAATTATAGAAATTCCATTTCACGACTTGTAAGCAAATAACAGACATAAAATTTTTGCTAAAAATATAAGAATTTAAATAACAAAAACAAAAGAAAAAAATTTTAAAGAATCTAAAAATGGGAAACCATTGGTAGAATCCGTTTTTAAAATGGCCACACAACTGTCTTAAATCGCACTCAATATTTTAATAACGACACATAAGAAACCACATTGAAAAGTCATAATACAAAACCATTAAAAGAATAAAAAAAAAATTAAATAGAAACAACCACTGAAATAAAAGAATACCAATAAATAATACTTTGCATTTCAACAAATATCCAGAGAGTCACATTTGGTGACAGAACAGGCAACAAGAAAAAAAGTGATATAAATACAAAGACAAGTAAGAAAGGAAAAAAAAATCTTTTGATAAAATAAGCAGCAACAAAAATTTGTCTTTTTCAAATGTGTATAATCCTTTATAGGAGGGATTTTATTTAGAAAAAGCCACACATAAATTGTCTCTGGAAATGGCTAAAGTATTAAAATGAAGAAGATACAACTACAAGATAGACTTAATGCAATGTAATTGACACACAGACAAGCAAACAAATGGACAGACTTACATACCTCGGTATGGTTGGCATAAATATTTTTATTTTTTATATTTATAGAATTCTTATTTTACTTTTTCTCTTTGTTTAGTTTTGTATTTGTAAGTTGCGACACATGAATGTAATTTGAATATATTTTTTTGTATTTACGTTTGATCTTTACATGGCTTTCATAAATTATTCATATTGAAGAAGAAAAGCAAAGCACACAAGAAAGCTAGAAGAAAAAAATTTAATAAAAAAAAGTTTGCGAAAGAAATACGGCAGCTGAAAAAACAATAGGAAGAAAAAATTTAATTTTATAAATTTCTAGAACTAACAAATGTCTTTAAGGCTTATCTTAAGCTTTAACAAATTTGTTAGGTAATTATAATTTTGGTCATTTAAGATAATTGTTATTTTTTTTTTTTAATAATTTTAATTTAACAAATTAAATTTCTGAAACATTCCTTTTGTTTGCCCTTCTATTCTTAATTGTAAAACATTTATTTTTTTATTTTGTGTGTGGGTGATGATATCATCCTCACTACTCTGTTCCTTCTAATGGCAAAAAAAGTTTTCTATTAAATTTTATCACATGTGCAGCTTCTTCTTAATACCTTCTTTAATGCCAAGCAGTGTATGTACGATTAAGTTCTTAAAAATGATTTATAGGCAAAGATGAGCAAAGTTCACATCAAAAGTCAATACAAAAACAAAAGACTTAAGAAAGAAACTTTTTTGGTTTTGCTTATTTTTGTTTTTTATTTTATGGTGTTTTTATTGTTGTTAAATTTGGTGACAAATGTCAAGAACAAGTTAGTTTAAAATCTATCTAAAAAGTGATTTATAACGGTATAATATTCAATTGATCCCCAAAAGATTTATAGGTATTGGGTAGGAGTAAAAAGAGAAAAGAAATCAATAAAATGTAAATGTGCTGTCACTTTAACTTATTTAAAAATTTTTTTTATGGATTTAGATATTAAGAAAAATAAATTAAGATAAATATTTTCTACTCATATGGCTTTTTAAAGTACTTTTTAAAAGTTTTTTTTATTAATTTCTTTTAACAATATAAAATGTCTTCTTTTTTAATGAAGTTTTTTATATTAAGGTTCTCTCATCTTTATAGCTTAATATTTTGTTTAATAATTGTACGTCTTGACGAGACAAATTCATGTTTAGACAAATAAAAAAATCCTGATACCAAAAATTGGTATTTTTATACGGATTTTTTATATACTGAATTTAACGTTTGTCTTGGCATGACTTTGTCCCGTCAAGACTTACAACAACAAATCAAGCAGATATCTGAATGAATGAATAAACTAAACATTACAAATTTTTATTTAATCATTATGAAAAAATATCTCTGGTTTCACTTACCCAATATACAAGCTTAAATTCTCTTAGCTTAAACATGGTAAACACCCCATTGTTAGGAAACAAAAAATACCAAATCTTTTGAATTTTGAGATTCAAGGAAAAAGGCTTAAACAACAAAATAACATTAAGCAATTCTAACATACATATATTATAACCTTTATAATAGATTATAACACGACGCGTGCGCTCATGCGCAAAAACATTCCACATAAAATTTGCAACAGACACAAATAAATGATAAATTCCAGCTTTTGAAAACCTAAGACCTTAAGAGTTAAAGAATAAAGAATTTTAAAAATAAACAAGAGTCAATGTTTACACACGTGTATATTTTCAAATTTATACTATAGATGCAAATAAATAGAATTTTATTTTTGCAGAAGCATTAGATCAGAGGTTCGCAATCTTAAAATATATTCATAAAAATAAACCTTTGTTTAAAACATTGACAACTCGATCTATCGAGTAAATTTTAATTCGAAATGAATGCGACAACTTGGCCGCAGCATTTTTTTTTAATTTAAGATAAACAGGCTTACTTTAAAATTTGATCATTTATATTTTAGGGATTCGCTTCCTTTCTATATAACTATCTTTAAAACAATAATTGCTATAACCAAGAGAAACATACTGATAGCTTAATGAAATTTTGTTAAGATATTTGTAATTAAATGCCTTGAAATCTGTCTAAATTTTTGTCAACTACGAGCAAGGATATGAACAACTTAAAAATGGCTTTTACAAAAAAGCAAAATCAAATCCAAAAAACTAAATTTCTTTTAAAAATTGGGCAAAATAAGTAAATTAGTGGAATAAAATCAAATAAATGCTTTTGGTTCCAACCAAGATTTAAATTTTTCTCCACAAAATTTGGGATTTAAGCGTAGGTGGCTGTAGATGTTTGTGCCATATACAGGATGTCTGCGTATTTTATGTTTTTAAGGGTATGTTATCCAGATACCTTTTGTCAAGCTTAACATACTGGTTAAAATGGACCCTTGTTTTCTGAGCCACACGCTGCAGTAAACTTGCTTCAATTGAGCTAATGTCTCGACCATTATTTTCATTTAAAGCCACAAGAGATTCGGGACTGTTATTATAAGCCCTCTCTTTGGGGTAGCCCCATAACAAAATCCATGGGGATAAGATCGGGAGTCCCTGATGGCCATTGGATGCCACCAAAGTGACTGATTAGTTTTTGGGGGATATTTTCCCGGAGCAAATTTCACGAAGCTCTGGCTGTGTGTGCGGTAGCCTCATCCTGTTAAAACCACGTACTTGAAGAGTACAACGGATTAGCTCGCAGGTTTGGCAAAAAAAATTCCGTAACCATGCGTCGATAACTTTCCTCCTTAACATGCGTCACCTGGCCTCGAAAATTTTCGAAAAAATGGTCCAATTATCTCATGCGTGGATAAGCCACGCCAAACAATTACCCTGCGGCAATGCAATGGTTTTTGTTGTTTAAGTCGAAAGTTGCGGGCTCTTAGAGACCAGTAAAGACATATTTGTTTGTTGACGTGGCTGTTTAAGTAAAAATGAGCCTTGTTGCTCCAAAAAATGGGATTTGCAGTACGAAAACGCTCAAACGTCTTTTTACAAAAAACTTTGCGCTAACCATAGTCACTTTCTTTCAGTTCTTAAATGATTTAAATTTTAAAAGGATGGAAATAATATTTTCTATAAATTTAAAAATCCTTCACCATGGCTTACGGCACATACAAGTTATTATAATATGCACAAGCTTGTGAATCACTGCTCTACGCTATAGAGAGGTGGTAAAAATGTTTGTTTTGGAAAACCATATCGGTTCAAAGTTCATATCGATTTAACACATTTATTGGTTTTGTATTGGAAAAGGAAAAAAATTGACCAAAGAAAACAAAGAGTAATTGCTTTTTATTGATGAACTTTTTATTTTCTTATTAAGAGTAGTTCATCGCGACTGGTGCATCTTTTATAAAGGGATGACTAAGTTCCATTAAAAGCATGTTTTTGCCATGACTAGGGCATTTAAAAGTGTGGGAGAATTCATAGTAAGTGCAAATATTAAAAGAAAGCCTTCAAAGAAAAAAAATTTAAGATTTATATGTGAAACCAAAATAAAAATTGAGTGGGTGCTACGATGTACGAACACACATTTAGAGTAGAAAAAAAGTTATTTTTAAAAATGCTTTCAATAACAGTTTATTTAGAAAATTATTTTATTTTATTTTATCTTTTAATTTTAAGAGAATTTATTAAGGTTGCTTAAAAGAAAGTAATTTGTATGTATTTAGAAAAATTTTTATAACCACTTTTTTGTTAAGTTCTACCTTTTGCATGATTTTATTCCCTTCACATAGTGATAAGGATATATATCGGTTTGTCATTCCGTTTGTAATATCCTTATTATCCATTTGCGACCCCATAAAGTATATATATTCTGGATCCTTATATAAAGGGAAGTCGATTTACCCATGTCCGTTTGTTTTTCTGTGCGTCCGTGTGTCTGTGTAAGTCAAGTTTTCTGAGTAAATTTAAGTACTACAGGCCAGGTGTTGGTGCCAAACTTTTAGAAAATATCCCTGAAATGATCACTATTTGAGTGAGATAGGTTTGCCACGGATCTATATATAGGTAAAATACTGCGGATGCCCCAGTTTTTTTAGAACACCTATCATACAAAAAGTGTAACAAATGGTAAACAACTGGCAACGCTGTTAAGCATACATATGGATGTGAATAAATACGCGCTAAGTTTTGAGGCGTATATTTGAATGTAGGTAGGTATGACCATGTGTGTTGCTTTCAAATGCAAAAAAAAGTAAACACTGGCTCAACGAAAGGAGTTTGACAGTTTTAGCTTACTATCGCTGTTAACACTTGCAAAAACAATAGATTTACGTATCATATGCTAGGTACAAACTTTGCAACATGTTTGTGCAACAAGGCATGTTTAAATGTTGGTTAAATAGTTTGTAGTTATATTGATGGTTTTGTTTCTTTGTTGTTGTTTATGGTTGGCATCAAACATTAATGATTAACATGTTGCAAAAACACGTTGCAAAGTTTGTACCTAGCAACACATATACATATATTGTTTTGCTTAATTGGTTTTCTGTTTTCTTAAGAGCCATAGTGCGGATGTGTGATTGTTGTCTTACCCTTTAGATAGTGGTAAGGGTATATATAAATTTGTCATTTCTTTTGTAATATTTTTACTATCCATTTACGACCCCATAAAGTGTATAGTATATCCTTAAAGATAGGATAGTCGATACAGTTGTATAAATGTTTTGAGTTTCTTGTTTCGAAAACTATGAAAGTTATGTACTTTAAGCCAAACACAAATGGTTACAATATTTACGGTTCGAAAACAACTTGCCTAGATCAGGTGACTGGGTAAACACAAATACAAATGTGAAGGGTATATAAGATTCAGCACAGCTGAATATAGTGCTCTTAATTGTTTTCTTGAATATCATTATCAGATGATTAAATATTTTATGACAAGATTTATATTTTCCAAAATATATGAAAAAATCATATCAAAATTAAAAAATTTTGAAAATCAAAAATTGTTTAATTGAAAGAATTTGCTCAGTGCAAACCATAAAGCATATAACAAGTAAGAATGCAAAAGTCGGTCAAGCCCGACAATATTATACCCTACACCATATTTGTATAGTGGCAATATAAAAATATATCTGTCATATTTATGTTCAGATAGTAGTTGGTGGCATAAAGTAAGACACATATGCAAAATTTTGTCAAAATTGAGTGATATTCAAACCATTTAGAGCCCAAAATGTGAATTTCGGGAGGACTTTTGTATGGGGGCTATATTAAGGTTCAAATATATGTGTCTTACCATAGCGCCATAACCATAACCGTTGCCCTAAAGACCAAAACTCAATTAGTTTCTAAGGTTATGGTTATGGTAAGTCACCTATAATCAAATACAGTGTTGCCCATAAGTTTAGTTCGAACAGCTGCTTACTGTGATATGGTTAAGTCACGTAAAACTAAACCTTTAAGAAATAGACCGATCATCACCAAAAACAACAGGCTTCGTGTCAGTGCTGAAAACCTTATTTATCCTGGCCAAGTTTCATTAATATATCCTTAAAAAATACGATATATGCATAACCAGCTGAATGGACGGGCGGACATGCCTTAATCGACTCAGGAATAAACAAGGTATAAACATTATCAAAAGTACAGCATTATTTAAGGCATTTGCTTAAGCAAAAGCAATTTTTTATTAAAAACAATTTTCGAAATTACAAAAGTTAATTGCTAAATGTTGTTGTTGGGGAAGGACATTATTTGTTTAGCGATGCCCAATCTATTAAACATTTATTTGCTTTTTTCAAACATTATTTTTGTGTTTTAGACTTAAATGCAATATTGCTTTTTAAATAAAGTTTGCTTAATACATTTTTGTAAACATGTTTGCATAAAATTAAATAGTTAATACTTCTGCATTAGTTGCTTTGAAAACAGCTTTTATTTTTTTTATTTTATTTATTTTGATTATTATTTTTTTACTTGCTCAAACAACAGGTTTTTTTCTACCACAACAAATATCTAATAATAAAATCATTTTTAAAATCTTGTTTGTTATGACGATGAAGTGGTAAGTGGTTACTTTAAATTTATTAATATTAAAAAAAAAATAAAAATCAAAGAGTGATTAAATATTTATTGATAATTACTTTGTTGCAAAAATATGTATTAATTATTACGAAGTGTTTTTTTTTTTCAAATAAATAACTTAATTATAAAAACAAATTAATAACATAACTTTCAATGTTTTAAGACTGGGTTTTTGCCTTTAAGTCTATATACTTTGTGCTTAAATCTGCGGTGCCCAAAAGAAAAAGATTATTCATGAGAATGTATGGGTGCTTTTGCACTGTGTGTTTTTGTTACCTTTTTGGTTTTCTCTTTCTTTGCTAAGGTTTTCCGTTGGCACTCGTTTTGTGTATAGGGCTGTAAGCTGTGGCAACTTTTACGCCAAAAGTTGCACTTTTCTGGTGGTCCTGGAGATTCAAATTTAGCTTTGGCAGCATGTCAACATTGTTGGCGCTTTTCTTAACAAAATGCCAAGTTTTTGGTGCTTTAGCTTTAATTGAATTCATGAATTTGTTATATAATTTTTTAAATTAATAGATAAGGCTCCGATTTACAGTAAATAATCAGAAGACTTACACTAATATAAAAAAATTTTTTAAAAATCGAACAAACCATTTTCGATATTAGCTGTTTTGACTCTTTTTTTCCCTTTGCTCACTGCAAGCAAAAAAAAAAAAATAATTTTTTAACCAATAAGGGTGACCCGGTATATCAGTGGTAAGTGCACGAGTCTACCAGTCTGGGGGTTGTGGGTTCTATGCCCACCAGAGACCCTAGGAAGTATGCTTCATTTGTTCTGTTCTTCCTTTCTTTCTTTCTTATAGTTCTCTAAATTTCTTTCTTCCTTCCGTCTCTACCTATTCTATATGCCTCTCCAGGTCAGACAAAGGGACCGAATCAAGCGGACCTAAGTGAGCTGTATCCTTTCCTTTAACGGCTGTCGGTTCTACCTAACCTAACCAATTAAAAATTTGTTTATTTAGGAGTTGCTCGCAATTTTAAGTTCTACCAGGTCTCCAATTACATGTTTCGGTTTTATAGTTGGCTTAATTTTATTGCTTTTTAAAACAATTATTAGTAAACTTAAAGCAAATAATATAATAATTATTTATATTCCTATTAGTGAAACTTTTAAAAATAAATATAAAATCGAAGAAATATCTTTCTTTGTTTTTATACTCTTTACAAAGTGATAATGATATTAACTTTAGACCCCATAAAGTATATGTATTTTGGATCCCTGTAGATATCAATAGCCATGTCCGTCTGTTAGCCAGTCCGTCTCTTTGTCTGTTGATATCAAGTTTTCGGACTCATAAAATTGCACAGAAAACCTTTTGATATTAAAATATCTGAAATATCTCTGGGACAATCGCTATTAAAAATGTTCTGCGTAAAGTAATTTAACAATAAGACCTACATTTTGGAAAAAAAATTGTTTGAGCAGAAGCAGGGAAAAAGGCAAGAAGTAACAAAAGGTAAAATATTTCTTACATTTTGATAAAAAATTGAATAGAAGCAGGAGGAGGGAGAGGTTTCCCCATAAAAATAGGCAACATTTATTAAACTTTAAATACAAATAATGTCAAAAACTGTCAAAACGCTTGACCTCAAACCTTCTTCCTTCCTTTAATTACATACAAACGTTAAAATTTTGTAAAGTTTTATATTTCAAAAACTAGTATTTTTATTACAATATTTGCAGCACGAAATAACTCGGCTAGATCAGATGGTTGGGAATATAAAAAAAAAACACTGTTAAGGGTATATAAGATTCGGCACAGCCGAATATAGCGCTCTTATTTGTTTGTTTTGATTACGAGAAAATAACTGTCATATTAACAACCAAATTGAAAATTTAAATTATTTTATTGTTGAATTGGCACTAATAACTAAAATCGTAAATATCTTTGTTACCAGCCGTCATAATTTGAAAACTGTAAAAAATTTTAAAATACATATTTTCAAATACAAATGATTTAACAAAAAACCTGTTAATAGGTTTAGCTAATTAGCAAATACTTTTTTGTAGTTACTTGATATCTGTTACCTCTTTTCTTCTGTGTGTCCCTTCAAAACAGTTAAACCATCGATTATTATTAATTGGACCGAATAGACAAAAATAAACCTTAACATATTCCTGAATATTGCCTGCTAAGATTTAATTAATTGCTTTTGTCCTTTTAAACTTTAAGTACACAATTCTTCCTTCTTATTAAATTAATTTAATAAAAAAAGCCAAGTTTTTTTTTAATTTTAATAAAACAAAATAGTTTTGCAGTATTTTTTCTTCAAAAACTTAATAAAGTTTAATTTTGGCAATTTTTGTTTATTGTTAAAACCAAAAAATATTTATTGGGGCTGTGTACATATAAAAACCGATTAGTGTTCGTCCCCCAGAGACACTCTTGGCTGACATTTGTTTTAATGCATACATAACTGTTTCGCAGTATCACTTTTTAATTAAAAACATATTTTGCGTTTTTTCAATAGATTTCTTTAGAAATTTTTGATATTCTAAAATAGGATATATTTGAAAACATTATTTATTGTTTATGTAAACTTTTTTGTATACATGCGGAGAAATAACCTAGTTGAGACGATACTTAACAGATGGATTAGGAGAAAGATGTTGATTTCCTTAGTATACTATCCTACATTATTGTAGCTACTTTTCTTAAACACTGTTTTCTACAACCCTAAGTCACAGTACAAGTATACAATTTATTTGTTGAGCCTTAATCTTAGATTATTATCATCGCAAGCATGTTTTTTGTTTGCGTGCAAATGAGCTTTAATTATTGTTTTATATTACAGCCTTAAGAATGACATAAAAGTTTTATGGCCACTAATGACTATTTAACAAATGTAAACTGTTACAAAACCTTACAAAAACAAACACTGACAATAAAAATTTTCTCTCTGTTAACTGACTTGGAATATCTTTATGTAACCCAATTGCTGTGACACATGCAACAACTAAAGAAAAGTGATAAAACATGTCAAACATTAAATGCATTTGAAATATTTTCGTAATTGATTGGATTTTGTCAAAGTAAAACATTTTGTTTGTTTTTTTCCTTAAAAAAACTAGACTAAACTTTGCATTAACGGTAAGTCTTCAAGAACAACAACAAAATTACACTTGTTAGCTTGATGCTTAAAGTTTATGTTGAATGTAAATGTTGTTGTTAATGTTTTGTCAAGTTGTTTATGGTCTCTTGTGAACATGTTGTTTAACATCAATGACTGACGTCCACAGTCAATTAAAGATAAATTACATCCATAAAAAACGGTAAAACCAATATAAACAAAACTGCCTATATTTCTGGTTTGGTTTTTTGTTAAAAACTTTACAAAACAATTGATTAAAATACGAAAACTAATAGCGAACAGGTAACAGAAATGTCAGCAATACGAAAATCAACAGCAAAAGAAATGATTAAATAAAAATAAAATGTTTGAAGATGCGTTCCTGATGGGCTTCAGCAACAAATTAATGAAGTTACATTAAGGGTATTTGCTAGAAGTAGCAAAAACATTTGAATATTGGTGGGCATTGAACTCGAATCCTTTGGGTTATGAATAAAATTGAGCTCAAAAAACTTTGGTAAGCCGGCAAAATGCAACAAATAAAATGCATTTTGTTTCAAATTTATTTTTTAAATCCTGCTGTAATACCCATGTCCGTAGTGTTTTTTTTGTATTGTCGTAGCTTAATACAAAGTACCATTTGTTACAAATGTTGCCAACTTTTTTATACCTTCTTTAATTGACTATTTAAAGTTAACTGTAATAGTTTTTTGTAGTGTGTGCGTTTTTTCTTAATTGTCATTGACTAGTTTTTATTATGACATTTTCTTTTCGAAGGAAAAAAAGTCGCCCAGGGTGCTCAGAACAGCTCAGAGGTCTTTAGCAAAATTAAAAGAAATCCATTCGATCATGTTTATTTTATGGCCGCAGTCATTGCTTTAGTTTTTCTCTTATTTTTTGTCTATTTTCACTTGATGATTTTATAAGGAGTTATGTATGTTTGTTAGAAATTAATTGGTGAAAGGTTCTTAAAATGGTATTTTCTCACACAACTGTCAGTTAGGTGGTATATTTAACATGTCTTTTTGTTTTCTTATTTTCTTCTTTAATTCATATTCGATACTAAAGTAAAAGTTCCATAAAAGTATTTATTGTTTTATTGGAGAAATTCCTACAAAGTGTAACGTAAAATATTGTTTCTTTTATTTTTTAATGCAAGAGCAGAAAGTTAATTATTTTTTAAACATTTTTTTATTAAAAGGGTAGGCCTGTTAGTTTTTACTACTGGCAGAAATAATAAAATAAAATTAATATAAAAAAGATATTTTGTTGTTAATTTATACATAAAATTTTATACCAAAATAAAAATTAGAACTAGAATGAAATTTTTTTTTTAAATGAGAATTTTTTAAAAATTGTTCCCAAGCCAATAAAATTCACCATTTTTTTTAGATCTTTTTAATTTGAGTTGTAAAAACTTTCTTTTTTTCTACAAATTAAGATGTTTAAGTTTAATATTCATTACTAATTTGTTGTTATATAAAAATCTTATCGAATGAAGAGGGGAATTTAAAATACATGGCATTCAGCTTAGACAAAATAAGGTCTAGTTTTGCTTACGAAAGAAACTACGGAAGGTCTTGGATAAGACTATTGATAACACTCACAAGAAAAATGAGAGAGGTTTTGTATTCAGCTTCGACTTAAAAACGATTTGGTATGGTTAGCGATTACCTGCAAAAAGCCTTGTATTCAGCTTCAACTAGCGCTATGAACCATCTACAGGAAAATGGAACGGTACGGGTAAGGCTCCTGTTTTAAGCCAGCGACACGAGTAGAATCGGTAACTGGTTTAAAAAACTGTTGGATTTATCCAGAGCAAGTTATAAACCAAATGAGAGTTGTTAAAGGTTGGCCGGTGTAATGATGGTTAAGAGTAACAAACTTAATGAGAATTATTAAGTTTTTGGTTGTAACAATACGCTACGAGACGTTAGTTAATTTTAGAAACTCATACAACAGTTAGAAGTGTCTTCAAAAAAGTATGTTTTCTTCTTACAACACAAAGTAAAATCATGCGGGAACTAGCTTTTATTGATCAAATCGAAAGACTAAAACCACATGAAAAATGTTTGTTATATTCAAGCAGGTAATATTCGGTTAAATACAATTTTTTGAAACTCGCGATATGGCCAGCTTATTGTCCGCCTAGATCGTTAATAACGCAAGATCAAGGCAAATATTTCATGAAACCCTAACTCCTTGCTTCTTAAATTCTGTCGACTGTATCGCTCTTAGCTCCTGTTTACTAAAGCGTATGATAAAGAACTGAATGTTAAGCCGATCTTTTGACCAAATAATTACCATTTGCAGTCCTCAGCAAACCATAATTAGCGGGTGTCTCTAATTTAAAGGGGAGGTTGGTAAAATATAAAACAGCTCTTATTTCTTAAAAAACCCACTACTTAAAACTCCAGCCTAGATATAAAAGAGTTTTTTCTGAAGCTGAAAGAATATTCAAATTAACTAAAAATTTTACAGATGTAATGTATAAAAGCATTTCTTAAGAAGGACTTGGAGATCAAGACTCGACTCCCCAGACTAATTATTCTTTTTACACTTAGCTGAAGGTTTTAGAAGACCTTTTATTTCAAAACCCCCTCTGCGTAAACTGAGAGGATCCTGGACAAGAAATGGTGAAGAAAAATTAAATTATTTTTTTATATAACAATCAAGGATCAAAAGGGGGTTTCAAAACATGCATTGGGTTTTGTTGATTGTAGGAAAATAGGTTATGGCAAGGTTTGTCTCAGCTGTAAATTTTCACTCTACTTCTTCTACTATAGGATACAAATATTGGGCCTAAAGTAATATCAAATGAACTCTTTAAAAAGCAGAAAGCTTCGCTGGTTTAGTTTATAAGGTGAACGTCTAGCATACGTGTGATAAAACGCTGGATCCGTGATTGAGACTAGTATTGTGTATTTTAAAATTAAGCCTTCCTTGTAAACTAAAAAAAAATAACATGGAAATTCAATTGAGCATTAATTTTTAACAAAAATATCATAATTGGAAAATCAAATGCCCCGTGTTTCTAATATTTTTTCCTCAGACAAATACATATGCATATGTTCTTAAAAATTAAAAAAAAAACCCAAATATTCCTAAAAAAAAGCATGTCAATGTTTGCATGGTCTTCCAAAAGTATTTGTTTTTTGCTTGCGCTCCCATAATTTCAAAAACAACTTTATGACCTCCAGCTGTTTGCTTAGTAAAGTGATACCATGTGAAATAATATTCAAGATGCAATGCGACAACCAAATGTTCTGGCATTTTATTCAAGTTAGTTTTTCTCTATTTTTTTAACGAAAATTTTTGTTATAAAACCGTTAACAGGTGATTATAGTTTAAAATTATTGCAAACAACTTTCAAAGCAAGTTTTTATACTTGCAAATTGAAAGAAGTCCATAAAAAATAATATTAATTTGAATTAGAATTTTTACAATGTGTAACTATTATTATAAAGTCACAAGAAAGAAAAGACTTTTAGTAAAGTACTGTCATAAAGAAGATGCAAATAAATGACGTTTGTGCTGCATACATTTTTTTTGGAAATTGTAAGTATGAAATGATTTTGTAAGTATGGACATATGTATATTGCAAACAGTTTGATGTGTCTTTGGTTTTTAATTTTTTTAAGAAATGATTAGTTGACATCAAAAAAAATTCGGATTTAATAGCATTTAAGGCTAATAGGAGTATTTATAGCCACCCCACATATGTAGTAGGGGTATTATAGGTTTGTGCATATGTTTGTAATGCACCAAGATAAAAGCCTGAGACCCAACTTTAAATGTACTAATCGACTTAGAATTATTTTCTGGGTCAAATAAAGCACCTCCTTCCGTTCGACCATCCTGCTGGGTGTCCGGTATCCTTGTGATAAAAGTACAGGTGGCAGTTGTAACAATATTTTTTTAAAATTTGCTACAGATTCCTTTTTTTTGGCGTAGAGACCAAGTCTAGTGTTTTTGGTAAGACCCGTAGTCCCCATACGAATCCCCTATTTCGGAATAAACACTTTGGGCTATAATTGCCTTAAATATTACCTTCGCAAATTTTCGCGCGTATTTTTATTTTTATACGGTCAATGCTGTCAATACCATTTTTGCTAATTATAAATCTGATCGGTCAAAAGCCTCGAACATTAAAAATTAGTCTCTCTACAAAAATTAGTCTCTCTACAAAGTTTTATGTTTATTTTCTGTAATGAACAATCCCACATAAGTCTAACTTTCGGTAATTTCATTTATCTCCATAATCTGCGAATAAAAAATGTCATAAAAATATGTCAACACATGGGTAGCATATGAAGTAAAGTGCGGTGTAGTGAACAAAATGGTCGGCTATAACTTTCTTAGTTGTTTTAGTTAAAACATAAGTTGCATAACGTGTGATAATATATTAAAAAATTTGCTGCTTTATTTCTATCATTGCTAACTAATTTTATCTTATTAGATCTCAATAAAATTTTCTCATATAGCGAAATACATGGGAAACGACCAGAGATTCCAAAATGTGTTTCGCACTGTTATTTAAAAAAAAAGATACTTCAAATTTACCATAAATTTTCTCGATGATAGACTTGCTATAGTAGACTTTAATGGGTAAAAATTAATGGCACCATAAAACATCTCTCATATGAAAAACTCCTAACGCTAAAGATAAATAAATAACTCCTAATAATTTTGTAATAGTCCAAAGAAAGTGAAATAACTCCTAATAAAATAATCTCCAACTTTAGCAAGATTTCTCTAGCATTTAGTTATTTCCTAAACAAATAGTGATGCGAACTGTTCGCCTTTAATTAAGAAAAAATAAACTCTCTTGCATTCCAGCCATCGGCCGGTCCAATGCACTTAACTTAAGCTCTTATCCTTACCGTATACGAGCTTTGCTAAATTAAATTATTCATATTATTTATAAAACTGACTTTAAAACAGCTTAGGTGTGAACCCACGATAGCTTCAAATATGTAAAAGAATAATGTAAACTTTTGTTTTGGCAAAAACTACTTTAAATTAGTAAAGCCGAAGATTAAAAGTACTAGAGATAAAATCAGGTGCCCGGCTGAAGGCCTTTGCGAAGCCGGCGATTCAAATTGACTACAGTTTATTTTTCCATGCGCCCGGCCGAATGCTGGCTATCACCACCACTTTTTTCAAAAAGCCCAAAATTTTTAATTATTTGTCACCGAGGGCCGGCTTTCTACAGCACTCTTCGGAACAAAACTTAGTGTACTGTGTTATACACTTGCAATAGAGAAAATAATATAACTAAAACAATTAAAAAGCTTCCAATAAAAATAAAGTAACTTCCAAAATAAAGCAAACAAAATTATTCCTAAAAAAATGGAAAAACTCCCAACACTACGATAAAAAAAAACAAATAAGAATGTTATAGTCGGTCAAGCCCGACCATATTATATCCTACAACATTATTAAAAAACATACTGATGATATTTGTATTCAGTGTAAGTGTGGTTGGCACATATCTGAAAAATTTTGAGAAGATGAAACAATTTTCGAGCCATTTGTAGCTTAAAATGCTTATTCTGGAAGGACATTTGTATGGGGGCTGCATCAAAAAATATACCGACATATTTTTGTTCAATAGACCTGTTGGGGCCGTCAAGTAAGACGCATATGCAAAGTTTTGTGCAGATAGAGCAATATTTGGGTCAGTTATAGCACAAAATGCTTATTACGGGGAGCATTTGTTTGAGGGCTTTGTCAAAAAATGAACCGATCATCACCAAAACAGTAAAACTCGTATCAGTACCCAAAATTATATTAGTGGCAAATTAATTCAAAATATTTTTAAAATTGCGATATGTAGCGTGTTCACAAGAATACATAGACATCCAGCCAGACGGGCGGGCATGCTAAAATCGACTTAGGGAGTGATTCTGGGTCGATCGGTATACTTGAAGTCGAACTCTTACTTATGAGCGTTTTAAACACCTGCTTAAACGCAAAAACGCCTACCAAGTAGGTGGTAAAATAACTCCAAAAAATTGATTTGGAGTATATAATTTGGAAGCTATTTGTTACTTTTATCGGTTCAGTATAGATATAAGAAGGGTATAAAATATTTTTTTCAAATTCTGTTATAATCAATTTTGATTTCCGCAATTGAGAATTAATCAATAAATTGTCAAGAAAATTAAAATAAAGTGGGGTTTTGTATGAACTATATATTTAATTAACAATCAACAACCACATGAAAAACGCTTCTTAAATGGGAAAAAATTAAAAACTTAAAATTGACTAAAAACTCTTTATGTTTTTATTATATTTTTCTAGAAACATTTTTTTTTTGTTTTCATTAGTTTTGAATTCGGAAACCCTGATTCATCATTTGTTTGACAACAATAATAATTTAATGGCATGTCATTCTTACATCATTCGAACATCTACAATTATAAAAGATAATTCTAATGTCGTGGCATTTGTTTGTTTTAATATTTTTCCGTTTCAGGCATAGTTTTCTTAAGTTTAACAAATAAATATTTGTTTTATTTTTCTCTCTAAGTAGTTGACTAAATAAAGCTTTTTAATTGGTTGTAAAACAGAGCAAAAGTATTTGAATTCATTATTTCCTTTTCTTAAGAATTTCTTTTAACGATCATATAATAATATTTTCTTCAGTTTTGCTTCGTTATAAGCTTAAATATAATTCAGCTAAATGTCTTTAAAGGCTGGGTTTACTATGTCTTACTTAACAGGTCTGGAAGAGTTTGACTTAACCCATTACGAGAATTAAAGTTTTGAGTTTTAACAATCTCAATCCTAATAGATAATACATTTTTAACTTTTAGAATTTATTTTAAAATGCACATATCGCTATATATAGGTCAGTAAGGAAATAACGGGTTTATTTGTTACCCCATATTTTCTAACAATTATGTCTTAGAAGTATGTAATTCAGTGTTACTTTGTGGCTTTTAAAGTGTTAAAAGTTGTGTACCATCTAGGCAAGTATTAAAATATGCCATTTGTAAAAGATGTTTAAAATAAGTGAATAATTAATTTCTACAACTTGTTTTTGGAATGTAATTCTTCTTTATTTCCCCTAACAACTTCAAGTAAACGTTTTTTTTTGCAATTTTTATATCTTGTTCTGCTTTAAGTCTAGTATTTCTCCACTGCAGTACTCAACTCATGTTTATTTATTTAGAATTTTTAATGCAATATTTAGTCATAAGATGTCAAATTAATTTACGATCCTTTTAAAAGCAACAGCCACCAACATTAGCGCTGCAAACAGGAACGTTTTTGGTCATTACAATAAAATTGATTTTTAATTTAACACATAATTAGCCATGTATGGTTGTAAATGCTAAAGCTGGTGCTTCTTTTGTGTCTGGAGATTTGCTGAAAGCTATAACAGCAGGTGAGTCAACTAATTAAAGATTTTTATAAATTCCAGTTTTTGGCTTTTATTTCTGCAAAAGTCTAGCGTAGAAGTTGTTTTATTTCGTCGGTTTTTAAATGATGTTTATGCGGAAACGTTTTAGCGGAATTTTCGTATTTATCTTTTGATTACCTAAAAATACAGGACTTTTATTGGTTTGAAAACTATAAACAAGGAATGTTTCATATAAAAATAGTTGTACGTTGAAAACTTGTCTAAGTTTAATACTGAAAATTGGTCTCACATTTTTTTTGGAAACAAGTTAAACTTAAATAAAATTTTCTAAATCCGATCACTAAAGCATTTTTGTTTAGGTAAAAGAAATAAAAAAAAACTTATAAGTATAAAAACTATTTAATTTACCTTTCTAAGGAGTTTTTTTGTATAGACATAAAATACTAGAAAATGGGTTTAATTAACAAAATAATTAAGCTAAGCAAAAGCATTGTTGCATCAATTACCTACATTTTAAACACTGAAAAAATAGCGATTTATTTTTTAATTACACGCTTTTAAAAATTTTAAGCCTGCAATGATAAGAAAATTATTTAAATTTAAATATTTCATATGTTTGAATGAATCAGCAAATTAATTAGAAAAAAAAAAACATTTTCCTTTTATCTCTGCTGGAACTTGAGCCTGGGCTTCTTGTGTAGTATGCAAGCACACTAACAACTACATCATGTTACCATGCTGAAGTGGAAACACTTTAACATTATTTTTAATTAAGATAAAAATACAATCCAAATGTATAATACTGACTTTAAATGATAAAAACTATGAACAATTTTTTGCTTAAAACCTTCATTTAGTCGTATTAGATGTACAACATTTGGTTTTTGTCCGTACTAGCTTTTATATCAAAGATATTATAATGCGAATAGCAAAATGTTTTTCACTTCAAAACTGTCGAAATTCGTAACAACAAAGTATCGTATGCCGGAAGTTTTGTTTGATTCTTTAACTAGAAAAAAGTTCCGCTGGCGCACACCAATTGATCACAAAGACCTATGGCTTTTAGCATGCACAAGGTCGTGCGGTTTAAAAATTTCAATTTAGTCACAAAAGACATCAACCGGCTATGCGAGTCAAAAAAATGTGAAGACCAAGATTTGAAAGCATTACTCCATGAAGATTTCTGTCAAGCTCAGCTAAAGTTTTCAAGATCAACACAAGTTTCTAAAGTAGAATTGTAAAAACGTTCGTAAGGTAAAAAGATTCATCCGAAGGGGAAAACTGGGTTGAATACGAGTTAAAACCGAAAGACTTTGAAAGACAACTTGCTGCTTTGACGCTTTAAAAGTTAATAATTTTTAACGCAATTTTGGAAAGTTGATTACCATAATAAACAGCTTACTTGTAAAAATTGATCGATAAAATAAAAGATTGGTTTCAGACTACAGATTTAATACCACGTTTGTAGTGCTGGTGTAAAAATACTGAATGAGAACCTTAAATAATTAAACAACACAGAAATATTTTTGAAAATAAATAGTTTTTGATACAATTTAATGGATTTAATTCTATATTTTTTAAAACAGAATTTATTTCCTTTCAAACAGATTTTGTTTAAAACAGATTTTATTTCTAGTGCTTGAAAATTGACTTCAGAGGACTTTAAAGCTGCTGATGTATTGGAACAAACCAATGACTTAACATTGACCCATAAAACGTTATCTAGAGACTTGAAACTTTATGATAGAGGGGTCAGTCAACTGGAATACTTCCGTAACTTTTATTGTCACCAAATGCATTTTGCAGTGAATCGATAGTTAAGCGCGCTGTGTGACAAGTTATGCCGTCTTATAAGAACTAAAAGTCGGTTACGCTTAGCCGATTAGCTTTTGAAAACTAAAACTCAGTTGGAATTGCCCGGCAAGTTGCCATAAACCATAACGACAGTTTATTGCATATAACGAAATAAATAAGGACCGATGATGTCGCACAATGTTTTGATTTCATATAACGAGTGGCAAAAATTAAAGGAGTTTTTTAAAAGGTGGAAATTTGGTAGACACATTAAGGCTGACAAATTATATAAAAACTAAAAATTTCAATAATTTTGGAGCAAAGATTCGCGTCCTTTCCATATATCCTAAAATAAGTAAATTTCACAAAAGTTAGATATAAAGTTTGAACTTTATAAAATTTGGACAGACAATATATATAATAGTATTCATTATTTCCTCAATTTTAATACAAATCCGACAAGAAAAAAGCCAAGCTAAAACATGTCCTTTTTTTAAAATCAAACAGTTTCTTTAATTGATTCTGTTGCAACGACACACCCACCTCCTACATATCCTTTAAATAAAAACTTGTACGAGCTACAAAAAAGATTAAAATCGCTAGAAAATAGGTACATATTTTTTATATTTGGCAATAAAATCAGCGACAGCTTTAAGTTTCTTATTTACAAAAACATATCTCATAGTATTTTATTTCCATATAAAAGGCCCTCCCCTTAAAATTTGTAGCCACGCTTGAGGGTTAAGCTTTTTATACAATTTAAGTTCATTTATGTATCTGCAAACGCTTTAATATTCGAGTGTTTAAGTTTTATTTTGTAATTGTAAGTTTTTATTTAAGGATTATTTAAGTAGGTGTGAGATATAAATACAGGGTGGTGGAAGATTTATAGTTTTAAACTTAATTAAAAACGCAATAATTGACACAAAGTTTAATTAGGAACATTGAACGACGGAATGGAAATGCGGACTTTATTTATTAACGAGTATGTTAACCAGATGTTTTTCGTTGAGTTGCACACACTGCTTAAAACGGAGCCTTGTGTTCTGCGCCACACTCTGCAGTAAACTTGGTTCAATTGAGCTAATTCTCGGCAAATATTTTCCTTTAAAGCCACAACAGATTGCGGATTGTCACTAAAAACCGTTTCTTTGAGGTAGCCCCATAAAAAATCCATGGCAGTTAGATCGCTCGACCTCGGTGCCCATAGGATGTCCCCAAAGCGATTGATCAGGTTTAGGCGGAAATTTTCCTGAAGCACATTCTTTGAAGCTTTGGCTGTGTGGGCAGTCGACCTATACTGTTAAAACCTCGTGTGTGAAGAGTACAATGAATGAGCTCGCAGGTTTGTCAAAAAGAATTCCGAGAATTTTCACCGTTGACATTTGTCGCCCGGTCTTGAGACTTTTCAAAAAAAATGGTTTATTATCTCATGCGTGAATAAGGCACACCAAACAGTTATTTTTCAAAATATTCTTAATCATTTTCATTAATATTTTACATATAAGCTAATTAAAGTGTTTTCCTTTTAAATCTGATCCAAAAAAAGTATTGGTTTTTAACATACGTTTTAACTATTTTTTGGCCAAACTCGTAACAGTGTGTGCCACCCAGCAAGTAAACTGCATTCAATAAAATAGTTTAATAGATGTATCAGTGGCTCAAGTTGCTTGCTCACTAGATAGATTATATTGATCATTAAAAATGGGAAAGTGCTCTTTGAACTCCGTGAACATAATTATTACATTTTTGAAAAAATTTTTGTAAACTATAAAGTATTATTCTTGCGATTTAAATTGGCTTGCAAAACCCTTCTGAGCCGAAGTATCAACACAGCTTGAAATTCTAAGCTGCCAAAGTCTAGTTATGGGATATCAATAGTTTTCGCATCGTATAATAAAAAACTTGTGCTATTTTAAAATTCATTAAAATAGTTTTGAGCAATTGTCAATTAAAAATTAATAGAGATAAACTACAAATTAATTAACAACAAAATAACTTTATTAAACGACGCTATAAAAGCAATTTCAAAGAAATTCTTAAGCAAAAAACTAAACAGAAAGAATGAAAATCATAAAGAGAAATTAAAAGATGGTGTCTATAATCTTGCTGTTATATTCCACTTCATCATTTTTATAAAAAACATGAAATCAATTTGCATTTAATTATAGAGTTATTGCTTCCGCATTTTTTTTTTATTAGAACAATATATTTAAACTTTTTTTTAAATTAATTATTTTTGCTTTCTTTTGCTGCACTAATAGTATAAAAAAAGCATAGAAAGGACAGGTTTTACAAAAGAAACATGTAAAAATGTTTAGATATTAGATACATCAAAAACAAAACGGGGAATAAGATCGAAAAATATTTAAAGTAAAATATCAACTATGAGTACACTTTACCACAATCAACTGACTGACAACAGACATCAAACAACGGACATCACAATATTGAACCAGTTTGTGATAAAAATACAGCGTTTATACCCACATTTTATTTTACGTTTTTTCTTTTACTTCTTATTTTTTCAGAAACATAAGACTTCAGGAGATGGATGGGTGAAAAATGAGATCTAACAATAAACGGGATTATTATTGCTTTCACGTTGTTGACTTCTCCCCAAATAATGGTGGTCATCAATCAAAAAGAATGAAGTTAAATAAATAGATAAAATATACAATAGAAATGAAAAAGACAGCAGGTTTAAAATAATATGACAAATGTCCATTAGAGCAAGTGTGGAATATAAACAAAAATGCTGGGAAACACATAAATTTTAAGCCACAATTACAAGAAAAAGATACTTAAAAATTTTTTTTTATTTGTTTATAATATAATAAACAAAAAGTTTGTTAATTAAATATGTCTTTCAATTGGCACCAATAAAAGCCAAGTTTGTTTTTAAAACTTTTACATTTTATGCGTTTTTATTTTACTATAAAGTTAAAAAAATAAATGTTTATGTTTGTGTTAATTACTTATTTATCTCTCCCCCTCTTTAAAACAAATTCTTTTCTTAAAAGCATAATAAGATATTTGATTAAAGTAAAATATTGTATAAACTCTGCATTTCTCAAGATTGTATCTGAAAGTGAAGAAAGTTGTTTGTTCAACAGTTTGTTGACAGCACAATATGGCCAAAAGGAAAAATCAGTGCTGCCAACTCTGCTGGTTTTAATAGCACCATGCACTGCTTAGAAAAGGGCACATCATAATTTCTTAAAAATCTAATTAAAAATTACATAGATAAGTTTCAATTGCTTAAACATCTTTAAAATATCCATTTTAGTTTTAAATCCTTTTTACCATGAACTAACAATAAATATTCAGGCCTTAAATATTAATAACTAACAAGGAACTCGCTACTTCGTAAGCGGAACTTAAAACATTAAGTTAAACAAACCCTTAAGTGCGAAAGAGTACTACAAAAATATTTCATTTTCATTTTATATAGAATCTTAATTTTTCTATTTTTAATATATGCAAAAATGTACCAAAACTTCGTAGAGAATTTTTTTATTTCTATTATTTCTAGAGTTAAATTTCCCAAAATATACAAAAGTGTATCCAGTTGACTTTTAATAAAATTTTATTTTACATTTCTAGAATTATGACCGCAAAAGTGCAAAAAAGTTATCGAAAAATGAAAAAAGTGCTTTTTCTCCACCCAGTTGACCCACGGCCTTAACCAAGCCCAATAGTTCTTTTTTTAATATAACTTTAATCAAATATAAAAAAAATATACCAAAATTAATGAAACTTAAAAATTTAAAACAAAAAAATAGCAATAACTTTTGTACATTTTTAAGGCCTCTATATTGCAACTTTAATTTTGGTTCTTTTTTGATGGGTTTTAAAAGTAACAAAAAGTACCATTTACAATTTTTCCCGGTTTTTACCGTCTAGTGCTTAAAATGTCAAAAAGATATACCAAAATTGTATTCTTTTGGCCTGTCGAAAGAAGATCTTACTAAATTTTAATCTATGCTGATTCAGAAGCTACAAAATATACCAAAAAAGTACTAGTTCTAATTTTTGTCGTTTTTCTAACCCTTTACGACTCAAAATTTTAAAAACCTACAAAATAAATTTCAGTTTATGTACCAATTATATATTTTACCCTTTTTCTCAACCATGTATGGCTTAAAATTTTAAAAATTAAAAATGAAATTTTAAATTTTAAAAAATTACAGAAATATTTTTTATATCTTCGAGACCTGTCAAATGCATTAGGAGTTTTAAAAAGTATACCAAAAACATTCCATATTTATTAAAGGTCTGTTGAATGCAATTTGAATTACGTTTGTATTTTATTTTTGGTGCAAAAATGTACCTTAAAAGGTCCAAAATATATATTTTAACCTCATTAGGGTCCGAACTTCCCGAAATTTTTCACGTGCTTAATCTGAGGAACTATAACAGCTATCGATTTTAAGCCTGGTACAGAGTATTTCTATTCCGATTTTATGTGTATAACAAAAAAGTTTGTTGGATTAAAGCCTAAAAGTAGCATCGCACATACAAACAATTAAATTTTTGAAGTTTTATATTTTACAAAAAGGATAGGTATCTACTTCAAACCCAGCACAAAGTAATTTTATAATATTATATGCGGTTAAAAAATAACTCGGCCAGATCAGATGGCTGGGTATAAAAAAATACCAATGTAAAAGGTTTTAAAAATTCGTGCTAGTAACCAAACCTAACCTAACCTAACCTAACCTAACCTGACCTAACCTAACCTAACCTAACCTAACCTAACCTAACCTAACCTAACCTAACCTAACCTAACCTAACCTAACCTAACCTAACCTAACCTAACCTAACCTAACCTAACCTAACCTAACCTAACCTAACCTAACCTAACCTAACCTAACCTAACCTAACCTAACCTAACTTAACCTAACCTAACCTAACTCAACCTAACCTAACCTAACCCAACCTTACCTAACCCAACCTTACCTAACCCAACCTTACCTAACCCAACCTTACCTAAACTAACCTACTAATGGTCCTACTTACGTTAAATTTTTTTGTCTCTTATGTTATAAACGATAACTTTATACCCTGATATTGGCCACATAAGCACAGATTTATTTTCTCCATTAAGTCAAATATTCTCTTAAAAAATAACTCTCTAAATCTTAGTTAAAATTTAAATAAATTTAACAACCTTTTAAGTAAAGTTATCTTGTAAACTTAAGATTATGGGGGATTTCATGTCAAGTGACCCAACTTTTAAAACCGATGTCTTTCGATTGGAAAGAAATTTGGACCAAAGTAAGTTCTTGCAGAGAGTAGCACAGACACAATTTTTTAACGCGATCGGTCAAGAACTCTCTGAGCTAGAGGGGTTCAAAATTTGACGTTTTCGGCAAATAGGTGTTTTTTTCTCATACATGTAGTTTGTTACTTTTTGCTTTTAACAAATTCGTCCCAAATACTTTCGATAGCTTTTTCTTCAGTCTTCCAGAAAAAAATATTTTTAAAATTAAAAAAAAATTTTTTTTTATAAAATAATTAGAAAAAATTTTTTTTTTCAAATATGCCCATTTTTTTTTTTGTTTTTGCTCAAAAGAAAGCTTAGATCTTTTGCTTGAAGAACTTGGAGGTCGCTTAGTGGGATGCGAGTGGGATATCTATAAAAATAAATGTTTTGTAACTCAAGGCAGAGGTTTTCCAATTTTCGCGTATATTCTACTTTAATTTTTTTTCCTATTTATGTAAAATTATCTCTTAAGCAAAAAAAAAAAATTATTTTTTGCTTAGAAACAAAATAATTTAATCTTTCCGACGGTATGCATTGAAAATATTAACAAAATGTGTTCAGACATTGCCATATAAAAGTGATTTTATTCCAGAGGCCTACAATTTTGTTGGTAATGCAGTGTCGAGTGTATGAGACTTTATTTGGTACTTGCATACCGTCGGAAAGGTTAAATTATTTTGTTTCTTAGCATAAAATAATTTTTTTTAGCTTAAGAGAAAATTTTACATAAATAGCAAAAAAATCAAACAGAATATACGCGAAAATTGGAAAACCTCTGCCTTGAGTTACAAAACATTTATTTTTATAGATATCCCACTCGCATCCCACTAAGCGACCTCCAAGTTCTTCAAGCAAAAGACCTAAGCTTTCTTTTGAGCAAAAAAAAAAAAAAAAAAAAAAATGGGCATATTTGGAAAAAAAAAATTTTTTCTAATTATTTTTAAAAAAAAAATTAAAAAAATTGTGTCTATGCTACTCTCTGCAAGAACTTACTTTGGTCCAAATTTCTTTCCAATCGAAAAAAAAAGTTGGGTCACTTGACATGAAATCCCCCTTATTTAAAAAAGATATAAATGTAATTAAGCAAAAATTACTTAAATACAAATTAACCTCACATACAGCTGCACAGTCGAACTTATTTAAGTTTTTTTCTAATTGTTAAGATATTTTATATTAAATGTAACTTTTTACTTTAAACAAAAAAGAGAGTTGAATGCACCTTTTTCTCTTTTAACTTTAAGATAACAATTGCATTACGGTTTAGAACAAGTAAAGTAAGTCTCGGTAATGAAAACAAATGCAAATACCAAAAAATAAATACGTGCTTTGGTGCATAATATGTCTACAGTAAACAAATATTTATAAGATGAAGAAAATATCGTGTGATAAGATAATAATGCTAAGAACGCTTTGTTGCGCTACAAACGAATTGAAAGGCAGAGTAAGTTTGCGGTATATGTACGTACATACATATTTTCATTTGTATTTTACAACATATTATAAATTATCTTAGAACAAGTTATCGTATAACAAACTCTTTTTCCATAAACTAGTGTAAGTTTTTGTTGTCCTTCATTAAAAAAAATATATAAAACAAAGAGCGCCATCACATGTTTTAATTTAAACTTTCAAACTCTAACAGGAAAGCGGTTACGTTTTATTTTAAAACTTTAATTTTTCTGGAATATCGAATATCTTAAACTTTTTATTTAAAATATTTAAAAAAAATCGTGTTTATCTATATGACTAAAAAAGTAGCGCTTATAAAGTTTAACATTTTAAGATAAATGTGCTAAGATTAAAGGAAAAAAGTTCTAAATCCACAAAAAAATTTGGCAACAACACAAAACCACCCACCTTTAAAATATTTTACAATGCAATCGCGGTTTAAACAATAAGAACAGCCGCAACAACAACAAAAAAATTCTACAAAAACAAACACAAAAAACATTAGAATAAGAAAATATTTTAATTGTTATTTAACTTTTAATACGTTATTGTTGTATTGTTTTAGTTTAATATGAACATTTGTTGTTGCAACCGCTAACTCTAATGCCTGTCTTGTAAATGTATGTTTTACAATGGTTAAACAACAATGAATGAATGGATTTGTTGTTTGATTTTTTGCTTTCCTTTAGTATTTGAATTTGAATAGACAAAAAATAAAATGCAAAAACCATTTTATATTAAACTTACCTCAGGCACGGTAACCTCATAAGGTGTGTTCATGAAACGTGGTGCATTATCATTGACATCAGACACGCGCACTATAATCGGTATACTTCGACGTTTGTTTACATTTGAACGTATGGTGCAGGAAACCTGTAATAAAAGAATTTAAATAATTTTAAAATTATTTAGTAGCAAAGAGAAGGGATATAGAAGGTCTTAAAGAAATATCACACAGTTGACTTAGAATTAAATGCTTTTAAGATATGTTCTTTTACACTTCCTATACGACATCTTATGTTCGTGTTATTCATTACAACTTCTTTGCTTGACATCGTATTTAAAGTTTTTAATTTATGGACGCCTCTCTATATCACTTGTTATATAGAAAATCATTATTTAGCACTTATTAAATAGGGATTCCCAAATATTTTTTTTAAAGAAATTAGAAAAAAATATATATTTATGGCAACAAATTGTAACGCACAAAAACCTTTTTTTGGGTAGACAAATTTAAAAAAAATCTATTTATTAACTTTTAATAAAATTTTATATATAAATTTTAGGTAAAGAAAATTTCCGAAACGATTTTTACCACACCCATCTTTTTAACATTTTTCACAAAAAGTTCTACCTTTGCACAAAAAATATATTAAAAGGACAAAAGATAGTATCAGGATAACAGCTTATTACTATCACGAAGGATAGGACGTCAGAACTTTGGCATTCCCCCACGCGTACTGTTATAATATGAAAATGACTTAAAAATGTCCGAAAAGCTATTTGAATGGTGCCTAGATTTTACTGATAGATCTAAGATGGATTTAATTTGATAGGGAAAGATAAGAGAAAATGAAAACCCATGTCGAAACCTAGACTTGTGGACAAGTGTTAACACGATTTTAGGGTGATTATAACGATATGCAGTATTATGCTCTGTTGAGTACAGTGTTATTGTTAATACCCGATGAGCTTGCAAAAAGGAGCTCATCTCATTAAATTTAATTGGGTTGATAGCCCATAAGAGCACTTTTAGGATTGTGTTATGGTTAAATAGCAGCATGAGTTCTGGATAAGGTATAGCATGCCTGAAGAAATAGGGCTGGTTGCCAGATCTCCAGACTGTTGCCTGGGATGGATAAAATATGTACTTATCTTCTCCCAACAAGAGCAGGATGGATCGATGATGCATAGTTGGGCCTCAACAGAGTCCTGCGATGTGTAGGTTAAGACCAATGAATGGACTACATACTTTTGTAGGTTGTGCGAAGAGAGGAGGAATAAAAGACGGTGATACACATTATCTGCCACTGCTCAAAGCCGCAAGTCCGCCAAAAGAGTTGGTTGAAGGTTCTGCGTTTGACCTAGTGAAGTGTTTGGGTATTGACAAGGGCACATTTTAGGATTTATCAATAATATGAAAGGATGGGTAAATCGGCATATTTCTACAGGATTTAGCACTTACGTACGAGTGAACAACCACTGATCTTTTGTTTTTTCTCCCTTCGCCATTATTTTATTTCTCTGCTTACTTTTCCAAGACGATTTACAATGGATCAACGCGTTTCTAAGTGGGAATTATTTATTACATATTTTTGTTGAGTCAAGTCATAAACTTATCACTTTAGCAGTCATTCTAAAATGCCAGTGATAGAAATAGGCAGGTAAAGGGTAAGCAATTTTAAAATTCTACAAAAGGGTAAATATCCATGTTTTCTTACAGTATTTCGGTTTGTCAAAACCACTCCAATGAGGGCATTAGAGACAGTATTATATGTTAAACCTACTTGTGCTACCAGATGGCATTTAAGGCGAAACAATTATTGACAACGGGGGAATTAATTGAAAGGGTTTAACAATTTTACCGACTACAAACTTAAAAAATAGAGTCAAGGCTTACTGTATCGAAAATCTCAGTTCAACTCGGTCTTTACGGCAGATTTTTGAAATAATGTGTTTTCAGTTTATAACTCTTAAATAAAGGCTATAAAAGGGTCTGGATCTTTTTGTTGAAGACACAGAGACTATAATCTACTTCCATCTTACAGATCACAACAGAGGTTTGACCAATGACACAGCGTTTGTCCTAAATCAAAGCATATTAAGGTTTAACAGACTAAGTCCCTTTATGGATAGTTAATCGTCGATAAGATCACTAATCTCCAGTTCCAAGTCTAGGACAAGGGTGCAATGTAAGAAGAAGATATGACCAATTAGGCATTTTTCATTTGAGAATAGTTAAGGCAGCTGACCTTAGAGCTTCAAAACTCCCGCGAAAATAAATGTCAAATTAAGATAATATGCAAAAATTGCCCACATTGCTCTATGGAATAAGGGAAATTAGTATAATGACAAACATTCGCTTAATATTAAGACAGAACCAAGAAAATAAAGGACATATAGTCATTAAAAATTTCTTATGCCCACACCAAAATAGGGCACAAACCAGTGCGCGTTCTTTTATGTCTAATCTTATACCATATGTGGTTAACGTGAGAGGTGTGAAATTGAACCCTCTCCTCTTTGTTATTTCCCATTGCAAGAAACGTACAACAAGCTGATCGCTAGCTTGGGTGGTATATGTTCTGTGACACACACTTCTTCTAGGTTCCTTTATTTATAGATTAAAGAGGATAACAAATTTTTCTCTGAACTACGTTTTTTTCAAGCTTGAATACTTTTGATATATTAAACGTATTTGGTTATTACAAATCATCTATAAACTTAATTAAAATATTTAGCTGAATATTGCAACACCCACGGAATATTTTTTTGTGCTAAATTTTATCAAATTATTTCTACAAATGTAAACAGTATCACGGACGGAGGGAAAGTAAGTTGCAGGGGTATTATGCCTTCTTGGAACACCCCAAAATAATGGTCTTAGACCGACCTTCAAATATACTGATCGATTTAGAAACACTTCCTGAGTCGATTTAAGCATGTTTATCCATCTTTTCCGGTTGGGTGTCCATGTATTTTTGTAACCAAAGTACAGGTTGCAATTTTTTAGATATTTTGATGAAATTTGGCACACATAAGGTGTTAAGCACTGGCACGAAGCCTATTATTTGTGGTGGTAATCAATTAATTTTTTGATATACAAATGTCCTCCCGGAAATAGCGTTTTTGGCCATAACTGACTCAAATATTACTTTACTTTGACAAAGTTTAGCACATGTATCTATTTTTATACCACGAACTAGCATTACAGGGTGTGCGCCGGCTGATATACTACTACATCAGATAAATGTCCGCCTCTGTTAGCCTCACAAATGCGAGCCCTTTTGAGCACATTTTTCATGACATTCTTACACATTTCACGCTGTACTTTTATAATTTCATCACAAATTTTTTGTTTGAGTTGCTCCAGCGTTTCTGGTTTGTTTGCATAAACCTTGCTTTTCAGTTATCCCCACAAAAAGAAGTCCGGGGCAGTCATATCAAGCGAACGTAGAGGCAAATCAACATCGCCATTTCTTGAAATAACTTGTTGTGGGAAGAGGTCTCGCAGTGATTCCATTGTAATGCTGGTTATATGCAATGTAGCACCGTCTCGTTGATACCACATGTTAACCAACCCAAAGCATGTAGTTGTAGCACTAAACATTTTTCAATCACATAACGATATCGCTCCCCATTGACAGTTTTCAGTTTGAAAAAATTAATGTCCAATTATTCCTCCTGACCAAATTGCACACCAGATTGGATGCAGAGGTGCCTGATGAATGACAATAATTTGAGAGTTTTCCATTGCCCAGAACCAGAAATGAGAATGCGCTTCGTCACTCATTATGATTTATTCATGAAAATTGGTGTTGTCAAGGGCAAGCTGTAACATCCTATTGGCATATGTATGGCGGCGTAAATGGTCTTCTGGCGGAAGCTCTTGTGTCAACTGAATCTTAAATGGAAACATATGTAAACCCTTGCGCAAAACTGTGCCCAAAGTTTTTCTTTGAACACAGGGCTCCTAAGCAAGGCGTCGAATTGAGGTTGATGGATTGTTTTCAACATTTTGTTGAGCAGCAGTAATGTTTTTAGCCGATCTTGCAGTATGTTGTGGACAATGCTTGGGCTTATCAGCTTCAGTCCCTCTTTCTTCGATATTATTCACTACACAGTAAATAGTGCGTCTTGTTGGCACGTTGTTTCTTGCAAAAATTTTACGTAACTTTCTCATCGTCATTGGTAAAATGTTTTAACGATTAAAACACGTTGGCTTACGAAATTTTTTTCTATAATAAATTTGCTACGTCTCTACTTCACGACTGAAAAATATGAATTATCAAGACTAATGTTTACCAAAATGGCGGCAAAACAAAGTAGTATACCTTGCCCGCGCACACCCTGTATGATCGGTTCATTTTAAGGTATAACTAACTCCCGGAATAAGGACCTTGGGCTATAACTGACTTGAATATTACTTTTTTTTAAAAAAAATTAATCAAATGTGTCTAACTTGATGCCACTACCTAGTATGGCGCACAGAAATATGATTGGTCCATTTTTTGATATAGCCCCCATAAAAATGTCCTCCTGGAGAAGTCATTTTTGGCTATGAATGATTCGAATTGCTGATTATTTTGACAAAGTTTTGCACACATGTTTATCTTAATGGCACAAACTGAAATACTGAAAACGAATATTATCCGTTTTTGTTTTTCAAAGAACCCCATACAAGTGTGCTGTAGGGTATAATATGGTGGGACCTGACCTAGTTAAGAATCACTGTCTGAACCGATGTGGCATAAGATAATGTTTAAAAAGTGACATGACTAATAGAACAATTTTAAAATATCTTTAAAGGAAGTTAACTGTAGGTCTCAAGTAACATGTAAAAGGTACTAAATAGTTATTAATTTAATGGGACATTTAAGTGCTGACAGCCAAACATAAAAGTAAATAGAGACGTTAGTAAAAGAAAAGGCATATCAAACTTAATGCCGATCAGGAAACTTGTTGGTTATTTCTTTAATTATAGACAATATTTCATAATTTAAAAGGAATTTAAAACGTCAAAGAAAAAGAGGTTGTATATGGGTTGGTAAAAGTTCAGGGGCTTAAAATATCTAATTTAGTGATTTTCAAGTACTTTTATAAGAAGTTATTATATTATTGGGGTTTTTTCTCTAAAAATCATCATGTCGATGGTTTAAACTATATAAATGATGTTAACAGTCAAACTACTGATCAAAGGGTGATAATGATGAAGAAAGTCCGTGGTTGGTTTTTAAAATTAATTTCACCCAACTTGTGTTGGCAAAATTTACTTTTTTTAATTCGAAATTATTTACCTATCAGTATTACTTCAAAAAAATATTTTTTTTCAGAAAAGAAGACATTTTATAAATGTGCTTGAGCTGGAATAAGCAAAACCAAAAGTTCTATTAAGACAACAATTAACTTTAAACGAAATAAAAAAAGAGCAAAAATTTTCTTGTTTTGTTTACTTACTTGAAACACTATGTGACTTAAATTCTCCTCATCCCGATCTAATGGCTGCAGCAGCTGTAGTTTCTTGCCATTCAATAAGAATATAGGATTACCCTTAGGAAAGACTAGATCTAAGGCAATTTCCGTAAAAGGATCACCAAATATGGGTAATTCAGGTGGAATTGTTTGTTGGCCAATATCTGAAAGAAGAAGAAAAAAGAAAAACAAAACGAAAATATATTAGAATTTCATTATTTTGCTCAAGATGATTTTTTTTTATCGCATTTTTGCCAAAAGAGCCGTTAACGTATTAGCCTTTCACTTTAACGGTCTTTAGCATAACTTGGTTAACAATCTAATGAAGATAAAACTAAACAAAAAAAGTTGTGTAGAAATATTTGTCTGGCTTCTATTTTTATATAATTTTTCTTCTTCTAAAAAAGAAAGAGGTAAACAAAACACTAAAACTTTACTTGAAACTGTCGCCTGAGCTAAAATAAAATGAAAAGCTTAAAAAAAGTGAGGATGTTATCGTTTTACAATTGCTTTTAATAGCATTCAGCATATCAATTGGCTGGTCATTTAGTTTATCCCATTTCAACTAAGTTATATTTACATTAAATGCTTTTTATAGTCTTCTGCATAATAAAATTTGCGACTTCTTAGTCATTAGATTATTAACTACATTCATTCAATCGCTTTACTAATTCTAGGCAATTGCATTTGGCTTTTTACAATCTTAGTTATTAGTGGTTTTAAAAACGAATCTAACTTTTGGCTCTATTTAGCTGAATTTTTATGCTTAATTAGCATTTGGCTTCAAAGCTAAATATTTTTTATGAGGAATTTAATGGAAGGTTAAGTATGGCTACTTTTAATTAATTGCAAAGTACACTTTACAATTGTTAAAGTTATTTTTAATTAATTCAATATGATTATAAACTTGTGTGTGGCTTCAATTTTACTTCAAATAACTTAATAACTTAAATTTAAAAAATTTAAAAAACTTACAAGGCGCTAAGGAATATTCTAAATAAATCTTTATCCTGGGGAAAAGGTTTTTTTAATTTAATACTTTTAACAATTTACTCACTAAATTCGATTGGATTTTTTAAACTTTTAAGGAAGCTTTTTACTGCTTTTTACTACCTTCTTAAGGACATACTTATGTATTGCAAATTTTGATGCAAATGCAACTATCATTCTATTTTTATCACCAAAATACTTCAATACACTGTTGGTTGTTAGCAACCACAGTAAAGCTAAAAGAACTATCCATAGTCCCTCTTTAAATCTTTGGTCCGAGTGCTGAAGACTTCCTCAACAGGAGGGCCACCAGGCTTTATTTCGTATAATGCAAACAACATTATATATAACCAACTACATCATAGTGGTTACTCTCAAGACATTAACCTTTGAGAACAGCATGCTGAGCCGAACTAAGGGTGTAAGGCTTTGAGTGAGCTATCCTACCAGACTTGGATACAAAATTACCCTAACCACTCTCCACCTCCTACGTATAAACTTTGAAGGGGACATGCTCTAAAGTCCATCAGCAACAGTGTAAAAATTAATTGAAGCGTTCTATAAAATAGCAGGCATGATCCCAGCGAGAAATGTGTCACAATTTCTAATGGTATCGTCCTGTGACCAGTACGAAGCATGAATAGTACAAAAAGTTATTTGTCGTGATTAAAAAGAATATATATCACGTAACTGGTTAAAACATGTTTAAGAAGTTAAGGGGAGAAAATAGAAATATAGGCCCCAATACACTTATATAGATGCATTTGTTTATATAGCACACATACATACAAACATACGTGCATTCATACAAAAAAGCTTAAACAGGATACTAAGCAACTAATGCAAAAGGAGCTCATACAGGATTCGCTTAAAACATATTATGAGATATTAGTTTTGAACCAATAGCCCCCTTTAATGACAGCGCAATGTAAAAGTAACATGCTCCCTACCCGGTTTCTAACAAAATGAACCAGCCACGTCTATTGCCTAGGATGAGTTTTCTTGCCCGTAGTGATACCACAAGGGACCAAAGATTTGTAGAAGTCTGAGGCAATATCGGGCCACTATACTCTTTGGTTCTTTATGAGTTTCTCCACTGACTTTTTTCAAGTCGAATAACCTAAAGTTATTTTCTGGACCGTCTATCGCTATTTCGTCCTCATCTCGAAAAGTTTGTTTCCTTAAGAAATTCTTGAGGGGCCAAACTAGAGTGAGTCTATTAGTCATACGTCTTTGATTCATCTTTGGATACATCTTATTTACCGTTGTTTCCTTAGATAATATCTTCCGGAACCTTGAAAGCTCATTAAGGACTATAAAGAAGCAAAGAATATACTTGGATCCCGAAGTAATTTTAGCTTTTCTTAAACCTCTTTTGGAATGAAAATCACTTTGTAGCCATTTATGTTCTTATCTCTCTCAATAGTCTTTGCCTGATTACTGATTTAAACCAGTTCCTTGTTCTATAGTGATACCATACAGGCCAGGAAATTTTTAGATGTCGAAGGTATTAAAATGCTACTATACTCTCTGGTTCATTATCAGTTTCTCCACTACCTTCTGTTTCAAGTTCAGCAACCCAGGGTTAATTTCTTGGCCATCTACAACAACAGCTCTAAAAATTTGTTTCCACAAGCAGTTATAGTGTCACTAAACTAGTGCTAGCCTATGAGCTAAACATCTTTCATCCATCTTTAGATAGATCGTTTTTACAGTTTGTTTCTTAAATAATATCTTCCGAAACCTTGGCAACTTATTAAGGACTCTATAGAAGCGAAGTATACACTTCCGAAGCCCCTTTAGCACTTGCTTGACCTTCTCCGGAATAAAAATCAATTTATATCTTTCTAAGTTCTTAGCTCTCTCGCTAGTCTCCGCTCTAATTAGGTAATATAGGACTTTAAATCCTCAGTTCCTTGTTCTACCATTTTGGCTTCTCCTTTTTTATCGGAAAGATCAACAAACATGCTGACCTGCATCCCTAACCTAAAGAATCAGTGAGTTTTTTCTCTATCAAATCAATGTGCCTCAGTATCGGACTTAGCTTCCACCAGTATACCTTTTAGAACAGCCTCAATAATCCAGCTGAAGGTTCTCTCTTAGGCTGTGTATAAACTTTCTAAAGAAATATTGACCATAAGTAAAGTAAATATTATTGTAACAAAAATAAACAATTAATGTTACAAAAGGGTATAGAGAACCATTTTTGATTTTCGAATACACGTTATAGAACTTATGTATGTAAAACGTTCATTTTTTGATTTCTTATGTCTTAACTTTTTTGCCCATATTTTTAAAAGGCCCTAAGTTCTTTCGTAAAAACCCTTCTTTTTTATAAATACCTATAAATCCAATTATAGTTTTAATAATAAAGTAATAAATTATTGTTTCTAAAAACAAAGAAAAAAATGCATAAGACTTTGTAGAGGAAACAAATTTATTTAAGTTACAGGAAGACAAGATAGACGGTTTTATTAAAGGAAACAACTCAAATAGCAAAAATAGCTTAAGAACGCCAATAATGAATTTAATACTTTGCTGTATACGATCGCATTACAATAAAAGTAATAAACGCCTGAGGCATCATATTTCGATGTGAATGTATGTGTGTAAACCATTATTTTAAACTAAAATACAACAAATATTTCTTTTGTATGTACTTAATTCCAAAGATGTGTAAGAGCATGTTATTTGAACAATCTGTTCAATTAAAATTTATGTCGAATCACATAAGAAGTAATGTTGTGTTGTACCAACAACAACAAAGAAAGTCATAAATGAAAAAGACGGTGATCAAGGAAAACATACAAAAAACATAGGGAACATATTTTCCTCCCTACTGCCTTTCTCATTTTAACTAGAACTTTGGGATAAAAAGATCTAGGTTGGTATGTAAATCATGTTGTATTCAACACTTCATCACGGCGCTTTTCTTTTACGACTCATATTTATTGGCCAGTTGTGTAACAAGAAATTTTTCTGCGAAGAATAATGAAAATGAAAAAGAATCTTACTGATGGAGTTGTATGTGGTGCAGCTGATGCTGTGCTTATGATGATGACACTGCTGAAAATTTTTGGTCTTTCTATTCTAAGACTTGAATAATTTATTTGTAACATAAAACTTACACAACCGGAAATTAAAGCCACGAGTGGCTTTAGCAAAACTTACACATTATACTTAAATAAGAATATTAGTACTTTCGCCAAAGCATAGTCATCAAGTAATTGAATTACGATCATACGTCTTTACACTCAAAAATTGAAGTTAGTTTAAATTGGGCGCAAAAAAACATATAAAATTGAAAGATATTTTAACTTTGAAAAAAATGTAAGCTTTAAAAGAAGGTTTCTTTTTTAAAATTTTCAGTTTTTGGATAGATTTTTAATTAAGCTTTTAAATATCAACAATTTTTTTGGAGTGTAATTAGTTGGTTTTGTTAGCAAATTCATTTTCTAGTAAAAAGTTTAAATGCTGATATAAAATATTAACTATTAATTGGTACAACATCACATATGTTTGTTAATATGATATTATTCTAAATTCTAGGTTAGGTTAGGTTAGGTTAGGTAGAAGAGGCTGCCGTTTAAAAAAAGGATACAGTTCATCCTTGGGTCCGCTAAATTCGGTCCCTTTGTGTTAACTGGAGAGGCAGGTAGAATAGGTTGAGATGAAAGGAAAAAAAAATTAAGAGAAGGGTAAGAAAGAAAGAACAGAAGAATAAAGCAGACTTGCCATGGTATCTGGTGGGAATCGAACCCACAACCCTCAGACTGGTAGACTCGTGTACTTACCACTGATCTACCGGGGCACCTAATCGAACTTTACTCAGAAAATTATTACAGAAACAGATTCGAAATTTTTTAAGAAATAGCCCTTAAAGTTTTTTTTATATGGGGAAAGAATTTAATTGTAGTAAAATAAATTTTTCAACTGGTTTGGACAGTTACTCACTACAACAACTACAGAAAAATACTAATTTTCAGTTGGAGTTAATATTTTTAGTTATTTTTTAAGAAAACGTAAAGTGAGTATCATGGATAGACAACAAGAAAAAACATTTAACCTTGTTTGTCCTTATTTTGAAACTTTTTGTTTTAAAGTTAGTTTTTAAAAATAAATCAAAATCATTTATTTGATTTATATTTTACGTCGTTTTGTGGTAAGCATGTTTAATAAGCTTCGTTCTAACTTGGAAAAAAGAAATTCCGTTTGCCTTTCTAGATAGCATGTTAGGTTATGTGTATAGCCAAAATCACTACCGTTCAAGGAGTACGGATGATGAAAATTTGCAGCTAGTTGGTACACATAGGCTTACCTATACAACAGCGTTAATGGCTGACTGACTTTCTCATTTTTAGTAGCACAACCAATACGCTTAAACTTAAAGCTTAACATTTTGAGGGCAAGAACCCCTACCGATGCTATAGAACACTAAAGAAAGTAATTGAGGTTTAAAACGTACTGCACAAAACTACATTTTTACATTTTCATATCTTTTTTGCATTTTGTAAGATAAAGTTTTTTTAGATATATGAAATTAGGGAAAATTATATAGAAGTGAGAAGTGAACTTTGTGGACAAAAATAAATTTTTCATAATTTGAAATTTTTTGTACATTTTATCCTTCTTTGAAATGTGTATAAAATGATTTTGAAAACATGAAATTAAGGGCAATTGACCCATATTAAGGTCCAAGGACAAGTTTAAGGACAAACATTTTGTTTCATTTTTGGTTCCTTTTTTAAAATTAAAAATCTAAAAGTATGAAATTACGCTTCACTGACCCACATAGAAGTAGCAAATAAACTAAGTAGATAAAAAGTGCGTTTCAACATGTTTGGAACTTCTTTGAATTTTTGAGATTACAAGAACAGCGATGCTAACCTATTACTTTTGTCACTATTTTTTATGTTTTTCAATGTATGAAACAGCCAAATTTTTGATAGTGTGTTTAGTGTTTCTAACAAATTTTTATAATGTATAAAAATTTTATAGCTATAAAAGTATGTAGTGACTGTTTTTGCAAGTACCCAGAATGCTTTATTCGCCTAGAAATATTACCACTCTAATATAAATTGGCCTTTACGGGTTGCGGGTTCTTGAAGACCACTAAGGGCAGCTGTGCTTGCTGACGTGGCCGTTTAAGTGCACATGAGTCTGATCATTAAAAAAATTGGATTTAGAGTGCAAAAACGCTCCAATAATGTTTTACAAAAATTTTTTCGTAAGTAAAAGTTTATTTCTTTTAGTTTTTGAACGGTTTGAATTTTAAAAGGATGGAACTTCTGATAGTTTTTTGAAATTTCATGAATAATCGCTTTTGGAAGTCTTAGGGAGACTACTTTTTTGAGTATTGAAAGCCGCGGAGTTTTAAGTAAACTTGTTTTAACCAGTTCAATGTTTTTCGGAGTCGTTGAAGATCAACTAAGCCCTGGCCGTGGGATATTCATAGCCAAAGCAGTTGCGCAAAAATCTCTGCACAGACGAAAGAATAAAACTAAGACTCAGTGTATCATGTATTCGCCAAATACCGAACTTTGAAAAAAATTGTCGACGAGCAATTATGTAAAAATATTTACTCTTAAAAAATATTTATTTATTTAAAGTTTAGAAAATACATAAATGTATAAGCTAAATAATTAAATAGCTATAGCAAAGAAGCCTTAAGCTAAATAAAACTTAATATGAGTTAATTAATTTTTTTACATAGCTCTTATACATAACTAAATGGAATTATAAAGGTTAGTATTTTTAAGATATGGGTCAAACAAAATATTTGTCTTCTTTGACTATTGAATTTAGCGCACTCTGATAAAATGTGGGATACGCTTAGGATGGACGTGTCGTTACATCCACATATTGGGTGGGTTTCTTTTTTTAAAATGTAACTATGGGTAAGTTTTGTGTGTCCCAATCGTAGTCTCAAAAATTATATTAGATCTTTTCTACATATATCTTTTACTTGCACAGTCCACTGAGAGAAATTATTTTTGTATGGGTTGATAGTTTTGTACCAATTACTAGCTAAGTCCCAGGTTTCCAGGATATCTAGGCATAATTGTCTATTTATCATTTGTCTTATGTCCGCAAAGTTTAAATTAACAGTCTTTATTAGGGGTGTTTTAATTGCCTGTCTTGTCGTGTAATCCGCGAGCTCGTTACTTTTTACAAGGGAATGTCCAGGGATCCAGATAATAATAATTTTCGGAAAGTTTTCTATCAATAAGTCCCTTATACTTCTCGCGTATATGTCATTGTTGTTAATATTTCTAATGGCACTTATGGCGGACAAGGAGTCAGTACATACAGCTAATTTTCCTGTCGCCTTGAGCTGTTTTATTGCAAAAATGTGTGATACTCACTCGACCACTGCGATATTGTGACTTAAAGATCCACACAATCGATAATTCCAAAAGCGCCACCCTTTCTACGCACCGTTTATTTCTTTTTCAAATAATTGTATTTAAAAATTTGCATCCAGACACCCTTTATAATAAGCCTAGTGATTTTTAAATTTAAAATTACGCTTTATGATACATTTTTTAAGCTTAATATGCTTTTTGTTTCTAGAAAGTTGGCATCACCGGTATGGAAATATGAGCTTAAGACTATTGAGCTAAATAAAGGTCGAAAGGTAATTAGTGCAAAAAGTCACATTTTTGCATTCGCGGTTCTTCTTTGAGATAATGAGTCTAAAATATGAAATATAGGATTATTGACCCATATAGAAGTCGTAAGTCAACAATGCAGACACAAAGAATATTTTCACATTTATAATACTTTTTTTTTCCTTTTTTAAGATAATTAGTTTACCAATATGATAAGTGGGATTGTTGACAAAGAATAAGGCCAGAAGCCGTTAGTGGGCAAAAGGTCCTTTTGATTTTTCGTACTTTTGTGAGATTATGTCTCTTGATATATAAAATTAAGTGTTGTTGACCTACAAAAAGTTCAAAGTTAACTGAGTGGACCAAAAGTACTTTTTTTAACTTTTGGCACTCTTGTGTCATATTGAGGTTGGAGCCCTTTTGGAATAACAAGAAGTAATTGTCTTTACATACTTGGTACTTTTTTACATTTTAATAAATTTATGAGTCTAGAAATTGAGGACTGTTGATCCATATTGAGGTCGAAAGCAAGCAAATAAATAATACATTTTTAGTACCCTTTTGACACTCGGTTTGTAAATTTTCAATATTCAATAGTACTCCTTGAAACCAGACTGAGGTTAAAAGTCAAAAAGAAATTTTGAAATATATTCATTAGGAAAGATAATATTGTAATATTGTAAAAAAATCATGGACATTTTTAATGCTCATAATACTCCTTTGCACTTAGTACACTGCTTAAAGAAGTAATTAAATCTGTGGCCATGAAGCAGCGGGTTAAATGTTTAAATGATTGGATTTATTTAAAGCAGATATTTAAAGCAGATAACTTACAAAACGAATAAACTTGAATATTGGAAAACAATACTCTAGAAAAAAAGTTTCTGCAATTTTCGTTACGATTCTAAAAATGTGTTTTGAAGATACGTTTTGAATTATTTTGAAAAACGTAGTAGATAAACAAGAATTAAAAAAAAAAAAAAAAATTAAAAGATTTAACAAATTTTGTGTATTAAAAACACAATTCTTAAATTTTTCTAATGTAAAAATATAAAGCAGCCACCCCGTATATATGTTTAAACCTTTGGGCATCTAGTTGTATTTAGGCTTTAAGATATATTAGCGTAATGAAAGCACAAAGTAACTAACGTAACCAATTGCTTTATATCATTCGTTGTTACGTGTATGATTTTCTTTTAAATTGTAAGAAAAATAAACATAATTTCAATCTTTCTTGACTTACTAAGATACCGTAGAAGCATAAGAAATTATTGAACGCACAAGATCTTTTAAAGTAAACACGCGTACAAACCCAATCTTTTGTCTGCCTATTTGTTGTATGCAGCAAGTATATCCTTATGCAAATAAGAAGTATTTACAACACAAAAAAGAATTATTTTAAAGCTTTGCCTAGTAAATTTTCATTAAAATTTTTGATGGTTACACAGAAAAACAAAAGAAGAAGAAAAAACTAATCGATGTCTAAGTTCTTGTTCAAGTATCTTGCTTTATACTAAGTTTTCTTGTCAATGTCAAGAATAACTTACCAAACACAAACTAAAGCCACACACGCATATAACTTACAAGCGCGTGGAGTGACTGTTGTGGTTTTCTGGCTTTTACTGGACGCTTGATAAAATATATATTTAGATTGTAGGTTTTGAAAGTTTTCTTTTTTTTTATTTTAAGTTTAAATAATGTAAAATGAAATTTTTGTTTACAGTTCATTGGGTTGTACAAAATGAATGTGTGTTCAAAGATATGCAACTCTTTTGCTTTGTTTTTAGGTTTGTATTTGTTAATTTAAACTTTTTTTCATTTATTTTCATTGTCATGTACATTGTTTTTTAAATTGAAATTTTATACTTTATTTTTTTTTATACTTTTTAATTTACAGTTGGATAGATCCACTGTTTTTGTTGCACGTGTGAGGATGCGATTATGTTTGCAGCTAAATAAGGGGCATTTCATAGCAACTGCCCGGCAAACGGAAAATTTTGCGGGACCAGTATGATACTTTTAAAATCTGTTATATTACAAGTGGTGGTAAAATAGTGGAAAAACTAAGCGGGTTGAAAATTTAGAATTTACAGTTTTATATATATTTATTTTAAATAATAGCTTCATCAGGATTAAACAAATATGAACAATCTTAGGTATTTTTAAAAAAATTTTGGATCCCTAGGATCCTTTTTAAATCAATTTTCTAACTTTTGAGCCAACGAAGACAGCTCTAGAAAAGACTGATTTTTTTCGGTACTCTAAAGGTATCTCGTATTGAGGGAGCAATGCGCAATGTGGCGATCCTGATAACTGGCGCAATGAGGACGACTCCAACTAGGTCACATTTTACCCTGCTCAACTGGCTCCCAGTGGATCTCCTAGCGAGAAAGATGGCGCTGAATACCGCGATAAGGCTGCATTCTATGGGAGGATGGAAGCACATGACAAGCGGCCACGCGAGTATTATCGGGACTGTCGATATTGTTCCCGATCTGATTGACTACTGCACACCGGCACCTTTCATCCGCTGGAAATTCTCCTTCGCTGTTTCGGAGGGAGAGGTGGATAAATTAATCTCCTCGGGACCCGTCGATCTGGAGGTATACACGAATGGGTCTAAGGGGAGAACTGGTATTGGTGAAGGCATATACATTGTAGAGGCAGGAGTCCAGATTTCATTAAGACTTCCGAACAAATTCAGTGTTCTGCATGCTGATTTGTCGGCAATATGCAAGGCGGCTAACTGTCTGCGGTATTACAGGATATTCGGCAGGAACATCGGAATCTTTACTGACAGCCGTGCTACCATCAGGTCCATCACTGATGTATATTATACATCACAACTAGTTCGTGAATGCCGGGCATCCTTGAACTGGATGGCGATGCATTCTGACAATACTTTGGCGTGGGTGAGAGGACACGGGACCAATGCGGGTAACTGTGCTGCTGATGCACTTGCCAGAAATGGTGCCGTATTGGATGATCGGGCAATTGACCACTTTTGTGGCATCCCCCTCTCCTCTTGCAAATTTTGCGTGAATAAATATTCTCGGAAAATTGCAGGGGCTAGACGGTCCAACGAACCCAGATGTGGAACTACTCGTTTAACCTGGCCGAGGAAAGATCCGGGCCGTTCGAGGTCCAGATAGGAGGAGGATAAGGGACACCACAGCCGCAATCACCGGCCACTGCCGATTTGGCTTCCATGCCGAAAGATTGGGATTGCCTTGGAACGACTTCTGTAGCAGCTGCCAATACGAAGAGGAGACTGAGAGCACCTCTTGTACTTTTGTCCGACGCTGGAGGACATACGGATCAGGCACTTAGGTATCGCTAGACTGAATAGCCTGTCGAACGTGGCCAACATTGGCCTAATCAACCTGGCGTCCTTTATCAGTGATAGCGGTTGGTTCGGGAACAGCGGCCAATATGGGACGACTACCGCTGACCATACACGATAACTTTCTATCTTTATTTTTTTCTAAGCTTATCTATCTTTTTCTTTTTATTCCCAAGGTATCACAAAGGGACCGAGGAAACGGACCCAAGTGGGCTGCACTACTATCACTTCATCACTTCCGCAGCCGCCTGTTCTACGTAACCAAACCTAACCTAACCTAACCTAACCTAACCTAACCTAACCTAACCTAACCTAACCTAACCTAACCTAACCTAACCTAACCCAACCTAACCTAACCGAACCTAACCTAACCTAACCTAACCTAACCTAACCTAACCTAACCTAACCTAACCTAACCTAACCTAACCTAACCTAACCTAACCTAACCTAACCTAACCTAACCTAACCAAACCTAAAGGTACCTATTGCTACTTCCGATAAAATAAAGATGGTAGCGTAATTATAGTTGCATTCCACTCTTCTTGAGGAAATATGAATGCATTATTAGTAATTTTTTAAAATGCTTTACTAATTCGGGTTTAAAAAGAAGCAGCGTTAATGCATGGTTTACTGACTGTGTAGGTGATTCATTATCGCGCAGCCCAGAGGTTCTTGTCACAGCAAAAGGCTTTGGGTTCGTCAGGTAAGTCTCCCTCTGTCCTCTAACCCTAATAGCCAGAGCATTTGCTCGTTTATTCCTAACCACACCGTAATGACTATGTACCGATGTTATGCGAACCTTTCTATATTGCGAGTAGTCATCTATCAAATGCTTGAACTGCAACACCACCCTGGATCCGGTATTTGCAGACATAAATGCTCTTAAAGACGTTTGGTTATCTGTATGATGTTTACAGTCGTTAGATCAAAGTACTTTACACATTTTTGGCACATTTTTTATTTTGAGAGCTGTAAGCAAGATAATCTTATTGTTCTGCTACCCTTTAACTTTCTATTCCTTTTCTATACTTCCACTTCAGTTTTGTTTCTACTTTTTCTATCTCCCTTTACAGATAACACTTTAGGGCATAATTTTAAGATCCAAAATAGTGACATATATCCCTTTGTTTTTTCTGAAAAACCTATTTTTTCAATGCAATCGCTTAATTTCCATACTGTGTTGTAGCATTGGATATTGTTTACTCATCAGTTGTTGTTTCTACTACCAATAAAACACAAATCCTAAACCAATACAGTTTATTACAAGCAACAACTTAATCCATTATTTATGAGATGCAGTAAAAAAACGAAAATCACGGATACAGAAAATCGAACAAAACTGCCCAGAATTATAACTTTAAGGACTTTGGACACTTAACAAAAACATTATGTGGCATTCATAAACACCTATGTATAACATTGATTTATTATTGCAACTTCAACTTGAACAGGGGCAGTGACAGTGGCAATCGAGGCCGCAAAACATAAAATCTTAAAACTGAAAACAAGTGTTAAAAAATCCAACAAAAAATTTAATAAAAAATCCCAAAGAAGATTACCAGCAATTTGGTCATAAAACTGAGAAGTAATCAAGAAAGTTGACTTGTCTCCTGGCAGTTTTCACATACTCAGGATGCCATAGCAGTAGCCCAACTACTATTAACTGCTACAAACTTGTGCGACCGTGCTTAAGACACACAATCAAATCGTTGCGAAGTAAAGACCTTTTATGACAACATCAAACATCCTTTTTTCTTTATTTATTTTTTTTTAAATCAAGTTTCGTTTTCAAGGTTTTTAACACCTTAATTGTGTTGAATTCTTTTTGTCATTAAAAGTGGACACAATAAGGGCTTTTTGTTCTTTCTTGATTTTAAATTTAAGTTTTTGTTTAAATATTTTATATTGTTGGCTTAATGTCTCTCAAGTGTAAGAATATAATAACAAAATCTTCAGATTTACAACATTATTTTGTTTGATGAGTTTTCGGCTTTTAATAAAAAATCATGCCAGCAAGTCACTCTACTGTTTGTATATTTGTCTGTTGAATATCTTACTCTTAATTAACTTTATTATAAAGATTTATTGCCAAACCAACAAAGGGAAAAAAGGGATTTAATAAAAGATTCGTCTGGTTTTTTGCTGGAAGTTATTAATGGCCTTAATACAAACATTATGTCTTACACTTAATTGTTTTTTAATGTTATTTGTACTGTACATATATAATTTAATACTGGAACACAAAGCTATTCTTGTTTTATCTTTCTTTGTTAGAATAAAATTTTTAATAATTTAACCGATGTAAGCCGCTATGAGATTTCGTAATGATTTCAAAATATCTAAGTAATTACACTCATAGTTTTAGGGCCCTATTTGAAAACTTACTAACTATATATGTATGTACAAACAAGGGTATAACGTTAATGACTGAATGACTAACTGAATGACTTACTAACTGATTCATTGCAGAGCCCAAACTCGCAGAGCTAGAGATTTGAAATTAGGACTGGGGCTACCTCTCAAAACGCTTATCCAATATAATGAGATTTCGGGAAACTCGTACCCAATATCGGGTAAAAATGGGCCAAACATCAAAAGATCTGAAGGTTAATATTTCCTTTACTATAAACAAAAATTTTAACGGGTAAAATACGTTAAAAACTAAATTTGATGGTGCAATTTTGAAATGAATAGCGATTGGAAAAAAATCAAAATGTTTCCGCCATTTTTAAGGGGTAAACAATCGGTTCAAAAGAGGGTAAAATTCTATTTTGGTACCTTTTAAGTTCTTTTTTAAACTTCATAACAATTAAAGGACGAAAAGTAATTCATTGGTATTTTTGGTATTTTTTTTTAAATTTTCTTCCTTAAAAAAAAGAATGTAATTCAAATTGCATTCGATAGGTCTCAAACATATATGGGTATGGTTTTTCTAATTTTGAACCCTTAAACGTTATGGTGAAAACATTGATTTTAGTAATTTCTTAAATATAAAAGAAGGGGCTCAGGACGTGGATATAGTCCAGAAGCCAACTTTCAGATTTTTTGTAATTTTCTTAAGGATTATACTTCAAATTTAAGATTAACGACTTTTGATCCTAATTGAGGTGGAAAGTTTATTAGGTGGCCAAAAATACTTTTTTCACATTTTTGGTATTTTTTGCGTATTTTGGTATTACGATACATGATAATAAGGACTGTTAACCCAAACCAAGGTCAAAATCCATTTAGAAGGTCACAAGGTACACTTTTTCATAGATTTGGTACTTTTTGGTAAATTTTTAGATTACGACTGACCATGAGTGAGGTTAGAAGTCAGCAAAGTGGACCAAAATCCTTTTTAAATTTGTGGTTTCTTTTTTCATTGTTAACATGTTTTTGATCCTGTCTTAAAAATTTTGATTGATATACGTAAAAATATTTTTGTGATTACTGTAAACATTAGGCTAATGCTTTACAACTCAGTGAAGTATTCGTTGCATTATCTTACACACAAAAAATATTTAAGGAATTTTTTTTTTTATTTAAGCCGTAGCGGTGACAAAAGTACGGTGAGTACGGATTTTCTTAAGCCAATTACGATTTGTCTAGTATGAGTTCCATTTACATTAATTAATTAGTATGAGTTACATTTAAATCAAAAAAATTTTGATTTAACTCCGAAAACATGCTTGAAGTACGCTTAAAAAGATTAATTAAGGTGTAGAAGGGACTAGTCCCCAAATAAAAAGTTATTTCCTTGACCTACCTAGCTTTATTAAAAAAAATTTGTTTTATATTTTATTTTTGTTTCATTCATATTTTATATATTTTTTAAACAGTTATTTCTGTGCTTGCCGTAAGATGGGCTATGAACTTGGAACTCTCTGTACTGCAACACTAGCAGTTTACCATCTAGGCCCCAAGACACTTTGTTTTAATATATAAAAAACTATAAAAACAACATGTTTTTCTGCTTGATTTGTTTTAAATAATACCAACTAGACTTGATTAAAAAACTAAAGTACAGATCGTACTTCTCGTTCGATTTTAGGTAAATTCAAAAACAAAATTCTTGATATTTAAACAAACTTCTTCTGTCTGTGTACCTAAGCCCTTGCCAAATGCAGTGCAAAGTAAACTTTAAGCAAAGCTTTACATAGAAAACTGTTTTCTTCTGACAAAAAACAAAAAATTAAAATTTCAAAAAATACTTATAAATTACGCAACAATGTTGCAAAATTCAGCATTTTCCTTATGAGCTTACGGAAGCATTTGCGGTTACTTACAATCAAGAAAAACATAAAACAAAAAAAAAAATAATTTTAATCTAATATAAATTAAGTAAAGAAATTGCGTTGAATATTTAGTGGAGTTCAAAATAAAATTACTACGTAACACACGTGCATGTACGTGCCTGAAAAAGTAGTTTTCTTCCTTTTTAGCTTTAGGAAAAATTTTGCAACAAAGAAGTTTTTTTTAAACTAAAGTGCTCTTTGCATTTAAATAGGCATAATTTAGGATTTGTTTTATTTTCAATTCAAAACAAAATAAACTTAACTCTTTACTATGGTGTTCATTGTATATGTATCACGGAGGAAATATCGAGAGTGCAGCTCTCATGGGGAATTATTAATGAATGTTGATATAAGAACCAAAAATTCTCTAGTTCGTTTTAGCTATTACAATTGGACTTCTCACTAAAAGCTGGTAGCTTATTTGCTTTCTTAAGACAAATGTAAAGATGTAGGAGCTTTGTTGACAAAGACGCCAAAAATTCCAAAAAGAGACGACTTCAGGGGTGACTGGAAGTCACTAGTTCGCAAGTTTTCTTCAGAGTATTTATATTCACTATATTTTTAGAATTTTTTGGAAATTAATTGACAATTTCTTGGTAACAGTATTGTTACTGGCATTTGTAAAACAAATAATTAGTGACTTTTCTATAAAAAGCCCTACTGGGATGAATATGGTAAGTCATTTTACAATTCTAATACAACAATATGAACAGCAATTCACGTATCGACAAAGTAGGTCTATGGAGATTGCCAAATTTTACGTGGTTCCACGAATTAAGAAGGCTTTGGGAGCAGAACAAATAATCTTCTGAGCCTTCATCAATATATAGGTTGCATTTGGGAAAACAATTTACTAGATGATTAAATTTGCGAAATGAAAAATGACATTCTATTAGTCATTATCAATAAGGAAGTACGGATGCTAGCTCCCGGCAAATCCTCGAAGACGAGTTAGGTCTCTTGAAAATGCCCACAAGGAGGCGTCTTATAACTTCTTTTGCAGACCACTGAAGGACATGGGCTTAAGTAATTTTGGGTACGCGGACGATATAATCATTTTGTCGTTGGTTGGGATGACAGTAATGTCTCCGACCGTATGCAGCAGACCTTGAAAATGACTCTTGGGTAGTGAAGGCATAGGGATTTACTATCAACCCGGTAAACACCATCTTAGTACCATTTACGAGAAGGAGGAATATTTTACTGAGAAAGTCCACACTAGACGGAGCAATCTTCATATTTTCTGTTAACGTGAGGAATCTAGGGGTTTTTCTGGGAAAGGGACACTAATGGAACGTTTACTTGGTGAACGTGACAGACAAGGCCATTCATGGGTTTTACGCCTGTCAGAGACTCCTCAGTAGGAAATGGGTCCTCTCACCAAGTATGGTGAATTGGTCGGTGACACCATCATTATTAGACCTATGGTCCTAACGTGGCTCTTGTGTGGCGGCCAAAGGCTGAAAAGGTTGGAGATAGAAGTATTCAAAGATGCAGGGATTTTTTCGTATTGCTTTTACTGGAGCCCATATATCTAGTCTAACCGATGCTATATAAATTCTAATTGGAATAACCCCGTTTCATTTTTCTGTAATCGACAACGCAAACTCAGGCGTCTTACTTTTTCAGTATATAAACTTCTTAAAAAGAGCGGACTTGTGTTAAAATATGAGGATATGGACAGATCTAGTTCAGGATCCTGTTTCCAAGGACAGAGACTGAATTTTGAGGATACGAAACTTTGGTAGACTCTTTGATGTTGAGATCTGTGGAGCAATAGATCCGGGGAGCCTAAAAAAAGGCTTCAGATCTAGTATACTGATGGATTGAAATATCTGGACCTCGATCACGGCGCTAAAGTGATTGAATATGGTTTACAAAAGGTAACGTCGGTATGGATTAGGGTAACATGGACAACGAAATTGACGACCCTCTCGTGAACTGTGTGGAAAAATGCCCTCTTATTTGCCTGAGGCCATTTAGCGGTGTTTTTTTTGGCTGCTCTCGTGGGAAATTGGCTGCTCATAGGGATGCTAAATTTGCTGCCTGCTAGAGTTAGATTAAGGGACAGCGACAGGGCAAGAAATTTGTGGCTCTATCTAGAGGCAAATCAAGGAGACTTATGTTTTTTGAAAGGAGGAATTTAAGGGTTCTCATTGGTTGTTTAACATTGCCACTGTAATCTCAGGTATCACCTGTACAAAATCCGCAGGGCCAACATATTGACCTCTTGTTCTTGATATATGAAGGATAAGTCTTTAGAGCAGGTGCTCTGTGAATGCCCGGCACTCTTCGGCAGAATTTTGTTTTTTCTCGGTGGCAGTTTTGCTACACCAGCGGAAACTGGGAATTCATCGCAGTGCAAATTATTGAGCTTTAATCAGACTCAAGATTTGTATGCAATTGAAGTGGCTGCACAAAATACAATTCCTTGGTAGCGATGGATTGTACCAATAATAATTATATGAAAGATTACAGATACCCGTGTTACCTTGTGTTTAGTATTTTTATAATATAAACTTTAGAGTTACGACTCTTTAACTGCAAATAAACAATATTAATATCATTCAAAAATTTTAACTTGCGCCCTCTTTTAAAGAAACTGCTCACTTGAAACCTCCACTCAAACATTTTTGACAGAAACTTTTTCTCCCACCGTATTATTTTTTTATTTTTTTAAGAAAACCAGCTTGAATTGAACTTAAATTTATGATTTTAATGAAAATCTTATAACAAATTGAAAGAAAAAGGAAGAACAAACGATATACCACCATAGGCAGCAGTAATTTTAACTAGTAAAAGTGTAATAGAAGAATAAAATAATAGAGATGGTGCTGCTGATGTCTGCACTGATGATGATAGTGATGAGGCTGATGACGAAGACGATGTCGACGTTAAAGATGATGCGTTTAATGGAAAATACAGGTAAGAATTTCTTTCTTCTTTGTTTTTTATTTAAAAAATATTGCCTCTAAGCAAATTATAAATACTCAGAGTTTTCACTGACAAATACGAACACGTACAAACACTAGTTTTAAAGAACTGGATAAACAATTTTAAAGAAGATGTAAAAGAATCTTATTAGAAACATTGAATATGTGTAGGCAGGTAGTCAAATAGATATTTAGTAAGATACACATAAACTTCAATAAACTAGTAGTTTTTCTTGTTTGTAGAATATAATTTTTATGATATTTTTACTCTTTGATATCTAAGTTATATAACTTAGTATTATGGTACCGGTTATACTTGCATGTTTAAGGAAAATTAAGCTAAATATATAGAAATAGAAAGAAGGGAATATGTACCAACCGATACCCACTGATGAGTCACATTTAAATTCATTAGGATTTTGTAGGAAATTGAAGGATGATAAAGAAACATATAGAGCGAAAAGAAAATAGTATGCTTTTAGAGTTTGTAATTTGCGTGAGAAGGTTACATTAAGAATTAATAAAGAGAAATGCAATTGTTTCCATTATGTGTGTTTACCATTTGGACACATCTCATATAAATTTAATCAAGATAATTTAATAATAATAGAAAAGTTTATATTAAAGTTAAGGCGAATTATTGTTTGAACGCCGTTTTTAAGAAAAAACTGTATTAGCGATATTAAGCGCTTTTAAATTACTTTTTGATTTGGCTTAAGACATTTAAAAACAACGTAAAATTATTTTTTCTTTGCCTAAATAAACGAATCTAAAATGCTTAAGTTAAATGAAAGTTTAACTAAAAAACATTTAAATCGCTCATGCGTGTTTCTGACTACTTAAAGTTTTTGTCTTAAGTCTTTTGTTTGTTATCTCTTATATTTGAAATACCATTAATCTTAATTACAATTACTTTGATTACAAAAAAATTTTAATTTAAAATTGATTAAGAACAAAATTTTAAAAAAATATTGAAAAATCAATATTAATATTTTTTCTGTAAGATCTTTAAAAAAAGCCTCGATAATGCACTTATTTTAATACCTCAAATCTAAATCAAACTTTTAAGCAACACCCACCGACATAAATAAATTCCAATACTTTTTCAATATATCTTAAATGAAAAACTATAATTTTTCTTTATCAACTCCCATTCTTGGCGGTAGCATACATACACATTAACAAAGCCAACACATTATATTGCTTAAGAAAACACTTAACATGGAATGCTTCATTAATCAAAGATTAAAATCAAATAAGGAATGAATGAAAAAAAAAGAAGAAAAAAAGAAAAACAACCAAAATACGCAACAGCTTACCTTTTTTTAAAATAGTTTTGAGGGCGTTAAACAGAAAACAAAACAGCCTAGAACATGTTTTATTTAAAAAGATTTATTTAAGTTCAATTTTGATAAAGAATTTGATGCATCAACTAAATATTGTATTAAATAAACTGAAAACAGCGTAAATAGAAAACTACAATTGAAAGTTTTTAATTTAAGTAAAAAAAAAACCGACAAAAATATTAACTTTTCTAAGAAGATAAAAGTAAAAAAAAACGCTTAGTTCTGAGTTATTCTTTTTAAAATTAATTTAGATTTGCAAAATATCTTTATTGTTAAAACTGGCTAAAACTTTTCTCTAAGTGTTATGTGTTAGTGTTATGCTATGTTTTGTTATTCTGTTTTACAACAATAAAACAGTGAGCTGTAAGCTTTTTTTGAGAGTATCCTCCATATGATAATCTAATATGTGTTTCATAATCAATGTTTGGTAGCTGAAAGTAAAAACACTTTTAAATTTTTCATTTTTCATTTGTAAAAAAAGTTATGAAATTTCAGGAGGTTAAGTATCAGTCAATAAAATTTTTGAGACTTTCACTTTTCCCAACTTCTGGCTAGTATTTTTGTAAGTTCAAAACTTTTGCCTAATATGGATTTTACCCAAAAAGTCTAAAATTAATTATTAGCCAAGCCCCAAACCATTTTTCTGAGTCTCAGCTACTGCACTGCCGTCAAAAAAAAAAAAATAAGGCCCTTAATTGGTCCCAGATCTTTGTGCTTGTTATGACTAAAAGTAGTAACCGGAGACCCACCTTAAATTTTGCTGACCGATTTAGCATTACTTCCTGCGCCTTTTTGTCCGGCTGGGTGTCCTGATATTTTTGTGATCGAAATACTGGTCGCATTTGGAATATATTTCATGAATTTAATATGTTTCTGGCAATAAGGACAAAGCTTATGGTTTGTGGAAATGATCGATTCAATATTCGATAAAGCTTCCATACGGATGTCCTCCCGAAAAAAATCATCGTCATCATTATTTACCATGCCCTTCATAGAAGGCCTTCACCCGAAAAGGTATAATGTGGTCAAGCTTGACCAACTGCAAATTTCTTACTTCCTAAAAAATGGTACTTTTTCGGGGATTATTTTTTTAAATTTTTTTCACTTACAAAAGTAATGATTAAAAAAAGAAAGCAGTGATACACCAACAAAAATAAATTTTCTAATATTGGAACATTAACTGCTCCAATTTATTTTTAACTTTGTATTCAGGTGGGCCAAAAAAAGTCATCCGATGTGGTTTTTTTCAATGAAAAACTTTAATTCTGTGTTTTTATTATTTTAACTTGAACCTTTGAATTTTTTTTGGTCAAGTCGTGAAGATGATATCAGCCAAATGGGCGCCGTCGCAAATGATTGTCTGGCGACAAATTCTCGCGCTCGTGTCGAATGTTGTTCTTGAGGGTTTATAGAGTCTTGGGCTTCAGAAACCCCAAAAAAAGCCTGAAGCAGTTAATTCGGGCAATTTTGCGGCCAAATGTAAATATTTAAAGCGAGAGATGAGGCAATCCGGGAACGCCGCCTTCAGAATATCGGTTGTGGCTTACGCAGTATGTGCCGTTGCTTCGTCCTGTTATAACCACATGTCCTCCAGTCCTAATTCATTCAATTGCGTCAGACGAAACTCGGCTACCATGGTCCTAGCGCGTTTCATCCACTGTCCTCGTTTGAGCAGCAGCGTCCTTGAAAAAGAACTGCCCGATGACCTCTACAGCGTGAACAGCGCACCATGCAGTCACATTGAGTGGGTTTAATAGCCCCTCTTGCATCACTTGTGGATTTTTGTTGCCCAAGAAATGACAGTTTTGCTTGTTCACGTACCCTCTGAGGTGGAAATAGGCATCATGGCTCGTTATGATTTTGGTGGAAAAATCGTTCACTTCGGCCTCGGGATTTAAAATGGTTTGGGCGTAGGTTACACATGTTTGGCGGTCAACAGGCAGCAGTTGATGCATGAACTTGATTTTGTACAGAAACAGGTGCAGGTATTTGACTAAAATTCGTCTTAAGGATAATCAGCTGATGGTTAATTGCAAGGAACGGCTTCTGGTCAATGTTTCTGGCGACAACTCGACATCCTCGCCAACAACGACGACATTCTTGGCAAAACAGGCGCTCCGGGGCCTGCAACTCTTCGCAGCTTCTCGTGTGGTCCCATACTCTTTAAGGTTGGTGGTCAAAGGGCGCAGTGACCGGAGAATCGGCGTCGGAATTTGACTGCGCTAACACCAAAGCCCAATTGTAAATTAAAAGAATAGACAAGATTATTCACTTGTATTCTACATCTGTCCAGTTCAGAATTGTCAAAACGATTTGACGTTGGCCGCCATTTGCAAAAATAAGAGCATCTTTTAACAGGGTAATTTCTTTTGGCACACCTGTAATAAGGCCCTCACTATAATTATTCCAAAGGTAAAAATCCAAAAATTAATATATTGTTTTAAAAATTAAAGCTTCCTCCTACGAATTTAACGAATAATTTTGCTTGCCATTCGGGATATTGTGTAAGTTAAAAAGATTATATTTGCAGTTGAAAACACTACTGCCGTTCGAAGGGTACTAATGACGAAAATCTGTAGCCGCTTTCAAAAATGCGTTCTACTCGGCTAGTATCGGTAAAAGAACTTGCCTTTTCATTTAAAATTAATGGAAAAAAATGTGTTAATCTATTTACAATAATTTGCAGTATAATATGAAATTATAATACTAATCATAAATGTCAAAAAGTCAGTACAATATGACAAAGTCGTCTGACAGTTAACACTTTCGTTAGATCTATCTATTGTCTCTATCTTCGAAACAATGTGACAAATTTTGAATTTGGTTACAACAATATTTTTCAAACACTTTCTAAACTTAAATAAACTTAGGCCTCTATTATGGTTTACAACTCAACTCTACTTTAGTTGAATTGTGAAATTAGTTATCATGATTAAAACTAATCTACCAAATTAATTATGAAGTTAAGCCAAAATAAAAAGAAGCTTAAATTTGTCTTAAGATATGAGGTGTAAAAACAAAAGTCGATGGTGTTATTTTTATGCCTTTTTAACGCCATTTACTGGTAGAAGAAGGTGATTGTTTGCGGCAGATGGCTCAAAATAACGTCCTTCTGGAGTCGTTTGGCCAGAAAGGTAAAACTGAGAAGAATGGAGAACATTGAAATCACCCCCAACAACAATTTTATTGCTTGAACAATCTTTATGAATATTGGTCACGGAAACAGAAAAATGTCGGAGCCTATCGTAGTGATGTGACTTCCCACGTCTGGACTTATGTAAGAAAACCCGAAGAACTAAGTATGATACTTAAAGAAAGCTAAATTCTTTATATAAAGCGTGGAATGGCTGCTGAGACTGGTACAGAGCATCTGTCAGAAGTTACATAGAATTTCTGGGGGTCTTAATTGTCAGATTCATGCACTTCCTATAGTGCAAGAACAGCATGCCAACGGAGAGTATTGTGAGAATATGTTGAACAAAAAGTCTTTCTTAGTTCATATATCTTACAAAGTTTAATACGAAATTGTCCTACCATTAAAGTTAAGAAAAATATCGAAATCCCCGTTTTATTGAGGAAACAAAGTCGGTCTTAGTCACTGCCAACTTGACTGCACAATAATCAGGGCTATACTTTCACCGTTGAGCAGTTACATAGCAATTAACACCATTTGGTTTTTTCAATTAAGAAATGGGTTTATATGGAGTGAACAGAGGATACAAAATACGTTCGTCAAGGTATCATAAAAGCTCTAAACTGGTTAAGCGGCAGAAAAATAGAACAGGACCACCGTGCCAACACTGTTACGTTGTCTCAACCCTGGTTACCCATGTGCTGTTGTACTTTGTTTATTTCTCTGTTAATGGTTAAAAAGTTCTAACTAACTTATATGCTTAAATAGATTAAATTTATCTAGTTTATCTTCTTAAGATTGGGAATCCATGTGATAAGTATATATATTGCAATCAGAAAGAAAAAAACGGATTGCAATTTAAAGAACTCGACAGAAGCTTTAGATATAAAACATGTTAATACTTGCATCAAGCATTAAGGTTGTAAATAGTTTGCAGTAAGAATGAAGGAACTATACACTGCGTTATAAATATTTAAAAATAAAGAAATAAAGAATGCATCCAAACAACATATTGCTGATGATGCGTGTCTTACATTTACTTTGTTTGCTAGAATTCCAGCTAAAGTATAAAAGACAAAGGAAAAGGAATAGAAACCTATTATTATAGCATTTAACTGAAAATATTTCAAACTATCGCACATAGAAGCAAGCCTGGCAAGTTAACACATTGTAAAACTATTTACACATCGAAATAGACTAGGGGAACGTGTATGAATGTTTGGCAAATTGAAAAAAAAATATAAAATTTAAAACATAAAATTCAAAACACAATTACAGCGTTTCGACGATAAAAAGCTGAAGAGCTTTACTATGTATTGGGATTTTAGAAAATGTTTTAGAATTTTATATTTTTAAAGAAAAACTAAAATACAAAATCAAATTTATTGCCTTCAAGTATTAAAAGTTTCGACGTTTACTAGCTGTCGTTATAATTGCAGTTTGTGTGATGAAGATGCTACTAAAACACTAGAAGCAGTTAATATTCTCTCAGATTGTTTATAGATTTTTGCCTTAACTTTGTTGTATGTATGTGCACACATTTTCGCAATTTACTCAATATGGCTTTTAGGATGTTACTGATATGCTACGTTTTAAGGCTGCAAATACATTTTAATATTTTTTTTTTCTATTTCTTTTTTATGTCCTGCGGTATTTCGTTTTCTTTATTACATTTTCTTTGCTTTTCTTAGGTTTTAAAGAAAAATTATTTTTTAACCATGTTTTGATTGTTTCAATTACATGTAGTAAAAAATGGGAAGAAGCACGTGAGACCTTACAAACTATTATTGGGCAGTAAAATAAAAATACGTACAGAAGAGTTTGCATTTCATGCAATAATAAACATTAACGCCAACAAAAAATTTCGTCTATGGTAATTTGAAATTATTTTACATAAAAAAAACAATGTCCGTTAGGCTTTGCATGTATTTTTTTTATTGTAAGAAACAGTTGTTTATTATTGTTTTAACAATTTTTTAAGAAAGATATATAACAAGTTCGTAAAAATCAATTTTAAATGTTGCCGTATAAAGCAGTTTAAGAAAACGCATGTCGAAACTTATTTTTGCGTAAAAATTTATAGGTTTTTTATGTTAAAATTACTATTTGTAAAACATGGAAAATATTCTTAGCTTTTAACTGTTAATTATTAAACATGTTTTTTATTTGAAAGAAAAATACGAGGATTGTTTAAAACACAAATTTAAGCCACAATTATGTCAAAAAAGTAATTTAATTTCATTTATAAAAGTCGTTGAGTAACTCTTTATTACTTTCAGGCTGTTAGAAAGAAAATTAACAGATTTTTGTTCAACTTAACGATTTTCAAATTTTTCTATAATATATTTAACAAATAATTTTTAACACTCCCTAACAACCATACTTCATAATGTAATACATAGACGCATAAAATAAAGCAAAGACAAATTTTTATAAAAAAAGTTGTTCCGCCAATTCATTTTTCGAAAATTCGTTTAAATTAAATACAGGATTGTATTAAGCCACAACAACAAAAAAGATTTTTGCCTTAAAATAAGGCAACATCAATTCGGCGACAATCCTATTTCCTGACGTAAAACCTTTTGACTACCCAATGGAACAATGCTGAGTTGTTGGCTTATGGCAACATAAGAGCTACTCATGAAGCACTGGAAAACAGTTGCAACTATTCGACTAGAGGTTTTGAGAAAAATTTTCAAAAATTGGACCTGCGACAAACATATACCGGAAATCGTATGGAAAATGTAAATAATATAAAAATATCTGCCAAATAACAATCAAGCAATTCAAACAATATTTCTATTATGCGTTCTTTATTTATTTGTGGTCAAACTTACTACTTATTACTTAAGTCTCAAGTTCCGATTCCCATTAAATTCTTAATTTTTGTTTAAATAAAAATATAATATTTTTTATCTTTCATTTTATTAGCATTAGTATTAGAAACAACATTTTTTTAGAGAAAAGGCAATTTTTTACCAATACTAGCCGAATAGAATGCATTTCCTATATCAGCCACCGTTTTCATCATCAGTACTCTTTGATTAGCTCCTGGTCATTTTGTTGTAAGCACCCGCTATTTACCCACTGGGTCATGTACCGCGGTAGGTCAGCTCTGCTATTTTAGATTAGCATGCAGCTTAAAAAGTACTTTTGGATATAAAAATATATTTAAAGCCTTGAATTCCTAGATAGAAAGCAGAACTATTAATAAGGACATCAGGACATATTTATAAGTTAATTATTTTTAATTTTTTACATTGTGGCCTTCACAAATCGACCAAATTTGAAACTCATTTTATGAACGATAAAATAACCTGCGTTGCTAAATAAGGTAAACTGATATGGTTTCGAGAGACAGGCGTCATTTTTTTACGTAAGAATCTTCGCGGGTGCAACATGTTACGGTGGCTTTACAGCAGAAATCCATTCATGCTTGGACTAGCAGCCCAGGGAGCAATATTTTAATCATACCCCAGTGCTATGCCGTAACAAATACGTTGCTTAGCATTCGGGCTACCTAAACCCGGTTTTGCCCTCTATTTTTCATAACGTATAGGTTTTCAAAATAGCCCAGTTTTGGCAGTGTACCTATTTCACATGCCACAAGGCAAATGAACACCATTTATATTGACCCTAAATTAAATGATTAACGATTTTCACACACACTCACTAGACATTTCTTTTTATTGCCATTTGCTATCTTTTTACATACTATTTGGCAAACGGGATCCCTTTAAGCAGATGCGTAGCATTATCATATTAAATTTCCTGCACTTGTTTTGCCTTTGAATCGACTTCACTTTTCAGACATTTAGTAAGCCTACTTTTGGAATGACATCTCATGCTCAGGTTAAACCTCATCAATATTAAAAATTATTTTCTTGTGAAATTCAAAATTTGCAAAATATCGCTCAAGGGGATAAGTCTGCAGCCAGTCCAAGGTAAGCTCCAGTACACAAGCATTACGAGTACTCCATATGAGAGCTCAGTTTTATTCAGGCCAATAGTAAAAGGGCTTTCTGATCATAGCAACCTTAAATCTTAAAGTGTTTTGCTACTTAATAGCAAGGTAATATGACACAGCATCGACAATTTAATCTGTCTCAAACTGCAGCATGTGACGAACCACATAATTACATAAGTCAAAAACAGATATGTTTAATCATGTCTGTTATTCTTCCAGATAACTGGAAGTTCCGCGGTTGAGGTAGACATTGGCTTTGTACCTTATAGAAGATATTCCCGAAGGCATCAGAAACTCATTAGCCGGTCTCGGAGGACAATTGACGTCTCCTCGCCATGTGGTAACCATTTTCTCAAATAGAGCGACATATATCCAACATGTCAAAAGCTGCGAAATAAGTAGTGTTCTCCCAATAAAACCACATATTGCTGGTTTCCATGTCATCAAATTGAGAACAGAAAAAGCTGGTACTTATCGCCCTGTAGCCGGCTAAACTAAAAAACTGGAAATCATTGAAATTAAATTAGCTCTATTACGCCATCCTGTTGATGCTGGTTTTGTAATCTAAGTCAGACAGAACAATTATTAACTCTTTCCTATTAGGACAATAGCACATGTCGCTTAACAACGAGAAAAGGAAGCCAGAAGCCATCTACTTGTGACTGGCTGAACTGCCAGTCGTCCTGCGGAAACTGTAAACTTATATGTTGCTGGTGTTTTTGTCATCTGATTCAAACTTAAGGAATATGGTAAACTTTCACCTATAATTGGTTTAACTTCTACGCCGTTTTTTTAAATCATTAATTGCTGATACGTTTGCCCTCAATTAAGGACGAAGACAACGGGTTACCTTCAACTTATGGTTGGTTCTTAAATCTAAAGTAATATTTAAAATTTATGTTAATTTGATATAAATATAAACTAAAGTGCCGCGAGCCCCAATTCTCCATAAGTCAGTAGCTTTTGAGAATGCATTAAACTTTTTTAGATACCAAGGAAGTTGAGTTTTTCAAGCCTTGTTCATTTAGAAGGGGTTTTCAGTGGATGATTTTTAAACAAAAATTAAAGGCAGTTTTTATTTACTCCAGGGCTAGTTCAGGAAAGGATCCATGATTTAGTCAAATTTCTCACAGTTACCGGTTCAATTAAAATTTAACAAAGGGGGGGAATACCCTTGTTAGCATAATTGTGGAAATCTGATATTCAGCAAAGCGCCCGGAATTGTTCTCGCATAAAATGCACTTTAAAACTTCTTTTTTTATTTTTACGAGTCCCTTAGTTTTCTGGAATTAACGTCAACAATTAACCTTTAAAAATTTTAAAAACATTTACTTGAAAATTTTCTAATTGGGCGATTTCATTATGACGGACATTTATACTTTGAACTAAAAAAGTTCAAAATTTTAGTTTGGAAAAGGCAATTGTTTTTACAGATGTTAAATTTTTAAGCAATTTTAAGTAAGTAGAAGCTGAAAGAACATAATTTCTGCTCGCTACGATTAGTTAAAGACTGTGATGTTTGTGACGTTACAAATTTAGATTTCAGAGAATTTGAACATTAAGATCAAATTGTTTCAAATATTCTTGAGATTGGGCTTAATATTTTTGATTTGTACTGTAGTTTAAAGTGTTCTTAATCATTTTTGTCTTAACATTTCTTCAAAAAACTATTTTTGCTCAATGAAAAATCTTTTATTTAATGAGACGGGTGTGACATTTTCACCAAAACGTTAAAAAAGGAGAGCCCATTTTTCATTATGTGATCACTTGAAAAATGAATAAAAATTAATTTTGAAACAATTTGTTTAAATTTCGATTATTTTTGTTTTAAGACCTAAATTCATCTATTATTTAATAAAGAAAAAATCGATTTTTCGCAATTTTGTCCCTATCACTTAAAATTGACCTTTTTTTCTTAATATTATAATTAAGAAAATGAGTTCCTTCATCTAGAAACAGAATAGTGAGTTCAACTCAGACAATTGCCAATCAAACTATTTTTTTTGTATAACTGAGCTATTTGGTTTGTGCAAAACACATTTTTTTCCAGGTCATATATTCCTAAGATTGCGACCAAATTCAAAACTTTCCAGCCAAAGATCTGTAGCAGTAATTAACAACTAAAGATTAAAAGGTGATTCTCGTAATTATAAATAGAACTGTTTTCTCTGAGATTAACAACATTTTCTAACAATCCTCGCTAAGAAAACTGTAAATCTTTAACCTGTCTGTAACTTTAGTATTTTTTATGTTTTCCTTAAAAATTTTCGAATATAAGGAACATATTAAATAAACTTATTTGTAAAGTTGAAAGCATTTAAATAGTTAAAGTTTCATTTAAAACAAATGTGTGTTCGAGTACATCGAGTACGTCTTTAGGGGTCATGTGTAACCATAAAAATCTTGCCAACCCAGAGCAACAAATTTTGACTATGTATTTTAACAATTGTTAAATATGTTTCTTTTCTTTTACTGTTCTTTTCCTTAAAAATAGCACTAGGAAATTAAACAACAAATATCCATTCTCTTTAAAAGTTTATTACTTTTACCAACAAAACATATCAGACACATGTGCCTCTTGTTTTTTTGATTCATGTGTTTTACACTTTTTCCAAATTCTTTTATTTTATACCTTAACCACTATGATTAATTTATTTTTCTTTAGAAATTTCTCTTTGACTTCTCAGCTTCAGTATTTATTTTTTAAAAAGTGCTAAAGCAAAATTTTAAAAAAGTAACATGTTCAATTGCCTAAGGCAGCAAAAGTGGCAGATGTGCTTTAAAAAAAACTTGATTTTTTTAAACAAAAAACAAATAGATATTGATGTTGTAATACTTTTTATCTGTAAAAAATTACAGTAAAATACCTTTAAAAGTTATTGTACTTTAATTAAAGTTATGAAATTAAATGGGTTGGTTTTATTAATGATTTTATTTAGAAACAAAATTACTTTCTTTCCTCCCTTTTTTTTTGTTAAAAATTATTTATTTTCCTGTTAATTTTTATATTAATCATATTTTATCACCTGTAATCAAAATGACATTTAATTTTATGTTAAAACACAAATTGTAATTTGTTTCATTCTTTTTTTATATGTCCATATGCATACATGCCTAACAAACTAACTAACTAGATTGGTGTTAGATATGATCTTGGTTGTTCTATTGCTGCCGCTTGCTTTAATTAAAAATGTAATTAATTTTCACTTGCTCATGCGGAGCAGCAGTTAAGACAGCTTTTAACAAGTGTAGGAATTTATTTTAAGTTATAAATAAACTAGTTAAAATTAACAAAAAAAAAAAACTATAAAAATGGGTGTAATTTTTGTGATGTTGAAACCAAGAAATTATTAAAAACTAAAGACTTAGGACACATACATGATGTTAAGACTAGATGTCCAATAAAAAGTGGTTCTGACTTTTTAGTTTAATGGACAATTTAAAAAAAAAAATTAAACAATAAATTCATTTTAAAATAAAAAAAAAACTAGCTAAAGGCTGTATATTAACAAGCAACTTACAAATTTCTTTATTTCATACAATTCAAAACTCTTAAATAAAAATATAAAAGATTTTTATTAAAAAGGAAATAATTTACATTTTGGGGTATTTTTATTATTATTTATAAGTGTTAATTGCAAAGAACAATATTGTTTAAGCCCATTTTATAATTTTTATTACTTTATTGCAGTTTTATTATAAAATTCCAATAAGAATTTTTTTAATACTTACAATCGCCCCTACTTTCTTCAATGTCCAATATAATATTAGTCTGACCCGTTTCCACTTCACACGGCTGTGCTTTTCCCAAAATACCAGCAACTTTTTGACATTTTAACAGCAAAACAAATACTAAATATAAAGCGGATAAATATGTTATGCGATGATGGCAGGTATGTGAGCTGGGAAAAGTGTTGGAAGGCATGGTGTTTATAAACTAAAAAAAAAAAGTTAGAATAAAAATAAAAATAAAGTCAAATATTTAAACATATAAAACGAATAATTAAAATTGTACAAATTGAACAAAAATTATAATTAATATTAAAGTTTTTGTAATAATGATCAAAATTAAAAAAAATTTAAAAAAGAACCCTAAATTTTTTAGAGGAAGAGAAAAGAAGAAAATAAGCTTTCGATAAATTACGCGCCTGCGACAAACCCCGCAGAAACCACCTCTCACGTAACCATCCCACATCATTAAATATAATTATGACTATCTCTTCCCTACAACCAAAAGTTTAACAAAGTTTTTCATTCAAATGCGGCTCCAGTAACATTTGTCGGTAGATTTTCTGCCTTCGGCAGTAGCAGAAAAGTTGTTCTACAATCTCTAATTTAGTTTCTATTTCGCACAACTTACATAAGTCTGAAGTACTCATATTTTATTTTTTATATATTTCACATTACATTGTCACATACGGGTCCTTATTAGGTCCCTTGCTCTCCCTTGCAATCAGATTATTGACTATTGACATTATACAGTTCGGGCAACGAAAACTTGGAAATTTCGAATTAAACCCTAAACTCCAGACGTGAGCCTCAATCAAACCACAATAAAAGCAGCTAAGCCATTTCATACCCAAATTCAATGCCATAAACTGATCTCAACCTTCGTCATCCTTTGGAGCTTTAATTCATAGTTACTTTACAATAGGCTTGCCCCTAATAGAACGTAATATTATGTTTCATCATTATCAACATAAGAGGACATTTATAGTCTTCTATAAGTGTAAATTTTATATTACATCCTTTAGATATTGAGCAAGACATTGACTGTAACAGCCTCTTTACTCTCCGTGTTTCTCCTTAATAATTTCGCAGACCTTATAACCCCGAAAATTTCGACTTTAAAACGTTACATTAATCTGGTAGTCTATATGACACTTGATAAATTGTATTAAAGATATAATTCTCGGCACCTGTACTCATATCCATCGCTAATCTATCATAAAAGCTGTACACAATACAAAGTATTTCTAATTTTTTTACATACTCGATTCACAAGACGCTTTTGTTCATGATTCCAGCAACAAAATTCTCAATGGGAAGAAGATGTTGAGAAAAATTTATTATACTAAGCCTGACATTTTGTAGAGCATATCTCTGTAAATACGCTTTACCATATCCGTTTGTTGGTCGCTGCTCTTATCTTTGGATATTTTATAAGACTGGTTTCATTCAAAGCATTTCTTGATCATTCCTTTGCATTTTCCGTCTAAGGTTTCTTGTTATCCACGGCGATATTTTTCGCTAGTTAGATAAACATAACTAGCCAAGACCTTGCAGCCTAGAGCATTTCCCTAGTCTTAGATAAATATTTACCCTTCTACAGTATCTTAATATCGTCTTAACGACTGACTATGTTTCTTATCTTTGTATAAAATTGTCTTAATACTTCGTTGACTAGCAAGACTACAGAAGTGATGAATAGAGGCCTCCCTTTGGTATTCTCCCGATCATGCTGTTTTCCCAAAGCTAATTTGCTAAACAAGATTTAATAATACTGTTGCAAAGCACACACTGTTTTCACTAAATTATCATACTTGTTGATTTCATCAGTGCATACACTGATTTTTTATTTGGTTCACTGACAAAAATTTGTGTACTTTAACGCACCGATTTTAGAAAAAAGTTTTGATTGTATTAGTTTCTTATAGGCCTATAGGTCTCTTGCCAATCATGTCGAAATTGTTTGAGAAATTTTTAAAAAACAAGTTGACTCAGATCTTAAGTGATATCAACTGCATTCCAAATCACTGATTTGGGTTATGACAACAACAAAGTACCCACAGGCTGGTACAAGTTTTTAGAATAGCGCTTAAGAAGAAGAAAAATTGCTCTGGGCAATTATAGATGTTTCTTAGGCATACGATAAAGTGTGGCATGAAGGCATTTTAATAAAACTAAAGCTAAATTTGCCTATGAATCTCTATAACCTTTTGAAAAAGTATATAGCCAACCAACAGTGTATTTAAAAAAAGGGGACCTCTTCGTTTGTCCTCAACCAATAGAGGCTAGCGTACCTTAAGGTAGCATTCTAGAACCAATTCTGTACCTGCTTTACACAGCAGACATGCCAGCCGATAGTTACAAATAAACGTCGATATTTGCGGATGATACTTCTTTTCTCAATACTCATGAAGATCCCAAAAGGCCTTAAACAGAAATACAGAATCATATTATCCAAGAAAAGAAATGGGCAAAGATATGTGGAGTAAAAACTAATGAACAAAAACGCACCCACATAACCTTTATTTTAAGTAAAGAAACGTGCTCCCCAATATTTATTAATAACCAATACCTTGAAGCAAAATACCTTGGCATTTACATTGATCGTCGCCTCACATAGAAATCACACATTGATGCTAAGCCAACACAAAAAAGAATTGAAAAGAGCTTAAATTCATTGGCTGATTGGTAAAAACTCTGTTCTTTCCTCGATTGCAACTCTAAGCTCTACAAATAAATTTTAAAACCAATTTGGTGCTACGGGATATAATTATAAGGCACTGTTTCCGCCTCTAACATAGGATAATTTACCTTTGTCACAAAAAAGTCCTAAGAAAGATAACTGGTGCTCCTGGAAAACATCCACAAGGATCCAAGTGTTCCACTAGTAAAGTAAAAAATTCTAAACTTTGTTGGAAAAAATATAGATAAGCTGGAAATACATCCAAATTCGCCCGCTCGAACCATCTTACTACATGGCAGACACACTCGTTAGAAGAAGAAGGACACTGTTGCCCTTACACGAAACCATTCGAATTGAATAACTTTATTTTAAAAATATAAATTTTAGTCTGGCACTGGCTGTAAAAACATTTAATACTGAGTTTTAAGATTTGAATAGTAATTGTTAGTTCACAGAAGTAAAGATCCAATAACAAAATAAAAATATGTATAAAAAACATCTCTCAAGTCTAGTCTAGATCTTCATTTATTTTTTAAAGAAATGTCTTTAAAAATCCGACCGACCTGTTTTTTGATAACAATAATATAAGACCCACAGACGGACAGACAGACATGTTTCAATCGTTTCCAAAAGTGAATTTTATTCGATCGGTATAGTTAAATGTAGCTTTTCGACTAAAAAACTAAAAAAGAAGTACTGTTTTTCAACCAAAACGAAATGGTAACCCTATATGTACAACCAGTTTTATGTTTGCAGCATACCAACATAATAGGATTTAAAATATATTGTAATATGGGTGAGTCAATACCGTTGGGGTCCATGACATGTAGAGTTGTCGTTATTGACCACTTTTTACCCCGTGACATATTAACCAACTCCTCAGGACTGCTGTTTACATTCCTGGAACTCCTCAGCACCACCTTCTTATGTATTTGAAAAATTCCTAAAAAAATTGTATTTGTTCTAAAAGAATGCAATAAATATCTCACATTGAAAAAATTAAATAAAATTAGTTTAATAAAAATAATAATAAAATTGAATTTAGCAAAAAAACACGTTTAATAAAAAACCTCAGTAAATCCAAACAATGTTCTCATGGTCATTTAAAGAAACATTAAAAACATATAAAAACTTATATCCCTTTGTTCAGGAAAAACCGCTATAAAATAGAAAAATTTTAATAAAAACAAAAAGAAAATAAAAAACTAAAACCAAACGTTAATGGAAACAAAGTTTTTAAAAAAAAACTTTCTTATAAAATATGCCCATAATATTAGCACATTTATGAAAATTGCATATTGCCATATATGACAACACTTCAATAGACAAAAGAGCTACAAAAACAAAATAAAAATAACAAAAATTAAAAACAGTTACTTGCCGCACTTTTGTTGTTTTGCATGAAAAAAGTTTAAAATTTAGAATTTCTATTGTTGTTTTTAAGCCAAGCAAACAGTAGCAAAATATGTTGGCAAAAAAGCAAAGAAACAAGACAATTCTACAGCAATGAAACTGTATGACATTTCCATGTAAGGCCAAACCTATACCATAAGCAATAGAAAAAACTGCTGTAAATGCAAAAAAACAATAAATTTTGGCAATGAATCGAAAGGTAAAATTTACTTTGCATTTGTACGTTTGATTCAATGTAACCCAAGAGTGTCTCAGGGGGACGAACACTAATAAGGTTTTACAAAAACACGAGTACCTATAAAAAACCATAACAACGAAAGCGAAATATGGGTAACAACAATACAGGGGGATATCGCGTTGTTTTATTTAACAAACGAGACAGTGAAAAACACCAATACATTCTCACAAATCTTCCTCTCTCAGTGAGCAACGGTGGTTTAAATGCTGACACACATGCATTCGTGTGTACACTTGCGTGCAAAAAATATAGAGTTTTGCATAAATATTTGTGTATGAATATTGGTAAAACTTTACTAACGCTGTTAGTTGGAAAACATACATGTTCGTTGGTGTTATGTTTCTAAATGAAGACCAGTTAACATAAAGACTTGTCCAAAAACTCATCATCAAGAAAAGCTTATATAAATGCAATTCCCATATGAATGGATGAAGGTTTAATTAGATCAAAAGCCCCTTCTTTATTTTAAATATAGAGTCAATACAAGAATTTGTATTCTTAAAAACTTGATTTATTTTGCGACCAGGCGCGACGTTGAAAGATGTTTCACTTTTTCAGTACTTGCCCAAGTACAAATTAGGACATTTTTAACTATATGGCGCAAACCTACGAAACTGGTCAAGCTCAAATATTAAAGTTTTAATAGAAAAATTATAATTTTTGCTGGAATAAAAAAGCGCATTTCTGACTTTGTGTAATCTGTTAAGGTATTTATTCATAATTGAATAAAGAAAAATACTTTTTTTTATTTTTTTCTACTTTTTTAAAAAAGAACATTTTCAATTGAGGCGAATTCTTGCTAGGAACAGATATAAATTTGAACAAGCTATGAAAAATGTGAATACTGTTCAGGGTTCCATCAAGCTATCAATGTTCTCCCTTCGTTAGGGCAGAGTTAGTTTGAGGATATATGAAAATTACACAAATCCTTGAAACTGAAGTGACAAAAATTTATGTTTCGATTTAAAGTGATCAACACTTGTATTACATTTGTCAAATTAGAAAAATAAATATTTTTTATACTTTTTTTAAAATCCTTTCACTTTTTGGAAAATCACTTTTTGTGGGCAGGCATATCCTTGCTTGGAATTATAAGAAATTGAGACAGATCATGAAGTATGCTAAAGCTAATTTGGGTACGAAACTTTTATAATCCTTGGTATTTAAGTGATACAATTTTATTTATAACTATGTCTAACCAATTAAAATATTGGTGGCAAATTAAAAATGAAATAATTTTTTATATCTGCTCGTATTTTTCCTTTTTTAAAAAGGAGTCTCTGGAGGTAGGCATGCAATTGCTCGGATTAAAAAAATTTTCGATCAAAAGGTAAGTTACACCTAAAGCCTGTACAAAATTTCAATAATCAAACTACTTTTCCCTTGCATTATGGTAAATTTCATTTCAAAGATATAGGAAAAGATACAAATCCTTAGAGCTAAAGTGATAAAATTTTTTAGATCATATTTTATCAATTAAAATAAGTGTGCTAAGTTTTATTACTTTATAATAATTCTTTATACATTTGGCCGCTCGGTATATGAAATCGCTACACTGTGCGGCGTTCTGGATCTTTTTGCAGAGTTTTTTTTTCATATTTTTATTATTGAATCTGCAAATCTTAAAACTAAAATTGAAGACTAAAATTTAAGTTGTCATGATGAAATCAATAATTTTCCATAGTTTCATTTTAGACGAGTGTAAACATTACACTGCAAGATGTTGCGAGCAAACGGATGTGGGTGTATTTCGAATTTAACTAGTGGAACTTGAAGATCTTTGTAGATGTTGCGGTTTTTAATATACCAAGGAGCATCAGTTATCATTCTTAGGATTTTGTTTGGATGGCGTTAAAATTTTTCTATGTTGGAGCTTTTGATTTAAAAAAAAACTTTTACCAAAAATATTAATTAAAATATATAATTTTTATCTATTTCTAATCAAGGGTCTAAAAAATTTTTGGGTTAAAAGTTTGTTTAATAAGCATTATGTGAATTTATTTAAAACTTCCCTACGGGATATGTGTGTAAATTGGTCGGTGTACTCGTCCTGTTACACGTACAAAACATGAATTGGACAAAATTAATTGGTCGAGATCGGTTAAAAAGGTACACATTAAGTAACTGGTTAAAAGGTGTTAAAGATGTAAGGGAAAAAAATAGAAATACTTATTCCTACACATAAACATACATCTGTTTATATATATACACACACACACGCGTAAATACAAACAAAGTAGATTGAATAGGATCTTAAACAATTTATTCAAAATTTGCTTTTATAGGATTGGCCTGTACCCCGTTTAAAGGTGTTAGTTTTGAATTAACTGCACCTTCCAATGATAACGCAATGTAAAAGTGACAGGTTCTCTTCATATAAAGCTTAAGAACAAGAACCAGTCACTACCCCAAAAAACTGTTCACTTCAATAGTCTTGGACTAGTTCACTTTCCCGTAGGGTTGTTTATAAAAATGAAAATAAATAATAAAACAATATATGTAATTTTTTTAAAACGTTTAAGCAATTTTTTGCTTCCTTTGCCACTCACTTTTGTTTATTCTTCTTCTTTTCTTCTGGTTAAGATGTCATTAAAGCGAAAAGGTCAAATGTCTAATATGTTTTTGAGGTAAATTAACGTTTTCTTAAGTTGTTGCAATATCGGTTTATACTAACTATTGTATAATAAATAAAAAATATTAAACCTTTTTTTAATAAAATTTAAAAATCATAAAACAATATTAAAAACTGTATCTCTGGTACTCCGCAAAACATTGGCAATGATGTTAAGAATTGTAATACAAAAGACTTAAGAGAGAAACATGATGGAGTATCTTCGTATATTTTTATCTGTTTGTTTTTGCGGAAATACATACTTACATACATATTTTCAATAATAAGAAAAATGTTTTTGTACACAAATAGACTAAACATGTTGATGCCTCTCAGTTAGATAAAAAGTTGCTGGGTGTGAGGAAACTCTTTCGTTTTACATTTTTGATGGTATTATGAGAAATTGGTCTTGTAGATTTTGAAAGTACACCGGAGATAATAATATGCGAAAATAATGATTGATAAGGACTTGATCGTATGTTAAAATAGTGTGCAGTTTTCACTAGTGAATATTGTACTCGGTAGTGGAAACTGAATGGTTGTGGAGTCCGAGCAACTACTTGGTAAGTGTAATATTGTTTCAAGCAGAGATAAATATTTCAGAGGCCAACAGATCTTCATGTGGAGCATGTCTTGTGAATGGTGATATCACTAATTATGTCAAGTGTAAACAACCGTTAGATGTTTAAGGGCACAGTGGGTCAATTCTAGATTTATGAGGGATTCTGAAAGGGCCGTTGGTGAAATTATGTACTATTCTGATGTCAAATAATGTTGACAGAACACTGCGAAATAGTTGGCCACAGAATTATTGATGAGCTCCTTTGTAGTGGTTCCGGACAAAGAGCTGATACTCATGAAGAAAACTGTGAGACAACCAGTGGATCACTATTATGATAAAGTTAAAATAGTGATACTTAAATTGTAAGTGTTGAGTAGGGGAACACCAGTGACTATAGGATAGCTACCTATGTCACCGCAGCAGCTCAGATCAGCAGACATTATACTGCTCATGAACGCACAGAGGTTGAGCTTAAAGGGCACGATTGGGGCCATTGCTGGTTTGGTTAGGGCTAGGATAAACAAATGGAATCGGGGCACTCTAGGTTATTTTAGAATCTTTGAAGATAAGGAGGAAATAAAAATGATAAATCATGTTGTATGTCGCTTCCCAAGATACCGATTCATCAAACCATGTCCCTGGGTAAAAGATTTTAAAAAAAACCAAGCGATGTTGCCATATTTCGAGGTCATAACTGGAAAAAAAACTTTGGAGTGTGTCATGGAATTCAGGTAAATGGTGTTAAAAAATTAAAAAGAACGCTTTAACACTGGTATTAGAGCTGCTGGGCTTGTTTTTACCACCCTTTAATCTATTAAAAAACTTAATCTTATTAAATAAATTATTAATTTTCCATTTAATTTATATTTTTTTTAATTAAATTCGGATACTAGTATTGGAGTCTTTTAGGCTATCTCTTTAAAAATTAAATAATGAAAGTTTCTTAAATAAATATTAATCTAAATGATTATGATAATGATAAACTTGATATTTGCAGTGATTTAAACGTTTTATAAAAACAATATTTTTTGTAGACTAAAAATTTTAACCTAATGTTCAAGTATAATATTTAAATGAACGTGGAAATCTTGCCTAAAATATTAATTTTTATTTATGTTTTTAATTAGCTTCACAGCATATTTCAAACATTTCTCAAACACTTATGACATCAAGTTAATTTAAATTCAAGCATGATGCCCACCAATGACCACAATAATTATTTAAACAAGTGGGTTAAACTTGTAACGTGAAACCTGCAACAATATATAAAATACAAAGTTGGTATTCAAAGAGTTTACCTTAAATACACCCACTTTAACTTAAACTCTTAACAAATGGTTTAATTTTTTAATGCTATAAATCCATGTCTTCGTAGATGAATAAGAATTGAAATATTCTTTAATGCTTAAAGAGGTCAGTAGTAACATAGAAAGAAAAGGAGAAGAAAAAATTGAAATCATAATTTATAGTAATTTTTTTTTTGCCACAAAAACCAGCAAACAGAAAAGTTAGCTAAAGTGGCTGTCATTTCAAAAATTCCCTGTAGACTTTAAAAGGCTTTTACCTGAAACCGCTATCAAACTACCGCTAAACTAGAAAGCAACAGCAAAAACAGCAAACAATTCTGACACGACAAGCAAATCAGGTGTACAAAAAATTTCTTTAAACTGGCTTTTTGGATGCTAAGAACAGAATTGAGAAGACAATTTAAAACACTTGAATGTAATAAATACTGGCAGTGTTAAACTGAAGCACTTGTTTATGTTTTAGCAGAACAGTTATTCACAATTTTCGTTTGCTTGCATTAAACATTTAAGAGGGAAGAAAAGGAAATAAATAACAAGAATTAATAGCCAGACATACAGAATAAAATTACAAAAATAATGTAGTGTTTGGCTACTTGCATAATTTTTTCTTATTTATTTTCTAAGCCGAATCCATTACCGTTTTAGATTAAATAACATTTATTTGCTCATGCGCTTGAAGTGTTTGTTACTCAGTTGGCTGTTGGTTTTTATTGGCATCAGGATATTTATTTTTTAAGACATGTGAAAGTATGATTGCCCTTTATTTTGAGATAAAAATATTAGAAACATCTAACAAAAAGTTACTTTACAAGACTTGTAAAGCTATAATCGTCCTTTAATTTCGAAATAAAAATATTGGAAATAACTTACAATAAAGGACGCTTTTTTGTACATTTTATGTTTGTTGCTCTCGTCATATACTTCACATAAGCGATAAGGGTTTTAGGATTTCATTTTATATTTCGGGATAAGAGAAGAAAAACAAATATTAATCTTCGAAAATCACTTTATTGTTTTTTAAAACACTCCCCATGAAGATCTATACACTTTTACATGCGTTTGAACCAATTATCGAAGCACTTTTGCCACTGATAAAGGTATCGCCAAAACATGCATTCTGAATACAGCTACCGCTTCTTACGGTTTCGAAAAACGTTGACCTCTTAGTTTGTTTTTTACGTACGGAAATCAGAAGAAGTCATTCGTTGTCAAGTCAGGACTATACGGCGGATGACTCATCAAATCGATGTTTTTGGTGATTAAAAATGCAGTTGTTTGAGCCGATGTGTGAGAGCTTGAATTGTTGTGGTGAAGAGTGATCCATTTTTGGCTGTTGGTTTTCCTAATTTCTTGGAACACAACTGGCAAACAAATGGTGACGTACCACTCAGAATTGACTGTTCTCCGTAATTATAGTGATACGGTTGCGACATGTCCAGTTTTCTGAAAAAACTGGCGATCATTTGCTTAGAAGTTCTTCGTGCGCAAACAGCTTTTATTGGATTTGACTCATCTTAAAACACCCATACAGTCGAAATTCGTCATGGAGTGAACCAAGACCACGATTGAATTCACCGTACCATCGATTAACACTGGTCTTTGACCGAGCTTCATCACCAAAAACAGAATTTAGTTTTACCACGCACTGTTGCTGAGTTAATCCACGTCGAAAAATGTAAAAAATAATCAAACGAAAACGTTCACGATTAAATTTAATTTTTGGGTCGAGTTGATTTTTTTAAGTTACTGTAAACAACACAAATAGCGCTCGTATGTCAAAACGATCTGTGTACGTATAACTTAGAAAATGTCAAACTTTACGATAGAGCTGTCAGTTGTCTGATTGAAACACTATTCTTGCCAAATCCCGATATATAAAAGACAACCCTCGTATATGTAAGTTTGTCATTCCGTTTTTAATTTCTTAAATATCCATCTGCGGCCCCGTAAAGTTATATTCTTGGTCCTTATAGATAAAAAAGTCGTTTAAACGATGTCCGTTTGTCCATGTGTCCGCCTGTCCATGTTATGGTTGAAATAAACTTTTTTGGACTACCCGACGTCGCGTAGACCTTTAGGTGATATTAAACTACCAGAAATATCTGCAAGCAAACCGCTGTGGAAATTCAGCAAAGTCGCCCGATAACTGACCCAGACTTAAGCCAAAACCAAGACTACCTCTGTTTTTTTCTCTTAAATTTGTACATAAAAAACCTTAACAACTGCCCAGGAGTTGCCCCGTACAATGGGCAATGTAAGACCGAATTCTAGTAGTTTTTCTCCACGTACATTTTTGTATTTAAAACATACTAACACCCTATTTTCGTTTATAATAGGGTTGCCATACAAAGTTTAATTTTTTTTGAATTTCACTATAACTCACCACCAGCTTCCAGGGTGCTCCTAGGAAAAATGTAAAACCTACCCAAATTAATTTTTCTGTCTAAACATTTTTCTGAAACATACTTAGCCTCGGTCTTCCACCACAATTTAAAAAAATAGGGTAAAAACCTCTACAACTTCTCCGGAGTCGACTATAGGGAAATGAAACGTATCATAGACCTCCATTAGTTTTCCCTCTTAATCATATTCTTAGAGCACACTTACCGCTTACGCCCATTACCTAGGGGGGGTTGCCATACAAAATTTACAAAAATGATGTAAAAACGCCCAGAATTTTCCCGGAATCGCCCTTATAGAAATAAAGTATACGACCGACCCCCATTAGTTTCCCCTCCCAAACATATTTCTAGAATAGGGCACCATCGCTTAAGAGAGTTGCCTTACAAAATTTAAAGAAACAGGGTAAGAACCCCTACTGCTTGACCGGAGTCCTTCCTAAAGGAATAAAATGTATTACAGACCTTTATTAATTTTTCCTCCAAAACATATTCCTATAATATACCTACACCCTATATCCACCCCTTAGCCATTCTAAATTTTAAAAATAATTAAAACATTCCTAGTCAGCCTAAGAGGGTTAAAATATAAGACCGATCTCTTTTTTAAAATTAGAAATATTTTGTTTATATAAAATGGTTAAAAATGAAAAAAAAATCCTGGTTTGGGCAAGCCAGAGTGAAGGGTATCTAAGATTCGGAACACCCGGATACCCGGAACACCATATATACTTGTTTGAGTTAACTATTTATAGTATTCTGAACACAAGTGCTATCGGTCTTTTTCATATACTCGTAGACTTCATACAATTATGGATTAGGTTTGAATATGGTCTGGCTTGTTTGACTATAGCTTTATCACTTGTTTTTAACTCATTTTTTTTTCCTTAATGTTTTTTTTTTCGATTAAGTTTTTGCTTTTTTGTGCGAGAAAAATATATTTTTTAATCAAAATTTCTTTATTTATTAAACTCCATTTTGAAACTTTTCTATTTCCTTTAAAACATACTAATAAAATCTCAATCTTGATTGACGCTTTAAGCTTGATTCCAGAAATCATTACAAATTAAGAAAAATTATCTCTTAACACACAACCTATAATTGAATTATGAAAAACTATTCCCTTGACATCATATCACTTTCCAAACCAAGTTATTCTAAGAAATTGTATTAAATAACAAGAAATCAAACCATATTAAGATTTAATTTTATTATTTCGCATTTTCTCAAGTTGTGATGGCATGTTGCAAATCTCTTTGTACCGTATAAAGGTGTCAAAAGATAATAATATTTAATTACATGTAATATACACACTCAATCTAAAAGTTTTAACAAAAAGTTGCAGGAAAATCAAACGTGTAGAATGTGTGCAATTTACTGAACTGTTGTTATAAAAAAAATAAATTGTTTGTTGTTTCTGGCATTTTTCATAGTTTACTTTCACAAATCTTATATCTAATACTTTGAAAGAGTAATAACAGGCAATAGTAACTGCAACAACATCAGCATCAAATGTAATTTGTATCTGTACCAGTGTATCTGTACAAGTTACGTATCACTTTTGCAATTCTAACCTTAAAGTGATTGTGAAAATAAGGACGTGGATGAGTTGAATTACTTAAGGTCAGTTGAAGGCATTCTGCCACACCTCGCAAATTCCCTCTTTTATTTTTATATGCACACTATCGCCCCTATACAAAGCATTAAAAATTTTAGTCAGTTTTAAATTAGATTTCAAAAAAGGCTGACGAATATCGCTTTTTTGTTGAATTATACAAACAACAATACAGAACTAATATCTGAAACTATTTACCTACTATTTGACGGTTGGGAAATTTCCCCATATTTCTAGACTCGTGACCTCAAAATACTCAAAACAAATTTAAAAAAGTACTTTATGACCACATAATTAACTTTCGACCTCAATCTGGGCCAATTTACTTTAATTTTGTATTTCTAACCTAATAATCTCAATTAATTTAAAATAGGAGCAAAAATGTGAAAAAAGTCCTTTCTTTAATTATATAAGTTCTGAAATCCATCTGGGTCAATAACCCGGAATTTTATAGTTCTAGACTCATTATATCGAACAATACAAAAATGTGCAAATTATACTTAATGACAACCTAGTTGACCTTTGACCTCAATCTGGCCGCTTAATTTAATATTTCCACTCTAAATTGACTTCCCACCTGAATTTGAGCCAAAATTTTTTAAATTAATATTTAGAGACTTACAATAATTTTATTAAATGCCAATGGTTGCCCAATATTTTAAAATAGTAATTTTTTATTAAAAAAAAGTCTGACATTTTTTAAAGAGTTATTTTTCCTTCCTCTACAATTCTTGACCTGAGTTACGATTGGAAGTCGCTAATTGAAATTAATAAATTAATATAAATTTCTTTTATTTTTCCGTTTTTCCACTTTTTTGGGAATTTTGTATTAATTTTAATTTTTTCCAAGTTAATGTTTGTATATTAATAAATTGTGCCGAAATTAAAAAATATTTGAATTTGAATACAATTTTAAAACTGGACTGAAATACAATTTGAATGGTGTTTCTTTCTTAGTTTCTTTTAAACGGTACCTTAAAAGTACCATAATGTAATAATTTCGCTATTTTCATCTCTTAGGGTTCAAACTAAATAAAAAACAAAATCTTATTCATTTATTTGGGCGTAAACTGGCGAAAGCAATTTGAAATGTGCTTCTACCTTTAATAGCTTTAATAAAAGTTTCAAAATGTACCTGTGAGGTACCAAAGGCTAATTATTTCCTTTTTTAATCTCTTAAGATCAAAAATCCTAGAAAAGTTTTAAAAACACATTCATTTTTGGTCAGAAAAGAAGTACTGCTCCGCACTGTTTATTGATGTCTCGCAAGATTTCGATAAAGTATGGCACGAAGGCCTGTTAAACAAACTAAAGCTAAACCTTCCAGCTAATATTTTTAACCTACTAGAAAAGTACATAACCGGTCGACAATTTAAAATCAAAGAGGGAAACCAAATAAGTTGTTCCCAACCAATAGGGGCTGGTGTACCTCAAGGGAGTATCCTAGGCCCAATTTTGTACTTGCTTTACACGGCAGATATGCCAACAAACAGTTTTACGCAAACGTCTACATTTGTTGACGATACCGCTTTTCTCAGTATTCATAAAGACCTTAAAAAGGCTTCGTGCCAATTGCAACAACACGTAACCCAAGTAGAAAAATGGGCAAAATTATGGGGAATAAAAATTAATGAGCAAAAATGTACCCACGTAACGTTTACTTTACGCAAAGAAACGTGCTCCCCAATCCCTATTAAGAACCATATGGTGCCTCAACGAACCGAGCAAAATATCTTGGTATTCACCTAGACCGCCGCCTCACATGGAAGCCTCATATAGATGCGAAGCTGACTCAAATGAAACTTAAAGCTGCTTAAATCCACTGGCTAATTGGTAGAAACTCTGTGATACGTCTGGATTGTAAACTTCTACTCTACAACTCGATTTTAAAACCAATTTGGCGCTACGGAATACAATAATGGGGCACTGCTTCCGCCTCTAACATAGAAAAAATACAACGTCGTCAAAACAAAATTTTAAGAATGATAACTGGTGCTCATCGGTATATTAAAAACAGCAACATCCACAAGGATCTAGAAGGTCCAATTGTAAAATGCGAAATCCTTAACCATGTGAACAAGTATTCAAATAAGCTGGAAACACATCCAAATCCGCTCGCTCGAAGCATCCTGCAACATAGTGGGCACACCCGCCTAAAAAGAAGGAATACTATTGCTCTTAGATGAAACTTTTGAAATGAGATCATTTTATTGTGAGAACTTAAATTTTAGTCTGGTACTGACTGGACTAGTAATAATTAATTAGTTTAAAGGTTTGAATACTTATTGTTAGTTCGCTCAAGCGAAGATTTAATAATAAAATATATGAAATTGATAACAGGCTTAAAGGCTACAATAAGTACCTTAGAAGAACCAAATTATAGTTTCTAATCTTTTTCTACTTCTTAGGATTCAAAATCTCTAATAAGTACCAGACACCTACCCGTTTATTTTTTTAGTGAAATCTCTATAGTCCAGGGAATAGTGAATTAAATATTTTTTGTAATTTTGCTTCTTTCGGGTTCCGAATTTTCAAAAGTCCCTCCTGGTAGACCTGTACATTAGAAAAGGCATCCGAAGTAAAAATTAAGGTCTGTAGTCTTAGCTGTTTAAGGTCTTTTTACTGTTTAATACACATGGAGCTACCAATTCATTTAATCCCCTTCCTTTTAAGAAGCAATTTTTTGAAACATAATTATTTCAAAGCAGGTTAATAATTCACAATAACCACAATCACTTAAAATGAGATGAGAAAAATCATTAAACATTAAACATGCAGCATTAGAAAAAACAGTGATGCAAGACATTGCATCAGAATATTTATGAAAATAAAACACTAAAGCCTTAACTCAACACTGTGGCCTAGTAAAATCATTATTATGATCTGAGAATGTATGGCTTCAGTTTTGCTTTTTTATTCGCTTCCAATTACACTTACATACATATTTAAGTATATGGTTGAACAAATCTTTAAACTCAATCAGGCGCTACTTAAATGCATAACTCTGAATCTTGAACAACCATCAATTCTTAACTTAAAGTGTAGACACTTTGGTAAAATAGAGATGCAAACGTCTGAAAGAAAGTCTTAAATAATAACAAAACGAAATGAGAGAATGAAAAAAGAAGCACCAACAAAAAGATTTAAATATTACTTACAAGACATAACAATCAAGTACTGGTTATGATTCAACTGGCATTTAAACAAAATATGCAATGAATTACTAAAAATGTAACAAGATTATTCTAAAAAAGCGTTTGCTACTTAAATCTTATACTACAGCCCCTCTATCTTACTGCCACAGCTGCTTTTGTTACCGTTTGGAGTTCATGTTCAAGATTCAGCCAGTTTTTTTAAAGCAAAAAACTGAGAAAAAAAGAATGCCATAATAAACATAACGGATCATAAATCTTAAGCAGTTGTATAGTAAACTACCAGTTACAAAAATAAAAGTGCACAAGAAACCAAACCCAATTTAAGCCAAAACTGTTCATTGTAAACTTTTTTATTTCAATTTTTTTACGTTTAATTCTACAGAGTCTACTCTATGCTGTTCTAATGGTCTTATCCATTCAAAAGGCGAAGAAATACAAAATATCTTGCTTAAAAAGAGAAGGCGATGGGGCGGGGGGGGGGGGGGGGGGGGGGGTGATCATGCAGTGTTATTTTGTTTCTTTTTTGCCGTTTTTAAGAACATAACGGCAATAGCACCTGGTTTTTTTCATGTAATACTCGTAAAGGAATAAACAAAAAAGTAACACGGTTCCTATAAAAACAGGCAAATTGAAAATTTACTTATGTTGCTTAAAATATTGCAACAAATTTATAAATTTATAATTATACGATAAGACTTAACTAAGCGATATAAAGATTAACCAATTTCTTTTGTAATTAAAAAAAAAACAGTTTTTAAAGTCGTAGATAGTTAAAACCTCCAAAAAAATTCAAATTCGATTTCAATAAAAAAAAATTGTAATCCCAATTAAATTTTTTGATCAAATTAAAATAAATAAAAAATTAACTTTATTTTGTTTATTATTTGTAATTTACTATTATTTAATTATTTTATTTATTTAATTTAATTAATTAATTAATAGACCTGATTTTAATTTACATTAACAGTATCAACCGCGACTTGAACTTGGGACCTTCCTTATTGTTGCAAGACATACGATCTATCCACTTAACCAACAAAGCATTCTGCTCTTTAAAGTATTAAAATTACTCCTGTTTATTTACCACTAAATTAGCACTTCAAATCAACTCAACTATCTAAGCTCAACACACCTCTAATATAATAAGCAAAGGCAGAGAAAAAACCGAAAATAAAGACAAAACAAAAATGGAAAAAATTATAAAATATCAAATATGGAAAAAAAGAATAATAAAGAAGGTGGAAAAATATTTAATAAAAAGTAAATAAATATGTAGACCCACCCTACGGGGAAGTGAACTGGTTCGAGACTATTGACGTGAACGGTTCCTTAGGGCAGGGACTGGTTCTAGTACTTGCACTTTATATGAAAAGAACCTGTCACTTTTACATTGCGTTGTCATTAGAGGGGGCAATTGGTTCAAAACTAACACCTTTAGAACGGGTTACAGGCCAATCCAAATAAACGAATTTTGCATTAATTGTTTGGGATCCTGTTCAATCTTCTTTGTTTGTATTTACGCGCGTGTGTGTGTATATAAAAACAGACGTATATTTATGTAAATGGACCAGCATTTCTATTTTTTCCTTTAATCTCTTTAACACTTTTGAACCAGTTACTTGATGTGTGCATTTTTAACCGATCACGACCAATAACTTTTGTCCAATTCATGTTTTTTACCTGTAACAGGACAGGTACGCCGACCAATTGACACACATTTCCCGCAGGGCAGTAAAACATTGAACCCGGCACCTTGTGGTTGCTAGGCTGAGACTAGAACCAATAGACTAGAGAGACATTGTATTTTTCATATCAAAATTCTTGTTTATAAAAACGTTTATGTCTTTTTTATATTTGTATGCTCAACATAAGGTGTGTTGCCTACTTGCAAAAACTGAGCACAAGCGTTAAACTTTAAAATGTCTATGAAAAATTATTGATTTCTTAAGTAATTTATAAATAAGCATAATTTCTACGACTACATATCTATAAAAATCTTCATATTTTATTTGGACAATAAAATTTTCAGTTAAAGACCTTTTTTGTTTAAAATAAGTGCGTTAGTTAAAAAAATATAGGAATAATTTTTTCTGTGTGAGAAAGGACATTTGATTTTTTCCTAAGGGCGATTTGACTTCTTTGTTTGTTTCGCAACGAATAACAAAAATAGCTTTTTTGCCCATTTTATTTAACTAATTGTATTCTATTAACTTTTGTAAGGAGCTCCAAGCTTTCTAGGTTAGGTTAGGATAGGTTAGGTAAGGTTGAAAGGAAGCGGCTTTGAGTTCCCCAAGTCCCGCAGGACATACACCATGATTGAATTGTTGTACTCCTTGCAAGGAAAGAGAAGCTCGGGGGAAAAGTTCACAGAAATTTTTTGATGCAGGCGAATTCACTCAACACCTCTCAATTTAAACTACCCAACTTAGCCACATCTGACATAAAAAATCGGAATCTGGCATGTGCAAAGGCCGGGCAGTGACACATGAAATTTCCCATGGTTTCGATGCCCTGCATTCCCAGTACTCACTGTTCTCCGTAACTCTTATCCAATAGAGATGTGCCCGTAAGTTAAAGTGATACGTATGAGCACTTATCAACTTGCTTAGATCAGGCATTCAAGTTTCAGAATGTCCCAATAGTTCTGACCTAACAGCCTCCTTGTTATATTGCACCCTGTGGGAATTTTTCATCCACTCCACTAACTCGGGCTTCATCACAGCGAAAGGCTTCGTGCTAAAACGGTCAACATCTCGTTGCTCCTAAACCAAAATCACCAGATAATTTACCGGTTCTTTTTGGATCACCCTCTCATGACCAGGCACCCATATTATGCGAACCTATCCAGATTGCGAGCAGTCACCTCTTATTATTTTGCACTGCAATGCCGTCCCAAATTCGGGGTGCATAGATATAAATGCTCGCTTGGCTATCTGAGCATCCGTTGGATCTGCGTGTGCCCTGAGCCGGGAAAGGCATTATGTGATAGCCCTAAACTCCGCTTGTAGGAGTAATCAGGTAGACGGGAGTAAATCCCAGTTTCTGGCTTTTCTCAGTGCCGTTTTCACATCTGCCCTAAAAGCATCCCTAAACCAACAAGTCCCTTCGGGCATCTGCCCTAGAGTTCCGTCAAACCACACAGAAAAAAACACGTTCTAAAATTAAGAATTTTATTCTTAAAATATCCAAATCCGAACGTGGATTCTTTAAGTATGGCCCGTATTTAGATTTTCTCAAATCAAGTCTATTCGGGATTACTTAAAAAAATCAAAAGCTTGTTTTATTGTATACTTTTACAAAAAGTTTCGTTGCACAAGACGTTGAGAAAGTTACAGCTTGGAGAGTACAAGATTAAAGTCCCAGCTGGGGCAAGTACAGATAAAAGTTTTTTCATTAATAAATGGTAAACATGTGAAGAATAAAAATAAAATACATAACCTGTAAAAAAAACTTTTTTGGCTTAAATGTGGCTGAAAGTAAGGAATTTGTACTAAATAGATTGTACATGGTTTAAGAATATCCCTACTTTATTTAAAAGGATTTGTACTTTTTGCAACGCTAAGGCGTGGTTTACGTAAAGGCTACTTGGTTTATTTCTTGTGTCCAGGGCTACTGATCTGAAATCGGCGCAGTGCAGTAAGCCTTTACCTTTACTAGAGTTATACGATCGGAGAACTCCACTGTGTCCGTTTAACAATCCAGCGTCTCCAAAATGCGTTAATGATTAGACTTAAAGCCCCCTCCAATTCAATCACCCTTCGCCAGAAGGCGTTATAAGGTGTACATTGTAGCCTACACCAGTTTTTTAATAGGGTATATACTCAAAATCATCTCCAAGGCCTTCGTCGGAGTAGTTTTAGTCGCTACGCTACATATACGTTAGACGCTTTTTACAAACGCAGTCTTAAAGGTTCCTTCCATTGATTTCCATTATACTTCAAAAGCGTAGATTACCATAGGTCTCCCAAATCTTTTAGTCAACTATTTTAAAAACACTGTTTTAATATGCGCATATACCTTTAGAGGTTGCTGCAAAACTGCATAATTTTGCAGCTAAAATTGTGTTTCTGACAATAAATTTTTTTCCGCCAACTTTTTTGAATAACGCCGCCATTTTATTTCTCTTTTCAAGACGATGGGGTAACAAGGTTCAATAGAAGTCTTATTATGAAAGCGCTTGACAAGATAAAAAGTGATAAAAACTGGGGCATTGATAAAAGCTCAACGTGCTGCAGCTTCTAAGCATTATCAACTTCGTCAACAGTTTCATTTTTCGCCATTATTGTCCTCTTATGTATTGGCTTGGTTTAACCTATTACTGTGGCAGCTGTGGCATAAAAGTTGTAATAACAAAGTAAAAAAGCAAGAAGTTAGCCATTCTAAGCACACAAATATGTATTAAAGTTAAAATAATTGTTTTAATGTGGCAACGTCATGCAAAAGATTTTAAATGAAGCTCATTCGGACCTCTTTTTTAAACAGAAAAAAAATAATTATAGTAAATCCTAATCAATATTTGCGTAAAAATTAGTTTCTTATGATTTGAATTCTTGTAAGATGTTATAAATTTTACGCAGCCGGATTTTATAGGGACATTACTTAAAATAAGTAGATACAAACATTGTTTTTTTTTTCATTTATTTCTCATACTAAGCCACATTAAAACGCATTTTGTTGCATTTAGTTGTTGGTATTAGATTGTTGTCAATTATGCTAACTTTAAGTTTAAACAAAAGTTAATGCAAATGAGACAATTTAAAAGCAAAATAAATTTTTTTGTTTTGTTGACTTTGTTAGATTTTCCTAAGGGTGATTTAAAAATTTTTAGGATGTCGTTATTTTTTCATTTAAATATATGGTCGGCTGAAGTGTATCCACAAAAGATTTTTAGAATATATTTAAGCTGTATTGAGTGCTAAGAAATCAACAATAAAAAATTTTTTAAGATTTGACTAAAAAAGCAAAGCACACTTCTTTGCGGAAGAGAAAAAAATTTAGCTATGTGCGTTTGTTTCTTCGTTTATACATCTATTGATAAAGTTCTAAAGAGGCCACGTATTGGAGTTCCTTAGTTGACTGCTATCTAAAATCAGCAAAACTGTGTGACAAAATCTAGGCATATTTCCTTGCTTACTTCGACATTGTGGCCAATTCAAATAATTTAAACTTAAAAAAACTATATAAAATTATTTTTTTTTTATTTGAAGTTTTATTTTATTTCCAAAATAATTCTCGTAGCCATTACTAGGAAGGTTTAAATCAAAAGTCCAACTCATATTAAAAAAAAAAAATTAACTACCAAGTAAGCCAACTTGAATAATACAGTTTTTTTGTAAATGTTTTGTTATTGAATCCTCGCTTATGCGAACAAACAATAATTATTTAAATCTTAAAACTAAGTATTATTTACATTAGTGCACCTATTGACAGACTAAAATTAAACTTCTTATAATAATACAATAAATTCAAAAATTTTACTGTTTATGCATCCTGAAGTTTTCCTTTAAACATTTCTTTATCCAAAACAAGCAAGAAAGTCTTAGTCGGTCAGGCCTGATCGTGCTAAAACTGATTTCTATTTAATCTATTTAATTAATTTTAATTTAATTTACAAGGTGGGCGTTTATCCTAATTTTTTTCAAATTTTGTATTGAAACCCCCTAAGGGGGGTAGTATGGGGATAAGTTTGTTCTGAGAAAATGTTTGCAAAGAAAAATGAGTTGGGGCTTGACCTTGATTTGACCTATTTACGGGCACCCTGGAACTGAAGGGGGGATTTATTACAATTTCCCAACCTTAGTATGGAATATGCTTAGAAGGGGAAACTAATGGGCTTGGTCGTACACTTTATTTCTTTAAGGCCGACTCTGGGGAAGTTATTTATATAATTTCTTTATGGCATTCTCCTTAGTTGATTGAGATATGGGGTAAGTATGTTATACGAATATGTTTAGAAGGGAAAACTAATGAAGTTCTGTGAAATATTATATTCCTCTAAAAGGAACTCTGAGAAGTTACAGGAGGTTTTAAAAAAATTTTTTCAAATTTTGTATGGAGTAGGTCTTAAATTGTACCCATGTAGGGGCAACAGCGGAGCAATTGTAAAAGTTTTTATGTAAACATTTTAGAGATATTAACTGAGATAGTCGTGGCTGCAAAATTTAGTAGGTATACCTAATGTTTTTATACCTCAAACAGGTCCGAAAAATATCAAGGGGTGTTAGAAACTTGATTTCAGCAGATTAACGAACAAATCATCACTTAATCGACTTTCCTATTTATAGGGATCCAAAATATACATACTAAATGGGGTTGCAAATAGCTTACATAAAAATTACATACGGTATGATAAACTGATAAGCATTAACTTTAATCACTATGTCAGGGTATAAAAAGGCTTTTTCAATAAGAAAAACCAAATGTTTGATTATTTTAACAGTTTACAATTTAATCCCAGAATTAAGTTTTTTTTTTTTTGCATTTAGAAATAATAGGTGGGTGTTTTAAAAATATTTTTCCAGGAAAGAGTATAAAATCTGCCAGTTTCTTTAAAGAAATAAATTTGTTTTACTTGAAATAAGTTAAAATATCAAACAATTGACAGTTTAAAAGTTTTACTTCTTTGTCAAAAGTTTCAAATCGTTTCCATTTTTTTAAATTTTATAAATCTTTTGTTTGAAATTTAGATTTTTTAAAAATAATTGCTTTGATACTTTAAAGTGTTTTGCACTAGAAAAAAAAACAGTTATTTTTTACTTAAATATTTTAAGATTCCTCTACATAAAATAAAATATTTTTTTCTTTCAAATAATTTATAACTGACATAAAGACCAAATGTATATAGAAAGGCGTATTTATTTAGCTGTCTTATTTTTAAAAACTCTTAAGTGTTATTAATAATTTAGAAAGAATTTTCCTTTACTTGCAAAAGGAATAGAGAGAAGACTTCTTTAAGAGTGTTTTCTGTTTTTTTTTTTTTGTGATTTCTATATAAAAGTCAACAGTAACTGACAATGTCAAAGCAACCACAGTTATTACAACTAATGATATAGCGGCAGTTGAGGTTCAACAACAGCGAAAAATAGTTAAAGAAATGAAGGAACAACATTTAGAAATTGCTGAGTAATATTACAATCAGTTAGCTTCTTATAAAACTTAAAAATGCACTAAAGATCATTATGATAATAAGAACGATGATGTGCTAGATTGGATACTTCCTTTCGAAAATAAGATTCTAGTTTTGGTATTTTTTATGTCTTTCTTGTTTTTGTGGCTGATCATTTATTGTCGCTGGCTACAATATTTCCCAACACTATTTTTAAAATTGTGTTTAATCTTCATTTGTTAATAATATAAAACTTTAGTATTAAAATTAAGCAAAAAAAAAAAATTAAAAATAAATAAAATTTGTCTAAATTTGTAACAAAGAAAATTTGCCTAAAGTTCCGTCACAGTTCAGTACAAAGAAAATGATCTAGCTTCTAAACCGATTGTTGGATAAAAATTAGGGAAAACGTGGCAGTTTTACAAATTTTAGTGACCACAAGCAAGCATTTTTGCTAAAACTTTTATACTTTCTTGTTGTTAGAACTAACATGTTTCAATAAGGCAGCCATTTGTCAGGTTGGAAGTTGGGGATCACTGCATTGCAGCTACTACCTGTAACTTGACAAAACATAAATAGAAATGAGAAAAGAAGGGGAAAAATCATGAGGATTTTTTTGTTGTAAAGAAAATTTCCAATTAAGTTTTTCAAGAGAAAAAGTGTGACATTACAAGCAGGTTAAGAAACCGTTTTTAACATTGAAAAGAAGGTACTTTGCTGTTACTTTTCTTTGAAACGACTTAAGCGTATAAATGTCACGTGTGTATGCATGTGAATAAATTATAGTCATGTGTATATGTGTTAGTATGTGTGAGTAAAGAAATGTTATTATTATGATATCTTAAGTAATTGTAACCTTATTTTCCTAAAAGGGGCTTGGCTAGATGAACATAGGAACTGATTTAAGATAAACCAAGTAAGAGTGCTATATTCGGCTGTGCCGAATCTTACAAGACCTTTAATATTGGTGTTTTTGTATTCCCAGTCATTTGATTTAGCCAAGTTGTTTTCCAAACGCATATCCCAAAATATATAAGTTTGTTTTTTAGATTGGTTGTTTGTCACGCAATACAATAATAAAATATAAATACCTTTAAGCCTAAGCAATTTGATAGGCTAAAGCTGATGCCACGCCCACGACACTTAAAATCTCCCTGTACTTTCACTGAAAAAAATTAAATTCTTAATACTGGTACTTTTACCGCACCCGTTTCTTTGGAATTTACTAGCATATAAAAGGCTTCTGCCGAAAAAATGTTAAAAGCAAGAAGGTAAGCAGTGCCACGCCTACAAAAACTATATACTTTATTAGGATGCTTCTGCCTGACAGATTTTTTAAACTTTAACATAGTAACGACCTCTAGAGCCAGTGGACGATGCCACGCCTACAAAAAGCAAACTCTTAATACTGGCCCTTCTACTGCATCGATAGAGCAACGCACGTTTACTGTGGAAACATTCTTTAAGAGTAATGATTTTTACGTAATTGCTCGTTGACAATTCCATTCAAAGTTCAGTATTCGGCAAAAACGTGATAGACAAAATGTATATTTAATTTTTTCGTGGGTGCAGAAAATTGCGCAACTTCTTCGGCTATGAATGTCCAACGCCCAGGGTCCAGTCGATCTTCAAGGACTCTTTATAACATTGAACTGGTTGAAGGTAGTTGACGTGAAAGTCTGTGACTTTCAATACGGAAAAAAGCAGCCTCACTAGGACTTCAAGGAGCGATAGTTCATGAAACTTTAAAGCAGGTTTTAAAATTTCATTCTTTTATAATTTAAGTCGTTCAAGAACTGAAAGAAAGTTACTTTGATTTACGCAAAAATTTTTGTAAAACGATGATAGAGCGTTATCGCTCTATAACTCCAATTTTTACTTAAACGGGCACGTTTCTAAGAACCCGCAATCCTCGACCGCAACATCAAAAACCAATACATTGCCCAAGGGTAATTGGACCATTTTTAATACTTGTCAAGAAGTTAGCTCAATTGAACCAAGTTTACTGCAGCGTGTGGCGCAGACCATAAGGCTTCATTTTGAACAGTGTGTTCAATTCGATGGGAAACATATTATTTAAAGAAAAAAGACGCCAATTCCCTACTGTCGTTCCTAGTGTCAACTATTATGGTTTTTATTTAATTTTGAAATTATAAATCTGCCACCAGACATCTTAAATACTTAATTAAAAGTCTATAGCTATCCTGGTCTTTAAAATTGAAAAAAATACAAAATTTTAAGGTTTGCACGGATACTTAATGGGCTGCTCTTTAACATATTTTTCTTTTATATAAAAAACAGTCATAAGAGAAATAATTTTTAGAAGGTCTGAGGTAGAAAGCTCTAATTGTTTCAAAGAGATCTCGTATTAAAAATATATTAAAAACTGTTTATTTGCATAAGAGGCCTTCCAACTAACTTTTTTCCTAAAATGTAGGCCTTGTTACACAATTAACTTTTATTAAAAATTTGAAGTCAATGACTGTTATAAATTCCGAGATAAATCTTTTGAAAAGTTTCACATGAATTTTTCATTTGTATTAAAGACATCACTCCCCCTGCTCCCATCTAACTAGTTTATTTTCGAAAATGTATTAAAAATACAATGTGGAACGTTTAAGGCTGATACCTGTTATTGTGTCTCAGATTTAGCGCATAAAAAATTTCACAAATTTTGTGCATTTGTAGGCGGAATTTATTTTACCGTCTTTAGCGTATCCAAGAAAAGTTATGTGACAACAGTGATCATATTTACTGAGACATAAAGATATAATGGATTTTGTCATAGAAAATTGCTTATTTTAGGGTTTTTATATTTTAGGCCAAAGTAAACTTATCTTCCTGATTTTTGATACAGATTATCCTTGGGATATTTCGGCTTCCTTTTCTGTAAGGATTCAGGATATTTATACGCCTTATGCGGTCGCATGTGAATTTTAGAGAAATTACAAACGGAATGACAAACGGATATACCACCCTTATCACTATGTTGAAAGTATAAAAAAGTGGTTAAGTGTTTTAAAATTGCAAAGAATTGAAATTTAAGTAAATAATAGAATTATATAAAAATTAAATTTAGTTTTCAATATATAGTTACAAAAATGCTTTCTCTGGTTCTTTTTAAAGATCTGGTTTCTTTTAAAAACTAATCAATACTTCTACCAATAGATGTAAAATTTTTGGTTGATGCCAACTTGTTGTTGTTTAAAACTCAAAATAATACAAAAATGCTGCCTGCCTCACATTGTAAAGAGCAAAAATTCTAAACAAATTACTTAAAACGAGCCAGCATTGAATTGTTTCCCGTTTTTAACTTAAAAAAAGTCTATTGGAAGTATCAAATACTAAAGTTTTGTTAAATTTCAAATAATTTATTTAACAACACCTTGATTTTGTTTCATCTTTTAAAAGATATGTTTTTGCCACAGTTTGAAGATGATTGGAGTTTTTTTATCTTAAATCTTTCTCTCAGAGCGCAAAAACTGTGACTTGCTGTATGAACAACATCAACAACACAACTTCCAATTGGGTTAAAATAACATTTAATTTTAGCATCTTGTGGCCAGTAAGTTAATCTTGGCATTTTATTTCTAAATAAAAACTCGTGTTCGTTATTTTGAATATACATCAATATTAAAAACTTTGCAAGAAATAGCAGACGCAGTTTGATGACTTAATATATTGTGGAATTTTTGCTTTTTTCTTGATCAGTATCTCTAATATGCACTAAAGAAAATATCCAAACACCTTTCTATGATGTCTTGTTGTTGTTAAATTGCCATTTAGAGACTAGACAAGTATGAATGTTAAGCAACAAAACCGGAATAAATAAAATCTATAGGTAGATCTATTGAAAAGATTGATTTCCGTCATTAATTTGAAAAAAAAGAAATACAGTGGACTTTCGATAATACAAATCTTTTCTTCCGCAAACTTCCAATAGTAAAAAAGCAATTTTTTTAATTGGCAGTTTGGTGGTAAATGCGAATAAACAGTTATTTTACTTTTCTATTTTTAAAATTTTTTTTTTGTAGCATCTTCCAAATTTATATTCTGTTCTATGAACTTGAATATCACGTAGGCAAACAGTTAAAGCTGAATATCTCTATATGAAATCTTTAACAAGTAGGTATTATTTAAGTCTACTATTTGCGCTGTAAATGCAAAGAAGGCGCAAAATTTTGTCAAAAAGTACGAGCTGTCCAACATTACGGAAATGCCAGACATTCTATATATCCTACTTTTGAACGTCCACTGTATGTTCTGGAACTATGGTTAAGGACGTATTATGTTTTATTTAACTGCGAGGTGCAATTTTTCCTTTAAAATTTATAAATAAAGTAAAATATTCATTTTGAAGTAATGAAGCAGTTAACACTCTACACCAAATAAAGAGGACGTCGAGTAGAATTAACATTGATTTGAGGGTGCTGAGTCCAGACCTTGTCCCAGATTTTTTTAAGTATTTTCACATGCCCGTTTTAATTAAAAACCCCGATATCTTTGTATAAAAAAACACTCAATGAACGTGCGCGGTGAAGAAGCTCCAAAATAGAACTTGAAGCACCAAGGCATTCATAGAGGTTGCATTCCATTTTTGGTCAAATAAAGGTGGTATAAATATTGAAAATATCAAATAATGTAAAGCTATTTCTACGCAAAGATATTTGTATGCTTCCCTTAACACAAAAAAAAACGTGTTTCATCCAGCGGACATCACTCTGGATTTTCATGCCCAAAAACGTCAAGAGTTTCTGTCTCCTCAACCCTTATACCAACCATTAAAACACACGTTTTAGTATTGTCTATTGGACAACATTGGATCTTACGGGCATTTAAATCCACCCAATTTGCACGGCCTCACTTAAAGAGCACCAGATTACGGTTGAGAATGACATTCATGCTCTGACTCATAGCTCTAAAAAACTAGGCCTGTAGTCAAATGAGTATGACTAGCATATCCTGCGACCACCTGCAAAGGAAAAGATAGGATTTGAAATCTGAAAAAAGTCACTAAGAAAGAAGGGAAATACAGTGGGGAAAAAACGGAGCCTTGTGATACCTCTAAATTGATTTTGAACTCATTGGAAAATATCCCATCTATAAAAACACAAAAAGTGCGATCTCTAAGAAAATCGCATATAAATAGATAAAATGCACCCCCAACGCCAAAAGCAGTAAGTGGGTTCTATTAAACTCAGCAAAATTATAAATGAAGGAAAACCAATTTTCTGTTAAAAATGCCAATAAGTTCCATGCAGAATGCTCTTTAAGAAAGCCGTTTTGGCGGTCACTTTGAAAACTGTTGGACTCCAGATAGTTCATAAGGTGATGACTAACCATACTCTTCATAACCGTGGAAAGTGCTGAACAGGTAGCTATTGGACGGTGGTTTTTAGGGTTTTTCGCCTTTCCCTTTTTTTGGCATATGCGTAACATTAGCTACTGAGCAGAAAAGGGGCTAAGCCAGCACGATATATATTGGCAAAAAGGCTAATGGACATGGCAGCGTCCGAAAGCCGGCCCAGGGGACTCACTAATGTTGAAATCCATTAAAAATGTTTTAACTGCACGACCCCGAAGAAATATGTCTGCCATAGTCCCAGATACTCTTTAAAGGTCGTGTAGTGGTTGGCTGCTTTTCGAAAAATGTGAATAACCGGGTCAGTGACTAATATGCCATTTTCTTATAATGCAGGGATTGAAGAAACAGCATTATCTCTTATACTTTTCTCAAGTGACCAAAAGCGTCTGCTGCTTTTAAAGGCAGCAAGAACTTTTACACGCAGACGCTGACCGCAGAGAGCCTTTTCACGCCTGAGTACTTTGGCACACGAAGTGGTCGCCTTATTGCGTAGTATCGACGTTCTTGTTAGCATGCCAAATACTTAATGCTCCTTTTCTGAACCTGACTACAATTTTGCAAGTATAGTAAAACCAAGTATATGTCCAGGTCTAGCTAAAATCATTTTTAGCCGAATAAAGGCTTTCATTTCCAGTAATATAAAACTTTCGACCATTTCCCCCAAGCCATTCACATTACCATCCAAATAACAAGTTTTTCAATTGAATTTCCAAAAAAATCATTGAGATCAGCCGAACAAGCCTTTTGTAAATAAAATTGAGCGTTATGAAGTCCGGAGAATGAAAAGGAGACGATAATGGTACAAGGGTCCGAGTTGCCAATAGGTGCAAAAATATCAAGTTGCGCAAGGTATTTATTTGTACGCGGCAATACCTCGACATAGCAGACTTCTTGAGTCTTATGGCCTAAATGGCGAAGCCAAGACGAATTGTGAACATTGAAATCGCCAGCAACAACGGACAGTCTCCAAGGATTCTAGTCACGGAGTCGACTAGCAGTTTTTAAATAGTTTTTAACTCATACTTATATTAAAAAAATTTTTTTTTTGTTTGCCAGAACTAGTAAATAACCTTTTTAAAATCCTTACAAAAACCCATTTGACAAAACTAAAGTTTTTAAACTTCCAAATTCCCATGAAAATTTAACATTTTATGACATTAATTGGTAAGTTCTATACAAATAAAATTTTATTAATGATACAAAATCCCACAAACTTTAAAATAAAAATTTGCAGCTCATCATTTAAAATGTTATTTCATTCATTTATTTTTATTATTATTTTATATTATATTATATAAATATATATAATATATTATTTTTTTATTCAAGTTTGTTTTTTTTTGTTTAGTAATCGGATGCATGTTACTAAACGACTTTTATACAAACTTCTTATAATACAACAACCACTACTACAGGTTTTTTTATTTAATAAAGGTTAAAGTTCAAAACTAAAATTTATTTGTTTGTATTTATTGCAAAAAAAAACTCAAACTAGAAAATTTAAAGTAGCAGCAGCATGATAAGCTTAAAAAAACGCTTCAATATACAAAACCATTGTAATGTCAAGACGTTTAAATGCCACCAGACTTTTATTATTACAAATGCTTAATTTTAAGCACAATAGTTAAACTGAAAAATCTAAGTAAAAATGCCACCATTTTTTTTTATCAAAATTTTTGTAGCCATTGTTTTTATGGTTCGAATTTAGTAAATATTTTTCTAAAGTGCAAGTCCTTATTATACAGGTGCAGTTTGTATTGTCATTAGATATTAAAAGCTGTTTATTACTTGTGCTGAGGGTAAAACGTTTTTGTATAAGATATTGCTAGAAACTATAGAAAAGAAATATTTAACTTTTTTTGTTTTATAGATATACATATAAAATATTATTTAACCATAAAATTTGTTATTGCAAATAATTGTATCGATTTAATGACAAAATACGATGATGATAGTAGATTCAATATTCACAAGCAATTTGTTTTGGTAAAGAATATTAATGGGCAGAATTAATTTTCTGCTATAGGTTAATAGTTTAATTAACTAGCAAAAAACATAACTTCAATCATTACTAAATTCATTGATGAAAGGCAACCCGAAGTAGTTACATTTTTGGGGAAATATCAATAAATTAAACACGTGGTTGACATGGAAGGTAAGTAATCTAAGAAACCAGAAGTGGAAATCTTAGACAATCTATTTATTATTGATTATTTCCTAAAAATTAGCATCTTTGAGATTGCTTAGACAGATAATTAATAATGGGGCTTTAAGTTTATTCATCGATTCACTCTAAACAGCACAGTCGCCGGTTTCATGAATTTTTATTTAATACGAAACGTAACGTCGGGTCTAAAAATAAATATTTGAGTGATACAAGATCATGCCCACAAGTCAACCGGGCTTACCTACCACTAGAGGCTATGGCTTATCTGCATTGGCATATAAGCCCTATATATGCAAACAATCTCAGTAAAAACTGTTTTATAGGGTGATTTGAAAATTAATAGCGTCCTTTACCGTATAGCAATAAGTTGTAATTTAATATTTAACCTCTTTAATAATGTACGCGGTTGCCAAAAACTGCAACTAAAATCTACTAAAATATTAGAGTTAATAAAACTCAACGACTGGTTTAGTTTTATTGCAAAAGCTTTTAGCTGTGACTTCTCATATTCCTCAATATCATCTCTGGTTTTTTACTTTTAACTATTGATTGCAAATTAATAATTTATGCTAAGAGACATATTTAATACCTGTTTTTAAATTTTATTATTTTATGGTTTGAATTTAAGTTTGGGTTAAGTAAGCAGTTTTTCTTATTACCTTTTAAAAGCAAAAAGCATTTTCTTAAATTAACAGAAATAATTGAGCAAACATGTAAGATTTTAAGTAATAATAATTGGTTTTACATATTTTATTAGTGTCATATAATATGACAGCAAATGTGTTTAATGCCATTATGTACTGCATATTGCGGTTTTAAGTAGTTGTTTTGTTTAAAATAATGAAAAAAATAAAACAAAGATATAAAATTAGCATTAAATATTTAAACCATTTGACATGGAAATTAGTTTTATGGATATTTTTCATATATTTAAGTCCTTTCAAATTCAAATTTTTTAGTTGAAATTAAAATACCAGCGGTAATAATTTTTGATTGCAATTTTAGCACTAAATTTATTAGTTGATTTTGATTTAAATTTTACAATAAAAATTAAAAAAATTTGTTATATAGTTAACATACACCATGTTCATGGGAACATTCAAAAAATTTTTGTCAATTAAAACTTCAGTAATCACTGTCATTTTTGGCGCATAAGTAACAATATTTTTACCTGTTGACTATTATTGCCAGTTAGAATTTACGCATTTTTATTTTTTTATTCACAACTACATCACGAAGTTTTAATTATTTTTTTATGTAATAAAATGTAGTTTTGGTCCATAGATATTGCCGGAGACGTGTGTTTTATGCCACGTCAAAGTTTGTACTTTTTCACTGGCAATCTGGTTGCGAACGATTTTGGTTTAAGGCAAATAAAAAAAAAAATAAATGATTTAAAAAAGAGAGCAGTGTTAGGTTGAGACAAAAGCGTGCTGCTAAAGCAGGTCAAGTTAAACTATAAAAATACATTTTTAATTCCAACAAAAATGCAAATTAAGACTTACATTTTTTCGAAACTAAAAAAAATATAAATAAACAAATAAAAATTTAACTAAAAAGTTATAAAAAAATTAAAGCATTTTTTCACTTAAGGATTGTTTATATTTCCTAAAAGGTAAACAGCAGGGTATCTTCCGGCAAGGTATACTATATTGTTTGATTAAAATTTTTGACTAAATGCAAGGGAATGGATATATATTGCCATTTCTTGAAATAACTTTCAGGTGAAAGCGGTCTCGCAGTAACTCCATTGTAATCCTGGCTGTATGCGATGTTGATACCACAGGTTAACCAAGCCCGAAGGTTTCAATCATATCATGACATCGCTCCCCATTGAAAGTTACCGTTAAGTCTTTTTTTTTCAAAAAAGTAAGGTCAAATGATTCCTCCGGACCAAACTGCACATCAGACTGTCACTTTTAAAGGGTGCAAAGGTGATTGATTCTATTACTCAAATTTGACTATCCTCGATGATTGACTTTAATAAAATATTTCAATGATTAAAACACGATGATTTTTCGATTATTTTTTCACAATTAATTTGCCACATGTCAATTTTACGACTGTCAAATATTTACTGTCAAGACAAGTGTTTACCTAAATTACGGCAAAATGCCGGCGGACACCCTGTATAATTTTATATATAATTTAAAAACGAAAATAATTTATTCAAGGTTCCCCAAATGTTTTAACTTTAACTAAGGGTAATCAATTATTTTTTAAACTTGCCTCTAGTTAATTAAAATTTATTAAAAAAAACATGCTATTTAAGTCCACTTGATTTGATTTTTTTTTAAATTATTCATTTGTAAAATTTTATTATCATAAACAAATAAAAATTTTTTGTTTGTTTTTTAATTTAAATTTCAACACCTGTTTTGCTAGTCTCCGCCTCAAACTTATGTATGTTTTAGGACACACCTTAAATTATAAAAACTGAAAACTATAAATTTAAATATTAGAAAAAATTTTTCGCTTCTAAAGCAGAACGTAACCATTCTTTTTTAGATTATTCAAGTTTTAAATTATGGTTTTTAACAAGAATACATTTTAATAAAAACATTAACGCGTGTACATTGAATATAAAAATTTTATTTTTTAAATAATTCCTAAAACGATATCATGTTACTAATATATTGCCGCTGTTTTACAAGCAAAATAACTACAAAAGTTTAATTGAACATATGTTAAGCATGGGCATATTTCCTTTGAAAACTAAACTTTATAATACAAAGCAACAAATATTTACAAAACAAATCGATTTTTTTACATGATTTGCTTTTTAAATTTATTTTTTTCCGAAAATTTTTAAAAAGATTTTTATAAAAATTTAAAACTAAAAAGAAATAGTTTAAAATTTGATTTTAATAAAACAATAAGTAGATTCCAAAAAGTTTAATACGAAATAATTAGTAAAAGTTTCAATCTAAACCGTCCTCTAACTTTGATTCAAGATATTAAAAATACATTTAAAATGTTGTACTAAAATCAATTTTAGGACTAAATTATAAAAAAAAAATTTTAATATCCATATTAATGTAACTGAAGTAATAGTAACATAATTTATTAATAATTAAGTAGTTAGGTTAAACACAATTTCTTTAAAATTTAACTTCAAATGGCCTTAAAACTCTATAAAAACAAAAGACTTAAGCAACATACTTTTTTAAGATTTCTCCTAATTTTTTGTTCTTAACCTCTCTTCACCTTTAAAGTTCATTCAAGTTAGTACCGAAAAACATGTTTACGTTTGTAATGACATGTTATTTTTCACCAAAAAAATAATGTCATCTTTCTTTTTATTTCTTGACATTATTAACACAAGTTGTTGGAAAATGAAATGTTAAAAAGGATCGTGTTGTCTCTTAAGCAACAAATTACAAATTTTCACATAAGTTTAAAGAAAATAGAATTGCTAAAATTTTAAATGAAAACCTTCTTTCTGCTTAAGCCAGCATGTCGTCCTTAATTCGCTGAAAAAAAATCCAGTAGATTAACACTTGAGGAAACTTTAAGAAAATATATATAAATTACTAAACATGATTTAATATGGTGCGACATTTGTGACACACTTAAACTTAGAGATTCCCAAAATGAAAGGGGAAAATCAACTATAAAAAAGTATAATTCGCTATATGTGTACGTTGATTGGCCACTAATTACTCAAGTAGCCTTGGTTTTGGATTAGAGAAACGGACAGTTGCTTCTAAGGCTATTTGGGACGGTAAACCGAAATATGAATTTTTGTTGGCACTACAGGGTGTCCGCCGTCACGGTTTACTATTTTGTTTTCGCACAACTTTTGAAAATATTAGTCGTGCCAATTCATGTTTGGCAGTTGTAAAGTAGAGACCTGACAAATTTATTCTAAAAAAATATTCGGTAAAACAAAGTGCTATAATTGTTAAAACCTTTTTCTAAACCCATCATCGATTTTCATGAAAAAAATCATAAGGAATAACGAGGCAAATTTTCATTTGTATGGATATGTGAATATAGAGAAAAGTGAGTTCTGGGCAATGAAAAACCCTCAAATTATTAACCAGTCTCCTTTGCTTACGTTAGAATTGATGTGCAATTTAGTCAGGAGGAATCATTGGACCTTACTTTTTTGACACTGAAAACGACATAACGGTAACTGTCAATGGGAAGCGATATGGTGATATAATTGAAAATTTATTAATGCCACAACTGCATGTTTTTGGCTTGGTTGAAACGTTGGTCAACAGGCCGGTGCCACATCTCATACAGCCAGGATTACAATGGGACTGCTACAAAACATCCTCGACAACAATTTATTTCAAGAAATAGTGATGTTGATTAGCCTCCACGGTCCCCGACTAGACTGCTCCGGAATTCTTTCTTGTGGGGATATCTGATAAACAAGGTTTATGAAAACAAATTAGAAACGCTAAAGCAACTCAAACAAAATATTTGTGATGAAATTGACGAATTTTCGCGTAAAACGTGTGCAAATGTATTGAAAAATGTTCTCAAAAGGGCTCGCACTTCTGAGGCTAACAGGGCCTCATTAAGTGAAACATTTATCTATATAAGATCTCTTCTCTTTCATTTAATCAAAAATTATAAACAAACAAATCCGTATATCTTGCCTGCGGACATCCGTAGTTTTCGAGAAACCCACTGTATAAAAGAAGTGGCATTATTTTATTACAGACTTGAATTTAGCAACTCAACTAACTTATGAATCACATACGTCTAGCTTCCGAATATTTTTATTTAACAGCAAACGAACATAATAAAAAATGGTATGGAAATATGATGAGATATCCATTAGGTTAGTGGCGAGTTCAACTCGCCACCTCCACTCGGAGACCCTCAGGCGTATTGTGAATCCCTTTAGAAGAGTCAAGAGAAGAAAAATAAAGGTAAAGACAAGCCTTTTATAGGTAAAGGAAAAGAAAGCAAGATCACCGCCCGAAAGATGTCCAAGAAAGTTAGTAGTCATAGGCACTGCTCAGCAACAAAACCCCCTTAATGAAAACTATGATGCTCCCCAGCCCGAAGCCAGGGACCTCACCAAGTCCATCTAAGAAGCACCCTCCAAATCACCTCTGTCGGCGAATCTGCAGCCCAGAACAGTGGCAGAAAAGTTGTTCTACCGTCTCTATCTCCACCTTATTCCCGCATATCACACAGAAATCTGGAGAATTCCTTTCCCATTTGTCTGTCATATATCTCACATCGCAGTGCCCTGTGAGAGTCTCAATAATGCACCTCAGAACCACCCTGCTCTCCTTGAGCAGCAGGTCAGTGCCCATGCTGTTCAGCCTGGGCCATGTCTAGAGATTCTATAACCAGCACGGTCCCTCCAGGTTTGGCCCACCTTGTCCATTATCCAAGTCCCCATTAGTCCATAATAGAAACTCAGTGGTGGCCTTACCGGCTCGCAAATAAGTCCAATATCCCCAGCCGATAACTTCCTTGCCATTTAATTGGCAATTTCATTGCCGGAAACCTCACAATGCCCTCAAACCCAACAGAGTCTAACCCTGCATGTCCCCATGATCGCATTAAGAGCACGTCTGCAGCACCCTCCAAACCACCTCTGTCGGCGAATCTGCAGCCCAGAACAGTGGCAGAAAAGTTGTTCTACCGTCTCTATCTCCACCTTATTCCCGCATATCACACAGAAATCTGGAGAGTTCCTTTCCCATTTGTCTGTCATATATCTCACATCGCAGTGCCCTGTGAGAGTCTCAATAATGCACCTCAGAACCACCCTGCTCTCCTTGAGCAGCAGGTCAGTGCCCATGCTGTTCAGCCTGGGCCATGTCTAGAGATTCTATAATCAGCACGGTCCCTCCAGGTTTGGCCCACCTTGTCCATTATCCAAGTCCCCATTAGTCCATAATAGAAACTCAGTGGTGGCCTTACCGGCTCGCAAATAAGTCCAATATCCCCAGCCGATAACTTCCTTGCCATTTAATTGGCAATTTCATTGCCGGAAACCTCACAATGCCCTCAAACCCAACAGAGTCTAACCCTGCATGTCCCCATGATCGCATTAAGAGCACGTCTGCAGTCGCTCACGAGTCTTTGCCTGACATAATGTGCCTCTAGAGCCTTTAGCACGCCCTGACTATCCACGTAGATTGTCACGTCCCCTCTCCCATCTGCATCCTCCTCTATCAATTCCGCGGCCTTCTGTACCGCCAGAATTTCAGCCTAGAAAACGCTGCACTTGCTTGGAACTCTATAGGACCTTCCTTCCCCCGTGACTATTATATAGAAACCAGCCCCAGTGGCTACCTCTGTCTAAGATCCATCAGTAAAGACTGCACACTAGTCAAACAGCTTCTCTAATCGCTTCCGTGCCTCCCTATCCTGAAACACTAATTGGGGCAGGATCCAACAGTCAAGTTTCGCTACCATATAGTCCGTTATCCATATATTTTGACAAAAAAAATTTTAAAGATCAGTAAAAATTTCCGACGAGTTTTAAAAAAAGCTGACTTCCGATAGTCACCGTATCCGGTATAAAACTTTTTAAGATATTATTAATAGCATAATAAAATATAAATTGTAATGTAGGCTGTAATATGTTCCTTAACTAACCAGATTTTTTCCTGTTTTTTTTTAATTTAGTCGATACTTACAGTTTGCGTTTTTTTTCTTTTTGCCCTATTTTAACCTGTAAATATTTGATTTCATAAAATTCCTTCATATTGATCAAAGGCATCCTAAATCCAATATCCAATTTTTCTTGTTTAAGTATACAATGATGAATCTGTCCAAAATGTTGATCTGTTGTTTATCGAATTTTTAAATTTTATATTTTTGTTTACAAATTCTTCTAATTAATACCAATTTTTATAGTTAATATAAAACATAAAAACCGGCTGCTTTACTTATATTTTTTAAGATCTTTAAATTTTGTTGATGTTAAGAAAAACGATAATATTTACCTCATAACTCGTATTTTGTTTCTCAAGTTATGGTATAGAAAACTTTTTAATAACTTTGTAAAGAAAGTAGCCAAAAACATTTAAGTTTATAGTTTTTTTTTTGACATAAATTCTTCAAAGAAGATCTTACAAACCGTTTGTAAAATTTATTCAGAAAAATCTAACAATTGTTGGCTTTATGCATATTAAAGCTAAGCATGTCATACCTTGCATAAATTCAACACTAAATTGTTGTCTGCTGGTTTAGGTCTTCTTAGCCAAAATAATGAATCGGGTTAAAGTAATAAACACGAAAATGTTGTAAAATTATTTTTTACTGTGTTAGGAGGTGGGGGCCTAAAACACAAACAAATAAAGAAGTATAAAAATACGTGTAGTGACCTACTATTTTAACACTGTCACTGTGAATTCTCTTTCAATGTTTGTATTTTTCAAATTCTGTATATCCATTTTATGTATTATTTTACTTTATTTTAAATTCTTATTTTTCTATAAAGATTTAACACCTTTCTGTGGTGCTGAATATATTAAAGGTTTATACAAAGAGATATTATTTATACAAATGTAAGCATGTATGTTTCAACACGTACGCAACATCATCATTATTCTCTTTAACGGCAACAATAGCAATATTCAGTAAAACAGCAACAATAGTTACATACTTAGCACAACCTGCTTATTTTTTTCACAAAAGGCGAGCTAACTAGCAAGAACAGTTTAACCATTTTAATCATTTTGTAGATGTAAAATATGGTTGAGTTTTATTTTAATTTTAGTTCTTATCGCAAGTTAAGTTTTTTAGTAAAATTTACTATTGTTAAGTTTAAATGTGCAATAACAACAAGCAAAGTGCTCGATACAAAAACAAAAAATGAATCTTCATAAATTTAGTACAAACATTTCACACCTTATTTTTATTTATTTATTTTTTCTTTTTTGTTGAAATTATCATGACTACCCTAAGTGGGCAACATACTATATAAAAAAATTTTTAAAAAAAAATGTGCTTTTAACCCTTTAACAGTAAACTTTAGGAAAACACTTCTGAAATAATAAGCCCCATAAAAAAATCCATGGAAGTTTGATCGGGCGACCTCGGTGGCCATTGGATGTCCCAAAAGCGATTGATCAGTTTTTGGGGGAAATTTCCCCGAAAAAAATTCGTCGAAGCTCTCGCTGTGTGTTAAATCAACCCATCTTGTTGAAGCCACGTGTGTGAAGAGTGCAATTGATTAGCTGATAGGTTTGACAAAAAAAGTTCCGTAATCATGCGCCGATAAATTTCACCGTTGACATTCGTCGCCTGGCCTCGGGAATTTTCGAACAAAATGGTCCAATTATATCACGCGGGGATAAGGCACACTAAACAATTGCCTTGAGGCAATGTAATGGTTTTTCATTTGAATCGAGGGTTGTGGGTTTATGGAGAACCGTAACGGCAGTGTTGTTTGCTGACGTGATCGTTTATATGAAAATAAGAATTTTTGCCCCAAAACATGGTATTCACAGTGCGCAAACGCTCCAACATAAATTCACAAAAATTTTTGCTTAAAGAAAAGTCTTTTTCCTTTGGTTTTTGAATGAATTGAATTTAAAAAGGATGAAACTTCAGATCTTTTTTTGAAATTTTATGAATAGTCGCTTTGGATGTCCCAGCAAGGCTGCTCATTTCCGTATTAAAAGTCGCGGATTTTTACGTAAACTGCTTTCAACTAGTTCAATGTTTTCGGTAGTCCTTAAAGATCGACTGGTCGCTGGCAGCGGAACGTTCATAGCTGAAGCAGTTAAGTGGAGTCGCTGCACCCACAAGCAAATTAAATTTACACTCGGTCCATCACGTATTCGCCGAATACTGAACTTTGAACAAAATTGTCGAAGAGCAATTACTTTAGAGTTATTACATCTTAAAAAATGTCTCTACAGCAAACGGGCGATGCTTACTTGATTACTGCGATATTGTGACTGACAAATCAGAACAGTCGGTGATTCCAACAGCGCCACTCTTCCTTCGCAATGTTATTACTTTTTGAAATAATCGTTATGTGTGGCTAATTGCAACACATTTCCCAGTGATAAACTAGTCAAATATATTTCGGTTCGATTTTTTAACATTTATTTTTAGAAGAAAAAATTAAAGCTTAAATTCGTTACGATTATTTAGTGTTTCCTTTGGTATTACTAGGGTTAACTACAAAATCTCTGGCAGCTTCTTTTATTTTTATATTAAACTTTCCCATTGATACTTTAATACTGATTACATTTAATGGTGTTGGAAGTAATTTCATGCTTGTTTTTCTGTAAAATTGCAAAGTAACATACATTTATACATAATGTCGGCAGCAAAATCCATTTAAAATTTTGAGTGTGACCACAACAAGTAGATTTTAAAAAAAGCCTGCGATTTTATAAACAAAAAGGAGGAAAAAAATAATCGAAAAACGAGTTAAGTCAGGTTTATGAGTTTAATGAGTTTCCAAAACGAAGTGCAAATATTTTGTTAAGAACTATTTTTCATAGTAAATTATGTGAATGGGAAAACAGATGAAAAACGATTCGCAAAACGTTAGTTTCTTACGATAAAAATGCAAGATATTTTTTTTATAAATAAATTTGGTAATAAAATGCAAACCCTATTTTATTTAAAAATAAAATAAGGTGCTGAAAACTTAAAAAAATAATTTGATTAAATTTAAAATTTTAATTTACAAATTCTTTGTTTAAACAGAACGGTGAAATATTAACAATTAAATTAAGTAAGAAAAATAAATACGGTCAAATCAGACTATAATATACCCTACACAACAATTTTATTTTTTATGCTGGTAAGGGAGACTTTTAGGGACGAGTTAATACATACAAAATCTCTATATTTTCTATAATAGTTGAGGGCATAGACACTTATGCGATATCTTTTTGGAAATAAAGTAATTATTGACCCGGATATAGCACAAAACGCAAGTTGCGGAAGGACATTTGTGTAGTCTCTATGCCAAAAAATGGGACGATAATCATCATAAATACAAAACTTGGTCTCCATACCAAGAAAACTTTCCGTTCCAAACTTTATTAAAATACCCTCAAAAAGCCACCTCTACTTTGCATAAAAAAGTATGTGGACACCCACCCAGCTGAATGGATGGACGGACATGCTTTAATTGACTTAGGAATTGATTCAAAGTCGATCTCATTATAGTTAAAATACTGTTACACTCAAAAAATTATTACAGTTACTGACTGCAAGTTATTTAGGAAGTATTCCGTAAAATTGTTTTTAAATTAAAAAAACAGTTACATTTTAATATAATATTTGTTTTTAACTGATTTGAAGGGTTATTCAAAGCTTCAATTAAACAAAAATACTGATTTTCCGTTGCAGTTAATTTTGTGAGTTATTTTTTAATAATATTTAACTTTGTTGTTATTTTTCTGATACGTTGTGTTTTGCTGCAAATGGCAGAAAATCTAGTTAATTTTAAACGAAAATGTCAGGTAATTTTTTGATGTCTAAATTTAAATGAAATATTTTGTCAATTTTAATGAATATCTTGTTGAACGGTTTTTAAATGAATATCCAGTAATTTTAAATAGATTTCCAGTTGATTTTACCTTAATAATTTTTTAAGCGTATACTTTTGGGCATTACAAACATATGCGCATGCGCAAATATTCCCACCACATATGTGTTGCAGGTATAAAAATACAACCAGTAAGTTTGCCTAAGCTCACACTCATCAAATATTCTGGGAAAAACACTTGACACCTTTTTTTCAGTAATAATATTCTTGTCCTAAATGAAAAATAGCTAAACTACTCGTCCAATTATAATCATTGCGAAGAAAGGAGACCGGAGACCGAGACCTACCAAGTTCTCATTTTATAAGTTTCTGGATACTTCAGCGTAACCGAAAATAAACAGGTAAATAATCTCGCAACCGAAGCTGAAAAAAACAGAAAATTGAATTTTTCTTACTTGAGCCATTAATCGACTAAAATTGTTCGATAAATGGAGGGACAAGTTTTTTTACTTGAACGATTAATCGAATAAAATTATTCGAATAATAGAGCGACTGTTGCTTAAGTGGTATTGGTGCAATGCAAATTTTTTCTTTAATAGAAAAATATTTGAAAGAGCTATAGTCTCCAAAAATAATTCCAGTACGACATTTAAATAAGCGCGATTATTTTAGGATATGGATTTAGTAGTTTCAATGGCCTCTGTTTCAAACGAATAAAATAATCTGTTGCAGATTTTATCAAATTATTTTTTAAAGCTATACAGACTGTATTTTGATCACAAAAACACTTTATTACTTAAGGAGTGATAATGGTGGGTCTAAGCCTTCCATTTTTTATCGCTTCAAACTTTCACACAAAGCACAATAACGCTGTCACGTACATATGTGGTGCGGGAAATTGGCACAAATTTTGCCAAGAATTTTTAAGCGGCATGAGTTAATTTACAGGTAATTTGCATAACGAAACCCGTAGCTTTCCTTTTGAAGTAATGATTTCATATTACTGTTTTGAAATTTATAATTTCTGCTTTAGCTTTAATACACACATAAGTTCAAGGTTTTTAACTTACTGCAGTGATACCACTTTCTTATATCAGATTTTTGCAATTCAAAACCACTGGGACACTTACCTGCAAAGAAAAAAGAAAAAAAAAATTTAAATTATAAAAAACTACTGCATAAATATTTATATACTTTTATAATTTTTAACGCAAACTAAACAAACTTGATCTGAAAACATATTTACAATCATTTCCATATGCATGCATGCCTAATCATGCTTGTATGTATGTATATATGTAAAATGTCAATTTATTATTTATACTAAAATGTCAAATGTTTTTAAAGTCTTATAAACTGCAAACTTATAAAAAAAATTCACTTAAGATGCTTAAAACCATAAATATTTTTAAACAAAAGGCAAAAAAAAAAAAAAAATATCACTAAAGTAGCATCGTAAAAAATCTCCATAAAAATTGGCAAAAATTAAAGTTGTTTTCAATTTGGCAGATCAATAGCAAAACTCAACTGCTTAAAGATAAAACCAAAATTAAAAGAAAGAAAAAAATAATTTGGCGGTTCTTAAATAAAACTAAAACTTTTTTAAATGGCACAAGTGCTGCTTAGCCTTTGAATGTCGCAGTTACTCTTTTACTTTTTTGCAAATTTTTTTTATTTCTTGTCGTTTGCCTGTTGGCGGTCACTATTATTTGCTTTTTTTCTTAAAACGCTAACAATGGGTGTCTTTAACTTAAACCTTTAACATTCAAAAACATTTTGTTTCTTAAGTTTTTTTCTTTAAATGATAGCGTTTGTCTGTTTTTTTTTTAGAAAAATCTATGGATTTTTAACGTCTTTGTGTAAATTGCACTGCGAGCACTTCAATAAAGTGAAAAAAAACTAAGATTTAAACATAATTACCATTTATGTTACTAAATTGTTTTTTTGTGTGTTTAATCACTTGTTAACTTAAATTAAAAAAAAAAAATAAATACAGAATAAGTGAAAGTTTTTAAAGTGAAATTTTTTTGCGAATGTATGTGGGATTTATCTAAAGAAAGAAGATTCAAAAAAGTGAAACTTTGTTTTTCTTTCTAAATAGAAGAGATTATTTAGGATAACTTTAAAAAAATAAAATTTATGTTTATGTTTGTAACACCTGGAAATAAATGTCCTCCATCATGTTTGTCCGTACGTTCTGTCGGCTAGCTTAGCGCTTAGTCAATAGATGGCGCACTTACTTTACACAAGTGTAATGAGGCCATTGCTTACTTACGCTTTGGTAAAGTAATAGACATCAATGGCCTAGAAGTGTAACTTAAAATCCTCTTAAAGGTCCGCTGTACATGTTGCCTTGAAATAAGCGGTCATCCGGTTTACTGAAATCTAAGGGCGCTACGTGATGGCACTTGCAGCAAAACAGGAAACAGGCAGAGCGGACTAATAAGTTTTATAAATCTAACCAATAATTCATTTTGTACAAATCTGTCACTACCCAAACGTCAATAAAGGAAAACACGTCTGATCACACCAAATCTAGGAGAGTATAACAGTGATTAAAAAATTGAAAAGGTTTACTCAGAACAAAGACCAATATGCATTTATGAATATTACAGGGCGATTGGAAATAAAAAGGCAAATAATTTGTCTTTGCGATTGAAGCTGGAAAACTGCAAACAGTTTACTTGAGGCACCCAAAAATTTTTGTTGGGAAGAAAGCAGAGTTGAAGAAGTGCATGCAGGACAGAGCGAAAAATAAATTCTTTGAAGAAAATCCTTTTCGGGTGGGTTTCCAACTTAGAAAATGCTGAGAATAAGAAAACCTGAATTTTCTTAGCTCACCAGGCGTAAACGTACTATTGAGCCACCTAAATCAACAAGTACTTCTTAGTTGGTTTAAGGTTAGGCTTGGTTATGTGGAACTCACGGCTGCGGAAATATTAGTAGAGTGAGGAGTAGCCTTCTGGGAAGCATTTTTTCTATCCCTTTGTGACACCTGTGAAAGCGAGATAGAAAAGGAGGCAGAAAAAAAATTAAATTAGAAAAAAACAATAGCTGAAGGAAGGGGTTAATTAATATCCTTGACAATAGTTGACCCGTGCTGGTCCATATTCGCGAGCCCACCACATTGCTGATGAAGGATGTTAGAGAAGATAGAACAGCATCTGATAGTACCAGAAAACTGTTAACAATTCCTGGATACACTTAACCCCCACTGCATTTTTGTAGCAACCTTATTCTACGTGAATGGCTGGCAAGTCAACAATTACCGGTAATGATGGCTAAGCCATCTCTCAGCCTTTATTTGTCTAGACTAGGAAGACATGTCTGCGAATTCCCTCTTACTCAAATTTTGTAACTAAAAGAACATTTTAGTTGGAATATGTAGTTAATTGGGGTAGCAGAAAATAATGATTGTAGGGCATAAAAAAAGGACAAAAAAAACAAAGGAGCATTTTCTATGTCCTTGCCAAGCCTTATCACAGGCCACAGCTTGGTGCGATAAATGTTATATCAAATGTGGCTTACTTAAGATGTGTAAAATAAGAAACGTCGAGGCAATTTGCCTGCATCACCGAATGTCTGTAAGCGTTATATCAACACATAGATATCTAGTTGTGTAGAGATATCTTTTATCTAAATTATTTTTTAATATTTACATGGAGTTATGCCTAACTTACTATAAATATCAGTATAGATTTACGTTATAGGTAAAGATATCTACTAGGTGCTAACACAATCAGTCACCTCTCTGTTGAAATTACGGACAAATTTACTAACCCAAAAAGTTTTACATGTATTGATTTTACGAGCATTACTTTGGCAATTTTGTTTCCACAACAAGCCGACTATTGGCTTTTTCGATTCATGTTTTTTAATTGTTTAAAAATTTCTTAGTAGATGGTGTAGGACATATAAACAATTATAAAAAAAAATTAAAGTTGGGTACAAAGTGGGTAAAATAAATTATTTTTTTTTAATCGATTAAAGAAAAAACAAGTTAGAAAATTATATCCGTGCAAGTCGAATTCAAATTTTCTGAATATAAAGCAATATTCGAGTCAGTTATATCCCTAAATGCTTATTTCGGAAGGATATTTGTATGTGTTTTATGGAATATCAAACAAATTGATAAATTATCACCAAAACCAAAAAGCTTCGTACCAGTGCAAAAAAAGTCATCTCTGTCAAATTTTAATTTAAATAATTAAAAAATTGTGACCTGCAGCGTGTTCACAAGAATGGACGGACGGACATAACTGAAAAAGCAATTCTTAGTCAGTTGATATAGTCAATAGTTGTGATTTTTGGAGACTATAAACATCTGCAAAAATGTCCTACCATGTGCGTGGCGTAAAATAAATAAATTGTTCGAAATCAAAATAAGTTGAAAAGTATTTTATTTTTAATTATTTGGCAAGAGTTCAAAACGACCAAATACTAAAAAATTGGCTAATCTAGTATTAATGGAAATATCCCACCCCTCACATTTTAAAAATAATTTCTAAATCTTTAAACTGTCATAAAGAGCAGTTGTTATGGGTAATAGTTAGTTTAAATGGGCAACAGAGATCGGCTAAAGTCTTCCCCTCCCCCCATAAGTTTTTAAAACTTCATATTTGATTTAACAAATAAAAATATTGGTAGCCATCGAGAAGGTTTGTTGTCTATTAAAAAAAACTTTAATTTCCCTCGCAAGGCATAGTATATCTCACCGTGGACATTGAGATGATGATCCTTTGCTATCTTTTGAAAATACAAGCTCGAAAGGTATTTTTCGTTCACTACTGCGATTTTGAGTTGATAGAGATAAAATTTCAGGCAGCTATTTCCAAGTTTGCCCTTTAGATGCTTCATACACATATGTTGAAAACAATTCAAAATGAAATAATTAAATGTTATTTAAGAAATTATACCAAAAAATATTTATTATCTTTGACGAAACCACTGATTTATCAGGAAAAAGCCAAATTTCTATAAATGATATTGACGATGACCTCGAATTTCCAATTAGTGCGAAAACACTATCATCAGTAGTTTCAAAAGATATGAAAAAACGTTGGTCTTGATTTGGAAAATTGTGTAGGGACTGAAACTGATTGGTATTCTTTGATGTTGGTAGAAAATGGAGCAGTAAAAAAATACAAGAAACTGCAAAAAAGTAAAACAAACGCAACAAGAAAACAGGGAAACAAGATACCAATAATACAAAAAGTTGAATCATTTGTTAAAGAAACCAGCAATTGAAAAAAAATCATCTTAAGCGTAATGCAGTTTTTCTGAAATATCCAGGTATAAGGCTTTCTACATTATACGAAACACGATTGGTGGATCGTAGTGACTCAGTTTTACAATTTGCTTTAAAAAAACAGCATAATACAGGCGTTGAAAAAGGTATCCGAGTGGAAGGATAGGGACACGTCATCAAAATCCTTATTATTAAGAACTTCTATAAGCACTTGCGAATTTATTTGCGGAATACATGTTGCAAATGATATACTTACTGTCACACAGCCGCTTAGTGTAATTCTACCAAAGCAGGATATAGATTTACAAAAAGGATTATCTTATATAAAAACCCTAAAACTCTGTCTTAAGACTAAAAGCAATAAAGTCCAAACACAGTTTAATACTATTTTTGATGAGGCAAAAATATTAATAAAGCCTCTAGCTGGATCCGCGCTTGACTGTCAGACATAAATTTTAATATAATTTTACCATTATTTAAAATTTTTTTTTAATTCTAAGCATTTATTTTCTCAAAAAAAAAAAAAAAAAACAAAAATTCAGTGCAGCAAGTACAGTAGTTTGTATGCACTTAAGTATGCAACAAATTTATTTGCTACATGCCTGGTAGCAACTTAAATAATAATTTTACGTACATAAATATACATTTCATATAATTTAAATAATTATGTTTATTATGAAAGAAAGAAGAGGAAAAAAAGAATAATGTTTAAAGAAAAACTTAAGATAGAAACTGGTTTGTTAAATCTTTATTTAAAATTTTTCTTTAAAATAAGTAACATTGTATGATTTTAGTAAGATAATAAATGCTTATTTGATCGATGAGTTTCTTTATAAAATATTAACTGCATCTTTTTTTCTCTTTTTTAATACCACCATATAATTTTGAACTCTTTAAAGGTAATTATAGAAAGAATTTTTTTGTGATAAATTAACACACAAGTACAAACAAGTATAAGATTTAAAATTTTAATGGTGGTCTGCTTTCTCCATTTGCTTTTGGGTACTTAATTATACTAAATTAATCATCCAAGGCAGAATAAAAGAAATTTTATGGCAAGTGGAAGAGAAAATTTATTAAGTCTAATGTTTTATTTTAAAGAACTGTTAGGAAATACATTGAAAGGGGAAAAACAACTAATGAAGTAAATATAAGAATTTTTATTATTTTAAAGTTTTCAACAAAAGTTTAACCCTACACATTGTTCGATTTTGGATATAGAAAATCTTAGACTTAGTTCTCGAGATATACTTCCGAAATATAAACACATTTATGTCTAAAAGATAACGGAAATTCTGGCAACAAAAAGAAAAATAATTCACACTTTTATACACTTCACAGTATATACGGGTATAAGTCTGTCATTTCATTTTTAATTTCTTGAATCTCCATTTGCGACCCAATAAAATAAATATTTTCTTGATTCTTATAGAAAGGAAAGTTGATTTAGTGATGTCCGCCTGTCTTTTAATCTGTTGAAATTAAGTTACTAAAGCCCCTTGGTATATATCGGACCTGTTTGTGGTATCTTAACATCGCATATACTTTATGAAGTTCAATAAAATTGTCAAATAACTGACAGAGATATTATCCAACAACCACGACTACTTCTGCTTATTTCTTCAAAATTTGTACATAGAAACCTTTACAACTGCCTCTGAGCTGTCCCTACAAAGGTGCAATAAAAGACCGACTCCCATTAATATTCCCTCGCAAAATTTTTTGTGGAACATACTTTCAAGCTATCTCCGCCCCCAGCAAAGTTGTCCTACAAAGTTTTATTAAAAATTTTTTTTAAAACGCTTCTACAGCGTTAAGGGTGCTCCTACGAAGGTCAAATCTAAGACGAACCTCAATTAATTTTTCCTCGCAAACATTCTGGTGAAACATACCCTATGTATGTCTTCAGTCCCTAACAGGGTTGCCATACAAAATTTACAAAAATTATGTTAAAACGCCTATAGCTTCCTCAGAGTCGGCCTTAGAGAAATAAAGTGTACGACCGACCCCCATTAGTTTTCCCTTCCTAACATATTAATAGACCATATTTACCCTCTATTTGCATCGCCTAAATTGGCTGCCAGACAAAGTTTTTGAAATTGTAATAAATCCTCCCTACAGCTTTCAGGGAGCCCGTGAATAAGTAAAATATAGGATAAACCCCTACTAGATTTTTCTAGCAAAAATTTTCCTAGGACATACTTATCCTCCATCTCCATTCCCTAAGGGTTAGGTAAGTTTAGAAAGAACAGGCAACCGTTGAAGGAAAGGATACAGCTCACTTGAGTCCGCTTAATTCGGTCCCTTTGTGTTTTCTAGAGAGGCAGATAGAATAGGTTTAGATTGAAGGAAAGAAGAAATTTAGAGAAGGATAGATAAGAAAGAAAGAAAGAACAGAAGAATAAAGCAGACTTACCAGGGTCTCTGGTGGGAATCGAACCCACAACCCCCTGACTGGTAGACTCGTGCACTTGCCACTGACCTACCGAGGCACCCTCCCTAAGGGTTAACTGACCTCCTTCGAAAAATTTCGGACCTTGCAGTTTGTTTTCAACACGAAGAACTTAGGTAACATTTAAGTGTACACAAAATCCCCAAGTGTCACATCCGGCGGTTTTTTGCTGCAAATTCTTGTATGCGCAAGTGCGCTCTTTCGGACTTCCATTTACGTATGGATGTGCTGACTGATCTTGTATAACCAAAAAAGATCTTTATTTAAGGGCAGTTTATCAAGGGCCACAGGTGCAATGCACCTACAAAGAATGCGTTTAACAGCCCCTTTTTTCCATTATACAAGAGAACTAGCAAAAATAGGAAAATTTCTATTGCTGCCAAATTATAGGGATTTTGGAAACTCTATATGGATTGCTGTAATACCCAGAACTCCGTGAAAACCACAACAGAACACTGCTTTGATATGAAAGCGCTGTAGGGGAGTCCGAACGTCCATTATGTCAACACCATGTGAAATCTCAAATTTACAAGAACATGTCATACAAGTCGTGCCTTTCAAATTATAAAAATTAAAGAATAAAATAATAAAACAAATAACGCAATTAAAGCAAATAAATTTGAAACAATTATATTCTGGTTGTTTAGAAAAACTACTATATGACATTTATTATTGAATTACTAAACACGATATACATAAATTATTACCACAATCGATAAGATTGGAAAAAAACACCATGAAAATTAACAGCAGAAAAGTGGAGGTGTATGCACTTGATGCTGGCGATATTGGTACAAATCATATACAAAGTGCTGCTCTGCGCTGCACTAATCAAATATTATGTGAATGATAATAAAGGAAAAAAAAATGCATACAAACTTGAAACATATTTGGTAATTGGTTATGGTTATTTCTTTGAACAATATTTTTGTTACCCACTTTGGTTATGGTGTCATTTCCTAAACAATGATATGGTAGAGAAACCCAAACTAAAATTAAAACTGAAACTAAACCAATTGCCAAAATTTTAAGGTAAATCAATAATAAAATTACTTCAACAGCAGTTTGAAATTGAAGGTTGTAAAATTCAATAAAATAATTTGAAATCGATATGGAAATAAATTTCAATTTTTGTTATTTTAATTTACTGTATATGTATGTGGGTGCCAACTGAGTTATGATTCAATTTGATATTTGTTAATATTTTAACGAAATTTGTTAGAGCTATTGTTAAACCAAATATTTTGGATTAAGGTCATTCATTAATTTTGTTGTAGCCCAGTCCAAATCAAATTCAATTTACAAAACAAAATAATTTGAACAATCCCTTTGTTTTTTTCTGTTTTTTTCTAATTAAATTTTGGATAATTGTTTGGACAAAAATGCCTTGAAAAAAAAACTTAAAAAGTAATTAATACAACAATATTTTTTCCTAATGACCTTAATTTTTTTTTTTTTATTTCTAATGTTTCAAAAAAATAAGGTAAATTAATTTTAAAAAACAAAATAATTTGGGTTAACTTTCTAATATTGAAAATATTTTTTTTAATTTTAATTATTATTTGCCTCAGACGAACACAAGTAAGTGATAAAGATTTTAGTTTCTCCCTTTTGACCATTTTTAATAACTTCCACTTGCCACTTGGCGTAAGTGTTAATTAAATTATTTTGCTTCTTCAAACATAAGACCTTTGCCAAAAGAATGGTTTTGGCAATGGTTATTAATAAAATAAATTTTAAATTCAAACGAATGTTAACAGATAAGAAGGCGTGCTGATTTTATTATTAAACGTTTTTATGTCACCTTCTCCAAATAAAAATTGCTTAATTTATAGACAAAGAATATTATTTGTTTTCTTTATTAGCTGGCAAAAACTAATTTAAAAGTTGCTGCTAATTAATGAAAATTATGCAAATTTAAACTTTTGTTGAAAACATCTAAATCAAATTATAAGACGGGGTCATTGTCTTTAGTATTTATTTTTTTCTAAATGTTGCTGAAAGATTTGCTATTAAACAAATGAAAAATAAAACAAAAGAAAATAATTAAAATAAAATATGTTAAAATTTTTAAATTTATTATTATTTTTACATTCGCTTTTGTCTTAGCTCAGGGGTAAGTGCTATTTGGTTTATTTCACAAAGTATATAAAAGTAGAACATTGAACCTTCTCTTTAATTTACAATAGCTCATTTTATTTAGGCTAAAATACACTGAAAAAAATTGCAAATATTTTTTTGACACTTTTTTGTCTGCCCTATTTTACATATTTTATGACATTTTTTAAAACACTATTGAGAGTTTTAAAATTTTTAAGCAAATCAAAGCAAATCATTCAATTCAATGAGGTTGTATCCATTAGCTCTTAATGGTTCCAGACCCCAAATTGTACACATTTCGCAAATGTGGAATAGTTTCATCTGTTAGTTTAAGATTAGCAGAATTGCCAGCATTCTAGGCAGGCAAGGCGCAATAGATTTAGTCACTGCATGCTTAGGATTATCAGGGTATATTGGACATTTTTAGTCTTTGGCTATTGAATTTAGCTTTTGTGGTAATTTAAAGCAAGTTGCAACATTTGTTTTGTTTGGCGTTTTTTCTGTAAGCACAAATTACGTTAGGTTAAACTAGTCGATCCCGAAACTCCTCAAATGATGCCTCAAGTCCTTAGATTTACCAGATAAGAAACAAAAGCCCGTCTGAACCACAACTTCTTTGTATATGCGAATGCTCTTCTATATTCTATATTATCCTACTGGAGCTCGCAAACGCTAGACAATAATATTAAATATGCTTAACTGTATAATTATTATACTGCGCACCGCGAAGCTTACTGTCAAAACTGACCTGTCATCTAGTTTTTTTTTGGAATGCACTGCTGTCAAAAAATGACCTGTTTTTTCTCGAATTTCCTAGAGAATTTGCAGGATGTTATATTGAACCAAACCTTCGTGGCCCTGAACCTCACAGCTATACTCTATGGTAGGAATGAAGCAAATCATGAATATCTATTGCTCTTTCTGTATGCAGAGATTGATCTGCCTAACCGGTTGATGTGTCCACCGTGATATAGTAGTCACCTTGGTATAACATCCACTTCTGGGTTGCGTTCAAACGCTATGGTGGTGGTTATGGTTGCCTGCAATTTCGCTTGAAGGGTCGCAAAAAGATGTCAATTAATCTGCTTTAAGGCCGATAACATAGCTGCAATTAGCCCATTAACACATATCTAGATAAGTTTTCCGAACAGTCAGGCAAGTCTCCAAACAGTTCTATACAGAAAAAAACCCTGCTTTCTAAAATCAAGAATTTTATTCTTGAATTTATCCAAAATCTTTCTTTCCTCCTTACTACCATTCTCTTAAATCAAGCCTATTCGGATTGTTTCAACAAATCAAGCAGAAAAAAGCTTGTTGTTTTAATATATTATTTTACATTTGAAAACAAAGTGTCTCGGTGGCCTAGAGGTAACGCGCTTGTGCTGCACTGCAGAAGTCCCTGGTTCAAATCTCAGCTTCGGTAAGTACAAAAAATTAAATTTTTAAATTAAAATTTTAAGTGTCTATAAAATAAAAATAAAATATAAAATTCTGCTTCTTTAAAAAAGCTCTATAAGTCAAAAAAATTGCATTTCATTTTCGAAATAATCTCGTTAACGGCTTAAATCAATCTTGTTTTGGCTTACATCAAGTACGGTTTCGAACTTAAATCAATCCGTTTTTGGCCTAATTGTGACTAAAAGTAAGAAATTTGTACTTGAAAAATTTTACTTGGAGTAAGAAATTTCGTACTTGATTTAAAAAAAAACCGTACTCGCCGTACTTTTGACATCGCTATAGCTTGATTTAAGTAAAGTTTTCTTAGATATTTTTTTGTGTGTAGCTGTAAACTTATATCATAAAAAGAAGAAAAATTCCTGCCTCGGTTGACTTTTTCTATGCTGCGACTGTCAAACAAAATATTTATTGACATTTGGTGTGACTGCTGACAGAGAGCTCAACATATCAGATACTGACGTAAATCTAAAGTACTTATTTGCCATTAAATTTCTTTAAGGGTAAGACCAAACAAGGCTGCTTGAATTTGGAATTGAAAAATACTGCAATCGACAACAAGTTTGTTGTAGTCTCTGACGTAAATTTTCGACAATGGGCTGCATCTGCACTTCATCTTTTCTCTAGAAAAATCCATTAAGAAAAAAATTATAGGCCTTGTGATCTGAGTTAAGATTCGCAAAAGAGTTATTTTTAACCACAGTTACACATTACTTTCCAGTGAACCTTATTTTGGGATATTTTTTCATTATTCAACGATCATATGGCGCTTGCGTAAATAGTCCTTTGATAAGCAAAGGAGACCCTTTGCATGACTCCCGCTAGCCAGGTTAATTGGTTTTAAGCCATAGATTATATAAAATTGTGCTACGTTGTCCACCTGTTACTCTGTAGGACCCTGCATGCACTCAGTGTTGTCCATAGTGGTGTACCACACTAGCAACCAAATCCTTATAAATAATGTTTTCTACACCCAAAAAAATATTTATGTAAAATAACTGGAAATCTATTTAAAATAACTGGATATTTATTAAAAAACCGTCCAACAAGATATTCATAAAAATTAACAAAATATTTCATTTAAATTCAGACATCAAAAAATTAACTGACATTTTCGTCTAAAATTAACTAGATTTTCTGTCATTTACAGCAAAACACAAAGTATCAGAAAAAAATAATAAAATTAAATTTTACTAAAAAATAACTGACAAAATTAACTTCAACTAAAATCAGTATTTTTGTTTATTTGAGTCTTCGAATAACCCTTTAAACCAGCTAAAAAAATATTTAAAAACAACTTTACGGAATGCTTCCTAAATTACTTACTGTAATAATTTTTTGAGTGTATTAGGCTGTTTCTGTTAATCCTTTTGGGGAAAAAACGGCGGTACAGAAGGCGTTTTGACGTCAAATTATCAAAAATATTCTTAGAAAAAAAGTTATTTAAAATCAGAAAGAGCGATTAATTTTGGAACGATCTATAAGCAAAAACCTAAAATAACCCATTAAAAGTGGCGACATTAATTGGGGAACTATTATATTTAGATAGAAGAAAAGGGAGCAGTAACTCCCTGTTAACTGTAAAACATCGACCTCAGCCTTCTACAAAGCATTTTAATTTTAATTGTTTTTATCTAAAATAAAAATCTGGATAAGAGACCGGGAAGGCGCATCGTCCATACGAGCGTTCAAATGTTGTGAAATTTCATGTTTAAAAAACTTTTATAGGTACTAACTTCAAACCGACTACAACGAAATTCTATTATAGTAATTATTGTAGTATTTGCGGGTTAAAAACCACTTCGCCAAATCTAACTGGATATAAGAAATTCCAATGTGAAGGTTTTACTTGATGCGATACAGCCGAATATATGACCTTTACTTGTTTTTAGTTAACATAAAATGAGAAACAAAAGTTTGTTGAAATTCGAAGAATTTTTTAATTTTTTTTCGTTTGTTTTTATAATTCTCAATAAGTTTGTTAAAATTTAAAAACTAAAAGAGACAAATTACTAAATTTTATTTTTAAGCAATTTTGTTCTCTTTATGCCGACTTAAGAAATATTAACCCAACAGAGGTGCTATAGTTTGACACGTAAATTTTTTTTTAAATTTTCCCCTTCACAGGAAACATTTTAAAAAGAAAGATTTTTAGATTAAAATTTTTTTAACAATGTGACCAATTTCAAATAAAATGTTCAATAATTATATTTTCCTTACTTGTGGTCTTCAACAAAATAGAGTTGGCTTATAAAAACGCGTAAATAATTTTTCCCCAATTTTACTTTTGTAGCACATTGTTCTATGTTCTTGCAATAAAAGTTTCCTACACACAATTATAAAACCATGCAACGGTTTTTTATCTAAAAGTCACTGCATTAAGCAAACTTAATTCTGCAGTAATCTTATTGCCATCTTAAACTAATTTTTTTAATTATTTAATTTATCAGAAAAAAAGTTTTTCAAGTTTATTTTATTTCTTAATATGGTTTGTAATTTTTATTGAGAACATTACTTGTTCTTATTTCAAAAATCCTAAAAAGAACAAAAAAAAAACACATAAATCTATGCTGCCCACTTAACCGCAATATCCAAAAACTGACAATAAAATATTATCTTCTAATTTCTTTAAAGCAAAGAAACTTTAAATTTTTTGTTGAATTTTTATTCACCCACATCTTTTTAAAAAATTAGAAAAAAAACTCTTCCTCAGTCTTTTAGCCGACACTCATTAATTTGAAAGGTTGTGTTACTTTGTTGTTGCTCTTGATTATCCCCTTCTTTCTTTTGGAATAAAACGTGATGTATACATTGTTATCGCAACATTTTATTTGTTTTTCGTTAGTGGCTGTGTAAATGAAATTGTTTTTCTCTCCCTCGTCAAATCTCTTATCAAAGTCGAGAAATCAAAATGCACTTTCCTGCCATTTTCTCAGAGTTAAATTTGCTGCTATTTTGTGCAATTTCTGCAAGATAAAATATATTTTTTTCTAAGATTTTTTATTTTTATTTTATTATCTATTTCCTTTTAGGTTAAAAAATAAAATCCACTTATTGCGGATTCACTGCTAAACTTTCTAAATGCAGGAAAAGTAAGTAAGAATGCTGACAAACTAATAAAAAAAATTGCTTGTTGTAAAGACACTGGTTATTCCAGCGGCTGCAGTGGTTTAGCTGCTTGTAAAATCTACTACATTTTTGCAGCTTGAAACAGCTGAAACTACTTGTTTCTTTTAAATACATTCGTGCTATGTAGACTGCGTTAAGTCTTTAACAGAGTTCCCCCATTTTTAGTACTTAGTTCTTTATCTTTCGCAGGAAAATCTTATGACAATATGCGGTGTAATAATAAACAGGCAAGGGGAAAAGTGGTGTTGGTAGAGGCATATTTATTGCACAAGCAGGAGTCCGGATTTCATTCAGACTTCTGGAAGCATGAAGTGTACTCCAGGTTAAACTATCGTCGAAAGACAAAGCGGCTAATTTGCTTCGGCAGGAATATAGGGATTTTCACCGAAAGCCGAGCGGCCATCAGTACCATTACTAATGTATACACTACATCAGAACTAGTCCACGAATGCATAGTGTTATTGAACTGGATGGCAATGCATTCTAACATTACTCTGGCGTAAGTAAGAGGACAGAGGGCCAACCCAGCCAACTGTGTCGCCGAAACACTTGCTAGAAGTTTTGCGAAATTGGAGGGAGAATGGGGCAATAGACCACTTCTGTGGCATTCCCCTCTCTCTCTGTAAGCTCAGCCTAAACGAACACTCTGGAAAAATCGCATAACCTGGCCGAGGGTAGAGGCTGTCTGAAGGCAGAGAAAGCTCCCTTAGCTCCATATTCACAAATTTAATAAACAGGGAAAGATAATCCTGTGGACTTATCAAAAGTAAAAAATTATCAAACAGGCTGTTGCTGCTTAAATTAGGAATAATATTTTATTAATGGCCGACATAAAAGGAAACTACTGCAATAACATATTTTTTTAAACAAATTACTTTAAGAATCTCTGAACAACAATTCAAGTATTTCCATGGACACTATACATTCACATGCAAAGTAGGTCAGTTCAACCGACAAAATATTAATTTTTTTTTTTGCAAAACAACTTCAAGTAATTTCATGCTAAATTACAAGAACAAAATGCAACAACAAATCTGTTAATATATTTTTCTTAAATGGCTAGAAAAAAAGTGGGCAAAATCCTGTTTTCCTTCTAACAAGATTGTTTTGATTACAAAGATATAGTCTGTACAATCGAATTAGGCAGCGGTGGTTGTTGTTGTTTTAAGATCACTTCTGTTTTACTGTTTTATTTTTTGTTTGATTCAAAATTAATTTACAAATTCTATACAATACGGTTAACATAACTTTGTTGTTGCTGAATTGCAATTCTCTTAAACATCTAAATCAATTAATAAAATTATATGGAAAATAGTTTTAAGGCTTTTGTAGGTCATCGTGCTGCGGTCAATGAAGTAATAAATAAATTAGAAAAAAAAAACGAACAAAAAAGTTAATGCAATAAAAACTAACTTAAAAGCAACAAATTAATCAATTTTATAATACATATTGTTTTTTTAATAGAGGCTTATAATAAAAAAAATCCGATTTTTTTACTAATAAGTTAAAAGTCATTGTTTTAAAATACAAAGAAATTTTTTAAGCCACGAAATGCTATAAAAAAACATAAAACTTAGAAATTTTTTATGGCAATGCATGGATTATCCAAAAAAATAAATTAGGTTGATTAACTAAATAAAAAGTAATCTTTAGATAAACCTATAATAACTACTGCTAGACTGCTTTTTATTTATTTTGATTTTTGTTTTAAATTAGTTAATATTTTCAAGCCAGTAAACTCTATTAAAGAACTTTGTAGGTTATAGAGGGAAAAAACTAAAAATTGTGTTAATTACAGAATTATTTGAACTCAATCAAGCAATTAATTAAATTGCAAAAAATATTGAGGTTTTTTTAATAACACTTTTAAGGTTTTGAAAAAATTTGTTTTATTTGCCTTTGCTGGTACTGGAATCTGTGCTGCTAATGCTGTTTATGAGACACTTACCACTGCGCCAAATCACCATGTTAAATGTGAACGCATTTTTTTATATTTATTGGCATTATTGAAAAAAAAATTAAATAAGCATTCTGATTGAATGAACATGGTCATCTAAGAAGTATTTTATACCAATTAAAAAATTAATTGGAAATACAACAAAAATAAGCAAAGGCAAAGCAAAAACATGAGAGGAAAAAGGAAAAAAACACAAGAAAATTTAAAAAAATAGTGTTTCAATTTTGTTTCGAACCTGGCAGCTTCTGATTGCCAGGCTGAGACTACAAATATACCATTATATTTTTAAGTTTTAAATTCCTATTTGTGCTAGCACTCATGTTCGTTCATTTTTAAATTTTTGAAGCTCAACTTAAAATGCTAGTGCATGCTGACTTAAGCGTTGCACTGCAAATTTCTTTTCGAAAATTTCTGTTTTGTTCTAAACGATTCGCAAATAAGCGTCATTGTTGGCATTAATATTTCAATTAAATATTTAATTAAATCATTTAAATTGTTGACAATTGGTAAATTGAATAAAAATGTATATTTTTTCAGTGTATGTTGATCATAAATATTTCTTAAGCCCCAAAATTGTGTCAATCCTTATTAGAAGAGATCTTGCAATATATTTTAAGCAACAAAATTTATTACATTTAAGTACAGGTCCTAACACATATTTACTCAGAGCTACACTGATGTAGGCAACTTTCCCAAATTATCAATCAAATCGCAACTAATCCATTGATTATCATCAAACAATGCTTTAATATTGTTCTGTAGTAAAAATTATAAGTTTTTGCCTTTTTCGAATTTTTACTCATTTTTAATTAAAGAAATTTTTTTTTGATTTTGGCAAAAATAAGAATTTCTGTCCTCTAAAACTAATTTTTATAAGAACAAGATAAGAACAAACTTATTTCAACCAGCCGGATGGACGATCATGCTTCGGACGACTCAGGAAGTGATTCTAAGTTGATCGGTATACTAAAAGATGGATCTCAGATCAATATTTTTTTGCCTAACAAACACCAGCACAAACGCATAATACCCTTACCACGTATGAGATGGGGATACAAATTTTTTAGTAACAAGTGGGTAAATATGCTAAAAACTTTATTAAGCTTTTTTTTAATTAAGGAGAGGAGTCCTGTTAATTTAGTTTTGTTAACTACAGTGTGTCTGGTGGCAAAATTTTATTTTTTAATACAAAAATTTCAAAATGTAATAAAAGGTATGGAGGGAGGATGGCGCTGTTGGAACTAACGATTGCACGGACTCGTCAGTCACATTGTTTCAGTGATCGAGTGAGCATCGCGCATTCGCTGTAGAGACATTTTTTAAGGGTAATGATTCTTACGTAATTGCTTCTCGACAATTTTGTTCAAAGTTCCGTATTCGGCGAATACATGATGGACCGAATGTTGATTAGGTTCATTCCTGGGTGCAGAGATTCCGCGCATTTGCTTCGGCTTTGAATGTAACACAACAAATGCTCTGTCGGTCTTCAAGGACTCCTGAAAACGATGAACTGGTTGAAAGCAGCTTACTCGAAAATCCGCGACTTTTAAAAGGAAAAAGAGCAGCTTCACTGGGATTTCCAAATGCAATTATTCATATTTTTTTTAAAAAAGATCTGAAGTTCCATTTTTTTAAATTTAAAATCGTCGAAAACTTAAAGAAAGTGACTTTGATTTTAGTAAAAATTTTTTAAAACATTGTTGCACTGCAACTCCCAATTTTTGAAGCGACGAGGCTCATTTTCACTTAAACGCCACGTCAACAAACAAAACTTCTGTTACTGGTATCCAAGAAACCGTAACTGTCGAGACATCAAAAAACATTTCATTGACCCAGGGTAACTGTTTGGTATGTTTTTTCCACGCATGAAATAATTTAACCATTTTTTTCAAAAATTTTTGAGGCCAGACGGCAAATGTGAAAAGTTATCGACGCATGATTACGGAATTCTTCATTCCAAATCTATAAGCTCATCCACTGTACTCTTCACACACGTGGTTTCAACAGGATGGGGCAACTACACATTTATCCAGGGCTGCGATGAATTTGCATTGGGAAAATTTCCTCCAAAGACCGATCAGTCACTTTGGGGATATCCAATGGCCACTAAGGTCTGTGACGGCCAGTCATCTAAATCTTCAAAGTGACCTTTCTTCCACCGTTTCGTACCCTCGGTACAGTATTCACCCAGCACTGACATCCATCAATTGTTACCCATCAATGATTGAAACTCTCATTTAAAAATTTTTGTCAAAGTCAAAGTCATTACCTATTATTCCTTTATTGTTGTTTTTATTAACCTGTATTTCTTTAATACGAGGAATTTGTTCCCGTTATTCTTTTTTATAAAACAATATTTTTACTAAGTAACCATTCATTAATGTATCGTAGTCCGGCTTGAAGAAATCAACTACGGGAAATTGAAATTTTTAAACTTTACAGAGTGTTGTGAAAGTTATAGTGGGTTTTTTTTAATAGAATATATATATAAGATTCGGCCAAACCAGTTTTACTCGTAGTAATTAAAATAAAGTTTAGCTCAGTGGAAAAAAAAAAAAAAGAAAGAAAAAAAAACAAAGGTAATATTTTTTGTATGAAAATAGTCTCTCTTTAGTTTTGATAACGTGGTAAATTGTTTTAAAGGTTCAGACAACGTGGAAGGGAGCAACTGAAGTCCGGGAATCCCTTACCCCTTGTATTATTGAACATAGTATAAATTTTCCGTGGTGGCACCCTATAACTAATCCCACTCTGATTGCGTTCATGCCGTATTATTTGGTGGAATTATATTGTGAATCGACACTACTTGGCATATTAAACTCGGACGTACTTATTCCCTGGCCAGATCAAAACTCCCGGCTAGACGTTTACACCCAGTCGTGACCCAATCCGGACGCCTAAAGTTCTTTCATATTGAGTGCTGTTAATAGTAGCGGATGTATGAAGCTTCTGGTGTGGTTCTATTTTATTGGTGGAACCTATTTAGATAAAATCATAATCGTCAGCAGTTACATAAAAAAATAATGGTTTTACCAGGCCAACGGTACACCCTGTACTCTTTGTTTAACCTATTTAAGAGAAAAATATATTTTTTATTTGCAATAATACGTACAGTAATACTAGCTTAAGAGATTTTTTTTAAGTAATGCAGCTCTTCACTACGAATGCAGAGGCCTATGCAGCGTGGGATGTTTAAGAGTAAGTTTTGATAATTTCTTTATATTATTATTAACCTCTTAAGTTCGTATACTATACCTAACTTATCGCTCTTATTATTTTGCTCTATTGCATATTCTTTTTCTTGCAAACTTATTACATAAGAACAACGTTTTTTTTATATTTCTAATCTTGTTTTTTTTAAATATAATTAATGAAATTTAAATTAATCGGAATAATTTAATAAAATGAGCTAAATTTACAGTATAAATAAGAGAGTCAAACAACAATTTAAATAGGGGTTCCCTTTAATGCTTATTGGAAAAAGTGGAACCAAGGTTGGTGTGGGCAAAGGGGATTGAAACACCAAACAATCCCATCTGGTAAATCGATATACTCCCAAATAACGTAGATTCTGTCTCTTAAAATAGTAAGTTTTGGTCTGTCCGTATCAGTCTTCTATATTGTTCTTCGCACGTTAAAACATTTTGTTTATGGATAAGATTTTTCTAAATGGTATTAGTGGCAATCTGATTGGAACGAAAGCGAAAAAGAACCTACCCTCCATCCGGCGAGCCCTAGCTCAGGCAAACGTGCGACCACTAGATTCATTTAACTCCACCCTGAAAAAAAAAAAAAAAGGAAAATCCCATTACAGAATTGGCGCCCAACGTGGGGCCCGACATAGTACTGAGTCCCCGGCTTGTATAAGAGTTGGGTAGATTGGAAAAAAAAAAAAGTTCTTACCTTACATCTTCTATGTTTTGCTCTTATTGTTTTTGTTTAAGACCTGGTAGACACTATGGTAATAGTTACTGGAATTATTAGATTAATAGCGAAATATGCTCATTGACTAATCCGTGCTAATAGCTATAAGGTTAAGCCAGTCTCAAATACACCTCAAAATTTTAGTTTTTTCTCAATAGTGACTTGGGGACTGTTACGTTTCTGCTCTTACGCTACATTTGTTTGTATGTGATTACAATTTTTTTTTGGAATAATAAATTAGTTGTCCAGCTGACACTGTATCTTAAAGAGTAGTAAACAAGCTTTTTCCATTTAAGAATACCCATACTCATATATCGCTTTACCAGAAATTAATAGCATATTGTTGTTTGACCTCTTAAATACTTCATGATTAAAAATAAAACAAAAACAAATAAAAATTAAAGAAAGTAAATTAACGTATTTCATAATAATTCAAGTACCGAGCTTAGCAATATGGTGAACAAAAATTGCTTTATTTGTAAATCTGCTTTTGACAACATTCAAGCTTTGGTTCAAACCAAGTGTAATCATGTATTTCATGAAAATTGTTTAACTTCTTGGCTTGAAAAAATGTCATCTTGTCCTATTTGTAAATCTGCTATTAATAATAGTTCTTTGACGTCTATTGTACTGCCTTCTACCGGGGCCGTACCTCGGAAAACTTCTAATGTCCAGACTAGGCAACAAAAACGCCAAGAGACTAATAGTCACTTGTCATTATCTGATTCTAATCTCCGAAATTCTACGGTTGTTACACCGGAAAATACTGCTCAAGAAAACCCAAACGTTTCACAAATGCGTGATGATCTTGGCAAATTGCAGGAATTGGTTGAACGATTTTCACAAAAATTGGAGCAGCTCAGTATAAATCGGAGCGAAAATCCTTCTTGGCCACGTGAAATTTTCCCTTCGATCAATATTCCACCAAATAACCGACCTGACCCAAGTAATCAAGTAAATGCCCCTATTCGATCTAACGTTTTTACCTCCAATGCTTTGACGAATAGTAGCAAGATATCGACTTTGATGAACAGTTGGAATATACGTTTCGATGGGAAATCTTCTGGGTTTCCGGTAGGGAAGTTTATATGCATAGTTTCGGCCCTTACGTTAGATAACTTGGGAGGCGATTTTCAAATAGTGTGTGACCACTTTCACATTTTGGTAGTGGGGCGTGCCAAGGATTGGTATTGGCATTATAGGCAATCTGTTTCGAGAGTAACCTGGGAGCCATTGTGCCGAGCGATGAGGGCTCATTTTTCCGATCCTTTATCGGACAATGACATTAAGGAAATGATACGGGATCGTAAACAGCAATTGGGAGAAAGTTTTGAGGAATATTATGCCTCCATATTGCAACTGTGTGATAGATTACAATATCCGCTGTCGGATGCTGACCTAGTAGAATTGGTACGTAGAAACTTGAGGCCTCAGTTGAGAAAGGAAATATTTTACTTACATATTCCCACCATCGGCCACTTGAGAAATTTAGTTCTTCGACGGGAAAGTCTAATGTGTGAGTTCGATAAAATTAATAAAGCACCCCAGAGGAGAGTTAATGAGCTGGAAGTTTTGAGTGACGATGAGGATTCTAGTGTTGAACAAGTTTGTGAGGTTCAAGCCAGTAAAGGTAGGGAAACTATCTGCTGGAATTGCCGAAAGTCGGGACATTGTTTTACTAACTGTTTAGCCGAGCGAACGGTATTTTGTTATGGCTGTGGAGAGGAAAATGTGTATAAGCCGAACTGTCCTGTTTGTAAAAGTTCGGGAAACGGCTTGAGGAGCGGCTACCGCTCGAAAACGTAGACAATAACAAAATTTCAATATCCACCCAAACCTCCAATTTTCTGACCAATTTTGAAAGTAACCGAAAACCGTTTTTGAAACCGCTAGTTCCATACCACCAGAAACTGGACAATTACTTGAAAGTTCGAAGGAGAATATTTTGCGAAGAGCTCAAGGTACCCCAGTCAACCGTGCGCCCCTGTCCTAAAAGAAACACCAAACGTATGAGGGCATATTGGCGTAGGGTTTCAAATAATCGAAAGTGGTGGGAAAAATCTATAAACTCCTTTGGCTCAATAGATAACGACCTAAGACCCTATGTTAAGTTGAGACTACTCGGAATGGAGTTGGTGGGTTTAGTGGACACTGGGGCTTCGATAACGTGCATGTCCGGGAAAGCCGCCAGGGAATTTTTGAATAGTAACCAGCCATACAAACCCCTGAATGAATATGTAAGAGCGGCTGGAGGAACAAAATATCGTATAATAGGATCCGTTGAAATGGAACTCGAGTTTAGGAGTATAAGAAAGGAGGTGAACATATATATAATTCCCGATTTGGAGAATGACCTATACCTTGGTATTGATTTCGTCAAAAGTTTTGGCCTATTAAATGAGGATGTTTTTGCCGTTTACTCTTTTTCTCCTCGAACTGCCAATGACACTAATACCCATGTATTCAGTCCAACCGATCTGAAAAGACTGAATACTGTCATTTCGATATTTCCATCATTCGAAAGTAGTGGTCTGGGTAAAACAAAGTTACTTGAACACGGGATTGAAATTGAAAAGGAGGCGAGGCCAATAAAACAACGGTATTTTTCAGTTTCTCCTGCCGTTGAAAAGATGATCCATGAGGAGGTCGATCGCATGTTGGATCTAGGCGTAATAGAGATTGCACCCCCAAACTGTTCATGGAGTAGCCCAGTGACGTTAGTAAGGAAAGAGGGTAAAGCCAGATTATGTTTGGACTCTAGAAGATTAAACGCGGTAACGGTAAAGGATGCATATCCTCAGCCGAAAATTGACAACATATTATCCCGTTTGCCGAAGGCTGAATATATATCTTCGTTAGACTTAAAACACGCGTTTTGGCAAATTCCCTTGGCCCTGGAATCGCGCAATATGACAGCCTTTACCATCCCGAATAGACCCTTATACCGTTTTAGGGTAATGCCGTTTGGTTTAACCAATGCTCCTCAGACCTTATGCCGTCTTATGGACGTCGTAATTCCCGCGGAACTAAGGAACCGAGTTTTTGTATATTTGGACGACCTGCTCGTTATCTCACAAACTTTTGATGAGCACTTAAGTCTGCTGAGTGAACTTGCACATCATTTAAGAAAAGCTGGATTGACGTTGAATATTTCGAAATGCAAGTGGGGCCTTAAGGAAGTAAAATACCTTGGCTACGTCATTGGTAACGGGGTAATCAAAACTGACCCAACAAAAATTTCCGCGATAACAGAACTAAAAGCTCCGAAGTCCGTCCGCGAAGTAAGAAGATTCCTTGGTCTCGCAAGCTGGTACAGACGATTTATTGATAATTTTTCATCGTTAACCGCCCCTATATCTGACCTGACAAAAAAGACTAAAAATTTTATTTGGACCAGCGAGGCCCAGGAAGCCTTCGAAAATATTAAAGTATGTCTAACGACTGCACCAGTTTTAATAACTCCAAATTTCGACCGACCATTCGTTATCCAATGCGATGCTTCCACGCAGGGGATTGGTGGCGTATTGGCCCAGGAAAACGAAGAAGGTATCGAACAACCCATTGCTTTCTACTCTTACAAGCTCAATCGATCCCAGAAAAATTATTCTATAACTGAATTAGAATGCCTCGCGGCTATGAAATCGGTTGCAAAATTTCGTGAGTACGTTGAAGGCCATACCTTCAAAATTGTGACGGACCATGCCAGTCTTCGATGGCTGATGCGACAGACAGACTTAAACGGACGACTCGCACGCTGGTCCTTAAAACTTCAAAGTTTTGATTTCTCCATCGAACATCGGAAAGGTTCCCTCAATACCGTCCCCGATGCATTATCCAGACTTTCTTTAGATGCCATCGATCTGAATGAAATGGAACCCGACATAGACCTGAGTTCCGAATGTTTCGAGAGTAACGAATATAAGAAACTTCGAGACAACATTAAGGCTAATACTTCCTTATTCCCGGATTTGACTGTAATCGACAAATTTGTATACAAACGACTGGAATTCGCGGACGGGGATCCAGTTAGTGAGTCCACGGCCTGGAAGCTTTGGGTCCCTCGGGAATTGACTGACGAGACAATACGTAGAGCTCACTGTCCACCAACATCGGCGCATGGAGGAATAGGAAAGACGCTTGAAAGACTAAGACGTAATTTTTATTGGCCGAAAATGTCACTGCAGGTTCGAAACTTTATATCGGAATGTGAGGTCTGTAAGCAGTCAAAGGCACCGAACGTAGTCTTAAGACCTTTAATGGGCAATAAGGTCCATTCTGAGCGCCCTTTTCAGAGGATTTATATGGATTTTATTGGGCCTTACCCCAGATCCAAGGAAGGTAATATAGGCATTTTTGTAGTCATCGATCACTTGACAAAATTCCCAATAATCAGAGGTGTTAAAAAGTTCACTGCTGGAGAAATTATCAATTTCTTGGAGACCCAGATTTTTCATGTTTTTGGAGTGCCGGAAGTTGTCGTAAGTGACAACGGCTCCCAATTTAAGAGTATTGCCTTTGCAAATCTGTTGGCCAAATACGGCATCAGGCACATGTTTACCGCCATATATAGTCCCCAATCGAACTCCTCTGAAAGACTCAACCGATCTATAATCGCGGCCATTCGTTCCTACCTGAAGAATGACCAAAGAGAATGGGATGTAAATTTAGGCTATATTAATGTTGCCTTACGGAGTATGAATCATACATCTATTGGGGTTTCCCCCTTCTTCGCCCTCTTTGGTATCCAGATGATTACTCATGCAGACTCCTATCAGTTACTGAGGACTTTAAATAACTTGGAAGATGGTGAAAACCTTAATCACTCTGACAAATTGTCGTTAGTTCGATCTAAAGTGAAGGATAATTTGGACGAAGCCTACAACAAGTATCGGAAATCCTATAATCTCAGATCTCGTCCCATTGAATATAAAGTAGGAGATGAATTGTACAGGCGTAATTTTGTTTTGAGCAAGAAATCTTCTAATTTTAATTCTAAACTAGCTCCGAAATATATAAAATGTAGGGTGACTGAAAAGGTTGGCAACTGTTATTATAAGGTGGCGGATCTTAGAGGCAACATTGTTGGAAACTACCACGCCAAGGATTTAAGGCCGTAGTGATATGAACTGAGAGGAAGCCTTCCGTTTTCAGTTAATATTTTGATTATGATATAATATATTTAAAATATTATCTGCATTGTGACGGCCAGTCATCTAAATCTTCAAAGTGACCTTTCTTCCACCGTTTCGTACCCTCGGTACAGTATTCACCCAGCACTGACATCCATCAATTGTTACCCATCAATGATTGAAACTCTCATTTAAAAATTTTTGTCAAAGTCAAAGTCATTACCTATTATTCCTTTATTGTTGTTTTTATTAACCTGTATTTCTTTAATACGAGGAATTTGTTCCCGTTATTCTTTTTTATAAAACAATATTTTTACTAAGTAACCATTCATTAATGTATCGTAGTCCGGCTTGAAGAAATCAACTACGGGAAATTGAAATTTTTAAACTTTACAGAGTGTTGTGAAAGTTATAGTGGGTTTTTTTTAATAGAATATATATATAAGATTCGGCCAAACCAGTTTTACTCGTAGTAATTAAAATAAAGTTTAGCTCAGTGGAAAAAAAAAAAAAAGAAAGAAAAAAAAACAAAGGTAATATTTTTTGTATGAAAATAGTCTCTCTTTAGTTTTGATAACGTGGTAAATTGTTTTAAAGGTTCAGACAACGTGGAAGGGAGCAACTGAAGTCCGGGAATCCCTTACCCCTTGTATTATTGAACATAGTATAAATTTTCCGTGGTGGCACCCTATAACTAATCCCACTCTGATTGCGTTCATGCCGTATTATTTGGTGGAATTATATTGTGAATCGACACTACTTGGCATATTAAACTCGGACGTACTTATTCCCTGGCCAGATCAAAACTCCCGGCTAGACGTTTACACCCAGTCGTGACCCAATCCGGACGCCTAAAGTTCTTTCATATTGAGTGCTGTTAATAGTAGCGGATGTATGAAGCTTCTGGTGTGGTTCTATTTTATTGGTGGAACCTATTTAGATAAAATCATAATCGTCAGCAGTTACATAAAAAAATAATGGTTTTACCAGGCCAACGGTACACCCTGTACTCTTTGTTTAACCTATTTAAGAGAAAAATATATTTTTTATTTGCAATAATACGTACAGTAATACTAGCTTAAGAGATTTTTTTTAAGTAATGCAGCTCTTCACTACGAATGCAGAGGCCTATGCAGCGTGGGATGTTTAAGAGTAAGTTTTGATAATTTCTTTATATTATTATTAACCTCTTAAGTTCGTATACTATACCTAACTTATCGCTCTTATTATTTTGCTCTATTGCATATTCTTTTTCTTGCAAACTTATTACATAAGAACAACGTTTTTTTTATATTTCTAATCTTGTTTTTTTTAAATATAATTAATGAAATTTAAATTAATCGGAATAATTTAATAAAATGAGCTAAATTTACAGTATAAATAAGAGAGTCAAACAACAATTTAAATAGGGGTTCCCTTTAATGCTTATTGGAAAAAGTGGAACCAAGGTTGGTGTGGGCAAAGGGGATTGAAACACCAAACAATCCCATCTGGTAAATCGATATACTCCCAAATAACGTAGATTCTGTCTCTTAAAATAGTAAGTTTTGGTCTGTCCGTATCAGTCTTCTATATTGTTCTTCGCACGTTAAAACATTTTGTTTATGGATAAGATTTTTCTAAATGGTATTAGTGGCAATCTGATTGGAACGAAAGCGAAAAAGAACCTACCCTCCATCCGGCGAGCCCTAGCTCAGGCAAACGTGCGACCACTAGATTCATTTAACTCCACCCTGAAAAAAAAAAAAAAGGAAAATCCCATTACAGGTCACCCAATCTAACTCTAATGGAACTTTTTTAATGGAACTACCTCAAAGAAAGGGCTTATAATGACAATCCCCAAAATCTTGTTGCTTTTAAGAGAAATATTTGTCGAGAAATCAGTGTATTCAACTCGACAAAAGACATCGGAATGACATACTTTTTAAAAATAAAGTTAGCATTTCCATCCTATCGTTTAAATGCTCCTAACTAAACTTTCGGTCAATTATAACGTGTTTTATTTAAAATATAAATCGGCCACCAGGGTGTCTGGTGCAACAAAAACAACAATTATAAAAAAATGTGTTTTTTATACAAAAATATTAATCGCTTAAAAACGTTCTTTGGGTGGGTTATTTTTAATATATATTTCGTAAGAAACTTTGTAATTAAAAAAGCCGTTATATATTTTAAAAATTTATTTTTTAAATTTGTAGTCAAAAGAATTAAAATCAACAGCTTTAAATTAATAAACACTCAGATTGTTTATCTTGGAATAAAAATTATAAAAATTATATGTATTTAAGTATAAAACATTACTGAAATATTTTAATTACTAGGTCACTTAAATTAAACATAATTGTTAGATTTTATGTCCGCGTATTTAATATTATTTTCTTTTTTTCTAAATTGCATGTTTATAATTTCTGCTGATTGGAGTGATAATTATTTAACAAGTTCTTGAGATATTTTCAACATGTCCACACATGTATGTTTGATGAATTACAGTTATAAGCATCTGAGGAAATATAAAAATCTTAAGCTTAAAATTTGCCAACCAATTAACTACATATTAGATAAAAATAACGACAGCATACTTTTCTATATGACAGTGTTGCCATTTGAACTTACAACCCCTTAATCCTGTGCGGTTTTGCACACATGTTGCTTTATCTAGTTTTTACATAAACTATTAAATTTTAAGTAAATTCATCCAAAGCCATACATTTACAATATTTTTCTTAACAAAAATTTATTTTTATTATTTTAAGTTAATTTTATTTATTCAAGCGTTAAAAGTCGATAAATTTGAAAATACCCAGATAAAAAAGAAATAATTTTGAATACTAAATGTTTGAGACTATCTGTTATTCCTCTTTAAATTCTCGTTCTGGTAATACCAATACTCAGTAATAAATGTTAAAAAAAGCAAAAAAAATACCAAAAGTTTCAAGAATATTTCTGTCAAATAATTTAAAAAATTCTCATTAAATATATTCAAATCTTAGACTTTCTTCTTTTTTATGTATAATTGCTGTGTAACCATTTAAGCCATTAGATTTTAGCAGATTTTTTTTAATGACTAATGAGTTTCTCGTTGTAGTAAACTTTTTAAAAGAAATATAATATTTTTTTTTTAATATTTTTATGCTTGTTAGCAAATTTTTCAATTAGCATTTGTTCTAAAAGGGCAACAAATACTTATTTATATTTATTTCGGATCTATTTCTTTTTTTTTAAATATGGGCTTCTTTAAGTAAAAAGAAAATGTTAAAATCCCAATGTATTAATTCAAATTATAAATTAGAGATGTTTTTTAAAACAGTAATATTCTTATAGGTTTACTGAATTGCATTTTTGTTACAAAATTGGTTGCATTTCTAGACTTAAAAAAGAAGATTGCTAGGAATAGGTATAAATGATTCTACTTGTCATCCTCAAGGCCGCTTTCGGCAGCTTTATAAATTTAAAAGGGATTTAAGCTATGTCTAAATGTAAAGTTTAGACGACTTTGCAGGATGACCTTAACTGATACATAATCCTAATCTAGAATGGAAAAGAATATCTCCAAGCCTTTAAGTGCCAAATGAGGATTCACACAAGGGAACAGTTTGTAATATTTTTAGCATCTTCCGGAAAATGTTATGCGAGAAGCGTATGTAAATAGAACTTGCATACCACACCAAACCACAAATATTTCTTGGTTACGGTAACGATTTTGACAACATGTGGCATACATTGCAAGCAGTAGCTGCCACCCTTGAAAAGGTCAAAACCATCTGACAAAGTGGGTCTGTCAGTAAATAGAGATAAAACAAAGTTGATGGTATCAACGCTCAAGACGTCTAGTAGATTTGAGTAAACAGTGAAAGATTTAAACTACAACTTTGCATTAGTCAACAGTTTTCTGTACTTCCGGTCCGCCATAAACATAGCAGACAACATCAGTTTCAGGGATAAGAAACAGAACAATACTGGCTAGTTGGTGTTATTTTGGACTGCTTAATTAAGCAGTTTAAAAGCAACGTCACCTTCTGAACGACAGACCAAAACCACACTTTGCTATTTGCCGTAATTGGCAGAGTTAGGTGTTTTAAAATTATATGCTTACGTGTTCAATTTGTAAGAATGAGTAAAAATGCTCCAGCAAGAAAGTCATTTTTATGTGATTCTGGTGATAGGTTTTGAGGAAAAAAAGAACCTCCTGTGAAAGAAGCAATTGAAGGGAGCCATCGCGAAATTGATTTAGGATCGGTTGGTAAAGCTAAAAATGGATATCAGACCACTACACTATCACGTATCGGTTTTCAAACATTACCTAACCCAAATGTGAATATGTATTAAACTAAAAGTTTAGATTTAGAATGGCTTAGTGTAGCAAATTTGGGTCCGTGGCATCAGAGAGAAAAAAAAAATAGGAAATTTCTTATAGTCTCTAATGGTCCCTGACCGTGAACCAGCCACAGCTCTGATGAAAAGTTATTTACTAAATACTTATGCTAATGTTAGCCTCATTCCTCTGACCCCAAAGTGATAAATCTGGTCATCGTGCAGTACCGGATAAGATCACGAGAAGACAAAGCTATTCTACTGGAATGTGTACCAAATCAAATGTTACCGATAGTAGCGACCACAGTGTCTTTCAGCTTCAATTAGTTAAGATCAAGAAGGAATTTGAAACGAAAATACAAGGTGAGACAAAATAAATCACCCTATTAAAAGATGCTCTTAGTTTTACAAATGGGGGCCAATGTCTAATCCGTTTTGACATTTGTAAACCAGACAGATGTAAAATAGAAGTTAATAAGCCATGGAGTGATACACTCTTCAAAAACGCGGAATAGACATGTCTATTTTTTGTGTAACAATTCGTTTGTGGTGTTGGCGCAGCACGAATTCCGCCGCTTATTTGCCGGCACCGACTGCGCAAACACTACGCAGTTTGGCTACCAGCCTTAAAGAGTATGGGACCACACAAAACGCTGCTGAGAGCGACCGGCCCTGGAGTGCGCGTTCTGCCGAGAATATTGCCGCTGTTGCCGAGGATGTCGAGCTGTCTCCAGAAACATTAACCAGACACCGTGCCTCGCAATTAACCATCAGCCGGTCTTCCCTAAGGCGAACTTTGGTAAAAGACCTGCGCATGTTCCCGTACAAAGTCCAGTCCGTGCATCAGCTACTGCCTGTTGACCGCCAAGTATGTGTAACCTACGCCCAAGCCATCCTTAATCTTAAGGCAAAAGTGAACGATTTTTCGACCAAAATCAAAATGTGGGATGAGGCTCATTTTCAACTCAGCGTTTACGTGAACAGACAGCAAAAATATCGCTTCTGGGGCACTGAAAATTCACGAGTGATGCAACAGGAGCCATTACACCCGCAAAAAAGTGACTGAACGTTGCGCTGTTCACTCTGAAGGAGTAATCGGCCTGTTTTTTTCGAGAACGCCGCTGGTCAAACGACGAAAAGGGACGTCGCACTGAGTTTTATCTGCCGCAATCAAACGATCTAGGAAAAGAGGACGTGTGGTTTTAACAAGACGGAGCAATGGCGCACAATGCGCGAACAACAGCCGATTTTCTGAAGGCGGCGTTCCCGGGTATTTCATTTTGGCGATTAACATTGGCCCGCAAGATCGCCCGATTAAACCATTCCAGACTTTTTTTGGTTGGGTTTCTATTAGTCCGTGCTTACATAAGCAAACCCGAGACCCGGAAGCCCCCAAGAATAACCTTCGACACGAGTGCGAGAATCTGTCGCCCGGAATTCTTGCCGAAGTGATGAAAAATGGCATAAAACAAGCCGGTATAGCAATCAGTTGTGACGGCATCCATTTGGCTGATATCATCTTTCCGAGTTACCCAGTAAAACTCTTAGGATTCAAATAAACATAAACAAAAAACAGAATCGAAGTTTTCCATTTAGAAAAAAAATGAGACTCAAGCAACATCGGATGACTTCTTTCGGCTCACCTTGTAGTTCTGGCCAGGTTTTCCCAATGATTTGCATCCACTTTCATTAATGTATCAACCTCAAGCTATTCTGTCAGTGTTTTTTTTAAGGAAGGAAAATGCTAAAAAATGGTATATTGTCATGTCATTTGATTTTTCTTAATCTTCACCAATGTATCAAGAATCCCGTGACTCCAGGGCCATGCAAAGGGGAGGTTACAATGCACCTCTTTCTAAATTAAAGATATTAGGCATTGCCGGAGTGTCCAACCTATGCTAAACTGCATTCTAAAGGAATTCTTAAAATATTCGAGCTACTAATTGTGCAATAGCTCATCCATATATATTACCAGAACTTTGATTCCCGAGTAGGTGATTTAATTCATCCTTTTCTTAGTTAAGTTCCAAAATCTCTTTACTACTAGCGTGATCGCATGTTGCCTGTCTTAAGCCAGGAGGTTGGTTTTTCTTTCTCGATGTTGTCGCTTAGTTATTAAATAAGTTTATTTTTTGTGTTGTTCTTTCCATATTTTAATAAAAAAATAAAAACAAAAAAGTCCCCATCCGGATATTGAGTAAGATTTGCTTAAAAATAAATTTCTTTTAAATATTTTTACTATTGATGCAAATTGGCAATTAAAGAATACTTTAACTAATCAAATATAGCCCACCATCCTGCAAGCTGCAAGAACCTGATTAGTTAATTTATAATTATTATAAAATCCTTTAGGCTTTAGCTTAATTTTAATGATTATTTTATACCTGTTATTCCCTTCTCTTTTTATTTACTTAAAATAATCTATGCAATGAAAAGGTAATGCGCAAATTACACTATTTTACAAACAACACTGAAATATAAAGGATTAAAATACCAACATTTCCATGCCATAAATTACAATTTTTATTGTCAGGCAATTAAGATCAAAATTTTTTTTTGCTTTAGTGGCAGACAAAAATAATGGTCAAAATGGTAAAATGTTACAGAGATTTAATGTGCATGAATATTAAATTTTAATTGTTTTTAAAGAATTTCTCCTGTGAAGGGGAAAATATTTTATTAAAGGATTTAAATAATGAAAGAAGATAAACTTTCAGAAAAAAAATTTAATTAAGGAAGCAATTTGTATTGGAATTTAAGAAAATCTAATAAATTTAATGGTTGTTCAAATAGAGAACGGAATAGAGTATCAAAAAAAATAAAAAATAAAAAGGGGTTCACAAGGTGTTCTTTTTGTCCTATTGTCATATTGTCATAAAATTTCACAATGGTTTAATAGCCTTTACCAACTATTGGACACTCGGCGAAGGTGTATGGGAAGTTGTTGTGACAATTTAATAAGCATATTAAACGACGTAGTATTTTTAAGAATTATTTTTGTATAAAAGACAAAAAAACCATTGTAAAATTTTATAACAATATGACAATAGCACATAATAGGACACCTTGTCAATCCCCTAAATATATTTTTATTATAGAGCCAAATCTAGTCAAGTGATATTCTCTTCACAGCTTAAGTTTCACTCAACGGTTTAAACATTGAATCTCAGAAAATTTATACTATTTTGTTTGTCTTTAGTTTTTGATTAAACGAAATAGAATAGATCGGCAATTTTGCATGAAACGCAACATCAGATAAATGTCCGCCTCTGTTAACCTCACAAGCGAGCTCTTTTGAGCAAATTTTTCTTTACATTCAAACACATTTCAAGCAGTATTTCATTCATTTCATCACGAATATTTTGTTTATGTTGCTCCAGCAGTTCTAGTTTGTTTGCATAAACCCTGCTTTTCAGATATTCCCAAAAAAAATGTCCGGAGCAGTCAAATCAGGCTGCCGTGGTGCCAATCAACATCACCATTCCTTGATACAACTTGTTGTGAAAAGAGGTCTCGGAGTTACTCGATTGTAATACTGGCTACATGCAGTGTGGCTCCGCTTTGTTGGTATCACATGTCAATCAAGCCTAAAGCATGCAGGTGTGTCATTAAAAAGATTTTAATCATATCACGATATCTTTCCTTATTGTGTTACCGTTACGCCGTTTTTAGTTTCGAAAAAGGAAGGTCCAATTAATTCTTCTGACTAATTTTACACCAGACTGTCACTCTTGATGAATGCAAAGGTGACTGATGAATAACTTGAGGGTTATCCATTGCCCAGAACCGACTTTTCTGTTTACTCCCACATCCATTCAAATGAAAATGTTTACCGAATATTTTTCCACAATAACTTTGCTACGTCTCTCCTTTACGACTGCTAAATATGAACTGTCAAGACTAATGTTTACCAAAATGGTGGCAAAACAAAGTAGATAAGTAAGCCACCTTTAAGCCATTACCATCTTGAGAATTAATGTTGTTTTTTGAAATGCAAAATGACGTTTGATGGCAGACATGGTTGAGCAAACATTTTATCCGATAGCGATGACTGAACGGAAAAAACATCAACATGAGCGGTCCAGACGGGACAGTCGTTAAGGTTTTTACGTGACATCTGCCGTGCAGGCAATAGTTCACGGTGATCTCAACACCTGGTAGAAACAAAGCATCCAATAGCGCCCCCAAAATGGCTCACTCTGCCACCCAGGTACCAATTCTCTGCCATGACTCTGTGTAGCCATAACAGATCCTTGGTGAGGTGTTGGGCTATCTTACCCCGAGTTGCGTCTCTAGTTTTGATTTTGCTTCTTCATAATCAAAACAGATCCGCGCCGACAAGATACATCTCCACACGCTTGCGAAACAACATCCAACCTTAAGCAAGAAAGATTATAATTATCATGTCGCACCCAGCAAATGCGACACCACGTGAAGGATCTCTTTTCATTTAGACAAATCAGTTTCTCCACTATCATCAATGCTTCATATTCTTCTCCCCGCCAGTCAGGACCAAGTCACGCATATGCTTCAACATGCCAATGCCGGCTTTTCATTATTTGCTACTACTTTGACTGGATCTTATATTAAATGCTAGGGTCCCCAGCCGTAGCCCTATTCACCTACTTCCAAACACACTAACACCTTTTCAGCTATTAGCCCACTTCAACAGGTCATCATGTGCCTGCGTAGACCCACCAAAACTAGAGACTCTATCTCGAGAGCCCAAAGTTCATTTAGGACCGCTTACGCGATCACTCTGGGGACCTTACAGGACGGAGCCCAGCATATCAACTTTTGATCTCAGTTGCCCCGCTTGGGGATAACCACAGCCACCACGTGAACTCCCGAAGGAGACCTCACCATTAATCAATCCATGCACTGGTAAGCACATGGGGCCAACTGATTCCCGTGGTATCAGATAGGACTCTGGTTATCTATCGAATAACAAATAGAAGTCTTCTTCTTTAATAAATCTCCGTAAGTCAAATTTAATTTTTTGTGTGTTAAAATAAAAATAACGTTGTAACATGGCACGCTAACGCATTGAAAACACCATAATAAAATATTTTTAGAAAAATCATATTACTTAAACTGTCTGATATTCATTAAAAATTTCACAATATTTTTGTTTTTATGCTTATCTGCCATAGAAAGAGGCACATTACTTCTATATTTTTTCACATGGCTTGTGAGCTCTTAAAACTAAAAAAGACTTATTTTTTAAGAAATTTTATTGAATCACCATAATATAAACGCGTATAATTTGTTGTTTTTAATGACAAACATCTAAGACAAAATGCGGTCAAGTTTTTGTATGTGAACTAAAGAACAAATCGTAGGCAGAATAACGGACTCTAAATCAGTCATATTATTTTGCGTAGGCAATGCGTAATCATGCGGACGCTTAAGAGTATCATAATTTCTGTTTATCATAATTCTGCCTTATTATTTTAAATTTTGTGAAAACTTTAAGTTGGTTTTAAAAAGAATTTAATTATTATTTTATATTTTTGTGCCAACAAAGTTTTTAACAAGGCGATACGAATAAAAACCTAAAACCACAAAATTGTATTTAAGTTATAAAAATTTGCTGATCTTTAAACAAGAGCAGAGTTTTATTTATATTTTTTGCACTTTAAGGCCAGTTATGTTTAGTTTTGTTTCGTTGATTTCAAGTATAAACTAAACTTAAGCTAAAATTTAGAGTGAATTTCCTTCGTAACCTTTTAGGAAAGTTAAAAATCGTCCAACAGTTTCAGTTACCCACCCACAACCAACAAGGGCTGTCGTAACCCATAGTAGTATTCTAGGATTAATTTTGTACTTGCTGTACACAAAGGGGACCACTTCTTTTTGGGTAACAATCCGTACCATTTTTAATTTTTGTAGTCTAAGAACCACCTTTAATTATAGCGATCGAATTAAAATTTTTTTTTCTGAGTTGAATAAAGTATGCGGACGGTCACCGCATGGGTATCTAAAATAATTCAATATTTTTTGGAGATTTAAAAGATAAAAACTATTTTAATACCTTTTCGGTTGCTAAGACAATAATTAATTATATAAAATATTAAATTATCTTGAAAAGTCAGTACAATCAGTATTTCTTTTAACTCAGAACATATCTGTACACAAATTCGTATTCAGTACATTTATATAAAAAATTGTCACCCTATATATACAGCCGATATCTCAGCAAAAATTTAAACATACAAGTCAACGTTAGCAGTTGACACCGTTTTCTCGTTACTCATCTCTGTGCTTTGCCCCAACAGCAAAATTATGCTCTACAGCTCGATTTTTAAGCCAATTGGGTGTGATAAGATTCAGTTAATGCCTTTGCTTCTAATATACAGAAAAAAACATTAAATTAAAATTCAACGAGCTTTTATTGCGGCTTTATTAAATAAATTATTACTTAATTCATTGTAATATTATATTCATGTACAGCTGGCTCAACAAAATAAACTTAAACGTTTATGAAAAAAGTCAAATAATTTTTTTTAATTACTTGATAGCTATCTGTTTCCATTTTTTCATTGTACCATGAAGCATATTATTAGCTGAATGTCCTCAGTAAATTGTTTTTACAAAAAGATGGACATTTTCAATCGCAAAAATTTTCTTCAGTAGCTAAAATCACTTAAAACCAACGGGCTCGTCAGCCGCCAAAAAACAGAATTACCGAATTTGTTGGAAAAATAACCAAATGCCGATTAGAACATGAATTTTTTGGCGAGGCTTTTAAAATTGGGAAAAATTCAGGATTATGGTTAACTTTACATGATGATGATTACCGATTTTCATTGCCAAACACCGAAGCAAGTCAACTTAATCAACATGTGGTTGCATGGAATACCCTGAATCTATTAAAGAAACGAACATGTCTACCACTTTATCTCACGGCTTCAAGCACCCTAATATTATGTGTATCGGTAGCACTAATCTATCTTCAGGATACGTTAAATCTTCTACATACAGGGGCAACCCAGTCATAATCTCAATTTTCAAGGACGTCATTACTGCTTCCAATGCTGAAATAGTGTCCAAGATAGTGTCAAAATTGTGCCAAATTGAAGCTAGGGTATGAATCCCATTCGACGTAGGCCCAGGTAATTTTGACATAAAAATTTACATTAAAATTAAAAACAAAAATTTTTTAAAAATTAAAAAAAAATTTACCGCCTAAAAAATGAGTTTCTTATGCGCTTTTGCCAGTTTTTTTAGACGGGTATATCTTTAAGCTCAAAGTTTTGCTTAACTATTGGTGACATCTTGAATTTAGTTTTAACTGAAAGTTGAGTAATTCAAATTTGTGCCTAGAGTACCACCCACCTCAATATGATTTTTTCATAAAAATCGGGGCTGTGATGTTTTAGCTATTTAAACACATTGGTAAACCGAATATTTTTCCACGATAAATTTCGCACACCGTGGCTTTACGACTGTTAAATATGAAGTGTCAAGATTAATGTTTACCAAAATGGCGGGAAAGTAAAGTACTCTACCTAACCGGCGGACACCCTGTATATACGTTTAGAAATAAATTTTAAATATAACAAGAAAGTATTAAAAATGCTAAAAATTTTGATTTAGAAAAAAATTTAAAACCAATCTAGTGTGCAACATTTCAATATTCTTGGAAGGACAAAGATATACAGAGACCGTAATTGACACTTTATAGTGAACAAAAGGACGTAAAGTAAACTTTATCTAGATACTGAAAGCTTGCTTTAAAGTAAATCTCAAACTAGCTGCTTGTCATTGTATTCAATAACCCTTGTGAAACAAATACATCTACTTTTTGAAAAAATTAATTTCGAGCCAATAAGTTAAATATTTTATTAATTTTTATTTTGTTTTCTTAAAAAAAACCAGCGACTTCCTTTTTAAATCTTAATTTTTGACATCATTATGTGGGATTTATTGCATTTTTAATAACCAGATATTCTTATTGAAATCTCATAACCAAATGCTTAATGCGTGCCAGCAGCATTTTAAATTATAATTTACTAAAAGAAACCTATCTTAAACCCACGTTTTTCTATTTTATATTTATTATTATGGCATCACTAACAACCGCAAAATACCTTTGAATGTTTAATCACATTATTGACACATAGTTTCCGCAGAAATAAAAATAAAAAATGTCTCTTAGCTAAGTCGGTGTAAAATATAACACTAAGTGTAAATTAAGGTGAAGAAAGAGGGTGGGCCCTTGAGTTTTCAATAAAATTTGTAAAATTTTAAAATTTAACAAACATAAATTATTAAATTTAAGTTTAAAAAAATCTAAATAAATATTTCAATTCGCTTGGCCATCATCATGTCTTTGACAGTTATTTAAAAAAAGTTTTTTTAAATATGGCTAAAGAAACTGTAAATGTTAGAAACTATACCAACTTTTGATATATAAAATTATTTTAGGAACAACATTAAAAAAATTAACAGAGTTTTTATTTAAGAGTAAAAGTTTATACCCAATTTTTATACAAAAATAATTTGAAAAATATAAAACAAAGTAAATAAGTATTCCTAAAAATAAAAGGAAACATTTAAATTCTTTTAATTTTCTTAATTGTCAATAATGCTGCAGCGCGTTTAATCAAGCGCCCTTTCCCTACTTCGACTCATATAACAAAAAACAAAAGACTTAAGCAACAAACATTAACACCATGATCATATAAAAATTCGTTTCTTTTGATGTAAAATAAAATATTTTAACATATTTTTTTATATATAAATGCCAAACAAAGATCTAACATTTAATTACAACAAAATGTTATGATTTTATTGTTTTTACTCGATTCGGTTAATTTATTAATAATTTTATTAGAAAATATGCAGACAAAAGCAAACAAAAATTGCTATAAAACCATAAAATTTTACAATTTATAGTAACGAATATAAACATTTTTATAAAATATAAATAAAATAAACAACCGCATATGTGCATAAACATTACTGCTCGTAACTTAAAAAATTTAAAGTCTTAAAAATATACTAATTTATAATTTAGTTAAAGCAAATCCACATCGAAAAAGAGGCTGAACATAAACTTAAACAATTTAATAACTTTATTTGCTGGGACAGCAAAGAAAAAATCTTGACAAAAACACAAACTTATAAAATTATGCTTACAGTTTCAGAAGAAAAAAAGTTCAAAATTAGATAAACAGACTCGCACATAAATAAATTGCCAAAAGGCAAACACTATGGATTTTTTATGTTATTTTTTCGAAAGCAAATAATAGTCATTTTAAACAATTGTCAATGATTTAAATAAGCAAAATGACCCCCTCTGCAGTTAGTTGCAATGAAAAGAAATAAATTGAGTCGTTTTGGGGTTTTCTTAATACGTTTCAACTTAAGACTGATTTGTTTATTTTTCGTATTTTCAAAATTTGGCGGCCCCTGTAGAGATTAAACCAATATTTTGTTTTTGTTAGTTTTCTTTTTCTTTTGGAATTTATGACACCAAATCATGCAATCATGTATTATTTATGTTTGAAAAACCATTATAATTTGTGCACTTGATTGTGGTTTCAAGGCAAAATGAATGCATTAAAATGCAACAAAAAACTTTAAAGTTTTTGCAATAAAGAAATTGACTTATACTTAACCACCAAAACTTATTAAGTAAAAGCAGGAACATTTTTCAAACTCAGATTTTGTCTAAAATTGTTTACAAAAAAAAAAAATAGCTCAAACAGCTTTCTTCCAACACTTTGGCAATGTAAATGTTGGTTTTTATACTCAGAAGTTTTAAAAGTAAAATTTAAAACAAGATCACCGAATATAAATGAACAAATTGTAAACATTTAAAAAAACCTAATATCATTTTACATTGATTTTGGCAGCTTTGACCATATTCTTAAATATTTTTGATAGAGAATTAGTACGAAAGTGGTGGGCCGTCGAAACAAAATGAGAAAATTACACCAGCAATAAATTTCTGAACAACCAAAGGAGTAATGGCAGCAGGGAAGTCGCTGGATTACAGTTGTTAAGATGGAAAAAATATTTTTAGGAAATCAATTATCTCGTCATAGATTAACATAAATTAATTTGTGAAGAGTAGTGACGAAAAATATAGTTTCACTCAGTGATCTGCAGACTCATTCTGACTCACTTCAAAAACGTAAAAAAGACTGTATAGAAAAAGGAAAAGGAAACAGGAATTGTAAAAACTATAAAAGCTGTAAGCAGAAGAGGGAAAAAACAAGCAGAGATCTTATCAAGCTCATCGTAGAAGCGCTTTCCTGGCCACCTTTGTCAGGAAGTGTCTAGACTTATCCCATACCCTCTTTAACTACGCACAACCTACAGAATACTGACGTTTTCGCATCAACTGTTTAACAAGATACTAGGACTAATACAAAGTGGGCCAAAAGAAGTCATCCGATGTTGTTTGGCTTGCATTAATTTTCTAAATGAAAAACTTCGATTCTGTTTTTTAATTATGTTTAACTGAACCCTTAGCATTTTAATAATCAAATCGAGAAGACAAAATCAGCCAAACGGTAACCGTCACAATTGAGTCCTGTACGGGCCCGTTTTATGGCATTATTCATCACTTTGGCGAGGACTTCAGACAAGAGATTCTCGCACTCGTATCGAATGTTTTCCTTGAGGATTTCCAGGATTTTGGACTTATTTACGCAATAACCAGAGATCCCAAAATGTTACAAAGAAAGTCTGGAACAGTTGAATTGGATAATCTCTCGGGCCAATGTAAATTGCCGAAACAAGAGAGAGGCGACTATTTTCGTTTAACCAGTAGAGTGCTCGAAAAAAAAATTGCCCGATGACTCCTCAAGAGTGAACAGCGAATCGTGCATCAATCGTAGATTTTTGGTACCCAAGAAGCAATAGATTTGTTTGTTTACGTACCCGCAATATTCGCGGCAGATCGGGAGCTTCGGGCCGGCCGCTCCTGGCAGCATCTCCTGTGCTCTCATACTCTATAAAGTTGGTGGCCACACGGCGCAGTGTTTGGGCAGCCAGTGCCGGACTATCGGGGAATCGGCAACGGAATTCGCGCTGCGCCAACACCACAGACGAATTGTTACGCAAAAAAATAGACACGTTCCTTGGGACTGTATGGCTCCATGGCTTGTTCACTTGTATTCTATATCTGTTTAGTTTGCAAATATTAATACAGATCTGATATTGGCCGTCATTTGCAAAAATAAGAGCATCTTCCAATAGGGTTATTTCTTTTGGCCCACCTGGTATTAGAGGGAAGACTATTAGCAAATATAAAGAATATTATTTGAGATAAGAAACAGGCTTGCGGTCGAACAGGAGCTGTGTGGGTCAGTGTCATATAAAAATTTTAATAGTAAGTTTAGTTTTAACAGGCTTATCAATGCCAGAGCAGATTTCGCATGGCTATAACCATCATATGGGAGCTGCTAAACATTTAAAAGAACGAAACTTAGGATATTAATCCAATGTGCCTAACCAACCTTATTGTATGGCAGCAAAGCCCCACTTGTGTCAAACAACGTTACGCAAAGACAATATTTATCGACAAGTGGTTCATCTAAGCCATATTTAAACAAACAAAACGTAAAAAATTAAAGCGAATCGGCCTGGCAATATCACAAAGGTAAGCTAAATAGAAGATTTCAGAATACAATAAGATATATATAATTGGCACTCAAGCAATAACGATATAACAAGTAAAATAAAAATACAATGTGAAAAGCACATGCTCCCAAGAGAAAAAACGAATAATAGTTACATAAAGCTGCGGTCACCCTTCTTCTCAATTTTTACTTGAAAAAAAGAAGTTGTACAGTATTTCTTCCAAAGACATTAAGAGTCTCAAGGGTTTGTTTTCTGAAACAAATCAATATGCAGTCTTTTTTCAAAAACCTGGGCTTTTCCTGTTTGAATTATATACGTCAAAGGCTTTAATAATGCAATATTTCTTCCCAAAGGCCGCATCACTATCTTCATATTACTCATGGTATGTAGTAGCGTGCGGCTCAGAATACTGGGATATTGGAGATCCATCCTTCTTCTGACACCCTACACAGTGTTTGTATAAGGGTTTAAAGTTATCTGTCACACTTAGAGGAAAATTATTAATACGACAGGATTAACACAGCTGGCTTTAAAAATACTGTGATGTAGGATCTGGCCTCTTCTGCCAATGTTGTAAGAACTGATTCTAAATATCGCTTGCCTGATAAACGTGGTGTATTTCATTTAAAACAATCAAAATTAAATTAAGCTGGTACAGCTTGGCACTTCTGTCGTTCAGTTCGCCTGCTACTACGTTATTACAGGTCCGCTAATGAGTTTTCTAAGTTGCCGGCTTGGTAATCAACGGACAGCCAAGATAACTAAACTGGTTTGAACGCATAAAAAATTTTTATAAAGGGATAGAACTTTGAAATGAACAAAACCAAAGACGAGTTTTTAAAATTGACATTAAATTAATTTTTTTCGAAATATTTCTGACATTTAATTGTAAATATGACCTTTGGCATACGACCGTCACGGCTGGTTCAGACGTAGTATAATCTGCAAATCCAATTTTCTATGAATTTTTTTTAAACATTTGTGGCGTATATATGCAACAACACGGAATATATTATTCTCCATGTGGTCAATCGATTCGGGCTTAACGCTGTAGGCTATATGCAGAGAAAAAACATGGTTGAGTATGGTGACGGGAAAATGATCACGTACACTTCTGTCATTGTATGGTTACGAATATCATTATTATGATCGCCCAAAACATACTCTAGTTTTAGTAAGTTATAGGCGAAAAACTTAGTCATAGTTATGAATAAAATTACAATTATATGTTTGTCGTAGTCATTTCTTTGGTTATAGGTAACCATAACCTTGATTATGATTATCTAAGATTATGAAAACCATATTCTTAAAGCACAATTTGCTTGATCAAGATAATGACCGCCCATGACCAAAAAAGTGATTACCATAAACATATAATGGTATTTTTAATCATAACAATGATCTTTGGGAACACGCAATTAGGAAGTAGTCCGTTATCATGTTTCATTGACCATACTTAACCATGTTTTTTCTCTAGGTGTAGTGACTCAAAACATTGCATAGTTGCATCAGTTCTCAGCTACGTAGTGTGAAAAATTCGGTTACCAAACGTTTTCTTTAATAAATCAACTGTGACTCGAGCTATGTGACATGTTGAGACGTCTTTTCAAACCACAGCTCTTGCACATTATAAATGTTTAATTTACGACGGCAAAAGTCATTGATCATGGTTCTATAGCGGTCGGCAGTGGCGGCTATATTAATTAAGGCCTTCATCACGCCACTTTCTGCAGCAAAAATGACTTTTTGTGTGCGCACTGTACAACAACCCTGCTGATTAGTATTCTCATTTAGAGTATACGTGGTGCAAAAACCATCCATAGTAAATCGAAGTAATTGCTCTGATGGACGATTATCTTAAGCGCAAAATTGATGTGATGCGGCATAGGCTTATTGAACAAAAGCATAATTCCCAAAATTAATTTCCACCATATAAAAGCATTGTTCAGACTTCGGTCCATTCATGTTTAAATGTCAAACAAAACTAAGCAGTAATCCACTGACAGCTGAAAAAATGGCTGCCAGTTTAACAAGTGTTGCCAACTTAAAATTCATTGTCTCTATAAAAAACACCATCAAACACAATTTCACTGGTAACTATCAAGAGCGGGAACTATAGAAATGGCTGAGAATTAGTTCTGTAGTGCGGTTGCTTGCAGAGTCTCTATGTTGATTCTTTTAATGGTAAGTGAGCGATTTAACTAAACAACGATAACCGGAATATTGTATCGAGTTTGTCCTAGGCTTAATAGGTCGCTAGGTAATAGGTTAATACCCAAAAAAACTCGGACTTTCTATAAAGGATCATTGTCTTAGTTCTAGTAACAATGAAAAGGAACAAACAATTTTACTGATCGCTGTGAATGTCCTGCTCTAGCTGTCAAGAGACAAAGAAACTAATATACTAAACGACCTTAGTGGGGTATCAAAGTGCAGGTTAAATAACCTAGTGAGATGACTTTCGGCTACAGGTTGGATCTAATATTTTGATTCTTAATCCAGGCAAATTTCAATAGTCCATATTCTTTTTGGGTGGTATGGTCATTTCAAATTTTCAACATTCAGAGATCAATGTTTACAAAAATATTCTCTTATCGATTCCTGTATAAGAATGTTAAAACGTGTAATGTTTAACCAAAATATATCAAAAACAAATCCATTTTCATTAAAAAAGAAAAATTTTTTTTAGCTTAAAATTTAACTGGTTAAAATAAAAATTAATTTGATTTATTGAATAAAATTACATGTTTCGTTTAAAAGGGAAACTTAAATAATACTTGTAAATTGTTTTACCACTTACGTGTTTTGGTTTTTGCCTCTTTTTTAATGTTTGAAGTTGTTATAGTTTAACTGATTTTCAGCTCCTTTGTTTTTTTTGCAGGTAAAGTGATGATGTTCGCAGGAAAAGTAGCCAACTGGTTGAACAACAACAATAACAACAAAATATTGTATTGTTGTTGTGTGCTTTACGATGGCGTTGTGTGATGGACTAATTTTCAATTATATTGCTCCATGTAATCAAGGGTTTTATATTTTTATTTTTATTCTCTTAAATTCATTTGATTTGTTTTTTGTTTTTTATATGTATTAGTTGCACAAATATGTAACGCAATCAATTTTAAAAGATAAATGTTGATAAAATGTGTAGAGAGAAATAAAATGTTGTTGCAGTTAAAGATAACTAAAGATAAAGCAAGTATTCGCATATGTTATCGATGTTTGTGTATGTTGCCATTTCCTGCAGTTTGGATTCCTGTTTTTATGTTTTGAGCTTTTTCAGGGATTTTATAAAACCAAATAAGGGCGTAAATGTAGTGCGTGTTTACAATAACAATAATCAGAAAACAGCAAAATTATAATGATAATAATGTTTACAAACAATACAAGAGGAACTTGAATAAAACAAGGACAAACAAAAAAATAAAAATTTAATCCCGACTCGGTGGCGTCCTTTTACACTTTTTATCATGAATTTTAAATAAAAAAAAATCACTCTCTTACATTAACAACATTTCATCGATATAATTATCAATACGATTTTTTATATTTCATTCTTTGCATCAAATAAGCTTTACAAAATTAAATATTTATTGAAAATCAAACATTTATACAGAAGCATCTGTAAGTTAATGCTTTTTTTATTAATATTTTTTAGAATTAATATTTAAGAGTTTTTAAATTTTTTAATAATTTTTTTGTAATTTATATTTACTTATTTAGTGCTTAAATTTCGTTGTGGCACTTTTATTATGTTATTTATTTTTATTTTTTTTTTTGTACAATTTATACATCAATTAACTACTTTTTTTTTTGGTTAAAGGCCCAATTAGTTTGTTGTTATGCCTGCAACGAAAAAAAAAGATGAAAACAGAAATTAGTAAATAAATAGTAAACTTTTTTACAGCTAAAAAAATTTGTAAAACAATTCTTCACATTGCAAATATAAAAAACTGAAAAAAAAGAAAAAAAAGGGTAAGCCGACTGCACAATTGACCGATTGACTGTTTTATTATTGTTCAGGGCATTGGTGTTAAACTACAGTTTTGAAATTTAACCTTTAGGTACTTTCTGATGAAACTCTGATAAAAATAAACCAAATTAGGGAAATCGGTATTTGCCTCTCCTTTATCTGGTAGAAAAAAAATTTTTGAAATATCGTATTCTACTAAAAACACCAACGAACGCGTTCCTGCTACTTTTCCAAATTTTGAACCCTAAGGATTAAAAGTACTTAATTTTTTTCGTACTTTTTAAAACGCTTTAAATCTTCCAAACTAATAAAGTGAGAAATATAGTTCAAGTCGCGATGGAGAGCTTTCTAAAAGTACGAAATATATTTTTGGAATGCAGGAAAAATAGAAATAAATATCAAATAATTATACAAAAAAACGGGTATTTGACTATTAACAAAAACTATTAAAAATTTTCTTTGTTAAGACAGTTGTAGTTAAATGTATTTTAAAATTTTTCCAAAGCTTTTTAAAATTATCAAAAATGAATTCATGACGGTTTTTAAAAAAATATTTATTGTGTATTTAAAATTTATTTGTTAGAATCAATCCAAAAATAAAATAATTGTATTCACAATTTGGTTTTCAATTAGACAGTAAGTTTGTCTTAATTTTTTTCTGGAAAAAATTTATATTTGGACCTTTTCTAAACTAAAGTCCAAGCAGGGTAGAAACATAATTTATTATAATCAAGGTTTGTCTAAACTATATGACTATGAACCGACCTTTTTAATTTAATAAAACACTGCAGGTTGGGAAAAATAATTATTTATGCTGGATTAAGGATGAAAAAGGTACGCAAAAGGAGAAAAGAATAATAGGGTAATATACAAATTTTGGGCTTATGGATCTATTAATTTGAATATATAGACTACAAAATTATGTTATCGATTATTGTAGACAGGACAATGTGCATTTTTAAACGTTTGAATAGTTTTATAAACTCTCCTACTTTTTGCGAATTATTTTTATGTATTTTTTTTCTTGAGGTTACGAGAAAAGAAATATAAAATTAAACTTTGTCAAAAGTACTTTTCCAGGGTTTTGGTACTATTTTGCATTTTTTTCGCAGATTAAGGTCTGATGACAACTAAGTAGAGAGAGAGAGTACTTTTCCGCATATTTGGTAGTTTTCTAAAAATTATTAAGGATTATGATATTAACGACTACACTAAAAAATTAACCAAGTAATTTTTACTTAATTCAAACCGTAGCAGAGTACGGATTCTTATTAACAAGGTATGGAAAAAGTTAAAACAAGTTCGATTTATTTAGTACAAACTTCTTATTTTAGTTACATTTGAATAAAAAGGACTAATTCAAGTTCGAAAAGTTTTATATTTAATTTTAATTTTCTACATATTTAATATATATATATTATAAAATAATTTTTCTGTACTTGCCTTAGTTGGGATTGCAACACCAAACAAGAACGTGTTTTTTCTATCTGCGTGTTACCCATATTAAGGTCAAACGTTATTAAGCGGTCAAAAAATAAATTTTTCACATATTTGGTCCTTTTTTGATTTCGTTTAAGATTATAAATCAAAATTAGGCACAGATTGAGATCAGAATCAACTAATTGGGCAAATAGTCCTTTTTAAGGATATTATGTTCGCAAGTTATTAAGCAGCCAAAAGGCATTTTTTTCATTTCTAGAATTTTATAGACTTTCTGAGACTAAGTTTAAGAAATTGAAAAAAGCATTCTTAACTCAGATTGTATTCATTTACATTTATGGCAATTTTGGCGTTTTTTGAGGTTATAAGCTAAGAACTATAATTATAGCCACGGCTGAAATAGTTCAAAAGTCAACTAAGTAAGCAAAAGTTTTTTAACATTAATCGTTCTTTTTCGATCTTTTAGAGATTTTGAATTTAGATATATGTGTGATGTTCAGTCATCCAATTGAGGCCGGAAGACGACTAAGTAAGAGCAAAATATTTTTTTCAAATTTATTGATACTTTTTTAAATAACATAACCTTAAATAAAAAACTGCGGACTATTGAATCTGATTAAAGTCGAAAGTCGACTAAGTAGGTAACCCTGCAAAGAATATTGGACCACCTAGTCAATTTTAAATGCTGTCCACTAATAATGCAGTAATGAATCGTTTTATTGTCTCAAATTTATAGTTAAAAACAGCAGTTGTTCGTGTCTTAACGATCGCATTTTGAGTTGTCGTAGTTGTAAAACTCGTCACCTATGTTATACAATAGAGCAGTTTTGAAACTACTTCGATGAAATGCAAAGATAAGTTAGTTGTTTAAGATTTAGGACATGATAACGTTAAATATACCATGTTTTTTATATACAACTAGGTTACTAATAGAGTAGTTTTATCTCATCCTTTGCCCATACACGCATGTATGGTCTAGTCGCTTTTTTTGCAGGAAAACGCTCTTATTTTAATTTTAAGTTTCGCATTGTCTGGTGGCAAAAAAGTAATAAGCGGCGCGGAGGGTGGCGACGTTAGAATTACCGATTGTGCGGATTTGCCAGTCACGAAGCCGCAGTGGTCGGGCGAGCATCGCGCGTTTGCTGTGAAGACATTTTTTAAAAGTAATGATTCTTATATAATTGCTAGTCGACAATTTCGTTCAAGGCTCGGTATTCGGCGGATACCTGGAGTTAATTTGATTCGTTCGTGGGTGCAGAGATTCCGCGCAACTGCTTCGGCTATGAACGTCCCACGGCCAAGGACATCAACGACTCCCAAAAACATTTAAATGTTTGAAAGCAGTTAACGTTAAAATCCGCGACCTTCAATACGGACTTGGACTTCCAAGTGCGGTTGCCCACGAAACCTAAAAAAGGGATCTAAACTTCGATCCTTTTAAAACTTAAATCGTTCAAGAACACAAAGGAAGTGACTCAAATTTAGGCAAACATTTTTGTGAAACTATGTTGGAGCGTTTTGCCCCTTTTTTGGACCACGAGGCTTATTTTCACCTAACCGGCCACATCCGTAAGTAAAACTGCCATCACTGGTCTCCAAGAAACCGCAACTCTCGATTGAAACATTGAAAGCTATTGCATTGCCCCAGGGTAACTGTTTGGTGTGCTTTATCAACGCATGAGATAACTGGACCATTCTTTTTGAAAATTCTCTAGGCCAAGCGACGAATGTCAATGGTGAAAATAATCGACGCATGAATACGAAATTATCTTTGCCAAACCTGCGAGTGCATTCATTGTACTCTTTACACATGGGGTTTCAACAATATGGGGCGACTACCCACACAGCCGCAGCTTCGATGAATTAGTTTCGTTGAAATTTCCTTTTCGCTTTGGAGACATCCCATGGCCATCGAGGTCGCCGGATCTAACTCCCATGGGTTTTTTTATGTGGCTACCATAAAAAGAGGGTTTATAATGACAATCACCAGTATCTTGTAGACTTAGAAGAAAATTTTCGTTGAGAAATCAGCTCAATTGAACCAAGTTTATTGCAACGTGTTGGGCAAAACACAAGGCTCCGTTTTCAATAGTGTGTTCAACTCAACGGAAGAAATACTTTTTGTTCTATCGGTGAATGCTCTTAATATAACTTTGTAGTAATTATAACTTGTTTCATTTAAGCTTGAAAATATAAATCTGCCATCAGACACCCCGTAGATTATATTTAAGGACTAAAAAAAATTTTAAAAATTTTCTTTTTTACTTAATAATAGTCAAAGTACTCCTTCCAATTAAGTACTTTTTTCAATTGTTATTTGTAATTTAAAATACCACATTTTGATATAATTACTAATCCTAATCAAATAAAGACAAATACAACAATCCCAATTATCTAAATCATGTAAGCACAATCACCAGCTTGTGTAATTTAAAACATAACTTTTAAGCCCTCATAATAATACCCTGTCACACAGCCTGATACACAAACAGTCAGTGCGACCGGCATTAAAACACAGTCAACAACAGCCATCAAGACTGTATAAGAACAACATAAAATAAATTCAAATGTTAAAAGTTTGACATGTTATTTCTCTTAAAATATATGTTTAAGTTTATAAAAACTAATGTGTTTTGTTAATAAAAACATTTTGCAATATTTTTTTTAAGCCTTAAGTTATTTTCTGCATTTTTTTATAAAAGTTATTGTTATGATTTTAATTTTTTTTGCTTTTATTTTAATAAAAGCATTTAAAAGCACTCGTGGTATCTTGTCAAGTATTTTAACTTTTGTTTGCTGCTATAAGTTACAACAATTGTGACATAAAAATAGTTTAGTTGTCATTGTGTTTTAGACTTTTTTTCTAGTGATTTGTGTGGTCGTTATGGTTCATGGTATAAAATCGTTTAATTTCTTTTGCTTATTTCTAATATTTACCCTTTGGTGCAAAGTCATTACATTCATGTCTTCAAATGGGGAACACAAAAATATTTAATTTTGTTTAAAAGGCAAAAAGGAAGAAATAAACAAAGGGAGTTGTAAGCTAAAATGAGTTGTTTATGTAACATAAATATATGTTCACATATCTTAATGTAAAATAATATGATTGAGGGTTGAGTTTACCTAATGAGTGGGATCTGGGAAAATACTTTATTATTTCATTTAATTAAACAAAATAATAATTTATGAGTAAAACAATTATTTTTTTGTCATTTTTGTTGTCAGAAAAGATATCCTTACATTTCCTTTATAAGAAATGTTACTTAAAAACACACTTTAATTTGCACTTCAGATCTATTAAAAGTTTTCTAATGACTATTTGCCGCAATAACAAAAAAAACATAAATTTTAATAAAATTCTTGGTATGACGAAACTGATGATGTCAGAAATTGCAAAAAGAAAAAAGAACATTATTGTTTGCATCATGCAGGTGCTTACTCTATTACAGTTGTTTAGCAGTAAGAATACATTTGTTGCTTGTTTCTGGTAAAAAAAAAATTATGCTAAATAATCTTAGATAAAAAGAGGAAAAGTGTCAAATGTCTTGAATAAATTGAATATAAAATCTCACCCGAAGTTTGTTTTGAAAGATTTATTATATTTTTATTACAAGTCATAAGTGCAACTTTGCTTAAGCATCTTCAATTTTGTTTTTGTTTTATTATTGTTGTTGTATGGATTTTATACATTTGTTTTAGGTTTTTTTTAGTTAAAAGCCTCCAATATAAACCTTACAAATCACAATTGTTTTAGGATTTCAGTCAGATGAAGATTTATCTCTTTAAACCATATAGCGGTGAATGTTGTTGTTACTGATGTTATTCAGTGATTCACAAATTTAATGAATCAACGTTTTTTTAAGCGATTTTTCTTTATTGACTCTTTGATGGTGGTTTGTTTTTTTAAGTCTTCAGTTTAGTATTTCTGCTATTTATTGTGTTCTCTACAGCAAAACATAATAAATTAGGATGATTTTTCGACAAAGATGAAGTCCTATTTCTAAAATAATTCAAAAAACGTATTTGGAAAGGCAGTCGGTTTTGGTTTTCAGTTAAGTGTAAACATCTATCTGTACGGATGGCCAAGAAATGAAGACTATTTTGAAGGAGTGAAACAAAATTGCCTTAGGATGCTATGATACATTTTTTACATTTTTTCCGAAGAGTTGACAGGCATCCTCTGGGATGACTCAAGTATAGATAAGACTAGAAAATAATTTTAGCAAAGGCAACTTGAATCAAAAGGGCGATAGAGACCAGGGGCCTAATTAGAATTCCTATATTAATCGCATTGACAAATAGGTCCATCGAGTGAAATTATGATTTGAGTCGAATGCGAGGATTAGGCTTATTTGAAGGAACTGTAACGTGAAACGTGAAAAAAGTTTGTCTGAATCACCGACTTTTCTTAATTTCTTCCTTACATCTTTTCCTATTTTTAGGAGAGCACAGAAAGCCGATCACAAGATCAAGTTATTCTCCTGCGAGATTTGACGTCTTTCTTTAAGGGTTATTTCTTTCCACTTAAAGGGGATTACAAAAAATAGTTAAGGAGGACATCGGATCGAAAGAGAAAAAAAGAGAACAGAACTTATTGTTTTAAGTCTGGTCGTATACCAGATGTAAATCATTTGAGGAGGCCGTAATGTGCAACGTTGGCGATATTCGTTTGCATCACGAAATTTTTGTGATGCTCTCCCTCAAGTTTTTTTTTTGCAAGGGGCGCACAACAAGGCAGTCTGGCAGGACTTGAGATTTTTGAGGTCTTCTTTTTTAAACTAACCTAAGTTTTTTGTGTTAAGTATTTACTCGATCAATCGGGACCTCTATTGAATCTCTATTTAATCTTTTAGCCCTGTTGAGTCTATTGAATCTTTAATACTTAAGAATCACAAAATTTCGATTCTAATCAAATGCGGCAACATGGCTCCAGTTTTGTCATTAACTGTTTAAGTTTTTTGCAAGTCAAAGTGAATTTTAAAATCGGAGTTCAATTTAAACGATATACTTCTTATGCCAAAATTAAGCACAATTCTTTCTTTTAATTTAAAATTGTTCAAACCAAGTTCGATTTGATAACAAACATGCATAAAGTAAAAATGAGTGTTAACATGACTTCCAGGCTAGACCTTTTATAGAAGACAACAAGAACAAATCGAATTTTATTGCTGAGTTTTTGACGTCACTTAATTGAAATTTGACCACAATCTGGGCCAATAGTCCTCAATTGTATACCTTAAGACTTATGATATTCTAAAGGTTAAAAAATTACCAAAAATGTAAGAAAGTACTTTATGTATACATTGCTGACTCATAATACTTAAAAATGTTAATTTTGATTCACAATGTGGATCAGTTGTTTCCCAATTTTATATTTCTAGATTTATCACTTCAAAAATTTAAAAAAATAACCAAAAATGTGAAGAAAGTACTTTATTTGGGTCATTAGTTCTCAATTTCATACTTCAGGACAAATATTTTTAAGAAAGGTCAAAAAGTACAATAAAAGTTAAAAAGTACTTGTTGCCCATTTTTTTTACTTCCGGCCTTAACATAAGTAAAGAGTCCTTAATTAAAAAGAAATAATATACTCTGAATGCAAAACAGTTCCTTTTTTGTCTACATAGTTAACTTTCGACCTCAATCTAGCTCAATAGTTTAAAATTTTTTGCTGTTAAACTTACAGTTTTAAAGAAACAGAAATTACCAAAAGTTACGAAAAGGACTTTTATGGACTTAGTTAACTTTCTGCATTAATCTTGATCAATAGTTTTTATTGTAATGAACTAACGTTAGTAGCCTTAAAAAATTCCAAAAAGTTTTAAAAAATGTAAAAAAGTACTTTTTTAACTCAATCTCAGTCAAAATACCTAAATTTCATATTTCTAGTTTCATAATTTTAAAAAGGTAAGAAAGTGCTAAAAATTAAAAAGATTTATCTTTTTGCTACTTTTTTGCATTTGGGTTTAACGATTGAAAATAAGTCAGCTTATCAGTCAGTTGTGAAAGTTATTTAAATATTTAAGTATTTAAAAATATGAGTTCAATATTATTTCAGGGCTTATTTTTTAATTTTTAATAGTGTTAACATACTGTTTTAACAAAAATTTTGCATTTAAGAATCACTGCACATCTGCTTAAACAAACATCACAAACAAACCGCTGCTTTTACAAATAAAGCAAAACAAACAAAAATAAATCAATTTCGAACAATAAAATTGAATAAAATAAAATGTAAATTCAATTCTTGTTGCAACAAGGAAAGCTTTAGAAAAAAGTGGCATCAACCGTAACGCATAAAAATGCGTTTCTTCTTTCAGAGAATCGTTGTTGTTGCCGCTATTATTCATTGAATACAATTGATATTTGTTTCCAGATAAAAGCAAATACTTAAAGGCCAATGTGGTCAAGAGTAGAGAGCAAAAAAATCCAAAATACAAACACTTGAGGGTTTAAAACTTTTAAGTCTTGATGTTGTTAAAAAAAGAAGTTTATGGCCATATTGAATATGCCACATTTTTAAGTGTAAAGAAAGTTTTTGTTTTGAATATGGATGTGTGTGTATTTGACTGTTCGTGTGTATGTTTAGGTAAAGAGGTCAAGTTAAAATAAGCAATAAAAATCAATATTTTTTCTATTTGTAAGTGATTTAGCATAAATTATTTCATACCCTTTTTGGTGTTGCTAATTAGGTCAGTTTGTTAACAATAATTAAAAATTTTTTTTCAGAAACGTTTATTTAATTGGTAAAAGTTTGATAGCAAATATTTTTAAAAGCTGGAATTTAATTAATTTTACGCTTTTTATATGCCGTCATTTTTTTTGTTGTAAAATATTACCCAATTATTTGAAATTGGTTGAGTTATTGCTGAATCTCTTATACATATATGTTTTTATTACAGACTAAAACTTGCAAAAGCTAAACATCTTCAAGACTTTGCTTTTTCAATTTAATTTTCTTTTTTTTTCTTATCCCGACTAAAAATGTCTTCTTCAAACTACTTAAAATTCTATAATTTTTTTTTTAATTTTCTTTAAACTGCAATGAAATCAAATTTTTAATATTTTGCAAACAGTTCTTGGAAATTTCGCAATATCCATGTATTTTAGCTGACAGTTTTTGTTCAGTTTCTTTCTCGTAAGTATACAACAAAAATATTTTTCATTTACATTAAACATGATACTAAAGAATAGATATATATGCAAATTGCACCTGCAGCAGTTGTTTCGTTATTGCAAGCATTTTGTAGTCAGCAACCTAAGTGTATCAAAAGAAACAAACACGCTGCTAGTTTTGTTCAAAATGGATAGGTTCGAGAGAGAAAGAGAAAAAACTTTTAGTGGTAAATTGTCTATTAGGGTGAAAAAGGAATAAAACCAGACGAAAAGACAAATTTTATTTAAAATTAACTAATTAACCCAAAAAGAAACAGAAAGGGGAATTATAAGTAGTCAGTTCAAATTTACTATTTTACGTGGGTTGTTATATGGCTGTTTCTTGAAAATCTATGTAAAAAACTTTTTTACATGGATTTAATAACCTTTCATCATTTAAAAATTACTTTTCGGAATACTTCTTAAAAAGCTCACCGTAAGTTACTGTAATAATTTTCTGGGTGTATAATTGATAAAAATGCTTTTTTTCTTAATTTGGTGTGAAAACGGTCCAGACTTTAAAGCCTAATTTCGCGACAAACAAATAAATGTACACATTATATTTGTAATACTGATGGGAAAGATTGTATTACACAATACAAAGCAATTAACCTATTAAGGAAGTTACCATGATTTCCGGGTAAAGACTATCTATAGGAAGAAGAATCAACAATGAAATTTTGTCTATTTCTAAGCATTGTGTCAGCTGGCAGCAAAAATTTTTTTTTTAAAAGAGAACACGAACAACAAGGCTTAGGAGCCAAACCATAAATTTTTTTTGTTACTAATTTGATAAAAATTTTTGAAAAAAGCGGAGCTGCACTTGAAACACACAAAAATATGTTGGCACCATAGATGCCAGATTTGACGATTTATCATCATTTTGACGATTTTTGACCCCAAAAAATGGCTTCTGACGATTAGACGATTTTTGCCCTAAATTTGACGATTTTTATAAAGGGTTCCGACTTTAACCAGAACTTAAAAATTTTGTTATACACTAGCATGACTATAAAATTTCATATAATGTCATGAGTAACTGTTTCCAGAGAAAATGTTTGTGAAATTTCTGTCAAACTTTCGCTACTTTAATAATAAGTTGCTATATAAATCTGGAAATATTGTTACCAAGTGAAAGGTTTTTAAAGGCCCTGGATCCCTAATACTCTACAACAGACCAAAAATATATTTATGTACACAATATATGTACATACATGTATCTAATGTGTTCGGCTTGAAAAGAAATAAAAACAAGAATAAGGTTGCTCCGCTTTAAAAACCCATTTTTAGCCATTCAATATTAGCCATTGAGTGTTTATTTAAAAATATTAAAAATGTGTTTAGTTAGAAAACTATCTATTATAATAAAGGCTATAAATAGGATCCCTGAAAAATGATTTCTGTAAAAAAATCTGTTTTTTTCAAGGTTAAGGTCAACAATAAGTATTCTTTATTTCTTTGGCAAAATAATTCAAAGAAATAAAGAATACTTATTGTTGACCTTAAGCTTTGAAAAACAGATTGTGTATTTATTAAATAATAAAGGTCGAAGAAATCCAGGATACTTGGAAGATTTTAAAAAAAAAAATTGTTTTCAACATTAAAATAATTTTTTTAGGACTAAACTTGAAAATCTGTAAAAACTTTCTTGCTTTTCTCCATTTTCAGTTTGTTTTCCTTTGAATAAAATTTTGTCTTTTTTGTTTCTACTTTGGATGAAACTACCTGTAAGCACTTTGTTTACTTATTTTTTTTATTATTGTTAAGTAAAAAAGGAATCAAAAACAAGAATTTAAGTGTTGACGATTCTCTGACGATTTTCAAAACTTGTTTTGACGATTTTTTTTCCAAAATTTTGACAATATTGGACCAAAATTATCTATTATTATCTATCCAACTATGGTTGGCACCCAGCCAGACGGACGGACTCATTTTGATCCATTTAGTTAGTTATTTTGAGTAATTAAGTCTGCAAAAAACACAGAATATTCCCCCCTAGTGTGGGGCCAGTTAACTTTAAATGTGCCAAATCAGATAACACAATTTAACATTTTATTTTAATTTTGATATTTTTTATCAAATATAATCTACTTAAATGTATAGAATTATCAATCGAAGCAAGTAATTACATGTTTAACTGGCTGTTTCACTTACACAGACATTTTTGCTGTTTTGTTGGCATTTGAAATAATTAAAAAAAAAAAAAATGAATTCGATATTTCTATTTATGTTTAAACTGCGTTATTTGTATATGTATGCATAAGTGACACAATTTAATTTAAAGCTTTTTGTAAGTAACTCACAAAGGTTTTAGTAAAACATATTTAAAGAAAAAAATAAAAACGAAAAATTACTCTTAAAATTAAGTAACATTTTTTTTAGTTCATTTAAAAGAAATTTAAAAATTTCTTTTTCTAAAATTGGGGTTTATTTAATTATTTTAAAATAAAAGACCACACAATATCTTAAAAAATAATTACCTGGATAATTTCGTGTAAGCCTGTTGTCTAGCTGCATTAACTTTAGAATATACAGAAATAATTTTAATTTCATTTATAGAAAAATCTGTTTGGTTTTGCTTAAATTTTTTTGTAAAGTCTTAAGCATTTCGGTAAAAGCCCCTTGATTGGCAAACACAGCCGTGCAATCACACAATGGTCATTTGTATATGGGTAGTTCCAAGAAAAACATAACGCCAGAACGGACTGTTCTTATTTGTAAGGAAAAAACTTTAATTTTTCCATTAATATGTATACAAGCTATTTAGAAAAAGTCTCTTCCTTTATTTTAGCTATAGTTGCAAAAGAAAAAAAAAACCAAAAACTTTCCCCTGAAAAAAATATGCAATCAGGCTTAACGTTACTTTTTTCTTGGAATAACCCATACCCAGTAAAAACATAAGCTAACTTTAAAAGACTTAAATAAAAATGAGTTTTGTATAAATAAAAATATTATGTAAACATTAGCAAACATGTTTAGATTATCTGAAGTAATACTTGTATTTCTTCTCTTAACTAGATATTATAAAGCAAGTTTTGTGCCTATGGAATATTAAATAATTTGTTCATAATAAAAAGAATGTTCAAAAAAGCTCAATTTGCCATTTACTCTCAATTAGGTGTAGGAGTTTGTTAGTGAAACATACGTCTCGTAGTAATACCATTGTAGTCCTAGCTATATGCGATGTGGCAATGTCTTGTTGATACCACATGTTAACCAAGCCTAAAGCATGCAGTTGTGGCATTAAAAAGTTTTCTATCATATCACGATAACGATCCCCATTGACAGTTACAGTTATAACATCGCTTTCGGTGTCAAGGACGTAAGATGCAATGATTCCTCCTGAACACATTACACACCACACTGTCAGTTTAAATGGATGCAAAGGTGACTGATGAATAATTTGAGGGTTTTCCATTGCCCAGAACCGATAACTCTGTTTATTCACACATCCATTCAAATAAAAATGTGCCTCGTCACTCATAATGATTTTCCCATTAAAATCAAGGTTGCCATGGGCGGGCTGCAACATCCTATAGGCATATGTTTGGCGGCGTAAATGGTCTTCTGGAAGAAGCTCCTGAGCACAGCGTCGAATTGAGGTTGATGGATTGCTTTGAACACTATCTTGAGCAACAGTTATATTTTCAGCCGATCTTGCAGTAAGTTGTGGTCCTTGCTTCGGCCTTTAACCGATTCCTTAATAGTTCGTCTTGTTGGCTCGTTGTTTTCACCCAAAAATTTCACGAAACTTTCCCGTCGTCACAGTAATCGATTACTGATTTTGATAAAACGTGTTGACGATTAAAACGCGTTGGTTTACGAACAGTTTTCCATAATGAATTTTCCATGTATCTAATGTATGACTGCTAAATATGAATTGTCAAGGTTTATGTTTACCAAAATGGAGGCCAAACAAATTAGTTTACCTTGCCGGCAGACACCCTGGCGAACTTGGTGGCAATGGGATGTCCCCAAAATAAATGATCAGTTTTTTTGGGAAATTTTCCCGAAGCAAATTCATCGAAGCCTTGGCTGTGTGTGCAGTCTCTCCATCCTGTTAAACCCCTTGTGTGAAGAGCAAGATGAATGAGCTTGCAAATTAGGCAAAAAGAATTCCGTAATCATGCGACGATAATTTTCACCGTTGACATTTGGCGCTTAGCGTCTTGAATTTATGGAAAAAATGGTCGAATTACCTCATGCGTTGATAAAACACACCAAACAGTTACTCTGCGGCAATGAAATGGTTTTCGGTATTTTAACAAAGGCTCGTGGGTTCTTGAAGACTAGTGCTGGCAGTTTTGATTGTTTAAAGTGGCCATTTAAGTGAAAACTGGGATTAACAGTGCGAAAACCCTCCAACATCATTTCACAAAAATTTTTGGGTAAACAAAAATCACTTTCTTTCAGTTTTTTAATGATTTAAATTTTCAGTAAGGTTGCTCTTCTCCGTCTTGAAAGTCGCTGAATTTTACGTAGGCTGCTTTCAAACAGTTCAATCTTTTTAGGAGTCCTTGAAGATCGACTAGACCCTAGAATTTATGCACCCACTAACAAGTTAAATTTACATTCGGTCCATCGCCTTTTCGCCGAACACCGAACTTTGAACAAAATTGTCGAAGAGCAAGTACGTAAGAATCATTACTCCTAAAAGTCTTCAAAGCGATCGCTCGATGCTCGCTCACCCACTGCGACTTGTATTACAAATAAGGTATGCTACATTCAAATTGAATTTCTTAATTTTTGTTTATTAAGTTAAGAAGAATCAACTTATTATTTAAGTAAGTTTAAGCTTAACAATATTTTTTGCAACCGTTTAACAAATCGGATAAATTTTCACTTTTTAGCAAAATCTATAATTTCTTTTTATTGATGAATATATGTATATTTGAAAATATGAAATACGTGTATCTGTTACAACTTCACAATTCATTCAAATTCATACTTTTCTATTACAACAAAAAAGTGAAAACCAAAAGGTAGAGAACAAATCCTGATGACCGATTGTTATAAAATCAACAGTCATAGAAGCAAAAACTACAAAAACAATTGTATAAAAATACATTTACAATAAGATACTTTTACAATAATATATTTTACGCTGTCAATAGTCAATTTTCATGTAACACCACGATGATCATTAATAAAGAACATAAATTGCATTTAAAAGTCAATATTTGAAGTAAAATAACGACGGCAACAACAAAAACTATAAAAAAAGTGTGTACAACAACAGCATTATAAGTAAATCAATATATTTTAACAGACATTTAAAAGAGAGCGTTCTTTAATTTTATTAAGCTGGCCTGATAATAATTGGAATTCATTGGTTATAAAAAAAATCGAGAGTTTAAAATAAAACCAATTTCTGCACGTAAATTTTGGAGCTCCATCTATTTGTTTCCATTTATGACTTTACCTATTTACAGTTCTGTCTAAATCTTTACATTGTTTTCACTTAAGTTGTTGCTTGTTTTTCTTTATTTTCCAATAATGTGCAACATACGTGTTCATACAAGTAAAATAATCATTCGATTTGATTTCGGCCCCATCCTTACAGCCACATGTACACTCGATCGTTTGTTGTACGTACGTACGTGTAGGATGACGATCTTGATTGCTCTTATTGACTGGTTGTTTGCGGTTGTTAAAATGTTGTCTATAATGTTAAGATGACTTCAGTAAAAAAAAGGAAAAACGAAAACAGGAAAAAATCAGTAAAAGCATTTACTAAAAAGAAAAATGATGATAAAAAAGGGAAATCTCTAACATGTTGTTGCTGCTGCTGCCCACTTGAGGATTGTTGCTGTTTGTTAACTCTGACTTTGTGCTACAGCAATAAAAAGAAAAGCAGCAAAATCTACAGGAAAAAATTGTATAAAGGTACTTGTTTTCTTGATATACATGAATGCATTAATTTAATTTCAAACCAAAACTTTAAGATTTAAACAGAAAACATCTTTACTTGCCCCTTCCTGCTCTATTTTCAATTGAAGTATTTGCTTTTTTCGAGACTTTTATTTTCAATTATTTTATTTTTTTGTAAGAATTATCGTAAGAGTTAAGAGTGTGATTGGATCAACAACTTTTACCTTAAATTTCGTAATGAGTGTTAAAAAAGAAAGGATGCCGGTATTTCAAGAAAGTTTGTTGATCTCACGGCTTATCTGTACCGTCATTGTCACCTTATTTTAGCCCAGCACTTTTGCATATGTTTTAAGGCGAATTTACTTAATGGTTTTTTCGGCTTTATGCATTACATACATACATAAGTATGTACTTATGCTGCTTAGAATTGTTTTTCTAATAAGAAGTGTCAAGTAAAACTAACTATCGGCATAGAAAAGCTGTTAAGACTATCAGTGTAGATTAATCTAATTACGCGAAATGAAATGCATTAGTTGACACAAGATTTTTCAAAGGGGATCTCTATTGTGTTACGAACAAAATGCTTTGTAACTATTTACTATCTTTTAGCAATGTATAAGCAGGAGTCCAGATAACCACAACCATTCCGAGTACAACAAAGTGAGCTCCCCAATTATTAGTCCCGGTACAAGCACCGTGGGCTGATGAATACTTCCCCTGACAGCTACTGTGGTCAGACATCAGTAGGTTTCAACACAACTCGGTACTTCGCCCGGAAGCATCAGTACATAGGTTTGATCATTAAACCAATATTGCTCTTTAACCCCAGGTGGGGAATGGGGTAGGTTTAAGAGAACACGCTTGTATACTGTGCAAAGGAGTCGCGGGGCTTGAGAGAAGCTAGCTCGACATCTGGGATAGTTGGTTTTGACAAATTGGGGCTTAGCAAGTCCAGAATTTGCAACTATTTCCGTGTATAATGGTATTTCCGTGTATAATGGTTTGGGAAACCGTTAACGCAGAATTTTATATTCAAATGTAAACCTCACCCGCACGTGATGCACCCTGCGTATTATTAACAAAGCTCTCATGGCCTGCCTTAAGCAGTACTGCTTTACCCGGCTTGCTCATATCAAATGGCCTTCCTGGGTGCACGCTGGCTGTCCCAGATCTAGGATAACATGCGTTTTTCTGGTTTTAAAATAACTAGTTACTGAAACTAAAACAAAAACATAAAAGAGGATCTATGTTTTCTTTAGGAACAAAAGAAATGCATGTGTGAGTATCTATATAACTTTCGCGAGTGAGGAGGGCTGGACAGGATTCAATACACTGGAGTTTCTGCTGAGAAACTTCAAATATTGGATCCGGAATTTGGGGTGCAGACCTTCAGAATAATGTAGCATTTTTTAGGCAAATATTCTGGCTGTAATTAGGGCCTCAGAAATATTAGAGGAGAATGCAGAAGTAGTATTACGTTATCGGCCTGAATATGACAGAAAGGGTACCATAATATCTCTCGGTGAGAACTGCCAGGAAAAACAGGACCAGAAAATAAGATCGGAATGCTTCAAACATGTACAGTTAAGATGAGGATAAGAAAAAAAGTGTGAAACTTTTTGTCTGCAACTTTCCAACCTGCAGAAATAACGAAAAAGTTGACTGGGGAAACGTTCCTAAGTATGACATGTACCCCCAATCGGAAGAACGGATGGACATGCTTATACCGACTCAGGAAGTTATTTTTAGTCCATCGGTGTACCTGAAGGTGGGTGACACCCCATTATTTTTTGACGTTTTGCAGCATTTGCAACGGATTTAACCTTAAGAAACCTGGGCCACAACAGGTTCTATCTGGGTCAAAAGTAAGTAAATAAGTCTTGCTGATCAAATAGCGATTGTCTAAGTACGTTCTATTAGTTTGTCACCAATACTCGGTCCACTGGAGTTAAATTTAAAATTTGTTTCCAAAACGCTTTGATCTGGGGTATATATTTTTCGTCTACAAAATGCTATAGAGTATTTTGTTTACAAAAGTCTTACTTAACTCGAAAACTTTATAATAATTAAAAATTGCTTAATAATCCAGTTTACAAGTTGTTGTCTAACGATTCGTTTGGTCATTAAGTTTATAACAAACAAAACTAAATTTTCAAATTACCATTAATATCAAGTTTATTATATGTTTATTTTAAGATTTCGTTTGCCTTCCCCACATCATTAGAAATAATTTTGCATATTTGTTGGTGCAGATTTAATAAAGTTGCAAAATGCGGGCCAAAAACATGTGCCATATACGGTTGAGTGTGTGTTTCTCTAAAGCCTCTTTATGTAATTTGAGTATAAACTTATACAATTTATTTGACAATGTTAATAAACGTTTTATTTTCATTTAGTTGTTAAAACTAAAAATTTTTTTGCTTGTCTGTTTGCAGAACATACAAAAACAACAACAGCAAAAGCACCAAAAGCACCAAAAGAGAAAAAGTAAATGATTCAAGCAAGCAGACAGCTAGACAGCTAAGCAACCCAGCATTCGACCTACGCAATTTCTTAATTTTCTTAGACATTATGTACTCTATGTCCCCTTAATTTTTTACTATAAATTATAGCGCTCTACACATATTACACACTAAATCATAAACAGTCACAATTCAGAATTCATTAAAAGAATTAGTTTTTCAATTAACCAAGGGGCAAATTACGGCATTCAAATTGAACTGAAATTCTACTCGATCGATCGAGTTGTTAATGCTTTTAATATAGGAATTCTAATGAGAATTTTTAAATTTCAATTCGAATCGAATGCCGTAATTTGCACCCTGTTCTTAGACTGAGTGATAAATAAAATCAATTACTTTCATTTAAGTAATATTAATTCGTGGACGGATTTTGAGTTGTACTGTTTATGATTTAGTGTGCGGTATTCATACGCGGTTTTTAATAGAGTTTTCTTTTAACTTTTTTCTGCAAAAAACTTTTAACAAGTCCAAAATGTTCACAGCTGTTTTCCACTTTTTATAGAAATTTAAAGTTTAGTCATGTTAAAACCTTAAATCTTGAAATTATCCTGTTAATTATGTTAGTTTTAATTTGTTACGACTTTCAAAACATATGAGCTGTTGCCTCTCTTTGTTTGAGTAGACAAGGCGGAAGTATTGCGGTGGTGCTGGTGATGCTGTTTGTTTTAAGTACATACGAAGGCTTTTTAATTATGTTTCAAGACTTGATTTTTTGTTTAAAATTTCTCACAGAAAATCACAAGTGATGAATCATTTGCAAAAATCAAATATCATGAGTTAATAAAACCATGTCCATTTTCTTATTAAAAAAAATGTTTAATTTACGTCTTAAAGAAATTAGAATTATCGAAATATAAATAAATTATTTCATATTTTATTTTTATTTATTTCACAAGAGCTTAAAATTGTCACACATTAAATTACAGCTTTGCCTTTTTTACGCTTTGATGAAGATGTCACAACCGTCCCATTTATAATGAATTTAATACGATTAAAGATCCTTTGAATAACCGTAAAATAAAAAAAAAAATTAAATCCGTCCTTAAGAATATTTTATAAAACTCGATCTTAAATATAAAAATTCTCTTAAGTTCTAATTTGTAAGGTTACACCCGTCACAATATTCAGTTAATCATTATGACTACGAATTACGCACCTGCAGTGTCTATTTGCAATTAATCGCTTAAGAACATAAAATTCCTGAAAATTAAAGGTTTTTTCAAGCAAAAATTTCGAATTGTTATAAGCAAAATTGTCAAACCCGTCACAATTCAATTTCCCTTAACTAATTTAACACAAAAGTACCGTTCAATCAATTTCTGTAAGACTTATATACAGGGTAGGTGCCTGGGGCAGATTTTTATTTTTATACTTAAACAAAAAAAAGTAATAATTGATAATTCAGATTAAGGAATGGAAATGGGGTTTTATTTTTTAAAGATATCTTGTGTTCTGTACCACACGCTGCAGTAAGCTTGGTTCAATTGGGCTGATTTCTAGGCGAAAATTTTTCCTTAAAAACACAAAATATTGGGGATTTTTGGGGAATTTTTCCGAAGCCAATTTATCGAAGCTCTGGCTGTGTGTGCAGTCGCCCCATCCTGTTGAAACCAAATGTAGAGTACAATGAATGAGCTCGCAGGTTTGGCAAAACGAATTCCGTAATAATGCGTCGATAAGTTTTACCATTCGTCGACTGGCCTAGAGAATTTATTGGAAAAAAATGGTCCAGTTGTCTTATGCGTTGCTAGGGCACACCAAACAGTTACCCTGGGGCAATGCAATGGATTTTGGTGTTTCAATCGAGGGTTGCAGGCTCTTGGAGGCCAACGAAAGCAGTAATGGCTATAGACGTGGCCTTTTAATTAAAAATGAGCCTCATCGCTCAAAAAAATGGGATTTGCAGTACAAAACCGCCCCAACATTGCTTCACAAAAATTTTTGCGTAAATTAAAAGTCACTTTCTTTCAGTTCTTAAACCATTTGAGTTTAAGAATGATGGAACTTCAGATATTTTTTTTAAATTTTATGATTAATCCCTTTTGGAAGCCCCAGTGAGGCTGCTCTTTTTCGCATTGAAAGTCGCGACTTTTAACGTTAACTGCTTTTAATCAGTTTAAGAACATTCATAGCCGATTAAGAACTTTGTTCTAACTTTTAAAAAAATAAATTCCGTTTGCATTTTTGGGTAACATGATTAATAGATGAAGCTTACAAGCTACCGTTTAAATAGTAACTAATTTTGAAAATGAATTTTACTTGGGTGCTTTTGGTTAGAAAAATTGGCCTTTTTAATAAGTTTCATTGAATTAACATTAATTAAAAATATTGATTTAATCTAAGTTAAAATAAGTTAAATTAAAAATGAAATAAAGCCCTAATATAAGAGTACAGAACTTTAATAAAAATTGAAAGCAATCACTCCTACATATTACTGATGTGTTGACATAAAAAATAAATGAAATATTAGTTAATTTTAGGTTTTTCTGCAAGTTAAATTTTAAGTGTTTAAAATTAAGTGAACCTGCTTGTTAATTTAAATAAATATCTTGTTGAAGAGGTTTTATATGAAAATCCAGTGGTTTTAAATTACTTGACCAGTTCATGTACTTAAGTAATTTTTCGATTCTTGCTATAGTGATAAAATGTGACAAACTTTTATATTATTTTTAAAAATTTTTTTGATTCTGTTTTCAATTATAACCTTTTTTTCTCTATTTTATTTCTGATAGCTGTGCAAGTAACCTGTTGACTACATTTTCGAATGACACTGCTAATTCGTTATTTATCTGGCAATGCGGGCTCCATTAGCTGGAACTCAAGATTCGCTCTTAAAATTTTTCTTAAAAACATTGAAGTTTCCTTGATGATTGACTAAGAGATCAAAACAAATTATTTTCTTTAATGATATTGAAAAGAACTAAAAGTAATAACGATTCTTGAAATATTTGCTTACAAATCGCGTATTAACATAAAATCAATATAATTCATGAGAAATGCGGCTTCAAAACGTTGCACTGCATTTGATATGCCACGAAACAAACAAAATTTTTTATTCCTTAATTTAAATATTTTTCAAATTTTCAATGTTTAATCTATTAAAAATGCAATTTATGTTTGAAAGCGAATAGATTTGTGTATGTTTTATTTATGGACGTGTGTAAAAGGTTTTTTGACTGTATGGCACAGTGGGGTGTATTGGAATAACAAGCTACAATGTAATCATTGTCAAACAGTTTTTTAAAAACAAAATATTAAATTTGTAATCTATTCTATTTAATAAAATATCTTTGATTTTTTTATAAAGCACATAAAAATGAATATTTTTAAATAAATTTTTTGACATAATATGCTTCCCGAAAATATTTGTGTGAACTTTAAGTTCATTCACTTTATCTACATAATTAATGGACTAATAAAAATGGCACATTAAAGTGTATACAATTAGATAAATGAAAATTTATTTAGCCATAATGTTAAGATCTTAAAAAGATGACCCTGATTATTGATTGTTTAATAAAATATATTTTTTATTTAAATAAATATTATTTTACTTAAAGTTAAAAAAAAATTGATTTAATAGAGAAATCTTAGTCAATTTTTTGTGTGCACAGAAAGACAAAACATATTCTTAAACCAAAAATTTACTTAAAACCGTACTTGAAATTTTAAGGAACGATCCTCACTTAGGTTTTCTAAAATCCAGTCTAGTCGAACTACTTGAAAAAATCAAGCAGAAGTATGTACATAAGGGTGTACCCATTTAACAAATTCCTGCCTTTTTTGACTCCTTTGCACGAGTACAATAGTCTCTTATGCTTAAGCTTTGAATTCAAAATTAATGTTTTTTCGAAAAAAAGTGGTACCGTATTCTCGACTTTTTTGAAAGAATCTTTTATGAGTCTCATGCTTGACCCATTTCTGATTAGGTTTGTATAAAAATCACATTTCGAGCATATGGATGATTAATTTCTAATTGCACACACACTACATATTTTGTTTTTGCTTTTTGAAAATAGTCGCTTTCTAAGCATTTGAAGGTATCACTTTTAAGTCTTTTTATAAACACGCGTGCGGAGTCACTATTGAATCATTTTGGGGGAGACTTAAAGAACTTATTATTGCAAATAATAATACGCTCGGGATAAATAAAATTCAAGCTGATTTTTGCATAAATACAAAAAACAAACAAATTTATAATATAAAACAGAGACATGGTTTTATTTGTGGACATTTTTTTATTAAAATTTATTACAGATCGTGTAGCAAGTACGAGGAGTACGATTTGTGATATCGAATTTAAAACGGCCAAAATACGGGTTAATTGTAAAACTCATATTTTCTTTTTATGCTGTCTTTTTTCAGGTACACAGAAAAAAATTAAAATCATTTTCAATTAAAAAATTTGTTGATGTGATTAAAAAACTTTTAGATTACAACGTATTAAGAAATTCGCATATTCCCTAAGCAACTTTAATTAAAAATTAAAAAAAAAAATCTTATATTTATTAACGATTTAATCAAAATACAAACAAATCTTAAAGGGAACACAAATAAATTAAGGTATAATTTGATTTTTATATATTAAACAAAAATGATATAACTTTTGTTTTTTCATTTGTTTATATTTCTTTTTATTTATTTATATTCACTTAAGTTAATTATATATTATGTTTAGTTTACATTTACGTTTAAGTATACAAGTCTCAACAACGACTCAAACCATTGCAAAGCGTACGCTCTAACCGCTCAGCCAACAAGGAAATTGTTTTTTAAATTCCTCTTCAGCAACCGAATTTGAGATGAGCTTTGCACAAGCAAAGGAAAAAAAATCTTTAAATAAAATTAAAGGTTTTTTAAGGAATTTGTAAACAAACGCCATTGCTGGCATTTACTTTTAAAAACACGATTAAAATTTAATTGAGACAATCAAATTTTTAATTAAAATACAAAACTTTTGATTATGATGTAATTGAAAAAAAATAGGAATAATTGTTTCTGTGTATGTTTTTACATAAATCTATATCGAGGGCCTATATTCAAAATATGCTAACTCAATTTTTGGGCAAAATGACTTTTCGATAGCTGATGGCTCCTCTGTGGATGGAATACCCAACAGTGGTAAAAATTTCAAAGCAAAAAAAAAAACAATTATTCTCGTTTTATAACATTTTTTTATTATGCCCTCAAAGTACATTTTTTTGGGTGAAAATAAATGCTAAATTTCATTGTAAATTTTTAAAATTTTTAAAAACGTATAATTTTTTATAAATCATGATGCATTTAGCGTGCTGAACACGAATCTGGTAAAAAAATGTTATATTCAATGGCTACTTTTGGAGACATGGTAACTTTTAAAATATTAGGATATAGAGTTTGAAGAAAAAATTGCTAACATATGTATACGTAACTTTTAAACAGTTTATCAGATTGAAACATTATGTATGGGGCGATTATAGCCCATGATATATGCTTTCCAAATATTTAATTTGAATGGACTTCGTTACAATATAGCGTAAGTTAGAGAGTGACAAATTTGAGCAACTCGAGATGGAAAAGACTTTCAGAGCTTTTAATTTTTAAAATCTGAAACGATTCCTAATTTTTTTTTAGTTTATGCAATTAATATAAAAAGTATAATAAGAACAAATTAATCAAAAAAATTATTTTTATTATCCGACAAAATATGCTATTTCTCAAAAAATATTTCTCTTTTAGTATACTAAAATACACAAACGAGTGCAAAGGGTGTAAATTAGTAAAAATATTTAAAACATCTTCTGGAAGGTAGATTGTTTATTTAAACAATAGTATATTTCGCTTACTATTCGCTTACTTACTCGTTTTTCCGTTTTCCTGAAAAGTTAGCTTTTTTGAGTTGGCATTTATTGAATAAAGGCTCACGATATGTACGTTGTATTATTATTTTAATAAGGGACTGCACAGTGTATTTTCCTCCTCTAAAAACGATCCAAATATATTAAATTTCTAAACAATCAAAAAGTAAAAGAATATCAAGGTACTTGTTGTGGAACGTTAAGAGTTATAAACATTTTCGCTCATATTCAAGAAAATTAAAGTAGGGTTATTAAGAGTTCTTTTGAAAACTATTCCAAACAAATCTGTCAAACAAACTTTTAAGAAACCTCTTTTAATTATAATAAATATGAGGGTTTAAATTTAAAATATTAAAAATTAAAAACATTTCACCACAAGCTATTTTTTTTGTTTCTTAATGATTTTCTAGGTTTATATAGAGAAAGTATTACAGTTTTATTTTTAAACTTTTAACCATTTAAGAATTTCTCAATATTGTGGAATAATTCTTATGAAAAAGAAAAAATATCATGGTGTGCCATTGAAATGGAATTGAACAAGCAAACTTACACACCAGAACAAAAACCAGCCGTTAAGCAGCTTCTTACTACCTACCAACAAGACCGGTACGTTTAGGTGAATGAATGATCATCATCTCATCTATTAAAGACGATTTATGCAAATGTAAATCGTGATTGATGGCTGGTAGTTTAGGATCAAAACCTTTGGGTGAGGAAAGAAAAAATCTCAAAAACTAAATGAAGTGGAATACAAACAAAATGAAAATGATTTTAAAAAAGAATTCTGCATGTATGTAAGTAATAGGGAAAATTAAAACTAGAAAGACTGTTATGGGCGGTCAATCTCGACCATATTATACCCTACACCACATTTGTACGAAGGTAAAATAATATTTGAGCCATTTACAGCCCAGAATGCTTATTCCCTTCAATGTTCTAGTTCGTAGCATTATATAAGACCTAAGACTTATCAGTGCTAAATTTAGTAAAAATATCTTCTAAGTTGCGACTTGTACTTTGAACGCAATAATACATGGACACCCAGCCGGAAGGACAGACATGCTTAATTCGACTCAGCAAGTCTGTCGGCGTACTTTAAGGTGGTTCTTAGATAATTGTTTTTTGGGCATTACAAACATCTGCACAAACTCATAATATCCCTACTATTTATGTAGTGTGAGAATAAGCAGCAATTGGAAAATGCTCCTAATGTTTAAGTAGGCAACAAGTGTTGAGTACTTCATATAGTTGACTTTGCTGGTTGAAAATATGTTGAAATGCAGAAACTTTAGAATAATGGAAAACGAAATTTTACAAAAAAAAGTTGGGTTTTACCCAATTTTTCATTTGTAAAATATGAAACGAGGGCCGTTTCAGGTGAAAAAAAATAGTATGCCGTTTGTTTAAGGATTTAAAACTAATTTTGTAAATAAATATTTTTAATTAAATCAGGTATCAAACGCATTAATTGTATATACAGAATTTTTTGTACATCTATTTTAATTAAAAATTTATTGCATTGATGAACATGGGGATAAATATGATAACTAGCTTTTCCCAATTATTTACTGTGTAGAGAACAATCCACGAGATAAGTATTGAGCGTTTTCCATTATTTGATAAAAATTCATTAAACGTATCATCATCCCAAATATCTAAAATTTTCGAAAACGCTTGACTGATCATTGCTTGTACCTTAAACACTTTATTGAGTGTTTTTAAAACCCCGAAAAACAAAGCGTAATATATACACTTTAAACAAAAATGACTCATATTTGTAGATTTTCCATTAATTTTGCCCAAACTAACTAGATATAACATTAGTCAATGACTAAATACTCCTCGTTTGTTTATCTTGCTAATGCTGCATTATATTTAGAAATTACTCTCAAGAAAAATTAAAAAAAATCAATTTTTCTTTCTGACTTTTTAACCTCAAACCAACTGTGGCGTCACTCATCACCAGTTGCCGCCACACGTAATAAATTTCCATAATAAGGTTCAACTAAACGCATGTAATCATACACGTTTTCTCTTTTACAGACATGCAGATACAAAGAATGAAAAAGTTAATGATAAAATGGCTGATGAGTAGAATTGCTGGACAACTGACGAACTGAATGACTGCAACAATGACTCGCCGGGAAAGTGATGAATATGCTTTAAGGCATCAAACAATAAAACAACAACAACAGTATTTCTTCAATATGAAAGTGGTGTTTGTAAGAGATGCCAAGAAATTAAAATTTTTTTTCTTATGGCAAATAGAAAAATTCAAAACAAATTTTATATCAACAGGAAAAATTATAATAAAAAATCAAATCAAAATATTTTTTGTTTACTTAATGATTTAATCTTTAGTAATGTTAATAAAAACCTTTTATGTTGGTTTGAGTATTTTATAATTTTTTTTTCTTTTATTTCCTTAAGGCGCTGCTTTTCGTTTGGTGGTAACATCAAAAAAATAATGATGCTGCGAGAAAAGATTTTTCTAGCTTCAAAGAAAACAAAAATCGATATCTGAAAAATTTACTATATGGGATGCCTGAGTCATTATCGAAGAACTAACGTTTTGAATACGAAACTACTTATAATAGTGTCGTTATACCCATACCACATTCGTGATAGCGGTATTTTGCAGATGTTTGTAACGCCCAGAGCTAATGGTCTGAGACCCATCATTAAGCATACCGATCAACTCAGAATTCACTTAATAGTCAACTTAAGCATGTCCGTCCTTTCAGTTGGGTGTTAATGTATTTTTGTAATCAAAGTACAGTTCGCAATTTTTAAGATATACTGGAAAACTTGACACAGATAAGTTTTCTGGCACTAGCACAGAGTATTTTGTTTGTTGGGATGATTGGGACTTTTTTGGTAAAGCCCCTATAGCAATATCCTCCCGAAACAACCATATTGGGCTATAACCGACTCCAATATAACCTTATTACGACAAACTTTTGCATTTTGTCAAAATCTATGCCACTAAGTAGTGTTCCTAAAAAATGATCCCCATGAAAATGTCCTCCCGGAATACTCGAATATTACTTTATTTTGAAAATATTTTCCACATATGATTATCTTTATTCTGCAAGCTATTATCCTGAATAAAAATATTATCGGTTTTTTTTTTCAAAGAATCCTTTAAAAATGTGGCGTAGGGTGTAATATGGTTGGGTCTAAGCGAATGTATCTTTCTTATTTTTTTTTCACTAAATATGACATGAATATGCGCTTTACACTACTACTATCGGAATTCTTTTTTCCCAACCCTGTATTTACGTATATATTTTGATTAAATAAAAAAACGGGTTTCCCTCTTAATTCATATATAGTTTTTCCTGAGATCTTCTACAACAAAAAAATTAGGTAAAACATGATATCCTTGAGTTAAATTTATGTAACTCATAATGATCTATGATGACCAATATGTGGTTCTCTAAACTATTTAATATTAGTTGGTTGTAAAATCTATATTATTAAAAATTACCGCTTTTGAATTAACACATACCTGAAAATAAAAAAGAAAAAAAAAGCAAAATTATTTAAAATGTTTATAGCAGATAAATTTTTTAAAAAAATTTAAAGCTGAAAAATAAAGTCAAGACAAAACTATATTTAAATAAAATTTCAGATTTTCAGCTACTTCCTTCGAAAAAAAAGAAATACTTTTCAAAATCAAGAAATTCAGTCTTAAATTTACCCAAACTCGTATTTGAAGCGGTCTGCCGAATCTTATATAGCCTTCACATTGGTCTTTTCATATACCCAGCCATCTGATCTAGCCGAGTTATTTCTTACTGCAAATATTGTAATGAAAGTACTTAGTGCAGGATTTGAAGTTGATAGAGATCCTTGTTTTTTAAATGGAAGACTTTAGACAAATTTGAGGTGGAGAGTTTTAACAGTTTTCGAAAATAGATGTATTGAAAGTTTAATAAAAGTTTTTAATTTGTGTAGAGGAATCCCCTCTCACTGCTCCTAACCAACGTTTTTCCCCCAAAATTTAAGAATTATTGTATCATTACAATATTTGAAGTCGATAGCTGTTATATTTTCAAGGATATGGCGTATGGGAAAAGTCATAAAATTTGTTAATTTATATGGAAGCTGCCCATCTCCCTGCTCTCAACCAAATATTTTTTTTGGAAATATATGTACACCAAAAGTAATTGGACTATAACAATTACTTTATGTGCAACATTTGAAGTCGATAGCTGTATAATTTTCGAAATAAAGCGTATCGAAAATTTAATAAAAATTTACTTCCCCTGCTCCAATTCAAGACTTTTTTTCTAAAATGTAGGTCTTGTCCAATTACTTTTTGTAGAGTATTTGAAGTCGGTAGCTGGTTTAGATTCTAAGATTTAGCACATGAAATATTTTATGAAATTTGTGGAATTGTAGGGAAATAGCACTTCCCTGTTCCTGTCTGGAAAAATTTTACCCTAATTTAGGTCCCTGTCTTAAAATATCTGTGCCAAATTTTGTAGGCAAGAGCGACTGTATTTACTGAGATATATAGGGATATATGCACGGATTTTGTCCTAAGAAAATCGGTTGTTTTGGGTTTTCGCTTAAATCGCGGTCAATATTGAACCGATTTTGCTGGTTGTAAATGTCAGTTGTCTCAGGGGCATTTCTGATTGTTTGATATTAAGACGTTTTCTGTGTGACTTTATTTAAATTTGAAAGCTTGATTTTAACGGACACACGGATGGACAGACGGACATGGCTTATTGAATTTCCTATCTATAAGGAGCCAGAACATATATACTTTTGGAGGTCTAAAGTGAATATTGTAGAAGTTACAAACGGAGTGAAAAACTGATGCATAGCCTTATCACTATGTGAAAGGTATAAAAACAAAATGCCTTGATATTCTAGATGGTAGAGCGCTGGTAGTGCAGTTCGAAGAGTTCAAATTCTAGCTACGGCATGTACAGAAAAAGGCTTTTTAAATTTAAAACATAAAATAAATGAAAAATATAAACATTTTCTTTCTAAATAAAGCTCCGCAACTCAAAAAAGAGCTTTAACTTTTATAATAATCCCATGCTTTAATTAATCTTTTCAAGCTTATTTTAAGTACGATTTCGAGCTTAGATCAACAAAAAAAAACGAAAATTTGTACTTACTGTACTTTTGGCTTGGCTTAAGAAAAGTTTGATAGTTTTTTGCGTATATTTTAACAATCGTAAAGCCTCTGAAATAATACGCATTCTTGTTATAAAATTTTATCTGATAATTAGTTAATGCCCAAGCTAAATGAGAAATTTGGTGGAGTCACAGCTGTAATCAAGAAACGCTTAGGTGGTCTAAAAACGACTCATTAGAAAATATGGATTTTAGCTAAGGGTTTTAAAAACTCCTTAATCACAAAACAGTCGGTGCTTAATTAAAGGAGATTTTATGCGAAACATTACGATTTAAGTTACAAGATGTAATTAAAACTCTTAATATTTCAAATATTAAAAAGTTTCGGGGGTTGATGCATTATATTACGGATTAAATACTTGCCATCAATATGGAATGATGACATGGTAAAATTGATTCCTAAACCTTAAAGCATCATTTTAAGGGGTATAATTAAGGCCCAGTAAGTCTGCAACGAACCCTGTCAAAATTGTTTAAGAAACTGCTCATGGCATATTTAATCACCAATCTAACTTTAGATGGCAACGAAGTACCATCGATCCCTTAAGAAGAAGAAATTATTTTTTTGCCTTTCCCTATCGTCTCTCAAGCTTTCGCCAAAATATGCCATGATATGGAAAAAATAGCTGCTATGGAGTACAATAGTAGGGCACTGCCTTTGCGTCAAATATACTTAGAAAAAGTTTTACGTCGTTAAAACAGCATTACACAAATGATAACTTCCGTCCGTTTTTATATTAAAAACATCAACATCCTTAAAATCTTTAGGTTCCACTTGTTAAATTAATAATTTTAAACTATAAGAAGAGGGATTTAAATAAATAGGAAACACATCCCAATTCGCTTGCTCGAAACATCTTACAACATTGGGGGATGCACTCGTTTAAAGAGGGGAGTCACAATGACTTTAATTGATTCTAAATTTAGCCTGGCGCTGCTAGACTTAATTTTTTTTTATATTTAAGGTTTAAAACTTATTCTTAGATCATAAAAGTAAATATTTACAATGAATTAATAAAAAAAATAAAATTTAAAAAAGAGTTAATGTTAAAAACCCATATAAATAAATGTAGAGACATATCTTATAAAGAGGCAAGAAATGCGTTATTTGAATCACTTTTAACTAATTTTTTTTACTTAATATTTTTTTAAAATAGTTTTTGACATAAATTTGGCTTAAAATTTGATCGAGCAATCGTCTTTAAGTTTTCATATTTACTTTATCAAACAGCCCGCTGGGAAGCCCCTTTGAATGGAGCATTGTCTCCAAAAGCTTACAATAAAAATCGATTAAAAGCAAAATAACAATTATATTATAATTTACAAGCGTATCATAGTAAAAAAAAGATTATTAACCAAAAGCCCTGTCGGCCATTAGGCTAACACCCACATACATTCTTATGACTTCAAAATTTATTTTTATTAAATTTCTCTACTTACGTTGGACCACCAAGACTTTTTTTGGATTTCAGGCGCTATTTTATCATGTTCTATTATTTTTTCTTTTCCTTCGCTTTTAATATTATTTTGAAACAATAACTGTTATTCATTATTCGTTTTTTTAACCCAACAACAATATAAAGTTTCTTTTATGGGTCAAATAAAAAAGAGAGAGTTCAATTTGAATCCTACTAATGCTCTAAACACAACTGGGACGAACGACGAATTTCGCACTACACGACAAATTCGTCCGTTAAAATTCGTTGCGTAAATTCGTTAATTGAAACACATTTAAAACGAATAAAACAGCTGTGATAGAGAGACCATATTTCTTAAAAAAGAAGCACTATTTCTAAAAAATAATAATTAAAAAAAACTATTTAAAAAATATATAAATACAACACTTAAAATACACTAATTGTATTTAATGCAACAAATAAAAAGTGAAAATTATTCTTAAAGTATAAAATAACATTATTTAATAACAAAATAAAAGAAAAATGGTCACTCTGTGCCAAATTATTCGTCGTTCGTCTGCGTAAGAAATAGAAAAAAACCTATCGCAGAGTTTGTTACGCATGACGAATTTCAGTCGACGCACTGTTTGTGTGCATTTTCATATACACAAATGTGTTTTATTTTTTAAGACGAATATTCGCAACGAAAAATTCGGCGTTCGTTTTAGTTGTGTTTAGGGCATAATACTGAGTACATTTTGCAGTCAGTCAGTCAGTCACCTTCACTAATAGCTAACATATGCAACACAAGTACATTGACACCAATGTTAAATTTTATTCCTAAATTTTTCTAAACCTTCCATAATCTTCTTCTTCTCTTCTTTGTTTATACAACAGTTCGGTGCATTAAATAATATTTTGTTTTTGATTTTATGTGTGTGTGTGTATTTAGGACTATAAGTGTATTGTTTTATGTAATTTTTATAGTCTTTTGATAAGAAACTTTTATGTCGGGACCATTAGGATCTTCTTTCAAATTCTTTTCTTTAAATAAAGCAATTAATTTCTATGCTCACTCAACATTTGAGATGCATTACTTTTTCTAAAATCTTTCAGAACTTTATTACTTTTTGAAAAGTTTAATGGGATCTTTTGAAGAATTTAACAACAGGTTTTGTTTTAAGATTTTTTTCAAGTATTTAATCTTTTTTTAATCTTTTTTTATAATCCGCTTAAATTCCAATGCTTTACACAACTTGAATCTAGATATGTAGGTAGGTCTACCGCTTAGATTATTTAAGTTGTGTTTATCACTTAAAAACTATTTAAGCGAAGACCAAGAATTCGTCACCCAACGTTAAAAAAGTTTTTTTTTTTAATTGTTTTTATTTGATTCTGGGGAAAACCTTATCCATCATTGTTTTATAATTTAAATATATATAATTGTGATAAGGACAGACGGACAGAAAAAGCCTAAATGTCACCAGTAGTTTTTGTGTTGTTGCGCCAAGAAGTGCGCATTCGCTTGTGGCTTTATTGTTAGAGAGGCCCAATCAAAAACATTTCTTATAACCAGAAGTAATCGTAGTCAGTTAGGTTTCCATAACCGCAAGCCTCATAGAAATAATTTTACAAAAACAATTAACATTTAAAAAAATAAGACATGTTTATCATGCACAAAATTATTTATTTTTATCAATTGTTTTTGCAAATATTATAACTATCTTCACAAAAGCATTTGTATGCGTGTGTGATTATCTAAAAAAAAAAATCTTAAATAATTTAAAATATATTTTCCGCCTTAATATTCAGCTATTTAGATTGCTTTGTCTTTTCTTTCTATAATAAATTTTTAAAGTGTTGTTTTAAGCAATTAATTTTTTTTCCAGCTTAAGCTATTTTTTTTTCAACAAATGTTATTAGCAATTCTAAAATATAATTGTGGGAAAATTCGAAACTAGTTTAAATTAATTACCATAACAATACATGTATGTATGTATGTTACCAGCTCTAGTTACCAACTAAATATTACTAAAGTTGAATTGTGTTAATATGTTGTGTAATAATCGTAATAAAAATATTTTTTTTGTTTTCATTTTTAAGGTAATGGCTTTTAGCGTTATAATAAAAAAAACTTGTAAATGTGCTTTCAAAACTAAAAAAAAAAATAATTATAATAATTGGCAGATATTTAAAACTAATTTAAAAACAGCATATTATTTCTAACATTTGGGTTAATTAACTTTTTATGTTATTGATGTTACCCAGTATGCAAAATGAGTCGGCTTTTCATTGAAACTTAATCAGCTTGCTGGAAGCGATTTTATTGCAAGCTTTTACTAAAAGAAATTAAAATCCATAAAGAAGAAGTAAATTAAAATTTTGGCAAACTATATAACACTCTAGGATTTTTATAAAATTTTTTTATGCCGAAAATAGGGATCATCATTATCCACCAGCTCTAAGTTTGTACCAGTTTAATATATATACCTTAATATACAAATAAACAGCGGTAATGACTGGATGACTGACTGACTGACCCATTCGATAAAGTTCAGCCCAAACACGTAAAACTATAGACCTGAAATTTGGCCTGGAAGTATCTAACCCCATGCTAAAATTTACTCAGACGGGGTTTATTGAAGCTTAAACCCAAAGTGGATAAAAATAGACCAATTAGGGGCAAAAGAGATTAATTCTCCCAAATTAAAATGATACACAAAGTCTAAAAACAAAACCCAAAAAATTAACAGACCCATGTCTGGCATTTTGTTTTCGAAATTTTGGACCCTAAATGGTAAGTCGGGGCAAAAGCATAATTTTTATATTGCTTAGGTCCACTTTGTAAATTATAAGCCAAAAAAAAGGAAAAATTAATTCAAAATGCATTCGACATGTTTTGAAAAATATGAACAAGATTTTTCAATGTTTATAAATTTTTAATCTCCAAAGGGTTAAAAATTTCTCTTTAAGTACTCTATAAGGCTTTTTAATTACAATTTCCAATGTACCAAGCTTAGCAGCTGCTTTTCAAAAAATCTTTAAAATTAAAAATTTTTTCAACTTTTTTTGCCTTGAAGGAAGCACATTATTAGGTTTTTCATAAGATTTGAGTTTTTTGAAGTCTTAGTCTAATTTCTGCAAAATAATACTAAGAGTTGTGGCAATGGCGAGTATATAGCGTAACATATGAAGTCCGCAAATGAATAGTGCCAAAAGATCCTTTGACCGCGAGAGCTTGATTTGTTCATTGAGGAATATTTCGCAAAGCCTTGACTATTAGCTCTAGAATAAAAAAAATTTGTTAAATAAAGCCATGAACCAACCCATCTTAATTTGAATAACAGTAACTACCTTTGTCATGGTGGTTTTTGAAAAAACCTTATTTTACAAAATAAAGAACTCCTTCAATTATTAGTACCTTTTCGCTTTTGAAAGTAGAATTACTATGTGTATGTAAATAGCGAGACATTAAAAAAATATATTTTTTTGTTAAATAAACATCTTTTATTATAAAACATTTAAAAAATTAAAAATTTAAACCACCTTGCTCCATAAAGGGCTAACATGTTTTAGCATTACTTTTGCAGTAGTCTTTTCAGTAAATCTGTTCATATGGTCCTTGATGAGTTTAATCAAAACTCGCCAATTTAAAATACTTTGAAAGTAAGATAAATAAGCCTGTTTAAAAAACATTTTACTCAACACGAACTAAAACTCAAAATTCTCTTAAATTCAAATTTGTAAAGTCACATCCGTCACAGGTCTTCATGTGGTCATTTCGAGCAGAAATCATGCCGTTTTAACGTTCGCTTACTGTAAGTGGCTTAAAAACATCCCTCTCTTGGAGATCAAAGCTGCTTTTTAAACTTGAATTTTATTTTAATTGAGTTATAAGCAAAAATGTGAGAAAAACAATCACTCTATTGGAAAATGCTGTATTTTTTCGCAAATGGCGGTCAATGTCAAATCTGTTTTGACATAACAAGCCATGGAGTGATACACTCTCCAAGAACGCGAACTAATCATGTATATTTTTTTGCGTAAGAATTCATCTTTGGTGTTGGCGCAGCCCGAATTCCGCCACCGATTCCCCGGACGTCCAGCACCGACTGCGCAAACACTGCACCGTTTGGCCACCAACCTTAAAGAGTGCGGTATCACACGAGATGCTGCCAATGGAATTAGCCATCAGCCGGTCATCCCTAACGCGAGTTTTGGTGAAAGACCTGCGCTTGTTCCCATACAAAATCCAGTCCGTGCATCAGCTGCTGCCTGTCGACCGTCAAATGCGTGTAATCTACGTCCAAGCCATCCTTAATCTCGAGGCCAAAGTAGACGATTTTTCGATCAATCATAATGAGCAATGAGGCACATATTCACCTCAGCGGGTACGTGAACAAGCAAAACTATCGCTTCTGGAGCACCAAAAAACCACGAATAATGCACAAAGAGCCATTACACCCGCTTAAATGTAACTGCATAGTGCGCTGTTCACGCTGGAGGAGTCATCGGGCCATTTTTTTTCGATAACCCTGCTGGTCAAACGACAACAGTTGACGGTGCGCGCTATAGGGCCTCATTAGCCGAGTTTTTTCTGCCGCAGTTAAACGAATTAGGACCAAAGGATAAGTGGTCCCAACAGCACGGAGCAATGGCACGTACTGCATGAACCACAACCGATATTCTTAAGGTGGCGTTCCCGGATCGCCTCATCTCTTGTTTTGGCGATTTACATTGGCCCGCAAAATCTCCCGATTAAACCGTTACAGAATTTTTTTTGTTAGGTTTTATGAAGACCTGGGTTTATGTAAACAAGGCCGACACCCCGTAAGCTCTCAAGGACAACATTTGACACAGATGCGAGAATCTGTCGCCCGAAGTTCTCGCCGAAGTTATGAAAAATACCATAAAAGGAGCCCGTATAGCAATCAATTGTGAAGGCGCCCATTTGGCCGATATCGTCTTTTCGATTCCACCATTAAAGTACTTAGGGTTCAGGTAAACATAATCAAAAAACATAATCGAAGTTCTTTATTTAAAAAAAAAGAAGAGCCAAACAAAATCGGATGACTTCTTTTGGTCCACCTTGTATCTGTTGACCATAAAAATTTTTAATTAAATTTCAATACAAATTTTTATCAATTTTTCAACAAAAATATTTTAATGAACAAAGGCTTTGTCAACATACATACAAACATTTTTATGATTTTAAGCTGAAATTTAACTAATTATCTTTAAAAATATACTCAATCAAAAAATTATTTATAGAACATTTTATTTAGATGATATATTTTAAAAATATCAATTCATATTCATTCCTAGTTTATCGAAAACGTTAATTCCCAAAAAAATAGTTAACTGATAAATTAAAAAATAATAAAGAGAATACGAACATTTCTGCCATCAAAATATTTTATCAAATATCAGTTATTCCATTATTTTAAAATATTTATTTTTTTATTGTTAAAAAAAATCTTGTGACAATCGCCAACAAAAGTCGTTAAAGGTAAGTATTTTAATGCTTTTTGATGACTTTTGATTAAACTGCCTAATTTACGTTGCCAAACACATATTACTAGTGATTACTTATTGCAAGTAATAAGGTAACAACGGTTTCTTAATTTTTTTTTAACGTTATTTTTTTAAGTTTAGCTACATACGCATAACTAATTGATTAGCATTTAAAAAATAGTACTTAATAACCCGCTTAAAATAGTAATATGTTGGCACGTTTAATATTGATTAATCATTATTATCATAATGAAGCAAACGATTGTTTAAGAATGAACAATAAAAATGCGTTTTTGAACGGGAAATAACGTAACGTTTCGATAAAATTAATATTGTGACGTTAACACACTATAAAACTGATTGTGATTCTTGCATTTTTGTTTATTATTTTTTTTAATCATTAATTTATACAAAGAAAATATTTTTATGCACCGGAGACAAAATGTATGAAAATCATTTACAAAAGTGTTAAGTTACAGGTATTTGTGTATTTTATAAAAATTTCTATATATTTGGCTTTAAGTTAATTTTTATATCAACAACACATACGTGCATATGTTTGTAACGCAAAAAAAATAATAGCCTGAGAGCCACCTTCAAGTATACCGATTACTTTTGGATTCGATTTAAGCAATTTCATCCGTCCGTCCGTCCGGCTGGGTGTCCATGTATTCTTGCGAACACGCTAAAGGTCGAAATTCTATATATGTATGTTTTAATGAAATTTGCAACAGTTTTTAGAACTATTGCTAATGGTGATGATGGCTCTATTTTTTTAACATGGGACCCATATAAGTGTCCTCTCGGAATAAGTATTTTGGACTAAACATTTTCAAAATTTTGCGTATACATATTAGGAACAACCCAAAACATATCATGGGTGCCATATAAGTCCAACTCCCTGAAATCATAATGCTTTTCAAATATATTAACAAATTTGCAAGTATTTAAAAAAAAATTTGCCAAACAAACTTCGTGAATTATGGTCCTTTAACGAGCCTACGTATATCCTGAAAACATAGATAACTTCATTAAAGAAAGTCACCTTAATCGGCCTATACTTTATGTATGCAGCTTTTAGCTTGTTAAGATTTTGAAAAGGAATGGAAATTTTTTTTTAAATTTAAGTAATTCCGATATAAGCTAATTGTAATGCATTTTTGAAATCCACTACGTTTCCATTCCGTAACTTTAAATAAGAAAAACACTCAAAGTAAATTATAGAAGTAGCTATTGAAAAATGCAAATGGGATGATAAGAAAATAATTTTGGGTTGAGTGTGGATTTAATTAGGGCTAAGCAATATAGAATATGAATATATGTATTTCCAATGCTCAAACTCAAGTAAAAATCTATTTAAATATATTAAAAATATATTTTATTTACTTTAAACTATCAAAGAAGTGAAAGTAGTTACAATTTGTCCTAACCTTCAAATTTCTTTAAAATTTAAATTTTTAAGGTTACACCAGTCACCGTCTTCTAGTGGCCATTATGAGGGAAAGAGGGTTTACCCATTTCACCCTTTCTTAAGTGACACAGCAATTATTCTATTGATTTAATATCCTTTCTGCACGCCTTGCGATCGCTGATCTATGCAGTTTCCATTCGATGTAGTTGCAATGCTTGTATACAGAAAGAAATAACACATTCTAAAATCAAAAATTTTACTTCTTTATTTATTTAAAATCATACTTAAAATTTTTTAGTAAGATCCGTTCTTAAATTTTTTTAAACCAAGCTTCATCAAATCAAGCAGAAAAAAACGTGTTATTTTAACATACTATTTTACATTGAAAAAATTTTGGTGGCCTGGAAGCTGCGCGCTGGTACTGTAGTCCCTGGTTAAAATCTCATTTACGGTAAGTACAGAAAAGAAGATTTTTTATTTATAAATATCAAATATCTGTTAAATCAAAATATAATCTAAAACTTTCCTTCTCTAGTAAAGCTCGGTAGGTCAAATGACTTACATTTCATTCATTTCTGGATTAATTCCGCTTACGCTTTAATCAATCTCAAACATCGAGTACGGTTTCAAATTTAAATCCACCCTTTTTTTGGCTTCAATGTGGCTAAAGGAAAAAATCCGTTCTAGAAAGGTCGTAATTTGGCACCGCTACAGTTAATATTTTGTGTGTTGGTTTGTCGGACTTTTAACACACTTATCCCTTTACTAAATTTGGGTGTACTTAGCTTGAGGACTATTACTTTTATATAGTACGATTTTTTAACTTTTAACCATCCGACGGTCGTTATATTTATCGGGAGAAATGGTCGTTTGCGCTAGCGGTTAAATGATTCAATAAGTAGTTTTCAACGAAAGTCACCGGCATGATTTTTGTATATATTTTTAAAAAGGTGGCTGAAACATAAGTTTTAATAAGAGAAAACGCAACAATAACAAACGTTGTTCTAAACTACAAAATTAATTTTTGTCGGTTAAATTAACAACACAAAATCTTTTTACGTTAAAATAACAAACGTAACGATTCTGAACATCGCTAAGAACTTTAGTGTTTACTTTAGGCCCCTTTATATGGTAATACATGTATTACGACATGCCATAAATATTGTGGAATAATACAAAATCTCATCATGTAAAATCATAATGTTTTCATTTGGAGAGAATACGGATACAAAATATGACAAGTGTTCAGTAAATTTTTATCAAGGCGCATGTATATCAGGTGGCCTTAGTTCTACAAAAACAATTTAATCGATCGTCATAGAGATGTCAAAGAAAGATAACAAATACTCACAGATTATTTAAGAATACTCTTTGAACCTAAGCAAATTTTCACATTTAAATACCGAAATACTGTTACTCAGCTGACTAACTGATGCCACTTGATATACATACGCCTTGATGTTTAGTTTCTAAACAAATTTAGAAACTTACGTATTTTTATGAAATCAGAGGTATAAAAAATTGGCAGCACTAACAACATCTAATTAAGGCAGCTGCATTTTATGAAACAAAACACCAACCATCAAAATCAATTAATATTACAGAACTTAAACCATATATTGTTACCATAAAGATAGATAAGAAGCAATAAAACAACAGCTTTTGATTATACCAACACCATTCTTGTAAACATTACAAATACTTAGAACCAAATTTTATTCTCTTTTCTTAAACACAAATAGAATTTCATAATATTTTGATTCTACAAAGCCTAAATACTTTGTATTACCTCTTGAACTTATCAACAGCAAAGTCGTTAGCAAAATGTTTCTGAATAGTAAAATTGTTAAACTTATTGTTAACGTTTTTAACGATGCGATTAACATAAAAATAAATTACAGAATTACCCTACCCTAGTGCTAATCTTATTCAGGTCATCCCAAAGAATTCTTGTCATTCCAACTGCTTCAATTTTAAACAAAGTGCCCTGTGACCAATTCTACGTATTTCTTCCACTCGTCCTTTATTGAAACGAAAAGTTTCGGGTTTCTCTCGTTAACTGCATTTTGTTCTTAAGCTTTAGTCGCTTAACTCTTCTCCGTTAATTTTTGATTACCTCGCAGTATCCAGTTGCGCTTAGTGGTCCCATTAATTAATTATATCCTCCTTGAATTTTACCATTGCCCTAGATTTGGGATTGTCGAGCATAATTAATATTATAACTATTAAATTCTCTTTAAAGTACAAATTTGAAATAGTTGAGATAAAAATTAGTATGTTAAATATGACCATTTTAATATATTACTGCAATTTTAAATAAAGTCATCAAAATTTTAATTTTAATACGTCAATATGAAAATTTTAATTTGTTTTTAATCTTTATATATAATTTTAATTAAATAATAAAATTAAATATTTAAGCCTAACTATTGTTTTACTAACATTTATATTAATTTAATTTAATATTAAAAAAAACATATATTTTTATCTTGATTTTTAATATATATATTTTTTTTCTTAACACAAAAAAAGTTAATAATATTGGTTTTATTTTTTTTAATTCGAATAAGTTTACGCGTTTTTATATATTTTAGGGCAAATAAAATAAAATGACACACTTAACTTAGCTCAATGACAACTGGTGTTTGTGTTAAACAGTAAAATAACATAAAAAAATTTTTGTTTTATTTTAAAACTTATTGTGCAGACATGATTTTAAAGTGTTTTAATAGACTCTGTATTTATCTAGACTAATTATATATGTAGAGAGGAAATTATTTTTGGATGTATTGGGTATATAACAATTTTTCATTCCGTTTGTAATTTCCATAATATTCACTTTATACCACTATAGATTGGGAAATCGAAATCTATGTCTATCCGTCTATGTGTCTGTCTTAATCAAGTTTCCGGACTTAAATGAGTTCGCACAGAAAACATTTTAATATCAACCAATTTTAAATATCCCTGAGACGGTTGGTATTCTCAATAAGCAAAACTGGTTTACTATTGACCAAGATATAAGCGAAGACCCAAAATAATCAAATTTTTGGGGCCAAATCCGTGCATATATCCCTATATATCTCAGTAAATATACACTGAAAAAATTATTACTGTAAAATCAACTGGAAATCTACTTAAAATAACTGGATATTCATTTAAAAATCGTCCAACAAGATATTCATTAAAATTAACAAAATATTTCATTTAAATTCAGACATCAAAAAATTAACTGACATTTTCGTCTAAAATTAACTAGATTTTCTTTCATTTGCAGCAAAACACAAAGTATCAGAAAAAAAATAACAAAATTAAATATTAATAAAAAATAACTAACAAAATTAACTTCAACTGAAAATCAGTATTTTTGTTTTTTTGAGGCTTTGAATAACCCTTCAAATTAGTTAAAAAAAATATTGTATTCAAATTTAACTGTTTTTTCATTTAAAAACAACTTTACGGAATACTTCCTAAATAACTTACAGTCAGTTACTGTAATAATTTTTTGAGTGTAGTCACTCTTACCACAAAATTTGGCACGGATATTTTGAAGATAGGGACTTAAATTAAGGAAAATTTTTTTTCAGGGGAAAGAGAGTCTCCCATACAAGTGAACAGTTTTTGCAAAACTTTCAATACGCCTTATTTAGGAAAATATAACTGCTATCGACTACGAATGTTCTACAAAAAGTAATGATACAATAATTCTTGCATCTTGGAAAAAAATAAATGGATAGGAGCATGGGAAGGGAAACCCCCCCTACAAATATAAAACTTTTATTTAACTTTTAATACGAATAATGTCGAAAACTGTTAAAACTCACGACCTTAAATTTTCTACATTTTTATTTACCGATCTAATGGGGTTAGCGAAGCGGACCGGGATTGCTTGTACAAAATAAAACCCATGCCATCTTCATAGCGACACACGTAAGTTTCTACGTACTTACGCCATCAGAGACATTAAACCCATTCAAATTTTCTTTACCTTTTGTTTTTTTTATCACTTTAAAATAATAAATATTTTTTTTTAATTTGAATACAAAACTTTATTATTCAAAAATGTGTAGTTGTTGAATATTAAAAATTATATTTTATAGCTTTAATTTAATATATGATTTTATTTATTTATATTTGTGGCAGCTTATAAACACGTTTATTTTTATATTTTTAAATTGTGGTATAACGTAGTGCTAATAGATTTTAATAGTATTAAGCAATTCAAATTGGAATTTTTTATGTATGAAATTTTAATATTAAATTATTATTTTTTAGTAGGATTAAACAAAAGTTATTAAGTGATTTACACCCTTTAAATAAAGTTATTATGTATATGGTTTTGGAAATTTTTAAATATTTTAAGGGAATTAATTGCTACAGGGTGTCTGGTGGCAAAATTTATATTTTTAAATACGATTATTTCGAAAATTATAAATAGTGAGGAAGGAGGGTGGCGCCCTTGGAATTACTGATTATGTGGATTTATCAATCACGGTGTCACAGTGGTCGAGTGAGCATGGCTCGTTCGCTGTGGAGACATTTTTGAAGATTAAAAATTTTTACGTAATTGTTCGTCGACAATTTTGTTCACAGTTCCGTATTCGAAGAATGTCTGATGGCTCAAGTGTAAATTTAATTTATCCGACAACTCCACGCAGCTGCTTCGGCTATGAATTTCCTACGACCAGGGCCCAGTCAAACCACAAGGATTTCTGTAAACAATCAACTGGTTGAAAGCAGTTAACGTGAAAATCTGCGACTTTCACTACAGAAAAGAGCAAGAAACAGCCCCACTGGCACTTCTATGAGCAACTTTTTATGAAATATTAAAGAAGGATCTGAAGTCCCATCCTTTTGTAATTCAAATCGTTCATAAACTGAAAGAAAGTGACTTTGATTTACGCAAACATTTTTGCGAAACAATGTTAGAGCGTTTTCGCACTGTAAATCCTATTTTCAGAGCGATGAGGTTTATTTTTACTTAAACTTTCACGTCAACAAGCTAAACAGTCGTTGCTGGTCTCCGAGAACCCTGAACCCTCGACTGAAAAATTAAAAACCATTGCATTGCCCCAGGGTCACAGTTCGGTGTGCCTTGTCCATGAGATATTTGGACAATTTTTTTTCGAAAATTCTCGAGCTCATTTATCGTACTCTACACATATGTGGTTTCAACTGGATGTGACAACTGCACACATAGCCCGAGCTTCAATATGTTTCTTCGGGAAAATGTCCTTCAAATGCTGATCAGTTGCTTTGGGGACATCACATGGCCACTGAGGTCGCCCGATCTTGCTCCCTCAAAAAGAGGGTTTATAATGACAAATTCCAATCTCTTGTGGTTTTAAAGGAAAATACAAATTGAACCAAATCTATTGCAGCTTCATTTTGAACAATTTGTTCAACTCAAAGGAAGACATTTGGATTTCATCATCCCCATTTCCATTCAATCGTTCAATACTCCTTATTAAACGTTGTGTCAATTATTACGTTTTTATTAAAGTTTAAAAATATAAATCTAAACCAGATACCCTGTATATTTATACATGGTATATGGGTATCTATATTATCATATAATGTTTGAAGAGAAAGTGTTAATTGCTTTTTATCTACCCAAAAAGAAAATTTTTTCTCCTCAGCTGGGTGCGATTGCAAGATAAGCTATACACATACATACATATATAGGTTTCCAAATGCCAGCTGCCATAGAGGTTAATTATAGTCTAAATTCTAAAATGGTTCCTGGTTTTGTTAAAACAAGAGCCATTTTATTTGACAAGAATAAAAATTAATTTAATTTATAGCTTAAATACTCCCCACCAAAAGCCTGGACAGGATTTTTCGAAGGTAGAATTTTACAGGCCCAATAGTTGGTACCAACTCTGTTGATGTTGTTCGAAAAATTGCTTAAAAACAAACTGACTCTTTCCATATATAAGTATATACAAAACTACTATTGTTTTATATTAAAAGTAAGTATGAAAACAAGTTAGCTGGATGAATTACAGGGCATAAAAAAATTTTAATATTCAGGCGCTTACTTACTTTGTGGTAATTAAATTGTTTATTAATTTGATTAATAAATTAACAGATTATTTGATTTTTTTAGTTGTCAGAATCTAAACAGGGTTTTAGATGCAACAAAATAATTTTTTAATTTGATAAAAACATTTGGCTGAGCTTTTAAAGTTTTGTTCTTTCAAATTTAAAAAGTATTAATTAAATTTATATATTAATATATATAAATATATATATTTATATATTATTATAAGTATTTATTACCCAAAAAAAATGGTAGTCTTTAAACAGAAATTAAGTTTCCTTTATTAAGGTAATAATTCGAAGAAAACTAGTTTTGGAAATAATTAAAATACTTTTTAAAGAACAAAGACCAACCTGAAATATGGTTGGCAATAATTTTTTAATAAATAAGTAAAAATCCCATTAACAATCTCACTACAAAGATTTATTATTTTGTTTTTTAATTATGATAAACACCAAAACTTATTTTTTTTTACATACAAAGATTTTGTTCTTTATAATTTTTTTTTGGTTTTTTTCAAACAATTACCTGGACAATAACAATTGGTTTTTTGTTTGATAATTTCCGGCATATTTGATCTTTGTGTAGTTTCAAATGATTTATTTAAGTTTTGTAGCAAATCATTGCCATCTTTCAAGAACTTAAAATTATAAAACGTACAAACGCTTAATTTAAACTTTTGTATACATCTATGAGTCATTATTAAAGTTTAAGCCAAAATTTTTTTGCAAGCTTCATCAAAAAAGATAAAAAGTGTTTTATATACATAATTGTACTTGGTTTTATTAGGTGTCCCAAAAACATAAAAAGCTTTATGCAAACAATGATTCATGGAAATTGATTAAACGGTTATCAGAATATTAAATCACAAAAAGTTTAAAATCTAACGATCAATGAAAAATACTTTTATTAAAGGTGTGTTAAACATCTTATAAAAAAAATTCCTTTAAAGTTTTACAAATGTTATTAAAACTTTTTATGAAATAAAACTTTAGTTCACATTTGGCAAATAGCATTTACACGGGCAATACGAAAACATAATAACTATGTATGTGTTTGCCTTTTTTTGCTTAATTTCCGCAAAAATTATTTGCAGTAAAATTGTTAGAGGTTTTAGGGGGGGATTCTATAAAAGACTTCATACCAGAATGGACCCTAATAAAAGTCAGTATGCGGCGCTGTGTTTGCACTTTGCATGAAAATGTCAGGGATTCCAGGGCAATCATTTCAATTTTCGTTTGACGCCTTGACACAAAATATGATATATTTGACTAAGCTAGTTGAGAGAAAAGGAAAATGCTTTTTATATTTATTTAAAATAAGATTATTTGTTATAACTAAAACAAAAAAATCCTCGTTCTCACATTTCACTTTTTATTTTTTTAACGATAAACCAAAAGCTCTTGATTGCAGAAATAACGTGCAATTAATTTCTGTAGCACTGCAGCACCAAAAACAAAATTTATTATATTAACAAAAAGCTTCTTATCACTTTCCTGTTTGCAAAATATTTATAAGACTTCTCTTCAAAAAAAAAAACCCCCAAAACTTCAGTAGTTAGAGTAACAAAAAACATGTTTAAAACAAAAGATAAAACCCAACCAACTATATTTTGTTTCCACTTCTCAAATGCGGATGCATCTTTTTGCTTTTGTCTCTACTTTTAAGCCCACAGGAGGTTAAATTCACTTGACCCCTGGAGGCATTTAAACAATAAAATTTGTTTAAAAAAAAGAAGACCCTTTTGATATTTTTCTATGTTTCTTTTAACTTAATGACTGTAAAACAAGTCACAAGCTTAAACTCTCACTCTTTTTTTGCTGGCATTAGGAAAAAACGGCAACGACGAGGAAATATAAAAAAGCGCTTTTTGGTAACCCATTGTTTTGAGCTAAATGCCACCAGATATGAACGTTAAATGACAAAATGCTAAAAGCCACGAAAGTTTTAGTTTTTATTTGCCTAAAACTATTTTTTGTTTGTTTTAGTTTCAATAAAATTTAGAAATAATTTTGTACTGAAATAAGTTAATGAATTGCACGTTTTAAATTGAAGAAGATGCATTTCAGCAGCTACACCAAAAAAATCCACGCAAGTTATGAACGAACTCGTTCGTAAATTGTATGAAGTCTTTCGTTATTTCACACCACGAAACTCTTGCGTAGAATGAACGAAATTATCTTTTAAATTTTATGAAATAATCTTTTGTATTTTAAGAAGCAATCTTTTTTGTATAAATAAAGGCTCCTTGGAAAGTGGCCCAAAGAAAAGTTGCCCCAGTATAAAAATAAAAACTAGCTTCGAAGTGTTATAGCGAAAGCAACAACAGGAAAATTTGGAGCCGTTTTCGTTTTTAAAATTGGAGTGGAATTACCCAAACTTTTAAGGTGTTTGATGACATTTTTCGTTTTTAAACTTTTCAATACTATGAAAAATGGTTTAATGAAAAATGGTCCCAATGAAAAATTACCTTTAAACACTAAATAAAAAATGGTCCCAATTTAAAAGATGGAAAATGACCCAAAAAAAAAATTCAAAATACAATTCAAAGTAGAAATGGCCCCAAAGCTTAGGTTTTAAATAGCCTTAGGTTTTAACATAAATGAATCAAAGTTAGGTAAATATAGTTATTTTAGGAAGATGCCAAGAAATTTAAAATTTTGGTGGACTGGAATCAGCGGCTTTGATATAGTATTCGGCAGGGCGTAGAGGCATAAAACATAGGTGGTTTCATACACTAACTTCGTCATATAAAAGTTATTTTATATATATGCCCCGCCAAAGGCTACTGCAAAGTTAGCGGTTCGAAACCACCAGCGTTTAAACTCATTGATCCCGGCCCAAAGCTGGCTGTCAACAAGAATTTTTTAAGCAAAGTCTTGGCACAACTTTCTTTCATTTCTTTAAAACATAGGCAAAATTCACATTTTTTGTTGAACTATTTTTTATAGTAATGAAGATTTAAAACTTAAAAAATGGCCCCAAGCATTTCAAAAATTTAAAATCACCCCCATTTCAGAAATGAAAAATGGCCCACAATTTTAGTGTTGTTGTTTTCTATGTAAAAATTTGGAGCCATTTTTCATTTTCATTTTACGGACATTTTTTATTGGGGCTTTTTGTCTTTAAAATTTATTAAAATAATTGTGGGGTAAATATTTTAATTTTTTCTTTTTTAGGCTCATTTTTACTTTCTTTAAAATTCATAAATATTTTCGAAGCAATTTTCCATTTCTAAAATTGAGGTGATTTTTTATTTTGAAATTGGGGCTATTTCATATAAGCTATATCTCCTGGCGCCATAAAAAGGACGAACATTTTTTTGTATGGCGTAAGAATTTTCAGCAGCCTAATAAAAAGCACCGAAATATCCTGATTTAACTGTATTATTCCAGCACCGAAGTAAACGCTTAAAACAAAATGCAACCAATTAGTCCATACGTTAGCAAATTTGTAAGCCTTGACATTTCCCTACAAGCCTGTCTTCTTCAGTGCAGCTGTTTTGCTGATCTAGTGATCTAGTTGTATGCAGAAATCCTAGATCATGTGTTAGTCCTACGCTAACACAAGCTTTTGTTTAGACTTTACCGATTAAAATTATTGCACAGAGAGACAAAACACGTTCTAAAATCAAGAATTTTGATCTCGAATTTATTGAAAATCATATTTGAAAAAATTAAAAATTAAAAAGTTGTAGAGCAAACCTTGTTTCCGATACCACAGACATTATTTTGAAAAAAGTTATTTTTTGCCAAAAGTCGATTTTGAGATATTCCAAAAATACACTCAAAAAATTATTGCAGTAAATTACTTTAAGTTATTTAGGAAGTATTAGGTAAAGTTGTTTTTAAATGAAAAAACAGTTAAACTTTAATACAATATTTTTTTTAACTGGCTTGAAGAGTTATTCAAGATCAAGCAAAAAATCAAAAACATTGATTTTTAGTTGAAGTTAATTTTGTCAGTTATTTTTTAGTAATATTTAACTTTGTTATTTTTTTTTCTGATAGTTTGTGTTTTGCTGTAAATGACAGAAAATCTAGTTAATTTTAAACGAATATGTAAGTTAATTTTTTTATGTCTGAATTAAAATGAAATATTTTGTTAATTTTAATGAATATCTTGTTGGACGGGTTTTAAATAAATATCCAGTTATTTCAAATAGATTTCCAGTTTATTTTGCCTTAATAATTTTCAGTGTACATATATTTAAATATTTATAATAAAAAATATAAATAAATATATAAAATAGGAGAATGTTTTAAACTTACAAATTCATTAATTGATTCTATCGATTTGTTTGCAGTCTGAGAATCAATAAAAATTTAATTGAGATTACAAATTTCTTAATTTTAATCAACTTTGTATTTTTTCTGGATAAAGATGTCATTGAAAAGCCCCAATAATATAAAGTTTCTATCTACATTATAGTAGGGTACTTTAATTCTTTAAGACCGCCGAAGTTTGCAATACTAAATAAAAATTTTTAAAGTAATAAATATGCATATTCCTATGAACACAAGCTGGGCTGCATAATGGTTTTGCATTTATTAAAACGTTTGGTTTACTTTTTATCGATTTATTTAGAGAAAAGCATTTTCTAACCAGTAACTAACAAATGCCTCCAACTGTACTCGTTTCTACTGGCATACAAGTTTAACAACATACAAATACATCAAGAAACATATTTGACCAACAGCTACTAATTGGTTGGACAAATACAAATAAAGAAAGATTTAAAGAAAAGAAAACAAAACAGAATATAAAAGACAACTAACTAATCTCTACTTAAACGTAAAAGAAATAAAATTAAAACGAAAACCTAAAAGACTAAACTTAGTTGTATTTATGGGCGGCTAATAAGCCTCTAAGTTAAATGTTTATTTAAATATTAGTTGGACTTAACGAAAAACAAATATTTGTGTAAATTGTTTAAAAATCACAAAATAAATATTTTTTTTCAATTAATGGCCGGGAGGAGAGAAATTTTCTTTAATTAAAGTTTACATTTTTTTACTTTTTAATAACAAAAGTTTATTGACCTTAAAACAAATAGAAACTATGCTATTTTCAATTAATTTTAACTTTAAAAGTAAATTTCTTACAAAACTTATTTCATAGTAATTTTGTTAAGACATTTGTATCCGTTTTCATTTTATGCTTAATAAGCCAGAAAATTTTACAATTTTTAATGCTTATTAATTTGTTACACTTTCTGTTATTAATAAATTTAAACAGAAACTTAATAAAGCATTTTAGTCTTTTCTATACTTTAAAACAAGTTTTTTACTTACTAATGAGTTCTTTACTGTGGCTTCTTTAAAAATAAAAATTAAAAGAAGCAAAATGAAGACCAGTTCTATGTATCGTTTTTTAAATGTGATTGATTTATTTGTCTATATGTGTTTTGAAATTTGCTTATCTTGCTGTTTTTTAGAGTTTAATGAACGTTAAACAAGCCAAAAAATATTATTACAAAAAATTTTGCTCTAAAAAAGTATTGGTAAATATATGTTGACTCATTTATTTCTTGATAAAATTTTCTTTTAAAATTTTAATTTGAATTTTAAAAGGCTTATTTAATATCACAATATCAATTACCTCCGTTCATTTGTAATTGCAGTTTAAACTATTACTTAAATTATTGTACTAAACGTGAAAGAGTACACAGAAAAAAATTACGCAACACAAGTTGTCATATTACTAACTAAATACAATATTAGTAGTAGTTGTAGATACAACAGATAACATTTTTACCAGAATTTAAAAAAAATACATACAAAATTGTGTTAAACAAAAAAATAATATTTTAAGATAATTTAGTTAGTAACTAAAATTTTTTTTAATCGCTTGTAATTTTTTTTCTGTGCATCAGCATTAAAAATTAAAATGTATTAAATGTTTGACCATTTTAACCCTAAAGTTTCATTTATACGTGACTTAACCATACCACAGAAAACAGCTGTTCGAACCAAGCTTATGGGCAACACTGTATTTGATCACAGGTGACTTACCATTACGCCATAACCATAACCATAGAAACCAATTGAGTCTTAGTTTTTATGGCAACGGTTACGGTTATGGCGTAATGGTAAGTTACCTATAATTGAACCTTAAGTCCCTAACACATATGTTTAATTAAATATGTTTGGGAAGAAATTTTTTGTCTAATTTGATGACTTTTTACCTTAATGTGGTCATTCTGGATCTTTACTGAATAAAGTGCATTTAGTCCTGGTTTATTATTTATTAAATGAATGAGGGTCAATAGTCCCTAATATTCAACAAAGTTCAAAAAGGTACACAAAATTTTGAAGAATTAATTTTCCTCGTAGTTTGGCTTTTAACTTAACTTAGTTTATTTTAATCTTAATTGTGTTAAAAGTAAAAATATATTTATTTTTCAAAAAAAGTCCCAAGAATTATTACGAAATGTATTTTTGTAACGTACAAATATCACAATAGAGCCAAAATCATTGCAATACTTTTTTAAGAGTTTTCAAAAGCAATTTAATTGTATGTCTGTTTTAATGGGTTTAGAAGTTACAAAAAGCACCTTAAAGGTATCAAAAGGCTATTTTTACTCTTTTAATTCATTAGTGTCCAATGATTTAAAATAGTACCAAAAGCGAACTCACATCTTTTTTGACAGTTATCGAATGCAGTTTTAGTTATTTTTATTTGTTTAGAAGTGCTAAAAGTGCCAAAATGTACTTTTTACTGGTTTCCCCCTAAGGGTCCGATATTTCAAACAGATCTTAACACGTAATTACATTTGTATTGAAGCCGGCCGAACGTAACTTTGTTAGTATTATGTTAAATTTTTTAAAAGCTCTAGGTATCCAAAATTAAAAAAAAAATTACACAAGATCATTGTTGAATTTTTCAAGATCTGCCGAGCGCAGTTTGAATAACGTTTTTATGTTGTTTGGCTTGGAAGTTACAAAGAGTATCCTAAAAAAGCCAAAATTTATTTTTGCCATTTTTTGAGGCTTCAGAAACAAAATTTCGAAAAGTCACAATAGCTTGTCTGTTAATTTTTTAATCAGAAAACAAAAATTAAAAATTTTGTAAGTAAAGTAATGAAAGTGTAATATATTCAATAATGTTGCGTAATGTATGGGCCCAGGTTTTTTATGTTGTTCCCCTTTTAACACTTGTTTACGTTTAACTGTTTACTTTTTTAACTAAAGTTTATGTTTTCCAATTATAATCCTGCCGAATTGGTTTTTAAGTTTTATTTTAATTAAACTTTCTATTTCAGTCCTAATCAGTATTTAACATGGAACCCTTTTTCGTGTAAGTTATCTTTAATTTTGTACTTCGAGAACCCTAATCTTGAGAAATATGCAAAAAGTATCCAATTAGTTGACTTCCCAATATATATAAGTCCCACATAAAAAAAAACGCCTTAACCAACATATCATTTTTAAAAATATTACTGATAGTACGAAATAAAACGATTGTCACAACATTTTTAGTTGTTTGCTAATGCCATCATAAAACATAGAAATTTCTCTTAAATATAGAGCTGTTGAAATAATGATAAAATTGTAAGATTGCCTAGCCGTATTTAGTATGATTAGCCTACGCCAAGCCCACATAATGTAGGAGAGTTTTTGTCACATATAAGCCTACTTAGCCAATGCGCATCTCAAGAATTCAAAAATTATAGATAAGAGCAGTTTTCTTTTTAAGCAGTGTGCTCAGGAGTAAAACAAAACTATCTGTCATGTGGTGATGCCCTTTGGCTATTAGAAACCGACAGGTGTTTGAGAAAAAGACGTGAAAACTCTCCCAAAACCACCTAGATCAGAGCATGTGTTTTAAGAAATAGTTGTTTATAATCTAAACAAAGTACGTTTTCTTCATAGTTGCTACATCTTTATACTTGCTGGCCACAAATCCCTATATCCTGGCAATGAACTTAGCCGTAGAGTAGCGCTCTAACTCCACAGCCCAGTTAATATTTTCTTGACTAGAGATTTCGATAAAACAAAGCATTGCTCTTACAAAACTATAAGAAAATTAAGTTATAAATGACTAACTCGATGCCACCCTGAATTTGCTTTCAGGCGAAGACTTTAAAATAGTTATCGACAATTTTCATAGGATACTGACCTAAACGATGTCAAGGTGTCAATTAGCTTTTGTGTTACGAAAAAGAAAGATCTACTTGTAGAATTTTGTTCTTGGCACTGTATGTATGCCAGGGCATTCAATTTAACGTATGAAGGTTTACAAAAAAACACTTGACAGTCTCTAGACGAAGTAACGGTAAACCATACTACTCACATTATAATGTGTTAACTTTTTAGGCTCTTAAGGGGATGTTACTATGACGAGCCTAGTTTCTTGGGAAGGAAGATCATGATATCCGAGAGGGCAAAGTACCTAAGAATAGTCCTGGATCAAAAATTGAATAAGAAGCCCTTCTTGGAGGGAAGGCATGGGGTTTACGATGATATGTATAATTGGAGCCTCAGCCCAAAATATGGCGCACCTGCTATGCAGGAGCGTAATTAGACCACTACTTACCTACGTTTCTTTGTAGGGGTGGACATTAATAGACAAAAAGTGCAAAATTACAATCCTACAGAAGGTACAACGAACAATTGAAATCCGCATACGCTATGAGATGGAACTTGTAGCGAAGCACCTTTAGGTGACAATTGAGTGAATAAAGGGGACTTTACGTCTAACCACCAACGCAATTTTTAGACACAGGAGAGCTATTCGGACATAGTGAAGTTGTCTGGTCGTACATCTCTAGTGAAGGTAAAAGCTAACCCTCCTTCGCTAATACCATGTCAGCAGTTCCGGTTGGCAGAACTCTCGGACAAATGTCCAAAATGACGTATTGTGTAAAGAATGGCTCTAGTAGAAAACGGGACTGAGCATCCTCGTTGAAGACCCGAAAATCGCTATTTATTCTTGCCTCCCTGCCCACAATACTGTCCTCCAAGCTGAGGTCTGAACAATCACAGAATGTACGTCTTGGCTTAGAAAACACATAGATTCAACCGATGTTAACATCTGTATAGATAGCCAAACGTCTATGTGGGTAATTATTTGTGTAAACACCGGTTTAAGGATGGTTTTACATTGCATTAGTATGACAGATGATTACTGGCAATATGGATAGGTTCGCAAAATAAGGGTTCCTGATCATCAGAGGGTGGTCGGAAATAAACAGGGGAATGATCTGACGACTAATGATAGGTGACAGCGGAAGGTTGACCTGGTAAGCCCGAAGCCCTTTGCTGCGATGAAGGACGAGTTTAAAAGCAGTACGGAAATTGCCAACAGGTTGCCACAGGGTGGGATAACGAGACATTTGGCAGATGCAAGAGAATTTTCTAAAGCGAAGGAAATGAAGCTAGAACTAAAATTTTCAAAGCCTAAACTAGACAAAACGACTAGTGTGCTGACGACTAGAGTACAGAGCATGCTGGGAGGACATAAAAACAATGGAGCGTTTCCTGCATAGCTGCCCGAATTTTACACAGTCCGGAGTGCGATGTTTTATGTCTGAGATTTTGCCAGATGTGGCTTACTTGGGAGGTGTTGAAGTAACTTGTCTGCATCACCGAACTTCTGTAAACTTCCAGCCAGAAATTCTTTTACCCTGCTAAGAGCGCACAACAAGCTGATGACTGGCTAAGGTGTACGTCCTTGGGGCTTGAGGCCTTTTTACATAACCTAAGCCATGTGAATGCTTCGACCAGCCGAGACTTTTTAACTTTGCCCAGGCCCAACAGGGTATAAGAAGGGAATAACATTGCATGATTTCCGAGTCAACGGGCAGGGAAGTAATGCAAATCTGCTTTTTAAACATACTGAAACGAAACTCTTTGCCTAGTGCAGGCAATGAAACAAACACTTTAGAAACGTAAATAAACGCAGATTGGTTACAATAATATGAACAAGATGCAGAGCCAAGCTCGAATTCATATTAATGATCGTAATTGACAGAAGTTTACAATCGCCATTTGTTAACATCAACGTTTGCTATGTTTTCCATGTATATGTATTTTGTTACCTGAATATAAATAACAAATAAAGGACATACATATATAAGTATATAAAAAAAGTGTTCCAGTAAGTTGTCTCATGTATGAAGGAGGTCTCCGTTCAAAAAGTTTGACCCTACAAAAATCGAAAAATTTCATTTTGCCCTTGTGTGTTTTTCTTAACAGCTGAATGGGCAAATATGTATTCAAACAAATTTCACTTTTTCTTAGAGTTTCAAGGAAAATAATGGCACACGTATAATAGAAACGTGTTTTGATTGTCGCTGATCTTTTAAACATTAGGAAAACACAAAGGAAAGTTCGTTGAAAAACTAACAAAAATCAAATAAATTATTACTTTAATCAAGAAAAAAAAACAGTTTATACAACTTAAGCAAAACAAATACCAAAAATAATAGTTTTCCATTATTTTTTTTTTATTTATAAACCCCAAATGTCACGTAAACCTTAATCATCTTCCAGAAAATTATTTTGCAAACATGCTTAGAACGATACAAACAAAACCAAACAATATTCAGTTAAGTAACAAAATAATAAAAGTAATAATAAAACAGTTAAAGTAAGAAAAAACATTTTTAAATAAACTTATTTAGTTAGACACAAATGTTTAAAGAAGCTCAGAAAATATATGAAAAAATATTAGATGGAAACAGTGATGCCAGGAAATTTTTCAGAAATCCCAACGCTTATGAGCAAAATACTTTTTTTCCCTACACCCACTTTTTGTTTTCCTGCATTTTGCCCTTAATATTTTTGAGAATTTAAAAAAAAAAAAATTAATTTTTAACATATTTAATTCTGCTACAAAAAACCAAAATAATTTGAAACTAATAAACAAATAAAGTAAAAACAAAAAATATAATTAAAAAGGTAACACAAGGATACCATAAGTGTAACAAAAGAAAAACAAAAAAATATTTTAAAACCAACAAAAAAACTTACAAATAATTAAATAAATAGTTCAAAAAATTATTTAAACATTTTTATAATTTTTTTTGACATGACTAAATGTGCATTTAAAACTTGCAAAAACTAATTACATTTGTTATACATAAGATCTTATTATGCAAATAAAATTTAATATTTCAATACCAATTCTTGCAATTTAACAAAAGAAAATAATCTTTCTTTTCTTTTGTAAAATTAAAAAAAGTCACTAAAAAACGAAAAATCTCTACACCTGGCATCACTGAATAAAAAGTTTAACTTGAAATGTTAGAAAATAAGAAAATCTAAAATAAAATCTGACAAAGAGGCTCATATCGCAGATATATGGGAAGCTGAGTCACGTACGTAATGGATAAGAGATAAATTATTAAAAAATATGATAAAAAAGAAAATAAAATTAGAAAAAAGAGAAAACTTTATAAAAAATTTGTAAAAAAAAAATCATTGGTACGAAACAAATGGATCCAATCTTTTAATAGAATTATTAAAAAATTTTCAAAAATTTAATGCATTATTAGACTTCAATTTATCCTGTCCTGCCCAAAAAAAAAAAAAAAAACTCGTCTTCCCTCCTGGGAACGCACATACAAATTGTATTTTAATATTTTTCTCTCTTAGTTTAAAAATAAAATTAAATAAAATTGTATTTCTATTGGCAATTGCCAATGCATTTGATTATTAAACCTGAAATTTTACAATTTCATGCTAGTTAAGCTTTGTTATTTCTTAGAGTTTTATCTAATATATTACTGGCAATACAGTCTAACCACAGAAATAAAAAAAAATAATTAATAGAAAAAAAAACTTAGTTTGAATAAAGAAAGATATATATTTAGAAGAATAAAGTCTTAATAAACTTGACTTGTTGGCCTTCAAAAATTAGAAATAAAATAATTTGTAGTTTTTGTTAAACACAAATCTTATACATTTAATTATAAAATAATGTTTTTTTAAATTTAACAAGAAAAATACAAAAGTCTACAACAAAAATAATTTGAAAAATGCATGCTGGTAAAAAATGTTAAATTAATTTTTAAAAAAAATTAAATCGTTTACCACAAAACTTAATTAAAAAATACCTCAAGATTTTTTTATTGTTATTTATCAATGAAATTGAAAAAAAATGTATGTTATTAAAAAAAGGGATCAACCTTATTTCCTAAAACACAACGCTCTAAAACAAAAACAAAATGTATGGAAAAATTTCTAAAATTTTAGTTTTTTCCATACAATTGTTTTTGTTATTATGCGTTGCGTCTTACGTAATTAGGCCCAAAATTTTTATTTTTAATTTAAAAGTCTTCTAAAACAATCAGGGTACATTAACACAGGTAGTGTCAAGGCGAATTCAAAAAATTCACCCTTTTCATTCCCTTTTTGTGTTTGATAAAGTAAATGTCAAAACAATTTTAAATTTCAAACAAAATAAATAAATTTGACAATCGGTTTTACAAAATTTCAAGGCGAATTCATAATCAGCTGTATTCTCAATATTACGAGTAATAGTATATCCTAATACTGGAATCAGTTGTTGATGATAAAATTGAGATAAAAACGGTAATATGTAAATATGTTGGTACTTTTTATGCTTTTTTTTGGGACACTTAGATTCATTATAATAAATCAAGGAGCTTCAGAGCGTAATTGAATTGTACCATCTTATAGATTAACAAAATATATTATTAACAATATTCTTAGTAATTTTTGCAATTAGGGCATTAACCCAGATCAAGGTTCAAAGTCAAATAACCTAAAAAAGACAACTTTTCTTACATATTTTGTACTCATATTTTTTAAATTTTTTACTATTACCTAAGATTAAAGCCGGAAATCAACTGAAAAGTACCTTTCGCATATCTGGTCCATACTTAGTTCTTTTTAGTATTTTATGAGATCACAAACCTAGATATATAAATAAGGTCCTTATGGCCCTTATTGCGTTTTTATTAAATTATGAGGTAAGAAACATAAAATAAGGTTGCATGACCTATTTAAGACCAAAAGTACTTATTTACATTTTAAGTGTTTTTTTTTTAAATTAAGTGGAGGGAAAGTACCTTTTTCACATTTTAAGTATTTTTTTGAATTTTAATGATAATGAGCCTAGAAGTATGAAATTAAGTGATATTGACAAATCTGTGTAAACATTACTTAGTTAAGGGTCAGAGGTCAATTAGGTGGTCAAAAAGTACTTTTTTTTAAAACTAACACTTTTTTTAATTTAATGAGACTATAAGTCTAGAAATATTAAGTTGCCCCTAATTTGATTCATAGTGAGTCCGGAAGCCAATTAAGTGGACAAAAAGTATTTTTAAAATTTTTTCCAATTAATGGTCCCGATATACGAAATTAAAGACTATTGATTAGAGGTCGAAGGTCTACTATGAATTTTCAAAGTTCTTCTTCCTTTTTGCTTTTTTTTTCCTTTTTATACCCACACCACATACATACGTGGTAGGGCTATTATGTGTTTGCGCAAATGTTTGGAACGGCCAAGAATAAATGATTTGAGACCCGCCTTCAAGTATACCGATCGACTTATTATCACTTCTTATGTCGGTTTAAGGATGTCCGTCTGTCCATCTGGCCAGCTGGGTGTCCATGTATTGTCACCTCGTTACAGGTCGTAGTTTTAAACATCTTTGCTGAACATACAAAGACAAAAAGTCTTTTATTTTTGGCTGTGATCGGTCCATATTTTGATAAAGCTTCCACATAAACATCATCGCAGGATAAGCATTTTGGGACACACATTTTGTTTTTTAACATTTATTTTATTATTGAATCTTCGCTTAATCGAACTAAGAATAAGTATTCAAATCTTAAAACTAAGTAATTTATATTAGTTCAGTCAGAACCAGACTAAAATTTAAGTTCACACAATAAAATTAACTAATTTTAAGAGTTTCATCTAAGGGCAATAGTATCCCTTCTTTTTAGGCGGGTGTCCCCACTATGTTGCAGGATGCTTCGAGCAAGCGGATTTGGATGTGATTCCAGCTTATTTAAATACTTGTCTACATAGTTTAGGATTTCGCTTTTTACTAGTGGAACTTCTAGATCCTTGTGGATGTTGCTGTTTTTAATATACCAAGGAGCACCAGTTATCATTCTCAGAATTTTGTTTTGACGACGTTGTATTTTTTCGATGTTAGAGGCGGAAGCAGTACCCCATAATTGTATACCGTAGCACCAAATTGGTTTTAAAATCGAGTTATAGAGTAGAAGTTTACAAACCAGACGTGGTACAGAGTTTCTACTAATTAGCGAGTGGATTTGAGCAGCTTTAAGTTTCATTTGAGTCAGCTTCGCATTTACGTGATGCTGCCATGTGAGGCGGCGGTCTAGGTGAATGCCAAGATATTTTGTCTCGGTTCGTTGAGGCACCATGTGATTGGGGAGCACCTTTCTTTGCGTAAAGTAAAAGTTACGTGGGTATATTTTTGTTCATTTATTTTTATTCCCCATAACTTTGCCCATTTCTCAACTTGGGTTACGTGCTGCTGCAGTTGGTTCGAAGCCTTTTTAGGATCTTTATGAATACTAAGGAAAGCAGTATCATCAGCAAATGTCGACGTGGGTGTAAAACTATTGGTTGGCATATCTGCTGTGTAAAGCAAATGCAGAATTGGACCTAGTATACTCCTTTGAGGTACACCAGCCCCTATTGGTTGAAAAGAACTTATTTGGTTTCCCCTTTGATCATGAATTGTCGATCGGTTATGTATTTTTCTAATAGGTTAAAAATATTAGCAGGAAGGTTGAACTTAAGTTTATTTAACATGCCTTCATGCCATACTTTGTCGAAAGCTTGCGAGACATCGATAAATATAAATGATTCAAATATTACTTCACTTTCTCAAAATTTTGCATACATATTAACCTTAACGCCAATAGTTATTATACTGAGTCTTAAAATTATCCGTTTTTTTTAAATATAGCCTCAGTACAAATGTGGTATAGGATATGGTTAGGCCTTTATAGCCTCCAGTCCCATAGGACATGCACCTAAGCCAGTGTTCGAACTCCTGGTGGTGCGCTTGTAGCAAAGAAAAAAAATTTTGGGAGAAAAATTCACAAAAACTCGCTTATGCTGATGAATTCCCTCAACACCTCCCGTTCCACACATTTATAAAATCGGGGTCTTCTGACCTGTGCAAAATCCGAGCAGTGACACAAGAAATGCTCCATCGTTTCGATATCCTCCGTCACTCCCGTCCGATGAAGGTATGCTTGTGAATTTGAGAGACCCGTCAGCACACTAACCATATGGTGAGGTTTGACCGACTATAACTTTCCTACTTTTTAACACTTTTCTCTTTAAACAAATATGTAAGTCATGCTGAAGAATTTTGCAAAAATATAAAATTTTTATGTACAACAACACAAAATAAGTGGTGAATAAGCCACATGTGCCTGGAGATACATGTATGTATATTTAAGAGCTATTGACGTAGATTGTAGTCGAAAGCGAACTATTCGAAAAGATATATTTTTTGCATATTTTTGGTAACTTTTTACATCTTTTTTTTAAGATTTTGAGTTTATAAGAGTGGAGCATTAGGCTATAAGTCCAATAAGCGAACTAAAATATTTTTTTTTTATATGGAGTGATGCTACCGGGAATGGATTTCGATACAAAACACACATATGTACAGTAATACGAATATGCAAATGTTATGCAGGACATTTAAGCTATACCTTAATGGGCTTGTGATACATTAGGAGAAAGCCCTTGACGTGTGGTTGTGGCAACTGGAAGGCAATGCAGATTGAGGTAAAAAGTTAAACAGTGAGACAAAAAGAACTTTCATAGTATATTGTTGATTAACTTTAAGTATTAAATAAATAAAATAATAAATTAAATTACTTACTTTGTTTCAAACCAAGTTTTTTCTTTTTTTGTATTAACGTTGATATCCAATTTATTTAACAAAGAATTTATACATTTTGAAACTACCACGAAGTTAACATTTTTTTTCAAATTTAGCTAAAGGCAATTAAAAATTATTATTTGATAATTAAGTTAACTGAATATGACACAATATTTGTTTTATTAATTTTTAATACATTTTTTTTTGTTTGTTACAAATGCATTTAGACATTTAAAAGCTTAATTTTTAAATTTCTGTTTATAAAAAGGTTTTCAATTGTAATTAAAATACAAAGTAATAACAATTTATTTCAAGCACGTAATCAGCTTTTTGGAGACACATTTATTATTTTATAAAATTCTTTTATTATACCCTTCACATAGTGATAGGGTATATATCACTTTGTCATTCCGTTTGTAATTTCTTTATTATTCATTTGCGACCCCATAAAGTATATATATTCTGTATCCTTATAGATAGGGAAGCCGATTTAGCGATGTCCGTCTGTCCGTCTGTCCGTCTGTTTAAATCAAGTTTCCGGAGTCAAATAAAAAGATACAGACCAGTTAATGGTGTCAAACTATTACAAATATCCTGGAGACAATCGCTATTTAAAATCAGCAAAATCGGTTTACTATTGACCGAGATATAAGCGAAAACCCAGAGCAACCCATTTTTTTTAGGACAAAGTCCGTGCATATATCCCTATATATCTCAGTAAGTATAGTCACTCTTGCCACAAAACTTGGCACGGATACTCCTAAAGAAGGGACCTAAATAATAAAAAAAAATTTTTCAGATAGGACCAGGGGAAGGGGTATTTTTCCTACAATTGCACAAATTTGGTGAAATATTTTATGCGCTATATCTCGGAAACTATAACAGATATCGAAATGAAATGTTCCACAAAAAGTAATTGCACGCTAAGGGCTACGCCTTAAAAAAAAAATTTTATGGGTGGGGGCAAAAAAAGGGGTAGCTCCCATACAAATCGACAATTATTATCAAATATTCGATACGCTATATCCCGGAAACTATAACAGATATCGAAATGAAATGTTCTACAAAAAGTAATTGGGCCATTAGGGCTACGCTTTAAAGAAAAAATTTTTTGGTTGGGGGCAAAAAAAGGGGTAGCTCCCATACAAATCGACAATTATTATCAAATATTCGATACGCTATATCTTGGAAACTATAAAGATATCGAAATGAAATGTTCTACAAAAAGTAATTGCACGCTAAGGGCTACGCCTTAAAGAAAAAATTTTTTGGGTGGGGCAAAAAGGGGTAGCTCCCATACAAATCGACAATTATTATAAAATATTCGATAAGCTATATCCCGGAAACTATAACAGATATCGAAATGAAATGTTCTACAAAAAGTTCGAGTGGGGGCAAAAAAAGGGGTAGCTCCCATACAAATCGACAATTATTATCAAATATTCGATACGCTATATCTCGGAAACTATAACAGATATCGAAATGAAATGTTCTACAAAAAGTAATTGCACGCCAAGAGCTACGCTTTAAAGAAAAAAATTTTCGAGTGGGGGCAAGAAAAGGGGTAGCTCCCATACAAATCGACAATTATTATAAAATACTCGATACGCTATATCTCGGAAACTATAACAGATATCCACATCAAATGTTCTACAAAAAGTAATTGGAACACAAGGCCTACGCTTTAAAGAAAAAAAATTTCGGATGGGGGGTGAAGAAGGGTAGCTCCCATACAAATTAACAATTTTTATAAAACTTTTCCATACGCTTCTTCTGGAAAACTATTACAGCTATCGACTTCGAATATTCTACAAAAAGTAATAATCAAATAATTCATACATTTTGGCGAAAAAGTTGGTGAAGAGCAGGGGGACTAGAACATTTTTTAGTTTTATTAACCTTTAAATATGAATAATGTCGAAAACTTTAAAAACTCTCGACCTCAAATCTTCTTCATCTATTTCTATTATTCATACAAACGTTAAAATTTTGTATTTTTTCTATGGGCTTTAAAACTCGCACAAGGTTTTTTATTATATTATTTGCAGTACAAATTTACTCGGCTGGGTATATTTAAAGACCAATGTGAAGGGTATATAAGATTCGGCACAGCCGAATATAGCGCTCTTACTTGTTTATTTTAATTTGATTTGACATTTTGCGCTTTCAAAGTAAGCAAAAATTTGCACTTTTTCTAAGTTGTTGATTATTGAGATTATGTCGCTAATTTGATTTAAAATTATTAACACGTTTTACTTAACAAAATATTTTTTTGATCTTACAGATTCCTTTGGAATTTTAAATAAAATTTTTGTTTTAAACTATAATAAACTCATTAAATAACTCTATTGTTTGTAAATTATTATTAAAGAAATTACTTTATTTTCAACCACATATGAACATATTTTTTATAATTTTTTTTTTCGAAAAATTATCTAAAGATTTTAGCCTTTTTTTATTATTTATTTTAAACACACGTTCCTTTTGATTTCTTTGTTGTATTGCGTTCTGTAAGTAGAAAAGAAGAGACATAAAAGTTTTTATTAGATTTTAAAGTTTTGATAATATTTATTTTAGTTACCGGGGGTACAAATTTGTATTGTATTTTATAAGCAAATCAAACAAAAGAGTTTGTTTAAGAAATAAAACGAAATATTTAGACGGGTTTTAGTTTTTTTTTCTTTCGTTTAAATAAAAAAAAGAAAAAACAACTTAAGTGTTCATATTTTTCATTTGTTTATTAGGCAAAGTCCGATAAAGTCATAAAAGATGAAGTAATATATCGGATGGTGACAATGAACTTGATACTACCCAAAACAAAAGCTTTAAAGAGTTTTAAATTTGTAAATACTTCTTTAAATTTACTTAAATCAAAAAAAAGATATTAGAAATGTTTTTTTATTATTTTCGTAAAATAAAATAAAAGATCTGAATTATAAATCTTCATTTGAAGACTAAAATATGCTAATAAAGCTTTTACAATGCAACCGATGCACAGAGAGACGTCATAATATTAAAATTGTAAATTATTCATAGATAAAGACTTATAGTTTACATTAAGAGTTTGTTAGAGGAGAAAAGTAAATTAAAGCTAGAGACTTGATATTTGGACTGCAGGTACCTCTTCCCATGTAGAATTAACTAAAATGGGATTTCGAGGAATTCGGATTCAAAAAATGGGAGAAATAGGGACAAATATAAAGTTAATATTTTTAAGGCTAAACTAAAGAAAAAGAAAATTTAAAATTTTTAGATTTTTTAGATTTCGGAGTCAAAAATGGTAAAAATATATATTTTTACATTTTGTAACATCAAAATCAAAAGTGATGTAAGCATAAACTAAATTGGTATTAGAAAACTATGAAAGCATATTCATGTTTGAGCTTTTGTACCAATTGGTCTCCAAAAGAAATGTAGTATTTTTTGTACCTTTTTACATTGTTCTTTTAAGCTTTTGCTAAAGAAACAATACAGGAGGGGTTATTGACTCCGTCAGAAGTCAACAAAAAAACTGTTTTCACAATATTTTTTTTAATATTTGAGGTAATGAGTTCCGAAACATAAAACAATGGAATGTTGACCCAGACTAAGGTTGAAAGTATATAAGCTGGTCAAAAAGTACTTTTTAACATTTTCAGTATTTTTTTTTTTAAATTTTTTAGATATCAAATTTAGATGTACTTATTAAACTAAGGTCTATTCAACACATTTGTGGTCAAAATCATTTTGTACCACATTTCGTAATTCATTTTTTTTAATTTTAAGACTATGGGTCAAGAAAAAGTCAATAAAGTAGATAAGTTTATGAGTCCTTAAGTGTGCAATTAAGGACTTTTTATCCAAAGTATTCAAAAAGTACTTCTTCCGCGTATTAAAACATTTTGTGAATATTTTTAAATTATAAGTCTAGAATAATGATATTAAAGTTTATTGGCCCCGATTGAGTTCAAAAGACAAAACGATGAAAAAAGTACCTTTTTGTAGTTTATAGAACTTTTAAAAATTTTAGGACTTGGAGACAAAAAAGGAAACTAAGATTTTTTGACCGCGATTGAGTCAAAATTCAACTTAGTATACAAAAACAGTTTATATAAAATTTTTGGTAACTATATGAATTTTTTTTTTAGTTCTGAGTTCTTTAATGTAAAATTAAAAAGCTTAACCCAGATTAAGTCCAAAGGTCAACTAAGTTGTTAAAAAAGGAAATTTTTCGTAAGCTAGTACTTTTTTGCATTTATTTGGGTAGTCAAGCAAGTACTTTTTTTATTTATTTGGTACTTTTTTCATTTTCTAAGAATTTGAATCTGGATATATGAAATAAAGTTCTGTTGATTTTTTTTGCATTTTTAGAGAATTTGATTCTAGAAATATTAAAGGGAATAATAAAGTACGTCTTTACATTTTAAGTGCATTTTTGGGAATTTTAAAATAGATAATTTGAGATTCCAGATTAAAACTGCAAACTTTACTTGTTTGTGGTTAAGTTAACCCTCTACTTCTTATATTAAAAAACCAAGTAAGTAGTTACAAATCAGCCAATTTTAACTACATATATACTTAAATTTATTTTATTTAATGTCAGTGTTAACATTTTTAAATTTACCAGTTAGAAATGAAAGTTAAAGTCATTCAAACTCGACTTTACCCTACACCATAAATTATATTTTATTGGGTACTAAAATATGAAAAAATTATATATAAAAATTTGGAGGACGTGATTGTATTCAGCAGAGTGACTCTAATGGTACCTCTGGCAAATTTTTTGTAAAATCTTGAAATAAACGCATACTTCTGAAAAAATTTAAAATGTTTGCAGTTATAGCTGAAAATTCTTATTCCAGGAGAACATAATCCTGATAATGAAGAAATAGGCCGATAATTTAAAAGGTAGAGTAGGTAATGTGCGAAATAGTTATATCCTTAGGTGCTTATTCCGGGAGGGATCTGTGTTACTTTTGTATGGTCATCAAAAGTTTCTGGACACTAAAAAACTTGTCTGTATCAAAATTTGTCGAAACGTCTTTCAAAGTATGGCCAAGCCAGATAGACACGCCTTAATTAGCTTAGAAAAAAACTCTGAGCTTTTAGAAAAATCTGTTTTTAATTTGCTAATTTAATTTATTTAGTTTCATAGAAAACTAGTTTTTAGTTTAATTTATTTAGTTTCATAGGCCTGTAGTTTTTTGCAGCCAAATTATTAAATATATTAAATTTTAACCACATTTTTACCGTTAGTCACCAATTACTGCCACAAGAAGGATGAAAAAAAATTCGATCCCATTTTAAACCACAAGATCATAAGTAAATTCAAAAAAACATAACAACAAAGTTTTGTTAGAAATATTGTTTTAATAAATATTACTTTAACAATGTTTTTCTTCAGCCAATTTAACCATAATTAAGGGATTCATAAGATGTTCTATTATCTCCTATTGTCATATTGTCATAAGATTTTACAATGGTTTTGTTGTCTTTCATACAAAAATAGTTCTAAAAAAAATATAACGTCGCTTAATACGCTTATTAAATTGTCACAACAACTCCATATACACTTCCGCCGAGTGTTTAATAGTTGGTATATGTATTTGAACCATTGGGAAATTTTATAACAATAGGACAAATAGAACACTTTGTGAATCGCCTAAATGTTTTTATTCATTATTGACCTCATTCAACAGGAAAACAGTGAAAGAAATTGCGTTGTTCTCTAAATAAAAAACAAAATACTATAAAACACACACACACAAAGAAAAATGTCGTTAATCACTTGGCGGCAAAAGTGCAGGTAAAATACAGAAAACCATGTCTCACTTGAATGTTTTGTTTTGCATTTGGTTGGCGGTTTGTAGTTTTTTTGTATTTTAATTTTTTGTTTCTTATATTTTTATTTTTTTAAACATTTTTTAAAGCATTTGTAACCAGGGACCGTAATTATTGTGTTAAAAAACAAAAATTAAAAAAAAAAATAATTAATAAAAACTCCATTTTAATTGGCTTTTATTCTTGCGGAAAGAAATAAAAAAATCAAATTAATAATTAATATTTCTGACAAAAAAATTAAACATATAAAGAAAATAATAAATATTTATGCAAAAAAGAAAAACATTTAAAATTAAAAAAAATGATTTTCTATTAAAAAAATGTAAACCAAAAAAAAATTAGTCTTTCTGCCAAAAAAAATTTTATTTATTTTGCAAAAAAAAAATAATCAAAATTAATTATTAGTTATTTCTGCTCACATATATAAACATAACAAAATTTTATTATTTTTACAAAAAATAATAGTTTCTTTTTGCCGGTTAAAACAAAGAAAAATCGAATAGATTTATTATTTCTGTCAAAAAAAAATAATAAATAAATAAAAATCAATCGAGTACGTTAAGCAACCCAACTTCAGCTCTGTTGCCAGTTGCCGAAATTTAAATAACAATGTGTGTATGTGTGTAGTTTGAGTTGCCGTTGGGCAAAGCAACTGAAATTGGGTTGCCGTACATATCTTGCAACAAAAATTAAATAAATAAGAATCAAGAATTTAAAAAACACTCGTTTATCCGAAACAATGTTATTTCCTGGACTGTCAGATGTTTTTTTTTTGAAAATTTAAAAATAGAAATTGTTTTTGATCCCTGCTTTTAATTGTTTTTTTTTTTTGCTCAGGTGAACTTATTTGACTGGCTGTCTTGCCTGACACTCACTGAGCAATTGGTTGTTGGTATATTTTTTTCTTACAAATGAGGTCAATTGCATTTGCCGGCAACGAAGTTAAACTGAAAACATTGCAGTATGTTTTGGTGTGCACGATTTGACTGTGGTAGTGCTGCAGTAGCAGTGCACACACAAAAAAAATCACCTTTAAGGCTTTCTTGAAATTGTATTTCTTTGGAGTTAAACATTAGAAGAAGTTTGGTTTGCCTGGACGATTATGATGAAGGCAGCTAATATGATTATGAGATTGACGTTGATTTGATTGTATTGCTTACATTGCTTTAATAAAATTTACTGAATTGACTTTAAGTAAAAGTAAGCTGATTATTTTTGGCCATTTAACCGTTGAGACCATGAAAAAACTTAAAATACCTAATCCTTTAAAAACGAAAACTTTTCTATTGTTGATTTGACGAAAACACACACATGTCTGTCTAATTTTAACAAAAAAGTATGCATGTGCTTTAGGTTGTCGTAAAAAGCTGACTTTAAGTTATTAAAGAAAAATTGTAGTCATAAGTCCGACAATGTCATACCCTACACTACAGTTTTTTTTGATTTTTTGTTTCAGCACTTACAAAAAATGCATAAAAGTTTGATATGTTTGAGCCAAATTAAGCTTCAAATTACAACATAATAACTTATAGCATAATTTCCAGCTGAAAACCTTTTATGAAGAGATAGTTAGGAAAAATTTTAAAAGGATAAAGGCGGGAAATTTCGTTTTTTTTTTAATTAAAAATTTATTCGATCCAAATTTGGTTAAGATACCGCCACAAAAAGGGGTATTTGTGGCGTAAAACATATTTTTGGGACCAAGAACTTCTATGAGATGCCAGATCAATACGAGATATATCTTAATTAGTCTTGGCAGGACAATATTAATTTGCATTTTTAAGGTTGGGTATTAGTGCTACAGCTGAAAATATACCGATCGCAATTAAATTAAGCACAATCAATGCAGGAAAGAAGCTTTGGAGTCAGTTCTAGTCAATATATCCAGAGGGAAATCTGTATGGTAATGAAACGCAACTATGATCGCCATTGCCAAAAGTTTTTGTCCCTATGTAAAAAAATATTTTCTTTGATTTGATGAAAAGGCGGTGTACGCTCTATCCACTCAGCTAACAAGGAATTCTATTTTTTGAAGTGTTAAGCTTTGTTTTACTTTCTTACCTCTACATTCAAAAATTCAACTCCAGCATTTAAACTTGAGGTAAGCTTTTCATTAGCAAAGGCAAGAAAAGCTTCAAGTAAAATAAAGCTTTTTTTTAAAGAATTTGTAAACAAACATTAATTAGCATTTTCTTTTCAAAAAAGATTAAAATTTTAATTGAGACAGTTAAATTTTTAATTAAAACACAAAATTATTTTGTAAATGAGTTAATTGAAAAAAAAATTGCAAATAATTTTTTCTGTGTTCTTAAGTGTTACAAACATTAGAACAAACGCATAATACCCCTTTCAACTAGAAATATTGGATATAAAAATTCCCATGAAATATGTAATGTTACTGACGTTTTCATTTTGAAAATGTTTATCAAGATATGGGGACCACAACTACCAGTCAGCAAGGATTAGCTGAGATAATTCCCAACTTTAACTTTGTGAATATTTACTTAATCCAACCACTTCGCATATAAAGATTTAAAAAAAGCAAAATACAAGACAGTTTCCTTTCACTTTAATGTATTTAATTTTAAGACTATTTTGTTGAGCTTTTTTATTGCAAAATGTTTTCTGTTTATTATGTGAATTAACATACTCAAAAACATGTATGTATGTCTGTCTGTCTGCTTGGATCATGTGTTATATTGAGGGAGTTTTTGCTATGAAAATAATTAGTTTGTTGGCTTTTTTCCGTTGGATTTAAAAGCAATTTGATTGTTTTGTTTGGCCAAACTTTTAGATTTTACAATTTATTTTTTAATTAGTTGTTTATTTTAATGACAATTTTTTTATACCAGCACGGGTGTTTTAAGCAGGTAATTTTTGTATTTCCTTAATTGATAATTATGCAAGAGTGTGGGGTACGAATTCAATCTTAAACACTTTTTGAGGTAAGTAACTTAAAAAAAATTTTGTTAAATTGTAATAAAAAAATTTACGGGAAAGTTTTTTTATAAGATTTTAATTTTTTCGTACTTTTCAAACTCAACAAACAAAATAAAAAGGAATTTAAAATCAAGATGATTAAAAAAAATTACTGGATTTTTAATCATATTTTTTAAAATAAAAACATAATTTTGTTATTATTTAATAAACTAGATTATGTTTCTAAAAAACATCAATAACAAAACGAAAAGAAAAATTTTTATTTTTTCGTTTAAAATACTTATTCTCAATAATTAGTCTTGTAGCAGGGGAAATCTGTAAAAGTATATTCACTTGGAAATTTATAAAAATAAATTTAGGTCCCGCCTGTTCATAAAATTATCTGACGGTTCAACCTTTCGGAGTCAAATAACTTATGTAATTAAATCATCATAATATATTAAGCCCGTTTCTTACAAATTCCATGCAGTTTTGCTTATATACCTCGGTAAGTAGGATTTTTATCTCAGAGTTTATATTTTATCCATATTAGTCCAACAGATGACAATTAAAAATCCAGTTTCTTTTAACAAAAATTTTAAAGAAAATTGCGTCCTTAAATAAACAATCGAACGTTTTTGATTTAAGATTTCTAGTTAAAAAAATTTAAAAAAGCTTCCAATTTTTTATATAAAAAACACTTCTTTAAATATTTTGTAGAATTTCCATTTGTTTGTTATTGCCACCCTTCCACTTAAAGTGCTCAAATCTTTTGTTATCAATGTTTAAAACCGTGTTTGCCATATTACTGTTATATATTGTTTTAGCTTTCGAATTTGTGCTTTATATATGGATATTTACATTGTGACGGGTGTGACCATTTTGCTCACAATTTAGCTTATAACACAAACAATTGAACATTTTGGTTAAAAAAACACTATGGCGCATATTCAGAAATCGTAACTAGAGTCGAAACTTATAAAACAGAAACCAAAAAATAGTTCATAGATAGTTAAAGATCCCATTCACAAATCATAACTAACGCAACAACTAAAAACACATCCCTAGTTTGTTTTCTTTTTTGTTTGATTTTTTTGTGGACGAAATGGACGCAATTAGTAAAGAAATAAGGTAATTCTATTATTTTTGTTAGAAAAAAATATGTATTTATTACTTTCGGTATTTTAGAGAGACTCAAATTGGTCGCCAGATGAAAAATTGTTGTACTTTGCAAATATGTAAATAATGAAATAAAATCAATCAACTGTTCTTTAAATGTATCTGTTAGTTGACACTTAGTTACAGTTTTACCCATGATTAAGTTAAAACTTGTCGTGCTGATAGTAATCAACTAAGAATAACTTAAATGGGTACTTAAAAAAGTTAACACTTAGATATCATTTCTGATTATGCGCCTATGATTTTTCAGGATCGTATATTTTTTAACCGTTGGTAAAAGGCAGACGCAATTTTTGTTCACAAAGATCACATGAAGACTATGGAGGGGTGAATACAAAGATCGTGTTGTGTAAAAATATTCATGAGAACGAAATTAAGTTTTTGATTTTTACGGGAGTTTGAAGTGTTTTTATTTGTGATTGCAGCAATGGTTTCCTATTTAAATAGGAAATGCAATTGATATTAATGGCTTTATAATATATAAAGAGCACTTAGCACATTTTTCTCTTAATTAAAAATTTTGGAGTTACTTGGAAATTTCAACGACGGACCCTTGTTTATGCTCTGAATACATGAAGAATGTTCATGAGGAAAATTAAGGCATTTGAATCGAAATTGATAAACTCTTGTTAGAATTCCTATATAAAAAGCCCTAACAATTGGGTGATCAAGTAAAGTTTCGATTAAAATCGAATACTGCTATTTTCCCCCGGTATTGCTAAGAACCCCGAATGGGAGGGTTCGGCGGAAGTCTGGCAACACTGATTTTGTAAAGAGTGAATAAATATTTTTTCTTTTTTTTATTTGAAAGTTTTTACTTAAAATATACCTTTTTTTACTTTAACCTGTACATAGTATAAAACATTTTTATTTTTTGTTATTTTTGTGTTAAACCTCTTGATAAGAAAAGCGCGGGAAAGTAAACGTAAATTAAAAAGCTGCGACAAATTATTTATTTATCTATAATTTTTTGTATTTTAAAGCTAAGAAAAATTTAAAAAATTAGGGGTTAATTAAAAAATAATTTTTTAGTTTTCAAATAATTTCCACTTATTAGGCATTAACTTCCTTTTTGAAATTGTGTTTGCAAAAAATATAATTTTTATTAAAACTGAAGTAATTTCGATATTAGCCGGTGCAGTCAAACTTCAAAACCAGCTACAGCTACTTACAATCACATTTTTTATTCGGAAACAATTTTCTAATTTTTTTTTATATATTTTGTATTTAAACACAACCAAATTCTTTTATAGTTCCTGTTTAATATTCTTAAGAACGTAATATTAATTTCAGTTTATTTAATTTAATCCAGTGTTAGTAATTAGGATAAATTACTCTCCAGATTGATTGGAATGGTTTTTTTTTAATTAAGTTATAAATTTTTTTAAGTTCCGTGTTAATTTAATTAGTCGATATGGTTATTTTTTTTTAAATAATGCAAATACAATAAGTATGTATGTATAATAACAAATGTGTTCTCATTTTAACATAGTAACAAGGTGCAGTGGTTAGAGCAAAGTGCAGTGTTTAAAGCGTTTGCTCACCACGCAAGCATCCAGCTTTAAATTTCAGCTAATTAACTTATTAATTCCGTCAAGCAATTGAGTGTTTGAAAAAAGCTTTAATTTTTATCATTTAAATAATCAAAAGCTGAAAAGTGTTTGATTGAAGAAATGCCGTATATTGGTGTTAACAATTTAGATTATTGCTTTTATCTTTTTAGTTAGATGCACAAGTTTGAAAATTTTTAGCTTGATGCAATCATTTTAGTAGTTAAAAGGATTATTTAAGTTGTTTTGTAGTATTTTAAGTTTTGTTATGTGCGGAGAAAAACTGTTGGATAATCAAGATCATACAGATGATCTCCATCTTTTTAATAAAAATATTAAATTAAGACAAATTGCATCTATGAACGATATTAAAAACACATTTTTAATATAATTTTTTTTTGTTAGTGCCGATTTTGAGTTATTTAAAGAAGGTTTAAATATTTCAAATATTTTTAACAAATATTATCCCATTTAAAATTTTTTAATAAAAAAAGAGACACTTTTTTGCCGAAACGCATTCTTTATTTTGAATATTTGCTTTGTTATGAGGACATACAATACCTAAGTATATTATTATATCCGATAACATTTGATGTTTATTTGTTTATTTTTTTTACACTACACACTTTAAGTATCCATGGAATTTGTTTTTATTTCCTTAAGCTTCGCTTTTTTGTCTGAAGTTTTTATATAAGTTACATATATTTGAATTATATACAGACCTATATAATAATATGGCGGTTAAAAACTAAAAAAAAAAATATAATTGGTAAATAAACATCAACTAGAATTTTTTAGCCATGCACCAAAAAAAAAAAAAACTAATATCATGACATACGCGGTTTTACAAGAAAAACCTCAGAATTGCATTTTTATTTAACTTGTATTTCTTTTGGTTAATTTTTTTTATTTTGCAAATACACCCCTCTCTTGAGTATCATATTCAACAAATGAATAACATCAGCACTTGTTGGTTATCTGCTGCAAAGTGTTTAATTACTTTTTTATTTGGAATTAAAAATAATATTTTTCAATTAAATTTATTTATACTTCTGTATAGTATTTTTTTTTTGACTCACTTTATTATGTTTGCTCTAGATTTTGTGCATCACAAATTTAAAACACCTGTTGCTTTAATAATTCATCCAAAACAATTAAAGTGTTTTGTTACACCAAAACAATCTTACGAATGTAAACTTGTTTTAAAATTTTGTTCTACTACAGTAAACACGTGCGGTTTGTAAAATTGACGTAAAAGCAGAGTAAATGATTAAAAAAAAGAAATTTAATTCAAATCATGCATCACGTTTTACAATTTTACTAAAATATATTAATCGACACTAAATTCATTAAAAATAATAACAAAAGTCAAAACCGTCGGTAAACGTTATCGGGCTTAAGGAAAAACTGCGGCAACACGTTAAAACGCCTCAATTGTTCGCTCAAAACTGAAGTAAAATCATAACAGAGAAACAAGTGGAAGCCCCTAACAAACTGAAGACCAGACTCTTCTTAAGCCATAAATATGGAAATACAAACACAAAAACAAACATGGCATGGCTTAAAGAACTAAAAAATTAAAGACGGAACGAAAAAAGCAAATAAAACCAGTTTTAATTCAATTTTAGATTTTGTTTCTTATAACATTGCAGGTGTAATAATGAGAGGAAAAAGTGAATCGTGTTAGAATGAGCAACAACTGAAGAAATAATAGCAAACGGTTTAAGACATGTTAACAGCAAAATATAAATGCATTTAGTGAAACGGTTAACAGTGGCTTAAATGTTTCTCCCTATAAAAGAGTATATAAACCTCGTGTTGAAAAGAGAGAAGTCAAACCGAAAATAATGTATTACCAGAAGCATTAAACTGTTTCCAGAAATTTATTGATTTAAAATATTAATAGAAAATTTAAGAAAAACTTCACTGACCTTATTTGTTTATAAGCAATAATATTAGATACTTTATTATAAATAAAAACTACTGTAGTAAATTACTTTTCCATAAATTTTTTTTAAATCTTCTTTAGGCAGTATTTAATATATTTCAAATAAAAAACTTTGAAAATTGAAACCCGAAACAATTAAAGTTTAAAAAAAAGGCATAAGTTTTTCCCGTGGCAACGCTGGCAGGAAAATGCATAAACAAACCAGTTTAGTGCATTTGAAAAAAATTATCACGGTCTTATTTGTAAGTAACAGTGAGAGAATGAGAAAAAAATCAGTTATTGAAAAAAACACGTTTAATATAACAGTTGTTTCTTATTACATTATTATTTAATAATGAGAGAGATATTAAATAACTAAAGAAACAGAAAAAAAATATTCTTGCGTTTCAGGCAAGTGTTAGTTCGGATTTTTTTAATCTTTTTTGTTATCTTGTCAAATATCAGTTACATAAAAATATAATGATAAACAGCGGTGGTGGAGGAATTATATTTTGAATTGATTTGTTTTAAGCACAAGTGTGTGTTGTTGGAAACATAACTAGTTCTAAATCAGTGGTTCGCAAATTCTTAAGAATTTTTAAATTATTGAATTAATTTTTTTTGAGAAAATGCTTTATTACATAATTATTTTTTTAGAGAGATTTTAATAATATGCTACACCCAGAAAATTATTACAGTAACTGAGATTTAAGTTATTTAACAAGTTATCTGAAAATTTATTTTTAAATGAAGAAACAGTTTAATTGTAAAATCATGACAGCCTCGATTTTCATAAAAAAAACTTAAGTGGCGAGGCACGTTTGAATTTAAATGGATATATTAATAAACAGAATAGTCAGTTCTAGGCAATCAAAAACCCTCAAATTATAAATCATTAGCCTTTGCATCCATTAAAACTGACGTAAACATTGAACCTTACTTAAACGGCGTAACAATAACTGTCAATGGGGAGCGATATCGTGATGCGATTAAAAACTTTTTAATGCCAAAACTGCATTCTTTAGGATTTGTTAGCACGTGGTATCAACAAGACGGTACCACATTGCATACAGCCACGATTACAATGGAATTACTGCGAGACCACTTTCCACAACAAGTTATTTCAAAAAGTGGTGATTTTCATCGCTTGATTTAACTGATCCGGACTTCTTTTGTGGGGATATCTAAAAAGTAGGCTTATGCAAATAAACCAGAAACGCTGAAGCAAATAAAGCAAAATATTCGGGATAAAATTTATAAAACACCGCGTGATATGTATGAGAGTGTAATACAAAATATGCCCAAAATATTTGTGAGGTTAACAGAGGCGGACAATTATCTGATTATGTGTTTCAGACATAATTGCCGACATTAAAAAAACACTAGTCAACACACGATCCATTCTCTTTCATTTAATTAAAAATTTTAAACAAACAAAGCAGTACCTTAATGGCGGACACCCTGTATATAAATTACAGCTGTTTATAGGGTTATCTGGGGCGCTGAATTCATGTCTGTGCTTAGGTTTTTTTAAATTACTTTTAAATTTCGAGTCATAGCGTTAATTTTAAAATTAGGAAATGTCACGACATACATACATATATGAGCAAATCTCAGGAAACATTGATTTTAATTAAAAAAATAAAAATTCGACATTCCTACATTGTTTTTAAATCTAATTTGTTATTTAAAGGACATTGGGATAGTTTCGCAGATTTTTTGTTTTCAAAATTTGAGAATTTGTAATTTCTAAATTCATAACTTAACAAAAATTTCAGGTTCTTCTGCAAATATATAGCTAAACAAGTTTAAAAGAAACTGAGCTCAACATTGTAAAGATCGAGGCACAACTTTTAATTTTTTTTTGTAATTAGATATTGCCACCTAGTTAACTCGTGGCATCGACTTTCATTAGGTTAGCCTTTAAAGGCCTCAAGTCCCGCAGGACATACATATATCTAAGCCAGTGGTCGGCTTGTTGAATGCTCCATTAAATAAAAACCTTAACATTAAACAAAAGATTTCCCATTTAATGTATTAAACATTAATTTTAAAAAATTGACTTTTTATTTAGCATTTATAAATGGAATGTCAAGTATATTTAAAGCCTTGACACTAACAATTAAGAGTATAAATCATAAAACTTAAGTTATAAATATATAATTATACATTCAAAGTAATAATATGTGAATATAAATAAAGATTATCAAAAGATATAAACGGTTTTAAATATTGCCATCACTTTATTAAAACAAAGCGATGAAATAAATAAACAAGTAATCAATTTTTGACAAGTTTGCATAATTTGAATTTTTTTTTGATAAAACGTGTAATTAATATGCCAAAACTATTGCAACCAAAACCTTAAGACCAAGAATAAAGCGGCAGTTTTTTTCTAAAATGATTCCATCCGTCAACTTGACATTCAAAACCCGAGAATGGTATGATAAATTATCCAAGAAAAACGTGAATATAACTTTTAAATTTTTGTTTTTTTGTCATTGGTATAAAAACTTAAAACATTAACCCTTATATCTGCCAGACGTCTGTGGCATAATTGTCAAATAAATCCTTAATAAGCCCACTTTCATTATTATAAAAACGAGCGTTAGATTTTTAAAATTTATAAGTAAAAGTGATAATTAACAAAGAGCAAAATGTGATGTAGACTTAATAAAATATTTTAGCCTGTATTGTGTAAAAAACTATAAGCTAAAGTCCATGAAATAATTGGCCCCTATCAAACTGGCTTTAGACCTGGTACATCTACACCCAACCGATATTCACACCACGTCAAATTTTGGAGAAAACAAATAAAAAACGGATCGACAGCTACCACCTTTTCGTTAATTACAAGGCCGCCCTTGATAGCCCGATTCATGCAAAAATGAACCGATGTCTGAATTCAGCATACTCGCAAAGCTGATCGCATTAAGTAAGATGACTTATATATATATACGAAATCATTAGAAAATATCTTAAAATACCTTTTCGAGCCATTAACCATCCAGCGGTGCTTCAAACAAGATGACAGCCCGTCTTGCTACCTCTCCAATATTTTATTCACAGAAAAAAGGGCAACAGATATTAAGTAAATACAAAAAATTATTTGACCATTAATTGAAAATAATAACAAATTTTCTGTTGAGTCAGTTAAAGTTGGATGTATTTTTTAATTTTGCCATAGAATTTTGGAACTTTCAAAAATAAATTTATGACAACTGTTAACAGAAATATTTTTTTATTTTCAATTTGAGTTATATGTAAGTGCAAGTTCAACCATAAAATATTTGTATTTACAATATTGTTATTTATGTGACAAATAGTTTGTCGTAATATTTTCCTTTGTTAGAGAGGGTCGTTCGTAAAGCAGCAGTTAACGGGAACATCAAAATTTTTACCAAGAACCACATTCTGTTCGCATACGCCGAAGGCATCGGCGTCATTTTCAAAGATTGGTCTGACAGCTATCGAACACAAAAACTGAATTTAGGGTTTTAACGAACAGAGAATCTACGAGATCGGGAAATTTGAAAGAATCGGTAACTTCAATTTCGAGATATTAAAAGAATTCGTGCACCTTGGTGCCGCCATAGATAAAACAAACACCATCAGTTTGGGAATTAAGTGAAGAAAAAATGCTATTTTGGGTAAATCAAACAGTTTAAGAACAATAATAGAATAAAAAACTGATTCTTTCTGATCTTCGATACGGTGCTGGGGCGTGGCCACTTGCTCAAGCAGATGAATGTGTTCTTGGAGTGTTTGAGAGAAAAATATCTCGCAGGATATATGGACCAATTCGCGAAGGCGGAAAATAACGATATCGTAAAAATAAAGAGCTGTATAAGCAATTTGTCGACATAAATGTATTCAAGCACGCAACAATCCGAAGATTGTCCTGGCTTAGGCGGTAGATAAGTGTTTGAACACAAGTGCCTAAGTCTACCTCTTAGTGGTATCACCCGGGTAACTTTCAGAATTATTGCCGAAAGGCTAACAGACATGGCTGAGAAGAAACAAATCTGTCTTGGGTAAAGGAGTGATCAGTGATTCACTGGTCTGGCTTGAGGTAGGTTGTCCTTGTTGCGCTGTGCCATATACATCACCGTTAAGTGGCACAGAAATACAGGGGCCAAATCGTCGCATTCGATTCGAATCGAAATTTCACTCGATCGATCGAGTTGTCAATGCTTAAAGTATAGGAATTCTAATAAGAATTTTAAAATTTCGATTCGAATCGAATGCGACAATTTGGCCCCAGGGTTATAAGGGTACCAATACCTTAACTGTGTAAATTAGAAATTGGTAGGAATGAAGCGGAAGTAGATTTCCGAGGCTGACCAGAGTCCTATCTGGTACCACGGGAATCAGTTGGCCACATGTGCTTACCAGTGCATGAACTAGTTTATGGCGAGGTCTCCTTCGGGAGTTCACGTGGTGGCTGTGTTTATCCCTAAGCGGGGCAACTGTAGAACGAAAGTTGATATACTGAGGTCCGTCCTGTACGGGCCCCAGAGTGACCGTGTAAGCGGTCTCATATGAGAAGGCCGTCATTGGCATGTCGAAACATGTGCGGGATTCGGTCCTGACTGGCGGTGAGAATATTATGAAGCATTGATGATGTCATATGTATTTGATCCTAATTGGAAGGATTAAAATAATGGATCCTTTTAACAGAGCTGGGTGTCGCATCCGTGTTGGGTGCGACTAAAAATCATAATCTTTCTTGCTTAAGGTTAGGCGCTGTTTCACAAGTGTGTGGAGAGGTGTCTTGTCGGCGCGGATCTGTTTTGATGATGAAGAAGCCAGATCAAAGCTAGAAACGCAATTCGGGTTTAGATAGCCCATCTCCTCACCAAGGGGTCTGTTGTGGCTATACAGAGTCATAACAGAGAATTGGTACCTGGGTGGTTAAGCCGAGCCATTCTGGGGGCGTGTTGGACGCTTCGTATTCACCAGTGTTGAGAGCACCGTGAGTTATTGCCACATGACAGGTACCACGTAAAACCTAAACGTCTGTCCTGGCTTGGGCATATTGTGCAAACGAATGAAAGCGCTTTTGCAAAAAAGGTGTTTGAGTATGATCCAGAAGGAAGACGCAAAAGGAGAGGACCGGGACTCTGTTAGAAATATTTTTTGTTTAATAAAAATTAATCTTATAACATGACGACCAGTTTCCCGTTTAATATTTTTTTCATTTTTCTTTTTAAAAGAAAAAAGTGAAGATATTTTAGTGTAACATATAAGTGCTACCATTAAAACTACTTCAACATAAAAATGAATATTAAGTGCTTCATATGAGTAAGAAAACATTTAATTCTAACAAAAAATCTATGAATTTAAAATTATTTTTTCAACTAGCCAGACGGACGACATAAGCGTCATTGAACAGCAAGATATAACAAGTAGACCTTCTAAAAGTGTATTAAAAATTGCACAAGCTCAACAACACGTCACGAATGTGTCGCACACCTTTGAATATTCAAATTGAATTAATGAGCTCAAAAGTAACCTCATATATGCATTATGGCTTGTAAGTAATAACAAGCACAATAAATAAGTATGAACGTTATATAAGTTATGTGCGGTATGTGTTTAGACACACACACAGAAAGAGAAACATGGTAAAAACAGTTAAGGTATTAGCATCGTTCATTGTAATTATGTGCCGCCAATTGCAACAATTACACTAAGGTGTATTCGTTAAAGGTAAAATTAAATTTCTGGATGCTCTAACCAAAATTGAAAAAATTTAGGCTTATTTTTTGCTACTACCTAACCAAAAAATACAACGGTTCGGGTTCATGTCATGTTTGCAGTGATTGATCAAAAATACAACATAGGCGGTATTGGTAATTGGTCATTTTTGTTATAGTAAATGGTTACCATATTAAAAAGCAAAAATTTATATTAAAAACAATTAGTTCAACAATAAATAAAAATAATCACATAAGTAAACTGTTATCTTAAGCCCTACCAAGTTATAAACCAAATAAGAATTATTAAAGGAGTTTAGGTGCAATAATTGTTTGCAGGGGTATGTGTAAAACCTAATAAAATTACGTAAAATTGATGATTAATTGTAACGATATATTAAAATACCATCATAATTTTTTTTTCATATTTGTATTCAAATCTTAAAATTATATAATTTTTATTAGACCAGCAAGTGCCACACTAAAGTTCAAGTTCTCATAATAAAATTAATTACTTCAGAAGTTTCATCCAAGTGCAATAGTATCCCTTCTTTTCAGACGAGTGTGTCCACTATGTTGCAAAATGTTTCAAACGAGCTGATTTGGATGTGTTTCCAGCTTGTACATCTATAATCATAAAATTGGCTTGCAATTATTTAAAATTTTATTTTCAGTTTTATGAAAACTATCTTCCTCAATGCTGGCCAAGACTATAACTGCCAACGATGCTGAACTAAGCTACAAGTACTTCTATTAATATGACGACAAAGTACGCATTCATTTGGAATAAGTGCGTAAGTAAATTTGTTTAAAGTGCGTTGTACTTTGAATAAGTTTGCCAATTAACATGAGCTACGCTCCTAAAGGTAGTTAATTTTATTTAACTCGATCTTTTTCAAAATCTTAAATTTAATAGTTTTTTAAAATATGTATGCTGTACAAACATCTCAACTCTGCCAGCTCTTTTGGAAAAAAAATTTTCCAAAAATTTTAAGAATTTCTTTAAGTATCTCTATCTTAATTTGAGGTAGCTATAGTCCCCTAGTTACAAATATACTAAATTTTGGGAGCCAAAAAAAATTAACTTACATAGCCACGTGAATTTTCTCTTTTAATTGCCTGTACCCTAACTGCCTCGGATGCGGTATGGATGATGAGTGCTAAGTGTATGTACTCTGTGGCAGTTTTGCTACACCGAAGGGCATTTGGAATTTATCGCAGAGCACAGGCGATAAATTCCTGGAATCAGTGCTTAGTGCCAGTACATACATAGATACATTGGTACAGCCAATTTTAATTTCTTTCAACCCTTTCACACCCTAAAATAAAATTGATTGACACTATCACATTTTTGCGTCCTTGCCCTAAGCAAACAATGTTTAGTTATGTCGTCTGCTAACCCCAGCCCTGGCCATATAGCCTTAGCTACTCTACAGTTACTCCGGTTTCCTCCCTACAGATTAAGTATGTCTAGCATGCATGAGTTTGCCTTCCCATGTAGCTTACACTTTTATTTTTCTTGTCAATATTTCAATTTTTCAATTTGTAGCAGTACTTTTAAACCTTTTATAGTTTGACGTTAAAGAAGACGATAAATTCTTAAAGGACTTTGATAAAACGTATCACCAAGACTTAACGTGAATTTAAACGAAAAGCAGTAAACCAAATACAAATTGAAGTATGTATGTTCTTTCATAAGATCTGTTGCACATAAAATTACCAGTATTTCAGTCCACAATACAATACCTTTGTTGAGATATCCTGAAGGTAACCAGATGTCCTCTCCAATGAAATAGGCACCGTTTTTGAGCCCCTTACATATTTTAGATCCGCCAGTGACAACTATCTACCAGTCATATAGACTATCGGATCCCAACCAGCAAGAACTCGCAAAGATTGTCATCGGTGGTGGATTTTCAAAGTGATCTCTTTGGCCTGTTAAATACGTGATCTATTCGTAGATCCTCAAGTTGAATTTTTTTCCAGTATTAGGAAATTTTCCCAATCCTGGCGCAACTATTCTGCTATATTTTTTGTTGCCAAGCATTTGATAAGAACCGAATGGAAAATGTGACTCTTGCCGTTTCAGGGGCACTTATTTTTAGGCTATAGTTGGAAGCTTCTTACGCACAAAAAAATAAATAAAGTGAACCTTACTTAAATCAAGCCCTAGCGCAGTCAAAAGAACGGATTTTTTCAACCCAAGTACGAAACTTCATAAGTCAAGTATGATTATTTTAGTAGGAATTTCTTT